>OY776257.1:22500-2522500 GCA_963675405.1 Cosmorhoe ocellata
AACCTAACCTAACCTAACCTAACCTAACCTAACCTAACCTAACCTAACCTAACCTAACCTAACCTAACCTAACCTAACCTAACCTAACCTAACCTAACCTAACCTAACCTAACCTAACCTAACCTAACCTAACCTAACCTAACCTAACCTAACCTAACCTAACCTAACCTAACCTAACCTAACCTAACCTAACCTAACCTAACCTAACCTAACCTAACCTAACCTAACCTAACCTAACCTAACCTAACCTAACCTAACCTAACCTAACCTAACCTAACCTAACCTAACCTAACCTAACCTAACCTAACCTAACCTAACCTAACCTAACCTAACCTAACCTAACCTAACCTAACCTAACCTAACCTAACCTAACCTAACCTAACCTAACCTAACCTAACCTAACCTAACCTAACCTAACCTAACCTAACCTAACCTAACCTAACCTAACCTAACCTAACCTAACCTAACCTAACCTAACCTAACCTAACCTAACCTAACCTAACCTAACCTAACCTAACCTAACCTAACCTAACCTAACCTAACCTAACCTAACCTAACCTAACCTAACCTAACCTAACCTAACCTAACCTAACCTAACCTAACCTAACCTAACCTAACCTAACCTAACCTAACCTAACCTAACCTAACCTAACCTAACCTAACCTAACCTAACCTAACCTAACCTAACCTAACCTAACCTAACCTAACCTAACCTAACCTAACCTAACCTAACCTAACCTAACCTAACCTAACCTAACCTAACCTAACCTAACCTAACCTAACCTAACCTAACCTAACCTAACCTAACCTAACCTAACCTAACCTAACCTAACCTAACCTAACCTAACCTAACCTAACCTAACCTAACCTAACCTAACCTAACCTAACCTAACCTAACCTAACCTAACCTAACCTAACCTAACCTAACCTAACCTAACCTAACCTAACCTAACCTAACCTAACCTAACCTAACCTAACCTAACCTAACCTAACCTAACCTAACCTAACCTAACCTAACCTAACCTAACCTAACCTAACCTAACCTAACCTAACCTAACCTAACCTAACCTAACCTAACCTAACCTAACCTAACCTAACCTAACCTAACCTAACCTAACCTAACCTAACCTAACCTAACCTAACCTAACCTAACCTAACCTAACCTAACCTAACCTAACCTAACCTAACCACTGCGAATCAAACTTAAAAGTTTCTGAACTTTCGGTTTTTGTGAATCTCAAGTGTTATTATTGTGTCTCATATTGTGAATAACTGCTGGCGAAACCCAGCAGTAACTTTTCGTATATATTTTTGTCGTTTTAGTCCCCAAACTTAGTAAAATTTCGTGTATTTTAGTGTAATTTTCAAATTTTATAAACTTTCTGTGAGTTGATTTCTTCTTCTGCCGCACCCAAAACGCTGCCTGCAGCCCACCAGCGAGCACCTGTAACATAAAAGAACGAATTAGCACACAGAAAATCAAAAAATCGCCCGCCCACCCTCCCGGTCCCGTTTACTGAAGTGAATTCAGACTCCATATTTGTATGGGGAAAAATATCGATTAGCGAATTCGCTATTTCTGGCTACTTTTTTGGGATTATTGTACTGGGGGCGGCTTCGTCATGTTGTCCGCGATCCCCCCATCCACCAGGGCGGCCTTGGAGGCCGCCACAGGCATGGTAGTTTCTGATTCGGACAGCGAAGACTACTGCGACGCCGATTCCGGGTCTCCACCACATCGTGGTTCTTCGGAAGCGATTACCAAGGTCCTAACTGACTGCGCCTCGATAATCTCAGCCGTCACCGATGGCAAAAGTGTTACCAGCATCAACAAGAAGAAGATAATTGAACTGGCAAAATCCATAATGGATTCGGTCAGGTTAATTTCTTCTTCTTCTAACGCCACGGCTTCTACTGCGGCTCCAGCCTCACCACAACTGAACAATATTGCTCAGGATATTGCGACCTCCGTGCGCGCTGAAATCCGGGAGGAAATGACCCATTTTAAGAGCATGATATCTGCCCAAATGCGCCTCTCCTACTCCCAGGCCGCTCAAAGTGGCCCTGCTTTACCACCTAGTCGGGTCGCCACCGCTGGCCGCGCTCCTGCTCCTCAAACAACTGCGACTCAAAACAAGCCAGCTATCATTGTTACGCCCAAGGGAGACGCTAAGAACAAGCAAGACACTATTGAGGCTTTTAAAAACAGCATCAGCTTCAGGGCGTCATCTTATGCACCCGCTCGCGTGCAGACAGTCTCCAATGGCAAGCTGCGAGTGGAATTTGACAGCGTGGAACAGCGGGAGGACGCTCTGAAGCGTCTCTCTGGGTCTGATAAAGTCAGCGCGGAACCGGCTCGTAGCCTCAGACCAATGGTCATCCTAAAGGGCGTATCTAGAGACGTCCCTTCTGAGGACATTGTCAACATTCTCAGGGAACAGAATCGCGAACTAGGAGACGTTATCAGGGACGAAGAGGACTTGCGTCTGCGGTTTAAGCGAGACAACCGTAACCCCTCTTTGTACAACGCTGTGTTCCTGGCTCACCCCCGGGTTTATCGCTCTATGATGGACATGGTCAGGGTGAGTCTGGACCACCAGCGCGTACACGTTGACGACTTCTCCCCTTTCATACAGTGTCACAAATGCCTTCAATTTGGCCACATGCGCTCCAAGTGCGACTCCACAGTAAAACCTTGCGCACACTGCGGCCAAACTGGTCATAATATAGACCACTGCCCCCTCAGAGAAAAACCTTTCACGGCCAAGTGCTTCAACTGCGCCTCTCATACTCGACACACGGCACCGTGCCAACTCCGAACATTGCCCCAGATTGCGGAACATGAGAAACAATATACTTAACAGGGTCGATTATGGGTTGTAAAAACCAAATCGACTTTGTACAGTGCAACATAGATCGTTCGCGAAATAGTCAACATGAGTTTTTACGGTCATTCTCCTCAGGAGAGTGTAAAATAGCTTTGTTGTCGGAGCCCTACACTGGGTCCGGCAATGAACTTAAGTCGATTGCAGGCATCGACATATTTCAGTTTTCCGGCGGTAGCCGAGTAAAGGCTTGCATCTTGGTCAAGTCTGGTTTTGGGTCCGTTTTAGGGTTAACTCAATACTCCTCGTCTAATTTGTGTGTGGTGAAGTTGAACACAGCAAATAGCCACTTCTTTATAGCATCGGTTTATATTGAACCGGACGACGACCAATCAAGCACCATGGAACGCCTAGACTTCTTTCTTAAGAACACCAGCAACTCGCACCGATTAGTGGGAGGAGATTTTAACGGCTGGCATCCTCTTTGGGGAAGCACAACTACCAATCTCCGGGGCAGAGAAGTCATGGACTTAGCATTTGGTAACGACATGAACCTCTGTAACTCGGGGAACACGCCCACTTTCGAAACGATCACACATGGATGCCAACGTACTTCTATTATAGATATCACATTAGCGTCAGACTCCATCTACGACCGAATTTCAGCTTGGCGAGTAAATTTAGACTTCTGTACATCATCACAACACAATGCTATAGAATTTACATTAAAAACCAATAGCACTAACACCACCCAATCGGAAAATACATCTACTTTTCTTTATAAAACCAATAAAGCGTGCTGGCCGGTGTTTAAGGACTCTCTACACACGCTTATGTCTTCATCCGACATACTGGAACGGGACATTTCAGCAATGAACCCAGAAGAGCTAGAAACCCTCATCGATGACATCACAAGAACCATCCATCACGCTTGTGAAAAATCAATGCACATTAAGGGGGGCGGAAAGGGACATAGCAAACCACCTTGGTGGTCGGATAAACTGGAGACTATGAAGAGAGAGGTAATAGACATTCATCGCAGACTACACGCAGCCAAACGGCAAGGAGCACCGCTGGACTTGCTTCTCGAGGAACAGCTTAGCAAAAAGACTGCGTATGCAAAGGAATTACGCAATGAGTCCACTGCTAAATTTCGGGAACTATGCGAATTGCAAACTAAAGAAAACGTCTGGTCTATGACAAATAGACTTTTAAAAGATACCACTCCCAAGCGCCCTCCTATTACACTGAAAATTGGGAATAACTACACTTCTAGTGGCCTGGAAACGGCCACCGCTTTATTAGATCATTTTTATCCGGACGACCTCCCGGACACTGAACCGCGACACCACTTCTTAAGGGCAATCCAATCTATCAAAACTGAAGACGATCTTCCATTCGCTGAGGAAGAAGTGCTGGAACATCTTAAATACATGAACCCAAAAAAAGCCCCCGGGATAGATCATCTCACTGCTGATATATGTCATCAATTCACTATCGCATATCCAAAACTCATCACGGGAGTAATGAATAGATGTCTGACTCTCCGGCACTTCCCACGCCAGTGGAAGATTGCCTACGTTAAGATCATTCCAAAACCGGGAAAATCTGATTATAGCGCCTTAGGATCATTCCGGCCGATAGGACTCCTACCAGTTTTCGGAAAACTTTTAGAAAAATGCTTCATTAAGCGCGTTACATACTGGGCGGAGAAAAATGGTTTCAGCCACAAACAACAATACGGGTTCCGCGAACAAACCAGCACCGTGCAAGCAGTAGAAAACGCAATAAAAACAGTCAAGCAGGCAAAGATTAACAAGCGACTTGCTATAGCTGTATCATTGGATATCAAAGCCGCTTTCGACAATGCTTGGTGGCCCGCTCTCTTTCACAGACTTCGGCGAATAAACTGCCCTAAAAACATCTATGGACTAATTGAGGATTATGTCCGCGACAGAGAGGTTCAATTAGATCACGCAGGAGAGCGAGTTACCAAGCGTATGACGAAGGGGTGCATACAGGGATCGGCATGCGGTCCTATTCTCTGGAATATTATTTTGGACGAGCTTTTAGAGATGCAGCTCCCTCCGGGTTGTCACCTTCAGGCCTTTGCGGATGATGTTCTTTTGATTGTTACCGCAAAGGACATAGGTAGGCTCAAGAATTCTGCTGAAACGGCTCTGTCTAGGATTTCAGACTGGGGCAAGAGCGTCAAGCTAACATTTGGTCCATCCAAAACGCAGGTTATCGCGTTCACTCCTAAAGCTAAGAATGCTCGGATTATAATGGACAATCAAGAGCTCTCCTATGAAAGACAAATCAAGCTACTGGGAATCATCTTAGATGAAAAACTACTCTTTGGTCCACATGTTAAATACATCACAGAAAAAGCCATGCGCATATTTGTGAAACTATGCATGTATTCTCGTCCAACATACGGAGCACACCCTGAAAATGTTAGGCTTATTTATCAGAGGGTCATTGAGCCTATTGTTACTTACGGAGCGGGCATTTGGGGTCATGTTGTTCGCAAAAAGTATGTCAAAAATGCACTTTTGAGAATGCAACGCGGATTTGCCATTAAAGCTATTAGGGGTTTTCGCACCATTTCAACAACGGCAGCTATAGCTTTGGCACTTTTCACCCCACTAGATTTGAAAGTGCGAGAGGTTCACACTATAGAGAGGACCAAACTATCAGGCCTAAGCGATTACCTCCCACACGACATCGAGTTTGAGACACCAGTGCCCGTTTCGGAGCTTCTTCATCCAGCCAAACGTATTTCATTTTTATGTATAGAACATGCTTTGAATAATGATGACGCTACACTGATATTCACAGATGGTAGCAAACAAGACGATCAGTCTGTTGGGGCTGCTTTTGTGACCTTTGACCCGGGTGGAACGACCCCTAAAGTAGTGCGCAAGTTCAAATTACACTCTTGTTGCACAGTGTTTCAAGCTGAATTATACGCCATCTTATCGGCCTGCAACTGGGTCAAACAAAATAATGTAACCAAATCACTAATTTACACCGATTCACTATCATCCATTATGGCACTCGAAAACCGCAGTAATACCCACCCCTTAGTTAATCAAATTCATCATATTATTCATCAAATCTCAGCGAATCAATCAAGTATCAATATCTCGTGGGTCAAAGGACACTCAGGAGTTGAAGGTAACGAGCAGGCAGATGTAGCAGCTAAAGCGGCTACGCAATTGCACTCTGCTGCTCGTTACTCTAAATTTCCAATGTCATTCATAAAATATTCAGTAAGAAAGGAAGTTCATCAGGAGTGGGAGCAAAGATATGCATCCTCAGAAACGGGGCAACATACCAAGCTACTCTTACCCACCATAGCAGATATTCGCAACCTGGGAAAAGTCTGCAAAACCTCCTTTCAGCTAACTCAATTTCTTACTGGGCATGGCTTTCACAAAAAGTATTTACATCGATTCAAAATCACACAAGATGATCTATGCCCATGTGATGAAACAACTTCGCAGTGCCTTGAACATTTACTACAAAATTGCCCAGTGTTTGGAGCACCACGGTTGAAACATGAAGGAATTTGTAGCCATTTCGGAATATCTCCATACAATCTCTCTGAGATTATAGATAAAGAAAGCTGCGTTGATTCATTTCTAAATCTTGTAAATAAAATAATAAATAGTCTAAAAAAGTTAAACAATACGTAATATTAAAAAAAAAAAAAAAAAAAAAAAAAAAATGTATATGTGGAAAGACTAAGATCTTAAGATCTTATATCAGAGTACACAGCTACAACAAAAATATAATATATTATATATAATACATGTATTCAAATAAATATATATATAAATATATAATTATATAAATATATCATTATCTTAATTTCGTTTAGTAATTATGTAATATTCTTCTATAAAATATATGTCAAAGTCTTAAGTTTTCCTTTTGGCAGTACCTGTATCAAATAGCAGGTTCTGCTAAAACGTGAATGTAGCTTGTCTACAAAAGTAAAAAAAATACAATGCGATAATCATTACGTAAAACCGTGAATTAAAGTATCTAAAACATGTGAATCATATAAAATAGAAAAAAAAAAAAAAAAAAAAACCTAACCTAACCTAACCTAACCTAACCTAACCTAACCTAACCTAACCTAACCTAACCTAACCTAACCTAACCTAACCTAACCTAACCTAACCTAACCTAACCTACAGGGTAATAGGGAAAGCGGTAAAGAGACAGGAGGACTTGCCGTTGGAAAAGGAAGGAATAGCACAAACACCCAGAGGGTCGGCGGAAATGCTTGCCGAAATCTTCTTCCAAGAAGACAAGCATGATCAAGATAACGCCGACCATAGGCATATACGGGAACTGGCAAACCAAGTAAACGGACCGGGGCATGTTGGAAACCATGACCCACCGTTTACCTTGGAGGAAGCCAAAACAGCGGTATCCAGCTTCAACCCCAGAAAGGCTCCCGGGTCGGACGGCTTCACAGCGGATATCTGCCAACACGTGGTTCTGGACGACCCGGAAGTCTTCCTGAAGATTGCAAACAAGTGCCTAGAACTTGGGTGCTTCCCAAAGCCATGGAAAGAGGCAACAGTAGTAGTTCTTCGGAAACCAGGGAAAAAGAATTACCTGGACCCCAAATCCTACCGGCCGATAGGACTGCTCTCTGTCCTAGGGAAGACCCTAGAGAAGATGATGATGAGCAGGGTAAAGTGGCACATCCTTCCGAGGCTCAGTACTCGCCAGTACGGATTCATGCCCCAGAGAAGCACGGAGGACGCCCTCTATGACCTTATAAAACACCTAAACCAAAAACTCGCGCTGAAAAAGATTATCACAGTGGTATCTCTGGACATAGAGGGTGCGTTCGATAGTGCATGGTGGCCAGCAATCCGAGTCCGTCTGGCTGAGGAAGGTTGCCCAGTTAACATCAGGAAGATGGTAGATAGTTACCTGGAAGACAGAAGAGTCAACGTCAGATATGCAGGTGAAGAAGTTACTCGAAATACTACGAAAGGTTGCGTCCAAGGATCGATCGGCGGACCAGTCTTGTGGAACCTGCTCATCGACCCTCTCCTCAAGGAACTGACAAAATGCGGGCACTACAACCAGGCATTCGCGGATGACATAGTGCTCGTATTTGACGGAGACACCGGAGCAGAGGTCCAAGGATGTGCCAATGCTGCCCTCGCCCGTGTTCGGGAGTGGGGTATCAAGTACAAGCTAAAGTTCGCTCCACAAAAAACCAACGCAATGGTGGTAACGCGAAGGCTGAAATTTGATGCACCACTCCTGAGGATGGGCGGGGTTGACATTGTCATGTCCAAAGAGATGAAAATCTTGGGGCTTATCATCGACGACAGGCTAACATTCAACCAGCATGTTACCAGTGCGTGCAAAAAGGCACAGAACATATATAAACACCTGTCAAAAGCCGCAAGAGTAAGTTGGGGACTCCACCCAGAAGTAGTGCGTAGTATATACACAGCGGTAGTAGAGCCTGTAGTGATGTATGCGGCTGGCGTTTGGGCTCCAGCTACTAAAAAACGATGCATACAAAAGCTGCTGAACAATGTACAGAGGGGCTTTGCACAGAAACTCACAAGAGCGTACAGGACCGTGTCCTTAAACTCCGCCCTAGTCCTGGCGGGATTGCTCCCGCTTGACCTCAGAATACAGGAGGCAGCCGCCCTGTATGAGGCAAAGCGGGGTGTGGTCCTGCCGGTACTGGCTGATAGGGAAGTGGAGAAAATGGCGAGATATGAAACCAGCCCCCACCCAGCGGAGCATACGAGCATGAAGTTCGAAAGCCTGATCGATCAAGAAGCAGTGGATTCTCATGATATACAGACCATAAAAATATTCACCGACGGAAGCAAAATAGAAGGAAAAGTCGGAGCTGCACTTTCCATATGGGAAAGCGCAGCCGAGATAAAGACACTAAAGCTCAAACTATCGGATTTTTGTACTGTATATCAGGCCGAACTACTGGCCATATGTCGCTCCACCAGCGAAATACTTGATCGGCCAGAGCGAAGCTTCGGAATTTATAGCGACTCGAGATCTGCTCTAGAAACCGTCGTTAACGCAGCATCAACACACCCGCTCGCGGTAGAGACCCGGAGAAACCTCCGGCGGGCACTGACCCAGGATAAAGCTGTGTCTTTATTCTGGATCAAAGCGCACGCCGGACTTGAGGGTAACGAGCGGGCCGACCAACTTGCAAAGGACGCTGCCCTAAAGAGTAAAAGGAGGCCTGAATATGAGCTTTGCCCTGCGTCTTACATAAAACGACAAATAAGACTCGAGACACTGACAAGATGGAACAACCGCTATACGACTGAACACACCGCAACTGTGACTAAAATATTTTTCCCCGACGCCATACAGGCACATAGGACTGTACGAAAACTTGAACTGACTAGCACTATAACACAGATACTGACCGGACATGGTGGGTTCTCTGAATACTTGGCTCGGTTCAAGTGCAAGGAAAGCCCATCATGCACCTGTGACCCTGACGTGAGCGAAACCGTGCCGCATGTCCTATTCGAATGCCCCGTAGAAGGTCTAAGAAGGTATGAGCTCGAACAATACATCAATTGTAAAATAAATAAGGAAAACGCCAGCATTGTAATAAAAGATAAGAACCTAAGTGAATATTTCATAAACTATTGTAAAATAGTAGCGGGTAGAGTAATAAAACAAAATAAGGATAAATAAAATATGTTATATATATATTATGATAATATATATAAGTAGCATAAATGTAAATTAGTTTAGAAAAATAGTAAGTAAATAGGATATGTAATAATAGGTATAAATAACTTCCGAATAAGAATTGAATGTAAAACAACAATGGACTTGTAAGAAATAAGATATGAATGTAAACATAGATATAACTCCCACTAGACCCCAAGAGGGTACGATAAGTATGTAATCCAACAAGTAGTTAGAATTAAAGCAAAAAACGTCTTTGATTATTTCGTCAAAGGAACGAGAAAAAAAAAAAAAAAAAAAAAAAAAAAAAAAACCTAACCTAACCTAACCTAACCTAACCTAACCTAACCTAACCTAACCTAACCTAACCTAACCTAACCTAACCTAACCTAACCTAACCTAACCTAACCTAACCTAACCTAACCTAACCTAACCTAACCTAACCTAACCTAACCTAACCTAACCTAACCTAACCTAACCTAACCTAACCTAACCTAACCTAACCTAACCTAACCTAACCTAACCTAACCTAACCTAACCTAACCTAACCTAACCTAACCTAACCTAACCTAACCTAACCTAACCTAACCTAACCTAACCTAACCTAACCTAACCTAACCTAACCTAACCTAACCTAACCTAACCTAACCTAACCTAACCTAACCTAACCTAACCTAACCTAACCTAACCTAACCTAACCTAACCTAACCTAACCTAACCTAACCTAACCTAACCTAACCTAACCTAACCTAACCTAACCTAACCTAACCTAACCTAACCTAACCTAACCTAACCTAACCCCCCCCCCCCCTCTATGTCATGATACAATATATTCGTGAGAAGCTAAGAAGTAAAAAGCTGGTCACTGTGATATCACTAGACATAGAGGGAGCTTTTGACAGCGCTTGGTGGCCCGCAATTCGAGTCCGGCTGGCCGAAGAGAGGTGCCCGATAAATATCCGACGAATCATGTGAAACAAAGAAAAGTGAAGGTTAGATACGCGGGTGAAGAAGTATCAAGAGAAACCACAAAGGGATGCGTCCAGGGATCCATAGGGGGACCGATCCTTTGGAATCTGCTCCTCGACCCCCTCCTAAAGAGTCTGGAACAGCACGGACACTACTGCCAGGCCTTTGCGGATGACGTAGTGCTTGTCTTCGACGGAGAAACAGCAATAGAGGTGCAGCAACAAGCAAATGCCGCTCTCGCCTATGTTCAGGAGTGGGGTGTCAAAAACAAACTTAAGTTTGCACCACATAAAACTAATGCTATGTTAATCACGAGAAAATTGAAGTATGACACCCCACTGCTGAGGATGGGCGGGATCGACATAAGCATGTCAAAAGAGATAAAGATCCTGGGGCTCCTAATAGACGAAAAGCTCACGTTCAACAATCACATAGCGAACGCATGTAAGAAAGCACTGAACATCTACAAGCAGCTGTCCAGAGCCGCCAGGATCAGCTGGGGACTGCACCCAGAAGTGATCAGAATGATCTATACGGCCGTGGTAGAGCCCACCATCCTATATGCAGCCAACGTTTGGGCACCAGCAGCCGGGAAGCTCGGCATACAGAGACACCTGAACGCAGTGCAACGAGGATTTGCCCAAAAGCTGTGTAAGGCCTACCGCACCGTTTCGCTCAACTCCGCACTGGTTCTGGCAGGGGTGCTGCCCCTAGACCTCAGAGTCCAAGAGGTGGCTGCACTGTACGAGGCAAGAAGAGGGATTCCACAGCCATCACTGGCGGATCAGGAGGTGGAACAGATGATGCCATATGTCAGTAAACCACATCCGGCCGAGCGTATGGCATTGGGGTTCACATGCCTGATAGACCAGGAACAAGTAGACTCACACAGTAATGTAGCAATACGGATATTCACGGACGGCAGTAAGATTGAGGGCAAGGTCGGAGCAGCGCTGTCCATATGGAACGGCGACGCCGAGATCAAAACCCGCAAATTGAAACTGTCGTCCCATTGCACCGTCTACCAGGCTGAACTGCTGGCCATATGTAAGGCAACGGAATACCTACTAGACAGACCAGAAACAACATTTGGCATTTACAGCGACTCCAGATCCTCGCTTGAGACAGTCATCAACCAAGACTCAGTCCACCCCCTTGCAATGAAAGTGCGCGAGCATCTAAAAACACTAAAGAACCAGAACAAGGAAGTTCACTTATTCTGGGTGAAGGCACACGCTGGACTGGAGGGGAACGAGCGAGCGGATGAACTAGCTAAGGACGCAGCGCTGAAAATCAAGACGAAGCCAGCTTACGAAGAATGTCCAATTTCATATGTCAAAAGACAAATCCGTCAAAAAACTCTTATCGAATGGAACCGTAGATACCAACAGAGCGAAACAGCTAGTGTCACAAAACTCTTCTTCCCTGATGCCATAAAATCATTCAAAATAATTAAGAAAATTATGCCAACAGGACTACTGACACAGGTAATGACTGGACACGGTGGCTTCTCTGCATACCTACATCGGTTTAAATGCAAAGAGAACCCATCCTGTGTCTGCGAACCTGGAACACACGAAACAATACCCCATGTAGTTTTTAAATGCCCCGTGTTTAGCAAAATGCGATATGACTTTGAGCGATCAATCGACATAACACTGTGCCCTGAAATTACAAATGAACTAATAGCTAGCAAACTAACAAGAGATAAATTTATAGCATACTTAGAGGATTTAGCGCATAAGGTTATTGTAAGAAATAAAACAAGTAGATAAACAAACTATGCTGACAATATATTTGAATATATATTAGATCAACATAGGCACAAAAAAATATAATAGTAAAAACAAGATATGTAAAAAACCAGAATTATGTATAAGGTAAAGTAGATACACAATGTAAAATTAATAAAACTGTGTTTTATTAATTGTAGGATATTAAATCATAAGGATAATTTTATAAAATAAGATAGAATCTAAGATAAAATTAAGCAAGATGTAAAGATAGCAAAAGTTGAAATTGTAAACAATTGTAAACCCGTATAAATAGTAAATAATACTGAATTAAGAAATGTAAATAAGAGAGGAATTAGCCTTTAAGCACCTAGTAATAAAGACTCTGATCTCCATGTCAGAGGGCGACGCGACAACAAAAAAAAAAAAAAAAAAAAAAAAAAAAAAAAAAAAAAAAAAACCTAACCTAACCTAACCTAACCTAACCTAACCTAACCTAACCTAACCTAACCTAACCTAACCTAACCTAACCTAACCTAACCTAACCTAACCTAACCTAACCTAACCTAACCTAACCTAACCTAACCTAACCTAACCTAACCTAACCTAACCTAACCTAACCTAACCTAACCTAACCTAACCTAACCTAACCTAACCTAACCTAACCTAACCTAACCTAACCTAACCTAACCTAACCTAACCTAACCTAACCTAACCTAACCTAACCTAACCTAACCTAACCTAACCTAACCTAACCTAACCTAACCTAACCTAACCTAACCTAACCTAACCTAACCTAACCTAACCTAACCTAACCTAACCTAACCTAACCTAACCTAACCTAACCTAACCTAACCTAACCTAACCTAACCTAACCTAACCTAACCTAACCTAACCTAACCTAACCTAACCTAACCTAACCTAACCTAACCTAACCTAACCTAACCTAACCTAACCTAACCTAACCTAACCTAACCTAACCTAACCTAACCTAACCTAACCTAACCTAACCTAACCTAACCTAACCTAACCTAACCTAACCTAACCTAACCTAACCTAACCTAACCTAACCTAACCTAACCTAACCTAACCTAACCTAACCTAACCTAACCTAACCTAACCTAACCTAACCTAACCTAACCTAACCTAACCTAACCTAACCTAACCTAACCTAACCTAACCTAACCTAACCTAACCTAACCTAACCTAACCTAACCTAACCTAACCTAACCTAACCTAACCTAACCTAACCTAACCTAACCTAACCTAACCTAACCTAACCTAACCTAACCTAACCTAACCTAACCTAACCTAACCTAACCTAACCTAACCTAACCTAACCTTTGCGAACAAGAAGAAGATAATCGAGCTGGCAAAGTCTATAATGGACTCTGTCAGATCGATTTCTTCTTCTTCCAGCGCCACAACGCCCATAGCGCCCACAGTGGCTCCGGCCTCACCACAACTAGGCAGTAACATCGTGCAAGACATAACTAACTCAGTCCGCGCAGAAATCCGAGAGGAGATGACCAATTTTAAAAACCAAATCTCATCCCAATTGCGACTCTCATACTCCCAGGCCACTCGTGGTAACACAGCGCCACCACCTTCTCGGGCCACTGCCGGTCCTGGACCCTCCATCCCAACTGTGACACATAACAAACCTGCCATAATAATAACTCCAAGATGCGAAATTAAAAGCAAACAAGATTCCATAGAGGCATTCAAAAAGAGCATAAGCTTCAGGGCGTCTTCCTACGCACCAGCGCGAGTTCAGGCCGTTTCTCACGGAAAGCTGCGTGTGGAATTCGACAACGACCAACAACGCGAGGACGTGCTGAAGCGCCTCGCTACGTCTGACAAAGTTAGCGCAGAACCAGCGAGGTCGCTCAGACCCATGGTAATTTTGAAGGGAATTTCTAGGGATGTCCCATCTGAGGACATAGTGAGCATCCTTAAGGAGCAGAATCATGAGCTCAGGGAGGCCATCAGGGACGGGGAAGACCTACGCTTGCGATTCAAACGTGACAATCGCAATCCAACTCTGTATAACGCTGTGTTCTTGGCTCACCCCCGTGTCTATCGCTCCATGATGGACATGGTTAGGGTGAGTCTGGACCACCAGCGTGTACACGTGGATGACTTCTCCCCATTTGTTCAATGTCACAAGTGCCTTCAATTCGGCCATTTGCGCTCCAAATGTAACTCCACTGTGCAGCAATGCGCACACTGCGGACAGACTGGTCACGACATCGACCACTGCCCCCTCAAAGAGAAGCCCTACACGGTCAAGTGCCTCAACTGCTCCACTCACAACGATAAGTTCAAGTCCCGATTTGACACCAGGCACCGGGCCAATACTGAACACTGCACCAGACTGCGTACAATGAGGGAGAAGATAGTCAGCCGGGTAGACTATGGGGTTTAAAACTATTAATATTTATAGTATTATCCTTCTTAACTTTAAAATCAATCTTTATCTGCAATATCAAAAATTTTGTGGAAAGACTAGGATCTTAAGATCCTATATCAGAGTACACTTTCAAAACATAGCATTAAAATTATCTAATCTTATAACAAATTAAACTTCTGCTGTATTATGTGTTATTAATTCTTCGCTTTATTTTTACATTCTGACAGTTTCAGCCATCTTTATTTATTTATTCTAGTGAAAAACTCTCAAGCGAAAAATTTACATTGTTATGTATAATTTACATTATTTACTATTATACTATTTAGCACCAATTGCACGTACTTAAAACGTAAGCAGAACCAGTATCAATTCGCAGGTTCTGCTCTCGCGTACGGCAATTGAATATCCGATTTAGATTGATACTGTATCAAATCGCAGATTCTACTAAACGGATAATATTATATAATTTATTTTCTTTGTGTCTTATTCTGTATTATTATTGTTATTGGGTATTATAAACATATTTATAATTACAGGTACTTAAATTGTAAGCAGAACCTGTATCAATTCGCAGGCTCTGCTATCGCGTACTGTAATTAAATATCTATTTGGCTAGATCATGTATCAAATCGCAAGTTCTGCCAAAAGATATATATCTAGTTGTATCGTATATTCGTAAAAAAAAAAAAAAAAAAAAAAAAAATATATATATTGTGTCTATTATGTATTATGTTGTTTAATGTATTATATATAATTGCAAAAGTACTTAAACTGTTAGCGGAATTTGTATCCAATCGCAAGTTCTGCTTTCGTGTATGGCAATCGTTTTTAAAACCCTGATGGAAAGCACATATATATTTTGATTTTGTTATTTATTTAAGTTTTGATTGCTAGTACTTAAAATGTTGGAAGAACTAGTATCCATTCGCAAGCTCTTCCTTCGCGTACTGCAATTATTTTGCGTAAACCTATGCGAATCAAAATAAAAAGTGCGTATTAAATTCAAATGTGAAACATATAAAAAAAAAAAAAAAAAAAAAAAAAAAAAAAAAAAAAAAAAAAAAAAAAAAAACCTAACCTAACCTAACCTAACCTAACCTAACCTAACCTAACCTAACCTAACCTAACCTAACCTAACCTAACCTAACCTAACCTAACCTAACCTAACCTAACCTAACCTAACCTAACCTAACCTAACCTAACCTAACCTAACCTAACCTAACCTAACCTAACCTAACCTAACCTAACCTAACCTAACCTAACCTTTTTTTTTTTTTTTTTTTTTTTTTTTTTTTGACGCTGGGAAAAATGCGTTACGCATCCCCTCCCATGGGGATGGGAGGGGTATGTGGGACTCCCCGGTCCTACGACCGGTATACCCACTAAACAACCCAGCGGCACTCCGGCGTCGTCTATGTGGTGAGGGACTGGGAAACCGGCAGGAGCCTTTTCATCCAGTCCCCCGCCGACGACCGCCCGCCTTGACAGCGGGGCCTCCACGCCCCCCCCTTGCAGAGGGGGGGCCCCGGGAACGACTGCGAGTGCTCAGTCGTTCCCGTCCGACGGGGGTGATGGATAAGTGCAATGCAGGAGGAGGCGTCCCCACGCCTGCCTCCCGCTATCCATCACCAGAGGGAGAGGAGGCGACTATGGCCGCCTTCTCCCACCTCTTCTCCGCCTACGCAGAGGCGCCGCGAGAGGATCTTCCTCCCGCGCGCGCTCTGCCGCCTCCTTCTGGGACATCACGTCCTCGCAGAAAGAGGCGACCGCTGCCCAGGCCCCCTCGCTCTCCAGCATGGAATGAACCACGCTGGGAAGCGAGAGGTCCTGCCCCACTGCCGCGACCAGGGCGTGGCGCGGCTCGGACCACGACGGGCACACCTCGAGGGTGTGCTGCGCCGTGTCCTCCGTCGCGCCACAGGCGTGGCACGACGGCGTTCCCTCTCTTCCGATCCGGTGCAGGTACGATCCGAAGCATCCATGCCCGGATAGCACCTGCACCAGACGGAAAGAGAGGAAGCCGTGGGACCTCTCGAGCCAATCGCGGAGGATTGGCCCGAGAGCGTCCAACGTTCTGCGGCCGAACGTGGCAGAGGCGAGGTCCTCCGTCCAGTGTTGGACGACTGCGTCCCTCGCCTCTCGCCGTACGGCCTCCCGCTCTTCTGGGGCCGGGCGCTCCCCGAGTGCCCTGCGCCCTGCCGTCCACTCATAAACTCTAGCGAGCACCCACGCCTCGAGCTCCCAAGGAGGGGTGCCCGCCAGAGCGCATGAGGCCGCGAAGCCTACTGAGCGGTAGGCTCTCGCCACCCGCTGCGCAATGGCCCTTTGGGGCCTGCGGATCGCGGTGGCGTTCTCCCTCCTATGGAGGGAGTCCGCCCAGATCGGGGCCCCGTACAGGGCCATACTTTTAAGTATGCCGGCATACAGCTGCCGGCATCGCGCTTTGGGCCCTCCCAGGTTTGGGAGGAGCCACGAAAGCGCCCCCGCGGCCTTCAGCAGGCGCGCTGACAGCCCGCTAAAGTGCGGGCTGAAGCGCCACCTGCTGTCGAGTATAAGGCCCAGATATTTCATCTGGGCCTTCACCTCGACCCTGACGCCCTCCACCACGATGTGGGCGTCAGTGGGGATGCGCTGCCGAGGCCCGTGGAAAAACACGGCCTCGGTCTTGTGCAGCGCAACCCCCAATCCTAGCCGGCGGATCCTTCCTGCGACCAGGGATCCGCCGGCCGAGGCCAGGCTTGCCGCCTCCCGGAAATCTCTCCCCCGGGCAGTGAGGAGAGTGTCATCTGCATAGCAGATGACACTCGTGCCCCGGAGGAGAGCTCCCCGCAGGAGCCAGTCGAAACCGATGTTCCACAGGAGTGGGCCTAAGACCGACCCCTGTGGAACACCAGACCCCGCGCCGTACCGCCGTAGCTGGCCAGTCTTGTCCACCAGGAGGACCGCTCGGTCCTCCAGGTAGCTGGCCAGCAACCTCCGCAGATACTGAGGCACCCCGTGGTAACGGAGCGCCTCAAGTATCGTCGAGTGGGGGACGGAGTTAAAGGCGTTGGCTATGTCAAATGACACAGCCAATACCCCGTCCCCCACCCCCACGGCCTCCCGCACTTGGCCCCTCAGCCGGGCCAGCGCGTCCACTGTCGAACGCCCTCTTCGAAAACCGAATTGGGCGTCCGACAGGTTCGGCCCTACCTCCGCCAGAAGGCCATTCAGCCTTCTGGCTATTACCCCCTCGAACATCTTACCGACCTCATCGAGCAATACGATGGGTCGGTAAGCCGAGGGGGAGTCCGCCGGGCGTCCCTCCTTTCGGAGGAGGCACAACTGCCCCTCCTTCCAGGGTTTCGGGAACCTTCCAGCCGTGAGGCACGCGCTGAAAAGGTCCCGAAACCTCTGCCCCATATGAGTGGTGGCGATGGCCACCACCCGTGCGGGGACGCCGTCCGGCCCTGGGGCCGTCTTCTTGGCACGGAGGCGAATAATCTCCGCGCCAAGTTCCTCCACCTCGACCGGAGGGACCTCCTCCTCCGGCGGAGCTGCCCCCGGCGGAGGGTCCATTACTGGTGGGGCGAAGTTGGTCCCTGAAGGAAACAGGGACCGAACCACCCCATCCAGCAATGCCGGCTCCAAGGACTCCGTCAGTGGGGGACCAAAGGGGCGCAGTTTATTCCGCGCCGCCTTATAAGGTCTCCCGTACGGGTCCCTGTCGAGACCCTCGAGCATCTCGGCTCGCGCCGCGTCTTTGGCGGCGCTCATTGCCGCCTTGAGGACCTTCTTTGCCTCTACGTAAGAGGCGTAGAGAAGGTCCTCGTGCTCGAGGTCTCGCCCACTGCGCCGTCGACTCCGCGCATACGCCCGCCTTGCCGCCACGCAGGCGGACCGGAGCCCCGCTAGCCCCTCCGACCACCAATAGACGGCGCGTCGGGGAGGCGGACGGCGGGACCGAGGCATGCTGGAGTCGCACACCTCGGTCAGGGATCTCCGCAGCTGGACCGCTGCGGAGTCCACGTCCAGGACGTCGACCGGAGGAGCGAGCCAGTCCTGGACGAGCGCCGCCTCCTTAGCCGCCTCACGGTCGAGGCGGGTAAGGGCCCACCGCGGAAAGGAGGATCGGCCCGAGGGGGCCGTCCTCCCGGGGCTCTGGGTGGAGACGTCGAACCGCACGTAGCGGTGGTCCGACAATGTCTCCACCAGCTCCACCCGCCAGTTCACGACGCGGGCGGCTAGGACGGGGGTGGCGAACGAAACGTCCACCACTGACCCTCCCCGTTGCCGCACACACGTGTGAACTGTCCCTCTGTTGAGGAGGGACACGCCAGTTGAGGCCGCCCAGAACTCGACGGCGCGCCCTCGGACGTTGCAAGAGGCGGCCGGGTTGCCCCAGGCCACCGACTTGGCGTTCAGGTCGCCCAACACGGCGACCTGGCGCGGCGCCGCCCTCCCGACAACAGCGGTGAGGACTTCGAGAAAGTTCTCGAAGTCCTGTAGAGGGCGGTTTGGGGAGAAATACACGCCCACCAGGGCTATTTCTCCCCACGCGGCGGCCACGTATCCCGGTCCCCTCTCTAAAAGCGAGAGGGGAGGGGAGTCTGTGGAAGACCGCGACAATAAAGCTACCAAGCCGTCTCGATCACCCAACCAACCGTCGGGGACCGAGTACGGCTCGGCGACTACCGCCACGTCCACCAACCACTCAGCCATGACCTGCATGAGCAGGTCCTGAGCTGTTTTGCAGTGGTTGGTGTTCGCCTGGAGGATGCGATGCCTATCCATCATTCGGACATCACACCCTCCTCATCAGCCGCCGAGGCTCCCGCTTCGGGGTCGGCGGTCTCAGCGGCAGGCGGGGCCGTCGCCTGCGCTTTGCCCTTCTTTAGGGGAGGCCTGCAGTTCCTCCCCTTCATGATGTGCCCCGCTGGGCGACCGCTGGCTGCGCATATTGCGCAGCGCGGCGTGGCGGCCGTGCAGGAAACGGACTTGTGTCCGTCCTGGCCGCAGCGGTAGCAGCTGTCCGTCCTATCCACCAGGGACGGACAGAGGGCCCGCGTGTGCCCGATTCCGAAGCACTTGAAGCAGCGCATAGGCTGGTCTTCAAGTGCTCGGACTCGGCAGGTGCTGAAGCCCACCGAAAACCGTCCCTTGGCAAGGACGGCTTTGGCTGCGACGACTG
Organism: Cosmorhoe ocellata; assembly: GCA_963675405.1. Taxonomy (NCBI): domain Eukaryota; kingdom Metazoa; phylum Arthropoda; class Insecta; order Lepidoptera; family Geometridae; genus Cosmorhoe; species Cosmorhoe ocellata. The sequence continues at coordinate 42,337 of OY776257.1, forward strand.
GGCACTCGAGGCGGATAGTGCCCATGCCGCCGCGGCCGGGTCTGATGTCCCGGCCCTGCACCGCTGCGACGTCGCAACCCCCTACTGCTGCGATCGCCGCTACCACCTCCTCTTTGGTGACCGAATCATCTAGATCGGTCACCTCCAAGGCCGCAGACTTTATGGGTCTGGCCACCTTGGCCGCGTCCGCGATGACCTCTCGCAACTTGGTTGCGAAGAGGTCCGCGTTGGTGCCGCCCTGGGCCCCCGGGAACTCAAAGATTCGAGCCCCGGCTTGAGTCCGGCGGCACGTGACCGCTCCGATCCCAAGTTGGGTGGGATCGGCGTTGGTACGAGCCCGTTTTAGGACGGACTCGTACGTCTCACCCCGCTCCGCAGCCTCTGCGGTGAGCGTCACCACGACGGCTGCGGATTTGGGAGGAACCAAAGGTTTCCTCCCACCGGCGGGGGCCCTTTCGGCTGCGGGGGCAGCGGCGGTGGGCTTGGGGGCCGTCTTCTTCCCCTTCCCCTTTCCCTTTCCCCTTCCCTTGCCTGTCGCCTGGGACGGGCAGGAAGGGGTGGGGGCAGGGGTGGTAGGGGCGGCGGCCGTTCCCGTCTTCTTGGCCTTGCCCTTTCCCCTCTTGACCACTTTCGTCCAAGGCTGGTTGGACGGAGTGGTAGAGGGGAGAAGGGGGTCCTCCTTTTGGGAGGATGGCCCCGGCTTACTCTGCCTCTTGTCCGCCGCTAGCGGCGGTCGGAGGCGCTTTTCGGGCAGGAGCCTGTCCTCGATGCCATCGAGGCAGGCTCTTGTGAAGGCCCTTTCCTCCATCACAACCTTGCGGATGATATCCTCAAGGTTGGAGGAGGAAGAGGGAACTTCCGCCGCCGGCCTTGGCTCCGCCTGCGTAGGTCGGGCCGTGGCTTCAGCCAGCTTCGTGTGCAGCTGGCTGACCTCCGACTGCAGGCGGTCAACTTTCGCCTGCAGCTGCCGCGTCTCGTCCGTGGCTGTGCGCTGCACCAGCTCACGGACGATGCCACGCATGCTCGCGGCCCTACACTTCAGGGACTTTTGAAAAGTCCCCTTCAGGTTTGAGGACTTGGAGGCGACCTGGGCGATCTCCTCCGCGTCCTCCTGCGCCATGCGCTCCAGTTCGACCAGGGAGTGGTCGGCGTACAGCACGCAGGACGCGCCGTACCCGGCCTTGGCCCGCGCAGTGCGCGCCTCCTGCTCCTTGGCAGCGACCTGCTCCTCCAGGTCCTGCTGGAGCTGTGCCCGCCGAGTGAGGCTCAGCTCGCGTCGCGCGTCCTCCAATCCCACGTCGTGGGTATCGGCGACGGCAGCGACAGATGAAGGCTTTTTGGCCTTCACCTTGCGCTTCGACCTCCCTTTCCTGGACGAGTCCGAGCTGGACCCGTCTTTCAGGAAAGCCCGCTTGAGCGGGCCTCCCTCAATCGCTCTCGGACCTGCGTCCGACTCGCTGTCGGAATCCGTCAGCTCACCCGCTCTGCCAAACAGGCTGACTGCGCATGCAGCCTCCGCTACCGACGCACCCTCGTCAGTGTGGCCCTGAGAAGGGCCTTCGAGTTGGCCCTGAGAAGGGCCTTTGGGTTGGCCCTGAGAAGGGCCTTTGGGTTGGCCCTGAGAAGGGCCTTTTAGGAAACGCCCGGAGGCGTCCCGCACAAATTTTTTAGGCATAGCCTCCGCCGATGTCGTAGTATCCCGCATAAAAGAACTACAACGCACAGTGCACTTTAGCCGAGCTCAGTCTGCCACTCCGTTACGGTGGTCAGACTGAGTCGTTTCCAGGGGACGCGACGTGGACGCAAGCACTGTGGGGGGTCCCCCAACCTAACCTAACCTAACCTAACCTAACCTAACCTAACCTAACCTAATAGAAAATAGCTTTGTTGTCGGAGCCCTACACTGGGTCCGGCAATGAACTTAAGTCGATTGCAGGCATCGACATATTTCAGTTTTCCGGCGGTAGCCGAGTAAAGGCTTGCATCTTGGTCAAGTCTGGTTTTGGGTCCGTTTTAGGGTTAACTCAATACTCCTCGTCTAATTTGTGTGTGGTGAAGTTGAACACAGCAAATAGCCACTTCTTTATAGCATCGGTTTATATTGAACCGGACGACGACCAATCAAGCACCATGGAACGCCTAGACTTCTTTCTTAAGAACACCAGCAACTCGCACCGATTAGTGGGAGGAGATTTTAACGGCTGGCATCCTCTTTGGGGAAGCACAACTACCAATCTCCGGGGCAGAGAAGTCATGGACTTAGCATTTGGTAACGACATGAACCTCTGTAACTCGGGGAACACGCCCACTTTCGAAACGATCACACATGGATGCCAACGTACTTCTATTATAGATATCACATTAGCGTCAGACTCCATCTACGACCGAATTTCAGCTTGGCGAGTAAATTTAGACTTCTGTACATCATCACAACACAATGCTATAGAATTTACATTAAAAACCAATAGCACTAACACCACCCAATCGGAAAATACATCTACTTTTCTTTATAAAACCAATAAAGCGTGCTGGCCGGTGTTTAAGGACTCTCTACACACGCTTATGTCTTCATCCGACATACTGGAACGGGACATTTCAGCAATGAACCCAGAAGAGCTAGAAACCCTCATCGATGACATCACAAGAACCATCCATCACGCTTGTGAAAAATCAATGCACATTAAGGGGGGCGGAAAGGGACATAGCAAACCACCTTGGTGGTCGGATAAACTGGAGACTATGAAGAGAGAGGTAATAGACATTCATCGCAGACTACACGCAGCCAAACGGCAAGGAGCACCGCTGGACTTGCTTCTCGAGGAACAGCTTAGCAAAAAGACTGCGTATGCAAAGGAATTACGCAATGAGTCCACTGCTAAATTTCGGGAACTATGCGAATTGCAAACTAAAGAAAACGTCTGGTCTATGACAAATAGACTTTTAAAAGATACCACTCCCAAGCGCCCTCCTATTACACTGAAAATTGGGAATAACTACACTTCTAGTGGCCTGGAAACGGCCACCGCTTTATTAGATCATTTTTATCCGGACGACCTCCCGGACACTGAACCGCGACACCACTTCTTAAGGGCAATCCAATCTATCAAAACTGAAGACGATCTTCCATTCGCTGAGGAAGAAGTGCTGGAACATCTTAAATACATGAACCCAAAAAAAGCCCCCGGGATAGATCATCTCACTGCTGATATATGTCATCAATTCACTATCGCATATCCAAAACTCATCACGGGAGTAATGAATAGATGTCTGACTCTCCGGCACTTCCCACGCCAGTGGAAGATTGCCTACGTTAAGATCATTCCAAAACCGGGAAAATCTGATTATAGCGCCTTAGGATCATTCCGGCCGATAGGACTCCTACCAGTTTTCGGAAAACTTTTAGAAAAATGCTTCATTAAGCGCGTTACATACTGGGCGGAGAAAAATGGTTTCAGCCACAAACAACAATACGGGTTCCGCGAACAAACCAGCACCGTGCAAGCAGTAGAAAACGCAATAAAAACAGTCAAGCAGGCAAAGATTAACAAGCGACTTGCTATAGCTGTATCATTGGATATCAAAGCCGCTTTCGACAATGCTTGGTGGCCCGCTCTCTTTCACAGACTTCGGCGAATAAACTGCCCTAAAAACATCTATGGACTAATTGAGGATTATGTCCGCGACAGAGAGGTTCAATTAGATCACGCAGGAGAGCGAGTTACCAAGCGTATGACGAAGGGGTGCATACAGGGATCGGCATGCGGTCCTATTCTCTGGAATATTATTTTGGACGAGCTTTTAGAGATGCAGCTCCCTCCGGGTTGTCACCTTCAGGCCTTTGCGGATGATGTTCTTTTGATTGTTACCGCAAAGGACATAGGTAGGCTCAAGAATTCTGCTGAAACGGCTCTGTCTAGGATTTCAGACTGGGGCAAGAGCGTCAAGCTAACATTTGGTCCATCCAAAACGCAGGTTATCGCGTTCACTCCTAAAGCTAAGAATGCTCGGATTATAATGGACAATCAAGAGCTCTCCTATGAAAGACAAATCAAGCTACTGGGAATCATCTTAGATGAAAAACTACTCTTTGGTCCACATGTTAAATACATCACAGAAAAAGCCATGCGCATATTTGTGAAACTATGCATGTATTCTCGTCCAACATACGGAGCACACCCTGAAAATGTTAGGCTTATTTATCAGAGGGTCATTGAGCCTATTGTTACTTACGGAGCGGGCATTTGGGGTCATGTTGTTCGCAAAAAGTATGTCAAAAATGCACTTTTGAGAATGCAACGCGGATTTGCCATTAAAGCTATTAGGGGTTTTCGCACCATTTCAACAACGGCAGCTATAGCTTTGGCACTTTTCACCCCACTAGATTTGAAAGTGCGAGAGGTTCACACTATAGAGAGGACCAAACTATCAGGCCTAAGCGATTACCTCCCACACGACATCGAGTTTGAGACACCAGTGCCCGTTTCGGAGCTTCTTCATCCAGCCAAACGTATTTCATTTTTATGTATAGAACATGCTTTGAATAATGATGACGCTACACTGATATTCACAGATGGTAGCAAACAAGACGATCAGTCTGTTGGGGCTGCTTTTGTGACCTTTGACCCGGGTGGAACGACCCCTAAAGTAGTGCGCAAGTTCAAATTACACTCTTGTTGCACAGTGTTTCAAGCTGAATTATACGCCATCTTATCGGCCTGCAACTGGGTCAAACAAAATAATGTAACCAAATCACTAATTTACACCGATTCACTATCATCCATTATGGCACTCGAAAACCGCAGTAATACCCACCCCTTAGTTAATCAAATTCATCATATTATTCATCAAATCTCAGCGAATCAATCAAGTATCAATATCTCGTGGGTCAAAGGACACTCAGGAGTTGAAGGTAACGAGCAGGCAGATGTAGCAGCTAAAGCGGCTACGCAATTGCACTCTGCTGCTCGTTACTCTAAATTTCCAATGTCATTCATAAAATATTCAGTAAGAAAGGAAGTTCATCAGGAGTGGGAGCAAAGATATGCATCCTCAGAAACGGGGCAACATACCAAGCTACTCTTACCCACCATAGCAGATATTCGCAACCTGGGAAAAGTCTGCAAAACCTCCTTTCAGCTAACTCAATTTCTTACTGGGCATGGCTTTCACAAAAAGTATTTACATCGATTCAAAATCACACAAGATGATCTATGCCCATGTGATGAAACAACTTCGCAGTGCCTTGAACATTTACTACAAAATTGCCCAGTGTTTGGAGCACCACGGTTGAAACATGAAGGAATTTGTAGCCATTTCGGAATATCTCCATACAATCTCTCTGAGATTATAGATAAAGAAAGCTGCGTTGATTCATTTCTAAATCTTGTAAATAAAATAATAAATAGTCTAAAAAAGTTAAACAATACGTAATATTAAAAAAAAAAAAAAAAAAAAAAAAAAAAAAAAAAAAAAAAAAAAAATGTATATGTGGAAAGACTAAGATCTTAAGATCTTATATCAGAGTACACAGCTACAACAAAAATATAATATATTATATATAATACATGTATTCAAATAAATATATATATAAATATATAATTATATAAATATATCATTATCTTAATTTCGTTTAGTAATTATGTAATATTCTTCTATAAAATATATGTCAAAGTCTTAAGTTTTCCTTTTGGCAGTACCTGTATCAAATAGCAGGTTCTGCTAAAACGTGAATGTAGCTTGTCTACAAAAGTAAAAAAAATACAATGCGATAATCATTACGTAAAACCGTGAATTAAAGTATCTAAAACATGTGAATCATATAAAATAGAAAAAAAAAAAAAAAAAAAAAAAAAAAAAAACCTAACCTAACCTAACCTAACCTAACCTAACCTAACCTAACCTAACCTAACCTAACCTAACCTAACCTAACCTAACCTAACCTAACCTAACCCCCGAAAAAATCGAAACGGTCGATCACATCCTGTTTGAATGCCCAGTATTCGGCCGCGTTAGGTATGAGAGTGAAATAAAAATGAATTGTCAAATAACACCTGAAACGGCGAGTAAATTAATGGCCGACAAATACACAAGAAATGAATTTATAAAATTTTGCGCATACATAGCAGAAAGGGTAATTAAAAGAAACAAGAGTTAGGCAACCTATGATATATATATATTTAAAAATATATATATTATGCATAAAACATAATATAGCACAATATGTCAATAGTAGAGTATAAGCAAGAAATGTAAATATAAATGTAAAATGTAAAACTGAAAAATAGAACAAAGAATATAGAATTAAGGCTGAAACACAATGTATAATTAAGAACAAATATAGTTATAGAAAGTTTAGTAAATATAATTAAGAACAAATTGAAAAGAAAGAAAACAATGTATAATTAGGAACAAAAATATGTTAAGCCTAGAAAGTATAAATGTAAAAGCTAGGAACAATATTATTATGTAAACTCATAAAGAGTAATATGATAGCCCTAAGACAAATGTAACCCTTAGCGGGAATTATAAAAGAAACAATGTCTCCATTACCTTAAGAAAAACAAAGTCTCTGACTCCAGTCAGAGGGACGCAGAAAAATAAAAAAAAAAAAAAAAAAAAAAAAAAACCTAACCTAACCTAACCTAACCTAACCTAACCTAACCTAACCTAACCTAACCTAACCTAACCTAACCTAACCTAACCTAACCTAACCTAACCTAACCTAACCTAACCTAACCTAACCTAACCTAACCTAACCTAACCTAACCTAACCTAACCTAACCTAACCTAACCTAACCTAACCTAACCTAACCTAACCTAACCTAACCTAACCTAACCTAACCTAACCTAACCTAACCTAACCTAACCTAACCTAACCTAACCTAACCTAACCTAACCTAACCTAACCTAACCTAACCTAACCTAACCTAACCTAACCTAACCTAACCTAACCTAACCTAACCTAACCTAACCTAACCTAACCTAACCTAACCTAACCTAACCTAACCTAACCTAACCTAACCTAACCTAACCTAACCTAACCTAACCTAACCTAACCTAACCTAACCTAACCTAACCTAACCTAACCTAACCTAACCTAACCTAACCTAACCTAACCTAACCTAACCTAACCTAACCTAACCTAACCTAACCTAACCTAACCTAACCTAACCTAACCTAACCTAACCTAACCTAACCTAACCTAACCTAACCTAACCTAACCTAACCTAACCTAACCTAACCTAACCTAACCTAACCTAACCTAACCTAACCTAACCTAACCATATCATCGCCTCACTCAGGAGCCAAAACATAAACATCTTTCACGATATCCCCGAGTCTGAGAACAGAGTGTCAGTGAAGTACAGGAGGAGGGCCCGGAACCGCATGGAATCCCACATAGTCATGCAGGTCTCCACAAAGCTCTGGCAGAGGCTCACGTCGGCGGGCGAGGTCCACATAGACCTTCAGCGGCGTCCAGTATACGACCAAAGTCCACTGATCCAGTGCACACGATGCCTAGGCTTCGGCCACGGGCGGAAGCTGTGCAAAGAATCAGTGGACAAGTGCAGTCACTGCGGAGAACCGCACCTCCGAAAGGACTGCCCCACCTGGACAGCTGGTGGCCCGCCGACTTGCGCAAACTGCAAAACGGCCAAGACAGAGCGAAACGACCACAGTGCTTTCAATATAAATTGCCCCATACGCCGTCGCTGGGACTCTATCGCGAGGTCCAGCGTGGCGTACCACTGAAGACTTAAAAAACCTGTAAAACAAAACTTAAAATTATTAAATTAAACTTAAAGCAAACATAAAACACATGACAAGAATAACAAAAACTTTAAATAAAACTAAATAGAAAACATAGGGATAACCAAAATAAACATACATAAAACTATAAAAATCTAAATAGAAAATAACATATCAATAAATAAAACAAAATTACAAAAACACATTATTATAACTTTATAGAAAATAACAAACACAATCTATATCAACAAAAATCATAAGCAGAAAACAACATAATAAAAACTTACATAACAAATTATGTAAAAATATGGAAAACGTCAAAACAAAACAAGAAACGGAAAAACTAAGAAAACCTCGTATACAAACTATGAATAAAATATATTTGAAAATATATTAATTTTCATAGGAAAATCTGGAAAAATAATTAAAGAATGACAGTCATATAATCAATCAAACCTTCCTGAGATTGTAATATATAAAAGATAGTTATATATATAGATATTGTGTGTTAAATAAAAAGGAGGATTAAAATATTTGAAAAAATTTAGAAAATTATTGAAAGTAAGAATAGTTAGTTAAGAATAATAGAAATAGTAAGAAAAACTAATAGAAAGTAAGTTTAAAATAGTAAGAAATATTTCTTATAAGATTTAGGTAATAAGAAAGAGATAAAAATACAAAGTAAGATTAGAATAAAGAACAAAAGAAAGATAAAAATTTAAATGAGATAGCAAGTAAGATGAAAATAATAAACAAGATTACAATTAAGTTATATAATATATTATTATAGTATATTATAGAAGATTTAGATATTTATAAAGATTAAATGAAAAGCAAGATAAAAATAGAGAGTAAGATTAGAATAATAAGCAAGATAAAAATGAAAACAAAATAAAAAATTAAAATATACGAAAAAATTAACATAAAAATAAAAGTAGCAAGTAAATTTAGTAAGTAAGATTAGAATAATAAGTAAGATACAAAAGAAAATAAAGATAAGATTAGTATGTAAGATTAAATTAATAAACATGATAACAATAAGGTAAGATAAACAACAGTAAAAAGGAAACGGTAAAGTAAGATAAAATTACTGAGTAAGATTAAATAAGAAAGTAAAAATAAATAGAAAGATAAAAATTAGTAATTAAGATTAGATTAATAAGTAGTAAGTAGGATTAAAATTAAAAACAAGATTACAGAAGAGTAAGATAAACAGTAAATAGATAAACAGAAAAATAAGATGAAAGTACTATGTACGATTAAACATATAAGTATGATTAATACGCAAGATGAAATCAAGAAGTTAATAATTTAGCCCATTGCGGCAAACAGAGCATAAATGTAGCATCCCGAGTATATAAAACTCGGGATGTGAACACATTTATAAATATGTGTGTACGAATAAAAAAGGCTCTGACTTCAGTTAGAGGTGTGAACGTCAAAAAAAAAAAAAAAAAAAAAAAAAAAAAAAAAAAAAAAAAAACCTAACCTAACCTAACCTAACCTAACCTAACCTAACCTAACCTAACCTAACCTAACCTAACCTAACCTAACCTAACCTAACCTAACCTTTTTTTTTTTTTTTTTTTTTTTTTTTTTTTTGTGTCGCGGAGAAAATCTGCTAACAGACCGTCCCCGCCGCATGAAGGGTGCGGCAGGGGTGTGTGAGGTTGTCGGACTCGACGACTCACTAAAAACTCCGCGGTGGCCGGCCTCGGTGCTTTTCAAGGGGCTCCGGTAACTCCCGAAGGAACGATCCGGTGCCCCTCTCGCACTTCGCCCTAAAGCACTTCCCGGGGGGGCACAAACACGCCACACCCCCAGCACCTCGCAGTGCTACAGCGGCACAGTGCCACTAGTGGCCGCTGCCCTTTCGGTCCGTGTTCCCGGCCAGCCGAAGCCCTCACTCCGACTGCCCACTGGACCGAAAAGTCCCCTGTTTGGCAGGGGATACCATTTGCCCCTTACGGGGCAGGCGGTGCGGGGCGGCCGTTGCCGTCACCCCGCCGCCGCCTCCTCCGAGCGGGATCGGCCCTCTCCCGATCCCGCTCAGCGGCCTCTTTCCGAACCATGACGGTCTCACAGAAAGAGGCCACGGCCCTCCACGCCGTTTCATCTGCCAGCATGGCCTGTACCACTGCTGGCAGAGAGAGATCCTGCCCGATCCTAGCGACCAGGGTCCGCCGCTCCTGGCACCACGCTGAGCACTGCTCCAGCGTGTGCTGCGCGGAATCCCTGTCGCTCCCACAATGGTGGCATTGTGCTGTCGGTTCCCGTCCGATCCTACTCAGGTACTCACCGAAACAACCATGTCCGGTGAGTACCTGAGTAAGTCTATAGGTGACGTTGCCGTGTTTCCTGCCCACCCAAGCTTCGAGGTTGGGCGCAATCGCGCCGACGATGCGCTGACGCGAGCACCGCGGCTCCTCGAGCCGCTCGCGCCATCTACGGAGCGCACGTCGACGCTCTTGGGCCCGCACTTCTATTGGCGCAACTCCGCCCCCGCCATCGTGTCGGAGACGAACGTACACACGTGCGTCCGTCTCCGCCAGGATGTCGAGCGGCGGGAATCGCGCCAAGATGGTCGCCGCCTCATGGGATATCGTGCGATACCCCCGTGCAATCCGAATGGCCATAGTGCGCTGCAGACTGCCAAACAGCAGTCTGTAGCGCCTAACACCCGCCAGCCTATCAGACCAGACGGGTGCTCCGTAGAGAGCCATCGAACGCACCACCCCCGCGTAGAGGCGGCGAACGCCCTCCCGTGGTCCCCCGAGATTTGGCAGCAGTCTGTGCAGAGCACCCACTGCCTTCTGAATCCGGGGGACAGAGCGTTTGAAGTGCTCCCCGAAGTCCCAACGGCCGTCCAAGGTGAGGCCCAGGTACTTGAGGTACCGGCCTACCTGGACGTCCACGTCACCTACTCGAACCGACATGCTGGGTGGTTCCCTCCCCCTCGGGAGTTTGTGGAACCATAGCGCTTCAGTCTTCTGAGGCGCTATCCGCAGACCCAGCCCGTGGATCCTGTCCACGACACAAGCCACACCAAGCTCTGCGAGCCCTTTGGCCCCCTCGAAGGACTCCCCGGTGGCTAGTACGAGGGTGTCGTCTGCGTAGCAGACCACTCGTACGCCAGCGGGGAGATCAACGCGCAGGACCGCATCGTATGCGAGATTCCACAGCAGCGGGCCCAAAACGGACCCCTGCGGAACCCCGCAACTCATCTCCCTCTCGTGCAATGTACCGTCCCTGCCTACATACTGCACACACCTGTCTCGCAGGTAGGCCCCGACTATGCCCTGCAGGTAGGGGGGCACTCCGTGATACACGAGCGCCGCCCGAATCGCCCTCCAGGGCAGGGAGTTAAAGGCGTTAACGATATCCAAGGATATCGCTAACACCCTCCCGCCCCGGGACACTACCTGGCCCGACAGAGAACGCACCCGAAGGATAGCGTCAACTGTCGAGCGGGCCCGCCGGAAACCGAACTGGTCATCCGACAGGTCGGGACCTTCCTGCCGCAGATGTGTGCAGAGACGATCGGCAATTATTCTTTCGAATAATTTGCCGACCTCGTCCAGCAGGCAAATGGGGCGGTACGCAGAGGGAGAGTCTGCGGCCCTGCCGTCCTTCTTCAAGAGGACCAACCTTGCCTCCTTCCACTCCTTGGGGAACACGCTGAAGCATAGGCAGCTGTCGAACAGCCGCTTCAGCCTGTCCCCCAAGCCGGCGGATAGAGCCAGCGCCAAGGCCCGACCTGGAATCCCGTCAGGGCCTGGTGCCGTGTTACGAGCCCTAAGGCGCTTCACCGCTCGGTCCAACTCCTGTGTACGGACCCCCAGTTCATCGGACCAGATGGTCGGTCCCGATGGCCTGGGGGTAGAGGGACTGGGACTGTCCTGGACCCTAGGGAAGAGTGTATCCACCACTCTCCCCACCAACTCAGGGTCCAGGGTCTCCGTCAACGGAGGGACCCACGGTCTGAGCTTGCCCAGTACCATCCGGTACGGGCGCCCCCATGGATCCCTATCCAGTCCCTCCAGGAGTTCACTCCAAGACCGAGCCTTAGCGGCCGCAATGGCCGCTTGGAGCAGTTTCGAAGCGCCTCGGTATACCTCGTAAACTCTATCCACCTCTCCGGCAAGGGCTCGCCGTCTCCTCCGGGCTCTGGTGTACTGGCGTCGGGAGCGCAAGCATGCCTCCCGCAGCTGCGCTATCTCCTCCGACCACCAGTACACCGCCCTGCGCTTGGTAGGGTTGGCTCGGGGCATCGATGCGTCGCAAATCGACGTCATCGAAGCCCGGAACCAAGCCGCCTCCCTCCCAGGATCGGGCAGAATCTCTCCGGCGTCTCCATCCGGCCAGGCCGCGACGATGGCTGCGGCTTCGAGCAGATCCCTGTCGAGCCGCTTGAGGGCCCATCGTCGCGGCGGGCTGCTACTGCGGCGGGACGCACTGTCGGGGGGGCGGAGAACCACATCGATGACGATGTGGCGATGGTCAGACAAGGTGACCATCTCCTCCGCTACTCTCCAACCCGACACCAGGTGGGTGGCAGAGGGAGTCGACCATGAAAGGTCCACGATCGACTCACCCTGCCACCGCACACACGTGCTTACAGACCCCCGATTCAACAACCGGAGGTCCATACCCGCCGCCCATTCCACCACGGTCTCTCCCCTTCGGTCGTCCTGGGGACTCCCCCACACACGAGAGTGCGCGTTGAAGTCGCCCAGGACAAGCACTGGGCGCGGTAGGCATCTGCGAATGCAGTCGCCTACCGCGTCCAGGTACGCCTCGTACTCGACGAGGGTACAGTTGGGAGAGACGTAGCAGCCCACAACGGCTAGACGACCCCATGCCGTGGCCACGAACCCCTGTCCCTTCTCAATAAGGGCACAGGGGGGGTCGCCTCTTCCGCCACCCCAGTAAATAGCGACGGAGTCCAAGTCGTCCCCGAACCAGCGAGGATGGTTCGGGACGTTGTAGGGCTCCGCAACTACGGCAAGTGCAATCGACCACTGCGCGAAGGTTTGCTGGACTAGGTCCTGCGCGCTCCGGCAGTGGTTCAGATTGCACTGGAGGACTCGTATGGCGTGATCCATTACGAGGCCTCCATGGCCTCCTGGGGCGGCGGGCTCTGGCCCGACTGAGCGGCCCCCTTTGTTGGGGCCGCTTTGGCTTCCGGTGCTGGTGCTGGGGCCGACCGAGGGGGAAGAGGACCTGACTTCCTCTTCTCCTTGGGAGGGGAACACCTCTTGCTCCCCATCCTGTGGTCTGCCCTACAGCCCTTGTCAGAGCACAGTGGACACCGGGGCGGACGCGTGCACCGGCTCGCCCGATGGTCGGGCTCGCCACACGCGTAGCACAAGGTGCTGCGGTCCACTGTACTCTGACACATGCTGCGCACGTGCCCAAACTCCAGGCATCGGAAGCACTGGAGCGGCCTCGACTCCAGGTAATCCACCCTCGCCATTCCCCAGCCGACGACGACGTGCTTTGCCGCTGCTAGCCTGCGCACGCAGGCTAGTGGACAACGGACCCACACCGTGCCCAGGGCAGTGGGTGAGCGACGAATGTCGCCCACCCGCACGTCGTCGGTTGAGCAGCCTCCGGCCTCGGCGACAGCGACCAACACCTCACGAGGTGTGACGCTGTCGTCGAGGTCTTTGAGCCGCAGCTCCCCCGTCTTCACTGGGCGCGCAACACGCACACCCAGATCGGCGAGGGCCACGCGCATGCGCTCGGCCAGGGCATCCGCCTTGGAGGTGCAGTCAGGCCCTGACACCTCCAAGATTAAACCACCCGTGATCGCTTTCTTGGGGCGGACCATGTCCACCCCAATGTCCGCCAGTCGGATCCGCGCTTTCGCGGTCGCCATCACCGCGGCGAGGGTGAGGTCCGAACCCTCCGGAACCGTCACCGTAATCGCCGCGGACGTCGGCAGCCGCGCTGGCGCGGGTTTGGGGCCACCCTTGGCCCCGGCCCTCGGGTTAGCCCTCGAGCTGGCCTTCGGGTCGGCCGTCGGGCCGGCCTTTGGGCCAGTTTTCGGGCCAGGCCTCGGGCCAGGTTTCTCCGGCTGAGGGGCCTTCTTCTTCTTCCTCTTCCTCCCCGTCACTGTCGCCCACGAAGTCGTTGGTGCCTCTGGCACTTGCGACCTCGCGGTTTGCGACGACGCGGGTGGCGAGGAGGCCTGTGCGGGCGGCGGTTGGCGTTTTGCCTTCGCCGCACCCACACTAGAAGACCCCGAAGGTCCTGCCCTAGCGGACGCTGCGCCGCCCTGGGAGGAAGCAGGCTGAACTCTAAGAGCTGCAGCCAGCTTTCGGTCCATTAGAGCCGCTATGCGCTCCATGAACCGACCCTCCCAGTCGTTCCCCCCGACAGCGGGTGGTGCTGGCGCCGGTATGGCCGTGCTCTCAGCACTGGCATGCGAAGTTGCCTGCTGCTGACGGATTACCTCCGTCAGCTTCTCCATTTTACTGGAGAGATCGGCCATCTTCGCACGCAGCTCAGCATTCTCCCGCTCCAGCCGCTGTACGTTAGCGTCTGCCGAAGCCCGCTGGGCCAGCTCCCTGCTGACCGCTTCAGCCCTCCGTGCAGCGACTCGCAGACCCCTGATAAAATCGCCCTTCAAGTTCTTGGACTTGTCGGCGATCTTCTCAACGGTCTGCATGTCGACCTTGAGGCAGGCGCCCAACTCCTCAATGGAGCGCGCCCGCATCTCCTCCTCTAAGTCTGCCGCCTTCGGCAGCTTTGCCTTCGATTTTGCCTTTGAAGGCTCTACGAGGGGGTCGAAGACATCGTCCTCGCTGTCCCCCCCGTCCCTCAAAAACATGGCGCGCTTGTTCTCAAGCGAGACCAAGGCGCCATCTGTCACGTCCAAGGCGGGCTCAATTGCCCGTTTGCGCTTCGCGCGCGACCTGCTCGAAGCGGACGAAGCGATGGAGGAGACGGATGCCAAAGAGCAATCCGAATCTCCCCCATCGCCCCCCGCTACCGGTACTCCGGGTTTCCTAAAAACCCCGAAGGACCTCTCCTGCTGGGAGCTCTTGCTCCCCTGGCGTCTGGTGCCCCCCCCAGAATACGAGGGGCAGAGTGCCGAAGCACTGCGGGATTCTCCAGCCTCAGAGAGGCTGGTACCCGCCTGGGGTAATTCGTTTTTTCCGTTCGCCATTTCATTTTTGTTTTTCCTTTTTTTTTAACCAGAGGTGAGGTCCTCTGGGGCGCCCTAGCGGCCGGGTTCCCCCCGACCATACTGGCATGTCAATCGAGATCTGTACCAACACGGCACAGTTCCCGATTCACACACCAGTACTCCCTTCAGCGAGCGCCAGACCTTGAGATTTGGTGTCCTAACCTAATGGCAGTAAACTGCCCCGGCCCTGACAGAGTTGGCAATCCTTTCCTCTGCTGGCTCCATCCCCAACTCTCTCTGATAACAGCAGAGAGATGCGAGGAGGAGCCGTCCTGACCTCCGATGACGTCGGTTGCCCGACGGGGTGGCCGAGTTGACCCTCCCCGCCGCGCTGCCGTCCCGTGTGATTTGGTCCGCGCCGGTATACCGGTAGCCCCCATATCTGGGGGCCGTTCCCCTATCCGCCACCTGGGGACGCGCCACGTCGGGGTTCACTTCCCCGCCCACTAGGAGAACCTAGCAGGTCCGTGGAACCTAACCTAACCTAACCTAACCTAACCTAACCTAACCTAACCTAACCTAACCTAACCTAACCTAACCTAACCTAACCTAACCTAACCTAACCTAACCTAACCTAACCTAACCTAACCTAACCTAACCTAACCTAACCTAACCTAACCTAACCTAACCTAACCTAACCTAACCTAACCTAACCTAACCTAACCTAACCTAACCTAACCTAACCTAACCTAACCTAACCTAACCTAACCTAACCTAACCTAACCTAACCTAACCTAACCTAACCTAACCTAACCTAACCTAACCTAACCTAACCTAACCTAACCTTTTTTTTTTTTTTTTTTTTTTTTTTTTTTTTTTTTTTTTAAGTGAGGAAAATGCGTTACGCATCCCCGCCCTGCCGGGGGGCAAGGGCGAGGTATGTGGGACTCCCCCTTTCGGGTATACCCACTAAAAACCTCACTACTCCCGCCACTGTTGGGCAGAGGCAAGGCCGGCGGTAACTCCACAGTCCGCCTGGCCTCGCCTGTGGCCCACGTCCGCCCGATAAGATGGGCAGACCTCCTCAGAGGGGCGAACCCCTCCTACCTCCTCAGGGGGTCTCATCAATGGACGGCTGGTGCCCCCGCACCTGCCGCCCGAGACGCCCCTGGCGGGTCGTGTCGAGAGCGGGCAACCCTTCTCGCCCGCCCGCCTCGCCCACGATGGAGCCTTTGGGAGAGCGGATCCCGCTCTCTCAGGCGCTCCGCGGTCTCCTTCTGCAACATGACGTCGTCGCAGAAGGAGATCATCGCCTCCCAGATCATCTCGCTGCCAACCATCTTCTCCATGACGGTCGGCAACGAGAGATCACCTCCTCCCAGGGCCGCAATCAGCTCCGATCGCGGCCCTGCCCAGGCGGAGCATACCACCAAAGTGTGCTGTGCGGTGTCTTCCGCACAGCCACAATGGTGGCACTCCGGGGTCGACTCCTTCCCGACTATGTTACACAGATACCTCCCGAAGCAACCATGCCCCGAGAGTATCTGCGTAAGCCGGAAAGTCATCGGCCCCCACTTCCTCCCTACCCATTCCTCCAGAATGGGCAGGACTCCCTCCAACACCCGTCGTCGGGACCTTGCACCCGTAGTGTGCAGCCCCTCGAGCCGCCGCCTCCACTCGCCCAGAGCCTCCTCCTGGGCCTCTCTGCGCCACCGCACCACTTCGTCGGGCGCAGGGCGCAGGTCCCGGCTCCGGGCTTGCGTCCGTTGCCAGTAGACCGAGGACTGAACCTCGGCCTCTAGGTCCCACGGAAGGGAACCGGCAAGGACGCAGGCCATCTCGTGGGAGATGGTCCGGTAACCCCTGATGGCCCTGACCGCCATGACCCTCTGCGCTTGGTGCAGGAGGGCCTTGTGGCGGTTCTTCAGGGACCCCGAACCTAACCTAACCTTTTTTTTTTTTTTTTTTTTTTTTTTTTTTTTTTTTTTAAGTGAGGAAAATGCGTTACGCATCTCCGCCTTGCCGGGGGGCAAAGGCAAGGTATGTGGGACTCCCCTTTCGGGTGTACCCACTAAAAACCTCACTGTTTCCACCACTGTTAGGCAAAGGCAAGGCTGGCGGTGACTCAACAGTCCGCGTGACCTCGCCTATAGCCCACATACCGCCCGATGGAATAGGCGGACCTCCACAGAGGGGCGAACCCCTCCTAACTCCTCGGAGAGTCTCTCACAGGACAGCAGGCGCCCCCGCACCCACCGCCCAAGACCCCCCTTACGGGATTTTTATAGAGGTTTACTCCTCGCAGCCAAGGCCATCGGTCCCGCTCCGATTACGAGACATGCAGTCATGACCGCAACCGTTGCAGGATTACGATTTCGAGCTGGTGGCAGAGGAGACTATAAGTCTCCTACTGCCTGCCCGACGGCGGGGTAAGCGCACGCCAGGCCCAACTCTGCTTCATCCGCGCAAGCGCGTAACAAAGCTTGGTGCCCAAAATGGGCCCTCCTCCTAATGCCCCCAAATCCGCCAGCAAGACGCCGCCCCGCCCGAAGTCCCGCAAGGAAGCTGACCCATACAGCCGACTCGCAGGAAATCAAGCAGGACTACGAAAAGCCTACAGATCTAGGAGCACCTTGGTGTTTGCCCGACGAGGTGGCCGAGTTGACCCTCCCCGCCGCGCCGCCGGCCTTGCAGGCCAGCCATCCACCGACTCGAAAGTCCACTGAGACTCTCATCTCCTCCTGCCCCGTCTGCCGTGCTCTATGCTACCTTCATAAAGACGCAGAGGGGCCCTGTGTGATTTGGTCCGCGCCGGTATACCGGTAACTCCCATTTCTGGAAGCCGTTCCCCTATCCGCCACCTGGGGACGCGCCACGTCGGGGTTCACTTCCCCGCCCACTAGGAGAGCCTAGCAGGTCCGTGGAACCTAACCTAACCTTTTTTTTTTTTTTTTTTTTTTTTTTTTGAGTGAGGAAAATGCGTTACGCATCCCCGCCCTGCCGGGGGGCAAGGGCGAGGTATGTGGGACTCCCCCTTTCGGGTATACCCACTAAAAACCTCACTATTCCCGCCACTGTTAGGCAGAGGCAAGGCCGGCGGTCACTCAACAGTCCGCCTGGCCTCGCCTATGGCCCACGTCCGCCCGATGGGATGGGCGGACCTCCTCAGAGGGGCGAACCCCTCCTACCTCCTCAGGGGGTCTCATCACTGGACGGCTGGTGCCCCCGCACCTGCCGCCCGAGACGCCCCTGGCGGGTCGTGTCGAGAGCGGGCACCCCTTCTCGCCCGCCCGCCTCGCCCACGATGGAGCCTTTGGGAGAGCGGATCCCGCTCTCTCAGGCGCTCCGCGGTCTCCTTCTGCAACATGACGTTGTCGCAGAAGGAGATCATCGCCTCCCAGATCATCTCGCTGCCAACCATCTTCTCCATGACGGTCGGCAACGAGAGATCACCTCCTCCTAGGGCCGCAATCAGCTCCGATCGCGGCCCTGCCCAGGCGGAGCATACCACCAAAGTGTGATGTGCGGTGTCTTCCGCACAGCCACAATGGTGGCACTCCGGGCTCAACTCCTTCCCGGCTATATTACACAGGTACCTCCCGAAGCAACCATGCCCCGAGAGTACCTGTGTAAGCCGGAAAGTAAGTTGCCCCCACTTCCGTCCCACCCATTCCTCCAGAATGGGCAGGACCCCCTCCAACAATCGGCGTCGGGACCCCGCACCCGTATCACGGAGCCCCTCTAGCCGCCGCCGCCACTCGCCCAGAGCCTCCTCCTGGGCATCCATGCGCCACCGCACCACTTCGTCGGGCGCAGGGCGCAGGTCCCGGCTCCGGGCGTGCGTCCGTTGCCAGTAGACCGAGGACAGAACCTCGGCCTCTAGATCCCACGGAAGGGACCCGGCAAGGACGCAAGCCACCTCGTGGGAGATGGTTCTATATCCCCGTATGGCCCGAACCGCCAAGACCCTCTGCGCCTGGTGCAGAAGGGCCTTGTGGCGGTTCTTTAGAGACCCCGCCCAGATCGGGGCCCCATAAAGGGCCATCGATCGTACCGCCCCCATATACAGGCGGCGGCAGCTTCCATCTCCTCCTCCAAGGTTGGGGAGCAGGCGGCCAAGAGCACCCGCCGTTCTCACCAACCTCGGGACCAAGCGCTCGAAATGGACCCCAAAGTCCCACCTGCTGTCGAGGACGACGCCGAGGTATTTCAGCGTCGTCCCGACCGGTATTGGGGTCCCTCCCACCACAATGTTGGTTCCGGAAGGTGGTCTCCTTCGGGGCCCATGGAAACAAATGGCCTCCGACTTGTGGAGAGCCACCTCCAGCCCCAGCCGCCGAATTCTCGACACCACCGCCGCCACACCGGCGGTGGCCAGTATCGAGGCGGCCCGGAGATCAGAACCCCGGGCCGTCACCAGGGTGTCGTCGGCGTAACAAATCACGTCCACGCCGTACAGGTTTGCACAGCGCAGGACGTGATCGTACCCGATGTTCCATAGCAGGGGCCCAAGAACGGACCCCTGGGGAACACCGCGCGACATACTCCGACGACCACCCACTCCGTCTTTGGTGGGGAACACTACCGCCCTATCAGACAGGTAGCTTCCCACCAGTTTCCTCAAGTACGGGGGCACTCCATGAAAACGGAGCGCCTCCATAATAGTCGGCCAAGGCAGGCTGTTGAAGGCGTTCTTTATATCCAAAGACACAGCCAACAACAGCCCACCCCCCGACACCGCCTCCTCCGCCATGTCCCGCAGGCGGCCGATCGCGTCTATGGTCGACCGGCCGCAGCGGAACCCGAACTGGACGTCCGACAAATTCGGACCCACATCCACCATATGCTCGACGAGGCGGTTAGCTACCACTCTCTCCAGCAGCTTTCCCGCCTCGTCGAGTAGCACTATCGGCCGATACCCCGATGGGTCATCGGCCGGCCGCGACTCCTTGCGAAGGAGGACCAGGCGGCCCTCCTTCCATCGCTGCGGGAAAACTCCTTCCCGCACGCATCTGCTAAAAAGCGCCCTTAGGCGGGGCTCCAGAGCTTCCTGCTCACCACCAAGGGCCAGGACCCAGGCACGGCAAGGGATGCCATCAAGCCCCGGGGCCGTGTTCTTGCCCTTTATGCGCAATACGGCCGCACCCACCTCCTCCTTAGAGACCTCTGGCACCTCGCCCGAGTCTCCCTCCTCCTGTGCCGGCGGCGCCATGGTGGGAGGCTCAAAGTCTGTTCCCATCTCCGGGAACAGTGCCTCGACCACCCTTCCTAGGACCGCCGGCTCAAGGCTGCTAGAGATGGGAGGGGTCCAAGGGCGTAGTTTTTGCCGTACTAGTTTGTACGGCCTACCCCAAGGATCCCTCTCCAGCGTCTGCATGAGCTCCTCCCACGCCGCGGCCTTTGACCGGCTGATGGCGAGGCGGAGTGCCACCGCCACCTCCCTGTACGCGGCGTACAGCCGGTCCTCCTCGCCTTCCTCGCGGTTTCGGCGCCTCCGATACCGCTGGAAGGCGCGGCGCTCCTCCACACACGAGCGGCGGAGCTGGGCAATCTCCTCATTCCACCAGTAGACTGACTTCTTGGACGGGAGGGCTCTGATGCGAGGCATCGCGGCGTCGCACGCCTGCGCCATGGCCTCGCAAAGTCGAGCCGCATCCCCGTCTATTTCAGCTACCGGTGGTTCCGGAATCCACGCCTGAACAAGGACTGCCTCCTGCAGTAACTCCCTGTCCAGGCGCTTTAACGCCCAGCGCGGCCCGTCAAGCCTTGGCTGGCTCAGGGCTCTCGGGGTGTCTGGAGACGAGTTTGAGACGCTGAAGGTAATGTACCTATGATCGGACAGCGTCTCCTCGTTCTCCAGAACCTCCCACCCCTGGACACGGTGTGCGATGGGAGGGGTTGCAAATGATACATCCACGACTGACCCCCCGTTACGGCGCACACACGTGTCCACCGTGCCGCGGTTGAGGATGGCCAACCCGCACTCCACCAGCCACTCCTCCAGCACTCTCCCCCTCAGGTCCGTCGTCGCAGAACCCCAAGCCCCAGACTTGGCATTGAGGTCCCCTAGGACGACGACGGGACCGGGAGAGACCTGGCCGACTGCGACCCCTAGCAGTGCGAGGAATCGCTCGAAGTCGGCGAGTGGTCGATTGGGGGAGAAATACACACCAATTATGACCACTACGCCGACCTTCGCCACCACAAAGCCCTCCCCTCTATTCACAGCTGTGAGAGGAGGGCCGCCCGCTGAGCAGCGCTGTATAATCGCCACCGAGCCACCGCAATCCCCGACCCAATCCGAACGGACCGGGACGCGATACGGCTCGGCGGCGACAGCAATATGGGCCTGCCACTCCGCCATGGCCTGGACGAACAGGTCCTGGGCCGCGGCGGAGTGGTTGAGGTTCCCCTGCAGGAATCGGAGGTCCATACTAATGGACCTCCATTGGCGACTCCGTGTCACCCGGGGGCGGGTTCGCAGGCTGCGGCTTGGCCTTCCTGGCCCTTGCCGCAGCCTTCTTCGCTGCCTTCTTTGTTGGGGGCTTGGCACAGGCCTTGCCCCCAGCGAGGTGGTCCGCCTTCTTCCCAGCTGCCTCGCAGACGGGGCAGTGGGGCTTGGCGGAGCACTCCCGGGCCTTGTGGCCCGCTTGACCGCAGCACAGGCAGTTCTGGCTGCGGTCGACCTCCGACGAGCACTGGGCCCCAATGTGACCCATTGCGAAGCACCGGTAGCACCGGCGGGGGAGGGCGTCGAGGATTTTCACCCCGACCGCCACCCATCCAACCCGGAAGCGTCCGGCTGCCACCACCTTCTTCGCGGCCGCGACGGGGCACTTGACTAAGGCCGTGCCCACGCCCCCAGGTCCCTTCCTTATCTCGCCAGACTTCACATTGTCTGGCGAGCACTCTCCTGCTTTGGCGACCGCAGCCGCCAACTCCTCCGGGGTGACAGAGTCATCCAGACCGGTTACCCTGAGGTCGACCGAAGTCACCGGCCTGGAGACTTTTACGTCCTCCGTGGAGAACAGCCCCCGGAGTTTCTCCGCCAGCAGGTCGGCCTTGCCCCCACTCGTCGCTCCTGGGACCTCCAAGATGCGGGCCCCAGTCGCCGCCTGCCTGAAGCGTACGGAAGAGATCCCGAGCTCTCCCAAGTCGAGTTTTGACTTGGCCTCGGCAATCACCTCCCCGTACGTCCGGCCTCTCTCTTCGGCCCCCCGTTGCAGCGCGATTACCACCGCAGCTGAGCGGGGAGCGTGTAGTTTAGGGGCCTTGGCCTTTTTGGCCGCCTCCGTCTTTGGTGCCGCTGGCTTGGCAGGTGCCTTGGCCCTTGGCGCCTTGTCCGCTGGGTCCTTTCGTTGCTTGTTGCGGCGACTAGGACCCACGGTCTGCCATCCCTCTTTGTCCTGCGTCTGGCTCTTACCTGCCGGAGCAGGGGCTGCCTTGGCAGTATCAGTCGGGGTAGGGGTGGGGGGAGCTGGGGAAGCCTCAGGTTGCTTGCCCTTTTTCCCCTTCCTCCGCTTCTTCTTGGACACATCGGCTTTTGCAGCCGGAGCTGGGGCTGACTTTTCAGCCGGCGCCTTCTTTGGTGCCGGAGCCGGTGACTCAGGCACTGCCTCGGCCTCCTGTGACCGATCCGCTGCCAAGGGCGGGCGGTGGCGTTTTCCGGGCAGAAGCCGCCCGTCCACCTCCAGACTCTCAAGTCGTGCCTCCATTCTGGCCAATGAAGCTTGGAGATCCTCCCCAAGCTTTGTGTGCTCAGCCGATGGTTTAGGTGCAGCGCACTCCTTGCTGCCCCTTACTTCGGCTCTAAGCGCGGCCATCTCCTCGCCGAGTTGATCTAGCTGGCCCTTCAGCATGCGGTTCTCCGCTTGGAGCCGAGCCACTTCATCAGCAGGCGTTCGCGAGGCCAACTCCTCAAACACCTCCCGGAGCACCTCCACGGACTTCTTAAGGGCGCTTTGGAAAGTGCCCTTAAGATTCCCCGACTTATTGCCGACGAGCTCTATGGCCGTCAAGCTCTCCTTCACCCGGGAGGACAGGGCGACAGCTGGAGCCTCCCTGGTTGGGCCCCAGGAAGCTACGGCACCCAGGTAAATTTTGGCGGCGTCTGAGCGCGGCTTAGGCGTTGCCGCCACCACCTCCCTCTCCACCTCCAGCTCCATCGCCTGCTGCTCAGCGGCAGCGAGCTCGGCCCTGGCCTTTGCCATGCCCACATACTTGCCAGTTGTCGGGGGTCTCCCAGGACCACGCTTCGACAACTTGGTCTTAACGGAGAGCGCACTTTTGTCCGAGTCGGACCCGCTACTCTCGCCTCTCCTCTCGATGGGGTTCAGCCTCTTCCTCTTCCAGAACCTTCCAGAGCTCTCGGAAGCGGCCGACCTCGCGTCGGAGTCACTCCCTAAACTGCTGACCAGCGATGGACACCTGGTCCTGCTTAGGGCTTCCTCCACGCTGTTTCCGGTGTCCATCCTTCTAAGGACCACCACAGCCTTCTTGGCAGCGACCTTCGCCACCAAGGCTACCTCCTTCGTCGACGCCGAAGCGTCCGCACCAGAAACCCTCACGGGCTCTGCAGCTACTCCCTCATTGCGGCATTCCAGGCGACCGCCCTCCTTAGGGGTATGAATAAAATTCTCCATAATAAGTCCCACGAGTACCGGGGACTCGATACGACCCAGACAGTGCCCTCGTGTATCTGGGAAGGGCAGGTGAACCTAACCAAGGCGCAACGCCTAGGTACAGTAGCGACTGGCTTTACCGGCCAGCCATCCTCTGAGAGAACGGACTTCGTGCTGCACCCCCACTTGTCCTACGGGATTTTTTATAGAGGTTTACTCCTCGCAGCCCGGGCGACCAAGCCAAGGCCATCGGTCCCACTCCGATCACGAGACATGACCGCCATCGTCGCGGGATTACGACTTCGAGCTGGGGGCAGGGAAGACAAATCCCCCCTTGCCTGCCCGACGGCGGGGTAAGCGCACGCCGAGCCCAACTCTGCTTCATCCGCGCAAGCACGTAACGAAGCCTAACGCCCAAGATGGGCCCTCCTCCGTTGTCCCCGAACCCGCCAGCAAAAGCTACCAGATCCGAGAGCACCTTGGATTTTGCCCGACGAGGTGGCCGAGTTGACCCTCCCCGCCGCGCCGCAAGCCTTGCAGGCCTGCCATCCACCGACCACAGGGGTCCGCTGCGACATCGAGTGCCGCACCTCCGCCTCGGTAGCCCGACGGGGTGGCCGAGTTGACCCTCCCCGCCGCGCTCCGCCTCGGTTGCCCGACGGGGTGGCCGAGTTGACCCTCCCCGCCGCGCTTTGTGATTTGGTCCGCGCCGGTATACCGGTAGCCCCCATATCTGGGGGCCGTTCCCCTATCCGCCACCTGGGGACGCGCCACGTCGGGGTTCACTTCCCCGCCCACTAGGAGATCCTAGCAGGTCCGTGGAACCTAACCTTTTTTTTTTTTTTTTTTTTTTTTAAGTGAGGAAAATGCGTTACGCATCCCCGCCTTGCCGGGGGGCAAAGGCAAGGTATGTGGGACTCCCCTTTCGGGTGTACCCACTAAAAACCTCACTGTTTCCACCACTGTTAGGCAAAGGCAAGGCTGGCGGTGACTCAACAGTCCGCGTGACCTCGCCTATAGCCCACATACCGCCCGATGGAATAGGCGGACCTCCACAGAGGGGCGAACCCCTCCTAACTCCTCGGAGAGTCTCTCACAGGACAGCAGGCGCCCCCGCACCCACCGCCCAAGACCCCCCTTACGGGATTTTTATAGAGGTTTACTCCTCGCAGCCAAGGCCATCGGTCCCGCTCCGATTACGAGACATGCAGTCATGACCGCAACCGTTGCAGGATTACGATTTCGAGCTGGTGGCAGAGGAGACTATAAGTCTCCTACTGCCTGCCCGACGGCGGGGTAAGCGCACGCCAGGCCCAACTCTGCTTCATCCGCGCAAGCGCGTAACAAAGCTTGGTGCCCAAAATGGGCCCTCCTCCTAATGCCCCCAAATCCGCCAGCAAGACGCCGCCCCGCCCGAAGTCCCGCAAGGAAGCTGACCCATACAGCCGACTCGCAGGAAACTGGAAGACTGCAACCTAACTGGTTGTAGTTTAACCTAACCTAACCTAACCTAACCTTTTTTTTTTTTTTTTTTTTTTTTTTTTTGACGCTGGGAAAAATGCGTTACGCATCCCCTCCCATGGGGATGGGAGGGGTATGTGGGACTCCCCGGTCCTACGACCGGTATACCCACTAAACAACCCAGCGGCACTCCGGCGTCGTCTATGTGGTGAGGGACTGGGAAACCGGCAGGAGCCTTTTCATCCAGTCCCCCGCCGACGACCGCCCGCCTTGACAGCGGGGCCTCCACGCCCCCCCCTTGCAAAGGGGGGGCCCCGGGAACGACTGCGAGTGCTCAGTCGTTCCCGTCCGACGGGGGTGATGGATATGTGCAATGCGGGAGGAGGCGTCCCCACGCCTGCCTCCCGCTATCCATCACCAGAGGGAGAGGAGGCGACTATGGCCGCCTTCTCCCACCTCTTCTCCGCCTACGCAGAGGCGCCGCGAGAGGATCTTCCTCCCGCGCGCGCTCTGCCGCCTCCTTCTGGGACATCACGTCCTCGCAGAAGGAGGCGACCGCTGCCCAGGCCCCCTCGCTCTCCAGCATGGAATGAACCACGCTGGGAAGCGAGAGGTCCGGCCCCACTGCCGCGACCAGGGCGTGGCGCGGCTCGGACCACGACGGGCACACCTCGAGGGTGTGCTGCGCCGTGTCCTCCGTCGCGCCACAGTCGTGGCACGACGGCGTTCCCTCTCTTCCGATCCGGTGCAGGTACGATCCGAAGCATCCATGCCCGGATAGCACCTGCACCAGACGGAAAGAGAGGAAGCCGTGGGACCTCTCGAGCCAATCGCGCAGGATTGGCCCGAGAGCGTCCAACGTTCTGCGGCCGAACGTGGCAGAGGCGAGATCCTCCGTCCAGTGTTGGACGACCGCGTCCCTCGCCTCTCGCCGCACGGCCTCCCGCTCTTCTGGGGCCGGGCGCTCGCCGAGAGCCCTGCGCCCCGCCGTCCACTCATACACTCTGGCGAGCACCCACGCCTCGAGCTCCCAAGGAGGGGTGCCCGCCAGAGCGCATGAGGCCGCGAAGCCTACCGAGCGGTAGGCCCTCGCCACCCGCTGCGCGATGGCCCTTTGGGGCCTGCGGATCGCGGTGGCGTTCTCCCTCCTATGGAGGGAGTCCGCCCAGATCGGGGCCCCGTACAGGGCCATGCTCTTCAAGATGCCGGCATACAGCTGCCGGCATCGCGCTTTCGGTCCCCCCAGGTTTGGGAGGAGCCACGAAAGCGCCCCCGCGGCCTTCAGCAGGCGCGCTGATAGCCCGCTAAAGTGCGGGCTGAAGCGCCACCTGCTGTCGAGTATAAGGCCCAGATATTTCATCTGGGCCTTCACCTCAACCCTGACGCCCTCCACCACGATGTGGGCGTCAGTGGGGATGCGCTGCCGAGGCCCGTGGAAAAACACGGCCTCGGTCTTGTGCAGCGCAACCCCCAATCCTAGCCGGCGGATCCTTCCTGCGACCAGGGATCCGCCGGCCGAGGCCAGGCTCGCCGCCTCCCGGAAATCCCTCCCCCGGGCAGTGAGGAGAGTGTCATCTGCATAGCAGATGACACTCGTGCCCCGGAGGAGAGCTCCCCGCAGGAGCCAGTCGAAACCGATGTTCCACAGGAGTGGGCCTAAGACCGACCCCTGTGGAACACCAGACCCCGCGCCGTACCGCCGTAGCTGGCCAGTCTTGTCCACCAGGAGGACCGCTCGGTCCTCCAGGTAGCTGGCCAGCAACCTCCGCAGATATTGAGGCACCCCGTGGTAACGGAGTGCCTCAAGTATCGTAGAGTGGGGGACGGAGTTGAAGGCGTTGGCTATGTCAAATGACACAGCCAAAACCCCGTCCCCCACCTCCACGGCCTCCCGCACTTGGCCCTTCAGCCGGGCCAGCGCGTCCACCGTCGAACGCCCCCTTCGGAAACCGAATTGGGCGTCCGACAGGTTCGGCCCCGCCTCCGCCAGAAGGCCATTCAGCCTTCTGGCGATTATCCCCTCGAACATCTTACCGACCTCATCGAGCAATACGATGGGTCGGTAAGCCGAGGGGGAGTCCGCCGGGCGTCCCTCCTTTCGGAGGAGGCACAACTGCCCCTCCTTCCAGGGTTTCGGGAACCTTCCAGCCGTGAAGCACGCGCTGAAAAGGTCCCGAAACCTCTGCCCCATATGAGTGGTGGCGATGGCCACCACCCGTGCGGGGACGCCGTCCGGCCCTGGGGCCGTCTTCTTGGCGCGGAGGCGAATGATCTCCGCGCCAAGTTCCTCCGCCTCGACCGGAAGGACCTCCTCCTCCGGCGGAGCTGCCCCCCGCGGAGGGTCCATTGCTGGTGGGGTGAAGTTGGTCCCTGAAGGAAACAGGGACCGAACCACCCCATCCAGCAATGCCGGCTCCAGGGACTCCGTCAGTGGGGGACCAAAGGGGCGCAGTTTGTTCCGCGCCGCCTTGTATGGTCTCCCGTACGGGTCCCTGTCGAGACCCTCGAGCATCTCGGCTCGCGCCGCGTCTTTGGCGGCGCTCATTGCCGCCTTGAGGACCTTCTTCGCCTCTACGTAAGAGGCGTACAGAAGGTCCTCGTGCTCGGGGTCTCGCCGACTGCGCCGTCGACTCCGCGCATATGCCCGCCTTGCCGCCACGCAGGCGGACCGTAGCCCCGCTAGCCCCTCCGACCACCAATAGACAGCGCGACGGGGAGGCGGGCGGCGGGACCGAGGCATGCTGGAGTCGCACACCTCGGTCAGGGACCTCCGCAGCTGGGCCGCTGCGGAGTCCACGTCCAGAACGTTGACCGGAGGGGCGAGCCAGTCCTGGACGAGCGCCGCCTCCTTAGCCGCCTCACGGTCGAGGCGGGTAAGGGCCCACCGCGGGAAGGGGGATCGGCCTGAAGGGGCTGTCCTCCCGGGGCTCTGGGTGGAGACGTCGAACCGCACGTAGCGGTGGTCCGACAATGTCTCCACCAGCTCCACCCGCCAGTTCACGACGCGGGCGGCTAGGACGGGGGTGGCGAACGAGACGTCCACCACTGACCCTCCCCGTTGCCGCACACACGTGTGAACTGTCCCTCTGTTGAGGAGGGACACGCCAGATGAGGCCGCCCAGAACTCGACGGCGCGCCCTCGGACGTTACAAGAGGCGGCCGGATTGCCCCAGGCCACCGACTTGGCGTTCAGGTCGCCCAACACGGCGACCTGGCGCGGCGCCGCCCTCCCGACAACAGCGGTGAGGACTTCGAGAAAGTTCTCGAAGTCCTGTAGAGGGCGGTTTGGGGAGAAATACACGCCCACCAGGGCTATTTCTCCCCACGCGGCGGCCACGTATCCCGGTCCCCTCTCTAAAAGCGAGAGGGGAGGGGAGTCTGTGGAAGACCGCGACAACAAAGCTACCAAGCCGTCTCGATCACCCAACCAACCGTCGGGGACCGAGTACGGCTCGGCGACTACCGCCACGTCCACCAACCACTCAGCCATGACCTGCATGAGCAGGTCCTGGGCTGTTTTGCAGTGGTTGGTGTTCGCCTGGAGGATGCGATGCCTATCCATCATTCGGACATCGCACCCTCCTCATCAGCCGCCGAGGCTCCCGCTTCGGGGTCGGCGGTCTCAGCGGCAGGCGGGGCCGTCGCCTGCGCTTTACCTTTCTTTAGGGGAGGCCTGCAGTTCCTCCCCTTCATAATGTGCCCCGCTGGGCGACCGCTGGCTGCGCATATTGCGCAGCGCGGCGTGGCGGCCGTGCAGGAGACGGACTTGTGCCCGTCCTGGCCGCAGCGGTAGCAACTGTCCGTCCTATCCACCAGGGACGGACAGAGGGCCCGCGTGTGTCCGATTCCGAAGCACTTGAAGCAGCGCATAGGCTGATCTTCAAGTGCTCGGACTCGGCAGGTGCTGAACCCTACCGAGAACCGTCCTTTCGCGAGGACGGCTTTGGCCGCGACGACTGGGCACTCGAGGCGGATAGTGCCCATGCCACCGCGGCCGGGTCTGATGTCCCGGCCTTGCACTGCTGCGACATCGCAGCCCCCTACAGCTGCGATCGCCGCCACCACCTCCTCTTTGGTGACCGAATCGTCCAGATCGGTCACCTCCAAGGCCGCAGACTTCACGGGTCTGGCCACCTTGGCCGCGTCCGCGATGACCTCTCGCAACTTGGTTGCGAAGAGGTCCGCGTTTGTGCCGCCCTGGGCCCCCGGGAACTCGAAAATTCGAGCTCCGGCTTGAGTCCGGCGGCACGTGACCGCTCCGATCCCAAGTTGGGTGGGATCGGCGTTGGTACGAGCCCGTTTGAGGACGGACTCGTACGTCTCCCCGCGTTCAGCAGCCTCCGCGGTGAGCGTCACCACGACGGCTGCGGATTTGGGAGGAACCAAAGGTTTCCTCCCACCGGCGGAGGCCCTTTCGGCTGCGGGGGCAGCGGCGGCGGGCTTGGGGGCCGTTTTCTTCCCCTTCCCCTTACCCTTTCCCCTTCCCTTGCCTGTCGCCTGGGACGGGCAGGAAGGGGTGGGGGCAGGGGTGGTAGGGGCGGCGGCCGTTCCCGTCTTCTTGGCCTTGCCCTTTCCCCTCTTGACCACTTTCGTCCAAGGCTGGTTGGACGGAGTGGTAGAAGGGAGAAGGGGGTCCTCCTTTTGGGAGGATGGCCCCGGCTTATTCTGCCTCTTGTCCGCCGCTAGCGGCGGTCGGAGGCGCTTTTCGGGCAGGAGCCTGTCCTCGATGCCATCGAGGCAGGCTCTTGTGAAGGCCCTTTCCTCCATCACAACCTTGCGGATGATATCCTCAAGGTTGGAGGAGGAAGAGGGAACTTCCGCCGCCGGCCTTGGCTCCGCCTGCGTAGGTCGGGCCGTGGCTTCAGCCAGCTTCGTGTGCAGCTGGCTGACCTCCGACTGCAGGCGGTCAACTTTCGCCTGCAGCTGCCGCGTCTCGTCCGTGGCTGTGCGCTGCACCAGCTCACGGACGATGCCACGCATGCTCGCGGCCCTACACTTCAGGGACTTTTGAAAAGTCCCCTTCAGGTTTGAGGACTTGGAGGCGACCTGGGCGATCTCCTCCGCGTCCTCCTGCGCCATGCGCTCCAGTTCGACCAGGGAGTGGTCGGCGTACAGCACGCAAGACGCGCCGTACCCGGCCTTGGCCCGCGCAGTGCGCGCCTCCTGCTCCTTGGCAGCGACCTGCTCCTCCAGGTCCTGCTGGAGCTGTGCCCGCCGAGTGAGGCTCAGCTCGCGTCGCGCGTCCTCCAATCCCACGTCGTGGGTATCGGCGACGGCAGCGACAGATGAAGGCTTTTTGGCCTTCACCTTGCGCTTCGACCTCCCTTTCCTGGACGAGTCCGAGCTGGACCCGTCTTTCAGGAAGGCCCGCTTGAGCGGGCCTCCCTCAATCGCTCTCGGACCTGCGTCCGACTCGCTGTCGGAATCCGTCAGCTCACCCGCTCTGCCAAACAGGCTGACTGCGCATGCAGCCTCCGCTACCGACGCACCCTCGTCGGTGTGGCCCTGAGAAGGGCCTTCGAGTTGGCCCTGAGAAGGGCCTTTGGGTTGGCCCTGAGAAGGGCCTTTGGGTTGGCCCTGAGAAGGGCCTTTTAGGAAACGCCCGGAGGCGTCCCGCACAAATTTTTTAGGCATAGCCTCCGCCGATGTCGTAGTATCCCGCATAAAAGAACTACAACGCACAGTGCACTTTAGCCGAGCTCAGTCTGCCACTCCGTTACGGTGGTCAGACTGAGTCGTTTCCAGGGGACGCGACGTGGACGCAAGCACTGTGGGGGGTCCCCCAACCTTTTTTTTTTTTTTTTTTTTTTTTTTTTTTAAGTGAGGAAAATGCGTTACGCATCCCCGCCTTGCCGGGGGGCAAAGGCAAGGTATGTGGGACTCCCCTTTCGGGTGTACCCACTAAAAACCTCACTGTTTCCACCACTGTTAGGCAAAGGCAAGGCTGGCGGTGACTCAACAGTCCGCGTGACCTCGCCTATAGCCCACATACCGCCCGATGGAATAGGCGGACCTCCACAGAGGGGCGAACCCCTCCTAACTCCTCGGAGAGTCTCTCACAGGACAGCAGGCGCCCCCGCACCCACCGCCCAAGACCCCCCTTACGGGATTTTTATAGAGGTTTACTCCTCGCAGCCAAGGCCATCGGTCCCGCTCCGATTACGAGACATGCAGTCATGACCGCAACCGTTGCAGGATTACGATTTCGAGCTGGTGGCAGAGGAGACTATAAGTCTCCTACTGCCTGCCCGACGGCGGGGTAAGCGCACGCCAGGCCCAACTCTGCTTCATCCGCGCAAGCGCGTAACAAAGCTTGGTGCCCAAAATGGGCCCTCCTCCTAATGCCCCCAAATCCGCCAGCAAGACGCCGCCCCGCCCGAAGTCCCGCAAGGAAGCTGACCCATACAGCCGACTCGCAGGAAATCAAGCAGGACTACGAAAAGCCTACAGATCTAGGAGCACCTTGGTGTTTGCCCGACGAGGTGGCCGAGTTGACCCTCCCCGCCGCGCCGCCGGCCTTGCAGGCCAGCCATCCACCGACTCGAAAGTCCACTGAGACTCTCATCTCCTCCTGCCCCGTCTGCCGTGCTCTATGCTACCTTCATAAAGACGCAGAGGGGCCCTGTGTGATTTGGTCCGCGCCGGTATACCGGTAACTCCCATTTCTGGAAGCCGTTCCCCTATCCGCCACCTGGGGACGCGCCACGTCGGGGTTCACTTCCCCGCCCACTAGGAGAACCTAGCAGGTCCGTGGGGGTCCCCCAACCTTTTTTTTTTTTTTTTTTTTTTTTTTTTTTTTTTTTTTTTTTTTTTTTTTGAGTGAGGAAAATGCGTTACGCATCCCCGCCCTGCCGGGGGGCAAGGGCGAGGTATGTGGGACTCCCCCTTTCGGGTATACCCACTAAAAACCTCACTATTCCCGCCACTGTTAGGCAGAGGCAAGGCCGGCGGTCACTCAACAGTCCGCCTGGCCTCGCCTATAGCCCACGTCCGCCCGATGGGATGGGCGGACCTCCTCAGAGGGGCGAACCCCTCCTACCTCCTCAGGGGGTCTCATCACTGGACGGCTGGTGCCCCCGCACCTGCCGCCCGAGACGCCCCTGGCGGGTCTTGTCGAGAGCGGGCACCCCTTCTCGCCCGCCCGCCTCGCCCACGATGGAGCCTTTGGGAGAGCGGATCCCGCTCTCTCAGGCGCTCCGCGGTCTCCTTCTGCAACATGACTTCGTCGCAGAAGGAGATCACCGCCTCAAAGTTCGTCTCGCTGCCGACCATCTTCTCCATGACGGTCGGCAGCGAGAGATCCCCTCCTCCCAGGGCCGCAATCAGCTCCGATCGCTGCCCTGCCCAGGCGGAGCATTCCACCAAAGTGTGCTGTGCGGTATCCTCCGCACAGCCACAATGGTGGCACTCCGGGCTTACCTCTTTTCCGGCTATGCTACACAGGTACCTCCCGAAGCAACCATGCCCTGAGAGTACCTGTGTAAGCCGGAAAGTTAGTGGCCCCCACTTCCGTCCTACCCATTCCTCCAGAATGGGTAGGACCCCCTCCAGTAATCGGCGTCGGGACCCCGCACCCGTATCACGGAGCCCCTCTAGCCGCCGCCGCCACTCGCCCAGAGCCTCCTCTTGGGCCTCTCTGCGCCATCGCACCACTTCATCGGGCGCAGGGCGCAGGTCCCTGCTCCGGGCGTGCGTCTTTTGCCAATAGACCGAGGATTGTACCTCGGCCTCTAAGTCCCACGGAAGGGACCCGGCAAGGACGCAGGCCACCATATGGGAGATTGTCCTGTATCCCCTGATGACCCGAACCGCCAAGACCCTCTGCGCCTGGTGCAGAAGGGCCTTGTGGCGGTTCTTAAGGGACCCCGCCCAGATTGGGGCCCCATAAAGGGCCATCGAGCGTACCACCCCCATGTACAGGCGGCGGCAGCTTCCATCCCCTCCTCCAAGGTTGGGGAGCAGGCGGCCAAGAGCACCCGCCGTTTTCACTAACCTCGGGACCAAG
This sequence comes from Cosmorhoe ocellata, assembly GCA_963675405.1. Classification (NCBI taxonomy): domain Eukaryota; kingdom Metazoa; phylum Arthropoda; class Insecta; order Lepidoptera; family Geometridae; genus Cosmorhoe; species Cosmorhoe ocellata. The sequence goes on from OY776257.1 coordinate 75,308, forward strand.
CGCTCGAAATGGACTCCAAAATCCCACCTACTGTCGAGGACGACGCCGAGGTATTTCAGCGTCGTCCCGACCGGGATTGGGGTCCCTCCTACCACAATGCTTGTGCTGGCAGGTGGTCTCCGTCGTGGCCCATGAAAGCAAATGGCCTCCGATTTATGGAGAGCCACCTCCAGCCCCAAACGCCGAATTCTCGAGACCACCGCCGCCACACCGGCGGTGGCTAATATCGAGGCGGCCCGGAGATCAGAACCCCGAGCCGTCACCAGGGTGTCGTCGGCGTAACAAATCACGTCCACGCCGTACAGGTTTGCACAGCGCAGGACGTGATCGTACCCGATGTTCCATAGCAGGGGCCCAAGAACGGACCCCTGGGGAACACCGCGCGACATACGCCGACGACCGCCTTCTCCGTCTCTAGTGGGGAACACTACCGCCCTATCTGACAGGTAGCTCCCCACCAGTCTCCTTAAATATGGGGGCACTCCATGATAACGGAGCGCCTCCATAATTGTCGGCCAGGGCAGGCTGTTGAAGGCGTTCTTTATATCCAAAGACACAGCCAGCAACAACCCACCCCCCGACACTGCCTCCTCCGCCATGACCCGCAGGCGGCCGATCGCGTCAATAGTCGACCGGCCGCAGCGGAACCCGAATTGTGCGTCCGAAAGGTTCGGACCCACTTCTCTCATATGCTCGACGAGGCGGTTGGCTATCACCCTCTCCAACAGCTTCCCCGCTTCGTCGAGTAAAACTATGGGCCGATACCCCGACGGGTCATCTGCCGGCCGCGACTCCTTGCGGAGGAGGACCAGGCGGCCCTCCTTCCACCGGTGCGGGAAGACACCTTCCTGCACGCACCTGGTGAATACCGCCCTTAGGCGGGGCTCCAGAGCCTCCTGCTCTCCGCCTAGGGCCAGGACCCACGCCCGGCAAGGGATGCCGTCGAGTCCTGGGGCCGTGTTTTTGCCCTTAATGCGCAACACGGCCGCACCCACCTCCTCCTTTGAGACCTCGGGCACCTCGCCCGAGTCTCCCTCCTCCGGTGCTGGTGGCGCCATGGTGGGAGGCTCATAGTTTGTTCCCATTTCCGGGAACAAAGCCTCGACCACTCTCTCGAGGACCACCGGCTCGAGGTTGCTGGAGACGGGAGGGGTCCAAGGGCGTAGTTTCTGCCGTACTAGCTTGTACGGCCTACCCCAGGGATCTCTCTCCAACGTCTGTAGCAGCTCCTCCCAAGCCGCGGCTTTGGACCGGTTGATGGCGAGACGGAGTGCCACCGCCACCTCCCGGTACGCGGCGTACAGCCGGTCCTCCTCGCCTTCTTCGCGGTTTCGGCGCCTCCGGTATCGCTGGAAGGCGCGGCGCTCCTCTACGCACGAGCGGCGGAGCTGGGCCACCTCCTCGTTCCACCAATAGACCGCCTTTTTAGACGGGGGGGCTCTAACGCGAGGCATCGCGGCGTCACACGCCTTCGCCATAGCCTCGCAGAGCCGAGCCGCATCCTCGTCTATATCGGCCAATGGTGGATCCGGTATCCACGCCTGGACAAGGACTGCCTCCTGCAGTAGTTCCTTGTTCAGGCGCTTTAACGCCCAGCGAGGCCCATCCAACCTTGGCTGGCTCGGGGCTCTCGGGGTGTCTGGAGACGAGTTTGAGACGCTGAAGGTAATATACCTATGATCTGACAGCGTCTCCTCGTTCTCCAAAACTTCCCACCTCTGGACACGGTGTGCGATGGGAGGGGTCGCGAATGAAACATCCACGACTGACCCCCCGTTACGGCGCACACACGTATCCACCGTGCCGCGGTTGAGGATGCTCAACCCGCACTCCACCAGCCATTCTTCCAGTACTCTCCCCCTATGGTCCGTCGTCGCCGAACCCCAAGCCCTAGACTTGGCGTTGAGGTCTCCAAGGACGACGACGGGACTGGGAGAGATCTGGCCGACCGCGACCCCCAACAACGCGAGGTAGCGCTCGAAGTCGGCGAGTGGTCGGTTGGGGGAGAAGTACACCCCAATTACGACCAGTGCGCCGACTTTAGCCACCACATAGCCATCCCCTCTACTTACAGCAGTAAGTGGGGGGCCTCCCGCCGCGCAGCGCTGTATGACTGCCACCGAACCACCGCAATCCCCGACCCAATCCGAACGGACCGGGACGCGATACGGCTCGGCGGCGACAGCTAAATGGACCTGCCACTCCGCCATGGCCTGGACAAACAGGTCCTGGGCCGCGGCGGAGTGGTTGAGGTTCCCCTGCAGGAATCGGAGGTCCATACTAATGGACCTCCATTGGCGACTCCGTGCCACCCGGGGGCGGGTTCGCAGGCTGCGGCTTGGCCTTCCTGGCCCTTGCCGCAGCCTTCTTCGCTGCCTTCTTTGTTGGGGGCTTGGCACAGGCCTTGCCCCCAGCGAGGTGGTCCGCCTTCTTCCCAGCTGCCTCGCAGACGGGGCAGTGGGGCTTGGCGGAACACTCTCGGGCCTTGTGGCCCGCTTGACCGCAGCACAGACAGTTCTGGCTGCGGTCGACCTCCGACGGGCACTGAGCCCCAATGTGGCCTAGTGCAAAGCACCGGTAGCACCGGCGGGGGAGGGCGTCGAGGATTTTCACCCCGACTGCCACCCACCCGACCCGGAAACGTCCGGCTGCCACTACTTTTTTGGCGACTGTGACGGGGCACTTTACCAAGGCCGTGCCCACGCCCCCGGGTCCTTTCCTTATTTCGCCAGACTTTACCTCGTCTGGCGAACACCCTCCGGCTTTTGCGACCGCAGCCGCCAACTCCTCCGGGGTGACAGAGTCATCCAGACCGGTTACCCTCAGGTCGACTGAGGTCACCGGCCTGGAGATCTTCACGTCCTCTGGGGAGAACAGTCCCCGGAGCTTCTCGGCCAGTAGGTCAGCCTTGCCCCCACTCGTCGCCCCTGGGACCTCCAGGATACGGGCCCCAGTCGCCGCCTGCCGGAAGCGTACGGAGGAGATCCCTAGGTCTCCCAAGTCGAGCTTCGACTTGGCCTCGGCGATCACCTCCCCGTACGTCCTTCCCCTCTCCTCGGCCCCCCGTTGCAGCGCAATAACCACCGCAGCTGAACGGGGGGCATGAAGTTTCGGGGCTTTGCCCTTTTCGGCCGCCGCCTGCTGTGGTGCCGCTGGCTTAGTGGGCGCCGACGCCCTTGGCGCCTTATCAGCTGGGTCCTGTCTCTGCTTGTTGCGGCGACGAGGACCAACTGTCTTCCAGCCCTCTTTTTCCGGCGCCTGGCTACTACCTGCCGGAGCAGGTGCTGCCTGAGCAGGAGCAGTTGGGGCAGAGGGAGCTGGGGAGGCCTTTTTGCCTTTTTTCCCCTTCTTCCTCTTCTTCTTGCCAGATGTGGTGGCATCTGGGGCAGCCGTAGGCGCTTTCTCCGTCTTCTCTGAAGTGGGGGCAGGTTTTTCAGCCGGCACCTTCTTGGAAGCAGGTTTTGGTGACGAAGGCACCTCCTCATCTTCCTGCGCTCGTTCCGCTGCTAATGGCGGGCGGTGGCGCTTTGGGGGCAGAAGCCGCCCGTCCACCTCCAGGCTCTCGATCCGAGCTCCCATCCTTGCCAGTGAGGCTTGGAGGTCTTGGACCTCGGCTGATGGTTTGGGGGCAGCGCACTCCTTGTTGCCCCTTACCTCAGCCCTCAGTGCGGCCATCTCCTCACTAAGCCGTTCGAGCCTGCCCTTGAGAACTGTGTTCTCCGTTTGGAGCCTGGCCACCTCGTCTGCAGGCGTTCGTGAGGCCAGCTCTTCGAACACCTCGCGGAGCACCTCGACGGACTTCTTAAGGGCGCTTTGAAAGGTGCCCTTAAGATTGCCCGACTTGTTCCCTACCAGTTCGATGGCCGTCAGGCTTTCCTTGACCCGGGAGGACAGGGCGACCGCTGGTGCCTCCCTTGTCGAGCCCCAAGAAGCCACGGCACTCAGGTACGTCTTGGCGGCATCCGAGCGTGGCTTGGGCGTTGCCGCCACCACTGCCCTCTCCACCTCCATCTCCATTTCTTGCTGCTCAGCGGCAGCAAGCTCGGCTCTGGCCTTTGCCATGCCCACATACTTGCCAGTTGTCGGGGGTCTCCCAGGACCGCGCTTCGACAACTTGGTCTTATCGGAGTGCGCGCCTCTGTCCGAGTCGGACCCGCTACTCCCGCCTCTCCTCTCGATGGGGTTCAGCCGCTTTCTCTTCCAGAACCTAGACGGAAGGCTCTCAGAATCGGCCGTCATCGCATCGGAGTCACTCCCTAGGCTGCTGACCAGCGATGGACACCTGGTCCGGCTTAGGGCCTCCTCCACCGTGTTCGAAGTGGCGTCCATCCTCCTCAGGACCACCACTGCTTTTTTGGCAGCAACCTTCGCTACCAAAACTCCCTCCTTCGTCGACGCCGAAGCGTCCGCACCAGAAACCTTCGCAGGCTCTGCAGCAACTCCCTCTTTGCGGCATTCCAGGCGACCGCCCTCCTTAGGGGTATGAATAAAATTCTCCATAATAAGTCCCACGAGTACCGGGGACTCGATACGACCCAGACAGTGCCCTCGTGTATCTGGGAAGGGCAGGTGAACCTAACCAAGGCGCTACGCCTAGGTACAGTAGCGACTGGCTTTACCGGCCAGCCATCCTCTGAGAGAACGGACTTCGTGCTGCACCCCCACTTGTCCTACGGGATTTTTTATAGAGGTTTACTCCTCGCAGCCCGGGCGACCAAGCCAAGACCATCGGTCCCACTCCGATCACGAGACATGACCGCAATCGTCGCGGGATTACGACTTTGAGCTGGGGGCAGGGAAGACAAGTCCCCCCTTGCCTGCCCGACGGCGGGGTAAGCGCACGCCGAGCCCAACTCTGCTTCATCCGCGCAAGCACGTAACGAAGCCTAACGCCCAAGATGGGCCCTCCTCCGTTGTCCCCGAACCCGCCAGCAAAAGCTACCAGATCCGGGAGCACCTTGGATTTTGCCCGACGAGGTGGCCGAGTTGACCCTCCCCGCCGCGCCGCAAGCCTTGCAGGCCTGCCATCCACCGACCACAGGGGTCCGCTGCGACATCGAGTGCCGCACCTCCGCCTCGGTAGCCCGACGGGGTGGCCGAGTTGACCCTCCCCGCCGCGCTCCGCCTCGGTTGCCCGACGGGGTGGCCGAGTTGACCCTCCCCGCCGCGCTTTGTGATTTGGTCCGCGCCGGTATACCGGTAGCCCCCATATCTGGGGGCCGTTCCCCTATCCGCCACCTGGGGACGCGCCACGTCGGGGTTCACTTCCCCGCCCACTAGGAGAACCTAGCAGGTCCGTGGGGGGGGGGTCCCCCAACCTTTTTTTTTTTTTTTTTTTTTTTTTAAGTGAGGAAAATGCGTTACGCATCCCCGCCTTGCCGGGGGGCAAAGGCAAGGTATGTGGGACTCCCCTTTCGGGTGTACCCACTAAAAACCTCACTGTTTCCACCACTGTTAGGCAAAGGCAAGGCTGGCGGTGACTCAACAGTCCGCGTGACCTCGCCTATAGCCCACATACCGCCCGATGGAATAGGCGGACCTCCACAGAGGGGCGAACCCCTCCTAACTCCTCGGAGAGTCTCTCACAGGACAGCAGGCGCCCCCGCACCCACCGCCCAAGACCCCCCTTACGGGATTTTTATAGAGGTTTACTCCTCGCAGCCAAGGCCATCGGTCCCGCTCCGATTACGAGACATGCAGTCATGACCGCAACCGTTGCAGGATTACGATTTCGAGCTGATGGCAGAGGAGACTATAAGTCTCCTACTGCCTGCCCGACGGCGGGGTAAGCGCACGCCAGGCCCAACTCTGCTTCATCCGCGCAAGCGCGTAACAAAGCTTGGTGCCCAAAATGGGCCCTCCTCCTAATGCCCCCAAATCCGCCAGCAAGACGCCGCCCCGCCCGAAGTCCCGCAAGGAAGCTGACCCATACAGCCGACTCGCAGGAAATCAAGCAGGACTACGAAAAGCCTACAGATCTAGGAGCACCTTGGTGTTTGCCCGACGAGGTGGCCGAGTTGACCCTCCCCGCCGCGCCGCCGGCCTTGCAGGCCAGCCATCCACCGACTCGAAAGTCCACTGAGACTCTCATCTCCTCCTGCCCCGTCTGCCGTGCTCTATGCTACCTTCATAAAGACGCAGAGGGGCCCTGTGTGATTTGGTCCGCGCCGGTATACCGGTAACTCCCATTTCTGGAAGCCGTTCCCCTATCCGCCACCTGGGGACGCGCCACGTCGGGGTTCACTTCCCCGCCCACTAGGAGAACCTAGCAGGTCCGTGGGGGGGGGGTCCCCCAACCTAACCTAACCTAACCTAACCTCAGTCCGGTAGCCCCGCTAGGCCGAGTAACAGCTCTGTGCGCTGTATCCGCGTAATAATATTTAGTTTAATTAATTTAGTTAGAAAAAGTTGGTTTTTTAGTAAATAGGCTTTATTGTGGTGGTTGTGCCTTATTGGATTGCTTTTCCTGGATTGGTCGGACCGAAGGGAACGACACCAGGGACCTGGAGGGAATCTCGTTCGAGGAAACACCGCGAAATCAGGTATTGTAACCTCATTACTGCCTGATTATCAGCGACGACACATAGTTTTCTGTAATTTAACTTAAAGACCATTGTTAGGAGAATCGAACGAGACTTCTTCCAGGAAAATAGGAGCACAACACACAGAGCTATAGGCTTTTTAGTCAGCGCGCGGCCGCTCGTACTGCACTCCCGGACCTCCAGAGGCTCGACCCGGAATCCCGGAGAGGTGACCGCTCGCACAAACGTCGGTCTCTAAACAACTTATCAAATTGTATATTAATTTTATAAAAATAAATTCAGTAATCAGAGCTAGACTGCAATTAGTATTCTCATTCAAATTCAATTTCCATTACATTCTTTATTATTTTTATCATTTTCGTATATACCGGTTATTAATAATTCTAATTCTATTTACTTGACATTTAATTTTCACATAGACATCTTTAATTTATTGATTTTTGATAAATTGGCTAGTTTATTAGTAATATACCAGGAAAAGTGTCTCACTTTATCCGGGCTCACATTTTGGAGCAATTTTACTTCTATAGTGAACGTGTTTGGAGCCAATTAGGTAGTCCTTTGACATTATTCAATTCAACCTCAATCGAACAGTGAAATTTTATCTAAAATCGGTTGAAAATTGTCAAAGTTGTGAGCATTTTTAGATCAGCGTGTGGTTTCACCTCGGCCGGCCGGGAGCTCCATACTTGGCATCGTTGCGTTTTATTTGACCTAGGAGTAATACGTACGTGGCTGTGCGCGGCTAGTTCGCACTCGCGCGCAAGCCCGTAGCAGTAGTGCGCTGCTTACTCGACCGCCCGTTCACAGTCTGCGCTCCGTCGGAGTGTCATTACTCCACGAGCCTAGCGTTGAGCGGTAGGCACAGCGAGGTGGCCGGTGGGGGCTCGATTCTCGGCGCTCGGCCGGGGACTACCCACAATATATCGCGGCCGCGCCGGACACGGGCTCCCGATTGTTCGCGCAGCCGTGACTCGCCACTTTGCATCTAAATATATCTAGGTACCTATTTAGGTACGCACGCACGATACATTCTAGTATAGCTCCATTTCTCAGATCATAAACCTCTCCATTTATACACTCGGGAAGGCCGGGAACCGGATTGTTAGGCTTTTAGTTAGGTATTAAGTAATTTATTGTACTCATTATTTATTATTGAATTATTGATAAGAATTATTAGTTAGGTATAGTTAATTTATTTAAATTAATATTAATTATTATTTTTTATACAATTGGTTACATTATAAAACTAGGTACATAATTAGTTACGCGCTGCTAGCACGGGTTGCAGGCCACGCGCCGCCGCTGCGAGGCGCTTGGGTAGGTAGCAGATAGGTACGACTACGCACAAGCGCAACCGGCACGGGTTGCAGGCCGCGCGCCGCCGCCGCGAAGCGCTTGGGAAGGTAGCAGATAGATAGGTAAGACTACGCACAAGCGCGACCGGCACGGGTTGCAAGCCGCGCGCCGCCGCTGCGAGGCACGCTCACCACACATTCAGTGGAGGATAGCTCCACTTATACACTCGGGAAGGCCGGGAACCGGACTGTTAGGCTTTAGTTAGGTATTAGGTAAAATTATAAATTATTATTGAATTATTGATAAGTATTATTAGTTAGGTATAGATCATTTTTATTGAAATTAATATTTGTTACTATTTTTTATACTATTACTATTGAATTTTATTATTTTTGAAATTTATTATTGAATTATTAATAAGTATTAGTTATAGATAATTTATTAGAATCATTATTTTGTTATTTTTATACAATTGGCTACATTCTTAACACACTTTAAAATTAATTACGCGCTGCCAGCACGGGTTGCAGGCCGCACGCCGCTGCCGCGAGGTCCTTATTAGGTAGCAGATAAGAACTTGCGTATCTACTAAAAGGTAGGCCGTACAGGGTTGGTTGGTCCTGGAGGGGGCTTTTTCTGTAAGAATTCTATAGCTAACGACTTGTTCGATATTATTGAATGTTTTTGTTTTTGAAGGGGGGGGCCTATTTCGTTTTATGAAAGTTTTTAAATTTCAAATAATCACTTTTGCCTTGCTTTTTGTGTCATACCTGGCCTTTATTTTCACTAAAGGTAGGGTACGGCGCCTTAAAGTTCAGATTTTTACTTACATTATCATTCTTCAGAGTATTTAGTTTAATATATTCAAAATTTTAAGTGTCAAATTAATCAGTTTCTAGGTAATTTAGTGAATTTTAGTAATTACTATTATCTGCATTTGTTTCCGACACCTAGTGAAATTGTGTCAAGTTTTCTTTGAGCTGTTGCTCTTGCAAAACTGACAGGCGCTATAAATTATTATTTTCTTTTGTAATTTTAGTTTATTTTTAAATTTGTTTTCTATAGGTTGGGTTACATAATATAGTATCAGGAACGGAATTAGGTTAACCCTGGGATATTAACCTGAATAAAAGGACATTTGAACGAAAATAATTTATTGCGGAAGGACAATGTCATACAGGCCTAGGGCTTCGACGATGCCTAGACAAGGGGCAACCGCGCGAGCGGGCACAGGCGCAGCAGAGGATGGGGCTCCACCTCGTCCCCCGGGACCGCAGGGCTTCCTCTCGCAGCAGAGGACGGTCAGCGAGAGCGTGGGCCGGGCGGGCGACGCCCCGCGCAGCGCCGCGCGGACGGCGGCCGCCCTGCGGCGCGGCGCCGATGCGGAGCGCGAGCGCGCGGGGGACTGGCCGGCCAGGAACACCGTCAGCAGCATCAAGTCACAGCTGGAGACCACGTCCCGGGCCATCGACGAGGTCACCGCCATGGCGCTCACCGAGATCGCGAGCAGCCTCGAACAGTCGCTGCAGCCAGGCCAGGCCACGCCCGACCCACCGGCGGGGCAGCGGGAGTCGCCGGCGACTCGAGTCGGCAGCGAGGACGGATCCCCGAAGACCCCCGGCCAGCTTCTGGAGCTTTCGATGATGTCCCTCGGAGACGGCGGCCCGGTCCACGAGGCCCCGCGACTGGCCAACCGGATTCTGCAGAAGACGATCGCGGAGGTGGACAGGTCCCGCAATCTCAACAGGGACATCAAGGAGGCGATTCTGGCCGGGCTCAACGGGCTGTATGAAATGGTCCTCCGGCTGGCGGACTCCCGCAGCCGTCACGTGGCCGAGAAGGAGAGGGTTAAGGCCTACTACGAGCGGCAGCACGGCCTGCAGGAAAAAATATACGCCGGTAAATTGGAGGCCATCAACACATACGTGCAGACGAACCTGGACGAGCTGCGGCGGGCGAGCGTAAAGACGCTGGAGGAAACCGAGACCACCCGCCGGCTCGTGCAGGAGATGGCTGCCGATCAGGCGTGGGTCAGAGCGGGGGCCGGGAGCGAAGCGTGCGCGCAGGTAGACGCGCTCGTCGGGGAGGTGCGCGCTCTGCGCGAGGATGCGCTCCGCCCGCCCCGCGCCGAGCCGGGCGATGCTGCGCCGCGGGAGGTGCCGAGGGCGGCGGCCGCGCCCGCCCGGTTCCCTATTATAGTAGAGTCGAGGAACCCTGCGCACACTGGGGACCAAATTATTACGACCATTAAAAAACGGGTGGACGTGATCGGAATGGGGGTCGGGATCAACGCGGTGAGGAAGTGCAGGAACGCTCGAGTTGCCATCTCGTTGGAGTCCGAGCGGGAGAGGGTGGCGATGGGGGAGGCGATCGAGGGGCTCGGAGAGGACTTCACCGTGACGAAGCCGCGCGGCCGCGACCCGCTGCTGCGCCTCGTGGGAGTCATCTCAGAGCTCAGCGACGCCAAGATCGAGGAAGCTCTCATCCTGCAGAACGCCGGCTCGCTGCTGTGCGTGCCTGAAACGGAGAGGAAGGTCAAGGTGGTCAGGCGTATTAAAGGCAGAAACGCGGGCCTTAACAACGTCGTCCTGCAGGTCGGTCCTGCGATGTGGGGGGCGCTCAGGGACAGCAGGGTGCGACTGGGGTATCAGATGGTGACGGTAGTCGACCAGTCGCCCCTCCTACAATGTTACCGGTGCCTCGGTTTCTCGCACCGAGCGGCGGAGTGCAGAGCCCCGGAGCCGAGGTGCGGCCACTGCGCGGGCGAGCACGACACCCGTGAGTGTCGCCACCGGAGTGAGTCCCCGCAGTGCACTAACTGCCGCGCGCGTGGCTCCGGGGCCTGCGGACACCCCGCCTACAGTTCCGACTGCCCGGAGTGGAGGCGCTGGGACCGTATAGCGCGCCTGGCCGTGCGCTACTGCTGAGGGCTCCTTGAGAACCATCCAGGTTGTCCAGTATAACCTGGGCCGGGGGAGGGCCGCTACTCAGGAGTGCGTCCGCGAGGCCACGGTCCAGGGGGTACACATTTTGATGCTCCAGGAGCCTTACGTGGGCTCCCGAGCACACGTGGCGGCCCCGAGCGGATGCAGAGTCGTCCAGAGAGTCACCGCGGATGTTAACAAACCGGTTCGGTCTGCAATCATCATCACGGACCCTAGGATAGTTTTTGTAGAAAATAGTAGTTTTATAAGTGAGGACATCGTGGGAGTAGTTATTAAGGTAGGTAGGTTAAGAATAGGATTAATTAGTATATATTTAGATGTAGAATTAGATTTAAACGAATACCTGGAGCGGGTCTGTCGCATCGCGCGCGGCATGGAGACGGACCGGCTGGTCGTCGGCGGCGACGTGAACGGCAGCAGTCCCTGGTGGGGGTGCTCGGCGGAGGACGCGCGCGGTGGGGCGGTGGCGGAGGCGCTGGGCGCGCTCGGCCTGGAGGTGCTGAACCGCGGCGCCGAGCCCACGTACTACGCGCTGCGCCAGGGCCGCGCCTGCACCGCGCGCATCGACGTCACGGCGTGCTCGGCTGCGCTGCTGGGCGCTGCGGCTGACTGGCGGGTGGACGCCTCCTTCGGAGCGCTGTCCGACCACCGCGCCATACGTTTCGCGCTGCGCCTGGCTGCGCCTGTGCCCGCGCCCGCGCCCGCCACCACGAGGATCTACAACACCGACAAAGCGGACTGGCTGCGCTTCGCGGCGGAGCTCGAGCGAGGGCTCGTCGAGGCGGACCTGGAGCGCGGTGTGGCCGATGCGGCCGGCGGGGAGGACGTCAACCGGCTCGCCGAGTCTTACAGCGAGTGCGTGGTGGCGGCGTGCGAGAGGGCCGTGCCTCGATTGGCACCCGGGGGGATCCGCCGCGCCTGCAAGTGGTGGACGCCGGACCTTACGCGTATCAAGGCGGAAATGCTCAGGCGCAGAAGGAAAATCGCCAAGGCCGCTCCACGCAGAAGGACGTATGTGATCGAGCTGTACCTGGAAGCGAGAGTCGAATATAAGAAGGCGATCGAATCGGCGATCACGAGCAGCTGGAAGAAGTTCTGCGACGGCGAGCGGACGGAGACCGTCTGGGAGCGCTCGTACCGGGTGATGAAGGCGTGCTCGACCGCGGTGCAGGACAAGCTGCTGGAGGCGCGGGATGGCACCGTGCTGGGACCGCTGGAGTCCGCCTCGCTGCTGGCCGACACCTTCTATCCCCGGGACGACAGGGCGCGGGACACGGGCGAGCAGGCGCGCCTGCGGGCTGACGTGGAGCGCCTGGTGGCGGAACTGCGCGCGCGCGGTGACGGAGCGGAGCAAGCGGGCGCGCGCGCCGCCTTCACCCCGGAGGAGCTGGATACTGTGCTGCGAGCCATGAGTCCGAAGAAGGCGCCGGGCGGCGACGGCCTCACCCTCGACATCTGCCTCAGGGCCTACACCTGCAACAAGGCCCTGCTTCTGCAGCTGTTCTCGCAGTGTCTGAGGTGGGGCTGTTTCCCGCGGATTTGGAAGGTGGCCACCATTAAGGTCATCCCTAAGCCGGCGAAAGAAACATACGTCCTTCCGAAAGCGTATCGTCCGATTGGGCTCTTACCTGTGCTAGGGAAGATGCTGGAGAAGTTGTTCGTCAACAGGCTGCAGTGGCAGCTGGGTAGCGATGAGCGGCTCAGTGTGAACCAGTACGGGTTCACCCCACAGCGCAGCACCGAAGATGCCCTCTGCGACGCCATAACTGAAATCAAAAGAAACGTAAGTGGGAAGAAGATAGTAGTCATGGTGTCGCTCGACATTGAGGGCGCCTTTGATAACGCGTGGTGGCCTGCTATCCTCGAGCAGCTGCACGCCAAGGGAGTTGACCCCCTGCTCGTGCGCCTCGTGGCGGACTACTTGTCGGAGCGGAGGGTGAAGCTACGCTACGCGGGGGAGACTATCGAGCGACTCACGGAGAGGGGCTGCATCCAGGGCTCCGCCTGCGGTCCGATTTTGTGGAATGTGCAGCTGGACCAGGCATTGGAGGAGACGCAGTATGAGGGAGTGCGAGTGCAGGCGTTTGCGGACGACATACTTGTGGTGGCGGCGGCGAATGATGGTCGACAACTCGAGGCCAAAATCAACAGAGCCTTGGCACTCATTGTTCGGTGGGGAGACAGGCTTAAACTCAGGTTCGCTCCAGCGAAGACGCAGGTTCTTGTAATCACCAAAAAGGTGAACTACTACACCCCCCAGCTGGAGATGGCGGGGATCCAACTCAGACATGGGGCCAGTCTCAGGATATTGGGGTTAACGGTAGACCCGCTGCTCAGCTTCAGAAAACACTTGGAAGAAGTTAACAGCAAGGCGATAGCACTGTACAAGGCGGTGTCGAGAGCGGCGCGAGCGCAGTGGGGCCTGAACTCCGATATCTTGAGATTGATTTATATATGTGTGGTGGAGCCCACCGTCATGTATGCGGCAAGCTGCTGGGCCGATGTGGCGAGCCGTGTGTACGCGGAGACGGCGCTCAGCAGGCTTACTAGATGCTTCGCACTGAAAATAAGCAAGGCTCACCGCACAGTTTCATTTACATCTAGTGTCCTGCTGGCGAGGATTTTGCCGTTGTCCCTGAGAGTTGAAGAGCACGCTGCCATCTACAGAATCAAGAAGGGAGGACCGCTCACCTGTGTTCCTGGGCGAAGTCTGGAATGCCGTAGAAGTCCGTACTCTCTCCCACACCCAGCTGACAGAAGAAGGTTGGAGTTCGGGCGGATCGGATCGCAGGAGGATGTCGCTGCTCTGGAGTCCGATGTGCCGGTGCTGTATACCGACGGCAGTAAGCTGGAAGGGAAGGTCGGTGCGGCGGTTAGTTGCTGGCTTGGAGGAGTGGAGGTCAAACACACTAGCTTCCGCTTGGAGAGCTTTTGCAGCGTCTTTCAAGCAGAGCTGTCGGCTATATTAGGGGCGCTCAACATGATAGGAAAGAGAAGGGAATGCAAATACTTAATAGCAAGTGACTCGAGGTCGGGGTTGGAGGCCATAAGTGACCCTAATACAGTTCACCCTATTGCTGTAGATGTAAGGCAGCGCATTTCACAGTTGCTTGAGGAGGGAAAAGAGGTTGCGCTGTACTGGGTGAAGGCTCACTGTGGTGTATTGGGCAACGAACGAGCGGATGAGTTAGCCAAATATGCTGCCTTGAATAACAGGCAGCTGCCTAAATATGACAAATTCCCGCTGTCATTTGCAAAGCGCACCACCAGGGAGGATACTATAAAACAATGGCAACAAATTTATGAAAGTGCATCAACAGGATCCAGTACAAAATTGTTTTTTAATAATGTAAACACTGCCTACAAAATCATCGGTAAAATTAAATTAAATAATTATATCGCTCAGATATTAACGGGACATGGAGGGTTTAGAGCATATTTACATAGATTTAAATTGAGTGAGTCTCCATTGTGCTCTTGCGGTGAAGATGTCCCTCAGACAGTGCAGCATGTCATAACGCATTGCCCAAAATTTGGCAAGTTAAGATATGACTGTGAGAGCGCAATGGAGATAGCTATAGTTGTAAACAATTTAGAATTTATTATATCCAATGATGATTGCAGACAGAAATTCCTTGGTTTCATGAAGACCGTTCTTCGGAAACTAGGGAATGAAAATAATTCATTTTTGCAAAATTATTAATCAATTTATTTAGATATTAGACAATTGTACTACTTTTACCTTGAATAATAGCCTGTGTTTGTGTCCTTTAACTTGTAAATTTTTAGCACAAGTCTTCAATGGATACTTCTTTGTGGGGGGTGAATTTGTTGTTCGTCTTGTTTTGGACAACACAAATTTAATTTGCAGCTCAGGGGGTATCCATTTGAAAGAATCAAAGCTAAACTTAAATTAAAAACTTATAGGTTATACGCTAACAAAAACACAAATAAATAACATCAAAAGTTCAGCACAGACTATTTAATTAGCCTGTTGACTGAACGAAGGACACAGATAAAATAAATTATTAAATTATTGAGATTATTGGTAAAATATAATGCAATTGTAATTTATCAGAGATGAATTAAAATTATAATTAATCTTGGTTTATTTATTATTGTGTAGATGTAAAATAATTGTATCTTTAGATGTAATTTACCTATTGTTATTGGTTTTATAATGTAGTTGTTGAGTTCTCCCAAAGATGGCGTTAGTTTTAATATTTAATTTCTTAATAAATGTAATAATGTTATTGAGATTAGATGTTATTGATTTTACTATTATTTATTGATTTTATTATTATTATATTATTTATGTGAATGATCTAAATGAATAATTAGTAGCATTTTATGAATCATTATTTTAATTGAATAGGTTTATTAATACATGATGTATATTTGAGCTGTTTTGTCACTGAATTATTTTGTTGTACAATGAAATTGTTAAATTTAACTAAATGTTTATTAATAATGAATGAAATTAAATAATTTTGATTGTATAGGAGAACATTGGCAAATATGGCAAAAATATTGATTGTTTTTGTATTAGATTTTTTTTTTTTTTTTTTTTTTTTTAATGTAATGTATTAAACTGATTAATAGGATTTTAAAAATATATTTAAAGCTTTCATTGTCTGGAACAATCAAAGGTAGTTAAATGTAGTAAATGATAATCATAATAAATATTAACTGTTGTAATGACTGATAGGGGGTTTCTAAAAATGGTATAATGATTCTGGCTATGTTAACTAAATATTGAAAATCTTTGTTGTATCTCTCTCCTCTTTTCTTCTTTTTAATTAAAATTTAATTTTTGTGTAATTGTAATAAATATACAAGGTTGTTATTTTGATACCAGAACCTAATGATGTTGCAATATCATAGCAACAGTTAATTTTAAGTTAGTGCCATTTCGAGATGGCAAAAAAAAAAAAAAAAAAAAAAAAAAAAACCTAACCTAACCTAACCTAACCTAACCTAACCTAACCTAACCTAACCTAACCTAACCTAACCTAACCTAACCTAACCTAACCTAACCTAACCTAACCTAACCTAACCTAACCTAACCTAACCTAACCTAACCTAACCTAACCTAACCTAACCTAACCTAACCTAACCTAACCTAACGTCGCCCGCCCGGAGCCGGCGACGGCTGCGCGCGCTTGCGCGGGGCCGGCGCCGGCGCCCAGCTCCAATGCATCGGCGGCGTACGACATGGAAGAGGAGCTTGACAAGCTCGGCGTCGCCAGGCCGACCCCCAGGACGTACGACGACCGGTCTGACGAGGAGGGTGTGTGCAGCGGGCGATCTGGCAGGCGCTCCAGCATGCTGCCGTGCTCCGACAGGCGATCCGGCGTTTCAATGGACCTCGCCTCGCAGAGAGCCAATGACCTGCTGCAGGCCGGCAAGGAGGCGCTGGAGAAGGCCGGAAACATGAAGCGCGAGTGTAAGGTGGAGGCCGCGGAGAGCCTGCAGGAGATGTACGAGATCGTGCTCTCCGTGTCGGACTCGCGCTCTCGCCACAGAGTGTCGCTGGAGCAGGAGAGGGCCAGGGCGGCGAAGGAGTTGGTGCGAGTGGAGCGAGCTCACTCGAAGCAGTTGGCGGAGATACATCAATCTCACGCGGCCAAGCTCCGAGAGGCTCACGACATCATTGTGACGACTAGCCAGACCACGGAGGCGATCAGAGGGTGGCTCAACTTCGAGATGGATGGCCCCATTAAGAACATAGCGACCATACAGGGCGAGCTCCGGGCTCTAGCTGCAAAAACCGTTAAAACGGGGGGGTGCTCGGGGGAACCGAGCCTTAAGACACAACTCGAAAAGTTCATCGAGAACCTTACTCCGCGGTTCAGTGAGGTGACCAATCAGCTCTGTACTCTCAGACAGGCGATCGACGACCTTGCGAACCTTCTTGACAAGGCAGAAAGACTGCGCCCGGCGACGTATGCGATGAGTATCGGCTCCAACCTGGACTTCGAGAGTCTCCTCATCCAGTTAAGAGAGGACATCGCCGGGCTGAAGAACGACAGCCAGATCAGAACTGATGAGCCAGCTTCAAGTCCTGTGAGACCTGATCAATACACAGAGGTGCTGTCGGCCATTGGGTCATTAAAAAGTGACATTGCGGCTCTCCGAAGCGAGTCCGCCGAAGCTAAACAAACCGGGAAGTCGATTGCCCAGAGCCTATCCCAACTCAGAACGGAGATGGGAGAGTCTCTGGATGCAATGGTGGAGACGGTAGGCCCGGTTAGAACTGCGGTAGAGTCGCTTCGGAGAGAAGTAAACGAACTTCCTCACCCAGCTGGTGAGGGCCTAGAACCAGCGGATGCCCCCAAAGCCACTGTAAATCGGAGACCAGCAAACACGTACACGCCGACCACTGCGCGGCGTGCGGTGGTGGTAGAGTCCGATGATCCACAAAAATCGAGCGAAGACATCTTGACCGATATAAAGAAGAGGGTGGACGTATCCGAGCTGGGAATAGCAGTGCATGGTCTAAGGAAGGGACGGAACAGCAAGGTCGTCATTTCGGTGGAGTCTGAAGAGGACAGAAGCGCGATGAAAACGGCCATACAGCGACTGAGTAAAGAGTACACGGTCACCGAGCCGCCCCCGAAACTACCGCAACTTAGGCTCATCGGGGTCATCAATGATATGACGAATGAGAAGGTCGCCGAAGCCATTCAACGCCAAAATAGAGGAACCCTGGGCGCTCACGTTGACGGGCACATAAAGGTGCTCCGAAGAACAAAGCACCGCTCTGATTGCCTGAATAACGTCGTCGTGGAGGTTAGTCCGGCTATCTGGAGGGCGCTGAGAGACCAACGGGTGAAGGTCGGATACCAGGTGGTGCAGGCCATTGACCAGTCCCCGATAAAGCAGTGCTTCAGGTGCCTTGGCTTTGGCCACGAGGCTCGGAACTGCACGGTCGCTCAAACTTGCGGCTACTGCGCGGGTGAACACGACACCAGAGCCTGCAAGCGTAGCGAGCCCCCGACCTGCGCAAACTGCAAACCTGGATGCGACAGGTCCCACCCGGCATACAGCGACCAGTGCCCGGAGTGGCGGAAGTTTGACCGTCTAGCGCGGTCAGTCATCAGCTACTGTTGACATAGGCACCTCAGTCAACACCGAGTCCGCAAACGCGAAAATCCGCCTAAAAATCACGCAGGCGAACCTTGGTAGAGGGGTTGCCGCGACCCAGGAGTGCATGAAAGCGGCTCTTGATAGAAAATTCTCGATATTACTTCTACAAGAGCCGTATGTGGGGGGCCGCGGTTTCACTAAATGGGGCACACATAGAGTTGTGCAACACCACCGAGGGGCAAAACCCGTTAAATCAGCGATTGTCATTGTCGACGATAGGCTTGCGATTACCGAATATCCCGAAATGTGTACGGAAAACATCACATGTTTAGTTTTAAGTCTAGGAAACAGAAGGTTAGGCATGGTCTCTGTGTATCTGGAGGGAAACGAAGACATCGAGCAGTATCTTCAACACATCCAACGGGTGCGACAGCGCTTAGCCACTCCACACATCATCCTGGCGGGAGACGTGAACGCCAAAAGTTACTGGTGGGGAGAGGACGAGGAGGACTCTAGGGGTACTGCGTACACGGAACTGCTAGCTCAAATGGACATGGCTGTGCTCAACTCGGGATCGACACCCACCTTCAGCGTGTTCCGCAATAACAGGGCTTATGAGAGCATCGTGGACGTCACGGCCTGCTCGAACTCCGCTCTGGGATGGGTGGAGAACTGGAGAGTGGATAGAGACCTGATTACCACTTCGGACCATCGTGCTATCACCTTCGACGTGAACCTGGAGAGCTCCTTCAGACTGGTAGAGCGGCATACGACGCGGAAATACAATACCAAAAAGGCGTGCTGGGAAGTCTTCGGTAGTCGTCTGAAGCAGGAGTTGCAGATCCAAGGCCTTGATGTGGATGCAGTGGAGGCCGCACGCTCGCCGGAGGACGTCGACAACATCGTAGATACCTTCTCTGGCTGTGTCGAGAGAGCCTGCAAAGAGAGCATACCCCCAGTGAACCCGACCAAGCGCTCAAAAATGAACTGGTGGACCGAGGAGCTGTCGAACAGGAAGGCGGAAGTCGTCAGGCTCCGAAACAGAATCCGGAGAGCAAACCCCAGGCGCAAACCAATGCTAGTAAAAGAATACCTAGAGGCTCTAGCCCAGTACAAGGAGGACCTTATAAGCGCGAAGGTATCCAGCTGGAAGGAATACTGCACTGGGCAAGAAAGACCAAAAATGTGGGAAGGTATCTACAAAGCACTCACCATGACAAGCCACCAGAGTGACTGCCTCCTGCGAGATCGTGCGGGAACGCCGTTGAGCCCGGCTGAGTCGGCGACTCTACTTGCTGACACCTTCTTTCCGGAAGATGACCCAGACACTGACACACGGGACCAGGCGTTATTGCGAGAGGAGGTTCGAAGCTCCATTGCATCTCTGAGGCAACAGCAGAGTTCGGAGGTCACCGCATCCACTGCCTTTGTGCGGGACGAGCTTCTCAACGTAATCAGGGGAATCGGACCGGCAAAGGCGCCCGGAGAGGATGGTTTCACGGCTGACATATGCCTCAGAGCCATCGTTTATACTGACGACCTCTTCCTCGCAATCGTCAACAAGTGTCTGGGACTGGGATATTTCCCTGGGATATGGAAAACAGCCGTCATCCGAATTATCCCGAAACCGCTGAAGGAGGACTACTCGTCGCCCAAGTCGTACCGACCGATAGGGCTCTTACCGGTCTTTGGCAAGGTGCTGGAGAAGATGTTCACTTCCCGTATCATGTGGCATCTGGGTAGCCGGGGGCTGCTGAATAAACGGCAGTATGGCTTCACACCCCAAGTGAGCACGGAGGATGCACTCTACGACGCGGTCGGGCTGATCAGGAGAGAGATGGCTGTCGGGAAGCTGGTAGCGGTAATATCACTGGATATCGAGGGAGCATTCGACGGAGCCTGGTGGCCACTGATCCTGAAGCAGCTCATCACAAAAAATTGTCCCAGTGATATTCTTCTTCTTGTCGACAGCTATCTGTCGGATAGATCGGTTCGCGTGCAGTATGCGGGAGAGCAGACGGACAAGGCGACAAACAAGGGCTGCATACAGGGCTCTACCTGTGGACCGGTGATGTGGAACATCCAGCTTGATCCCCTATTACAGCAAACAGAGAAACTTCAGGCTCACGTTCAAGCATTTGCTGACGACATTCTCATCGTAGCTTCAGCGAGAACCACAACTGAACTCAACACGGCAGTGAACGAAGTCCTGAAGACTGTAGCTGAATGGGGGACAAACAGCAAAATGAAGTTCGCTGCACACAAGACGCAGGCCATTCTCGCAACAAGGAAGATGAAGTTTGATACACCTCACTTTACCCTAAATGGCGTGAACATAGAGATTGGCAGTGAGCTGAAAGTGCTAGGACTCACCATCGACTCGAAACTTCTGTTCAGAAGCCATCTCCAGAGCGTCTGCAAAAAGGCAGTGAACGTTTATCAGAAGCTGTCGACAGCAACCAGAGCAAACTGGGGATTGAACACTAGCATCACAAGGTTGCTGTACACGGCTGTGGTTGAACCCATAGTCTTGTACGCAGCTAGTGTCTGGGCTCCGGTTACAGACAAGAAGTACGCGATGGCTCGTCTGAATCAGCTCTCCAGGAAGTTCGGCATCATGGTAGCAAGAGCGCATAGAACCGCTTCACATACGTCGGTTTTGTGTCTGGCTGGAATTCTGCCATTGGACCTGAGAGTGAAGGAAGCTGCTGAGCTCTACGAAGTCAAGCGAGGGAAACCTTTTCCAGAGCTGCCGGGACGCGAGATTGAACGAAGAATCGGGACCTTCCAACTGCCGCATCCGTCGAAGAGGCGTCCAATACCGTACGAGCTGCTGAACACCGAGCAGGAGGTCACCGACGTAAACTCGCGTCCAAAACTCTACACTGATGGCAGCAAGATAGAGGGAAAAGTTGGAGCAGCTGTAACATGGTGGGAGGAAGATGGAGAAGTCAAAAACTCCAAATTCATCTTAGCGCCTTACTGCTCAGTGTACCAGGCAGAACTTGCAGCCATTCTCAGAGCCATCGAGATGTTCACTAGGTCTAAAGCCCAGAGCGTGAACATCATAAGTGATTCCAGATCCTCCCTGGACACGATAGCGGACCCTGGAAGCACCCATCCAATTGTTGCGGAGATTCGGACCAGAATCCACGAACTAGAAGCCAATAGTAGAGACATAAGGCTCTACTGGATTAAAGCCCATGAAGGTTTCGCTGGGAACGAGAGAGCAGATGAGTTGGCAAAGTCAGCCGCACTAACCAACAGGACCAGTCCCGTGTACGACAGAATCCCTATATCCTACATCAAGTACTCACTCCGCCAGAGAACAATAGAAACGTGGAACAGGCGCTACACCGAGGCTGACACTGGCAAGATCACGAAGCTGTTCTTCCCCAATGCCCGAGATGGATACAAAACAATACTTAAGCTACAAATGTCCAACGTTATGGCGCAGCTATTCACCGGGCATGGGGGATTCCGAGAGTACCTTCACCGCTTCAAGCTGTCTACGACTCCGAACTGCACCTGCGACTCAGATACTCCAGAGACTGTGCCTCACCTTCTTGACGACTGTCCCAGGTTCGGCGCATGGCGCCAAGATATCAGCTCTAGGCTACAAACTAGTATAACATGTACTGACTATGGCAAGCTTGTCGGGGACAATGACCATCGCTGTGAATTTCTTAGATATGCGGAACGTGTGGTCAGGTCAGCGGGGAGGGCAAATGGGAGCACAGTGTGCTAGAACTTTTGTGTACTGAATTTGTAAATAATTAAAAATTAAAGTAAATGCTTAAAAAACAATGTCAAATTGAATTAAATTGAATTAAATTAACTTCTAATAAATTATGTTTGGTAAATTTATAAAATATGTTAAAATGTGTGTAACGAATAATTAATAGTACTGTATAATAACTAATTAGAATAAATTAAATAATAGACAATGTATAACTGCTGGTAATAATAAAGAAATGGTAATGGTAAATAATTAGGAATAAGTAAATAAGATAACAATAGATAAGAGATAATGTATACCTAGAAATATTATAATGTATAAGTAAATAAGTAAGAAATGAAATAATAGAATAACAAAATGAAATTGATATGACATTGACTTGTAATAAAAAATGATAATACTGTATAATTAAGGAAATACTTAATAGGAATATATAGTTATTGGATCAAGATAAATAATAAATAAAAGGTAAAAGGGGTTTAAAAGTAAATTGATAAAAAGTTTGAGATATTAATGAAGAAAGTAAAATAAGAATAGGTAATTATAGAAATCAGGAAAATAAAGCTAGGAAATAAGGGGGGGAAAATAATTGTCATGTTAAATATTAGAATGTATAAATCGCCGCAATATAAATAGCGGCGAGAAACTTAGTGCCATTTCGAGATGGTAAAAAAAAAAAAAAAAAAAAAAAAAAAAAAAAAACCTAACCTAACCTAACCTAACCTAACCTAACCTAACCTAACCTAACCTAACCTAACCTAACCTAACCAGCTCAAGCCAACCTCCAAAGAAAGGAGTTAGCTACAAATGAACTTATGATCAAAGCTCAAGAAAGAAAGGTAGCATTTGCGCTGCTCCAGGAACCGTACGTGGGCGGGGCAAGAAGCATGAAAAGCTATAGAGGAGCAAGGATCTTCCAAAGCACTGTGCAAGGAGAAGGGAATGTGAAAGCAGCAGTAGCTGTTTTTCACCACGACATGGATGTAAAACAGTACCCGAAGCTCACCACTAACAACATCGCTGTGGTGAAGATCTGCACCAGTGCTTGGGAGATCACCGTGATATCATGCTACTTCGAGCCGGACCAGCCCATTGAGCCGTACCTGGAGCAGCTCAAAAGAATAGTAGAAGAGCTAAAGTCAAAAATGATCATAATAGGAGGTGACACCAACGCGAAGAGCACCTGGTGGGGAAGTAAAATAGTGGATAGCAGGGGGGTGGAGATGGCTGGAGCACTGGAGGAAATGAAATTGCAGGTGCTCAATGAAGGGAATATTCCTACCTTCCATACCATAAGAGGGACCAAACTCTACACAAGTCACGTAGACGTAACGGCTTGCACTGAAGAAATGCTCAACCTGGTGGAAGACTGGAGAGTGGAAGAAGACTTAGTGAGTTCAGACCACAACGGCATCACCTTCAAAATAAAACTAGTAAAATCAAAAGGAACAAACGTAGACAGAACAACAAGACTATACAATACCAAAAAAGCAAACTGGATTCAGTTTCATGAGAAACTGGACCAGTTAAAAGCTGAAAATAGATTAAACAAAATAGAAGTGGAAAATATTAATAATAAAGAAAAATTGGAACAAACAGTAAATAAATATATGACAATAGTTAAACAAGCATGTGAAGAAGCAATACCAAAAAAGAAACAGAAAGAAAAACTTACCCTGCCGTGGTGGTCTGAAGAACTCGCTGAGTTGAAGAGGGAAGTCGCCACCAGGAAGCGCCGAATCCGATGTGCTGCGCCAGCCCGAAGAACTAAGGTAGTAGAAGAGTACCTGCAAAAGAAAGAAAAATATGAGAAAGAAGCCAAGGAAGCTCAGATAAGGAGTTGGAAGGAGTTTTGTGAAAAACAGGACAAAGAGGGACTCTGGGAAGGGATCTACAGAGTAATAGGAAGGACCACGAAGAGGATGGAGGATATCCCACTGGTAAAGGACGGGAAGGTGCTAGACACAAAGGAGTCCTGTAGGGTGTTAGCCGAAACCTTTTACCCGGAGGACACGGAAGTAGGGGAAAACGCTATCCACAAGCAGACCAGAGTAAAAGCCGACCAAGTAAACGGTCGGTGCCATGATGATAAACATGACCCGCCGTTTACTATGGAGGAGTTACGAGCGGTGGTAGCGAGCTTTAACCCAAAGAAAGCCCCGGGTGTTGACGGATTCACTGCAGATATATGCAGCCAGGTGATATCAGGCGACCATGACCTAAACCTTGCGCTCTTCAACAAGTGCCTAAAGCTGAGTCTGTTCCCAGAGATCTGGAAGGAGGCCACCGTAGTGGTTCTCCGCAAACCAGGGAAGGAAAACTACATGGAGCCCAAGTCGTATAGACCCATAGGTCTCCTATCAGTAATGGGGAAGATATTAGAAAAGCTGATCATGCGGAGACTGCAATGGCACCTGATCCCCAAAATAAGTACTCGCCAATACGGCTTTATGCCCCAGAAAAGCACCGAGGACTCCCTCTATGACCTGATGAATCATATTCGCGGAAAGTTGAGAGAGAAAAAACTTGTAACAATGATTTCATTAGACATAGAGGGAGCCTTCGATAGCGCATGGTGGCCAGCAATAAAAGTACGGTTGGCAGAGGAAAAATGCCCGATCAACTTGAGAAGGGTCATGGACAGTTACTTGGAGAAAAGGAAGGTGAGGGTAAGGTACGCAGGAGAAGAGCACATACGGGAAACCAGCAAGGGATGCGTGCAGGGCTCAATCGGCGGACCTACCCTGTGGAATCTCCTGCTGGACCCACTGCTGAGACAGTTAGAATTGAGAGGAGATTACTGCCAGGCCTTTGCTGACGATGTGGTGCTGGTTTTTGATGGCGATACAGCGCAAAAAGTCCAAAGGCAGGCCAATGCCGCCCTCGCGCATGTTCAGGAGTGGGGTGTCGCAAACAAGCTTAGATTCGCTCCACACAAAACTAAAGCAATGCTCATAACAAGGAAGTTAAAGTACGACACACCACTGCTGAGCATGGGGGGGGTCGACATTGGCATGTCCTCTGAAATTAAAATCTTGGGACTAACTATCGACCACAAACTGACCTTCAACCAGCACGTCGGCGAGGTCTGCAGGAAGGCCCTCAATATATATAAACAGCTAGCCAGGGCGGCCAAGGCTAGCTGGGGACTCCACCCGGACATCATCCGACTTATTTACACGGCATCGGTGGAGCCAGTTGTAATGTACGCGGCCAGTGCATGGGCACAGGCAACGGAGAAGATAACGGTGCAAAAACAATTGAATGCGGTACAAAGGGGCTTCGCCCAGAAACTAACGAGGGCATACCGCACGACTTCCCTCAACTCAGCGCTGGTGCTGGCTGGGATACTCCCGCTCGATCTCAGGATTCGAGAGGCAGCCGCCCTATTCGAAGCCAAGAGGGGAGTACCACAGCCGGTGCTAGCGATAGGGGACAGGGAGGTGGAACGCGTAGTAAAATACACCAAATCGGAGCACCCGGCAGAGCAACTAGCCCTCGAATTCAAGAACCTGACCGACCAACAACAAGTCGCGGACCACAACGACCAGGAGATCCGCATCTTCACCGATGGCAGCAAAATTGAGGGCAAAGTTGGAGCGGCACTTTCCTTTTGGAATAGTGTTGCCGAAACAAAAACCCTCAAGCTCAAGCTGCCATCGTATGGTACAGTGTACCAGGCGGAACTCCTGGCAATAAACAAAGCCACCGAGGCAATACTGAAGCGCACGGAGCGTACGTTCGGTATCTACAGCGACTCAAGGTCAGCTCTGGAGACATTAACCAACCATAGATCCCTCAACCCCTTAGCAGTAAAGACAAGAGAAAATATTAAAAACTGTAGACTCCAGAATAAGGAAGTAACCTTATTCTGGATCAAAGCACATGCGGGGTTGGAGGGGAATGAGCGCGCTGACCAGCTCGCAAAGGATGCCGCCGTCAAGATAAAGAGGAAGCCGGACTACGATCTGTGCCCGGTCTCATTCGTCAAGCGACAGATCCGTAAGATGTCGCTTGACGAATGGAACCGAAGATACAAGGCAGGCGAAACAGCAGCGGTGACGAAGTTGTTCTTCCCGGATGCCATCGAGGCATACAAAATAGTCAAAAAGTTTGAGCCAACCAGCGTCACGACACAAATCATGACGGGACACGGTGGGTTCTCCGAATACTTGAACCGGTTCAAGTGTAAGGAGAGCCCATCGTGCATTTGCGAACCCGGTAAGGACGAGACGGTTGCCCATGTAATTTTGGAATGCCCCGTTTATGGACTTAAAAGATACGAGACAGAACAATTATTAGACACAATTATAAACGTAGAAAACATTAATTATATAATGCAGGACAAAATAAGCCGCCCGAAATTCATGAAATATTGTACAGAAATCGCATACCAGGTAATAAAAAGAAATAAAGTGTAAGAAAGATATGATGAATATATATAATGATTATATATACAAGCATACATATAATATAAGGTAGACATATAAAAATAGCAATGTACAAGTTATAAGAATATAGATATTAAGAAGAGATAGATATAATAGACATCTAATGTATATATATATTTTCTATATATAAACATATAATAATAATATTGTGCTGTAAAATAAAACTGGAAATGACTAGAATTAAGAAATACATATGTAACATACCTACTATTGTATTAGAAATAGAGAGATCTTAAAGCAGTAATAAAAAGTATATAAAACGTGTTAGATAATAGAAAAGAAAAAATGAATAGATATAGCTAAGATTTTGCATATGTATAAGATGTAGACAAAATAAGAACCCCCCAACTCCTAAAAATATGTAGAATTTAAGAAAAGAATGTAATAGAATAAGGAATATTAAGTACTCTGATTATGTCAGAGGGCAACGCGTCACAAAAAAAAAAAAAAAAAAAAAAAAAAAAAAAAAAAAAAAAAAAAACCTAACCTAACCTAACCTAACCTAACCTAACCTAACCTAACCTTTTTTTTTTTTTTTTTTTTGTGTCGCGGAGAAAATCTGCTAACAGACCGTCCCCGCCGCATGAAGGGTGCGGCAGGGGTGTGTGAGGTTGTCGGACTCGACGACTCACTAAAAACTCCGCGGTGGCCGGCCTCGGTGCTTTTCAAGGGGCTCCGGTAACTCCCGAAGGAACGATCCGGTGCCCCTCTCGCACTTCGCCCTAAAGCACATCCCGGGGGGGCACAAACACGCCACACCCCCAGCACCTCGTAGTGCTACAGCGGCACAGTGCCACTAGTGGCCGCTGCCCTTTCGGTCCGTGTTCCCGGCCAGCCGAAGCCCTCACTCCGGCTGCCCACTGGACCGAAAAGTCCCCTGTTTGGCAGGGGATACCATTTGCCCCTTACGGGGCAGGCGGTGCGGGGCGGCCGTTGCCGTCACCCCGCCGCCGCCTCCTCCGAGCGGGATCGGCCCTCTCCCGATCCCGCTCAGCGGCCTCTTTCCGAACCATTACGGTCTCACAGAAAGAGGCCACGGCCCTCCACGCCGTTTCATCTGCCAGCATGGCCTGTACCACTGCTGGCAGAGAGAGATCCTGCCCGATCCTAGCGACCAGGGTCCGCCGCTCCTGGCACCACGCTGAGCACTGCTCCAGCGTGTGCTGCGCGGAATCCCTGTCGCTCCCACAATGGTGGCATTGTGCTGTCGATTCCCGTCCGATCCTACTCAGGTACTCACCGAAACAACCATGTCCGGTGAGTACCTGAGTAAGTCTATAGGTGACGTTGCCGTGTTTCCTACCCACCCAAGCTTCGAGGTTGGGCGCAATCGCGCCGACGATGCGCTGACGCGAGCACCGCGGCTCCTCGAGCCGCTCGCGCCATCTACGGAGCGCACGTCGACGCTCTTGGGCCCGCACTTCTATTGGCGCAACTCCGCCCCCGCCATCGTGTCGGAGACGAACGTACACACGTGCGTCCGTCTCCGCCAGGATGTCGAGCGGCGGGAATCGCGCCAAGATGGTCGCCGCCTCATGGGATATCGTTCGATACCCCCGTGCAATCCGAATGGCCATAGTGCGCTGCAGACTGCCAAACAGCAGTCTGTAGCGCCTAACACCCGCCAGCCTATCAGACCAGACGGGTGCTCCGTAGAGAGCCATCGAACGCACCACCCCCGCGTAGAGGCGGCGAACGCCCTCCTGTGGTCCCCCGAGATTTGGCAGCAGTCTGTGCAGAGCACCCACTGCCTTCTGAATCCGGGGGACAGAGCGTTTGAAGTGCTCCCCGAAGTCCCAACGGCCGTCCAAGGTGAGGCCCAGGTACTTGAGGTACCGGCCTACCTGGACGTCCACGTCACCTACACGAACCGACATGCTGGGTGGTTCCCTCCCCCTCGGGAGCTTGTGGAACCATAGCGCTTCAGTCTTCTGAGGCGCTATCCGCAGACCCAGCCCGTGGATCCTGTCCACGACACAAGCCACACCAAGCTCTGCGAGCCCTTTGGCCCCCTCGAAGGACTCCCCGGTGGCTAGTACGAGGGTGTCGTCTGCGTAGCAGACCACTCGTACGCCAGCGGGGAGATCAACGCGCAGGACCGCATCGTATGCGAGATTCCACAGCAGCGGGCCCAAAACGGACCCCTGCGGAACCCCGCAACTCATCTCCCTCTCGTGCAATGTACCGTCCCTGCCTACATACTGCACACACCTGTCTCGCAGGTAGGCCCCGACTATGCCCTGCAGGTAGGGGGGCACTCCGTGAAACACGAGCGCCGCCCGAATCGCCCTCCAGGGCAGGGAGTTAAAGGCGTTAACGATATCCAAGGATACCGCTAACACCCTCCCGCCCCGGGACACTACCTGGCCCGACAGAGAACGCACCCGAAGGATAGCGTCAACTGTCGAGCGGGCCCGCCGGAAACCGAACTGGTCATCCGACAGGTCGGGACCTTCCTGCCGCAGGTGTGTGCAGAGACGATCGGCAATTATTCTTTCGAATAATTTGCCGACCTCGTCCAGCAGGCAAATGGGGCGGTACGCAGAGGGAGAGTCTGCGGCCCTACCGTCCTTCTTCAAGAGGACCAACCTTGCCTCCTTCCACTCCTTGGGGAACACGCTGAAGCATAGGCAGCTGTCGAACAGCCGCTTCAGCCTGTCCCCCAAGCCGGCGGATAGAGCCAGCGCCAAGGCCCGACCTGGAATCCCGTCAGGGCCTGGCGCTGTATTACGAGCCCTGAGGCGCTTCACCGCTCGGTCCAACTCCTGTGTACGGACCCCCAGTTCATCGGACCAGATGGTCGGTCCCGATGACCCGGGGGTAGAGGGACTGGGACTGTCCTGGACCCTAGGGAAGAGTGTATCCACCACTCTCCCCACCAACTCAGGGTCCAGGGTCTCCGTCAACGGAGGGACCCACGGTCTGAGCTTTCCCAATACCATCCGGTACGGGCGCCCCCATGGATCCCTATCCAGTCCCTCCAGGAGTTCACTCCAAGACCGAGCCTTAGCGGCCGCAATGGCCGCTTGGAGCAGTTTCGAAGCGCCTCGGTATACCTCGTAAGCTCTATCCACCTCTCCGGCAAGGGCTCGCCGTCTCCTCCGGGCTCTGGTGTACTGGCGTCGGGAGCGCAAGCATGCCTCACGCAGCTGCGCTATCTCCTCCGACCACCAGTACACCGCCCTGCGCTTGGTAGGGTTGGCTCGGGGCATCGATGCGTCGCAAATCGACGTCATCGAAGCCCGGAACCAAGCCGCCTCCCTCCCAGGATCGGGCAGATTCTCTCCGGCGTCTCCATCCGGCCAGGCCGCGACGATGGCTGCGGCTTCGAGCAGATCCCTGTCGAGCCGCTTGAGGGCCCATCGTCGCGGCGGGCTGCTACTGCGGCGGGACGCACTGTCGGGGGGGCGGAGAACCACATCGAAGACGATGTGGCGATGGTCAGACAAGGTGACCATCTCCTCCGCTACTCTCCAGCCCGACACCAGGTGGGTGGCAGAGGGAGTCGACCATGAAAGGTCCACGATCGACTCACCCTGCCACCGCACACACGTGCTTACAGACCCCCGATTCAACAACCGGAGGTCCATACCCGCCGCCCATTCCACCACGGTCTCTCCCCTTCGGTCATCCTGGGGACTCCCCCACACACGAGAGTGCGCGTTGAAGTCGCCCAGGACAAGCACTGGGCGCGGTAGGCATCTGCGAATGCAGTCGCCTACCGCGTCCAGGTACGCCTCGTACTCGACGAGGGTACAGTTGGGAGAGACGTAGCAGCCCACAACGGCTAGACGACCCCATGCCGTGGCCACGAACCCCTGTCCCTTCTCTATAAGGGCACAGGGGGGGTCGCCTCTTCCGCCGCCCCAGTAAATAGCGACGGAGTCCAGGTCGTCCCCGAACCAACGAGGATGGTTCGGGACGCTATAGGGCTCCGCAACTACGGCGAGTGCAATTGACCACTGCGCGAAGGTTTGCTGGACTAGGTCCTGCGCGCTTCGGCAGTGGTTCAAATTGCACTGGAGGACTCGTATGGTGTGATCCATTACGAGGCCTCCATGGCCTCCTGGGGCGGCGGGCTTTGGCCCGACTGAGCGGCCCCCTTTGTTGGGGCCGCTTTGGCTTCCGGTGCTGGGTCCGACCGAGAAGGAGGAGGAGCTGCCTTCCTCTTGTCCTTGGGAGGGGAGCACCTCTTGCTCCCCATCCTGTGGTCGGCCCTACAGCCCTTGTCGGAGCACAGTGGACACCGGGGCGGACGCGTGCACCGGCTCGCCCGATGGTCGGGCTCGCCACACGCGTAGCACAAGGTGCTGCGGTCCACTGCGCTCTGACATATGCTGCGCACGTGCCCAAACTCCAGGCAACGGAAGCACTGGAGCGGCCTCGACTCCAGGTAGTCTACCCGAGCAGATCCCCAGCCGACGACGACGTGTTTTGC
The DNA here is from genome assembly GCA_963675405.1 of Cosmorhoe ocellata. Classification (NCBI taxonomy): domain Eukaryota; kingdom Metazoa; phylum Arthropoda; class Insecta; order Lepidoptera; family Geometridae; genus Cosmorhoe; species Cosmorhoe ocellata. The sequence continues at coordinate 105,811 of OY776257.1, forward strand.
CGCTGCTAGCCTGCGCACGCAGGCTAGTGGACAGCGGACCCACACCGTGCCCAGGGCAGTGGGTGAGCGACGAATGTCGCCCACCCGCACGTCGTCGGTCGAGCAGCCTCCGGCCTCGGCGACAGCGACCAACACCTCACGAGGTGTGACGCTGTCGTCGAGGTCTTTGAGCCGCAGCTCCCCCGTCTTCACTGGGCGCGCAACACGCACACCCAGATCGGCGAGGGCCACGCGCATGCGCTCGGCCAGAGCATCTGCCTTGGAGGTGCAGTCAGGCCCTGACACCTCCAAGATGAGACCGCCCGTGATCGCCTTCTTGGGGCGGACCATGTCCACCCCAACGTCCGCCAGCCTGATCCGTGCCTTCGCGGTCGCCATCACCGCGGCGAGGGTGAGGTCCGAACCCTCCGGAACCGTCACCGTAATCGCCGCGGACGTTGGCAGCCGCGCTGGCGCGGGTTTGGGGCCACCCTTGGCCCCGGCCCGCGGGTTGGCCCTCGAGCTGGCCTTCGGGTCGGCCGTCGGGCCGGCCTTTGGGCCAGTTTTCGGGCCAGGCCTCGGGCCAGGTTTCTCCGGCGGTGGGGCCTTCTTCTTCTTCCTCTTCCTCCCCGTCACTGTCGCCCACGAAGTCGTTGGTGCCTCTGGCACTTGCGACCTCGCGGTTTGCGACGACACGGGTGGCGGGGAGGCCTGCGCGGGCGGCGGTTGGCGTTTCGCCTTCGCCGCACCCACACCAGAAGGCCCCGAAGGTCCTGCCCTAGCGGGAGCTGCACCGCCCTGGGGGGAAGAAGGCTGAGCTCTCAGAGCTGCAGCCAACTTCTGGTCCATGAGAGCCGCTATGCGCTCCATGAACCGTCCCTCCCAGTTGTTCCCCCCGGCGGTGGGTGGTGCTGGCGCCGGTATGGCCGTGCCATCAGTGCCTGCCTGGGAACTGGCCTGCTGCTGACGGATTATCTCCGTCAGCTTCTCCAACTTGTTGGAGAGGTCGGCCATCCTCGTACGCAGCTCGGCGTTCTCCCGCTCCAAGCGCTCCACGTGGGCATCCACCGACACCCTGTTGGCCAGCTCTTTGGACACCGCCTCGGCTCTCCGCGCGGCCACTCGCAGACCCTTGATGAAATCGCCGCGCAAGTTCTTAGACTTGTCGGCGATCTTCTCCACGGTCTGCAGTTCGACCCTGATGCAGGCGCCCAGCTCCTCCGTGGTTTGCGCCCGCATCTCCTCCTCTAAATCATCTGCCCTTGGCAGCTTCCCTTTCGTCCTAGTTTTTGCGGGTGCCACAAGGGGGTCGAAGACCTCGTCCTCACTGTTCCCCTTGTCCCGCAAAAACATGGCGCGCTTGGACTCCTGAGAGGCCAAGGCGCCATCGACCACTTCCACTGCCGGCTCTATCGCCGCCCGCTTAAGGCGCGTGCGCGACCGAGTCGACCTCGACGATGCGATGGAGGAGACGGATGCTACAGAGCCGTCCGAGTCCCCCCCATCGCTCGCCGTTGCCGGATCTCCGGGTTTTTTGAAGACCCCGAAGTTCCTCTCCACTCGAGAGCTCTTGCTCTCCTGGCGTTTGGTGCCCCCCCCAGAATACGAGGGGCTGAGTGCCGAAGCACCACGGGATTCTCCAGCCTCGGAGAGGCTGGTACCCGCCTGGGGTAGTTCAGTTTTACCATTCGCCATTATCATTTTTGTTTTTCCTTTTTTATTATCCAGAGGTGAGGTCCTCTGGGGCGCCCTAGCGGCCGGGTTCCCCCCGACCATACTGGCATGTCAATCGAGACCTGTACCAACACGGCACAGTTCCCGATTCACACACCAGTACTCCCTTCGGCAAGCGCCAGACCTTGAGATTTGGTCTCCTACTACTCCTACATTGGCAGTAATCTGCCCCGGTCCTGACAGAGTTGGAAATCCTTTCCTCTGCTGGCTCCGTCCCCAACTCTCTCTGATAACAGCAGAGAGATGCGAGGAGGAGCCGTCCTGACCTCCGATGACGTCGGTTGCCCGACGGGGTGGCCGAGTTGACCCTCCCCGCCGCGCTGCCGTCCCGTGTGAATTTGGTCCGCGCCGGTATACCGGTAGCCCCCATATCTGGGGGCCGTTCCCCTATCCGCCACCTGGGGACGCGCCACGTCGGGGTTCACCTCCCCGCCCACTAGGAGATCCTAGCAGGTCCGTGGAACCTTTTTTTTTTTTTTTTTTTGTTCACATGGGGAAAATGCCTTTACGCATACCCACCCGCTGGGGGAGCGGATGGGTTATGTCGGACTCGGCCCACTGGTGCCCATACCGACTAAAAACCCCACGATGTTCCTCCGTCATCGACTAGTGACAGGGGGCACGGGACCGCTTGCGCATACTCCGCAGCCCCCGTCGACGCCGCTGTCCGCTTGTAAAGAGCGGACCCACCTCGGTGTCAAGCTGTAAAAAGGCTTCTCCACCTCGTGTGATGCTCCGGAACATATGGGAGCATCTACACCTCGTGAGGACCTATCCCTGGTGTGGGGCGCCGGGTACCCCCGCATCCGACGACCCAGGTCCTCCAAGTGGAGACGGGGTGCGGGCTCGATTAGCCCGCCTCCGTGTCCGCGCTCTCCGGAGCGGGAGAGAGAGGGGGTCCCTCTCTCTTTCCCGCTCGTCTTCCTCCCTCTGCGAGACAATAATCTCACAGAAGGAGGCCACCGCCTCCCATGACGTCTCGTTGTCGACCATCTTCGGAATGATGGTCGACAACGAGAGGTCTGACCCCACAGCCGCGATCAGGGATTGCCGCGGCTCGGCTCCTCCTGGGCATGACTCCAGTGCGTGCTGGGCTGTGTCCTCCTCACAGCCGCACTGGTGGCAGGCCGGGGAGGCTTCTCTTCGGGCGACGTGACACAGGTATCTCCCGAAACATCCGTGTCCCGAGAGAACCTGCGTCAGCCTAAAGGAAAGCCTCCCATGTCCCCTTTGCACCCATTCTTCGAGTACGGGCTGGATCGCTTGAAGGAATCGTTGAGCGCCAGCCCCCCTCCGTTCCACTCCCATAAGGAGCCGCTCCTTCCACTTGGCCAGAGCGGATGCTTTGGCGTTGATACGCCATTGCACCACCTCCTGTGGCGCCAGCCGCTCGCTGCGCCAGTAGACCGAGGCCAAGACTTCGGCCTCAAGGTCCCATGGCAGCGTTCCTGCGATGGCGCATGCCACCTCATGGGAGATGGTGCGGTAGCCCCGGCACACTCTTACCGCCATCGTCCTTTGGGCTGCGATCAGCAGAGCAGTGGTCTGCCGATCGAGCCTCCCCGCCCATATGGGAGCACCATATAAAGCCATGGAGCTAACCACCGCTGTATAGAGGCGGCGGCAGCTCCCTCCTCCCCCTCCGATGTTCGGAAGAAGGCGACTTAGTGCGCCAGCTGCCCCCACGATTTTTGGGGACAGCTGCCGCACATGCGCCTTAAATTGCCATCTGCTGTCCAGGACGACGCCGAGATATTTCAGCGTCGACCGGACAGGGATGGAGATCCCACCAACCACTATGGTGGTGCCTGCAGGTGGCGCTCGTCTCGGGCCATGAAAGCAAATAGCCTCGGACTTGTGGAGCGCCACCTCCAGACCCAGCATACGGATCCTGGATACGGTCGTTGCTACTGCGGCCGTCGCCAGGATCTTCGCCTCCCTATAATTGTCCCCCCGCGCGGTAACCAACGTATCGTCAGCGTAACAAATGACGCCGACGTTAGGAAGGTTAGCGCACCGGAGGACCCAATCATACCCGATATTCCACAGGAGTGGCCCAAGGGCAGACCCCTGCGGAACACCGCGCGTCATGGGACTACGTCCCTCTCCATCGATCGTCGGGAAGACTACCTCTCTATCGGAGAGATAGTCCCCGACGAGTCTTCGGAGGTATTGGGGTACCCTATGGTACTCCAATCCCCCAATGATCGTACTCCAGGGCAGCGTGTTGAAAGCGTTGGAAATGTCCAACGAGACAGCCAACAACACCCCCCCATTAGAGCACGCCTCCTCAGACAAGTCTCTGACGTAGGATATCGCCCCTATCGTCGAGCGACCTCTCCGGAACCCAAATTGGACAGGCGCCAAATCAGGTCCTACTGTCTCAAGGTGCTTGACGAGGCGGGCAGCGACCACACGCTCCAGTAGCTTGCCCGCCTCATCAAGCAGCACAATCGGACGATAGCCCGACGGTTCATCCGCGGGGCGACCCTCCTTTCTGAGGAGGACGAGTTTACCCTTTTTCCACCTCCTTGGGAACCTACCTTCTCTAAGGCACCTGTCAAACAGGGCCATCAGAGTGAGACCTAGGTGCTCCAAGGAGAGGGCCCATGCACGGCCTGGTATGCCATCTGGCCCGGGCGCTGTGGTTTTGGCCCTCATCCTGAGCACCGCTACACCTAACTCACCCTCAGAGATAGGGGCAGGTTCTTCCTCCTCCTCATTCCTGTCGAGGACGCTCGACGGGTCTTCAGCGGTGGGAGGCGTGAAATCGGTCCCCGGAGCTCCGGGGAACAAGCCATCAACCACCCTTCGAAGCGCTGCCAGCGGGAGCAAAGCAGTGGTGGGGGGCGCCCAAGGGCGGAGCTTCTGTCTCGCCCATTTATACGGGCGGCCCCACGGATCACGCTCCAGCCCCGCAAGCAGCTGCTCCCAAGCCTGCCTCTTGGCCTCATCTATCGCCACTCGAAGGGCCCTGGAAGCCTCCCTGTAGGCGGTGTACAGCGACTGGGCTATTTCGGGCTCCCGCCGCCTTCGCCTTCGATACCGCTGAAATCGGCGGCGTTCCTCGACACAATGTCGGCGGAGTTCGGCAATCTCCTCCGACCACCAGTAGACTTGGCGTCTGGGCTGTGAGGCTCGCGCACGCGGCATCGCCGCATCACACACGCGCGTAAGCGCCTCACACAGTCCATCCGCCATCTCGTCCACATCTACTGGCTCCGGCTCCAGAGCAGTGCCACTCCACGCCTCGACAATGGCCGCCTCCCTCAGCGCTTCGACATTGAGGCGCTTCAGAGCCCATCGCGGCCCAATCTCGCTCGGCTCCTCCCTCGCCGTATCCACCAGAGACGAGGAGACGCTGAACCGGATATACCGGTGATCCGAGAGAGTCTCCTCGTCGACCAGTACCTTCCAGTCGTGTATGCGACAGGCAAGGTCTGGGGTGGCGAATGTCAAATCGACTATCGAGCCCCCCCACTGACGGACACAGGTGTTTTCAGACCCCTGATTCAACAGGCAAAGACCAAACTCCGCCATCCACTCTACCACAGTCTCCCCTCTTGGATCTGTCGTCGGGGACCCCCACGCCACTGATTTGGCGTTGAAGTCCCCGAGAACGATCACCGGGAGCGGGCGGGTCTGACCAATTAAGGTCCCCACCTCGCTCAGGAGAGTCTCCAGCTCGTGACGGGGCCTATTGCCAGAGTGATAGACCCCCACAACCATCATCCTGCCCACCATGGCAGCAACGTACCCCTTGCCTCTCGATCTGCTTTCAAGAGGGGGGGATCGGACCGGCGATTGAGTGGTGATTGCCACCAAGCCGTCCAGGTCTCCCACCCAGTCAGGTCTAGGCGGGATCGCGTACGGCTCGGCAATCACTCCCACGTGAATAGACCGCTCCGCAAGACACTGCAGGAGAAGATCCTGAGCGCGAGCGGAGTGGTTAATGTTCGCCTGGAGGAAAGTTAGGGCCATAACTAACTTTCCTCCATGCGATCCGCCTGCCCTGTATCAGGGGGAGGTGGCTGCGACTGAGCCTTAGCTCCGGCCGCAGCGGCCTTCCGTTTGGCCCCTGTCTTTGACGGGGGCTTGGCGCATGCCTTGCCCCCGGAGAGGTGGTCTGCCGCTTTCCCCGCTGCTGCACAAAGGGAGCAGTGAGGAGCGGCAGAGCAATCTCGGGCCGTGTGGCCCTTCTTACCGCAGCGGTAACACTCTTCGCTGCGGTCGACTTCAGCCTTGCATTGGGCTCCAATATGGCCCTGTACAAGGCATCTGTAGCAGCGCCGAGGTCTGGCATCAAGGATGCGAACCTGCGCTGCTACCCATCCGACTAGTACGCGTCCCGTGCCGGCGATCTTCTTCGCAACCGCTATGGGGCAACGCACGAACGATGTGCCCATCCCTCCTGGGCCCCTGCGGATGGCGCCGACTGCTATCACCGACGCCTCACACTCACCCGCCTTTGCTAGGGCTTCCGCCAGCTCCTCCGGCACGACTGAGTCGTCAAGACCGCTGACCCTTAGATCAGCGGTGGCAGTCGGTCTGGAGATGCGAATCTCCTGTTCTCCCTCGAAGATCTCCCTGAGCTTCCCGGCAAGAACATCTGCTTTACTAGCGTTGTCCGCGCCAGGAACCTCAAGGATTCTCGCTCCAGTGGCCGCTGTTCTAATTTTTAGGGGTGGAACCCCCAGCTCATCCAGCTTTATTTGCCCCTTGGCCACCTCTAGCACCTTGGCGTAGTTTATGCCTTTCTCCGCTGCCCCCGACTGCAGTGTGATGACTACTGCTGCTGTGCGCGGGGGGCGGAGTTTGGTTTTCCTCCTCTTACGCTTCGGCTGCGTCTTTGGCGCTGCCTGCGGCCTGTGAGGGGCTCGACCCGGAGGGGCGGACCTTTCCCTTGGAGGCGGTCCCGCCTTTGGCGGTGCTGCAACCCTTTCCTCCTTCCTGCGAGTCTGGCCCCGTCTCGTCACGGTAGTCCACTCCTCAGAGGGAGGGACTGCGTCAGGAGCCAGTGATCGGCTTGCAGGCGCTGCTTCAGTCGCAGGAGCGCCTTTTCCTCCTTTTGGTGCTGCCCGCTTGGCAGCCGTCTGGGCCTTTGCCGGAGCGCTAGTTGGCGCAGCAGCACCTCGGCTGACGCTCTCCGTTTGACGGACCTCAGCCTCCCTACGCCGATCTGCGGCCAGAGGGGGTCTGTGGTTCCTCTCAGGCAGCAGCCTCTCTTCTAGGCCCTCAAAACGGGCGCTAATCATAGTGCCGACTTGCACCATGATCTGCCGCACTACGTCCTCCGTGGTGGGGGCTTGGGCCGGGGTTGGAGTCGGCACCGGATTCGGCGCCGGTCGGACAGCAGACGCCCTCATCTCCGCTAATTCGCGCCGGAGTTCGTTGACATCCGACGCGAGTTGTTTATTGGCCCTTACCAGCAGGGCCATCTCCTCCGTCATTGTGCGGGCACGAGTCTCCTCAAAAGAGGCCTTTATCGTGGCCGCAGCTTCCTTCAGGGACCTGATGGAGGTGCCCTTCAAGTTCCTGGACTTGGTAGCCACAGATATAATTGTGTCCACCGAGCCCAGGAGCATTGTCTCCAACTGGGCGGCGTCACAGCCTCTCACCTGAGGTGGAGCAACCACAGCCGCAGGTTTCTTCCGGTATAAGGCGGCAGGTGTAGTTGCCGCCTTGTTTTGTCGCTGTTCCTCTGCCAGCGCCTCCTCCTGGGCTCGATGAAAATCGGCCCTCGCTCCTGCTAGGTCGCCATGAGGGCTTCCCTTCCCGCGCCGTGAGGGGGTGTGCTCCTCGTCCCCGCTCTTTCGGCGCTTCCTCATCTGGTGAGAAACACCAGCTCCGCGAGACGAGACTGTATCCCACGTCCTCGCGTCTGAGTCTGAGTCCGACGATGCCGAAAGCAGACTCTCTGTAGCCTGTAAGGCCATCTCCTCATCCCCGATGGGAGTGAGAGAGGCAGCCGAAGCCTCACCTTCTCTCCCATCTAGTCCTGCCGGTGTGGCGCAACGAGTGCGCTCCAGCACGACACGAGCCTCCCGTAAGAAATACGGGGACACGCGTCCCTCCTTCCGACTTCCTGGGAAGCCGTCGATGCGCGAGCCCCGATCGGAGCCCGCAAGGCGATGGTTGCCCCCCCCAGAATACGAGGGGCAGAGTGCCGAAGCACTGCGGGATTCTCCAGCCTCAGAGAGGCTGGTACCCGCCTGGGGTAAACTATTACCAGTCGCCATTGTGTTTTCATGTTTTTTTTCCTTTTTAATTAACCAGAGGTGAGGTCCTCTGGGGCGCCCTAGGGACCGGGTTCCCCCCGGCCATGCATCCTATTGGCAGGCGCCAGAACCGTAGGATTCGGAGACGCATAATGCCCGACGGGGTGGCCGAGTTGACCCTCCCCGCCGCGCCGCAAGCCTTGCAGGCCTGCCATCCACCGACCACAAGGGTCCGCTGCGACATCGAGTGCCGCACCTCCGCCTCGGTTGCCCGACGGGGTGGCCGAGTTGACCCTCCCCGCCGCGCTCCACCTCGGTTGCCCGACGGGGTGGCCGAGTTGACCCTCCCCGCCGCGCATTGTGATTTGGTCCGCGCCGGTATACCGGTAGCCCCCATATCTGGGGGCCGTTCCCCTATCCGCCACCTGGGGACGCGCCACGTCGGGGTTCACTTCCCCGCCCACTAGGAGATCCTAGCAGGTCCGTGGAGGTCCGTGGAACCTAACCTAACCTAACCTTTTTTTTTTTTTTTTTTTTTTTTTTTTTTTTGTGTCGCGGAGAAAATCTGCTAACAGACCGTCCCCGCCGCATGAAGGGTGCGGCAGGGGTGTGTGAGGTTGTCGGACTCGACGACTCACTAAAAACTCCGCGGTGGCCGGCCTCGGTGCTTTTCAAGGGGCTCCGGTAACTCCCGAAGGAACGATCCGGTGCCCCTCTCGCACTTCGCCCTAAAGCACATCCCGGGGGGGCACAAACACGCCACACCCCCAGCACCTCGTAGTGCTACAGCGGCACAGTGCCACTAGTGGCCGCTGCCCTTTCGGTCCGTGTTCCCGGCCAGCCGAAGCCCTCACTCCGGCTGCCCACTGGACCGAAAAGTCCCCTGTTTGGCAGGGGATACCATTTGCCCCTTACGGGGCAGGCGGTGCGGGGCGGCCGTTGCCGTCACCCCGCCGCCGCCTCCTCCGAGCGGGATCGGCCCTCTCCCGATCCCGCTCAGCGGCCTCTTTCCGAACCATTACGGTCTCACAGAAAGAGGCCACGGCCCTCCACGCCGTTTCATCTGCCAGCATGGCCTGTACCACTGCTGGCAGAGAGAGATCCTGCCCGATCCTAGCGACCAGGGTCCGCCGCTCCTGGCACCACGCTGAGCACTGCTCCAGCGTGTGCTGCGCGGAATCCCTGTCGCTCCCACAATGGTGGCATTGTGCTGTCGATTCCCGTCCGATCCTACTCAGGTACTCACCGAAACAACCATGTCCGGTGAGTACCTGAGTAAGTCTATAGGTGACGTTGCCGTGTTTCCTACCCACCCAAGCTTCGAGGTTGGGCGCAATCGCGCCGACGATGCGCTGACGCGAGCACCGCGGCTCCTCGAGCCGCTCGCGCCATCTACGGAGCGCACGTCGACGCTCTTGGGCCCGCACTTCTATTGGCGCAACTCCGCCCCCGCCATCGTGTCGGAGACGAACGTACACACGTGCGTCCGTCTCCGCCAGGATGTCGAGCGGCGGGAATCGCGCCAAGATGGTCGCCGCCTCATGGGATATCGTTCGATACCCCCGTGCAATCCGAATGGCCATAGTGCGCTGCAGACTGCCAAACAGCAGTCTGTAGCGCCTAACACCCGCCAGCCTATCAGACCAGACGGGTGCTCCGTAGAGAGCCATCGAACGCACCACCCCCGCGTAGAGGCGGCGAACGCCCTCCTGTGGTCCCCCGAGATTTGGCAGCAGTCTGTGCAGAGCACCCACTGCCTTCTGAATCCGGGGGACAGAGCGTTTGAAGTGCTCCCCGAAGTCCCAACGGCCGTCCAAGGTGAGGCCCAGGTACTTGAGGTACCGGCCTACCTGGACGTCCACGTCACCTACACGAACCGACATGCTGGGTGGTTCCCTCCCCCTCGGGAGCTTGTGGAACCATAGCGCTTCAGTCTTCTGAGGCGCTATCCGCAGACCCAGCCCGTGGATCCTGTCCACGACACAAGCCACACCAAGCTCTGCGAGCCCTTTGGCCCCCTCGAAGGACTCCCCGGTGGCTAGTACGAGGGTGTCGTCTGCGTAGCAGACCACTCGTACGCCAGCGGGGAGATCAACGCGCAGGACCGCATCGTATGCGAGATTCCACAGCAGCGGGCCCAAAACGGACCCCTGCGGAACCCCGCAACTCATCTCCCTCTCGTGCAATGTACCGTCCCTGCCTACATACTGCACACACCTGTCTCGCAGGTAGGCCCCGACTATGCCCTGCAGGTAGGGGGGCACTCCGTGAAACACGAGCGCCGCCCGAATCGCCCTCCAGGGCAGGGAGTTAAAGGCGTTAACGATATCCAAGGATACCGCTAACACCCTCCCGCCCCGGGACACTACCTGGCCCGACAGAGAACGCACCCGAAGGATAGCGTCAACTGTCGAGCGGGCCCGCCGGAAACCGAACTGGTCATCCGACAGGTCGGGACCTTCCTGCCGCAGGTGTGTGCAGAGACGATCGGCAATTATTCTTTCGAATAATTTGCCGACCTCGTCCAGCAGGCAAATGGGGCGGTACGCAGAGGGAGAGTCTGCGGCCCTACCGTCCTTCTTCAAGAGGACCAACCTTGCCTCCTTCCACTCCTTGGGGAACACGCTGAAGCATAGGCAGCTGTCGAACAGCCGCTTCAGCCTGTCCCCCAAGCCGGCGGATAGAGCCAGCGCCAAGGCCCGACCTGGAATCCCGTCAGGGCCTGGCGCTGTATTACGAGCCCTGAGGCGCTTCACCGCTCGGTCCAACTCCTGTGTACGGACCCCCAGTTCATCGGACCAGATGGTCGGTCCCGATGACCCGGGGGTAGAGGGACTGGGACTGTCCTGGACCCTAGGGAAGAGTGTATCCACCACTCTCCCCACCAACTCAGGGTCCAGGGTCTCCGTCAACGGAGGGACCCACGGTCTGAGCTTTCCCAATACCATCCGGTACGGGCGCCCCCATGGATCCCTATCCAGTCCCTCCAGGAGTTCACTCCAAGACCGAGCCTTAGCGGCCGCAATGGCCGCTTGGAGCAGTTTCGAAGCGCCTCGGTATACCTCGTAAGCTCTATCCACCTCTCCGGCAAGGGCTCGCCGTCTCCTCCGGGCTCTGGTGTACTGGCGTCGGGAGCGCAAGCATGCCTCACGCAGCTGCGCTATCTCCTCCGACCACCAGTACACCGCCCTGCGCTTGGTAGGGTTGGCTCGGGGCATCGATGCGTCGCAAATCGACGTCATCGAAGCCCGGAACCAAGCCGCCTCCCTCCCAGGATCGGGCAGATTCTCTCCGGCGTCTCCATCCGGCCAGGCCGCGACGATGGCTGCGGCTTCGAGCAGATCCCTGTCGAGCCGCTTGAGGGCCCATCGTCGCGGCGGGCTGCTACTGCGGCGGGACGCACTGTCGGGGGGGCGGAGAACCACATCGAAGACGATGTGGCGATGGTCAGACAAGGTGACCATCTCCTCCGCTACTCTCCAGCCCGACACCAGGTGGGTGGCAGAGGGAGTCGACCATGAAAGGTCCACGATCGACTCACCCTGCCACCGCACACACGTGCTTACAGACCCCCGATTCAACAACCGGAGGTCCATACCCGCCGCCCATTCCACCACGGTCTCTCCCCTTCGGTCATCCTGGGGACTCCCCCACACACGAGAGTGCGCGTTGAAGTCGCCCAGGACAAGCACTGGGCGCGGTAGGCATCTGCGAATGCAGTCGCCTACCGCGTCCAGGTACGCCTCGTACTCGACGAGGGTACAGTTGGGAGAGACGTAGCAGCCCACAACGGCTAGACGACCCCATGCCGTGGCCACGAACCCCTGTCCCTTCTCTATAAGGGCACAGGGGGGGTCGCCTCTTCCGCCGCCCCAGTAAATAGCGACGGAGTCCAGGTCGTCCCCGAACCAACGAGGATGGTTCGGGACGCTATAGGGCTCCGCAACTACGGCGAGTGCAATTGACCACTGCGCGAAGGTTTGCTGGACTAGGTCCTGCGCGCTTCGGCAGTGGTTCAAATTGCACTGGAGGACTCGTATGGTGTGATCCATTACGAGGCCTCCATGGCCTCCTGGGGCGGCGGGCTTTGGCCCGACTGAGCGGCCCCCTTTGTTGGGGCCGCTTTGGCTTCCGGTGCTGGGTCCGACCGAGAAGGAGGAGGAGCTGCCTTCCTCTTGTCCTTGGGAGGGGAGCACCTCTTGCTCCCCATCCTGTGGTCGGCCCTACAGCCCTTGTCGGAGCACAGTGGACACCGGGGCGGACGCGTGCACCGGCTCGCCCGATGGTCGGGCTCGCCACACGCGTAGCACAAGGTGCTGCGGTCCACTGCGCTCTGACATATGCTGCGCACGTGCCCAAACTCCAGGCAACGGAAGCACTGGAGCGGCCTCGACTCCAGGTAGTCTACCCGAGCAGATCCCCAGCCGACGACGACGTGTTTTGCCGCTGCTAGCCTGCGCACGCAGGCTAGTGGACAGCGGACCCACACCGTGCCCAGGGCAGTGGGTGAGCGACGAATGTCGCCCACCCGCACGTCGTCGGTCGAGCAGCCTCCGGCCTCGGCGACAGCGACCAACACCTCACGAGGTGTGACGCTGTCGTCGAGGTCTTTGAGCCGCAGCTCCCCCGTCTTCACTGGGCGCGCAACACGCACACCCAGATCGGCGAGGGCCACGCGCATGCGCTCGGCCAGAGCATCTGCCTTGGAGGTGCAGTCAGGCCCTGACACCTCCAAGATGAGACCGCCCGTGATCGCCTTCTTGGGGCGGACCATGTCCACCCCAACGTCCGCCAGCCTGATCCGTGCCTTCGCGGTCGCCATCACCGCGGCGAGGGTGAGGTCCGAACCCTCCGGAACCGTCACCGTAATCGCCGCGGACGTTGGCAGCCGCGCTGGCGCGGGTTTGGGGCCACCCTTGGCCCCGGCCCGCGGGTTGGCCCTCGAGCTGGCCTTCGGGTCGGCCGTCGGGCCGGCCTTTGGGCCAGTTTTCGGGCCAGGCCTCGGGCCAGGTTTCTCCGGCGGTGGGGCCTTCTTCTTCTTCCTCTTCCTCCCCGTCACTGTCGCCCACGAAGTCGTTGGTGCCTCTGGCACTTGCGACCTCGCGGTTTGCGACGACACGGGTGGCGGGGAGGCCTGCGCGGGCGGCGGTTGGCGTTTCGCCTTCGCCGCACCCACACCAGAAGGCCCCGAAGGTCCTGCCCTAGCGGGAGCTGCACCGCCCTGGGGGGAAGAAGGCTGAGCTCTCAGAGCTGCAGCCAACTTCTGGTCCATGAGAGCCGCTATGCGCTCCATGAACCGTCCCTCCCAGTTGTTCCCCCCGGCGGTGGGTGGTGCTGGCGCCGGTATGGCCGTGCCATCAGTGCCTGCCTGGGAACTGGCCTGCTGCTGACGGATTATCTCCGTCAGCTTCTCCAACTTGTTGGAGAGGTCGGCCATCCTCGTACGCAGCTCGGCGTTCTCCCGCTCCAAGCGCTCCACGTGGGCATCCACCGACACCCTGTTGGCCAGCTCTTTGGACACCGCCTCGGCTCTCCGCGCGGCCACTCGCAGACCCTTGATGAAATCGCCGCGCAAGTTCTTAGACTTGTCGGCGATCTTCTCCACGGTCTGCAGTTCGACCCTGATGCAGGCGCCCAGCTCCTCCGTGGTTTGCGCCCGCATCTCCTCCTCTAAATCATCTGCCCTTGGCAGCTTCCCTTTCGTCCTAGTTTTTGCGGGTGCCACAAGGGGGTCGAAGACCTCGTCCTCACTGTTCCCCTTGTCCCGCAAAAACATGGCGCGCTTGGACTCCTGAGAGGCCAAGGCGCCATCGACCACTTCCACTGCCGGCTCTATCGCCGCCCGCTTAAGGCGCGTGCGCGACCGAGTCGACCTCGACGATGCGATGGAGGAGACGGATGCTACAGAGCCGTCCGAGTCCCCCCCATCGCTCGCCGTTGCCGGATCTCCGGGTTTTTTGAAGACCCCGAAGTTCCTCTCCACTCGAGAGCTCTTGCTCTCCTGGCGTTTGGTGCCCCCCCCAGAATACGAGGGGCTGAGTGCCGAAGCACCACGGGATTCTCCAGCCTCGGAGAGGCTGGTACCCGCCTGGGGTAGTTCAGTTTTACCATTCGCCATTATCATTTTTGTTTTTCCTTTTTTATTATCCAGAGGTGAGGTCCTCTGGGGCGCCCTAGCGGCCGGGTTCCCCCCGACCATACTGGCATGTCAATCGAGACCTGTACCAACACGGCACAGTTCCCGATTCACACACCAGTACTCCCTTCGGCAAGCGCCAGACCTTGAGATTTGGTCTCCTACTACTCCTACATTGGCAGTAATCTGCCCCGGTCCTGACAGAGTTGGAAATCCTTTCCTCTGCTGGCTCCGTCCCCAACTCTCTCTGATAACAGCAGAGAGATGCGAGGAGGAGCCGTCCTGACCTCCGATGACGTCGGTTGCCCGACGGGGTGGCCGAGTTGACCCTCCCCGCCGCGCTGCCGTCCCGTGTGAATTTGGTCCGCGCCGGTATACCGGTAGCCCCCATATCTGGGGGCCGTTCCCCTATCCGCCACCTGGGGACGCGCCACGTCGGGGTTCACCTCCCCGCCCACTAGGAGATCCTAGCAGGTCCGTGGAACCTAACCTAACCTAACCTTTTTTTTTTTTTTTTTTTTTTGTGTCGCGGAGAAAATCTGCTAACAGACCGTCCCCGCCGCATGAAGGGTGCGGCAGGGGTGTGTGAGGTTGTCGGACTCGACGACTCACTAAAAACTCCGCGGTGGCCGGCCTCGGTGCTTTTCAAGGGGCTCCGGTAACTCCCGAAGGAACGATCCGGTGCCCCTCTCGCACTTCGCCCTAAAGCACTTCCCGGGGGGGCACAAACACGCCACACCCCCAGCACCTCGCAGTGCTACAGCGGCACATTGCCACTAGTGGCCGCTGCCCTTTCGGTCCGTGTTCCCGGCCAGCCGGAGCCCTCACTCCGACTGCCCACTGGACCGAAAAGTCCCCTGTTTGGCAGGGGATACCATTTGCCCCTTACGGGGCAGGCGGTGCGGGGCGGCCGTTGCCGTCACCCCGCCGCCGCCTCCTCCGAGCGGGATCGGCCCTCTCCCGATCCCGCTCAGCGGCCTCTTTCCGAACCATGACGGTCTCACAGAAAGAGGCCACGGCCCTCCACGCCGTTTCATCTGCCAGCATGGCCTGTACCACTGCTGGCAGAGAGAGATCCTGCCCGATCCTAGCGACCAGGGTCCGCCGCTCCTGGCACCACGCTGAGCACTGCTCCAGCGTGTGCTGCGCGGAATCCCTGTCGCTCCCACAATGGTGGCATTGTGCTGTCGATTCCCGTCCGATCCTACTCAGGTACTCACCGAAACAACCATGTCCGGTGAGTACCTGAGTAAGTCTATAGGTGACGTTGCCGTGTTTCCTACCCACCCAAGCTTCGAGGTTGGGCGCAATCGCGCCGACGATGCGCTGACGCGAGCACCGCGGCTCCTCGAGCCGCTCGCGCCATCTACGGAGCGCACGTCGACGCTCTTGGGCCCGCACTTCTATTGGCGCAACTCCGCCCCCGCCATCGTGTCGGAGACGAACGTACACACGTGCGTCCGTCTCCGCCAGGATGTCGAGTGGCGGGAATCGCGCCAAGATGGTCGCCGCCTCATGGGATATCGTGCGATACCCCCGTGCAATCCGAATGGCCATAGTGCGCTGCAGACTGCCAAACAGCAGTCTGTAGCGCCTAACACCCGCCAGCCTATCAGACCAGACGGGTGCTCCGTAGAGAGCCATCGAACGCACCACCCCCGCGTAGAGGCGGCGAACGCCCTCCCGTGGTCCCCCGAGATTTGGCAGCAGTCTGTGCAGAGCACCCACTGCCTTCTGAATCCGGGGGACAGAGCGTCTGAAGTGCTCCCCGAAGTCCCAACGGCCGTCCAAGGTGAGGCCCAGGTACTTGAGGTACCGGCCTACCTGGACGTCCACGTCACCTACACGAACCGACATGCTGGGTGGTTCCCTCCCCCTCGGGAGCTTATGGAACCATAGCGCTTCAGTCTTCTGAGGCGCTATCCGCAGACCCAGCCCGTGGATCCTATCCACGACACAAGCCACACCAAGCTCTGCGAGCCCTTTGGCCCCCTCGAAGGACTCCCCGGTGGCTAGTACGAGGGTGTCGTCTGCGTAGCAGACCACTCGTACGCCAGCGGGGAGATCAACGCGCAGGACCGCATCGTATGCGAGATTCCACAGCAGCGGGCCCAAAACGGACCCCTGCGGAACCCCGCAACACATCTCCCTCTCGTGCAATGTACCGTCCCTGCCTACATACTGCACACACCTGTCTCGCAGGTAGGCCCCGACTATGCCCTGCAGGTAGGGGGGCACTCCGTGAAACACGAGCGCCGCCCGAATCGCCCTCCAGGGCAGGGAGTTAAAGGCGTTAACGATATCCAAGGATATCGCTAACACCCTCCCGCCCCGGGACACTACCTGGCCCGACAGAGAACGCACCCGAAGGATAGCGTCAACTGTCGAGCGGGCCCGCCGGAAACCAAACTGGTCATCCGACAGGTCGGGACCTTCCTGCCGCAGATGTGTGCAGAGACGATCGGCAATTATTCTTTCGAATAATTTGCCGACCTCGTCCAGCAGGCAAATGGGGCGGTACGCAGAGGGAGAGTCTGCGGCCCTGCCGTCCTTCTTCAAGAGGACCAACCTTGCCTCCTTCCACTCCTTGGGGAACACGCTGAAGCATAGGCAGCTGTCGAACAGCCGCTTCAGCCTGTCCCCCAAGCCGGCGGATAGAGCCAGCGCCAAGGCCCGACCTGGAATCCCGTCAGGGCCTGGCGCTGTATTACGAGCCCTAAGGCGCTTCACCGCTCGGTCCAACTCCTGTGTACGGACCCCCAGTTCATCGGACCAGATGGTCGGTCCCGATGGCCTGGGGGTAGAGGGACTGGGACTGTCCTGGACCCTAGGGAAGAGTGTATCCACCACTCTCCCCACCAACTCAGGGTCCAGGGTCTCCGTCAACGGAGGGACCCACGGTCTGAGCTTGCCCAGTACCATCCGGTACGGGCGCCCCCATGGATCCCTATCCAGTCCCTCCAGGAGTTCACTCCAAGACCGAGCCTTAGCGGCCGCAATGGCCGCTTGGAGCAGTTTCGAAGCGCCTCGGTATGCCTCGTAAGCTCTATCCACCTCTCCGGCAAGGGCTCGCCGTCTCCTCCGGGCTCTGGTGTACTGGCGTCGGGAGCGCAAGCATGCCTCACGCAGCTGCGCTATCTCCTCCGACCACCAGTACACCGCCCTGCGCTTGGTAGGGTTGGCTCGGGGCATCGATGCGTCGCAAATCGACGTCATCGAAGCCCGGAACCAAGCCGCCTCCCTCCCAGGATCGGGCAGAATCTCTCCGGCGTCTCCATCCGGCCAGGCCGCGACGATGGCTGCGGCTTCGAGCAGATCCCTGTCGAGCCGCTTGAGGGCCCATCGTCGCGGCGGGCTGCTACTGCGGCGGGACGCACTGTCGGGGGGGCGGAGAACCACATCGATGACGATGTGGCGATGGTCAGACAAGGTGACCATCTCCTCCGCTACTCTCCAGCCCGACACCAGGTGGGTGGCAGAGGGAGTCGACCATGAAAGGTCCACGATCGACTCACCCTGCCACCGCACACACGTGCTTACAGACCCCCGATTCAACAACCGGAGGTCCATACCCGCCGCCCATTCCACCACGGTCTCTCCCCTTCGGTCGTCCTGGGGACTCCCCCACACACGAGAGTGCGCGTTGAAGTCGCCCAGGACAAGCACTGGGCGCGGTAGGCATCTGCGAATGCAGTCGCCTACCGCGTCCAGGTACGCCTCGTACTCGACGAGGGTACAGTTGGGAGAGACGTAGCAGCCCACAACGGCTAGACGACCCCATGCCGTGGCCACGAACCCCTGTCCCTTCTCAATAAGGGCACAGGGGGGGTCGCCTCTTCCGCCGCCCCAGTAAATAGCGACGGAGTCCAAGTCGTCCCCGAACCAGCGAGGATGGTTCGGGACGTTGTAGGGCTCCCCAACTACGGCAAGTGCAATCGACCACTGCGCGAAGGTTTGCTGGACTAGGTCCTGCGCGCTCCGGCAGTGGTTCAGATTGCACTGGAGGACTCGTATGGCGTGATCCATTACGAGGCCTCCATGGCCTCCTGGGGCGGCGGGCTCTGGCCCGACTGAGCGGCCCCCTTTGTTGGGGCCGCTTTGGCTTCCGGTGCTGGGGCCGACCGAGGAGGAGGAGGACCTGGCTTCCTCTTCTCCTTGGGAGGGGAGCACCTCTTGCTCCCCATCCTGTGGTCGGCCCTACAGCCCTTGTCGGAGCACAGTGGACACCGGGGCGGACGCGTGCACCGGCTCGCCCGATGGTCGGGCTCGCCACACGCGTAGCACAAGGTGCTGCGGTCCACTGCGCTCTGACACATGCTGCGTACATGCCCGTACTCCAAGCACCGGAAGCACTGGAGTGGCCTCGACGTGAGGTAATCCACCCTCGCAGACACCCAGCCGACGACGATGTGCCCTGCCGCAGCTAGCTTGCGCACGCAAGCTAGTGGACAACGGACCCATACCGTGCCCAGGGCAGTGGGTGAGCGGCGAATGTCGCCCACCCGCACATCGTCGGTGGAGCAGCCTCCGAACTCGGCGACAGCGACCAACACCTCACGAGGTGTGACGCTGTCGTCGAGATCCTTCAGCCGCAACTCCCCCGTCTTCACTGGGCGCGCAACACGCACGCCCAGATCGGCGAGGGCCACGCGCATGCGTTCGGCCAGGGTGTCCGCCTTGGAGGTGCAGTCAGGCCCTGACACCTCCAATATGAGCCCACCCGTAATTGCTTTTTTGGAGCGGACCATGTCCACTCCAATATCCGCCAGCTTAATCCGCGCCTTCGCGGTCGCCATCACCGCGGCGAGGGTGAGGTCCGAACCCTCCGGAACCGTCACCGTAATCGCCGCGGACGTTGGCAGCCGCGCTGGCGCGGGTTTGGGGCCACCCTTGGCCCCGGCCCTCGGGTTAGCCCTCGAGCTGGCCTTCGGGTCGGCCGTTGGGCCGGCCTTTGGGCCAGTTTTCGGGCCAGGCTTCGGGCCAGGTTTCTCCTGCGGAGGGGCCTTCTTCTTCCTTCTCTTCCTCCCCGTCACTGTCGCCCACGAGGCCGTCGGTGCCTCTGGCTTCCGCGGCCCCGCGGTTTGCGACGACACGGGTGGCGGGGAGGCCGCCGCGGGTGGCGGTTGGCGTCTCGCCTTGTCTTTTCCCACGCCGGAAGGTCCCGCCCTAGCGGGAGCTGCGCCGCCCTGGGGGGAAGAAGGCTGAGCTCTCAGAGCTGCAGCCAACTTCTGGTCCATGAGAGCCGCTATGCGCTCCATGAACCGTCCCTCCCAGTCGTTCCCCTTGGCAGCGGGTGGTGGTGGCGCCGGTATGGCCCCGCCATCAGCGCTAGCCTGGGAACCGGCCTGCTGCTGACGGATTATGTCCGTCAGCTTCTCCAACTTGGTGGAGAGGTCGGCCATCCTGGCACGCAGCTCGGCGTTCTCCCGCTCTAGCCGTGTAACATTGGCATCTGCGGAAGCCCGCTGGGCGAGCTCCCGCGACACCGCTTCCGCTCTACGTGCGGCCACTCGCAGACCCTTGATGAAATCGCCGCGCAAGTTCTTGGACTTGTCGGCGATTTTTTCAACCGTCTGCAGTTCAATCCTGATGCAGGCGCCCAGCTCCTCTGTCGATTGCGCCCGCATCTCCTCCTCCAACTCGTCTTCCTTCGGCAGCTTTCCCTTCGTCCTGATTTTTGCGGGTTCAACAAGGGGGTCGAAGACCTCGTCTTCGCTCGTCCCCTTGTCCCGCAAAAACATGGCACGCTTGGTCTCCTGAGTGGCCAAGGTGCCACTGACCGCTTCCACTGCCCGCTTCCGTCGCGCACGCGACCTAGCCGACACCGTCGATGCGATGGAGGACATGGATGCCAAAGAGCAGTCCGAATCTCCTCCATCGCTCGCCGCTGCCGGACCTGCGGGTTTTTTAAAAAACCCGAAGGCCTTCTCCTCCTGAGAGCTCCTGCTCCCCTGACGATGGTTGCCCCCCCCAGAATACGAGGGGCAGAGTGCCGAAGCACTGCGGGATTCTCCAGCCTCGGAGAGGCTGGTACCCGCCTGGGGTAATGTGTCTTGTCCATTCGCCATAGTCATGTTTTTTTTTTCCTTTTTGTTTAGCCAGAGGTGAGGTCCTCTGGGGCGCCCTAGCGGCCGGGTTCCCCCCGACCATACTGGCATGTCAATCGAGACCTGTACCAACACGGCACAGTTCCCGATTCACACACCAGTACTCCCTTCGGCAAGCGCCAGACCTTGAGATTTGGTCTCCTACACTGGCAGTAATCTGCCCCGGTCCTGACAGAGTTGGAAATCCTTTCCTCTGCTGGCTCCATCCCCAACTCTCTCTGATAACAGCAGAGAGATGCGAGGAGGAGCCGTCCTGACCTCCGATGACGTCGGTTGCCCGACGGGGTGGCCGAGTTGACCCTCCCCGCCGCGCTGCCGTCCCGTGTGAATTTGGTCCGCGCCGGTATACCGGTAGCCCCCATATCTGGGGGCCGTTCCCCTATCCGCCACCTGGGGACGCGCCACGTCGGGGTTCACTTCCCCGCCCACTAGGAGATCCTAGCAGGTCCGTGGAACCTAACCTTTTTTTTTTTTTTTTTTTTTTTTAAGTGAGGAAAATGCGTTACGCATCCCCGCCTTGCCGGGGGGCAAAGGCAAGGTATGTGGGACTCCCCTTTCGGGTGTACCCACTAAAAACCTCACTGTTTCCACCACTGTTAGGCAAAGGCAAGGCTGGCGGTGACTCAACAGTCCGCGTGACCTCGCCTATAGCCCACATACCGCCCGATGGAATAGGCGGACCTCCACAGAGGGGCGAACCCCTCCTAACTCCTCGGAGAGTCTCTCACAGGACAGCAGGCGCCCCCGCACCCACCGCCCAAGACCCCCCTTACGGGATTTTTATAGAGGTTTACTCCTCGCAGCCAAGGCCATCGGTCCCGCTCCGATTACGAGACATGCAGTCATGACCGCAACCGTTGCAGGATTACGATTTCGAGCTGGTGGCAGAGGAGACTATAAGTCTCCTACTGCCTGCCCGACGGCGGGGTAAGCGCACGCCAGGCCCAACTCTGCTTCATCCGCGCAAGCGCGTAACAAAGCTTGGTGCCCAAAATGGGCCCTCCTCCTAATGCCCCCAAATCCGCCAGCAAGACGCCGCCCCGCCCGAAGTCCCGCAAGGAAGCTGACCCATACAGCCGACTCGCAGGAAATCAAGCAGGACTACGAAAAGCCTACAGATCTAGGAGCACCTTGGTGTTTGCCCGACGAGGTGGCCGAGTTGACCCTCCCCGCCGCGCCGCCGGCCTTGCAGGCCAGCCATCCACCGACTCGAAAGTCCACTGAGACTCTCATCTCCTCCTGCCCCGTCTGCCGTGCTCTATGCTACCTTCATAAAGACGCAGAGGGGCCCTGTGTGATTTGGTCCGCGCCGGTATACCGGTAACTCCCATTTCTGGAAGCCGTTCCCCTATCCGCCACCTGGGGACGCGCCACGTCGGGGTTCACTTCCCCGCCCACTAGGAGAACCTAGCAGGTCCGTGGGTGGAACCTAACCTAACCTAACCTTTTTTTTTTTTTTTTTTTTTGTGTCGCGGAGAAAATCTGCTAACAGACCGTCCCCGCCGCATGAAGGGTGCGGCAGGGGTGTGTGAGGTTGTCGGACTCGACGACTCACTAAAAACTCCGCGGTGGCCGGCCTCGGTGCTTTTCAAGGGGCTCCGGTAACTCCCGAAGGAACGATCCGGTGCCCCTCTCGCACTTCGCCCTAAAGCACTTCCCGGGGGGGCACAAACACGCCACACCCCCAGCACCTCGCAGTGCTACAGCGGCACATTGCCACTAGTGGCCGCTGCCCTTTCGGTCCGTGTTCCCGGCCAGCCGGAGCCCTCACTCCGACTGCCCACTGGACCGAAAAGTCCCCTGTTTGGCAGGGGATACCATTTGCCCCTTACGGGGCAGGCGGTGCGGGGCGGCCGTTGCCGTCACCCCGCCGCCGCCTCCTCCGAGCGGGATCGGCCCTCTCCCGATCCCGCTCAGCGGCCTCTTTCCGAACCATGACGGTCTCACAGAAAGAGGCCACGGCCCTCCACGCCGTTTCATCTGCCAGCATGGCCTGTACCACTGCTGGCAGAGAGAGATCCTGCCCGATCCTAGCGACCAGGGTCCGCCGCTCCTGGCACCACGCTGAGCACTGCTCCAGCGTGTGCTGCGCGGAATCCCTGTCGCTCCCACAATGGTGGCATTGTGCTGTCGATTCCCGTCCGATCCTACTCAGGTACTCACCGAAACAACCATGTCCGGTGAGTACCTGAGTAAGTCTATAGGTGACGTTGCCGTGTTTCCTACCCACCCAAGCTTCGAGGTTGGGCGCAATCGCGCCGACGATGCGCTGACGCGAGCACCGCGGCTCCTCGAGCCGCTCGCGCCATCTACGGAGCGCACGTCGACGCTCTTGGGCCCGCACTTCTATTGGCGCAACTCCGCCCCCGCCATCGTGTCGGAGACGAACGTACACACGTGCGTCCGTCTCCGCCAGGATGTCGAGTGGCGGGAATCGCGCCAAGATGGTCGCCGCCTCATGGGATATCGTGCGATACCCCCGTGCAATCCGAATGGCCATAGTGCGCTGCAGACTGCCAAACAGCAGTCTGTAGCGCCTAACACCCGCCAGCCTATCAGACCAGACGGGTGCTCCGTAGAGAGCCATCGAACGCACCACCCCCGCGTAGAGGCGGCGAACGCCCTCCCGTGGTCCCCCGAGATTTGGCAGCAGTCTGTGCAGAGCACCCACTGCCTTCTGAATCCGGGGGACAGAGCGTCTGAAGTGCTCCCCGAAGTCCCAACGGCCGTCCAAGGTGAGGCCCAGGTACTTGAGGTACCGGCCTACCTGGACGTCCACGTCACCTACACGAACCGACATGCTGGGTGGTTCCCTCCCCCTCGGGAGCTTATGGAACCATAGCGCTTCAGTCTTCTGAGGCGCTATCCGCAGACCCAGCCCGTGGATCCTATCCACGACACAAGCCACACCAAGCTCTGCGAGCCCTTTGGCCCCCTCGAAGGACTCCCCGGTGGCTAGTACGAGGGTGTCGTCTGCGTAGCAGACCACTCGTACGCCAGCGGGGAGATCAACGCGCAGGACCGCATCGTATGCGAGATTCCACAGCAGCGGGCCCAAAACGGACCCCTGCGGAACCCCGCAACACATCTCCCTCTCGTGCAATGTACCGTCCCTGCCTACATACTGCACACACCTGTCTCGCAGGTAGGCCCCGACTATGCCCTGCAGGTAGGGGGGCACTCCGTGAAACACGAGCGCCGCCCGAATCGCCCTCCAGGGCAGGGAGTTAAAGGCGTTAACGATATCCAAGGATATCGCTAACACCCTCCCGCCCCGGGACACTACCTGGCCCGACAGAGAACGCACCCGAAGGATAGCGTCAACTGTCGAGCGGGCCCGCCGGAAACCAAACTGGTCATCCGACAGGTCGGGACCTTCCTGCCGCAGATGTGTGCAGAGACGATCGGCAATTATTCTTTCGAATAATTTGCCGACCTCGTCCAGCAGGCAAATGGGGCGGTACGCAGAGGGAGAGTCTGCGGCCCTGCCGTCCTTCTTCAAGAGGACCAACCTTGCCTCCTTCCACTCCTTGGGGAACACGCTGAAGCATAGGCAGCTGTCGAACAGCCGCTTCAGCCTGTCCCCCAAGCCGGCGGATAGAGCCAGCGCCAAGGCCCGACCTGGAATCCCGTCAGGGCCTGGCGCTGTATTACGAGCCCTAAGGCGCTTCACCGCTCGGTCCAACTCCTGTGTACGGACCCCCAGTTCATCGGACCAGATGGTCGGTCCCGATGGCCTGGGGGTAGAGGGACTGGGACTGTCCTGGACCCTAGGGAAGAGTGTATCCACCACTCTCCCCACCAACTCAGGGTCCAGGGTCTCCGTCAACGGAGGGACCCACGGTCTGAGCTTGCCCAGTACCATCCGGTACGGGCGCCCCCATGGATCCCTATCCAGTCCCTCCAGGAGTTCACTCCAAGACCGAGCCTTAGCGGCCGCAATGGCCGCTTGGAGCAGTTTCGAAGCGCCTCGGTATGCCTCGTAAGCTCTATCCACCTCTCCGGCAAGGGCTCGCCGTCTCCTCCGGGCTCTGGTGTACTGGCGTCGGGAGCGCAAGCATGCCTCACGCAGCTGCGCTATCTCCTCCGACCACCAGTACACCGCCCTGCGCTTGGTAGGGTTGGCTCGGGGCATCGATGCGTCGCAAATCGACGTCATCGAAGCCCGGAACCAAGCCGCCTCCCTCCCAGGATCGGGCAGAATCTCTCCGGCGTCTCCATCCGGCCAGGCCGCGACGATGGCTGCGGCTTCGAGCAGATCCCTGTCGAGCCGCTTGAGGGCCCATCGTCGCGGCGGGCTGCTACTGCGGCGGGACGCACTGTCGGGGGGGCGGAGAACCACATCGATGACGATGTGGCGATGGTCAGACAAGGTGACCATCTCCTCCGCTACTCTCCAGCCCGACACCAGGTGGGTGGCAGAGGGAGTCGACCATGAAAGGTCCACGATCGACTCACCCTGCCACCGCACACACGTGCTTACAGACCCCCGATTCAACAACCGGAGGTCCATACCCGCCGCCCATTCCACCACGGTCTCTCCCCTTCGGTCGTCCTGGGGACTCCCCCACACACGAGAGTGCGCGTTGAAGTCGCCCAGGACAAGCACTGGGCGCGGTAGGCATCTGCGAATGCAGTCGCCTACCGCGTCCAGGTACGCCTCGTACTCGACGAGGGTACAGTTGGGAGAGACGTAGCAGCCCACAACGGCTAGACGACCCCATGCCGTGGCCACGAACCCCTGTCCCTTCTCAATAAGGGCACAGGGGGGGTCGCCTCTTCCGCCGCCCCAGTAAATAGCGACGGAGTCCAAGTCGTCCCCGAACCAGCGAGGATGGTTCGGGACGTTGTAGGGCTCCCCAACTACGGCAAGTGCAATCGACCACTGCGCGAAGGTTTGCTGGACTAGGTCCTGCGCGCTCCGGCAGTGGTTCAGATTGCACTGGAGGACTCGTATGGCGTGATCCATTACGAGGCCTCCATGGCCTCCTGGGGCGGCGGGCTCTGGCCCGACTGAGCGGCCCCCTTTGTTGGGGCCGCTTTGGCTTCCGGTGCTGGGGCCGACCGAGGAGGAGGAGGACCTGGCTTCCTCTTCTCCTTGGGAGGGGAGCACCTCTTGCTCCCCATCCTGTGGTCGGCCCTACAGCCCTTGTCGGAGCACAGTGGACACCGGGGCGGACGCGTGCACCGGCTCGCCCGATGGTCGGGCTCGCCACACGCGTAGCACAAGGTGCTGCGGTCCACTGCGCTCTGACACATGCTGCGTACGTGCCCGTACTCCAAGCACCGGAAGCACTGGAGTGGCCTCGACGTGAGGTAATCCACCCTCGCAGACACCCAGCCGACGACGATGTGCCCTGCCGCAGCTAGCTTGCGCACGCAAGCTAGTGGACAACGGACCCATACCGTGCCCAGGGCAGTGGGTGAGCGGCGAATGTCGCCCACCCGCACATCGTCGGTGGAGCAGCCTCCGAACTCGGCGACAGCGACCAACACCTCACGAGGTGTGACGCTGTCGTCGAGATCCTTCAGCCGCAACTCCCCCGTCTTCACTGGGCGCGCAACACGCACGCCCAGATCGGCGAGGGCCACGCGCATGCGTTCGGCCAGGGTGTCCGCCTTGGAGGTGCAGTCAGGCCCTGACACCTCCAATATGAGCCCACCCGTAATTGCTTTTTTGGAGCGGACCATGTCCACTCCAATATCCGCCAGCTTAATCCGCGCCTTCGCGGTCGCCATCACCGCGGCGAGGGTGAGGTCCGAACCCTCCGGAACCGTCACCGTAATCGCCGCGGACGTTGGCAGCCGCGCTGGCGCGGGTTTGGGGCCACCCTTGGCCCCGGCCCTCGGGTTAGCCCTCGAGCTGGCCTTCGGGTCGGCCGTTGGGCCGGCCTTTGGGCCAGTTTTCGGGCCAGGCTTCGGGCCAGGTTTCTCCTGCGGAGGGGCCTTCTTCTTCCTTCTCTTCCTCCCCGTCACTGTCGCCCACGAGGCCGTCGGTGCCTCTGGCTTCCGCGGCCCCGCGGTTTGCGACGACACGGGTGGCGGGGAGGCCGCCGCGGGTGGCGGTTGGCGTCTCGCCTTGTCTTTTCCCACGCCGGAAGGTCCCGCCCTAGCGGGAGCTGCGCCGCCCTGGGGGGAAGAAGGCTGAGCTCTCAGAGCTGCAGCCAACTTCTGGTCCATGAGAGCCGCTATGCGCTCCATGAACCGTCCCTCCCAGTCGTTCCCCTTGGCAGCGGGTGGTGGTGGCGCCGGTATGGCCCCGCCATCAGCGCTAGCCTGGGAACCGGCCTGCTGCTGACGGATTATGTCCGTCAGCTTCTCCAACTTGGTGGAGAGGTCGGCCATCCTGGCACGCAGCTCGGCGTTCTCCCGCTCTAGCCGTGTAACATTGGCATCTGCGGAAGCCCGCTGGGCGAGCTCCCGCGACACCGCTTCCGCTCTACGTGCGGCCACTCGCAGACCCTTGATGAAATCGCCGCGCAAGTTCTTGGACTTGTCGGCGATTTTTTCAACCGTCTGCAGTTCAATCCTGATGCAGGCGCCCAGCTCCTCTGTCGATTGCGCCCGCATCTCCTCCTCCAACTCGTCTTCCTTCGGCAGCTTTCCCTTCGTCCTGATTTTTGCGGGTTCAACAAGGGGGTCGAAGACCTCGTCTTCGCTCGTCCCCTTGTCCCGCAAAAACATGGCACGCTTGGTCTCCTGAGTGGCCAAGGTGCCACTGACCGCTTCCACTGCCCGCTTCCGTCGCGCACGCGACCTAGCCGACACCGTCGATGCGATGGAGGACATGGATGCCAAAGAGCAGTCCGAATCTCCTCCATCGCTCGCCGCTGCCGGACCTGCGGGTTTTTTAAAAAACCCGAAGGCCTTCTCCTCCTGAGAGCTCCTGCTCCCCTGACGATGGTTGCCCCCCCCAGAATACGAGGGGCAGAGTGCCGAAGCACTGCGGGATTCTCCAGCCTCGGAGAGGCTGGTACCCGCCTGGGGTAATGTGTCTTGTCCATTCGCCATAGTCATGTTTTTTTTTTCCTTTTTGTTTAGCCAGAGGTGAGGTCCTCTGGGGCGCCCTAGCGGCCGGGTTCCCCCCGACCATACTGGCATGTCAATCGAGACCTGTACCAACACGGCACAGTTCCCGATTCACACACCAGTACTCCCTTCGGCAAGCGCCAGACCTTGAGATTTGGTCTCCTACACTGGCAGTAATCTGCCCCGGTCCTGACAGAGTTGGAAATCCTTTCCTCTGCTGGCTCCATCCCCAACTCTCTCTGATAACAGCAGAGAGATGCGAGGAGGAGCCGTCCTGACCTCCGATGACGTCGGTTGCCCGACGGGGTGGCCGAGTTGACCCTCCCCGCCGCGCTGCCGTCCCGTGTGAATTTGGTCCGCGCCGGTATACCGGTAGCCCCCATATCTGGGGGCCGTTCCCCTATCCGCCACCTGGGGACGCGCCACGTCGGGGTTCACTTCCCCGCCCACTAGGAGATCCTAGCAGGTCCGTGGAACCTAACCTTTTTTTTTTTTTTTTTTTTTTTTAAGTGAGGAAAATGCGTTACGCATCCCCGCCTTGCCGGGGGGCAAAGGCAAGGTATGTGGGACTCCCCTTTCGGGTGTACCCACTAAAAACCTCACTGTTTCCACCACTGTTAGGCAAAGGCAAGGCTGGCGGTGACTCAACAGTCCGCGTGACCTCGCCTATAGCCCACATACCGCCCGATGGAATAGGCGGACCTCCACAGAGGGGCGAACCCCTCCTAACTCCTCGGAGAGTCTCTCACAGGACAGCAGGCGCCCCCGCACCCACCGCCCAAGACCCCCCTTACGGGATTTTTATAGAGGTTTACTCCTCGCAGCCAAGGCCATCGGTCCCGCTCCGATTACGAGACATGCAGTCATGACCGCAACCGTTGCAGGATTACGATTTCGAGCTGGTGGCAGAGGAGACTATAAGTCTCCTACTGCCTGCCCGACGGCGGGGTAAGCGCACGCCAGGCCCAACTCTGCTTCATCCGCGCAAGCGCGTAACAAAGCTTGGTGCCCAAAATGGGCCCTCCTCCTAATGCCCCCAAATCCGCCAGCAAGACGCCGCCCCGCCCGAAGTCCCGCAAGGAAGCTGACCCATACAGCCGACTCGCAGGAAATCAAGCAGGACTACGAAAAGCCTACAGATCTAGGAGCACCTTGGTGTTTGCCCGACGAGGTGGCCGAGTTGACCCTCCCCGCCGCGCCGCCGGCCTTGCAGGCCAGCCATCCACCGACTCGAAAGTCCACTGAGACTCTCATCTCCTCCTGCCCCGTCTGCCGTGCTCTATGCTACCTTCATAAAGACGCAGAGGGGCCCTGTGTGATTTGGTCCGCGCCGGTATACCGGTAACTCCCATTTCTGGAAGCCGTTCCCCTATCCGCCACCTGGGGACGCGCCACGTCGGGGTTCACTTCCCCGCCCACTAGGAGAACCTAGCAGGTCCGTGGGTGGAACCTAACCTTTTTTTTTTTTTTTTTTTTTTTTTTTTTGACGCTGGGAAAAATGCGTTACGCATCCCCTCCCATGGGGATGGGAGGGGTATGTGGGACTCCCCGGTCCTACGACCGGTATACCCACTAAACAACCCAGCGGCACTCCGGCGTCGTCTATGTGGTGAGGGACTGGGAAACCGGCAGGAGCCTTTTCATCCAGTCCCCCGCCGACGACCGCCCGCCTTGACAGCGGGGCCTCCACGCCCCCCCCTTGCAGAGGGGGGGCCCCGGGAACGACTGCGAGTGCTCAGTCGTTCCCGTCCGACGGGGGTGATGGATAAGTGCAATGCAGGAGGAGGCGTCCCCACGCCTGCCTCCCGCTATCCATCACCAGAGGGAGAGGAGGCGACTATGGCCGCCTTCTCCCACCTCTTCTCCGCCTACGCAGAGGCGCCGCGAGAGGATCTTCCTCCCGCGCGCGCTCTGCCGCCTCCTTCTGGGACATCACGTCCTCGCAGAAAGAGGCGACCGCTGCCCAGGCCCCCTCGCTCTCCAGCATGGAATGAACCACGCTGGGAAGCGAGAGGTCCTGCCCCACTGCCGCGACCAGGGCGTGGCGCGGCTCGGACCACGACGGGCACACCTCGAGGGTGTGCTGCGCCGTGTCCTCCGTCGCGCCACAGGCGTGGCACGACGGCGTTCCCTCTCTTCCGATCCGGTGCAGGTACGATCCGAAGCATCCATGCCCGGATAGCACCTGCACCAGACGGAAAGAGAGGAAGCCGTGGGACCTCTCGAGCCAATCGCGGAGGATTGGCCCGAGAGCGTCCAACGTTCTGCGGCCGAACGTGGCAGAGGCGAGGTCCTCCGTCCAGTGTTGGACGACTGCGTCCCTCGCCTCTCGCCGCACGGCCTCCCGCTCTTCTGGGGCCGGGCGCTCCCCGAGAGCCCTGCGCCCCGCCGTCCACTCATAAACTCTAGCGAGCACCCACGCCTCGAGCTCCCAAGGAGGGGTGCCCGCCAGAGCGCATGAGGCCGCGAAGCCTACTGAGCGGTAGGCCCTCGCCACCCGCTGCGCAATGGCCCTTTGGGGCCTGCGGATCGCGGTGGCGTTCTCCCTCCTATGGAGGGAGTCCGCCCAGATCGGGGCCCCGTACAGGGCCATACTTTTAAGTATGCCGGCATACAGCTGCCGGCATCGCGCTTTGGGCCCTCCCAGGTTTGGGAGGAGCCACGAAAGCGCCCCCGCGGCCTTCAGCAGGCGCGCTGACAGCCCGCTAAAGTGCGGGCTGAAGCGCCACCTGCTGTCGAGTATAAGGCCCAGATATTTCATCTGGGCCTTCACCTCGACCCTGACGCCCTCCACCACGATGTGGGCGTCAGTGGGGATGCGCTGCCGAGGCCCGTGGAAAGACACGGCCTCGGTCTTGTGCAGCGCAACCCCCAATCCTAGCCGGCGGATCCTTCCTGCGACCAGGGATCCGCCGGCCGAGGCCAGGCTCGCCGCCTCCCGGAAGTCCCTCCCCCGGGCAGTGAGGAGAGTGTCATCTGCATAGCAGATGACACTCGTGCCCCGGAGGAGAGCTCCCCGCAGGAGCCAGTCGTAACCGATGTTCCACAGGAGTGGGCCTAAGACCGACCCCTGTGGAACACCAGACCCCGCGCCGTACCGCCGTAGCTGGCCAGTCTTGTCCACCAGGAGGACCGCTCGGTCCTCCAGGTAGCTGGCCAGCAACCTCCGCAGATACTGAGGCACCCCGTGGTAACGGAGCGCCTCAAGTATCGTCGAGTGGGGGACGGAGTTAAAGGCGTTGGCTATGTCAAATGACACAGCCAATACCCCGTCCCCCACCCCCACGGCCTCCCGCACTTGGCCCCTCAGCCGGGCCAGCGCGTCCACTGTCGAACGCCCTCTTCGAAAACCGAATTGGGCGTCCGACAGGTTCGGCCCTACCTCCGCCAGAAGGCCATTCAGCCTTCTGGCTATTACCCCCTCGAACATCTTACCGACCTCATCGAGCAATACGATGGGTCGGTAAGCCGAGGGGGAGTCCGCCGGGCGTCCCTCCTTTCGGAGGAGGCACAACTGCCCCTCCTTCCAAGGTTTCGGGAACCTTCCAGCCGTGAGGCACGCGCTGAAAAGGTCCCGAAACCTCTGCCCCATATGAGTGGTGGCGATGGCCAACACCCGTGCGGGGACGCCGTCCGGCCCTGGGGCCGTCTTCTTGGCACGGAGGCGAATAATCTCCGCGCCAAGTTCCTCCACCTCGACCGGAGGGACCTCCTCCTCCGGCGGAGCTGCCCCCGGCGGAGGGTCCATTACTGGTGGGGCGAAGTTGGTCCCTGAAGGAAACAGGGACCGAACCACCCCATCCAGCAATGCCGGCTCCAGGGACTCCGTCAGTGGGGGACCAAAGGGGCGCAGTTTATTCCGCGCCGCCTTATAAGGTCTCCCGTACGGGTCCCTGTCGAGACCCTCGAGCATCTCGGCTCGCGCCGCGTCTTTGGCGGCGCTCATTGCCGCCTTGAGGACCTTCTTTGCCTCTACGTAAGAGGCGTAGAGAAGATCCTCGTGCTCGAGGTCTCGCCCACTGCGCCGTCGACTCCGCGCATACGCCCGCCTTGCCGCCACGCAGGCGGACCGGAGCCCCGCTAGCCCCTCCGACCACCAATAGACGGCGCGACGGGGAGGCGGGCGGCGGGACCGAGGCATGCTGGCGTCGCACACCTCGGTCAGGGACCTCCGCAGCTGGGCCGCTGCGGAGTCCACGTCCAGGACGTCGACCGGAGGGGCGAGCCAGTCCTGGACGAGCGCCGCCTCCTTAGCCGCCTCACGGTCGAGGCGGGTAAGGGCCCACCGCGGAAAGGGGGATCGGCCCGAGGGGGCCGTCCTCCCGGGGCTCTGGGTGGAGACGTCGAACCGCACATAGCGGTGGTCCGACAAAGTCTCCACCAGCTCCACCCGCCAGTTCACAACGCGGGCGGCTAGGACGGGGGTGGCGAACGAAACGTCCACCACTGACCCTCCCCGTTGCCGCACACACGTGTGAACCGCCCCCCTGTTGAGGAGGGACACGCCAGACGAGGCCGCCCAGAATTCGACGGCACGCCCTCGGACGTTGCAAGAGGCGGCCGGGTTGCCCCAGGCCGCCGACTTGGCGTTCAGGTCACCCAACACGGCGACCTGGCGCGGCGCCGCCCTCCCGACAACAGCGGTGAGGACTTCGAGAAAATTCTCGAAGTCCTGTAGAGGGCGGTTTGGGGAGAAATATACGCCCACCAAGGCTATTTCCCCCCACGCGGCGGCCACGTATCCCGGTCCCCTCTCTAAAAGCGAGAGGGGAGGGGAGTCTGTGGAAGACCGCGACAACAAAGCTACCAAGCCGTCCCGATCACCCAACCAACTGTCGGGGACCGAGTACGGCTCGGCGACTACCGCCACGTCCACCAACCACTCAGCCATGACCTGCATGAGCAGGTCCTGAGCTGTTTTGCAGTGGTTGGTGTTCGCCTGGAGGATGCGATGCCTATCCATCATTCGGACATCACACCCTCCTCATCAGCCGCCGAGGCTCCCGCTTCGGGGTCGGCGGTCTCAGCGGCAGGCGGGGCCGTCGCCTGCGCTTTGCCCTTCTTTAGGGGAGGCCTGCAGTTCCTCCCCTTCATGATGTGCCCCGCTGGGCGACCGCTGGCTGCGCATATTGCGCAGCGCGGCGTGGCGGCCGTGCAGGAAACGGACTTGTGTCCGTCCTGGCCGCAGCGGTAGCAGCTGTCCGTCCTATCCACCAGGGACGGACAGAGGGCCCGCGTGTGCCCGATTCCGAAGCACTTGAAGCAGCGCATAGGCTGGTCTTCAAGTGCTCGGACTCGGCAGGTGCTGAAGCCCACCGAAAACCGTCCCTTGGCAAGGACGGCTTTGGCTGCGACGACTGGGCACTCGAGGCGGATAGTGCCCATGCCGCCGCGGCCGGGTCTGATGTCCCGGCCCTGCACCGCTGCGACGTCGCAACCCCCTACTGCTGCGATCGCCGCTACCACCTCCTCTTTGGTGACCGAATCATCTAGATCGGTCACCTCCAAGGCCGCAGACTTTATGGGTCTGGCCACCTTGGCCGCGTCCGCGATGACCTCTCGCAACTTGGTTGCGAAGAGGTCCGCGTTGGTGCCGCCCTGGGCCCCCGGGAACTCAAAGATTCGAGCCCCGGCTTGAGTCCGGCGGCACGTGACCGCTCCGATCCCAAGTTGGGTGGGATCGGCGTTGGTACGAGCCCGTTTTAGGACGGACTCGTACGTCTCACCCCGCTCCGCAGCCTCTGCGGTGAGCGTCACCACGACGGCTGCGGATTTGGGAGGAACCAAAGGTTTCCTCCCACCGGCGGGGGCCCTTTCGGCTGCGGGGGCAGCGGCGGTGGGCTTGGGGGCCGTCTTCTTCCCCTTCCCCTTTCCCTTTCCCCTTCCCTTGCCTGTCGCCTGGGACGGGCAGGAAGGGGTGGGGGCAGGGGTGGTAGGGGCGGCGGCCGTTCCCGTCTTCTTGGCCTTGCCCTTTCCCCTCTTGACCACTTTCGTCCAAGGCTGGTTGGACGGAGTGGTAGAGGGGAGAAGGGGGTCCTCCTTTTGGGAGGATGGCCCCGGCTTACTCTGCCTCTTGTCCGCCGCTAGCGGCGGTCGGAGGCGCTTTTCGGGCAGGAGCCTGTCCTCGATGCCATCGAGGCAGGCTCTTGTGAAGGCCCTTTCCTCCATCACAACCTTGCGGATGATATCCTCAAGGTTGGAGGAGGAAGAGGGAACTTCCGCCGCCGGCCTAGGCTCCGCCTGCGTAGGTCGGGCCGTGGCTTCAGCCAGCTTCGTGTGCAGCTGGCTGACCTCCGACTGCAGGCGGTCAACTTTCGCCTGCAGCTGCCGCGTCTCGTCCGTGGCTGTGCGCTGCACCAGCTCACGGACGATGCCACGCATGCTCGCGGCCCTACACTTCAGGGACTTTTGAAAAGTCCCCTTCAGGTTTGAGGACTTGGAGGCGACCTGGGCGATCTCCTCCGCGTCCTCCTGCGCCATGCGCTCCAGTTCGACCAGGGAGTGGTCGGCGTACAGCACGCAGGACGCGCCGTACCCGGCCTTGGCCCGCGCAGTGCGCGCCTCCTGCTCCTTGGCAGCGACCTGCTCCTCCAGGTCCTGCTGGAGCTGTGCCCGCCGAGTGAGGCTCAGCTCGCGTCGCGCGTCCTCCAATCCCACGTCGTGGGTATCGGCGACGGCAGCGACAGATGAAGGCTTTTTGGCCTTCACCTTGCGCTTCGACCTCCCTTTCCTGGACGAGTCCGAGCTGGACCCGTCTTTCAGGAAGGCCCGCTTGAGCGGGCCTCCCTCAATCGCTCTCGGACCTGCGTCCGACTCGCTGTCGGAATCCGTCAGCTCACCCGCTCTGCCAAACAGGCTGACTGCGCATGCAGCCTCCGCTACCGACGCACCCTCGTCGGTGTGGCCCTGAGAAGGGCCTTCGAGTTGGCCCTGAGAAGGGCCTTTGGGTTGGCCCTGAGAAGGGCCTTTGGGTTGGCCCTGAGAAGGGCCTTTTAGGAAACGCCCGGAGGCGTCCCGCACAAATTTTTTAGGCATTGCCTCCGCCGATGTCGTAGTATCCCGCATAAAAGAACTACAACGCACAGTGCACTTTAGCCGAGCTCAGTCTGCCACTCCGTTACGGTGGTCAGACTGAGTCGTTTCCAGGGGACGCGACGTGGACGCAAGCACTGTGGGGGGTCCCCCGGGTGGAACCTAACCTAACCTAACCTAACCTAACCAGTCCGGTAGCACCGCTAGGCCGAGTAACAGCTCTGCGCGCTGTATCCGTGTAGTAATATTTAGTTTAATTATTTAAGTTAGAAAAAGTTAGTTTTTCGTACATTAGCTCTTTTGTGGTGGTTGTGCCTTATTGAATTGCGTTTTTCTGGATTGGTCGGGCCGAGGGGAACGACACCAGGGACCTGGAAGGAGTCTCGTTCGAGGAAACGCCGCAAAATCAGGTATTGTAACCTCATTACTGCCTGATTTTCAGCGACGACACATAATTTTCTGTACTGTAACTTAAAGACCAGTGTTAGCAGAATCGAACGAGACTTTTTCCAAGAAAATAGGAGCACAACTCACGGAGTTATAGGCCTTTTTGTTAGCGCGCGGCCGCTCGTACTGCACTCCCGGGCCTCCAGAGGCTCGAGCAGGAGTCCCGGAGAAGTGACCACTCGCACAAACGTCGGTCTCTGAACAATTTATCGAGTCGTGTATTAATTTTATAAAAACAATTTCAGAAATCGTAGATATTCCTAAATTAGTATTTTCATTCCAATTTAATTATCAGTAAATTGTTTATTATTTTATTATTTCTGCACATACACGACATTTATATTATTTTATTCTATTGATTTGACATTTATCTTTCACTTTGACACATTTAATTTTGATATTGTTTATTAGTTTAGCTAGTATTTGGTAATTTAACGAGAAAAGTGGCTCGCTAAATCCGGGTTCTCATTTTGGAGCAGTTTTTCTGCTGTAATTTAACGTGTCTGGAGCCAATAAGGTTATTCTATTATATTGCTCAATTCAACCTCAATCTTGCAGTGAAACTTTGTCTAAAATCGGTTGAATATTGGCTAAGTTGTGAGCATTTAAGATTGGCGTGCGGTAACACCTCGGCCGGCCGGGTTCTCCATACTTCGAATCTTTGCGTTTTATTCGACCTAGGAGTAATACGAACGTGGCCGTGCGCGGCTAGTTCGCACTCGCGCGCGAGCCCGCAGCCTGTGCGCGCTGCTTACTCGGCCGTCCGTTCATAGTGCGCGCTCCGTCGGAGTGTCATTACTCCACGAGTAGGCACCGAGCGGCGGCCACAGCGCGGCGGCCGGTGGGGGACCGCTCGGGGCTCTGACCTCGCACGGCCGCGACTCTGGGTGCTCGGCCGGACAGAATATAACCACTTCGCTCGGCTCGGCCGGGGACTACCCGCATTACTGCCGTCGGCGGCCGCCCCGAGGCACCGGACTGTTCGCTAGGAGCGTCACCGCACGTTGGAGCTAGACCACCGTGCGCGCGTAGCCACTGGCTACCTACCTACTTACTACTTACTCGGCGCCTACTTTGATCTAGCTAGTCTATTTTCATTAGGCTATTCTACTACAAATTTTTTAATTAATAACTTTTAATCTTATATATTGATACATATATACTTAATTGGTTAATATAATATATTTATTTAATTAATATAATATGCTTATTTAATTGATGTAATCTACTTTTTTAATTAATTTAATATACTTACTTATTTGACTAATATAATACTACTTATACTTATTTAATTAATTTATATTGATCTAAATATACCTATAGCACAGATTTTATAATAGACCTATAGTAAAATAATAACTAAATACCTACACCTACATATCCCTTACCTGCCCGCCTACCTACCTGCTGGCTACCAGAGTACATGCGTACCTGACCTGTCAGCCTGCTGACCTACCGCTACCCATCACCCGGTCCCCCCGTCCCCCCCTGGTTGAGCCCGCTGCCGTGTGAGTGCGCGTGTACCTACCTACTGCAGACGCCGGGCGAGCCTGTGAGGCCGGCTCGGGTTGCAAGCCGAACGCCGCTAGCGCTCCCGACGCGCGGCGAGGCTGGGTCGGCGGTGCTAGGTTGTCGGCCGCTCGAGGCGAGGCCGGCTCGGTCACGTCACGACTCACGCACGAGTTGTTATAGCATCGTCGATTCGCAGCTTGGCGGCGGTGAGAGGTGCCTACATACCAGGAACCTGTCGAGCTAGCCTGTTGGCTATTGCTATTTTGGATTTGTAGGCGTTATTAACATAAATTATTCTCCAAAGGTGTTTAGGCTGTTCTACTAGGTACAAATTTTTAATTAATAAATTTTAATCTAATATAATGATACATAATATACTTACATGGTTAATATAATATATTTATTTAATTGATATAATATGCTTATTTAATTGAAATAATCTATTTATTTAATTAATTTGATATACTTACTTATTTGACTAATAGATTACTACTTACACTTATTTATTTAATTTATATTGATCTAAATATACCTATAGTAAAATAATAACTAAATATAAATTGCAATTGTTATTTTTAGCATTAGTAAAACAAAGGACGAGCCACTCGCAAAGGTACTTACCTATTGCCTGTCCGTCCTACCTACCTATACCTACCTATCCCTTACCTGCCCGCCTACCTACCTGCTGGCTACCAGAGTACATGCGTCACCTGACCTGTCAGCCTGCCGACCTACCGCTACCCATCACCCGGTCCCCCCCGACCCCCTTGTTGAGCCCACTGCCGTGTGAGTGCGCGTGTACCTACATACTGCAGACACCGGGCGAGCCTGTGAGGCCGGCTCGGGTTGCAAGCCGAACGCCGCCGAGCGCCCCGACGCGCGGCGAGGCCGGGTCAGCGGTGCTAGGTTGTCGGCCGCTCGAGGCGAGGCCGGCTCGGAGTTGTTATAGCGTCGTCGCTTCGCAGCTTGGCGGCGGTAAGAGGTGCCTACATACCCGGCTACCTACTATCTTCAGCTCGGTCTGGGGTACCTAGGATCGGAGAGTGTCTCTGGCTTCTGTACTCTCTCCGGTTTTGCGGCACACATTGGTTGTGGGATCGGTCGGGTCACGTAGATACGCCTTGCGTACTTACTTGCTGATGTACAAAGTTTGCACAATATTATTCCCTCTGTCGGGGACTCGGCTGTGTGTGTCCGCTGGGTGGTGGACGATTCATCTGGAGCTGATATCTATTGGCGAGGGCACTTGTACCTACTCTGGTTCTTAGAGTTTTTTAGTTCGGTCTCACGTGTCTTATTTCACCTTAAGAACCTGTCGAGCTAGCCTGTTGGCTATTGCTATTTGGATTTGTAGGCGTTATTAACATAAGTTATTCTCCAAAGGTATTTGGGGCAATTTGGTGCTACTATATCATTTTAATTACTGTATCATTTGTAGTTTGTGTTTGTTTTAAGTATAAATACAATCTTTCATTACAGTTCGTATAAATTATAAGATATCCAGCGAGTATCAGTTAACATTTCCTTGAATGGTATTACCCGCACTAACGCCTGCACATAGTCTAGCAGCACCGGTCTCGACATCGTTCTCTATTGCTCCATGAAAGTGGTAGTACACTTCATTAGTTGCCCACATACTAACATACATACACCCTAACTTTCATACATACTTATATACTTACATACTACGCACCTACATACTTACATACGTACCTCCACACACCCTTGCATACCTGTCTTGTTTCACTTTAGGAAGTCTGTCGAGCTAATCTGTTAGGCCATTGCTGCTTTAAGTTGGTAGGCGTTATTAATATAAAGTAGTGTTCCCGCACTAACGCCTGCACATAATCTAGCAGCACCGGTCTCGATATCGTTCACCATTGCTCCATGAAAGCGACAGTGCACTCCGTTTAAACGTCTTCGCAGGTTTAAAAGTAGTCGCCCACGTACTAACATACATACATATACCTACACATACTTACATACATACTCAAATACCTACATACTACGTACCTACATACTTACATACTTACATACGTACCTCCACACACCCTTGCATACCTACAATTACCTACTAGATTCAAGATAGATTACTTCTACTTACTTTTGCTCTCACTTGCTTTTACGTAACGGGAAATACCTGTAAACATTAACATACCCCCCTCCCCCACCCCGCCCCATAAAACCCCATTACCCTGGTTATCGAGAGGCCACTCGTGGAGTCTGAGAAATTCCTCACTGAACACTCTTCCCAGAAATCGATATGTCGTCCAAGGCTACTAAGTCTACGTCTTCCATGACTCGCGGCGCGGCCTCGAAGGCCCTGCGGAAGAAGGCTATCACCCAGACGATGGACAAGAAGGAGGCGGTGGCGCGGAGCCCAGCCTTGGTGGCCGAGCCGGCGCCGGCTGCGCTCGCCCGCCCGGAGCCGGCGACGGCCGCGCGCGCTTGCGCGGGGCCGGCGCCGGCGCCCGGCTCCAATGCATCGGCGGCGTACGACATGGAGGAGGAGCTTGACAAGCTCGGCGTCGCCAGGCCGACCCCCAGGACGTACGACGACCGGTCTGACGAGGAGGGTGTGTGCAGCGGGCGATCTGGCAGGCGCTCCAGCATGCTGCCGTGCTCCGACAGGCGATCCGGCGTATCGATGGACCTCGCCTCGCAGAGAGCCAATGACCTGCTGCAGGCCGGCAAGGAGGCGCTGGAGAAGGCCGGAAACATGAAGCGCGAGTGTAAGGTGGAGGCCGCGGAGAGCCTGCAGGAGATGTACGAGATCGTGCTCTCCGTGTCGGACTCGCGCTCTCGCCACAGAGTGTCGCTGGAGCAGGAGAGGGCCAGGGCGGCGAAGGAGTTGGTGAGAGTGGAGCGAGCTCACTCGAAGCAGTTGGCGGAGATACATCAATCTCACGCGGCCAAGCTCCGAGAGGCTCATGAGATCATTGTGACGACTAGCCAGACCACGGAGGCGATCAGAGGGTGGCTCAACTTCGAGATGGATGGCCCCATTAAGAACATAGCGACCATACAGGGCGAACTCCGGGTTCTAGCTGCAAAAACCGTTAAAACGGGGGAGTGCTCGGGGGACCCGAGCCTTGCGACACAACTTGAAAAGTTCATCGAGAACCTTACTCCGCGGTTCAGTGAGGTGACCAATCAGCTCTGTACTCTTAGACAGGCGATCGACGACCTTGCGAACCTTCTCGACAAGGCAGAAAGACTGCGCCCAGCGACGTATGCGATGAGTGTCGGCTCTAACCTGGACTTCGAGGGTCTCCTCATCCAGATAAGAGAGGATATAGCCATGCTGAAGAACGACAGCCAGATCAGAACTGATGAGCCAGCTTCGAGTCCTGTGAGACCTGATCACTACACAGAGGTGCTGTCGGCCATTGGGGCATTAAAAGGTGACATTGCGGCTCTCCGAAGCGAGTCCGCCGAAGCTAAACAAACCGGGAAGTCGATTGCCCAGAGCCTATCCCAACTCAGAACGGAGATGGGAGAGTCTCTGGATGCAATGGTGGAGACGGTAGGCCCGGTTAGAACTGCGGTAGAGTCGCTTCGGAGAGAAGTAAACGAACTTCCTCACCCAGCTGGCGAGGCCCTAGAACCAGCGGATGCCCCCAAAGCCACTGTAAATCGGAGACCAGCAAACACGTACACGCCGACCACTGCGCGGCGTGCGGTGGTGGTAGAGTCCGATGATCCACAAAAATCGAGCGAAGACATCTTGACCGACATAAAGAAGAGGGTGGACGTGTCCGAGCTGGGAATAGCAGTGCATGGTCTAAGGAAGGGACGGAACAGCAAGGTCGTCATTTCTGTGGAGACTGAAGAGGACAGAAGCGCGATGAAAACGGCCATACAGCAGCTGAGTAAAGAGTACACGGTCACCGAGCCGCCCCCGAAACTACCGCAGCTTAGGCTCATCGGGGTCATCAATGATATGACGAATGAGAAGGTCGCTGAAGCCATTCGACGCCAAAATAAGGGAACCCTGGGCGCTCACGTCGACGGGCACATAAAGGTGCTCCGAAGAACAAAGCACCGCTCTGATTGCTTGAACAACGTAATCGTAGAGGCTAGTCCGGCAATCTGGAGGGCGCTGAGAGACCAACGGGTGAAGGTCGGATACCAGGTGGTGCAGGCCATTGACCAGTCCCCGATAAAGCAGTGCTTCAGGTGCCTTGGCTTTGGCCACGAGGCTCGGAACTGCACGGTCGCTCAAGCTTGTGGCTACTGCGCGGGTGAACACGACACCAGAGCCTGCAAGCGTAGCGAGCCCCCGACCTGCGCTAACTGCAAACCTGGATGCGACAGGTCCCACCCTGCATACAGCGACCAGTGCCCGGAGTGGCGGAAGTTTGACCGTCTCGCGCGGTCAGTAATAAGCTACTGTTGACATTGGCACCTTAGTCAACACCGAGTCCGCAAACGCGAAAATCCGCCTCAAAATCATGCAGGCGAACCTTGGTAGAGGGGTCGCCGCGACCCAGGAGTGCATGAAAGCGGCTCTTGATAGAAAAATCTCCATCTTACTTCTGCAAGAGCCGTATGTGGGGGGGCGCGGCTTCACTAAATGGGGTACGCATACAGTTGTGCAACACCACCGAGGGGCAAAACCCGTTAAATCAGCGATTGTCATTGTCGACGATAGGCTTGCGATTACCGAATATACTGATATGTGTACAGAAAACATCACATGTTTAGTTTTAAGTTTAGGCAACACAAGGTTGGGCATGGTCTCTGTGTATCTGGAGGGAAATGAAGACATCGAGCCGTATCTTCAGCACATCCAGCGAGTGCGACAGCGCTTGGCCACTCCACACATCATCCTGGCGGGAGACGTGAACGCCAAAAGTTATTGGTGGGGAGAGGGCGAGGAGGACTCTAGGGGTACTGCGTACACGGAACTGCTAGCTCAAATGGACATGGCTGTGCTCAACTCGGGATCAACACCCACCTTCAGCGTGTTCCGCAACAACAGAGCGTATGAGAGCATCGTGGACGTCACGGCCTGCTCGAACTCCGCTCTGGGATGGATGGAGAACTGGAGAGTGGATAGAGACCTGATGACCACTTCGGACCACAGAGCTATCACCTTCGACGTGAACCTGGAGAGCTCCTTCAGACTGGTAGAGCG
Source organism: Cosmorhoe ocellata (assembly GCA_963675405.1). Taxonomy (NCBI): domain Eukaryota; kingdom Metazoa; phylum Arthropoda; class Insecta; order Lepidoptera; family Geometridae; genus Cosmorhoe; species Cosmorhoe ocellata. The sequence goes on from OY776257.1 coordinate 147,145, forward strand.
GCATACGACGCGGAAGTACAACACCAAAAAGGCGTGCTGGGAAATCTTTGGGAGTTGTCTAAAGCAAGAGTTGCAGACCCAAGGCCTGGATGTGGATACAGTAGAGGCCGCACGCTCGCCGGAGGACGTCGACATCATCGTAGATACCTTCTCTGGCTGCGTCGAGAGTGCATGCAAAGAGAGCATACCCACAGTGAACAAGACCAAGCGCTCAAAAATGAACTGGTGGACCGAGGAGCTGTCAAACAGGAAGGCGGAAGTCGTCCGGCTCCGAAACAGAATCCGAAGAGCAAACCCTAGGCGCAAGCCAACACTAATCAAGGAATATCTAGAGGCTCTAGCCCATTACAAGGAGGACCTTATTAGTGCAAAGGTATCCAGCTGGAAGGAGTACTGCACTGGTCAAGACAGACCAAAAATGTGGGAAGGTATCTACAAAGCACTCACCATGACAAGCCACCAGAGTGACTGCCTCCTGCGAGATCGTGCGGGGACGCCGTTGAGCCCGGCTGAGTCGGCGACTCTGCTTGCTGACACTTTCTTTCCGGAGGATGACCCAGACACTGATACACGGGACCAGGCGTTATTGCGAGAGGAGGTTCGAAACTCCATCGCATCTCTGAGGCAACAGCAGAGTTCGGAGGTCACCGCATCCACTGCCTTTGTGAGGGACGAGCTCCTCAATGTCATCAGAGGAATCGGACCGGCAAAGGCGCCCGGAGAGGATGGTTTCACGGCTGACATATGCCTCAGAGCCATCATCTATACTGACGACCTCTTCCTCGCAATTGTTAACAAGTGTCTGCGACTGGGATATTTCCCTGGGATATGGAAAAGGGCCGTCATCCGAATTATCCCGAAGCCACTGAAGGAGGACTACTCGTCGCCCAAGTCGTACCGACCGATAGGGCTCTTACCGGTCTTTGGCAAGGTTCTGGAGAAGATGTTCACTTCCCGAATCATGTGGCATCTGGGTAGCCGGGGGCTGCTGAATAGGCGTCAGTATGGCTTCACACCCCAAGTGAGCACGGAGGATGCACTCTACGACGCGGTCGGGCTGATCAGAAGAGAGATGGCTGTCGGGAAGCTGGTAGCGGTAATATCACTGGATATCGAGGGAGCATTCGACGGAGCCTGGTGGCCACTGATCCTGAAGCAGCTCGTCACAAAAAATTGTCCCAGTGATATTCTTCTTCTTGTCGACAGCTATCTGTCGGATAGATCGGTTCGCGTGCAGTATGCGGGAGAGCAGACGGACAAGGCGACAAGCAAGGGCTGCATACAGGGCTCTACCTGTGGACCGGTGATGTGGAACATCCAGCTTGATCCCCTATTACAGCAAACAGAGAAACTTCAGGCTCACGTTCAAGCATTTGCTGACGACATTCTCATCGTAGCTTCAGCGAGAACCACATCTGAGCTCAACACGGCAGTGAACGAGGCCCTGAGGACTGTAGCTGAATGGGGGAAAAATAGCAAGATGAAGTTCGCTGCACACAAGACGCAGGCCATTCTCGCAACGAGGAAGATGAAGTTCGACACACCTCACTTTACCCTTAATGGCGTGGACATAGAGATTGGCAGTGAGCTGAAAGTGCTGGGACTCACCATCGACTCGAAGCTGTTGTTCCGAAATCATCTCCAGAACGTCTGCAAAAAGGCAGTGAACGTGTACCAGAAGCTGTCGACTGCAAGTAGAGCTAACTGGGGCCTAAACACAACTATCACAAGATTGCTGTACACAGCTGTAGTCGAGCCCATAGTCCTGTACGCAGCTAGCGTCTGGGCTCCGGTTACGGACAAGAAGTACGCGACGGCTCGTCTGAATCAGCTCTCCAGAAAGTTCGGCATCATGGTGGCAAGAGCGCATAGAACTGCTTCGATTACATCGGTTTTGTGTCTGGCTGGGATTCTGCCCTTGGACCTGAGAGTGAAGGAAGCTGCTGAGCTCTATGAAGTGAAGAGAGGGAAACCTTTCCCAGAGCTGCCAGGACGCGAGATTGAACGAAGAATCGGGACCTTCACACTGCCGCATCCGGCGAAGAGGCGTCCAATACCGTACGAGCTGCTGAAAACCGAGCAGGAGGTCACCGACGTAAACTCGCGTCCAAAACTCTACACCGATGGCAGCAAGATAGAGGGGAAAGTTGGAGCTGCTGTGACATGGTGGGAGGAAGATGGGGAAGTGAGAAGCTCCAAATTCATCCTAGCGCCTTACTGCTCAGTGTACCAGGCAGAACTTGCGGCCATTCTCAGGGCCATCGAGATGTTCACCAGGTCTAAAGCCCAGAGCGTGAACATCATAAGTGATTCCAGATCCTCCCTGGACACGATAGCGGACCCTGGAAGCACCCATCCAATTGTTGCGGAGATTCGGACCAGAATCCACGAGCTGGAAGCAAATAGTAGAGACATAAAGCTCTACTGGATCAAAGCCCATGAAGGTTTCGCTGGGAACGAGAGAGCAGACGAGTTAGCAAAGTCAGCTGCACTAACCAACAAGACCAGTCCCGTGTACGACAGAATCCCTATTTCCTACATCAAGTACTCACTTCGTCAGAGAACAATAGAGATGTGGAACAAGCGCTACACCGAAGCTGACACCGGCAAGATCACGAAGCTGTTCTTCCCCAATGCCCGAGATGGATACAAAACAATACTTAAGCTACAAATGTCCAACGTTATGGCGCAGCTATTCACCGGGCATGGGGGATTCCGAGAGTACCTTCACCGCTTCAAGCTGTCTACGACTCCGAACTGCACCTGCGACTCAGATACTCCAGAGACTGTGCCTCACCTTCTTGACGACTGTCCCAGGTTCGGCGCATGGCGCCAAGATATCAGCTCTAGGCTACAAACTAGTATAACATGTACTGACTATGGCAAGCTTGTCGGGGACAATGACCATCGCTGTGAATTTCTTAGATATGCGGAACGTGTGGTCAGGTCAGCGGGGAGGGCAAATGGGAGCACAGTGTGCTAGAACTTTTGTATACTGAATTTGTAAATAATGATAAACTAAAGTAAATGCTTAAAAAACATGTAAATATGAATTAAATTAACTTCTAATAAATTATGTTTGGTAAATTTATAAAATATGTTAAAATGTGTGTAACGAATAATTAATAGTACTGTATAATAACTAATTAGAATAAATTAAATAATAGACAATGTATAACTGCTGGTAATAATAAAGAAATGGTAATGGTAAATAATTAGGAATAAGTAAATAAGATAACAATAGATTAGAGATAATGTATACCTAGAAATATTATAATGTTTAAGTAAATAAGTAAGAAATGTAATAATAGAATAACAAAATTAAATTGATATAACATTGACTTGTAATAAAAAAAATGATAGATACTGTATAATTAAGTATATACTTAATAGGAATATATAGTTATTAGATCAAGATAAATAATAAATAAAAGGTAAAAGGGGTTTAAAAGTAAATTGATAAAAAGTTTGAGATATTAATGAAGAAAGTAAAATAGGAATAGGTAATTATAGAAATCAGGAAAATAAAGCTAGGAAATAAGGGGGGGGAAATAATTGTCATGTTAAATATTAGAATGTATAAATCGCCGCAATATAAATAGCGGCGAGAAACTTAGTGCCATTTCGAGATGGTAAAAAAAAAAAAAAAAAAAAAAAAAAAAAAAAAAAAAAAACCTAACCTAACCTAACCTAACCTAACCTAACCTAACCTAACCTAACCTAACCTAACCTAACCTAACCTAACCTAACCTAACCTAACCTAACCTAACCTAACCTAACCTAACCTAACCAACAGCAAACTAGTATCAAATCGCAAGTTCTGCTAAACGTGAAATTATCCAAATGCGAAAACCAAATTAAAAATAAATGAGAATAAAACTTAAAGCGAAACATATAAAAGGAGAAAAAAAAAAAAAAAAAAAAAAACCTAACCTAACCTAACCTAACCTAACCTAACCTAACCTAACCTAACCTAACCTAACCTAACCTAACCTAACCTTTTTTTTTTTTTTTTTTTTTTTTTTTTTTTTTTTTTTTTGGGAGGGAAAATGCCTTCGCACTGCCCCTTCGCCACGGGGGTGGCGGAGGGGTTTGTGTGGGGCTCGAACCCACTAAAAACCCTCCCGTGAGCAATCCTTCGCCTGGGTGGGGTAAGATGGGGTCGCGCTTGCATTCACCACCTTACCCCGGCGATTGGCCCTTAGGCCTCGGCCTTTGGAGGGGTGACTCCGCTCACCAGAGTCACCCCACAGACATGTAGAGCCGTGTAAGACGGCGGAGAGTCCCCCGACTCTCCAACCGTGGCCCTACTATGGAGGGTCGAAGAGGCGGGCATACCGCCTCCTTCGCTCCCCCCCACGTCTTCTGCGGATTGGGTCAGACCGAGCGTCCTCCTCCCTGACCCTCTCCGCTGCCTCCTTCTGCGCCATAACCGCTTCGCAGAAGGAGATCACGGCCTGCCAGGATCTCTGGCTGCCGAGCATGGCGTTTACCACGCTCGGCAGAGAGAGATCTGTTCCAATAATGGACACCAGATCGTGCCTCATGGGGCCCCATGCAGCACATGTCGCCAAGGTGTGGAGCGCAGTGTCCTCCGGCGCTCCACATTCGTGGCAAGCAGGTGTCGGCTCCCGCCTCGCGATTTGGTGCAGGTATTTCCCAAAACACCCGTGTCCGGAGATCACCTGCACCAATCGGAAGGTCAGCGATCCGAACCGCCGCCCCATCCACTCCCCGAGCACCGGGCGGATGGCCTCCACCGTCCACTGTCCAGGGACCGGTGGAGCCAGGTCCTCCGTCCAAAACCTAACCTAACCTAACCTAACCTAACCTAACCTAACCTAACCTAACCTAACCTAACCTAACCTAACCTTTTTTTTTTTTTTTTTTTTTTTTTTTTTTTTTTTAAGTGAGGAAAATGCGTTACGCATCCCCGCCCTGCCGGGGGGCAAGGGCGAGGTATGTGGGACTCCCCCTTTCGGGTATACCCACTAAAAACCTCACTATTCCCGCCACTGTTAGGCAGAGGCAAGGCCGGCGGTCACTCAACAGTCCGCCTGGCCTCGCCTATGGCCCACGTCCGCCCGATGGGATGGGCGGACCTCCTCAGAAGGGCGAACCCCTCCTACCTCCTCAGGGGGTCCCATCACTGGACGGCTGGTGCCCCCGCACCTGCCGCCCGAGACGCCCCTGGCGGGTCGTGTCGAGAGCGGGCACCCCTTCTCGCCCGCCCGCCTCGCCCACGATGGAGCCTTTGGGAGAGCGGATCCCGCTCTCTCAGGCGCTCCGCGGTCTCCTTCTGCAACATGACTTCGTCGCAGAAGGAGATCACCGCCTCAAAGTTCGTCTCGCTGCCGACCATCTTCTCCATGACGGTCAGCAGCGAGAGATCCCCTCCTCCCAGGGCCGCAATCATCTCCGATCGCGGCCCTGCCCAGGCGGAGCATTCCACCAAAGTGTGCTGTGCGGTATCCTCCGCACAGCCACAATGGTGGCACTCCGGGCTTACCTCTTTTCCGGCTATGCTACACAGGTACCTCCCGAAGCAACCATGCCCTGAGAGTACCTGTGTAAGCCGGAAAGTTAGTGGCCCCCACTTCCGTCCTACCCATTCCTCCAGAATGGGTAGGACCCCCTCCAGTAATCGGCGTCGAGACCCCGCACCCGTAGTACGAAGCCCCTCGAGCCGCCGCCTCCACTCGCCCAGAGCCTCCTCTTGGGCCTCTCTGCGCCACCGCACCACTTCATCGGGCGCAGGGCGCAGGTCCCTGCTCCGGGCGTGCGTCCTTTGCCAATAGACCGAGGATTGTACCTCGGCCTCTAAGTCCCACGGAAGGGACCCGGCGAGGACGCAGGCCACCATATGGGAAATTGTTCTGTACCCCCTGATGACCCGAACCGCCAAGACCCTCTGCGCCTGGTGCAGAAGGGCCTTGTGGCGGTTCTTAAGGGACCCTGCCCAGATCGGGGCCCCATAAAGGGCCATCGAGCGTACCACCCCCATGTACAGGCGGCGGCAGCTTCCATCCCCTCCTCCAAGGTTGGGGAGCAGGCGGCCAAGAGCACCCGCCGTTTTCACTAACCTCGGGACCAAGCGCTCGAAATGGACCCCAAAATCCCACCTACTGTCGAGGACGACGCCGAGGTATTTCAGCGTCGTCCCGACCGGGATTGGGGTCCCTCCTACCACAATGCTTGTGCTGGCAGGTGGTCTTCGTCGGGGCCCATGAAAGCAAATGGCCTCCGACTTATGGAGAGCCACCTCCAGCCCCAGACGCCGAATTCTCGAGACCACCGCCGCCACACCGGCGGTGGCTAATATCGAGGCGGCCCGGAGATCAGAACCCCGAGCCGTCACCAGGGTGTCGTCGGCGTAACAAATCACGTCCACGCCGTACAGGTTTGCACAGCGCAGGACGTGATCGTACCCGATGTTCCATAGCAGGGGCCCAAGAACGGACCCCTGGGGAACACCGCGCGACATACGCCGACGACCGCCTTCTCCGTTTCTGGTGGGGAACACTACCGCCCTATCTGACAGGTAGCTCCCCACCAGTCTCCTTAAATATGGGGGCACTCCATGATAACGGAGCGCCTCCATAATTGTCGGCCAGGGCAGGCTGTTGAAGGCGTTCTTTATATCCAAAGACACAGCCAACAACAACCCACCCCCCGACACTGCCTCCTCCGCCATGTCCCGCAGGCGGCCGATCGCGTCTATAGTCGACCGGCCGCAGCGGAACCCGAATTGTGCGTCCGAAAGGTTCGGACCCACATCTCTCATATGCTCGACGAGGCGGTTGGCTATCACCCTCTCCAACAGCTTCCCCGCCTCGTCGAGTAAAACTATGGGCCGATACCCCGACGGGTCATCTGCCGGCCGCGACTCCTTGCGGAGGAGGACCAGGCGGCCCTCCTTCCACCGGTGCGGGAAGACACCTTCCCGTACGCACCTGGTGAATACCGCCCTTAGGCGGGGCTCCAGAGCCTCCTGCTCTCCGCCTAGGGCCAGGACCCACGCCCGGCAAGGGATGCCGTCGAGTCCTGGGGCCGTGTTTTTGCCCTTAATGCGCAACACGGCCGCACCCACCTCCTCCTTTGAGACCTCGGGCACCTCGCCCGAGTCTCGCTCCTCAGGTGCTGGTGGCGCCATGGTGGGAGGCTCATAGTTTGTTCCCATTTCCGGGAACAAAGCCTCGACCACTCTCTCGAGGACCACCGGCTCGAGGTTGCTGGAGACGGGAGGGGTCCAAGGGCGTAGTTTCTGCCGTACTAGCTTGTACGGCCTACCCCAGGGATCTCTCTCCAACGTCTGTAGCAGCTCCTCCCAAGCCGCGGCTTTGGACCGGTTGATGGCGAGACGGAGTGCCACCGCCACCTCCCGGTACGCGGCGTACAGCCGGTCCTCCTCGCCTTCTTCGCGGTTTCGGCGCCTCCGGTATCGCTGGAAGGCGCGGCGCTCCTCTACGCACGAGCGGCGGAGCTGGGCCACCTCCTCGTTCCACCAATAGACCGCCTTTTTAGACGGGGGGGCTCTAACGCGAGGCATCGCGGCGTCACACGCCTTCGCCATAGCCTCGCAGAGTCGAGTCGCATCCTCGTCTATATCGGCCAATGGTGGACCCGGTATCCACGCCTGGACAAGGACTGCCTCCTGCAGTAGTTCCCTGTTCAGGCGCTTTAACGCCCAGCGAGGCCCATCCAACCTTGGCTGGCTCGGGGCTCTCGGGGTGTCTGGAGACGAGTTTGAGACGCTGAAGGTAATATACCTATGATCTGACAGCGTCTCCTCGTTCTCCAGAACCTCCCACCCCTGGACACGGTGTGCGATGGGAGGGGTCGCGAATGAAACATCCACGACTGACCCCCCGTTACGGCGCACACACGTATCCACCGTGCCGCGGTTGAGGATGCTCAACCCGCACTCCACCAGCCATTCTTCCAGTACTCTCCCCCTATGGTCCGTCGTCGCCGAACCCCAAGCCCTAGACTTGGCGTTGAGGTCTCCAAGGACGACGACGGGACTGGGAGAGATCTGGCCGACCGCAACCCCCAACAACGCGAGGTAGCGCTCGAAGTCGGCGAGTGGTCGGTTGGGGGAGAAGTACACCCCAATTACGACCAGTACGCCGACTTTTGCCACCACGAATCCTTCCCCTCTACTTACAGCAGTAAGAGGGGGGCCTCCCGCCGCACAGCGCTGTATAATCGCCACCGAACCACCGCGATCCCCGACCCAATCCGAACGGACCGGGACGCGATACGGCTCGGCGGCGACAGCTAAATGGACCTGCCACTCCGCCATGGCCTGGACAAACAGGTCCTGGGCCGCGGCGGAGTGGTTGAGGTTCCCCTGCAGGAATCGGAGGTCCATACTAATGGACCTCCATTGGCGACTCCGTGTCACCCGGGGGCGGGTTCGCAGGCTGCGGCTTGGCCTTCCTGGCCCTTGCCGCAGCCTTCTTCGCTGCCTTCTTTGTTGGGGGCTTGGCACAGGCCTTGCCCCCAGCGAGGTGATCCGCCTTTTTCCCAGCTGCCTCGCAGACGGGGCAGTGGGGCTTGGCGGAGCACTCCCGAGCCTTGTGGCCCGCTTGACCGCAGCACAGACAGTTCTGGCTGCGGTCGACCTCCGACGAGCACTGGGCCCCAATGTGGCCTAGTGCAAAGCACCGGTAGCACCGGCGGGGGAGGGCGTCGAGGATTTTCACCCCGACTGCCACCCACCCGACCTGGAAACGTCCGGCTGCCACTACTTTTTTGGCGACTGTGACGGGGCACTTTACCAAGGCCGTGCCCACGCCCCCGGGTCCTTTCCTTATTTCGCCAGACTTTACCTCGTCTGGCGAACACCCTCCGGCTTTTGCGACCGCAGCCGCCAACTCCTTCGGGGTGACAGAGTCATCCAGACCGGTTACCCTCAGGTCGACTGAGGTCACCGGCCTGGAGACCTTCACGTCCTCCGGGGAGAACAGTCCCCGGAGCTTCTCGGCCAGTAGGTCAGCCTTGCCCCCACTCGCCGCCCCTGGGACCTCCAGGATACGGGCCCCAGTCGCCGCCTGCCGGAAGCGTACGGAGGAGATCCCTAGGTCTCCCAAGTCGAGCTTCGACTTGGCCTCGGCGATCACCTCCCCGTACGTCCTTCCCCTCTCCTCGGCCCCCCGTTGCAGCGCAATAACCACCGCAGCTGAACGGGGGGCATGAAGTTTCGGGGCTTTGCCCTTTTCGGCCGCCGCCTGCTGTGGTGCCGCTGGCTTAGTGGGCGCCGACGCCCTTGGCGCCTTATCAGCTGGGTCCTGTCTCTGCTTGTTGCGGCGACGAGGACCAACTGTCTTCCAGCCCTCTTTTTCCGGCGTCTGGCTACTACCTGCCGGAGCAGGTGCTGCCTGAGCAGGAGCAGTTGGGGCAGAGGGAGCTGGGGAGGCCTTTTTGCCTTTCTTCCCCTTCTTCCTCTTCTTCTTGCCAGATGTGGTGGCATCTGGGGCAGCCGTAGGCGCTTTCTCCGTCTTGTCAGCTTTTGCAGCTGAAGTGGGGGCAGTTTTTTCAGCCGGCACCTTCTTGGAAGCAGGTTTTGGTGACGAAGGCACCTCCTCATCTTCCTGCGCTCGTTCCGCTGCTAATGGCGGGCGGTGGCGCTTTGGGGGCAGAAGCCGCCCGTCCACCTCCAGGCTCTCGATCCGAGCTCCCATCCTTGCCAGTGAGGCTTGGAGGTCTTGGACCTCGGCTGATGGTTTGGGGGCAGCGCACTCCTTGTTGCCCCTTACCTCAGCCCTCAGCGCGGCCATCTCCTCACTAAGCCGTTCGAGCCTGCCCTTGAGAAGTGTGTTCTCCGTTTGGAGCCTGGCCACCTCGTCTGCAGGCGTTCGTGAGGCCAGCTCTTCGAACACCTCGCGGAGCACCTCGACGGACTTCTTAAGGGCGCTTTGAAAGGTGCCCTTAAGATTGCCCGACTTGTTCCCTACCAGTTCGATGGCCGTCAGGCTTTCCTTGACCCGGGAGGACAGGGCGACCGCTGGTGCCTCCCTTGTCGAGCCCCAAGAAGCCACGGCACTCAGGTACGTCTTGGCGGCATCCGAGCGTGGCTTGGGCGTTGCCGCCACCACCGCCCTCTCCACCTCCATCTCCATCTCTTGCTGCTCAGCGGCAGCAAGCTCGGCTCTGGCCTTTGCCATGCCCACATACTTGCCAGTTGTCGGGGGTCTCCCAGGACCGCGCTTCGACAACTTGGTCTTATCGGAGTGCGCGCCTCTGTCCGAGTCGGACCCGCTACTCCCGCCTCTCCTCTCGATGGGGTTCAGCCGCTTTCTCTTCCAGAACCTAGACGGAAGGCTCTCAGAATCGGCCGTCATCGCATCGGAGTCACTCCCTAGGCTGCTGACCAGCGATGGACACCTGGTCCGGCTTAGGGCCTCCTCCACCGTGTTCGAAGTGGCGTCCATCCTCCTCAGGACCACCACTGCTTTTTTGGCAGCAACCTTCGCTACCAAAACTCCCTCCTTCGTCGACGCCGAAGCGTCCGCACCAGAAACCTTCGCAGGCTCTGCAGCAACTCCCTCTTTGCGGCATTCCAGGCGACCGCCCTCCTTAGGGGTATGAATAAAATTCTCCATAATAAGTCCCACGAGTACCGGGGACTCGATACGACCCAGACAGTGCCCTCGTGTATCTGGGAAGGGCAGGTGAACCTAACCAAGGCGCTACGCCTAGGTACAGTAGCGACTGGCTTTACCGGCCAGCCATCCTCTAAGAGAACGGACTTCGTGCTGCACCCCCACTTGTCCTACGGGATTTTTTATAGAGGTTTACTCCTCGCAGCCCGGGCGACCAAGCCAAGGCCATCGGTCCCACTCCGATCACGAGACATGACCGCAATCGTCGCGGGATTACGACTTCGAGCTGGGGGCAGGGAAGACAAGTCCCCCCTTGCCTGCCCGACGGCGGGGTAAGCGCACGCCGAGCCCAACTCTGCTTCATCCGCGCAAGCACGTAACGAAGCCTAACGCCCAAGATGGGCCCTCCTCCGTTGTCCCCGAACCCGCCAGCAAAAGCTACCAGATCCGAGAGCACCTTGGATTTTGCCCGACGAGGTGGCCGAGTTGACCCTCCCCGCCGCGCCGCAAGCCTTGCAGGCCTGCCATCCACCGACCACAGGGGTCCGCTGCGACATCGAGTGCCGCACCTCCGCCTCGGTAGCCCGACGGGGTGGCCGAGTTGACCCTCCCCGCCGCGCTCCGCCTCGGTTGCCCGACGGGGTGGCCGAGTTGACCCTCCCCGCCGCGCATTGTGATTTGGTCCGCGCCGGTATACCGGTAGCCCCCATATCTGGGGGCCGTTCCCCTATCCGCCACCTGGGGACGCGCCACGTCGGGGTTCACTTCCCCGCCCACTAGGAGATCCTAGCAGGTCCGTGGAACCTTTTTTTTTTTTTTTTTTTTTGTTTACATGGGGAAAATGCTTTTACGCATACCCACCCGCTGGGGGAGCGGATGGGTTATGTCGGACTCGGCCCACTGGTGCCCATACCGACTAAAAACCCCACGATGTTCCTCCGTCTTCGACTAGTGACAGGGGGGCACGGGACCGCTTGCGCATTCTCCGCAGCCCCTGTCGATGCCGCTGTCCGCTTGTAAAGAGCGGACCCGCCTCGGTGTGAAGCTGTAAAATGGCTTCTCTACCTCGTGTGATGCTCCGGAACATATGGGAGCATCTACACCTCGTGAGGACCTATCCCTAGTGTGGGACGCCGGGTACCCCCGCACCCGACGCCCCAGGTCCTCCAAGCGGAGACGGGGTGCGGGCTCGATTAGCCCGCCTCCGTGTCCGCGCTCTCCGGAGCGGGAGAGAGAGGGGGTCCCTCTCTCTCTCCCGCTCGTCTTCCTCCCTCTGCGAGACAATAATCTCACAGAAGGAGGCCACCGCCTCCCATGACGTCTCGTCTTCGACCATCTTCGGAATGATGGTCGACAACGAGAGGTCTGACCCCACAGCTGCGACTAAAGATTGCCGCGGCTCGGCTCCTCCTGGGCATGCCTCCAGCGCGTGCTGGGCTGTGTCCTCCTCACAGCCGCACTGGTGGCAGGCCAGGGAGGCTTCTCTTCGGGCGACGCGACACAAGTATCTCCCGAAACATCCGTGTCCCGAGAGAACCTGCGTCAGCCGAAAGGAAAGCCTCCCGTGTCTCCTCTGAACCCATTCCTCGAGTACGGGCTGGATCGCTTGAAGGAATCGTTGAGCGCCAGCCCCCCTCCGTTCCACTCCTATAAGGAGCCGCTCCTTCCACTTGGCCAGAGCGGATGCTTTGGCGTTGATACGCCATTGCACCACCTCCTGTGGCGCCAGCCGCTCGCTGCGCCAGTAGACCGAGGCCAAGACTTCGGCCTCAAGGTCCCATGGCAGTGTTCCAGCGATGGCGCATGCCACCTCGTGGGAGATTGTGCGGTAGCCCCGGCACACTCTCACCGCCATCACCCTCTGGGCTGCGATCAGCAGGGCAGTGGTCTGCCGATCGAGCCTCCCTGCCCATATGGGAGCACCATACAGGGCCATAGAACTGACCACCGCTGTATAGAGGCGGCGGCAGCTCCCTCCTCCCCCTCCGATGTTCGGAAGAAGGCGACTTAGTGCGCCAGCTGCCCCCACGATTTTTGGGGACAGCTGCTGCACATGCGCCTTAAACTGCCATCTGCTGTCCAGGACGACGCCGAGGTATTTCAGCGTCGACCGGACAGGGATAGATATCCCACCAACCACTATGGTGGTGCCTGCAGGTGGCGCTCGTCTCGGGCCATGAAAGCAAATAGCCTCGGACTTGTGGAGCGCCACCTCCAGACCCAGCATACGGATCCTGGATACGGTCGTTGCTACTGCGGCCGTCGCCAGGATCTTCGCCTCCCTATAATTGTCCCCCCGCGCGGTAACCAACGTATCGTCAGCGTAACAAATGACGCCGACGTTAGGAAGGTTAGCGCACCGGAGGACCCAATCATACCCAATGTTCCACAGGAGTGGCCCAAGGGCAGACCCCTGCGGAACACCGCGCGTCATGGGACTACGTCCCTCTCCCTCGATCGTCGGGAAGACTACCTCTCTGTCAGAGAGATAGTCCCCGACGAGCCTCCGGAGGTATTGAGGCACCCTATGGTACTCCAATCCTCCAATAATGGTACTCCAGGGCAACGTGTTGAAGGCATTCGCAATGTCTAACGAGACAGCCAACAACACGCCCCCATTCGAGCACGCCTCCTCCGAGAGGTCTCGGACGTGGGCCATCGCACCTATCGTCGATCGACCCCTCCTAAACCCGAATTGCACGGGAGCCAAGTCAGGCCCCATAGTCTCGAGGTGCTTGATGAGGCGGGCAGCGACCACACGCTCCAGTAGCTTGCCAGCCTCATCAAGCAGCACAATCGGGCGATAGCCCGATGGTTCTTCCGCGGGGCGGCCCTCCTTTCTGAGGAGGACCAGTTTGCCTCTTTTCCATCTTTTTGGAAATCTTCCCTCTCTGAGGCACCGGTTAAATAAGGCCATCAGGGCGGGTCCAAGGTGCTCCAAGGAGAGGGCCCACGCACGGCCTGGTATGCCATCTGGCCCGGGCGCTGTGGTTTTGGCCCTCATCCTGAGCACTGCTGCACTCAACTCGCCCTCGGAAATAGGGGCAGGATCCTCCTCATCATTCCCGTAAAGACCCTCTCGGCCTTCAAGGCCTTCAGCGGTGGGAGGTGTGAAATCGGTCCCCGGAGCTCCGGGAAACAAGCCTTCAACCACCCTCTGGAGCACTGTCGACGAGAGCAACGCAGTAGTTGGGGGCGCCCATGGGCGAAGTTTTTGTCTCGCCCATTTATACGGACGGCCCCATGGGTCACGTTCCAGCCCCGCAAGCAACTGCTCCCAAGCCTGCCTCTTGGCCTCGTCTATTGCGACTCGAAGGGCCCTGGAAGCCTCCCTGTAGGCGGCATATAGCGACTGGGCTATTCCGGGCTCTTGTCGCCTTCGCCTTCGATAACGCTGACATTGGCGGCGTTTCTCAACACAATGCCGGCGGAGTTCGGCAATTTCCTCCGACCACCAGTAGACTTGGCGTCTGGGCTGTGAGGCTCGCGCACGCGGCATCGCCGCATCACACACGCGCGTAAGTGCCTCGCATAGTCCGTCCGCCATCTCATCCACGTCTACTGGCTCCGGCTCCAAAGCAGCACCACTCCATGCCTCAACAATGGCCGCCTCCTTCAGCGCTTCAACATTGAGGCGCTTTAAAGCCCATCGCGGCCCAATCTCGCGCGGTTCCTCCCTCACCGCATCCGCCAGAGACGAGGAGACGCTGAACCGGATATACCGGTGATCCGAGAGTGTCTCCTCGTCGACCAGTACCTGCCAGTCGTGTATGCGACAGGCAAGGTCTGGGGTGGCGAATGTCAGATCGACTATCGAACCCCCCCACTGACGGACACAGGTGTTCTCGGACCCACGATTTAAGAGGCAGAGTCCCACCTCAGCCATCCACTCGACCACCGTCTCCCCTCTAGGGTCTGTCATCGGGGACCCCCAAGCCAGTGATTTGGCGTTGAAATCCCCGAGAACGAGCACCGGGAGCGGGCGGGTCTGACCAATTAAGGTCCCCACCTCGCTCAAGAGAGTCTCCAGCTCGTGACGGGGCCTATTACCGGAGTGGTAAATCCCCACAACCATCACTCTGCCCACCATGGCAGCAACGAACCCCTTGCCCCGTGATCTAAATTCAAGGGGGGGGGATCGGACCGGCGATTGAGTAGTGATTGCTACTAAGCCGTCCAGATCTCCCACCCAGTCCGGTCTTGGCGGGATCGCGTACGGCTCGGCAATCACTCCCACATGGATCGACCGCTCCGCTAGGCACTGCAGGAGAAGATCCTGAGCACGAGCGGAGTGGTTGATATTCGCCTGGAGAAAAGCTAGGGCCATAACTAACTAACTTTCCTCCATGCGATCCGCCTGCCCTGTATCAGGGGGAGGTGGCTGCGACTGAGCCTTAGCTCCAGCCGCAGTGGCCTTCCGCTTGGCCCCTGTCTTTGACGGGGGCTTGGCGCATGCCTTGCCCCCGGAGAGGTGGTCTGCTACTTTCCCCGCTGCTGCACAAAGGGAGCAGTGGGGAGCGGCAGAGCATTCTCGGGCCGTGTGGCCCTTTTTACCGCAGCGGTAACATTCTTCGCTGCGGTCAACTTCAGCCTGGCATTGGGCCCCAATGTGGCCCTGTGTGAGGCATCTGTAGCAGCGCCGGGGTCTGGCATCAAGGATGCGAACCTGCGCTGCTACCCATCCGACTAGGACGCGTCCCTTGCCGGCGATCTTCTTCGCAACTGCTATGGGGCAGCGCACGAACGATGTGCCCATCCCTCCTGGGCCCCTGCGGATGGCGCCGACCGCTATCACAGACGCCTCGCACTCACCCGCCTTCGCTAGGGCTTCCGCCAACTCCTCCGGCACAACTGAGTCGTCAAGACCACTGACCCTCAGATCAGCGGTGGCAGTCGGTCTAGAGATGCGCACCTCCTGTTCCTCCTCAAAGATCTCCCTTAGCTTCCCGGCAAGAACATCCGCTTTACCAGCGTTGTCCGCGCCAGAAACCTCCAGGATTCTTGCTCCAGTGGCCGCCGTTCTGATTTTAAGGGGTGGCACTCCCAACTCATCCAACTTTATACGCCCTTTGGCCACCTCCAAAACCTTGGCGTAGTTGATGCCTTTCTCCGCAGCCCCCGACTGCAGTGTGATAACTACTGCGGCTGTGCGGGGGGGGCGGAGTTTGGCCTTCCTTCTTTTACGCTTCGGCGGCGACGACTTTGGCGCTGCCTGGGGCCTGGGAGGGGCCCGACCTGGAGGGGCGGATCTTTCCCTTGGAGGCGGTCCCGTCTTTGGCGGAGCTGCAGTCCTCTCCTCCTTCCTGCGAGACTGGCCCCGTCTCGTCACGGTAGTCCACTCCTCAGAGGGAGGGACTGCGTCAGGAGCCAGTGATCGGCTTGGAGGCGCTGCCTCTGTCGCAGGAGCGCCTCTTCCTCCTTTTGGTGCTGCCCGCTTGGCGGCCGTCTGGGCCTTTGCCGGAGCGCTAGTTGGCGCAGCAACACCTCGGCTGACGCTCTCCGCTGGACGGACCTCAGCCTCCCTTCGCCGATCTGCGGCCAGAGGGGGTCTGTGGGTCCTCTCAGGCAGCAGCCTCTCCTCTAAGCCCTCAAAGCGGGCATTGATCATAGTGCCGACTTGCACCATGATCTGCCGCACTACGTCCTCCGTGGAGGGGGCTTGAGCCGGGGTCGGAGTCGGCACCGGGTTCGGCGCCGGTCGGACAGCGGACGCCCTCATCTCCGCTAATTCGCGTCGGAGTTCATTGACGTCCGACGCGAGTTGTTTATTGGCCCTTACTAGCAGGGCCATCTCCTCTGTCATAGTGCGGGCACGTGTCTCTTCAAAAGAGGCTTTTATTGTGGCCGCAGCTTCCTTCAGGGACCTGATGGAGGTGCCCTTTAAATTCCTGGACTTGGTGGCCACAGATATAATTGTGTCCACCGAGCCCAGGAGCATCGTCTCCAACTGGGCGGCGTCACAGCCGCTCACCTGAGGTGGAGCAGCCACAGCCGCAGGCTTCTTCCGGTATAAGGCGGCAGGTGTAGTTGCCGCCTTGTTTTGTCGCTGTTCCTCCGCCAGCGCCTCCTCCTGGGCTCGATGAATATCGGCCCTTGCTCCCGCTAGGTCGCCATGAAGGCTTCCCTTCCCGCGCCGTGAGGGGGTGTGCTCCTCGTCCCCGCTCTTTCGGCGTTTCCTCATCTGGTGTATAACACCACCGCGAGACGATACCGTGTCCCACGTTCTCGCGTCCGAGTCCGAGTCCGACGAAGCCGGAAGCAGACTCTCCGTGGCCTGTAGGGCCATCTCCTCATCCCCGATGGGAGTGGAGGAGGCATCAGAGGCCTCACCTTCTCTCCCATCCATTTTTGCCGGTGTGGCGCAGAGAGTGCGCTCCAGCACGACACGGGCCTCCCGTAAGATATACGGGGACACGCGTCTCTCCTTCCGACTTCCTGGGAAGTCGTCGATGCGCGAGCCCCGATCGGAGCCCGCAAGGCGATGGTTGCCCCCCCCAGAATACGAGGGGCAGAGTGCCGAAGCACTGCGGGATTCTCCAGCCTCAGAGAGGCTGGTACCCGCCTGGGGTAAACTATTTCCAGTCGCCATTGTGTTTCATGTTGTTTTCCTTTTTAATTAACCAGAGGTGAGGTCCTCTGGAGCGCCCTAGGGACCGGGTTCCCCCCGGCCATGCATCCTATTGGCGGGCGCCAGAACCGTAGGATTCGGAGACGCATAATGCCCGACGGGGTGGCCGAGTTGACCCTCCCCGCCGCGCCGCAAGCCTTGCAGGCCTGCCATCCCACGACCACAAGGGTCCGCTGCGACATCGGGTGCCGCACCTCCGCCTCGGTTGCCCGACGGGGTGGCCGAGTTGACCCTCCCCGCCGCGCTCCTCCTCGGTTGCCCGACGGGGTGGCCGAGTTGACCCTCCCCGCCGCGCTGTGATTTGGTCCGCGCCGGTATACCGGTAGCCCCCATATCTGGGGGCCGTTCCCCTATCCGCCACCTGGGGACGCGCCACGTCGGGGTTCACCTCCCCGCCCACTAGGAGAGCCTAGCAGGTCCGTGGAGGTCCGTGGAACCTAACCTTTTTTTTTTTTTAAATTCACATGGGGAAAATGCCTTTACGCATACCCACCCGCTGGGGGAGCGGATGAGTTATGTCGGACTCGGCCCACTGGTGCCCATACCGACTAAAAACCCCACGATGTTCCTCCGTCGTCGACTAGTGACAGGGGGCACGGGACCGCTTGCGCATACTCCGCAGCCCCTGTCGACGCCGCTGTCCGCTTGTAAAGAGCGGACCCGCCTCGGTGTTAAGCTGTAAAAAAGCTTCTCCACCTCGTGTGATGCTCCGGAACATATGGGAGCATCTACACCTCGTGAGGACCTATCACTGGTGTGGGGCGCCGGGTACCCCCGCATCCGACGCCCCAGGTCCTCCAAGCGGAGACGGGGTGCGGGCTCGATTAGCCCGCCTCCGTGTCCGCGCTCTCCGGAGCGGGAGAGAGAGGGGGTCTCTCTCTCTCTCCCGCTCGTCTTCCTCCCTCTTCGAGACAATAATCTCACAGAAGGAGGCCACCGCCTCCCATGACGTCTCGTTGTCGACCATCTTCGGAATGATGGTCGACAACGAGAGGTCTGACCCCACAGCCGCGATCAGGGATTGCCGCGACTCGGCTCCTCCTGGGCATGACTCCAGTGCGTGCTGGGCTGTGTCCTCCTCACAGCCGCACTGGTGGCAGGCCGGGGAGGCTTCTCTTCGGGCGACGTGACACAGGTATCTCCCGAAACATCCGTGTCCCGAGAGAACCTGCGTCAGCCGAAAGGAAAGCCTCCCATGTCCCCTTTGCACCCATTCTTCGAGTACGGGCTGGATCGCTTGAAGAAGTCGTTGAGCGCCAGCCCCCCTCCGTTCCACTCCTATAAGGAGCCGCTCCTTCCACTTAGCCAAAGCGGATGCCTTGGCGTTAATGCGACATTGCACCATCTCCTGTGGCGCCAGTCGCTCGCTGCGCCAGTAGACCGAGGCCAAGACTTCGGCCTCAAGGTCCCACGGCAGCGTTCCTGCGATGGCGCACGCCACTTCGTGGGAGATTGTGCGGTACCCCCGGCACACTCTCACCGCCATCACCCTTTGGGCTGCGATCAGCAGGGCAGTGGTCTGCCGATCGAGCCTCCCTGCCCATATGGGAGCACCATACAGGGCCATGGAACTGACCACCGCTGTATAGAGGCGGCGGCAGCTCCCTCCTCCCCCTCCGATATTCGGAAGAAGGCGACTTAGTGCGCCAGCTGCCCCCACGATTTTTGGGGACAGCTGCCGCACATGCGCCTTAAACTGCCATCTGCTGTCCAGGACGACGCCGAGGTATTTCAGCGTCGACCGGACAGGGATGGAGATCCCACCAACCACTATGGTGGTGCCTGCAGGTGGCGCTCGTCTCGGGCCATGAAAGCAAATAGCCTCGGACTTGTGGAGCGCCACCTCCAGACCTAGCATACGGATCCTGGATACGGTCGTTGCTACTGCGGCCGTCGCCAGGATCTTCGCCTCCCTATAATTGTCCCCCCGCGCGGTAACCAACGTATCGTCAGCGTAACAAATGACGCCGACGTTAGGAAGGTTAGCGCACCGGAGGACCCAATCATACCCGATATTCCACAGGAGTGGCCCAAGGGCAGACCCCTGCGGAACACCGCGCGTCATGGGACTACGTCCCTCTCCATCGATCGTCGGGAAGACTACCTCTCTATCGGAGAGATAGTCCCCGACGAGTCTTCGGAGGTATTGGGGTACCCTATGGTACTCCAATCCCCCAATGATCGTACTCCAGGGCAGTGTGTTGAAAGCGTTGGAAATGTCCAACGAGACAGCCAACAACACCCCCCCATTGGAGCACGCCTCCTCAGACAAGTCTCTGACGTAGGATATCGCCCCTATCGTCGAGCGACCTCTCCGGAACCCAAATTGGACAGGCGCCAAATCAGGTCCTACTGTCTCAAGGTGCTTGACGAGGCGGGCAGCGACCACACGCTCCAGTAGCTTGCCCGCCTCATCAAGCAGCACAATCGGACGATAGCCCGACGGTTCATCCGCGGGGCGACCCTCCTTTCTGAGGAGGACGAGTTTACCCTTTTTCCACCTCCTTGGGAACCTACCTTCTCTAAGGCACCTGTCAAACAAGGCCATCAGAGTGGGACCTAGGTGCTCTAAGGAGAGGGCCCATGCACGGCCTGGTATGCCATCTGGCCCGGGCGCTGTGGTTTTGGCCCTCATCCTGAGCACCGCTACACCTAACTCACCCTCAGAGATAGGGGCAGGTACTTCCTCCTCCTCATTCCTGTCGAGGACGCTCGACGGGTCTTCAGCGGTGGGAGGCGTGAAATCGGTCCCCGGAGCTCCGGGGAACAAGCCATCAACCACCCTTCGAAGCGCTGCCAGCGGGAGCAAAGCAGTGGTGGGGGGCGCCCAAGGGCGGAGCTTCTGTCTCGCCCATTTATACGGGCGGCCCCATGGATCACGCTCCAGCCCCGCAAGCAGCTGCTCCCAAGCCTGCCTCTTGGCCTCATCTATCGCCACTCGAAGGGCCCTGGAAGCCTCCCTGTAGGCGGTGTACAGCGACTGGGCTATTTCGGGCTCCCGCCGCCTTCGCCTTCGATACCGCTGAAATCGGCGGCGTTCCTCGACACAATGTCGGCGGAGTTCGGCAATCTCCTCCGACCACCAGTAGACTTGGCGTCTGGGCTGTGAGGCTCGCGCACGCGGCATCGCCGCATCACACACGCGCGTAAGCGCCTCACACAGTCCATCCGCCATCTCATCCACATCTACTGGCTCCGGCTCCAGAGCAGTGCCACTCCACGCCTCGACAATGGCCGCCTCCTTCAGCGCTTCGACATTGAGGCGCTTCAGAGCCCATCGCGGCCCAATCTCGCTCGGCTCCTCCCTCGCCGTATCCACCAGAGACGCGGAGACGCTGAACCGGATATACCGGTGATCCGAGAGAGTCTCCTCGTCGACCAGTACCTGCCAGTCGTGTATGCGACAGGCAAGGTCTGGGGTGGCGAATGTCAAATCGACTATCGAGCCCCCCCACTGACGGACACAGGTGTTTTCAGACCCCTGATTCAACAGGCAAAGACCAAACTCCGCCATCCACTCTACCACAGTCTCCCCTCTTGGATCTGTCGTCGGGGACCCCCACGCCACTGATTTGGCGTTGAAGTCCCCGAGAACGATCACCGGGAGCGGGCGGGTCTGACCAATTAAGGTCCCCACCTCGCTCAGGAGAGTCTCCAGCTCGTGACGGGGCCTATTGCCAGAGTGATAGACCCCCACAACCATCATCCTGCCCACCATGGCAGCAACGTACCCCTTGCCTCTCGATCTGCTTTCAAGAGGGGGGGATCGGACCGGCGATTGAGTGGTGATTGCCACCAAGCCGTCCAGGTCTCCCACCCAGTCAGGTCTAGGCGGGATCGCGTACGGCTCGGCAATCACTCCCACGTGAATAGACCGCTCCGCAAGACACTGCAGGAGAAGATCCTGAGCGCGAGCGGAGTGGTTAATGTTCGCCTGGAGGAAAGTTAGGGCCATAACTAACTTTCCTCCATGCGATCCGCCTGCCCTGTATCAGGGGGAGGTGGCTGCGACTGAGCCTTAGCTCCGGCCGCAGCGGCCTTCCGTTTGGCCCCTGTCTTTGACGGGGGCTTGGCGCATGCCTTGCCCCCGGAGAGGTGGTCTGCCGCTTTCCCCGCTGCTGCACAAAGGGAGCAGTGAGGAGCGGCAGAGCAATCTCGGGCCGTGTGGCCCTTCTTACCGCAGCGGTAACACTCTTCGCTGCGGTCGACTTCAGCCTTGCATTGGGCTCCAATATGGCCCTGTACGAGGCATCTGTAGCAGCGCCGAGGTCTGGCATCGAGGATGCGAACCTGCGCTGCTACCCATCCGACTAGTACGCGTCCCGTGCCGGCGATCTTCTTCGCGACCGCTATGGGGCAGCGCACGAACGATGTGCCCATCCCTCCTGGGCCCCTGCGGATGGCGCCGACTGCTATCACCGACGCCTCACACTCACCCGCCTTTGCTAGGGCTTCCGCCAGCTCCTCCGGCACGACTGAGTCGTCAAGACCGCTGACCCTTAGATCAGCGGTGGCAGTCGGTCTGGAGATGCGAATCTCCTGTTCTCCCTCGAAGATCTCCCTGAGCTTCCCGGCAAGAACATCTGCTTTACTAGCGTTGTCCGCGCCAGGAACCTCAAGGATTCTCGCTCCAGTGGCCGCTGTTCTAATTTTTAGGGGTGGAACCCCCAGCTCATCCAGCTTTATTTGCCCCTTGGCCACCTCTAGCACCTTGGCGTAGTTTATGCCTTTCTCCGCTGCCCCCGACTGCAGTGTGATGACTACTGCTGCTGTGCGCGGGGGGCGGAGTTTGGCCTTCCTCCTCTTACGCTTCGGCTGCGTCTTTGGCGCTGCCTGCGGTCTGTGAGGGGCTCGACCCGGAGGGGCGGACCTTTCCCTTGGAGGCGGTCCCGCCTTTGGCGGTGCTGCAACCCTTTCCTCCTTCCTGCGAGTCTGGCCCCGTCTCGTCACGGTAGTCCACTCCTCGGAGGGAGGGACTGCGTTAGGAGCCGTTGTTTGACTTGGAGGCGCTGTCTCAGTCGCAGGTGCGCCTCTTCCTCCTTTTGGTGCTGCTCGCTTGGCAGCCGTCTGGGCCTTTGCCGGAGCGCTAGTTGGCGCAGCAGCACCTCGGCTGACGCTCTCCGCTTGACGGACCTCAGCCTCCCTTCGCCGATCTGCGGCCAGAGGGGGTCTGTGGGTCCTCTCAGGCAGAAGCCTCTCCTCTAGGCCCTCAAAACGGGCACTAATCATAGTGCCGACTTGCACCATGATTTGTCGCACTACGTCCTCCGTGGAGGGGGCTTGGGCCGGGGTTGGAGTCGGCACCGGATTCGGCGCCGGTCGGACAGCGGACGCCCTCATCTCTGCTAATTCGCGCCGGAGTTCGTTGACATCCGACGCGAGTTGCTTATTGGCCCTTACCAGCAGGGCCATCTCCTCCGTCATTGTGCGGGCACGAGTCTCCTCAAAAGAGGCCTTTATCGTGGCCGCAGCTTCCTTCAGGGACCTGATGGAGGTGCCCTTTAAATTCCTGGACTTGGTGGCCACAGATATAATTGTGTCCACCGAGCCCAGGAGCATCGTCTCCAACTGGGCGGCGTCACAGCCGCTCACCTGAGGTGGAGCAGCCACAGCCGCAGGTTTTTTCCGGTATAAGGCGGCGGGTGTAGTTGCCGCCTTATGTATTTGCTCCTCCGCTAGCGCCTGTTCCTGAGCTCGATGCAGATCAGCCCTAGCTCCCGCTAGTTCTGCATGAGCCCTGGAAGGGCTTCCTTTCCCACGCCGTGAGGGGGTGGGCTCCTCGTCCCCGCTCTTCCGGCGTGTGGAACCTAACCTAACCTTTTTTTTTTTTTTTTTTTTTTTTTTTTTTTTTTTTTTTTTGACGCTGGGAAAAATGCGTTACGCATCCCCTCCCATGGGGATGGGAGGGGTATGTGGGACTCCCCGGTCCTACGACCGGTATACCCACTAAACAACCCAGCGGCACTCCGGCGTCGTCTATGTGGTGAGGGACTGGGAAACCGGCAGGAGCCTTTTCATCCAGTCCCCCGCCGACGACCGCCCGCCTTGACAGCGGGGCCTCCACGCCCCCCCTTGCAGAGGGGGGGCCCGGGAACAACTGCGAGTGCTCAGTCGTTCCCGTCCGACGGGGGTGATGGATATGTGCAATGCGGGAGGAGGCGTCCCCACGCCTGCCTCCCGCTATCCATCACCAGAGGAAGGAGGAGGCGACTATTGCCGCCTTCTCCCACCCCTTCTCCGCCTACGCAGAGGCGCCGCGAGAGGATCTTCCTCCCGCGCGCGCTCTGCCGCCTCCTTCTGGGACATCACGTCCTCGCAGAAGGAGGCGACCGCTGCCCAGGCCCCCTCGCTCTCCAGCATGGAATGAACCACGCTGGGAAGCGAGAGGTCTGGCCCCACTGCCGCGACCAGGGCACGGCGCGGCTCGGACCACGACGGGCACACCTCGAGGGTGTGCTGCGCCGTGTCCTCCGTCGCGCCACAGTCGTGGCACGACGGGTCCCCCTCTCTTCCGATCCGGTGCAGGTACGATCCGAAGCATCCATGCCCGGATAGCACCTGCACCAGACGGAAAGAGAGGAAGCCGTGGGACCTCTCGAGCCAATCGCGCAGGATTGGCCCGAGAGCGTCCAACGTTCTGCGGCCGAACGTGGCAGAGGCGAGGTCCTCCGTCCAGTGTTGGACGACCGCGTCCCTCGCCTCTCGCCGCACGGCCTCCCGCTCTTCTGGGGCCGGGCGCTCCCCGAGAGCCCTGCGCCCCACCGTCCACTCATACACTCTGGCGAGCACCCACGCCTCGAGCTCCCAAGGAGGGGTGCCCGCCAGAGCGCATGAGGCCGCGAAGCCTACCGAGCGGTAGGCTCTCGCCACCCGAACCTAACCTTTTTTTTTTTTTTTTTTTTTTTTTTTTTTTTTTTTTTTTTTTTTTTTTTTTTTTTTTTTTTTGACGCTGGGAAAAATGCGTTACGCATCCCCTCCCATGGGGATGGGAGGGGTATGTGGGACTCCCCGGTCCTGCGACCGGTATACCCACTAAACAACCCAGCGGCACTCCGGCGTCGTCTATGTGGTGAGGGACTGGGAAACCGGCAGGAGCCTTTTCATCCAGTCCCCCGCCGACGACCGCCCGCCTTGACAGCGGGGCCTCCACGCCCCCCCCTTGCAGAGGGGGGCCCCGGGAACGACTGCGAGTGCTCAGTCGTTCCCGTCCGACGGGGGTGATGGATAAGTGCAATGCAGGAGGAGGCGTCCCCACGCCTGCCTCCCGCTATCCATCACCAGAGGGAGAGGAGGCGACTATGGCCGCCTTCTCCCACCTCTTCTCCGCCTACGCAGAGGCGCCGCGAGAGGATCTTCCTCCCGCGCGCGCTCTGCCGCCTCCTTCTGGGACATCACGTCCTCGCAGAAGGAGGCGACCGCTGCCCAGGCCCCCTCGCTCTCCAGCATGGAATGAACCACGCTGGGAAGCGAGAGGTCCTGCCCCACTGCCGCGACCAGGGCGTGGCGCGGCTCGGACCACGACGGGCACACCTCGAGGGTGTGCTGCGCCGTGTCCTCCGTCGCGCCACAGGCGTGGCACGACGGCGTTCCCTCTCTTCCGATCCGGTGCAGGTACGATCCGAAGCATCCATGCCCGGATAGCACCTGCACCAGACGGAAAGAGAGGAAGCCGTGGGACCTCTCGAGCCAATCACGCAGGATTGGCCCGAGAGCATCCAACGTTCTGCGGCCGAACGTGGCAGAGGCGAGGTCCTCCGTCCAGTGTTGGACGACTGCGTCCCTCGCCTCTCGCCGCACGGCCTCCCGCTCTTCTGGGGCCGGGCGCTCCCCGAGAGCCCTGCGCCCCGCCGTCCACTCATATACTCTGGCGAGCACCCACGCCTCGAGCTCCCAAGGAGGGGTGCCCGCCAGAGCGCATGAGGCCGCGAAGCCTACCGAGCGGTAGGCTCTCGCCACCCGCTGCGCGATGGCCCTTTGGGGCCTTCGGATCACGGTGGCGTTCTCCCTCCTATGGAGGGAGTCCGCCCAGATCGGGGCCCCGTAGAGGGCCATGCTCTTCAGGATGCCGGCATACAGCTGCCGGCATCGCGCTTTGGGCCCTCCCAGATTTGGGAGGAGCCACGAGAGCGCCCCCGCGGCCTTCAGCAGGCGCGCTGACAGCCCGCTAAAGTGCGGGCTGAAACGCCACCTGCTGTCGAGCACAAGGCCCAGATATTTCATCTGGGCCTTCACTTCGACCCTGACGCCCTCCACCACGATGTGGGCGTCAGTGGGGATGCGCTGCCGAGGCCCGTGGAAAAACACGGCCTCGGTCTTGTGCAGCGCCACCCCCAATCCAAGCCGGCGGATCCTTCCAGCGACCAGGGATCCGCCGGCCGAGGCCAGGCTCGCCGCCTCCCGAAAATCTCTCCCCCGGGCAGTGAGAAGAGTGTCATCTGCATAGCAGATGACACTCGTGCCCCGGAGGAGAGCTCCCCGCAGGAGCCAGTCGAAACCGATGTTCCACAGGAGTGGGCCTAAAACCGACCCCTGTGGAACACCGGACCCCACGCCGTACCGCCGCATCTGGCCCGCCTTGTCTACCAGGAGGACCGCTCGGTCCTCCAGGTAGCTGGCCAGCAGCCTCCGCAGATACCGAGGCACCCCGTGGTAACGGAGTGCCTCAAGTATCGTAGAGTGGGGGACGGAGTTGAAGGCGTTGGCTATGTCGAATGACACAGCCAAAACCCCGTCCCCCACCTCCACGGCCTCCCGCACTTGGCCCTTCAACCGGGCCAGCGCGTCCACCGTCGAACGCCCCCTTCGGAAACCGAATTGGGCGTCCGACAGATTCGGCCCCACCTCCGCCAGAAGGCCATTCAGCCTTCTGGCGATTACCCCCTCAAACATCTTACCGACCTCATCGAGAAGAACGATGGGCCGGTATGCCGAGGGGGAGTCCGCCGGGCGTCCCTCCTTTCGGAGGAGGCATAATTGCCCCTCCTTCCAAGGTTTCGGGAACCTCCCAGACACGAAGCACGCGCTGAAGAGGTCCCGAAACCTTTGCCCCATTTGAGTGGTGGCGATGGCCACCACCCGTGCGGGGACGCCGTCCGGCCCTGGGGCCGTCTTCTTGGTGCGGAGGCGGATAGTCTCCGCACCAAGTTCCTCCGCCTCGACCGGAGGGACCTCCTCCTCTGGCGGAGCTGCTCCCCGCGGAGGGTCCATTGCTGGTGGGGTGAAGTTGGTTCCTGAAGGAAACAGGGACCGAACCACCCCATCCAGCAATGCCGGCTCCAGGGACTCCGTCAGTGGGGGACCAAAGGGGCGCAGTTTGTTCCGCGCCGCCTTGTATGGTCTCCCGTACGGGTCCCTGTCGAGACCCTCGAGCATCTCGGCTCGCGCCGCGTCTTTGGCGGCGCTCATTGCCGTCTTGAGGACCTTCTTAGCCTCTACGTAAGAGGCATATAGAAGGTCCTCTTGCTCGGGGTATCGCCGCCTGCGCCGCCGACTCCGCGCATACGCCCGCCTCGCCGCCACGCAGGCGGACCGCAGCCCCGCTAGCCCCTCCGACCACCAATAGACGGCGCGACGGGGAGGCGGGCGGCGGGACCGAGGCATGCTGGCGTCGCACACCTCGGTCAGGGACCTCCGCAGCTGGGCTGCTGCGGAGTCCACGTCCAGGACGTCGACCGGAGGGGCGAGCCAGTCCTGGACGAGCGCCGCCTCCTTAGCCGCCTCACGGTCGAGGCGGGTAAGGGCCCACCGCGGAAAGGGGGATCGGCCCGAGGGGGCCGTCCTCCCGGGGCTCTGGGTGGAGACGTCGAACCGCACATAGCGGTGGTCCGACAAAGTCTCCACCAGCTCCACCCGCCAGTTCACAACGCGGGCGGCTAGGACGGGGGTGGCGAACGAAACGTCCACCACTGACCCTCCCCGTTGCCGCACACACGTGTGAACCGCCCCCCTGTTGAGGAGGGACACGCCAGACGAGGCCGCCCAGAATTCGACGGCGCGCCCTCGGACGTTGCAAGAGGCGGCCGGGTTGCCCCAGGCCGCCGACTTGGCGTTCAGGTCGCCCAACACGGCGACCTGGCGCGGCGCCGCCCTCCCGACAACAGCGGTGAGGACTTCGAGAAAATTCTCGAAGTCCTGTAGAGGGCGGTTTGGGGAGAAATATACGCCCACCAAGGCTATTTCCCCCCACGCGGCGGCCACGTATCCCGGTCCCCTCTCTAAAAGCGAGAGGGGAGGGGAGTCTGTGGAAGACCGCGACAACAAAGCTACCAAGCCGTCCCGATCACCCAACCAACTGTCGGGGACCGAGTACGGCTCGGCGACTACCGCCACGTCCACCAACCACTCAGCCATGACCTGCATGAGCAGGTCCTGAGCTGTTTTGCAGTGGTTGGTGTTCGCCTGGAGGATGCGATGCCTATCCATCATTCGGACATCGCACCCTCCTCATCAGCCGCCGAGGCTCCCGCTTCGGGGTCGGCGGTCTCAGCGGCAGGCGGGGCCGTCGCCTGCGCTTTGCCCTTCTTTAGGGGAGGCCTGCAGTTCCTCCCCTTCATTATGTGCCCCGCTGGGCGACCGCTGGCTGCGCATATTGCACAGCGCGGCGTGGCGGCCGTGCAGGAGACGGACTTGTGCCCGTCCTGGCCGCAGCGGTAGCAACTGTCCGTCCTATCCACCAGGGACGGACAGAGGGCCCGCGTGTGTCCGATTCCGAAGCACTTGAAGCAGCGCATAGGCTGATCTTCAAGTGCTCGGACTCGGCAGGTGCTGAACCCTACCGAGAACCGTCCTTTCGCGAGGACGGCTTTGGCCGCGACGACTGGGCACTCGAGGCGGATAGTGCCCATGCCACCGCGGCCGGGTCTGATGTCCCGGCCCTGCACCGCTGCGACATCGCAGCCCCCTACAGCTGCGATCGCCGCCACCACCTCCTCTTTGGTGACCGAATCGTCCAGATCGGTCACCTCCAAGGCCGCAGACTTAACTGGCCTAGCCACTTTGGCTGCGTCCGCGATGACCTCTCGCAACTTGGTTGCGAAGAGGTCCGCGTTTGTGCCGCCCTGGGCCCCCGGGAACTCGAAGATTCGAGCCCCGGCTTGGGTCCGGCGGCACGTGACCGCTCCGATCCCGAGTTGGGTGGGATCGGCGTTGGTACGAGCCCGTTTGAGGACGGACTCGTACGTCTCCCCGCGTTCAGCAGCCTCCGCGGTGAGCGTCACCACGACGGCTGCAGATTTGGGAGGAACCAAAGGTTTCCTCCCACCGGCGGAGGCCCTTTCGGCTGCGGGGGCAGCGGCGGCGGGCTTGGGGGCCGTTTTCTTCCCCTTCCCCTTACCCTTTCCCCTTCCCTTGCCTGTCGCCTGGGACGGGCAGGAAGGGGTGGGGGCAGGGGTGGTAGGGGCGGCGGCCGTTCCCGTCTTTTTGGCCTTGCCCTTTCCCCTCTTGACCACTTTCGTCCAAGGCTGGTTGGACGGAGTGGTAGAAGGGAGAAGGGGGTCCTCCTTTTGGGAGGATGGCCCCGGCTTATTCTGCCTCTTGTCCGCCGCTAGCGGCGGTCGGAGGCGCTTTTCGGGCAGGAGCCTGTCCTCGATGCCATCGAGGCAGGCTCTTGTGAAGGCCCTTTCCTCCATCACAACCTTGCGGATGATATCCTCAAGGTTGGAGGAGGAAGAGGGAACTTCCGCCGCCGGCCTAGGCTCCGCCTGCGTAGGTCGGGCCGTGGCTTCCGCCGCCGGCCTAGGCTCCGCCTGCGCAGGTCGGGCCGTGGCTTCAGCCAGCTTCGTGTGCAGCTGGCTGACCTCCGACTGCAGGCGGTCGACTTTCGCCTGCAGCTGCCGCGTCTCGTCCGTGGCTGTGCGCTGCACAAGCTCACAGACGATGCCACGCATGCTCGCGGCCCTACTTTTCAGGGACTTCTGGAAAGTCCCCTTCAGGTTGGAGGACTTGGAGGCGACCTGGGTGATCTCCTCCGCGTCCTCCTGCGCCATGCGCTCCAGCTCGACCAGGGAGTGGTCGGCGTACAGCACGCAGGATGCGCCGTACCCGGCCTTGGCCCGCGCGGTGCGCGCCTGCTGCTCCTTGGCAGCGACCTGCTCCTCCAGGTCCTGCTGGAGCTGCGCCCGACGGGTCAGGCTCAGCTGGCGTCGCGCGTCCTCCAAACCCACGTCGTGGGTGTCGGCGATGGCAGCTACAGATGAAGGCTTTTTGGCCTTCACCTTGCGCCTCGACCTCCCTTTCCTGGACGAGTCCGAGCTGGACCCGTCCTTCATGAAGGCCCGCTTGAGCGGTCCTCCCTCGATCGCGATCGGACCAACGTCCGACTCACTGTCGGAGTCCGACAGCTCGCCCGCACTGCCAAATAGGCTGACTGCGGATGCAGCCACCGCAACCGACGCGCGCTCGTCGGTATGGCCCTGAGAAGGGCCTTCGAGTTGGCCCTGAGAAGGGCCTTTTGGTTGGCCCTGAGAAGGGCCTTTGGGTTGGCCCTGAGAAGGGCCTTTTAGGAAACGCCCGGAGGCGTCCCGCACAAATTTTTTAGGCATAGCCTCCGCCGGTGTTGTAGATTCCCGCATAAAAAGTCTACAACGCACAGTGCACTTTAGCCGAGCTCAGTCTGCCACTCCGTTACGGTGGTCAGACTGAGTCGTTTCCAGGGGACGCGACGTGGACGCAAGCACTGTGGGGGGTCCCCCACCCGAACCTAACCTAACCTAACCTAACCTAACCTAACCTAACCTAACCTAACCTAACCAGGGCCGGAAGCACAACACGAGACAAGCAACCATCGCCAGTTACTGAAGAAAAGAGCAGAACAACCAGCGTAAGGACCAGTATCGGTGAATGGGAGTCCGGACAACCGGACCAAAGCAGAAAACTCCTGAGCCCCCCAAAGAAAGCTAAGTCGGTGGAACCGCAGAGACCCAATCCGAGTAGAGCACCAACGAGAAGGCAACCCATAGAGATATTGGTGAGCCCCATAAAACAGGCAAATAAATACACAGACAGGCTAGCGGAGGCAAAAGCCTGCCTCGTAAAAGCCAAACAACACCTATCAAACTCTCGGAACCTAAAAAAAAAAAACCGAAATAAAAACGGAGGTTCTCTCGGCAGTAGACAGGCTCTACCAATTAGTGAGGGAATCAGAATCGGTTAAAAGCAAAAAGACAGAGAAAGAAACGAAAGAACCAGAGAAAGAGGTAAAGAAACCAGACACATCGGAGACAGAACCAGACATTGAAAGACAGAAAGTAAACGAAAGAACGGAAAACAACGAGTTAATCAAAAGAATAGAGGAACATACAAAATTACTGAGAGAAAACACTGAAAAGATAGAGAAGCTCCAGGAAACATTAGAGAAGAAGACGTACGCGAGTGCAGCAGCGATGCTCCCAAGGAAGCACCCAATCGAACAGACCGCACTGCACTCGGTAGTCGTCACCGCTAAAGATGAGACAGAAACTGGAGAGGAAGTATTGAATAGGATAAGGAACGCGGTGAACGCGAAGGAAGGGTGGGTTACGGTGGAAAGGGTTAGAAAAGCGAAGGATAGAAAAATTATAGTAGGATGCAGAACAGAGGAAGAAAGAGAAAAGCTCAAAGAAAGACTCAGGACTACCGAAGAATGTCTAAATGTGGAGGAGATAAAAAACAAGGACCCGCTAGTGATCCTCAAAGACGTTCTATTGTACAACAATGACGAAGACATCCTCAACGCATTGAGGAACCAAAACAAAGGCGTCTTCAGGAATCTAGACGGGAAAGATAAAATGGAGATCGCATACAAAAAGCGCACCAGAAACCCCCACACGAGTCACGTAGTTGTGAGGGTGTCCCCACAGCTCTGGCGGAGACTGATAGAGGCAGAAGCAGTCCATATCGACCTCCAGCGAGTAAGAGTGGCAGACCAGTCGCCACTCGTACAATGCTCGCTTTGCCTGGGATATGGACACGGCAGACGCTTCTGCAAGGAAACGCTGGAGAAGTGCAGCCACTGTGGGGGCCCCCACATGAGGACTCAGTGCGCCGACTGGCTCGCAGGAGCAGCCCCCACCTGCTGCAATTGCATGCACGCCAAGGTAGATAAAACAGACCATAACGCCTTCAGCCAAGAATGCCCGATCAGGAGGAAGTGGGAAGCACTGGCTAGAGCCACCGTAGCGTATTGCTAAGGTGGTTCAAGGCGAAAACCAGCAATCCACAACCCGCACCAAGCCCTACCTTGTCGTGCAAGCAAACCTGCAGCGAAAAGCCCTAGCAACGCATGAGCTAATGATGGAGGCGAATGACAAAACGATGGCCCTAGCACTGCTCCAGGAACCGTACGTTGGGGCGATAGGTAGGATGAAGAACTACCAAGGGGCAAGAATTTACCAGTACGCGAACAAAACGACGGAAACCGTTAAAGCGGCTATAGCCGTCTTCGACAACGAGATTGATGTAGTACCTTGCCCCGATCTCACCACAACAAACATCGTCGTGGTGAAACTTCGATCCAAAACCTGGGAAATTGTAGTGGCTTCATTTTACTTTGAGCCAGACCAACCCATAGAACCGTACCTGGAGCAGCTGAAAACCATCAGGCGAAGCCTGGGTCAAAAGCTCATCATAGGAGGGGACGCAAACGCAAAAAGTACATGGTGGGGCAGTGTGAAGATCGACTCAAGAGGAGAAGAAATGGCTGGTACCCTCGACGAAATGGAACTGCAGGTACTCAATGAAGGCGACACCCCAACATTCGAGACCATCAGAGGAGACAGAGAATATAGCAGCTTTGTGGATGTCACGGCCTGCGCAACGGACATGCTGGACCTGGTGGAAGACTGGAGAGTAGACGACGGACTAACGAGCTCGGACCACAACGCGATTACTTTCAAAATAAGATTAACTAAAGCAAAAAGCACCAGCATAAAAAGAACAACTAGAATTTACAATAGCAAAAAAGCAAACTGGAGCCAGTTTCATGAGAAAATGGCCCAGTTGCTGACAGAACATAATATAAACAAAACAGAAATTAGTAAAATCAATAACAAAACACAATTAGAAAACATAACAAAAACCTACATTGAAATAATAACACAGGCATGCAACAATAGTATACCAAAAAAGAATAATGAAAGTAAACTTACCCTGCCGTGGTGGTCCGAGAGGCTCGCCGCACTGAAGAAAGAAGTCGCCACCAGGAAA
Organism: Cosmorhoe ocellata; assembly: GCA_963675405.1. NCBI lineage: Eukaryota > Metazoa > Arthropoda > Insecta > Lepidoptera > Geometridae > Cosmorhoe > Cosmorhoe ocellata. The sequence continues at coordinate 179,560 of OY776257.1, forward strand.
CGAAGAGTCCGAAGCGCAGCGCCGATCCGGAAGATGAAAGTTGTCCATGAGTACCTGGAAAAGAAAAAAGAATATGAGTTAGAAACAAGAAGAGCGCAAACTGAAAGCTGGAAGGGGTTCTGCGGAAAACAGGACAAGGAAGGACTTTGGGAAGGGATATACAGGGTCATAGGAAGGACGGCTAAGAGGCAGGAGGACCAATTGTTGGCCATAAAAGGAAAAACGCTTGACCCCGAAGAGTCTGCGAGAGTACTGGCGGAGACTTTCTACCCGGAGGACAGGGAGAACGAAGACATTGAAAGTCACAAGCAAGTCAGAGAGGCAGCTAAACAAGTAAATGGCCCGGGTCATAATGAAAAGCATGATCCACCATTTACCACTGAAGAGCTGAACGCCACTGTGACCAGCTTCAACCCGAAAAAAGCCCCGGGATCAGACGGCCTGACTGCGGACATCTGTGAACGCGCCATAAGCCAGGATCGCGAGATCTTCCTATCACTGGCAAACAAGAGTCTAGAACTGGGCCACTTCCCGAACATCTGGAAGGAGGCGACAGTAGTGGTGTTACGAAAACCCGGAAAGGAAAACTACTCGGACCCCAAATCGTATAGACCGATCGGGTTGTTGCCAGTGATGGGAAAGATCCTGGAGAAAATGCTTGTAAACAGAATCAAATGGCACACACTGCCGAGGATGAGCGTACACCAATACGGCTTCGTGCCCCAGAGGAGCACTGAAGACTCCCTCTATGTCTTAATTCAATATATACGCCAAAAGCTGAAACAGAAAAAACTGATAACACTGATATCTTTAGACATAGAGGGAGCCTTTGACAGTGCATGGTGGCCGACCATTAGGGTTAGACTGGCCGAGGAAGGGTGCCCGGTAAACATCAGAAGGGTCATGGATAGCTACTTACAAAACAGGGTAGTCAAAGTTAGGTATGCGGGAGAGGAGGTTACAAGATCCACATCCAAAGGATGCGTACAAGGTTCTATAGGAGGACCAATCCTCTGGAACCTCCTCCTCGACCCACTTCTAAAAGGGCTAGAAGGGCGCGGTGACTACTGTCAGGCATTCGCGGACGACGTGGTGTTAGTATTCGACGCGGACACTGCGATAGAGGTGCAACGACGTGCGAACGCCGCTCTCGCCTATGTTCAGGAGTGGGGAGTCAAAAATAAGTTAAAATTCGCACCACACAAAACAAGTGCTATGGTAATAACGCGGAAACTTAAACATGACACCCCACTCCTGAAAATGGGTGGGATCGACATTGGCATGTCGAAGGAAATTAAAATCTTGGGGCTCACGGTTGACCATAAGTTAACCTTTAACAGCCACGTAGCAAACACCTGCAAAAAAGCGCTCAATATTTACAAACAGCTAGCCAGAGCAGCAAAAATAAATTGGGGCCTCCATCCAGAAGTCATACGCACCATATACGTTGCAGTAGTGGAGCCTGTGATAATGTACGCAGCCAGCGTCTGGGCGCCTGCGGCCAAAAAACTGGGCACTCAAAAACACCTGAACTCAGTCCAAAGAGGCTTTGCGCAGAAACTGTGCAAAGCCTATCGCACCGCCTCTCTGAACTCAGCACTAGTGCTGGCCGGGATACTACCTCTTGACCTTAGGATACAGGAGGCAGCCGCCCTGTATGAAGTCAAGAAAGGGGTCGCCCGGCCGACACTGGGGGACGGAGAGGTGGAGCGAATGACTGAGTACGCACAAACACCCCATCCAGCTGAACAAATGGCCCTGCAGTTCGTATGCCTGGAGGACCAGGAGCAGGTGAATATGCATAGCCGCCACGCGGTTCGCATATTCACAGACGGCAGTAAAATTGATGGTAAGGTTGGAGCCGCTTTGTCCCTATGGAACGAAGAGGCCGAAACCAAAAGCCAGAAATTGAAACTGCCGTCCTACTGCACGGTTTACCAGGCCGAACTGCTGGCCATCTGCAAGGCTACAAGGGAGATTCTGAGACGCCCAGAGGCCAGCTTCGGCATTTACAGTGACTCTAGATCGTCACTGGAAGCGGTCACGAACAACCACTCTCTTCACCCTCTAGCAGTCGAAACGCGACAAAATCTCAGAGCATGTGAAAACCAGCAAAAACTGGTCTCACTGTTCTGGATCAAGGCCCACGCGGGACTGGAGGGTAACGAGAGAGCTGACCGACTGGCGAAAGACGCTGCACTGAAACTTAAAACAAAGCCGGCCTACGACAAGTGCCCGATATCATTCGCCAAGCGGCAAATCCGCATGGATACGCTTGACGAATGGAATCGGAGGTACAAAACCGGTGAAACAGCAGCGGTCACCAAGCTTTTCTTCCCGGACGCCATTAGCGCCTACAAACAAATCCGAAAAATAGAAATAAATGGAACCCTAACACAAATCTTAACAGGGCACGGTGGGTTCTCCGAGTACTTGCATCGTTTCAAGTGCAAGGATAACCCATCGTGCATATGCGAGCCGCACAAGAGCGAAACAGTAGAACACATCCTTACCGAATGTCCAGCCTACGGCCCAGAGAGATTCGAATTAGAACAAAAATTAGGAATAAATGTAAGTAAAGACAATCTATGTACACTTATAAATGAAAAATATAGTAGAGATAGTTTTATAAAATATTGTGTAAAAATAGTAAATAAAGTAATAAAAAGAAATAGTTAAATAAGTTATGCTGGAATATATATATTGATATATAAATAACCAGCATAGATTTAATAATTAAGATTTAAGAAAATAGATAGAACAATATTGTATAATAACGTAAGTATAAATGGAGTAGAATAAGATAGAAAATTAGATATAAGGATATATTATAAGAAGATAGATATTACGTAAAATAGAAATTAACTAAACAAGTATGTAACACCCTTTAGTCCAGAAAAAGAAAGATTGAAATGTATAGATAGATCGAAATAACAAAATTGAATAGTACTGTATAAAACCCTAGCTCCCATAGACAAATGTAACCCAAATTGGGAATGAGAGGAATAAAGAACCCTGTCTCTGATTAGATCTAAGATAATTAAGGACTCTGATTAAGTCAGAGGGCGTTAAAAAAAAAAAAAAAAAAAAAAAAAAAACCTAACCTAACCTAACCTAACCTAGCCAAACCGTTTTTTATTTGAAAAAAAAAACCAATTTAACCTAACCTAACCTAACCTTCCCTTACTTTTTTTTTATTAAAAAAAGAAACCTAACCTAACCTAACTATGATAAAAAGTTAGGGTAGGTTAGGTTAGGTTCGTTTCGGATCAAAATAAGTGAGGTTAGGTAAGGTTAGGTTTGTTTAGAGAAAAAAAATTAGTGATTTTTTATTTTCTGTGTGCTAATTCGTTCTTTTATGTTACAGGTGCTCGCTGATATGCAACAAGCAGCAATTTGGGTAAGGCAGAAGAAGATATCAACTCGAAAAAAGTTTGTTTGTATTTGAAACAAACATAACCTAACCTAACTAAAAAAAACCTAACCTCACTTTTTTTTGACTCGAAACAAACCCAACCAAACCTAACTCTTCTTTTAATTAAAATCAAACATAACCTAACCTGACCCAACATTTTTTTATTTGAAAGAAACCTAATCTAAACTAACTAAAAACATGCTAAACCTCACTTTTTCCTCACTTTTTTTACTCGAACCAACCTAACCTAACCTAACCTAACTAAAAAAAACCTAACCTCACTTTTTTTTGACTCGAAACAAACCCAACCAAACCTAACTCTTCTTTTAATTAAAATCAAACATATCCTAACCTGACCCAACATTTTTTTATTTGAAAGAAACCTAATCTAAACTAACTAAAAAAATGCTAAACCTCACTTTTTCCTCACTTTTTTTACTCAAACCAACCTAACCTAACCTAACCTAACTATTTTTTAATATTAACGTACTAAACCAAACCTAACCAAACCGTTTTTTATTTGAAAAAAAAAAAACAATTTAACCTAACCTAACCTAACCTAAATTTTTTTTAATATTAACGTACTAAATCAAACCTAACCAAACCGTTTTTTATTTGAAAAAAAAAAAACCAATTTAACCTAACCTAACCTAACCTTCCCTTACTTTTTTTTTATTAAAAAAAGAAACCTAACCTAACCTAACTATGATAAAAAGTTAGGGTAGGTTAGGTTAGGTTCGTTTCGGATCAAAATAAGTGAGGTTAGGTTAGGTAAGGTTTGTTTAGAGTAAAAAAATGAGTGATTTTTGATTTTCTGTGTGCTAATTCGTTCTTTTATGTTACAGGTGCTCGCTGGTATGCAACAAGCAGCAATTTGGGTAAGGCAGAAGAAGATATCAACTCGAAAACAGTTTGTTTGTATTTGAAACAAACCTAACCTAACCTAACTAAAAAAAACCTAACCTAACTTTTTTTTGACTCGAAACAAACCCAACCAAACCTAACTCTTCTTTTAATTAAAATCAAACATAACCTAACCTGACCCAACATTTTTTTATTTGAAAGAAACCTAATCTAAACTAACTAAAAATATGCTAAACCTCACTTTTTCCTCACTTTTTTTACTCGAACCAACCTAACCTAACCTAACCTAACTAAAAAAAACCTAACCTCACTTTTTTTTGACTCGAAACAATCCCAACCAAACCTAACTCTTCTTTTAATTAAAATCAAACATATCCTAACCTGACCCAACATTTTTTTATTTGAAAGAAACCTAATCTAAACTAACTAAAAAAATGCTAAACCTCACTTTTTCCTCACTTTTTTTACTCAAACCAACCTAACCTAACCAAACCTAACTTTTTTTTAATATTTACGTACTAAACCAAACCTAACCAAACCGTTTTTTATTTGAAAAAAAAAAACCAATTTAACCTAACCTAACCTAACCTAACCTAACCTAAATTTTTTTTTATATTAACGTACTAAACCAAACCTAACCAAACCATTTTTTATTTGAAAAAAAAAAAAACCAATTTAACCTAACCTAACCTAACCTAACCTAGCCAAACCGTTTTTTATTTGAAAAAAAAAACCAATTTAACCTAACCTAACCTAACCTTCCCTTACTTTTTTTTTATTAAAAAAAGAAACCTAACCTAACCTAACTATGATAAAAAGTTAGGGTAGGTTAGGTTAGGTTCGTTTCGGATCAAAATAAGTGAGGTTAGGTAAGGTTAGGTTTGTTTAGAGTAAAAAAATTAGTGATTTTTTATTTTCTGTGTGCTAATTCGTTCTTTTATGTTACAGGTGCTCGCTGATATGCAACAAGCAGCAATTTGGGTAAGGCAGAAGAAGATATCAACTCGAAAAAAGTTTGTTTGTATTTGAAACAAACATAACCTAACCTAACTAAAAAAAACCTAACCTCACTTTTTTTTGACTCGAAACAAACCCAACCAAACCTAACTCTTCTTTTAATTAAAATCAAACATAACCTAACCTGACCCAACATTTTTTTATTTGAAAGAAACCTAATCTAAACTAACTAAAAACATGCTAAACCTCACTTTTTCCTCACTTTTTTTACTCGAACCAACCTAACCTAACCTAACCTAACTAAAAAAAACCTAACCTCACTTTTTTTTGACTCGAAACAAACCCAACCAACCCTAACTCTTCTTTTAATTAAAATCAAACATATCCTAACCTGACCCAACATTTTTTTATTTGAAAGAAACCTAATCTAAACTAACTAAAAAAATGCTAAACCTCACTTTTTCCTCACTTTTTTTACTCAAACCAACCTAACCTAACCTAACCTAACTATTTTTTAATATTAACGTACTAAACCAAACCTAACCAAACCGTTTTTTATTTGAAAAAAAAAAAACAATTTAACCTAACCTAACCTAACCTAAATTTTTTTTAATATTAACGTACTAAATCAAACCTAACCAAACCGTTTTTTATTTGAAAAAAAAAAAACCAATTTAACCTAACCTAACCTAACCTTCCCTTACTTTTTTTTTATTAAAAAAAGAAACCTAACCTAACCTAACTATGATAAAAAGTTAGGGTAGGTTAGGTTAGGTTCGTTTCGGATCAAAATAAGTGAGGATAGATTATAATATCGCTCTTGTCTATACTTAATTGTTATTATTTTATAATGTATAAGTTCATCAACTCTCTTTAATAATGTTATATGTTACTGTCTAGTATTCTCTTCTACTTTTATATATTCTTTTTCATTTTGATAGGTATTAATAAAATCAAACTGTTTAATTTATTTGCATGTGAAGAAATGTTGTTGCAAATTAATAGCAACAGTAAATTAAGTTAGCACCACTTCGAGGTGGTTATTAAAAAAAAAAAAAAAAAAAAAAAAAAAAAAAAAACCTAACCTAACCTAACCTAACCTAACCTAACCTAACCTAACCTAACCTAACCTAACCTCACTTATTTTGATCCGAAACGAACCTAACCTAACCTACCCTAACTTTTTATCATAGTTAGGTTAGGTTAGGTTTCTTTTTTTAATAAAAAAAAAGTAAGGGAAGGTTAGGTTAGGTTAGGTTAAATTGGTTTTTTTTTTTCAAATAAAAAACGGTTTGGTTAGGTTTGATTTAGTACGTTAATATTAAAAAAAATTTAGGTTAGGTTAGGTTAAATTGTTTTTTTTTTTTCAAATAAAAAACGGTTTGGTTAGGTTTGGTTTAGTACGTTAATATTAAAAAATAGTTAGGTTAGGTTAGGTTAGGTTGGTTTGAGTAAAAAAAGTGAGGAAAAAGTGAGGTTTAGCATTTTTTTAGTTAGTTTAGATTAGGTTTCTTTCAAATAAAAAAATGTTGGGTCAGGTTAGGATATGTTTGATTTTAATTAAAAGAAGAGTTAGGTTTGGTTGGGTTTGTTTCGAGTCAAAAAAAAGTGAGGTTAGGTTTTTTTTAGTTAGGTTAGGTTAGGTTAGGTTGGTTCGAGTAAAAAAAGTGAGGAAAAAGTGAGGTTTAGCATGTTTTTAGTTAGTTTAGATTAGGTTTCTTTCAAATAAAAAAATGTTGGGTCAGGTTAGGTTATGTTTGATTTTAATTAAAAGAAGAGTTAGGTTTGGTTGGGTTTGTTTCGAGTCAAAAAAAAGTGAGGTTAGGTTTTTTTTAGTTAGGTTAGGTTATGTTTGTTTCAAATACAAACAAACTTTTTTCGAGTTGATATCTTCTTCTGCCTTACCCAAATTGCTGCTTGTTGCATATCAGCGAGCACCTGTAACATAAAAGAACGAATTAGCACACAGAAAATAAAAAATCACTAATTTTTTTAATAAAAAAAAAGTAAGGGAAGGTTAGGTTAGGTTAGGTTAAATTGGTTTTTTTTTTCAAATAAAAAACGGTTTGGCTAGGTTAGGTTAGGTTAGGTTAGGTTAAATTGGTTTTTTTTTTTTTCAAATAAAAAATGGTTTGGTTAGGTTTGGTTTAGTACGTTAATATAAAAAAAAATTTAGGTTAGGTTAGGTTAGGTTAGGTTAGGTTAAATTGGTTTTTTTTTTTCAAATAAAAAACGGTTTGGTTAGGTTTGGTTTAGTACGTAAATATTAAAAAAAAGTTAGGTTTGGTTAGGTTAGGTTGGTTTGAGTAAAAAAAGTGAGGAAAAAGTGAGGTTTAGCATTTTTTTAGTTAGTTTAGATTAGGTTTCTTTCAAATAAAAAAATGTTGGGTCAGGTTAGGATATGTTTGATTTTAATTAAAAGAAGAGTTAGGTTTGGTTGGGATTGTTTCGAGTCAAAAAAAAGTGAGGTTAGGTTTTTTTTAGTTAGGTTAGGTTAGGTTAGGTTGGTTCGAGTAAAAAAAGTGAGGAAAAAGTGAGGTTTAGCATATTTTTAGTTAGTTTAGATTAGGTTTCTTTCAAATAAAAAAATGTTGGGTCAGGTTAGGTTATGTTTGATTTTAATTAAAAGAAGAGTTAGGTTTGGTTGGGTTTGTTTCGAGTCAAAAAAAAGTTAGGTTAGGTTTTTTTTAGTTAGGTTAGGTTAGGTTTGTTTCAAATACAAACAAACTGTTTTCGAGTTGATATCTTCTTCTGCCTTACCCAAATTGCTGCTTGTTGCATACCAGCGAGCACCTGTAACATAAAAGAACGAATTAGCACACAGAAAATCAAAAATCACTCATTTTTTTACTCTAAACAAACCTTACCTAACCTAACCTCACTTATTTTGATCCGAAACGAACCTAACCTAACCTACCCTAACTTTTTATCATAGTTAGGTTAGGTTAGGTTTCTTTTTTTAATAAAAAAAAAGTAAGGGAAGGTTAGGTTAGGTTAGGTTAAATTGGTTTTTTTTTTTTCAAATAAAAAACGGTTTGGTTAGGTTTGATTTAGTACGTTAATATTAAAAAAAATTTAGGTTAGGTTAGGTTAGGTTAAATTGTTTTTTTTTTTTCAAATAAAAAACGGTTTGGTTAGGTTTGGTTTAGTACGTTAATATTAAAAAATAGTTAGGTTAGGTTAGGTTAGGTTGGTTTGAGTAAAAAAAGTGAGGAAAAAGTGAGGTTTAGCATTTTTTTAGTTAGTTTAGATTAGGTTTCTTTCAAATAAAAAAATGTTGGGTCAGGTTAGGATATGTTTGATTTTAATTAAAAGAAGAGTTAGGTTTGGTTGGGTTTGTTTCGAGTCAAAAAAAAGTGAGGTTAGGTTTTTTTTAGTTAGGTTAGGTTAGGTTAGGTTGGTTCGAGTAAAAAAAGTGAGGAAAAAGTGAGGTTTAGCATGTTTTTAGTTAGTTTAGATTAGGTTTCTTTCAAATAAAAAAATGTTGGGTCAGGTTAGGTTATGTTTGATTTTAATTAAAAGAAGAGTTAGGTTTGGTTGGGTTTGTTTCGAGTCAAAAAAAAGTGAGGTTAGGTTTTTTTTAGTTAGGTTAGGTTATGTTTGTTTCAAATACAAACAAACTTTTTTCGAGTTGATATCTTCTTCTGCCTTACCCAAATTGCTGCTTGTTGCATATCAGCGAGCACCTGTAACATAAAAGAACGAATTAGCACACAGAAAATAAAAAATCACTAATTTTTTTAATAAAAAAAAAGTAAGGGAAGGTTAGGTTAGGTTAGGTTAAATTGGTTTTTTTTTTCAAATAAAAAACGGTTTGGCTAGGTTAGGTTAGGTTAGGTTAGGTTAAATTGGTTTTTTTTTTTTTCAAATAAAAAATGGTTTGGTTAGGTTTGGTTTAGTACGTTAATATAAAAAAAAATTTAGGTTAGGTTAGGTTAGGTTAGGTTAGGTTAAATTGGTTTTTTTTTTTCAAATAAAAAACGGTTTGGTTAGGTTTGGTTTAGTACGTAAATATTAAAAAAAAGTTAGGTTTGGTTAGGTTAGGTTGGTTTGAGTAAAAAAAGTGAGGAAAAAGTGAGGTTTAGAATTTTTTTAGTTAGTTTAGATTAGGTTTCTTTCAAATAAAAAAATGTTGGGTCAGGTTAGGATATGTTTGATTTTAATTAAAAGAAGAGTTAGGTTTGGTTGGGATTGTTTCGAGTCAAAAAAAAGTGAGGTTAGGTTTTTTTTAGTTAGGTTAGGTTAGGTTAGGTTGGTTCGAGTAAAAAAAGTGGGGAAAAAGTGAGGTTTAGCATATTTTTAGTTAGTTTAGATTAGGTTTCTTTCAAATAAAAAAATGTTGGGTCAGGTTAGGTTATGTTTGATTTTAATTAAAAGAAGAGTTAGGTTTGGTTGGGTTTGTTTCGAGTCAAAAAAAAGTTAGGTTAGGTTTTTTTTAGTTAGGTTAGGTTAGGTTTGTTTCAAATACAAACAAACTGTTTTCGAGTTGATATCTTCTTCTGCCTTACCCAAATTGCTGCTTGTTGCATACCAGGGAGCACCTGTAACATAAAAGAACGAATTAGCACACAGAAAATCAAAAATCACTCATTTTTTTACTCTAAACAAACCTTACCTAACCTAACCTCACTTATTTTGATCCGAAACGAACCTAACCTAACCTACCTAACTTTTTATCATAGTTAGGTTAGGTTAGGTTTCTTTTTTTAATAAAAAAAAAGTAAGGGAAGGTTAGGTTAGGTTAGGTTAAATTGGTTTTTTTTTTTCAAATAAAAAACGGTTTGGTTAGGTTTGATTTAGTACGTTAATATTTAAAAAAATTTAGGTTAGGTTAGGTTAGGTTAAATTGTTTTTTTTTTTTCAAATAAAAAACGGTTTGGTTAGGTTTGGTTTAGTACGTTAATATTAAAAAATAGTTAGGTTAGGTTAGGTTAGGTTGGTTTGAGTAAAAAAAGTGAGGAAAAAGTGAGGTTTAGCATTTTTTTAGTTAGTTTAGATTAGGTTTCTTTCAAATAAAAAAATGCTGGGTCAGGTTAGGATATGTTTGATTTTAATTAAAAGAAGAGTTAGGTTTGGTTGGGTTTGTTTCGAGTCAAAAAAAAGTGAGGTTAGGTTTTTTTTAGTTAGGTTAGGTTAGGTTAGGTTGGTTCGAGTAAAAAAAGTGAGGAAAAAGTGAGGTTTAGCATGTTTTTAGTTAGTTTAGATTAGGTTTCTTTCAAATAAAAAAATGTTGGGTCAGGTTAGGTTATGTTTGATTTTAATTAAAAGAAGAGTTAGGTTTGGTTGGGTTTGTTTCGAGTCAAAAAAAAGTTAGGTTAGGTTTTTTTTAGTTAGGTTAGGTTAGGTTTGTTTCAAATACAAACAAACTGTTTTCGAGTTGATATCTTCTTCTGCCTTACCCAAATTGCTGCTTGTTGCATACCAGCGAGCACCTGTAACATAAAAGAACGAATTAGCACACAGAAAATCAAAAATCACTCATTTTTTTACTCTAAACAAACCTTACCTAACCTAACCTCACTTATTTTGATCCGAAACGAACCTAACCTAACCTACCCTAACTTTTTATCATAGTTAGGTTAGGTTAGGTTTCTTTTTTTAATAAAAAAAAAGTAAGGGAAGGTTAGGTTAGGTTAGGTTAAATTGGTTTTTTTTTTTTCAAATAAAAAACGGTTTGGTTAGGTTTGATTTAGTACGTTAATATTAAAAAAAATTTAGGTTAGGTTAGGTTAGGTTAAATTGTTTTTTTTTTTTCAAATAAAAAACGGTTTGGTTAGGTTTGGTTTAGTACGTTAATATTAAAAAATAGTTAGGTTAGGTTAGGTTAGGTTGGTTTGAGTAAAAAAAGTGAGGAAAAAGTGAGGTTTAGCATTTTTTTAGTTAGTTTAGATTAGGTTTCTTTCAAATAAAAAAATGTTGGGTCAGGTTAGGATATGTTTGATTTTAATTAAAAGAAGAGTTAGGTTTGGTTGGGTTTGTTTCGAGTCAAAAAAAAGTGAGGTTAGGTTTTTTTTAGTTAGGTTAGGTTAGGTTAGGTTGGTTCGAGTAAAAAAAGTGAGGAAAAAGTGAGGTTTAGCATGTTTTTAGTTAGTTTAGATTAGGTTTCTTTCAAATAAAAAAATGTTGGGTCAGGTTAGGTTATGTTTGATTTTAATTAAAAGAAGAGTTAGGTTTGGTTGGGTTTGTTTCGAGTCAAAAAAAAGTGAGGTTAGGTTTTTTTTAGTTAGGTTAGGTTATGTTTGTTTCAAATACAAACAAACTTTTTTCGAGTTGATATCTTCTTCTGCCTTACCCAAATTGCTGCTTGTTGCATATCAGCGAGCACCTGTAACATAAAAGAACGAATTAGCACACAGAAAATAAAAAATCACTAATTTTTTTAATAAAAAAAAAGTAAGGGAAGGTTAGGTTAGGTTAGGTTAAATTGGTTTTTTTTTTCAAATAAAAAACGGTTTGGCTAGGTTAGGTTAGGTTAGGTTAGGTTAAATTGGTTTTTTTTTTTTTCAAATAAAAAATGGTTTGGTTAGGTTTGGTTTAGTACGTTAATATAAAAAAAAATTTAGGTTAGGTTAGGTTAGGTTAGGTTAGGTTAAATTGGTTTTTTTTTTTCAAATAAAAAACGGTTTGGTTAGGTTTGGTTTAGTACGTAAATATTAAAAAAAAGTTAGGTTTGGTTAGGTTAGGTTGGTTTGAGTAAAAAAAGTGAGGAAAAAGTGAGGTTTAGCATTTTTTTAGTTAGTTTAGATTAGGTTTCTTTCAAATAAAAAAATGTTGGGTCAGGTTAGGATATGTTTGATTTTAATTAAAAGAAGAGTTAGGTTTGGTTGGGATTGTTTCGAGTCAAAAAAAAGTGAGGTTAGGTTTTTTTTAGTTAGGTTAGGTTAGGTTAGGTTGGTTCGAGTAAAAAAAGTGGGGAAAAAGTGAGGTTTAGCATATTTTTAGTTAGTTTAGATTAGGTTTCTTTCAAATAAAAAAATGTTGGGTCAGGTTAGGTTATGTTTGATTTTAATTAAAAGAAGAGTTAGGTTTGGTTGGGTTTGTTTCGAGTCAAAAAAAAGTTAGGTTAGGTTTTTTTTAGTTAGGTTAGGTTAGGTTTGTTTCAAATACAAACAAACTGTTTTCGAGTTGATATCTTCTTCTGCCTTACCCAAATTGCTGCTTGTTGCATACCAGCGAGCACCTGTAACATAAAAGAACGAATTAGCACACAGAAAATCAAAAATCACTCATTTTTTTACTCTAAACAAACCTTACCTAACCTAACCTCACTTATTTTGATCCGAAACGAACCTAACCTAACCTACCTAACTTTTTATCATAGTTAGGTTAGGTTAGGTTTCTTTTTTTAATAAAAAAAAAGTAAGGGAAGGTTAGGTTAGGTTAGGTTAAATTGGTTTTTTTTTTTCAAATAAAAAACGGTTTGGTTAGGTTTGATTTAGTACGTTAATATTTAAAAAAATTTAGGTTAGGTTAGGTTAGGTTAAATTGTTTTTTTTTTTTCAAATAAAAAACGGTTTGGTTAGGTTTGGTTTAGTACGTTAATATTAAAAAATAGTTAGGTTAGGTTAGGTTAGGTTGGTTTGAGTAAAAAAAGTGAGGAAAAAGTGAGGTTTAGCATTTTTTTAGTTAGTTTAGATTAGGTTTCTTTCAAATAAAAAAATGTTGGGTCAGGTTAGGATATGTTTGATTTTAATTAAAAGAAGAGTTAGGGTTGGTTGGGTTTGTTTCGAGTCAAAAAAAAGTGAGGTTAGGTTTTTTTTAGTTAGGTTAGGTTAGGTTAGGTTGGTTCGAGTAAAAAAAGTGAGGAAAAAGTGAGGTTTAGCATGTTTTTAGTTAGTTTAGATTAGGTTTCTTTCAAATAAAAAAATGTTGGGTCAGGTTAGGTTATGTTTGATTTTAATTAAAAGAAGAGTTAGGTTTGGTTGGGTTTGTTTCGAGTCAAAAAAAAGTGAGGTTAGGTTTTTTTTAGTTAGGTTAGGTTATGTTTGTTTCAAATACAAACAAACTTTTTTCGAGTTGATATCTTCTTCTGCCTTACCCAAATTGCTGCTTGTTGCATATCAGCGAGCACCTGTAACATAAAAGAACGAATTAGCACACAGAAAATAAAAAATCACTAATTTTTTTACTCTAAACAAACCTAACCTTACCTAACCTCACTTATTTTGATCCGAAACGAACCTAACCTAACCTACCCTAACTTTTTATCATAGTTAGGTTAGGTTAGGTTTCTTTTTTTAATAAAAAAAAAGTAAGGGAAGGTTAGGTTAGGTTAGGTTAAATTGGTTTTTTTTTTCAAATAAAAAACGGTTTGGCTAGGTTAGGTTAGGTTAGGTTAGGTTAAATTGGTTTTTTTTTTTTTCAAATAAAAAATGGTTTGGTTAGGTTTGGTTTAGTACGTTAATATAAAAAAAAATTTAGGTTAGGTTAGGTTAGGTTAGGTTAGGTTAAATTGGTTTTTTTTTTTCAAATAAAAAACGGTTTGGTTAGGTTTGGTTTAGTACGTAAATATTAAAAAAAAGTTAGGTTTGGTTAGGTTAGGTTGGTTTGAGTAAAAAAAGTGAGGAAAAAGTGAGGTTTAGCATTTTTTTAGTTAGTTTAGATTAGGTTTCTTTCAAATAAAAAAATGTTGGGTCAGGTTAGGATATGTTTGATTTTAATTAAAAGAAGAGTTAGGTTTGGTTGGGATTGTTTCGAGTCAAAAAAAAGTGAGGTTAGGTTTTTTTTAGTTAGGTTAGGTTAGGTTAGGTTGGTTCGAGTAAAAAAAGTGAGGAAAAAGTGAGGTTTAGCATATTTTTAGTTAGTTTAGATTAGGTTTCTTTCAAATAAAAAAATGTTGGGTCAGGTTAGGTTATGTTTGATTTTAATTAAAAGAAGAGTTAGGTTTGGTTGGGTTTGTTTCGAGTCAAAAAAAAGTTAGGTTAGGTTTTTTTTAGTTAGGTTAGGTTAGGTTTGTTTCAAATACAAACAAACTGTTTTCGAGTTGATATCTTCTTCTGCCTTACCCAAATTGCTGCTTGTTGCATACCAGCGAGCACCTGTAACATAAAAGAACGAATTAGCACACAGAAAATCAAAAATCACTCATTTTTTTACTCTAAACAAACCTTACCTAACCTAACCTCACTTATTTTGATCCGAAACGAACCTAACCTAACCTACCCTAACTTTTTATCATAGTTAGGTTAGGTTAGGTTTCTTTTTTTAATAAAAAAAAAGTAAGGGAAGGTTAGGTTAGGTTAGGTTAAATTGGTTTTTTTTTTTTCAAATAAAAAACGGTTTGGTTAGGTTTGATTTAGTACGTTAATATTAAAAAAAATTTAGGTTAGGTTAGGTTAGGTTAAATTGTTTTTTTTTTTTCAAATAAAAAACGGTTTGGTTAGGTTTGGTTTAGTACGTTAATATTAAAAAATAGTTAGGTTAGGTTAGGTTAGGTTGGTTTGAGTAAAAAAAGTGAGGAAAAAGTGAGGTTTAGCATTTTTTTAGTTAGTTTAGATTAGGTTTCTTTCAAATAAAAAAATGTTGGGTCAGGTTAGGATATGTTTGATTTTAATTAAAAGAAGAGTTAGGTTTGGTTGGGTTTGTTTCGAGTCAAAAAAAAGTGAGGTTAGGTTTTTTTTAGTTAGGTTAGGTTAGGTTAGGTTGGTTCGAGTAAAAAAAGTGAGGAAAAAGTGAGGTTTAGCATGTTTTTAGTTAGTTTAGATTAGGTTTCTTTCAAATAAAAAAATGTTGGGTCAGGTTAGGTTATGTTTGATTTTAATTAAAAGAAGAGTTAGGTTTGGTTGGGTTTGTTTCGAGTCAAAAAAAAGTGAGGTTAGGTTTTTTTTAGTTAGGTTAGGTTATGTTTGTTTCAAATACAAACAAACTTTTTTCGAGTTGATATCTTCTTCTGCCTTACCCAAATTGCTGCTTGTTGCATATCAGCGAGCACCTGTAACATAAAAGAACGAATTAGCACACAGAAAATAAAAAATCACTAATTTTTTTAATAAAAAAAAAGTAAGGGAAGGTTAGGTTAGGTTAGGTTAAATTGGTTTTTTTTTTCAAATAAAAAACGGTTTGGCTAGGTTAGGTTAGGTTAGGTTAGGTTAAATTGGTTTTTTTTTTTTTCAAATAAAAAATGGTTTGGTTAGGTTTGGTTTAGTACGTTAATATAAAAAAAAATTTAGGTTAGGTTAGGTTAGGTTAGGTTAGGTTAAATTGGTTTTTTTTTTTCAAATAAAAAACGGTTTGGTTAGGTTTGGTTTAGTACGTAAATATTAAAAAAAAGTTAGGTTTGGTTAGGTTAGGTTGGTTTGAGTAAAAAAAGTGAGGAAAAAGTGAGGTTTAGCATTTTTTTAGTTAGTTTAGATTAGGTTTCTTTCAAATAAAAAAATGTTGGGTCAGGTTAGGATATGTTTGATTTTAATTAAAAGAAGAGTTAGGTTTGGTTGGGATTGTTTCGAGTCAAAAAAAAGTGAGGTTAGGTTTTTTTTAGTTAGGTTAGGTTAGGTTAGGTTGGTTCGAGTAAAAAAAGTGGGGAAAAAGTGAGGTTTAGCATATTTTTAGTTAGTTTAGATTAGGTTTCTTTCAAATAAAAAAATGTTGGGTCAGGTTAGGTTATGTTTGATTTTAATTAAAAGAAGAGTTAGGTTTGGTTGGGTTTGTTTCGAGTCAAAAAAAAGTTAGGTTAGGTTTTTTTTAGTTAGGTTAGGTTAGGTTTGTTTCAAATACAAACAAACTGTTTTCGAGTTGATATCTTCTTCTGCCTTACCCAAATTGCTGCTTGTTGCATACCAGGGAGCACCTGTAACATAAAAGAACGAATTAGCACACAGAAAATCAAAAATCACTCATTTTTTTACTCTAAACAAACCTTACCTAACCTAACCTCACTTATTTTGATCCGAAACGAACCTAACCTAACCTACCTAACTTTTTATCATAGTTAGGTTAGGTTAGGTTTCTTTTTTTAATAAAAAAAAAGTAAGGGAAGGTTAGGTTAGGTTAGGTTAAATTGGTTTTTTTTTTTCAAATAAAAAACGGTTTGGTTAGGTTTGATTTAGTACGTTAATATTTAAAAAAATTTAGGTTAGGTTAGGTTAGGTTAAATTGTTTTTTTTTTTTCAAATAAAAAACGGTTTGGTTAGGTTTGGTTTAGTACGTTAATATTAAAAAATAGTTAGGTTAGGTTAGGTTAGGTTGGTTTGAGTAAAAAAAGTGAGGAAAAAGTGAGGTTTAGCATTTTTTTAGTTAGTTTAGATTAGGTTTCTTTCAAATAAAAAAATGCTGGGTCAGGTTAGGATATGTTTGATTTTAATTAAAAGAAGAGTTAGGTTTGGTTGGGTTTGTTTCGAGTCAAAAAAAAGTGAGGTTAGGTTTTTTTTAGTTAGGTTAGGTTAGGTTAGGTTGGTTCGAGTAAAAAAAGTGAGGAAAAAGTGAGGTTTAGCATGTTTTTAGTTAGTTTAGATTAGGTTTCTTTCAAATAAAAAAATGTTGGGTCAGGTTAGGTTATGTTTGATTTTAATTAAAAGAAGAGTTAGGTTTGGTTGGGTTTGTTTCGAGTCAAAAAAAAGTTAGGTTAGGTTTTTTTTAGTTAGGTTAGGTTAGGTTTGTTTCAAATACAAACAAACTGTTTTCGAGTTGATATCTTCTTCTGCCTTACCCAAATTGCTGCTTGTTGCATACCAGCGAGCACCTGTAACATAAAAGAACGAATTAGCACACAGAAAATCAAAAATCACTCATTTTTTTACTCTAAACAAACCTTACCTAACCTAACCTCACTTATTTTGATCCGAAACGAACCTAACCTAACCTACCCTAACTTTTTATCATAGTTAGGTTAGGTTAGGTTTCTTTTTTTAATAAAAAAAAAGTAAGGGAAGGTTAGGTTAGGTTAGGTTAAATTGGTTTTTTTTTTTTCAAATAAAAAACGGTTTGGTTAGGTTTGATTTAGTACGTTAATATTAAAAAAAATTTAGGTTAGGTTAGGTTAGGTTAAATTGTTTTTTTTTTTTCAAATAAAAAACGGTTTGGTTAGGTTTGGTTTAGTACGTTAATATTAAAAAATAGTTAGGTTAGGTTAGGTTAGGTTGGTTTGAGTAAAAAAAGTGAGGAAAAAGTGAGGTTTAGCATTTTTTTAGTTAGTTTAGATTAGGTTTCTTTCAAATAAAAAAATGTTGGGTCAGGTTAGGATATGTTTGATTTTAATTAAAAGAAGAGTTAGGTTTGGTTGGGTTTGTTTCGAGTCAAAAAAAAGTGAGGTTAGGTTTTTTTTAGTTAGGTTAGGTTAGGTTAGGTTGGTTCGAGTAAAAAAAGTGAGGAAAAAGTGAGGTTTAGCATGTTTTTAGTTAGTTTAGATTAGGTTTCTTTCAAATAAAAAAATGTTGGGTCAGGTTAGGTTATGTTTGATTTTAATTAAAAGAAGAGTTAGGTTTGGTTGGGTTTGTTTCGAGTCAAAAAAAAGTGAGGTTAGGTTTTTTTTAGTTAGGTTAGGTTATGTTTGTTTCAAATACAAACAAACTTTTTTCGAGTTGATATCTTCTTCTGCCTTACCCAAATTGCTGCTTGTTGCATATCAGCGAGCACCTGTAACATAAAAGAACGAATTAGCACACAGAAAATAAAAAATCACTAATTTTTTTAATAAAAAAAAAGTAAGGGAAGGTTAGGTTAGGTTAGGTTAAATTGGTTTTTTTTTTCAAATAAAAAACGGTTTGGCTAGGTTAGGTTAGGTTAGGTTAGGTTAAATTGGTTTTTTTTTTTTTCAAATAAAAAATGGTTTGGTTAGGTTTGGTTTAGTACGTTAATATAAAAAAAAATTTAGGTTAGGTTAGGTTAGGTTAGGTTAGGTTAAATTGGTTTTTTTTTTTCAAATAAAAAACGGTTTGGTTAGGTTTGGTTTAGTACGTAAATATTAAAAAAAAGTTAGGTTTGGTTAGGTTAGGTTGGTTTGAGTAAAAAAAGTGAGGAAAAAGTGAGGTTTAGCATTTTTTTAGTTAGTTTAGATTAGGTTTCTTTCAAATAAAAAAATGTTGGGTCAGGTTAGGATATGTTTGATTTTAATTAAAAGAAGAGTTAGGTTTGGTTGGGATTGTTTCGAGTCAAAAAAAAGTGAGGTTAGGTTTTTTTTAGTTAGGTTAGGTTAGGTTAGGTTGGTTCGAGTAAAAAAAGTGGGGAAAAAGTGAGGTTTAGCATATTTTTAGTTAGTTTAGATTAGGTTTCTTTCAAATAAAAAAATGTTGGGTCAGGTTAGGTTATGTTTGATTTTAATTAAAAGAAGAGTTAGGTTTGGTTGGGTTTGTTTCGAGTCAAAAAAAAGTTAGGTTAGGTTTTTTTTAGTTAGGTTAGGTTAGGTTTGTTTCAAATACAAACAAACTGTTTTCGAGTTGATATCTTCTTCTGCCTTACCCAAATTGCTGCTTGTTGCATACCAGCGAGCACCTGTAACATAAAAGAACGAATTAGCACACAGAAAATCAAAAATCACTCATTTTTTTACTCTAAACAAACCTTACCTAACCTAACCTCACTTATTTTGATCCGAAACGAACCTAACCTAACCTACCTAACTTTTTATCATAGTTAGGTTAGGTTAGGTTTCTTTTTTTAATAAAAAAAAAGTAAGGGAAGGTTAGGTTAGGTTAGGTTAAATTGGTTTTTTTTTTTCAAATAAAAAACGGTTTGGTTAGGTTTGATTTAGTACGTTAATATTTAAAAAAATTTAGGTTAGGTTAGGTTAGGTTAAATTGTTTTTTTTTTTTCAAATAAAAAACGGTTTGGTTAGGTTTGGTTTAGTACGTTAATATTAAAAAATAGTTAGGTTAGGTTAGGTTAGGTTGGTTTGAGTAAAAAAAGTGAGGAAAAAGTGAGGTTTAGCATTTTTTTAGTTAGTTTAGATTAGGTTTCTTTCAAATAAAAAAATGCTGGGTCAGGTTAGGATATGTTTGATTTTAATTAAAAGAAGAGTTAGGTTTGGTTGGGTTTGTTTCGAGTCAAAAAAAAGTGAGGTTAGGTTTTTTTTAGTTAGGTTAGGTTAGGTTAGGTTGGTTCGAGTAAAAAAAGTGAGGAAAAAGTGAGGTTTAGCATGTTTTTAGTTAGTTTAGATTAGGTTTCTTTCAAATAAAAAAATGTTGGGTCAGGTTAGGTTATGTTTGATTTTAATTAAAAGAAGAGTTAGGTTTGGTTGGGTTTGTTTCGAGTCAAAAAAAAGTGAGGTTAGTTTTTTTTTAGTTAGGTTAGGTTAGGTTTGTTTCAAATACAAACAAACTGTTTTCGAGTTGATATCTTCTTCTGCCTTACCCAAATTGCTGCTTGTTGCATACCAGCGTGCACCTGTAACATAAAAGAACGAATTAGCACACAGAAAATCAAAAAATCGCCCGCCCACCCTCCCAATCCCGTTTTCTGAAGTGAATTCAGACTCCATTTATGTATGTGGATAAATATCAGTTAGCGATTTTGCTATTTCTAGCAATTTTTTAGGGTTTTTTGCCATCGTGGCTGCTCAGAAATGTTGTCCGCGATCCCCCCAACCACCCGGATGGCTTCAGGTCCCGCCTCAAACGCTGTAAATGTCGATTTTGACGGCGAGGACTTCTGCGACGCCGATTCCGGCTCCTCACAGCCTAGTGCTGCCCCGCGGGTCTTTTCTAATGTCTAAAACCGACTGCGCGTCGATCATCTCTGCAGTCACAGACGGCAAGAGTGTCACCAGCGCGAACAAAAAGAAGATAATCGAGCTGGCAAAGTCTATAATGGACTCTGTTAGATCGATTTCTTCTTCTTCCAGTGCCACATTGCCCACAGCGCCTACTGCGGCTTCGGCCTCACTACAACTAAGCAGTAACATCGTGCAAGACATTACGAACTCAGTCCGCGCCGAAATCAGCACTTACGCTGTATCGTTATGACAGTATTTTTACTACTGTGGATTGCATGTCGTAAGTTACGCGGAATTAAAGCAAAATGTACTGACTTAGTTCCTATTTATTTCAGAAAAAAACATCAAAAAATCTTCTAAAAATCAACATTAGAAAAATAGTAAATAACAAAAATTATCAGGAACAAAGTAATGGCTTATTCTTATTATGCAGTAAAGTAATAAGGTCTTACCTACTTCTTCCCTACAAAATGTTTTATTTAAGTATTTAAAACACTGTAAACTCTTTAAAATTAACTTCTTAAAAAAATACAAACTATTTATTAGGACGGTACTTACTTTTTCTTCTCAAGTTCAAAATAAAATAATCAGTCATTTTTATTGCTATGATTATTGAACAATTAACATTTTTAATTAATTGTAATTCCCAAATTGTTAGGGTTAGAAATGTTTTTAGTTTACCTACTAATTTTTAAATGACAAGTTGTCATAAAATTCGTGGCAATCCCTTGGAATCACTTCTTTCAGTTGTTGAAGATGATGGTATTTTGTTTTAAAAATTGGCAATGATGAATGAAACAGTTGGGGAAGAGGAACTGGTTCAATCCTTGATTTTTAGACCTTTAGTTAAGTTGTACCGACTTATTTACCGACTTCCTATACAGAAAGTAACTAAAATCAGATCACGTTAATACTTGCGTAGAGAAATTCTATTCAATTCTTAGCACCAGCATACAGCACAATACACCACTATCAAAACAAGCGTCTCATAACCAGCCATCATGGTACAGTGTCGGCCTAAGAAAATGCCTAGCTCAACAAGCAAAATATCACAAACGTTTTAAAAAGTACAGTAATCCTAGAGACTATGATACATACTCTATTCTTCGTGCGCGCAGTAAGAGGCTTATCGTCGAATGTTACAATGCATATAAATTGTCGATAGAGGAGGCCTTGTCTGAAGATACAAAGGGATTTTGGAACTTTGTAAAAAATAAAAAAGGCTCCGTCACTATTCCACAGGTTGTCTCTTACAAAGGTCAATCATCAATGGATAACACTGGTGCTTGCGCGCTATTCTGCCATTACTTTAGCTCTGTTTACGAGACTGACGATGGATCAAACAGTAGATTTTTCCCACTGGATGACTGTTTGGGTTTGGGTGTGCTCTCATCCATAGAGATCTCCGAGACCATGGTACATACTAAAATAAAACTATTAGATCATAATAAGGGCGCTGGCCCTGATGGGATTCCTGCAGCATTTACAAAAACGTGCGGTGAAGAGCTATCTGAACCCCTATCTATATTGTTTGCGAAATCAATTAACTCGGGCGTCTTTCCTGATCTATGGAAAAAGGCTTTCATTATACCTATCCACAAGTCTGGCGACAAGACATCTTGTGAGAATTATCGCCCCATCAGCATTCTGTCATGCTTCGCTAAACTTTTTGAATCGGTTGTCTACGATACTATCTATAGACATTTTCAACCATTGATTTCAGATAAACAGCACGGGTTCGTCCGTAACAAGTCCACAATTAGTAATCTCCTATCGTATAAAACCTTCCTCTGTAATGTATTTGATTCGTCGGGACAGGTAGATTCCATCTACACTGATTTTCGCAAAGCGTTTGACA
Source organism: Cosmorhoe ocellata (assembly GCA_963675405.1). Lineage (NCBI taxonomy): Eukaryota > Metazoa > Arthropoda > Insecta > Lepidoptera > Geometridae > Cosmorhoe > Cosmorhoe ocellata. Next base: position 201,298 of record OY776257.1, read on the forward strand.
AAGTCAATCACTCTATGCTGTGTTCGAAACTTGCTCACTATGGTGTTCACGGTAGCCTCTTACGATGGGTTCGGTCTTACCTGAGCAACAGAAGTCAAATTGTAGCTATAAAAGGTTATACCTCTCTCCCAATGCATACACCCTCAGGAGTCCCACAAGGCTCACATCTGGGTCCCTTATTTTTCGTGATCTTTATCAATGACCTAGCAGAGCGTATGAATTGTCCCTGCCTACTCTATGCGGACGATTTAAAAGTGTTTACTAAAATTAACAATAATGACGACTGTGTGAAGTTACAAAAGGATCTAGACGTGATACACGAATGGTGTACTCATAACCTTATGTATTTAAATATTGATAAATGTTTTGCTATCTCATTTACAAAGAAACACCGCAAAATTCTTTATGACTATAAGATTTCTAACAAAGTCCTTAATCAAACCTCAGTTGCTAAAGATTTGGGAATCTATTTCGATGAACAACTCTCTTTTATAACACACTTTGACAGAACTATAGCGAGGAGTAATCGATTGCTCGGTTTTATTACCAGAATAACTAAAGATTTTAAAAAACCCGGCAGTTTGATATATTTATTTAACAGTCTTGTTAGATCAATCCTGGAATATGGCAGTGTTATCTGGTCTCCACACTATCAAAACCACACAGCGAGAATCGAGAGCATACAAAACAAATGTCTCAAAATTGTAGCGCATAGACATAAATTAGGTCGGTCTCTCTTTGACTATGAGAATAGATTAAAAAAATTTAAAGTCACTACTTTGTCAGACCGTAGAAAAGTGGTCGATCTGGTGTACCTTCACAAAATTCTCCATTCCTTTGTAGATTGCCCCATGCTCCTATCTTCTCTTTGCATCAACACATACCATAGATCCCGAAACCCCACTACATTTTCACTTAGCACGTTAAAAAATAACACATCGTTCAATGCCCCATTATTTAGAGCGTGTCGTCTTTATAACGAGTTAGCTTCCAAAAACAAGGATTTGGATATTTTCAACTCCAACATGTATAAATTTAAGCAATGCGTTATCAGGTTGGTATATGGTGTTCCACAAAAATTTAATAGTTGATTCTGTGTTTATTTTGTGTGTATTATATGTATCTGTGTGTATTTCTGTGTTAGTTTGAGTTTTTGTTTTGTCTAAGTATTGAGTTTTGTGAAGTTTTGTGAAATTTCATGTCTTTTGGTAAATTTTAAAGTTTAGCTTGCAACATTTTTTCTAAACTTGTTATGTTTGCATATTTGGGTAAAATCTAGTACGAAACCGATTAATGTACCCACTGTATTTTTTTAAGGATCTTACGCTGTTTTGTGAACTAATAAATAAATAAATAAATAAATAAATAAAAGTTTGAGCTAATAATAAATTAGCATAATTATTTATCAACTAGTAACAATATGGAGTTCCATTGTCTCTGCCTACCCCGTTGGGAAACAGGCGTGATTTTATGTATGTATGGTATGTTATGTACAAAATAAAAAAAGGTGTCAACGTTTGCGATGCTCACTTCCACTATGCCTTACCCCGAGCAGTAGGTTCGTTAGGTTGCTATGTAAAAATATACAAATCCGAAATGCCCTACCCCGAGCAGTAGGTTCGTTAGGTTATGACATCCAGACACAGAACAAAATCTGTGTGATGAATGCAGATGTTTGTTCCGTGTCTAAGTCTTATTATGTATCCTATGTACGTATTTACAAAAAAAATATATTTAGTTAATCTATCAGCTATCTGGTTCCCATAATACAAGCTTTGTTTAGTTTGGGGCTAATGTTGTAGAAAAGACAAAGAAGATTGAAATCTCCATCTTGAATCCAACCTTCAATGTTTACACGTACAACGAAACATAAAATGATGCAGTTCCGCGGAATCGTCTTCGCAGAAATCGCCGAATACAAATCCGCGGTTTTGTTTTTTCAAAATATCTCTCTTGCTATTGGTCGAATTCAAATTTAAGTGAAACAGTCGGGTCCTAAACCTGACCCTGCGTGCATTTGCCGCGAAATTAAATTTTGGCTACTTTTGTAGATACGCAGTATTGTATTTGTGAGTTACGCGTTTGTGAGTTATTGATCTATCCCCGACGATATACGGGAGTCTCACATAGCTACTCGGGTGCCCCCTGCGCTCGGGTGGTATGCGTATTGTTTTTACAAAAAAATTCTTATTGTGTGTTTACTTTCGTTATAATATATAATATATATATTTTTTTTCACATCTTAATTAAAGTATTTTTGTTTATCTCTTATATCAACATTATTTGTGTTTTTCTCTTATTTTTACATAATTTACATCACTTTTTGTTATTTTAACTTCGTTTAGTTTCTAATTCAGATAAAAAATTAAAGTTTCTAAACTATATTTTTTAGTGGACTAGGATTGTTTGTTACTGTATCACAGAGGGTGAATATCAACAACCGAGACCCAGTAGAAGGTTTAAATTTACAGTTTTTGACATTTTGGCTCCTAATTTTCAATTTTATTAGAGTCGAAATTTCATAGTCTTCCTCCAGCTATTTCTTCTTTTGCCGCACCTTGAACGTTGGCGGGATGGCGGGTAGGGAATCAGCACCCAGAAAAAATGGGAGCTACCGATTTACCGGCGCTGACCAAACACCGGAGGAAGGGGGCCTATTTTGGGCGTTGTGGTAGTGGCTTCTCTGCGCGTCCTTCTGGTGTAGCAGAAGGCGCAGTAGACGAGGCGTGCTCGGTGTGCATTTCCCAGTCGTTAGTTGGCAAAGGAAATTCGCCTTGTTCCCCGTTCGGTACCACATTAGCAGGGTCAGGTTTTTTTTTGACGAGGAGGAATCTGCATCCAGATTTCCACTTGTCAAAAAAAAAGGTTAGGTTTAAAAAAGTTTGATAAGTTGGTAAGAATATATAGAAGAGGTTCTCTATCTATCTTTTTTTCTATATTTCTCTCTATCTATCATCTATCTGCCTATCCAATTTTCTATTTATCCATCTATCTATTTATCGTTTTTTCATTACAGAAATTACAATATACATTATATTTGTACCATAAAACCATGTAAGGTTTGTATTGGTACTAACGTTCGTCTGGTCGTATCGTATTATTACTAGTAAAAATAACCATTTTATGCCCAACAAACCTACTGCATCTGCTTGCGTGTTCACTCCCTCTCGCTCGCGCATAGTTAGCGGTAGCCCCATCAAACTCCCTCTCGCTCGCGCATAGTTAGCGGTAGCCCCATCAAACGCTTAGGAGTGCCCAGTTGTTTGCATATCTGGTTTCTAAAGCATTGTATAGTGTTGGGCTAGATGGTTAAAATAAAAAAAATCTAACCTAATTATAGTAAAAAAAATACTTTTATAATATGTATAATGTTATGTAGTTAATAAATAATCGATTATGGTTGAGTGTTTGGTAAACTTATTGTTTGGGTGATTAAGATGAAACAATAAAAGAGGTAAAGTAAAATAAAGAATATAATATTTACAGTTAAGTTTATCGTTAGTGTGGCAAAATGTTAGCTCTTCTACAAACCAATTACCATGTGGGTTTGTTAAAAAAGATCTAGATGTCGTGGTATGTTAGCGACCTCTACCGGCCGCCCTGTCCGGCAGGAGATGGAATAGGTTTTAGATTTGTTCACAACCTCGGCTTTCGGCAATCCACCCACGGTGGCGAGGCAAATCGGCGATAGGCTCTACTTATTTTCGAGTATCAAAAATAACATAATTATTTATTATACAAGTTATTATTACGTAAAAAATATCTAGGTACTTATATAATATTAAAGTTTTCCACGGTCCCTCCACTTTTAGAGTGACCTGTTAAACCAAAATTAAAAATCACAGTCCGATTCGGACGATCAGCGCCGCGAGCAGCGGCGCGAGCAACAGCGCGGGCGCCGCGCGGGCCGGGGCTCCGCTGCAGGCCGGCGCGCGCGGCCCGGGGCCCATGCAGGCCGCGTACGCCATCAGGTGCGGCAGCTGGCTCTGCTCGTACAGCCCCGAGAACATGGCGTGCCCCACGCCGCGCGCGAACACGCCCACGTCGTCCCCGCCGTGCGTCTCCGAGCCCAGCGGCACCTCGGCGTGCGAGCGCCAGCGCGGCGCGCCTGCGGAGCAGAGGGTCAGAGCGGCTCGCGGGCCGGGCTCTCGCGGGCCGGGCTCTCGCGGGCCGGGCTCTCGCGGGCCGGGCTCTCGCGGGCCGGGCTCTCGCGGGCCGGGCTCCGCGCGGGCTACTCACGGAAGTCCTCGTCCCGGGTGACGTCGGGCCGCCCGCCGCCCGCGTGGCTGCGCGCGCCGGGCCCGTTGGTGTACGACAGCGTCATGTACGGCGGCCCGTCGTCGCCCCGGTCCCGCGACGGGCCGAGGATGTCGTTGCCGCGCGCCGAGTACCCGTTGAACGCCATCACGTGCGCGTGGTCCGCCGTGACCACGAGCAGCGAGTCCCGCTCGTCCAGCAGCTCGGCGGCCCGCGCCACGGCCGCGCCGAGCTCGATGGTCTCGTCGAGCGCCAGGTGCGGGTAGTTGTCGTGGTGCGCGTGGTCGATGCGGCCTCCCTCCACGAACAGGAAGAAGCCGCGCTCGTTGCGGCCGAGCGACCGGATCGCCACCTCCGTGAGCTCGGCGAGCGAGGGCTCCGAGCGCGGGTCCCTCTCCAGGTTGTACTGCAGGTGCGAGCTCTCGAACAGGCCCAGCAGGTAGTCGGGCGGGTCCGCTGCCAGCGCGCGCAGCGACTCCGCGTGCCACACGTAGGCGTGGCTGAGGTTGCGCGCGCGCTTGTCCTCCTGCCACTCCCGGATGAGGTCCCGCCCGTCCCCGCGCCGGCCCCGGGCGTCCTCCTCGTCGCGCGTGTCGTTCGGACGGAACTCGCGCCGTCCTCCGCCCAGGATCACCTGCTCGACGAAGCGATATCAGTTTTGCGATCGGTCGGTCACGATCGAAACCGGAGGGAGGCTCCGAGCCGGATCACCTTGAACTTGTCCCCCGGGTGCTGGCGCAGCAGCTGCAGCGCGATGTCCGGGCAGGCCGCGCCGCCCTCGGCCGCCGCCTCGCGGTCGTTCTCCCAGCCGCGGTTGGCGGACTTGGCGTAGGCGCCCGCGGGCGACGCGTGCGTCACGCGCGTCGTCGTCACGATGCCTGCAACCGAGCCGGCGTGAGCCCGCGCCCCGCCCGCGCCCCGCCCGCGCCCCGCCCGCGCCCCGCCCGCTCACCCGCGTCGCGCCCGTCGGCCAGCGCCCACTCGGCGACGGACTGCAGGCGCGCGCCCTCCGCGCCCGACGCGGCGCAGTCGCGGCGCGCCACGGCCGCCGTCAGCCCGAGCGTGCCCTGGTTGGCCTTGGCGCCGCACAGGTAGGCGGTCGCCGTGCACGCCGAGTCCGGGATCTGCGCGTCCACGCAGTACGTCTGCGGACGGGCGGAGCGTCAGCGCGAGCCGGGGCGAGGGGGAGGGGGAGGGGGGGGGAGGGGGGCCGCACCGACCTTGGCGAGGCCGACCGTCGGGAAGGCCTCGAAGCTGAGCTGCGCCTCCTCCCCGGGCGCGCCCCGGCGCTGGCCGAGCAGCGTCCGCGCGGCCGCCAGCGTCGGCACCGACATCCCGTCGCCGAGGAACATGACGACGTTGCGCGCGCGGCCCGCGCCCCGGGCGCCCCGCGCCTCGCGCGCCTGGATCCCGGCACGAGCCTTGGAGTACCAGTGCTGCGCGGCGGCCTCGCTCCGGGGCCCCGCGGCCTCCGGGGCCCCCGGCGCGCTGGCCCGCTCCGGGTGGTACCGGTCGGCGCCGGCGCCGGCGACGAGGATCGCGACGAGCAGCAGCGGCGTCGAACGCATGGTCGCGGAGTGTCGGTCCGATTGACGCGACAGTTGGTCCGATCCGCTTTTATCGCCGTCGACCGCGATCTAATCGCCGCCGAGGAAGGGGCGCCGCGTGCGAAGCGCGCGGGATCGCTCGTGCTCACCTATTCTTTTATCACAATAAATATTAATTTTACAGTCGGCGATCGAACCCGTCGCCCGTATCGCGTTATAGATAAACCATCTTAGTTCGTCGAAACTGCCCACCTCGATTATTTTTTTCGCGAGAATAACCGCAATAAAACTATCGTTGGGATTCAATCATCTCGTCGGATCAGAATTGTTTCCGAGACGGTGATGATGAATACCTCCTCTCCCCCCCCATCCCCCTCGAGACCAGCCGATCGACGGCCTCAGTTTGCACTCGATCGCCATCGGACGATACCTTCGTGCAGCAGCCACCGGCTCAGCTCATCGAACTAACATCATTATCGATCGAACGATCGCCGGTTCATAGGGATCGATGCCTTCGTTCGACAATAGGATCATTCGGAATATAGGTAGTCTACAGACGTTAATCGTTCGGATGCAGTGATTCGATGCTCATTCATCGCTATCGATTGAAGCACTAGCGATCTACAGTCTCCGACGGTAGCGGCCTCGTCTGCCGACCCTTACCAAACACCAAGATACCTGACCACTTTGTATCTCTGAAGAATATGACATTTAACGACGAAGGAATTACTATCCCACTACAGTTATAGGTGATAACGGAACACTCACACGGATTAAGGTCAGTTTTGTTAACAAGTCCGTAGTCATCAAGTCTTGATAGGTCTGCCTGAAGGTCCAAAATGTCACCTTGTGATTTTATCTATCTATCTTCTATATCTATATAAGAGCTTAACCTGACTGACTGACTGACTGACTGATTTATCATCGCCCAGCCGAAACCGCTGAAGCTAGAAAGCTGAAATTTGGAAGGTGGTTTCCTTTTATAACAAAACCACCCACTAAGGCGGGATTTTTGGAAATTCCACCTCTAAGGGGGTGAAAAACGCGTGGAGCGATAATCATGAAACTTTGTTTGTGCACTGTAAATGCAAAATGAATGGGTACGTGTTTCAGGATTTTTCAATATAACCATCAAAAAGGGGTCAAATGTGGGGTAAGTGTTCGTATGGGATCTTTTTAACCTGGTGCGATTGATCTGAAACTTTGTTTGTGTACTGTAAATGCAAAATGAATGGACACGTCTTTCAGGATTTTTTAATATAACCTTCAAAAAGGGGTCAAATGGGGGGTCAATATTTGTATGGGAACTTTTTAATGGGTGGTGCGATTGGTCTGAAACTTTGTTTGTGTACTGTAAATGCAAAACGAATGGACATGTGTTTCAGGATTTGTCAATATAACCTTCAAAAAGAGGTAAAATGGGGTGTCAATGTTAGCATGGGATTTTTATGAGTTGTGTGATATGTTTGAAACTCGGTTTAGATACTTTAAGTGAACGAAGTCGCGGGCGGGACAGCTAGTTATTTATAGATTTCATATTGTCAGCAAAACAAAATAGATTAATATTGAGAAAATAACTAGATATGTCATTAACGAAAATAAGAATTAGCAGTGGCCCAAGCAGAGAACCCTGCGGAACACCACTAGGAATAGTGAGCCAACTAGAAATTGAATTGATAGTGACTGTAGCTTGGGAAGTGTGACGTATGCAAATATAGTTGTAGTGCAGAGTGGAACCGCTCGCTACCCTCACTTTGGACTGGAGCGTCGAGGGAGCGGGCGTGTCGCTTGCGCACGACAATAATTATAAATTGTGTGTTTCAATAAACCACCTACCCCCAATAGAGGACACCACAAGTTGGCGACGAGTATAAAGAACGTGAGTAAAATCAAGTTTCATACGACAATTATAATCTCAAAGTTATCAGTTGTAAATAAAGTTTAGAAAAAATACCTAGTGCCTAGGTACCTACATTACATTTTATTTGCCCTCACAATAGTTTTTACAAACATTAATTATCAGCTATAATTTATTTATGGGTAGTAAATAGATACCTACCTACCAAATTTATTGGCTTAGATAAAAAATAGTCGATATTAAGTAGGTAGTATTTCAGTATTATGTTAAGTACTCATTTTACTGCAACGGTAAATAGGCATTTGTTTGTGCCTATAATTAAGTGTAGGTTGTATCTATGTACTGTACTATGACTTGCTTATCTATGATTTGATGACTACTGTATCTATGATTTGTCTTTCCTCAATTCTTTATGTTAGTATTTCTTGAACAACTGATAACATAAACAATAAAATGAGTCGTACAATGAGTGCCTGCTAATATATACCTATCAAAAGACATTTATACTGCTGTATACTCGGTCGTTTACTCTGACGATTTGTGGAAGGTATTTCTTACCTACATAAATATTATTTTCGGAGGTAATACTGCACCGACTATACACAAGTTTACACAACATTCAAATGTTCTTGTATATAATTAGCCAAGTCCGAATAATCGGACAAATAAAATACAATAAATAAATTGTGAGAGAAAACTCACCAAGTTCGCATAAGTCCGTGTTTCCAATTCTGTTACTATGTCGAAATCTGTACCTAGGTCTCAAGATAAATAAAATTAATTCATTTCAGTCAAGTTAAGTTTTCTTGAACTGCCAAACGTAGGTATATTCATAAAAGAATTACAATTAGGGTTTTAAAATACCTACGTATCTAACGTAAAATTAAGTAGTAAAAATGCCTATTGTCACTAGTTAACCTACCAAAATATTCTGCACTTTTATTGCAGATCGTCCCAAAATGTCTCAGCTACCGGCGATGGAAGCTTTAGATTGCGAGGGGGACACACGGTCATTAGGCCAAAGGTGGGACAGATGGAAAAGGGGTTTAGAAATTTACCTTTTAGCCACGAGTGTAACAGAATCTCAAAAAAAACGTGCAATACTTTTACACTCAGGGGGGTTAGCTTTACAAGACATTTACTATAACCTCCCAGGAGCGCACGTTGAGGAAAAAGAGTCTGTTGACGTTTTTAAAGTCGCTGTTGAAAAGTTAGACGAATATTTCTCACCGAAACAGAGTTACGTTTACGAAAGACACGTATTTAGACTTATGAAGCAGGAACCGGAAGAAAAATTTGACAAACTTTTGATTAGACTACGTGATCAGAGCTCTAAGTGTAATTTTGCGAAAAAAGAAGATGTTATTATTGACCAAATTGCCGAAAAATGTATTTCACCAGACCTTAGAAAAAAGATATTGCGTTTAGGAGATTCTGCAACCATCGATGATATTATTACAGAAGCAAACTCAATTGAAACGGTACAGAGACAACTTAAAGAATTTCAAGGAAAACAAAACGTAGACATTAACAGAATTGGAACGAGACTCAATGAAAATAATGCTCAAAGTAGCCAATCAAAAGTACGGTGTACTAGATGTGGGAGTTTAAATCACAACAGTGACAATGCGGGTTGTCCCGCTAAAGATAAAATTTGCGATAAGTGTGGATACAAAGGTCACTTTAAAACCCAATGTCGTACTAGACAACATAAGCGGAAAGCCACTTCCACAACAAATAAAAGACCAAACTACAACAAAAAAGCGAAACCTAATGATTCACCCAATAATCAGAGTATACCACCAAAAAGTCAACCAGCCCCAGAGGTCAACTACGTATTCAACGTAGACAACGATGCCGAAATATCTTGTTTAGTCGGCGGTGTCAATGTAAATATGCTCATTGATTCGGGAAGTAAAAGCAACTTAATCAATGACAAAACTTGGGAATACCTGAAGTCTAACACTGCGATTGTATCTAACCAACAAAAGGGTTCAGACCAGGTTTTTATGGCATATGGTTCAAAAGACCCCCTTGATATAATAGGTTCGTTTGAAGCTTCTATCATAATTGGACCAGAAAAAAAACCTGCTAAATTTTACGTCGTAAAAAATGGAACCCGTAATTTGCTGGGCAAAGAGACGGCTATGCGCTTAAATGTGCTTAAATTAGGGGTGAGTATAAATTCCATAGAAACAGATCTTTTTCCAAAATTCAAAGATGTTCAATTAGATATTGCAATCGATCAATCGGTCACTCCTGTATGCCAGCCATATAGAAGAGTTCCGATTCCGTTGGAAAGCAAAATCAATGAGAAACTAGATGAATTAGTAAAGAGGGATATAATTGAGCAGGTAGACAAAGCCGCAACTTGGGTTTCTCCAATTGTGCCTATTCTAAAAAGTGACGGCAGCGTCAGAGTTTGTGTTGACATGAGGTGCGCTAACAAAGCCATTATGAGGGAGAATCATCCTTTGCCTACCATGACTCAACTGCTACCTAAACTAAGTAAAGCGCGAGTTTTCTCTAAACTTGACATCAAGGACGCCTTCCATCAAGTCGAGATTGGAGAGAACTCTCGAGACATCACGACTTTTATAACTAGTAAGGGACTCTTTCGTTACAAGCGTCTGATGTTCGGAATATCATGCGCACCTGAACATTTTCAAAAAATCATGGAAAGGATGCTTCTACCTTGTGAAGGTGTCATAAATTTCATCGACGATATCGTCGTGTTTGGAAGCGATGAAAATGAACACAAAGCTAGGCTAAGGCATGTTTTACAAGTCCTTAAACAAAATAACGTCGTATTAAACGAAAATAAATGCGTTTTCAATTCATTAAAAATGGAATTCCTAGGTCATGAACTATCCTCAAAAGACATTAAACCTCTAGACAAGTATATTTAAATCATAGAATCTTTTAGAGAGCCAAAAACTGTTGAGGAGGTCCAAAGTTTTTTAGGACTTGTGAATTATATCGGGAAATGGATTCCAGAACTAGCTACTGTAACTGAGCCAATTCGCGAAATTTTGAGACATAAGCTTTCCAAACACGCTGATATTGCGAAATTTTGGAAACACGAGCAAGCAACCGCATTTAAAAAACTAAAACGAAGTTTAACCAATCTTCGTACATTAGGTTTTTATGACCCTGCAGATAGAACGCAAGTTATAGCGGACGCAAGTCCAGTAGGTTTAGGAGCAGTGCTTGTTCAATATGATGTTCATGGGCCTCGTGTCATTGCTTACGGACACAAGAGTTTAACAGATGTTGAGAAACGCTACTGTCAGACGGAAAAAGAGGCATTAGCTTTGGTTTGGGCAATCGAGCACTTTAACATGTACCTCTATGGCTTGAAAGAGTTTGAGCTAGTGACCGATCACAAGCCACTCCAAGTAATATTCGGGCCACGAACTAAACCTTGTGCCCGAATAGAACGCTGGGTTTTACGTTTGCAAGCGTATAACTATAAGGTAGTTTATTGTCCGGGGAAAAACAATATAGCCGATTCTCTTTCTCGATTGTGTCCAGAACAAAATTCATGCACCTTTATGAACGAACATCACATAAACAAAATAGTAGAATTCGCAAAACCAGTAGCTGTGTCCATGGAAGATATAATAAGTATATCAAACAATGATAATGACATTCAACTAGTCAAAATGGCGCTCTCTGGCAAGAGTTGGGGTTGGGACTCTAAAGTTAATAATTATAAACTCTTTGAACATGAACTCTGGATACATGATGATATCCTTTTGCGAGGTAATAAGATAGTGATACCTACAGAGTTGCGTAAACAAGTCCTTGCATCGGCTCACGAGGGTCACCCTGGCATAGTAGCAATGAAAGGTAGATTACGCACTAAAGTTTGGTGGCCACGAATTGACAAAGACGCTGAAAATATGGTAAAAAGCTGTAGAAGTTGCACTTTAGTTTCAGGCCCTAACCCTCCTGTACCGATGAAGAGACGTGAATTGCCAATGAAGCCTTGGGTAGATATAGCTGTAGACTTTTTGGGTCCCCTACCAAGTGGGCACTCTTTGTTTATAGTTGTTGATTATTATAGTCGCTACAAAGAAATTAAAATTATGAAATCCCTCACATCTCAAGATACAATTAATGCATTAAAAGAGATTTTTTCAAGGCTTGGTATTCCCGTCAGCATAACCTCAGACAACGGACGACAATTCATTAGCGAAGAGTTCAAGACTTTCTGCTCAGAGTTTGGTATTCGGCTATTTAATTCTATACCGTACTGGCCTCAACAAAACGGTGAAGTCGAAAGACAAAATAGGGATATAATAAAACGTTTAAAAATTAGCCAGTGCCAAAAGTCTGATTGGAGGGATGATCTGCTACGCTATCTCATGATGTACAATAGTACACCACATACTACGACCGGGAAATCGCCCTCAGAACTGTTCTTTAATAGACAATTTAGAGACAAAATTCCATCGGCTATAGATGTAGAAAACAGGCATTTTGATTCAGAAGTTTATGATAAGGACAAAATGATGAAAGAAAAGGGAAAGATAAATGAAGATAGGAAAAGAAAAGCTGAGGACTCGGAAATCGTTCTAGGAGAAAAGGTTTATATTAAAAATATGGTTAAAGAGAACAAACTAACCCCTAATTTCAGCCCGACTACACATACAGTTATTGGTGCTGAAGGTGGTGATATAAATATAAGAAATGATGAGACAGGAAAAGAACTAAGAAGAAATATCGTACACCTTAAGAAGATAGAAGGACAATGGAAAATTCAGAATGAAAAAGAAAATCAAGATGACAGTACAGAAAAGGAAGCGGATAAAGATTAAAACGATCAATGAATTATATATTTGACGTTAGATTAAATTATGTTAGAAGTTACAAAACGATAATAACTACAATGAAAAACTTTAGGCTAGAAGATTATATATTGATTTGTTATAGAAAAATATTGGATTATGTTTAGTTACAAAGAGATTGTTCTGTTGTTCGCTAGCGCCATTCCAGGTACAATAGTGGGTATCTGTCTACTTACTTCATTATTATTTAGGTTTCCATAGACAATCATTATTATTATGATCATTTTAAATTTATTGAAAGGAAGAGATGTGACGTATGCAAATATAGTTGTAGTGCAGAGTGGAACCGCTCGCTACCCTCACTTTGGACTGGAGCGTCGAGGGAGCGGGCGTGTCGCTTGCGCACGACAATAATTATAAATTGTGTGTTTCAATAAACCACCTACCCCCAATAGAGGACACCACAGGAAGGATTATTGATATATGTATGTAGGAGGAAAATTACCATAGTAAGTCTCCTCGTATACCGATGAGATTAAGTTTAGACAGGAGCAGCCTATGGTCAATTCTGTCAAACGCTTTACTGTAATCAGTGTAAACTACATCGGTTTGATGACCATGATCCATGGCCTCAGTCAAGAAGTAATTGAATAGGACCAGATTGGATAGTCGAACGACCCTTACGGAAAATATGTATGCTGAGATGGATTAATCGAGCATATATTAGCCATGATACATAATTTAGATATAGGTCTATAGTAACACCGGTTTTAGACACTTTTTTGTGTATAAATGAGACAAAAGCACTTTTTCAAATACTAGGAAATTCACAATTTGCTTTAGATTTGCGAATCAACAGTGATAAGGATAAATGTTTTGATCGAAACCAATCAAAAACGATGAGCTAATATTATCAGGTCCAGCCAAATATTTATCTACCGAATGCCGGAAGCGGCTCGCGCCTCTCGTCGTGCCGCGCACGTGAGCTGCGGCAGGCGGAGGTTTATCTCCGCGCACGGAGGCTGCACTCGCACGGCGACTCGCGCGGCGCTCGGTCCCTCGACATGCGGCGCTCCTCCACCGCGGCCACGGGCCTGCTGCTGCTGCTGCTGGCCGGCTCCCACGGTGAGCGCTGCGCGGACGTCTCGCGCGCTCACCTTGGGAACTCGTCAATTCGATCGGGGGTTCGTTCACTTTTTTAGGGGATCGCTACCATGGAGCGGCTCGGAGCTTCCGATCGGACTTCGGCCCGGAAGCGGAGGCGGATCCGGAGTTCTGGGCGCGCGAGGCGCGGCTCGGGATCTCCGCGCGGGAGGCGCGCGGTGACGCCCGACCCCCGGGCCGCGCGCGCAACGTCGTCATGTTTCTCGGCGACGGGATGTCGGTGCCGACGCTGACCGCCGCCCGGACGCTGCTCGGCCAGCGCCGGGGCGCGCCCGGAGGGGAGGCGCAGCTAAGCTTCGAGGCCTTCCCGACGGTCGGCCTCGCCAAGGTCGGTGCGGCCCCCCTCCCCCTCCCCCTCGCCCCGGCTCGCGCTGACGCTCCGCCCGTCCGCAGACGTACTGCGTGGACGCGCAGATCCCGGACTCGGCGTGCACGGCGACCGCCTACCTGTGCGGCGCCAAGGCCAACCAGGGCACGCTCGGGCTGACGGCAGCCGTGGCGCGCCGCGACTGCGCCGCGTCGGGCGCGGAGGGCGCGCGCCTGCAGTCCGTCGCCGAGTGGGCGCTGGCCGACGGGCGCGACGCGGGTGAGCGGGCGGGGCGCGGGCGGGGCGTGGGCGGGGCGCGGGCGGGGCGCGGGCGGGGCGCGGGCGGGGCGCGGGCTCACGCCGGCTCGGTTGCAGGCATCGTGACGACGACGCGCGTGACGCACGCGTCGCCCGCGGGCGCCTACGCCCGCAGCGCCGACCGCGACTGGGAGAGCGACGCGGACGTGCGCGCGGCGTGCGGCGCGGACGCGGTGCCGGACGACATCGCGCTGCAGCTCATCCGCGACCACCCCGGAGACAAATTCAAGGTGAGTTCATCGAATCGATCCAGCTAATAGTCGATCGAACCAGCGTCGGGTCCGTGGATCATCTCCGTCGTAGCAGCGGCGAACGCTTATAAGGTTTTCGACGATCCGATGGCACCTTCCGCTTTCGGTACTCTCGAGCTTAAGTGACCCGAAGGAACCTTTCGGATCTAAGTATTTTTGCAACCTTGTAAGGTCACTTCGAGTCGCTCGATATTGAGGTGGGTCGGTCGGTCCACGGCGAAACTCCTTGATATTCAAAAACCCAAGTGTAAGTTTGTAGCTAACCTATCTCATCGCAAGGTTTCTTTTTTTCTGACGAAGAGGAATCTTCAACCGAACGGTGGCGACTTTGTCCGTCTAAAAAACGACGGAGCGCTCACTGAACCTCCCCGGTGACCAGCTTCGGTGCATGTCAAAGGAATCCGGGATCGCCATCCGGAACGCACCGGTTTTCTTCTCGCAAAGCTGCAGGCCGCAGCCCTTCTCCGGCGTGGCAAGCCACTCCAGCACCCTCCCGGTGCGTACGCCAGATCACGTCACCCATGTTACCGCTGCCCTCCATGGCTTCATTGTGCGGGTAGCCGGAAGCCCTCACTTCGAATAGGAAGAATAAAATTCCTACTTGCCGACCCTGCTCATGTGGAAATGACCGAAAGCAGTTGCGGGAACGAGGCGAGTACCCTTTGCCAACTAACGGCTGGGAAATGCACCCCGAGCACGGCCCCGCTTCGGCTCCTGCGCCTTCCGCGACACCGGAAGGACGCGTAGAAAAGCTACAAGGTTTAGTGATCGGCCGATAAGATCCTTAGAGAAGTTATTGACGATCCTTACGGGATGCATCGTCCCATGAAAAATCCGTTCTCCCCGGATCTAAGGATCCATAAGGGACAGAAGAAGGTGACCTGAACGCACCCCATCGCAAGGTTTCTGACCGGCCGGACCTAGCTTGTGATAATTTTTCTTTTCTATTTCAGGTGATCCTTGGTGGAGGCCGACGCGAGTTCCTTCCTAACGTAACGGTCGACGAGGAAGGCGACCCGGGCCGGCGCGGGGACGGGCGGGACCTCATCCGGGAGTGGCAGGAGGACAAGCGCGCGCGCAACCTCAGCCACGCCTACGTGTGGCACGCGGAGTCGCTGCGCGCGCTGGCAGCGGACCCGCCCGACTACCTGCTGGGCCTGTTCGAGAGCTCGCACCTGCAGTACAACCTGGAGAGGGACCCGCGCTCGGAGCCCTCGCTCGCCGAGCTCACGGAGGTGGCGATCCGGTCGCTCGGCCGCAACGAGCGCGGCTTCTTCCTGTTCGTGGAGGGAGGCCGCATCGACCACGCGCACCACGACAACTACCCGCACCTGGCGCTCGACGAGACCATCGAGCTCGGCGCGGCCGTGGCGCGGGCCGCCGAGCTGCTGGACGAGCGGGACTCGCTGCTCGTGGTCACGGCGGACCACGCGCACGTGATGGCGTTCAACGGGTACTCGGCGCGCGGCAACGACATCCTCGGCCCGTCGCGGGACCGGGGCGACGACGGGCCGCCGTACATGACGCTGTCGTACACCAACGGGCCCGGCGCGCGCAGCCACGCGGGCGGCGGGCGGCCCGACGTCACCCGGGACGAGGACTTCCGTGAGTAGCCGGAGCGCGAGAGCCCGGCCCGCGAGAGCCCGGCCCGCGAGAGCCCGGCCCGCGAGAGCCCGGCCCGCGAGAGCCCGGCCCGCGAGAGCCCGGCCCGCGAGAGCCCGGCCCGCGAGCCGCTCTGACCCTCTGCTCCGCAGGCGCGCCGCGCTGGCGCTCGCACGCCGAGGTGCCGCTGGGCTCGGAGACGCACGGCGGGGACGACGTGGGCGTGTTCGCGCGCGGCGTGGGGCACGCCATGTTCTCGGGGCTGTACGAGCAGAGCCAGCTGCCGCACCTGATGGCGTACGCGGCCTGCATGGGCCCCGGGCGCGGCCTGTGCGGCGCGGGGCCCCCGCCCGACGACGGCTAGTGGCGGACCTAATGTTTATGTAACTCAATGTGCACTACATAAACATTATTATGTAATTTATCGATATTTTTCTTCCATGTCGATTACTATTATTTATATTATCGTCCCAGTTCGATAAGTACTTTATATAGTATAGTTTATCAATAGTTTTCTGTGAGATAATTTAAGGTAGAGGGCGCTAGTAAATAAGTCCGGGCGCTGAATCGCGCTATCGTCGCTATTAGAACGCACCGGTGTAAGCGATTGTTAGTTGGATACATGGTTAGTGGGTACTCCCCTTTCAGATTAGTCTACACTAATATTATAAAGAGGAAAACTTTGATTGTTTGTTTGTTTGTTTGTTTGAAATGAATAGGCTCCGAAACTACTGAACCGATTTGAAAAATTCTTTCACTGTTGGGAAGCTACATTATCAGCGGGAGACATAGGCTATATTATACTTTCAAAAAAGTTAGGGATCCTTACCGAAACTTCGATAATGTAACCCAAGGTGTAAAAAAATTATCTAAAATATTCTTAACATCGCGTGCGCTGCGAAAACTATTGACGATAGAATAAAATGATGTACTACGACTTTGTAATACACATTATTATTTACAAAAAATGTCGCGATAGCATATGTCCAACTATTATAGTTATGCCACAATAAGAGTTTTTTTATTTTAACATTTTAATTGAAGGCTACTCTTAGGAAAACGCTCTTTATTTGTATCTTAGTATTAATCCTTATCAAAATAAATCACATCATGTTCTAGACTGCTTCTGTAAAAGGGTAGATTTCCTATGGTAGTCACCTACGACCTTTTATCAGAGTGGTAAAGGGGTAGGCTTCTTATGGTAGTCACCTACGACCTTTTATTAGAATGGTATGGTATGGTCGGGTTGGAAGTGAAGTCACTTTGGTTTTAAGAGACTATAATATTAATGGTAAAATGGTAATATTAAACTTATAACAATAACTGGTAAATAATGGTTATGGTCTTAATGGTTTATGGTTAAAATGGTGGTTAAATGGTATATAATTGAGCACGCGAGTGTCTCAATTGGTAAGAGGTCGCGTACTGACGAAATCGTCAGCTTATGTAAAACTTGTGCGCGGAAACTGCATTACGATGCACAAAAGCATAATCGCTGATGTGTTCGATTTACTCCGAACATACTCCCGAGCACAAGAAGAAGAGATGATGTGGATGAGATGAAAATATACAATTTTCTTAACTAACCCATCAATAAAAAATGTATAAAGCAAAACATAAAAGCGCTTAATCAAAGTAATTATTGGTAATTGGTATATAAAAACAAGTGATAAAAACGATTATGTAAGCAAAACAAAAAAAGCACAATAATGGTAAAAAATGATATAAAAACTTAAGAAACTCATATTATGTATACTAAACTATACTATTTTCTATATTTCTGTCCCTTTTGTTAATAGTAGCGTATCGCGCACTAGGCCAACGTTTGGCAAAACTATAGGCTATATCGTTGTCACCTTTTTCACACAAAGCACTAGCACTTAACACTTCACTATGCACTGGTATAGTTGTCATTTTTGGCGGCGGCGGAGCTTCCACAGGCTCTCGCTGGCGGCGCCGGGAAGGTCGCGGAGGCGGCGGCGTCACCGCAGACTCCTGCCGGCGGCGACGCACGCCGCTGTTGCCCGACGTGGATCTGCAACGCAGGCAGCATCGCCCGCTCCTCCACATCCAGGCTACTACTCCTCCTAGTGCTGCTGCTGTCAGCACATAGCTTATGACGTAATGGTGTATGTCATGAGCACTTATGTCATCAACTTCCGCGTCACTTTCTTTTAATTCTCTTACTTTGTTTCCGACACTGGTCATGGATGCGTTCAGATTCATGCTATCTGCCGATCCTTCGTCTGGGATTTTTATTTTTATCAAATGGTTTATCTGGTCAAATTCTGGCATGTAAACGCCTGGTGATATGTGTATTTGGTTAGATTGATGCTGCAAGGGAAACAGTGTAAAGTCCTTGCCCTTTATGACACACTTCTGATTCATGCCAATGACCCCCGCCCGACTTAGGCGTTGAATGGTAACTTGATCATCGCATATGATTTTTATTGTGTAATCGCCACAGCAAAAATATAGGTACTGAGTTGAGTGTAACTCTACCCATTTATTGACGCATGCTGATTTATTAATTCTACAGCTGTTATTGGTCTCGATGTTGACGTCACAAAAACTTTCGTCACCTTTTATGTTCTGTACTGGTTTGAGCAACTGGCACATCATATATGTTTCTCCGTGGTGTAAACATGCTGTTAGCTCATTGGTGCTCAAGCTGATGAAGGAATCCTTTTCAAGATTCACGGCAACATATTCTGAGACAGGTGATATGCTGACCATGTTTGCTTCAACTTGATGTGGAATTGGTATTAATTTGTATACTTGAAAGTTTTCTCTGGCTATGAGCGGGAAAGTTATCTCAATTATGATGTATCTTTGCATAGCCCTAGCCCTGACCTTTAGTAGCTTGTATAAAAACTGAAGATCTGTTTCCATGTTACTTATTGGTAGAGTGAGATCGCTAGGCATCTGGCCGTAAATGGTATGAAGCTCACTTTTCAGTTGTCTTGGTGTCAATAAATGCATGCTTATTTGACCATGGTAGGTGTCAGTGATCGTGTCGAGCAGTGTATCTTGAATTCTCTTCAAGCCTTGCAGTAAACTGGTTCCGGCCATTGCAGATAGAGTAAAATCCTGTACGTAGGAGATGTTTTGAATGTTTTGTTGAAGGATGCTGGAGTTTTCTTGCAGATCGTTCAACTTCTTGTTAATAAATTTATGTTGTCTATCCACAGTGGTTTCCATTCTTTTCATTAGATTGAACTCTGCTTCGATCACAGATGTCTGGTTCTTCCATAGATTGGAAAGGTGTTTCTCGTTACGCTGTATGGTTTCTACGTCCTTGACGTACTGGTCTGCAAAACGAGAGTCTAATACTCCGAACAGGTCGTTTGCTAGATAACCGACACCGTTGATAAGCCCTCGGCGCCGGCGGCGTCTAGCGTGAACGTCGAAATGCTGAGTTAATAAAAGTTCATTATAGTATTCGAGTTCCTGGTAATCGTGCCGAGCCTGTTGTAGTATTATGTTACAATGTGATTGTTTTTCAATTGTGTTACATAATTTTTCTAAGTAGCTGGTTATTTTATTGTACGTATCTATTCCTGCCCAGTATGGTTTCATGTCATAATATACCACTAGGGTCCACTTATCCCTAATAAGTTGCAATTTTGTTATGGGGTCAAAATAGAGAGACTGGTTAGTAGGTATTTCTCTTATCTCATGCAATCCGTACGTAGGCGATACGAACATAGTTATCATAAAACAAAACAAAGCTGCCGCTACTGACATTTGTTTGTAAGCGGGCCTTTTTTGTTTCTCTCTTGGTATCTCTGTGGTTTGGTTTGGCTTTGGTTCATGGTCGATTGGTGATTTGGTTTTTATGTGATTGGTTATCTGTGGCTGCTCGTCTTCCTTGTGGACAGGGAGCACCGATAGCTTGACGACTGGTCTTTTCATTACCCCATTTTTGGTCTTTAGGGTCACGGCACGGACCAGTCCATCGTCCCCCGGGTGCGTGTCGATCACGCGCCCAATTCCCCACTTTCCAGCTGGTAAGTTTTCGTCTTGAATCGTAACCAAGTCTCCGATTTCAACATTTATTCGCGATTCCATCCACTTGCCTCTCGCTGAAAGTAGGGTCAAATATTCTGTTTTCCATCTTTTCCACAGGTCTTGAAAGAGTTTTGACGTCAGGTGCCATCTGGTCCGGGCATCTTTCTCCGTTTCAATTACTGTGAGACCTGGTCTTCCTGATAAAAAATGGGCTGGTGTAAGAAAGTTAAGATCCTCGGGGTCCTCTGATAATGCACATAGCGGACGCGTGTTAAGGCAAGCTTCAAGTTTGGCGAGTAGTGTGGTGTACTCCTCGAATGTTAATTTCTGGTTCCCTATTACTCTTTTAAGGTGGTGTTTAAGACTGCGCACTGCTCTCTCCCACAGTCCCCCGGCGTTTGGCCAGCTTGGTATGCTGAAGTGCCATTCTATCCCCATGTCTGTTATCTCGGTCAGGAATCCATCACTAATTACTTGTTGGAATTGGTTGGTTTCTTCTTGTAGCATTCTATTAGCTCCCACGAAATTGGTTCCATTGTCGCTGTACATATGGCGTGGGGCTCCTCGCCGAGCGGCCATCCTCTGGAGAGCCGCCAATAAGGCTGAACTGGTTAAGTCTGACACAAGTTCAATGTGAACAGCCTTGGTGACCATACATACGAATATCGATATGTATCCTTTAGTGGTTTTAATTCCGCGTCCTTTGTTGGCCTTTACTTCGACGAAACCCGTATAGTCTACGCCGCAGTGGTAAAAGGCATTTTCGGGGTTGACCCTTGACGCTGGTAAGTCCCCCATGAGCTGGTACTGCTTTATGGGATCATGTTTCTTGCACGTGACGCATTGTCTGATATACTTTTTGGTTGCCATGTACCCGCTAATTATCCAATATCTTTGCCGAAGATTTGCTAGTGTTAATCTCACTCCGCCATGAAAAGTTAATTGGTGAGCTTGGTCTATTAATAACGTGGTAAGCCGATGGTTGTGTGGCAGTATTATGGGGTGCTTCATCTCAGGATTAATATGTGCGTTTCTCAATCTACCACCCACGCGTAATATTCCTTGCTTGTCTATAATTGGTGTCAAATTTAATAATTTACTTTTCGAGTGCACCTTTTCATGCTTGCGTAAGTAATGGAGGTCATCAGCAAATTCCAAGAGTTGAACGTTTTGTATAATTAACATTTTCGCGCGACGCATTTCGTGCAATTCTAGGTACGGCTGGTGAACTACTTTATTAAAAGTAGGTACTCGTAGTATCCATGCAAATATGCGAATTATTTTCGTTATAGAACTGAATTTAAGAAGCAAACTATTTATTATGTTGGTAATGGTAGATTCATTCTGCTTAAGAACTGCTGCGTTGGTCAGTCTCTCGACAGATGCTTTTACTTCTAATTCAGTTTTATATATCGTTTGGTTTTTGTTTTGGTTTTTAAATGATGGTAGCCATGATGGTCCCTGCCACCATAGCTTGTGATCTTTGAGTTGGTCAACAGACAAACCACGACTTGCGCTATCAGCAGGGTTGTCTGTTGTTTTTACATAGTGCCATTGGTCAGCTGGTGTAATTTGTGTTATAGCTTTCACACGATTAGATACGAAAGGTTTCCATCTAGCTGGGTCTCCTTGTATCCATCCTAACACTGCTGTGGAGTCTGCCCAGCAGTGCACTTCTGTTTGGTGATCTGGTAAACAACTTTTGACTTTCTGCATTAGTTGTGCTAATAGCTGAGCCCCCATCAATTCCAATCTGGGTATTGATGTGACCTTGCTGAGAGGGCTTAATCTTGCCTTCGCGGCTATTAGTGTTATGGTGTTATTTTCACCGACTTTGCAATAAATAACACATGCATAGGCTTTGTTTGATGCATCACAAAACCCATGCAATTCAATTTTGGTGCTTTCTTCTATTCCCAGCCATCTATCAATTTCTATGGTTTTGATATTTTCTAACTCCCGGCGTAATTTATCCCATTCATGGTTTAATTCTTCTGGTAAGCTCTCGTCCCAATCTAATTTTCTCATCCAAACATTCTGAAATAATATTTTCATGGTCGTGGTAACGGGTGTCAGCCACCCTAATGGGTCAAATAACTTTGAAATATCTGAGAGAAGAGATCTTTTCGTGGCTACGGATGCTGTTCTTGTTTCGATCTTTGATTTGAAAATGAACTTATCTGTTTGAGGATTCCACCCTAGGCCCAAGGTTTTAGTAGAATCTATTTGTTTGAACTCGTACGTTGGTTGATTACGCTGGTCTATATCTAATCCTGATAAAAGTTCTGGTTTATTCGATGTCCATTTTCTCAGATTAAAACCTGCAGTTTTTAGCAATTCAATCAGATCACTTTTGAGTTTGGTTGCTTGTTGTATTGAATAGCTACCCCCGCAGTAGTCATCCATGAAAAAACATTCTTCTAACTCTTTTGCAGCTTCCGGGAATTTCTCCTTTTCATCTGCTGCTAATTTTTTCAAGCACATCATTGCTAACCACCCCGCTGGTTTGGTTCCGTAGGTGAGGGTAGTAAGCTGGTAAGTTTGGATTTTATTGGTTTGTATATTTAAGCTCTTCTGGTCAGTATGGTCATTTCTGTGGATCGTATCATTAAGTGACATTCTCCAAATAATTTTTTGGTAGGCCTGGTCTTCTTTATGAACAATTATTTGTCTGTACATTTTCTCGATGTCAGCAGTGTACGCATATGGGTACCTGCGCCATTTCAAAATAAGTTCTTGGAGGTCCTGTTGCAGGTTAGGGCCTCTATACATGACGTCGTTGAGGCTGTAGCCTGATGACGACCTGGCTGACGCGTTGAATACTACCCTTAGCTTAGTGGTAGTTGACTCGGCTTTAATTATGGCATGGTGTGGAAGGTAACACTCTGGTGTTTGGTCACTGGTTACTTGTGCTGGCGTCATATGGTTTAGCTGAATATATTCTAACATGAACTGGTTGTAATCAGCTTGTAATCGATGGTCTTTGGCCAATTTCTTTTCTAAATTATGAAATTGTGCTAGTGCTTGTGGTTTTGTTGCACCCAATTTCTCCTTTAGATCTTGTTTAAATGGTAGGCGGACTTCAAATCTTCCGTTGTCAAGCCTATTTGTGGTTTTTGAGAAATATTGCAAGCATTCATGGTCATCGCTTGACATTTCTATTTGCTGGTTAATGTCTTCGTTCTCCCAAAACCGGAGCAGATCATCCGTGTTATGCAGAACAACATTGCAATTGTAAGCTGGTTTTATGGTACCACAGAGCAGCCATCCTAGCTGCGTCTGTTGTGCTATTGGCTGGTTATCTGAATTTCCTCTCAAAATTCCACCCAACATTATTTTACTGTATACTTCCGCCCCTAGAAGTAAGTCTACTGGTCGACTAATATTAAATTCTGGGTCTGCAAGTGTGATGTTTTTTATGTGCGCCCACGATGGTCTGGTTATGGTTTTATTTGGTAGGTTTTTAATCAAACTGTTCATTATAATAACATTTGTTTCTAAATAAAAGTCATTATACATCGACTGTAATTCAACACTTATCATTCCCTTCGCGCTATTTTCTCGCTCTCCTACGCCGAAAATAGTACCCTTGCACTTAGATCTTTTTAACCCTAAGATCTGAGCCGCGTTTTCACTAATAAGCGAAACCTGTGAGCCCTGGTCAATTAATGCTCTCATGACGTGCCTTGTGCCGTCAGATCCTGTTATTCTGATCATGGCTGTAGCCAAAAGAATTTCTGAGATGTCATCCCAAGACACGTGAGCTGATTTGGTCACGTTTTCTTTGTTGGTAGGCTGTGAAGTAGGTTTTGCTTGCGATGGTGACTTTTGCTTTATTAGCGCGTCATGCAATAATGTATTATGCGCACCTAAGCATGCGCGACACCGTTTTGTTGATGTACACGATTCCTCCAAATGGTTAATTAAGCAGTTTTGACAATATTTTAAAGAATTTATTTTTCGCAATCTAGATTCGGGCTGTAAGCTTAAAAATTGCCTACACTGCCAAATGCTGTGGTCATTATTACACATACCGCAGGTGATTGACCGCGACGCGTGTAATGAATTCTTGATAGGTGGTCTATCTATTGATGGTCGAGAAATATTTCTCTGAAAATTATTAGTTTTCATGTTTTGGTTTTGATGGTTGCAGGAAGTAGATGGTTGCGAAACTGCCTTTTGGTATGATGGTTCGTTCTTGCGGCGAGAGGCTTCTAATGTGGTAAATTTGGTCTCAAGAAACTCCAGAAACTCCTGTAAAGAGGGTAGCTCTCTGGGTTTCTTCACCGATTCCATATAGTCGGCGAACGATGCGTTATCTAACTTCTGTGCGAGTAAGTGCACTAAAAGTGGATCCCATGTCGCCGTATCTACGCCTAGGTTTTCGATAGCATGCAGACATTCTTTGGTGACGTCATGCAGCTTCTTAATCATCACAAGCGACTGCTGTTGCATGGTGGGAAGACTAAGAAGTGTGTTGATATGAGAGGTAAAGATAAGCCGTCTGTTCCCATAACGATGGTTTAATATGTCCCAACACGCTTCATAGTTCTCTGAACTAATATGCAGATGGTGGATCAGACGTTCTGCCTCTCCTGTTACTTTACCCTTCAAGAATTGCATCTTTTGAGCATTTAACATGGAGGGGTTGTTGTGAATGGCTTCGGTAAATAGATCCTTAAACGAAACCCATTCCTGGTATCTCCCACTAAAAGTTGGAATCTCGATCTTTGGTGTCGAGTTCTCACGATGGGACACTGACCACATTTTGGTATTAATAGTTTTCTTTAACTGGTTAAAAATCTGTTCATGCTCGCTGAAATCTTCCTGGTACCGCCCGTCTTCACCGCCGTTTTCTCCTTCAATCTCCCAATGCAGCCTATCAATAGGACTCCAGCGAGATTCTAGAGACTTGAGCGCGTCCTCAAACTCCCATTTCCTCTGCAACTCGCTAGTTTTTATGCTACCTACTGTTCTCATGAAGGCTCTTATATTTATCATCTGCTTTTTTATTAGTTCTTTCAGCTTGCTGTTGTCCACTGCCGCTGAAGAAATATTTTTTATTTGTTGCCTGGGGGTCTCAGGCCGCGACGATGTTCCAGGCTGCGCTGGTGGCATCGCTTCTGGTGCGTGAAGGCTTCCTGGCTGTATAACTGGTTGCTGCCTAACTGCCTTCCCTAACTGCTCCGCGGTTGTGTTTAACACTTCCTTCATGGTTAAATAAGCTTCTTTAGCTGTCTCATAGCACTGTTTTTGAAAATATACATGGTCAAATACCCCTAAATCACGTATTTGCTTATGGTTGTTTAAATAATCTTGCCAATAGGTCTCTAATAAATCATTTTTCCGCTTGCAATACTCATAAGTTTTCCTATCGGCTCCATCTTTCTTAAAATTGGTCAGCAGCTTGGTAATGGATTCGTAAATCTCTGTTTGGTTTATAAAAAGATTATCCATTTTGGTTACTAGGTGTAAATCTATAATAATAAAGATAGATCTGACCTTGGTTTCTCCTTACGATTTCCTGCTCAATCCAACACTGCACTCCTGGTTTAAGAGGCACTGTATCACTTGGTTTGGTAATCACTGGTGTTTAAGTTTTCGAAGAGCCTTGTAAAAGGGTTCGAAGGTTCGAAGGACCATGTAAAAGGGTAGATTTCCTATGGTAGTCACCTACGACCTTTTATCAGAGTGGTAAAGGGGTAGGCTTCTTATGGTAGTCACCTACGACCTTTTATTAGAATGGTATGGTATGGTCGGGTTGGAAGTGAAGTCACTTTGGTTTTAAGAGACTATAATATTAATGGTAAAATGGTAATATTAAACTTATAACAATAACTGGTAAATAATGGTTATGGTCTTAATGGTTTATGGTTAAAATGGTGGTTAAATGGTATATAATTGAGCACGCGAGTGTCTCAATTGGTAAGAGGTCGCGTACTGACGAAATCGTCAGCTTATGTAAAACTTGTGCGCGGAAACTGCATTACGATGCACAAAAGCATAATCGCTGATGTGTTCGATTTACTCCGAACAGCTTCAATACCTTTATACAGCTTTGAATTACTCAATTCGGACATTCCATGCGAAAGATACCACGAAATTAAAAATGTAAGTATTAGAATAAAGTTGCGTGAGAGCCTCACCCTGCTCTCGGCTAGCTTTATGCAATGTAGGGGTCACTGGGTGTACGCCGTACGGGAGGGGAGTCAAAGTGAAAAAATAGCAAAAAAAAAAAATATGATCACGACTGTAATCCCCGGGCTCGGTAGATATCTTCCTCAGATCTTTAGTTACTTAGATCTTTGAGGATATCTAAAGAGGGCAATCAGAGACTCGTCCAAACATGACATTTGGTACATGCCCACATGTTGCACAGTAGCTAGTATTCCGTACGTGACAGGTTGCAAGCCCATCGCCGCTTATAAGAATACACACCTTCGAATTTTTGATTCTAGGGTATGCCGGTTTCCTCACGATGTTTTCCTTCACCGTTTAAGAGCACTGGCATTGCGCACATACATTTTTCGAATGGAAAAACTCATTGGTGCACGACCAGGTTTGAACCCACGATTTCGGATCGTGAGGCCGGGGTGCTACCACTGCACCACCAGCGCTCTTCTAAAAAACAGTTCACTAAAATAATAAAACTAAAACTTTCTATATAAAAGAGTATCGTGGTTATGACAAGTGTGTATTATAATTTTGAATTTTGTTTTTTTTTTTAAATTTGAGAGCTCTGGTGGTGTAGTGGTAGCACCCTTGCCTCACGGTCCGAAGGTCGTGGGTTCAAACCTGGTCGTGCACCAATGAATTTTTCCATTTGAGAAAATTATGTGCGCAATGCCTGTGGTCTTAAACGGTGAAGGAAAACATCGTGAGGAAACCGGCATACCCTAGAACCAAAAATTCGAAGGTTTGTTTTATATGTTAGTATTCTTATAAGCGGCGATATCGAGTCAAATATCATGTTTGGACGTGCCTCTGAGTGTGAGTACCCTCTTTAAATATCCTCAAAGATCTAAGAAACTAGAGATCTGAGGAGATATCTACCGAGCCTGGGGATTACAGGCGTGACCATGTATGTATATATAAATACCCGTGCGAAGCCGGGGCGGACTGCTAGTATTCAATAAACCTATTGAACAAATTTAAAGTGCATTCTCATTCGAGTCTTCGGGAGCGACCCTGAGCATGGGCCGGACGAGAGGGTTTCACAGCCCTTAGAGATTTGTTTGAATATCAGTTTGGACCAGCGGGCCGCCCGTGCAGCGCCGGGCTGTGTCGTGCTGTGCCGGGCTGTGTCCCGATACCGGTGAGTGCGCATAGTGTTTCACCCGTAAGTAGTTAATAATTAACAGCTCAGATGACTGGTCCGTGGAGCCCGCCGGCGCCGGCTCGACGGACGGACGGACGAACAGACTCGCTGAGCTATCAACGATAACATAGTTTGCAATCAAGAAAAACCGAAAGAGTGTCGGTCGCCTAACGAGAACGATTCGAATAAGACTCGCGATCGGCGACCGAACTTTGCCAATTACACAAATTGCTCGTCGCTCATTACCGCCCTCCTCCCCCGTCGCTCCCCGCACCCCCTCCTCCTCGAGTCATATCAGTATTCATTAAAAGCGCAATTAGCGGAGTGCATGCCCCCCGCGGAGCGCTGCGTTCCTCTCGAAGTGAAACATTACGAAAATGTCATTCGTCAAAATTTCCCCCAAGACCGCGACGGCCGGCCCGGGCGCCCCCGCCCCCCCGCCACCCCCCCGCGCCGGGCGGCAGGGCTGCGCTCGCTCGGCGCGGCAGTCCCGGCGCGAGCCCCGAGCCGCGCGCGCGTGCCCCGACCGCCGAGCGAGCGACACTCGCAAACTTTACGATCCTACGCGTACTTCGGGAGCCACTTTCGATACCGAGCACTGGCGATAGTTTGCTCTAAGTAGGTGACCGTGTGGATCTAAATGTTCGGTGGTGGTTCATATCTGTGTTGTTGTGAGTTTGGAATCTCTGCGATCACGCGTAGGTATGTCATTTTATTTATTCCTATTTGATACCTACTGTAAAATTACTTTAAAAAAGTTTTAACATGACCTTGTTAAAAATTTCTTAACGTTGAGCCACACGTTGGGCGCCAGTATTTAGCGCGGTGTACCTTTATTTAGTTTTATCAAAAACTAGATTGTTTGCGTGATGTTTCCTTGTAGTTGCCTGAGTAAGGAATAGATATATAAAGAAATTCAAGTGAAATCTATTATAATAAGATCGCCAGGTACCTAATTATTCTTTCATAATCAATATTTAATTGGTATACTCGTACTTAATATGTTTTACAAGCTACAGAAATAAAGTACCTACATTAATAATAAATAACTACGACAATAACCATCGGACACTGGGCAAATGTTACTGGATAAGTACTATAATATGACGTAGCATACCGCTGCTGCCGTCCTGCCCTGTGCTGCTGGGCGTCTACTGCGCTAAACGACAACGACAGAATCGGAAATGTTAATCAAATTCAGTCGATATAATAATTGTTTTGTGTCGAATTCTAATTATAATTTCGTTTGTAAGTGGTGTCATACTTGTTTAGGTTTAGACGGGTTACAGTGCTTCACTGACCGTCGGTGCGCACACATCCTGACGATACACACGGACCGACCGTCAGTTTGTATCATTCAGTGCTCTCCTGACCAACAAACTGACCAGATGAAAAATGATACAGACATCCGTCGTAGGTCCGTACGGTCGGTCCAACGATCGGTGCAGCACTGGGTGTCTACTCCGAAAAACGAAAACGATATAATCGGAATCGAATGTTCGTTAAATTCAGTTGAATTAACAGTTGTTTCGTTGTGAAATTGAAAATTTCGTGTCGTCCGTAAGTAACGCTATAGTAGGTTTACGAGATCGATTGTCAAAAGTAATGTCGGTCGTTCCATCGTTCAAATAATGGTTGAAACGATGTAACTTAAAGTAGGTTTTGCACGATTATTGTGCCGATATCTCGTTGATCGTTTTGCGGAGTAGGCCCCCTGAACGCATTCATTCGTTTCCATAGCGCGTCGGCCGACCGACGGACGTATGCGGACGCGCTCGACCGACGGTCCTCGTACGCAGTGCGTAGCAATATACGCGTGCGTACGGTCGGTCCAGCACTGTACGATTTTATGGATTTTCATATTAATGACAAGCGCGACCGACATACGCACCGACGGTCAGTGAAGCACTGTAACCAGCCTTAGGTTTAAGAAATCAACTGTCAAAAGTAATATCTGTCGTACCATCGTTTAAATAATAGTCAGAACGATGTAGGTCAGGCTATGTTTAGCACGATTATTGTAGAGATAATTAATCGTGAAAATCTGTAGGAGAACGCAGAGGCAGGTGCTTCACTAGCAAGAACGAAATTATTGTCGACGATTGACGCTTGTTTGGAAACTTGCTGCAGGAAGTGGTTCGCAGAGTGATCATAATTTGTAAACTTGGCTCTCATTGATTAATCGACGCAACAGTACCTTACGACAGACGTTCGGGCCATTTCGACTTCACATCAGTGTACGAAACAACAAACGGAACAAACGCCAAACGAGATACAATCATGATTAGCCGAATAACTACACTTTGTAAGTACCGCGTAGCGCTCACTCCGAGCGGCTCGGAGCGCGGTGCATGCCAATGAAATGAACATCGAATACCGGTGTAAACTATAGCTACGATTGGATTGTGTTCTCACACGACAAATGCGAAATAAAACCGAGCGGAGGCCGCACGGGGCGCGAGCAGCGCGCTGCCCACTCGGCTGGCGCGAACAGTCGGCCGAGCCTCCACTCCGCCGCGGAGGCTCCGACTCCGGCTACTCTTCGGTACGCGGTACTCGTGGAGTATTCACCTATCCTCATCGGACCATTTAAATTAGTTATTCCTTTATAGTTATCAGTCGATCGGCTATATTATTATTATGCTCCCGAAACCATTTCACCTGACCTCCGCTAGTCGATGTCTGAATTGAAATTTGAAATTGAAATTGAAATTGAAAAATATTTATTCAGTACAATCACAAGGATCACTTTGAAACGTCTTACATGCTAGGTGAATCTATGTGCCAATTCCAACCTAACCCAAGTACGAGAAGAACAGGCAAGAAACTCGTCTCGGTCCTAGCGCTTTTTTGTATGATCCTTCTTACAAAAAATGTAATCAAGATAATAATAACATAAAAACAGAACATAAATACATAAAAAAAAAGGACAGCGTTTACATTGCAAAGTGGTTAGCTGTCGGAGGGCGGAGCGACATCGGGCCATGAGTTCCTATCATCAATATATTCATTTATATTATAATATGCTTTCTTTAAGAGATTATTTTTAATGAAGGCTTTGAATTTTCTAACAGGAAGTTTAGTTGCATTTATAGGAAGTTTATTATAGAAACGTATCACGTTCCCCATAAATGACCCGTTCACTTTTTGTAACCGAAACTTAGGGATTAATAATTTATGTTTGTTCCTAGTATTGATTCCATGTACATCGCAGTTTTTCTGAAGTCTATCCCTATTCTTATGAGCGTACAGTAAATTTTCGTATATATATTGTGCCGCTACTGTGAGAATATTAATTTCTTTAAATTTTTCTTTTAAAGAGTCCCTCGGTTTCATTTTGTAAATGGCACGAATTGCCCTTTTTTGTAATACGAATACTGATTGTATATCCGCTGCTTTTCCCCAGAGAATTATACCATATGACATAAAACTATGGAAGTAGCTAAAATAAACTAATCTAGCTGTAGCTTCATCCGTAAGCCACCGTATCGTACGAACTGCATATGCAGCGGAACTAAGCCTACCAGAAAGTTTATCGATTTGTGGTCCCCATTGCAGTTTGGCATCAATATTGATACCAAGGAAAACCGTAGAATCAACAAGATTCATTGCTTCCCCATTAATTTTAATATTAGTTGGCCTATGCACTACGTTGGGCAAAGTGAATTTAATACATTTTGTTTTGTTAGCATTCAGCAGAAGATTATTTACAGTGAACCAGTTCAGAATCAATGATAGTGACTCATTTACGTAGTCACAACTCGAATTGGTTCTGTCAACTTTAAAAACTAATGAAGTATCGTCAGCAAATAAAACTATGTCACAAATATCTTTTACAACAAATGGGAGATCATTAACGTACACTAGAAATAAAAAAGGACCCAGTATCGATCCCTGCGGTACCCCTATCTCAATAGTTGAACCTGAAGACCTTTCCCCGCCAACGTCTACTTTTTGGACTCTATTCGATAGATACGACTGTATAAGGTCTAAGGCCTGGTTTTGGACGCCGTAATACTTTAACTTTGAAATTAAGTTTGCATGACTCACGCAGTCGAAGGCTTTAGACAGATCACAGAATACACCGATTGCATCCTGCGACTTCTCCCACGCATCAAATATATGTTTCATTAAAGCTATACCTGCATCTGTTGTTGATCGACCTTTGGTAAATCCGTACTGATTACTATGAAGTAGTCCGTTAACGTTGAAGTGAGATAATAGCTGATTAAGAATTATTTTTTCAAAGATTTTACTTAGCGCGGGCAATATCGATATTGGTCTATAATTAGCGGGATCTCTTTCGCTTCCAGATTTGAACAAAGGAATGAGTTTACTATGTTTCATAAGGTCGGGAAAAACTCCTTCGTCAACGCACCTATTAAAAATATAAGCTAAACAAGGAGCAACATCTAAAATTATAGTACTTAACACCTTTGTAGACATTCCCGATAGATCTTCCGTATTTTTTATATTAAGTAATTTGAATGCTTTTACAATACTAGCTGCGTTTATATATGTAAAGTTAAACACACGTTCACATTTAGCAACATTAGATTCTAATAAAGTAAACGCATTAGAGACTGAAGAGTTTAACGATTGTGTCACAACTTTAGGTATATTCGAGAAAAAATTATCGAAAGCGTCTGCAACTTCCTGTTCTTTTGTTATAATTGTGTCATTTATTTTTAAACTTATTTGGTTATTGCGAGATTTCGATTTACCTGTTTCATTATTAATTAATTTCCACGTTGCTTTTATTTTGTTCGATGAATTTTCTATTTTATTTCTTATATGTAAAGATTTCGCTGCATGACAAACTTTTTTAAATATTTTTGAATAATTTTTAACGTGCGAAGTAAACGCTAAATCGTGTAGCACTGATTTCTTAGCAGCGTATAGATCATACAACTTATTTCTACTTTTATAAATACCCGGTGTAGCCCAGTCAGCAAACTTAGCACTATTATTAACTTTGCATGTCTTAAGCTTGAATATTTCCGAATGTTCTTTGCTTACCAAGTTAAACAAAATGGTGAAAAGGTCATCAGGATCATCGACGCATGGTATAAGGGACATTTTCTGTTCAATATTGGTTTGAAACTTCCTAATGCGGCTCTCTGTAATTGGTCGGTAGGTAAAGTTCTGAGCCTCATCTGCGAAACTACACGTGAAGATGGCGCTGTGACCGTAATGGTCAGAGCTAAAATGATTAACCACAAACTTATGTACTGGAGTGCAACTGCAATAAATATTATCTAAACAAGTGGCGGAAGTTAGGGTTACCCTTGTTGGTTCATTGAAAAGAGGAATTAAATTAAAACATTTAAATAAGTTTAGAAGTCTGTCTGAAAAATGATGAACCGGAATATCTACATTAAAATCACCGCAAACTATTATCGACTTATTACATACAAATATTTTGTGCAATACTTCTTCCATAGTGGATTCATACAAGGCGAAGTCTGCGTCGGGGGGACGGTAAACGCTCACAACGACATGTCGCTCCAGCTCTACACACGACAGTTCAATAACTCTCTCAACGGTGAGATTAACTACGTCTTTGCGCTCCCTGTGTTTTATGTTATTTTTTACAATAATTAAAGAGCCACCACGTATGGCGTTCCTACGTTTATAACAGCTAGCAATTTTATAATTGTCATAAAATGGAAGTAACTCTGATTGACCTATCCAGTGTTCTGTTATACACATGATATCTACATTAAAACTCTTTAAAAACAATTCACATTCTAATATTTTGCTGGGAAGGCCTTGCATGTTTTGGTGGACTATATGTAAACTGCATGGCTTTCCCTTTGTCGGCAAATTTAGTTTAAATGCTGGTCAGTTGTCCGTTGTCCATTGTCACCCTCATTAGTACTAATACTAACTACGGGGTCGTCGGTAAACTGTGTTATACTACTTATAACAGGATCAAAAATATTGAATGCTAACAATTTAGCAATTATCAACTTATTATACCTACTCAAGTACAAAGTACCTTTTGTCAAAACAAAATTACTAATAAAATTATTAGTATCTAAATACAAAACGTCACTATGACGACATGTCAAATTATACATGATTAGGTTAAGATTATAAATGTTCAGATTTTCTTTCCTACCTAATGAATTTGCATATGGAAATGCGCATAATATTAGTTTTCCTAATCCTAAATCTAACTTTTCTAGTAAGGTTTCAATCAGCCTAATCAAGTCCGAACGCTTAACACCAGACGAATGACGTTTCGTATCATCTCGACAACGGCTACTGCACTCCACAGCTAGATGCACATTTTTTTTTGTTTCTTGTCGGTCATCACTTAGATTAGACCGTTGTTATAAGATCTAAAAACGAAATGGGTCGAATTAATTAAAATAATTTATCGAGTTGAAAGATAAAAATCTAACAATCTTGATTAGAAATGGCTAATAAAGTGAGCGCGTCCCGTTACCTATCAAATATGAACGGCGTTCGATCTCCGTTGCTCCTCCGAGGCACTCGCTCTCGTACTAAGAAATGAGCATATTATCATACTCGGATATCTAAGAGTTGACTTGACACGCCGTCGTTACAGAACAGCATTGTTGTAGCAGGTCGTGTGTCAAACCTGTGGTGCGTATCGACACGAGCGCAGGCGGCAGGAGCAGGAGGCAGGCGTCCAGCCGGCGCGGGCGGCCGCATGCGGCACTCGCTGATGTGCTATCTGTGATTAATTTTGATTTCATTTTCCGGTAAACCGATCTCTTGAGACCTCGAACCGCAACGATAACGATAACAGTGCTCGAGGTGCTCGCCTGCGGCCCGAGTGCGGCCTTCAGGTACTTCGAATACCCGGCGAGGTGACTTGTCGATGCGAATAAACCTCGATAAAAATTAGCTTATCCTGCTAACATTATACTCGTAGATGAAAACGTTCGTCGGGATGTTTGTTTGTCCTTCCTTATCTTTGGATTTCATTCATTTTTTACCCCGGTGGTAAATCCAAACGGTGGTAGGTATAGGCACAATAAAGGAATGTTAAAAGTGCACGAGTGCCCCGGGAGGAGCGGCAGCCGGCTCAGCGCCCGCACTGCGCCGAGTCGCGACGGCGAGCGACAGCCGATCCCTCGCACTACATTCGATAAGATACGACGTATTCATCGATTTAAATGTCCAATAAAATTTGCGTACCTATGTAGCTAAAGTTACGTAGGTACCTACCTACCGAAACGGTACATAGCTACCTATTTATTTGTAAACAATGGCCTCCGTGTCCATCGGTCGTGTTCCTGCATGCACCGACATAATGTCAACAGCTCTGAGTATTACGTCAGGCAGGGGACATCCTGCGCGGTACAACGCCGGTTCCTGGCGGAGAGAGCCGGCGCATCCGGCGAGTTTAGCGATGCTATAAAAACACTGTTTCTTTGCGTTTCAGGTGATTCGGTAGAGCCGTCATGTGACGGAGTGCGGGGGTGTGGAGCAGTGCAGTGCAGTGCAGTGCAGTGCCGCGAGGCGAGGCGAGGCGGGCCGCGGTCATGCGGCGGGGAGGGCCGCAGGCGGCGAGCAGCGAGTAGCGAGCTGCCATGGCGGACGACAACACCATTATCGAAGGCACCGTCAAGTTCAGAGACGGGAAGAAGGTAAGCAATGGCGATCTAATGGTACTACTTCACCAGTCGTGACGACACGAGCAACGATTCCTTGCGCGCTGGTCCACAGCGAGAGCGAGGCGCGCACGAGGATCGGATTCATTTTCCGATGGCACTTTTTAAAAGTTTTTACATCCAGATGCTTAAAATGAAATGAGTCCTATGACGCAAGAGGTGAAGTGTTTGTCTGTTTGTCCGCAGTGGAAGTCGCGATGGTGCGTGATGCGGAAGCTGTCCCCCGCGGCAGGTGAGCGCACCGTGCGGTGACGTCATCGCTCTCCGATAGTTATCTCTCACTTTCCCGAGCACGAGGACGCAGATACATTATCGTACTTAAATCTGATAAGCGTTTCGGCACACAGACTAAAGTGTTATCGGGACGGTCACTTCACACGAAATACTCGAGTGAAAATCCTAAATTAGTCTTCTTACGCAACTTGGAATATAGTTATGTACCCCCCTACCCCTCACCCCTCCGCCGAGACTCTTCGAAGGGTAATTAATAAGTCAGGTTTATTTTGCAATGATTTTAGGTATTTTGAAGTTTTTTGCGAGGATTATTTAGTATCGCACTCCTACGTCGCTTCTCGACCCTTTCTCGCCCAATGAAATAAAATGTTTTTTCGGGATATCATTCGGAGGGTTCTTCACAATGTGTCGGTACCGGAGTACCGCAGGCAGCGCGGCCCGGAGCCCCCGCTCCAAACTCGTGACCGACGCCCGATCGAATCCTAAAGTTATCATGGAATAAACTATAGCCAGCGCCATAGCGACCTGCTCGTATGAACCGGCCCTGCGCAGGAGCCCCGGCTGCCGACAGCAGCTGGTGATGATTCACAACGAACGACAATCAACTCTCTACAATCTTTTTAGCTTGACGAGTAGCGACAGAACGGCGCCTTGTTCCACTGGTTATAGACTAACGATGAGTATCGTCTGAACCGTTTATAAAGTCGATCGAAGCCGCCGCTGAAGGTCCGTTCGTTATTTGGAAAGTGTTCTGTGCTATCTGCGATTCCGTGCCATTAGCCGCCGGAGCCGGCTTAATGCGAGTTGTGAGTTGATTCATGACGTCACGGAGACCGGCTCCACCATAAATCTGAGAGCGACCTGACCTCTCGGAGCCCCCCCGCGGTCGGATCGGTACATACAACTAGCGGGAGACTATCCCTTAGCCGGTGTTGTCCAGGTAAGCAGGATTCCACGATGCTGCGTCGCCGGAGCCTCTCATGTCAGTCGGTCGGTCGGCAACTTATGCAGACGTAATTGAGTTTAAGAGCACTGTCGGACAGCTCCGCTAATGCCGAACTATAAGGCCAACTGCACAAGGGTCGATGCGCTCTCGAGCGGCTCGCGGCAGTGAGAGGAGTGTTCCGTTTGAAAGCGGCTCCCGCGTGCCACTCCGCTGGGCTACTTCCCGCCCTCCGCAGCATTCCGCGGCGCTTATTTTCGACTCCATAAAACACGGAGAATGCGAGTCGATCGTCGACTGTCGCGGAGCTCCCTTTATTGCGATCGATGCGCTAACAGGACTGCCGGCTGCGATGCGAGTGTTCGGGAATTCGGACTATTTCTTCAATCGAAAATGCAATTAAAGTATTTTTTACGGAAAAATTAAAAACCTACAAGCCGTAATCTGCACTCCACCGAGCGTGGCCGGGCGGACCTCTTATCTTAGGTTATTCTCGCAACTTCGTTTGCCTAAGTAAATAGCATCTGATCCAAAACGTTGACAGCTTGCAAACTACATCGTGAGACGGATGATCGAAGCCTTCCATGACACCTATTTCTTTTTTGGCATTTTATCTCAAAAACTACACACTAAGTATTTGTGATTAGTTATGAAGATCGTCAAAAAAAACTTGCTAAATAAATAAATAAAGCGATGCCCTGCACCGTTCGTGTCCAGACTGCGTGCACCTGCAGCTGTACCGCGACGGCAAGGCGCGCCGCGGCGGCGGCTGCAAGGCCTCGCTCTCGCTGCAGCGCTTCCTGGGCAGCGAGGCCGGCTTCACGCTCGACAAGCACTCCAACACCCTGGCGCTGGTCTGCCACGACCTGGTCGCCGTGCTCGCCTTCGAGACCCGCGAGCGGCTCATCCAGTGGCAGGTGCGCCCCCCCCGCCCCCGCAGGCCCGGCCGCTGTGACGTGACGTTGGTCCTGCAGGTGAAGGTGCGCGCGCACCTGGGCGAGGCGCGGCACTACCTGGTGCTGGTGGGCGGCAAGGCGGCCCTGGCGGCCGGCCCGGCGCGCCTGCACCTGCACGAGCGCCGCTTCGCGCTCACGGCCGGCGTGCCGCCGCGCCTGCTCGGCGTCTGGGAGCTGGCGCATCTCAGGTGACGGTCGGCCGACGGTCCGGCGGCTGCTGGATGAATGCCATCGGCGGGATTTAGCTTTTCGAACGATAAAACCTTACTTTTTGCGTTGTCGTTCAGGCGATATGGCGTCGTCGAAGGAAGATTCTGCTTCGAAGGCGGCTCCCACTGCGGCAAGGGGGAGGGCCTCCACGTGCTCATCACCGACCGGGCCAAGGACATAGCGAACGACTTCGACTCTGCTTCTCAGGGTCGATTGTCGCCTCGGAGACGCCCGATCGATTCCGGAAGGAATGAAGGTAGGTGACTATTTTGATTCTGCATCGCCTGCATGCAACGGAAGCGGAAGTTATTCAGAGAAAATATATTTTTAACTAGGTGCAGACAGCCCTAAATCCCACAAGGCGTTCCGACCGGACACGAGGCTCTCCGAACTGAACACCGTCGACGGCTCCCTCCCCCCGATGGACTTTCGCCTCTCCGAGGATCGATGCACCGGGGAAGAGGCCGGGGTCGGATCTCCGTACTGGCCCTCGATGGAAAGACCGTTTCAAGACATGGGGCACGGAGACACGGCGTCGGTGAACGAAACCACCGATGGCACGGACCCGGCGGCGTGGGGCGCCGGGGTCGGCAGGGTCACCCTGGAGCGGTGCACGAGCTGCATGTCCAAGCTCGGAGCTCTGTCTCGCTCGTCCACGGCGGCGCTGACTCCGGGGGCGAAGCACTTCAGTCCCGCGTGGACGATGGACGCGCTGCACGAAACGTATTCTGAAGTGAGTGCGAACGCACCGAGCGGGGATGTGACCGTGAGTGCCGTCGATGAGACCGAAGAAGGGTGCCGCTGCCCCCCCGCGGACCGGGTGCCCGGAAGGCCCCCGAAGCCGACTCGACTCGAACTGAACTTGAGTAGAAAGCCCCGGATGCCGCTACCGACGAGCACCTGCGGCTGTTCCCGGATCAACTTCGACGAGAACAACCCGAGAGTGGGCCCCTATGAGAACTACGATGTACCTAAACTAGCTTCGGTGGAGGTGGGGATCTTCGGACATCTCTATGCATCGTTACTTTTTAAAACTACGTTATATTAACGAAACCTTTATTTCAGGTCGACGGGGAATATTACGACACTCCGAAGCGATTGAAGGAATGTTTAAATAATGAATTGTTTCAAATAACCAAGAGCTCCTCTCCTAACGCGGTGATTTTGAAAAAACCATGCGGATGTCTCTTGAAGTTCGGCCGGAAGAAGAAGGAGCCGACGGTGGTGGAGACCGACGACAGCGTGCAGCCAGCGGCCTGCCCGTGCCGCCGCGTCACCGCCTGGGCCCACAGCTGGGTGCGGCTGCCGTACAGCAGGAGGAGCGCCGCCTCGAGCGACGACCTGGCGCAAGACAAGGAAAACTCTAGACCGACCGCACATCGCGCCCTCTACGCCACGATAGACCTGTCTCGGAAGACGAGAAGAAAAACTCATCCTATCGAACCGGACGAGTTCGTTCGAATAGACTCTAAAAATATCGAAGTGGACGAGGGTCCGCTCGCCAATTACGAAAATTTGAACTTCGCCTTATCTCTCGAATACTACGAGAACGCGAAGGACCTGCTCCGGCGAGCCGGCGTCACGCAGGCGGAGCTCGACGCCATCGGCGCCAACCTCATCCCGCCCGAGCTGCCCGCCAAGAGCGAGCGAGACGCGTGCGGGAGGTGCACGCTCCCCCCCGCCGGGAGCGAGCGAGACGCGGGCAGGAGGTGCGCTCGGCCACCTGCCCCCGCAGGCGCGGACGACTACCTGATGATGGAGCCCAAGTCGCTCGAGCTCGGCCGGGCGCCGGCGGCGTCCACCGGCTACACCCCGATGTCGCCCATCGGGGGCTTCGCGCTCGGCGCGCCCGAGCGGCCCGCGCGCGGCCCCGCGGACGAGAAGTCCGCCAGCAACCCGGCGCTGGGCGCGGGCGGCGGCGCGGCGGCCGCGCGGCGCCGGCCCGACCGCCGGGGGCGCTCCAGCTCCGCGGACTCGTCGCGGTTCCTCGAGGACGTGGAGGAGTTCGAGGGCGGCGTCGGCGGCCGCGGCTCCTCGTCGTCGATCGAGACGCTCCGCAACCTGGCGCTCGACGAGCCGGGCGCGTGCCGCTGCGCCGGGGACGGCGGGAAGCACTCGGACGCGGACAGCTCGGAGGCGCCGCCCGCGCGCCGCGCCGGCTCCGCGCCGGGCGCCGCGGGCAACCGGGACTCGTCCAGCTCCAACGACTCGGGCGTGTCCAGCTGCTCGCAGCGGCGCGGGCCGGCGCAGTTCGAGCTGCCGCCCACCACGGCGGCGGCGCGGCGCCGGTACCGCTGCGCGCGCCGCGCCGCGCCCCCCGCGCGCGCCGCGCCCCCGCGCCGCTCGCGCTCCACGGACGCGGCCGCGCCGCAGCGGGTCGGAGTCCCGCCCAAGTCTTCCTCGGCCGAAGCCGAGGTCCCCGTGCTTTCTGCGAAATCCTCGAGAGGTGAGCTTCACTTTTTTGTCGGCTAAGTTGCGGGACCGACGTTCGCATGACCTGCAAATATTCTTTGCCACTTTGTATTTACGATCCGGGGGGTCCCGCAGGGAGATCGACGTGGGGTCCCCCTACTGTTACCACTATTATTATTTAGCTTTACATACATGAACGCCGCTAGTATTGTAAAAGCATTCAAATTACTTAACATAAAATATACGGAAGATCTATCGGAAATGTCTCCAAAGGTGTTAAGTACTATAATTTTAGATATTGCTCCTTGTTTAGCTTATTGATCGACCGAGCGAAGCGAGCGAAGATCTCAGTGGCGGCTATGCGATTTGGCGTTGTATGTTTGCGTGTATGTTTGTTAGAGCATAACTTAAGAACCGTACATCCAATCTGCATGAAACTTGGAGGGTTTAGAGATATTGCTAATCAAATTTACTGGGAAGCATATGAGCTTAATCGGTGTAGTATTACTATTTATCTCTATTTATAAATAAAAACTTATTATAATAAAACCTTTTTACTGATATATCGAACTAAAAAGCAAATGAAAAACGTCATATTTGAAGGAATGAGTAGAAAAAGTATAATATTTACATCGATGGAAAAAATGAAAGATAAACATATAAAAAATCGGACGCTGGTCTGATCTCAAGGTCTGAGTGAAGAAACCATCCTACGAAGAATCGCTGAAAAATGTCTTCCGAGGATTTCTTTATCTCAACAACTCAAGTCCTGGAAAATATTTTAAAACCTTGACCAGTCCAGTGCTAACCCCGTTTAATTTCAGATACCTACTGTAATACTATAAAGCATAACTAATCCTGGAACCAATATCTTGAACAAAGGCTCTGAGCACGAAGCTTGGAAAGCTTGAGGAACGAACCACAGTAAATTGGGTTAGTTTCTACCAGCACGACCAACAGAGTCATAAAGAATCTTAAGGGACTCTCGCGAGTGAAATTATCTACCCCGAGGTTCTTCTGGAGACAGATAAAGTGCACTCCGCTCATATTCTGTGGTCCAGTGGCGTGAGACCTTGAAGCAACAGCTATCCTAGATGCTCCTGCTAGACAGTCCTGGACTCTGAAAAACATTTAAAACAGAAAACTACCTAAGTATAATGTCCTCAATCGTTTATCTGTATTTTACATCTAAACTTTAATTTCTATTAGCCTCAGTTTCATTTTTATTAATTCACTGTAAATAGTCTAGGTAGGGACTAATTTGTAATATACCTACATACATAATATTGTACCTTTATACTCAACATTTTCTTTTCTTTGTTAGATAAATAGCAGTAGAGAGATAGTTTTCCTTTCTTAGGTAGGATAATCAAATATTTGTTTGTGATTAGGTTACGTGGCATAGTTCATAAAGCGTATCCAAAAACTTTAGGGCATGAATACAATTATGGATTATGGACATCGCGCGCGAGATCTCAGTTCGGGGCGAACTACTAGTATTATTAATAGGTGCGTTGACGAAGGAGTTTTTCCCGACCTTATGAAACATAGTAAACTCATTCCTTTGTTCAAATCTGGAAGTGAAAGAGATCCCGCTAATTATAGACCAATATCGATATTGCCCGCGCTAAGTAAAATCTTTAAAAAAAATAATTCTTAATCAGCTATTATCTCACTTCAACGTTAACGGCCTACTTCAATAGTAATCAGTACGGATTTACTAAAGCTCGATCAACAACAGATGCAGGTATAGCTCTAATGAAACATTTATTTGATGCGTGGGAGAAGTCGCAGGGTGCAATCGGTGTATTCTGTGATCTGTCTAAAGCCTTCGACTGCGTGAGTCATGCAAACTTAATTTCAAAGTTAAAATATTACAGCGTCCAAAACCAGGCCCTAAACTTCTTTCAGTCGTATCTAATGAATAGAGGTGAAATGTCTTCAGGTTCAACTATTGACATAAGGGTACCGCAGGGTTCGATACTGGGTCCTTTTTTATTTCAAGTGTACATTAATGATCTCGCATTTGTTGTAAAAGATATTTGTGACATAGTTTTATTTGCTGACGACACTTCATTAGATTTTAAAGTTGACAGAACAAATTCGAGTTGTAACTACGTAAATGAGTCACTATCATTGATTCTGAACTGGTTCACTGTAAATAATCTTTTGCTTAATGCTAACAAAATCAAATGTATTAAATTCACTTTGCCGTAGTACATAGGCCAATAATTAATATTAAAATTAATGGGGAGGCAATGAATCTTGTTGATTCTACGGTTTTACTTGGTATCAATATTGATGCCAAACTGCAATGGGGACCTGGAAGTTTCGCGTAGGCTTAGTTCCGCTGCATATGCAGTTCGTACGATACGGTGGCTTACGGATGAAGCTACAGCTAGTACATTAGTTTATTCTAACTACTTCCATAGTGTTATGTCATATTGTATAATTCTCTGGGGAAAGGCAGCAAATATACAATCAGTATTCGTATTACAAAAAAGGGCAATTCGTGCCATTTACAAAATGAAACCGCAGGACTCTTTAAAAGAAAAATTCAAAGAAATTTATATTCTCACAGTAGCTGCACAATATATATACGAAAATTTACTGTACGCTCATAAGAATAGAGATAGATTTCAGAAAAACTGCGATGTACATGGAATCAATACTAAAAAAAAATCTCATAAAAAAGCATATTATAATATAAATGAATATATTGATGATAGGAACTCATGGCCCGATGTCGCTCCGCCCTCCGACAGCTAACCAATTTGCAATGTAAACGATGTCCTTTTGTGTTGTGTTTTTTTTGTGTTTTGTTATAAGTAATTATTATAATGTATCTCGATTACGTTTTTTGTAAGAAGGACCATATAAAAAAGCGCTAGGACCGAGACGAGTTTCTTGCCTGTTCTTCTCGTACTTGGGTAAGGTTTCAAAGTGATCCTTATGTACTTTTAAACTTACGCGATCTGAACACATTATTATTAGTATTAGACGGGTATTTATCGTGTTTAAATTACCTTATATTTTCCCGACGTTTCGACAGGTTTGCACGCTGTCGTGGTCACGGGTAGAGTCTACCCGCATAATTTAAACGCGATAAATTCCCGTCTAATACTAATAATAAAGTGATCCTTGTGATTTTCGTGAATAAAATATTTTTCATTTTCAATTTCAATTGGTGAGAGTCCTCAGTCCCGCATCCATCCCCAGGTGTCGCGGACACGCACAGCACGTCGAGCGGCACCTCGGACATGTCGGACTACATCGAGACCCTGTCGATCTGCTCCTCGCACTCGTCCACCGACACTCCGGTCACGCTGAGGTGAGTCACAGAACAGATCCTCTGAGCACGGGCGGTGCGCTCGGAGAGTCCACCCATCGCCGCAGGTGCATCGTGAGCACCTCGACGAATGTAATGCGCTCGCGATCATCTTCTTCTTCTTAATTTAAGAGCTTGACACTTGTCGTCATAACTGATGAATCTCTCTCCACTTAGTTCCTTCCAGGGCAACCTTTTTGACCTCTTTGTACGACATGACAGCAACCTTCTCTTTCACTCGGCTCATAAAGCTTATCCTCGGTCTTCCTCTTCCTCTCCTGCCTTCCACTTTTCCTTTTATAATGTTCTTGATGAAACTGTCATGTCGTATAAGATGACCGATCATTTTTCCTCTTCTGTTTTCCACAACTTGTAATAGAGTCCTTTTTTTCGCGATCGTCACTCGCCATTTATATGTTTCGATGATTCCAACCATGCTGGGCTGCAGGGTGCTGCGCGAGACGACGAGCTCGCTGCGCCCGCGCTCCGGCAAGGAGTACCTGCAGCTGGCCCCGCGCCGCTGCCCCCTGCGCAGCTCCCCGCGCTGCCCCGAGCCCCGGGGGCCCCCCTGAAGGCCCCGCCGCGGCAGATCTCGCCCTCCGCGGGGAGGGACTCGGAGATCGTTGCGTTGTGAGTTTTGTATTGTGATCCGTCCACGGCGCGCGCCGTCCGCGTCGACCGAGCTGCGCCTGCGACTGAACTGTTGCTTCGTGTGAGCTATACTTTGTCATTGCAAATAGTCATCATTTTTACTTTGCCTTGAACGATCTTAAGTAATAAACTAAGTCTATGGTTATCCTCACAAAATTAAAAACATTATTGTCGTCAAAGTTCTGATATACGAGTAGGTACCTAAGTCCGGAAGATTATCTTATCGAAAAACACAAATGAAAATGTAAATTGAACTTCTTTTTGTATTGTGTCACTAGTTTGTAAGGAACACGTGCGCGTTGGGGGCCCCTCGGCGTACAGCGTTTGGAGAGGGTTTTACAGGTTTATGATCCGGTTTGGAGAAGAACATGAATCTTCAGTGTGCTCATAAATCTATCTTTAGTACAATCAGACTCACAAAACCTAATCTCTTGTTAATATCTGTGTAAATATGATATCTATGTGATATATTGTATATTACTACTCTTCTGTAGTGTCCGTGTACTGGGTAACCGAACGAATTACGACGCACAGGTCTGAAATAATTAAATTGTACCGCATTTACTGCACGTGTATACATTAATACTTACTAACCTAAGATTCAGCCAAATATTCATCATTCTAGTCATGTATATGAAGGCCCCCGCTCACCGAAGCGCCGCGCAGCCATCGGACGACGACGCTTCGGTGAACGGTCGCCCTGAGTAGGGCCACGTGTAAATATTGTAATGCGATCGTTAAGTAAGTTATAACGTTAGATTTATGTATGTAAATGACTAACTATCTAGAATCTCTACAACGACTATCTCGTCTTTACTTTGTTACGACTATGTATTTTGATATTCGGAGTTTATGTCTCGGTGTGGGGGGGGAGGGTAGCATTACGGAACTCAATCTCGA
The DNA here is from genome assembly GCA_963675405.1 of Cosmorhoe ocellata. NCBI lineage: Eukaryota > Metazoa > Arthropoda > Insecta > Lepidoptera > Geometridae > Cosmorhoe > Cosmorhoe ocellata. The sequence continues at coordinate 246,007 of OY776257.1, forward strand.
TAGCAATAAGCGGTGCAACCAAAGGTGATCTGTAATACTATACATTCGAATAAAACTATATTGTACCTACATAGTTCATAGTGGTACGTTACGGATGTAAATTGTTTGTGACGGCGCGCCGTCGGCACCTCGCGAGCGAGCCGTGCTCGGGCGAGCATTGCGCAGTGTGCAGTGTGCAGTGCGCAGTGTGCAGTGCGCAGTGTGCAGTGTGCAGTACGCAGTGTGCCGTGTGCAGTGTGCAGTGCGCAGTGTGCAGTGCGCAGTGTGCAGTGCGCAGTGTGCAGTGTGCAGTGCGCAGTGTGCAGTGCGCAGTGTGCAGTGTGCAGTGCGCAGTGTGCAGTGCGCAGTGTGCAGTGTGCAGTACGCAGTGTGCCGTGTGCAGTGTGCAGTGCGCAGTGTGCAGTGCGCAGTGTGCAGTGCGCAGTGTGCAGTGCGCAGTGTGCAGTGTGCAGTGCGCAGTGTGCAGTGAGCAGTGAGCAGTGTGCAGTGCGCAGTGTGCAGTGTGCAGTGTGCAGTGCGCAGTGTGCAGTGTGCAGTGTGCAGTGTGCAGTGCGCAGTGTGCAGTGCGCAGTGCCCGCCCGACAAGTGAGCGGCCATCTTCACTACGGCTGCGGCGTTCGGCCGGCTCTTAGGTAAGTCACTCTCGATTGTTAAATGTAGCTAAGTCTTTGTCTAACAACCAATGTTTTGGTGAGCGTTTCAAATAGTATTTACGAGCGAGAGAGACTCGCCCGAGGCCGGCTGCCGGGCCGACGGTCGGAGACTGGATTGTAAGCAGGTTGTGTAGACATTACGCTAGCGATGAATTTATAAACTAAAGTTAATTGAAATTCCTGAATAAAAATGTGAATAAACCGTTCGATGTTTCACTGTCACCCTGATCGCCGACGGAGACGGATGGCCCATAACCGGGAAAGGAGTGATTACGTCGTTGTGGAAAAATTCTTAGAACTTAAAAGCGACAAAGAGAAATCGCCTTTTATAAAAAGTTGACGAGTCAGCGCGGGGCGGGGCGGGGCGCGGGCCGCCTCTTCATTAGCGGCTCCCGGCGTGGCTCCGGCCCGGACGCGGCGCGGCTCCGGCCCGGTTGCGGCGCGGCTCCGGCCCGGACGCGGCGCGGCTCCGGCCCGGTCGCGGCGCGGCTCCGGCCCGGACGCGGCGCGGCTCCGGCCCGGTCGCGGCGCGGGCCGCACGGTTCGTCGATCGGATTCTTGGATTCGGTGATCGTGAGACAAGCAGTACCTACCGTGAGGCACCGGGGCCTCGTCCTGCGTCCGAGAGGCGCATCGCCTACGCAAGCTTATCAAAGTGAAAAAATCCGTGTTGAAGTTACAACAGCTTCTTGCCTTTTTATAATATTACTTTCGTTAAGCTGAAGAGCGTCTAGGGTGGCAACATTTTGGGGGTAAGTGAGGGAGAGGGGGGAGGGGGTCCTCATTAACACTAAGGCACGACTTTTTTATAGGGACTTAATAATATTTCACATCGGCTCGTTTACGAGCTGCTCGTGCTCGCTCGAGTTTACGAGCGTTTTATTCGAGTCCATTCAGGATTATGATGATCTGACTGTTCTATGTGTCAGTTGACACAGTGCAGGGCCGGGGGGACTTCCGGGCTCCCGACTGTTGGCTATTAAACACGTCCAGCTCGCGCCCACAGCCCGGTGTACTCAGAGCTTCAGCCCCACACTCGCCGGCCTAGTGGTACAGCCTTCGAAGGTCCTTATCGTATTCATCCAAATAAAAAGGACAGTAATCACAGTCAGAGGAAAGTCAATGTTGACCGTCGAGCGAAGGAAGACCACGGCGGCGCGGGTGGAAGACGAGCTAACATAATATTATATTGAGTGTTTACATTTTTTCCTAATCACTGGGTTATCAGAATCACCGGTAACAGCGGCACAAACTGCGGCAAACCGCGCGCCGGCCGACGCGTGACGGGCTGCAGGCCGGGCGCCGCCGCCTCCGCACCACGCATAATCACAATTTTTTGTGTTAGTTAATTGAATCCAAGCGCTCATCTCAATTTAATTAAAAGTGACGTCATATCTCTCTGTTTTATGTAAAAATGTAGCCGACCTTAGAGGCGGCAGCGGTGCGATAAAATATACGTTCTACAGATCATCATTATATTGAACCTTCTAACCTCTAAACTTCTAACTTCTAAAAACTTCTAACTACTCTATCGCAGAACGAATGGCGCTCACCGGAGACCGGGGACCAGGTCGCCGGGCGCACTCCGCAGCAGGCCTGGCCATGGCACATTACCGGCATCGTTTCATTCACTTATGAAATTCATTTAATCGTGCAAATTGTACAAATTTTAAACACATTCCGCCATTAATCAGCGTATTTATTTGATTGCAACGGCGATGTCCTCGATGCGCGGTGATTCGATTCGGCCTGCAATTTGCTTTGTGATGTAAAATAATTTGAGAAAAACAAACCGCCGCGATTATTAACGATCGAGCCCAAAACCCAAGGGCATCACGACGTCCCTCCGACAGTGGGTGCGGTCCGCCGCTATAGTCCCAGGTGTGGTGGACGAGCTCACACCGAGAGGGGCATCACGACGTCCCTCCGACAGTGGGTGCGGTCCGCCGCTATAGTCCCAGGTGTGGTGGACGAGCTCACACCGAGAGGAGGACGAGGGCATCACGACGTCCCTCCGACAGTGGGTGCGGTCCGCCGCTATAGTCCCAGGTGTGGTGGACGAGCTCACACCGAGAGGGGCATCACGACGTCCCTCCGACAGTGGGTGCGGTCCGCCGCTATAGTCCCAGGTGTGGTGGACGAGCTCACACCGAGAGGGGCATCACGACGTCCCTCCGACAGTGGGTGCGGTCCGCCGCTATAGTCCCAGGTGTGGTGGACGAGCTCACACCGAGAGGGGCATCACGACGTCCCTCCGACAGTGGGTGCGGTCCGCCGCTATAGTCCCAGGTGTGGTGGACGAGCTCACACCGAGAGGGGCATCACGACGTCCCTCCGACAGTGGGTGCGGTCCGCCGCTATAGTCCCAGGTGTGGTGGACGAGCTCACACCGAGAGGGGCATCACGACGTCCCTCCGACAGTGGGTGCGGTCCGCCGCTATAGTCCCAGGTGTGGTGGACGAGCTCACACCGAGAGGAGGACGAGGGCATCACGACGTCCCTCCGACAGTGGGTGCGGTCCGCCGCTATAGTCCCAGGTGTGGTGGACGAGCTCACACCGAGAGACGTCCCTCCGACAGTGGGTGCGGTCCGCCGCTATAGTCCCAGGTGTGGTGGACGAGCTCACACCGAGAGACGTCCCTCCGACAGTGGGTGCGGTCCGCCGCTATAGTCCCAGGTGTGGTGGACGAGCTCACACCGAGAGGAGGACGAGGGCATCACGACGTCCCTCCGACAGTGGGTGCGGTCCGCCGCTATAGTCCCAGGTGTGGTGGACGAGCTCACACCGAGAGACGTCCCTCCGACAGTGGGTGCGGTCCGCCGCTATAGTCCCAGGTGTGGTGGACGAGCTCACACCGAGAGGAGGACGAGGGCATCACGACGTCCCTCCGACAGTGGGTGCGGTCCGCCGCTATAGTCCCAGGTGTGGTGGACGAGCTCACACCGAGAGACGTCCCTCCGACAGTGGGTGCGGTCCGCCGCTATAGTCCCAGGTGTGGTGGACGAGCTCACACCGAGAGGAGGACCAGGGCATCACGACGTCCCTCCGACAGTGGGTGCGGTCCGCCGCTATAGTCCCAGGTGTGGTGGACGAGCTCACACCGAGAGACGTCCCTCCGACAGTGGGTGCGGTCCGCCGCTATAGTCCCAGGTGTGGTGGACGAGCTCACACCGAGAGGAGGACGAGGGCATCACGACGTCCCTCCGACAGTGGGTGCGGTCCGCCGCTATAGTCCCAGGTGTGGTGGACGAGCTCACACCGAGAGGAGGACCAGGGCATCACGACGTCCCTCCGACAGTGGGTGCGGTCCGCCGCTATAGTCCCAGGTGTGGTGGACGAGCTCACACCGAGAGACGTCCCTCCGACAGTGGGTGCGGTCCGCCGCTATAGTCCCAGGTGTGGTGGACGAGCTCACACCGAGAGGAGGACGAGGGCATCACGACGTCCCTCCGACAGTGGGTGCGGTCCGCCGCTATAGTCCCAGGTGTGGTGGACGAGCTCACACCGAGAGACGTCCCTCCGACAGTGGGTGCGGTCCGCCGCTATAGTCCCAGGTGTGGTGGACGAGCTCACACCGAGAGGAGGACCAGGGCATCACGACGTCCCTCCGACAGTGGGTGCGGTCCGCCGCTATAGTCCCAGGTGTGGTGGACGAGCTCACACCGAGAGGGGCATCACGACGTCCCTCCGACAGTGGGTGCGGTCCGCCGCTATAGTCCCAGGTGTGGTGGACGAGCTCACACCGAGAGGAGGACCAGGGCATCACGACGTCCCTCCGACAGTGGGTGCGGTCCGCCGCTATAGTCCCAGGTGTGGTGGACGAGCTCACACCGAGAGGAGGACGAGGGCATCACGACGTCCCTCCGACAGTGGGTGCGGTCCGCCGCTATAGTCCCAGGTGTGGTGGACGAGCTCACACCGAGAGGGGACGACGTCCCTCCGACAGTGGGTGCGGTCCGCCGCTATAGTCCCAGGTGTGGTGGACGAGCTCACACCGAGAGGGGACGACGTCCCTCCGACAGTGGGTGCGGTCCGCCGCTATAGTCCCAGGTGTGGTGGACGAGCTCACACCGAGAGGGGACGACGTCCCTCCGACAGTGGGTGCGGTCCGCCGCTATAGTCCCAGGTGTGGTGGACGAGCTCACACCGAGAGGAGGACGAGGGCATCACGACGTCCCTCCGACAGTGGGTGCGGTCCGCCGCTATAGTCCCAGGTGTGGTGGACGAGCTCACACCGAGAGGAGGACAAGGGCATCACGACGTCCCTCCGACAGTGGGTGCGGTCCGCCGCTATAGTCCCAGGTGTGGTGGACGAGCTCACACCGAGAGACGTCCCTCCGACAGTGGGTGCGGTCCGCCGCTATAGTCCCAGGTGTGGTGGACGAGCTCACACCGAGAGGAGGACGAGGGCATCACGACGTCCCTCCGACAGTGGGTGCGGTCCGCCGCTATAGTCCCAGGTGTGGTGGACGAGCTCACACCGAGAGACGTCCCTCCGACAGTGGGTGCGGTCCGCCGCTATAGTCCCAGGTGTGGTGGACGAGCTCACACCGAGAGGAGGACCAGGGCATCACGACGTCCCTCCGACAGTGGGTGCGGTCCGCCGCTATAGTCCCAGGTGTGGTGGACGAGCTCACACCGAGAGGAGGACGAGGGCATCACGACGTCCCTCCGACAGTGGGTGCGGTCCGCCGCTATAGTCCCAGGTGTGGTGGACGAGCTCACACCGAGAGGGGCATCACGACGTCCCTCCGACAGTGGGTGCGGTCCGCCGCTATAGTCCCAGGTGTGGTGGACGAGCTCACACCGAGAGGAGGACCAGGGCATCACGACGTCCCTCCGACAGTGGGTGCGGTCCGCCGCTATAGTCCCAGGTGTGGTGGACGAGCTCACACCGAGAGGAGGACGAGGGCATCACGACGTCCCTCCGACAGTGGGTGCGGTCCGCCGCTATAGTCCCAGGTGTGGTGGACGAGCTCACACCGAGAGGAGGACGAGGGCATCACGACGTCCCTCCGACAGTGGGTGCGGTCCGCCGCTATAGTCCCAGGTGTGGTGGACGAGCTCACACCGAGAGGGGACGACGTCCCTCCGACAGTGGGTGCGGTCCGCCGCTATAGTCCCAGGTGTGGTGGACGAGCTCACACCGAGAGGGGACGACGTCCCTCCGACAGTGGGTGCGGTCCGCCGCTATAGTCCCAGGTGTGGTGGACGAGCTCACACCGAGAGGAGGACGAGGGCATCACGACGTCCCTCCGACAGTGGGTGCGGTCCGCCGCTATAGTCCCAGGTGTGGTGGACGAGCTCACACCGAGAGGAGGACAAGGCATCACGACGTCCCTCCGACAGTGGGTGCGGTCCGCCGCTATAGTCCCAGGTGTGGTGGACGAGCTCACACCGAGAGGAGGACAAGGCATCACGACGTCCCTCCGACAGTGGGTGCGGTCCGCCGCTATAGTCCCAGGTGTGGTGGACGAGCTCACACCGAGAGGAGGACGAGGGCATCACGACGTCCCTCCGACAGTGGGTGCGGTCCGCCGCTATAGTCCCAGGTGTGGTGGACGAGCTCACACCGAGAGACGTCCCTCCGACAGTGGGTGCGGTCCGCCGCTATAGTCCCAGGTGTGGTGGACGAGCTCACACCGAGAGGGGCATCACGACGTCCCTCCGACAGTGGGTGCGGTCCGCCGCTATAGTCCCAGGTGTGGTGGACGAGCTCACACCGAGAGACGTCCCTCCGACAGTGGGTGCGGTCCGCCGCTATAGTCCCAGGTGTGGTGGACGAGCTCACACCGAGAGGAGGACGAGGGCATCACGACGTCCCTCCGACAGTGGGTGCGGTCCGCCGCTATAGTCCCAGGTGTGGTGGACGAGCTCACACCGAGAGACGTCCCTCCGACAGTGGGTGCGGTCCGCCGCTATAGTCCCAGGTGTGGTGGACGAGCTCACACCGAGAGGAGGACCAGGGCATCACGACGTCCCTCCGACAGTGGGTGCGGTCCGCCGCTATAGTCCCAGGTGTGGTGGACGAGCTCACACCGAGAGACGTCCCTCCGACAGTGGGTGCGGTCCGCCGCTATAGTCCCAGGTGTGGTGGACGAGCTCACACCGAGAGGAGGACCAGGGCATCACGACGTCCCTCCGACAGTGGGTGCGGTCCGCCGCTATAGTCCCAGGTGTGGTGGACGAGCTCACACCGAGAGGAGGACGAGGGCATCACGACGTCCCTCCGACAGTGGGTGCGGTCCGCCGCTATAGTCCCAGGTGTGGTGGACGAGCTCACACCGAGAGGGGCATCACGACGTCCCTCCGACAGTGGGTGCGGTCCGCCGCTATAGTCCCAGGTGTGGTGGACGAGCTCACACCGAGAGGGGCATCACGACGTCCCTCCGACAGTGGGTGCGGTCCGCCGCTATAGTCCCAGGTGTGGTGGACGAGCTCACACCGAGAGGGGCATCACGACGTCCCTCCGACAGTGGGTGCGGTCCGCCGCTATAGTCCCAGGTGTGGTGGACGAGCTCACACCGAGAGGGGCATCACGACGTCCCTCCGACAGTGGGTGCGGTCCGCCGCTATAGTCCCAGGTGTGGTGGACGAGCTCACACCGAGAGGGGCATCACGACGTCCCTCCGACAGTGGGTGCGGTCCGCCGCTATAGTCCCAGGTGTGGTGGACGAGCTCACACCGAGAGGGGCATCACGACGTCCCTCCGACAGTGGGTGCGGTCCGCCGCTATAGTCCCAGGTGTGGTGGACGAGCTCACACCGAGAGGAGGACGAGGGCATCACGACGTCCCTCCGACAGTGGGTGCGGTCCGCCGCTATAGTCCCAGGTGTGGTGGACGAGCTCACACCGAGAGGGGACGACGTCCCTCCGACAGTGGGTGCGGTCCGCCGCTATAGTCCCAGGTGTGGTGGACGAGCTCACACCGAGAGGGGCATCACGACGTCCCTCCGACAGTGGGTGCGGTCCGCCGCTATAGTCCCAGGTGTGGTGGACGAGCTCACACCGAGAGGAGGACGAGGGCATCACGACGTCCCTCCGACAGTGGGTGCGGTCCGCCGCTATAGTCCCAGGTGTGGTGGACGAGCTCACACCGAGAGGGGCATCACGACGTCCCTCCGACAGTGGGTGCGGTCCGCCGCTATAGTCCCAGGTGTGGTGGACGAGCTCACACCGAGAGGGGCATCACGACGTCCCTCCGACAGTGGGTGCGGTCCGCCGCTATAGTCCCAGGTGTGGTGGACGAGCTCACACCGAGAGGGGCATCACGACGTCCCTCCGACAGTGGGTGCGGTCCGCCGCTATAGTCCCAGGTGTGGTGGACGAGCTCACACCGAGAGGAGGACGAGGGCATCACGACGTCCCTCCGACAGTGGGTGCGGTCCGCCGCTATAGTCCCAGGTGTGGTGGACGAGCTCACACCGAGAGGAGGACGAGGGCATCACGACGTCCCTCCGACAGTGGGTGCGGTCCGCCGCTATAGTCCCAGGTGTGGTGGACGAGCTCACACCGAGAGGAGGACGAGGGCATCACGACGTCCCTCCGACAGTGGGTGCGGTCCGCCGCTATAGTCCCAGGTGTGGTGGACGAGCTCACACCGAGAGGAGGACCAGGGCATCACGACGTCCCTCCGACAGTGGGTGCGGTCCGCCGCTATAGTCCCAGGTGTGGTGGACGAGCTCACACCGAGAGGAGGACCAGGGCATCACGACGTCCCTCCGACAGTGGGTGCGGTCCGCCGCTATAGTCCCAGGTGTGGTGGACGAGCTCACACCGAGAGGAGGACGAGGGCATCACGACGTCCCTCCGACAGTGGGTGCGGTCCGCCGCTATAGTCCCAGGTGTGGTGGACGAGCTCACACCGAGAGGGGACGACGTCCCTCCGACAGTGGGTGCGGTCCGCCGCTATAGTCCCAGGTGTGGTGGACGAGCTCACACCGAGAGACGTCCCTCCGACAGTGGGTGCGGTCCGCCGCTATAGTCCCAGGTGTGGTGGACGAGCTCACACCGAGAGGGGACGACGTCCCTCCGACAGTGGGTGCGGTCCGCCGCTATAGTCCCAGGTGTGGTGGACGAGCTCACACCGAGAGGGGACGACGTCCCTCCGACAGTGGGTGCGGTCCGCCGCTATAGTCCCAGGTGTGGTGGACGAGCTCACACCGAGAGGAGGACAAGGGCATCACGACGTCCCTCCGACAGTGGGTGCGGTCCGCCGCTATAGTCCCAGGTGTGGTGGACGAGCTCACACCGAGAGGGGCATCACGACGTCCCTCCGACAGTGGGTGCGGTCCGCCGCTATAGTCCCAGGTGTGGTGGACGAGCTCACACCGAGAGGGGCATCACGACGTCCCTCCGACAGTGGGTGCGGTCCGCCGCTATAGTCCCAGGTGTGGTGGACGAGCTCACACCGAGAGGGGCATCACGACGTCCCTCCGACAGTGGGTGCGGTCCGCCGCTATAGTCCCAGGTGTGGTGGACGAGCTCACACCGAGAGGGGCATCACGACGTCCCTCCGACAGTGGGTGCGGTCCGCCGCTATAGTCCCAGGTGTGGTGGACGAGCTCACACCGAGAGGGGCATCACGACGTCCCTCCGACAGTGGGTGCGGTCCGCCGCTATAGTCCCAGGTGTGGTGGACGAGCTCACACCGAGAGGAGGACGAGGGCATCACGACGTCCCTCCGACAGTGGGTGCGGTCCGCCGCTATAGTCCCAGGTGTGGTGGACGAGCTCACACCGAGAGGGGCATCACGACGTCCCTCCGACAGTGGGTGCGGTCCGCCGCTATAGTCCCAGGTGTGGTGGACGAGCTCACACCGAGAGGGGCATCACGACGTCCCTCCGACAGTGGGTGCGGTCCGCCGCTATAGTCCCAGGTGTGGTGGACGAGCTCACACCGAGAGGGGCATCACGACGTCCCTCCGACAGTGGGTGCGGTCCGCCGCTATAGTCCCAGGTGTGGTGGACGAGCTCACACCGAGAGGAGGACGAGGGCATCACGACGTCCCTCCGACAGTGGGTGCGGTCCGCCGCTATAGTCCCAGGTGTGGTGGACGAGCTCACACCGAGAGGGGCATCACGACGTCCCTCCGACAGTGGGTGCGGTCCGCCGCTATAGTCCCAGGTGTGGTGGACGAGCTCACACCGAGAGGGGCATCACGACGTCCCTCCGACAGTGGGTGCGGTCCGCCGCTATAGTCCCAGGTGTGGTGGACGAGCTCACACCGAGAGGGGCATCACGACGTCCCTCCGACAGTGGGTGCGGTCCGCCGCTATAGTCCCAGGTGTGGTGGACGAGCTCACACCGAGAGGAGGACGAGGGCATCACGACGTCCCTCCGACAGTGGGTGCGGTCCGCCGCTATAGTCCCAGGTGTGGTGGACGAGCTCACACCGAGAGGGGCATCACGACGTCCCTCCGACAGTGGGTGCGGTCCGCCGCTATAGTCCCAGGTGTGGTGGACGAGCTCACACCGAGAGGGGCATCACGACGTCCCTCCGACAGTGGGTGCGGTCCGCCGCTATAGTCCCAGGTGTGGTGGACGAGCTCACACCGAGAGGAGGACGAGGGCATCACGACGTCCCTCCGACAGTGGGTGCGGTCCGCCGCTATAGTCCCAGGTGTGGTGGACGAGCTCACACCGAGAGGGGCATCACGACGTCCCTCCGACAGTGGGTGCGGTCCGCCGCTATAGTCCCAGGTGTGGTGGACGAGCTCACACCGAGAGGAGGACAAGGGCATCACGAGGCTCGAGTGGGGCTCGTCTCGTGCGGACGGCGCGGCGAGTACCGACGTCGCCGTGACGGGCATACAAATCGGCTTCTCGCACATTGTCGACGCAGATTCGTCGATTGAAATCATATTCGTGAAGTTCGTCCAGAGCTCGCTTCGGAACAGCAGCATTAAGATTCAATAAGCGCCGAGCTGACTCTATATTGAACACCGACCGGCAAGCGCTGCGGCCCACAGTGCCCGCGGAACGGCTGGCTCTTCCATTTACCTTCAAAATAAAAATACTCCACTTCAATTTAATCATGACGCCTCATCAATGTCTTTAAAATCATGACGCCCGTTTACTAGGGCTCTAGGGCTGTCGAACGGGCTGTGTGGCTCAGGGCTAGACGTATCTTCAGCGTTGTGCGTGACGTTGCATAACGCATTGGATAATTTATCTGTTATGTTATTGTGAGTTTTAATAAACTGAATTAGAATGTGAGGCTCCTGCAGTGGGCCAGCTCCCGGGGGCGCTGTGAGCCGTGACACGCGGCACGCGCAATCCTTTCTTACTCGATCGGAATAAGTGAAACTGCTGAGAATTTATTGAATTGCCTCAACATTATTACCATTCACACCCCGCTCGACGCCGCGAGGCTCGTCGCCGGGTCGGTTCACGTTCGAGCACGTGGTTTCTTGTACATTACATACTAATGTACAAGAAACCACGTGCTCGTCGCCACCCTCGAGTCTTCCGGGGCGGGCTTCACGTCCGAGCTGCCACCTCCGATCGGCCGTATTAACGACAATCAGATAAATTAGCTATCGAATGTACCACGCGTGTGGCTGCCGAGAGAGGTGCACAGACAGAGCAAAACTCCGATATACATTTACTAAACAGACCAAACACTGAACGATTCACACGGATCTAAGACTGATGCATTATCTCACGCAGAAAGCCGGCGGCTCCGCTTCATAGGTAACGCGTCTCCTTCGTTCAATCTTTGACGAGTGGAAAGCGCTAGTTTTCCACTCGTCACGCACTGTCTAAGTAAGTCGTCGCTCGAAACTTATTATTAGGAGGTGTGTCACAGGAGACGGCAGGTCATCCACGGCCCTGGGGCCTCACCACGAGCTCTTACAAACCATCAAGGTTCGGATACGTCAAGTTTCAAGTTCTCAATACAAATGTTACAGGTCAAGGTAGGAAATATCAAAGTGATATTACTTTGATATTGGCCGAAGAGCTTGCGGTACGGCCCCGGGCCGCGTGACGCCACAGACGCAGCAGCAGCGCGCCGGCATCAATCGGCGGCGCCTCCCCCGGGTGCTTGCTATTCACGGCACGCGGCTCGTTTGCGCCTGCCGCGGGGGCGCGGGGGCTCGGGGGCGCGGGGGCTGCGGGGGCGCACGTACTACATTGTTTACCCAAACAACTGCCAGATCCACTTGAAGCACTAATGAAGTCATCGCGGCTGCTCCTTCTATAAAGATAAAACGTCGACTGTGCGAGTGTTGCTCGCGAACAGATATAGAGCACTCTTCAGACGTGGTGTTCCAGTTATCGAGGACGCCTGGGAGTGGTAGGTGAAGGCGAGTCCGACCGATGTTGTGGGTGTAGCCGAGCTGGTGGGTGCACATTCATTTTATGTTTGATGTCCAGTTTCCGGACTGGGTTCAGACCGGGAGTCGACCCCGGACTCCTCACCGGCACGTAAGACGATTCAAAATTATCCTTGTGTTTTATGGAATATTTTTAATTTAGAAAATGTACAAGGTGCTACATACATTTAACGTAATTGAAATGAGCTCGCTCCGGGCCGGGGCCGGTCCCCTCCCGGCTACATTCATAACGGGTTGTCTCTCACGAAGAATTGAATAAATCAAGCCGCGAGTTGTTGTTATTCATGACGCGTCGCGACACGACGAAACGTGACGCGACGCCGCGACACTACAACACTTTGTGCCAAGTTACAAAACGCTGACGGAATAACTTGTGCGTACTGTTTAGTTACGTTCGCTTCACGTCGCGATGGACTCACGCACGTGACTCCGACCAGGTGGTCACGCACGTGAGTGTCCGGCGCGGACCTGTGCCGTGGGAGGTGAGAGAGTGAGCCATCGTTAGGTTTGCATCGAACTTCACAGAGCATGTCCTTTAGTGCTGAGTTGTTTTACAAAACTCCATCTTGAATCGAGTCGTTTATTAAAACACGAATTCTATAGGAGCCCCGAGCTTTCATTCCTTTGTAAGTCGGCGAGTGCTATTTTCGCTAAACTCGTGAACACCGCGGTGTCGGTGCCGGTCCGCGCCGGGACCGGTCCGTCGGTGGGACCGGTCCGTCGGTAGGACCGGTCCGTCGGCCCCGGAACCGCTCTAATTAATATAATTCGGTTCGCTTTGATCCGGGATCTTGCATAGCCATCTCGACAGATCTTTCAAGGGACGAGCGGAAACTTTGGACGTCAATATTTTAACAAAACCAACATTATCGAACAAAATATTAATCAGTAGTTTGACTTTTGCAAAAAAAAAATCCTAAACGGGGGCGATCCTAAGTGATACCTTAATGTTTGCAAGTATGTAGAAGTCATCAATATTGTAATCGGTACACCCGCAGGCCGCTCGGGGCTGCCGATGCAAGTGTGGCCGCCCTCCGCCCGCGTGACGTCACTCAGACGCAGCCAGATAACATTTAACATTCGGCGGGCGGCAGCTAACGACTTCCGCTTCCGGCGGCGGCGGACGCTACGCCGTAGCTCGTGGCGCGTAGCGCGTAGCCCTTCTACGAGCCGATAAATGGACGAGTCCGAATGGAACCGGGAATGATGACTTTATTCCGTGAAATACGAGTGTTTTTATTACGTTTCCAATTTCACATCGCACAATGACAGTGCGCCGCCCCCGCCCCCCGCCCTCCGCCCGCCGCAGGCCTGCTTCCGCCCTTGAATCATTCTCATTTTGAAAGTAGCTATTCATAGTCAAATTAAAATATAGATCAAGCATGTGTGTGTCACTTACATAACTTACATTGATAATATTCCCGGGCACGTGGAACACGCACACATGGCGTGCTGATGCCCCGCTGTCCTCGTCAGAGCGAGCGCTACAAAAGGCGGTTATTTATATTTCAAGAGAACAACACTGAGCGCTGGCGTTCCTTTATCTCCCTTCTTTTAAACTTCGCTTTATTTTCATTTAATTTAAAGCGTTCACCCCATCCTCATCCCCATAAATATCCACATTTATATCGCTACATAAAAATGTGTCACCGAATCTCAGTCACCCCGACTCGTGCACCCCATGCATAGCACGCTTCAGTGGCAATATCAACCTTATTTCGATAAGGGTTAGATGAATTAGATGCATCGGATGCAACAGTGATTATAATGTATGGTGTTCCGACGTGACACGGACTCGACCGAGCCGGGGGAGGGTGGCAGGCCAGCGGCCGACACCCGACATGCCACCGGCGCCGGGACGTCGAGTTCAATGAGAACAATGTTCATCCTAGCTGCTCATCAGTGACGCATATTACCTAGTTTCATTACATACCCCCTGACGTCAGCGACCCCCCCGCCGCACTCCGCAGAGCTGTAATCTCTGATTGTTTTGAAGTGAGTTTGTGCGAGTTGATGTCCATCTCCGGACTCGAGTTATTAGGCTGCCCAAAGGTTGGCTGGAAGCTTTACTTAAACCGGCGCACTCCGTTGTAATGCACGGTCACCTTTGAACTTATTATAATATCCAGCGTTTGTTTAAATCAACATCAGTGTATTATATTATAAAAAAGTGGTCTACATTTGTGGCAACACAATGTATAACTGGCGAGAGTGAAGTACGCACGAACTGCGAACTCAACTCGACTTCTCAACTAACCAGCTCCAAATCCGACTGTTTCATTCCATAAAGAGCAACGAGATCAGGATGAAATGAACATTAGTTCGGAACAAAGCGGCGCTTGTCCAAAGTTGTGTGAACAGTGCGCCCCGGCCCGAGGAGAGCCCCGTACGTCCCACTCGTACTCGTGCCCACTCGTCCTGATACTCACACGTACTCGTACTCACACATACTGGTATTGACTCATACTCGTGGCGAAAGAAAGAAAGAAAGAAAAATAATGTATTCAATAAAATCACAAGGATCACTTTGAAACGTCTTACATGCTAGGTGAATCTATGTGCCAATTCCAACCTAACCCAAGTACGAAACCGACCGAGTACCGACTTGTACTCGTACTCACACGTACTGGTATTGACTCGCACTCGTAATCGTTCGTACTGGTGTTGATTCGTACTCGTACCGACTTGTACTGGCACTTCACACGCGGAGAGCTCTTCAGATGTTAACAAGCAATAAAGTACATCCTACTCGTATTATAAGGTAAGTGGTTTTCTTAATTACTCATGTCATGATCACGATTATAAGTAATTCCAAATTATTTGGTAGAATTAAAATCTTTGAAGATATTTAATGGGGAACAAATATTTCAGGTTGCTCCTAAGATTTAGTATTACCCTGTGAAAATGCAAAGATCGTAAGAGCAGGGTTTCATACTTCTACAAGTATAATGAATAGTGATTACCGAGATTATGTCACATTAATGTGCGGTTTCAGGTGCAACCGCATGTCATGTAGCTGACTGTTTTAATGTCGACGGCCGTGCATCACCCCCCCCCCCCCCGGCGCACGCACTACCGCTGAGCCGACCCCCCCCTCGCCCCGCCCCCCCTCCCGGCGCACAAACACCTCTGCTATCTGCGTCTCGAGCCACGCTTACCTCAATTTGGTGCAATCCCTTCCTTCACAGAAAAAGTATAGCTCCGTAAGCAGTACAGTCACTCGCACACAATCTATATTGCGTACTTCCACCTTTGGCAACAGTCTGCTTATAGACAATCGAGGTTAACAACTGTTTTACTTTTTTTGGCAAAAACGGACAAATTATGTACAAGACGGTAAAATGTATGTAAGGCAGCAGCGATTTATGTTTTATTCGATTGTTTTAAAACTATTTTAATCACGTTAAACAAATAGCTCCTATACTTGTACCTGAGGTCTGTCAGTCCTGTGCCTCCTTGAAGGATATCCCTATCGACGATCGCGTCCCCCCCGCCCGCTTCCCCGACCCCCCCGGCTTATCGCGCACAAAGGAAAGGGCCCGGGATAACAATCGAGTTCAAATAAAGTGAGCTTTTGTTTCGAAGCTCGCAAGGGCAGCGAGCTCACGCGCACAAACCGAATAAAACAATAGTTCACGACGAGGGAGACGGGCTTCAAAGGGAAGCGGATAAACAAATAACTCACGTCGAATATTATTAGTGTTTTTTTTTATTTTATTTCTTCATAATCCACAACCAAAGTCAAAGTTCTAGACGGCGCGTGATGTGCGATAATTTTAGTACGTTATACATTCGTGGACAGACCGATGCGGCGTCCCGGAGGCCAGTGCGCCTCCAGCGCGCTCCTGCAAGTGGTACAAAACGCCACGTGTGACACCGTCATGGCTAATAGCGCGCGCGACCCTCGCGCCGTCCGGCCGAGGGTGAGAGTGTCGCGCTAATCGGAGACAGTTCTACTATCCCCCCCCCATCCTCGCCCCACCTCGCGCCGCGTCTCTCACGGCTCTCACTCATTATTGTGCACTCACGAGGACGAGTGAAAAATGAATCAAGTATTTTATTTTGGGATGACGAAGCGCTTTCCAAATAATATAAGCAACTTTATATCGCACAGCGAGCGACAGCCGACTCAGATAACTAATTGGCCGGTCGAGGGTGCTTGAAGTTACTTCTTTACATTATTGTACCTTTGACGAATAGTTATAGTTGAGGCTGAGTACCTCACAGCGAAGAGTAAACCCTTCTTCTTCTGCGGGGCACTGAGTGGGCGTGCGAAAGCGTTGAGCAGCTGTTCAATTATAGAGCAGATGTATTGAGTTAGTTCGCGAGTTCTAATTATGTTTGTAATTAGTTCGAGTTCGCGACGATTAACTTCGGCTCAGCCGCGGACTCAGGGAGAGTCGGCTCACTCCGGGCGGTCGCTGAACATTCACACAATAATGACTAAGACGCAATTAGCCCTAAGAAATGAATTGGCGTGACGTGAGAAAAGAAAGCGGAATTAGATGAGTAATATGAAGTGCTAAAACTACTTGCACGTCAACAGCAGCAGCCACGCCGATCACGCGATGCGAGTAGCAAGAGACGCAAAGTCTGATGCCGATCGCTCGTAAGTAGGTAGAGCAATAGCCGGCAATCACAAATACTGATTGTACTTCGGATAATATGCTATGGCATCGGCATCACTCGCGCAGTGAACCAGGTGTTACGCGTGAGCTGTGGAAACTTTAAACAAAACTAAAAGGTCTCCGCTCCCCTCTCAAAGTGTCTCGGAGAGCGGGGGGTCCGATTGCTTGAACTTAGTTTTTCTATTGCTAACATTAAAGCTAAGTGCCCAAAAGTCTGGGATTCATATTTTATTAACGAGTTTTCATGAAATTTAATTCAAGGAGACGAAATATTTTCGCAAGCTGGTCTGGTTTCAGTTTATATTAAAAATTAATATCCCAAAAAGGTCACTTATATTATTGAAGTAGCTCGTATCTTGCTTGAAGTTTTTTAATCAAAAATAATTCGCCAAATACACATAATTATAAACAGAAAATAGCATCAACCGAGGCAACATATCGCACGTTGAACCGCTTAATATTCAAACAATATCGCCAGTTCGAGACCTCAATTAGAGCATTAGCATTCCTGCATTAAACGGTCCACTCTCATAATGACGACTCTCCCTCACACGCGCGGCATCGCCTCGCGCCCCGACTGCACTCGCCCTCCCGCGCTGCCGGCACTTCGCAGACTCACCATTTACAACTGACCGTAATCTCTCATTTCTTTTTTTTTGAGATGGAGTTGATAATCGACCCAACGTCCGGAAAACTAGCTATGGTGGAAAGTGTAGGTAAGTGCCAAATAATTATGATGTTTGGACGTGCCTCTGACTACCCCTTTACATATTCTCAGAGATGTAAGTAAGTGGCTCGGCCGCGGCGGGGGGACATTTCCATGCCAAGGCGATGCAAATGCTCGCAAGGTTCACCCGCGGGTCCCCCGGCGGGACCGGCCCCGCTCGCTGATGGCTGCTCTGTATTATTTAATAAGCCTCTGTACTTACAGAACAACACAACACCTTTAGTATGTTTGGAAAATTGACAAGCGATAAGTATCTTATGTATTAATAATGTATCGAGCGGTAATGTTTTTAAACAAACCATTATGCAGCCAATAGGAAGATGCCGCTAAGACGTTCTTGAGAATATTCTAGTCAACGCCAGTAGACTCACAGTTATGCAAAGACCATGCCCCCCCCCCCTTCCTTGCCCCGCGCGCGCGCTCCTCGATATCCAATCAAACTCGAAACAACTCTAAACTCCATCAATATCTTTAAATTGTAAATTCTGCAATTAATTTCACCCTAAAAATATCTTCGTTCACTTTGTTTCTAACAATTTCAAGTACCTGCCGCCCGCCGGCCCCGGCCCCGGCCCGGCGCGGCTATCTCCTGACTGAGCGTGTTGCATTGCTGATGTTTTCGCCATCACATCAGCTATAACACCTTTTCATGCTATAATGTATTTATAAGCCATTACAATATTAAACATTGTTAGATTCCGTAGTATCTCAATGTTTACGTTAAATGAGTAAGAGAATTGATCTCTGACAGACCGAGGAGAACATTAGGTGCGGCTCAATATTTAACCGGATAATTGTCAAAGTTTAGCGATTGTCAACGGCAGGCAGACGGACGGACAGGCAAGTAGCGGGCAGCGGGCAGCGGGCAGCGGGCAGCGGGCAGACGGGCAGCGGGCAGACGGGCAGGCCTGACCGAACACAGATCGGTTATCATGTATTCTCCGGTCACAGTGTTGAGGCGTCTCACTTTACCGCGGATGTGTCGTACGCTGAGCGACAGATCCGTCCGTTACTTTAGCTTGGATTCAATCAAACCCAAAATTCATCGTAATTATCGAAGAGTAAACTGTAATTTTACTTACATTTGACATAACTATAATCTTTAAATAGTTTATTTACTAAAAGTTTATGAAATGCGGCCTAGATAAGGTACATAAGTGCTCGTACCTAATATACAGGGTGTCCCAAAAAGTAGTGTCAAGCTAAAGTCCAGAGATAGAACACCCCTTGGGGTACCCGAATCACCCCCATGTATGTTCCGCGATTTTTTATAGTTTTCGAGTTATAAACTTTTTTCCGAATTTTTGAAAATTTACTACTGGAACAACTTAAAAAGTTCTTTAAAAAAAAGTAGAAAACTTTCTTGAGATTTTTTTTTGCTACTGAATTGTTATGAGCTGTTATTTTATGCATAATATAATCAGCTACGTGACTTTGATGAAAACTATGAAAATGTTGGTGTAAAGTCAAATAATTACATTCGGTGAATTATGACTAAAATTTTCAACTTCAAATTAAAAATCTTAAAAAGTGATTTCATGGTTCCTAAATAAGTCTAAAAAATTCTCCAGACTCCCAGCTTTTATAATCATTAAAAAAAAGTAGTACTTAATTGGCTACTTTGGCTAAAATCGGCCTTCAAAGACGGTGAGGTGGAAAATTCTTAAAATTAGCAACCGGATTAAAAAATAGATTTTGGCCATTTTATCATTCCTAAGATTAATTTGTTTTGTTAACTAACCAAAAATGACTACAAAGAATTAGTTTATGCCAAAGAAATCAGCAATATGGCCGAATTGAGAACAAAATTGAGATGGGCCGAAGAAGAATTAAGGAACTTAAAATAGCTTTCATACGATTAAAGGAAACCTTTATAAGACGATGTAGGATTTATATCGACCTAGAAGGTTGAGATTTTGAAACATTTTTGTAAAAAATTAATAAATTTTACTTGCTGTTTTATTTCATAAATTTAGCTAAACTAAATAAATAAAACGTTCAAATATTAATGAAATCTTACTTTCCTGCAGTAATTTTTCGTTAGTTCACAAACGAATTAAGCTTAGGAATGATAAAATGTCCAAAATCTATTTTTTAATCAGGTAGATAATTTAAAAAAATTTCCACCTCACCGTCTATGAAGGCCGATTTTTGGCCAAAGTAGCCCATTAAGTACTACTTTTTTTTAATGATTATGAAAGCTGAGAGTCTGGAGAATTCTTTAAACTTATTTAGGAACCATGAAATCACTTTTTAAGATTTTTAATTTGAAGTTGAAAATTTTAGTCATAATTCACCGAATGTAATTATTTGACTTTACACTAACATTTTCATAGTTTTCATTAAAGTCACGTAGCTGATTATTTGATGCATAAAAGAACAACTCATAACAATTCAGTGGCAAAAAAAATATCTCAAGAAAGTTTTCTACTTTTTTTGTAAGAATGTTTTAAGTTGTTCAAGTCGTAAATTTTCAAAAATTCGGAAAAAAATAAATAACTCGAAAACTATAGAAAATCGCGGAACATACATGGGGGTGATTCAAGTACCCCAAGGGGTGTTCTATCTCTAGACTTTCGCTTGACACTACTTTTTGGGACACCCTGTATAATAGCATAGCATACATAACTTTGTATAACGTATATTTGTGGTAAGCACGCACAATTTTGTTTGAGTTAACGAATTATGAAACTACCACAAAAAGTAAAAATAAAACCATCACGTAAGGTGGACACCCGAACGCACAGATAGGCCTCCGCGTGCCGCTTGCGGGCTCCGCGCGGGGCCGCGCGGCGTCCACCTGAAGCCTGTCGGCGGAACGAGCCGGAGTGAGGCTCGTCTCGCGAGCCCTCGCCCGCACATGGACTAATGGAATTGTCTGTGGAGGTGCCCCGCCCGCCTGCGGGACGATTGCGATACTGACATAATCTGATAAGCTCTACTAAGTAAGTGTAACTCTACCTATTAAGTTACTAAAATTACATATTAAATCTCCTTAAAACTCCATCCTTGGCACAGTTATCAACAGCCAATCAATATAATTTGAACGACTTGTTAATCCACAAACAAAAGCTTTTGATCGGGGCACAAAGTCTCTTTACCCGCTGCATGCAGCCTCCCCCCCCCTCCTTCAGCCCCTCCCCTCTCTGCTCTTCGTGATAACGTTACCGGAAACTCGACTTTTATCCTTAAAAGTAAACACCGTGGAGTTTTTTAATTGTTGGCGTTCGAGCCGCGAGTTGTTTTAGGATCCGACGTGTGCGTCCCACAGGGTACCTCTCCATAGTCCCCACCCGTACGTACGCACCGCTCGCACCCGTACGAGCTGGTGCTCGGGGACTGATGTCGGTTGGGTCGAGCCGCGGGAGGGCCCTGACGTGAACAGTTCCGAATGAAACTAAAATCGGTCAGGTACTATATCACAGTGTACTGATAAACGCAACAAACAATTTCGTCGAACGTTACGTAGCCGGGGAGGTAGTTGCGGAAAGTGGTACGAATTGCTGGCAATTTAAACCGAATGCATTGTGCATTGTAACTTGAAAAAAGGACAAAACGGTTGATTACAATATTGCAGAGCTTTTGAATATGAGAAATTGTGAAAACTTTAGTAAAGCTCAGAACAGCAATATAGTGAAAGCGGTCCGTCTCCCGCGCGCCGGCACCGGGGGGGGGGGGGGGCGGGGGGGTCGCGGCGTGGCGCTCTTACTCTTACAAGTCTTTCGTAACCGTAGTGTCGGCGGAGCGGGTCACACGGGCTGTCGCTGGCCGAAAAAAGTCCCAAATCAGCAGTTTTTTGTTAAACATTTGATTTAGAAAATGTAACACGAGATTAGGTAGCCGTAGTTGGCGCCGCCTCATTAACAGTAATGATGTGCCGAGTCTCACGATTTCTGCACTACAGCGTTTTCTGAATTGTCAAGTCCATTAGGAGTGGTAATTGGCGCGGCCTCCCCCCCCCCACCCCCACCACGGCACTACCAATTTGTGAAACCTATTTGGGAACGAAAAAAATGTTATAAACAGTACATTTATGGATTAACTAACTGTTTTAAAAATTATATTTCGTAAAAACATATGTTATGTACTAACTGTTTATGTAATAAAGAATTAAATCAGTTAATTATTGATAATGTTGTAGCAAAAACACAATTAAAGGTTACATTATGAATCAAAATTGAATGTGTCCACGCGGCGTACGGCCGGTGCACGCTGAGCTCGTGCCCCTCGTGCCCCGGTGCGGCTCGCTGCGCTCCCGGGAGACGAGACGTGCAGGTGCTCGCCCTGTAATTACGAGCCCGGCTTTGATCGGAGACCGTGACTTTCTTCGAAGAACACAAAAAACACCTTTTGTCGTCCCAATTATAATAATTCACTTCATTTGCCGACGACAGTCCGACGGAGTCGTCCGCTGTCTTCTCATCTGAAAACTAAAACCAAATTAAATTGAGAGCGGTCGATGTTGTCGCGATCTGTTTGAGATTTTAGAAATGAGGGAACGGAAATAAGTTTGGATGGACGAGTACGAACGTACACCGACGCGGCGTCAGCCTGAACCTCGGGGTCAAACGGAGCCGGAGATAGAGTCATAATATTATGTTGGACGCGCACTGCGTAGTGCGTAGTGCGTAGTGCGTAGTGCGTAGTGTGCCGCGCACTGGGCCGCAGACTGTGCCGCGCACTGTGCCGCGCACTGTGCCGTGCAGTGTGCCGCGCACTGTGCCGTGCAGTGTGCCGCGCAGTGTGCGGTGGTATCGCTGCGGCGGGAATTAATCACGATAATGAAGTTATTTGCACACGCGTGCGGCTCACGCGCCCGGGCGGCTCACGCGCGTCACGCCCCCCCCCCCCCCCACTCCACCCGCCTCCCCCACCACCGCAAAAACGAAAATTCAAAATTAAATAAATGCGTCATTCCGAATTGGAACGACGCATAACATAATTACAAATGAACACTTCCGACGCGATAATTATACGATTAATTAGAATAAAATAATAAATTAACACTCGAATTTAGTTATGGACAATGTTATTAGTTTAAGTACTAGAATTGACTCATTTACCATAGGAAGTCCATAATGTTAAAGCGCATTGTGTGTGTAGTCGGCAGCATGCAGCACGCGGCGTAGCACGCGGCACGGAGCACGCAGCACGCGACACGTAGCACGCGGCACGCAACACGCGGCACGCAACACGCGGCACGGTGCCCGCTGAGCCCGGTGCGGACTAATTTAACAAAACGTAAATATTTCACAACACAGTAACTGTAATCCTCATGCGTAGTCAATTCAAATGGACGCACGTGAAAAGAGCTTTATTGCTTTCGATCTACACTTTATTAAGGATGGCGTAGGACATGGCGGCCGACTGCTTACTTTACAGAAGAAAAGTCTTTCAGAGAGTTAGTGAGGCACGCACACATGGAGCGGTGTTGAAACGTTCTCGAAATGATCGATGATTGGATCGAATAAAAATATTTTGAATTTGAATTTAGTGCTAATAAGACAGGAAAAATTCAAGATGAAGAAGTACTTAAACAGATGCATAAAAGACTATTTGATACGACCCGACAGCTTTATAAAAACGTGAAAGAGATTCTTACAATCTCAGGCTTCGGTTAGTCGCTCGCGTACATATGTATGTATTAGCGAACTGGGTCTCAGGACTTACACATCTGGCTACACGGAGTCTCAGTCTGCAGCGGGCTCCGGCGCACCTAGCACCGTGTCGGAGTCAACCGGTGCCGGTGCGGCCCGCGTGCATGCCGCGCACGCGACACTCGCACTTATTGCAGCGCATCACGGCTCACTTCGAGGTGCGCACTCGTTAACTCTTCGACTGACGGCTCAATACGGTGGGATCACGAACGTCCGCCTCGGATGTATCGATCGTCCGACTGATGACAGTTTATTGTAACCGGATGCCATCCATAATAATACACTCGCTTAGCACTAATCTTCGTTCGGTAGGACAGCAATCAGCGACCTTTTCATCGTTCGGAACCAAACTTTGCAGGGTCTCGGTGTAAAGCGGTGACCCCACCGTCCCACAGGCCAGCTTTTAAGAAAAGCGACTGTAGAGGATAGGGAACGAAAACAACGTATTTGGTCAACGTCAGAAGGCAGTTGGAGGTGCAGGCGGAGTTGTCTTGTGCTGATTCGAAAAACTAGACTTTATGTACGGAGCCGCGTGGTGATCTGTTCATAGGTTCGCGACGACTGCTCGATTCGAAAGAAAAAATAATGGATAAAGTTCGCGTCCACCCTCAACAACCATCTTATTTATTAAAAAAAATCATAAAGACATATAGTTCGCCCACAGATGGCGTTACGTGTATTATTTGAGCACAAACTAATGTTAGATAGTACTAGAAAGTAGATAGGTAGTAAGTACCTACCTAGGCATGTAAAATTACTAAAAAAAAAGAAAAAACTTAACTAATATTTACGTGTGTCGCCTACAATCCACCCTCTTAGTGCTGAAACTGAGCTGGTAGGCTAATAAACAATGAAACAAAGGTCAGTCCAGCACTAACAGTCCGACGGTTCAAGTAGTGCGACACGCGTTACCGGACGGCGCACCAAACCAGTGCGGGTGCGCACATCCACCACCCTCACTCGGCCGTCGTCCCCGGCGTGGGTCGCACTCACCACTCCGTGCCGCCAACAACCACGGTCCACATTAGGTTCTACTATTAAAACATAATCTCCATCTCGCAACGCTCTCCGATCCCTAAACCATTTCTGCCTAGGTATCAAAGTAGGAAGATATTCTTTTAACCACCTAGCCCAGAACATATCAGTCAGTCTTTGTGCTACGCGCCATTGTTTGCGTAGACATAGGTCATCGTTGTCGTACCTACCGAATACGGGACCGTTCGATGACGTACCTAACAAAAAATGATTAGGAGTTAAGGCTTCAGGGTAGTTGGGGTCGCAAGAAACGTGTGTGATAGGGCGACTATTAACTAAGGCTTCCACTTCAGCGAACAAAGTGAAAAGAGTTTCAGGGTGTGGAGCGCGTTCTTTCAGAACGGCTTTCAAGGCCGTTTTTACCGTGCGAATCATGCGCTCCCAGGCTCCACCTTTCTCAGGGGCCCCGGGGGGTATGAACCTCCACTCGATACCTCTTACGGTACCGTCTTCACGGAGTTTACTCTCATTGAGTTCCAACAGACTCCGTTTCAGCTCGTTGTCTGCTCCGCGCAGGTTCGTCCCGTTATCCGAGTAGATAACGCTGGGTGTCCCACGGCGAGCGATCATGCGTCTGAGCGCCATGATCGTAGAATCGGTACTCAGACTCTCACTTATTTCCAAATGAATGGCACGTACAGTTAAGCACGTAAACATTACGCCGTATCTTTTACATCGTTTCCGGCCGATGGTGACCTCCATCGGTCCGAAAAAGTCCACCCCCGTATAGGTGAAAGGTCGACGATTGTGGTGCAGGCGCGCCGCGGGCAGGTCCGCCATGCGCTGCGGCTGCGGGGCGGCGCGGCGGTGCCGGCAGAACGGGCACCGCGCGGCGACAGCGCGTACGGTTGGCCGCATCCTCAAAATCCAGTAGCGTTGCCGTAACTCATTCACGACCAGCTCGTGTGCACCATGCAGAGCTTTTCTATGATGATACTCAACTATTAAACGAGTAATTTGGTGACGACCATCCAGTATAGCAGGTCTCATAGACGAGCGGGTGACACCATCGACCTTGTCGATTCGACCAGCTACCCGTAGCACATTAGTGTCGTCTAAGTAGGGCGTCAACGTTATCAAACGACTATTTGACAACAAAGGCTTGTTTTGCTTGATAAGATCAATGTCCTGCTCGAAAGAGTCCTGTTGAGATTTCCTTATCAAGAGAAGCTCGGCTTCGTTCATGAGTTCGACATTCATGCAAGCTTCTTTTCGACGACATCGTCGGGTAAAAATCAAAACTTGAGCAGTGACTCGTAGCAATCGTAACCACGATGAGTACTTGTCTTCATTAGGTAAGGAGTACTCGACGGCTTTAGTCGTTACAATATTTATTCTCCTTTCCTCACAGGCAATGTCAGGTAACGGCTTTTTCGTGGATTTACAATCCTTAGGCCATGTCTCTTCAGGTTGCCGTAAGTATTGGGGTCCACGAAACCATATACTTTCGTATGTTAGCGGTGGCGATTCGTCTTTAGTAGCTAGGTCAGCCACATTTAATTTAGTAGGTACGTATCGCCATTCTGATACATTCGTCAGCTCATCGATTTCACCGAGGCGGTGAGCTACGTACGGCTTGTAGCTTCTAGGGTCGCTACGAATCCATTGAAGTACAGTCTGTGAATCAGTCCAGAAGTAGCGCTTATCAGCTTTCATGTCTTTGTGTTCTCGCTGGAGCGAGTCCGCAAGACGTGACGCTGTGAGCGCGCCTTGCAGTTCCAGGCGGGGAACTGACACGGGGCGGAGTGGAGTCACTCTGCTCTTACTAGCTGCAAAACAAACTAAAACGTTCCCGTCGGCCCGAGTGAAGCGCCAGTAAATAACTGCGGCGTACGCTTTAATAGAAGCGTCACAATATATGTGCAGCTGTTTATTTACTATAGACTCGGCACTACTACCTATACCTAGCACTGTATAATAGCACTGTGTCCAACTATCAGCGTTGTGGTACCACCTAGGTATGCGTAGGGATTCTAAAAGTTTTAATTCATCGAGCCACATCATCCACTTGGCATGCTCGCTAGCGTGGATGCGGCATTTCCAATCAACCTTAGATCTGTGTACATCTTGAAAAATAATTTTACTTTTAATAACAAATGGCGATAAAAAACCGTGTATATCGTAAACAGACATAATAATGCTAAGCATTTTTGCTTTCGTAGGTGGTGTAGAACCATCTAATATATCAGTAGGTATTTTACTCAGCGTTATCTGAAACCCAAATGAGTCATCCGCTGGATGCCATATCAAACCTAAAGTGCGCTCACTTGTATTCATGGCTCCATGTTTGAACTGCACAGCTGTGTGCGCGAGTGCGTCTGTGGGAATCGAGTTCAAAACCTGTTTGCTATTACTCGACCAGCCCCTTATCTCGAAACCTCCTTTTGCGTGAATACGTGTTATGTCATTGACTAATTTTATGGCCGTATTTTCGTCACACGTGGAGTAGCAGCAGTCATCCATGTAATGGTTATTAATAATGACATCTACAGCTTCAGGGTTCAAATCTTCGTATTTGAGGGCATTTTTATTTTTTACATACTGAGCAACGAAAGGCGAGCATGTTGCACCGAAAATTAAGCTTTGCATTACATAAACTTTAATCGGGCTATCGGAAGATTCTTGCCACAAGAACCTAAGTACATGCTGATCATCATGGCGAATTTTAATTCTCAGAAACATATCACGAATATCTCCGATTATCACTATTCTATTCTCGCGAAATCGAAGCATGATTCCGTACAGTGAATTGTATAAGTCCGGTCCAGTCAGTAAATAATCATTTAAGCAGACACCATCAACTTTAGCGGCGGCGTCAAAAACTAACCGTAACTTATCAGGTTTATTAGGATTGTGAACCCCAAAATGTGGTAAATACCAAACATGATCAGCCGAGATCTCGTTATCAGTTAGTTCTCGAGCGTAACCATTGTCTAACAACTTCCCTACTTCTTGCTTATACCTATCGGCGTAGTCAGCATTCCTATTGAATTTACGTAACAGAAGCTGCTGACGAGAGTAAGCATTCTTGTACGATTCAGGCATTTTAAAGTTATCTTTTCTAAACGGTAAACCTACTTCCCATTGGTTACCTATCTGACGTGTTGTTTTGTCTAAAATGTCAACAGCTCGAATATGATCTGTATTCTCACGGGATACAGGTGAAATTCCTATCAAATCAAAGTTAAATGAGTTTTTAATTAGGTTATTCAGTTCGCTAATTTCCTGCACATCAGTATCGCGAGAGTGAGCGAGATGGAAGACATTATGATCACTTACCCGGGTGTTCGAGGAGTGAGTGCGCCCACGATGGAATCCGTGGATGGTCCACCCCAACCGACAGCGTGAGGCGTACAGAGAGTCCCTGTCTCCGTGTACAACCTCGAGCGGAGCTATTAGGAAATAATTATCCTCACCAATTAGTATCCGCGGTTTTACACTGGAATCTGTACAAATCAGATTTTTTATATGCGCCAAATGCGCACTATTAACGCTATTCAAAACAGACAAGTTTTGTGAACACAATTTTAACTGAGAACATTTACGTAACCTACAACTATAACTAACTGTGTCCTGTCCCGTTATTTGTAACTTAACACTAGGCACTTCCGATTGGTATACTGATAAACCGAACGCATCAGTAAACTTTATAGGACGCGCACTGACACACTCTAGACCTAAGCTGTCGGCCAGCTCGGCGTCGATCACTGACACTTCAGCACCATCGTCCAGGAGTGCGTAGGTATTCACTACACCCTTAGGGCCGCGTAATTGAACCGCGATCACTTTCAGCAGCGCGAACTCATCCGAGGTAGTACTCGTGACGTCATCGTCTCGAGCGAAATGCATCATAGACGCATCGGGTGCTGGTACAGGTGCCGGTTCCGGGGTCACGGTCGCCTTATCAGCTGACTGTGACGTCATATCGGGTCTCGTCCAATGTAGCAGGCGGTGATGCGCCCTGCCGCATTTATCGACGTCACACATAGGCGCGGGGCACTCATCTTTATCGTGTCGTTTTAGTAGACAGCAATAACATAGTCCGCGCGTTTTAACAAACCTCCATCTATCTCTGCGCATCGCACGTTTGAATATGCGACACTCCGGTAAGGTATGACTGTCCTTCTGACAGAATCTGCATTTTGTGTTATCAGTTGCGGCGGCAGAAGAAGTGCAGACAGTACGATGACGATATTTGTCTTCAGTGCGCTTTGTGGGAGCGTCCGTCGGCTTCTTGTCGCGCGGCTGAGTACATCCGACGACTGATAACATTTCAGCCTCCACCTTCAAAAATGTAGCCAGCAGTTCCAGTCTCGATCTACCTTCGCGCAGGCGGTTGTAGGCAAATTCTGTCCATCTACCAATCAGGGTGCTCGGCAATTTGGATACAATAGCTGCAGCGAGCTCTGGACTGCGTAGATAGTCGTGCTGGTCTAGTGCGCGTATTGTTGCCACGCAATTGTTTACTTTTACGGACAAATTAATTAAATCTTGTTGATAATTAGTAGGTAACGATGGTAGACTCTTCAATTGCATCGTTATGTTGCTAATAATAATATCAGCTCGACCAAACCTGAGTTCTAGTGCTTCCATGACTGCTGACGGTGGAGTGTTGCCGATCAGCAAGTCAGTCACTGCTTCCTTGGCCTCACCTCGTAGAGATTTACGGAGTCTCCACAGGTTCTCACTGTCACTGAATTTACACACACGTGACGAATCATCATAAGCGTTTTTAAAATGTAGCCACTCAATACTGTCACCACTAAAAGTAGGTAGTTCTCGTGGCGTGGCAAGGCGACTTAGTAGCTTATCTTCGTGCTTAGATGATAAAGACTGGGTCATAAGATCCTTCAACGTATTGGCTAGTTGTTGGATACTGTTGTCGTGCTGGACGGGTGATGCAAAGTTCGTGTCCAGCCACTTCTCCACGTTCTCGTGCACTCGCCTCTGGGTATGGTGGGACGAACAATAGGAGCCAGTAGGATCGTCATTTGGAGCAGCATTAGTGCCGACGTCGTGAGCTTTCTCACTCTCATGGTCGACCTTGGCAAGGTCAGCTTGTAACTTCTTGTCAATTAGCTCCATCTGAATTTTGGCTTTTGCTTCCGCCGCTTCCAGTTCAAGTTGTTTACGACGTGCAACTGAAGACGTAGTGGATTTCTTCGTACGGATCGTGGTTTTCGAGGCACACGTTGAATGCTGCGCAGTGCCATGCGGCGCCATCTTGCCCGGCACTGGCGTCGATACGTATCCTTCTCGCGACGATGTAGCACAATCAGTGTCGCGAGGAAGAATTAATTTCTTGAACTCCTTCTTCATAGGTGCACCTTCCAATTTGCAGCTATCCAATAGTTCCCGACGTTGACGGCGTGTTTGAACTCCGGAGGGCGTTGTCGTGTCCGACATGGCGGCGCGCGGTTCGCTCATTTAGATCGGCTCGTAAGGACCATATTGTAGAGGATAGGGAACGAAAACAACGTATTTGGTCAACGTCAGAAGGCAGTTGGAGGTGCAGGCGGAGTTGTCTTGTGCTGATTCGAAAAACTAGACTTTATGTACGGAGCCGCGTGGTGATCTGTTCATAGGTTCGCGACGACTGCTCGATTCGAAAGAAAAAATAATGGATAAAGTTCGCGTCCACCCTCAACAACCATCTTATTTATTAAAAAAAATCATAAAGACATATAGTTCGCCCACAGATGGCGTTACGTGTATTATTTGAGCACAAACTAATGTTAGATAGTACTAGAAAGTAGATAGGTAGTAAGTACCTACCTAGGCATGTAAAATTACTAAAAAAAAAGAAAAAACTTAACTAATATTTACGTGTGTCGCCTACAGCGACAATCGCCAGAAAATGGTACCGCGAGTCATCCTCCGGTCCTGCGCTCTGAATACCGGATAGGGACTAGCCATTTAAATGTAAAGTGAAGTGCACAACGGCGACGTGTGACCGAGTGGAGCCGGGGCCGCGCGAGCCTGCGTCGAGGCTCGGGCCCGTGCCGGCTGCGGAGCGCCCGCGCGCTGCGGGCCGCGCCACCGGCCCGCAGCACCCCTGCCCCGTGTGCACAGTGCAGCCGTTCGTCTCGAACACTACCGATGCTAGTTCACGATCGATTCATTCGTTTCGAACACTACCGATGCTAGTTCACGATCGATTCGTTCGTTTCGAACACTACCGATGCTAGTTCACGATCGATTCGTTCGTTTCGAACACTACCGATGCTAGTTCACGATCGATTCGTTCGTTTCGAACACTACCGATGCTAGTTCACGATCGATTCGTTCGTTTCGAACACTACCGATGCTAGTTCACGATCGACGCTCGATAAAAGCTACTAATCTTTATAAAATAACCACATTGTGTTATAAATCTTTCATACGTTTTCAGATATATTCAGTTGTAAAATATTGAGGTCATTCGGAAGCAAATAGCGAAGCGGTGCAATTATAAGGAGCATTCTCAATGCGAGTATTTAACGGTAATCGCGGGGCGGCTGCGGGGTGGCTGCGGGGTGGCAGCGGGGCGGCGGCGGGGCGGCAGCGGTCCAAGTTTCTGAATACGTCGGCCTCACGCGCAATTACGGAGTTGCGTGCAGTTTACCGGCGGGGGGCGCGCGGCTCGCGTGCGTCTTGGATCTCTTCTGAATACGAACTCTCTGAAAAAATATACTTAGGAAATTTTTATAGGATCGTTTGTGTGTTTTTGATTTAACTTTTTATCAAAAACTTTTGTAAAATGCTTCCAGAATTAGCAAAGTTATGTCAAGTCAAACCGAGATTAGTCTCACGTAGTACTTAGTCAATTCGAGTGTTTCCCAGATGTTACAGTTAGTAAGACTGTCGCTCCGGGTCACCGGCGCAGCGGCGGAGGTACTAGTCAAGTGTATCGACACCGTGCGGTGTCCGCGCTCGCGCAGACAGTTGACAACTGTCGGCCGCCGGACTGGTATCAGAGAGCACTCGGTAACATTCAGATCCCCCCTCAGCACGAGTCCGACGTGCTCGTAGCGCTGCGAGCGCGCGCCGGGACCGGTGCTGTTCGACAGTTTCAGGCTTTATTTACCGCAACTAACAGGCAATTTGGATTATTTAAATTGTTTTAATTCGTGCAAGGTTTGGGAATACCGCCCGCTTTGAAAACTGCTAATTTGGTTTGAATGCATGTTGCGAGGGTGGAGGGTCTATAAAGCTATACTCACTCGTTTGTTCGTTCTGTATCGGCATCGAAACTGACTTTGGAGAAAGGAAAATCAGAATTTTCAGACTCATTCATCGCCATTCATAAAAACATACATACATACATACATACATAAAATCACACCTGTTTCCCAACGGGGTAGGCAGAGACCACGGATCTCCACTTGCTACGATCCTGACATACTTCTTTTGCTTCATTCACTCTCATTACATTCTTCATACATGCGCGTCGGTTAAGGGTACTCTGGACCTGGCCTTTCTCTAGTACGTCCCCAATTTGATCGAGGTACGTACGCCGTGGTCTTCCCCTTCCAACTGTTCCATTCACACTCTCCTTATACAACTGTTTCGTCATTCTCCTTTCATCCATCCTTTCTACATGCCCAAACCATCTTAGCATACCCTTCTCAATTTTCATCACTACGTCTTCTTTCACTCCACAACGTTCTCTTATCACACTGTTCTTTACTCTATCATTCAAAGTTAAACCACACATACTTCTCAAAGCTCTCATTTCCACTGCATTTATTCTACTCTGATGCTTCTTCTGCCATACCCAACTTTCGCTACCATACATCAATGTCGGCACTAACACTCCACCGTGCACAGCCAGTCGTGCCTTTTTGGACACGATCCGACTGCTCATAAATGTGTGAAGTGCCCCATTCACACTATTTCCAGCATTCACTCTCCTTTCAATATCATCATCATGTTTTCCATCTCTTTTAAACAGCGTACCCAAATAAACAAACTCTTTCACTTGTTCCACTCTTTCTCCTCTAATCATTATATTACATTCTGTCATGCATTCTTCCCTTTCAAAAACCATTACTTTCGTCTTACTTACATTTATTTTCATCCCTTTCCTGTCAAAAGCTTCATGCATGCCTGTTACCATCTCCTGTAACTCCTCTGCCGACGATGCAAGTATTACCTGATCGTCAGCATAGAGAAGACATTTGACGAGTAACTCATTCATTCTTAATCCACAATCACTATCTTTCATATCTTGCAAACAACTGTCCATAAAAAGATTACAAAGCCATGGTGACGCTACACATCCTTGTCTAACACCCTTTTGGATGTTAAACCATTCAGTGTATGACCCATGTATCCTAACGCAAGCCCTGGAGTCCTCATAGAGAGATTTCAGGGCTCGCACCAGGTTGCTTTTTACTCCATACATCGACAGTGTCGACCACAGTTCATTCCTCATCACTCTGTCATAGGCCTTCTCCAGATCTACGAAAGCGCAATAGACCTTTTGACCTTTGGCCAAAAATTTCTCGGCTATGCATCGCAAGGAAAAGACCTGATCCGTACATCCCATACCCTTTCGAAATCCCGCTTGAGCATCCCATATCCTCTCATCAGTTTCTTTCATAACTATTTCGATCAACACTTTCGCATACAGCTTACCGACGATGCTGAGTAGGCTAATGCCCCTATAATTTTTGCAGTCTTGCTGTGACCCTTTTCCTTTGTAAAGTGGTACTATGACAGCCTTGCACCAATCACTTGGTACTCGGCCGGCACTCCAACATAAATTGAAAAGGCGGTACAGCTGACTCGCAATGACGCCATGTCCAGCCTTCAGCCTTCAGCATCTCAACTGTAATCCTATCATACCCTGCAGCCTTCCCTGATTTCATTCTTTTCAATGCACTCACAATTTCATTCATGCTAATATCACTTTCGTCTTCGTATTCATTCTCATTCGTAACCGAGGTAGGCGCTTGTGCCTCCTCTCTTTCAAACAAGCTTTCAAAATATTCCTTCCATCTTTTCAACACACATTCTTCACCTTTCACTAAACTTCCATTCTGGTCTCTGATCGAGTTCAACTCTGAGCTTTGAATTTTCCCTCTGGCTGAACGAATGGATTTCCAGAAAAACTTAATGTTCTTTTGGAAATCCTCAGATAATCTTCTGTCAAACTCATCTTTCTGTTCATCTTTCTTTCTTGCAATCATTTCTTTCACCAACCCTTTTATTCTCTTATACTCGCTTTTAGCATCATTCACATCCTCAATCGTAGCTTTTTGGATTCTTTGACTAGCTCTGATAGCTAGCCAATCCAACCAAGCTTTCTTCTTCTCACTTACTACCTTTTGCACCTCTTTATCCCACCATACATGCTTCCCCATTTTTCCTTTTCTTCTTTTACTCACACCACATTCTTCCGAAGCTACATTCACAACCTCTTCTTTAAACACATTCCACAAATTCTCAATCTCACAAATGTCATCAAGTCCATCAAATCTTTCAATCAATTTACTTTTATACTTCTCTTTCACTTCATCATCTTGCAAATTTTCTACTTTTATTCTCTCTAGAACACTCGTGGTCTCGCTTATTCGATGTCGCCATCCTTTGAAAAGACCACTTATTCTGCTTATTACCAGAAAGTGGTCTGTATGGATGCCGACTCCGCGATATGCCCTTGTGTCTAGCACTTTCTTTCTCACTCTTTCATCTACTATCACAAAATCTATCATACTTTTCGTTACATTCTTCGCCTCTCTTGTATACATGTGGATCCTTTTGTGCTCAAACATAGTGTTTGTCACACAAAGGTCCCGTTCCAAACAAATCTCAAGCAAATTTTTACCATTCTCATTCACTCTTTCGTCACCAAACATTCCTAGTACTCTTTCAAATCCATCACGCTTCACTCCCACCCATCCATTGAATTCACCTAACATTATTAGCCTTTCATTATCCTTACATGACTTTAAGACATCTCTCAGACTCTCCCAAAATTCCTCTCTTTCTTCTTGTCCTTTCTTGGATGAACCCGGTTCTGAGTCTACAGGGGCGTACACCCCTACAACAAAGAGACGGGTTAATCCTACTTTCATTCTAATCCAAATAATTCTTGCACTCACACATTCAAACTCATTCACACAATCAGCCATCCGCGCAGAAAGAAAGACACCGACTCCCTGGCAGGCTCTGGCAGCACTAGGTACTCCGGACCAGTATGCCGTGTAGGGTCCGTGCTTGGTGGTGCCACTTTCTTTCCGCTTCGTTTCATTCACACAAAGAACATCAATTCTTCTTTCATTCATCATCTGACACACCTCGTTCAGTTTCTCTTCCATTCCTCCTGCTACATTCAGCGTAGCAAAACGGCTTTCCGTGAGCCACTTTTTGCCCCCGCGAGAAACGAGACGTGACGGGTGGCGAACCACGTCGCCGTCATGTTGACGATTGTTCTTTAAAATCACCATTGCGTTCCCACGAGTAGTAGGGAACTAAATGTCCACCCCCGCAGAGCCCTTTACGGGGGTAAGGCGGATCAGCGCTGTGTCCTGTGACCGCCAACACAGACACCCACCGTTAGCAACCAGCTTACCCTCTGGCTACGAATCCATCGGCATGGTTCGGTTAACACCTTGGATCGGGGTTTGTTCTCGGGTTTGCTCCCTGACAGTTGTTTGGTTTGATTTCGGAGTGTCCTTCTCCTAGACGGGTTGCAGCACAATGCTGACGAGGCCCATCTCCCCGGGTTTGATTTCGGAGTGTCCTTCTCCTAGACGGGTTGCAGCACAATGCTGACGAGGCCCATCTCCCCGGAATAAAAACATTAAGTAATAAAAACAAAATATCAATATTACAAATAATCTAACACAATATGTGGCCTTTTAGAGCGTAGTCTAGTCTTAGAGGAGCCGCCCTGGGTCACGACCTGTGGGGCGGGGGCTGACCGGGGGGTCGCCGCTGCACTGGGGCATGCTCCCATGGCGCTACGGGAAGAATTAATGATTGCTTTCTCAAGAAGCAGCGACTGCCAAATGCGGAGCACTACATTACAATACACCGGCGGACACGCGGACGTAGGCAACCATCTCCGACACGACACTATCACCGCTTTTAATAGCCGCTATTTTACGGTCCTCGCTGTAGGAAAACTATGGCTATGAACTGCTACATGGGTGTCGGGTAGCTCAGGGTCGAGAGCCATGGGTAGATATACAATGTCAATTATTTTTGACGATACAATGTTTATGTTTATTATTTAAAAAAATAACATTCTGACTAGAAAATAATATTTTTTGCGGACACGTAATATTGCAGTTGTTAATTTGGTTTTTGAAAAGTTATTAATAAAGCGACGAGTATTATGACGTTGAGTACACCTTAAGAAGGCCGGGCTTAGTGCCGAGTACGAATGAAGCAGCTTCATCTCTTGACTCGTCCCGGCGTGAGTGAGTGGGTGAGTGAATGAACGCATGAATTGATAATCTCGTTGACAGGTGACGCTCCGTACCAGTAGTAGGTACATCGTGCAGCATGTAGCGCTCCCCGAGCACGGGTCTGTGCGAGTCCGCCCCGTGCACTAGTGCCGGCGCGCTGCCCGGCACACTCTATATGTCTAGTATTATTATTATTAAGAGCCTGTAGTGTCTCACTGCAAGACAAAGGCCTCTCTTCCTTCTCTCCGATCATCACGAGCTGGGGCTACCGTGGACCACTCCTTCAAGTAAGTCTAGTACAGTCACTAATATTGAGTGTGTCCTTTGTTGAAGTAGCTTTTATCCAGAACTTTGGACAAGTATTGAGTAGTTCATCAATTCGTACTTAAAACTGTATGTACATCGAATGATGAAGGAATTTGGTGCCGTGGCAGTATGCTCGTGGTGCTCGTGGTGCCGCACCGCGCTGCGACCGCCATCCGACGGCCGTGATGTAGCCTCACATGTAAATAGTTTCGCTGTCGCTACATGGCGTATAAGAAGGGGTACTAGGTTCTGTTGTTCCTTTAATTATTTCAGACAGCACGGCGCACATTGAAATACTAATAGATAACCCCAAAGCCTTTCAGTGGAACTGTTAGTTAGGTAATGGCACCACCTGCGGGCGCCGGCGCCTCCTCCCGGAAGACTCTGCACGTACTTGCGGAACCCCTTCGTGCCGCCTTATCACGGTGTTATTAGAAGTTAATTAACGGAAGTCGGTACCTCGCAGGGCACCTACTCTCACCGGAGAACGTGCTCCGGCTCCGGGTGCCTGCTCTTACGAGGAGCGAACGGATCGTGTAACACTGTGGGCGCGGGGTGGGGACATGGAAAAAGGTTACATTAACATCGTTGAGGAATTATTATTCTCTTTTATGGTGTCCCTATTTTGTTTTTGAAATTTGATGGAGCGTGTCGGAGGGGGGAGGGCCGGGGGGGGGGGGGTGCTACAGTTTAACCGGCGGCAGCGCAACTTGAAAGTTTTTACATAAATTAAAGCGCGCGTAATGCCTCACTCCGAGACGTTGAGAAATGCAGCTTTATATCTGCGCACTGTTTTATTGACACGACAAAACAAATCGTTGTAGCTAACTTACATAATGTATCATAATATTGCTAAACTAGTTCGATATAGCTTCTAACATGCAACCCTGAGCTGAGTACAAATAATAAGCAAAACTATGAACTTCACAACTTGCTTAGTACGTCTTTAAGCTCCCATAGCATCATTCCAAATTTGAGTTCTCTTGAAACGGTGGACGTATAAAAATAATGGTCGTTCAACTCATCGATGTCAAATTCAAACTACTATTGAAGAGAACCTTGTGACTGATGTTTCAACAGGTGACGCCGGCGCTGCAGGCGCGCAGCTCGGGCACCGGGGCCCTGCCAGCCACCCTCAGCTAGGTGCACGATGCAGGACCACCCCTTCAATGGACACCGCCTGTTGCACACTTCTGATGTTCTATATCAAATAAAACCTAACCTGCGTACAGCCCACACGTATCTGGCGAGATCGTCTTCGCTATTATTTTATTCATCTCCCCTCGGAAATAACAGATTTCCGGTGATTTTTACGAAACGGTTTTCGTGGAGGATTTAATTGAAGGAATTGCGGCTAGAGACACGATTTCTTTTCGGCTCCTTTCGAGAGCCGGCGAGCTGCGCAGTGACGTCATCGCATGCGGATCCTCGCCGAGGTCCGATCGAGAACGATTCGATGTAATCCGAGCGAAAGTTGTTTCGGTTTAGAATTTAAATTAAAAATTCATCGGAATCGGTTTGGAGCCTCGACACGTAATCTCACTTACAAGCTAAATAATAAATCAGCTCCGTTAGTCGAACGGCACCGTCGCCGGGGGCGCGGGGGGCGCGGGGGCACGGGGGCGCGGGGGGCGCGGGGCCACCTGCGATGACGAATCGGACGATTATTGTGAGGAGTTGACGCGAAGTACATAAATTACGTAAAATAAACATCTGCTCAATGAGATAAGGTACAGGGAAGACGTACTCGTAACTCAGCGAAGGGTACAATATAAGGGTACAAGGACACAATCACCGTGCGATCAGAGACTTGTCTGAACAATGTCATTATCATTTACTGGAGTCAATAATTTGTGTCCATGTTACTCAAGTAAATATTACGTCAAAAACCGAAATGAGTTGGCTGTAAAAGGCGTAGTTGTTAAATCTATGAAGAAGTTTTTTGTGAATTGTCCGAACATGAGCAGTAGTTCGGCCGCCGCCTCCTGCTCGCGCGGTGCAGGCAGGCCCGCGCGGAGCCCTGCTGGTTGGCGAGTCACTTTTCCCGGATAATATTATGGCGCTCCATCAATCATCCCAATAGAAGATCCCCACGCCGCGCCTAATACAATGTTCGTAGCAAATTATTACTTTTCTTCCTTATTATCTGTTTGCTGACGCCATCGTTACGACAACGGTTGCAGAACAGAAACCGTTTAAATGTAGCTCAATGTTCCGTAAAACACTCCATCCGACTACATAGGCGATGGATGAGGTTGACGGTACCTCTCCTGCCGGGCTAACATGACAATAAATTTATTCGCGGCTGCCATGTTTCTATCGCGGTGTGGTGGAAATTATAAATAGTCCTCAATTCGCTACGCCGCGGTACTACACTATAACACGGGAACAAACCGTGAGTGGTTAGCGTGCTCTCGCTAATAAACCCAAGCTCGAAAGGTGAGATTCCCAAGTACACGATCGTCAATTTGTATTTGTAGAATAGCCCTGCGCGCTGTGAGACAGCACTGAGAGGTCGCTAAATTATTCCGTGTGTGTCGCGGCGCGGCGGGACTGCCTGGAGGAGCGGCCTGCCGGGCGACTCCAGTCTTAGCCGGGAATATCTTACTTAATTGTTTCTTCCGACTGACTTTGGCAAGTACCAAAATAACTGTTAGCTATTCACGCGACTTTACTCGCATAGAACAGAAGTAGTCAGTACAATTATAGTACCTACAGCACTGATCCACAGTCGTAGTCAGAAGTACCTGGTCCACGTTGTCTAACTATTATTACGAGACTACGCAGTGAGAACCACTCATCATTTTGAATTCATAGTCCTTTAGTCTCATAGTTTTCGACCTGGAGCCACGGCTGGGGTTGGCAGTAGATCCTAGGTGGGGATGTTGTAATGTTGTTGAGTAAACAATATTAATGTGTTGTCGAGAGGTTAGTGTCCAGAGGCTGGAGGCGCTGACGAGTGCGGGCGAGGCGCGGTGCGAGGCACGGATCAGAGGCGGTCGGGCCGTCCGCCGGCGGTCGGTAATGGTCCGTGGGATTGCGGGCGCTTAGCTCGACTCACTGCCTCACTTCGCTCAGTGAGGCACTAACTCGCCCAGTCCTGCACTTAACTCGTCTCATATTCACGACTCCACCTGATCTCCCGACCTGATTCTGAGGCCCGATATCATCATCAGATCTACACAGTTTTAAAACATGGATAGGTGCATTTTGATCGGTCAAGTAGCGGTTAGTGCGGTCACCAAATAACGTCGTTGTCACTATCCGCAGAAGTCTGAGGCCGACACGTTAAAGCTAGTGTTTGATCCAACTAACTAAAGGAAACGCTCCAGGGCAGAGTTAGAGAGCAGTTCCGAGCAAGCTGCGCCCGCACCGCTCGCCAGCCAACCCACCAGCTAATCCAGCCGCTAAGTTAATCAATAAAGTTGCTGTAATTAGATTCTCGCTCAAGCGGAGTGGCGCCGAGTTAGCGCTAAACAACGCTAAACAAACCTGCCGTTTGTTTCTAAAGTCCGCTCTCTGGAGGAGCGGGCAACTCATGTGGCGGTCGTCGTTCACTCTTCTCGGACTGGAATTAAGGCATATGGAACTATTCAAAATGTTCGCTGTGATTTTACTCGTATCAAATAGGAATACTTACTGACAATTTGTATTTGTTAAAAGTTCTCGTCACGTTTCCGTTAGATGACGGTTACCGCTGTATAAAGGAACAACTATTTTAATCTCTACAGTTTCGAAAATCTCTGAGTGAATCAAGGTGATTTCTATTTCAATGAAACAATGATTAAAACTATTTTTAACGAGAAAATAATATTAAATTATTAAGAGAAGACCGAAAAGTAATTTAACAAGTATTTATTTAAAAACAAAAATAGCTTCTTACTGCCGCCATATATGTAAATTTATTTGATATTTTATATTTATAATTATACCTATGTCACTTTTTATTATTTAGACAAATCCAACGATTATACGGGCTAAAAAAATAATGTATTTAAATTTAGGGCGTTTACGTCGTAGTAGATATAATATGTAATATGTAAGTAGTCGTAGGCTGCTCGTCGCCTCGCCGTCTGATGAACACCGTGTCGACAACAGCGTTAGCTTTAGCATGAATAATTGGTGAGGAGTCCCGTGTCGTCCCGGCGCCGAGTCGTCCCGCTCCGTGCCGTGCAAATGGCAGCCGACGTGGAACATCGCCGTCCTTCCGCCTGCTTTACTATTCCGGAGCCTGCAGCTTCTGATTGCATTAGCTCCGTCTCACGAAGACGTAGTTAAACTCGGCAAAGTGTGGAGCCGCTCTAAAAACGTTTTAGACGAGTTTTATGAACGGTAGCATATACATCGCTCGACGCAAAGGTCATCTCAGTCATCAACTTGGAATAGAACTAGCAGTAAGACGCGTACTCGACCCGAGTTCGAGGATCTGGAGGATCAGCTTTGACAGTAGTGATCGTTTAATTTAATGGTATTTCCGTACTATATATTTCAAGATGTTCGTAGTCGCGGGTCGCGGGCCGGGCCGCGGACATTTCTAACAAGCTCGGTGGGCCGAAGCTTTCGCAACCAGGCCTCTATCGCGGCGTGGGACTCGGCACAAAGAGCTTTGTGCACATGTCCCGTAAAATCTTCGCCTGTTCTTTACACGGGAAAGTGGTGGAGTCGAGTGACTCCAGGCTCCCCCCTCCCCTCCTCTAGCTCTCGTTACGAGGGTAGTGACGCTGATCCCGAACAATCACAAAGTCAAATCACTCTCATCCACGCAGGCTCGGCTCAAAATAAGTTATTCGCGCCGCATCGCGACGAGGGTGCGCTTTGACAAACACACTGCGACCCGGGACCCGCGCGACCTGATATAACGATGACCTCAAGAACACCAATTACTTAAGTATAAAGTAACACGCCGTGCCTCGAGCGATATCACAGAATTACATTATAATGTTCGGTCGTCAGGACGCTCCGCTTGTCGCTCCTCTCGTGCAATCAAAAGCTTTACTATCGGATGCTAACCTAAGGGTCCTTTTTTAGGTCCGGTTAGCATCCGAAAGCGACCCGCGACGTCGCGCCGGCGCCGCGCCGCGGTCGGCCCGGCGCCGGCGGCAAGGCATCTCGTCTCGGGCAGGTCTTCAGTCGGTGTCATTAAATGTTTCGTCCGAAAAGACCTGGGAAGTCACCGTGAGAGTAGAGCCTCCGCGGCATGGTGGTGCACCGACTCTTGCGCTCAGCCGGTCGCTCCGGAGGCCTTTTTGGCACAAATTACTAAATAATAGCGCCGGTGCTCGGCAAGTCCATATTTCACTCGCCGTGGATCGCGGCCCTAACGTCGGCCAATTTTTCAACATATTTAATTTCCACCGCGAAATTTATCGCATCGTATAAGGTTTCCTTTTTCCCTTGTTGTCGGCGGGCGGCTTGTTTATATCGCGATTAGATCGCCCGTAAACAACCCGCCATTATCGGGGAAATTAGAAATTAACCGGCGCCGGCGTCCGGCGTCCGGCCCGGACTCGCCCCGTCTCCAGACCGACCGTTCGATAATATTTTACTTTCACAAACTTAAAAATAATGTTACGATGAAAGAACATATATGGTGTGAATGTGTAGTTGGAGTCTAGTGTGGGTCGGAACCGTTATCTCTCCTCTTACTTCCATGGCCCTTTATTTTTCCAATTCCAAAGAACGTTCCCTTGGAAACGATAACTTTAAAATTATCTTCCCCATTAACGTAAATCCTTTTGATAGCGTGACGTAGTCACCGCTACGCTCGTAGCTCGTAGCTCTGCCGCTACGAGGATGCTACGGCGTAGGCTGTAGACTCCGGCTGACGCTGACCCGGCTTTCTTGATTGGCTCTTTGGTTTCAGCCGAGACTTAGTGCGGAGTTTTTATAAAGTTACTTAGCAAATACTTAGTGAATTCTTAAAACTAGAATTGCTGCACTGGTTCAGCCAGGGTTCCATTTGTGATCCAATTTCAAATACTGATGAGAAACTGGACCAGCTATTACATAAAGATGCAGAACTCTTTGTAAACTGTACATTGGGAGGGGCGAGCGCGGGCCGCGGGGCGGCGGGGGCAGGGCCGATGTTTAACAACAAAAACAAATGCAGAGTTACACACACATCTGCACGAGTACATCCTCGTAGGTACATATTTCGTGGAATCAAGTAAATAGACATTGCGAGATTAGCTCACACTCGGAGCACTTCATCGAAATCGCTACATTATGAGAACTTCTATAATTATGTTACATCTGTTTATCTTCACGTGTGTGAATGGTTTTATTTCTAAAACTATTCACAAATATTTAGCTCGCCAAGTTTTGATAATCATGCTGTAGTTATACATTAGAGGTGGTTCATAACATCGTAGACTCCTTGGTCTTTTTAACCGATGATTATAAAGCACTTTTTTTCCCGACTGTGACCCCGAAGAAGAAGGGTAGGGTGGGTGTATGTATGTATGCAATTCTTTTGGCTCTCACTGGAGCCCAAATGGCTCGACAGATTTTGACAAAATAAGGTCTCACTGGATTTTTCAGAGATGTCAAAGTAATTGAATATGACGTCTGTGAGAATGTTACATTGCTTTCAGGCGAGTTTTATAGTTTTTGCAATATATACTAGTTAGTATACAGTTGTATACCCCCGCCGCGGGCGGAATGCCGGCATTCCTCAAAGCTGCGCTATGGTTGCGTAGCGCCTGTGTCTACTGTTGAATAACTTACTATCCGATGAGCTATGGAGAGCCGCTCGCTTCATGTGCTATGTATGAGCTGTCGACCTACCTACCCGATCCAATTTCAATG
The DNA here is from genome assembly GCA_963675405.1 of Cosmorhoe ocellata. NCBI lineage: Eukaryota > Metazoa > Arthropoda > Insecta > Lepidoptera > Geometridae > Cosmorhoe > Cosmorhoe ocellata. The sequence continues at coordinate 288,559 of OY776257.1, forward strand.
ATCAATTTGTGCGGGTGAATAGCTAAGCGTTACACATTCCTCAAATAACTATTACACGGAACACGTGTCTCCCGAGCTGCGCACCGTGCCACGGGCCCCGCTGTGCCACGGGCCCCGCTGTGCCACGGGCCCTGCTGCCATCATTTATTGCAAATTTATATTTTTCTATGTATTCTTGTTATGGTGTCATCTGAAGATTCTTTTGTGTATCTTTCCCCCCATTGTTCGCTCACTCATCGTCCAAGTCTATGTGTGAAAGCAACTCCACAATTTACCACATTATTTAGCGGTTCTTTACTTTGAAAAATAGTCCAAAAAAGCGGTCGCTCTCATGTAGCACTAAATTAAATAGTCCACATCCTCGTTACAGCACCCCCCCACTCGCCCTCCCCCCCCCCTCGGCGTGGGAACAAAGGACGAGCACGCAGGGATACTGCAGAAGGATCTCACATCATATTATTTTTTAATTAAAACGGACCTCATAACGTCAGGTGAGTCATAATAACAATTATAAAAAAACTCATTAGATATAATGTCATATTATTATGTAAGTAATGAATTTGTTCACAAAATAATATTTTATCAAAACTTGGCATGTTAAGTACACTATCTTGCCGAATATTTCAATTGTGTCTTTTGCTATGTGTGATATTTACGGCACTTTTAATAGGTATTTCTTTTATAGCATTTTGTTCAAAAAACCTTTTGATATCAACAATTAGTGTTATTACTCGTAATACACATTAGAGATAAAGTTGCAACTCTGCGTAAGTGGGTGCCACACTGTGGCCTCGAAAAAAGAAAAGCAAAAGTGTAGTTTTCCATAAAGCGGTGCATTAAAGTAAACACGGATAGCGGCCATTAATCTTTCACTCAGCGCGCGGAGGCGGCGCTGGCCCAGTGGGGACCATTAGCCGCGCTGGCCCGGGAAGGTCGCGGGTTCAAACGAGCGCCGAGAGCTGGCGATTAACACTTGTCCGAGTCGTGTTACTGCTTCTTTATTACAGCCACTTGAGATCTCGTCTTCTACATTTTATTTATTTACAAACTACTGTTCTAAACTCGAAGGAATCGTCAAGTACTTAAGGCTTTTATAACTCGTGAAAGTTACTGCGAGTATCTCTTAAATGAAGACATGAGTCCTCCCAATGGGACTAATGACTTGTGACAGAGCGGGAAACCCGAATATTTTCTATAAAACACATTAAAGTAGAGCGAGACAGCGATAAATCTCCGGCGGATTACTGCCGGCGGTAAAAACGAGATCATTAATATTGTGGGCACTTGCGGCGGACCCGGACCACGAAGCTTTGTGTAACCAAAAATCCAAGTATCTGGTAATAGTAATCGTAAACACACTTAATTTTGTTCCCAACCCACCTCTATTACCTGTGAGTTAACACATATGTTACTGCCGAGTGCAGCCGCGTGCCGGGAGGTACATCGCACTCGGACGAGGAGTTGCGGAGGTTTTTGAACATGTACCATGCACCTTTGTCTGCGCTTTGACTATAAAACTCAATGGGTGTGGGAGTAATCGGTTGGATTGCTATTTGTGATAGTCTATGTAACTACTAGACTTGACCACTAGCCTCCGATGACAAAAAGGCTCGGAATCACCGAGAGCCATCCGACAGTCTGATGGTCCACGCAGTCAGACCCTGAACGTTGCGATGCAAATGATGCGGCCGAGGTACTGACTCGAATATCTTACGCGAAGGGAAGATATCGCGGTATAATCCTTTATCTGCCGACTCTGAACGACAAAAACACATTTATGCAAAACCCAAGGAACAGAGATTCCCGTGTGATAGTCAGGTCGGGAGGGCGGGCGGCGGGGGGCAGGGGGAGGGGGCGGGGGGGACACGGACGCGGATAGAATATGGAGAGTGTTTGCACAAACAGGAGGCCTATCAGCTGTTTGGATTTAAATGTTAGATTTTTGGAATATTTTAAACTGCTTGTTATTCAGAGCAGGTTTTAGAATACAGATAACTGAATCAAGTTGTTTGTCAGTCAAATAAACATAAAAAACTTTCAACTTTTGTGTTAAATTATCTATTATTTTGGTGTTGACCGTACTTTGTGATTTATTCACGGAAAGGAAATGAATACCAAACTGTCAAAGAACCAAAACAAGGCAGGAAACCCATGTGGAGCTCTCGAGGCCTTAGTCCAGGTAGCAGGCTGAGCCCTTACTGTCCCACCGGCTCAGATGTAACACTAAATAGTGCTAAAAAATACTAAAGAAAAACTTGTCAAACTGCACCACACACTCTACGCATGTAACAAGGGCGCCACCGGCGCGGAACGGGCGCTGACTCCACGTCGCGGCGCCTCTCATCAGCTCGAGCACCGGATGATTCGATTCGATCCGTGCACTTTCAATGGTCGCCCTCACCTGCGGCACCGCCGACCGCGGGCCGTCACTGTATTATACGATATGCCTACCTATTCGCAGGCTCTATGCCATGTTGAAACATTACATTTCGCACGTATCTACAGCTATCTACGTTTTATATTGTTCCTTCACAAGAGGATGAGTGTCAAAATAAGTAAACGAGTGTGCCGTCCGACGGGACGGGTGGGTTCCATTTCACGCGTCAGGAGCGCGTCAGGCCCGGGCCCGGGCCCGCGGCTCCGGGCGTCATGTTTCCGTCTACTATCTAATATCCCGACCGCTCGCTCCGGGAGGACTGCCGTCTACAGTTACTGACCTTATTACTACATATTCTTAGAAGTCAGAAGCCGACGACGCACGACGCTCTCTTTCTGAAAAATCTAAATTCTAAATATTTATTTCTACCAACAAATAATTTTGAAAAGTAACTCATGAATTTAAAGCATTCTCGTATAAGAACGATACGGCTACACATCATACTTGTCCGTAATAACTCGCTACGATCGGGCAATGGGCGCCCATCACATTACAATAAGCGCAGCACCCGACCCCCCGGCCGCAACTCATGCGCACTCACTTATTATTACTCTAATAATCCTTTGTTCTCGGTTCCATATTAACACTCCTTAAACTACTAAAGTAATCTTACTCGGTAACTCAAGTTGAGTTGAAGAATAATTCCATATCCTGAGTTTGTCTCTATTGACCTCGAGTCTTCCAGCGGTAGTACAACTAGCCGGCCGGAGCGCCGCTGCGCCGCTCGCGCGGGCCCGGCTCACGGCACGCGCTATCAGAAAATGATTCTCAAAAGCCGCCTCGAGTTTGAAGGCGCCATCAATTTAAATTTTTCACAACACGGTATTTCCGTAGTGAGACCGGAGCGCGGTGCACGTGAAATTGAAAATCATCCGCTTGCATCGGGCGCCTTCGGGCGTGATGGATCACTTACCACTTTTACCTTTTAGGCATTTTGAGACCTTTTATCATCTACGTTAACTATACTGATACAAATCGGTGAATAATGATGATGGTATCGAGGCAAGTCAATTAATTTGAAATACATGTGCCATTCCATTTGAAAAAAAGTAAATAATATAAATAAGCAAGAATTTCAATCGAGACGCATGTGCAGACGGGCGGCGGCCGGCAGCTTGCGACCTCGCGTCTCCGTGGTACAGTTCTGACCGGATCAATCCCGACACCTCAAGAGGTGATCTGGCGTCTGACAGACTCATTGTCAGTTATCTACGTCACCGCCCACATCGCTCTCACTGCTGTGAACTTGTAGTCCGAGAGCCCGCGCTACAAACAGCACTTCATGCAGAGCTATCGATGCTGGCAACTCCTCAGTAAAAACCAACGTGCGTGTTGCGTGACGCCGGACGTGACGCCGGAGGTGACGCCGGACGTGACGCCGGACCGTCACCGGGCAAGACGCGGGCGGTCGGGGCAAAGTATGATTCGTGCTCGGCTTTGCTATGATTGTTGTAATGATAAATACTCTCCTGAAAGTCTTACGCGTCTTGTAAAATTCGATACTTTTTATAAATCTAATACTTAATAACTTTCTGTAATCTTCACAACATAAAATGAACGTATGATGCGAAGTATTGGGTTACGATACTCGGTATACTTGAGACGTTGGCTCCCCTTCGGAGCAAGGCCCGCGCTCCAGGGCTGCGCTCGGGTCTCGGGGCGCAGGCCCAGCTGCGTCATCAATCACGGACGCCGCGAACATTGCTCCGGTTCAACATTATTTCGATGAGATTTGTACTAAAACATCACGTCGAATCGCAATCACGAGCGAGCGCTCAAATAACAATGAAAAGTGCTGAAAATACCGCAACAATAACACTCGGAGTTCACATAAATCGACTCGCGACAGAACGGCGTACTTAGTGCCGTCAAAGTGCAACTATTAAAGGTGCCTTGCAAATGTAGAGTGCGGAAACTCTACGATGAAGTCAGTATAAAAGATGGTAGTCATAGACTACAGTATTGTGGGTCGCGACTCGTGGTCCCACTAATTTGACCCACTGGTGGGACAGTGTGTCGATTTAATGGGCTCGTGGTCCCACTGTTTGGTGGGACCATCAGTCAGTTAACATTACCTATTTACAAGATTACTTTATGTGTAAACATTGGAGGAATAAGTAAGAGTTAATTAGCGGACAATTTAATGTCTATTGTTTTACATGTGATCCCTTCTGGTCAAAGGTCTAAGTAGCTAAATGTCTAATTGCGCGAAACGTCTTATAAGCAGTAAGTCTAAATAGCAAAATGACTATGTCACAAAACGTCTAACTATCAGATGGTCTGTATAGCAGAACATGATATCGGTCATCATTGTTGAGCAGATCGGCCGCAGGTGCGCTACAAAGCCTACCATTCGTACTCAAAAGTTTTCAAACCTGATTTTCAAACCTCATCAAAAATTCATAATGTCCTGGACTCTACCGAGTGTGTTCACACCAACTATTGACACTTACCCACTCTTTTCTAAATGTACCTACCTCCAAATGTTGCGACCAGTATTTCCTGCTGTGACGGCGCCGCAGTAGGAGCTGAGTCAGTAGCGCAACACTGCATTATTCATACAGCCTGCACTTAGTGCTGCTTTATAAATTAAAAATCTTTCGCTTGTATATTTTATTGTTTCTCCATTTCCTACTGAAGCTAAGAAAAGCTTACTTTATCCTTAAGAACTACATAGATAAAATTATATTAAAGTAAAAGTACATTGAAGTATAAGGTTTTAGACAAATTATGGAGTATATTTTGTACCTCTCAATAAACTTTTTGCGCTTATTTATGTTCTTATACATTTTATGTAATTGGTGGAAGTTGGTGTACCGCACAAGGAGCTGTGCCTGGCTGCACTCGCGTACGCTTTGAATAAACAACGTCGTGTAAGGTCACCATTCCACAGCTCTCAATTTATAGCGCGTGTCGGCCGCCGCAGGGGGGGGAGGGGGAGGGGGAGGGGGGCTCGCCTCCTCTTGCTAATAATTTGATTTATTCCTGACGCAAAGTCAATACTGCCCATCTAGGTGTCCATTGTGCTCTGATTGTTACGAAAATCATTAGGTACCTATGTGTTATCAAGAATATCGGTCTTATTTGTTCTCGGATCACTGAGCAGTAACATATTCACAAATACCCTCGCGAAAGCGAACAAATCAAATATTTTGTTTACTAAGTTATAATCGGAGCAGGGTTTCAAACATTTGGAGAGACAAATCCACCGTTTACATCTGTCGATTTACCCCGCAGTCCTCGACACTGGAACCATTCATTACAATATTTATTGTTCCATGGGCATTGCAATAACTATTGTTTTTTTCAAAATGAGATTGCATTATTTGTATTTGGCTCAGCACTCGTCTAGTTACCATAGTGAAGTTCGATTTACACATCAGACCGACTTCAAACACCTCAGTGATTTAGAGATGAAATACTATTGACATTCTAACACTCTGCATAAACTACGCTACTTACACTACTTACACTAGCTACATACATACATTACGGCCTCAAAAAGTGTCGTTAAGCACACAACCGGCACTTAAACCGTCGCCGAATACTTCACAGCAAATAAAAGCGCGCCCGCACTGCGAAAACAACTTATTCGCGGCGGAAATCTGCATTCGAAGAACTTCGGTTGTTCCCGAAACATGTTATAACAGGAAACGATCGTACGCGGAGCCGCTCGTGTGTTACTGTCCGTGCACAAACAACGCGTCAGCTCTCGCAATAACACGAGGTGTGGTGCCAACAATGCCCTATTTATTGTCGCTTATTATCGAGTGCATAAAGACTATTCTCCCTTCCCCAAATCACCGACTCGTAAAGCACACTGAGATCATCAAACCGACTCACTTAACTCTGCAAATAACTTGTTACTTCCCCAAAGCTGTGTATTTCTTCGATGAAGCCAAAAATATTATTCGATATTCCATTTAACTTCAAAAAAGATCCACAAAAGAAGTTTCCCAACGTTTTAATCAGAGCTGCGGCTGAAAGGGCTCGCCTCCATTAATCGGGCATAAAGGAGTCGCCGGACCGTAATACAATTATTTGGCTTTACGTTATATCATCTGGATATTTGTTAGTTAGTTTTCCTTTAGCGATACGTACCTACTCGTCCACGAGACGTGCACAACGGTTACCTCGTGAGATCCGGAATTATATTGAAATCAATAACTGTAGCCGCGCTTGATATTATAATGCAATACACTTCCTTATTTATTTGTAACTTCTTTTAGGTATTTACAGTAAATTGTAGTACAATTGAGATACTACAATTGAGAACAATTAGGTATGTTTATATTTTTAGATCTGTTAGGACCCAACAAAAATCAGTTTAGTTTAAGAAATATCTTATTTTGTTACTGTCCCTAGAAAAGTCATCCTAGAGTTCACCTCAAACGCAGGCTCTTGTGTTTTGAAAGGAATGAGACCCCTTCGCCGCTAGCGACAGGTGGGCAGCGTGCACTCCCGACCATTCACTCGGCTGACTCGCGCCGGTACGATGTACAATGTACAATGTACGGAACACGACGCTCGTGACATCTGCTTACAGACCAGCTCGACCAGAAATAGCTCAGCCCTTGCTCGTACAATAATAACGGCTCCTCCTGTTTACATGGATCTGTGTTGTGTCGTTTCCGACTTGAACTGGAGTGACCTTTGACCAAAATTCAGCTCCAAAGAGCGTGTTTATTTTCACAGAATATTTGGGGAACATTCCGCAAAATATGACAGGAGTTGTGCAATAAATACTCATTAAAGAAAATATCCTTTTGAAGAAATTGCTGTTCATTCTGAACGAACCCACTGTTCGTGTGGACCGGTGCGACTGACCGCTCGTTTGGCTCGTCACTGACGTCACTCACTACTTGTCCTGATTCAGATTAAAAACCAGAAGCTAAATCCATTACAAAAGGCATTTGAGCCGCGAACTGTACTCATTCCGCCATTTCCTTCTCGCTTGCCAAGAACTGGAACAACATAATCTGCCATTATGCCAGGGGATACAGCTATATGTAGGAGCGCATAGATACGGAACTGCTTACTTGACATTATCCCGTGCTTAAAAAAATATTTGACTTCCAGACACTACAACGCACCGTCACATAAGACCTATGGATACAGAGTGACTTCTTAGAATGTTCTACCAATTACGAAATGTTTAAGTATATCACTTCAAAACACTTCGCCTATTACGTGTTGAGAGGGTATGTACTTATTTTATAAATCGCTAGCTTACACGCGCGGCTCCGCTCGCGTATTCCAAGTTTCATCCCGAGCCGTCCAACCGTTTTAGCATGACCGAGTAACAAACATCCATACATCCATCCATTCATCCATACGTAGGAATATATGTATGTAGTAGGGTGCAATAAGTAAGAGTTTCAGATCTGTTCGCCTGTGTTATTGCAGCTCGTTCTGTAGCAGTACATTGTAGTACAAGTGCTCATAAATAGTTGACACAATCGCGCGAGACGAGCGATAGCGGCCCGCGAGCGGCGCACTGCGCCGGCGCCGCCCACAGCGAGGCGTGCTGTTTCACACTCTATTGGATTTATGCTTTCGTAGCTGGTTTGTGAGCTTAGCAACTGAGCGATGCGGCTGCGGAGCGTTTTTATCTTATAAAATACAGCGTGATATTTATTTTTCTTTTATTTAACTTGAAGTCTAGCAGAAGACCGTTTAAGACCGTGCTCATCTTTTCAGTCGACACGTATCAAGCTGACAGACCGGTCGTCATGGGGTCCCGCTCACGCCGCAGCGCTGCGCCGGCGTGCGAGCGGGACGGCGCACCGCTCGGCGACCCGCGCCGCAAACGAGCCGATAATTTGAGCGAAACAATAAAGAAGAATTCCGCTCGTATTGTATTGGAACCGAATAAAAATCGCGTCCGAGTCGACTGTCCTCAGCCCCCACAGCGCCGCGAGGGCGGCCCGCGCATTCGTGTTACCGACTTATGTGTCCGGTCAATGTTTTATTATCTGTCGGATACCTACTTCGAGTGAGGAACCTTTTTAAGTATGTAGTACTTTAAGGTGTTCGTCTCCAAACAAGACAAGAATAAAAATGATCGACTGACGATCGACGACTCTAGATTCTAGATGAAGATGTAGTGACCGGAGGCCGGCGGCGCGGAGTGGCCCAGCCGCCCTGCGCGGGCTGCGCGCGGCGGGGAGCGATAATTTCGATTTATATGAAAATGCTCGCGGCCCGTAATTGCGGCCCGCGACCCCAATAAAAGTCACAAATCGCCTCCATTACTATCGCCAGTCAATTTGCCGTCGCCGCCGTCACGGAAAATGATAATGAATATCGTTTATTTAATCATGCCGTACATTATTTAGGGTACCTAAATATGTACGAAAAAATCATAGAAAGTAATTTTCATTCCTTCGTTATACAACTTTTTGAATAAAAAATATTTTTGCCAACAGAACTGCAAACCACCCGATTCAAGTTTTCACAGCAAGACAACATCTTCATAATAAAATAGAGTCGAACTCACAAACTGCGTAGTTCTGCTGATGTGAGTCACTCGCGACATTCAGTCTACAGACGAAATTAGCGGCGCAGCTTAGGGAATAGTTAATTAGCAATATTCGCGTAGAAGACACAGTTAGTACTGAGGGAGCTAACCTGACGAGAGGCAAGTTTGATGAATACACCGCATTATGACGTCACCGGCCCCTGTTTCAGAGAGTTCGTCTCTTCACACCAATAATTTGCAGATGGCGGAGGCATAACTCAAATACTAACCCGATCGTAGGCTCCCATTTTTCAATTCTGTCGTAAAACTACACTTTGCGCCAAAAGCAGATAAAATGTAATAACTATTTCCAACTCACTAAACGCATCGCTTGCAATGCTATCTTCACCCAAATGACGAAAACTACCCTCAAAAGCCGACAAAGAACAACACAAAGTTTTAGATTGTAAGAAACGAATATTGAAGTTATTTATTTAACTAAATACGCTTATGGCAATAACTTTAACTGTAAGATATCTTTGTAATTTCTCTGTAAATTCTTTTGAGAAATAAATGATAATAATAATAATAACTCTTCGACGAACAACCGTGATTTTGATTGTGTTGACCGAAGATTTCGAGGAGTAAGTGCAATTTTGTTTTTACCATTGTGATACATGATGTGTTTTACAATTTTACCGTGACTCATACAAAATAGTACTCAAAGTGTACTAAATAGAGTTCATACTCGACCGCTCTACCATCCGTCACAGCTCTGAGGTCAAATCGTTATAATTTGCGTTTGATGAAGTAACTTTTATTATCTGCGGCCGCCTTGCTTAAATAATGGCCTTAATTAGCGAACTATGTCAGGATTGTTAGAACCTTGTCGCTGCGCCGTATTCTGTGGCGCCCAGGTCGGCGGGGCTTGTTCTACATTTATGTAGAGCCGATTCCAGAGATAGCTATACTGCTGGAGATAGTTATCGTAGTAACCTAAAGATACCTTTAATATCTTTTGTACTACCCGATATCAAGTTAGTGCAGTGGATGCACGGTTTTAAAGAAAGGTAGTGTACAAAAGATTGATGATTAAATGAAATAAAAGAGATGGTAGATAATAAAACCACATGGTGAGTGAGAGAGGGGCATTGTTCAAACCCGCATCCGGCGCGCCGCCCTGTGCAAGTACCGAAAGAGTACAGCAAAGTTTGGAACAAAACAATGGACACGAGTTTAATTGAACATGAGAACTTGTTAGAGTTTTGTACCATTATTTAGAGTGAGCCTTATTCTCTGAACATGTAAAAGAACCACAGACTGGGAAAGATATTATTAATACTAAAAATAGTACGCAATCATTTTCAGACTGTGATGTCATACTGCATTGATATATATAAGTCACTGTAATAACACGCAATCTTTTCGGTGTCATGCATTTTGGTAAATGTTACAGTGACTCGCGCACCGGGTGTTGTCTTGTGTTCGTTATGCCTTCAATGAAGAAGAAGAAGAGGTAGTGTTCGTTCACGTTGGGCTTGTAGGAAACCAGTGAATGCGTGCATAGTTCTGTTGTACGACGCCGCTCAGGAATGTGCCCCGCGGTGGGCGCCCGCGCTACAGCATCCCGGCACAAAGGAGGCAGTTTGTTTGTTTGTTTGGCAATTGATCGGTTGTGGCCGGCGCCCCTATCCCGCTTTATTTAGGCTGTGTGTCTATGTGTCCATTTACACTGATCTTTTACCAGATAATAATATAGTATCTATGATATTATCTGGTAAATGATCAGTGGCGTCTATCAGGGGCAGGTAAAAAGTCTTATGTCTTAGTGTTACAAATTTCATTTTGGAAAACGTCGCCATTGAAGAACAAATAATTTATAATATGAAAAAATAATATTTATTTCATACTGCAGTTATTCTTAAAAACCTGAAGTAAAAGTGTCTAGCTCATCCTGCGAGATACAACTAATTTAACGTCAAGTTTCGCAAAATGAACAACGTCTCCTTGTAAACTTGGATGTAAATAATAACGTCGTAGACTAGGCGGCGCCGGCGGCTGCGCCTGCCCCGCTTTCCGCCTACAACAGGAGACACAACATTAGAAGAGCCTCTTTGCACAGCTGTGTATACTACTGCGTGACTACATGTGGATCGTGTAATGCTGGAAAATCTAAATAGACACACATTTTATTTTTAATATTGCATCTACATGAAAAAGGCCTATTTACATCAGATAACATTACACTACGTTATCCCCGGGCATAAAGATACTTCAGTGTTTACATATTGTCCGTTCTAGTGGTAGCGAGTTACGTGTGAGGACCACATCCCGTGACTCCCTGGAGGAGGAGGCACCGAGGGTTCCCTCCAGGGTACCGTCTCCTCTCTCGTGCCGTTCACTCCGCTGTGACCCTGTTTACACAGAGGTCAGTCAAAGTATCAATATTTTCCCCAAAATAGAGGTCTTTACTACTCTGAAATGCAAATATGAGCCGACACCCGCCAGGAGCAGCTACTCAAAGTAACTAATGTCAAAAGTGGCTCATCAAGTTATCACACAGTATAATAATACAATGAGTAACACAATTACAGTGTCCACTCCCCCGGCTTCGGCCCCGGGCCACAGAGCAGCTATATACAATTATGTAACTGTTCTATGCCACAGAATACTGCCTATTATTATGAAACGCAGTAGAAACATTTGAAACTCGTCATCCTACGACACACGAACTGCAAAAAACGAACTGATTTGTGTTTTGCATTAATTACCTCTCAAAACACGCATCTTAAAACCCAATAAGTTTTTTCTGTGACAATATCTAAATGTCCTTGTTACCGACTCCAGCTATACGAGAGCCAATACTTGACATTCTGAGCCGCGGGCGCTGTGCGCCGGAGCGCGGGTTCATTCCAGTCACATCCTCATTATGCAGTTTGGTGTGTTATCGCGTTACGTAATGAGATTACACGTGCCGCGCCGCACCGCACCGCACCGCACCGCGCCGGCCGCACCGCGCCGTGTGGCGGACTCTTTAGCGAGTGTCGCATGTTTGGAATAAATGATATTGTTTGTCGTATCACTCAGCTTTATCAGTGAGTGTGGCTGCTGCGAATAAAACGAGGAGTTTTGGAACGAACGGCGACGGAAATCTGGCGAGCAGAGGTAACCAATTAGGTGTAGGGGTCCCTCTGTCAGGACTACAGAGTTTTATGTGATGCATTAGAGTTTTCACAAATCAGATAAGTATAATTATTTTATTAAAAAAACGTAACGTGGGCTGAACATGAACAGTGATCACAATCATCAAAAAAAACTTCATTACAAAAATTACACCCTAAAAGTTCCCTTTGAAATGAAATGTAATGGGATAATTATGAGTATCCAATAATAATGTGAGTTCACTATAATGGCTGGAGCGGCGTGCGTGCGACGCGTGTCGTTAGCGGCTCCGTCACGGCGCCGCGCCGGGACTCACCGCGCCCTCGCGCACTGCACTCGCTGACTTTCCTAACTTTCCACTCTCAACTAGCTGTCACCGCTTGACATTAAAGATGGATTAATGTTTATTAGTCAAAATACATAGTCTGACCAACGAGTTCAAAATAAATTAGCCCTATGTAATTGATACCTACTTTGAGTTGGCCTTACCTATCTGATTGTTTTGAGAAGTATAATTATTTAGTTTCAGTTAACTTACCTGCCTTGCTATGAACGGCAACCTATTTATACTGTACTAGTGATTTTTTTTAGGTTTTTGAGCGGTCGAAGTGGAGTACGCTGTTGCTCGACGAGTCGCGCGTCCGTGTGACCGCGCTGAGAACAGCTGAGTCATGACTCATCGTTGCGAGCTCTTTTTGCGGCTGTCGGTCATTAAGTGGGGGTGACGGAGACGGCCTGCCAACCGCTGCGGCGGCGCCGGCGCCGGGGATGACGGCGATAGGATGCTCATACTTTTGAAATGCATTAGGTACGTAATGGTTGAATTTGGATTCCGATTCCAATTTTATCCAAGTCCGAGAAATATTGACAAGAAATGATTATAAGCTGAAAATTGCTATTTATTTAGCAGAGCGGCGCCACGCCGACTCCGGCGCGCTCCGGGGGCGCCCCGGGAGCGCTCCGGACTACAATCTACAAAAGGGCAATTAATCTAAGTCAAATAATTTCTTACTAATAAATCATTGTTGAAATTCAAATTTTCCTCACAATACTCGACTTTATTTTTGAATTCCGTTGAAAAATCGGTCTTGCTTTAACAAATTGTTGCTTTTAAAATATTAAGGCCCAACCCCATAATTTTTTTCTTAAAAAAAGCTTTTCCTAATCATGCATTAAAGTTAACAAGAATGTTAACTATTTTACGTCATTTCATTTTACGGAAGACAATCCTTTGTCAGGACATGGAAAACAAAAAAAATTAACAGGCGATTAAAAGGCCAACAAGCTGTTAGTTTAGTGAATAGAGAATGGTGAAACTGTATAATTATAGTACTGAATTATTTCTACAACACAAGAACCGATAGCTAGGTAATAAAAACTATTAAAAAGACAAAATTATAAGGTCGCTATAATCACCCTCCCCTCCCTCCCACCCTCCAGCCCTCACCGGAGAAGGAATACGATAAATAGAAGAAGACTTTCCCTTGTGCCAACAGCTCGCACTATTTACTTATTCATACGCAGAAGACACGGACTAAGGGCCGCCCCACACAAACGACCGTTTGATGCCACACAGCCGAACACGTAATTACCACGTCTTTGTTCCGTAATACGGTAATAATGGTAATTCTTTACGCGTCGGGATGTAATTTCACCGGCTGGAGAGGGTTGAGTGCTCGTTTATTTTTCGGGATATATTTCTTGCAAATTGCTCGAAGAAAAAAAACAGTTATTTTAAACAAGATAAATTATATAACACTCGGTAGGAACAAGGCTAAGGCCATTTACGAGCCCGGCTCGACAGTGCGGCCCTCAGATTGCACAGTGATTTGCCTCTAGAAGGCTCTAACTAAACTAGAGCATTAAAAAGCGCTAGACAAAGAGCCAATGCGCTCAACTTGCGAAACGCTCTCCTAATTAACCGACCGACGTCGCAGCGAGAGTATTCAACTTTCAACTAGCGACGAAAACTGAAAAGCCTTGTAAGTCTCGTCAACTCGGAGGCACAGTTTAGTACAGCGCGTCGGGTATGAACCGTGAGCGGTGCACTCTTTGAAGGGGAACACTAACAATGAACAAAAAATAAAGTCCACACCTGATTATGAAAAATATGTAAAATAAGAAAGATTAGCCTGAGCCATCATTACTTTATTAGTACGTTTTTGATCGTCATTAAATGATGCCTCCGCACGCGTTAACTAAGTAAGCTTTGAAGAAGTTTTTGCAGAAACTTGCGCTAGTCGGAGCGCGAAGGAACTGTGTCGCGGCGCGGGGGGAGGCACGGGGGGGGGAGGGGGCTCTCACCGCAGCCTCCACTCGCTTTACGAGCTTTACATACAGTTTTCCACGAACCAATAAGTACAGTAAGCACCTCTCAGTGCAATCAATGTATGGCTGATCGTTACTGAAATATTAAAGACCAGCTCCTAAATCTACATTCCAGAATGAGGTATAATGTCTCGTCTACAAATGCTTAGTGCAAACTACTGTCTACATTTCCGGGATCACTTGAGCCATTACGCACTTCACTAACCGGAAAGGTCCATTTACACATCACTAGTAACAATGCGACAATGGACTCGACCGAACAAAGAACTAGCCTATATATTTCAGGGGGACGGTTATCGGAAATCTTGCAAATAAACTAATTGTACATTACTCGAAGGAAACGTCCATTTTCATAACTTTTAACTTTAATTTTGGTATTTTTTGAAATTGGTTTCAAATTAACTTTTCAATCCCACCATAAAACAAGTCGATCATCTGGAACACAGCCCGCAGTGTCCACGGACTCGAGCTGGAATTAAAACAGTCTCAAACGGGAAGAGATGATTATAACGATGAAAAAGTCAATTTCCATATTGAAATGAGTCGGATCTTCATAGAGTGCGACTGTTAATTTTATGCAAAAGCTGTTTTCATTCTTTACTTGCTTACTGGCGGTCGCACGCGGCTTCTCCTGCGCTTTTTTTAACTTTTTGAAAATATGAAAATGCTTAAAAGAGGTTTTATGTAGCAGCTTCCCTTATGATGTAGTCAGAATGCGAATAATATGATAAACATGAAGACTAGCAGTCTTTACGCAAGGTGACCGAGAAGGAATCAGTGTCGAAACAGAAGAACGGAACCGCTTTGAAATGCAAAGTTCCTGCTTAAAACACTATCGAAACTTTAGACAAACGGTAAAAATTTCAAATGTAAAACTAAAATGAAAGTTAGAGAATATAACTCAGGGTGTGAGCGTTTCCACACTCCACAGCTCCGCACCGTAACCTGTGGCGCGGCGCCGACCGTCTCTCACTGTGAGGAACTTTCAAAGTCGACCATCGACTCGGCTCGTGCCAAACCGACGCGGTTACACTTAGAGAAACGCACCGTGCGTACACAATGCATGTAGGTTTTAAATGAGACATTTCACTGTAGTACTGCGCTATACTCTCTATAACACTATGGGCCGCCTAAAGGCAGACTGCACTACATAAGGCATCGAGCACACCACCGTTCTGCCGTCGAATTCCACGATATCCGTCTTGGTCTGACTGCTATTGGTACGTAGGTTTCTGACGCAAGGCTCCACTGCCCAGACCGCCGGGTGGTCTACTCGGCGTCTAACTGTGACGCGGGACCATCCAAAAATATTAACATACGTACAGCGTGACTATGTACTCTTTTAGCTTCCTGTAATATATGCGTCTCGCCTCAGCTCCCCGCGTCGGTTGGCTCGTGGCTGGGTCGCGAGCCGCTGAAGTTGAAATTATGAAACAGTGGCAACTCCGACCGCTTACTTGACTCTTTTATTCATAAAAGTTAGTCGAAGTAGCCGTTAACGCTTTTTAAAAAACCTCTGAAAAAGAGTAGTTTGGAAAGTGGTAAGTTTTTCAATTCACTAATTAATATGAGCTAAAATGAAAATGGTAAAACTGAATCGAATCGCAAACTCGGAGCAAAAAAACGTGCATATAAAGTGAATTATCAAAATATTTTATGGTAATTCTAGACTAATTCGTATTTAGTTTTGATAATAGTTGGTCGACTTCACAGTCGCCGGTGGTCGGTGCCATTAGAGCCGCATTCATCACCTAGCTGTGTCAACAATCAAACTCGCCAACTAACTGGCACTAACTGCGTTAGTCCCTCGTGTTGTACCAGCTTTGGTCGAGTTAGTTATCGTATAAAACTTCATTCAGCGCGGGCGTCACGCGTCGCGCGGCGCCCGGGCCCGGGCCCGCCACCGCGCGGACATTGGCGGCGTGCTCTAACTACTGTGTAAAAGTTGAGCGGACGATCGCACCGCTTCAGACCGCATTCAATCATGACCGACGATACGTCAGGGGCCTTACCGCAAGCTCTAATAAACCACCATGTTTCAGAAACGTCAAGTTTCAAGCTTGAAGTAACACTACTTCACTAATCACCAGAACCTCCTCAGATCTCTAGTTAATGAAAACTTTGAGGATATCAGAGGGTAGTCAGAGGCACGTCCAAACATGATATTTGGCATTTCTACATTTTGAAAGTTTTATTACTATGATAGCGACACGACGGACCGACAGTTGAGTGTCACGTACGGCTGTGCGGTTCAAATGTCCGTGTAACCGCACTCATCGCACGAGACATTGTCTCACTTCCCCTTCTCACTACCTATCACACTTGCACACTTTATGACAGAAATTCAGATATCCATCTAGCGGACTGCCGGCTCGCTTAGATATTATTTAAATATCTCGCGACTAGAAAAATGAAAATTCATAGTGGAGCCCGCCGCTGGCTCCGCTCGCCGCGCAATCACAAGACTCCCTCGGTAGCGGGACAATAGCAGCCCTCGACACAACTCTATCGATGCCATTGTACGGCTGTGCGCATCTGGTACGCAATGTCGATGTTTCGACTTATACTGAACGGATCGATACGGTTTTATAAAAAGTCAGAGATACTACATGAAGCCGAACACGCCTGGTAGACTGCAACGGTTTAGTGAAGACCCATTTATAAGATAACCTTAAATATTTATAATAGTTAATATAAATTAAGCAGGATTTGAAATGAGCGTGTAAATTTTCAATACATTTTGTACCATATAAATATCATGATTTCCAGATATGAGACCCGTGTTTGCGTTGGCTCGACATCGGTCTACACTCCCCGCACTCCCCGCACTCCCCGCACTCCCGCGCGTCAGCACTTCCGCAGTTCCGCGGCCGGAGATTGCACTCAAATACATTTTTCCGTCCTCCCCCCCCTCTCCCCCCGCCCTTCGTCAGTGGGTCGCTAACGAGCCTTTGTCATAAGTCGTACAATGCACAGTACAATGCAAGTAGCGGTGAAGTGGGCATGCGACTATGGGCAATCGGTTCACGGTACAAGGCACACTATGCCATGGCTGCGGGGGGCGGGGCACGTCGCTCAGTGGGACACGATGCCCGCTGACGACGTCGAGCTGATATTTTCTTGTTCGCGAGCCAATTAAGATTTAGCTACCTGAGAAGCGGCGGCCGTAATATAACGGTATCTTTCAACAGTACAGCAAATATATATTTTTAAACTTAGGCGATCGAACACATTATTATTAGTATTAAACGGGTATTTGTCGCGTTTTATTTATCGCGCCGAAACTTCGGGAAATATATGTAGGAGAATAAAACGCGATAAATACAGGTTAACACACTGTTGTGGTCATGGGTAGGCTCTGCCCGTGATCACGACAGTGTGTAAACCTGTCAAAGCGTCGGGAAAAATAGGTTAATAAAACGCAAGAAATACCCGCTTAATACTAATAATAATTACAGCAAATGAAATTGGAAAGCAAGAGCATCGGTTCCCTCTAGTGTCTATTCCGTCATTTTCAAAAAGGTCCCAGGAGCCGAGTTAGAAAGAGTACTAAATATTGTTTCATTTCATCCGTGCTACTTAATGCCTCGGCAGAATACTGACTGGGACCGCTCAGCCGACACCCCATTCTTCTCCCCATTCAGTTCATTAAGACTAAATCACTAACCGAATCCAATCTCGGATTTCAAAGAGACCTTGGTAATGCCGATTGTATGAGTTGTATGAAACGAGCTGTTTTGACAAACGTGAACTCTATTAAAAGCCGCAATGAGCTTAAACAAATCCATTTAGAGGAGGATTCGGTACGGATCGGCTTTCTGAGGGGCGCGGCGCGAGTGCGGGCGGGACGGGACGCGCTCACTGTTACAGCGATATAATTATTCACATGTCTACTGAAATGGATAGAACTTTTATAAAACAACAACTTCACCTTCACAGTTCTTTGATGTATATGTCGATGCAGGTCATCTATCCAAATGGCAGTACATACATAACTCTCTCGAACGCCTTCGCATGCGGAGCCCGCATCGGCGGTGTGGGTGCCGCTCGCACTGGCACCCCGCCCGGCGTGATCGCTTATTTAACAGTACAAAAGACCCTAGGGCTGCAAAGCCCTCCGTCGCTAGCTGCAGGCTCTAAGCCCCGCCACATGCCGAACACTCCGGCTGCCGGCAGATATCCGCTGACCCCCTCCATGTCGGGATGTCGATGTCGGGTGGACGCGGCCTTTCGTATTTTAAAGACGATTTTACGCTTGGACGTCGATGAGAACGATTGAACGATAAAAAGGTTAATTTAATGTAAATACATATTACAGATATTTTTGTTCTTCTTCTGAGCCGCGACGTCATCGACAGTTAGGTAGTTTGGATCCTAAACCGAACGAGTGACTGTTTCAGTTCAAACAAAACCTGTAACTAATTACATGTTCCCGAACTTTAATTGGGCGACGAGCGGCCGCGGCCCGTTGATTGGATCAGTATCGGAGCTGTAAGTGCGGCCCCGAGGAGTGAGGGGAGGAACTTCGATTGGTTTTTTCAACCCTTCAAGGGTCGTCAAATTAATTAATTTGTGGAAACAAGCGCCAAAAAAACCCGATAAGTGGCCTTGCCTCGTGCCTACCCCCTGCCCCGGGCCCTGCGGCCGGGAGCGACGAAATTACAAGCTGACGGTTTCGGCTGAACAAAATAAAAACAGTTTTCGGTTTGCCGAAAATGTTAATTGGATTTCACGGTTAATTTGGCGAGCGCTGGAATTAAATTTATTTACCAGCGGCTCCTTAATTGGACTCATTAATATTAGTAACTCATCATTTACCGCGTTTTTTTCTGCTCCTTTTTAAAGATGTTTTTATTACGAAAGTATTAGGTAAGTACCTATTATTATACCAATTTAGATGTTTTCAAAATGTTCACTATGTAATAAGACAATGAGTTCAAAAACATCTAGAACTACTTCACTCATACCCTCAGTTTAATATCTTTTCTCAGAAGATCATAAAGCTTGAACGTCTGCTATTTCTAATAGCTTAAAACTCGGATAAAAACCGACAGGAAATGTACAATTTACAGTTTTAAAAGTTCTATGAGAAGTCATGATATCCATTATCGGCGCGCTCGATCGCGGCGCGAACTCGGTCGAGTGCGCATGGAGCCCCGCGCCCGCGCCCGCGCTCGCCGCGAACTCGGTCGAGTGCGCATGGAGCCCCGCGCCCGCGCCCGCGCTCGCCGCGAACTCGGTCGAGTGCGCATGGAGCCCCGCGCCCGCGCCCGCGCTCGCCGCGAACTACTCGCGAGGATGTGCGAATAACTGGGACGAATCTAGACGCGTCTCCTTTGACGTTACTCGCAAATTAACACAGAATTCACACAACAGAGCTGTGGGGATCTGCGGTGTTACATTTTGGTACCATGGTCCGTAGAGACAGAAAAGTATAGATACATCCAATCGGAAGTTGCGATCGATATAAAAGTTTAGTATACTTGTAGTTGTTAACCGACGACCGAACAACCTTCGTGTAAAAGTCGTGTTAATTTCTAGTATTTTGAGAAAGCAGACACAGACTCACTATTTAATGTAACATGCGAAACATTTTACTACAGAATTTCATATTTATATTTTCAGTACCATGTAAATAGAAGGCACATCCGATCTACCCGCGACGGCGCGGCGCTCCGCGTGGCGCGCCGTCGCGACGCGGACAGAGCGCCCGCGGCCGCACTGTTCTCACTTACAAACAGCTTACGAACGAGCACAGCCGACCGCGCAGCACGAGTACATCGATAGCATTCATTATGCATTTTGCAATGACAACATTTTATCAGCACTGGTGGTAGTACTCGTAGTATAATCTTAAAAATGGTGAAGGAAAATATCGTGAAAAGAATGACATCCCATATAACCAAAAATTCAAAGGTGGGTGTCACAGGTTAGTATTCTTATAAGCGGCGATGGGCTTGCAACCTTTCACATCCGAAACACTAACTACTGTGCAATAATGTGGGCATGGGTGTCAATAAATATCACGTTTGGACGTGTCTTTGACTACCCCCTTTATCTCCAAAGATCTAAGTAATTAGAGATCTGAGGGTCGTGATCATGTAATTTTATCAAATTGAGTCAAGATAAAAACTTTGCCTCTTACCAAAAGCTCTTCTAGCAGTGTCAAAGTAATACTCCTTTGATATTTCGTACCATGGCCACTAAAAATTGTATTGAAGTAATGTTGCTTGAAATGTGACGTTTCTGACACATGATGGTTTGGCCCTTACCACGGTTTACCACCTGAACTGTACGCTATTTTAAAGAAAAAAGCAGCTCAAGTGTTGGTGCTGAGTGTACAGCTACCGCTGACATAGTGCCGCAAGTCGCGCGGGACAAGTAGGGCGGTGTTAGTGCTGTGCGACCGGGGCGTGGAGTGCGGCGGGTCGCCTGCACTCACGCTGTACTTTATCACAGCCGCTAAACTATGTTTAGGCGACCAAGAAATTGGTTTACTACTTTTGATGACATCTCCCAGTAACATAAAATTATTCGCTAAGGATTACTATTCTGACGTAGCAGTTATTAATCTGTCAAGCGAAAATAGCCCTTGATGTTTTGTACGTGCAAATGATATTCAGCCTTAGAGTGGTAAACCAATTTCTTGGTCGCCTATACCTTGAGAACACCTAAGCAAAACCTTAAACGCCCTGAAAACGTTAATTTTCTTTTTAGACTAGTGGAACATTGGGACACTGTGTCCCAGTAAGTTTTGTCCGAGTCGTCAGCAACCCAACTCCGCGCCTTCGTTCGCTTAATAATTTTTTCTTACTTTCAACTCTGTGTCGCAGAAGTTACTTTCAACTCTGTGTCGCAGAAGTTACTTTCAACTCTGTGTCGCAGAAGTTACTTTCAACTCTGTGTCGCAGAAGTTACTTTCAACTCTGTGTCGCAGAAGTTACTTTCAACTCTGTGTCGCAGAAGTTACTTTCAACTCTGTGTCGCAGAAGTTACTTTCAACTCTGTGTCGCAGAAGTTACTTTCAACTCTGTGTCGCAGAAGTTACTTTCAACTCTGTGTCGCAGAAGTTACTTTCAACTCTGTGTCGCAGAAGTTACTTTCAACTCTGTGTCGCAGAAGTTACTTTCAACTCTGTGTCGCAGAAGTTACTTTCAACTCTGTGTCGCAGAAGTTAAATTTCGGGAGAATTTTTGAAACATGCCCTCTAAAGCTCTGTCAGTCGGTCAGTAAGAGTTGTGTTTATAAAACTAGGTGGTGCCCGTGGCTTTGCCCGCGTGGATGTCGATTATCGCAACTTAGAAACATGACAAACTATGTTAAACCCTTCCTCGAGAACCACTCTATCCATTGATAAAATCAGCATGAAAATCGGTGCAGTCGTTTTTGAGTTAATCGCGAACAGACAGACGCGATAAAGAAAATATATATTAGAAATCGGACTCTATCGTTCGCATTTCTATGATTTTATTTCTCAATAAATAGGTGAGCATTAAAAGTGTCACCGTGACGTGAGTCGCGTCGCTCCGTTCAATTTCCTTCGCGCGGGAAATAGAGTCATTATCAGAGTCGCCGACTATCAGCTGGAGGAGTGTGTAGTGTACGCCGCGCTTTGAGAGATTACAGCATTTAGAGCGCGAGTCTCTGCAGCGCGGCCGACGTCTTATGGCGACCGACAACGTTCACTCAATGAAGAAATATGTAGTAAAAGAAAACACAGTTTTATAATATCTCTTTACTAGCTGACCTGACAGACGTTGTCGTGTCCTAAAATCTTCTCCTTACACTACGCAGACTCAACAAAAAAAGAATTAGCGAAATCGGTCCATTCGTTCACGCGTAATGCCGTGGCCGAGGGAAATAGGGATTCATTTTTATATAATAAGATATAATAAGATGATTTTGCGATGCACTTGTATCTTGCCGATGGACTAGTCCGTTTGCAAACACAGATATTTAATTGATCGAGTTCTAAGACCCCTAAGCCAGGAAATGACGTCACCAAATTTTTTAAAACCAGACTCCAAGTTGACCGGTAGTGACAGCTCAATGGAATTGAATCCATCTCCTAATTAAATTAAGTACAGGGAGTATCTCGTGTCTCAGTCCCCACCTGCCGGGGCGGGATCTGTTCCATCGGGAGATAACGAACACCACATTACTGAACGAAGCCGAAAGGCCGTGCGAGCAGCTGGTGGGGCAGTAGGCAGTAGGCAGTAGGCAGTAGGCAGTAGGCAGTAGCACTACAACCTTCCTCACCATTAAATCTCGGGAGCAGCTTCCTTATCCCGAAGGCAGTCGTAAAACAAAGCCATTAAACGTCCCTCCACTGTATTGTATCTACATCACGCGTCCATAAATAAATGTATTACTTAGCTTTAGTGGGCCACTGTCGCTCTGTCGCTCCGGCGGGCAGGGCCCCGCACTTGTATGTACATCTACCATGAGTTGTCACATTTAGATCGTCTGAAGTTACTACAGTATTATTGGTACGTTACTATGACATCTGTCAAAATTGTTACTCATGGTACCAAATTCTAAGCAAATTAGTGAAGCGCAAACTACAGTCGCTGTAGTACGCTGTGACGTAGGATAGTTAACAACGTGACGTGTTTAGTACCCAAGTATCCGCCAGAGGCACTGTTACAAGTTTTCATACATTTTTTTTAACTACAGTCGCTAGCGAGTGTAGATTGTGAAAACTCATGGTAGACCTACTGGCGCCAAATTCGCACCCGACATCTAAACGAAAAGGTTTATGTTTTGCGTGTTTTAGAAATGTAGGTCTATAGCTGTTATTTAAGTCATGAAAGAGATCGTTTTTTGTAAATGTTGAGATTGCAGACACCGAAGTTAAATTATTTGATACTAGTTTCCGCCCACGGCTTCCACCGCGGGGAACCTTGAAAAACAAACACAAATCTATCCCACGGGAACCGTACATTTTTCTGGCCTATGTGCTATTCCTGACTATAATCTATATCTGTGCCAATATCCAGATCCGTTCATCCATTTGAGTTCAGCGTGAAAGAGTAACAAACAGACATCCATACATTCTTTCGCGTTTATAATATTAGTAGGATAAGTTACCCGTTTCAGTGAAGGAAAAACACCCGGTGAAGGAAATGAAGATCATAAGAGCTATTATTACGGTAGATATTAAGCAACGAGAACGCCTCGTCCACCGGTGCCGGTGAGTCAAAGGGCCGTAGCTCCACGAGGCCTATCAAAAGCAACAATTTAGAGTGAGCGGGCCAAATTACGTTGTTTTTCACAAAATTATTCAAAAACGTGTTCTCAAAGAGCCCCATGGCCCCTAATGAGCGACTGTCTCTCTCTGCACTTTCATTTCCTTTGAAAGGTCCCAATTACGGCCGGTGCTTAGCGCTGCTTAGCATTTTTAAGAGACGCGCCTAGACTTACGAGTGATATACACGTGAGCTGCAGACTAAGCGTAGACACTGTTGTGCACCCTACTTAGAGTGTTGTGTTTAGTATTTAAAGCATAAGAGAACATGCAAACAAACCGTAAGTGCTGGGTGTTTTAAATTAGGAGTAATTGTAATGTTCTATTTGGTTCTAAAGTTTACAAAAAATTGCAACGTCAAATTAAAGTTTGTTAAATATAAACTTGACCACATGCCCCTAGTCTATTTATAAAACACTGTATAATTTGTACATAAACGGAATATAATTATAATTGGGCAGTGGCTGGTCGCCGGCGACATTACCCTAATGGACGGTGACCGCGCTGGCGGCTGCTCGCCTGAGCGTCACATTATAATGTACCGCTCGTTTAATCATTCAAACTACAAACTACTATAATTATGCAAGTAGACCAAACTGAGCAAACACAATAATGTGAGTTGGTGAGTTACCCCTCTGTAACCTGCAAGTGGAGGTTTGCAATATCCCTCCCCCCACCCCTCTCCCCCCCCCCCGCCCCTCCTCGCCCGCGGCTGAAGACAGCGATTACACGCAACGCTTAATTGCAGCCTCACACGGAAATAGAGCCTACAAAGCCTTTATGAATATTTTGCAAGATCGTGTTGTGCTTTCAAAATGAAACAAGACGGAGACAGCCGTTTTGACTCGCTGATGGAACAATAAACGAGTGAGCGTCCCTCCGGCAGTAAAGCTGCGCTATGTGACGTGTCGGAGGGACAAGTACCTAATCAACGAACTTTACGACCATAACTGTGAATATACATAAAGTCAACTATAGTTTGCAGATCGTAGATTTAGTCGTAACAATAAACTTTTCATTTAACTATTTCGAGTAAAATTTATACCTGCTTTTCCCCAAGGCTCCAGTTATTCGAACTTGAAAGTGTGTTTGTAAGTGTTTCGAAAAAGGAAAAAGTCCCAGGTAGTGAATGGCAGGTGTGCGACAGGAGTATGATACATCGGTGCCGGCGCCGGTGCGAGCGGGACGCCGGCGCCGGTGCGAGCGGGACGCCGCTCTAAATATTGTTTCAATCCGCTGTTGATGCGATGCGGTCATCCGTCATCCTGGCGCCCACCACGGGGCTACTGCGGAAATCTTTTTAAAATGCCCGCAATTTTATACTGATCAATCAATCAAAATATTTCTAAGCGAGCATTTGCAAGAGCATACTTATAGTGATTGTAGTGAAACTTGAGCCTTAGAACTAAGCGGCAATCGTGATATAGCAGTAGACGCAATCGTGCTAAAGGCGGACTCGACCAAACCAGTGTAAGCACTGTCCCGGAGTACGAGGAGTAAACTGACATTTGACTTGCATTTGACATTCTCAGATAAATAATACCAGAGGTTCGTCAAATCCACCCTTAGAATGCGCTTTTATAATGACCACCTCTGCAAGTCACTTTGATTGAAACAATTATTGAATGGTAGAGCCTTCGCGACTACATGGATGTAGTACTGCAGCTGATATGAGGCGGGCTCTGAGTTTGATAGATCGTTTGTCGAATACCGACCAGACAGAGCGACGTCGGAGCCGCGCGGACGGAATGTCATAAACTCACAGTCAAACTCCACATTACGAACTGTACGGTGACGGGAGAACGTTTTGCAGTTTGTTGAAAAGCCATCATTTTCCTGCTGGATTTACTAAAGTCGAAAGATAATACCGTCTCATAAATTATATCTTAATTTGCTATACATAATGTACTTATTGTAATACCCAGAAAATTTGGGTTCCACATGGAAATTGAACCCACATCTGAGCTGTGCGGCTACAGTCACACTAATACATATTCTATTGTTTAGTTATGTATATTATCTGAATTGGTAGATAAGTAAATCAGCTTGTAAGTGGAGTGGCACCGTGTCCCGCGACGCACATAACTCAACGAGCTCTTACCAAAGAAAGCAAATGGGGAAATTACCTTGATTCATAGGCCGCCGGTCGTTGACCTCACCTCTGACCCGGATGAGGTGGATAACATCTGCTCCTTGCACAGGTCTCCCTCGCTGATGTCCTTCTCTATCATCATCAACCAGTTAATTGGAGTCGAAGCCTTTTTGTAGTGCTTTTTGGAAAAAAATAAACGACTACTGTACTTCTCGTACCTCCCCATATTGTTATGTCAAGTATCACGAACTTTGATGTCCTATTTTATTACTATAATGGTTGTTTTTCTACATAAAAAGTCTTATATTTCAATCCAGATCAGTTCAAGTAACAAACATCCAAACTTTCGCAATAATAATTAAGTGTTATGTAAAATTAATAACTAAATAAAGCAATTTGAATCGCGCATTCTCGAGCGTCTAATCTATAGATAACTGTATCTATAGATTAGACACTAGATAACTGTATCTATAGATTAGACACTAGATAACTGTATCTATAGATTAGACGCTTGAGAAAGCGACTATTAAGTTCGACTATTTTTATCGAGAAGTTAGACTATTTTTACAGACATGGATTCAACGATTTATCTGCAGTTAATATTGTTTTTGCTCTGCTGCGTCTCCGCCCGCCTCCGGACCCGCTGAGGGGGCACAGTCAACAGACAGACAGAAGGCACTGTGTGCCTCGCGCTACACACTCTGTTCGATAAACAATTTGTAAATACCTCGCCTCTCCACACACGAGGCGATAGAAACGCAACTGCTATATTTTTTAGACACGTCTAATTAAAAATATAAGAATTAATAATGTTAAGCTTTGTTTAGTGCTTATTAATAATGGTTAGTTTGCACAATTAGCAATTTTGCAATAATTAAAATTGGTTATTGCTAGATGCTGAATCAGTTTATACTCGTACTATACACAGCACAGTAGCATGAACATTCATACGAAGGGTCCTACGACAGATCAAGGGGATGTTAGTGAACTGTAAGCCGAAGTAACTATAAGAAAAAAAAACCTAACACTGTAACAATCTTCTAATAGTGCGGGGAGGGCTTCCGAACTTTCGTTCCTAACCGTTCGAGTACCTACTCGGCTCGCGCTTCGGTGCAAGAGAAGCACGGCCATATGGCGCGCATGCATGCGGGAAGGAGAAGGGGATAAGAAACGATGTTGTTAATGAAACTAAAACAATTGAATCAAGATCCACCAATAATAGTCAAGTTACCTGACGTTGTGTTGGCACGCACTTATGATTTTTTAAAACTGTTGTTAAAAACTGCAATACTTGTCACTAAAATAACGACAAGCCACAATGAGTGTGAGTGCGAGTCTCAAGGCGAGTCCCGGCCGAGTGCGCGAGTGTCGCATCTATCGGGAGCGCACTCGCGGCGCGAGCAAGCATCCTAAGCAAACCGACGGATAGCGGCGGCTATCGACCTGGAAACTTTACATTTATTTTATACTTCACAGCGATTCTTTTGAGGTCTACGGCGGCTCTTTTGAGGAGTGTCTTCTCCGTACACATGTTAGATCATGGCATTTTTATATTTAAATAGTCGTTTTTGATAACATTAGGTCAAATAATGCTTAACCTCATTTTAAGTTGATAGCACCGTTCGCAGACACTCCTCGGTCCCCATTTAGATAAAGCAATAGTAATTTGTAAGTGATAACAATAAACAGATATAAGTACATACATATTTTTTTATTAAAATAATAGCTTTTCTTCTTCTTTATTACAAGAAGGCTCTGAATCCCACGCACGAGGCAGTGTCTCACGCGCGAGGCAGTGTCCCACGCGCGAGGCAGTGGCCCACGCGCGAGGCAGTGTCCCACGCGCGAGGCAGTGTCCCACGCGCGAGGCAGTGTCCCACGCGCGAGGCAGTGGCCCACGCGCGAGGCAGTGGCCCACGCGCGAGGCAGTGTCCCACTCGCGAGGCAGTGGCCCACGCGCGAGGCAGTGTCCCACTCGCGTGTGATTCGGCGAACACCGCGCAGCTCGGAGTGAAACATCGGACCAATATCAATCACTACGTGATCAAATCGCCCGGAAACCAGCAAAAAAGCCATTAAACCGCTTTGTTTGATATCAACCCGCGTCAAGCCACGTCAAACAGTTTATATACAAACATCTCGATCGGAGGACCCTTCGGCGATTAGATTTTTGGGCAACCCTGTTTCACCGTCGCTCATCTGCATAATATCTTACCTTACCTTTACCTGAATAAGGATCGTTTTCGGTTGCACGGTTTATTTTGTAGGGCCGTTTTACGGATGCTTGGGAAAATATGTTTGTTTTAGATTACACCGTGACGGCGAGACAATCTTCGGTGTCGAACATTGAGTGCGAGCGAGACGGATTCACTTGGAAATGTTTTAATTTCACTCGTGATACAGAAGCGAGTGATATCACAACTTGAAGTCTTCACGAAAAAGCTCAGTCCCTAATTTGATTAGACCGTAATTTATGTTGCCCCAAAGCCTCAAAGGTTCAAAGTTTTCCACCATCCTCATTCGAAGCATCGTCACTGACCATACTCGTTTTAATTAAAACTCATACATCTTACTGTAACTTTTATTTGAAACTGAATTCAAAATATGCATGAGGTCACGCCCTCGTCACGACGAGGCCGACGCGCGCGCAGCGCTGGGCCCAGGCGGCCTATCGGAGCGGACTTTTTTAATTAATTGCCACAGTGCAGCGCGCGCAGTAGCGCAACATTCACATGCTGTTGCTACTTAATCCTAAATACTATAATACGAGTGAAGCGTTCTCAACTTTTACCGTTGACCATTCGTTTACACATGTGAATTTATTTATTTAAAAAAACTTTAATATCCCGCCGCACATAAAAGTAGATTCTTTACGACATTATAATTTTTTAAGTATGCTTCGATGAATGGAACTGTTAATCGGCAATTTAAAATAACGAATAAGCAACAAGCAAATCGTATAAGTAAAAATAAATTAGGGTAGTTATGCTACCGGTTGCATGTATATCCTAGGGCAAGGCCGTGCGGCGCACCCGGCTTCGCTTCCATTCAGCACATTATCGATAACGAGCACTTTCACAAATAACGGTTTCATTAACCTCAAATAACTAACGAGGTTCATTTTCCGTAAAAGAGAAAAACGAGATTTTTTCATTACGACCGACCCAGTGTTTTAATTTACGGTTAAAAGTGAAAACGTTGCAAAAATAATCATGATATAAATTAAATTGGAAAGAGGTTTTCTCGGTTTGATTACTCGGTAGTGGAAATACTGTGCACCTATTTTGAATACTGGCTGTAAAATTGGTAGAATCTAGAACCTTCGTGTTCGTAAACAAAACGAATGTCATCCTACCCAGATATGAAACTAATGTTTGTACAAACAGACATGATGTACTGAAGATACAACGGTAAACAAGATATTTGCAAATATTATCCAAGGTATCCCTATTGACTTATATTTATGGGAAAGGCGCTTTGTCCCCTCTACGAGTGAGCTACGCCGTAGAGGTTCCGCTACAAAGTGCTACGCTGTAGCGAACATTAATATTTCTAAATGCTTCAAAGCGCTCAGTACGAACACTCTCGATTTCAGAGCAAACATCGTGAAGTTATCCAAGGCGACGGAGCTGCCTTCAATATTTGATGCGCGAGTCGAGAGAGCGTGACACGCGAGCCCCCGGCCTGGGGCCTTACCATAAGCTCTTAGTGCAATATTAAATTAATATAACTTTGATATATCGTCCCATGACCTTTAAAGTTTGTATTTTATAACTTCAAGATATACGTTTTGAGTATTTTCTTCCGCATTGCCTCCACTCCGTAATCGCATTGCGACGCCTCCACACTTGTGTAATGAGTGACGTCACAGGATTTCGCCAGCTCTTTGAATGTTTTACATTTCCTTTCGGTCACGACGTCACGACGTCACGACGCCTCTTCACTGCAGTCTCATTTAATAAAAGCACTGAATGTACGGAAACGAACATCATAACGAACAACACGAACCTTCTGTAAACTGGTATTTTTAGAATACTTGTACATAATTAGATTTTTGGTCATGAATGGCGTGTAATAGAAATGTGTGTTTTCTTCCTCTTGCTTGGAAATGGTTTCATTATTCATCAAAAACTATCAGATTTTTTGGTACTATGCAAAAAACCCATTTATTTTTAACACGACAATAATAAAAAAGCCGGACAGTTATCATCATAAGCGAGCAGAAGGTTCTTGTAGTTCAGTACGAGTCCGCAGATCGTTTCCGGCGCTGCACTCGCGTCGCACTCAGCCTCGCCTGAAAGCCTCCTTCGATTTATTGAAAGTTCAAATCCACACAAATTCCGTTTGATAAATAACCTACTTCGCATTGCGCTTCCAAATTAAGGAATTGGAAAAACTTTTTACTGCTTTTCGAAATACACGAAATCTTTGCATTTGAGATGGATTTATAATGTGCATTTCGGGTTTTTTAGAAGGTCTTTCTGGTGACTGCACTGAGAGTTGCTCAACTAAATTGGTTTGTATTGAGCTAATAAGAAATCGATGCATAAAGCCTGATGCTAGATGAATTTCAGTTTCAGTGCTGCACCCGACACTCCATCTATAATGTAAAATGATTTTAAAATTGATTGCTGTGAAAGCCTCCATCGAGTGTTTGGTCGACCACCGCGCGCTCGCCACATTTTGATGCAATTACTATGTGCATCAACGCAAACCTACCTTGATATAATAAAGCCTTTTATTTTTTCAGCATTTTACACTCAGCTAGTTATGTAATAATAATAAATTTATTACATTTTGTACCTAAGGACGGAAATATCTAGTACTTAGCGGAAAAGTACTAGATATTTCCGTCTTTTTCAGTACTTGTAATGAACTTATTACTAAATGAAAAGAAAACGAAATGTGTTCGTTTTGTACTACCAAATGTTCGACATTTAGATACCAATATAAAAATAAATAACGAAAATATAGATCTTGTAGACACCACAGTATTCTTGGGCATAACTTTAGATAATAAGCTTCAATGGGGCCCGCACATTGATAAATTGTCGAAGAGACTTAGCTCTGCAGCATATGCAGTTAAAAAGATCCGTCATTTCACCGACGTAGAAACTGCTAGACTTGTATATTTCAGCTACTTTCATAGCATTATGTCTTACGGCATTTTGTTATGGGGGAGTGCTGCAGATATTAATACTATATTTGTGTTGCAGAAGAGGGCTGTTCGTGCAATTTATAACATGGGTCCTAGAGAATCTCTTAGAGATAAGTTTAAAGAAATAAACGTCATGACAATGCCATGTCAGTATATATATGAAAACTTGATGTATGTTCACAAAAACATTAATTTATTTAGGAAAAATAGTGATAATCATAATGTTAATACTAGACTTAAAAATAAACTCGCTGTTCCCACGGTTAGGCTCACTAAAGTAAGTAAATCCTTTAAAGGGCAATGTGTACGCTTCTATAACAAGATCCCAAGTGACATGCTTGATTTATCAGTTGGAAAATTCAAAAATGTAATTAAACAGAAACTGTCTAGAAAAGCTTATTATAAAATATCAGAGTATTTAGATGATAAAAAAGCTTGGGATGAATCAGCTCCAACTCTGCTAGGTATTCCTTACAAAATTAACAAGGATCATACAAAAAAAGCGCTAGGGCCCAGCGAGTTTCTTGCCAGTTCTTCTCGCACTGGGGATAGGACTGGAACTGGCACTTAGACTCACCTAGTATGTAAGACGTTTCAAAGTGATCCCTGTGATTCTATTGAAAATAAACATATTTTGATTTTGATTTTGATTTTGAATGGATTTCCGCAAAGTCATTGTTGTGTACCTAGTTATTAATAAAGTGGTTTTTGTTAGAGAGACCAGTGTGGTGAAAGGATAAATTAAGTAAACTATAAAAATGTATTTACAGTAAAACGATAAAAACATATGGTTTGTTTGATATTCGATATGTAGGTGTAAGCAGCTGGCACATTAACCTATCGACGCCCATTCCCGGTCGTGACGGGGCGCAGGCACTCGACCGCGGCAAACAGGAAGAATTGGAAAAGACACATTGCTATGTCGCGTTATCATCACGCCGAAAACGAACTTTATTCCGTTGCGTTTAGGCAGATTTTTGGTTGTTAAATCGATTAATAATGAAAGAAAGATCGGTAAAGTTTGTTGACTCGGTCGAGAGGCGTAATCTCTTTCCGAGTATTCATTGTGTTCGCCGCTGAGTGCGGTGTCACTTTTGGTTTTGCAACTTTCGGTTTCGCCAGTGGATCTGGAATGTTCTTTTATATCACTTTGAATAATCGTCTGTCATTTCATTTAACGTGGAGTGAGCGAGTGAGCACACCGGGGCGCTGTGCGTCCTGCTCACACGCACATGTACATGCCGTCATCTACTTCGATTGACCTATCAATTTTGTAACTTCGTTTAAATATTTCTGTCAACAAAATTTAAATTTGTGCTAAAGCTTTACCTGCCGGCCTTTCCTACCTTTATGAATATTCCTTTCAAAGATACAAATCCAGGAATGCAAATTGAATAACGAGCGCAAACAAGACACTAAATTGTATTACGGTAAGAATTTCTTTGATCTGTCACCTAGAGAGGCTCCGGCCCCGGAGCCATTAGGAGGGTCCGAGCCTGCGCGGACCCGCGCCGAGGGGCCGATCCCGGAATCCCGAGAAACGTCGATGCGGCTATAAAACCGTTTTTAAAAAAGCGGTGAACGATATTATTACTCTTTCTATCTTTATTACATTCGTAAAATGTCTAGTTGTGTGAAGCTATGATTAATCGAAGATAACGAGAAGGTTTAGGGCAGCCAGTGAATAAAAAGGGCTCTACTTTGGCCACACACTGTAGTCCCACTCCCACCAGTGGAACTTGATAAAGATTGCTTTCTATGTTTCATAGTGCTACACTAAGACTGGTCGAATGTAATCCGGCGGCCGTCACTTCCTCGGACCTGGCCGGGTCCGTATAAAGTGTTTATATCCGGCATGTGTTTTAAACGGCCCTCGATTTTGGAGATAATCTTCGAAAGCTTTTGCTTCTGCAAATCGTTGGACGTTTGAATCGCCGACCGCCCGAAAGAGGGGAGGGGGGTACCTTGCGTCTGTAACTGGACAGCTCAAAATGTTGTCGGTTCAGAACAAACGTTCATAACCTGCCTCACTTACTGAAGCTGTCACTGTGTAACTGATAAAGGACGGTATAGCACGACTAGATCGCTATTCAAATTGGTATTTTCTAATAATATAAGAGTATTTGTATAATGTATGTGTACGTAATATTTACCGACCCCTCCCCCCTGCCCCCGCACGGCGGCGCACGAGGCGGTCTCCTCAAAGAAAACGTAACACTCGCTCGGCTGCATTTCCATTCCTCGCTCGTCCCCAATTTGCATACAAACTCAAAAACAACTGTTTCTCACATAATGTAATTCAAATATAAAAAGTTTTATTTGGTGTGCGGCGGAAGTACAACACCTTTGATGTATTATTTTGCGCGAAACCTTCCGATCTCCGACAGTATCAGCTGGCAGCTGGCAACATCACTTGAAACAAAGAAAATTGTGAGTACTGAGATGACGGATGATAGAGAGAAATGGAGGAAGAAAAACGTGTTAGCAGGAAGAAGAAGAAGCTGACAAAACCACTTCTGACATGCCTAGGCTGTGCAAATTTAGCGGTCACCCATCCAACATTGATCATTTAACATGGTGGACACATCGTTACTTATGGAAATGTATAACGGCATTTAACGGCCCTTATTGCAAATCGCTCGCTCCCCAAATGTTGTATTTGAGTCAGTTCCATGTATTCGCAAAAGCCTTCAATCATTGTGGTGACAGTACGAGATGAGCTCCGTGAGGTGCGGAGGTGCTGTTAGACACACCTGGTTCCTGTCTCCAGCTGCTGTACCACAGTGCAGCACCACACATATATCTGACTACCCCCTTTATGAAACAATAACTCGGACTAGGGGTAGGTTGGAATTGGCACTTCAATATACCTTTAAGATGTATCCTTGTGATTTTATTGAATAAATTCATCTTTGACTATGAATAAATTACATCGGTTTGCTTTTATACAGGGTGTCCCAAAAAGTAGTGTCAAGCGAAAGTCCAGAGATAGAACACCCCTTGGGGTACCCGAATCACCCCCATGTATGTTCCGCGATTTTCTATAGTTTTCGTTTTAACAAGGGGTGTTCTATCTCTGGACTTTCGCTTGACACTACTTTTTGGGACAGCCTGTATAAAAGGATAAGTCCTGACTGATTTGAATAGATACAACGCACAGCCCAAACCGCCGGTCGTACAGACTTGCGATTTGGAGGGTATGTTCGTCTTGGTATGTAGGCGAGCAATAAGACAGGATTTTTGGAAATTCCACTTTTAAAGGGGTGAAAAGCGCTAAAAACGGTTGTATGAAACTTTTTAAAGCGCTGTACGATTTTCATGAAACTTTGTGTGTGTAATGTAAATACAAAACGAATGTATACGTGTTTCGAGATTTTTCAATATAACCTTTAAAAAGGGGTAAAAAGGGGGCTCAATGTTTATATGGGAACTTTTTAAGGGGTGGTACGATCGGTCTGAATCTTGGTTTGGATACTTTAGATGCAAAATGATGTAAAACGGGGTGTCAAAATTCTTTTGACGAGTGGTGTAACTCGGTTGAAATACTATCTGTCTTGGTATGTAGGCGCCCACTAAGACGGGATTTTTGGAAATTCCACTTTAAAGGGGGTGAAAAGGGCTAAAAACGTTTGTGTTAAACTTTTTAACGCGTTGTGCGATTTTCGTAAAACTTTGTTTGTGTAATTTAAATACAAAACAAATGTAAGTAAGTACACGTATTTCAAGATTTTTCAATATGAACTTTAAAAAGGGGTAAAATGGAGGCTCAATGTTTATATGGGAACTTTTTAATGGGTGGCGCGATTGGTCTGAAACTTTGTTTGTGTACTGTAAATGCATAATGAATGGACACCTGTTTCAGAATTTTTCAATATAACTCTTAAAAAGGGGTCAAATGGGGGGTCAATGTTTGTATGGAATTTTTTTAACGGGTGGTGCGATTGGTCTGAAACTTTGTTTGTGTACTGTAAATACAAAATTAATAGACACGTATTTCAGGCTTTTTCAATATAACATTCAAACAAGGTTCAAATGTGGGGTCAATGTTTGTATGGGAACTTTTTAACGGGTGGTGCGATGGGTCTGAAACTTTGTTTCGTGTTTCAAGATTTTTCAATATATGTAACTCTATAAAAAGGGGTCAAACGGGGGTCAATGTTTGTATGGGAACTTTTTAACGGGTGGTGCGATTGGTTCGAACTTTGTTTCGCGTTTCAGGATTTATCAATATAACTCTTAAATAAATAATAGTTTAAAAAAACTAAAAAACACGCTTTTTATAGAAACCGAACTAAAAAATAGAAAATAAATTTAAAAAAAAATATTTTAAAAAAAGTGTGGGGTGCATGGTGTCAATAGTTATAAATATTTTATTGACAGATATGAGTAGAGTGATTATCATTTCGATAATATCTTAAAAAGCACCCCACGCTTTTTTTAAAATATTTTTTTAAATTTATTTTCTATTTTTTAGTTCGGTTTCTATAAAAAGCGTGTTTTTTAGTTTTTTTAAACTATTATTTATTTTATATTTTTTAGTTTGGTTTATTTATAATAGCGTGTTTTTTTTATTTTAAACTATTGCACGACTCATGATGCGAAGCATCAGAGAGTGCTTTACGATCAAAATTTTTTTTTTCAAATTGATAAAATGGATTTTTTTTATCAAAATAGTGTATTGTCATCGGTCCTCGATAAATCTACAAAGTTTGAACGAAATCTGGCCGTTTAAAGTGGGTCAAAATTGCGCCCAAAGAAGTCGGTTACAAACAAACATACAAACATACAGGTGAAGCTAATATAAAGCGTGTAAAAAGGGGTCAAATGGGAGGTCAATGTTTTGGTATGGGAACTAATTAACGGATGGTGCGATTGGTTTGAAACTTTGTTTGTGTAGGTACTATAAATGCAAAACGAATGGACATTTGTGTTTTAGGATTTTTCAATATAACTAAAAAAGGGGTAAAATGGGGTGTCAAAGTAGTATGGGATATTTATGAGTTGCGTGATATGTTTAAAACTTAGTTTAGGTATTTTATGTGAACGAAGTCGCGAGCGGGACAGCTAGTTAAAATTATATATTTTAGTGGTATACGAGTATCAGTAGCATGAAACCTATACAAATATCAGCTTATGAACATCCCTATCTGTATATTGTACGTACACTGTGACACGTCGTAATGTTCTAAGATAAATGAAAACAGCCTCTAAATGATTTGCAAAGGAGTTGACAAATCGAACGTTGGTGTCTGCTCCCCCCCTCCCTCCCCCCCCCGCGACACTCCTGCTATTTTAATTACTTTCTGCACTGACAGTACTCAAGGATAGGACCCACCAGACCTGAACAATACCAAACGGGAAATTACATTTTTATATAACTTGAATATTTTTTTTTTAATCTCAAAAATGTCAACAGTGAGCGAACAATCAAACATCCCTTTTTTTCCTACCTCTAGGGATGGATTTTCATAATTCAAAGTAAATCAACTTCCAATTATCCCCTCAAAAAAGTAATTATCAAAATCTCTACTCCATAAAAAGTGATTAGACACATTTAAAAATGGAAAAATAACACACGCAGTCGGTTAAAAATAGTCTTTCTCTCTCACTCACGCACAGATGCACACATGCCATTTCATACTAATTTGAACAAACGTGAAACAGATGATCTAAGTATGAAAGCGACTTCTCCCAACTAGCCCTGTCCTTGTACACACTACACACACTACACACTACGCACAGTAAACATTTCACGGAAAAACAACGGTGTGCACGCGGACCGTAGCTTACAGTTAAAGCCATTATCTACTTTCGTAACAAAAATCCCTTTAAGCCTTCCCTTCACATAACTAACGTGGTTATGTACGACTTGCCTTAAATACTTACAACTTTAACCAACAACTCGAGGGGAGAATGGTCTACGCTCACATTACGATCACCTATTTAAAAACAGATTATTAATTAACCATTTTATACCAAGCCGATCCTTTGATATTACCTATTATTAATTTCCTGAATATATCAAGGTCTAGGATACTAACTTTACCAACTGGCTGATTTATTAACGTAAAACCTAAATCACCCTAGGAACATGAACTAAGAAATGAATTCTCAAATTTCAACCTGCAAGTTGTGCAGCAGGGGTGTGGTTTGTGTAAAAAAATCTGATTATTACAACGATATGTTTATAATTATGATCTTGTTTTTCACTCGTTCCTTGCGATCGAGCCGAGAAGACATAGGACAAAACACTAGCTCCTATACCGCTCTTACGAAAGGGACCAACCTCCTCTGGAGTGCCCTGGTGGCGTCTGGTGGCGCGGTGTGTACGCGCCCCGCGCAGTAATTTGGGCAGTCGATATGTCGACGGCGGTCTTTAAGACAGTTTGATTAGTTGCAAAGTTCGAGAATGTTCGAGTGGAAACATTCGAAACAGGGAAATGGGGGACACGGGAGTAGGCAGAAGGGGGAGTAGGCGAATGGGGAAGAGGCGTGAGTAAGGACTAAATAATAAGTTTGGTGGACTGGAATGGTTTAAGTTATGTTAAGATACTTCGGTAAATTTAATGGCGGGATTTATGGCTGTTCTTTTTGGAAGGAGAATAGACAAGTACATGGTTTAATGTGAAACTTTTCAATCTGACTTGAATCAGTTCACTGATGGGCATCAAGCCACTTCTATTACTGACTGATTGGCCATAAGTGCTTCAGAGATGAAATTTGAAGGGCTACTTTTTGAGTCAGATCCACTAAGAAATTTTCAAATCTTTACCTTTATGAAATTCAACAGAAATTAAGTTTTGTATGAACTACAAATTATTGTATTTAAAAAAAGCTTTTCTACAGCCACCTAATGTGATTTTTGACATTTTGTAAAGCCTAAGTCATTCTTTTATTTCAGACAAATCCAATGACGCCTTATTTATCAAAATCTGTCCAACCGTTTACGCTCCAGCGACAGCCAAACGAGCTCGCATACACCCCAAATACATTACTCTCCCTCTTCGCAGTCGGGTAAAAAAACATAGCACGAACAAAGTAGCGGGGAGTTCCTCCGGTATCATTAATATAGTTTGGAATATTATATGCTTATAATAACAACGTAGCCTCGCTCGAGCCGCTCTAATCCTAACAAAGGACCCGCGCGAGCGCACACGACATCCTCCACTAATAGGCTCAATAACGCTAATTTGCGAAGACGTTACCCAAATAATTTGAAACTTGTCTATCGATAGACCCTCGACCCGTCAAGTACCGGAGCCTGTTGATAATGGATTAAGGCGTTATGTAAGCAAATTGTGTAGTTGATGGAATCAGAATATTGTTGTATTACACATATTCATGTAAGGATTTTTCTTGAATATTTTAACAATAATTCTATTACACACAAAATGAAAAGATGAAGAGTAATAGATTAGCGTGGGATGGGCATGTTATGAGGAGAGATGAATGTCATGTGTCGAGGAGAGTGTTTGGTATGAATGTGGGTGGATACAGGGAGACCAACGAAAATATGGATGAACTGTGTGAAAAACTAGTACTGAGATGACGAATGACAAGGGGAAATATCAATAGATCACAATGTTGCGTCGACCGCACATAACGTGGAAAAAGGGTCGGAAAATGATGATGATGATGATTTTATTACACAGAAAAACACTAAAAAAGTTAAAACTAACATTATTTTATAACACTAAATTATGTAAAAGTAAGAAGAAGAACAAAATAATGCATGAGGAGTTATCAAAAAAGCGGATAGGTAAGTACTTATACGAGTATACATATAGTTCATAGTACTGTCTGTCCACGTGAGCTGTCTACTGAGCATGTATGCGTATAGACACCAGTGTTGACTAACTGCGATAGTTTACTGAGTGCACTCAATAAACTAATTCGACCCTTTCAAGCGATGTAATCGGTCCGCTAAGCCATACAAATTCAATTACTCGATGAACCAACACACAACCAACCTTACCGCTTTAGTACTAGGGTTCAAATTTTAACAATAACTCTGCCGCACGGACCGGACAATGTGCGAATTTGCCTAGACCGTCACAATAGCGGCTTTTGAGCTTTGTTGCTTCGGATAAAGTGAAGTTAGCTAATAGAGCTGTCTCTCTCGCACGTGGTGCCCTTTCCCACAGCTGGCCCGCGCCCACGCCCACACGGAATACCATCATATATTCAAAATCTATGTTACAGCTTGGACTTCTTATATTAATTACACTACAGTAGTGAGCGAGTTTTACCGACCGACTGACAGGATCAGTTCAGTCATAGACAATTATTTATTTTTAATCTGTGGTAGTATTAAACACGATGTTTGACCACTGGTGGGAAAAGTTCAACTTTAAACGGTTCCACACCCGCGGCGGAGGAAGCCCGCGGTCCCGAGCGTGCGCCGCGGGCGAGCCTTGAC
This sequence comes from Cosmorhoe ocellata, assembly GCA_963675405.1. Taxonomy (NCBI): domain Eukaryota; kingdom Metazoa; phylum Arthropoda; class Insecta; order Lepidoptera; family Geometridae; genus Cosmorhoe; species Cosmorhoe ocellata. The sequence goes on from OY776257.1 coordinate 327,862, forward strand.
GCTGTCGGCTAACGACGCGCTCTTCAGTACTTAAATTCAAATTCAAATTCAAATTCAAACTTAACTTCTTTTGTTTGGACATTCACACGTTTTGGAGGCGATGTTTTAGAGGTTACGTAGTTTTGACCCTGGGCCACACCACTCTTACAAACCATCATGTTTTAGAAACATCAAAGTATCAAGTTTGAAGTAACACTACCATGTACGAAATTATATAACTTTAAAGTAATATAACTTTCATATTGCCCGACTCCGAACAGCTTTTGGTAACGCCTCAGAGTCTTGATTATCATGTTATTTTTTTATTAGTAGCTTCTTATATTAGTGTCACTAGTTCTTAAGAACCAGTGTGATGAAAGGATTAACTTGCGCCTCAGAGGCACCTTTCGTACTCGGTAAGTACATAATATATACACGAGCGAAACCGTTAGCTGTAGGCTAAAGCATTTTCACGGAAAATGTATAACTTGAGGCATTATAAAGTCATGTACACACACATACATGACGTACAGGAGCACTATTCAAATTCTCTCGAAAATATTGGCAAAACTATTTCGTGAAAATGCGCAACCGTAAAGGCGCGTTCACACCGGGCCGTAAAAACAAAGCGCTCGTTTACAAAAACTGCGTTTGTTTTTACAAAAGGCACACTCTGATTGCGCGCTTGTTACCACAATAACAACAGCACCGTACGCACTGCGGTGAAACACGCAGCGTTTTTTTATTCCTCAGTATTTGCTAATAATTTTCGTAACAGGTCTTCGAATGTTCTTAATGTTATTGACATGTCCCAATGATTCATTTAGAATATTTCAAGCCTTTTCGCAAAGAATAATCCAATTACGCGGATTTGATACGAGTCTCATTTTGAATTAATAGGTCTCCAATAAGAATAATCGCTAATTTAGAATTATATAAAACTAGCTTCCGCTCCCGGTGTCGCCTGCTTAGTCCATAAAATATAGCCTATATTCATCGTGAAAGTTCATTTTAAACATTAGTGAAAGAACTTTTCAAATCGGTCCAGTAGTTTTGGAGCCTTTTCAATGCAAAAAACTATCAAATCTTTTATCTTTATAATATTAGTTTAGTATACTCGTAGTATATATTAGTATACTAAAGGCCTGCGCCCGCTGCGCAGTGTGGGCGCACGCTTAGCGCCGTGACGCGACGTTTAAAAAGCAGTGCGTGACAAAGGGAGCCGCCATACAAGCCCCGCCGCCGGTGCCGCCTGCACAAACACGATGGAATGCGCCCGTTTGCTTTGAGCCAATATCGCGCATTATTGGGCCCGAATCAAAAACTTGCGCCGCGGTGGGCAACATATCAATCAGTGGACAATGGCGGACGGGCAAAGGGTTTTTGAAACAAAAATATTCAGATATTAATAAAAGTGAATAAACGTTGATGACTTCCAGGCGCAGAGGCGCGCCAGAGGGCTACACTCTCGACTGACACTTTGTAACAGCATATTACGTCATATTTACTGAACTACAAAACAGTCGCCTGCAACACTGGGTATTTGACATAGAAGCATGATTATTATTTCATTCCAAGTCGCCTTTACCAAAATGTACTCTTATTTTATTGACGCTAAGGTCGATTTTTTGTAACACGGGCAACACTATCACTCTATGCGTAAATTATAATAGAACTACCCTCAAAATGATAAGAGTATTCCGAGCGTGTCGTGACAGTTCAACAGCACGCCTCCCTTTCCCATAATGGAAACAACGGAATACATCCCGGGAGCGCGACCTCGCGATGATTATTTACAATCATTGTTTTATTATTCACATTTTCAAATCGGACTGAGCTCATCTCTGCCCTGTGTGCGAAACCTGTTTGTTAGACTGTTTTGTTCAAATAATACTTCAGTTTTCGTGAGTGTTGGGCGCATGTGTGCATCGCTCGCGACGGGCAGCATGCGGGCGCAGTGCGGGACCCGGCGGCGGGGCTCAAGGTAAGTGCGCAATGTATAATAACTTTTTGTATGATAATGTATTATTAGGAATCAAATCATACTAACAACCAACCACAGTTAACTTTAACATGAACTCGGAGTAATAACTCGTAATCTAACCAGGTAGGTAGCTCACAATCACCGACAGTCGTAACTACTTAGATGTTCACTCGTCGAAGGCTCGTGCGCAACTGGGCTGGTGCTCGCTTTGCGCTCGCTTTTATAGGCGCGCTGTCGCCTACTACACTTCGTCGGACGATATTGCTAACACGGCCTCTCCTGACGACGGGTCGTCCTCGGCCCGCAAGCATGGTAGCAACAGGCAAGACTGGTGCCCGGAGCTGTTGAAGGTCCGGCTTCAGGATCAGCATCTAGCAGGGGCGTAGACCGCTGAACCCTTGCTGCGGAGTCTGATGAGCTATCCTAGGTCTCATCAGATTCACCTTCTGTGAAAGAACAACATGTATAAATACGTGCGCAGTTTCTTTAAACTGCCACTTCATTATTCACTCTCAGTTCATAATCTCTTTCACTTAATTCATACATCGCACATCAATCGTCATCTCGTATATCAATCTTACAGGTTTCACCTCAGAGAGATGTCTCAAATAACAAAAATAGGGTCCTGATACTTTTCTCCATCATGTCTCGACGCAACATCTGGGTCTTCCACCGACCGCTCTGTTTCACCTCACGTCGTGGAGGTCAGCGCATGTGCGTCACACGCGCACAAGCGTCTAGGTATCTAAGAAAGATTTTGTCGTCTGCATAAAAGCAATAGGTACAGGTAGTGTACCCACAAAACACATGGCAGAGTTAATCTTAAATAGTTTCAGACATACAAGAAAAATAAAGAAAATAGGGTTCTACTAAAATTGTAACAGAATCCCATATCACAGACACAAGCGTGCACTCAAGTGTCTATAACAAGGATCCCGCCAACAACACATGAAGTTAAACTTAAAGCTTCAGACATACTCGTACAAGAAAAGTAAAAAGTAGGTTAGTACAATGCAAAACAAATGACAGTATCCGGACTACCATCACCTGATTTACACTGTTTCAGAGATTGTTGATAGAGCTTTTAACAAGTAGAGACCTTTTGTCGTCAATGTGCGCCGATACAGGTAACGAACACTATCGACAAAACGTCTACAAAGCATGGGAAGAAAAAGCCCTGCAGTGTCCGCCTCAACCGTGTTGATAAACGGGAAGAACAAAAACACTACAGTGCCCAAAACATGGGAAGAAAAAGCCCTGCAGTGTCCGCCTCAACCGTTTTGATAAACGGGAAGAACAAAAACACTACAGTGCCCACCTCAACCGTAATAGGGAAGTTTAGTACAAATGTACCCACCTCGACCCAAAATAAGGGAAGTTTAGCATAAAATTGCCCACCTCGACCGTAAAAGGGAAGTTTAGCATAATATTGCCCACCTCGACCATAAAAGGGAAGTTTAGCATATGAGTTGCCACCTCAACCCAAACGTTTGCATGTTTTCTTCGAGGCAGCATCTCGCCGTCACAACGGGACAGAGGGGCACCGCCCCACACGTTGTCGAAGAACGCAGTACGCGTCTCCGGACACCGATCGCCTCGCCACAGCGCCATACTGCACTGCAGCCTGGGTCTGCCCACACCAATCGCTCGAGAGCGCAGCGTCAGCTCACACCGACCGCTCGGCAGAACGTTGACCACCTCGTAAGGGCCACGTACTCCCAGATCCAGTTTCCCTGTCATACAGAAAGCAAAAGCGTATTTTCAAGCAACCGCCTCTAAATAAGCTGCAGATTGCAAATTGTTTCACCAATGAAGGAGTTCTGGACCTCGATCATTACCAAAACAACGGCAAAGCCACCAGGTAACTATTATTGAAATAAAAAGTAGCCAAAAATATCGAAGCTACGAATAGCAAACTGCTAAATGTCGGAGCAAATAGCCATTATGTTGGGAATACTGGTATTACTCACTACTACAGAAAAATATTTCATACTTCACCAGGGTCGACTTGCCACACCACTGAACCATAATGTTCTGCGGCAGTCAGAGTCTTCTTTCCGTACAAACCAGCCAATAGCTCGAGCTCGTATCGGTGATACGGTAACGATCACACGACCTCATAGGGACTGCGCAGTGCGCATCCTGGAGTTCAGCTTCGCTAGGACACGTGTGATCCTATTAAGTGACTGCACTGCAGGCTAGGTCTGCCCACAGCTACCGCTTGACAGAGCAGCGTAAGCTCACAGAACGTTGACCACCTCGTAGGGGCCACGCACTCTCAGATCTAACTTCCCTGTGAACAGGAAAGGTTAAGCACGAACACAGTCATCACATCACATCAAGTGCAAACAGTCTATTCGATTAGAATACTCGTCTTGGTAGACTTGGTTCTACTCGAGAAGGTGTCGAGTCCGACATCTCGATATTTTACGCAAGGCTTTACAATTTGGCCTACAGTTTTCAGTTGTAACCTCTCTGGGATAGACCTGTAGTTCACTCTACCAGTTATTAGTCTCTGTTAGTTTAACTTTAATTTGGAAACGGCTAACCATTGTCTCTCAATAAAACCAAACAGTGAATCACCATGAAGTATACACGAAATAATGAGACTAACTGCAAACTGCACCGACAGCAAACCCACTAGACACGCCCACTGTGCGGCGTCTCACATCTAATTTACCCAATAACGCCAGCGCGGCGGTATTTATAAAAACAATAGGAACACGTAGCTTACCAACATACAGACGATTACATTGTCTACCAGTTCTAGTGTTACACACTAGCCACAGGTCTGCCAGATATGAGTTCATACGCACTGAGAAATGCGTCTGCTAGGATTACATCTGTACTCGTTCGGAAACACGTCTGCAAGGCCAGAAGCCCAAGGGAAGCATCGCGCGCAGTAAGTAGAAAGTTCGCGTCGCATGCTCGTCCCACCACGCGAAGCGAAACGCCTCACGTATGCCATCACACACACCGCTATGATATGTGTGATCGAAGTAAGTGACTGCAATAAAAAACATTCAGATTAACACACACTTAAAATGCGGCACACCTCTTGCGGTACCATTCTCTTTTCAAAGGAGTACTGTACTAAGCTGCGGCGGTCACTTGGTAAACCCTTGATAACACTGTACGAGCATCACATACCAGAGTCGAGTTTACCCGCAGGTTTATTATGTTAAACCCCGCAGTAGCGACAGCAGAGCGACGGAAGCAGCAAAGCGACAGCGACCGCCTCGCGATCGGCCTGCCGTACTCCACTCCTCAAACGCTCGGCTTCACCTGACCTTGTCTAATACATCTGAAATCTCACAAACAACGGTTATACGATTGTCAACATGTTTACCTTGATAACCACCACACTAGCAGACTGTTTATTGTAACATTGTAAAATATCACAGCTGTTGTTGATCGTCGACTCAGAGCATCAAGTAGTCTCGTTTAGACGCGAAATCAGCTGGTGTCAAGTCGGTTAGTCAGTACACGTTATATTAGCGGGAGAAGAAAGGTAATTTCGACTCGAGGGTAGTCGAAACACGGCACGGCTCATCGGAACGGGCATACGCAATGAAGCAGCTCACAGATGAGTAGATGAGCTCTTTTGAAAAACAATCGTCAACTGTCGTCGTGACCAGAAGGGTTACTATGTCAAACCTTGCAGCGAGCAGAGTGATAGCAGATCGACAGCAGCAGCAAAGCAACAGCGACCGCTTACGCGATCGGTTGCAAGTTGTTACCGTAAACGGTATCACGGAAGGCAGTCATCTGCCTATCGCTAAGTTGTTGCCGAATGCACGTTGCCTTTGAACACTAGCGCCACTAGCGACAGAACAGAAATTGGTGGAAACAAATATTGTTCACAGATTGTCCAGCAGAGGGAGACATAGTGTTCAGTTGCTGTTGCCTGTTAGCTAATACAAAATTAAGGTTAGACTTCTTACTAAATGAGCAGACATTTGGTGTGAGGTCAGTAGTTACTCACCTCTCTTGGGACATTGTATCTGAATATGGTCCTTTTGTCCACCACAAAAACATGAGATAGCACCTGCACTTATCTAAGGGTTACCTATTCCACGGATAATAATAAGTGTCCTTAGTTCTTCACTAAGACCAGATACCGCTTGTAAACGCAGAGAAGTATGATACGACACGCGTATTCAGGGTATGTGGTGTATGAGTCAGATGTTTTCTTCATGGTTTCGAACAAAATATTGGCAAAGGCTAACTTACCTGGACAAAGAGGTTTACCTCCTCAAAGTTCGACCATGAACGGTCGCGGGTGACCCATTCAGATATCCAAACCTTCGCATCGTCTTTCAAACAAGATGCGACACGAGCGAGACCCACTACTTCTACGTGGAGCCCTATATGTGCGCCACGGCGTTCGACGATGTGACACACATCGGGAACGGGATCGTGATCTAATTGAACGAAAACTGCCTCGACATGCGAGACATGTTATATCTCGAGATGTGAACGAGGACTACGTGTACGGTTGCGTGAGCTACCTCGTAAACAATGTCTAGAACTAACACGAGTTCTCAACTCATCAATTTAAACAACAAAACACAAAAAATGACTAACTGTGGGTAGTTGTATTTTTGCTTCCTTTCTGGTTTATAGGCCTTTGTCTGGTTGTTTATCAGTGCAAAGGTAACGTTTTATCGAGCAAAGAAAGAGAAAGCTGTATGTGGACACAGACCTATCCCACTTCTGATATTAGGAATCAAATCATACTAACAACCAACCACAGTTAACTTTAACATGAACTCGGAGTAATAACTCGTAATCTAACCAGGTAGGTAGCTCACAATCACCGACAGTCGTAACTACTTAGATGTTCACTCGTCGAAGGCTCGTGCGCAACTGGGCTGGTGCTCGCTTTGCGCTCGCTTTTATAGGCGCGCTGTCGCCTACTACACTTCGTCGGACGATATTGCTAACAGTATTGTATTTACTTTTAATTTTACCTGTATCAAATTTCCGTAAATGTGTGCCAGTGAGACAGGTCTCAGCCTAGGTGCCTACTCTACGAAATATTCTTAACAACCCTACTCTTTTGTTTATAATCTTTGTCGATTATCGAAATTATCCGATTCGAACGATTCAAAAATATCTCTGTACCTACGTCACTACAGTGCCGTGTATAATTTGACTGATTAAAGTAAATGATTTAGAGTGTTCTTCTAAGTATTTTCTGCTTAGGATCTGTTAAAAGGCAATTTCAGAGCTCGCCCGGCCAGTTGAAGCGCTCAATTTAAATCAGCATTAATGAGTGCCGAGCGGGTCAAGATCCAATAATTACAGCTAAGAGCCGAAGATTTGTCGGATATTACCTCTCTTTCTCCCTCGTTACTGATTCGAGTTTAGACAAAACTCTTCAAAGTAATTATCGTGTCACTGGTCTTTCCAAACCAGTGTGGGGAAAGGGTTAAAGTGTGGCGCAGAAGCTCTGTACATAGTCCTTGAACTTTTTAGTTTCTGCGACATGCTGGTTTTCATGTTTTTCTTCATCATTTAAAAAGTGCTGGCGTAGCGCACAGGTACTTGATCGGATTCGAACCCATGACCTTAAGATCAGAAGGGCCAATGGCAGGACCACCACTACTCCCTTTGAATTATCGTCAAGTAATGCTACCTTGAAGAAAGTTCAATTTTAATCTACCTAATCAAAGTTCACCAAAACTTAAATTTAACAAATTATTATAGAACTGAGAATGAAACGCTATAAAAAGTATTCTTATAATACTTTAGCGTACTTAACCATCAGTCGGCCACAGTAACCAGTAGTTAGTGTTGGTGAAACTCAGGCCAAGTGCTCGAAGAACTTGTAGCAGTGAGCGCGCGCGGAGATACCCAATTAAAATGATTGCGGAGCGACTCGAGCGCCACTTTGATATTGTGGCGGGAACTTCGTTTGTTCGCTATCGCGGCGCGGTCCTTTCTTGCTCACTTTGCGAGGTTATCGACCCCCTAGTACACTTAGAGGGTTAAAAAGTGAGGGCGGACGTGATTTTTGTAAATCCTTTCAAGCACTTAACACTATGCCTTCAAACATTTTAGGTTCTGTGATTTGCTGGTTTCCTCGCAATGTTCCGTAGTTTGGCGCACTTACATTTTTAGAACAAAAAAATCGAACCCTCAATCATAAAATCGAAGAGCGGAGTCTTCTTCTTCTTCTTTGATTATATGGTATCTGTCTATTTGAGATCAATGTTGCCAGTGTCAATTGATTAGATGAGTAGTATTGTCAATGTCAAAGTTATAGTCAAATTGTCAAGTCAATTTTAAACAAAAGACGGCTGTTCAAAATTTTCGGGATTTCTTCCGATGGATTTAGAAAGGAACTATTCACTTTGATTCACATACCTTACACTCGCGTCAAAAACTTGTGCTTTATTCGAAAAATAAGCACCAAGATTACAAATTTATAACTCAAAATAACAAGGAAAAAAATAAAAACTAGAGCGACAAAGTTGACGAGAAGCGAGAAGTCAAATGTATCACGAAAATCCTGTTCTCAAGTCACAACAGACGCTGTCGACAGCCGCGAACTCCATCACCAAGATTGTCAAAAACTCAAAGGAACTTTATTTACCGACAAAAACACTATTTTGTAAAAATAATTACAAATTTGAAATAACGCCTGTTTTTACAGTCGGCGACTCCGCCGACAAAGAATGTCCCGCGAATATTAAAGATAAACAAAACCTGTCAAAAAGTAATTAAAATAATTACGAGGCACAGTTCGTGACGAGCTCCGGCAGCCGACTCGGCTCGTTATATATACGGAAAATCATTTAATTTAATAAATATTGTATTATAATAGTGATAACTGACGTCAAATACAAACTGCAATGAAAAAAAAACTAAAATGTTACATTGAACCTAATGCTCCTCACCTTTACTATCACCAGAAATTATTCATCATTTTGGAAATGTGAGCACTTTATTCAATTTTGTTAAAATGTCTAATTTGTGACACACTGATTATAAACAGCGAGGTGGATTCACGGATCACGCCGGAAATTTAAACTTTATTTGTAAAGTGATTGAGTTTAATATCGACATTCAGATCATCGAACGCTGTCAGTGTCCTAATAATTTACGCATATTCAGTTTTATATTCATGTATGTAAAGCTTAAATTCCCAGCGTATGAGGCTCGGCCACGGCACGGTGTAGTGTGATGTGTCAGTATGCAAACTACTAATTGCCATTATAGGTGCTGCGCATACAATATGAGCCGCGAGCCGGGGGACGGCGCACTGTGTCGGCTCACCTGCCAACTGGCGGTCGAACTCATTTGGAACCGATCGCATACAATGACTTACTTATATAATAATGTTAATTAGCTCATCCATACAGTTAATTTAAGGCGCGGTTCCGTCACCGACATGCGGCAGCGACACGTTGGTTTTTGGAACGAAGTTCCTTATCGCGCGTCACGAAAGGGGGCTAGACGGAAAAAATTAAGACCAAAAGTTGTAACGACACTTTTTGCTATAGTTGTAAGCCGTGCGGCGTGCGCGTGTTTCTCTGTCTGTCTCTCTCTCTCTCATAGAAAGCAAGGAAAGGAACTTCGTTCCATCCGGGTGTCCCTTGACACCTCTCAAGTTTTGGAACGAAGTTCCTTAACGCGCGTTGTGAAAGGGGGCTAGACGGAAATAAATCTCACGAAAAGTTGTAACGACACTTTTTGCTATAGTTGTAAGCCATCCGGCGTGCGCGTGTTTCTGTCTGTCTCTTTCTCTCTCTCTTTATCATAGAAAGCAAGGTAAGGAACTTCGTTCCATCCAGATATCCCTTGACACCTCTCAAGTTTTTGTAAATTTTAGGTCCGTACCTAAAGGGTAAAACCGGACTTTATTACTAAGACTCATTAACATTATCATCATTTTTTTTTCACAGAAAATCCACGACCTGATTTGAACCTACGAACTTGGGATAGACAGTCAGGCCACTGCCACTAAGCCACCAGTGTTCTCAATCTCAATCATACCTTGATAAAGTTAGTCTCTCACTGTACCTAATAACTGTTGCTTATTCTGTTGCGCGTTATGTACACTAACTGTTACATAGTCTGTGTCCGCCTGCCGACTGCCGTCGCTAAACTTTGCTAATATTTATTAAATCTTGTTCTATCTTATTTGGAGTTGACGACTTCATTATTACTTACAAGCAGGTACTCACTCGTACTCTACAATTAATCTTATAAAGTCATTCTCTTCGTTAGATCATTAAGATCCTTTCAGCATACTACACCTTTCTTCATCACTTGGCCAAAGATTGTAAAAATTCCAAAAGCGGATGTGCACAAAATGGTTTTCAGTATAAAAAGGCACAATCTAAATAATATACAAAGCTACGTATAAGATATTCAATTTCATATTCAAAATATATTTATTCAACAAACTCGCAGACATAATTCTAAAACCACTCTCATTGAAGTAATGAAAAACCTTTTTTGCTTCACACAAAAGTTTCACAAATGTGTCCGGGTATTTAAAATATTATTTGGCGAAACGCTAAGAAATAAGGGCCGCGACACACGACCGCGATGCGGGATTGCGTCGCGGCACGACACAGCGTCGGAATAAACAAAACCGAACGCTTTTAGACGGCGTAGTGCTTCATCCCAATGATGTAATTTACGTTGCGGACCGACGTTGCACCATAGCAACGTCACGATGTGCCTTACATCATAACTTTAACACTAAATACTGAATGCGGACACAGGCTTTACAATAGGCTTTATAATACAATAAACTCACATTCCGTGTGTACCGTCCTTATAAAACCAACAAAATGAATCAGTTTAAAAAGCAATTCACTTTAAAAAAGTCCATTACACCGTAAAGTTTTAATTCAATAACCGGTGCACGTGTAAGTTGGGTTATTCCCGGGATCCCGGGTCTAATCCCGGGATATCTCCCCGGGATTACAAGTCACGAGTTACACCGCTGCCGCTTACGAATTAATTCGACCATTATGTGTAATTTACATAGGTTTGTTTGGTTATGTCGGAACTTTGATGTGGGTAGTCGGGCTTGCCTTGTTTTGATGTAATTTGTCAAGTTTGTGCGAGATAGTGTCAATGAGCCGGCTGGCGAGCGAGCTGCGGCCCGTTACATAGACTTCGTATTACATAGGTACTTCGTCAGTACATTATGTACAGTAAGAAATGATTATGCTTGATGTTATCTGTAGGTATCTAACTGGCCTTATCATTACAGCCATGTTATAGCTTGGTACTTGGTATAAGACAATTTCAAAGAACTTCGAAAAAAAGAAAAAAAATATTGTGTCTCAAAAGTTCAACAAATACAGCGGGTTCTCAAGTCGACGTGTAACTAGATAGGACACTAGCATGTAATTTGCAAGCGAGTCGCGGCCTCGCTCGGCTGTCCTAAAAAAACTCGCTACAAAAACGTGAAATTCAGACCATCCTTAAGAAAATACCTGCTTAACGGGAACGTTTCCTTGTCGCTCAAGCTTACCCGTTTGTAACAAGTGTGGATCTTTACCACCCGCCCGCATAAACACCGTGAACCCTACCCTCGCAGCAATAGAGGCGATATCTCACCAACGAGACGCATAACTAAAATTGCCGGGTCATATGAGAAAAACAACAAAGTTACGCGCGTCGCGTGAACCGTGTTTACATATAAATAGGGATGATAATGGCTTGTTTGAGGCGCGCGGTAAGTTTGCGAAGTGATATGAGAACGACTCTTCGTTACTGTGAAGCGCCGTGAAGAGGCGCTTTGAGAAAACTGTTGAATGTGCATTTCGGAGGTTTTGTACCGCGCGTGTCGAGTGTGTCGTCAACATTCAAATTACTGTAATTACAGTAAAGTTCACGATAAATTGCTAAATATACTGTTCGAAGGCTCCACATAAGTGGCGTAGAGATGTTCAAAGTGAAAGTCAAAGTCAAAATAGTTCGATTCGTTAGGCTACAATTTATTTTACGTGTTCAGTGAATGTAGGTGTAAGTTCTAACACTGACTATAGCTAAAAATATTCTGACAAGAAATTTGTTTTGATTTATTTTTAACTAGCAACAGCGCGCGGCTCCGCTTGAGTGGTACTACCCGGATAAAAAGTATCTTATGTTTTATTCTAAGTCTTAAACTACGCGTATTCCAACTTTCATTCAGATCCGTTCAGCCGTTTCAGCGTGAAAGAGTAACAAACATTAAAAACAAAATTTCACGTTTATAATATTCGTAGGATACTTTTTAGACAAATGTGATTTCAATTATACTCGTACTCTCAGAACAATCTAACAATAGAGATCAATTTATGGGAAATTACAAAAAGAATTAGATGACGTCATTTTAATATTAATTTATATCACTTGTATTATACTCGTAACATCTCTTTTCTCCGCTACGGTGGACGCTGTTCTTTACCTGTTGCAACGCACTCGGCAGCACGCCGTGTCCACCACAGACCGGTGCTAAGACGACACTTAATTCTCATTTTATTCCTAGTTTCTCTGAGTCGTATTAAGGCTGACCCTCATAAAATCTCGTCCTCGCTAAAGCCTCGCCTACACAATCAGCGTCGATTTGCTTCACAAAGCAGCATGAATATGCATCTAACATTTACAGTTCGGGCGCGATAAACAGTATTAAATGACTTTTTTTCTGTGACCACACTGGCATTCATTCAATATAATTGATTAGACTTTTTTAATCTATCTCCTTGTGGCCATATTTTGACTTTAATAAATGTAGTCAAAGTCTATGTACATAAAGGATTGATTCAGGGGTAGAGATAGGCCAAAAAAAAGATGGGTAGATTGCGTGAAGGATAATATGAGCCAGAAAAGAGTGAGTACTGAGATGACGAATGACAGAGGGAAATGGAAGATCACATGTTGTGCCGACCCCATGTAACGTGGGAAAAGGGCAGAAAAATTATGAAATTAGCTACCTGTAGTATACTTTAAATTCTTTTTCTGATATTGTCATTAGTATTTTCTAAACTAGTGTAGTGAAAAACTAAAGTGCACCTATGAGGCTTTAACAATTTTTTTGGAATTTTAGATTTAATTTTATAGGACTTGATGAGTTGATTCATAGACAAGTGGCAGTCGCTTAGAAAACTTCAAATAATACTTCTTAGAGGACGGCACTATCCATCGATCAGATTGATCTTCATTCGTATGCTTTTGTTTACGCGCGAGTATCTGACAGGTTTTATGTCTAGTCTCTTGCATAAACACGACCACGTCGGGTCGCGCCGACCTGCCGACCCGCCGTTAGTGCTGTCTGGAGCATACATTATTCATCAGCTCAACTTTTTTTTTCATAATTTTCTCATCGTATATAATTATTACCATCTATTATCGGACAATACCTTTTTCAAATAGGGGTATGTGATACGTTGTAATACTACAAACTATGTATTTGGATGGATCTTTGACTACCTCCCTTTAGATATATTCAATGATCTATATATTTTTATATATTTCTGTTCTAACTCATAAATTCTCCCAACTTAATTTATATTTATTATTAAAATAATGTCGGCGTTTGAACCCACTTTATTTAGTAAAATATTTTTACCCTTATTTTTTTGTTTTAGGGTGCTTTTTCATTGAATCTAAAGATGTACGTTCAAGTTAGATTGCTATGTGACTGTAAATCCACCTTACGCAACTTTAAAAAAACCTTTAATCTGCAACTACTACGTCGTAGCAGCGTAGAGGCTCGTAGCAGGTCGTAAAGGCTCGTAGCAGGTCGTAGCTGTCGTAGAGGTCGCTCAGCTGATCTGGAAATAGTTTCCCAATTTCCTGGAGTCCAGGAAGCAGCGCCTGGTGGAGCGATCAGTCAGACAATCACCAAGTCGTTAGCCGCGCGAGGGTCCCGGTACGGACCCGAGCCCGCTATCGGGACCTCCGACAGTTACCTTTTTTGACCCAAACTTTTCTAAACTCATTAAGATATATCGGTGAACATGTTTATCAGGCCCCTTATTACGTCACTCAAAAAAAGTTAAAGTAGTAACATTTTTTTTTACCGCTATAGAAATGCATTTTTGGTAACAATAGCGGTGGTAATGGCAAAAATTGTTTTTTTAACTAAACATAAAAGTCGTTGGATTAATCTGAAACGTGAGTAGCCTATACAAAATGTCAAAAAATCGGAAATTACGAATGTAAAAAAAATTTGTTACGTTCAGGCGAGTTTTTTTTTTATGTCAATAAATATACTCTTGTTGTGAAAAATATCAATGCAATGTGTCTATGCTTAAATTCTTAACATTTCTGCATCTTTTATAGAGAGCATATAATTTCTATGTAAATTGAGCACGTGGTCAATATACAATGCACACAGCTCAAGTAAGTAGCGGCTCGCGGAGAGCCCTCGCCCGCTATTAGCACTTATCTGATGCGGCGAGGCGCTCTGCCACTCCTCACTCCACTCGGGCACTGCTTTTTCGTATGTCAGTCAATAAATCGCTTTTTTACCCGACTGTGAAGCGAAAAAAGAGGGTAATGTATTTGTTATAGGTACTTTATGTCGAACGTCATATTGTGCCCATGGTAAAGCTAAATCTTACTAATATTATAAAAGTGAAAATTTGTGTGTAGGTATGGATGTATGGATGTATGTTGTTTTCACGGTGAACGGATCTGGATGAAATTTAGCCCATTGATAGATTATAGTCTGGAATAGCACAGTTTACTTTTTATCTTGGAAAATTTACGGTTTCCATGGGATAGATTTGTTTTTGTCTTTCAAGGGGCCACGCGGGTGAAGCCGCGGGTGGAAGCTAGTAAGTACATCAATATATTTGCGATTCTCAGCGTGATAAATATTGAAGCATTGACAAAGCAAATACAAATGCCATTTGCGATCACATATCCTAATGGTGACCGCGCTGAACTACATTTACAAGAGACGACTGATAAGTGATAATGAGTGTGATCATAACTAAAGTTTAATGCAAGGCAGTGAAACTTTGGGGATTAAACTAGTGAAGAATGTATCCACTCAGTAGCCTCGGATAATGTTATTACATTCTATGAAATAGGGATGGGCTATACCTGTTACTAAAAGGGGAAATACGGTGTAGTAGCGCCGACCGGTAAATTGAACCACTGTGGACTTTATCGGACTATTTAGGACTTTATATCAAGCTCTTACTATCCAGTATTTAATGGGGTTCCACTGAATAAACCGTGAAACTGCTTGAAGTAAAAATATTCAAGATATGATTTTAATTTTACTGCAAAATTCTAAACTGTACCCCTAGTATGAGTTTTTGATTTACGAAAACTTTTTTCGAATAGTATCCTTTCATACATTTTCCTCCATCGGAAATGTTAAGGAACTAAAATAAGGTCGATAATATCGAAAATATTATGTAATCGGTAAAATATATTGTAAATCAAGTTTTCACGATATCGACTTTATTTTAGTTCCTTAAAATTTCCGATGGAGGTAAATGTATGAAAGGATACTATTCGAAAAAAGTTTTCGTTAACTATCAAAAACTCATACTAGGGGTACTCGTTTACTTTATTGAAAAAATACAAAACTTTAGTCCTCACATACTTCAGCTTTATAACAAAAGATTTTGAATAAACTGAACATTGTGATAATAATTTAGAACGATACTTCAGGTAACACTATAGTGATAATGTACAATCAATTTATAATATTAGTTGCATAATTATCTTGTTATTTATTGAGTCTTTGTAATCTCGAAAAGTTAGACAAGTGTCCCATCTCTAGAGCGGCAGAGTTGCATAGCAATAATGCCGTGACCGCCGGCATCGCGTCGGCTCTACTGCTCTGCTTGTCCCTAACATGGCGGTGAACTTGTCTGTGACGACCGTCAAAAATATTATTTTATTGTTATTTCTATAAATGCACTGTGTTAGAATTATAAGTATTGTCAGCTTTAAATTTTTATTTTCCAATATTTAACTAGCTGACTCGAATGACACTTATCAGATACGATAAAAAAGCAATTTCTAATTTTTTTCCGTAGTTTTCAATTTTTATTGGCAACATTTTGTATTCTTAAAAACTTTAGCAACGAACACCGTTTTATTTTCATTAAAATTAATATTGTTTTTCCGTTGTAATTATTATAATGATGAGCACCGCTTTCTATAAAACTAGGGTTTGAGGAAGACGCTTAAATATTAAACTCCAAGGAATGAAATATTCGCGAGCTGCACTAATGCCCGGCGGATTACTTGGAGAAGCAATCTGAATTATTAAGACAACCGCGAGCCTGTCATTATTGTTTTCTTCAAGTTTTCAAATAAAATTCGATCACTTCCGCGTTTACCCTGCTTATACCTCCACCTGCAAACCGATAGAACTTTGAACTATCTTGTTTTGAAACTAAATATTGAATCCTAATTGAAGGTGAAAAAAAGGTAAAAATATAATGCTAAAAAAGTCGGTATGAAACTTACCCCATACTTCAATCTTCCCCCTAAATCATATCCAGGATACTACAGGTAGCTCTCCCTTTGAAGCCAAAAAACATTCCTTAAAGCCATAAAAGCTGAGGTGGTATTCGGGATCTGCGTGAAGTCTCTTCGGGAAGTGAAATTCTGACGAGTCGGCAAGGCTACATGTATGAAAAACACTGTCACCCTTTCAACATACATTATTATCATTTTACGAAAAATAACTATAGAAACGCTATAAAAAATTGCGAAAGGTATAATAATACTACTTCACACTTGCAACCACACGTGTACTACCGAATACACTATCAGTGAGCTAAAGACTCCGTGAGGGGTGAAGGCGGCGGTGCGGGGGGGGTGGGGGCGGCCATCAAGAACACATGTCCTGTAACTGCCTATCGGCGACTTCGCGAATCTTTCAATCGTTATCCTTTTATGTGATGTGTGGTGCAGGCGACAGCCGATAAGGTATTAAAATCTATATCTATACATGTATTAAAATTTCTTAATAAACTTTAAAGAGCAAAACCATAATCCTGACTATCAACCAACCATAAACCAGTGATTAATATTCAGTGAATAGGCCGAGCAATGAACAGACAGACAATCTAAAGTTCAAATGGTCACTTTAACCGCCAATCCACTTACAGTTTTTAAGTTACATTTGATTCAACCACTGATGATACTTCTTTTGTTTCTTATAGTGACACTGAGTTCTATCGAACTGAATGTGGTGAAAAGGTAAAAGTGCGCCTCATAACCTCAAAGCATTTCGTGGTACCATTAGATGCTACTTTTCCCCAATTACATTATTATCCGAGTCCACTTTCAAAGACTCATAAATCCCGTAGATATATTTATACAGTTTATTCCCAACTCAGCTTATGTCAAACTTGCCACAATTGGCCATCGATTGGGCCACGTACAAAATGAAAAACAAATAAATTTCAATACGCGTTTGCGTGTGATTTGGACCACACAGCGGGACAAATTCTCAAGCAGCTCTTAGAATTGATAGCGGTTACCTCGGGCCCGGCGCCGGCGCCGCGGCTGCGCGAGATTTATGAAATGACGCCGTCACACGCACTTTCAGGGCGATCGAACCCGAGATACGGATTAAGTAGCTCGATGATGGAGAGAGGGAACTCTCAAGTTTGTTCAGTGGAACAAGTGACCATCGATATAATATGTCAATGACATAAGAAATGAGAATTAAAAAGCTAACGCCACGATTTATCTTTGTTGCACTAATAATAGTTCATCATCATCATCATCAGCCTGTAGCAGTCCACTGCTGGACATAGGCCTCCCCTAATAATAGTTGTAGTTGTTATAAAAATGTTACAATTACAATATTATGCTATAACATTAATTATATTCAAAACAGAAAAGTAAAAATAATAAAACGGGGCCTCACTACAAGCTCTCGCTAACCATCATGTTTGAGAAACGAAGTAACACTACTTCAGTATAAACTTTACATGTGATGGGAGGATATATCAAAGTTATATTACTTCGATATGGCCCGAAGAGCTTGCGGTAAGTACCCGGATGTGTAATTAAAGACATTCTCACAAGTGGCTTTAAGCTTTGTAAATGTGATCCTTCACCTCTTTAGACTTGATATGTTGAAATCAGTAAACACTGTTGAGGCGTGCGCCGACAGTGATGGACGGAGCGGAGCTCGCGCCGCACCCGGAGTGACGCGGCCGGGGTACCTTCAGTAAGATAAAGGACCTTATATACTACATTAGTCTTACCGTCCGAAGAGGTTCGTGTAAATAAAAAAAAATATATATATATGTTCACGACTGTAATCCCCGGGCTCGGTAGATATCTTCCTCAGATCTTTAGTTACTTAGATCTTTGAGGATATCTAAAGAGGGTAGTCAGAGGCACGTCCAAACATGACATTTGGTACATGCCCACATTTTTCACAGTAGTTAGTATTCCGTACGTGACAGGTTGCAAGTCCATCGCCGCTTATAAGAATACTAACATATGACACACACCTTCGAATTTTTGGTTCTAGGATATGCCGGTTTCCTCACGATGTTTTCCTTCACCGTTTAAGAGCACTGGCATTGCGCACATAAATTTTTCGAATGGAAAAACTCATCGGTGCACGACCAGGTTTGAACCCACGACCTTCGGATCGTGAGGCTGGAGTGCTACCACTGCACCACCAGCGCTCTTATAAAATAAAACCTATCAATTTTTTTTTTAGAATCATATATCCCGCCTTACCCTAGCCCTGTATAAAAAAAATAGTATTGTATTTCAACTGAATTATTCCCGCCTGTCCCTCTGCTATCCGGTGGGATAGTTGGGGATCGAAAGTTTGATCGGTCCCCCTTCCGTAGCAGGGGTACAGGTAGGGCTCTTTTTTAATGAAAAAGTTTTATCTCTTCCCCTTTTTATTACTGGGGAACAGAACGTCATGCAAAACATCGTAAGACAAACATATTTACTCGTATCTATGTACTTATCACTATAAATTCCTGTCTCACATTTCGTGCACTTGACACTCGTATTAGTGTGCCTAGTAGTAGGGTGGGCTGGTGTGCGAGCGCCCTTAGAGGTGCGCATTCGGTGTGGCCAAGATAAATGGTGCATGTTGATGTCGGTTTTTGTACGCGGCGTGACCCGGCGGCGCGCGGGCCTTTGTCATGGAGATCCCTTGTTTATCTGCCGAGCTTCAAGAATGTAGTTTTGAACCTCGGTTAAGAAATATTTAACTTTATCGGATAATTTTCTATTGGTGTAACTGGTTCTTTTAGTAATTTTTTTCTCAACAATTCCCACTTTCATTGCGATTTTATTGAAAAAATATTTTTTTTTTATACGCGGCGAAGGGCTTACAACCTTACACGGACAAAATACTAACTACTGTGCAAAATGTTAGCATGCACCAAATGTCACGTTCGGACGTGCCTCTGACTACCCTCATTAGATATTCTCAAAAGATTTAAGTAACTAAAGGTCTGAGGAGATATTTACCGAGCCTGGGGATTACAGTCGTGTGAGTGTTTTGTGTAAATATATTTTGACTTTGACTTTGAATATTTGTTAACTTATGAATAGGCTGTGAATAGGACAAGTAGCTTGTAAAATTAATAACAGAACAAATATAAATAGGTTTAGCAGGAAAGCGTTGATACTCGTACCTAGAGCTAGTGCTACACAAGATCCAACTTTTGCAATTACATCGACTTAGCTCGTAATTAAATATTCTGTAGGTAATAACATTGTTCTGAATAAACTATTTTAAAACTTTCTAAATTATGGTATGATATATTGTGTCATAGTAATATTTAATATTTAGATATCCCAGATTTATAAGCGGACAAATATTAGACCACGAGCACCATAATAATATCTAATGTTCCATAATCTTATACCTTTGAACGAGCAACTCTTGTTTAAACTGAATCTCGGAAACGGCTCCAACGATTTTCATAAAATTTAGTATATGCGGGGGGTTTCGGGGGTGTTTAATCGATCTAGCTAGGTTTCATTTTTTGAAAACGTCGTTTACCAAAAAAACCGAGCAATTCTCTGTCACCCAGGTACTTATTTTAATTTAAAGTCCTACCTTAGTACGTACCTACCATCTTGTTACGCAAATACTTAAAATTAAATATTGTTATTGTATTAATGGCAAGAACGGGTCTCCTCACAAAAGCAAATGACTCCAGAACCAAATGTAGGTACTTATCCTTTTTAAATAATTGCAACATTTATTATTTATTTATTGTTGTCCAAGCCCGCCGACTGCCCGGGGTCAACATGTACATCTATCGGTGTGTTCCAATTCGTACATCGTAATAAATTGGATAAAAATATCCGCAAACATCCATCGAATCCCCAACCACACATGCCCGTGTCAATCGGCCCATATCAAGCTGTTGCCATCAACTAGCCGCCATGCCAAAACCGACCTTAGAAACATTCAAATATTGTTGAAAATAGTTTGGGTAAAATAAGTATTATTAGGCTAGTAACACACCTGCGCTGGGTCATCCGTCAACCGATAAAACGAGTGTCACTGTCAGTGAATGTTTTTACAACATCGATAGTGTAATTGGAATCTGTTGTTGTTCCATAATAAATTGGTTCAGTAATATTTTAACGAGCTCGCATTTTATCAAAATAAATATTTCATGTGACAGATCTGAATTTCAGAAAGTTAAAACTGTGTTCCATTTTACACAAATTACCGTTTTGAGAGCTGTATCGAGGAATTACATCATTTTATTAAAAAAATCTGTTTTTTGTTGAAACTAATAACAATGAAAAGCTTAATAAGAAAGTTATTAGTTCAACTGCTATTCATATTTTAATATAAAATCAGAATTTACCTGTTTTTTTCATAGTCAAAGTCTCAAAGAGTCAAAAGTCTTATTTTGTCCCGCGTAGTTTTCAAACTTCCGATGCCTTTAGCTAAACTTCCATTAAACGCGCTCCGCCCGTGTACACAGACAGGGCTCATTTGTCGCGAATGAACCTATTAGCCGACACTAGTCGTCCCGGTAATTGGACAAACTGTTTGATCGACGAGACGGTGTGTACTGAGCCTTACAGTTAAATTCCCCAGGACAAAAGTCTACCTTATCACAATGATATAGAAGTCAATATCGAATAGCAAGGTGCCGGAGAGTATTAATTATAGATGCAGCGAAATGTATATTGTATGACTAATACTTAAGAGTGTTTTTAGCGTGGGAGGGTAAAATTTAAGCTACGTGATTCCAAATTTTTAACAGAGCAGGTCAGACGCTCAATTATTATGATTATGCGAGAGATCGCCTTCGCTTAGCGATTTTTATTAATATTTTGAAACGAGGTCAATTTTTATAAAAAACCTCATTAAAAAACACCAAAACATCTATTTCCAGCCACCACGAACCTCTAAAACAACAGCCATAACAGCACAAGTGACTCGTAAAATGATATGGTCTAAAAGTCACGCAATAAAATAGCCAGATTTAATATGACTACGTCCTGTGCCAAATGACTAGAGGAAGGCAGTTATTGCGAGCTTCCGCGACTCGCCTTTGTCATCGTCGCCTTTGGAGCCGCCGGCGCCTCCGCCCGCGGCTCCCACTCGCAGATACCTACCCAGTGCTCAAGCACAACGTTGTGTAAGACTACTTACTTATATTTACTAATAACTAGCTGTTTCCCGCGACTTCGTGCGCAAAAATTCATTAATTATTACACCTTGGGTTACATTATTGTAGTTTTAGTAAGGATCCTTAATTTTTTCTAGTAATAAATATATATATAGCATTTTAATGGTGAAAAAATTTTTGAAATCGGTCCAGTAGTTTTTGAGTTTATTTGTTACAAACAAAAATACAAAAATTTAATAATACAAAACTTTCCTCATTATAATATTACCTATTGTCTACCTATGTCTACCTATTGTCTATCTACATAAACATTTTATAATGAGAATACCATAAGATTATACGTGGTTCAGTTACATAAAACTAAAGATTGCTATTCTAACATTAAAATTCGTGTACCACTTTAGTACAAAATGTAGTCTCTGCAGTTCGCTCGAGTACAACTAAGGAGTTCAGTGCAATAGTTGTAAATTATGAATACGGACTGTGAAAAGAATCTGTAATTAAAATTATATTTAAGCTCCAAACGAGCGCAGTCGGAGGTTTTAATTCAGGAAATCCATTTGTATGATAAACGTAGCCTGCTTAGTGCACAGCTTCCGAGCGCCACTTGCACCGAGCGGTTAGCTCAACCTCTCTAACCTAGGTTTATATCATTTGAATACTTTTATATCTACTGTTTTGTATGAAAAACTTGTACCATCACTTAAAATCATCAAAGTTAATTTGGCTTTACAAATAATCACCAAAAATAGTAAAAAAAACAATAATATGATTTATTACAATTTATAAAATACATAATGAAAAAGTTGAGCTATCTAAAGACCGCTACAATAATTGATCTATAGATCATTCACTATCAGAGGGAAGTGCCTTACAAATCACAAAATCATTAAAAAGTCAAAAATTACAAACATACTAATTGCTAAACCCTTTCATTTACGGAAACATTTAAGCCGAAACTGGAATACAAACGAGACAGAACACATTAGCGAGCGTTAACCGCAGCGAGTGAGGTGTAATTAGCCCCTCGCCTCGCTCGCGCGGTGCAATGGAGACGTACAGATGAATTTTAATGTACGCATTCACTAATGGCTCCTTGAGAGACTCGGGCGGAGGACGCGCTCGGCGCGGGGCCGGGGCGGACGCGGGCTGAGTGCAGCGAGTATGGATAGTTCTACACTACTACAATACAGTTCAAAGAAAGAGATATGTTTTTAGTTCATGTGAGGGCATGTTACGATTTAGATGATTTAGATGTTAATCGATCTATTGGTTCATGTTAATCGATCAATTGGTTCATGTTAATCGATCAATTGGTTCATGTTAATTTTTTGTATTATATTAAAAAAATACAGAAAATGTAAATGTTTAAAAAAACGGTTAACAATAAAACAACTTCATAATAAAAAAACGTCTTTACTATTCACTAGCTGTCCCGCCAGCGACTTCGTTCACTTAAAGTATCTAAACTGAGTTTCAAACACATCACACAACTCATAAAAATCCCATACTAACTTTGACACCCCATTTGACCCCTTTATGAAGGTTATATTGAAAAATCCTGAAACATGTGTCCATTTGTTTTGCATTTAGAGTACACAAACAAAGTTTCAGACCAATCGCACGACCCGTTAAAATCTTCCCATACAAACATTGACCCCACATTTGACCCCTTTTTGAAGGTTATATTGAAAAATCCTGAAATACGTGTCTATTCATTTTGCATTTACAGTACACAAACAAAGTTTCAAACCAATCGCACCACCCGTTAAAAAGTTCCCATACAAACATTGACCTTATATTTGACCCCTTTTTGAAGGTTATATTGAAAAATCTTGAAACACATGTCCATTCATTTTGCATTTACAGTGTACAATCAAAGTTTCATGAAAATCGCTCTACGCGTTAAAAAGTTTCATACAAACGTTTTCACCCTTTTTCACCCCCTTAAAGGTGGAATTTCCAAAAACCCCGCCTTAGTGGGTGGTTTTGTTATAAAAGGAAACCACCTTCCAAATTTCAGCTTTCTAGCTTCAGCGGTTTCGGCTCGGCGATGATCAATCAGTCAGTCAGTCAGGTTAAGCTCTTATATAGATATAGATTTAAATAGCTAATTAAAGTCTGAAACAAAATGGCGGAGGTAACGAATTGGTCTGACACTTTGTTAGCATCTCGTACGAGTATATACTGACGCCTCAAGGCACCAAGGAACTTTTTTGAGAATTATCCTCTCACCACACTGGTGACACCAATGTACTCGGAAGAAGAACCACCAGCAATAGTGCTTCAACTAGCTGTCGCGACAGGCTTTGTTCGTAGTACATGGACCATGAGGCGTCCTTTGTCAAAGTCAACTGCAAATTACTGTTTTAATAAACACTTTAGGTGTCTACCGAGCCTGAGGATTACATTCGTGATCATGTTTTTTAAACTTAAAAGATCAAATCGAAATGTCAAAGTTCAAAGTTCAAATATTTATTGCATTAATGTTACACAATGAGGTCTTAAAGAGTAGTTTTAATATGAGTCCGGATAGGGCACAGCTTAAATAACTATAAATATACCTAAAATTAAGAAGGGCATGTAGGCTTAGTACTTAATGACATATCCTTACTCAAATAACCATTGACTAACTGTTTTGCTTTCACTGTGTCATCGACCGAACGACTTCGCATTGACCATCTCAATACTAGTTGGGGAATTGGTGGGATCTGCGGGTAGTTTTGAAATGTTTTCACTACATCTATTAATTCTTTGTTAACCATCTTATTGTTACGTGATATTTGTATAAGGTTATTTGTAGAACTTTTGTACACGATTAACATTAACTGACGCTCGAAGCTCTATGTAACTTATCTAAACCTAAGATGTTTCTCATAAAAAGTTAAATGTAATTTCTTCTTTGGGAAATAAATATTCTTTAAACCTATATACAAGTTTTTGTAACTGGGGTTCAAAATAAAAAAAAATATATATAATATCTGATTTGAAAAAAAAAGTTTCATAGCGGTGAACATCGCTTAATTTACACGTATTAATAGGAGCAACTAAGCCTACACCGCGTTTCAATTTGTTGGAATAGTTAACTACAGCCACCATCGACAGTTGCCGCGACCACAGACAACGCGATCGAGATCAACAATCCGTCAAGCACCGCAAACTTGATTGCACGCATGCCATGTAATACCAATATTACAAAAATACTGGTCAAAACTATTATTTATTGCAAAAATATAATATATCTATATAATATATCCGACTGAACGCAACTGAAAATAGATTTTTACAGCCGCCATATTGATTTTTTTGACAATTTGTACAGCCTATGCTACTCTTGTGATCCAGATGAATCCAACAATATCTCATTTGTCAAAATCGGTCCATCCGTTTGGGCTATAGCGATAGACAAAGGAACTCACATACATACCACTCAAAACACATTATCCTCCTTTTTCGCTTCGCAGTCGCGTAAAAAATCTCATAACTCTACCAACGACACTGGTCTCTAACGTGTAACACCGTGCAATGACCCCGTAACCTAACTCAGTTATTGTTCAGTACGCAGTCAACAGAAAAGTTTGAACAATATTTTTATTTGAAATCTATCTATATCTATATAAGAGCTTAACCTGACTGACTGACTGACTGATTGATCATCGCCGAGCCGAAACCGCTGAAGATAGAAAGCTGAAATTTGGAAGGTGGCTTCCTTTTATAACAAAACCACCCACTAAGGCGGGATTTTTGGAAATTCCACCTCTAAGAGGGTGAAAAAGGGTGGAAACGTTAGTATGAAACTTTTTAACACGTGGATCGATTTTCATGAAACTCTGTTTGTACACTGTAAATGCAAAATAAATGGACACGTGTTTCTGGATTTTTCAATGTAACTTTCAAAAAGGGGTCAAATGTGGGGTCAATGTTTGTTTGTAAACTTTTTAACGGGTGGTGCGATTAATCTGAAACTTTGTTTGTGTACTGTAAATGCAAAACGAATGGATACGTATTTCAGGATTTTTCAATATAACCTTCAAAAAGGGGTAAAATGGGGTGTCAAAGTTAGTATGGGATTTTTATGAGTTGTGTAATGTGTTTGAAACTCGGTTTAGATACTTTAAGTGAACGAAGTCGCGGGCGGGACAGCTAGTATCTATATAAGAACTTAACCTGACTGACTGACTGACTGACTGATTGATCATCGCCGAGCCGAAACCGCTGAAGATAGAAAGCTGAAATTTGGAAGGTGGTTTTCTTTTATAACAAAACTACCCACTAAGGCGGGATTTTTGGAAATTCCACCTCTAAAAGGGTGAAAAAGGGTGAAAACGTTAGTATGAAACTTTTTAACGCGTGGAGCGATTTTTGTAGGAGCGAAACTTTGTTTGTGCACTGTAAATGCAAAATAAATGGACACGTGTTTCAGGATTTTTCAATATAACCTTCAAAAAAGGGTGAAATGTGGGGTCAATGTTTGTATGGGAACTTTTTAACGGGTGGTGCGATTGGTGTGAAACTTTGTTTGTGTACTGTAAATGCAAAATGAATGGACACGTATTTCTGGATATTCCAAAATTACCCTCTAAAAAGGGTAAAAGGAGGTTCAAAGTTATGTAATTTTTTTTATTAGTGTGATTTGTTTAAAACTCAGTTTAGATACTTTAAGTGCACGAAGTTGCGAGCGGGACAGCTAGTATCGAATAAAATAATTCAATATCTGTCATTTAAAGTAATTGAATTGCTACAACAGAACAAGGCCTACGACATTACTTTCAAAGAAACTACAGTAGGTATAACTATCTACGGACCGTTACAAACGATCTATAGATAGCTCAACTGAGATCATTGTCAGATGGAAGTCTCCTTAAGACGCTGGCAGCATTTGTACTGAATTTTGTACCTAAAGCAAATAATATTCTGGTATTATTATTATTTTCAGGGTTCTGTACCGTCTCATGAATTGTGATAGTTAGACAGAGAATTTCACATAATTATTATGACGTATTTCTGTTGCCGCTATAACAGCTAATACTAAAAAACAAAATAAAATAAATATTTAAGGGTGCTCCCATACAACAAACGTTTTTATAGATAATGGTGCGGAACCCTTCGTGAGCGCGAGTCCAACTCACACTTGACCGTTTTTTTTATATTTTCTTTTTTGAAATAATGATAGGTCCCCTTTAAAATGCTCCTCGTGTGAACGCACCCTTACACAATCACATTCTAGGCCATAACTTACATATAACGTATGTACGCTATTCTATTAATTTCTATTTGCTCGCCAACTAAAGCATCTATTCAGCTTAATAAGCTAACAGCACAATGTGTTTGTATTCGTTTATTAATTTGATGTTTATGCGAATATTAGCATCTAGCAGAACTCCACGCGACTCCACTCGCGTTTTGATTTTAATTCAAACTTCAACTCTCTACTGCATCTCTTACAGGTTCAATTTTGGGAGTATCTTAGCTTTTCTAAAAGTCCTGGTGTAGTGGTAGTGGCCTTCCGACCGATCCTTAGGTCGTGGGTTTGAACCCAGTCGTGCACAAATGGGGTTTTCTGTTCGAAACAATTATGTGCGCTATATCAGTACTCTCGAACAGTGAAGGAAAACATCGTGAGGGAACTGGCATGTCGTAATATCTAAAAAAAAATATTCAAAGACGAAATAGTCAATAGTCAATAATCTTTATTCAGTTATATCACAAGGATCATTTTGAATCGTCTTACATACTAGGTGAGTCTAGGTGCCAATTCCAGTCCTATCGCCAGTCCGAGAAGAACTGACAAGAAACTCGCTGGGCCCTAGCGCTTTTTTTGTAATATAGCACGAAATAGTTTGTTTTTTTTTATCTTATAAAAAGATTTAAAAAAATAGTGCTCTAAAAGAGCCTTTGAGCTACACTTTAATCCTTTCACCACACTGGTCCGAAAGAAATAGTGACTTTATAATAAGTTTATAGAGCTTATGGTTTTGGCTGTGTGTTGATCTGTCAGTCATTCCGCCAGTCAGTAACATACGAATTATATATGCACTTATATAAATGAATGTTAATAAAACAAATATTATATCTGTTGTATTTGTTGAACATTATCTGATTAGTTGGTTTAACTTATGTTGTACCTCGCGGCCGCTGGGGAGCGGGTAGAACTTCAGGCGAGCGAAGCCGGGGGCGCTCCTATAATACACTTAGTAAGTGCCGGCCGCTATTACTCAGGCATTCTTCGAGAACTAGAATGATAAGAATACAATTTAATCTAGAATATAGACGAATAACTACCTCATGGAACCGGCAATAAGATAATGCTTACACGAATGAACCTAGATACATATTATTTACTTTTCTAGGTATAAAAGATAACATATATTTGTCTTAATTTTATATAATAATAGGCATTACTATATAGCAGCATAAAGTAGGAAAATAAACATATAATTGAACTAAATAGTATTTATTTCAAAAATTAAAAAACCAGCCTTAAAATAACTGAAAATAGCTTCTGACAGCCGCCATATTACATTTTTTTTTCATTTTGTTTAGCCTATATTACGGGTCGCGACTCGTGGTCCCACTAATTTGACCCACTGGTGGGACAGTGTGTCGATTTAATGGGCTCGTGGTCCCACTGTTTTGTGGGACCATCAGTCAACGTAATGCAGTCGCTCGTGGTCCCACTGATTTGGTCATAAGGGCTATAACACAAATATTTTTTACGTGATAACGTCTTTACTTTTGTCATCTAGGCAAACTCAACGGGTTTTCATTTGTCACAATTTGCCCAGCCGTCGGGCCCTATCAACAGCCAACGGTCCATACACCCCAACCACATTAC
This sequence comes from Cosmorhoe ocellata, assembly GCA_963675405.1. Classification (NCBI taxonomy): domain Eukaryota; kingdom Metazoa; phylum Arthropoda; class Insecta; order Lepidoptera; family Geometridae; genus Cosmorhoe; species Cosmorhoe ocellata. Next base: position 356,243 of record OY776257.1, read on the forward strand.
CCTCCTTCGCTTCACAGTCGGGTAAAAAAACAAATCAGTAAAAAAGCCTCATATTTAAATAAGTAGATAGGCAGGTATATAACGCTCAGTGTACATGTAATAGATCCGTCCGTCAGCGCCGCGCTCGCCGGGAACTGCACAAACTAATACCGCACCTCGCTGTTGTGAGCCAACTTTAATATTTCATCATAGCGTTATTAAATTAATTTGCCGACTATGCATGAGCATCGGAGCAAGATAAAACTTTGATCACCCCCCCCCTCTCACCGCGACCTCCCCCACCCCCTGCTGAGCAAATAATAAGGGTGAATCTGTTGCTCACCTCCGACAAAGAAACCACAGTTTCTAATAAAACTGAAAATATACATTAATCTACATTTTAATTTTGACACACAGGATGTAATAAAACTAGTCCATAATACTAAACACAAAACTCTGTTTATAATTTCATCGAGTGAATAAAAACAATTTAAAAAACAAACTTAACCCACCCTACACCCAGGCCGATCTAAACCGACCCTAAAACTATTACGAATAATCACTACCATCTTTACCCTCAAAACAACAAAGCCAAGACTAAGCTAGCGTTCCCCCGATCCTCCTTTGAGTCCCACTACCCTCCCCCCGCCCCCCCCCCGCCCCCCTTCCCGCAGACTGATATCGAAATATTTAATCAACGCAATTAATCAGAGCGCGGATCAAAGATTCGCCGCGTGATTATTATTTGAAGTGCGGAGTGCGCTGTGATTAGCGGCTGCGGCCGGGCGCGCCCGCGCTATCGCAACTATCGCCCGAAACTTAACCTCGGATATTGTTTTAAGCAATATAATATTGCTCCAAAGACACCACAAGCTCTTACGAACCATCATGTTTCAGCAACGTCACATTTCCAGCTTGAAATAACACAACTTCAATACAATTAATCTAGGTTATGATAAGAAATATCAAAGTTATATTACTTTGATATTGCCCGAAGAGCTTATAGTAAGACTCCAGAAGAGTATTTCTAGGTGCTTTACTAGAACATGGAAAACTTTGTCGTACCTTTGACCGAATCGGGACCGTTTTAGAAAAAAATCAAGTTAAGAGGTAGTACCCTTACCGACACGCATGTATGAACAAAGTGAATGAAGCAAAAGATGTATATTAGGATCATAGTCAGGGAATCCATTAAATCTGCCAACACTTTATGAAATGGGCATAATTTTATTAACTTCACACGTTAGTATGCAACTAAATAAGTTCGTTTGAGCTACCCCATGAAAGCCTCGGTCACGGCTTAGGTTAACCTGTGTTGACCGCTTAACTTGCCAAACGGTCTTCGTTGACTACAAATTATTATAGCTGGAAACAAATTACCAGGTAAAAAAAATTGCCAGCGCTGGGCACCCCGGGCCGGCCGCCCGTGTGTCGCGCCCTTACCGCAGCGGCGGTTAAACGGTTAACTCGCTAATCTCCGTTTTAATTAAGGCTAAGTAGATGGCGCTGTTATGATAAGTTTCCAGCGGTTTTGCTCGACGGCTAATATTGAACCTCACCAAGTAGTTCCTTGAAGAGGTTTAAGTCTTCGCCCAAAGGAGGAATTATTAAGAGGTTTGTTCGTCTTACTACTGATCCTCTCTTGGTTGCTTTGAAAGAGTTGATGTACCTAAACCTTACAGGGCCGCAAAACTGCTTTCATACTCTATTCATATTGAGAGTGTTTGTAGATAAAAGTAGACAGATTTTTCTGTTTTTTTTTTCTAAAAATACGAACGATCTTATTTTGTTCACACTAAAGACTAAATCATGTCTAAAAAGTGACTAATAGCTTAATTCGTCTCTACATAACTTTGACATTTGGGACCTGCAAGCTCACACCGGTAGACAGTCTACAGCGGTCTGTGTCATACCTGGCTACAGCCCCAAGCCTCCAGCGATGACACACAGCGCGGTGACGCGACGCTCGCGACATAACGTGCGACATAAATCTCCGCTTTGTCGCCATTACCGTCTTTTTGTCGCGTAACATTACTGTAATGTACACGTGCTAAGATATTGTTACAGATTGCTCGCCCATTTTTCACGGTGTTCGCGCTTCGAGGATATTAAAATAAAAATGTTTTCGTGTCTTTTCTTTTGTTGAAAGAGTTGGGGTGGGAAGTGGAGCATCTTTCATCGGATGCCAAAAGAAAAATAAGGAATTGTTTATTTGAGAACAGACGAGCCGTCTCCGCGCAGTATATTGCTCAGAATCATCACGATAGCAAACTGACAAGTTTTTTATATCTCTCGAAAAAAATAGCACAACTAAACAAACTTTCTGTGATTTCGTTTGCTTAATGTTTTTTCATACAACTTAACCCTCCCGCTGCACGGTTTAGGTTGAGTAAGAAATTATAATACTTTGCACTTTTATACCCCGCAAGGAAACTGCCCTTTGAATTTAGGATTTATGATACGTCAGTCAGACAGTCAGTCAGTAACATGAAAGTTTTATATATTTATACAAAAAAATTGCATTTTCGAGATGAAAGATTACAAAATGCTGATACATTAAGCCAAAAAGCCTTTACAAATACCCTCATTCGCAGGCTCGCAGGTACTGCCGCTAGATTACAATTTACATAATTTATAATTACCAACAGCACGACATCTTTGTACCCGAGATTATGACGTCATCAATAATTTATTTTTAATTTAACTACAAACAAACCGGAGAATACAAATTGAAAATACTGTTATTAATTATTTAAGCTGTCAGAGTGGCAGCTCGCAATGACCGTCGACCGTCGAGGGTTAAAAACTGTCGAGTGGCGCCCTCTGTAAGCCGCTGATGACGATGATGATTTGAAATGAGCTTTTAAAGATTAAACAAGCTATGAAAACTCCTGGCGGAAGTTTTAAACAGACGAAATAAAAAACGGAGCGTTCTCAAACCAACGCATATTATTTTTTGTACTTACATATTTATCAAAACGCATAACTTTTTATAGAGTGGTCCGATTTTGATATTTTTTTCTATGTACTTACTTCAAAATTGGTCCTAACTTATTTACTTTTTTAATATTCAAGTGGTAAGAAAACATTGAATTTTTTTCGTCCTCTTTGAGGTTGTAAATATTCAAAATATAAATTCATAACAGTTTTAATTCTTTGTACATACATAATTATGTTGAAAATGAAGGCTGAGACGCATACTCTATTATTATTAGTATTAGACGGGTATTTATCGCATTCAAATTACCTTATAAAATAAATACCCGTCTAATACTAATAATAATGTGTTCAGATCGCGTAAGTTTAAAAGTACGCATACTCTAATTATGGGTACAAGTATATTAAAACCGGTGTAAAGTTTTTACATAAAGTATACAATTATTTTTTGTAATATTACGTTAAATCGTTATATTTAACGATCCACGACACTTCATTACAACACGCTTAATGACGGCGAGCCACAAACCTCATTCGACGGGTCGTTGGCCCGAACTAGGTAACTAACGTAGCGATAGGCTACGTCGTAGCAGCTACGGCGTAGCAGCTACGAGTTAAGGCACTATTGGTCATTACTTTTACGGCCTTTTATGTGATACCTCTAGGAATTAATAGCCTTATCTCGTACACTCCATCGCACCCTTCTAAATAGATTTACGTGTGTCGTGTTCTCTTTAAGTGAAGGATGCAGAAGGATGCGATTTTCTTTTTTCAAAGGACTGGAGTAGGTACGAGTACATTAGAAAGAAAGCCAGATTAGAATTTATGGTTAAGGTCTATATGGAAAATTTGAAGATCTTTACGAGCCCTGATTTCTGGCCGAAAGGGGTGAAGTCCCATCGATTCAAGGGCCGCCTGAGCGACCCGTCCCCGACCGAGCCCTAGTCAAGTATATTAATAACTAGCTTCCGCTCGCGGCTTTGCTTGCGAGGTACTTACATAAAATATAGCCTATGTTACCTGGAAATAATGTAGCATTCTAATGGTAAAAGAATTTTTGAAATCGGACCATTAGTTTTTGAGTTTATTCGTTACAAACAAAAATACAAAAATACAAAACTTTCCTCTTTATAATATTAGTATAGATTATGTAGTTTTGCTTTTAAGGAATTTATATATATGGGCCTTAAAATGGGTTCACCCTAGTGACAAACCGCTTTGACTGGATCTCCGTACCGTAACAAACATGAATTGACAGATTTTTCAAGGGATTTTGTTAAAAAGTGGGCGTGTTACGAACAGATCCACGGTCACAATCTCGGCAAAATGTCACAAGTGTTTATAAAGAAATGAAGATAATAATAATAAAGCCAGTCGAACAAAACAAAATGGTTATCTCTCGATACGTGCTTCGAACTGAATTGGATTGAAATTGTTGGTTTAAGATAGCGACTCTGTCAATCCCGAAGTAACCCGAGATACGCGCGGCCATCAGTCAGGCGGGCCAGGGGCCTTACCACGAATTCATAATACATTACCGAATTAGTATTACATTGTTATTTCGTACTATGACCTATGCAAATAGTATGGAAGTAGTGACGTTTCTATAATGGAATCGTTACGGAATCGTTCTGGAAGACTTCGTGGTAAGGCCCCAGGTGGCGCGGGCACCTGGAATTAGATACAAGGGCCATAAGACACGACCCTCGTACAATATTTATCGCACACATAACGAGACACGCCACGGGGTTTTACACTTTAATTTACTAGACATAAGTTTGAATTCGCGCTGCGCGTGCCTGCGCAGTATTTCAACTCGTTTTGCTTTATATGTGAGGGTTTGTGTGGCTTGTAATTTTGTTGGTGTGCTTTAATAGAGCCTTCATTTGAGTTAAACGTCGTTCCGCGTCCGGAATTTAATTAGAGGTGCGACATTACAGCGGTCGTTTCGCTTTACAGTTTTTCATTTAATTTTTAGTTTATACGAAAGTAAACTGTGATCGGAAACGCCTGAGCTTTTATTGAGACTATGAGATGGAAGCGAAAATTTCTGAAAATGTTTTTCTCATATTCTCTTCTAAGTACGAGTACGTCACTTCTGGTTTTTTTTAATAAATTTTGATTGCTTTAGTTTTTAACAAATCAGTAAGCCTTGCATGAACAGAGTCTCTGATGACGTTAATCCTTTCACCACACTGGTTTAATAAACCTAGTAGCACGATGAGAAAGCCAGTATTTTTTTTGTAGCCAAGCGTGTGTCTGCTATCACTAGTGATGTTTTTAAAACACTTCTTTTCAAAAGACTATTGGTAAGAGCCCATACATTTGCAATGCGATCGAGCAGCGCGTCCCGTCCACAGGCTTTAGTTAAGATTCCGGAGCGCGCCGCGAGCCGCTGCCAAGTGTGCAGCCATGAGCCAACACCGAGGGGGCTTTACACTTTTTCGATTTTCGGCTTCAAATGGAAAAAAAATATTCCCTTACTTCACATAGTTGTCCATCAGTCCGTCTGTCAAGATCCAATAAATCAAAACCTATCTATTTTTTATGCTCTCCATTTAAATCGAATCATGATATTAAGCAAGAATAAAGGAAATAATCAAAAAATCGATACATACTCTACAGTATTATCACATAAAAAATGCGTTAAGCAGAACTCCCGGTGCGCAAGTTAGATGAACACTTTCTAGTGTTTATAACATTGACTTCCTGTGGTCCGGACGTGGCGCACGTCACTACCGAGTGCCGACGCGGATCAGCCAAACGAGCATCTCGGTTCGATGCCAGACCTCTAATTAGAGCCTGCACCACGAATAGCTCCTCACATCATCACTAATATAACTCCTGACAATTAGTAAGCCTTTTATTTATAAACTAGCTTCCGCTCGCAGCTTTGGCCGCAAGGTACCTACTTAAAATATAGCCTATGTTACTCAGGGATAACGTAGCATTGTAATGGTGAAAGAGTTTTTGAAATCGGACCAGTAGTTTTTGAGTTTAATCGTTTAAAAAAAATATTAAAAACTTTCCTCTTTATAATATTAGTATACAACGAATCTATACCGCGTCAGGATCGGATCTGAATTGATATTGTCAAAACATCGGGAAAATAAAAAAGGTAAAAAATTAGTAGCCTCGTAAGCGGCAATGTTAAATAATACAGGGCACAATGGAACTCATTAGGGGAGGCCTATGTCCAACAGTGGACTGCTATAGGCTGATGATGATGATGATGATGATGCAGCGGCAATGGGCTTGCAACCTTTCACATAGGTCTAACTACTGTGCAGAAATGTGAGCATATTGTGCGAAATATTTGACGCCAGACTCCTTAAAAAAAAGCCTACCTTGGAGAATTAAATCAACCTGAAATTCAGAGGGTAGGTTTTTTCAGGGTCTAAGAGTACATTCCTAAATCTCAACCTATAACTAATGTTAAAAATTATACAGGTATCAATAGGAATTGAATCTATACTTCTCTCATTTCCAACAATGGCTCCACTATGCCACAGAAGTCTTCAAACAGTTAAATACTTGACACATAATCTAACACCTACTTCAAATAATTAAACTTAACACAAATTACACAATTATGTTGAACTACTTTGGAAAACATTATTTCGAAAATTTAATTTTGAGTTTTAACTGCTAAGTGATAAGGTTCACTTTACAGCGTAGCTTTGAGATACTATATAGATTTTAGCTCCTACACAGTTTACATATTGCTTAGTATACTCGTATATACTGTTGTGTTATTATATACTTATTATATTGGAAATGGCTTCAGCAAAAGCATATTTTTCATATTAATAAGAATAAGCAAACGTATTTTTCTTTGACAAGACATGATTTTTCCATTTTACTTTATGAAAACTAAAAACAATTTGAAATAACAAACCTTTTTCACAGAATAACCTTCGAGCTGCCTACGTGATCTCGTAGCGCTCTACGAGAAAACGCCTACGCCGTAGCGACTGGATTTTGCGGTAGAAAAGTGTACATTTCAAAACGAAATTTTATTAGCAAATAGCCTCATAGTTGAGGAGCCCTGAGCGGAGTGGAACTCTTATCGGAGAGCGCGGAGTCAAAGGAGGTCTACGGATCGGCTTAGCGGTCTCCTAATGAATTCTGAACAGACGACACGCCGAGTCTTTTGCAAAGATACTTAGTAAAATTACTTGCCTGTCGCACCAGCTTCAGGTGAATTAGAATAATTAGGGGCGGAATTTAAGGGTGGGTTTTAGTGTCTTTGCGTCCTGGCAAGTTATATTGATTTAGATAAATAGTTTAATATATTAAACTAAGATTATTCTTTTTAATGTCGACTTGAAATATCATAATTATGACCTTATCAGTTTATGTCCTATTTCTGTAAAAAGCATTCCCTGATTATCTCCACAATTTCCTATCTATATTTTAGGGAACATAATTACTAATTCATAAGTTGACAACGTAAGACGCGAGTCCGGGAAGTACGAATGAAGTTTGCAAGTTGGAATGTAGGGTGACGAGGAGAGTATTAGATATGAATGTGGATGGATACAAGGGTAGAGGTAGGCTAAAGAAAAGATGGATGGACTGTGTGAAAGATGACATGGGTAAGAAAGGAGTGAGTACTGAGATGACGAATGATAGAGGGAAATGGAAGAAGATCATGTTGTGCCGACCCCACATAACGTGGGAAAAGGGCAGGAAGATGATGATGATGATGAAGTTGTGCTGTAAAAAAAATTCAAGAAACACGTTCAATATCCCCAAGATAATTGAAAACGACCGTTATGGTATGGGAAACATTGGTTTTGTAATTGATGTTGAATAACCCCCAATACAGGGGTACAATCTGGCTCATCTACTTCAAGCAGGGTCTATTATACCCCGGCAGGGCACACTCCGGCAGATGCAAATGTCCGCCCGCGGCGATTCCGACTGATTGCCTCGTCTCGTCGGGCGGTACATTATTGCAATTACCAAGTCATTTGCACTTTCGGCCGGTTCCTCGCCAGAGCGCTATTGTGGCGATGGTCGCTTGTTTAGTGATAGTCTAGTTTTTGATATAGTTCGTTAAGTACTTTGTTTAAAATTGATGCTACAAGAATATAGTTTTACTATTTTACCTGATAAAACTAGACTAAAAGTGACTACTGAGATGACGAATGATGGATGATAGGGGAAAGTGGAGGAAGGGAACCTATTGTGCCGACCCCACCAAGTGGGATGAGGGCAGGATGATGATGATGATTTAACCTGAGAAAAATCTAACTGCGTGAATAAAAAAAAATCGTTCCAAGTTAACTGTACTGAACGGGACCGGACCGGACTGGACATGAATGAGCGAGTGATTGCGTCAATGAATGTCGAAACGTTCTAGTTAAAAGAAATTAACCGCATACTAGAGGGTTACCGCATGGCTTAGCAGCGAAATTTATATCAGGCTTCGTGCCTGCATCGAGTTGAACTAACCTCATTAAAGCAACCGGCGCCGGCGTACCTTACTCTGAACTAACTTGTGAGTAATGAGCGGCGCTGGCGCGGCCGTGTCGCGGCGTGTGGGGGCCGATTGTACCCCGGCCTAAAAATGAATTTTAATGGTCACTTTGTCTGTAATAATGAAGACAGGAGCATGTGCGGCGTGCGGCGCCCCGGGCTCCGCTCCCCGCCGCAGCCCGAGGTGCCTCCGCACAAACAGAGAGCGGCTGTCGACAGCGGTAATCATCTGTTTGTGTACTCTTCCTTGGTGTGTTCATATGTAATGAGTTGAAAGATTGCTTTTTATCAATATTTGTACATACGCTTTTTGTTTGCAATTTTAATGTGCCCTGAGTATTTTGAAAGAGAAATGGCTCAGCAGTATTTTTCAGCTATTTGTACAATAAAAGTTTTGTTAAATTTTTGCTTTTTAGGTCTGAAATTGTAAGCACAATAATTATAATAATCTTAGTTCATCATTTTCCTGTCCTTATCCCACTTCACATGTGGTCGGCACAGCTTTTTTTTATCAGCTGTCATTTTACTATTAACTCCTCTCTTACCCTTGTCATCTCACAAGTACACACAAGCCATCCATATTTTCAATCTCTGCTCCCACTTTAGCATTGGGTAGTGAAATCTTTTAAACACCATCTAAAGTGACTTCTAATAAAAATTTATAAATAATTAATGATCTGGGCCTTACCACAAGCTCTTTCAAACCATCATGTTTTTGAGAAACGTCACATTTCAAGCTTGAAGTAACACTACTTCAATACAATTTTTATAGTTCATGGTAATACATATCAAAGATATTTACTTTGATGTTGCCTTGAGTTTATGGTAAAGCTCCTAAATGTTTATCAATGTTTTTATTGCAGGAAAAGAATCCCTATCAATATTATAAAAAGTTGCGAAACTGCTAAGGAATATCCTGGAAATAATGACACAAAATGATAGATGCGTGTGACACACCAGATACAGTCAACAAAAAGCAGCGTCACGCACTCGTCGCGTCACTTGTCACGCTGTCAATAACGAGGGCCGGTGATAAATTCACGACGTCATCCGTGACGCGACCCACGTCACGTCATATCGGTCCCGGAGGCCCGACCGCTACTGAAGGGTTATTTTGGGATTTTCGATTTTTGACGTCGAAGAATTGAAGGGGGCAAATATTTTATTAGATAAATGGTCTAAAGTTTAGTTTGATACTTCGCTATATAACTTGTGTACACTAAAAAATAAAGCAACTTTCTACCACAGATGCGCCATAGTATACAAGCCTGTATGTTTCTAATTGTACATAATATAAGGGCAAAAATCTAAATATTCTAATGCAGTACGTACGCGAGAAATAATATAAACCGATCAGAGAACATAATTTAAATAAAAAAATAAATTTATATGTGGCTTTAGAAATGTTACTTTGAATATAATTCTGTTTTGATCTTTAGAGCGAATGTATTAAAAACTAGTTTCCACCATAAAATATAGCCCATGTTCATCCTAAAAGTTCATTCTTAGCATGGGTGAAAGAATTTTTAAAATCGTATGGGTAGTCAAACCAACTTTACCTTATTATAACATTATAAAATTAGGTTAAAAGCATAATTTTAAGAACTTTTAGCAAATGACCAGCGTCATATGACGTGAGGAGCGGCCGGGCGCCACCTGGCGGGCCCGGAGCCTGGAGCCCGGAGCCCGGAGACCGGAGACCGGACCCTCAGGAACAACTGAATCAAACTCCGAACAGGTGCGGTTTGAATGTTTAAATAGACGCCACGTTTTTCCCATTACGCCCTCTTCCGCCTGCTAAATACTTGGCCCTTGAGGCCACTGTCCGCTGATAGCTGTAATTACTATCTGCCACTGTTCACGCCTGAGTAAACAGTGCGTCCAGTGCGGGACGCGGGGAGGGGACCAATCGCACGCTGGAACAATGGCCTCAAATACCTCGGTCGGTGTGAATGCTACACCGCGACAGATATACTTCTAAAGATAATGTACCTACCTATATACTTAAGAAATGATTAAAACAATAAGTGTAAAAAAAGAAGTAAGAAGTGTAAAAAAGGCTTTCCATTACAAGCCACCATAAAATAATGTTTGTATCTGCCATTGAAACAACTAAAAAAGCGCGAGAATTGTATTCTTTTCCATCTCGCCATTCTGTTTAACTGCAAAAATTAACTTGCTTCAATATGGAGGAACAGTTACAAATTTGGTGAAATCAAATTATTTTTTACTAATTTTGAAAGATATTTTAAACTTTTATTTATAGATACACTGAACAATGCACAAATTCGTAAGCTTCTCTAATGAACTTTCATAAAAAAAGTATAAAGCGTCGTAAGACATACAGAAGCGACGTCGCGTCTGCACTTCGTCCTCCTCTAACGTCCTCTTTCTCTCGCTCGCGCATGAAGTTCGCGTAAAATTTGGCATGGTACCGCTTCAGTGGACAGCGCGCCTCAACGCTTGAGTGTAATTGAATAAGCGTGTCGGGAATGGCAGATGATCGCCGTCGATGAACCACGCGAGCTGATTATTCCACTTTCAAACGAACACTTTTATTTCAGACTCGTGGAATCGAGATTTTTAATTTTGATCCGCTAATTTTACATAGAAACTGCATCAAAGTCCCAGACTGTCACATTCATTCGTTCACTGACATTAGACAACGCACAGCCTAAACGGATAGTCGTAGAATGGAACTTTAGTCATTTTTCTGTTTAGGTTTTTTTGCAAAATAACCATTTTACATTTTAGGCATTTTGGAAATTAGATTTTCTGATCAGGAAGCGACATTTTAAAGGAGGGTATGTTTCTCTTAGTTCATAGAGGTTTACTAAGCAGGGATTTTTGAAAATCTAACTTCTAAAAAGTGCAGCGATAGCTTGTATGATAAAAAATTACGCGACCAAAGTCACGAGGAGTCCCTCTAGTAGTACAATATGATCACGACTCTCAGTAGATATCTGGTCAGACCTCTAGCTACTAGATCTTCGAGGATAATTAAAAAAGGTAGTCAGAGGTACGTCTAAACATGATTGTAGCACAATCAATGTAACCTCCTTTATATATCTACAAAGATAACTAAAGATTAATATCAGAGTACATAGAGATTTCAGATAACCTAACTTAACATTAGTCAATACAGTTTTTATATATTGTAAACAAAAGTATAAAACCAAGTTTTTATAACAGGATACAACAGATCATTAAAGATTATATTTTCCTTTTTAAAAATTTAATTTAAAACCTTCCAATGAACGATGAACCTATGAACGATAAACCTTTGAATGTTCATTGAACTGTGAACTTAGCAATAGTTTGCACTTTGCAACAATAGCATGCACAACACGCGAGAGCGCGGGCTCCGGAGCCGGCCCGTGACATCCGTAATTTAGCAGTAATGCGGCACTCCGGCTAAGTGCTCGCCGCGTTTGAACGTCGCGCTATTTGTTGGAACTGCGGTTTAATGGAGTTTAGTGGATTGCGGCTACTTCACTTACTGTTGTAGAAGTCGGAGGTCTAAACGGTGCGTTTAACATTTGTACAGGAACAATTTTATTGTTGATCTGTTTTCTCTTTTAATTTCAAATAAATGAAAGAGACAGTGTTATATCAGCTTTAGCTACTGCAACACAGAATAAGAGCCAATGGCTAAAGGGTAAAATATATTAAATAGGTTAGCAACACAGAAAAGGAAACGCCAAAAAATCATACAACTTGATACAAATGCGGAAAATAAATATAATGCTCGAAAATGATTTCCTTTTTTCTGGGCAGTCGAGTAAAAATAACATCAAAGACTCCTCCGGAGCAATAAACAAACTGTTTGTAATGATATTGTTAACTGGGAGAAAATATGCCTGTTTCCGAAATATCAGGACGATGGAGCAAAGGAAATAAAATGAAGATGAAATATAAATAAAACGGGATCGGTGCCGGTATCCGGCAATAAAATTAACTCTCGCTATAATATTATTTGCGAGACGGAAAGGAATTCATCGACGCACCGAGCGCGGCCCGGCCCGAGTCAGGGGCGGGAGCGAGTCATGACGCCTGCCTAATAATGGTCACCTATTGAAATATCGGTCACAAGTTTTGGAAATCAATCAATTTGTATATTTTAATAATTACTATTTGACTTCAATGTAAGCACTTACGAACTTTCAGAAGGAATATCCAGAAAGATCAATTTACAAAAAACTAAATTGTTTGTTTAGATAGGAATTCAGTATATTTTTTTTTGTAAATCTGTATTTTTATGCCTTGTACCAAACAATAAAGCCAAAAAAACGAGGCAAGGGTGAAATAACGAGCTTAGAACCAAACAAAGGGAAAGATTGAGTTTTTGCGGCGCCCTGCACGCAGCGTACACCGCACTCCCTGCACCGACTACGCGAAGCTCATTTTTCAAACAAATACACAAACTATCACAATTAGATACATCGATGTATTTGCTTCATGAAAAGTCCCAAGAACCTTGATTTCACTTTAGAACCATAACAGAACAATTTACGTTTGGTAACTGAGGGACACTTTACAGAGGTTTGATTACCTCAGGGTGCCTACGGACTGCTTCTTCTTCTTCTTTCCCTTTTCCCACGCTATGTGGAGTCGGCACAAAACGTTTTTTTCTTCCATTTCTCTCTATCATCTGTCATCTCAGTACTCACTCCTTTCTTATACTCGTATATTATTTCACACAGTCCATCCATCTTTTCTTCCTTCTACCTCTACCCCTGTATCCATCCACATTCATACCTAACACTCCTCGTCACATGACATTTGTCTTTCCTCATAACATGCCCATACCACACTAACCTAGAATGCATAAGGACTATAATAATAATAAAATGTACAAATCACTTAAAAGGTTTCAAATGAAATCAAGTGCAAAGCCCGTTCTAACAAAACTACTCGCTACAAAGCTGAGTGCACACAGTGCCCAAGAATAAACTAATAAAACATCGAGCTCAGTGTGCACTGCGGGCCGCAGCGCTAATTAAGCTGGAAGGAGGTCAGTAAAGCTGGAAATACACTGTACTTAAAGTTATAGACAAAACTAGTGGAACTCTCCCCGACTTCATTCGCGTGATATTTTTTTTCATAAATTTCAACCTCCCGCTGCACCTCTTAGGCACCTTTAAACTCTGAATACTACCTACCCTCCAAATGTCAGCTCTCTAGTACGTGTTTTTGCGTAGATTTTTCAGTCAGTCAGTCAGTATCGAAAGAGTTTGCCTGACGATGACTATACTATTTATGACTCAAATACATATGTACATAGATGAAAATTTACATCGTCAAACTTTAAATCATGAGAAAACTATATCAAAAACTATGAATATTCTATAACTTAGGTGATTTATGTCCTGTGATTTACCTTTTCTTCTTTAAAATCACTTAAGTGATGACTAAAGTGGAGCAATCCTTATCAACGTCTAGTTGAATACAACTCCAGTGTGCCGGCTCCGCAGCACACAGCACACAAGGGAACTAGACAGAATCAAACTGGTCTGTTTGTCGAGTTGAGTCAGCACAAGACTTGTCTTGTCTTGTCTTGACGAGACCCAGATAAAGCTATAGTCACACCGACGTACAATATATACCTACTTGATACTACATCCAGACATTTCACTCAATCACACCAGTTGCAAGTATCTGTCGCAGGCATGCATGGTAAATTGAAACGTAATGCAGCTCGTAACAGCTTGTTTTAGATTGACAAAAACAATATGCAAGCTTCATGTAGAGGTTATTTTTTAAGTTCAAAATGTATGTTTGTACTGTATATTGAATCTAATTGAATGGTAGTATGACATAAAATAGATTGTAAGTTGATTTATGGAGATAGTAGTTAGCAGAACGCTCATAGATTCTGTCTCTAAAGCGAACAAACAAGAGGAAGCAGTATTAACACAACGCTAATAAACAAACTTGTAGTTAAGATTAACTATGCGTTGTACTGCACTTCTTATTGGTACAAATTGATTGAATATTCAGGAATTTAGGAAATACTGACAAGCGTTTTATGTGAAAATTGGTACAAATTCATTGAATATTCAGGACCTTAGGAACTACTGATAAGGTGTTATGTGAAAACTTGTATAATACCTACACTAAAGTGTAAAAATTTCGATGCGGAAAAAAATAATCAAGTCAATCAATCTTTCTTTCATTAGCTTTTATTCTTAAACAGTTATAAAAATGCCGAAAACCCTCATCTACTTAAAAAATGGCATCTATTCAGTGATTTCGATTTATATAAAACTGGATAAGAAATGTTATTGTGAAGGGCGAGAGGAGAGGGCCGAGAGGGCCGAGAGGGCCGAGAGGGCCGAGAGGGCCGAGAGGGCCGAGTGGCACATTTTATGGGTTTTCTTGCGAGCATTCGACCGTCGGATATTACACGTTCGGTTTGTTTGTCATTTTCGAGAACGTACGGATAAATAAGATTGTAAGAGACTCCGTCTTATAATATAAATTGTTAAAAGTATTTGTACAAATTATTGAAAAGCAGCTCTTCAACAAAATTATAATGAAAACAAATATTTAACTTGACATAAATTTACTCGAAATTCAAGTCGACAATTTCATTTCGATCAAACTTTTCATGTAGCAACTTAAAGCGATCTTCATAATTCAATAAGGACCGGCCGGGATGGCAGTCGCGGCCGCCATTACTCTGCACTCCCCTTGTGCATCTTTATACGATATTCGAACACTATTGTAGCCCAAATTATGAACACCTGGTTTAGTAATATAAACAAAAACATTTTTAACCAAAACAAGGCTTAAAGACACCATAAAAATTACAATAATGCCGATTTAAACAATGTATGTGACTGGTATAATATAGATAATAATCTATTAATAAAATAATCGATGCCCTGACTGACTCACTCACTCACTCACTGACAAATTAGACAACGCACAGTATTTTTATATCTATATATTTTAATTAATTGTTTCAGTTTGCGTTAAAGTTTTCTACTTTTGGAAAATGTCTGCACACATTATTATTTTTCAACTCAAAAAACTCTGAACCCAGCAGAAAGGGAATAGTTAGTAGCACGGGCCTTTGTGAAATAACTCGTTTTCTTAAAAACGTCCTGTCTTACACTTTTTAGGGTGAGGCCAAACGAGCGTAATTTTGTGAGTCGTGAGTCGAAGAATTTCAGTCGCGTAATTTCTGCTGCATTCGGTTTCATACAAAAGTCCTAATCCATTCACACGGCGACGCAAAATGAGTTGTCTGCCGACGAAGAAAATTTCTGCGACCAAAATTCTGCGACTCACGACTCACAAAATTACGCTCGTTTGACCTCACCCTTAGGTTAGCAAATAAAAGGCAACAGTATAATTTAACTAATGATTAAAAGTCTGGAAAGTTTGATATTGTAAAAAAGTCTTATTAAGCTATTATAATAAATACCTAAGCTGTCTTCATCTTTAGCTGTGTCAAAGAGTCAAGCCATTATAGTGATCACGCTGCGTACAATTGAATGGAATAGTGATTTTGAATGAAACACTGTGATTTAGAATGGCTGAAGTGATTTACACTGGTTTATAGTGATATATAATCGAGTGAAGTGATTTATAGTGTTACGCCGGAATTGCTTTCCTCGAGTGTAATGTTCGTTTGAGGAGCGCTCATGTGGATGTTGATCGTAAGTGTTGCAAAGCGATCGCTGTGTTTGGGCACACAAGGGCTTTGCATTAACTTTTAGTTTGGATACTGTGGTAAGGACAGTTGGATACGTGGACGCATCATTTTTGAACTACGAAACAAAAAACGTAGGAAGTTTTCAAGCGTTTTTGAATATAGAAATAAATGTTTTTAGAGAACAGTAAGATTAGAAGTCATCTTACAAACCATAATGTTTCACAAATCACATTGAAGTAACACTACTTCAGTACAATTTGTATCGATCACGATACGGAATATCATAAGGCCCCTGGTCATATAATAATATTACTTAATTTGTTATACTTACATGTATTTTATTAAGTTCTTACCAAGACTTTTATAAACACGACAACATCTAACTTTCAATAGATAATAAATAATAATAATAATAATAAATAATGCTGGACAATCCACACAGCATCATCTAGCCCCAAAGTAAGCTACTCAAAGCTTGTGTTACGGGTACTAGATAACTGATATATTGAATACATTATATACATAGATAGATAATTTTTTATTATACATAGAAAACACCCAGACCAACGGAACAAATTTCTGCAGATCGTACACAAATTTGTTCCGTGGCGGGAATCGAACCCGCAACCTCTTGCGTCGCAGGAGGACTCTCACCCGCTGCGCCACAAAGGTCGTCAATATATAAATATAAAATAAGTGTCATAAATAACTATCTATTTACTAAATATTACAAAAATATCGGTTAGAGCATCGTGTTGAACCAATAGAGCAGGTTTGATTCCCGCAGGACCAGAAATTTGGAGTTGCATATAAAATTCATGATAGTAAACATTTACGTGAAGCATACGTAAGTACCTCGGGTAGGGGCTGTCAGGGGACGTCCTGGGGGCACGAAGGGTCCGAGGGGCGGAACAAGGGCTTTGTGTTGCGATAACACATCTAGCCCAATTAGGGACACAAAGCGGGTCTTATTATGAATTTTAATTGCAAATTTGAAAGCCATTTAATATTGATGCGATTTCGGATAACTGGGTCAAGTGATTTAACTCATATATTAAGAGCTTCTGCTTCGCTTTAATATTGTTATCACTTTGTTTAAAACTAGCTTCCGTTCGCGGTTTTGCTCGCAAGGTACCTACATAAAATATAGCCTATGTTACTCAGGGATAACGTAGCATTCTACAGTGAAAGAATTTTTATTTTATTCGTAAAATAAATAAAATAAATAAATATGATCACGACTGTAATCCCCGGGCTCGGTAGATATCTCCTCAGATCTTTAGTTACTTAGATCTTTGAGGATATCTAAAGGGGGTAGTCAGAGGCAAGTCCAAACATGACATTTGGTACATGCCCACATTTTGCACAGTAGTTAGTATTCCGTACGTAACAGGTTGCAAGCCCATCTCCGCTTATAAGAATACTAACCTATGACACATACCTTCGAATTTTTGGTTCTAGGGTTTGCCGGTTTTCTCACGATGTTTTCCTTCACCGTTTAAGAGCACTGGCATTGCGCACATAAATTTTTCGAATAGAAAAACTCATCGGTGCACGATCAGGTTTGAACCCACGACCTTCAGATCATGAAGCAGGGGTGCTACCACTACACCACCAGCGCTCTTTTATTCGTTACAAACAAAAATACAAAAAAAACAAAACTTTCCTCTTTATAATATTAGTATAGATAACTATTGACACCATAAGAAGACTCAGTATAAAAGTGTCTAATCAAATTCCTTTGCGAGAAAATTCAATCAACATTTAGAAATCTATGTAAAAGATCCCATAGCGATCGAGTAGACTAGTGAACTCAGTTGAGCAGGAATTTCATTGTAAATGAGTCGTCCGGCGCCCAGTACATGGGCAAGGGATTTAAAAAGATTTCCTTTGGAATTTTTCTTGAGCGCTCAGCGGCATTAATCCGCTGTAACTCCCTGTAAGCGGCTGCAGAGCGTTGTTAATATTTCACACCGAGGTTAATTTTTAAAAGTTGGAAATGATCTGAGTTTTTATTGTATTCTACCTTAATCTTGAAAGTGCTACGGCGTAGCTTTTTCAACAAGTTCTACGGCGTAGCTTTTTCAACAATTGTTCTACGGCGTAGCTAATGAGACAATAAAGAAAAGAAGACAAATTGTGGTATTTTGATTCATATCACCACGAGGCTTTCAGTTCAAACTGAATAAATTTCAATAGAAGAATGAAGTTTGCATAAATTTTATCACATCCTACTATTATTAAACGAGAAAGTT
This sequence comes from Cosmorhoe ocellata, assembly GCA_963675405.1. Taxonomy (NCBI): domain Eukaryota; kingdom Metazoa; phylum Arthropoda; class Insecta; order Lepidoptera; family Geometridae; genus Cosmorhoe; species Cosmorhoe ocellata. The sequence continues at coordinate 374,561 of OY776257.1, forward strand.
TGTAAGGATCTATGGATGTTTGTTACTCTTTCACGCTGAAACGGCTGAACGGATTTTGATGAAACTTTGAAAACGCGTAGTTTAGACCTGGAATAACATAATTATAGGCTACTTTACAAGTAGAGCCGCGCATGGAATCTAGTATCTTATACCTTTAAACGAGCAATTCTTGAAAATTTTCATGAAATTTAGTATGCAGGGGGTTTCGAAGGCGATAAATCGATCTAGCTAGGTTTCATTTTCAAAAATCAAGATTTACCAAAAAAAATCGAGCAAAGCTCGGTCAACCAGGTACTTTTATATATATGAGTAGTTTGTGTAACAGTTTTGGAACAGTGTGGTGAAAGGATTACAATACGATCTCAGAGGTTCTTCAAAGGAAAATACATATAGTTGCATGCAATCAGCATAACGGTACAAGGAGTCTGTGGAGGCCGTTCTAACAGTTCATTACTCAGCGTGCCAACCTACAAGGTGTACAAGGTGTTTCAGTTAATAATCCTACTAATATTATAAACGTGAAAGTTTGTAAGAATGTATGGATGGATGGATGGATGTATGTTTGTTGCTTTTTCATGCTAAAACGGCTGAACAGATCTGAATGAAATTTGGCACAGATATAGATTATGGTCTAGAATAACACATAGGCTACTTTTTATTCCGGAGAAATTATTGGTTCCCGTGGGATATGTGTTTTTGTTTTTCAAGGTATAAAGCGGGCGAAGCCGCGGGCGGAAGCTAGTTCAATAATAAAATAGAAGTACTTACTAATTTTTTTTACGTCGCGTCCTCAACTCTATCAAAAAAGTTGAATCTACCGTGAGTTCTTTAATCACCTGTGTATGAACGCCCACAAGATGAAACGTCAAACCTAAGATCCTTCTAATTAACTATGACCGTGTCTGTGTCAATACGTCATACGTCATACGTCATGTCACGGCAAAATGTTTGTGCATTTTCACGAAGTGCCTTAAAACATCTGTCAGTGGATCTCCTGCGATGCATTTGCCTGACAACTACGTCGCTCTGGTTTGATATTATTTCTCGTGTTATTTTGAGTTTTATTGCGTAATTTTGGTGGTTATTTTGCCAATAAAGCCCGGGTTCTTGACGCGAGTGTAAAGTATGTGAATTAGAGTGAATAGTTCTCGTCAAATTCCATCGGAGGAAATCCCGAAAATTTTCAACAAAACAGCCATCTTTTGTTTAAAATTGACTTGACTACTTGACTATGACTCTGTGACGTTGACAATACTTATAAATAAGTACACTTGACACTGGCAAAATTGTTCTCTAAGAGACAGATACCATAATTGAAGAAGAAGAAGAAAACATCTGTCTGATTGTCACGCACGCGTGTATGTACAGTGGTACGGAGCTACGGTCACGGCAGTTTGTCACTAGTGTGGACGTGTTTTAATAAAAAATAATATTATTTATATCTTAGTGAGTTAAATTGAAAACGTCGAGAAAATAATTAGGGTAAACGCGATATAAGCCCGTTATAGTTTCAAATATCTATACTAAAATTATAAAGAGGAAAGTTTTGTATTTTTGTATTTTTGTTTGTAACAAATAAACTCAAAACTAATGATCTGATTTCAAAAATTTTTTCACCGTTATAATGCTACGTTATCCCTGAATAACATAGGTTATATTTTATGTAGGTACCTCGCGAGCAAAGCCGTGAACGGAAGCTAGTGTGTGATAATCGCGAAAGTTTAAGAAAAAAGTAAATTAAACTACATTTCGGTTAAAAACAGCAGCAATTCCGGGCTCCCCTGTACACAGTAGTATTGGCAGCGGCTCCGTGCAGTAATCAATGAGCGTGGAGCCCCGGGGGGTGCGGAGACGTCGCCGAGCACGGCGGGGCTGCGCCACGGTGCCCGCCGGACACTAACTACACCTTGTGCCTTAGTACTAGCTATTCGGGAAATATCAAGGTAATTATAACTTTGATATTTTATACCATGACCTATAGAAATAGTATACTAAAACTATAATGTTTCAGAAACGTCACAATTCAAGCTCGAAGTAACACTAGTCTCATAGAATTTTGATAGGTCATGGTATAAAATATCAAAGTTATATTAATTTGATATTGCCCAAAGAGCTTGTGGTTGCCAGTCTCCGGTCTCCATTCGCCGTTCACCGGTCGCTGGACTTTGGTCGCCGTTCGCCGGTCGCCGGTATCCGGTCTTCGATCTTCGGTCGCTTAGACTCACCTAGTATGTAAGACGTTTCAAAGTGATCCCTGTGATTCTATTGAAAATAAACATATTTTGATTTTTTTTTTTTTTTTGCTGATCATCGTTCGCCAGTCGCCGGTCTTCGGTCGCCGGTCTCCGGTCGCTGGTCTCCGTTCACCGGTCTCCGGTCTCCGGTCGCCGGCGCGTGCCTCCACTGACACAATTTTAAAGTATCGCTGAGAGTGCTCGTGCATATTTTATTTCCACAAATCCGTTACTGTCGGCGCCATGTAACTGTGAAGGATATTCGCAAGCTTTACGAAAAGGTTTATTTTTACCTTTTTAACTTTTCTGTAATGTTACTTTTTAATTTTGAACAAACTTAACATTTACTAACATATTTATGTTTTGTTAAACACTAATACTGACGTAGGTCCGACCACACACTGTATTTTTGGCACAACAACACAATTATTACCAATGAAACATTTGTCTTGCCACGGTAAGTGAACCTATAACCTCTCGTTTCCCAATCGAGCATTCACCAAAATCTGTTTTGGAGTCCATAAATACCGTTAATGATGAAACACAACTCAAAGCCCACAGCAGCAAGTCGCACCGAGCGAAGCATGCCGCTTCCACAAAAATGGTTGAACCCGATTGATTTATAGAATCACCATGGACCCCGCCCTCCCCCGGGACCGGGATTAGGGTCCCGACAATACTCCCAATTGAACCTTCGAAAAATCTACATAATCTTGGTTTTGGCATACACAAGTTATTGCAGAAATGAAACTCCCAGTTTTACCATAAATAAAAGCCAACGGTATCCAAACATATTAAATAACTAAAAGTCAGCATAATTGTACATCCACTGAAGCTTAGGTAATTAAAACTTTAACTCGTAAAACGGAGGTGATCGACCGGTATCCGTGTTGTCGATATTCAAATACGAGTAAAGGAGATTTAACAGCGGAAAATAAGTTAATTTACGACGAGATTTTAATTAACGAGCTCTATTTTAAATAAGGATCACTTCTATGCGCTGTTTTGATTACTTACCGTAAGATTCGGATTTTATGACCGTAAAATCCCGGGCACCGCTTTATAAGTTACAAAACGGGAACTTAAATACCGTCTTTTATGCTGAACCGGTTGGTTTCAGGTAGGTGCGAGAAAAAAGGTTTACGGCCAAATTCTATGGCGGCCACTGCCTATAAAACCGCCCGGTGCCGTTTCAGTGGTCGGTATTATCATAAATCGATGGACGTTTGTGTCTATATACGCACGGGGGGTTATGGGACAAGTTTTAAACTACAGGCTGTAACCACCATGATAGACAATCAATGCGGTTAATTTTATGGTAAGAGCAACATAATTTATTTATTCGTAATATTTAATTTGTGGAAAAATGTACCGTAACTGCGATTAGCATAGAACAAATTTTGCTTAGTTTTAGACTAAATGGCTTTGGTAAATGTCCACCAATTTAGAAGTTGAGACTTTATTTTTTCTATAAAATTAACTTATGTTACTCGCTGATACTGAATCTTTCCGTAAGTGTAAGAAATTTTGAAATTGTTTTTTTTATTCTGATGTGCTATGTAGTTTTCGAATTGATTCAAATGAAAATGAGAATCATATACTTACTTTGTAATAAGTTGTCAATAGCAAAGTACCTATTAACTCTGTCACCAGAAAAACACGCAAATTTAATATTAAACAATTTCATATTTTCAATATGAATCATACAACTACCCTCCATAGTCAGACTAGAATTACCCAAGTTATAAAAAGCAAGAATTTCATCAACACGATCCCTTTTCCCAGATTTTTCGTGCAAAAATCTTAATAAAGCCAGGCAGTGCTCCTGCTACAAGTGATTCCGGAGGCTCATCAGCTCGGGCCGGCGTTCTTCTAAGGTCAGTGGGTACTTACCTAATGGGATTAAACGGTGACCCACATTTAGCAGGCGACTTGTAACACATGCCTACCTACCCTACACCTGGACTACAAGCACTCGGAATGTTTTATACATTCATATCTTCTCTTCTTATAATATAAAAAAATTAATTGCTGTTCGTTAGTCTCGCTAAAACTCGAGAACGGCTAAACGGATTTATCTTATCTTGGTCTTGAAATGTTCGTGGAGGTCTAGAAAAGGTTTAAAAGGTAATAAAAATTTGAATAACTGCCGGGAAAACCCTAAAAATAGCCCTTTTCTATTTCCCATACAAACGTTTTCTAAATAAGTACGAAGTCTGCCGGATCAGCTAGTTTTCAATATTTTTTTACATACATACAATGATCACGACAGTAATCCCCACACTCGGTTGGTAGATATCTCTTCAGATCTCTAGTTACTTAAATCTAGTCAGAGGAACGTCCAAACAACTGGCAGGTAACTATTTTTTAAGATTATATAATTTGACTTCTCTTAATACTAATTACTTTGAAGATCCTTAAAGTTTTAAGTAACTAGAGATTTGACGAGATATTAAAGAATTACAGCCGCGACCATGTTTGTTTTCACTTTACTTAATACTAAACCTTTGAAACTTGTTTTTAAACCTTCTGCCAACTTTTCGAAGTCGTTTTTGAAGTAGCAATGTTTTTATATAAATTGAACAAACTTAACTCCTACTTTTCAGAAAGAAAGTTTGGATAAAGTTTCGTATAAAATACTAAAAAACCAAGACAAAACAAAAAAATTCAAAATCAATTATTTTCTATATCTATACTTCTATACAAATATTATAAAGAGGAAAGTTTTGTATTTTTGTATTTTTGTTTGTAACGAATAAACTCAAAAACTACTGGTCCGATTTACAAAATTCTTTCACCGTTAGAATGCTACGTTATCCTTGAGTAACATAGGCTATATTTTATGTAGGTACCTTGCTAGCAAAGCCGCGAACGGAAGCTAGTTTAAAATAAAAAGATCCAGTTGCGTATGGTCCGACCCTCACTAAATGAGAACGAGAGGGACAAACTACCTGTCTCTTTTTAACAAGTTGGGACACAAATCTTTCGGTAGTTAGTGCGTACCGTTTGTGAGTGCAAAAATTATTGTCAACCAAACTTTTTGTTCGCAACTCGGGCTTGAGAGGGGACGAGTTATTACTCAGAACCTTCTGGATGTTTCCTAACGAGAGGAAAGTATACCTATGTTGTTACTGTGGTGACTAATGTAAGGCTATACAATTTTAAAGTAGGAATTTTACCCCAATCTTGAGAATTTCTTGAGATTTTTTTAAAATAAATAAATAAAATTATTGCTGGACATTTCACACAAACTAAGCAAAGCTTGTACTATAGGAACCAGATAGCTGATAGAATAATTAAATACTTTTTTGTAAATAATACATAGAATACATAATTACACCCAGGCACAGTAAACATCTGTGTTCTTCACACTGTTAGGCCTGGGTGGGGATCGAACCCACAACCTACAGTGCAGAAGGCAGATCTCCTACCAACCGAGATTTGCGGCCGACATAATCTTTTGAAATAAAAGGACAAAAAAAATTTAAAAGTTCCATGGACCAACAGTTCTACTAATGGAAGTTACCAGATATTATTAGATCTATAGAACAAATGGGATAGTTTTCGTTTTAATAGTCCTACCATAGAACTACAGGGATAAAAAAGTTTTAACTGTTCTATGACGTCATAGAACAAATGGGAGTTACTGAATCTTAGAATCTCTGTGTTCTGTGGCCTTCGAATGTTATACTATACTTTAGGAACAAGCAAAAAACATCAGATTCAAGAGTGCCTGGATAAAGAGTACTCTAGTTTTTGTACAGCTTAGCACCTGCCAACAGTGTCTGTATCGGGCCGAATGCCGGCTCGCAGGCGCCGCGTCTGTCGTCTGATTAATGGTGCTGGCTGTACCGCTTTTTGTAGCCGCGGCCTCGTCCGAGGAGCCGGGCCGAATGGAAGAGAAATCGAAAGATACGGCGAACTTTTCCTTTGTGGATTTGCTCAGATTGCTCCAGAAAGCTCGCTCAGAACAAATTATTTGTTTCTGAAACGTATTTTTTTTAAGATTCTAAGAATTCAGTAAATAATCTGAAAAAATACTAAAGCTATTATTTTTAGCTAGATTTTTTTTTATTTTATTGGTAGACATTTCACACAACGCCAACAGAAGAATTACATGCTTTGCTTAGTTTTCTTCTAGGGCTAGACCCAAACTAAACAAAGCTTGTACTTCTTCTTCTTCTTCCTGCCTTTTTCCACGCTATGTGAAGTCAGCACAACACGTTTTCTTCTTCCATTTCCCTCTATGATTATAGACGGAAATGGAAGCTATCTATCAAGCAAAGCTTGTACTATAGGAAATAAATAGTTGATATTAATTATGTACATTTTTTTGTGATAATTAATGCAGACTAATTTATTATTACTAAAAGCTATCATAGTAATTAAAATAGTAATGACAACAAAAACTAAATGATTAGTACATAAGTACATTAGTACATAGGTACAGAACACTTCTAGTAACAAGTGATTGTCTCTGACTCGCGCTGGCCCTGAGGTAGGTGTGCACGGTGAGTTATTCCCTATTCTTTCGCCATTAGCCTCTGTCTTCGAACGTCTTGTTTTGGCCAATAAATAATCAGATCTTCCCTCTGTTTTGACGCTAATATCTATTAGTATATCGTTCTAACATATAAAGGAGACTGCTATTTATGTCTTGGTATTATGTAGGTTATCTATTATTATTTTTAATATTATTATAGTAGTTTTGCTTCTAGATATAACTTATTTATCTCACAATTCAGTGAAAGCTAACTGTAGATAGAATAATTTGTTCTATTTTTGAGAAAGACTCCCAGTTTCCTATTATTTTTTTCCTCACGAGAGAATTTCTAAAAACTTTTGAATACCCATGAAATTATATTATTCTACCTCATTGTCACAAATGAGGAAAACCGTATCACCCTAATTTTGCATTTGAATTTCAATGTCCAACTTTTTAAAGCCGCAAAAAAGCGTAAATAGAGTAAAATTGTTCCGAACAAAGTCCTTCAAAGGGCTCAAAATGGCTAAAATTAGGGTAAAAAGTTTTAATTATCTTTCTCTGGAGGATATTAAAATGGAGATTTTTAGAAACGATAGAATTCAGAAAGTTGAAGTTTAATGGGACAGTAATGATTGGTTATATTAAAACGTGGCTTTGATAGCGCGGGATGGATTTATTGAATCTCTTTAAAATAACGGCTAAACGAATTAGTACTAATGTTTAAAAACGTTAAAAACCGCTAAACCAACACCCGTTTTGCCTTGTCGTGGGTTCGGATTCCGGTTGCAATTTTTTTAAAGTCAACAATTCATTTTATGTTGCAAAACACCTTTGAACTTTTTGATTAAAATGTTATGAATTTTTGTTTTATAAAATAAAAAATATACGTTTGATAAATAATAAGGAGGCTGTTTGGATTCATACAGTTTGAACGCATCCACTTTTCAATGTCAATAATTAATAATCGGATAGCACTGTAAGATTGAGAACTGATTTCCTCTTACTTTAAAAAAAAATAATACAACTTCCTGTTCCGCTACGTGTTAACTACCTGTTGGTTATTGTGTGTAAAAATATTAATGATGGCAAGAAGATTACAAAACTTTCAATTACAATTATCTCTGTTTTAATCCGATAATAATTTATCCAACAGTACAATACAGAGGCAGATGATAGAATTGTAAACTAAGCGATTGGATCCAACGGTTACTGTCCACGCCCGTTGAACAGGCATAGATGTTAGTGGCCATTACATTTTCAGTTGGCTCCGACCCAATCTAAGCCTGCGTTATGCTCATAAAGGCAGATTGCATGGTAAGTACGTGCATAGGCCGCTTGGAAGGCTTCAACATGGCCCATACACTCATAGTCAGGACCGACAAGCTTAATCTACATAATGAACACTAACACGAAGTGCTTCCTATAAATGAATCTACCATCAAACCGATTCTTCTTCTTGCCAGGCCTCACAGCTTCCGTGCTGTAAGTTGCGGGTTCGATCCCCACCCAGTATTAATATTTGTGTGATGAACGCAGATGTTTGTTCTGTGTCTGGGTGTTAATTTTGCAACGATTTTTTTTATCAAGGTGGAAAATAATTGGCTTCCTGTGCCTAGCTTCTAATTGAAAAATATACCTACTATTAATTAGTATGGGTGACCGATCTTTGCTCGGTTTTTTTTTGGTAAATGACGTTTTCTAAAAATTAAACCGACCTAGCTAGATCGATTTATCGCCCCAAAACCCCCTGTATACTTAATTTCAAGAAAATCGTTAGAGCCGTTTCTAAGATTTGAATTATTAAGAATTGCTGATTTACAATTTAGCAGAAAAATAAACAATTATTATGTTCTGTTAATAAAAATAAATTAAAAAAATAGTCAATATTTATTGAAAGCTGATCAGTGTCAGAATCTAATTAAAAAACTTCTCTTTCGTGATTTCAACTAAGATTATTGAATTTCAATACCGTTTTTATATACCAATTTGAACCCGACAAACGATAGTGACTAGATCAAGAGTCTCAAGATTCCAATATCAATAATGGGTAATATCGAGGACTCTCCCGTTAATAGTCCTAATCGAGAGCCATCCACAGCCGAGACCTCTGAAGAGCCCAAAGAGCTCCGAAGAGCACCGAGTGAATTATTCGCAGTTGCAGACTGATTTTTGATACTTTACAATTCTGTTAACACTTACAATATTTTACTTAAGTACTGTTTTTCTGGGACTAAGTCAACATAATACTGAGTCTATTTTAATTTTACGCATTTTCCTTTTTACCCGACTGCGATACAATGGAGGGTGTGTGCTAGTTGTGCTAAATGTATGCTAGTTTCTTTGGCTGTCACTGCAGTCCAAATAGCTGGACGCATTTTGACAAATGAGGTTTCTTTGGATTTGTCTAGATCATACAGTGATCTGTTATCTTATACCTTTAAACGAGCAATTCTTGTATATATATATATATAATTGGAATTTCGGAAACGGCTCCAGCAATTTTCATGAAATTTAGTATGCAGAGGGTTTCGGGGGCGATAAATCGATCTAGCTAGGTTTCATTTTTAGAAAACGTCGTTTACCAATAAAAAATACCGAGCAAAGCTCGGTCACCCAGGTACTAGTTACTAAAGGGATCATAAGAGTGACATAAGTTAGATCAAAATGTCAAAAATCTAATACGATGGCTATAAAAATCAATGTTCAGTCGGTTTTTTTTAACTTTTGCAATAAATACTAGTTTGATCGTGTTATTTGCTTGGAACCAGTGTGTTGAAACAAATATTTTTGGTCCAAGTCCAAAATACAACCATTACCCTTTAAATGTTTATGCACATTTTGTACAAATATCTACATATTTTGCAATGGATGCCGACCTGTTTCCGGTGGATGCGTCCTTGTGTACTGCTCGGCCGGGCGCCGGAAATGCAGGTAGTGATATACGCAGGTAGTGATATACGCAGGTAGTGATATACGCAGGTAGTGATATACGCAGGTAGTGATATACGCAGCGCGCAAACAGACTGTCGCAGCCACGCCTTTGCCTTGCTTCCCCTCGCCTGTCCGGTATCCAGCCACGGTTGATGAAACCTCTTGCATAAAGGAGCCTGATTTAGAACAGTCTTCTGTACGCTTAGCCAATTTGTAGGCACTACGAGTATGTCGTAGTTTCCTGAAAATGGTTCTTACTACATATTTCGATGAGAGCGCTAGTGGTATAGTGTTAGCACCCGTGCCTCACGATTTGAAGATCGTGGGTTCGAACCTTTCAAGACTTTTTCTATTCGAAACACTTATTTATGTGCACAATGCCAGTGCTCTTAAACGGCGAAAGAAACCGGCATACCCTAGAACTAAAAATTCGAAGGTGTGTGTCATAGGTTAGTATTTTTATAAACAGCGATGGGCTTGCAACCTGTCACGTACGGAATACTAACTACTCTGTAAAATATGGGCATGTGCCATATTCAGACCTACCTCTGACTACCTTTACTTATCTTTAGATATCCTCATATATCTAAGTAACTAGAAGTCTGAGGAGATATCTACCGAGTTTGGTGATTACAGTCGTGTGAGTGTTTGTTTTGATAAAACTTGTGTGAGTTAGTGGACGGATCATCAGCTTACTTCACAACACTAGTTAGTGGACGGATCATCAGCTTACTTCACAACACTAGTTCTTTCAAAGTCAACTAAGCTCATTTCCATTCAGATATCCACCTGTACTCCCACTAAACATCCTCACAAGGCCTACGTCATCATTTCCCTTACATCGTACACAAACCAAAAACACAAAAGTCATAAATAGTAGCATAATTATTTATGGTTTCTGTTTTCGCTTTGTTTGTAACAATGAGAGCATTGTGATGGTAATGTAATGCAAATGTGGCACACTGCCGGCGGAATTATTAAAAATAGCGGGCGCGAGTGTCGCGGGCCCGCCGAGGGTCCCGTGAGATTAAAAAACTTTATGATTATGTGACGAACGAAACATTGTGGCTGAAGAATTTTCAAGTTTTATTACACCTGGCTGTGTATTCCTAGTATATTCTGTACCCATAAGTGCTTAGAAGAATTTGGAGGTATGCTTGTACATTAATAAATTAGGTATTTTATGTAATGTGTATTGCTAAAGTTCGGTAAATTCAATTCTACCGACGAAAAATACAAGGAAAAGTCCTGATATTACGTATGTCGAATTTTTTAGTAGACTGAGATTATGAAAGCAATTTTATATACTAAACGAGCTGATGCCCGCAGCTTCGCCTGCGTGGATGTCAATTATGGCGACTTTTCATACAAACTTTCATCCCCTATTTTATCCCCTTGGGGGTAGAACTAATCAAAATCTTTTCTTAGCGGCTGCCTACGTCATAACATCTACCTGAATGCCAAATTTCAGCCCGATCCGTCCAGTGGTTTGGGCTGTGCATTCATAGATCACTATGTCAGTCAGTCAGTCAGTCAGCTTTGAGTTATATATATTTAGATAGATGTCTATTCAATTATAAATAAAAAAACAGAATCCTATAAGTATTAAAATCAAACGTAAAAGGTCGAAAGCACACTCACCTTTTCATTTTGCAAAGGTAAAGAAGGAAAAACTCCCAATGTATTTGAGTACCCACTTACTAATGTAAAACGGCATCCGCCCGCTCAATTTCCGTTGAACCCTAAAAATTTAAAGCGGTATAAAATGCCGAAACGCCGTCCAAATTTATGAGGCGACTTTGTAGAGTAATAAAAATTTGGATGCCCTCAGAGTGCGAGGACTTCATTCTATGTCCGTCATTACCTCGCTGATGGCTGCTTCCTCGTCTTTGGCACTTCACGAAAGAAATCTTTGACTTTAGATTTATAAAATTACTATCTTCCGCCCACTACACACAATAAAAAATTATGAAACTACTATGGATTGTCCAGCATTATTTATTTATTTATTTTGAAAATAAGGTCAATAAAACAAAGTGATACAAATCTCTATGTTTATTTATGTATAAATAGTACATAATATAAAGGGATACAGGTGGTATCGGATACAAGTAAGGTAACTAGCGTATATACTACTGATATATAAGTAGGTACAGAAAAATTACTTTTTACATGATCCTGCGTACACTTACTGCACGCATTGTTAATAAATCGATCTATTTGTATTTAACCAAAATGTGTGATTTGCCACAAACTGTGGGAGGAACAGCTGTTTTTGATATTAATTAACGATCTATCTGCGATCAACCAATAGCGTTCAACAGCTATTAATTTTTAAAACCAATATTTATCTCTTTAACATACAATATTAAAAGATATAAAATAATAAAGCTACAGTTTTATAAAAAAACATACAATTTATCCGTAGCCGTACGTAACTATCGAAATAACTGGAAATTTTAAATACAACTTTTTGGTATTCTGTATTTTGCTGTATTTAACCGATCAAAAATTAATAATAATTTCACAGACATAAACATTCGTAAATTCCAAACTCACACTCTAATGATACCATCTTATAGTTAATTAGTTACTTTGGGAACTTCTCATTCAATAAAGTAAAAAGTTCTGATAAAATTTCAAAGAGGTTTTATACATTTGATTATGTAGGTTAGGTAGGTATATTATTATTAAAATGTCGTATAAAATGATTCATTACCATCTGTCAGCACTATCTCCTACACACTGTAGAAGTAATCGTTGTCTTATTATTACCCAAAATGTACAAATACATTAAAATATTTTTACAATGTACTTTTGATATTCTTTTTCAGACTAAAAACTGTTTTTTAATTTAAAATTAATATAAAAATCAGTCTTTGCAACAATAAACTAAATTAATTATTAAGTAAATAAAAAGTACAATCGCAGTCAACTTACAATAAAAGTATAAAAATGTATGAATTAAATAATGTGGAAATAAAATAAAATATTACAAAAAGTTACTACTAGAGTTTTTTTATTTATATTAAATTCATTATTAGTATGAAAGGTAAATGGGAAAAATATTCTACGTACATAATTATAATTAATCACAATCAATTTTTTTGTCATTCTATATTATAGGATTTGAACAACAAAACAGACTAGATAGGTATTCGTATGACTAGACTAGGTTAGGTAGGGTATACACTAATCTAAGGTATGTTGGTGTAGTTGGAAAGTTCCTTTCCGTTTTTGTACATGGATGTGATGATAGGATCGATGTTGTGGTACTCCTTGCCGGAGCGCGGGCGCAGCGTGCTCGTCGGCTGACGACTCAATCTGAAAAAAATGTAAGTAGTTAAAAATTCAAATAAAACAACATGTTGATGTAAAATAAACCACTCGATGAAAAATAATCATAACGGTTAATATGAATGACGATTTTTATGAAATTTAGTATGTATGGGGTTTAGGGTGCGAATAATCGATCTGATGATTCATATTTAGAAAAATGTCGTTTTATACGGGTTTTAAAAAAAAGTTGCTACTGTTTTACCGTTTTACCGTTTTACCGTTTTACCGACATAGCAACACTAAAGCTACTTGACAATATGGCGTTGAAAAATTTAGCAAAGCTCGGTCATCCAGGTACTTTAAAAACAAAATAAAAATAAAACAGACTTGACGGTTAACTAAGAAATCTTAGGTATAGGATACCTCTTTCACCTATGATTGATTGATATTATCCTATTAAGGAGGTAGGGAATTAAATCATACCTTATGCCACTGGGTGCGTCTGATGAGGAGTGTGATGACGTCAGCGACAGAGTCTCAATGTAGTCTGACATGTCCGAGGTACCGCTCGAGGTACTGTGCGTGTCCATTACTCCTGTAAGGACAAGTGTAATTACCCTAAGGGCCATTTCCATCTTCAAATAAAGAACCAGATAGCCTTTATTAGGAGTAAACTGAAACTACAGTGGACTACTTGCTACAGGCTCAATTGGAAGTACTAACAGAAGAATAATAATTACCTACCACTTTAGGGGTATGAATATTATTAAAATTATATATTTAAAAAAAAAATTTGCGTACCTATTATTTTTACCTATTATTTTCGTACTCGTTATTATTTTAATAGCAAAATTAAGAATAAACTTAGAAGAACGTTAAATGATCAATGATGGAACTATTTCACAAAGTTTTCATTGAAAAAAAGCAGCAAATTCAAACGGTAACATTAAAGTTTGTGTTTCCTTTGATCTCAGTCCTCACGTACTTAAGCAGAAGGCCAGTAATGAAACAAGACATAAAAATGTAATCGGTAATGACTCCGTGACATTTAAGAGGTCGTCACATCCGGTCAATTACACTTAAGCCCTGAGTCGTATCGTAAAAGGGTCACGTCATTTCCGGTGTCCAAATGTTCAATTTTACGTTTATAACTGAGCTTTTGTATTAGCTGTTCCATTTGAATTAAATACTGTTATGCTTAGACATTTAGTTCAATTTTATTTTGTAGGAGTGGATTTGTTTTTTCTTACCTTTGAACTGTTTGGGAGGTAAAACGGGAACCTCTGCCTCTGCAGATGAAGACTTGGCATGCACATGAGCTTTGTGTATCTGGATCGACATATCCCTCAAAGGATCTGATGACTTGGACTTCCTGGGTAGTGACGAATGTACACATCCCGATAAAGAGCCGCGCATTCTCTTATGCAACATGTACTGGTACTTGGAGTGACCTGAAGTCAACGGCATTTCAAAGTCATTGAACTCTGCACCTCCATGTTTCAAAGAACAGCTGGACACTCCTGAATCGTTTGAGCTGGAAGAGTCTCTGTTCCCACCGGATTTGCAAGGAACGCTGGATGACCTCTTTATTTGAGCGTTGTCCATGTGTTTATTTCGCAAAGGAGGAGTATCTTTAGATGAACTTTCTGATGTCTTATTTTCCGATCCAGAAGATTTGCAGCAGTCATAGCATCCTCTGTCGTTGTCGCAAGGTGATGAAGATCTTCTAGTTTCAAGGGCCATGTTCCTCAAAGTTTCCAAAGAAGATGACGTAGCATGACTTCCGATACTGCTGTCAAACTCTTTTAAATCTTCTAATAGTCTAGCTGAGTCGACGGAACTCGATCGTTTCTGCATCGCTTCCTTGTTGTTTCCTGACATGTAACTCGGAAGATGAGAACCCACTAAAGTGGGTATGCTGAGAGATTTTTCGATTTCTGCTCGATGCATTTTGTTCAGGGGATGTCTCAAACTCTGCGACCAGTTTGGATTTGGCGACATTGGTGTATATCCTGTAGTGGTTCCCATCACTTGGCCAGTATCTTGCATAACTTGTTTGGGAGGTTCCATGAGAAGATATTCATCTTGTTTGTTTTTCCTACAATCTTGCGGTTCCGGTTGAGTACATTTGAAACAACGTTTAGTTTTTTTAGGTAACGTTGTAGCTGCAATTTCTACATTAGCACTAAGAGCGTCAAGTTCGGTTTGCGTAACTCCTGCTTTCTTCAATAAATCTTTGGCATTTTCATAATATTCAAGAGACAAAGCAAACTCAAGATTTTCATAATTTGCATAGGGACCTTCAAATTCTTTATTATGGGGTTCAATATTCTGATAATTTATAAACTGGGTTTCATTTTCAGGCGTGTTATCTTTATCAGTGGCTGCACTTTGCCTGTTAGTTTTTCTTGAGATATCAACAGTGGCATAAATAGCTGTATCATCAGATTTTTGACCAGTGAATATTTCTGTGTTAACATTTTCATTATTACGCTTGCAATATGGAAGACTTATAAGATTATTGGCCCAGTTTGTAACTTTTTGACATGGGCATTCAACAGGCTGTACGCTTTCTCCACATTCGACTATAACAGGTTTTTTTCTTGATGCAAATTTGAGTATGCATCCACAATTCTTCTTTAGAACAAGTGAGCCAGGAGTTGAAGGTTTTGTAACTTGAAAGAGATCATCTGCTATAGCTTGTTTTAGTCTTCTTGGTGTGTCGTAATATTCATTGTCCATCTAAAATAAGAAATATGATTAAAAAGTATACATTTAGGTTATGGATTCGTACATGACAAGTTACTAGTTAAGAAGATACTACTTACGCTGTTTACTTCAGTGTGTGTTGTCTTAGGCACATCATAGTTTTCATAGGGGCCTATTTTTGGGTTATTAGTAGGATATTTTTCGTTGCCACACGTGCAACTCTGTACAGGCAGGGGTGCAGGTGGTTTTCTCTGATCCAAATGTGCTGGTTTTGGTGGCCTATCAGGTGGTTTGTCTTTACATTGGCATGCTTCTAATGCTTTCCTTATCGCTCGGGGAGTGAGATACTCTGTGCTATTTGAGGAGTTATCGGAACTGCTTTCAGGCACAGGATCCATCGTCCATGCTGGATTAAACTGCGCTCCTGTGTCAAGTGCTACGGTTGAAGATTGCGACATGGTTCCCAGTTTTGTAAGACAGTTGTTACATCTTTCTAAAGTTACATGATCGGCCCCACTCCAAGGGGGTTTAGCTCCTATTTCCGCATCATTGGTTCTATAATCGTGTTCATCAAAACGTCTTTCATCTGAAGGCCAATAGGGTGAAGTTTCTCCGCAATCCTCTCCAAAGAAGTTTTGTTCATAGAGAGCGCTGGCTGTGTCGGGCATGGATGCGTCCACAGCGTTGAAGTCTGAGAGCCTCGTACTAGGACGGGATTTGTTTCCTTTGTCTGTTAAAAATGCAAAAATACTTTTTATATAATTATTTGAATAACCTCTTTATGTCTCCAGCAAAAGTAGTTTCGAGTTCAGAAAATCAACCATACATAAAATGGTACTTAGAATAGAAATATTCACCTGTACTTTTCCTTGGAGTCCTCTGCAAGGAATCCCCTCGTGCTGCAGAATCAAACGCAGCTGTGATCTCCTGCGCCTGGTCAGTGATGAGGAGGTGTAAGCCTTCGCCTTTTCCACAGTGCGAGCCGCCTTCAAAACAGAACCTTCCTTCCACTACGCCATATCGCCTGATGGCACAGTAAAATAGGAGTATAACATTGACGGTAAAGAAATACTTAAAAATATCAAAAAATAAGTAAAACATCTTGCTTTCATGAAGATTTACACGTCAATACATAGCATTTTGTACTTTATATCAATGTCAAAAAGGACCGAGTGCTTGCAAAATGCGAACTAACGTAGTTTCCCTCTCATAAACATGAAGGTGGCACAAAACGCTCAACTATTCTACTATTCTGCGTACTCGTAGGTCGAGCGCGGCCCGCGCCGTGCGGTCTGACCGCTCATGTGGAGTTAGAAGTTATGCTGACCGCTATATCATTAGACGTTTATGAATTGCGCTGCTGGAACTTTGGTATTTTATGCACGAGTACTGTTTGTGAATTTCAGCGTGCGAACACGGAACAATTAAAGAAGAATTACCTACTGTTATCAAAGTTATGGGGATTCTAAATGGTTGCAAGTTAGCATGTGCAAATATAATGTGCAGATAATAATACATAATTCTCTCGAAATGGTGGCTCTGTGGCTCTAGACAAAATGGCCACTGACAGGAAGCGACGGCCATTAGCTCGCGACCAGCCGGCGCTACGCATTAAACCACCAGAAAATACTCCACTAAAGAATTAGTACATTCTCCAACAAGTTATGCGAGAAAGATGCATGTACTCGCTGTCTCGATTGATAAACATGGTATTTTCCTGTTCTGTTTCGCTGCCAAAAGATTTTGCCATCTTTTTGTAGTTCCCAGAGTCAGTAGGTTTTCTGTTGCCAAAATGGTGTATTTTTGATCTAAGATTCCCAGTTTCAAATCAGTAAGAAGCAGATTTATTCTTTGTTAAGTCAACCCATGGAATTAACAAATAAGTACTCTTGTTTCTGAATGATTCAGTAGAATTACATTTTTATTTACCTATACTGTAACTTTTTGATTATTATAACAAAAATGATGTTGCAATAAAAAAGGATAAGACTTAACGACATCTGAAGTGACCTGAGCCATTTAATCTGTGACGCTTTTTACGGCATAACTCAGTTTACGGCTCATATCTTAAATGCAATGTTTTATTGCGGAATGCGTAATTTTATTTTGGATCGATTATAGCGTTTTGATGTCCGTTTTAGTATTATTATCTGTCTGTTAGTCTCGAGCTGCGAATTATTTATTTGGCATTTTATTTAACGAAAGTTGAAAGTGTATATATATATGTAGATGTTTACTGGTTTTCTGGTGTATGAACTTTTATCTGCACTCACAGTAGACACATAAAAAGCATTTTTAGACTGCAAAAAAACATACCCTCTGTCATAACAAAGTACCTATCTTGAATTAAATCACATTCTTACTGGCGTAAGGAATCAAAATATTGCTCAAAAATGTTTATACGCCAAATTTGTACCAGCTATATTAGTCTAGCTACAAGATAAAGAATAAGACTTAAATCCAATGACATTCGTACCTCAAGTGGGCCAGCTCCCAGAGCCCCAGCAGACGAGGTGGCACCCCGCTGGTGAGCGCGAACCTCCTCCCCTGGATATGCAGCCGCGCTGGACCAGCCGGCAGCTTCTTGTTGCTTCCACCTATCATCACCAGGAACTGTTTGGATGAACCAAGTTGCGTTCCAACCTGTAGAGAATAACATGAATGAAGTATTACTTTTTGTATTTGCAAAAATAATACTGATAATGACTCATCTTACCTTGACTTGCCAGGAGATGAGACGTTCCCTGGTCTCGAAAGCCAGCACCACCGTAACGTCCTGGCAGATGATAGCGATGGTGTTGGACTCCTTGTCCAGGGTGAACCCGGACTCGAAGCCCAGGAAATGCTGCAGGGAGAGAGAAGCCTTCGTCTGGCCCTTCTTGTACCGGTCTTTGGGGTCTCTATACAACTGCAGGTGAAGACAATCTGGAACAAGAGAATAGTGCAATTAGTCGTTGTATTTGTTGTTTTCTTGGTTATTTCTTTGTCACGCTGCATTATGTGGATGACCACGTTGAAAAATATTTGGGGTTTTATTACACATGGTGATGCAGATTGTTTTTGCTAAATTTTGACAGACTCAAAAAGTAAGGGAAGGCTTCTTAACCCAAAGCAAGGATAGAAAGACTTCTTGGAATTCAACCAATTCCATGGCAGAGCGTTCAATTAACGAAGGCCAAAGACCCGGATAGGGACAAAGGAATTCCGCCAAATAAAACTAACTTAAGCCTTAAAGTGGTCCAAAGGAGCTTCTGGCTTAACTCGGATTTTTATAGCCTTTTAAGGGGAACTTCAGTGGTAGAAGCGTACAGGGAGCGGATTTTCTCTAATGGTTAGCACCTATTTGTGCCTATTATATTTATCTAAATTTGGGAAATAACTGTGTACTGAAGTGTTTACAACAATTAATTATTCTAAGTATGAGTTTGCTTGGTTCTATCTAAACAGACGCATTTCACATAAAAAAAAATCACTTGATAGATCAATTTTAATAGTAGCTCTATTTCTCAGTCTCACCACACTCTAAGCAGCATGTACGCACCGTGCATTGACAAATTATCACTATTCTGTTATGAACGGAGACTTAAACTGTGTTTACCGTCACTTCAATGGAAACGCAAAGTTGTGATGCCAAAAATAATGATAGAACGATAACTTTAACAGCACTCAAAGTTGGGATTTTTCCGTACTCTGCAGTCTGCGCCGTTTAGTTTGTGGTCGCCATTGCCAGGGGTTCTGAAGTACATAGGTTCATTGCCACTGAAGTTCTAACCGGACTTTGTTATGGCAAAACTTGCTTCAACCAGCCTTTTTAAATCGAGTGAGTTTTGAATACGCTATAAAAAATGTAGGTCGTAAATCTTTTGACCCCGGAAGGACTCTTTAATGTTATTCTGTGACTCAAAGCCAGATAGCCAGACTCAATAAACCTGATGAAATTATGCTCGATGGCTTTTTTACACCTCTCCATTTCGTGCCAATCGGATTCACTATTTATCAACGGTTCGTATCATCGTGCCTTTGAGCAAATAGTCAATTTAGAGGTATTTATGTTTTGAAAATCTGAACGATGGCCATGTTAGGCCAGCATGACCAGGCTGGATTACCTTGTGAAACTGAAGCCATGGCGGTGATGATCATAAAGATGGGCGGATACAAAACTTTATCTATAGTACTAATAACTCCTCTTTAGGAGGTGAAGCCACTACGCCACTGCGACTCTCAATCAAAAGGTTATCAATCCTAAAGGGAGCACATAGCTTCAGTTTTTGTGACATTATTTTCAATCGGCTTATCGACATTTGTGGCCGGAGCCGCCGCCGGGGGCGCCGTAACGTAAAGCGGTACACGGGACGGCTTTTATCAGCTTTTGGGCGGTAAATCGCTATCTTTATAGAAAGGCTAATGTCCGATGGGACATTTTTTCTTTTAAAACTTTCAGCCTACAATCCCAAAATCGTATTACGGGAAGCTTATCTTTTTTGTTGATCAACGCTTTCTATCACCGTTTGAATTATCATGAACAAAGTCTTGTCACTAGTGTTTATATTTTGTACATGAAAACACTTTCCAAACTAGAAACTTGAAAGAAAACTCAAAGGAAAAAGTTGCTTCGACACAAAGAGCGAACTTGTAACTAATGATCGAAGTGAGATTGAAAAAGAAAGCCTCGACAAGTCTGTAACAGTTGAACAACTTGTACAAGACTCACAAGAGACGAGAGAGAGAGAGGTTACAACTAACGACTTTGCAGATGAGTCACTGAAACATTAATAACACTAGGCTTTTATTTATTCTCCTAAAGTTTACATCAAAAAAAATCGCACCTGACGGCTTGCAACAGCTATAGTCCAATAACTAGACATAAGTCTATTGACACTAATTTGGTCGTATAGTTTTCAGTTTCAGTATTACTTACAAGCTATGGCCTATCTACCGTAAGTGGTTGGTAAGTATCTTTCAAAGCAAATTGTCAACCATGATACAACAAACATAAAAACTTTTTATTTACACAGTACTCAATGTAAAGTCGCTCACGTCTCGCGAACCTCATAAAAGTTTCACAAACACTCTTATTTGAACTTGGTCATATATTCCTGTGCCATTAGCACTAGTTCACATGTATTGAGATATCTCCGAGTCAACTGCGACAAAATGTAGATAGCAATTTTCCACAGAAGTGGGTTTCCCCGACTCGCTTCTTGATAACGTGCAAACTGGTGCTAGCCTCCTGAAAGCATTCGTTTTGAACGGGGAAGCTAATTAATGGAACTTTTGAGTGCCGTTACCGAAGTCATGGTCCTTTACTTAATGTTTCTAACTAATTTCCAATTTGTCTTGAAATATTTACGGTTATTGCGAATGTTATTTGCGTTGCCGTGTTCGCGGTTCAGCTGTGGCAACACTGACGCGATCAACGCGAGTAAAAGAAAACAGTATAGTCTGAGTTCTTTGCAAAAAAAAACAAAGTACTTATGCCAAAAAAAAAATAATGTATAATAGTAAAGTTACTTGCATCATTTGCAAAGATATGCCTGAAAACCTTGCAAAAAGAACCTTAAAAACAATAATCAACATTAAATAAAACATATAAAAGAACCAAAGAACGAAGCTCCAAGGTCAGACCCTCGTGCGAGTAATAGCAATCACCAAATTCCCTCCACGTGTCTGAGTAATCCATTTAGCAATTCAGGTAAATAATTAGGAGATCTCATAATCCCCGCACGAGTCCTCACCGAGTGCTCCCGAGTCCTTCCGAGGGCTTACTTAGGCGTGGAATTAACTTCGTTTGTGTTTCGTGTTACAGAGGGGATATGGTTTTAAAGATTTGGTGAGACACAAAGGCGAGACGAGTACCTACAGCTTAATTTGTGTTTTATACAAAAACTAGCTGTACCCGCGACTTCGTTCGTGATTGCCATTTATACATCTCCCTACCCACCTTCTCCACTCCGTTGATACTGAGTTGTGATGTCTGTATTTTTTTAACTACAAAACCGATGACCTTGTAATTTTTACGGGATAAAAAGTATCTCCTTTCTAACAAAAAAAAAGTTAATGAAATCGAATCACGCGTTGATGATACAGCTAAGTACATTATTGTGACTTTCATCTCCTGTCAAAAAGTATTCTATGTCCTACCTCATACTCAAACCATGCTATGTTTCATTTGAATTCATTCAGAAGTTTCGGCGTGATGCGCGGCGCAGAAACAGACGGACAGACATATGGAAAAAAACCGCTTCGGCTTCAGAATCAATTATAGTGTTGTCTAAAAAAATTCATATCATAAGTATAGATGTTCCGTAATAACATTCAACTCTATATTTCCCCAGTCAGATTCCCAAAAACATCGAAACAACAAATGAGTACCAGCTAATCATCAAAGAACCAGTTCATGAACACAACAACCCATTGACGAGTTCCGCCGCTCGCTCCGGGCCGGTCCCGCGCCGTCGGCTTTGTCAAACTTTACGAATACATTAGCTTTGAAAAGCGACAAAACTGATAAATTCGAGTCGACAACCGTAACTGCCGACCCTGCCAACGAAACTTTATTTTCGCGTCCAACAGCGTGTACCTTACCCGTTCAGCTCTGTCGTTAAAACAAAACCGTCAATGGATACCGTGGAGCGGCGTTGGATCGCAACCCTTTAATTTCGGTTAGGTTTTGGTGAGAGGCCTTCGCTTTGACACCGAACTCCGAAAGGGACCGTGTCTCTGTAATTGTGGATCGGGAGTCAAATTAAATCTTTCAAAGAAACTGTGCTTGGATGGATTTGTTCTTGTTTCAATGTTGTTTATATATATAAGGAGTCAAAGCTTGTTTTCTCTTGTTATCGTGTTAGTTATTTTGAACCAGCGTGCTGAAAAGATTAAAGAACGCTTTTGATGCTTCTTTCAAGCACCAATGAGTTAAATAACCTTTGTTTTAGATGTTTTAGCGAGGTGACAGTAATTAGAATGTTCAGTAATTATTTAATGTTAAATGACTACCAGTTCAGGGTAAACACTCACACGACTGTAATCCCCAGGCTCGGTAGATATCTCCTCAAATCTCTAGTTACTTAGATCTTTGAGGATTTCTAAAGGGGTAGTCAGTTTGCACAGTGATTAGTATTCCGTACGTGACAGGTTGCAAGCCCAGTTGCTTATAAGAATACTAATTTATGACACACCCTTGAATTTTTGGTTCTAGGGTAAGCCGGTTTCCTCATGATTTTCCTTCACCGTTTAAGAGCATTGGCATTGCGCACATACATTTTTCGAAAGGAAAAACTCATAGGTGCATACTACTGGCTGTCAAAAGATAATTCATTGTGCGGTTTTCGAAGGGTTTGAATGAACGATTTCATGCCGCCCCGTCAACAAAACCGCTGGTTTTGCCATTACTAATTTGATCTTATATTTTAGAGTTCATGGTATGAAATAACAATGTAATACTTATTCGGTAATGTATTATGAATTCGTAGTCAGGCCCCAGGTTTGAACCCACGACCATCGGATCGTGAGGAAATGCTACCACTACACCACCAGTTCTCAGGGTATATTTATAAAAACCCCGTTAGAATGCACGGTATCAGGGAAATTAGATCAGGTACAGTACGTGGCCATCCCCAGACACGGCTCTATCGGCGGCGCACGCAGATCTAGGACTCCTGCTAGAATACTAATGACGTCATGAACCTAGCTTTAATCAGGTGTAATGGATGCGAGTTCCATCGTGGCCCCGACTGCACCCCGCCCTGGATGCTATCCACAAACATGTCACTATTTGAGGATAATTAAAAGCCCTCATAATTCGAGAGCATTCTGATTGTGACACAGACTAGCGATAAACAGCAGACTAACTTTATCAATTATGCAAAAATTGTAAGTAGGTAAACGTACGAGTACGCTTGAAGTTTCGAGCACAATTTTTCTCTTGGACCCAGTCAATAAGAAGACAATGATGTAAATAAAGTTTTTTGCATTTTTTTCTTTTTATTGAACTTAATTATCTATCTTTCAAACCATTTGCATCATTAAATGACTGAGCATGCATAGAGCACAAATTTTAAACTTTTCTAACGAATTGTCTACGTTTCTTTCTACCAATTTCTACAAATAGAGACATCGTTTGTTGCTTTTGAAGTGGCTTGGCAATCATTTGAATTATGTGTTTTTTTTTATTTAAGATCACCTTGCAATCAGTTAACTCGTGACCTCTGTACAGGGCAGACGCACGTCTGTTGCTGCTCTGATTTTAGCTTTCTTTTTTGTAATTGGTCCTCTACCATAGTTGGCCCCTCTCGTTTACTCCTAAGGTGTTTAGACGGCAAGTTTACTCCCACTGGGCGTGTCTAGAGAGAGAAGAGCGTTTTTTTTGGTGGTACCTGCTTTGAAGTCGTTGTACCCCTCCCCTCTCTTCACTTCGCGGCACTCCTGCGCTTCCCTTCACGACGCTCAATTTTACCGAGCTCGATTTGGGTAAGAGAGAAATCTAAGAAAAAAAGGAAAAAGTCAAGGGATTGTGGAGATTCGATCCCGGGTCTCCGGATCGGAAGTCGGCTACTCTTACCGCTCGACCAAAGGGGCTGTGACGGCGCGCCGAAAATTCTGCTACCAACCTCGGAGTGAGCTGGAAGCCTCATCCCCGCTCTGTTGCCGCCGCGTAATGTCATCGAATAATAACCAAACTTGTGCCGGCTGCCTTGGAGCGCTTCGTCCTGAGGATGACGTCGTCACTTGTACTCGTGCAAACTGCAATAAAGGCTACCACAAAGATGTTTGTGTCGGCGGCTCCGCTCCTAGACTTGACGAATTAGTATCCTGGGTGTGTCCACAATGCAAGTGTGAGAACAAGCGCGGCGGGGATAATTCAGGAACTCCTGTCCGTGGTACCTCTTGTACTCCTGACAATAACGTAACGTTTCGTCCGAAAAAAGGTTTGCCTTCATCAGATCTTCAGGAGCTCACTAGCGAGATTCGACTTCTGCGCGAGGAGGTCTCTTCGTTTAAAGCTAAGCTTGGCAACGTTTCTTCAGCAATGCAGAACCTGAACGAGCAGATGCATCAGCTTGTGGCACGCGTCACCATCTCTGATGAGCGTGTACTAGAGCTGGAGACACGCTACGACCTGGAAACGGAGATTCTAAAAAACCGAGTCCAAAAACTGGAAGAGCAAATGAATTCCCAAGCGCAGGCATACCATCGAAATGAAATTGAGATTATTGGCATCCCGGAATTGCCCAATGAAAACTTGCAGCATATTGCTCTTGTTGCGGCCAAAAAAATAGGAGCTGATATCGAAGAGTCGGATCTTGACTGGGTTCTGCGCGCTGGCATAAAAAAACCACTAAGCTCCTCTTCCGCCACTGGCTTCTCTCGTCCGATAATTATGCGTCTAATAAGACGTAGTAAGCGCGACGAGTTCCTTAAGTGTGTAAAGACACGAAAGACGGTCACTACCAAGGATCTTGGCGTAGATGAGCAGCCAAAGAGAGTTTACTTCAACGAAAGACTTACTAAGGAAAATCGCCTGTTATTTCGGGAGGCCAGAAGTCGTGCCGCTTCCGCCGGCTGGAAGTTCTGTTGGACGAATGCGGGATCAGTGTTCCTGCGTAAGCGTGAAGGCAGTCCAGCTTTGCTCGTGCGAAGCTTTGCGGATATCGAGGATAAGATTCATCCCGTCGCGTCGGCTGCACCTTAACACATTTTATGCCCGGTACTTTCTACCTTTGTTTTTTGTTTTATTGATGTGTAAGTTCATTTTTTGTAAATTATTTTTAAGTCGTAATCTGTACATTCAAATTAACATAGGAAGCATTATCTTTCACTCACTCAATAATTTGATACACGTACATTTCAAATCTATGTACTTGTCACGGAACTTGGTAATTGTTACCTTTTTTCCCTTTCCCATTCTCCTTTATCCTTATTCAATTACTACTCCTACTCATCGTAAGGCGGCATCAAAATCCAATCTTGATCTGTTTCATCCTGAAAAAATCTTCCACTTATGGCCAATTTAGAATTACTATCCGATCTTGATGAAACCTTCATGACCCACTGCCGCCTTCTTGATAATCCCGAGTTGTGTAGTAAATTTTTAGGTGATAAATATAAGTTAAAACTGCTGACTTTTAATATAAGAAGTCTTCAAAAGAACTTTGACGAATTTTATGTAGCTCTATGTCGTTTTAATTTCCGCTTTGACATCATCATACTTACGGAGTGTCACCTAGGATCCTGTCCGCTCATAAGAACTATACCAGGCTACTCCCACTATGGTTCTTCTAAAAATAATAACAAGGCGGGTGGCGTAGTCGTATACGTTCGCTATGATTTGAACGTTAGTGTCAGTGAACCAAACATAGTAGAGGCGGACTCACTTCTGATAAAACTACCAAACTCACAACTCATATTGGGTCTCTACAGATCCCCTTCCTTCGCGAACACTCAGAACTTTCTATGCTCACTAGACTGCGTTATTGGACAATACTCTAACAACAAACTCGTGATTGCCGGGGACATTAATATTAACATTAAGTCCGGCGACAATTCTGTGTCTAGTGTGCGGGAAGATTACTTGTGCTCTATGGCCGAGCTAGGCTTAAAACCCGTCATTAACGTTGTAACAAGACCGTTGTCTGGTAGTTGTGTAGATCATATTTTCGTTAGCACAAAATCTCGTGCCTTAGGTATCGTTTGTAGATCGAACATCACCGACCACTTTCTGGTCATGGCTGGTATTGAGGGTTCTGCTTTAGCTAACTCGCGCCAAAACACAGTAACCAAAACTGACTATGATGCTGTTACCATAGATTTAGATAGAATGGATTGGTCTAAGGTCTTGAACTCCACAGATGCCTCTGAGGCGGCCCTAATTCTCACGAATAGGCTTGAGGATATTGTAAAACGTCATACAAAAAGTCACACTGTTAGCCGTCGTAAACTCAGTAATCATGCCTGGGTTACTCCGGAACTTATCAAAAGTATGCGACATAGAGACGCTTTACACCTCAAAGTCAATAAGGATCCGAATAATCCTTTATTTCGTGCCAGTTATAACGCTTATCACAACGAGCATCGATCCATGTTAAGAAACGCCAAAGCTTCGTATAATAAAGAGTTATTCTTTAAAACCAAAAATAACCCCTTCCGACTATGGCAAACTATCAAATCGGTTTGTGAACTCCCGAAACGAAAGAACTGCTCTACGGACCTGTTGGGCATTAGACCTTCGCCCTCCGAGTCATTGAATGTTTGTAACGACTACTTTGTTAGTGTTGGTCAATCCTTAGCTGACTCTATCCTGAACAAATTGGACAAGTCTCAGGATGCACTAGCAGCACAGGTTCGCATCTCCACAAATATTTCGAACTCTTTTTTCATGACTCCGACGGATTGTAGTGAGATTAGCTCCATGATATGCACTCTGAAAAGCAATTGCGCCCCTGGTAACGATGGTCTTTCAAACGACTTTTTAAAGCGTTTTGGCTTGTCATTCATGCAGCCCCTGTGTCATGTGCTTAATTTAAGCCTGTCTACGGGTGAGTTTCCCCAATGCTGGAAGGCTGCCTCCGTGATTCCTATCCACAAAGACGGCCCTGTTTCATCACCTTCTAACTATCGGCCGATCTCTCTCTTACCAGTTTTCTCAAAAATTCTTGAGAAAATTGTTCATACGAGACTTTACAAATTTCTAGAGAATAACAATGTCTTGTCGCCATATCAATTCGGGTTTAGAAAGGGCAAGTCGACAGAAGACGCTGTTCAATATCTCCTTGACTTTGTTGCATCTGCACTAGATAATAACGAAAAATGCATCGGCGTCTTCCTAGATTTGGCCAAAGCGTTTGACACGGTCTGCCCAAAAATTCTTCTCAATAAGTTAGAATGCATGGGAATTAGAGGAATCCCGTTGCAATGGTTTGAGAGCTACTTGTCCAATAGAGTTCAGTGTGTCTCAGTTGCGGGTTTTTCCAGCGAACCGCGGAGTGTATATTTTGGAGTTCCCCAGGGTAGCATACTGGGTCCTACCCTGTTTTCATTATACATTAATGATATAACGTCTCTGTTTTCTGACCTTTCCCAGACTCAGATACTGTGTTACGCAGATGACACAGCTCTTGTGTTTCGCGGTGACTCCTGGGACGTGGTTGCACGACTGGCGGAGGTAGGCTTGGCACGGGTTGCTTCTTGGCTCGATTTAAATTTACTTACACTAAACGCCAACAAAACAAAATATGTGTGCTTCCATAAAACAGCTGCTTCCTGTCCTCCCACCACTCTATCCCTGCGTATTCACAAATGTGACCACATAAATTTAAATTCTTCTCTTACTTGTGCACATTCTTGTCCTGTGCTTGAACGGTCTTCCGTGTTTAAATATTTAGGAGTTCACCTGGATGAAAACCTGTGTTTTCGCCAGCACATAAATACCTTGTCTGGTAGAGTTAGGAAGCTCATTCATATTATGAAATTACTACGTGTGGGCGCGGATAATGCCACTCTTATGTCCGTGTATTCAGCTCTCTGCCGGTCCATCATGGGTTATTGCATCACCGCCTGGGGTGGTGCTGCTAAATCCATCATGATCAAACTCGAACGAGCTCATAGGTCTGTGCTAAAAGTCATGTTCCGAAAGCCATTTAAATTCCCAACCGTTACCCTACATCTGGAAACCCAAACCCTGTCGGTTCGTCAACTCTATGTGCTGGGTGTGGTCACAGTTTTTCACAAGACATTTTCTGCAAGTGCCTCGTCGAACAGTCGACGGGTGAGAGTCAATGTTCCAGCCATTAAAACCGCCTTTGCTAAGCGTTTCCGTAAGTTCGCCTTCCCTTTCATCTATCGCCGGGTAATAAAGCATTGCAACCTGTCTAGCGCGCTATATGGCGTTAAGGAAAAGATTAGACGATGGCTACTCACCCTTGACTACGATGCCACTGAAGACCTATTAAGTATATTAGAGTAAAAAGGTAAAGTCTACTATAATTGTTTCACTTAAGCTCCGGTTAGTAAGTAAAATAATTCAATCCAAAATCTCCTTTCTCCTCTTCTACTCCTCCCTCCCTTACCCTCAAGTCAGTCACTCCGCTTTACGCATATGTAAGTACTCAGTTCGTGACTAAAGTTGCAGATTTCGTTCAATGTTGAATTCTTGGTTCACTAATTAATTAGATAATTATCCATATTAAAATACTTCTTTACTTGTTTGCCCTGTATAAGTTACATCTAATCTTATTGTTAAAGTTACCTTTGTAAACAGGCTTCCCGCGATACAGGCTTGCCTCGTGCGGGGGCCGCTAGTAATGTGTACCTATTTTCTGTTATTTGGCAAATAAATGATTTTGTATTTGTATTTTGTAATGATGCATGTCTCCAGCTACTCTGAATGCACCAGCTGTTCTGAATGAGCAATGTGCCTGATTATTATTTAGCAACCGGTAACAAATTGCTCAAATAGATTGGAAGGCGCGATTAGCACAATGCCACACCAGCAACCGTTAAACGGCTGATTAGTAATTTAATCGACTCTTTTATGAGATGTTTTATTCAACAGATGTGGCCGGATTAATAACATTTGATTCATGTATTGGGACAATAATTGCATCTCTGATATAATTAAAAAAAAATCGATAGTGGAGTCAGCAAGTTACATAAAATAAGGATGTGAACTAAAAAAGGCTTTTAAAATAACTGTTGTGTAAACTTAACCTCTGGTTAACGTGTTGGTGGAATTCACAGGTATCGCGATGTTGCCAGAACTGATCGTTGTGCCTGGGTAATTATACGGGTTATGAATTAGTTGATTGAACGAAACGTACCATCATTACTGACTAGTTTGTATGACTATAATGTACATAATTTATTTTAGCACAATTATTATTAGGGCACTAGAAGTGCAGTGGTGGCCTGCTTTGCGATCCGGAGGTCGTGGGTTCGAACCTTATCGCCCGTCAATGTTGTGCACAATGTGCGAAGAAAAACATCGCGAGAAAACCTAAGAAGAAAAAAATATCAATACTGTGTGTCTTATGAGCGCCGATGGGCTTGCAACCTGTCACGTACAGAATACAAGCTACCAAATAAAGTGTGGACATGTGCCAAATACGTTTGGACGTGCCGTCTTTTAGATAGCCTCAAAGACCTAAGTAACTAGAGATCTGGGAAGATCCCTAGCCCGGGGATTACAGTCGTGGCCATGTTTGTTTATTGATTGAGCGAGCGAAGCGAGTGAAAATCTCAGTGTCTGGTAGGGCGATTTTTGTATAAAATATGTTTGTTAAAGCATAATTTAAGAACAGTTTATCCAATCTGCATGAAACATGGAAGGTCTGGAGAGATTCTGCTATGTAAATTTGCTAAAAAGCATTATGAATTTATTCGGTTAAGAGTTTGTAAAAACTTCTTTTTATCGGTCATTAGCTCTATCGAACCAGTGTGGTGAAAAGATTAAAGTGCGCCTCAGATGCAGAGACGGGGTATTTCAATTCAATTCAATTCTTGGTTTATGGCTACTGTGACTTGAGATTGGACAGGGTATTTACCACAAACCCTTCAGGTAGTACTAAAGTACATTTTGCACCATGACATTTAAACATTATTGAGTTGCAGTAGTGTTACTTGAAGCTTGAAACTTTGACGTTTCTGAAACATGATGGATTGTTAGAGCTCGTGGTAAGGTCTTCTCGCCAGGACTTGGCACAGCAGAGCGCCTTCTTTGTCTGATTGATCTACATCCCGAGTGTACTCATTATTCAGCCGTGATGGATGGCTCCGGCGTGATTTGAATGATGTTGACTCGGCTTTTTGAGGCTTTTTATATATTTAGGACGCCGGCTCCCACGTCTACATTTGTTATACAAAAACGGGTTTTGCGTTACGGCCAAATATAACCCAAATTTCCAGTCTATATCTGATTAAATCTTATACCTTTAAACGAGCAATTCATGTATATTTATAATCTGAATCTAGGAAACGGTTCCAACGATTTTCATGAAATTTAGTATGCAGGAGGTTTTGGAGGCGATAAATCGATCTAGCTAGGTTTCATTTGTAGAAAACGTCGTTGATAAAAAAAACAAAGGTACTAAATTATTACACCCTACATGCACAGTTTTAGAGACACATTAGAATTCCCTGTATATTACTATGGTAATACCTCATAGAAATATTACCAGAACATGCGCAAATATCCCCCGCCACCGGAGTCGAACCCGCACCTCTTGCGTCTCAGCTGGACCCTCCAAGCTACCGAGGTTCGCAAAGTATCCTACATCCTTATGTCATTGTCCTTCTAAAGGTATC
This sequence comes from Cosmorhoe ocellata, assembly GCA_963675405.1. Lineage (NCBI taxonomy): Eukaryota > Metazoa > Arthropoda > Insecta > Lepidoptera > Geometridae > Cosmorhoe > Cosmorhoe ocellata. The sequence continues at coordinate 405,497 of OY776257.1, forward strand.
CCACAGTTCAATATTGACTTATCTAAACTGGAGTGTTGTAACTCAACACACTGGCTCAGTCAATTTGCGCGTTGATTGATTGAGCGGGCACGCCTCGTTGGGCACCCGCTCATTATTCACTTACCGTGACGGGTGGGAGGCGCTCGAGTGGCGTGCTTTCATTGTTGTCCAGTTTGCTGCACTAATGTTGGTGTCATGTCTTGAGATAGGTCAGGGTGTCGTTAAAAATTCAGAACATAATTTACTTGTTTTTTTTTAGATTTTTGTTAATATACTTGAATGTCAAAGTTTGTTATCAAAATTATATTTTATGGAATGCCTAGTTTTCTTTGGCTACCTTTAGATATGAATAAAAAATTGTAAATTGGATGAACTTACCCAAGTGAAATCCAATTGTAATTTTGTGAACGCCGAACTGAAATATAAGATTAACAAAGGTAGTGTTCCCCTCGCTTTCCGAAAGCAGCGCGATTTTAGAGATTTTTTTTTTTTTTTTATAATAGAAAACTGTCTGTTTTTTGGTTTATGCGATGGCAGCCCCAAACGTCACTGATTCAGAGTTAAGCCCGGTTACCTATTATGCCAGTTGGGACCAGCTTCCAGCTGGTGTTGGGTCGGGTGGGTGATTCTTATATTTCAGTTCGGCGTTCACAAAATTACAATTGGATTTCACTTGGGTAAGTTCATCCAATTTACAATTTTGTATCACGCCGAACTGAAATATAAGATTAACAAAGGTAATCGTTTAGAGTTCACTGCATAATAGGTTAAGTATAATGCAATTAAGTAGATCATTAATGGCTGGATAGGTACTATTTTAATTGTGAGAAATTAAAATAAAATATTTAAATTGAACATTGTTTATTTAAATTTGAGAAAAACCCCTAGTACAAGCGGTAGCCTTACTGGCGCATTTACCCTAGTGAATACAGGTAGGTAATGGTAGCCTTACTGGCGCGTTTACCCTAGTGAATACAGGCAATGGTAGCTTTTTACTGGCGCGTTCACCCTAGTGAATACAGGTCATTCATAGGTTAGTTAGATGTAATCATAATACATCTAATCTATATAATGATAATCAACTAAATTATATAGGTACTTATTAATATAAGGCACATCAGGTGCTATGCATAGTATGCATCATTATTATCTTAATAGAGAGATCTCTTTAATTTAATACTTAGCTAGTTAGGTAATTAAATTATTCAACATAATCGTATCATATAATCATAATCATCAAATAGGTTTGTTTATTTGCTAGTTTAAATACTAGCATAAATTAAAAATTGACTCTACAAAATTATTGTCATTGTTGTATTCTTGGATAGGCAATTTGTAGAACTTAGCAAATGTCAAAGAGCTTTCAGACCAGCCAGCTGTTTTCCTAATTACATCCAGGGACACACCGGCTATGCTAGCAGATGAAGTGGCAGAGTGACGAGTACTATGAGAGGTAAACTTGCTTGTATCTATTCCACTATCAACCAGGGTACTCTTTATCCACCTGCTGATGCTTTGTTTAGATGCACGGTGGTGAGGTTTTTTGAAAGTGATAAAAAGGTGTGTTTCATCATTTCTGATAGCAGATGTACTCTGGATGTAATGTTGGAGTGTATTGGCTGGACATAGTTTTGGGTTTTGCAAGTAGAATGGGATGTATAGGCAGGTAAGTGTTTTTGTACATACAGATGTTTTTAACAAGTCACTGATTGTTATGGTAATTTTCTTGTTGGACATGGATATATTATTAAGCTTAATTAGTGATAGAGTTTGTACCCGCTGAGCAGTAGCCAAAGCCAGTATGGTAGCCAGTTTTTTTGTGAGCATTTCAAGACTTAACGCCGAGCTTTGTGGTAGTTCTGCTAGATAATTTAATACAATACTTGGATTCCAGATCTCCGTGTATCTAGACATAGCAGGCTTTAGCCTGAACACTCCTCTCAAGAATCGTTTGACTCTGTCATCTGTACCAATTTTTTCGCCCATAAGAAGAGACAGTGCTGATCTATGGCAGTTGAGTGTATTATAGCCTGCTCCATTATCAAATTTTTCTGTTAAGAATTTTATCAAAAATGGGACGGAGGTCAGAAGCGATTCTTGGTTGTGAGTGTTACAGAACCTCCACCAACTTTTATATGTAGTAGTATATTGTTTCAATGTACCTGGAGAGATGGATGCTAGCATGATGTTTAATGAACTTTCTGGCAAACCTCGGCGTCTGAATGCCTGCCGCAGAAGATGCTCGCTGCCAGGGTAAGGTGGCTGCTCAGTGGGTGTATTGTCCTAAAAGGAGATGTTAGTAGGTTAGAGCTGGGAGTAAATATTATTGGTTTGGTTATCCTCAGCCTTATTAAGAGTGGATACCAGGGTTGTGACTCCCATACCGGGTATACCATGATGCCTTTGGCTTTATCATTTTTTATTTTTTGTATGCATTTCGCTATAAGAGCAAATGGTGGAAAAGCATAGAAATAATATTGTTTCCAGTCTATTGTTAGTGCGTCTATGTTAAATGCATATGGATCTCTTTTCCATGATATATATAAGTCACATTTTTTGTTAATCCTAGTAGCAAATAGATCAATATCTGGGATACCAAATCTATCAGTTATTGAGCAATAAGCTTGATTGTTCAATTCCCATTCTGTGTCTATATTTGTGTTGCGAGATTCCTCATCAGCATAAGTGTTATCTTTTGATTTAATGTAGGAAGCATATATATGAATATTTTGATTTTCACACCATGTCCAAATGTCTCTAGTGACTTTATTTAAGTGTGGGAATTGAACACTACCCCTTTTATTTATGCATGCTATGGCAGTAGTGTTGTCAATTCTTAGTAATATGTCACAATGTTCATGATATCTTGCAAAGCATTTTAAGGCGAACAAAGCAGCTAAAAGTTCTAGCTGATTGATATGATATTCTTGTTCTAAGCATGACCATAGACCTCCAACACTTTCCCCATTGCAGTGAGCTCCCCATCCAGTCAAAGATGCATCTGAAAATATTTCTATTTTGAATTTTCTGTAACTAAAATCTTTGCATGCAAAGTTTATATTTTTGAGCCACCACTTCAAGTCAGGTGAAATACTAGATTTTAATTTCATAGTAGCATCATAGTTGTCCTGGTGGTGTGACAAAGCCATATATTTTTCTCTTTCCATTATTTTAGTGTGCACCAGACCATATGGTACTGCGGGACAGGCTGCTACTAAGGTGCCAAGTAATTTTGCAAATTCTCTTATTTTACAGTGGTTGAGGTTCTTAAATTTTGATACTGTGGTTTTAATGGAAATACGCTTTTCTATAGGTAGTTCTAGACACATTCTATTTGAATTAATAATAAATCCTAGAAATTTGCAAGATGTACTAGGTACTAAAGTACTTTTCTCATAGTTAACAATAAGTCCTAAACCTTGAAACATATGGAGAGTTGAGTTTCTATTGGCTATACACTCATCATATGTACGGCCAATACATAAGTAGTCATCCAGATAAATAGTTGACAAGAACCCTTGTTTTCGGAGGATACTGACAACAGGTTTTAGTAATTTAGTAAATACACTAGGTGCTGTACAGAGTCCATAGGGCAAGGCAGTAAATTGGTAAAGTTTATTTTCAAACTCAAACCGTAGGTATTTTCTGTATTCTGGAGCTACAGCTACCAGAAAGTAGGATTCCTTAAGGTCTATGCAGCACATATAATAGTTATGGTCCACAATTTTTATTGCTGTTCTTATATCTTCCATCTTAAAATGCTCTACTTTGATGAGTTTGTTGAGAGGTTTCAAGTTAAGAATAAACCTAAATTTCCCATTGGGTTTTGGTCTTAGGAAAATTTTAGAAACAAACTGCCCTTCAGTATAACTACATGTTTGTATAGCACCTAGATCTATTAAGTTTGTGACAGCCTGATGCATATTATGTAGTTCTGTGTCAGGTATATTATTAATAGGTGTTCTGTCTTGAACTGGCACTTTAATGAAAGGAATGCAGTAGCCTTGAACCCACTGTAGTATTATTGGGTCAGACGTAATATGTTGCCAACAACACCTGTGTTCCTAGTGTCTGCTGTGAGATCCTCGCTGTGCAGCCCTCTCGGGGCGCGAGTAGCTGGGACCTGGACGGCGAGGTGGCAGATGTGTCGCACGATTCCTGGGTCCACCTCGAGGTGCTGTCGCTCTGGCTTGCTGCCTGGGCTGGTTCTGAGGTGGACCGTACCGGTTTCCCATAATCTTGAATTTGTAAGCTGTCTTATTCGGTGTGGATTTTGTTATGATGGACTTTTTGATTTGTGAAGAGGATCTTTTCAATTCCTGGCTTGTTTTGATCTTTGATCCTAAATCAATACCGTAAAGTTGTTCGTCCCGCTTGACCTTTTCAACCAAATTGTTAAAATTCTTTTCTAGTAGCGGAGATATTAGATGTCTTCGTGTCTTAGTCTTTTGAAAGTGTATTTCATTGAGAAGTTTTGTTGCATCGGTTAATTTTTTAACGAGTTGTATTTTGTCAATGTCTTCTTTGTACTCAATCAGGTCTGTCATCACTTGGCCAACAATAGCCGTGGCTATGCCTAACTGGTGCTGCACTATTTCGAGGGATCTGTCCCTAATTTTAGCGTTCTCTGTCATGGCAGTCTTAACTTCTTCGTTAAGTATTGGTGCTTCCAATAGCTGACAATTCTCTGGGAGTTTGTATTTCTTTAGTATAGTATCTTTTTCATCTTTAGTCAGGCCATTAACAAGAATATGATTCCAGCGCTTAGTTATTTCTTGTTGTATTTGACCTTCAAACTTATTATCATCTTCATATTCTTCGCCTAGGGCATCTTGGAAAACCGTTATCACATTGATGTTATCGTCTTGTTTATCCCCGTCGTCCAGGTCTTGTTGTTGGCCGGCGCCAACGTTGTCCTCCTCCACATCTGAAAACACAACCATAGGTTAGGTTGATCTGGTATTTTACTAGAACATCTCGTGTTCTGTAGGCTGGTTTTGAGTACCGTATCTCGTACGTATGTACTTTTTGGTATCGCGTACCGGATCGAAGCTGTCAATATCTCGTATTGAGCTCGATTTTCAATGCCAGACTATATCTCGTATGGTACAGGCAGTGTATTGTATTTTGGGGTTATGTTGAAGTGAGTGCCTGTAGAGGACGAGTTAGTTATATTTTACCTGGTGGATCCGATGGTGGGTCCGAGTCCGAGAAATGGGAGGTCTCTTGTCTTATACGTAAGCGGCTCCTGCTCCTGCTCCTGCTCCGACTCCGACTACGGGCACGTGGTGCGTGTCGTTTTTCAAGGAGCCGGTTGATTTTTTCTTCATATTTCTTTAATTTCTTTTCCAATTTGTCTTCGTTAGGCATTTTACGTAACCTGTCTGCCTACTATTAACGAATAACTTTTATTATTAGTAGTAGGTAATTGGAAATTTTGCGAATACTCTCGGAGGCGCGAAGAAAAAAGTGACGTTTGGGGCTGCCATCGCATAAACCAAAAAACAGACAGTTTTCTATTATAAAAAAAAAAAAAAAATCTCTAAAATCGCGCTGCTTTCGGAAAGCGAGGGGAACACTACCTTTGTTAATCTTATATTTCAGTTCGGCGTGATACAAAATCATAAACATATTTCAAAGTGGTTCGTTGAGTTGAGTTAAGTTCAGGCTAAGTTAAGATTTTCAAAGGGGTCGATATGGCCCGCGGGCTGAGATGACCATAAAAAATATAAATAACAACGAGTCACACTGTGACTCGATTTGGTGGTACTCGTTGGGAATCCACCTAAATTTCGTAGTGGACGTTTCGGCCCGCGGGCCGATTGAACCAATACATAAAAAAATCTCATACCTACTTAGTTGTTTTTTGATAAGAGCCAACTTACGTAAGCATAAACACACCTACGTAAGTAGTACATAAAATGTGTCCAAAAACTTCAGGGCGTAAATACAAATGAAAATTGTGGACATCGCGCGCGAAATCTCAGTTTGGGGCGAACTACTAGTTAAATGTGACTACACCCCATTGAGTCAGCTGCAGTTGGGGACCATTCGTTCAAGACCACAGCCATATCTAATCTATATCGAAAGACCCCGCGCCATTGTTCCCATGTCGCGGGCGAACTAATCAAATAATATCACGGATCCCGATAAAAAAGCTCCCATCATCCGTATCTAAAGCATTATCCTATACCATTACGCTATCTGCCCATCTCGAGATAATCGGATCGGCATAACGTTCGGTATTTGCGTAAGATAAACTAGCACGTAGGACAGACAACCAGTATCACACATCTACTGCAGATACGTTTAGTAGCCAATGTAACTGTTGTTATTTTAGCTAGTTTTAAGCTATTTTTGGACGCGTTTTGCATGAATTTTTTATAAGTATTTTCTGTTATCTAAATAAAAACATCGTAATAACATCAAAAAAATACTACCATACATACAAAGTATTGTAATACTACCATACATACAAAGTATTGTAATACTACCATACATACAAAGTATTTTAATACTACCATACATACAAAGTATTGTAATACTACCATACATACAAAGTATTGTAATTTTTACATTAATAATTCAAGCACCAGTTGAATGAAATAAAAAAAATCGCAAGTTTATTATAAAAACCACGAAATTTTTAATAAATAAATAAAATAAATTTCGATAATTCACTAAAATAATAATAATAAGTGTGTAGCTAACAACTTGCCGATAAAAAATAATGTTTTTTTTTCCATTGTAGTTCAGAAAAGGGTTTTTGTTTAGGAAAATCAATAAATAAGATGTTACAATAAAAATTGTGACAGATTTATTTTTTAAATTTTCGGTGTAATCTACTACGTTACACGTAACACACTGTGATATCTACTGTGTGATTCAGTTGATCCTATTACACGGCGGAACGAGAGGGTTAATCTCGTGTAATAGTGACTCGTGCGGCTCTGACCGACTCCGGGACCGGCTCGATCAGGCGGGTATTAGGGGAAATATAATGGGTTCACTTTCATTCGATGTTTCTTAGTCAATTACTGTATTGATTTTACAATGTTCGTTCGTTCGTTCACTGGGGCAAACTTGATTCTCTATTATGATATGCCAGTTTATGCCCGAGACTTTCTTTACGTGGTAAAAAATTATATATGTAAATGCAGGTTTTATACAAATCCGTTCTGCCGATTTTACATGATTGAGTTACAAATTTAATAGCCAAACATAAAAAAAAATATTACTAAGGGCAAAAGATAACGAGGATTTATGTGCGTAGTGCCAGTGCTCTTAAAACGGTGAAGGAAAACATTGTGAGACAGCCGGTATACCTTAAAACCATAATTCAAAACAACGTGCAGTGATCGGTTTGCTATCTATCACGTACCTACGTAATACAATCCAAAATACGGCCATGTATGTGTCAAATATAGTGTTAGGACGTGGTTCTAACTATCACCCTTAATGTAACTTCAAAGCGTAAGTAACTGGAGATATCTAGAATAAACCGGACGTTCAAATAAATACAGTAGCAATCGTATTTGACAAACAAACAATCAATACAATCTTTCACTCCCTCTAACTCATTGACTGCAGTACAAACAGAATCAGTGTCTCGCCTCCACTAAATATGTATGCAGTGGATCGAAGAAACACTCCAAACATTGACTCAGTGAATCCGAGTCGATCGGTCGCCGGCGCCGCGTCCGCGTCGACTGTTTGATCTCCGACTCAAAGAAAACAACCGATACTGTCTTGTGCGACCAGCGTTATATCAATTCACAAGTGCCAAGACCGCTTAGCACAACATTCTCAGTTTCTCACTATTGAAAGCTATTTTTTTACGTTTAATACAACGCCCATTCTCACTATTAAAGCACTTATTTTTTTACATTTCACACAACGCCATCTATCCCCAAACTAAGCTTGTTATGGTTAATTCATTAATTATATACTTTTTTTTGTGAATACATCCAGGTAGAGAACAAACATCTGAGTTTATCACACAAATATTTGCCCTGGGTGGGGATCGAACCCACAACCTACAGCGCAGAAGGTAAAGCTACTACCAACTGAGCTGTGAGGCCGGTCAGTATAGTAGACTTATAAATCAGTAGCAATTTTTAACTTCACTTTACTAATACAGGGTGTCCCGGGTTTGTGTCCACGGATATCGGGATCAGATGGAATTAGCCACTGATCCCGCCAAGTTGTATCTGATACCGGGATCGGTTTCCATTAATAAATAGATATTTTTACCCGCTGATTTCGGTATCCGTGGCGACAAGAAATTAAATAAAGTAGTTTTATAAACGGATCTCGGTTGCAGGGTTTAGAAGTTTATATAAAAACAATAATGTTTTAACAAGAAGTTTTCCTGGGAATGGTGATGGTAGACATTTACACATTACATTAACAGTTGTTATTGTTCTTAGACTTTCGTGAATTCGATGTTTTTTGAAGAAATGTGGAGTAAAGTTTACTTTAATACCTTCTCATTTCACATTATGCATTTAACATAGCAGAAAATGTGAACTCGTTTGGATAATAATAATGTTTGTTACTTAATATTTTATTTCAGTAAAATAAAAACTATCTGTATGGAAATCTTTATCAAAATTCCCCCCCATAATTTACCCATTGCCCCCTTAAACTGTTTAGTATGTTACCGGGACACTCTGTATATAAATTATGTTGACTTATGAATATTTATCAATAAGGAGATGTATTTAAATCCAGCATCAAGCTAAGACAAGTGAGTAAGTATAAACAAGTGCTAGGGGCACAGACGACGACGGCGAGCTCTTAGCAAATAAACGAAACACAACATCGAGACAACCCTACCGCATTAAAATGCACAGACAATTGCATCAGCACGCAAAAACAAACTCTAACACAAAAGATTAGAACTATTTTTGCCTCAACAACTTGAGTTTGAAATTCGTAAAGCCTACACTCCCGGTCAACAAAACAGACAACAAAAGTAAAAAATAAATTCACTTCGTTAAAGCAAATTTACATTTTTCTCGGTGGATTTATTTCATTATTTTCGTCGCGATACTCTTTTTGCTTGTCGCGTTCACGTAGCGCTGATATTTTATTGGGAAATAAATTTATCCCTTCGATTGTTCGCTTAATTCGATTGAGGGATTTATCTTTTCACAAACGTGACTTGGTGTTTTAATTATTAACACCTGACTTTTTATTTATTTATTAATTTCAGACTTCAAAATATATTTTTGTGATTCACGAAATCCTTTAGTAATTCAATAGTCAATAGTCAAAAAATTTGTATTCAGTAATATCACAGAGATCATTTTGAATCGTCTTACATGCTTGGTGAGTCTAGGTGCCAATTCCAGTCATATCTCCAGTGCGAGGACAACTGACAAGAAACTCGCTGGGCCCTAGCGCTTTTTTGTATTATTATCCTTGTTAACATTGTTAGGGACACCTAGCAGAGTTGGAGCTGATTCGTCCCAAGCTTTTTTGTCTTCTAAGTACTCTGATATTCTATAATAAGCTTTACGAGACAGTTTTCGTTTAATTACATTTTTGAATTTCGCAATCGATAGATCAAGCATGTCGCTTGGGATCTTGTTATAGAAGCGTACACATTGCCCTATAAAGGATTTGCTTACCTTAACTAAATTCTATTTTAACTGATGCTTATAACTTGTGAATAAGTCATTTTCGTACTGGCAGCGTAACTAAACAGTCTTCAAAAAGCAACCGGACACAGACCACCGCTCCAAAATCAGTGTACATCATCATCATCATCGTAATAATCCTTTGTTAGGCATCAACCATCGATTACGCGCTAACGAGCTATCAACTTAGTACATTTTGGTGTCCTGCAGTGTACTGATCTAATGATTATTAACATATTAATATATTTATTTTCATTAACTGGAGAGGGTCGTAAAATCTATTTCAGCCAAGCAACCCACCGACATAACAGGTGGAAATAGAACTAACAAGAATTAATGGCTTTGATTGTGCTCAGATTAATACATTATCTGCAGCCCGCTGTAATATCATGTTAATGACATACTAGGATTACAAACATGATTACATTGCTATTACTGATATAATACTAACACTAACTAACATTAATACTATGCGATTCATGTACTTATCCAGTGACCCTTTATCTCATTGATACGTAATTATTCTTACTATTAATATTATAAACGTGAAAGTTTGTGAGGATGTTTGTTACTTATTCACGCTGAAACGGCTGAACGGATCTGGATGAAACTTGGAATATGCGTAGTTTATGACCACGGATAACACAAACGCTATTTTTTCTGGGTAGGCAGGTACCACGCGAGCGGAGCCACGTGCGGTCGCTAGTTATATTTAAAAATTAAAATTAATAAGTTTTGTGACGGTTAGTGAATTATTTGAGAAAGGCTTCATTCTTTACGGGCCTGAAATATCTTTCAGGAAAAATTATAAAAAGTCAGAAACTTTTAACAGGACAACGTTTGTCGGGTTTGCTGATAAAATATCAAATGACTGAGATAGTGAAGTATGATACTAATACTTAGATCTTTTGAGGATATCTAAATAGGGGAGTCAGAGGAACGTCTAAACATGATTTTGGCACAAGCCCATATTTTACGTACGATTTCGTTCGCGTCAGGTTGCAAGCCCATCACCGCTTATAAAAATACTAATCTATGACACACTTCTTAAATTTTTGGTTCTAGGGTATACTGGTTTCATCACGATGTTTTTCTTCACCGTTTTAGAGCATATTTTTTTCGAATGGAAAAAAATGTAAGCACTAAGTTATAGGTCATAGTCAAATTAAAAATCCATAGCAGCCCTAGCTGTGAGAGTGAGCTCGCGCGGCGTGTGAGCGGGCCCTTAGTACCGTTACCTCATGAATATTCCAAGCCGAATATTGTTTCCAAGCCTTTTAGAACTTATTTTTGGAGTGAGTGAAGGCAAATTCATCACCTATGCTGTTAGCGGACGTGAATCATATTTTAGCTACATATATTATGAGCTGTTACCCGTGACTTTGTACGCGTTAGATTACTTTTAGGCATAGCGTCCAGCACGCGCGAGGAATATGTAAAATGATCATATCTTTTTTATTTGTCAACCGATTTTGATGAAACAAAACCTAGCTATTAATCTAAGCTTATTTCGCCTGCGATGCAACAGGTTGCGGGTTCGATTCCCGCCGCGGAACAAATTTGTGTACGATCTGCAGAAATTTGTTCCGTTGGTCTGGGTGTTTTCTATGTATAATAAAAAATATCTATCTATGTATTAATGTATTAAATATATCAGTTATCTAGTACCCATAACACAAGCTTTGAGTAGCTTACTTTGGGGCTAGATGATGCTGTGTGGACTGTACAGCATTATTTATTTATTTATTCAATACATTAGTGAAAACTACATTCAATTTGGTTCAGTCGTTGCGGAGATTAGCATGCACAAATGCACAGTAAACAGACATTTTTTTTTTCAAAAATGTTTGTTTTGGGCTAAGTAGCGTGTCTTCTTTAGGTGGCACTAATTTTTATTTGAAAATATCAATAGTACAGACACGGCAGCTCAACGATTTTATTATATGTATAGACTAACGACTGGCCCCGGCTTTGCACGGATAGAAAAAAATAAAGCCTATGTTACTCGCTGATAATGAAGTATAATAGGTGTAATAAATTTTAAAAACAGTTACGTAGTTTTTGAGTTAATCCATTACAAACAAAAATTCAAATCCATTCTATAATTAATATTAGTTTGGGTATAAATATAATTCAATGTTCGTTGGTAAGCATCACTTGGGAACGGCTGGAACAAATTGGCCCTTTAATGTTCATAATAATCTGAATAATGTAAAAAAATATATGTACGAGTTGTCCGGAAAATTGGGAAATACTTGAAATTTGGAAAAGACAACGTCGCGTCAGTTGTCCTGAAATATAACCCAAAAATCATTATCCTGTCCAATCATCTTGTTTCTTGATTTTTTAAACTATGTAACAGTTCATTCAAGGGTACGTTACACTGTAATTCACTTCATAGTTTGATATAAACCCACAAAGAATCAGTTATTACAATTAGTGGACCGTGTGCTCTGTTGCGGCGTGTAACGTGTACCGTAGGAACTAGCGAGCGCCGGCGGGTTCTTCTCTCGTTACCGCACAATCTAATTGGGGCGCCTCGCCTTACGGCCTTGTCACACTAGCGTCTTACAAGCAGTGAATACTTACAAGATACTTTTCAGTGATAACTTTATTATTCAGACTGATATTTTTAACTGATATTTTCAAAGGCTACAAACCAGCTGTATTTTATTGTATGTAAGTGTAACTCGATATCTCTTTCATGTTAAACGTATAGACATAGAGATTATAAAAAAAAATGGATTCCACAAATATTGCTATCACTTTACCCGTATTTAAATAACTCAAAAAACGTCATTATCTCTTGGAATCACAAATTTACCGAACGGTTTGATGATGTATTTTGCTGTATCTATGTTGGTTTTAAGCTTTTTGTAAAAAATAGGACTTATTCACTAAGTACTCGTACTTAATTATTATTATGTAAGTACTTGAAACCAGTAAACTAGATAAATAAAATAAAACAAAACAACCAAATTGCTACAACAACACCTTGATAAATTCTACAAATGACAGTATTTCCGTTATATTACCGAAACAGTATGAAACGCGGCGTTAACGCTGCGCTCTCGCGCGCTCTGAACACTCGTTAGGCGCCAGTGTGACAAGGCTCCAGCGGGCGCGGAGTCCGCTGGCTCGGCAATAGTTCCTTTGGCGACCAAATTAATTTTATGTCTTTACAAACGTAAAATGCATTCTTGAAACTCATTTAACTTAGCTTCAACTTAACTCAATTATTTTACTTAGGTAATACATTTTTAATAATTGTTGATAAAAACTATTAGTAAGTGTACTCTCTTTTCTTGTTCTTCTTCTTCTTTCGAGTCAACGGCTAAGTTTATAACTTTTTCCCCAATATTCGGCGACTTTTACGCCTCTCTCCAAAAATGCAATGAAATATTTTTTTCTTATTTCAAGTCATTATTATTTTCACTTTATTTGTAATCTGTGCTTAAAAACTAACATTTTTTTAAACAACGTCACGACGTTGTTATCATAAAAAAAATGCAAAATGAAAAACACCTCAACTTAAACTCAGTACGTTACACCCGAGTTTTTGAAAAACCCTCCACCGTCATATAGCTAGCCTGCCATAGAACAAGGTCCGCTGTCAACATTTTAATAACCAGCCGCCGTAATCTCCCTCAGCGCCGTCACTCGACGGTTAAGCACCACCTCTATTACAAGCCTATTCGTTCGAGTCCGGGAGATAGCGGTCACTTTCTTATAACATAATACAGGTCCTACAGTGTAGGTAAGGTCCAATTATAAAGGTCCAGTGGGTACTGAACCATCGCAACACGGTCGAGAGTAGGAAGAAACTCGGTTCCACTAGTTTCATAGAAATAAGTAGAGTATTGTATCTCTAAAAGTAAAAAATGTAAATCAGCTAAATAACCTCATTAAAGCCTACGAATAATCTTTAGAATAGCAAAGTTGTGCGAAAAAACGGTGAAGGAAAACATCGTGAGAAAACTGGCATCCACTAAAACTAAAGATTCAGAGGTGTGTGTCTTAATGTTAGTATTGTTATAAGCGGCAATGGGCTTACAACCTGTCACGTACGGAATACTAATTACTTTGAAAAATGTAGGCATGCGCCAAATATTATGATTGACGTGCCTCTGACCACCTGCTTTAGATATCCTCAAAGATAAGAGTAACTATAGATCTGAGGAGATATCTACCGAGCCTGAGTTATATAGTCATAATGTGTGACATACTCGTAATGTGTAAGTCACATGTTTTTAGCTAAATTGAATGATGTAAGAAATTAGTCACTAACTCCTCGGCTGTTTAATGCCAGAAGGAGTTGGCTCCGTGTGGACCGGATCGCGGCAGATTAAGCCGGATAGAGCCGGATAGAGCCGGATAGAGCCGGATAGAGCCGGATAGAGCCGGCCGGAGCCGGACCGGGCCGGACGGCAGCGGCGCGCCTCGTAAATCTATCCACGTTTATTACACAGATTTTATTAAGATATTCTTTGAAGATTTAACTTTGTTTGAAAAAGGTTTAGATTGGACTTACATTAACAAAAGCCAAAGCCTTTCTCGCAAAATAATAAAAGGTATTTCAGCTTTCTTTGAGACGTTATTCTTGATCTAGGCCTTTTGTGTCTAGAAACGTTGATCAAAAACGAATTACAGAAACGATTGTTGTCTAACCAGCCTCTAGATATTTATAAAAATGTTTGAAGAAAATAAGAAATCAAATGGCTGTAGGAAAATAATGTGAACTGGAATTTAAACATGAAAAATAATTCAGAAGCGCTTGTAAGCTGAGTAGAGCTGGGCTTTCTTAAATAGACCATTCAGATTTAGGGTTCCACTCCAAGTTCAGAAAACGGAAAACGATTGATTTATACGCATACATTTTCAAAATATTGACATAAAAAAAATATAACAAATAATTTTTCATAACTAATTAAGTACTTACTTATGTTAATATACCTGTGTTCTTAAACGGTGAAGGAAAACATCTTGAGTAAACCGGCACACCTTAGAACCAAAAATTCGAAGGTTTGTGTCATAGGTTAGTAAGCGGTGAAGGGCTTGCAACCTGTCACGTATCAATACTAAGTAGGTACTGTGCAAAATGTGGGCATGTGTCAAATATCATGTTTGGACGTGCCTCTGAGTATCCTCTTTAAATATCCTCAAAGATCTAAGAAACTACAGATCTGAGGAGATATCTACCGAGCCTGGGGATTACAGTCGTCACCATGTATAGGTATATATAAATACCCGTGCGAAGCCGGGGCGGACTGCTAGTTATTAATAAACTGATGTTGCACAGATGTTTTAACTGTAGAACTTACTTTTTTTATATCTAGGTAGATTTTAACCTCTGGGCGCGCCAGGATTGCGGAACCATTCAATGTTATGCAAACATTGTATATTTTTTGAGCGGGCCGCGCCCCGCGATAAATCGCGGCGATCCTCCGCAAACAATGTTCCTGAACGATATTAATGTCCTACCCCCCACCCCCTCCCTCCCCCTCCGCCCCCGGAGATTCCCAGCGATATCATTTGCTGTCACTCTTATTCTTTGATGAACAAATAATTTGCCAGATTTTTCCTGAAAAGGATTGTAATTATGTTATAGTTTATTTGAGTGAATGTTTTCGTTGTGTTTCAGGAATGAATGAAAGGGAAATATCATAAAAGTTATCAAAGCGTGAATTGTATATCCAACCATAAAATTTACATCATGAAAAACTGAAGTCTTTGTGAGAAGACTGTAAAAGTTATCGGCCGTTAGCAGCAGTTATTGGGTCGTAAATAGATTTGACAAAATCATTTTGTCTCTTTTTCATGATTGCTTATTTATTGTCTTCTCATGTTTGAAAATAAATAAACTAAATAATAAATTAATATAACATTATATTCTACATTGGGTTATGTACTGACATAAAATGTAATTAGTTAGCAAGCTTTGTAAGATTGCTGGAGTAGAGCAGAATGATTGACGTAAGCAAATCATCATTAGCTCCCAGTCTATAAAAAATTACAAAGTTCACGTAAGCAAATCCTCAGTTAAAATGTAAATTTTTAAAAATAACATCTTGTTTGTTGAACAAACAAAACAAACTCCAGACTTCCGATCAACATAAACAAACCTCAATCATGTGCAAGAGAATTAAAGTCTCGTTACAAATTAAGCCGGCTATTGGAAGAGGACGGAACGAGTCCCCGGGGTCTCCCTCTCACACGGTATACAGACCGAACACCTAATTATTGTCGAGTTCTGTTTAAATTCAAGTCTTACAGCTTTTAGTTGTTTTGCTAAGGACGACTTGTGACTAAGCAGATTGCGGGTTAAACCGCCAAATGTTTATTTTGTTTTTTCTACATTTTATTGAACACTATGATCTAAAGAGCACCGAATAATTTTTCCATTTAAAAAGTGTATATGCGCAATGCCAGTGCTCTTAAACGGTGAAGGAAAACATCGCGAGGTAACCGGCGTACCGTAGAACCAAACATTCAAACGTGTGTGTTATAGGTTAGTATTCTTATGAGCGGCGATGGGCTTGCAATCTGTCACGTACGGGATACTAACTCCTGTGCAGAATGTGGGCATGTGCCTGGACGTGGCCCTGACAACCCTCTTTAGATATCCTCAAAGATCTAAGTAACTAAAGATCTGTAGAGATATCTACCGAATCTGGGGATTACAGTCGTGATCATGTATTTTTTTGAATAAAATATTTATGGCCACAACACTGCCATAACATACGAACATGGAAACTTTCGGGTAACTTTTGGTTAGTCGTTTCGCACTACGAGCGATTCGAACGATGATTGATGACTTAGATGATAAAAAAGCTTGGGATGAATCAGCTCCAACTCTGCTGGTATTCCTTACATAATTAACAAGGATCATACAAAAAGCGCTAGGGCCCAGCGAGTTTCTTGTCAGTTCTTCTCAGACTGGGGATAGGACTGGAATTGGCACTTAGACTCACCTAGTATGTAAGACGATTCAAAATGATCCCTGTGATTTAATTGAAAATAAATATATTTTGACTTTTCACTTGACTTTTGATGGTACGAATCGCTTAGTACTGTTTCTGAGTTCCATTCGCAACTTTTTGGACCCAAATTTGAAATCGAGATGTATATTCAACCAAGTTGTATTCCTACCAAGATTCTAAGCGACAGGAATACCGAGGCGTACACAGCCATGACATGATAAAAATAAAACCATTTACCAGAGATGTTGCGTTCCGCGCAGCCATTTTGCTCATAAACATTTTACAATCTGGACCGTATAAACTTATCACTCTCAGATGAGCAATCGTCCGTCGCACCAGTGAACGCTAAAAAATACGGAAGCATCTAAGAGAAATATCCGCGAAACTTGACACCAAATTTCATGTACCGTAACTCCTTCGTGGATCTGCTAAAAATTTATTAACGTCGACTTTATTCCCTCGACGTTTGAGTTTAAATTGCCGTGTAACGTGTTTATGTGCTGCTTATGTGAATTTTTTTAGCTAATTGACTAGCCCCGCCTACCACAGTACATTTATTGTAGGTTCATTTTATTAGGTCAAAGAATGCTTCCATGTATTTTCCGATCTGTATCCAACAGCACTTTAATAAAATAAACAATAGGTTTTTTTATCAGATTGACAAGATTGTATTAATGTAGATCAGTAGTACCTAAGTAGGTCTGGAACTGCCCCCAGGGGCGCCATCAAAGACATTAAATGAACATCGCATGACAGCCTTAGAGAGCCGCGCGAGATCATTGGACACTAGCATGTTAATATGAGACAAAACACAGCAAGTCACTTTCTGTTACTTGTAAGCATCGATATAAATAGTTAATAAAGTAAGGTTTACCTTAAGTTTCTACCTTAGTTTACCTTTACTTTAGGGTTTACCTCGATGCTTGTAACTTTATAAAAGGTGAAAGTTTTTATTTGTGTTTCTAATACTTACTCTGTTTTATAAAGCTTTAACATAATTTTCGTTTCAGAGCTCAAATATAAAATTTGCTAAGAGCTTTTGTAACTGAACTCCAAATTTGCATAAGATAAATTACCGCGCACCAAACACAAAAAAGATAAAAAGATGGCAAGTGCGAGTCGGACACGCATGGTGAGGGTTCTGCATCATTGTATCAATAATCAAAATAGTAGCATTATTATTTGACTCACCGTTTCGAAGTATCGTTTTTTGAAAAATTTACATGCGTGATATTATCTCAACTGACACAATACGTTGCAATGTTTTTTTAAACTTAAAAGGTATTACTCGTATTTACATCAACTATAGGTAATAAGTATAGTGAGTCATACTTATGTATTTGAATTATATACCTATAGTGTAGTACATAAGATGGATTTTAATTCAATAAATATATGAAATATTGTTTTTATGATAAGGTATAATGATGACAACACTGTTGAATTAGGTTAAGTTTGTTCTTCTTCTTCTTCTTCTACTACTTCTTATCGTTTCACTGGTTTCATCGAACTAGTGTAGTGAAAGAGTTACAGTGTGCTTCATAAACTCATATCTGTTATAAAAGCTGTAATATTTTTGAAAATAAATGATATCGGAAGATACTTTTGTTTTCTAATACAACTTTTTTCATGGAAAAGTGTTGATGGAACCCCAAAAAAAGTAAATT
This sequence comes from Cosmorhoe ocellata, assembly GCA_963675405.1. Lineage (NCBI taxonomy): Eukaryota > Metazoa > Arthropoda > Insecta > Lepidoptera > Geometridae > Cosmorhoe > Cosmorhoe ocellata. Next base: position 423,788 of record OY776257.1, read on the forward strand.
ATATTTGTCGCCTCAAGTGAGCTCGAATGCCCGAATTAGTCCTTCGTTAGGCTCGAGGGCCGCGCCGTGCAAAACATAAATATCGCGCAAACACAGTCCGTAATCCAATAAGGGCACTGCCGCACTCAGGACGACCCCATCACTTAATGATTGCCGCGTCACTTTATCATCATCATCTTCCTGCCCTTTTCCCACGTCATGTCGGCACAACATGTGATCTTCCATCTCCCTCTATCATTTGTCATCTCAGTACTCACTTCTTTCTTACCCATGTCATCTTTCACACAGTCCATCCATCTTTTTTTGGCCTACCTCTACCCCTGTATCCATCCACATTCATACCTAACACTCCTCGTCACATGACATTCATCTCTTCTCATAATATGCCCATACCACGTTAATCTATTACTCCTCATCTTTTCCGTCACCGGTGCCACTTTCAGACTTCCTCTGATATACTCATTCCTTATTTTATCCATCCTTGTCACTCCACACATCCATCTCAACATTCGCATCTCCACCGCATGCACTCTTTTCTCGTCCGTTTCCTTGGTGGCCCTTTCCATCCGTTCATTCATCCCGTTCCATCTTTTCTTTGACCTACTTTGGTCAAGGTCTCTCTAGGTCTACTTAGACCTTTTTGCAGATGTTTATTAGTTACTGAACAGTCCAAACCACATCAAGCAAAGTTTAGATAACAGTTGACAATAGAATATGTACTGTTAAACCACGCGTGAACGCGATGTCTGTCTGTCAGTCGATATCCTCACTCAACTGTACCGTATTGTTCTGATTCGTGATCCGTCTGCTGTGTTAATATTTGGAACGGAATACGAATTCACAGTCGTATCGCAAGCGCGTATTAGATGACACACAGAACCTTCTGGCAGATAATTAATACTGGAAATGTCATACAAAATGACAGCGTTATCAATCACACTATTATTGTAAATACGGAAGTTTGGATGTTCGGATATTTGTTACTCTAATCAAACTTGTCGGAACTTCGATGAAATGGATTAAGAATAGATAATAGGAGGCACATTTTCACCATTTCAACATATTAGTTCGTAAGAAATAACATGTAAGACGTAAAGCATAAGATATTTTTTTTTTCCACAAAAACTTATAGAATGAAATGGAAAGTCAATTTTGTTTAATTAATAATACTAGCTGTTACACGTGACTTCGTACGCGTTAGAATACTTTAAAAATAAGTAAAATAAACATTATATTCTTTATTCGCCAACCGATTTCAATGAAACAAAAGCGTTAGTTTTAATCTAAGCTTATTTTAGTAAATCGGTGAACACTGCATTCAATTTAATTCAGCTGTTATGGCAAAATATACAAACTTTTTTTCAAAAACTGTTGTTTTAGGTTTAGTAGCATATCCTCTTTAAGTAACACTAATTTTTATTTCAAAATATCAAAAGTACAGACACGGCTTCTTACCGATATTATTATATCTATAACAATATGTGACAAAAGTCGCGGGGTGGCACTAGTATCTAAATAAGTGTGTGATACGATGATATTAAATTGTCAGTAGGTCCGGTCGTGAGCCGGATGTTAGTAACTCGACAACGCTGGATTTTCTTACATAAAGATACTCAACAGTTTATGAGAGAGAACATTAATTTGAGATACCCGCGTCGGGAGCAAATGAGGTACTTTTTTATCCACATTTTCGCTCTTGTTTTTTTACGCGGGATTTTTTGAACGATGGTCAAAGGAAAAGCGGAAGCTGTTAAAAGTAATTATTTAATCAATAAGAGAAGCATCGTTGGAATGTAATGTTAGGGTGATCAATGAAAGAAGCTATTTCCTTGATTGGTTATCCTCGGCTCATCTTAACAGGTTGCTTATTTATTTTATACTGGCTGACCCGGCAGACTACGTACTTATTTAGAAAACGTTTGTATGGGAAATAGAAAAGGGCTATTTTTAGGTTTTCCTGGCAGTTATTCTCGAGTTCTCGAGTTTTAGCGAGACTAACGAACAGCAATTCATTTTTATATATATTGATGTTAAAATTAGGTACGACTATTAATGAACTCATGTTTGTTGTCTGAAATAAAACATTTTTATTAATTTTTGGCAAATATTATACTGTTATAATGCAACCAAATATTATACTGGTTGCATTTTAAGCAAATTTTTTATACAAGAAAGTAAGTCATATTTTTGTTTAAACATAGGCAAAATTCTCCTATATTATGAATGCATATGAAAGGATTAAAGCTAGAATTAGCTAGAGTATAGCCGTCAGTTCGTAAGTTGGCCCACACGCGTTCACATCTGGCTAGCGAACGCCGCGTTCGGAGTTCGGATCCCATCGCGCGAGATTGCGATCGGCCTCAGGATTTCGGACCTCATTACTTGTAATTCATAGCGCAGATCTGATCTACTAAATTACCCGGGACAAGTGATTATGCTACGTTTTGTGTGAAACAAGCTTAATTTTCGGGTTATTAACCTCTGGTTACTAAATGGTACCCATTCATGGGTCAAAGTAATCAAAGTACATATATTATTAATGTAGTGATAATGATCACAGCTGATTACTTTTATAAAACAAAGTCCTACTCCGCGTCTGTCTGTCTGTTCGCCATAAGCTCAAAAACTACTGCATCGATTTTCATGCTGTTTTCACCAATGGATAAAGTGGATTTAGAGGTAGGTTTTAGTTTATAATTTGTCATGTTTTTAAGTCGCGATAACTGACAAACATATTTGGCATCAGCAATGCGAAAATAACTCATGAAAATAACATGTGTTACGCAATCACGCCTAAACTACAGAACCGGTTTTGATGAAATTTGGCACAAAGATAATGTAGGGCTTGGGAAAGGGCTACCTTTTATCCTGAGAAAATATACGGTTCCCGTCGGATAGATATGTTTTTATTTTTCTAGGTAACTTGCGGGTGAAGTCGCTGGCGGAAACTTGTTAGGATAAAATATTATGTCATCTACATAATTATTATTCTAAAAATGCAGACTCGCTAGAGAGTCGATAGCTCAAGTTACTGGCCAGTTCTTGAAGAATGTACAATTACTTTAAAACGAACTCAAGTATTTGAGTGTAGTTTCAACTTTGTTCCTCTTCTTTATGAAGTCCGGGAAGATATTTTAAGTCGTCAGAACTTTTGTACGAGGTTTTGAGTTAAAATAGTTTCAGTTAAAACTTGAAACATTTGAGGAAATACAGAAAACTATCTCCCCGTATAACATTTAGGTGTACTTTATTACAAAGAACACCTTTCAGATTTATATCGTATCTTCCAATTCCACAAGATTTGTTTGCAAATCCCCCAAAGGTAAAAGTAGGGAATAAACAAAACATCACGCCATGCTGTCATACTTGACATTGGATTTATTTGCCTATTTCTACGCCCGAGGCACAGCTCAGTGACAGCAGCTAGGTCAATCATTATTATGTAGGTATAAATTTTGGAATTGAAAATGTGGAGCATTGCCGGCAGTACTTAATGTACTTGTGTGTGAATAGATTGTCCGTAATGCCAACAAAAAGAAAAAGGGCTCTGACGGAAGACCAGCGTTGGCTGCTAGCTCGCTAGCAACCAAACCATGCTGAGGCAGACGCCATTTTGTTTCTTTAGACTTTTTATGTTGTTTTTATAAGTTTATTTTTTGTTTTCTTATGTTAATCTAATCGAACAAATAAAGTTATTTTATTCTTATTCTTATTCTTAATGTGGAGCATTGCCGGCAGTACTTAATGTGGAGCATTGCCGGCAGTACTTAATGTGGAGCATTGCCGGCAGTACTTAATGTGGAGCATTGCCGGCAGTACTTAATATGTGGAGCATTGCCGGCAGTACTTAATGTTTATAATGTTAACTTTGTTTTAACCTAAGCTGACTCTCGCGCAACTTTGCCTGCGCATTTTAAGTAATATTTTTTTCCCGTTCTTGCAACATTTATTATTGATGCTCCGTTCCTATTGGTCGTAGCGTGATGTTAAGCCTTCCTTGATAGATGGACTATACAACACAACAACGAGATTAACGCGTTCAACCAAACAAACTAACAAACAAACAAACTCTTCAGATTTATATTATTAGTAAAGATAAGTTGTAGGTTGGATTTTTTCATGATTTTTTTATATTGTTGACGGCAAGTAGCAATTTTATGGAACAAAAGTTTAGTTTTATTTTTAATAAAAAAATATATATAAAAAAAGTACGCGTCATTACAGTATAAAGAAAGCACTCAGTGAGCTAGCTGTAATGGATCACTGTGAGCGTTTCCCTGATCGGTAATCCACAACTCAATTCCGAGTCAATGTTAGTTTGTTTTGATAAATCAGGATTTGCCGCGCCATTTTTTACAAAATAAAAGCAAAAGGTGTTTCTGTAGGTATTATGGTTTTTCTAAACACGTGAGGTACATTTACCCGACTGCAAAGCCTGTCTAGATCACAAAAGTGATATAGGCATATACAAATTGCAAAAAGTCGAATAAATGGTGGCTGTAAAAATCTATTTTCAGATGCGTTCAGTCAGGTTTTTTTAATATTAGTTTTATATTTTAGTGAGTTTATAGTTTAGGTTTATTGTAGAAGCAATGATTTAGTATTTTTTAACAAAAAGCTATGTCTACAATCCAAACCAGTCCATTTCATATTAGTAAAACCATGTTTTTCATTATTGACTCATAATTTACTTTCCGACGAACAATGTTCGAGAAAAAATGTTGCAATTCAGCAATTCGTGAAACTTTCAGCTCGTTACATTGAAAATATTTATCACACTTGGCGGTTTTTCAATTGGAAACAAAAGCGAGCCCTCGCCGTCAGAGTTCGAACGCAATAAAACCTCTTGCGAAAATCAATTTTAATATCGGCCGGTGATTTCAACGCGTGGCTTGCTCCTTGGACATAAACTACCGGACGTGAGAGAGTCATTCTCGTTTTTTTTTAAATGCCTTATGCATTAATAATGGGATGACAAAAAAAAATGTAGTTTGAGGGACACCTTTGCCCAGCAGTGAGGTGAAAAGGATTTAAAAAAATATAGCAATTTCGAGTACTTGTGGATTGTCCAGCATTATTTATTTATTTACTTATTTAAATATTTCTTACAATTTGGTCACGATCTCAAGGCTAATGTTTGAAAGAACTAATGAATGTTAACAAGAAGAATAAGGCTGAAGTTTGTTTTCATGAGGTTTGTTTTCTTCTCACTCGATGATATTTATTTCAACATGGTTCTAAAAATGTAAAAATCAAAACCATAAAAATGATAAAAAAAACTTTTTAAAATCTACTGTAATAAGTTTTTTATTTAAGCAAATACTGGAACAGTTTAACCCGATTTTTTTAGTCCATGTTTTTCGCATTGCTCATGGTCTATTTCTACGTCCAGTTACGAAACGTCCAAGGCTCGGAGCGGGGTGTGAGAGCCGGCGCGGGGTGGGGGGCTGGGCGATTCATTTCCACTGCGGCTCTGTATCGTACGTATTCGTTGCGAATTCGACTTGTTAACGGGTTGTATGGCGTAAGTGACAAGACACGGCGACTACGAACTTTATAATTAAAAATCTTATGAGTCATTTGGATTTATGCCATATTCGTCCCTAGAAAGTTCGGCCCACATGAAAAAATCTTCGTTTGTCCCACATTGTATGCCTTACTCGGCCCATAATATATTTTATATCATAAAATCTTATTTCGTCCCACTTTTCTGCTCCACATTCGGCCCACGTTTTTTGTATAGGCAAATTATCATTGATTTAGTACAGTTGAAGCAATAAGTCTTTACTTGACTTTTATATTGTAAGTATGATATGAACAATGCTCAGAAAGGTAAACTCTATGGGTAAACTCAATTTAAAGCGCACGTTTTGGGGTAGTCGATGCCAAAGAAAGCTGCGGCTAAGATTAAATTAATATTTTTTAGAAATTATGACTTTGGCTGATTAGTGTTTACGGATTCATACTGAATAGGTATATAATTAAACGTTAAATTTTTAACCTACATATTTAATCATCACCTCGGAAGTTCTTTTTTCTATAATACTTTATTAAACGAAATGTAAACGGATGAATATTAATAAAAGTGTTTTATAAGTCTTACCTATAATATGTATTAAGGCCCAGCATTTTGAAAATTGGAAGTATTGCAACCCTAATCATTCTATTACCGCTTAATAGATTACATTGAAATTGAACTACACGATACTCAAGGATATAAGTGATAAATTAACCGGAGCCAAAACACGAATTAGTTAGAAAACCTAGGTTAAAAATCATGTCAAAAACACCTCTGAAAATTCAGAAATTCCCTAATTTATCCAGAACAGTAAGGTATTTTGAATTTCTATTTCACATAAATATAAATCAGTTAATTTGAAACAAATCAACCCAGCCCTTTTTTTGAAATAAGCTATTTACTTGAACATATTTATGTTTTTCTTCACCCACCGGTGGGTGTAGGTATAATTCCTGTTTACCCGTGTACCCACTACGATATGGTTGGAATTAATTATCGATGAAAAAAATACAATAATAATACGATAAGTTAATTTGTTGAAAAAAATGCATTAACTTCAGGAAACATGTAGAAGTCCAAGTACCAGGAATGCATAAACCATGAAGAGGTTTTCGCTACCCGTGATCTTTTGGCTCTTTGTGATTCTACAGTGAAATACCTCTCTATCGTTTCTGCTATCCTGGTATCTGGTATGTATTAGTTCATTAGTTCGGTATATGGTTGGAATTAATTATCGATTAAAAAAATAAAATAATAATACGATAAGTCAATTTGTTTATTAAAACTACGAAACTAAAGGAGACTGGATTACATTTAACATTTAACATTAAGTATACTAAAATAGCAGTAAGGAATAGTGGAAATTTTCTGTACGCCTATCCCTACCGGTAGAAATAGATCTACACAAAGGTGCACTTATCCCTACCAGTAGGGATAGCTTGGTAGGGATAAGTGTACCAGCCGTTTTGGTCGTGGTGATTACACTTATGACGTTCACTGTAGTTTCAATAATTTTGGTATGAGGGACGAATGTGGACAAATATTATCATGAGGGACAAACAAAGACTTTTTTATGGAGAGGGCCGAACATTAGGGACGAATATGGCATAAATCGTCATTTGATATTAAATCGTGTGATTTTTTTAAACATTATATTTTACATGTGCCGTATCTTCCATCTTGTAAAACGAATGTTGCTTGAAATAAAATGATTATGATATGATATAAGAAGCCTATATAATTTACAGATTTAATAATAATTTTGCAAAATATAAATGATTTTCAAAAGTTTTTGTGCCAAAAATGTATGATAAATCGCTTTGAGAACGAGCATAAATTCTTTACTTAACAAACTATTTGATCAAGTTACGAACGAGACAATTTACGAGTATGCAGTTAATTTTATTATAATAAGTCTCGTCCGCTCGTGACTAGCACCACACCACTTTACATCCAAATGTGCATAAATTATGCCCGTTCATTAGATACGTCTGAAAAAGTGACCTTTCCTTTGACGGGTAATGTAATAGCTGACTGTACGGTTCCGTTGTTTAATATTCAAATTGCTCATTTGCTCAGTGTGGTGGCCGGCGGGGGCTGGAGGGGGGAGGGGGGGGGGGCCTGCTTAGTGCTTTTATTTAGAGCTTTTCACTTCGTTGTTTCCTTCTCGAACACTTTCAGTACAATTTCCGAAATGGACTTCTGTATTTCTTATTTCATTGGTGTGTTCTCGTTTATCAAAAGTTAAAATCGAGTAATAGTAGAAAATGTTTTTACATTAAATATTAAAACTCAACGTATGATATTGAAAAAAATAATGATGAAAGGGTGGGAAAAGGGCCCAAAGAAGAAGAAGTATGATATTTCGTTATTAGTTTCACAAAAAGCACTAATCGTTTCGCGTTTATCGCAAGAAGTTATCGATAACAAATTCCGCGTTTAATTAGTAGGCAAATGTGAATCCGCAATGAAATACACAAACACAGGGCGCGGCCACAGTGCGAGCGAGTAGTGCAAAAAGCGTGAATTTACAGTGAAGTAATACGTGAACATGACGTGTCATTGTTTCTAGGGACAAAAAATACTTCCAAAACTCATGACGCACATAGAAAATTATATATTTTTGACACTAAATTTTGATTGATTCAGGCGTGACTTTGCGGAAATCCATTACAAATACTGAAAAGGACGGAAATTTCTAGTACTTTCCCGCTAAAACTATTATCTAATGAGGTTGTTAATTAAGCTTATTAATATTAATGAGCCCCACAAAATGCTTTTTAGTGTTGCTTATTAGTGATGCTTATTAGTGTTGCTCCACCGAGCGCCGAGAGAAAAGTCAAGACGAGTGTGACACCAGGAGCGAGTCAACGGTCCTGAGGATGCTTCGTGGAGAAGCGAAACACGTGTCGAGTTTCTATTTGAGGTGTGGTGTTGGGATTATTAATATTAATAATATTTCTATAAGGCATTTTGTGGGGCTCATTAATATTAATAAGCTTAATCAATAACCTCATTAGATAATAGTTTTAGCGGGAAAGTACTAGAAATTTCCGTCCTTTTCAGTATTACTAAATTTTGATAAAAAGTGTCAATAAAGTATTCAATAGTCATGTTTTCTTTTGTATTTCCGCTGCCCGCTCACAAGAGAGCCACGCCCTCCCACTATAAAGCTTACGCTTATTAATCACGGCTGTGCACACAACAGCAAACAGACAAGAGTAGATACAGCAACGTGCGCACAGTGCGTGCGAGAGCAGCTGGTCAACTAACCAAGCTCGAGCAAGCTTGGATCTAGTTTAAAAAAAATGACATACTTAGAATTTTGTCATAGATGATCATAGATCATGCTATGGCTTAAAATGCTACGAATAGCAGTCACATCTGAAACACATAAGACTTTTTTGAAGAACTTTTAATGCTAATTCCAACAAGGTTGCGTTAAACGTTTAACGCTCCTGGTGAAGGGAAATAGAAAGAGACAGAGCGAGAGTGACTCGTTGACTCTTTTTTTTATATTACCAACGAGTTACAGTTTTACAGTTAGAGCGTGACTCGTTACGAACCCACCAATTAAAGTTACTAAACTAGTACTAAAAAGCCCGACAAAACGTAACTGAAAATAGATTTTTAAAGGTGCCATATTGGCCTTTTTCATATTTTGGATAGCCAATGTCACCCTTGAGATCCAGACAAACCCAACAACACTTCATCTCGTCATATATCGAAATCTGTCTAGCCGTTTAGCTACAGTGATAGCCAAAAGAACTCGCATACATACAATACATACATACACCCCAACTCATTACCCTCTTTCGCTTCGCAGTCAGGTAAAATGTCTTTTAGCTATACATACTTAAGCTGTTTATTGGTAAGGTTATTAGTCTATTGATAGTAAACCAGCTGTTCTCAATAGAGCTGTGGCTCTGACAGGGTGCACCTGATTTGTTCAAACAACGGAATATGAAGGTATCACAGAACAAATTACACAACGCTCAGTGCTTAGCTAATTTTGATGTTTGGGCAAACTATGTGATACCGATATAATGATTTCGTGTTTTCATAACCTTTATAACGACTTTGGTGGCACAGTGGGTGATCGGATTACGTGAGAGGTGCAGTACCAGTTCGATTACCAGGATTAATATTATTAGAATTAGATGACTGGTGGTGCAAGGGAGTGACTGAGAAACGAGAGGTAGCAGATTCTATTCTCGATTACATACTCATATTAAAATTAAATTTTTAAACACTTCATTTTTTCAGAGTGTACGAATATAGCACGACCCTCCATATGATGACCGCGTTGAGCGTTGCTTAACTTATATTTAATAAAGCTAAGCACTAGTTGGCGATTATACTCAATTTGATATTTTACGTTATTTTGAAAACTTTTTGACCCTTGTTTTTAGAGCTTGTCTTTCAAGCTGATAGCATGAAGATGGAGCAATAAAAAATTGGTTCAAAATAAATTATTTTAGGTAAGTACATATAAAATTAAAAAAAAATTTACAAGATAAACAAAATTTTTTGTTGTGAACAATGACTTAATTGAGAATAATGACGAAAGTGTTAAGTAGAAAGGCCCTAGTATTTATTACCATCTAGTAGTAGTTAAATGTCACAACTACAAGATATCCAAAGAAAATCAAAACTGGAAGTCAAATATAAAGTATTCATAGAGCAGCTAACTTGCTGTATATCTTAGCGTGAAACTTTAGCCGAAGTGTAGTCGAAGTTGGCGCACTCACGCTTGACGCGGCTTGTTGACACGGCTTTAATAACCCAAGTTATCGAAACCGGCTATTAAGGGCGTATTCCACCAAACTATTATAACCCGAGAATAAATCGCAGTTATCCAAAAATAAACTGACATTACATTATTCTGAGAATAGTTATACCCGAAGTTGTTTAAATCCCTCTTTAACGGTTTATAACATAACACGGGCCATAGAAAGAACGAACATTATATTTATTTTGATCTTCCCACCATGGCTCGTCATTATATTGACACGGGCCGTCATGGGAATGAAGTAAAGTGAACCTGTCTAGATGAATTATTTTCTTAATATTAATAACTGGAACCCAGCACACGACAAGATTCAAACCTACGATCATAGAAATCATGCTCTACTTGTTACTTCAGTCAAAAAGCTATTTTATAAAATGGGCGTGACTCGTTGCAAAAATGTTGAAATGAGTAAATGTCGTAATGTTGTTAGTGAGTTCACTTTGAACTTTAAAAATGTCTCAACTGAAACCAAACTATTAACTGCTGTTAAAAACTCAGCTGTAAGCTTTGAAACTTGTGCAAACTTCGTAACTTATAAAGTTACAAAGTTTTAATCGGATGTTAAAAATGGGTGGCATTGGCATCAAATTTTTGGCTGGATATATACTGACGAATAGTCATTAACCATTGCACATTATATCACTTAACATTTCTGTGGCTTAGTGAGTTACTTGAGCGGCTGAGACGTGAGTGATGCAGGTTCAATATGTAGTCAAATCAAAATTTAGTCCGAATTGAGATGTCTACTTGTTAATCTATACCTATATAAGAGCTTAACCTGACTGACTGACTGATTGACTGACTGACTGACTGATTCATCATCGCCCAGCCGAAACCGCTGAAGCTAGAAAGCTGAAATTTGAAAGGTGGTTTTCTTTTATAACAAAACCACCCACTAAGGCGGGATTTTTGGAAATTCCACCTCTAAGGGGGTGAAAAAGGGTGAAAACGTTAGTATGAAACTTTTTAACGCGTGGAGCGATTTTCATGAAACTTTGTTTGTGTACTGTAAATGCAAAATGAACGGACACGTGTTTCAAGATATTTCAATATAACCTTGAAAAAGCGGTCAAATGTGGGGTCAATGTTTGTATGGGATCTTTTTAACCTGGTGCGATTGGTCTGAAACTTTGTTTCGTGTTTCAGGATTTTTCAATAAAACCTTTGAAAAAAGGGGTCAAATGGGGGGTCAATGTGTCTATGGGAACTTTTCAACGGGTGGTGCGATTGGTCTGAAACTTAATTTCGTGTTTTAGGATTTTTCAATATAACATTAAAAAAGGGGGTCAAATGGGGAGGGTCAATGTTTTTATGAAATTTTTTTAACGGGTGGTGCGATTGGCCTTAAACTTTGTTTCCTGTTTCAGAATTTTTCAATATTACTCTAAAAAGGGGGTCAATGTTTGTATGGGATTTTTTTAACGGGTGGTGCGATTGGTTTGAAACTTTGTGTACTGTAAATACAAAATGAATGGACACGGACAGGATTTTTCAATATAACCTTCAAAAAGGGGTCAAATATGGGGTCAATGTTTCTATGGGTACTTTTTAAAGGGTGGTGTGATTGGTCTTAAGGCCCAGCATTTTGAAAATTGCAAGTATTGCAACCCTAATCATTCTATTATCGCTTAATAGATTACATTGAAATTGAACTACACGATACTCAAGGATATAAGTGATAAATCAACCGGAGCTAAAACACGAATTAGTTAGAAAACCTTGGTTAAAAATCATGTCAAAAACACCTCTGAAAATTCAGAAATTCCCTAATTTCACCAGAGCAGTAAGGTATTTTGAATTTCTATTTCACATGAATGTAAATCATGTAATTTGAAACAAATCAACCCAGCCCTTTTTTTGAAATAAGCTATTTACTTGAACATAATTTATGTTTTTTATAAATTGTCGCATTCGTTATGTAATTCAGAGCAGCCATATTATCATGCCGCACTCTGCTATGTCTAATTCCGCGGAGATCCGCGTTGCTATACGGACCTATGTCACTTTTTTTTGTAACTTTTACGTAAGGAATAGTGTGACGAGTATTCTGGGCCTTAATTTTGTCAAAAGGTGTCAAAGTTATTATGGGATTTTTTTATTAGTGTGATTTGTTTAAAACTCAGTTTAGTTAGATACCTACTTTAAGCGGGCGGGACAGCTAGTTAGGTCTAAATCTATTGTCATTTTTAAGACTTAGATCTTGCTAGAACACTATCTAGGTGACGTATAGGTACTAGGTACTACCTAGGTATTAATTTGAAGTTTTTTCCCGCACTCGTATTAAGCAAAGATAAAACAATAAGGCCGTAAATATTGTAATTTTGGAATTCGGTGACCGCGCTGATTGCTGAGCTAAGCACGCAGTAGCATTGCTTCTTGCCGCTGCAATATTCCTTACAATAAAGCCATAAACAGAATTACCAAAACTCATCTACAAATTATATCTTGGCCTTTCATCAGCCTTTGAATTCATTACCATTGTACCAAGACACCAGCTACCACAAAATCAACTCTATCTTCCTTATAATAGGAGTTGAAACCACTGCACTGATTCTGGTAAGCTTATTACAATGAAGGCATACATTCTCATCTCGGGACTAGAACCACTAGAACAAAGTCACCGCAATCCCGACTCTATGGTAAAGTCATTAAGGTCTACATGCAGCGGTTGTGTATTCAATTTGGTAATGCATTACATTGTTTCTGGGAATAGTGTATTGTCAAACAGCTGCTCCACTATTCCAATCTTTCTTAATATATAAAACAAAGTTGGGTTTGTTTGAACACTTACCATTCTTGAAAGACGAGCGATTGTTATTGAGATGATTATTGTACTAATCTACTAATCTTCTCACAAATTTATAAAGGGACTAGCTTCCGCCTGCGGCTTCGCCCTTGAGGCACCTACATAAAATATAGCCAATGTTCATCCTGAAAGTTCATTCTACACATTGGTTAAAGAATTTTCCAAATCGGTCCAGTATTTTCGGAGCATATCAATTCAAACAAACAAATCTTTTCTCTTTAGTAATTAGTGTAGATAAGCGTGTGTGTGTGAACTTTGCTGTAGTGTGCTGACGCGGATAGCTGAATTCGAGAACGTCAAATCTGTTATTACGTCCTTAAACACACTTTTGCATTAACAATAAATACAAATGTAGATTGAACCAGTTGTCCTGTTCGAGCTGCGGCCTAGTTCCCACAGCGCCATAGATTATGTTTTAATCACAATGTGCTTAGATGCAGATCGGTGGGATTTACTCCAAGACTGGCTCTGTTCTGTTCTAGTTGGATTAATATCCTTGTACAATAAACTGCACTATTATTATACGTTCTTCATGTTCACTTTTAAACCAGTGTGGTGAAAGGAAAGAGGCTCTTTTTGTGCACTTGACATGTCTTCGACTTGTCGGTTTCCTCACGATGTTTTCCTTCACCGTTTAAGAGTTCTGGTATAATAGCTCACATAATGTACACTGTCAACGCAAAGTGATTGCAAAAACACTATTAATTACTTACTGAAACTTGAATTATCCAAAAGTACATAATACCCTAAAACCAAAAATTTTAAGGTTATTAATTTTATAAGTTTTCTTATAAGCAACGATGGGCTTGCAACCTGTCACGTACGTGATACTAACTACTGTGTAAAATGTGGGCATGTTCCAAATGTCATGTTTGGACCTTCTTTAGATATCCTCAAAGATCTAAGTAACTAGAGATCTGAGGAGATATCTACCGAGCCTGGGATTACCGTCGTGATCATGTTTTTTACATAAATGTATAAAAAAATTACTCGCTGTTTCTTCTTTGTGCGTATCATTTTGTTTCGCCCAAATCTTTTCTACAAAAATAACGCCTTTCTAAGTATCTCAGCTGATCCATCTTATTTATACAAACACAAAAGGGTGTCACATAATCCGTCTCAATAAGTCGAACCTGCGCTCTGTATACGTGTTGCGTTGGTGTCGTGGTGCTGCCTTCACACGATGCCAGTGGCAGCACTAACTGGTAAGTAAAGCAAGAACTTTTTAGTTCTTGCTAGTACAGAAATATTTCAATTTGACATTTCATGTAAATGCTGAGATATTCTTATCTGTTCCATTGCTCTGTTCGTGGAGCGACAGTTGATGCATTAAACTAGACAGTTTTATTACTATGAGCCAGTCTACAGATATGACGTAGGTGTAAGTCACAGGAAGAAGAAGAGACTTAGAAAGTGTAAGTCTCTTCTTCTTCCTGCCCTTTTCCCACGCTATGAAAGGTCGGCACAACACGTTTTCTTCTTCATCCGTTACCTCAGTACTCACACTTCTGACTCATATCATCATATTCTTAACGTTCCTATGGTAAAAACCAATTATAGACAAAACGCATTCTTAATAAGAGCTAGCAAATCGTTCAACTCACTGGTCAACATAAACAATGATGTTGATTTATTTAACACATCTGCAAGTGAGCTTAAACGCTTGCTTAATGATGAATTCTTTTTAAAATAATTTAGTACATCTATAACCTCATCTGATTTCACTTTGTTATGTATGTATATCCTGTTTATTTCTTTAAAGTCGTCTACTTTCAATGTTTATAATCTTCTATTTAACTACATATATGCGGAAACTTTGTAATTGGCCCTCAGCATGCATGTCCATTACTGGCATGTCTTTAATATTAAAAACTATTATTAAGACCTAGCTGTAAGTTTTCCCAAAACATAAATAAATAAATAAATAAATAAATATCAAAAGGTGGAAATAACATTAAAATAATCTACATCATAAATAATAAATGTCTGAAAATTGATTAGTACAGTAACTGGTCAGACCGCCAAGTCCAATAAATAATTTATTTTATTATTATTTATTTATTTATTATTTATTTTTTTATCTTTTTTTGCATTGGATTATTATTATTATTTTTATGTTTGTGACTATTAATGTTTTGTCAAATTTATTTTACCTACTTACTTGAATTTTATATTGTAATTAAAAAATTGTTAATTAATGTAATTGGTATTATCCGTGTTAATTAATTCAATAAATAAATAAATAAATAATAAAGTTACTTATTATTTTCAACTCACTCTGAGAGAGCACAGTCGAACTTGTAGTTGGTCACTATCCTCGTGTAAACGCACCCTTCGGTTCAATCTGTTCACGATTGTCCCCAAACAAAGAAAACGGATTAAACGAGACCGAGTCTTTTTAAGACGCTCTTCCGTTTTGTTGTTGGTTCAAATTGAAACCAGCTTTCAATTTGTTGGTTGCAATTTTATAGTTGCATTTTTGGTGGCCCTTACTTTCAATTCATATTATGAGTTTGAAACTCTGTTGATCAGTTCATTAGTTGATTTTAATTTTTGACACTTTATTTACTGACCAGGGGTCTTACCACAAGCTTTCAAGGCAATATCAAAGTAATATAACTTTGATATTTCGTATCATGACATTATAAAAATTGCATTGTGTTGAAGTGTTGAAGCTTGAAATGTGACGTTTCTGAAACATGATGGTTTGTAAGACCTTGTGGTATGGATGGACAATTTAAAAGTACCTTATTGTACAATCGTTAGAGTGGCGACTCTCGAACACAATACCGCCAATCGATACCGCACGCCATTGCCGGGTGACGTATGGAGTCGCTCCGACAATGACTCGATCCACAATTGGACGAATAATCGAGTAATCGAGAGCCTTTGTGCGAGGGCTCGTTAGGGTCGGTTTTATCCGGCTTCGAAGAGATCTTGGATCTTTGCCTTTAGCACTAGTGTCGGGATGGCTAGCACAATCAAGTTTATAAGAGGTAATTGCAATTTTATCACCAAAGTAATTAAGCTAAAGACTACATTTATAGTACTTTACATCTCTCATATTCGGTAAGTAGGTCTTTATTACCCCCAAAATGGGGCTTGTAGGTGACCAATTAGCGCTCTAGGGTAATAATGTAGCTAGAAAAGCCCTAGGGCGGTAAGTAATTAAAAAAAACTTCACTCTTCACCATCATACTGGCAATAGACATCATGCATTCAGCCCAATGACAAAAGAGGTCGCTTCGCTATACAGCCTTGTCTTCGTATGAGTATAATAGTCATCAATTTTAAATATCGAACGGCGCCGCGGCGAAGCTCAATTTCAGTAAAAGTTTTCTATTCCCACCTTTTTTCATCTTTTTTTTAAATTATTTTTTTCAAAAAAGAAATTGAGCTTCGCCGTTCGATTTTTAAAATTGATGACTAATTATACTCATACGAAGACAAGGCTGTATAGCGAAGCGACCTCTTTTGTTATTAGGTCAGTTTAAATATTGTTCATTCTTGTAATGCCGGTTTTTTTCTACTTACCTCACAATCGAGATGTAAAGCAGAGTAGTTAGCTCGGGTGTAAGCATCAATTGCACCCTCGAACTATAGGCGCCCTCGCTACGCTCGTGCGCCTAAATATCTCGGGCTGCAATTGATGCCTTACAGCTCTTGGCTACTAATCTACTATTAAATTTGGACATAGTAATTAATATATCGATGTAATTTGTAAAATAATATTTGTAAATGCACTTCATATGCATTCTATTCTATTCTAATTAGACTGGCCTCACAGGTCAGTTGGTAATAGCACTGCCTTCTGCGCTGTAAGTTGTGGGTTCAATCCCCACCGATGACCGAAGACTAACATTTGTGTGATGTACACAGATTTTTTGTTCTGTGTCTGGGTGTTAATATCTATTCTATGTACCTAGGTATGTACAAGTATTTACAAAAAAACATGTAAATAAATGATTTATTAGCTATCTGGTTCCCATACTACAAGCTTTAATTAGTTTGGAGCTAGCTGTGTGCATTGTCCACCAATAATATATTTATTTACTTTTTGACACAAAGATTTCAAGACGATATTTCGCTTCAGATTCGAAAACGTTCAAACCGGTGCTAGGTACTCGGATGCTAGCTCCTTATCCGGACCGCGGCTCCTTTGCGAAGCGTGTAAGTCTGTTTTTGATTGACACTAAGCCCCGAAATAATGTCTGTCGATCGATACCTTTAAATGAGGGAGGGTTTTTGTGAGGGTGTCCGGAGAGTTTGTTCTTTGGACTGAGTGGTGATGGAACTCTAATTCAGAAGGTTTCTAGTTATTTTGATTAATTTGGAGAATGAGCTATACAGGGTGTAATCGTTAAGTGTGCACAGGCGATTATTCCGTAACTATTGCAGATATCAAAAAACTTTAAACTGATATCGAAAATACTTTACCTAATGAGTAAAATGACATTAATAACTTTTTAAAAATAAAACGAGAAATATCCAAAAAAATTACATTAATCACTCCCATACATTTTATTTCTTAGTAAGTACAAAATTTTGTGTTCAAAGCATATGTTCGAAGTGACGTCCTCCTTGTGCAATACAATGACGAGCTCTATTTACAGTTTCTAAATGAACTTTCCTTAACATTTGCGGAGTAATTAAAGCAATTGCACGACGTACACGATTCTGTAACTCTTCTAGGCTGTGTACTCTCTCAGCGTACACGTGGTCTTTGACAAATCCCCATAGGAAGAAATCACAAGGCGTGAGATCCGGGGATCTGGCAGGCCAAGGGGTTGCACTATTATTGGCTATTTTAATTGTTTCGTAAGAAATTCATTACAACATTTGTATTATGTGCAGGTGCTCCATCTTGTTGAAAATTATCGACCTTCTTTCATCGTCTGGAATTGGTTCTAAGAGACTTGGCATATCGTTTTGTACAAAGGAGAAATATCTCTGTCCATTTAAGGTTCCACTGTAAAAATATGGCCCAATGATCCGATCTCCAAGAATACCACACCACACATTAATTGAGAATCGCACCTGAGCTCTAACTTCAGTAGTTAAGCGAGGATTGTTAATTGACCAATAATGCGAGTTTTTTCTATTGTAAATGCCGCAGTTTGAAACATTATTTTCATCGGTCCATAAAATTGACCTTACATTGACATAATTATTGACTAGCCAATTGCAATAGACCAGCCGACGAGCAGGATCATCATTGTGCAGCGTTTGAGTAGGTTTTATCTTAAATGCTTTGAAGTTGTGTTTTTTTAATAACTTGTGTACATAATTGTGGGACACTGGAAATGATCGGGCCACTGAACGCGTTGATTCTTGTGGATTATCTACTACGTAGTTAATAATATTGTTATCTAAGTCATTATCAAATTCCGGAGCTCTTGTTCTCGAACCTTTTTTTCTGTTAAAAGATCCATAATTTATCAAATTGTTATCCAACTTACGTAAATACGTACCAGAAGGAACTTCTCTATCTGGGTACTCTCTTCTGTAGGCGATAATGGCCGCCCTATTGTTACAATCATGTTTGTAGTACATTTTTAACATGTCCCTCTTTTCTGTATTGGAATATGCCATTTTTCAATCAATAAATGCAACAATCACTATTATTAACGCAAATTGAAAAATACAATAAATTGGCGGGAACGAGAACCCGCGATAAAGAACTTGAATTTAGAACGAACACCAAAGAGTATCTTTCTTTTTGTTTTTATTTAGTATGTTGCTTTTCAGCTAGTTCAAATCAATACAATATTGAAACAAGGTTTATTATAAATTTGAAGTGGTAAGATAATTAATCTACACGTGTATCTACTTGAAATTCATTAATACCTTCATATCGTACATAATTATAAAATGACAAGGGTAAAATGAGTAGGTACTATTCCACTTAAAATAAGGAAACTAAAACCTTTCTACTATCTCATACTAAATGTATGGGAGTGATTAATGTATTTTTTTTTGATATTTCTCGTTTTATTTTTAAAAAGTTATTAATGTCATTTTACTCATTAGGTAAAGTACTTTCGATATCAGTTTAAAGTTTTTTGATATCTGCAATAGTTACGGAATAATCGCCTGTGCACACTTAACGATTACACCCTGTAGATTTGTTTATTCTCACAAGTTGGATCGTCAATAAATGTCGTGTAGCGGTGAAATGGCAGACTGGAACTCTTCTTCTTCTTCTTTATTTATGACATCTGTCTCTTTGAGATCAATTTTGCTAGTGTCAAGTATTTAAATCAGTAGTAATGTCAATGTCACAAAGTCTTAGTCATGTCAATTTTAAACAAAAGATGACTGTTTTCTTCAAAACTCCTGAACTCACGGGATTTTCTTCGATGGATTTAAAAAGAAACTATTCACTTTAATTCGCATATCTCACACCCGTGTCAAGACCGGGCTTTATTGGAAAAATAACCACCAAAATTGTACAATAAAACCCTAAATAACACGAGAAAAATATGAAAACTAGAGCGTAAACTTCTGACTTCAGACTGGAACTCAAGAGATCTAGTATTTTCTTTTTATTATAATACTTACTAGCTGTTTCCCGCGACTTCGTCCGCATTTTAATTATTTTTTAGTTATTCTGTGAGAAAGACAAATATAAAAAAACAAAAACTATGAAAATCGATCCAGCCGTTCTAGAGTTATAAGTGTTTGAACAAACCCAACTTTGTTTTATAGAGAAGAAGATTATCGAAATTACGACAATTTCGATCCTTTAACATTGACGTCGTTTCAGTCCTTTACCGTTCCCGCAACATCATCCATTCCTATCATTCGTACATCTTTGAGGATTTATGAAAGATGAACCGATCTAAAGGCTTCCTGGTGCACTTTATCACACAGTTGTGCACCCCTAGCACTAGTCTATAGAACCTTCTCAGCAACAAAAAAAACATGACCACGACTGTAATCCCTAGGCTCGGTAGATATCTCCCCAGATCTCTAGTTACTTTGACCTTTGAGGATATCAGATTAAAGGGGGTAGTCATTGCCATTACTACTTATTTAAATACTTGACACTGGCAAAATTGATTTTAAAGAGGCACGTCTGAAAATGATATTTGGCACATGCTCACATTTTGCACAGTAGTTAGTATTACGTACGTGACAGGTTGCAAGCCCATCGCCGCTTATAAGAATACTAACCTATGACACACACCTTGGAATTTTTGGTTCTAGGGTATGCCGGTTTCCTCACGATGTTTTCCTTCACCGTAGAGCACTGGCATTGCTCACATAAATTTTTCGAATATAAAAACTCATTAGTGCACGACCAAGTTTGGCACGATCAACCCACGACCTTCGGATCGTGAGGCGGAGGTGCTACCACTACACCACCAGCGCTCTACATTAAGTAATAATAATTTTTGGCTTTATACAACCAGTATATCCAGGTTTTGGCTAATAAACCATGAATTACATTATTACTATCTCAGTGTTTAATATTGAAAAGCATTCGATAGCGACAAAAACTGATGCAGCACCAAGTATCTGCCGTGAGTGGTCGTTACGTTGTCGTCACGTGCCCGTAACAAATGCGGCATTGTGGGGATGCTTGCGCACCCTGGCTGCAACCCACACTCGATTGAGTAGATCAATCTTTGTAAGACGAACGAGCATCGCCTCCGCTCAGACGGCGGAGAATTGGAATGTCTTTGATGCAACGGATATGCTTACAGAAGGCATGAGGTATATTCTACTGAGCAGTAATCTTCTATATATATATATACACATTATTATTACACTAGCTTCCGCCCGCGGCTTCGCCCGCGTGATACCTTGAAAAACAAAAACAAATCTATCCCGCGGGAACCTTAGGTATATTTTTTCGGGATAAAAAGTAGCCTATATTCCAGACCATAATCTATATCTGTGCCAAATTTCATTCAGATCCGATGAGCCGTTTTAGCGTGAAAGAGTAACAAACATCCATCCATCCATCCATCCATCCATACATTCTTACAAACTTTCGCGTTTATAATATTATAGTAGGAGTAGGATTGGTTAGCTAGACATTTTGGTTACAAAAACAAATTACAGAAAGAATGTGTTCCTTGGCCGAGTTTGTGAATTTTACAATGTTAAATTGACAAATAATTTCCTCGATAACTGATATTTACGCGGATGAAGTCGCGGGTAACAGCTAGTATTATATAAAAAAATGAAGTATAAAGTCACTCGGCTAAAATAACCTTTTCATCTCGGCAATTTATCTCATAATTGTATAACAGGACACATTCCAACATCAGCTTTGCGCTTCCAATTAGGCCATTTGAAACGAAAGGTAAAAGTTCCCACCTCGAAGTTTCAATTGATTTTGCTCAGTGGATAGCTGGTTCGTTAACTTCTTTTTAATTAAATTAGGCCCTAATCGAGCCTCCGAGACCAATGGCCTATACTTTTTTCATCGTGCTCATTCCAAACTTTGATGGTCGGATGAGTTTATGTCGGAAATGTTGAGAATTTGGGATTTTGATGAGATAAACGAGAGATAAATGAAAGTCATTTTGTTGAGTGCACTTACAAATTCATTGATCTTTTTATTTGTGAAAAACGTTTTTATGTTCATGTGTAAAAAATCTTCAGAACACATAAAGTCTGAAGTGAAGGAATTATGATCTGGTCTTACCACAAGTTTTGGGGAATATCGAAGTAATATAGGTAACTTTGATAATTCGTACAATCACTACATAATTATAAAACAAAGTCCTCTACCGCGTTTGTTTGTCAGTTTGTTCGCAATAAACTCAAAAACTACTGCACCGATTTTCATGCTGTTTACATCAATAGATAGAGTGGTTCTCGAGGAGGTTTTAGTATATAATTTGTCAGGTTTTTAAGCCGCGATAACCGTCATCCACGTAGGCGTAGTCGCGGGCATCAGCTAGTGACCTATACAAATTATTAAGTATACCAGAAGTTGATCATATCCGCCTTTATTCTGTCCAATTTGAGGAACAAAGTATTTGTCAAAAAAAGACAGTCGTTTTGTTTAGAAACATACCTACATTACTTTTATTTGTTAAGTCTAAAAGGTCCGATGTTTACCCGAGTTGATTGTACAGTACTGTGTGTGGAATTACAAATTTATAACGTGAGAAAGGGTTTCTAAAGTAAACCTTCACAGTGGCCGGTAAAGGATCCTGTTAGTTGACAAACGACAGCGAATGATAAAGTCCCCAGCTAGTAACTATAAGCCAATAAGAAATACATGCAAAAGTACAAAATTTTATGTATTACGAGCCGTAGATAAATACAGCCGTAACGGATCCCGTGGACCCCGCGGACTCCACGGACCGCACAGACCCCACGGCCGTATTGACCCGCAAACCCAATATTATTCCAACCCTTCAGAATTATTAATATACGGAATATTATTAACGCTGGGTATTTTTTAATATACGTATTTCTGGAATTCTAAATATTTCGTGAGAAGTGGCTTTGTGGAGTGTTTCTCAAAGCTTAAAAAGTCTATAAAATGATTTTCGATTAGTAACTTATTTCACCAACTTTAGATAGAAATTTTTTTGAGATACATAAAAAATTTACTTATTCAAAATGAAGCCATTTAGGTTTCATACATAGGCCCAAAATGCCGGCCATCGAAAAAATGTGTGGCCACGTCATATAAAATACCATTATGAAAATCAGATTTGTAAAAATACTCAGATTGACTTTCCAAACGTGGCCAGACTTTATCATTTTGGGCCCAAAATGAATGAAACTTTATACATCTTTGCTAAAATAGGTTTATGTCAATTTAGTTTAGTTTCTAACTGTATTTCGTGAAGATAAATCACGAAAATTTGCCTCACATTTTGACTTCGTATTTCTAAAAGACATGTGAGGTAAAGAAATCATTTCGCACCTCAGCAACCCTGGCGTGGCGCAAATCCTCGCATATCTACCAAATGTGAGACCTTCATACAAGAATAACGAAACGCTCCACTTGTTGAACCTTACCCCGTCAACATAAAGTCGAAAGTCGAATGGTAAACGTTGAATAGCGTGAAAACGTACGTGAGGCCCATTCAGCGGTGGGAAATGGCGGCTATTCCGGCGGTTTTCAACTAAATTCACTAAATAATAGTCGCAAATAGACACGTTTAGGTTAGAGATAAATTACAGAGAAAATAAAATTGCTTCCTTCCCTGGTTTTTCTTGAGCTCACCTTTTCTGGGGCAATTTTGTAATTTTAGCGCCCTATTGAGTTGAAAATCGTGTTAACGCGTGACATCGCTAGCCAGCTAGTGAGCGAACACTCTTTGTAGCCAGGATTTGAAATACCCCGGGAAACGTTAAATGCGTCTACATAGTCATTTCTAAAAAAATGGTGGACTGTTCACAACAACGCCACTTAGCCCCAAACTAAGCAAAACTATGGGAACCTGATGGTTGATAGATTAATTATATATTTTATACCTTTAAACGAGCAATTCTTGTATATATGTATAAGAGCGCTGGTGGTGTAGTAAGAGCGCTGGTGGTGTAGTGGTAGCACCCCGGCTTCACGATCCGAAGGTCGTGGGTTCAAACCTGGTCGTGCACCAATGAGTTTTACCATTCGAAAAATTTATGTGCGCAATGCCAGTGCTCTTAAACGGTGAAGGAAAACATCGTGAGGAAACCGGCATACCCTAGAACCAATAATTCGAAGGTGTGCGTCATAGGTTAGTTTTCTTATAAGCGGCGATGGGCTTGCAACCTGTCACGTACGGAATACTAACTACTGTGCAAAATGTGGGCATGTACCAAATGTCATGTTTGGACTTGCCTCTGACTACCCCCTTTAGATATCCTCAAAAGATTTAAGTAACCAAAGATCTGAGGAGATATCTACCGAGCCCGGGGATTACAGTCGTGATCATATTTATTTATTTTATTTATTTTTTTATAATTGGAATCTCGGAAACGGCTCCAGCGATTTACATGGAATTTAGTATGCAGGGGGTTTCGGGGACGATAAATCGATCTAGCTAGGTTTCATTTTTAAAAACCGTCTTTTAACCCAAATAAACGAGCAAAGCTCGGTCACCCAGGTACTACTATTTTAAATACTGACATAGAATAAAATAAATAAAAATAAAATAAATAATGCTGGACAATCCACACAGCATCATCTAGCCCCAAAGGAAGCTACTCAAAGCTTGTGTTATGGGTACTAGATAACTGATATATTTAATACATTATGTACATAGATAGATATTTTTTTTTGTATTATACATAGAAAACACCCAGACCAACGGAACAAATTTCTGCAGATCGTACACAAATTTGTTCCGCGGCGGGAATCGAACCCGCAGCCTCTTGCGTCGCAGGCGGACTCTCGCCCGCTGCGCCACAGAGGTCATATAACCATCATAGAATCATCATATAACCCAGACTCAGAACAAACATCGGCGTTCATCACACAAATGTTTATCCTGGGTGGAGATTGAACCCACAACTGAGCTGTGAGGCCAGTCACATCGCTTTCGCTACCATCTTTTAGTGTCCAGTGTTTGAAACTTTGTGAATAGTACATTCAAAACTGAACTCTATTATCTGGAATTATATCACTCTAGTAACTAATTACCTCAGTAAATTGTCTGTGTAATTGATTGCTTAATTTCTCTCTCACAAATAGAGAATAGGAAAACCTCCTTGTTCTCCTATTATTTTTATTTCATCATCATCATCATCTTCCTGTGCAACCAACATGTGATCTTCCTCCATTTCCCTCTGTCACTCGTCATCACTCACTCCTTTCTTACCCATGTCTTCTTTCACACAGTCCATCCATCTTTTCTTTGGCCTACCTCTACCCCTGTATCCATCCACATTCATACCTAACACTCTCCTTGTCACATGACATTCATCTCTTCTCATAACATGCCCATACCACGCTAACCTATTACTTCTCATCTTTTCTCATTTTTTCCTATTCTCTTTATTTATTTGTGCAATTTTTAAAACCTACAGACCGAACGCACCTTCCCTTTAATCTTACAATAAGTATTATCATTTAAGTGACTGTCTTTTTTGAGAATCTTACCTACAGTGCTCGAACACTCAGGACGCCATACCCCTAGCTTCCCGCTACAAACACTAAAATCATAGATAAGCCGTGACACACAAAGAGTGCACTATCGTTATATTTTATTCAAGCAGGCGGTGTAAAGCGCTTGCCAGCAGACTCGCTAAAGCGCGGCAAAGCGCTGAAAAACAAGCTTTTTACCATACCCCGCATGTTGCTCTCGCCACTAGTTTCAGGTATTTTATTTATTTTATGTTTTTTTCCAAACTGTGAGTTTTCGAGGATTTCGGCCGTGTAATAGTGACAATGTCGAGATTTGATATTTGCTGGAGTAAAATGTATCTGTAGTTTTTGTCGCATACTCTTGCATACAAATAGATAATCAACAATGTTAAGGAATTAACAAACTTTTACTTTTTACAGTAATTTATTTTAAAGATTGTAGGTACATAGGATTTGCACACGCACACGACTTTATCTAACGAGCTCACTATAAGCACCTGAGCGCGCGGCTCGCGGCCGGCCGCGGCCGGCCGCCCCTCCAGTTCTAGAATGTTTGGCGCGGGCGCACAGCTGGCTGGTTGCCGCCGCGCCCCGCGCCTACCCCTCCTTCTTCGCTCGGCCGTTATGCTGGCGATAAGGCCGCGCGTAGACATCCTCCGGGGCCTTGAAAGCGTTGCTTTCAAGGAATCAGCCTTCCACATCTTCCCGTTCAGTTTTCGACGTTTCTGATTGTTCCTGAGTTTCGCTTGTATTGCTAACATCAGCTTTGTCTTCGCCGGCTACTGTCTTTGCGTCATCATTGGTAGGAATAACGCATAGTTTGTGGATGCCTCTCCTTATTACGCCCTTCGTAGTGAGGATATCAGCGACTCTGCTGATTCCGTCAACTCCAGGATAAAGTTGACTGACACGAGCGAGTCGCCATTTTAATGGAGGAAGATTTTCTTCTTTAAGGATTACAAGGTCTCCAACCCGAAGTTCTCGCTGCTTTGTTCTCCATTTGGTCCGTTGCTGAAGCTCCGCCACGAACTCCCGGCGCCACCTCGCCCAGAAATGTTGCCTTAGTTGCTCGATGAGCTGGTATCGGTTAGGATGCTTCGTATTGATTGGAATCGACGGTACCGCAGTGATGGGTCGTCCAATCAGAAAGTGCCCCGGTGTCAAAGGAGAAGGATCAGTCGGGTCAGAAGAAAGTGGGGTAAGCGGACGAGAATTTAATATCGCTTCTATTTGAATGAATAGCGTGGCCAGTTCCTCAAACGTTAGGGAAGCGTTACCGGCTACACGCTTTAAATGATGTTTGGCTGACTTTACGCCAGCCTCCCAAATACCTCCAAAGTGAGGTGAATATGCAGGGCTAAATACGAATCTAAAACCTTCATTTGAGGCGAAATCTGTGACAGACTCACGACTGGATCGGAGTATTTTACCTATTTCATTGTTAGCGCCCCTGAAATTAGAACCATTGTCACAGAATATTGAATAAGGTTTACCTCTCCTGGAGACAAACCTACGCAAGGACAAAATGAATGCCTCCGTACTTAAATCACTAACTAATTCTAAGTGGATCGCTTTAGAAGCGAGGCATATAAATAAACATAAATAACATTTTGTAATGCGGTTGCCCTTTCCCTTGCGACTAGAAATTAGGAAAGGTCCGGCAAAATCGACACCACACGAGTAGAAAGGGAACGATGAGTAACTCCTTTCGGCGGGTAAGTTGCCCATCAAGGGCTGCAAGGTTTGTCCGCGCAAGCGAACGCATATCATGCACCGCTTAGTCGTGCTGCGTGCCAGATTCCTGCCCCCTATGGGCCAGAACCTTTCTCTTATAGAGGCTAGGAGATGCTGTGGACCAGCATGGAACAAACGTTCATGTTCACATTTAAATAAAAGTTTAGTTAAATGATGCTTTGCATCCAGAATCATGGGGTATTTTTTATCGTAATCGAAATCTGAGTTTTTGATTCGACCCTGTTCTCAATAAACCATTGATATCAATGAAACAGTTTAACGATACTAATTTAGACTTACGATTCAGAGTTTTATCGTTTTTTATTATTTGGATCTCTTCACTGAAGCTCTCTAGCTGACTTTCTTTTACTAGAATTATTAATGCTTTATTTAATTCGTCAGTATCTAACGGTCCGGTGACCTTTGAAGTTTTACCGCAATACGTAGCCATAAATTCGTTTGAGTTTATTTAGATTAGAATACCTATCAAAGGGGGTACTACTTGTAGTTGCAACATTACATTTGACTGGGTTTTTAACTTCAGGTAGGTTTGCTGAGGTATGGGTGTGTACTTGTCTAGGCCACTCTGAAGTATTGTTCGCGAGGAACGAAGGCCCTTCCCACCAAAGGAGAGAAGATTGGAGACTCTTAGGACTTACACCTCGAGATGCCATATCCGCGGGGTTTTGATCTGTGGGAACATGGTAAAACGTGAATCCACTGGTAAGTTCATTAATCTCATTCACACGATTACACACAAATACTTTCAGCTCCCTTGGTGGAGTCTGTACCCATCCCAACACTACTGTCGAATCAGTCCACAAATACTTTCGACTGATTTCACATCGCAATGACAGCAGTACCTTGGAGCATAGACGAGCACCTAACAGGGCACCGCATAATTCCAACCTCGGTATGGTAATAGGGTTTAACGGTGCGACACGAGCTTTAGCGCATAGCAGCCTCACAGATATACTTTGGTCCGAATTCTCAGAACGCAAATATACACAGGCTGCGTAAGCTTGTTGGGAGGCGTCTACGAAGCAATGAAGCTCAATGTTCTTTGGGTTTTCACCCAGGGCTCGTCGGGGGATCTGTATAAGCGACAAACTTGAAAATTCTTTCAATAAGCTCGACCAACCTTTGGAGAACTCTGCGGGAACAGGATCATCCCAGTCAAGCTTGGAAGACCACAACTCTTGTAACAACATTTTAGCTACTATTATACAAGGACTTAGTAACCCTAATGGATCGAAAACCTTAGACGTAGTCGATATAACTGACCTTTTGGTAATTAGGGGAGTAGTTACCAAGTCTGTAGAAAACTGTAACGAATCACTGTTAGGAGACCAGTTGAGACCCAATACAGAGGATTCCTTATAAAAATCCATTGATTTTGACGTATCTGTATCTTTATCAAAAAGCTCGGGACAGTTAGTCCGAAACTTTCGAAGCGGCAAACATGCCGAGTTAAGTACTTCTACAACCTTTTGATATATATGTTTTAAGCCATTTACTGTATCAGAACCTGTATTTAAATCATCAGCGTAGAAGTCGCTTTTGATGATACGAGCAATTGATTCATCCTTACATTCATTAGCTAGTTGTAGAATACATCGACTACTTAGAAACGGCGCCGATGCCGTACCATACGTAATGGTATTTAGTTGAAGTACATCAATCTTTTGATGACTTTCCTCACGCCATAGAATAAGCTGCAGATGGCGCTGAGATTGCGAAATTTCGGATTGTCGAAACATCTTCTCGATGTCTCCAGTGAGTACATACTTATGTATCCGAAAACGAAACAAGATAGATATTAAATCGCTTTGCACTACGGGGCCTACCAGCTGAATATCATTGAGTGACTTACCTGAGGGAGTTTTAGACGACGCGTTGAACACCACTCTTAACTTAGTGGTTTCACTCTTCTCACGAATCACGGCATGATGTGGCATGTAATATCCAAACTCTGGTTTCTTTATTTTTGTTAAATGCCCTAACTGTGCATACTCATTTATGAATTCTACATAACTTTCTTTTAGTTTTGGAAATTTTATAAACTTTCTCTCTAGACTTTCCAAGCATTTTTTAGCAATAAAATATGAGTCACCGAGTGCTTTCTCGGGGACATCCCTAAAGGGCATTTTGACAGAAAATCTGCCGCTTGGTAGACGAGAGAAATTTTCTACAAAGTGATTTTCACAGAGTTGCTCTTCGACGGAATACGTTTTTGTCTGTGGTAAGTCATCAATTTTCCAGAATTTTTCTAAAGAATCCTTAATTTCTTGAGAGAAGTTACAATGGATCCTTTGGGTTGACTGACTCATTATTACGGGACCACCTACAAGCCATCCGAGCTTAGACTCCTGAAGCACCGGTTTAGTAGAACCGAGCCTTATTACTTTAGTGCCGACTATTTCCCAATATACATCTGCTCCTAACAGAATATCTACCTCAGCAGGGGAAAAATATTTAGGATCAGCAAGTTGAATATTTTCGGGTAGATTTAAATATTCAGTGTCTATCACTGAGTTTGGTAAAATACCTGTTATACGAGGCACTACCAAACATATGACGTCAATCTCGAAAGCCATCACTCTTGATTTTAATTTAATATCACATTTCTTTGAGATATTACAGACCACATCATTTATTCCACAAACATTTACCGAATGCGAACTATCAATAGACAACCCTAGTCTGTTTTTCAAATTTTCAGTAACAAATGAAGACTGACTTCCCGTATCTAACAGTGCGCGAGCTTGGTAAGTTTTATTATTTACCATTATTTTTACTAAAGCCGTACACAGCAGCACTTGGCTGGATGACAGGGATGACATCAGAGCGACATGAGAGGATGACGAGGTTGACGCCTGTGTTTCTGCAAGTGAGGGTTCAGTTTTGTGCATAAGTGTATTATGTTTCTTTTTGCATGTGAGACACAAGCCCTTGAGTTGGCATTGATACGAATTATGACCACTACGCAAACAATTTTTACACAACTTCAATTTTAAAACTTCACTGACGCGCTCATCTACACTCATAAGTTTAAACTTAGGACATTCATACAACAGATGATCGCTATTGCATAAAACACAACGTTTTTCTTTTTTATCTAGTGCCAATACAAAGCTCCTTGAATGAGCAGTAGGCCTTTGTTTGTTATCAGCTGATTTATCATACCTATTGTTATTATTGCTATAAGCAGTTTCTAATATATCAGCCCGACTACGCAGGAATGAATAGAACTCGCTTAACAACGGTAAATCGCTTAGACTGCATTTGTATTCTTCCCACTTTCTACTCGTGCTTATATCTAACTTTGCCGAGACCATGAATATTATAAGGGTATCCCACTTATCAGTAGGCTGACCAAGAGATTCCAGGGCACGTAAATGTTTTGAAACATGATCGACAATAAACCGCAATGATTTAAAGGTTTCCGTACGCAAGGTTTCAATATTTAATAGCGCCTTCAAATGATTATTAATCAGTAAGTTTTTAATATCATATCTTTGACATAATAAATCCCATGCAA
Source organism: Cosmorhoe ocellata (assembly GCA_963675405.1). Classification (NCBI taxonomy): domain Eukaryota; kingdom Metazoa; phylum Arthropoda; class Insecta; order Lepidoptera; family Geometridae; genus Cosmorhoe; species Cosmorhoe ocellata. The sequence goes on from OY776257.1 coordinate 454,228, forward strand.
TTTTATAATTTTTTGCACTAAATTCTATGGACTTTATTACCACTGAGGCACTACCTTCCAGTGACGAACGTAGATAATGAAATTTATTAATTGGTGGAATCCCTTCATTGCTATTTACTACCGCTTCAAATGTATCTTTGAACTCCAACCAATTTAAGTAGTTACCGTCGAAAGTAGGTAACTTAATTGTTGGTAGTTTAATTGAACTAGCCGCATGGGAATGGCAACTGCTAAAGTCCTCCCCGAGGTTCTTTTCCCCATGACTTTTACTAGGACGGCTATCCAAAATTTCTTGACAAGTAGATATTACGCTCAAGAAATTATTTTCTATCCCATCTCTTATTTTTACTTGTTCATTGGAATCAGCATGCAATAAATCTATTTTATCTTGGAGATTTTCATAATCTTGTAATAATAATTGACATTTATTTAATTTCAACTCTAACTCTTTGTATTTTACGGAAGAAATTTCTTTTAAACCCTCTGTAGTAGAGACATACTCAGAAAATCTAGTTAACCTGCCCCTAATAATACCCCTTTGTTTAATTAAAACAGTTAATTCTACTAACTTTTCTTGGGTAGTATTAGAAGCTTTAGGTTCCTCCTGTACCGATACACTCATTTTGTCAAACAAACACTAACCTCTTGGGCAAACTAACAACAAAATAAGCAAATAGACACTCCAACCTGTTTAGAGCTGAAGAGTTGCTCCAGATCCAGTTGCCGTCGCAGTCACTCGATGCTCAGGGCGAAAGTCTGGTCCCGCCGAGCACACAGCATGAGCCAGCAAGCTGCCTCAGCTAGGGACCGCGCGAGTAGGTATGCGCGGGCGCCGCGCCGTGGGAATAACGCTTTGTTGAAACAGCGCTTCGCGAGCTGGAAACGTTCAGCAGAATACTCTTACTCTCAAATGAAATGACAATAGGTATTGGTATTAGGTCTGGAAGTTTCTAGATTTGCTTTAGCACAAGCTAGGCTATTAATGAATTTATGATTTATGTTTAGCTTGCAATGATAAGAGTAAGTCGAGTGAAATATGGGATAGCTAGATTTATATGCACTTATTTATTGTTCAAGAAGAATGACTTGCACTTTAGCAAAAATGATTAAAATAGTTGGAAGAATAAGTAGGTATTAAATTGGCATAGCATAGGCATAGAACCTTAAAGCTGGCAGTTGGTACCTAGTAAAGCCTAGAAAATTCAATAAAAAGGTAAAATACCTAACGCTTGATTGGAAAGGCTTAGCCGGTTCACACAATGAAGCGATATTAAAAGGATTTTCAGGTTTAGGAGGGACAAGAATTAAAGGAATAGGCTTACTTTCTTTGGAATAGACCTCTGTATCACGATATAGCTCTCCACAGGCTCCAAAAGCAACACTTCTTGTCTCCTAGGCTCCAACTCCAAACGGTTTTTTGAGTCCAAAGTCCGTCCTTTGTTCTATGACGCTGCCAATTTGAACTCGTTGACTCGTACTTCGTTACGTGTAGATAGATTGCATTGTCCTTTATGTCCTGTCACGGTCGCCACTTTTGTTAAGGAATTAACAAACTTTTACTTTTTACAGTAATTTATTTTAAAGATTGTAGGTACATAGGATTTGCACACGCACACGACTTTATCTAACGAGCTCACTATAAGCACCTGAGCGCGCGGCTCGCGGCCGGCCGCGGCCGGCCGCCCCTCCAGTTCTAGAATGTTTGGCGCGGGCGCACAGCTGGCTGGTTGCCGCCGCGCCCCGCGCCTACCCCTCCTTCTTCGCTCGGCCGTTATGCTGGCGATAAGGCCGCGCGTAGACAAACAATCCGTTTCTTTATAATACTTACCTACTTACTCAAAAAAATATTATTATTATGAGCCGTTTGTGTCCCACTGGTGGGCAAAGGCCTTCCCGCAATTTTTCTAGCCGTCACAATCCTGTGATATTTTCTCCCAGTCAGCTAGAAATTTGTTTAGTTCGTCCCAAAAAAATATTAATATTTAATTTACGGATAATTAACTTACGAATAAGTAATTCAATTGTCCGGTAAGTTATATCCTAGAGAACGAATTCAAAATCAGAATGATACAAATTATTCATATTTTTTTTACTATTACTTGCCAGTTATTTCTTTTTTTTATTTTTTTGTCAGTACTGTTTTGAAAAAGGTCTTATGTGAATATACGACTGATATTTACAGGAAAATAAGTCATATAAAGAGTGTTTCCGTGCTGAGTCTCGTCATTCGTGCAGTCACGTGCAGAGTCACGGGGCTCCGGTCAGCTAGTTATTTTATAAAATGCTGACTCGTTCTTTGAGACGGTAAACAGAAAAATTGTCGTAAAAATCCAGCTCCGTCGAAGACTTTGCCAGAATGATTCCATCAGAGCGCATTTATGAAAATATCCACGTAACGCCAACTTCCCAAACCTGCCAGCATTCAACCTTTCAGCTTAGCTACGGATCTTAAACAAATTGATATCGTAAACGATAGCGCTTTTTCACTATTATTTTTGATTTTGAAACATTATCTATATATACAAAAAACTCTTACGTTACTGAATGTCTGACAAATGAACGTAGAGTCTACTAATAAACAATAATTCTTAGAGGTGAAATTTGAAAAGGTGTTTTTTTGGGTCTAGAGATGTACTTAAAATTAAATTCTGCAATTCTAGATTTAAGGGGAGCCGGGGGAAGTTTGTATGAGTAAAACATTAGTTTTTATATCCATTTATTTAGGGGTACTTTGAAAACCACCCGTAAGCAAACTTAGATTCCATTTTTAGTTGACAGGAACACTATTCGCGTAACGGAAGCCTGAGTTGGCGGCTGAGCACCCTATTTTGGACTTTGTATGCATTAACTTAGAGTTCTAAAACTTGTGTTAGGATTTAGTTTTGAAACGAGAAGGTGAAAATTGTGGGGCAAATCAAGAGCGGAGGCGATTTACAAATATCTTTAAAATATTGTTTAATAATTGTTGTAAATGGTATAATGGTAGGTATATTAATGGAATTCAAGTATTATTTTATGTTATTTGAGAAAATCTAAAAAACCAGGGTCAGTTTTTATAAGTAACTAGCAACCCGCCCGATCTTCGCACGAGTGCAATGCTGATACTAAATTTACTAAAATGTATTTATTTACGACATCACATTAGAAACCTCTAAAATTATCAATGTTTTTCTACTATATTATGCATGTATTACACATAATAAACCTTCCTTTTGAATCACTCTATCTATTAAAAAAACCATATCAAAATACGTTGCGTAGTTTTAAAGATCTAAGCATACATAGGGACTGACAAAAGCGGGAAGCGACTTTTATACGATGTAGTGATAAGCTCTTCCCTTGCGCCGCTCGCGCTACATAAGCCGGCGGTAAATTGTCAGGAACACACTCGCCGTCAGATTAGTGTGACGGACGCCTTCGCCAGCCCCGAGCGGCTCCGTGTGAACGCGCCCTTGCGGGAACTACTTCTGACAGGAAGGTGTTCCGCGAGATCTAGGTTATACGAGTATTGTGTTTTTCTTTACATTTTTTATTTAGCGCTAGCCCACAAAATGGGTATTATGAGCAGTTGAAATAATAAGTGGTCATTTTATGTTGTGGCCTTATACAGCCGAAACGGCGTGCACAAACGCACAGATAAACAGACAAACACACATTTTTTTTAAAACGGTTGTTAGCCTAAACTTAGTAGCGTGTCTTTTTTAGATAGCACTCATTTTGATTTGAAGATATCAAGAGTACAATGTTCAGCAGTGGACTGCTATAGGCTGATGATAATGATGATGATGAAGAGTACAAACATTATACCTATGTATAGATAGATGTAATCTTACTAATATTACGAGTATAAACGTAAAAGTTTGTGAGGATGTATGGATGTTTACTCTGAAATGGCTGAATTTAGATTGACTTGATGAAATTTTTCACAGAGATAGATTTGAAATTGAAATAGCACAGAGATGTTTTTTGAAAATGAAACCTAACTTGATCGGTTTATTGCCGACAAAACCCCCTGCATACTAAATTTCATGAAAATCGTTGAAGCCGTTTCCGAGATTAAGAATTATATAGATAAATACAAAAATTGCTCGTTTAAAGGTATAAGATACGAGTATAATATAAATTTTTACCCTACGTAGACAGACAGTAAAAGAACTAGCGATACGACGCAACAGCCTTTGTATAAATAAGATACTCTTAGGTTACTCTTAGTGCCCTTTGTTCGTACAATAAGCCGTACCTACGTCTACCATGAGTTGTCACAATATTTGGATTGGCTGACGTTACTACAGTGGTAATAGTTACTATGACATTTGTCAAAATTGTTACTCATGGTACCAACTTCTAAGCAAATTGATGAGCGCAAACTACAGTCGCTGTAGTACGCTGTGACGTAGGATAGTTAGCTACGTGACGTTTTAGTACCCAACTATCCGCTAGAGGCGCTGTACAAGTTTTCATGGATTTTTTTAACTACAGTCGCTAGCGAGTGTAGATTGTGAAAACTCATGGTAGACCTACCGTACACTAAAGGTAAATTGTTTCTAAACCGTCTGAGCCAGGCAGGTAGCCAGGCAAAGTCGGGAGATTTATCCGTCTAGGCCCTGACAGTGACGGACTCAGGTGGGCCCCATCGCTGAGCCCATGGCTTATGCGGCAAGGACGTCTAGGGACCTTATGTATACAAAATATTTCGTGAGTTAGTCGGTTAGCTTTCCAAATAAGGACAATCGAGTTTTATACGTAAACTGGGGAAAATTACGGTAGTTTTATTTTTAACGATTCATTACTGCCACAAGTCATTCGTGAACGTTAACGCATGCATATTTTTGTATCGCGCGTCTATAACTCAAGCTGTTTTGTTTGAAAGCTTGAAATACTTTTACATACCTAAACGTTTTTGATTGAGTTGGTGCCGAGGAACTCTTTCAGAGACGTTGATCAGCGTTCGACAATACAAATAGAGCCGTAACGTTAACGAATGTGTTTTTTCTTTGATGAATACGTTAAATTCTCCAATTGGCCCCCAAGTCTGTTTGTATGTAGGTTATCTCCAAAACTACCCATTCGATTTCAGAAATTCTTTCACCAATGATTAGAATGAACTTTTAGGATGAGAACTTTTTACAATTACAAGACGCTGTAGTGCCTGAGATAGTTTTTTATATGAAGTAGGCTTTCAACATTAATACATCATCTCAGCTTAGCTAACCGTATCCACACGTAATAAATTATATAGAGCTTAAGTGATTAGGGATACGAAAACACTAGAAAAATACATAAATTACGAATGATAGAGAGAGATAGAGCACTTTACTAAACCAATTTCGACGTGCATCGCCGGCCGATAGAGATGCCGCCTCACTTAACAAGACCTTTAATACGATAGTTCATGAGGGGAGGGTGCGTTCAAATATCACCCCCAGCTGTCATCAATAATTTGACATTTGACTGCATAGTACATGTCAAATGCAAAGCTAATAATAATTGTATCTATTTTTTATATCTTTACTAACTGTGACATTATTTTGCTCTATATGAAGAAATCCTACTAATATTATAAACGCGAAAGTTTGTATGAATGTATGGATGTATGTTTGTTACTCTTTTACGCAAAAACTACGGAACGGATTTTGATGAAATTTGGCACAGTTAAAAAAGCCGCAGGAGATTCCACTATTGTTATATATTTATGGTATCTTGTGAGCATTATTAAAAGCTCTGGCGACAAGCCACTAAGTAATAACTGGCTGACAGTATAAGTAATTAATTACTTTGGTACCTTCATTCCAAAATCCCATTAATTTCCTCTACGTCGATAAATCCCAATTTTTCCCGCCATTTTCCTTATCGCCTTCCCGACGGACCCCTAAACGTCTCACAAAGGGTTCGCGATACAATGGACGTGTCACAGATCGCACGGAACAGCTTGTCTAGTGCATATAATTATTTATTGGAATAGAGTTGACACTTAAATTCTCTTAGCGTGTAAGACGTATTAAAATGATCCTTGTGATTTTATTGAATAAATATACTTCGATTTTGTTTGCTCCTGTCATTTATACGAGTTATAGTGTATTCGATTAATAACTTATTCTCAAGTAGATACTGGCTTACGACGGAATGCCAAAACCTAAAATACCGAAAAACAGTATTCCGAAGAACAGTCTTATTTTGGCAAGCTATTGCAGCAGGACTGGATTAAAACCCACATCCAATCAGAAGCTAAGGCCACTACTACTATACCACCAATGGTATTGTTATATTAAACTAAATGGTGCCACAGGACAAATTAGAACGCGCTATCACTGCGTTTTGGTATTAGCATAACAACTTTTAGCGAGAAAAAAATATTAATCTTAGGAATATTCAGACACATTTTGTAATATTAGTAAGATTATTTTAATAAGTTATTCAGTTCCTCCGGATTTATAGTTACTCAGATATTCTATTCGAGCTGTGACCGTATCGGAAAATTGTTAATCGACGTTGCAAATGGCGCGTAAAGATAATTAGTAGTAGGAGCGACGCCGGGTGTAATGACTAGTCAGCGCGCTCCGTGATGGACGACTGCGTTCCACGGGAGCGATGGCATTTTGGTACTTTTGCATTTCCATTGATTTATTGTAATGGTAAAATCAACCATAGCTTTTCAATACGAAAGTTTTTTTGTTTATGATGAACAAGTTTTTGCCCGCGTTCGAATATGACAGACTTCATGCCTTATTTTAACCCTTTCAAGAATTTTTTCGCGATAAAAGGTAGCCTATGTCTATTCTCAAGCTTTAATTTATCTTTGTACTAAATTTCATGAAAACCGGTTCAGCGGCTTACGCGTGAAATGATAGAAAAAGGTCACGCCATGTAACTCCAGACGTGATAGAGACATCATCAGATCTTTAGCTGTTTGAGGATATCTAAAACATATATAATACGAAATTACCGTAATATTATAATAATTTTTTTTGGATGTGTGATTTCTAGTCACTTGAACCGGTGGGCTTAGGGTGTTAGGCTCTGTAACGTTCCACTGAAATATTCATTATTTTGATCACGTTGGACGAAAGTGGCTTAGCAAACTTAATATTCTTATGGAAATATTGCCGAGTTCTTTAAATTCGTGAGAGACATCAGGTGCCGTCACATTTCCGAAATTGAATTCCACACAACTTTGTGACACACAAAGTCCCGAAAACAATAGGCATTATTTCGCGACAATTTTCATCATTCCCGCCTTTCTTGGGATTTACTTAGTTCATACGAACAAATCAAATTTCCTTTCTCTCGACGCCGCAACACAGAATTTTAGAACTATATTATTTTTACCGTATTTCTCGCTTTACGTTGGCGCCTGTCTTTGTTTGTCCTCGGGATTCGATTTGGGATTCGTTCAAAATATAAACTTGTTTCGGTTTGGCGACGATTTTGAGGATTTTCATTTTGTATCACAAAATTTGTCACCCACCAAGAGACAACAATAAAGTGTGCAATTTGAATCAAGTAATAAGCAACGTCAAATTTAGAAATGTTTATTGTCAATATTTAAAAAGAGTGCATGCGGCGGAGATGCGAATGTTGAGGTGGATGTGTGGAGTGACAAGGATGGATAAAATAAGGAATGAGTATATCAGAGGAAGTCTGAAAGACGCACCGGTGACAGAAAAGATGAGGAGTAATAGGTTAGCGTGGTATGGACATGTTATGAGAAGAGATGAATGCCATGTGACAAGGAGAGTGTTAGGTATGAATGTAGATGGATACAGGGGTAGAGGTAGGCCAAAGAAAAGATGGATGGACTGTGTGAAAGATGACATGGGTATGAAAGGAGTGAGTACTGAAATGACGAATGACAGAGAGAAATGGAAGAAGATCACATGTTGTGCCGACCCCACATAACGTGGGATAAGGGCAGGAAGATGATGATGATGATGATTTAAAACTATAATATTCCAATCAGCTTTAGCTCAAAACCCTTTTGCTAAGTATAACATCGAAGTGATCACTGAACTAATATTCTCCACAAGATCATAACAAGGACAGAAATGCAGAAACTGAAAGCACAAAATTAATGCCATCCTAGAATTCCCTCGCTATTTCCACCTCCGCTAATTTCAATCCGATTGGAGGCACACGTCCTAAAAATAAAGTAAAAAAGGAGGGAGGGGGGTAATTCCCAGGTCACAATTGCGCCGCTGCACCTTCCTTCAATTGAATCATTCCCAGAGATTGTCGCCTCGGAGAGCCAAAAGGCGAAAAAAAGCGCGAAAACGAAGGATATTCCTCGAGAATCACGGATCTTCTTATAAATTAATGTATTCACAGGCGAATATCATCGGAACGCTTTTATATCCCGGATATATTAATTTTGATAATAGCTTTCTTTGTCGAAAGACCTTTTGTTGACTCCGCGAGTCAGTCGGGAAGTGCCCGGGGCGTTTTTGTGTATTTGCCATCGAAATTTACTTTTGTTTGATATTCTGTCTGTTGAAATAAACAACTTGGCTTTTAACAATATTAAAATTATCATTACTTTTAAAAGTTTGGGTGGCGAGAATAAAAAAGGAGATACAAAAACTCAAATTGGAGAAAATAAAGACTTGAACAACAATAAAGAATCTGCTGTCGGCGAGATGAAAACATCATTATAAGTTACATCTAAAATACAAGAAGTAAAAGTACACGAAGCTAACCTACAATAGTTTTTGAACAACAATTGGATCGCTGCGGCGGACGGATCGACTCAATATCTCGGGAACATCGATTACAGTCCCATTGTGCGCCTGTAATTGCAGCATTCAGATGCGATCTCGCGATTGTTGGATCCTCTCGAGGTTTCACTAAGCTTCGAGGAATTTTCTATTATAATCCTGTATGTACTTACGAGTAATAAGAATTGGATTGAGATAGTAAGTACTGCGTGTGCAGAAAAGATCAGAAAAGTTAAATATTATGTAGCTTTCATAATTGATTGAGCGAGCGAAGTGAGCGAAAATCTCAGTGTCAGAAAGGGTGATTTAGCGTTGTAAGTTTGTGAATATGTTTGTTAGAGCTTAGGCTCTAACAAACATTTATTTATTTATTTATTTATTTATTTATTTATTTAAACACTAACAATATCTTTACAGGCTATACCTAACACGATATTGTAGTCCTTAATAATACAAAATTATCTAATCTACAACTAAATTTTGTAACATAAAACATATAGAGTTACTTTTGTGAATTCACTCATAGTACAACAGAAAATGTCCGTCTCGGTGGCGACAATGTTAAGGGTGCGGAGTGCGCGCGTCAGGGGCGCTTCGCTTAGCAGATGAGTCCGCGCTTGCGGTATCCCCACTAGTGGCGGTCGCCTCCGCCTCCAAACATATCTGTTCGGCACACAAATCAATATTTGGCTTAGAATATCGCTGTTATGTATCAGACCCCTAAGTACCTTAAATAAGTATAATACCAGTGCTAGTTCTCTCCTAACCTTTAGCTGGTTATATCCAACCATGCCCAAGATAAAAAGAGTAGGATACATCAATGGATACATAGGATATACCCCATAGTGTCTCATATATAAGTACCTAATGAATTTGTTCTGAATTTTCTCCAACATCTGAACATATTTTGTTTCATGAGGGGACCAAATGACTCCATTAAATTCTAGTTGGCTCCTAACTATAGCATTATACAAGGCTCTGATCGCATAAATGTTTGTAAAATCTTTCGCCATTCTAAGTATAAAACCCAAATTCCTGAAGGATTTTTTACAAATTTTACCATTAAACATATTCACAAACTTACAACGCCTTAAGAACCGTTAATCCATTCTGTATGAAAATTATTCAATTAGTTGTAAAGAAGTATATTTATATAAAGCTATTTTTTTGACAACGTCTTCATATTCAACAGACAAGAAGTTACTAAGTAATATTTCATTTGGGCCCAACCACAAAACCAATAGCCAAAATACTTTAGCAGAATATTTAATGAGATTCAGAATGAGCTGAGCATTCCGAGTGGAAAGTAATTATAAACAAGATAAACAAACGCAGCGGAAACTTTATAATTTCCGAACATTCGGATATTTCTCAAATTTCTGGTCAAACTTGAATCTGAAGAAATGGGGGCTACCACTACTATCATAATGGAAACAGACACAAGCAAAATTATCCAAACTAAAAACTATACATACCAAGTGCACTTTTTTAATTGTCACAGTACGTAAGTGATGGCGCGATGAGCTGGACACCTTCAGCGACTACCAGTGGGAGGATAAAGCGTTAGACCGAAAAGAAAAAAAAAATCAAGGGGATGCCATTGTCCAACAGTGGGACAGTTTAGGCTAAAAACAACAACAACAACAATATGGAAAATGGTCATCAGAATAAGATCATAGTGATAAGAAAGAAGGTGACAAAGTACAAACTGCAAAGCGTATTAAAATAAAACCATTGTTGACAGCGCTATATTTGGCTACGTTAGAAACAACCAAGCAAGCCCACCAAGAATATTTAGCCAAAGCATAGGTAGTGGTAGCCCTCCGGTCAAATTCTAAGTTCTTTGACGAACGGCTGATGTCGGCAATGAGTTAAATAAATTAATCCACTCAACGCCTCCGGCGAAAGAGATAATTAAAGCAGAGTTTAGTTATTTTAGACAGTAAAGAGTAACATTGTTGTTGGCGTACCAAGTTAAAATCTGTTCAATGATACCAACAAGTTCTTTATATATTTTTAAGTTTCTCTCAGTGGTCCATCACTTAAAACACCGATGATAAATAACGTTATGAGACTGTACATTTGTATTAATTAGTCTTGTTAGTTAGTCTACTATAAATAAGTTTTATAATCTAGCTAGATCAAGACTTTTACTTATATAAAAAGGTAAAGTTTATATTTTTTGTTTGTTCAACCATTTTTCGTAAGCTGTTGATTCGATCACCATGAGTTTTGGTTGATCGAAAGATACTGAAAAATACTTGAGAAATGTACTGATACGTTAATAAAAAAATAAAAAATCCTTGATTTGACTAATCTAAGTTACTAAGTTAATTACTTACTTATTGCTAGGTATAGGTACATACTTAAAGTTCTATTTCTATCCTTATTAATATGCATTAAGCTAGAACCCCAGGTAGGGTAAAGGCCTCCTCCAAAGATGCCCATTTTTGGATCACTGGTACATTACGAGCCCAAAAATATTTGCAATTTTTTAATATATAATTTCTAAATCGAATAACTTATCAAATTCTGTCGCTGTCTAAGTGTCTATAAATAATAAATAAATAAATAATGCTGGACACTATCACACAGCATCATGTAGCCCCAAACTAAGCAGAGCTTGTATTATGGGAACCACATGACTGATAAACTACATAGATATACTTTTTTTTTGTAAATACATACATATTATACATAGAAAACACCCAGACCTGAGACAAATATCTGCAAATAATGCAAACATTTGTCCCACGGCGGGAATCGAACCCGCAACTTTCTGCGTCTCAGGCGGACCTTCGCCTATACGACAAAGTCTAAAACAATCCACGCGCTGCGAGCGCCGTAAAGCTGAAACAAAGTTGCTCAGGTAATCCATTCCGCAACTACTTACCCAAATCCGTACTCAGCGAGTTCCCGAAGTGCCTACCAGCGATTCCCATAAAGTCTGCAAATCGATCACTACCCCCTTATCGCCCCTATCGAGGGGTAGCGAAGATTGCACCTTTAGTGTTATGGAAACAAATCGCTGATAGAGATGGGGGCTTTATTTTGTAGATCTTTTAATAGCCTAAAAAGTGTAGCGATAAAAACTTAGCTATGACAATATTTTATGTAAAATACTCAGTTTTATGATATTTTATAAACTCAAAATAGAAGAATAACTGTCTTGAGAAAACTTTCCATATAAATATTCATAAAACAAGACATCACTTCAATTTCCCAAGCATTCTGTAGAATAAAATCCATTTCCAATATTAAAAGTGCATCGGTTACACCAAAAAGATTAAAACTGCAGCTACCCCCCGGGGGAAGAAAGGGGTAGATTCTTTTGATTTAATAACCCGGCACGGTTATATTAAATAGCGGTTTCGCCCGCGGCTCTCTGCATATCTTGTAGAACTATTCGGCTGAAGGATAATAGTTTTTGTTGGCGAAGTTATTTTCTTTATGAGATTGAAAAGAATGCTGGGATTTTTATATTAAAGACTTATTAATGTAGCGGTTTTATTAACTGTGGGAATTTTTCCGTCTGCTTCCACATCTAACATTAAGTTTAGAATAATAACAACTATAATTATAAGTTTTCAAATACGAAGTTGATAGATCTGGAACATCATAATTTCAGTAGCGATATTCTTGAATTGATTTTCTCTGAAAACTCCCAAGCCGTGTCCGACGGGCGTTCTGCAATTCTCAAAGCGGTGAGATCTAAAGAATTCTTTGACGGTGTTAAAAACGGTACCGATTCGGAAGATTTGCAGTTTTACACAGATTACGTAAGTACTCGTGGATTGAACCGTCACTGACAAAATTTTTCACCTTTTTACATGAGAACCAAAATTTAAAAAAACTTTAATTTAAATTAATAAAATGTAGATCGGAGACTACAGTAGTAGGTACCTACTATAGACCAAGTCCCAGCTGTGGTATTATTAAAAAGCTATCATGATGGTGACAAAAAGTTAGCCGTAGACTTGACATAATAGTTATATTGATTCCTGTTTCAAGTTGCATCATGATCCAAACGCACCCTCTCTACCTTACCTATTTTTCTGAACTTTACTTTCTCTTACCAAACTTATTTCTAAAGTATATCTAAAGATAGCAGAATAGAGTTATTTTTAGAGTGTTAGCTATTCCATGTGAGATAGATAGCTTGGATTGAAATCCGAGGCTTTGTTAGGCGTCGGGTACACCGGTGAATATTTACGAGATCGCCGGTTTAAAGTTTCAATCGGGCGGGGCTGTCCAAAGCCGTATGTGGGGAATGACGCATATATCAATGTATATTAAAATTTAGATTCTTCATTATTATCGCAGAAAAGTTATAGGCCAGTGAACGAACTGCAGATTTAAAACTAGTATTTATTGCAAAAATTAAAAAAACCCGACTAACGTAACTGACAATAGATTTTTTGAGCCGCCATTTTCTTTGAACTAATATTATAAACGCGAAAGTTTGTAAGAATGTATGGATGTTTAAAAGGGTGGGTGTATGGATGTATGTTTGTGACTCTTTCACGCTGAAACGACTGAACGGATCTGGATGAAATTTGGCACAGAGATAGATTATAGTCTGGAATAGCATATAGAATAATTTTTATCCCGGAAAATGTACGGTTTCCGTGGGAAAGATTTGTTATTGTTTATCAAGGTACCACGCGGGCAAAGCCGCAAACGGAAGTTAGTTTAGTATAATCTATTTTATCTTGTTATCCAGATAAATCTAACGACATTGCTACAGTGACAGCCAAAGGAACACGGAACCCCAAACACATTACATTCCTTCGCTTCGCAGTCGGGTAATAACAGTTCTTTACATAATTTTTTTTTTTTCCCTAACCTATTTTGTCCCACTGCTATACACCGTGAAATTTTAATGGTTGTTTTCCCGCAGCGAAATGGTTTGGTCTTGGTAATACAATCGTTGTATAAACAAATTAAGTATTAGAAAAAAACAAAAATTGAAAATTTAATTCGAAAGCGACCACGAACCAATAGTAATTTACCCCGATACCTACGCGAAGGCGGCCGGCGGCGCGTGCGATTCGAATAGTACCTACAAGTTACGTCTATTTATTAAATTATTTGAAAACAAAAACATCTTTATTTTTTTACTTTTACTCTATGTTTTGAAAGTACTTCTTATGGCAAGTTGTTCTGCCGCGGGAAAACAACCATTAAAATTTCACGGTGTATAATAAATAATAATTATGTTTCATAAAATGCCATTTCCAATCGAGCAGTCGGAGAAATAGTTGGCGTGCTCGGATGAAGCCAATTTGTCGTCAGTAGGGCCCTCCACGAGCCGACTGTTCGATCAATTAATACCTGGATTTGCAGTACCGCTTTCATTTCACTCTTTGATTCAATTTAAACCGGTATTCATAGAGAAATTGATATTTTTAACTGGAGTTGTAAAGGTGCAATCACACTGGTTATATACTAACTAATACATTCGTGTAATAAGATTAATTTTGAATATTACAATTAATGTTTATTTTGCAATTTTTGTTTTATTTTAAAGTAGCTGTCCCAACGAACTTCGTACCGCCTTAGATATAACAAAAAAATAATTTTCAAGTGTTTTAATACTTAGTATCCTATTTCGGACGAAAATATATCTTTTAAAAAAGTTTTACACTATAGATTTACAATGGCTTGTTATCTGACTGCGAAACAAAGGAAGGTAATGTGTTTGGGGTATGTATGTATGTATGCGAGTTACTGTCGCTGTAGCCCAAACGGCTGAACGTATTTTTAAAAAATAATAATATGGCGGCTGTAAAAATCTATTTTCAGTTAAGTTCAGTCAGGTCTTTTTAATTTTTGCTGTAAATAGTAGTTTCATTAAATAATGTCTGTGAATACATTGTGTATGATGTTAAAAATATATAAGTACGATGAATTGACGACTCTGTATATCTTATACCTTTAAACGAGCAATTCTTGTATATATATATATATTTATATATATATATACATATACATATATATATAATCTGAATCTCGAAAACGGCTCCAACGATTTTCATGAAATTTAGTATGCAGAGGGTTTCGGGGGTGATAAATCGATCTAGCTAGGTTTCATTTTTAGAAAACGTCGTTTACCCCAAAAAAACGAACAAAACTCGGTCACCCAGGTACTAGACATTTTAAAATTGCTATAACAAAAAATAATTAAATCAATGGTTGAAATATAATAGAGAATTCTCTCGTCTAGGTTGACTGCACCGATGTTCGCTTAATTCATTTATGGATTATAGATACAAATTTATTTCCATTACGTCAATAAATTTGAATACTCAATATTTTGTGTTTTTTAACTAAAGGTAGAACGATGATTGTGGCTTGTACAAAAGAGTTAAAAGTATGAGTTTTTTTCTATAAAATTAAACTTTATATAATTGCGACTCGTTTTGACAATGAAATGTTCGGTTATTATTTTAAAACGTCAACTCTTCATGTTGCAAAATTATTTTAGCGTTTTAATTAATATATCTGTCGGAAGAGTGTGCTCTCAAATTTCCGCTTATGAACATACAGACGAGCAGATGTATATTTCATTATATGTATGCTACACACGGTTGAAATATATGGAAAACCATGATAGGTGGTTTGGTTACGTCTGATGAGTGTTTAAAGTACAGTTGGCCCAACGAGTTGGGGCATTTGTGAATTTAGCCGCAGGCGCTGCGCAGTATCGTTTTCCGGGAGCAGTTGAGGTATGGAGAGGGACGGTGGGACTGTACATGCGCAAACTCGCACCTGTGGCTAATTTCACGAATGCCTAGATCCGTTGAATGAACTGTACTAAATTGAGATCTTGAATTGAATAATGCTAACAGATTTAAGCTTCAAGCTACGAGCATGCTACGTGTTTGGTGCAGTTGTGCAAATAAAAAAAAGGTTATTTAATAGAAAATAGTAGACATCATACTAATTCACAATGTATAACGTATCATGGAAATACTAATAAATCTATTGGTATCACTTCTTTGAATATCAAATTCACCCTTTTCTACGAAATACCATAAAGTAGTTCGCTTCATTTCGCATAGATGGCGCTATACTTAATCCTGGCTATACTGTTAGCCGATTTATACGTCGGTGTGTATCAGCCTTAGCTAGGTCGGAGTGAGGGGGACTCATTTCCTGCGGGATGCCGTACAGTACGTCACTCGAGTTTTTGCCGTATTCCGAAGTTAATCCCGAAATGATATAAATTTTGGTTATGATCGAGGTGTACGGATGTTGAGTTGGTTTTAGGAGGAATTACATTTTTTATTTAGAACTGGCTGTTGTAAATCGTGTTATTGATAAGACCAATGATTATAAGTAACGTAAGTAACAACAAGATTTGAAGAATACGTTGGTACAGTCACTAACAAAAGTCAATGAACATTTTAAACCCTCCATAATTCTTATAAAAATTCATCATGTTTTCAGCATGGCTTACTCTGAACAACTATTTTTAAGGTTTAAGGTGTGAAGAAATTATGGATGTTTTTAGGGTTTCGTACCCAAAGGGTAAAACGGTATCCTATTACTAGGACTCCGCTGTCCGTCCTGGCTGTATCTCATGAACCGTGATAGTTAGACAGTTGAAATTTTCACAGATGAAGTGAAATTTCAACAGTATTTCTGTTGCCACTATAACAACAAATACTTACTAAAAAACAGGATAAAATAAATATTTAAAGGGGCTCCCGTACAACAAACGTGATTTTTTTGGCATTTTATAGATAATGGTACGCAACCCTTCGTGCGCGAGTCCGACTCGCACTTGGCCGGTTTTTTATTGTTGGTGACTCTACCATTTTAAACCATGGGCTGTTATTTTGTAATATAAGAGACTATAGGTACTTAACCTATAGCTTGTGCGGGTCATTGGTTCCTTTTAATCAGGGTATTTTAACGACAAAAAGCTAACAAAGATCTTAAAAGGTTAAACAATAGCCCTTAAAACGCTGAAACCTGTTAACGACACCCACTTGTTGGATCGTGTAAATGCGCCTTATTATCCGTAAGATAATTCTGGAGGAAATTAAAAGAATACAATAGACTCCCCGAGACTTCATTTTCTTTGAAAATCGTTTTGAAACTTCGCAAGAGGTGCGTGGGGAAATAATTACTTTTTAATTAGAATTAACATGTTTTAATATCTTTTTTAGAATTTTGTACCTCGAAAGGGATAAAAGGAACCTTTAAGAATTATTTTGTTAACCGTCTGTCTGTCTGTAGACCCAGTAAATCAAAACTCATAATGCACTTTGGATTTTCGTTGATCTAGAATCATTAAATTTGGCAAAGCACAAGAAGTGAAAAAACGGCAATTTGTAGTTTTATCACGTAAAAAACTACGGAACCCTCGGAAAGCGAGTTAGACTTGCACTTGTCCGAGTTTTTCAGTATTTTTAAAGCTATAACTGTTATAACTGAAATGAACCAAATCTTATACCTTTGGCAAAATATATTTTTAATCCCGTCACATTGCGGTTCGTGGTATGGCTCTGGTTTCCAAGTGGCTAGAACAAAATCTTCTTACTTTAAATACTAAGAAAACTCAGTATTTGTGTTTCCATAAAACTCTGGCCTCGGCTCCTGTTGAAGACGCAATCATTAGGATCCACACCAGTGCATGCACTGGTCCAAACTGTGTGTGTGATCTAATCACCCGTAAAAAGTCCCTTAAGTACCTTGGAGTTCATATTGACGAAAACCTGTCATTCAAAATTCATATTCAGTATCTCTCAGCCCGAATCAGAAAGGTTATTATTGTTATGCGGAATCTAAGGTATGTTGCGAGTGCTGATACCCTTACTTCTGTTTATTATGCACTGTGTCAATCTCTGATAGTTTACTGTTTAACATGCTGGGGCAGTGCTATTAAATCCTCTATTATTCAGGCTGAAAGAGCGCAGCGCTCAGTTCTGAAAGTCATGCTTCGGAAACCCTTCAGATACTCCACGACAGATCTATACAATGATGCTGGCGTACTTAGTGTACGACGGCTATTTGTGCTTAAAACATGTCTTGCAATGCACAAATATGTCATCTCCTCCCCTGAGTACGACTCATTACTATCTCGCCGAGTTTTCAAATTACCAACACCTGTTGTTAACACTTCTTTTGCACGACGTACAGGTAGCTTTATGAGAGTTCACGTGTATAATGAAGTTGTCAAATGTTGCGATATTAAACACAAAACAATCAATGAGGCAAAGCGCATAGTTATGAATTGGTTGATATCATTAAATTACGACCGAACAGAGAAAATCTTAGAATTTAAATCCTGATACTCTATTTACGTATATATTTACATATTATTGTATTACTGTACCCTAACAATTACAATACTTTATTTTGTTTTAGTACTTATTGCTTATTTATTTATTTATTTATTTACTAAACTACTACAACTAAACATTAAACTTTATTAGTATTTATAGGTAAGATAGACCTAGCTTTATAATCATCCGTACGAGATCGTATCAAAGTTTCCTCGATACAGGCTACGCCTAGTGAGGAAACTGACAGATATTACCTAACTATTTGTTCTTTACCTGTCTGTTAAATAAGCTAAATGTTAAGTAATTTTGTTTGTAGTGACATGTACAGTTGTCTTGTTTTACAGTAATAAATTATTTTTCATTTCATTTCATTTTCATAACTCCCCAAATCAAAGGCAAGCTATTGAACAATCATATAAAAGAATGCATGATAGAGCCTCTGGAGCTCACTTTAATCCATTCTGGTTAAAAAGAAGTAGTGGTAAGAATAGAAGAAGCCAAACCAAAATCAGCTAAGTTCACCACACGTAAAGGTTTTGTAATGCCAATTACGCGGCAATTACCGTGCGATGAAAAACAAACAAGCGTCACACATCGCTGGCTCTCAATGGGCGTCAGCCGCGCGGCGCGCGCTCACGCGGCGATAGGCATGCGGGTGCATTGTGACGACGGGCTTTTTAATGAGGAGCACAATTTCGAATTGGTTTCACAGTACCTATATGACGATCTCTGGTAACGCAGCGGGTGAATAGTCGGCTGAGATGTGTGTAGTACGGGTTCGTTTTTCAAGGCGGAAACAAAATTGTAACTATTGTAATTGCACAACTTAGAAAATTACTCCGAAACTACTCGACCGATTTGAAAAATTATTTCACCAATGTTTAAAATGAATTTTCAGGATGAACATAAGCTATATATTGTATTACACCTTGCGTGCAAATCCGCGGGTGGAAGCTAGTGTTTAATTAAAATTGTGGACTGAGTGGCAAAAGCAGTCCAAATTAGACAAAATCCACGTACAGGTAGCCACCACCGCCCCTGTTAAAGACGAGTGTTTGGTCTGCTCTCCACGGCACATAATGACCTCTAACGATATTGGGCGAGCGCAGACACTTCAGCGGGACCATTTAGAAAACGTGAATCACGGCTTTACTTTGGTTTGGTTATTTTGAAGTAGGTAATTTAGTGTCAAAAAAAGAGCGCTGGTGGTGTAGTGGTAGCACCCCTGCCTCACGAACCGAAGGTCGTGGGTTCAAACCTGGTCGTGCACCAATGAGTTTTTCCATTCGAAAAATGCCAGTGCTCTTAAACGGTGAAGGAAAACATCGTGAGGAAACCGGCATGCCCTAGAACCAAAAATTCGAAGGTATGCGTCATAGGTTAGTATTCTTATAAGCGGCGATGGGCTTGCAACCTGTCACGTATGGAATACTAACTACTGTGCAAAATGTGGGCATGTACCAAATGTCATGTTTGGACGTGCCTCTGACTACCCTCTTTAGATATCCTCAAAGATCTAAGTAACTAGAGATCTGAGGAGATATCTACCGAGCCCGGGGATTACAGTCGTGATCATATATATATATATATATATATAATTTAGTGTTATCAACACTTTCTGGTAGTTTTATTTTTGTAACCTGACGTCAGATAAATCATCTATGGATAAACTTCGGGTATAATTCACTCGTATCTAGGATGGATTCGACCAAATTAGTTCAAGCACTATCCAAAAAATAGATCGTAACTATCAAAGAGTAGGTAAACTGATATTTTACTTATATTTATTGATATTACATTATTTTGTGAATAGTTATACCAGAACTTGGGCATCTCCACCCTTAATGTTCCTAACAGATCAACGAAAGTAAGAAACGTAAAATATTACTTTTTTAGTACTGTTGAACAAATTTGTGAAATTCAAATCTGCTATAATACTTATTCAATAATAAATTTTGATAGTTCTAACAGGACTTTGCTGTTATTTCAACTAAAAATAGTGTAAACAGTAGTTTTCTCATTCTAAGCCGACATTAACTATAATACATCAATGTTAGAAGCCCATAAATGCAAAGTATTTCCCGTTAAAACTCCACCCGAATACCTATTACGAGGGTAACCCTCACAAGTTTGTGATTTTTGAGGTTTGTCAAAGGTTGATCGTGAGCTCGCTTGTATTCCACCCTGTACCCTGTAGGACTTTGAAGGGTTATTGCCTGGTTCCTTTACATATACCTTTGTAACTTTTATTTAATTTGGTAAGTTTATATGGCTAACGATCGAATGCTGAGGCCTAGTTATGACGTATTAGTATACAATTTTGAAAGATTAGGACTCACAGCTCAATAGTAGTTGATCTAACACGGCTTAATCACCTTAAACTATTTAGTATAATCTGAAATTTGTTTGCAGATTCTAGACTCAGTATCCAAAGTCGATTGAAATATTTTAAAAAGCATTATATTTATTTTATATTTTTAAATCCGTATTTTTGTATAAAACGCTATTTGTCTGCTCGCCGAACGCCAGATAGAAGTTTTATTTGAATGAAATTGTAGCCTAAATAAACTTATTTTTTTTTGATGAGAGAAACGAACGCATCCCAGTAGACGTCACGTAAACGTCGTAACTCTAAAATGATATCTCTATTTCACAATTTATTCCCGAAGCTGCAAATCATATTACCAGGGAGACGCAACTCCAAGTATTGGAAAAGGTTTGAATATTGCAAGCGCTCACTAGCGCTGCCTGGTGTGCACACGCGCTTAGTTGACGGTAGGGCTGCCATAGACATATTACGGAGAAATTCTATTGAATATTTCAGTTCATGAATAATATTTAAAACGTAGCATCTTTTCTTAAAGGTAGTTTTTTAAGCGATGGTAGGTGCATTTTCATTAAGTTTGCAATCAACAGTGTTTTATAGGTATTTTAACATATCAAATTCAAATGATTACATCTTCAAATAAATTGAAAATTGATCTACTTTTCAAATTAGTATTGTATTTCATTTTTATAATTTTCAAATCAGTCTAACTATACTATTTTGCGACTGCCAACCAATAAGCAATTATAATAATAGACAGAGAATAAAGTTCAGATCACTGATTGCAGATAATGTGCCCAAAAGACTGGCAATACTACCTCGTTAGATAGCTATAAGTACACAGTCAATTTAACAAATCTTTTTACATCATCCATCCATTTGAACATTATTACACATTTTGTTGAAATACGACCGTTATAAAACAAACATTTCAATTAAATTCCACAAAAAACGTGTGCTCATTCTCTTTCACATTCAAATGGCTCACCTGAAAGGATTTCGCTCACCTACAAACCGGCAGCCCTGAATACTAATCACGCTCGGTATTGACGTGCTGAATTTTTGAAATACCCACAGGCCTCTTCGATGCAGACTGTCAAACGGCGAGGCAGCTGGGTCACAAAATGAAACTCAAAAAAATAATAAAGCGTCATCAATTTTAAATACTTTTGAGTGATAGCCCTGCCCTATCTACGATACTGCTAAAAAACCGTTTTAAATTCAATTCAACATTTTTGATTATTATCAACATAATTAGGCGAAAATGTTACAGCACTAGTATTTTAATAGCGGTCCGTTCATAAAGCTTTACCACAAGCTTTTAGGGCAATATCAAAGTAATATAAAATTGATATTTTTGACTTGTAATTTTGTTAAAGTAGTGTTACTTCGAGTTCGAAAATAATGACGTTTTTGAAACATAATTGTTTGTAATCAATCACATCATGGATTCTGTTTTTGAGTAGCTTCGTGAACGATAGAGCGTAACAATAAAAAAGAGCAGGCTTATATTTTCATGTCTACAAACTCAAACTGAACTTTCTGTAGGACCTTTCAACTCTTTTATAACGTAGGTTGTGTAATACAGCTTTTAAAGTTTGTCAATCAAAAACCACTCCACGTTAGCAAAGAACCAGCTATCTTTAACTGGCTGTGGTGCAAATTCGGTTGGACGTAACGCGCACTGCGCACACGGCTCAGGGTACAGAAGCTACGATAGCTCGGCTTAGGCTCGCGAGCGCTTTCAATGCTCTCTGGCTGGCTGCGAGGGCCGTGTGCTGTGTGCTGTGTGCCTGATATTAGGTACTTATGGGAGGTGTGTGTGTGTGCATAGGATCTAGTAAAAGCTTAACTGTCTGTTGAATTTGCGTTATCGTTGGTTTATGAACCACTATGATAGTGCAAAGTGGATCAATCAAAAATAAAATAAATAAATAAATATGATCACGACTGTAATCCCCAGGCTCGGGTAGATATCTCCTCAGATCTTTAGTTAATTAGATCTTTGAGGATATCTAAAGAGGGTAGTCAGAGGCAAGTCCAAACATGACATTTGGTACATGCCCACATTTTGCACAATAGCTAATATTCCGTACGTGACAGGTTGCAAGCCCATCGCCGCTTATAAGAATACTAACCTATGACACATAGCTTCGAATTTTCGGTTCTAGGGTATGCCGGTTTCGTCACGATGTTTTCCTTCACCGTTTAAGAGCACTGGCATTGCGCACATAAATTTTTTGAATGGAAAAACTCATTGGTGCACGACCAGGTTTGAACCCACGACCTTCGGATCGTGAGGCAGGGGTGTTACCACTACACCACCAGCGCTCAAAAATAATAAATATAATATGTCTTATAACCAGATAGATATCAGATCTCTAGTTACTTAGACCTTCTGAAAATATCTAAAGAAGGTAGTCAGAGTCACGTCTAAACCTGACGTTTGGCACATGCCCACGTTTTGCACAGTGGTTAGTATTCCGTACATATAAGACTAACCTATGACACACACCTTTGAACTTTTGGTTTTAGGGTAGGTATATCGGTTACCTGACGATGTTTTCATTTACCGTTTCATTTTGTATTTTTTGTATACATAAATAAAAAATAGCCTATCATTCTATGACACAATCTATCTCCTAGCCAAACAGTAGGATCCGATTCAATAAAAATAGGTACCTACGTGAAATAAATAGGCATAACAAATAGGTCAATGATGATCGCACTAGGAATTGCTTATCACAAATCTAAATAACTAAGCAGGGTACACTCAGGCGCTTCCACTAATCACTCCATTACACTATAAGTAATTCCTTCCACTTATTTCAATCCCTAAGAAAGTTTATCTTCACGCGCTAAGGGGATTTGCGAAGTTCCCGTTGGCAGGGTCAGGTCGGAGATTATGCTAATTCCCCTGGCAAGGGTCGCCCTAAGAATGTAAGATTGTACCATTCTGTTTATTAATTGACCTGATTTGAAGTTTTTGAAGTGATAAAAGGTTCTGGAAGTTTCTCAACAATTTGGGGTAGTAATTTAATTACAGTTTTCTTTGAAAGTTTGCCGACGTGACTTTAATAGGTTTTCTTGGAAGGGTTTTAGCTTGTTTTAGCTAGCTTTAATTCACAACTTCACTTTCTTACATCGGAATTAAATTGGTACGGTTTTGATCATCCTCATACATTATTTTTGTACCCCAAATTGTTAAAAAGGGCACTACAATCGGCTCTTTAGTCAAATTAGGTCGCTGTCAATTTATTCCATGAGTAGACCTAATGCATTTTTGAATCGGTCATCTACCACTAAACGTATCTACTTTTATAAGTTTTTCCAAAATTTGGGGTACGTTACAGGTTTTTTTATTCAAAATGAGATGCAACAATAAAAAAAAGTAAAAACCAGCCAGGCTAACCATAAATTTACAATCTAAAAAATACGAACATAAAATCTTCCAAAAAGGCCGTAAAACGTTTTCATCTCATCCAGAAGGCTGTAAAGAGTACCTAGAATCATTAAAATCTCATCATCTGCAGCCAGCGATATATCGCCTGCTGAGCGAACTGGGGAATCACCGGGAAACTGCCTACTTTCACCTACCATTGGATCTCGATTTGAAAACACTTATTGGCTCTTAAATGTGCTCGTATGCCCTAGGTGGTGGTAGCGATAATACCAGTGTGACTTAGTGCTGAGTGGTGATATATTTTAACATCATTAATTTTTCATACTTATTAAAATATTCTAAGTAGCCACGCACAGAAATGTTCGAGTGCTTCGAATGATGATGATGATGATGCCTTACTACAAAATACTAAGTATAATGATTTTTATTAACCTGGTCACTTTATTTTTGAAAAAGAAGCTAATTGAATTTTAGACATATTTGATTTGCCTTTATTTTAATTTATTTACAGCTAGCCACTCTAAGGACAAATCTGCTAATCTAGATACCTAGGTGGGTCATGCTCTTAAGTGCTATAGATTTTTGAAAATTATAACAACAGTGTTACCAACTAAATCTTGGCTATACGAGTTCCAATGGGCAGGCCCCAAAACTCAAGTAGGTACCTATTGGGGTAATCACCCCAGTTCACGACAAATACGAACTTTATTCAAATTAGTATCAATTTATTTCGACTAAGGACCGATGCTTGGAGAAAATAATGTCGGCGGTTTGTTTCTCGTAAAATCTTGGTGAGCAATTTCTTTTATGAATATTTTAAATAAGCTGGATTTATAAGAAAAGTCAGGTTAAATTAAAAAATGGGTAGTTAAGGAAGATACTTAATCTTTTTCCTCTGTTCTTTATGTTTTTTAATCTCGTACTCGTACTAAAGGCGTATAAATGGTTTAAGTAGGTATCAGTCTGATTAAAAATAGTAAATGTTAAACTTGGGCGGCTGGCACCTAGAGGCGCCATCTATCAGACGCTTGGTAAACGCATAACAACTTGGTTCTTTCATGTTTAGCTTTGCCCGTGGGTGAGCTAAAGTTTTTCAGAGCAAAGTAGAACGTTTGGTAAACTTTTCGAGTTTAGGCTGCAGGTTGGAAGTTAAGGGATGAAGTTAGTTCACAAGTTTAATATCAGATGGCGCTGTTCAACATCACTCAGTTTCGAACGCCCTCTTACGAGCTACACAAATACAGTGCATTGAAGTTAGAACGCCATCTAGTAGGCTTATACAGAAACTTTATTTTATACAGGGGTTGGCAAACGCTTTACACCCTTACGAATTGTTCCACAGATCTTTGGTGCCTAGTCAAAGTACAAACAGTTTGCAATAGATGGCGCTGTTCAACGTTCCAACATTTTATAAGTGGCGCCACTAGTAACCACAAGGGTGGAATAAAAAAATATAGGTATCTGCATTTAGGCAGTTTCTACTGTACTTAACTTTGTTATCAAAGTTGAGTAATTAGTGGATTTATAAGTGTAAGTATAAGTATAAGTGGTAAGCATTATACGTCAAAAAACTGAATATTTCATTTTGTATTTTTGATACTTATGTTCTACAATAATCATAAACAAACTATACGAATTATAAGATCAATAAAGAGGATTAGTTAGATCCTTTTCTACAAAACTTAACCTCTCTCACCCTCTAACTAACCTCTTGAGCTCATTGAGGAAACTGAGTAACCACCTCCCATCGACAACACGCTGTGAGGTACATAATAAGCCGTCTGAGTGCGTTGCACTGCTATAAGTACCTAAGTATAATAAATAATATATCATGTAGATATGAAACTAGAACTTAATAATGCTTTTATTTCTGAACATTGTTTTTTTTTTTAATTATTTAAGTACTCATCATCATCATCATAATCATTTTTCTGCCCTTATCCCGCTAGGTAGGGTCGACACAACTTTTATTTCTAAACTAAACTTTTTTTTAATTTATATTTTTAAGGTTATTAAAATTACGTATTTTTATAATTCCTTGTTGTATCTTTCTTTCCACTATATTTAACACAAGCTTCCTCTAGCGGCTTTGCTCGCGGGGTACCTATATAAAATACTAGCTTCTGCACGCGGCGTCGCCCGCGAAGTACCTACCTACATAAAATATAGCCTATGTTCATCCTGAAAGTTCATTCTACACATTGGTGAAAGAATTTTTCAAATCGGTTCAGTAGTTTCGGAGCCTATTCATTTCAAACAAACAAACAAACAATCAAAGTTTTCCTCTTTATAATATTAGATAACCTATGTTACTCAGGGATAATGTAGCATTCTAACGGTGAAAGAATTTTTGAAATCGGAGCAGTAGTTTTTGAGTTTATTCGTTACAAACAAAAATACAAAAATACAAAACTTTCCTCTTTATAATATTAGTATAGACAATAAATCAATCTCTAAAATAAAATTAAATGCCGCACAAATTAAAATGCCTTCCATCAATGTTTTTTTCGTCATGTACGAGTAGATTGGATCATAAAGTAATTTCAGTTCTATTATGCTTGTTATTTCATGTAGATTCCAGTGCAACCCAACTGACTGCAGTGTAACAAAACACTCACTTCCACTATTTGAAATGGCATAGCTATGTAGTTAAAGTAATTGTTTGTCAAAAGTTCCTAACTATACCTTAGCATAAGTTTCTGTTGATATTAATAATTAGTCAAAACTAAGAGGTCGATAGAAGCCTCTTCGAAGCGCACTGCAACTCTTTCATCACAATGGTTCCAAAGAACTGATGACATTATTGGTAGTAAAATTATGAGAATTTCACTTTGGTTAGTTACAATGTCTAAAGCCATATCTGGAGATTTAACGTAAGTCTATTAAAATAATAAAAAGGGCTAACAGCAATCCAAGTGGAGTCTACTCCACAAAACGACAAGTTATAATCGGAACGAAATTTTTGTCGAGTTCAGTTGATTTAGCAGTTATTTTGTTGTCAAATTCAAATCGTATCGTCGTTAGTGGTGTATTACGAGATCTATTGTCAAAAGTAATTTCAAATGATAGTCGATACGATGTTACTTAGAGTAGGTTTTGCATGATTATTGTGGCGATATATTGTTGATGGTTTTACGCAGTAGACCCAGATTGATGTTATTCAAATTGTGGTCTTAGCACCGTATTTATAAGAATAAGCGGTTTCAAAGAAAGAAAAAACAAGAAACTAAAGTATTATTCCCGCGTATCTGAAGTACTGAGCGCGAAGTTACAGCTAAGCCTTCAGACGTCACAGATCGATTGTGAAAAAGTTTTATTTATCAGCCGCTGCTTACAGGCGCTAGGGATGGGGTAGGCTTCAATGTACTCGGAGAAAACGAATTATGAGTTTTGAAATATGGGAATAATTTTATTCTGGACTAGCAACACGCCCCGATTTCACACGGGTAGCAAAAGTATGTCTATTTTTCTTCATACAGAATATAGCCTATGTTACTCAGAGATAATGTAGCATTCTTGGTGAAAGAATTTTTAAAATCGGTCCTGTAGTTTTTGTGTTTATTCGTTACTAATAAAAATACAAAACTTTCTGCATTATAATATTAGTATAGATTTGGTTTCACCCGCGTGGTATCTTGAAAAACAAAAACAAATCTATCCCACGGGAACCGTAAATTTGTCGGGGATAAAAAGGAGTCTATTGTGCTATTCCAGACTATAACCTATATCTGTGCTAAATTTCATCCAGATACGTTCAGCCAAACCATACCATAACCTATAAAAATTGTATTGAAGTAGTGTTACTTCAAGCTTGTTATGTGACTTTCTGAAACTTGATGGTTTGTAAGAGCTTGTAAAGGCCCAGAACCAAGTAAAGAGAATTTAGCAAACTCGACTTTGGACACTTAAGGCAAAGACGAGAGTGTAAATACGATTACATGTAATATTATTGTTCTAGGTAAGGGTTAGAACCGGCACCTAGATTCACGTAGCATGTCGTAGTATTCGACTTTGAGTTGATCGAGACTGACTCAGGACATCTCTACCACTCGAGAGTTCGCACCGAATTGAAGCGCCCGTATTTGATTCTTTCTTTCGGAATTTTTATTTCGGACAGACAGACAGTTTCATTAGACTCGTATTGTGTGGTGCTCGGAATATGAACCTAGTAGAATGGTATTGGAGAAAATATGAAAAAATAGTTTTCAAAATGGCTGTAAAAATAATAAAGTGTCCGATAAAAAGAAGCTTTTGTCAAGACGTAAATGTTTTTTTACTTTTCCTGATTTACAGGGTGTCTCAGAAATCGACGCCAGCCCGAAAACGGGTGTTAAACCAGGTTCTTTTGACTCGCTTTATTACAAATCTTTTTATCATAAAAATTATATTTATTATGTATTCTTGAATAATGCCTCTAAAATAAATAATGCCTGAAGTTCTTATCAAAAATGTAATGTCTATTGATTGATTGTTATCTCTAGATAGTTTAACTATTTCAACAATTTCAGTAAGTTTATTTCTTAGTGCACTTCTACATCCTGAAATATCAGCCTTAGCCCTCGCATTGGTTTAGGATCTGATCTCTCAGTCAGTCACTATCGCATGAGTTTTTTATAATTCAGATCTCAGTTTGAAATATCTGTACTGTAAAATCAACAAGTATCTATCTAGACACTATTCTTTTACTGTAAAAATATGTTTGTTACAGTTTATATTTTCACAATGTTACTTTCTTTCATTTAGCAAACAACCCTATTTAGTTTAAATATGCAAAACCGTGTTAATACAAGTAGTAAATAGAAATATTTCATAAATAAGCATAGTCCCATACTGTATGTTTTCCTAAGAAATAAAAATAAATAAAATCACGCACAAAAATAACTTTCCCTATTGAAAACCTTTCTATTTCCGTGATTTCTCCGCGAACAGACGCCTTGGGAACAAATCAAAGGGTTATGATGGAGGAGAGCTATTCATGAAATTCATTTCGAGTTTCCCGTCGCGGGGAGCGGATGGACTGGCGGGCTCTGGTTTACTCACTCTTGGCCGTGATTTCGGAGTTATTGTGCAGCTTACCTGGAATAGAACATGCTACAATTAATTCTTTTTTTTACCACAAGGCGCAATCGGACATTATTTTGGATAATAATATAATTTGTGGGATATAATTATAGTTCTATCTTTCCTTCCAATCAATTAAAGTTATCAATTCATAAAAGTTTCAACTTTTGCCTAAACTAAACAATAATACCATGACAACTTTATTGTTTCTTAATTGGAGGACAGTTGGGATATAATAGTTCTATCTTTCCTTCCGTAATAATGAGGGGGACTGATAGAACATATCTATCAATAAAAGTTATAATTATCTGCTGCCCCGTTGTTGACAGACCGAACTTTTTATTTCCATCTGTCCCCCTAGGGTAACAGAACAGAGAGGGGGACAGATGGGAATAAAAAGTTCAATCCGTTAAAAAAGAAGAAGAAGTACGAAATATCATAGCTATAATACTTTGATATTGCCCGAAGAGCTTGTGGTAAGAGTGAATGTATCACGTCCCAAGTCGAAGAGGTCTTCAAATGTTAATGTCAAATCATAGGCAAAGTGTCGTTTCGGCTGCAACCCGAGTTCGCCGCGCGCCTGCCGGCCCGGACACCCGACTCGCTTTACGGCCATCCGATACCCAGAGGTTCAATTGCTAAAGTGGGCCAATTGGAGAACTAGTGTCAGTTTATAAATCATCCCACCCGAGACACATAATACAATTATATTATACTAGCTTCCGCCCACGATTTCGCCCGCGTGGTACCTTGAAAAACAAAATACGGAACCGTACATTTTTCCGGGATAAAATGTAGCCTATATTGTATTCCAGACTATAATCTATATCTCTGTGCTAAATTTCATCCAGATCCGTTAAGCCGTTTCAGCGTGAAAGAGTAACAAACATACATCCATCCATACATTCTTAAAAACTTTCGCGTTTATAATATTAGTAGGATATTTATTAAAAAAAAGATCTTTCAGCTATCTGATTCCTATAGTGCAAGCTGTCCACCAATAATATTAGATAAGTATGTAGATTAAGGATACACGTATAGGTTTGGATACGGCCAAAGACGTTTAAGTACTTACTATCCCTAGAATACCTAAATCTCAGAAATCTATTTTACATTAATTTTTACCAAAAATAGAAGACCAGAAAATGGTCAATCCAACTTTGGCATTACAAAAAAATACAGAAATAATAACAGAGAATTAAAAAAAAAAAATCACAAAGTCGTATAAAAAATAAGAAAATATTGGTATACAGAGAAAAAAACTTTTAAAAGATTATGCCAACAATTTGTCTTGTCAGCCTTTGTCCAAATTGTCTGTGGCACAAAGACTCGTACCACAAACAATATTAATTAAAAAAATCTTCAAAGTTTCAATAATTAAACGTTTTTTCGTTAACGCTCTGCTAAATTTGTTTTAATTTTCTGCTTAGAACTTTTTGTAAAACTCAAAAGACGAGAAAATATAGACAAAAAATGCGGAGTCAATATTTCATAAAAAAACCTTTACTTCCATTATTTAGCTTACATATTTTAATTTAGTTTTAGCCCAAAACTACAAACTATGCCTTGAAGAACAAAATAATAATTAATACAAAAACTACTATTTGTTTTATGTAGTTAGTACTTACAGAATTAAATTTCTACTGGACATAAATCTAGAATAATTAGGTCACTAAATACCTAGAGACTAGCTAGAAAGTAGAATAAACTAAAGCAATTTAAACAAGAATCAAAGAAGTCTCTGCATTGCTTAATTTAACTTTACTTAATACTTTCCACTCTCGCACTTACTTTAACAACTTAAATTAGGTCTGTTAATCCGACGTCAGATCTACCTACTTAATATTTACTTGTAGGCGTTTACACGGAATACCTAATAGTAATATCTATTTACATAAAATTACTTCGTTACTGACTGACTGATAGATCAATGCACAGCCTAAAACATAGGTTCTAGAGAGTTGAAATTTGGAGAGTAGGGTTTTTCTGTATCTACAAGTGTAGTAGAAAAATAATTGCTAAACTTATATTTAAAGCTTGATATGTGACCCCATATATAGATCAGAGTGTTGGGCAATGAAGAAGACGGATGAAAGAAGAGTGCATGCTACTGAGATGCGGATGTTAAGATGGATGTGTAGGGTGACACGGTTGGACAAGATAAGGAATGAGTATGTCAGGGGAAGTTTGAAAGTGGCGCTTGATACTGAAAAGATGAGGAGTGCTAGATTAGCATTGTATGGATACGTGATGAGAAGGAATGAAAATCATGTCACCAAAGGAGTATGAGTGTGGCTGGGCAAGTAGGGGAAGGCCGAAGAAGAAGTGGTTTGATTGTGTGAAAGATGATATGAATGTAAGAGGAGTAGACTCAGAGTTGACGAAAGGAGTGAGTGGAAGAAGAAAGCATGTGCAAACTTCACGCGTAGGATAAGGGCGGAGAATAAATAAATAAATAAATAAATAATGCTGGACAATCCACACAGCATCATCTAGCCCCAAAGTAAGCTACTCAAAGCTTGTGTTATGGGTACTAGATAACTGATATATTTAATACATTATATACATAGATAGATATTTTTTTTATTATACATAGAAAACACCCAGACCAACGGAACAAATTTCTGCAGATCGTACACAAATTTGTTCCGCGGCGGGAATCGAACCCGCAACCTCTTGTGTCGCAGGCGGACTCTCGCCCGCTGCGCCACAGAGGTCGTCAAAATGATGATATTTGAAGTTTGAGAAAGCGTAACGCGAGCGAAGGCGCGAGTTCCAATAGTTACATGTCATTCACAAATACATCCAGTTTATTTCATTTGATACCCCATACCAGGGGTACATAAATGTATACTGAGAAATAAATCACAGCACCGCAGGCGTTGGAAGTAGGCCAGGAGCGCCATAAATTGTCTACTATTTTCCGGTGGAGAGTTTTATTCAAACTTCCTCCCTCCGTCAAAGTCAGCCTGGTAAATATAAAAAGTTTTGCTGTGACACTTAGCAGAACAGCTGGTATACTACATCATCAGCGTTCTAAACTTTTACTGCTGGAATACTGGCCACTGTATTATTCAGCATACAAAATATAATGCGGTGAATAGGACATCTTTAGTTTGTGTAACGTATATTGTAAGTAAAGGAAACATCCTTAAACCCTAGAACCAAAATTTTAAAGGTGTGTGTCATAGGTTAGTATTCTTGATAGTGATTCTTGACTTGATAGCAGTGATAGGCTTGCAACCTGTCACGTATGGAATACTAAGCACTGTGCGAAATGTAGGCATGTGCCATGTCATGTTTGGACGTGCCTCTGACTACTCTATACTCAAAGTTAAGTAACTAGAGATCTGAGGAGATACCTACCGAGCTTGGGGATTACATTCGTGTGAGTGTTTTTTTTTCTTTATACAAATTTGTAAGTATTATCTTGTTTATTTTTTGAGATCTATGAGTAGCCTAATAATCTCGTCATCAGAGGTAGCCACTGACTCAGAAACTAACCTAACCAGTTCGGAACCCTCGGCTCTTATCTATGACTCTACTTGGGTGCTCTATTTGACCTTACCACTGAGAGTCATAACTAGATGTGAACTAGCTGCTCCTCTCGTTGAGCTGTGGAAGCAAGCGAGACCGGTGTGAATTGATTTCACTTCTCGTCCTAC
This sequence comes from Cosmorhoe ocellata, assembly GCA_963675405.1. Classification (NCBI taxonomy): domain Eukaryota; kingdom Metazoa; phylum Arthropoda; class Insecta; order Lepidoptera; family Geometridae; genus Cosmorhoe; species Cosmorhoe ocellata. Next base: position 486,687 of record OY776257.1, read on the forward strand.
GAACGACTCGTGTCATTGTCACTTTGGGACATTTCGCGCAAAATTATGTTGATTGGGGGACGACTCAAATACGTAGGCCGCTGCCTAGGGTAACTTTTAAAAAAATGCGATTTATTTAATTCTAAATTTAATTAAAAGAAATTACAAGTTAATTATTTTAAGTGACACTTGTTCGAAGTGAGAAACAAGAATACGAATATAATTCTAAGTAGTTTCCGTGAAACATGCAAATGAGGTCAGGTGGGCCACGTTTAGCTGACGCTGCGCCTCGTGCCTCGCCGATGTCTTGTACTGGTCGAGCTTAGCGCAGCGGTCTTCATACGTTAGCCTTGCGTAACACCTCCCCCCGAAGAACAGCGACTATTGAAGCTTGTCGTAAATTGAGCTGGGGGTTGGTTGGGATCAACCCTTCTTGTAGTTGGAAGGGCGTAGACTGCTTTTAGTTCAGCTTGGGTTTCGTCAGGAACTTGGTGCGAGTTCTTCATGGGTATCACTCTATATTTTCTATATAACAGCCCGCTGATAAGTGCGCATGCACCGGCTATAACCACGTACATGGGGATTGTAGTATGGTATAGGGTGTAGTCGACGCTTCTCTCGAGTTGTAGCGGCGATTGGTCGGAGATTTTCTTACTAGTAGCTTGAAGGTTGTCCAAGTTGATAGAGTTGAGTTTGAATGCTGGAATTGAAGATGACGTCACGAAGTCGCTCTTAGGTATATTCATAATTTTCAGCGCTTGTCCTTTTAGACGATCGTTTGTGTTAGAGATCGTGAACTCCAGGGTTTGTAAGTAGCATCGTTGGGGAACTATAGCGAGATAGCTGCCTTGGAGAGTTATGTAGTGATCTTGACCACAGGAGAGATGAATCTTCGTAAGTGCTGGGAAACTGATGGTGTAATGTTTCTCGTCCAGTTCCTCGTATGCCGGCTTCGTTAAGGTGACGCTGGTAGGGCTGCACATCTTGTTCCGCTGTTGCGTTGAGATGAGATGCGGGATGCAGTCATCTGATGATCGGCTCTGCTGATTTCGTGTCTCCTCGCAGATGTACCATTTACTGGTCTTCGGGCATTCAGCCTCTATGTACTTGAAATCTTTCTCATGGATAGCTAGGTATGGGGAAGGAGGAGTAAGGATCTCGTGGTATTTATTAGGTATGATAGATAATTTATATATATCATAAATGGATGGGAGCATGATCGGAAACTTATAAACTATAACTATATCATTTCCTACATAGTAAAAACCTAATCTAATTATATCAAAATACTCTCTAATATCTAAATCTACCACTTTTTCGCTACCATATAAAATATTTAATTGACGAATTATGTCACGAATCATATTCAAACTTAAAACCGAATGATGCGTCGTGGAAGCTCTAATAAAAGCAAGGACGTTCTGTAACTTTATCAATTCTTGAGAAATAGAGTCTACATTATCTGTTAAAATTATAAGAATTTGAGCTAGATGCGCGTACTTAACTAAATCTTGATCCCTAGTAGCTTCGGCTTGCCTAATTTTATTCACTAAAACTTCAATTTTGTTCTGATTGTCTACGATACGATTTAATATATTTGAATATTGTAATGTCCAATTTTTAGATAAACTTACATGATTATTAAGTTCGGTTACCAATTTATTCTCGTTATTTTCTAATGATTTTATAGCCTGATTATAATATGACGCGTCTGTATAGTCAAGGTTACCCGTTATACTTTTAACTACAGATCCGAGACCATCTACGAGTCCTCTTTTTACACGATTTATCTCAAAGGACTCTAACTGTTCGAGTACGCTTGCAACCTTATTCTTTAAATAATCTATGTGTGGTTCAAATAAAGAGTTAGTTTTATTATTAAGCTGAGGGCTAAAATTGTCAATCTGATTATCTACTGAAATTATTTTATCACGTAACTCTTGGAGGTTAACATTCTGTAGAAAGGAATGGTAGTGCGAAATAATTTTAGTTGAGCCTAATTTGAAGGGTAAAATACCAGGCCCATCGTCAAGACTTTCAAGTTTTATCTCCTGCGTTAGAGCTGGTACCAGGAGCAGGTGAACTATCAGAAGGGTCCTGTAACAATTGGGCGCTTTTAGGGAGACGCTTTAATCTAGATTTGGCAATAGGACCTCGCTTTTTCTTAGTGTAAATATGAATAGGGAGGTCCGCCATTACGACATCCTGAGTATAGCGAGGGGCTAATTTCTGTCTGGAAGCGAACGGATTTTTCACGAAAATCTGTTGTTCGGGAGAGTATTCAGCCTCTGGCTCTCGTTCTTTATTTCGGTTATCTGTCAAGTCTTTACGAGTCGAGTTACACATTTCATGAATCACATTATAGGCTTTAGTCATCCTATCTCTATGATTAGTCATGTACTGTTGTAGTAAATGGGCGGTGAGATCAATATCAAACGGATCGCGCGGGTCATAGTGTCCTGTTACTACTTCTAACGGCTTGCACTTTGTAAAACTATGAATGCTACTGTTGTAAGCTAAAAGGGCGTAAGGCATTAAATTAATTACAGATTCAGATTTTTGACTTAGCTTTAGAATACGGAGATGTTCTAATATCGTTGAGTGAAATCTCTCAACTATCCCGTTCTCGTTAGGTGTGTGAGGAGCAACTCGGTGATGCTGGATCTTATGCATCCTTACAAATTCGGCAACAAGCTGGTTAGTGAATTCGGTTCCGTTATCGGTTACTATAGTGAATGGTAATCCGTGGTGAGTGCAAAAGTTTAATAAAGCCTGCACTACACTTATGGCAGTACCGTCTCTCAGATAATAAGCTTGTGCGTATTTAGAAAATGAGTCTACGATGGTTAAGAATTTCTCACTCTGTATAGTTAATAGATCTAAATGGACTAACTCAAAAGGTTTACTAGCAGGTGGAACTACCTTAAACTGTTGTTTTATCGGGCTGCGATCATATTTCGCTTGGCCGCAGATAGTACATTCATTAATAAACTTAGTAATGTGATCTCTCATTCTTGGCCAATAGTATTTATTAGATAACGCTAGGTAGCATTCATTGATGCCACGATGATTGGTCTTACCATCATGATATTTATTAATAATTTCCTGCTGTCTTAGGTATTCTCTAACATTCTCTAATTCTTTCTTAGTCAGTGTAAGATTCATAGCCGAATTTTTAAAGGTTTTTTGTATAATAGGCACAATGGTGTATAGAGCCAACTGAGGGTTTATCAGTAGTCCAGTTTTTATTTTAGGGTGGACATACTCCTTGATTGCATTTACAACGTCTTCCTCTATATTAGATTCGGATATTTGAATCGATATTCGCGTGTGCGTTTCAAACGGTTTAGTTACTACTGGTCGACCTTTAATATCGCCTACGACATTAAAAATTAATTGTTTCGAGAATCGGTTCAATGGATCATCTGAAATTGGAACTTCTAATATAGGATTCTCGTTATTTGTGTGAACAGTGGCGGTTCTTGAACCAGCTCCGGTTTCAGTAACAGATATGGTTCTGGATTCGTCTAACGCGGGGTCGGTTTCAGATGGGTTTACTGCGATCGACATGAGCTCTTCGTTATTAACTTCGATACGCGATAGTGCATCGGCGTTGGTATTGCACTTGCCTTGTAAATACTCTACTCTATAATCATACTCGCTTAATTTCAAGCGCCATCTAGTAAGACGTGAGCTAGGGTCTTTTAAGTTCATTACCCACTGCAAGGGCCTATGATCCGTAAGTATAAGAAACTTTCGGCCATAAAGGTACGGTCTAAAATACTTAGTTGCCCAGACAATAGCCAGGAGTTCTTTCTCGATGGTACTGTAATTAAGTTCGCTAGAATTAAGAGTTCGCGATGCGTATGCGATCGGTTTATTTGAACTCTTAGTGCCTTGAGATAAAATGGCACCGATAGCTACATTAGAGGCATCAGTTGTTAAGATGAACTCTCGTGTAAAATCCGGGTATTGTAATATCGGATCATTCGTTAAAAGCGTCTTACAATGTTCGAAGCAACTGATGTAATTTTGGTCTAACTTGATTTTAGAACCCTTTTTCAAACATTGAGTTAAAGGTTTAGTTATTCGAGCGAAATCTGGAATAAATTTCCTATAATAACCAAGCAATCCGAGAAAACGTTTGATTTCAGTGGCAGTTTTTGGAATGGGGTAGGTTTCTATTGCTTTAATTTTGTTCGGGTTAGGTTTTACACCTTCTTTACAAATGACATGGCCTAGAAACTCAGTTTCCAGCTTCAAGAATTCAGATTTATCCATTTGAATTTTGAAGTTAGACTCTCTCAATCTACTGAATACCTTCTCTAAATTAATCATATGCTCCTGAAGGGAGGTACTGAAAACGATAATGTCATCTAAATAAACTAAACAGATCTCATTCTGTAGACCTCTCAGGACATTATCCATTACTCTCTGGAATGTGGATGGTGAATTTTTCAGACCCATTGGCATTCTCAAAAATTCATAGTGCCCGTTCTCAACGTTGAAACTTGTCTTATGGACATCGGAGGGGTCCATTTCTACTTGGTAAAATCCACTAGCTAAATCAAGAGTCGTAAAGTATTGGCATTTACCTAGTTTGTCAAGTACGTCAGTTATATTCGGTATAGGATATTTATCGTCAATCGTTTTCTCGTTAACTTTCCTGAAATCCACGACAAGACGCCATTTCACTTTACCAGAAGCATCTGCCTTTTTGGGTACAATCCAAATCGGAGAGCTCCATGCAGACTCTGATGGTCTTATTATATTTTGATCAAGCATCTTATTTATCTGATCTCTGACCTCTTGTCTGTGAACGTAAGGATAGCGATAGCTTTTAGTATGTACTGGAATTTCATCAGTTGTTCTAATTTTATGTTTGATCTTGTTAGTGAATGTAAGAGGTTCACTCTCAAGATAAAACACGTCGGCATAGTTAGTACATATACGCCGTAAATTAGCGAGTTCTTCCGGGTTAAGATGATCTGTCCGGAGGCGAGATAAAACATTTTTTTCGCGATCTGATAAAATTTCAGTACTGTCACATTCAAAATTATATATTTCAGCTTCAACAGGACGATCCATAGAAAATATAACATCGTTTGACGTCGGGTTAAATATCTCAACCCAGCCTCGGTTATTCTGGACCGTCGTTATACAGTCTGAAATAAGGCAGTTACAAATAGTCTGGTTCTCTATCAGGACTTCGCCGTCTTGTGTGTTAACCGGCAATCTAACTATCTTCGTAGAATTAGCGGGAATAATTTCTTCGTATAAGTTTACATTCCTAGAATCATACATTTGAATAGGGATCTGCGTATTACGAGTCTTTAATAATTTATTTTTTAAATCGATGGTAGAGTCCCATACGTCAAGTAAATCAAAGCCTAACAGTCCGTCAAAGTAATTATGAAATTTATAGACGTATAAATTTATATCGTTTGGATCGTTGAGTTCCTGGAAACAAGGTAATGTGATCGAATAATCGTTCTTACTAGTCGCGTGCACATTTGTCACTTCAAAAGGTTCGTAGTTCAGTGGAATGTGTCTGAAATATTTTTCTACTGCGTCAGGACTAATAAAAGATTGGTTAGCTCCTGTATCTATTAAAAATTTCAAAGGAGGGTTCGCTATCTGAATGTAACCTAGTTGTCTTTGGATATGGAAGTTAAGTTCTATTTTGGCTTTTCTGACTTCGACTCCTTCTGAAAATTTTCATCTTTAGTCTCGGTACCCTGAACTATTTCTTCTACTACTGGCGGTTCAGAGTAGGCGAAAGCGGAGGCAGCTGCGTACTGATCATACGCGAGATAGTCAGGATACTGTACGTACGCATAATAGTCTTGATAGTACTCGGGGTAGTTCTCTAAGTCACAGTAGTCATAGTAATAATTATCGTAGCCGTCTAACTCGTTGAAGTTAATTTCGCGCGTCTTAAAATAGTTACTCGGGGGTGGATTCCCGTGAGTTCGCCAGTCATGGTATTGTCTTGTCGCTGGTAAACGTCTTTCAACAAAGTGGCTAACACCGCTCATAGGAGTAGGACGCGGGGCATTGCCAAAATTAGTCTGTGCGTGTGGCTGAGGTCTCTGAGGTAACCTAAAAACGTTACTCTGTGGGTTATAATTTTGCGGAGGGGCGCGGAACATTTGCTGAGTGCGAGTGGGACCGCGTGGTGGCTGTGCTTGTGCTTGAGGCGTGGGGTTAGGCCTCCAGCCCTGATTAGGTTGGACCTGCATGGGGTTCGGCCTTGATGCACCAGGCATACTAAAAATGGGCTGTCTTATTGGTCCAAGTCCAAATCCGTTAGTCAGTCTAGGGACAAAGCTATTGAGAGGGAGATTAAACCTAGGCGCACCCGAGGTCGGCTGCTGCCAATCCTTTCTACTAGGTGTACCACCACTACGCTCTTGCATGTAAAGCGTATTGAGCTCTTCCTGAACGAATTCCAGGGCCTTCTCCATCGACTCAGGACGCATGCAGCGTATCCTGGATCCTAAAGGATCTTTGAGACCACGTAAATAAGCCTGCAAGGTTAACTTTTGGTACAGGACGCGTTTTGCTTCGATAGTCGTACTAACTGGCTCGTGTAAAGAGATGTACGTCATGATAGTACTAAATAAATTCTGACATCTTTCATAAAACTCTTGGGGTGTACCTGATCCCTGGGTTTCCAAAGATAGATCGCTGTATAAAGCGGTTTCGTCACGATGGTCTGCGAAATTGTTAATCAACGCATTTCTAATACCCTGCCAGGTTCCTGGTATCCCATTCGAATTTATTAACCTAGCCGCTGAACCTGATATCTTATTTAAAATACCGTTAATGAGGGCTAAGTTAGAAAACTCTTTACTTGGCTCAGTCGAGAAGTATGCGAGCACGAGTTGGTCACATAGCTTAATAAATCTTGTCAGGATGTGCGGATTTCCATCGAATTCCGGCACGAGTCTCAGAGCCTTGGAAATCTGATCAATGGTTTCCGGTTGCGTCATTTTTTCGTCTAAATCTCTAAGCTCGTCAATTATACTAAGCCTACTACTACTACTACTACCTAACTTAATATTCCGTGACTTTCGAGGGTGGAAAATCTTGGAAGATTTATAATATCAATGCACAGTAAAATACACACATAAAATATATAAAAATCACTAGATAAAGGACTACAGTAAGGAATAAGCAAGGACTTGAAAGATTCAAGGACTTACAGCATTTCACGTCGTCTGGAACTTCAGCAGAATCGATGTCTGGATTCACCCTTAACAACGGCACTAGTAGGTTCTTTTTACTTGCGAGATTACTCTCGTTAAGATGAAAATAGATCAAGTATCCTACCGGCTGCGCCAAATACGTAGGCCGCTGCCTAGGGTAACTTTTAAAAAAATGCGATTTATTTAATTCTAAATTTAATTAAAAGAAATTACAAGTTAATTATTTTAAGTGACACTTGTTCGAAGTGAGAAACAAGAATACGAATATAATTCTAAGTAGTTTCCGTGAAACATGCAAATGAGGTCAGGTGGGCCACGTTTAGCTGACGCTGCGCCTCGTGCCTCGCCGATGTCTTGTACTGGTCGAGCTTAGCGCAGCGGTCTTCATACGTTAGCCTTGCGTAACAACTCCGATCTTGATAGTGTTAGTACTATGGTAGGGTCCCGCGTGAGTTGGATATTGACTATAGTCTATTGTTGTAGACCCTTGAATACAGATCTAGAACATAGACAATTAGTGTTTCATCTATCTACGTTCCATTTTATACACATCATAATATCAATTTTAATATTAATAATATATTTTCAAATTGTCGAATCTTTTCCCAAAAAAATTAACGATAAGTTTATTAAACTAGTATTTATTGAAAAATTAAAAAAACAAAGTGAACGTAACTGAAAATAGATTTTTACAGCCGCCATATTATATTTTTTGCCTATGCCACTCTTATGATCCAGACCAATAAAAATAAAATAAAAATAAAAATATTTATTTAGGAACTTAAACTAGGTAGGTACATAAACAAAGTAGGAAGCGATGCGATCTGCAGAAGTAAAATACTGAGTCGCAGATTGCAACGCCCACCTCCGGGAATGTGGTAATCAATCCAACGACTCATTGTCACTACTAATTACTCATTTGTCAAAATCCATCCAGCCGTTTGGGCTGGACGTGGCTGGATGACAAACATACACCCCAAATACATTACCCTCCTTCTTTGTTTCGCAGGTTCCACCGAGATTCAAACCCACGACTTAAAAAAAAACTTCCACTACACAACTAGAGCTCGGCTTGTTTGACTTCCACAAACAAAAACCTCATCTTATAAATAACAAAGTATTAAATAAATAAATAACAAGAAAAACATATTCCGAAAATGGGGTGTCAAAAACCTGACACCTGACATCCACCCTATCTTCAAGTCTTAGGGGTAGGCAGAGTGATAGCACGTCATTCCTGATGAGATGAATTATTAAAGTTACCCCCGTAAGGGTTGTAATGAGTTTACTCTTATCTTCGCGCTTGTTTGACGAGGGTAGGCAGGGGTCAATTGATTTCGAGGCATGTTCAAATAAGCTTGAAAGGGACAATGGTCAACCAGTTGATTTAAAAAATATAATATGCTGATCAAATTATAAAAAAACATCTTACTAATATTGTGTATGTATGGATTTATGTTGGTTACTCTTTCACGCAAAAATTACTGAATGGATTTTGATTAAACTTTACAATAATATAGCTTACACATCAGAATAACACATAAGCTATAAATAATTAAATAAAGTACCTACTACGCGAGTGAAACTGCGGGCGGAAGCTAGTTTGTTATATTTCGATTCGGTTATTATTATAGTTGCAAGTAAAAGCAGTATGTTCAAAAGTTCAAAAGTGCACAATAATAGCTCTAAGGCGCACTTTTATCCTTTCACCACACTGGTGCAAAAGAAATTCTGACACAATAAGAAGAAAAAATAAGAATAGTTTGTAACCTGAAGTTAACTCCTGCGGGTGCGAATGGATTTAGAGACCCTAAAATTTGAATTCCCTTAAGCTACATGTTACCAATAAGGTATCAAAATCCCATTTTGCATGTAGAAGATTTTTTTTAAGTATCTTAAATAACCCGATCACCTGATTTTGTTAAAAGTTTTTTAGTTACATAAACTGATTGCTTTAACTAACAGTTTTTTTGCCGTCTCAATTGGCACTAAAATGCATAGCCCTCTGATTTGTCAGTCCTTATATATAACCTTAAGACTATTACAAATTGTTCTAAGGAAGGAAGGATAACTAACAGTTTAAAGTTATGCAGTACAACTTAAAAAGCATCTGCACACAATATCACAAACATCTTCAAAGTTAACCCCTTTCATTAGTCGGGCCTGACAGACCCCGCTAATAAAGCGCGGGAAGACCGCACTTGACGGACGTGGCAGCGGCGTGTTGCGTGCCAAGTTGGCAAACTGTTTAACCCATGAACATGTTTTACTTGACGTACTTATGTACTTGGCTGTCAATCAATTTTGAAATGGTTTTCACACTAGCAGACCTTGTTAATAAGTTGGTAATATTGGGTAAATATTAATTAAACTTAAAACAAATATGATCAAAACTTACTTTAATCTTTGAGTACCTGTATCTCAATGTAGTCAGAGACACGTCCAAATATTTACTCACGTTTTGCATAGTAGTTAGTATCCGTACGTGACGAGTTGCAAATCTATTGCCGTTTATGAATACTAAGCAATGACACCTTTGACTTTTTCATGTAAAAAACAATCATTTTTATATCTTACCCCACAAAAACCCGAACTTACATAACCAAATAAGTTTCTGGTTGACTGACATCAATATATATTCTTCCATCACTGACATAAATAAAATAAAACACAAAGCTCAGGAAATAGGTAGGAGAGCACGTTGACTTGCCACATTTGCATGCGAATACGCGCGCGGTACAAACTGCTGTTTATTCCACGGCTGGGCGGCGGAGTGAACTACGCGACAATAAAACGTAGTCATACGTGATCGTGGGGCCGATCGCGCGTGTATCGAACACTTTCTTCCGTGCAAACTGAGGGGTTAATCTTAAACAGTGGTCACTTTTATTTTCGAATTTGGGTTAGGGCTGAAATAACTACAATATTTGCGACTATGTAAGACGTTTCCATTAGTCTTAGTGATTTTATTGACCGTTTTAACTCTAACTTTTGACCTACAAAAAATACTAAAATATGTACATCTAAAGGGTGAATAGACTCACAGACACTTACAGACATTTTTTTGTTTTCTTATTTGCTTTTTTATATTTACTTCAGAATAATAGTAAGTTATTATCTCCAACAACAATATTTATTCTTTATATTCTTTATGTACTACTACCTTCCACCCACGGCTTCGCCCGCGTGGTGCCTTGAAAAACAAAAACAAACCTATCCCACGGAAACCGTACATTTTTCCGAGATAAAAAGTAACCTATGCTACTCCAGACTATAATCTATATCTGTGCCAAATTTCATCCAGATCCATTTAGCGGTTTCAGCGTGAAAGAGTTACAAACATAGATACAAACTTTCATGTTTAAATATTAGTAGTATAAGTAAGCTACAAAACTAAAATGTGAATATTTTTATAACTTTCATAGCAGCCCCTTGAAGTTTGAAACAATCCATAGAGTGGACTGTTCCATTTACATGCGCGACGGAACTTGTACCGCGATCGTGTGATGGCGCGGTCGGTTACATCTCTACTGGGATCTCGGAGTATTGTGGCGTTTGGTTGAATTCAGTTATTGTTGAATTTTTGCTTAGAAATATATATATTTTTTCTCTAAGTAATAGAATGGTTTGCCAAGCTAAATTAAATTAATAAAGTTACTCTAAAAAAAATCCATGATCACGACTGTAATCCCCGAGCTCAGTAGATAATCTCCTTAAATCTCTAGTTACTTCGGTCTTTGAGGATATCTAAAGGGGGTAGTCAGAGGCTCGTCCAAACATGATATTTGGCACACGACTACATTATGTACAGTGATTAGTATTCCGTAAATTTATATACAAAAATATTAAAAGGATGAATACCGTGAAAATGTGAATTTTTCTTAAAGTATCTGTTTGAAATATTTTAATTTTTACAACCTAAAAATGATAGTTTGCCAACAAACAAAGTCACATTATCTAGTATAATTTTACGTATTTGCAAAATTGTGGGGATTTGCGTAATTCATTTGCGGGTGAAAAAAATGCTGAAATAGAATCTCATTTGGGAAATTGGATCGGCCTTTTTGGAGGATTAGAACTCGTTCGAAAACAATGTGGCGAATTGAATGAGACTGTGGAATACTAAAATTTCCGAGGGTATTATTGGAAGGTTCATAATTGGAACGATCATTGCTCACGAGTGTACGAAGAACTGAACCCAGATTTTTTATCTAAATAAATAAGGATATCTTTTTATTGTTAGTCATTCAAATCTGTCAATTCATACTAGCACTAGTACTTATTTAGATCTAGATTTAGTTTTTTTTTAATTAATCAAATGACTGTGATTTTTTAATCAGTAAAACCAAACAGCGATGTGTAATGTTTTTCCCCAAAGATTTTCGTTCACGTGTGTACACATTCCAAATAATACATTCCTTTTTGCCTTTTTTAACAGAGAAATCAGTTGACCGATTCAAAATATGTATAACTCATCCCACGGGTTTTTTTATAGCGGCCTCAGTAGACTAAAGTCTAAGACTAAGAGTCTAGATTTCAATGTGGCCAATTAAGTATAATAGAAACAAAATAAATTAAATTCTTCACATCCTAGACCAGACAGATATGAGTCGTTGGGCGCCAGTGAGTCGAGACTCACTATTGTCTCAGCGGGCACCCAACAAACTTATGCTAGTTCTTTTAGTGCGTTTCATTGTCGTGCTGATAAAACACTTGAGAAAAATATTGTAAATAAAAGAGCCAGTATCGTCCCAAGTGATACCGCTATAGGTTCTATGTTTCATTGTGTTCATGCGTGATTCTATTAGATTGTTAGTTTGTGCGATATAAAATAAAACTTTACCCTACTCATCTGTGTGCATTTTGTACCTCGGTTTTAAATTGGCACCCAATGCGGGGTTAATTATTTACAAAAGATTCTCGTTATTCCTTAATGTTTTGCTATAACCAATCAAAATATCACTTATTCTTCCTAAAATAATAATCTCTTTGTGCCCTAGTCGACACTGCCAGATTCGAACCCACAATTCTGAAGATCAAAAGGCGCTACTACTAATAGACCATCACTGAATTATATTATATAGCTAAAAATACATATTTTTCAGTCACTTTTACTGTTTTAAACCCAAAAACAAGTTTTGAATTAAGATTGGCGCCCACCATGGGACAAAATATTCCTCTTTTTTTCCTAAAGTTCAGACGTTTTAAAACAAACGGTGCAAGTTGCTGCATAAAGTTTGATTTCATTTCATAGCTCCGTGCTTTTGTCTGCATGTGTGTCACGTAGAGCACCTACTTGTCGGAACGCTCGCTCGCCGTGTCATCCAATGAAAATTTTAATAAGAATATCGAATTGGTTATTCAGAGCACTTCTCAAGTGATATGCTATTTTCAGTTCAGAATATTATTTTCAGTTTTTGGACTTATTCGCTATAACTGCACTGTGTGGAAAAATCTGAACTTAAAGCTAATGGGATCGAAAGTTCACTAAATGTAAGTGGTTTTAAGATCAATGGCAAAATAAATAAGATCGAACGAACCCTTTCACGACTGAAACTGCATCTTCCAATAGAACCATTCAAGAATGTTCAGTAAAACATCCGCAAAGTCCCTCCATACATCAAAACGGCCAACAGACCGCGTCGGTAAGTCTAGACCCAAGTTTATCATACAGTTTTCCAAGCCAAATATGGTCTACACTGACATTAACCTTTAATTCAAGGACATAAGGTATCAAGTTCCGTGTAAGAGCTTAAAGTTCTGTATTGCAGGTTTTACCAAGCATAGTTACTTTTACGTGAATAGTGTACTTTATGGTTTTGTATTAGGATTGAAAATACCATGGCTGAGATGCAGATGCTGTAGTGTAAGAGCCAGAACATCGTTCACTGCATTTTATGTCGGATTTGTGATGATTCGATGAGCAAGACTATTTATTATGGTGACATTAATTTATGGTCTTTTGAAGTGTATGTAGATTTTTATGGGGATATTTTCTTTATCAGAATTGCAAATAATGGACAGTCTACCTATTAATCTTATTGTCTATTAATCCGATTAAATTAGTGTGTGTAAAGGAGTGATAGAAAAGATCACACAGATGATAAATGAGTGAATGGGAGAAAAAAACTCTTAGGATAATAATAACTAACAATAAATCAAAAATAAATAGGTCTCATAGTCAGTAACCGATATTAGCAAAACGATTATTTTTAATACGTTTCCACGTGAATAAACCCACAAAAAGAAGCTGTATGTAAATGTAAAACTGCCCGAAGTTGTTTTCACTTTCAGAGTTTTTCAAAGTAAAAGAAATTGGCAATATTTCAGAAAGGAAACTTTCCAATATTTTGAACTCTTCTCTCAAAGGCAAACGTTTCATTTAGCTAAGTGATCGGGACGCTTTCATAAATTATATTCCTTATGAAAGCACGAGGTATGCTCGCGCGATGCATGAGCGTTTACAATTTCATCACAAAGTTTCAGAAGGGAACATTTTAAATAGCTGGTTGTATTTATGTTTATAAACGATCAACAGTAACACCACTAACGAAAAGGCCAGTGCATAGTTATGAGACAAAAAACAGGTTACAGATAAACAATTAGAATTGGTGAAGATTTAACACAACGCCATCTAGCCCCAAACTAAGCAAAGCTTGTAATATGGGAACCAGATGGTTGATAATATATATTAATGAAAACCTTTTTTTCTGTAAATATAGACATAAAATACATAATAACATAGACTCAGAACAAACATTTGTGTTCATCACACAAATGCTTATCCTGGGTGAGGATCGAACCCACAACCTACAGCGCAGAAGGCAGAGTTACTACCAACTGAGCTGTGAGGTGAAAAGACAGTCTGATGATGATGTAAAATTGAATGGATCCAAGTTAGTATTTGGTGACTTAAATAATAACGTTTATCGTAGTTCTTAACTAGGTTTTATGTGACTAGACTTTTACCGTGTGGGCAAATATTGAATAAGACCTTTTATAGTGGCATTATATTAGTCATTCTACGTTTGATCAATAAACTGTGAGCTAAGTATATCTATCGAAGCAGAGAGATTTGTCGTAAATATTTAATCAAAAATCGTTATTACTTTTGAGAATCTCTTTTTCGCTTTAGTAGTAATATCTTGATTGTCTGCTACATCAATCATCTCTCTTCTTTCTTTAGTGAGTACTCTTTTGATATGGTTGCAAATATAAATCTACAGTTCATCATCATCATAATCATCTTCCTGCCCTTTTCTCACGTTATGTGAGGTCGGCACAACATGTGATCTTCTTCCATTTAATAAAAATCTACAGTTAGTCTTCAAAATTTGTTTTGTGCACTAAAGTATGATACATAAAGCATGCAAGTCTTTATGTCAATGTCCTGTATTATCATTTAGCTGTACAAAGTAATTAACCCCCAAATGTCACAGTGTTATGAAAGTCCGAACATCACGTTCAATCTCATTAGTTCACTGAAATGTCAACTACTGTGGCATTCATTAATGGTAGGCGAGGCGCCATAATACGAAATTTAATTTTGTTTCATTATGTAGCTTTTATGATTTGAAGATGAGCCTAATTGAATTTCAATGCCTAGTTCAAGTTATTTGATACCCGTGAAATCACAGAAACGTCATAGTTTCAAGCTTGAAATGACACTAATTCAATACAATTTTGGTCATGGTACGTAATATTAAAGTTATATTACTTTGATATTGCTGGAAGAGCTTGTGGTAAGGTCCCTAGCTGAGAATTAGAGTTCTGTAATAAACCCGACGACAGAATCATTCAAAAATAATTAAGTTCCAATAAATGACAGGAATTTTGGGTAATTCAACCTTTCTGGCCGAAAGGCACACAAAGGAAGACACAACAAAAGCTTATTCTCCGCAAAAACCCTAAACTTCTATCGCAATTCGATCACCGATTTTCCAAATCACTCAATTTTCTACTTTATCCGATTAATAAACAGCTCATTTTTGAACCGCGTAAAGTTTAAATAACTGTCAAATTTGAAATGTTAATTCAGTTTAAGCCTTACTGTTGAACCGATACGATCGATTTTGGCATGTCGAGTGTCTCTTTCAAAGTTTCCCCTTATACCTGTCAAAAGTCCACTGAAGCTTGAAGATATGGGGACGTATCCACCTCTTCCCTCGAGTACAGTTGGCGGCGAATGTTTGTTAGCTGTTCAAGCGAGTGACGGTCCGATAAAGTGACGTGTTGCGATAGGGGGTGTACCGCGTTATCTGTTTGACGTATTTTGGTTCTTCTCATGTACTTATCGAGTTACACACTTGTTTGTTTTAATTCAAGTGTAAATATACTTAGGAAGTTTTTCGAGCTCTTTTACTGAGGCGCGTGATGTTACGGTGTTTTTAGTGTAAACAGGCTTGAAAATGGTTGTTTGCAAAATAACTCATCAAGATTTTGATCAATACTCGTCGCTTTTTCATGCTAAATTAATTCAAAAAGATATTTCTTGGATAAACCAAAAAACAAACTCTTTAATAAAACAATTGATATAATAAAATTGAAAATGGTTTAAAGACCTCGGTGCCATGGTGAGTGAGTGAAACGGGTTAAAAGTGGGTTTGATTCTTGATTTTTCCGGGTACGGGTGTTATGGTACCATGGTACTCATAGTATCTTATACCCACAGTACATGGATTCCTAGTATCAGGTTAGAAATGCGAAGAAAACAAAAATTACTTTACATTGCATTGTTTTATCCTATTTTAAAGTTGACTATATTTTCGCAATAACATTGATTTATCTTTATCTGTTGTGCAGTGGACAGTCTTTCCTACACAACAATGATGATAACAAACTCCGATCGATCAATCACCATATATTTCGTTCCATAAAAAGTTATTCCCACCTAACTCAAAGCCCACACGAGCCCATTTAACCATAACCGTTATTTCTATCAAACAAAATAACTCTTTTTCGAACAAAAATCAAACAATTGCGCGCAGCGGAGCGACAAGCGCACTCGTACGCAACATTTTGTCGCGACTGTTTGCCGCGCGGCCGCCGCACCGCGCCGCACCGCACCGCGCCGCACCGCACCGCGCAGCGCGTGACGCCTAACTCATGGCTGAGTTTTTCAAAAAAACGGGCGACGTAATAATATTGCGTCGCTACATTAAAGCTGTCAATTCAACCTAGCGTTGAGGATGAAGTGTGGATCATGAAAAGCTAAAATGACCATAAATTCTAATTAACTTTATTAATTTCTATTCAGTAAAACCAAAAGGATCATTTTAAGAAAAATAAAAAATACAATCACTAAAAAAACCGCCATACTTTTTTCTTCTGACGTACAACTGACTGACCAATACCGTGCATGGGCTCAGGGTCCTTACCACAAGCTGTTACAAGCCATCATGTTTCAGAAACGCCATAGTTTCAAGCTTGAAATAACACTACTTCCATTTTTTGTATAGTTTATGCCTTTGCCTTTTGCAGTGGGACACAAACGGCTCATAATAATAATAATAATAATAATTATGGTACAAAATATCAAAGTTTTACTAATTTGATATTTCCCGAAGAGCTTATGTGGTAAGGCCCCAGATACCAACTTTTATTTTCTTATTTAGGTACGTACTCTACAGTACATACTTTATTAATTGTTGTCAATATCTTGTTTACAATAACTTTAGTGCACGGAAGATGCCTCTGAGGCATCCTTTCAACACACTGGTTTGAAAGATCTTGTGACAAGAAGAATGTTAAGAATTTTTTTTTCAGTATAGGCAATAACAGCTATGACACTTGCCCCGTCTGGTACAGTGTAAGGGTGAAGTGTAGATGCTAAATGACGAACACCGCTTTTTGGAAACCAAAGCCTAATATGAGAGTGATAAAAACAAATGGCGTGGAAGATGTGTTGAAATATACTTTTTTACTTATTCATGTGAAACCAGACCAATAGATCTTTTTAGTTTCGTATTTTGCTAAGCAACGTTCAGTTCTAGCAACAAATTGAAATTGAAATTGAAACTTTGAAACGTCTTACATGCTAGGTGAATCTATAACAGTTAAACACGTCTATTAAACGCATATTGATATAAAAATTGACCATGCTCATTGTTGCTTAGTCGGTTAGAAAAACGAAATAAGCTAAGCAAATGCACCATAAATGCATCCTAAGTTTACTTTCAGCTTGCGTCCGACAGTAAAACTCAATTTAGTGACCTCGCCATTTAATACTAAGTATAGTACAGTTGGTGAAACTGCTAGTTCTAAATCACATTCCTAATGTCCCTATCAACTTCCGCACTGGGGACTACGGGAATATCAAACACTTAAAATTTCACACTTATCGTACTAAAAAAACCAAACATTATAAAACATATTATGATTCGACATGCCTCTGACTAAACCCATTAGATACCCTTGAACTTTAAAAAACAAGAGATCTGAAAATATCTACCAACATGATTAAAGTTAGAATCATGGTAAGTAGGTAATATGTTCAATGTGCCTTGACAAATAATATTAAGTTTTAAAAATTACCTAAATAATAAATTAATAAATATTGTTGGACAGTCCACACAACGCCATCTAGCCCTAAACTAAGCGGAGCTTGTACTATGGGAACTAGGATAACTGAAAGATTAATTATATAAGTACTTACTTAAAAATAAATAAGAGACACAGAACAAACATCTGTTTATTAGGATTGACTGATATACATAGTTAGATAATACACATTTTTTTTCCTGCCCCTATAACTGTAAAAAGGTTAAGTACTTATTTCCCTGACTGTACCTAAAGGCTGCACTACACTGCGCGGGTCAGTACATCAATTTGTGTAACTGGTACATAAAGCACGGCGTGCGAGCAGCGCGGCGATAGTTTCAAATGGCTCCTGCTACAAAAACAACGGCAATTTAGCTGAATAATTGAACGAGAAAATGCTTAGTAAATCTTACGGCCTTCAGCGATTGCTCTATGGCCTGCGAATAAATGTTTAAATATTTAATATTTAATTTTAATGTTTTTTTTCCCACTCGCTCTTTTCTCGCGTTAACCCATTAGTGGCCAAATGAAAACCAAAAATATTTTTACTACAAAAACTTTATTTATGTATGAAAAAGAGGTTAAAAAAACATAATTGAGAAAGAAAAAAAAATAATCATCATCATTGACGGCATGAGGGGGGTGTACTCAATTGAGTACAATGGCTCCTTACAGGTGAAATTGTTCGAAACACGGTTTTTCTATGCACAGTGTTTTCAAACATTTTTTGCACTGCCAGCGTACTCTAGCATGGCACAAAACACATCGCAGTTGTTTCTCCAGTTTTTTTGGATAATGTCCTGTACCATCTTGAGGCAAACCAGGAACCAAAGATGAGGACACTCTTGTTTTCTTCTGGATATCTTGACGTAAGTAGAACCTGGCTATATTACGTCGAAACAGCAATTGATCCATCGTTTCATCACTGCTCAAAACATGCAAACGCCAAGCATTTGCTATAGTCATGTCTATCATGTAAGTGAACAATACCCACCACCATTTTTTGCCGTGAACTGCAATTCTGTACAACGATATAGACTGATCAAGCTCATCTACTCCTCCCATACTTCTATTATACGTTTGGAAAAGACGTGGGATGTCCACATCAGCTTTCTCCCGTTTTATTGGACACCAACGTTTTACCACTCCCATTGGCTCAATGGTGTCAAAGTTCGTAGCCATGGTGCACACACTATTATCTTTCCATCTGACTAGCGAGACTTCATTGTTCATGTCAAACCTGTAATCAAATGCCGCTCGGCTTTCCTTCTTCATTTCTTTTGTACTTTTCATGGTACACCTTTTAGTTCTATTTTCTCTTACTGTTCCTGTAGCACGGTATCCTAACTTTCGCAGATCCACCAAAAGGTCATAGTTGGTGAAAAAGTTATCAAAGAACACCTGATGGTTGGCTGGGTTTGTTCCGAGTTTATTGAGCAACGATTTCACGACTCTCGATCCCAACGGCTCAGTAGGATTGGGGCCAGGTTGTTTACCACAGTAAAAATCAAAAGTGTAGCAATATCCAGACGAACTAGCTGCCACCCAGTTTTTGTAGCCGAACCGAACCGGTTTCCCACGTATAAATTGTTTGGCTGGATGGAGACCAAAATATTTGACCATGGATTCATCAATCGATATTTTTTCATGTAGAACACCCCACTGGTTGAATTTTTTCATTAGAATATCTCCCAAAGCTCTTACCTTGAACATCTTATCTGTGGTATTGCTGGCGTCATCGTTATTTACGAGATGAAGGTTTCGCTTGATGTCTCGGAATCTGTTTCTTGCCATAGCGTTAGATACTAATGAGACACTTACATCTTCATCTACAGACCAGTACATGGCTTCTCTAGGCAGTTTATGGTATCCAGATAATATCAGAATACCTATGAACTTTTTCATTTCCACTGCATCAACTTCAAAAGAATGCCTATTATTTTGATTTGCATAAAGAACGCTATTTGAAACTATAAGGTCTATTACCTCTTCATCAAACAGTTTTTCAAATATTTGGACAGGCTTTAGACTTTTGAGCTCTTCTTTTGCTGCATTTAGTCGATCTTCTACTTCAGTAGTACTCTGTGAAGTTGAACAATAATTTGGAGGACACTTACGCCACACTGGAGTTTGTTGTTGCGGCTGCAGGCGGACTCGCTTTGCAGCCAATGGTTCAACATAACTGCTATCGCTGTCACTAGAATCGACTTCTCTGGCGTTAGTAAATACTTCAATATTACCAGGAACATCTCTAGGCATTGATCCAGTAGCAAAATTTTCCTCTTCACCTTCTTCTTCATCAGTAACAACGCTGGGATCAGGTGGTATGATGGCTAAATCATACTCTGCTTCATCATCACTATTGTGCAGGACAGCTTCAATAGCTTCTTCAAGCCCTTTGTAGTTTGTCGTAACACTAAACTGATTTCGGCTCATTGTTGGTTATCTGAAAAAAATAATATATTTTGCATACATATGTGGCCACTGTACTTGATTGAGTACAGCATCAAATATATCGCATTATTTCGACAACACAGCTAATAAAAAATTTAATTTTTCGTTCTAGTTCATGATAAAGATGTCTTTCATAAATATTACCGCTAAAAACAGAATTTACTTTCAAATAAAACAAAATATTTACACTTACCTCAGCACAACTTCTGTAGTGTAACTTCAAGTGACGAAAAATTGCAAAAAAATTCATAACTACCCTCATTTATTTTCATTATAGCATGGCGGATGTTATTGTGTTTAATATTTAGAAACAACAAAATTGGTCAAGAAGACAGTTTTTTTACAAAAAAATAGTAATCAACTGTACTCAATTGAGTACGGCGACAGCTAATGGGTTAATGTGGCGTCAGCGTGGCCTAGTTTCCAAAAAATCCAATAAAAAACAAGAAAAAATCCAATATGGCAGCTGTAATTATCAATAACTTTCTGTGGTTTTTATTTATTTTAAAAATAAATACTAGTTTGAGAAATATAATAAAAAATAATATAATATTACAATGATGATTAAAAATCTCTCGTGACGCCTTTAAACTTCAAAATCTTACTTTTCGCTGCGTAATATGAAAAATAATATTTTACGGTGATGTTTTTCTACTCATTGTAATAAGAGCTATTATCATCTGTTTTTCCAAAACAACCTATTAAGAAGCAATCAACGAGCGAGCTACAAACACGGATCTATCCAACCTCTCCAATGTTAGGGCGAATTCACAGTTAAAGCAGGTTCTTGTTTAGAAAAAAAAAAAAAAAAAATATGATCACGACTGTAATCCCCGGGCTCGGTAGATATCTCCTCAGATCTTTAGTTTCTTAGATCTTTGAGGATATCTAAAGAGGGTAGTCAGAGACAAGTCCAAACATGACATTTGGTACATGCCCACATCTTGTTTAGAAGCAGGTATAAAGCGAAATTATAAGAATTTTGCATAAAAGAAGCATCCTAATGCGTATTTAAATCCTTTCGACACACTTGTAAAAAATTTAGTGACATCATAATAAAAAAGTGGAAGTATAAAAAATAGTAGAAACTAAGTTTTTGACGATCTCAGTGGCGTGACGACGGATGGGACGAGAGGGTTTCAATTTAAATCAATAGTCATTCTCGTGGAGTGATAAATATTTTATCAGGTGGTTGTCTTGTTTGATATTACTGTTAAGTGTATTATAATTAATTCTTGTGAGTTTTCTCCCCTAACCGCTTATATTTTATTATTTTTTCTCTAAAAACATGTGTCATTTCCTCACAGATTGTATTTCCTGATTTGCCAACAAGCGCCGGTAACCGGGTTTTTACGTAAACGCGGCCTAAGCGGCACTAAAATATGCAACGCGCGTTTTCTCGCGAAAAACACGAGTCCGTTGCGCGCTTGCCACGCATGCAAAGTGCCTTGTTAAAATATAAAGCGGCAATGTATACCGTTATAGCTATGTGAGTCGTAATCGCCGATTTGCTGGATGAAACTTTTACAAAAATAAGCTCGGAAAAGTCTGTAATAATTGTGGAAAGGAAGGGTTTTGATTAGCTATCTAGTCATGGTCTTTTTGCAAAGGAATTTTTGTCTGCTTGGATTCTTATCCAATACTCTGTAGAGGCCATTTTAGTTAACTTATTCATTCGTAACATTATAATCGAATTAAAAAATGTTGTTGCAAGGGAAGAATTTTCATCTGAATACTTCCGTGCTTCGAAGGCATATTAAAATATCAGTTCTGGCTTTTAAAAAGTTGACTATGTTAAGGCGTGTTTCGGTTCGATCGAACCCGCAACCTCTTGCGTCGCAGGTGGACTCTCGCCCGCTGCGCCACTGAGGTCGTCAATAATTCCCTTAAAATTGTCGCAAAGTTACGTCAACCCAAGCCCTATTACCAAGGAAACGCTAAAACAACAAACTATTAAAATGTTGAGCCCTAGGAACGTATGAACGAAGCAAGTCAAACACAATCAACTATAAATTCAATTATTAAATTATTACCTAGCCAGAGGGTCTACCATGAGTTTTCACAATCTACACTCGCTAGCGACTGTAGTTACAAAAATGTATGAAAATATTGTACAGCGCCTCTAGCGGATAGTTGGGTACTAAAACCTCACGTAGCTAACTATCCTACGTCACAGCGCACTACAGCGACTGTAGTTTGCGCTCATTAATTTGCTTAAAATTTGGCACCATGAGTAACAATTTCGACAGATGTCATAGTTACGAACTATTACTACAGTAGTAACGTCAGCTGATCTAAATGTGACAACTCATGGTAGACCTACAGAGGTAGGTATCTCAGATATCGTACTGCAACACAACATAAGTCACGCGTCACAGGCTATTGTTACATCCGAACATCGAGATTGAATCAGTGCACATTCACCAAGAGCAATATTGGCAGTAAGCAATATTGCTGAGTGCTCACTCGAGTGTGGACGGCTCGAGCAATTAGTCCGTGTGTTGCTTGCTTGGAAACGGTGTGTCTACTTGGAAACGGTGTGTCTACTTAGAAACGGTGTGTCTACTCGGACACGAACTAACACACCTGAACTAGATCTGTCTGTATCACTTTGATAGCTGAATGCTTCAGTATATAATTTAATTTGTTTATTTTTTACTATCTATGGCTCACGACTTCGTCCGCATGAAATAGTTACTTTAGGCAGTATTTTTGAATTTCTTAAGATTTTTATTTTGTATTTAATTTTCATCTTTCATCACTTTATTCCAAAGGTTCAGACAGTTTTTAAAAAAATATTAAAAAAAATACAAAAAAAAATCAACTGGTTTGGGTTTTCTCAAGACATGCGCTTATCGAAAAACAACATATATTTTTTAGTATTAAATAGTTTTATTTACTTCCAAATTCCGCAGTTTGGAGGCCCTCACCCTTCCACACTCGCAGTCCGAAGTCTTATAAATATTCAAATGAAATAACCTTTATTTCCTAGATTACTGCTTGTATATTCATAGCTTTATTTGTTCAAGGGGGCCGAATTAGATTTGGTATGATTTCCTGTTGTCTTGAACTTGCACGAATAATCCCGGTCGGGGTGAATGACCTGTGTTAGTTTCAACATGTTGGTAGGTTGTGGTTGAAAATGATTTTTTCTTTAAGGTACATCCACGTAGGTATATACTTTAAGAATTTAACTATTTGTAATTACTTATGTATTTTTACTTTATAAAATGTGTGACAAAGAAAGGGCTTAATGCCTAGGGGCATTTTGTATTTTTGTTTTGTATAATATATGTAACAGTAGATTATTTATTTATGTTAAGATTATTTTAAATAATTACTAGTATGTTGAAATGTTATTATATATGTTATATTTTATTTGTTCCTCTATAACGCATTGGATAATTATTATCTGTTAGATATGTTATTTTGAGTTTAATAAACTGAATTTCAATTTGAATTCGAATAATTTTCTACCAGCCAACCGGGTCTGGTTTAGAGCTATTGAAGCTAGTGAATTTAGTTTTGCGTAATTTTTAAAATGATTATCAAATTTATAGCTGACGGACGTGCCTCTGACTACCAAATAATGTGAAACAGTTCTATTTGATCCTGTTATTACTAAAGATAGGTAATATTTAATTAATCGAAACCATATCCTTAGGATTAAACTATTCACGGGCGCATTACTCAAAATTGAGCAATCAATTGTTCCAAAGGTAATGGGATTGCGGTGTTACGAGACGAGGGGATCTACCGGGACCGGGACCGGGACCGAGACCGGGACCGGGTTAGGGAGGGGCTATTCACATATCAGCTTTGGTAACCAAATATCGGCTATATGTAACCAAATATCGGCTATTTGTAACTCGGTATTTATTAACTGGTATTGTAACTGTAATTGGTATTTCATAACTGGGTATTTTATGGGTGTAAATAGTATTTGTGAGAGTACGTTTCTGTGGCAAAAAGGCCTAAGTACCCATTTTTGTATCCTAGCAGCAATTTAAAAAACACAAATTTCTTAAAAAATCAAAAAGCTTTAACCTAATCGCAGTCCGAATATGGTTCTAAACAGGAAAATATACTACAAAACCAAATGAAAAACACTTCACACCTTAGGAATAAAAATAAAATCCCATAACTACTTACCTACTTATTATTTAAAGCAATTTAGACTAAGGCTAGTATCATTTTCTTCTTATTTGGATATGGTAGCTTAGGTAGGAGTTGCATAACTCTATGGAACTGTCACAACTGTCAAAGAAAACACGCAAATCCAATAAATGTTTCAGGCATTCATTGGATTATAACAATCATATGGCAGGTTAAAATACTTATATTTAAGGTACTTATATTACTTTATATTATATTATATATATTATGTTATATTACTTTTATATTCGATTATGTCAATCAAGTTATTCAAACGGGACTAACACCTTATTACCTACAAAAGTGGCAACCACAGCACCCAAATTGATTACTTTCTCCTGCGGAAAAGTAACATTTGCGCAGTGAAGGACTGTAAAGTCATACCAGGTGAGCCACTAGCGTCCCAACATCGACTGCTCTTACTGGAAATGAAGATGGCCGTACGAACAGCCACATTTAAGCCCAAGCCCCCCCCGAAAGTCAGATGGTATATGTTAGAGAAAGAAAATTGTGCGAAAGAATTTCGAAAGATAGTGGTGGATAAAATGATTGAGATGGATGACAAAATTGAAGAAAAGTCAGTGAATGATTGCTGGAATGAAATGGCTTCCTGTATAAGGAGTGTGGCGAAAGATGTTCTTGGGGAGACGAAAGGTAAAGGTAAGATTGATAAGGATACATGGTGGTGGAATGAGAGAGTGCAAAAGGTTTTGAAAGAAAAGAAGAATGCTTTTAAAGAATGGAAAGGTGTGAACGATAGTGACTCCAGTTTGAAAGAACAAAAACGACAGGTGTATGATGAATGCAAGAAAATAGCTAAGAGAGAGGTAGCTATCGCTAGAGGTAAGGTCCAAGATGAATCGTATCAAAAGCTTGAAAGCCCTACAGGACAAAAAGACCTATACCGTCTAGCAAAAACAAGAGAGAAGAATGCTAGAGACATAACGCACATGAAATGTATAAAAGATGAGAATGGACAGGTTTTAATGCAAGACGAAGAAATAAAAGTTCGGTGGAAGGGATATTTTGAAAAGTTAATGAATGAAGAAAATGTGTGGAGTGGAAAACTAGAGGATGTATCGATGAATTTGGGTTTGGTAGAAGAGATAAGTGTGGATGAAGTTAAAAGGGCTGTGCAGAGTATGAAAAACGGTAGAGCGATTGGTCCAGATGGAATACCAGTTGAAGTATGGAAGTTTTTGAAAGCGGATGGATGGAAGTGGCTGACTTTGTTTTTCAATAAGTTGTTACATGAGGAGGCGATCCCTGACGAATGGTGCAGCAGTTCTCTGGTGCCCATCTTCAAAAACAAGGGTGATGTACAGGACTGTAACAACTACCGGGGAATAAAGCTCATGTCACACAGTATGAAAGTTTGGGAAAAAGTGATAGATAGAAGAATGAGAGAGGAGTGCGTGATTACCCAGAACCAGTTTGGTTTTATGCCAGGACGGGGAACAACGGATGCAGTATTTGCTCTACGCCAACTCTGTGAAAAGTACCGCCGGGCGCATAAGGACTTGCACCTGGTATTCATTGACTTGGAGAAGGCTTATGACCGTGTTCCCCGGGAAGTTCTGTGGTGGGCTTTGAAAGAAAAGGGAGTGCCAGGGAAGTATTTAAGGCTTGTGAATGCGATGTATGCAGGAGCTCGTACAAACGTACGGTCCGAAGCCGGCGTCACCGACGAGTTCAGTGTGGCTGTAGGTCTGCACCAGGGATCGGCTTTTAGCCCTTACTTGTTCCTCCTGGTAATGGATGCCCTGACGTCAGACATACAGGAGGAGGCACCCTGGTGTATGCTGTTCGCCGACGACATTGTCCTCGTCGGAGAGGAAGCAGCCGAGGTGCAGAGCAGACTGGGAAAATGGCAAAAGAAACTAGAGAGAGTAGGCCTTAAGATCAGCCGCACTAAAACAGAACATCTGTTCTGTAACTTTAGTGGCTCCTCTAGTTTCTCTCAAATTGCCTTAGACGGTGTAACCCTACCAGCCTGCTCCGATTTTAAGTACCTAGGTTCGCTTCTCCAAAACGACGGCAATATTGACCGGGATGTAAACAATAGGATGAATGCAGGGTGGATGAAGTGGCGACAGGTCTCAGGGACGATATGTGACCCACGAATGCCACTTAAGCTTAAGGGGAAAATTTACAAGACGGTTGTCAGACCTGTCGCGATGTACGGATCAGAGTGTTGGGCAATGAAGAAGACGGATGAAAGAAGAGTGCATGCTACTGAGATGCGGATGTTAAGATGGATGTGTGGCGTGACACGGTTGGACAGGATTAGGAATGAGTATGTTAGAGGAAGTCTGAAAGTGGCGCCTGTTACTGAAAAGATGAGGAGTGCTAGATTAGCATGGTATGGACACGTGATGAGGAGGGATGAAAACCATGTCACCAGAAGAGTTATGAGTATGAGTGTGGATGGTTGTGCAAGTAGAGGAAGACCGAAGAAGAAATGGTTTGATTGTGTGAAAGATGATATGAATGTAAGAGGAGTTGATTCAGAGTTGACGAATGATAGGGGTGAATGGAAGAAGAAAACATGTTGTGCCGACCCCACTTAGCGTGGGATAAGGGCAGGAGAATGATGATATGTCAATCAAGTTATTCAAAGCTCAAAAAATCTCAAAAAATCGTCAAAATCGAAACTGATATTTTAGTTTGTGGTATTGATATACTTACCACAAACTAAAATATCAGTTTCGATTTAGACGATTTTTTGACCTTTTAAATAACTGTTGTTGTGATAATCCGTTAATACCCATCACTTATGTGAACCCACCGGGACGGGACGGGGGGGGGGGGGGGAAGGGGTAGCAAACAGAATTAGAATTAGGACAAACAGACGGATGGCTCGGACCACTTGGGCCGAAATGCGAGATGTGGGCCCAAATGAGAAACGAACAATTATATGCCCACTCGGAAATATAGAATGGGATCTTTATTGGGGCGGGAATGATGTTTTAATGGAATAGATAACTGGTAATGAGTTTGAGAATATACTTGTACCTACTTACAATACTTTTTTTGTCAAAACAAAGAGTTCACTAATCCCCGTTAGCGGGGATTGTCAACGGAAATTTTGTAATAAGCCAAAGTAACGTATAATGTTCGTACAATATTTGAATTCAGTCATTGCTATACAAATATTCCATATTTTTTTAAAAGTTTTGTTGATAATTAATACTTATCACTGGGTGATCTGGGTGAAATTCGGCATAGAGATAGATTATAGTCTGGAATAGCACATACCTTACTTTTAATCACAGAAAAAAATTACGGTTCCTGTGAAGTAGAATCATTTTTGTTTTTCAAGGCGGGCGAAGCCACGGGCTTGTATTCAATATAGCTGGAAAAAAAACCAACAAACTTTTGACACAAAAAAATCATTTTTAATACTTTTCAAACAAAAAACTGAACTGAAATCGGTTAAACACAGATACACAGATACATGCATTAAACTACATTAAAACCCTTTGTGTTACGTCGAGAGTTAAAAATAACACAACTTTCTATGTAAGTTTACATTTTTAAAGCTGCCTTTATACCTGTGCTTTTAATAATAGAACATCAAAAAAGGAGCCTTTGTGACCGCACAGCAAAAGAGCACTAAGGAGATATTAGCCGTCCTTGTAGCGCACTGTGCGACCTAACGAGCCCTGAAAACTCACAAAGAGCTTGTAGAATGGACCACCTACAGGATAGTTTATACAACAGTTAACAAACAATTACCGTGTAGATACGAAACTCGTTCTGCGAAAATGTATCAATCTGAGGGCTATTTGTCCAAAAGTCAGAGTATTCACTGTTATAAAATGTCTAGGTTAAATGTTACAAAGACTAGCCAATAAAATATACGAAAGATATCTATATTGATTGTGTTTAATTTAATATGATATTTAAGAAAGGTATTCAACATTAAATGCATTGAGTTTCAAACCTTTCAGATATAAATATGTATTCAAATTCAAATTCAATTTACTCACACTCACATTGCAGATTATAACTATCCAGTATTTTGTAACACAGAATTCATGTAAAAAAAACACAAAAAAAACTAAAAACAAGACAAACTTTCGGAGTTTCAGTTCTATATATACTATGCACTGATTTATTATTATTTATTATTTATACGGGTTTGTAAGATGAGAAAAAATCGGTTGTTGTTGTAAAAATGTTTTTATGTAGATTATCTCAGTGTCAGTTAACTATTTTCCCATCTGTCCCCCTGCGGTCTGTCCTCCTGTACTCCTGGGGGTACAGATGGGACTAAAAAAAATATTTGTAAATATCATGTAAATCTTATACCTTTAAACGAGCAATTCTTGTATACATGTATATATATTATATAATCTGAATCTCAGAAACGGCTCCAACGATTTTCATGAAATTTAGTATGCAGTGGGTTTCGGGGCCAATAAATCGATCTAGCTAGGTTTCATTTTTAGAAAACGTCGTTTACCATTAAAAAAAACGAGCAAAGCTCGGTCTTAAATTACTTAAACAAAATACATAATGACAATAAATAATCCTATACCTTGGACAACGGCATGGGCATTGTCATAAGAAGAGATGGATGTCATGTGACGAGGAGAGTGTTAGGTATGAATGTGGATGGACACAGGGGTAGAGGTAGGTCGAAGAAATCGTAATTCTTATCCTTCACACTGTGTGATGGTTAGTAAAATTATTTACTGACCGTTACATCAGTGTGACAGAGCGGTATGAAGGTTAGTCGGGCGCGGAAAAAAAGATTGGACTGTGTGGAGAAATGGACTGTGTGAAAGATATCATGGGTAAGAAAGGAGTGAGTACTGAGATGACGAATGATAGAGGGAAATGGAAGAAAATCACATGTTGTGCCAACCCACATAACGTGGGAAAAAAGTAGAAAAATGATAATGAATGAAAACCTCATGGTATGGTGATTAGCTGGTGAAAATATTTGCCGTCATAATACGATCGCTTTTTTACAGGAAAACAAAACCCACCGCTAAGTTGAGTACAATTCACGCGGTAAATAAAAACGCTCAATTGTACCACCCGTCTGCGCCGGAAGCGAGTCTGAGGCCACAGTGTAGGCTAACAAGTAGCTCAACTCATGAACACAATTTTGAAAGGGTCAGAAATTGTTTTGACAGTATTAAAGTGCATAGAAAGATTTGTAACTAAAATATAAAGCTATTTAAGTATTTTTTGTGGTAGGTCCACGATGGTCTGAGAGCGTTGACATTAATATTGACTCTTACAATCTGAGCCAAGAATATAATTATTGACTGCAAGATAGGTACTATTCTAATAAACAAACTGTAGTGATAGTGAAATAATTATAAATAATGCAGTTTAAATAATAAGGATTTGTCTTAGTGGGTGTGTTCACAATGCTAGATAATCTGCGTCTACGCAGCAGTGTGAAAACAACTGTTCTTAAGTTTGAAGGGCACTGAAGCAAAAGCAATTATTCAAAAAAACTAGCCTAGTGTCCCAACATGCGTGATACTAACAATAACCAGATACTATCAGCCGGGTTGCATAAAAACCGAAAAAAAATCTAAAAAAAAGCATGTGTGCAATTCACACGTGGTAAAAGTGAAACCTTAAAAAATGTAGGCTTCAAGATAATTCAACTCTCATTCCCACCTATGCCTTGCTAAACATGAGTGGAGGGGGTACGAAGCAGAGCACAAAGAGAACCACAAACATAAAAAACACTCTATAATGCTTCCAGTCTCATTTTCTCCCACGTTAAATCTTATGAATTTATGTGTCTGTCTCTTTTTACGGTCGCTTTTTCGTTTCATTGGCTTTCAAACCACAACGGCGCTAAAAAAGTTTTCAATTCAAAAAATGTTCACGTGCAGTTGGCCTTCTTACCAGTATCGCACTGTGTACCAGTCGCATCTTACTGAATGCGTACAACGAAGTGCTTTCCATATTTACTATGAGTGCATTAGTTCCATCGCATCTGTTGAGTGTCTAAATATTGCGAGTGCTCACTACTGGAGCGGAAACATTCTTACAACTTCAGAATAATGTTATTTCGTATTTATAAATTCTAAATATTTTTATTCAATAAAAATACAAGGATCATTTTCGATACCAAACAAATAAATTGAAATTTTGTAGAATTCAAATTCAATAAACTTAAAATAATATCAAATAGCTATAATAATACTAGCTGTCCCGGCAAACTTCGTACCGCCTTCTACATTGCTTACGACAACAGTGAGTGATTATAATTTAATATGAACTTTATTAAATAGTAATAAAGTTCAAATTGACTCTACATTTTATTTAGAAAACGTTTGTATGGGAAATAGAAAAGATTCTTAATTCGAATTTTCTTACCTTTTAAACCTTCCCTAGACCTCCGCGAACATTTCAAGACCAATATAAGATAAATCCGTTTAGCCGTTCTCGAGTTTTAGCGAGACTAACGAACAGCAATTCATCTATCTATACCTATATAAGAGCTTAACCTGACTGACTGACTGACTGACTGACTGACTGATTTATCATCGCCGAGCCGAAACCGCTGAAGCTAGAAAGCTGAAATTTGGAAGGTGGTTTCCTTTTATAACAAAACCACCCACTAAGACGGGATTTTTGGAAATTCCACCTCTAAAGGGGTGAAAAAGGGTGAAAACGTTTGTATGAAACTTTTTAACGCGTGGAGCGATTTTCATGAAACTTTGTCTGTGTACTGAAAATGCAAAACGAATGGACACGTATTTCAGGATTTTTCAATATAACCTTCAAAAAGGGGTCAAATGGGGTGTCAATGTTTGTATGAGAACTTTTTAACGAGTGGTGCGATTGGTCTGAAACTTTGTTTGTGTACTGTAAATGTAAAATGAATGGACACGTATTTCAGGATTTTTCAATATAACCTTCAAAAAGGGGTCAAATGGGGTGTCAATGTTTGTATGAGAACTTTTTAACGAGTGGTGCGATTGGTCTGAAACTTTGTTTGTGTACTGTAAATGTAAAATGAATGGACACGTGTTTCAGGATTTTTCAATATAATCTTCAAAAAGGGGTCAAATGGGGTGTCAATGTTTGTATGAGAACTTTTTAACGAGTGGTGCGATTGGTCTGAAACTTTGTTTGTGTACTGTAAATGTAAAATGGATGGACACGTGTTTCAGGATTTTTCAATATAATCTTCAAAAAGGGGTCAAATGTGGGATCAATGTTTGTATGGGAACTTTTTAGCGGGTGGTGCGATTGGTCTGAAACTTTGTTTGTGTACTGTAAATGCAAAACGGATGGACACATGTTTCAGGATTTTTCAATATAATCTTCAAAAAGGGGTTTAATGTGGGGTCAATGTTTGTATGGGAACTTTTTAACGGGTGGTGCGATTGGTCTGAAACTTTGTTTGTGTACTGTAAATGCAAAATGAATGGATACGTGTTCAAGGATTTTTCAATATAACCTTCATAAAGGTGTCAAATGTGGGGTCAATGTTTGTATGGGAACTTTTTGGCGGGTGGCGCAATTAGTCTGAAAGTTTGTTTGTGTACTTTCAGAATTTTTTTAAAGGGGTTAAATGGGGTATCAATGTTTGTATGGGAACTTTTTAACGGGTGTTGCGATTGGTCTAAAACTTTGTTACGTGTTTGAGGATTTTTCAATATAACTCTAAAAAGGGGGTCAAAGTTTGTATGGGAATTTTTTAATGGGTGGAGAGATTGGTCTGAAACTTTGTTTGTGTACTGTAAATACAAAATGAATGAACACGTGTTTCAGGATTTTTCAATATAACCTTCTAAAAATGGTTAAATGGGGGGTCAATGTTTCTATGGGTACTTTTTAAAGGGCGATTGGTCAGAATTTTGGTTTGAATACTTAAATGCAAAATAAATGGGAACGTATTTCTGAATATTTTAAAAGATCCCTCTAAAAATAGTAACATGGGGTGTCAAAGTTAGTATTATGATTTTTTTATGAGTATGATTTGTTTGAACCTCAGTTTAGATACTTTAAGTGAACGAAGTCGCGGGCGGGACAGCTAGTTTTTATATATAAGAAAGATATGTTTTAAATATAGATAATACATTTCAACAACAACATAAAACTGCAATCAACATCAAAATAGGCACAAATTGCCTGAAACTTACAGCCTGAGGCCTGACGCGGCCCGTAAATACCGCAAAGCTACACGTGTCGTGATATCACGGCCAAGACACGCCAGAGGCATTACACCCCATGAATTACTTTCTTGGACCCTCGCGGTTGAGCCTTTGTAGAGGTTACATTTGTTTCAGCACTTCAGCAGAACTTGAAAGTGGGAATATTATTTACGAGACATGTAACTTCAAATGTTGAAAGAAATAGGGGGAGTTTGAAAATTTTCGTTGACTTTCGTTGACTATACCAACTGTTGAGTGAAACTCAAATTCAAAATGCCTTTCTAAATGTATACCTAATAGATTTTTGTATAGATTTTTTAAATATATATACATATCACCCTTAAAGTTGGAAAACCAAATAAGTAACACATGTACACGCTAAAAATAGTAAGTGGCATATTTCTCGCATTTTTAGTTTTGTCAGTTATTTAGTTTTCCAACTACAGGGACGATATATTATACCTAAATCTACCGTATACTCGTAATACCTTTAGAAGATCTTAACCTGACTTGCTGACCGACTGATGCCAAATTGACTACTCTATAATAAATAATAAATAATAAATAATGCTGGACAATCCACACAGCATCATCTAGCCCCAAAGTAAGCTACTCAAAGCTTGTGTTATGGGTAAGTAAGTAAAAAGTAAAAAGTATTTATTGTTCTTACAAGTAAAATATTTAAACTAGGGTTGGGAGCTCTTCTGTTAGGTAAGAATACCTGTGTTAGAAAAGTCCCCTCTTTCTAAAGGCCTTAATGGACACTTGTAAGTAGGTAGATAATCATAATCTTAATTAGGTATAGATATGTATGAGCACTAACACTAAAATGTTTGAATTAAGTATTTTTTTCATGACTTATTGTGTATGTCGTTGTGCTGACCATTGTAAAATAGTACAATGTAGGAAGATGACAATTGTTTTGTTATTATAGATAATATATATAATATATAATATAATATACATAGATAATAGATAGATAGATATATAGTAAGTATTAATAATATAGAAAAATAGTTGACTCAATAAGATACTTAACATAAAATTGTAACAATATAATAGGTAGTGTATAATTATTAAAGTATAGAAGATGTTAGATATTATATTTATTGATATATTTATTTATTTATTTATTTTTGCTAGTTTTTTTTTTTTTTTTTTTTTTTTTGGCGCATTGTTTAATAGGGTTGATAAATAGTCGATAGAAACATCGTAATTGGTTTTAATTGTTCACGTTATTGTAAACTTATTAATATATTTTCTGTGTCGTCGTAAGTAAGAGATTTTAGCCAACTTGTCACGGCCTTTTTGCATTGAAGGTATGTCATTGTGTAGATTTTAATTTTTTTGTTGATTTGGTTGTAAATTTTGGTAGACTGGCTGCGGAATTGTTTGGATGCAAATTCAGTTTTAGAGATTGGACGTGTAAGATCAAAGCGACAGTTTCGTTTGTTTAGTGTATTTGGGTCAAAGGATAGATTTTTGTGAATTATTAGTATACATTGTAAAATATAAAGTTGTCTAACCGTTAAGACATTAGCTTCGTTGTATAATTGTTCTGTACTGAAGGTTTTTCTCTTTCGTAGCATTACTTTTAGGATGTACCTTTGTGTCCGTTCAATATTGATTAATTTAGTTTTGTGTGTTCCCCCCCAGATTGATATGCAATATGTGAGAACTGATTGTACTAAAGCAGTATATATGTAGGTTATTAGTTGTTTATCAGCAATTTCACGAAGAGTCTTAAATACCCATATTAATTTTTTTACTCTATTGGATACAAGTTCTAATTGAGGGAGCCAGCTGAGATTTTGGTCTAACATTACACCTAAATATTTTGTATTTTTGACTCTGTCTAGTTGTTGGCAATCGCAGGTGCTTGCATTTTTGCAGAAGTGTGCAGTTATGTTTAAGTTTGGGTCTGGTTGAGTTGAATTTTTTATGGAAAATGTTATATAGTTCGTTTTAGAAGTGTTTAGGGAGAGTAAGTTTAGGTTTAACCAGCTTATAATTGTTAGGAGTCCTGCTTCAGCTGATCTGTAGACTTCGACCCAAGAGTCCCCGTGAAACAACATGGCCGTATCGTCAGCATAAGAATAAACTTTTCCATTGCATAATTTGATATTAGTGAGATCGTTTATGTAGGTAAGAAATAAGGTTGGCCCAAGAACGCTTCCTTGCGGTACACCAAAACCAGAGATAATTTCATCCTTACTGTACGTATTTTTATCTATTTTGACTCTTTGAGTTCGACCGGTTAAATAGTTTGACAGTAGGTCAAGAAAAGAGCCTCTGACCCCAATTTTTTCAAGCTTCTTTATAAGAGTGGTAACGGAGACTGTGTCAAATGCCTTTTTTAGGTCCAGGAAAATACATAATGTTTTTTTATTATTATCTAGGTATTGAGTGATGTTACTTGTAAGTTCCATGATTGCATCTTCAGTGCTAACACCTTGTCGGAATCCATATTGAGACTTAGACAATAATTAAGGAATATGTATTAAGAAAATTTTTTAATCGAGCATTGACTAGCTTTTCTAAGATTTTAGAAATGACAGGGAGGACTGAAATGGGTCTATAATTGTTTATATCGCCCTTGTCACCACTCTTGTATATTGGATGGATTATTGAACGTTTTAATTCGTGAGGGAAAGTTCCTAGTTGGAAGCATAGAACACTTAAGTGAGTTATTATGGGAGCTAGTTCTGTTTTGGCCATTTTTATAAAAATTGTTGGAATTTTGTCCCAGCCAGCCGCAGAGTCTGTTTTAAGACTATCAATAATAGAAGCGATTTCCTGTACATCCGGTTCAATAATGCCAATAGAGTTGATTTGAGATGGAAGAGAATCTAAGTAGTTATTAAAATCGAACGTGTTAGTGGAGATTTTTTCAGCTAGTCTTTTCCCTACGCTGCTGAAGTGTTGATTAATGTATTCGGCAGATTGTTGAGGATCATTTTTAATACTAAGAAGGTCTGCGTTTGCATTTTTATTTTTATTTAGATAGGTTATTTCCTTTATACAGTTCCATAAGTTCTTTTTGTTGGTTTTAGTTTTGTTTAGTTGATCTCTTTCATATTGTTTCTTTAAATTTTTGATTAGATTATTACAGTAATTACGGTATCGACGATATGTAATTTTTAGAATTTCATTTGTGTTGTCTTTTTGCAGTTGCTTTTGAAGTCTATTTCTATTTCTGATGCATTTTAAGAGACCTGGTGTCATCCATGGCTTTAATATTCTATTTTTGCATGATATTTTTATTGTTTTTGTATGTTCAATTAGGCAATTTGATGTTATATTTATTAATTCATGACATAGGGTATTTGGATCTTGTATATTGAGTAGATTAGTAATATTTTTAAGTTTAAGTGATTCAAGTGCATGCGTGTAATCAATTTTAGTTATAGTATTTTTTGCAGCATCATTTGTATTTGTATTTAGATAATAATTTACTAAAATCATTTTATGGTCGGTAACCGTTGTATCTAATACCGCTACTGTGGAAGTTTGCTTGTTTGTATCCAAGTTCGTTACTACGTGGTCAAGGCAACTATTGATCCTCGTATCAAGTCTGTGTTTGGGAAATAAGCAGTGAGTAGCCAGCATGTCAAGATAAAGTTCGGAGTATTTGCCATTATTTCCTTCAAGGATATCAATGTTGATATCTCCTGTTATAGTTGTATTTATTTTTAAATGAGGTGATTTGAGATATGTATCTAGGGAGTCAATAAATGGGTACTAGATAACTGATATATTTATTAAATTATACGAGTATACATAGATAGATATTTTTTTTTTATTATACATAGAAAACACCCAGACCAACGGAACAAATTTCTGCAGATCGTACACAAATTTGTTCCGAGGCGGGAATCGAACCCGTAACCTCTTGCGTTGCAGGCGGACTCTTTCCCGATGCGCCACTGAGGTCGTCGGGTGAAGCTATAACTCTTAAAAACTTTAAAAATATACGGAATTAACGGGATATTCATATTTGTATTAAACCATTACAATTAAGTCACGGGAAACTCCACAAAGTATTCAATAACACTAGGATCATTTTGAAACAACTTATTTTATGTGAATTTAGCAAAATAAAATATGTTCATAATGATAGTGAGCATAGCATACATAACAAGAAACTAAGCTTCTTGTGAGAACTTTCTTGCGAGTGTTGGCAGCCCTGTCGTGATAGCATCAGTGAGGGACGGCCGCGGGCTAGGGCTGTCACCTGCACCTTTCATTTGTCTCTTTTGTACGTTATCACAGAGATAGTGTGTGATCTCTGAATACATATCTTCACGATTGCTTAGAAATAGTGACACATGTCAACGTTTGTATTTAAGTATTCATTTATTTATTTAGTTCGACTGTTTTAGCAATTTCTTGAACAATGGATGTTGAAATGGAAAGCCAGATGTTGTGTTTCATTAAGATTACGGCAATACCATAACAATTTGAAAGTCACTCTGCGGTAATAAGATGCTTGGATCACTTTATAAGCGAAAGCGATCTAAATATTTGTTTATAAAAAAAAATACGAGGTATTTCATTACTTAATCTTACCTTTACTGACAGTATTTTATTTTTTTCCACGTCATCTTTCTTTATATTTTTTATTTTCTCTATCGCTTACCTGAAACAAAATAATACTTTGTTATTATAAGATTCAATACACAAAATATAAAAATTAAAATTAATTGCAAAATGTGGGCATGTACCAAATGTCATGTTTGGACTTGCCTCTGACTACCCCCTTTAGATATCCTCAAAGATCTAAGTAACTAAAGATCTGAGGAGATATCTACCGAGCCTGGGGATTACAGTCGTGATCATATTTTTTTTTTTTTTTTTTATTTATTATTATACTCAGTTTTAAGGAAATCAACTAACTAAATTACAGTTTTCACATTCGGTAGAAAATACAAATAGTAGTTATCTAAATATCATGCTTCATGTTGAAAATGAATTAAGTGCTTGCAACGCGAAATCGGGTGGACGTGCAAGGTCAAACTGTCAAACGTGGAGCTCAAGTGGATAAACTATAACGCCATTCAATATTTATTTATTCGCTTCAGCGTGTGTATCACACCATCCCGCCCATCCCTACAGGTAACGATAATAACTTCAAAGGAATTACATTTCTTTCAAACTGTTATGCCCTAAGTTGGGACGTCAAACCTTGTTTGGGGTAAATTTATGCGTTTTATCTTACCCCAGCCTACCCCGGCCTACCCCAGACTACCCCCTGGCGTGCCACTGTAAATATAACTGGAAGTTTTAACGTTATGATGCGGTAATGAACAGATAATGGTTATCGTAGAAGGAAATTGTGGGAATTTTTTTAGGGTATAGTTGGATTTTATTTTATGGGGGGTTTGGTGGTGCTAGAGCCAATTTAGAGCTAATTGCCTTGAAATTTAATAGCGATAAAGGGCGGACTCTTTAGATATCCTCAAAGATCTAATTAACTGTAGTAAAAGAGCGCTGGTGGTGTAGTGGTAGCACCCCCGACTCACGATCCGAAGGTCGTGGGCTTAAACCTGGTTGTGCACTAATGAGTTTTTCAATTCAAAAAATTATGTGCGAATGCCAGCATTTAAACTGTGAAGAACATCGTGAGGAAACCGGCATACCCTAGAACCAAAAATTCGAAGGTGTGTGTCATAGGTTAGTATTCTTATAAGCGGCGATGGGCTTGCAACCTGTCACGTACGGAATACTAACTACTGTGCAAAATGTGGGCATGTGCCAAATGTCATGTTCGGCCGTGCCTCTGACTACCCTCTTTAGATATCCGCAAAGGTATGAGTCACTAGAGACCTGAGGAGATATCTACCGAGCCTGGGGATTACAGTCGTGTGAGTGTTTGTTTTTGTTTTTGAAATTACTAATATAAAATCATTTGCATGTAATAAGGTAGTTCATTTATTTGCTGTTAGATTGAACGAACATCTCATTTCGCGGAATGAGTCCCGCGGGGCCGATCCCTTACTCACTACATGCATTACTCTCTCGTTTTTCTGTTTTCTGTCTAGCTCAATTAAATTTTAGACGCCTTCGTAAATGTTATTACTGCTTACACAGTGAATAACCCGTGCGTGATTTTATTCACATAAAAAAATGATTACAAGTTAAAAAGTTATGGGAATTATTTTCTTGATTATTTTGGGAATTTCTTTTTTTATTATTATTATTATTATTATTATTATGAGCCGTTTGTGTCCCACTGCTGGGCAAAGGCCTCCCCCCAATCTTTCCAGGTGTCGCGATCCTGTGCTGTTTTCTCCCAGTCAGCTAGAAATTTATCTAGTTCGTCCCGCCATCTCCGTTTCGGTCGTTCTTCTTTTTTAATGTAAACTATTATGTCAACTGTAAATAGGACAATTGGAAGGAGAAGACCTTAGCGTACCTACATCGATCAAATTGGGGACGTTTTAAAGAAAAGCCAGGTCAAGAGTACCTACTCTAAACCGACGCGCATGTATGAAGAATGTAATGAGAGTGAATGAAGCTAGAGGTATGTCAGGATCGTAGCAAGTGGAGATCCGTAGTCTCTGCCTACCCCGTCGGAAAACAGGCGTGATTTTATGTATGTATGTATAGTACTAATTTGTCAGTCTATGTAAATTAATTTCCATAATTTTTATTGTTTGTTGTATCTGTTTTGTATTGCAAATTATGCTATAATTACTATTATATAAGTTTACTAGTTTTTTTATAATGAAAACTGATGTCAAATTTTCTTCTATTTCCTGTATAACTCTTTGTAAGTACTTTACTAACATATTTTTCGAGAAAACTCATAATATTAAATTTGGGAAAAGTGGTACAAAGTAACGCTTGTGATTTTATTAATATTTCAACTCGATTACATTTCGATTTCATTTGATTTGAATAGTTTTAGTACATACTAAAACGTGAACGTTTACCCACGAGTTTCAGCAATGCAGACGAAATAATCTTAGTACATGTGAAAAGCATAAACTATATAGAATAAAGGTGCATTCACATACATCAACTGCGCTACAGGATAACCAACATAAATTGCGCCATGGCGCTGCAGTCGAGCGGGAAAAAACATGGCAACAATACAACGTGATAGATGAGATGAATAGCGTTAGAATTTTACTAAACTTTATATACCTATTACTGTTACTCGCGACTTCGTACGCAAAAATCCATTAGTATAACATAAAATATAGCCTATGCTACTCAGGGATAATGTAGCATTCTAATGGTACAAGAACTTTTAAAATCGGACAAGTAGTTTTTGAGTTTATTTGTTACAAACAAAATCACAAAACTTTGTTCTATATAATATTAGTATAGATGAACTTTATAAAATCCCCGGTAAAATTTTATCGTCTTACAAGATGAAGTTTATGCACCCCTTAATTTAAGACTCCTTTATAGTGCAAAGACGGTAAAAAATACACGCTCTTTTAGATCTCACGGCTTTGCCTTAATTGGTAAACATAAAACTTAAAGTTGTTCCCTCAGCTCATCAAACTGTCTCGCTAGATGGCGTCACTTAAGCAAACTATAGTTTTTATATTTTGTTTTTTTTTTTGCTTTGACTTGCTAGTCATGCGTATTTTTTTATAATAACATCTCGAAAAATTAAAAAAAGAGTTTTAAATAATAAAAAAACATGAACTTATATAGTTTTATAAAATACTAGCTTCCGCTCGCGGCGTCGCCCACGAAGTACCTACATAATATATAGCCTATGTTCATCCTGAAAGTTCATTTTACACATTGGTGTAAGAATTTTTCAAAACGGTCCTGTAGTTTCGGAGCCTATTCAATGCAAATAAACAAACAATCAAATCTTTCCATTTTATAATATGAGTATAGACGAATAAAGTGAAATTAAAAGCAGATTGAAAGAAAATAATAGTAAAATGCAAAAGCTCTGAGACCACAGACAACTAGTCTATGTATTAAGGTAGTATGGACATATTGAACACGCAAACAGTCGAGATACAATCTGCAATACAGTTGAACAAAACCAAGTCTCGCCCGACTGCATTTTCCCTTCAACAAAAGCGCATCCCATAAATATAACTTTTCACCTACAACAACTGCCCACAGAACAGCTAAGTCAGTCCTTACTTGTTAATCGTAAAATACTAATAAAATAAAAACGTTTTTATTTTCTCTCACAAAAGTATGCAACAATTTTTTGTTGACATCATTTAGTGTCAATACCACAGACAAGAAAAGTGATGTGAAGGCCAAAAGGACTCGAATCCAGGCCTGTTAAAAAAAGAAAAAATAATAATATTTAGCGTCATAATTCAGTACAGTGCATAACTTTGTCTGTGGTCGGTGTTTCACGCAAAGACGTATATTGGTTTCACACCAGAAGTCGGTCTATGTACGGATTGAAGTAAGCTATAAATTCCTTCTTCTTCTTAACGGTCACTAGCTTTTCCGAACCAGCGTTGTGAAAGGATCAAAGTGTGCTTCCTTTGACCTTAGTGCTTTTGACACAAATCTTCGATTTTTTTCTACGTTATGCCTTTCTCATTTTTCGAACACAAAAATTAATTGACGCATGATCGGATTCAAACTCCTTACCTTAGGATAACAAGTCAAAGGCAATACCACTACACCACCAGTGCCAGTATATGATGGTTGAATTATCTAAGGAAAAAAAACTTGCATAAACAAATAAAAATAAAATTACATTATTAATTTATAAATAAGTTTACAAATAATTGCTTTGTAATCTGAACTATTCTATGCATATAAAATGCTTTGTCCTGAATGACTGACTGACGGATCAACGCACAGCCAATCATCTGAAACTTGGAAGGTGTGTTCTTTGTATGACGTAGGCATCCGATAAGAAAGGAATTTCTGAAATTTAACCCATAAGGGGGTAAAAAGGGGTGGGGGGGGCAAAGCTTGTAAGGGACAACGTGATTCCTAGGTTCAATCTACTTCAAATTTTACATAAACTTTTATCAGAATTGATGGAAGATTATAAAATAAAACACGCAAACAAAGTTGCGAGCGGACCAACTAGTTTTACAGTATAGACGACACAAGCTGTCGTCTAACCACTGGTATTCCTACCCTGCCTACCCCTGTTTGCGGGCGACAGCCATTGTGGACGAGGGCCCACAGATAATGTTTTAATTTCATAATTTATGCTGACATAAAATCCTGCTCATACGGAGCAGGATTTTATACGACTGCTCAAATTAGAGTTTTCGAGGTAATTCCAAAAATATGATTTACGATCCGGGAGTGAGTGAAATAGAACATTAGCAATGAGACAAATGAATAGACAAACACAGTCAAGCCAATGTTTTAATTGTAATCCTACTAATATTATAAGCGCGAAATTTTGTATGGATGTAAGGATGTAGGTTTGTTACTCTTTCTCGCTCAAACGGCTGAATAGATCTGGATGAAATTAGGCACAGATATAGATTATAGTATGGAATAGGACAAAGGCTACTTTTTATCCCGGAAAAATGTACGGTTCCCGTGGGTTGCATTTGTTTTAGTAACGGAAGAGTTTTATATATTCATATTATTTTGTAAATAGCATAACGCCCACCTGCCATCACTTTTCACAAGTCAAAGTAGAAAGTGCAAAATCGTCAATCCTGAAAGTTTTCGAATATGAATTGGGGATCAGCAACAATAGATAGTTGGGAACCTTACGCTCCGAGCTGCAGATTACCATAAATCAACGAGGGTCCCGTACATATGCCGACTATGAATATTTGAAAGGATTTTTTCATGTTTCGGAAAAGTTTGCTTGTTGGATTCAAACTGGATTGTAAATTTTTATTCAAGTTTTTTAGGTAAGTTAAGCCTACATGATTTTTTTTCATTAATATGTACATATAGATAAACTTGTAAACGGTTAAGGAAAACATCGTGAGGAAACCGGCATACCCAAGAACCAAAAATTTGAAAGTGTGTGTCATTGTTTAGTATTCTTATAAGCAGCAATGGGTTTGCAACCTGCCACGTACGGAATACTAACTACTGTACAAAATGTAGGCATGTGTCATATCATGTCTGACATGATAGTCAGACTGTTCTTTAGATATCCTCAAAGATCTTAGTCACAAAAAATTTGATGAGATATTTTCCGAGCCTGGGGATTACAGTTGTGATCATATTTTTTTTTATGTTTACTTAGATAAATTATAAATCTTTATTGAATTAATGAAAAAACTTTAAATATACAGAACTGGTTATATGTTGATAAAAATGATCATCAATTCCATCGTAATAAAGTTCAAATTCTCAAAATCGTTATCAAATCTCCGCCTGACACCATTAAACACAGAAGTATGTTCTCCTGGACACAATACCGAAGGATTTCCAACTCATTTCTTACTAAAGTCAAGCTTTCGAAGTTGATAACCTGCGAAATTGACTGGAGCTTACCGTGTCAAAATGTGAAATGTGTTTACAATAATTTCAATAAAGACCTCCAGACAAACATCAACTTTACCCGCACAGAAATAAAGAAGGTATTTGACTGTCCATGAAGAGGGAGTTGTGACGATATACGCGGTCTGGTTCAGGGTATAACGTCATAATTCAGAAATGTGATTCCGATCGTGACAGTATGAAGCTACTAGTTATATAAAAGAGCAGATTTAGTTTATCCTATATTATTTACTTCGTAAAGGAAAAAATCCACAATACAATCTATTATTTATCTGTCTCTTTGCTAGATGATTAAACTGACTCTTAACAATAACATACATGGTGGTACCACAGTGCCACTAAAAATACCAGCAACTCTATCATCCTCTATACTAACTCAGCTGTGGGACAGGCGTAGGATGCTGACTAATCTTGGACTTCCCTCTCTCATCCACTGGGGTAATTCTCTTCACCATTTGAATAAACTTTAGCATAATTGTATTGTATAAACGACTGACTCTCGCGCAACTTTGTCTGCGTTTTAAGTGATATAAAATTGTTTTAAGTGATATAAAATTGTTCCCGTTTTTGCAACATTTTTTTATTGATGGTCCGCTCCTATTGGTCGAAGCGTAATGTTATATAGCCTAAAGCTTTTCTCGATGATAGGACTACACACAGTGAACGGAAAAAACATAGAAGCATTTCTTCAAATTCATCCGCGAAACATGACACCAAATTTCACACATCGAAACTTCTTCGTGGATTTGCCAAAAAATATTAATTTCGATTTTATTCCTTGAAGTTTGGGCCTAAATTGTCTGTGTGCTATTCAAGACTATAATTTATACCTGTGCCTTCCATGCAGATCCGTATATCCGTTTCAGCGTGAAAGAGCAACAAACAACATACATCCATATATTCTCTCATAACTTTTGCGTTTATAATATTAGTAGGATGATGCCACTAGGCCTGGCAGTCAGTAACAGCTGTACAAAAAACTGAAATCCTCGGGAAATAGTCTCGAAATTATCATGCTATTGGCCCGAGCGGCGCGGCGTTCAACGACTGAGATTTGGCGCGGAGCCAACTGGATCTTTGAGAATTAGCACCGTTCAAGCTGATAGGATCGTGGAGCGAACTCGTGTATGGGCTGTAGAGCTTTGTGAAAAAATCTGGTTGAAATTTTCGCAACCTTTATTGACAGCAGCCAATTGTTAGCGTCAGAATGATGAGTCATTTCTCGTATTTAACGTTGAAATGCTATCCAAAAATTGCTTCCGATTTGCTTCTATTTACTTCCATCAATGAGCGAATTGCTTCCTCTATATTTTTGAAGAAATGAAACATATACAGAGCACTTTGCAACGTAGACCATGTTCCACATTGTTGTGTGGAATCGCTGATAGCTATAATGCCAATAATTGCTTCCTAATTTAATTTTTTACCCGCGACGGAACGGAGACGGTATGGGTTTGGGATGAGAGGATGTTTGTGCAAATCCGTACGGCCATTTTTCTCCAAAACTACTGGTCCGATTTTGATGCAGTTTTCAGTTACGGGTTTGAATTTAATTGGTGCATGTTCTTAGATAGGTGTTACGGTGATAACTCACCATTTTTTCAATTTCATGTAGGTATGTCCTGCTTTTTCAAAAACCTCCACTTTGACCTGACCATGACCTTGTAATGACCTAGCTCTCACATTACACCATAACTTGTAGTTTCGTTGTTATTATTGCAAAAAGCCATGTCGCTAAGTGTTGAGCA
Source organism: Cosmorhoe ocellata (assembly GCA_963675405.1). Classification (NCBI taxonomy): domain Eukaryota; kingdom Metazoa; phylum Arthropoda; class Insecta; order Lepidoptera; family Geometridae; genus Cosmorhoe; species Cosmorhoe ocellata. The sequence continues at coordinate 531,345 of OY776257.1, forward strand.
CATAAGTGAATTTCTGTGTCATGAGTTCAATGGCCTTTTATGTGAGCAGTGGACAATGGACTTATGGAAAGGATTGCGGGTGCCTTAAGTGTTGGCTTATATTCATATCCGTCAGTAAGTTTGATAGATGTGGCAACACTTTTTACAGAAAATAGAGTTGTAGCTGGTAAGACCGACCATTGTTGAAAAAGGATTTGTTGGAAAATTTTTGTGCTGCATTGCACTAGTATTTTTTTAACTTAAAAAAAAAAAAAAAAAAAAAAATATGATCACGACTGTAATCCCCGGGCTCGGTAGATACCTTCTCAGGTCTTTAGTTACTTAGATCTTTGAGGATATCTAAAGAGGGTAGTCAGAGGCATGTCCAAACATGACATTTGGTACATGCCCACATTTTGCACAGTAGTTAGTATTCCGTACGTGACAGGTTGCAAGCCCATCGCCGCTTATAAGAATACTAACCTATGACACATACCTTCGAATTTTTGGTTCTAGGGTATGCCGGTTTCCTCACGATGTTTTCCTTCACCGTTTAAGAGCACTGGCATTGCGCACATAAATTTTTCAAATGGAAAAACTCATCGGTGCACGACCAGGTTTGAACCCACGACCTTCGGATCGTGAGGCAGGGGTGCTACCACTACACCACCAGCGCTCTCCTTTTTTTACCTTAAGTTCTGCAAAAATGACATCAAAATTGGTTTACCACGCAACGGTTTAAAATCCCTAAGCCCAAAAGCCATACACTTCTGAGCGTTCAAAAAATATATAAAAGAGATTCAAATTCGATCCGGGACTCTGCAAGCTATCCTTCGGGAACCTTCAAGGGTAAACCCAAAGAGGGATAAATTCATAACAATAGTGTGTGTGTATGAACAAAATCAACCGTATCTGTTTGCATTTCTAGATCGCGCAAATGTATAATTTGCACATGAATTCATAAGATCTAATTTCAGGTGATAAGGACGGATAAAAACCATGTTATGTGTGTTGAGTGTTATGAGTATGAGGGTGTGTGTGCAAGTAGAGGAAGGCCGAAGAAAAAGTAGTTTGATTGTGTGAAAGATGATATGAATGTAGACTCAGAGTTGACGAATGATAGGAGTGAGTGGAAAAAACATGTTGTGCCGACCTCACGCGTGGGATAAGGGCTGGAGATTGATGATTTATAAGATCTTATTTTGTACGTACCTATTTATTATACTTACTAAGACTTTTCTGTTGTGAGGGTTGAGGGTAGCCCTTCCTAGGAAGGCGCCCCGTATAAAATTGTCCTTCTCACTTCTAGCCACCGATTTATTGCGTTTCAGATGAGAAATCCATTGGATGAAATATAACTTTTTGTCCGGACGCATTGGGACTCGCTTAGCTGTTTGCTGTTTTTGGGATCTTTTACTTTGTGCAAACGGAGGAGGGAATATGTTTTTATATCGGTATTTGATTCGAGATTGAAAGATCACGATGAAGAAAAAACTAATAAATCATTTAAATATTTAAAGCACATTATGATGTTCTTAACTCCAAATCATACAGAATTTAAATACAAAAATGTACAAGAATTATATGGAAAGAACAAATATGAATAAAATTTTGAGTCTTTAGACTTATCCTACGAGTTAAGTTGACCGAATGCATTTTTGAATCGGGCAACTCATCCTATTATCAGATTTTATGATTTGTATATACACGTAAAAAAGTGTAGAAACTAACAAAATCAGCGACACTAAAATCAAAAAAAGAAAGAATAACGATAAGAGTAAATAAATAGCAACGAACAGAGGCGCAGGCAGTCACTAGTATCTACACATTGATGGCAAAGTCACGGGTCGCTGGGGACCGCGTCGCGCTCGGGCCTACCCCCGGAAATGATGGAAATACGGAAGATTTACCGATAGACGATTTACTAGTTCCGGAAAATAATGTTTTGTAGAATTTTGAAAACTTTACATAAATGTTTTTATTTTTTTGTCCTAGATAGAAATCTGTCACTTCGCCTCTGGCTTCTACTACTGGACAACATTTTGCTCGCATCACCATAGTTTGAGTAGGATAGTTAAACAAATCGAAATTACAGACAAATAATATTTGCATTTTCAAATATCAAGATCACGCCTGTTTCCCGACAGGTTAGGCAGAGACCACGGATCTCCACTTGCTACGTTCTTGACCTCTTCGCTTCATTCACTTTCATTTGAAATCTTAGTTTTCCTAAAATAAATCATAGGTTTGATGCTTGTTAATAATCAGGTTAATACTCAGAAGCGGGAGAATTTACAGCTTACCTATTAACGCCTTAAAAATCCCACTTCTGGATAAATAAAAATTTAATTAAAACTGTCTTGTCTCACTCCGGTCTCAGCCCGTTTAAGATTATCAAAACAGTACATTTTCATTAGCTAATTGAGTTGCGTCGGTCCCCTCCCCCACTTCAGTACTCCCCCCTCGTCCGCTCATCATCCTGTATATAAACGATATTACAGGATCAACTAAAAATGTTTAGGGTTGCAACTCTTAAGTTTGGTGACACTGTTTTTAAAAGATTTTGAAACTTTAAACTGTGTAACAACACAGTTTAAAGTTTCAAAATCTTTTCAAATGATGATGATAATGATCACATAATTTTTTTTCTCTGATGACAGAGTGACATTTTAGAGCGGTAGTGTTGCATCTGTTGTTTTGACGTTCTTATTAATTATATATCAATTTATTGCGAGCTTACAAAATGATTACCTTCAAAAAAAAATTATCAATCAGCTATCTGGTCCTCATAGTACAAGCTTTACTTAGTTTGAGGCTAGATGGTGTTGTGTGAACGGTCTATCTACCAATATTTATTTATTATATACAGCGCTTTACTGTTACGACAAATTATTGATTTATATTTTTAAACTCCACTGTTGGGACATACCAGTTGAAAATAACAGGACTGAGATACATAAATAATAAAAAAATACATAAATAACACGTCCAAAATCCTTCCAGTAAAGTTTGAATTGGCAAGTACCAGCCCTATTATTTTATACAGCGTGTTCCGAAGCTCTTTTATTGCCCTCGCTGGGTTTTATGTTAATTCGGATGCGATTTTCAGATGTGCTTTTAACATCCCGATGTATAGTGATCCATTCATAGTCTGACATTTTGGCAGAGGGCGGAACACAACGTTTTTATTTGGGAATCCTTTTCACTGGAGATTGTAAACGAGCGTTTTAGGGTTCCGTACCCAAAGGGTAAAACGGGACCCTATCACTAAGACTTCGCTGTCCGTCCGTCTGTCCATCTGTCACCAGACTGTATCTCATGAACCGTAATAGTTAGACAGTTGAAATTTTCACAGACGATAAATTTCTGTTGCCGCTATAACAACAAATACAAAAAAACACAATAAAATGAATATTTGAGGACTCCCGTACATAAAACGTGATTTTTTGTCGTTTTTATAGATGGTACCCTTAGTGCGCGATTTCAACTCGCACTTGGCCGGTTTTTATTTTAACAACTCTAGCTTTTATGTAGTATTAACTTTATTTTTAGAGTACTTGTATTAAACGGATTGGATGGGTGACTGCTATTGAAAGCATCCAAAGGCGTCTATTTTCTGTTAATGCTTTAGTGTTAACATTTATAAATACTTATGAATAATGGTGAAGGAAAATATCGTAAGGAAACCGGCATATTATCCTAGAACTAAAAATTCGAAGGTGTTTGTCATAGATTAGTATTCTTATAAGCGGCGATGGGCTTGCAACCTGTCACGTACAAAAATACTAATCACTGTGCTAAACGTTGTTGAGCCAAATATCATGTTTAGACGTGCCTCTGACTACCCCCTTTAGATATCCTCTAACTAGAGATCTAAGGAGATTATCTACCAAGCCTGTGTATTACAGTCGTGATCATGAATCTATATCTGTCTATACACCGTGAAATTTTAACGGTTGTTTTCCCGCAGCGAAATGGTTGGGTCTTGGTAATACAATCGTTGTATAAACAAATTAAATATTTGAAACAAAAAAAAAAATATTTGAAAACTTAATTCGAAAGCGACCACGAACCAATAGTAATTCATCCCGATACCTACGCGAAGGCGGCCGGCGGCGCGTGCAATTCGAATAGTACCTACAAGATACGTCTAATGTTACTATTGTTCCTCACATTTTCGAGTTTATGAATATATTTTAAATTATTTTAAAACAAAAACATCTTTATTTTTTACTTTTACTCTATTTTTCGAAAGTACTCCAGTTGTTCTGCCGCGGGAAAACAACTATTCAAATTTCACGGTGTATACATACATTTATAAAATCGTTTATCTCTGCTTTTGTGCACGCTAATGACTGAACCGAATCTTTACTAATGTATTGAGATAAGCTTGGATTAAAGCTTAGGTTTTGTTTAAAAACTAGCTGATGCCCACAGCGATAGATCACTATGTCAGTCAGTCAGTCAGTCAGTCAGTCACTTTTGAATTATATAGGTATATTTAGAAGTAATCTAATGCGTATGTAGTCGCGGACATCAACTAGTTATGAATAAATCATTAATTTCAGATTCTGACTGTGTTACTCAATCACAAACAAACAAACACCTAAATCCATAAACAGTTAAATTCGATTCCTAATAATATTGTATCAGTCGAATGCAGCTTGCATATAAACGTGTACACTTAGCACTGTTTCATACGTCATCGATTTGCTATCGAATCCGTCGCATTAATGAAGATTTAACTATAGTGAGGAGAATATCGTGAGGAAACTGGCATACCCTAGAACCAAAAATTCAGGTGTGTGTTAAAAGTTAGTATTCTTATGTGGCGATAGGCTTGCTACCTGTCACGTAGGGAATACTAACTACTGTGAAAATGTGGGCATGTGCCAAATGTCATGTTTGGACGTATGTGTACCTCTGACTATATATTTTTAAACTTACGCGATCTGAACACATTATTATTAGTATTAAACGGGTATTTATCGCGTTTTATTTACCTCTATTTTACTTTTCTTCTTCTACCTCTGACTACCCTTTTTAGATATCCTCAAAGATGTAGGTGACTAGAGGTCTGAGGAGATCTACCGAGCCTGGGGATTACAGTCGTAACCATCTTTTTGTTTAAGTAAAGTCAAGTAATATTGATGTTTGCAATCAACTATAGCTATTCTATAGCTACTATGGGTTCTCTTGAACCGCTTCGATCGAAATTGTGGCTCAAATGAATCTAAATCAAATAAATCGCTTCCAAGCTCAGCTTCAACTGAGCTGTTTCTCATTCATTTACCTTCACAGATCGTTAGCTCATAACTTAACTCTGCCATGCAACTATAGCATGTATCACGAGGGGGTAGGGTGCACCGCGCGTGTTGCTAATGTAATGGCGAGCGGAGAGTTTGACAACGCATTCGTCGAGGCATCCTACAGGGTGATGCGGAAATTAGATGACGCAGCTAGAGAGGCGGTAGGGATGGGGTGTTGTCGATGAAATTCACTATTTAGTATGCATTACACTGATAAAAAAATGATAGCAACCTGAGTCTTTAGATCTTGAGGTTGTACCTAAGTTTGAATAATATTTTTTTTACTTAAAAAATTTATTTGCTTCAGTATGCGTATATATTTCAGTATTCTTAAATGCTAAACAAAAACATTGTGAAAAAACCAAACCCTAGAAACAAAAAATCTAAAATATGTGCATTTGTTTTAAGAATATAAGTAAATTTTACTTTATTAAGAATATGATGAACACCATTAGATCTTGTTATAAACCAGAAAATAAATTGTTCGAAGCCATTTTCGAGAATTCATTAAATAAACACTTTCGAGTGGCTATCATTAAAAACAGGACAAAGTCAAAAAATCATAAATAATTAATAACCTACCTTCCAATTCAGTATTTTTTTTACCCTTGAATTATTCTCTTTAAATTGTGTTATGAATCCAAATGTTAATAGCGTTTCGGTAGTATAATTTCGTACAATTATTTTGACATTGAAATTTGTATTATTACTATCACCGATAAAATAATACTGTCAACTACATTTAATACAAATAAAAATAAGTTTTGATTACTTCCTACTAATCTTATCAAGTTACAAAATTAGTTTTACTGTTTCATCGAAACTACGATGGCGTGCGACCCCTAGTTTCAAGTTTATCGATGGTGTACGACCCCTAGTTTCAAGTTTATCGATAGTGTGCGACCCCTAGTTTGAAGTTTATCGATCCTCAAGCACAACACTAGACCGTATCGTGCGGGCACAAGTCAGCAATTTCCCGCAACGAGAGGTGATTTATTCCCCGACTCGGGTATCGTGGTAGGAGCTCTTTACAATCGACACTGCGGTGCTGAACTAGTGTGTGGTAACTGGCTTGACTGTATCAACTAAGCAACGCTTAGCGCGGTCACCTTCACACGAGTGGTTGGTACTGACTTTCGTGTCTGGATATTTTCAAGCTTTGACATTCAAGAAGGTTTATTCCCATCTGTCTCTCTGCTCTGTCCTCTTAAGGTGACAGATAGGACCAAAACGTTCCATTTGTCCCCCTTTTGGCAACGGAGGGACAAATGGATTTTTTTTTAATTTATAAAACGGACGTTTTAGTCCCGTATGTCACCCCAAGGGGACAGAGCAGGGGGACAAATGGGAATAAAACATTAAAGAATAATATACTAATGCTTCTGAAATGATCAAAATCGTACGATTTTCGAAAAGTATAAACAAGTTTTTAAAGTTACTTAGGTACAGGTTTTAAAGAAAAAATATATAATTGACTATTAAAATAGCACGTTTCGACAGACGCTAAATTATAAAAACATAAATAGTGATGTGATCTACATAAATGCTTTATGTACTAGTTATTTATGTACAACTTAGTAAGTAAATCTCTGCACCCTCAGTTTCATTAAGAGTGATAAAACGTCACTCAAACTACCCCATACAACACCCGAACCAACCGCATCTCAATCACCCTCAACTATACAGGGTGTTTACAAATTACTATGTATTCTCCAAACCATTAGGATTTCTTCAGCCTTTGTAGATCTACAAACTTAACCAAAATAGGAACAAAATATAATACTATGATGTTCTATACTTCATTTTACTAAACTTCTTTCTATACACCTAAACAAAGTATATTATTTTATTATAAGTAGTTACTTTTTTAACAGAAATATACAGATCTATCTTAATATACACACTATTTTTTATTTCTTACAAGAATGTTGGATAAGTAGTCAGTATAAGTACTTGTGTTTTTTGCAAATTATTTATTTATTATAAAAACAAACGTCTTTGTAATAATTTTTCAAAACTGTTACTAAAATAAGTACTTATACCAATCGAGTTTTTTTATAATTTACAGCTTTAAGTCACATTTTCAAAAACATTACAGCAAAAGATTTTTTTTTGTTAAAAAACGTTCTACCTGTCTCCCATTGCCAAAAGGGGCATCAAACACATAAAACCTTTTAATCTCATCTGTCCCCAAAGAGGTAGAGCAGGGGAATAAATGAGAATAATCAAAATTTACCAAATTTTGGGACACCTTTCAAATTCTTTACTTTGTTTACCGTCAAATAGAGCAGAGCGACAAATGTGAAAAATCCAAATTAACTTCATTTTGAAACACTTTACAAATTCTTCTCGGACACCTTGTATATAAGACTAGGCTTCAACGTACATCACCCCTGTTTAGCTACAAACCGCTACCCCGAGTGGTAGCGCGTCCGCCGACGGCGCACTGAGCCTAACAAAGTGTACACTATTCTTTAGTATGTCGAATCGATAAGACTATTTTGACCAAACTTGAATAAATTTGACATAGAGCGGATTCGACCTAACTAATTATAATAAATATAAAATATATAACTAACTAGCTTCCGTTCGCGGCTTTGCTCGCGAGGTACCCACGTAAATTATAGCCTATGTTACTCAGGAATAACGTAGCATTGTAACGGTGAAAGAATTTTTTTGGATCAGTAGTTTTTGAGTTTATTCGTTACAAACAAAAATACAAAAATAAAAAATCTTTCCTCTTTATAATATTAGTATGGATAATTAAGAATAAGCTTTTTCACTAATGAACTGAATAAATCTACCCTTTCAATGTTTTAACTATTTGGAAAATATATCATGTTGCATGAGATACTAAATACCGTGCAAAATGAACATGTTTGGACGTGCCTCTGACTGAAATTGAAATTGAAATTGAAACAATATTTATTCAATACAATCACAAGGATCACTTTGAAACGTCTTACATGCTAGGTGAATCTATGTGCCAATTCCAACCTAACCCAAGTACGAGAAGAACAGGCAAGAAACTCGTCTCGATCCTAGCGCTTTTTTGTATGATCCTTCTTACAATAAAAAATGTAATCAAGATTATCTAATAATAATAACATAAAAACAAAAGACAAAACAAAACATAATACAATAATACAATAATGTACATAAAACAAAAGGACAGCGTTTACATTGCAAATTGGTTAGCTGTCGGAGGGCGGAGCGACATCGGGCCATGAGTTCCTATCATCAATATATTCATTTATATTATAATATGCTTTCTTTAAGAGATTATTTTTAATGAAGGCTTTGAATTTTCTAACAGGAAGTTTAGTTGCATTTATAGGAAGTTTATTATAGAAACGTATCACGTTCCCCATAAATGACCCGTTCACTTTTTGTAACCGAAACTTAGGGATTAATAATTTATGTTTGTTCCTAGTATTGATTCCATGTACATCGCAGTTTTTCTGAAATCTATCTCAATTCTTATGAGCGTACAGTAAATTTTCGTATATATATTGAGCCGCTACTGTGAGAATATTAATTTCTTTAAATTTTTCTTTTAAAGAGTCCCTCGGTTTCATTTTGTAAATGGCACGAATTGCCCTTTTTTGTAATACGAATACTGATTGTATATCCGCTGCTTTTCCCCAGAGAATTATACAATATGACATAATACTATGGAAGTAGCTAAAATAAACTAATCTAGCTGTAGCTTCATCCGTAAGCCACCGTATCGTATGAACTGCATATGCAGCGGAACTAAGCCTACCAGAAAGTTTATCGATTTGTGGTCCCCATTGAAGTTTGGCATCAATATTGATACCAAAGAAAACCGTAGAATCAACAAGGTTAATTGCCTCCCCATTAATTTTAATATTAGTTGGCCTATGCACTACGTTGGGCAAAGTGAATTTAACACATTTTGTTTTGTTAGCATTAAGCAGAAGATTATTTACAGTGAACCAGTTCAGAATCAATGATAGTGACTCATTTACGTAGTCACAACTCGAAAAATAATAATAAATAAATTCATGTTCATTCATTCAAATCAACTAAAATTTAAAAACTATTAAAAAAAAAAAAAAATATTTATTTATTTAATTATTAATTAGAACTGCGAAAACACCAATTACACTAACTAATTATTTACATGCAAATAATAAAACTTAGAAAACTACATTACTTAAATTGAAATAATATAAAAGTAAATTTAAAAAAAATATGATCACGACTGTAATCCCCAGGCTCGGTAGATATCTCCTCAGATCTTTAGTTACTTAGATCTTTGAGGATATCTAAAGGGGGTAGTCAGAGGCAAATCCAAACATGACATTTGGTACATGCCCACATTTTGCACACACAGTAGTTAGTATTCCGTACGTGACAGGTTGCAAGCCCATCGCCGCTTATAAGAATATTAACCTAAGTATGACACATACCTTCGAATTTTTGGTTCTAGGGTATGCCGGTTTCCTCACGATGTTTTCCTTCACCGTTTAAGAGCACTGGCATTGCGCACATAAATTTTTCGAATGGAAAAACTCATTGGTGCACGACCAGGTTTGAACCCACAACCTTCGGATCGTGAGGCAGGGGTGCTACCACTACACCACCAGCGCTCTTTAAAACAATTATTTTTAAAATAATTTAAGTCAAATAAGGTAAACATCCGTTGTGTCTGCCTAAACACCTCACACCGGCATGCGGCATAGAACCGAAGAAATAAAAACAAATATCCAAAGAACAACAAATAAACAGATACGTCTAACAATATTTGCATAAACTCGCTTTTGCATAATTTGAGGCTGCAAGTGCAGCTTTACTTTATATGCGTCCACAGACTAGCAGTCAAACAGCTGGTTAATTTCACCTGTATCAGTAATGTGAACTTTTTAGCAAATAATTATGTCAATTACGTTGTTGGTGAAACTGTTTCAACTAAATAAACCAAGTTTATTGCGTAGGTATACAGCAGATCTCATTTATATTATTTTTTTCTCTGACCTTCTTGTACAACGACGTACACTCAAAGGGACTCAACTGGGAGATGGGTTTCGTGCAAAAAATACAACATTTTTTGCAGAGAGTTAATCACATTTAGAGATTTATTAGCTTCTTACATAACAATTGGAACTGCTTAACCTACTGCAGGTTAAGCAGTTCCAATAAAGTAAAATGAGCTAAATAATGAAGTCATATCGAGCCGTGCGTTTTCGTCAGCGCGATCTAGGATTTTTGACAAATAGATAAGTGACATCTAGTAGCAAAGCTATGTACTAGATGCACGTCATGATGATAAAACTTCGTAAACATTCTTCTTCTTCTTCCTGCCCTTTACCCATGCTATGTGAGGTCGGCACAACACGTTTTTTTCCTCCATTTCCCTCTATCATCTATATTTGTTCTCTTTCCTTATAGTTTAAAACTCTTTTTCTTCATCTTGTAGTGGCAATCTATACAGTTCTTTTAAAACAGTGTGGAGCCAGAATTTAAAAAAAAACTACCAATTTATTTGATAGTTTTTTTTAAATTACCTTAAACCTTAAAACATTGGCAAAAATAATAAAATTTTAAAATTTTAATTTAAAAAATGTAATGTACCTATTATTGTGCAAAGTTAAAACCGCTTTGTCCAAACCCCAAGAACCAGCTGTTTAGTATGGTCTGTGCTCGTTCCAGCCGTTTTCGCCTGGGAACGCCATCATTTGCCATTGAATTAATTAAAATGGATAATTTAATTCATTAGTGTAATTATTTAACAAGTTTTGGACACGAATTTAATGCAATTTGTTCAATGCTGTTTTAGTTTATCGCATGTAATGACATTAGCAGCCATTTTGGATTGACTAGAAATTTTATACCTAGGACCTATTATATTATAGGACCTAGTCGCATGTGAATATTATGAAGATCGCTGGTGGAGTAGTGACATCTGTGCTTTTTAATCTAAGATCGTGGTTTTGAATTTATTTATTCTCATTGCACGTAATAAAATAATACTTTATGGTGCAGTGGTAGCACCCCAGCTTCACAATCCGAAGGTCGTGGGTTCAAACCTGGTCGTGCAACAATGAGTTTTAACATTCGAAAAATTTGTGTGCACAATGCCAGTGCTCTTAAACGGTGAAGGAAAACATTCTGAGGAAACCTGCCGGTTTCCTAGAACCAAATATTTGAAGGTGTGTAATAAGTTAGTATTCTTATAAGCGGCGATGGGCTTTCAACCTGTCACTTACGGAATACTAACCACTTTGCAAAATGTGGGCATGTATCATGTATGGACGTGCTGACTACACTCTTCAGATATCCTCACAGATCTAAGTAACTAGAGATCTGAGGAGATATCTACCGAGCCTGGGGATTACAGTCGTGTGAGTGTTTGTTGTACCATTCCTCTGGTCTAAGTACCAGTCCCACGCGCCACCCCGCAAACCTACTTGCATTATTAAAAGGCATTATCACGTCACGTATAGCCTATACGTTACGCCGGGCCGGCCCGCGCTGTAAATAAGGGTGACCGGGGACATCGTGGCATGTAGCTATGTACGTCATGAAAAATATATTAAAAAAGTGTTATTGCGTTTGTTTACCGTGGTACTGTTAGAATGTAATCAAATTCAAATTCAAATTCATTTATTTTGCGAAACATGGGTTACAGGGATGTTAAATAAAAAAATAGAATGGGAACAGCCATGATCAGCTTTACAGCATGCAAAGTCACGATAGATGTATATAAAACAAGGTCAATATCAACATTAATTAATCAATAAGTAAATTGTCTCATCTAGAATTTATCCATCAGATATTCATTGACATTATAATAGGCCATCTTAATTAACCGTTGACCGTTGTACCGTTGTATGGTTGGTTGTTTGCCGTTATTGCATTACGCAGATAAATAAATAAATAATAAATAATAATAAATGTTATCACACGAAGCTACTCCTTCTAAGTTACGTATATTTTTATAATTATTATTAATCACTAGAGATTGTAGGTTACAGAGATACCATTATTTTTTTCTTCATAAAAATCAACAACCAATACTTTATTATTTTAGTAATGAAAAATACCCTATGAAACATACTTTTACCAACTTTAAATCATTAACCAAAAAACCATTGAAACTATTCCTTTCACCACATTGGTTTGCAAGAGCAATGGCACAAAAAAGATTGAAATTTTATCCACATTTTACACGCTAAAGGACGCCAAATTCTACTTTTTCCGTCGGCATCGGAAAATTGCCTCATTGACGGGATTTAAAGCATGTTTTACACGCAATTTTATGATCGTCCAATGTAATGGACGAGTGAATGATTTATTATATTTATGGTAAAATGTGTAATATAGCTGTTTGCTTTTTACAATGGCAAATGAAACCAAAATCCAGACCACCAAGCCAATACCAGATTTTGTAATTTTAAAATTTTATTGTTTACTTGCTTTCGCTCATGGCTTCGCCCGTGGCTTCGCCTGTAAAATACTTAGGCATACAAAATGATAATAAAAACTAATTTAGTGGCTGTAATAATCTATTTTCAGTTACGTTTAGTTGGGTTTTGGTTAATTCTTGCAATAAATACTAGTTAAATAAAATATATGTTGTGCTAAAGAGGTGAATGAAAGAATTAATCAAGATTTCATGTTGCGCTATAGAATAAATAACCCACTTTTCAAGAACCTATACAAAGTATACAAACTGCGGAAGATTCAATTATAAGGAATACTAGATGTCGGGTTAGGAAAGTATTTTCAATTTTTGTGAAATCCCCGGGAAGCGCATACACTCTTTGTGCGATATAAATTGGTTTTCAGAGTTTGGTTAGTCTGTGCTCAGTGTGCAGGGCGCCTTAGATCGTTCTACTATTAATCACTTATTAATTTACCACTTATCTAACAAGCTAACTTTAATATCACATTTTAAAATGACTCACAACTTACAAAAATAAGCAAGAATTTATTTACAGAAATATACAAAATCTTAATAATACACACTATTTAAAAAATACATGTTGAACAGTTGGACTATCTATATATTATGCACACTAAATGATAGTACTAAAAATATTGATTTTTTCGTGAAAAAGGTATAATTACAAAATATAATATATACTCGTATTATACAAGTAGTACTCAGTTCGTTTTGTCGGTGTTTGGGTGACCAGGGGCCTTACCACGAAGTCTTCCAGAACGATTCCGTAACGATTCCATTATAGAAACGTCACTACTTCCATACAATTTGCATAGGTCATGGTACGAAATAGCAATGTAATACTAATTCGGTAATGTATTATGAATTCGTGGTTAGGCCCCTGGCTTGAAATTTAGTATTATTATGACTACTTTATTAATTGATTTTAGCTGTTAACAATTTTTTTATAAATATTTCGAGAATATTTTCCCAACTTTGCTATCAACTTAACATTATATCACTTGTTTTAACTTATTTCGTCTCACTGCTTGGCAAAGGTCCTAAGACCTTTACATAATATCAATCACTAAATAACAATTTCATTCTAAAATTTAAAGTTACCCACTAAACTACGACGACGACCTCAGTGGCGCAGCGGGCGAGAGTCCGCCTGCGACGCTAGAGGTTGCGGGTTCGATTCCCGCCGCGAAACAAATTTGTGTACGATCTGCAGAAATTTGTTCCGTTGGTCTGTGTGTTTTCTATGTATAAAAAAATATATCTATCTATGTATATAATGTATTAAATATATCAGTTATCTAGTACCCATAACACAAGCTTTGAGTAGCTTAATTTGGGGCTAGATGATGCTGTGTGGATTGTCCAGTATTATTTATTTATTTATTTACTTACCTATTGTGTGATATCGTCGTAAAGGAACTGCAAGTTTATATCGAGTTTAAAACAGGTGGAGGCGAAAACTTTACTGAAGGAAGAGCTTCATTTCTTAAAAAGCTGCAACCGTTTTTTCACGTCCGTCAACACAACATTTGTATGTAAAATATAATAAAATGAAATGTATTCTTTTCTTTCATAATAATTGGCATGCCTCTCACTACCAACTGTGACATTGAAATAATATTGAAAGCCTAGAGTTTTGAGAGTTACTACTCGTGTACTACTTTCGTAATACTACGTGTACTGTACTGTACTTACTACACTACTTTCGTGTAATACTACTAGAGTAGGTACTCGTGCTATGAAAGTTAGATTTTTTTAATATCAAAATTGTAAAACACAACAAATATCTATCTAGATTTTTTTTAAATCTTTTTGTTAGTTTATTTGCTATGCGAATATGGGAATAAATAAGAAAATATACAACTATATACGCAATAAACATACAAACACTAATATTATTCAATTGATATTTTACACAACGCCATCTAGCCTCTAACTAAGCAAAGCTTATAGTATGGGAACCGTATGGTTGATAGATTATATATATACATTTTTTTTTGTAAATACATACATACATAAAAACACCCTGACACAGAACAAACATCAGCGTTCATCAACAAAATGTTAGTCCTAGGTGGGGATCGAACCCACAACCTGCAGCGCAGAAGGCGGAGCTACCACCACTGAGCTGGTCAGCAATAGGTAGTGGCAGTAAAACAGACCGTTCGTTTGTGTCGTAGAACCTCTCTCGCGCAGTTTTCTTTGTCTTTAAACTTGTTACAAACGTCGCCTTTGGGAATTATATTGTCATGAGTTCTTTCGAAGCAGCTCGAAGTTTTTTAAGTATCGTTATAAAGCACTTTTAGAGCACCGATGGTCTAGTGGTAGTCGGCCTTAAGGTTGTGGGTTTGAATACAGTCTTGCATCATTTATGTGCGCTAGATATTACCATATTATTTAGAGTGCTGGTAGTGTTGTAGCACCCCTGCCTCACGATCCAAAGAGCGTGGGTTCAAACCTGGTCGTGCACCGATGAGTATTTCTGTTCGAAAAATTTATGTGCGCAATGCCAGTGCTCTTAAACGGTGAAGGAAAACATCGTGAGGAAACCAGCATACCTAAAATTCTAAAGTGAGTTCTTAGGTTAGTATTCTTATAAGCGGCGATGGGCTTGCAATCTGTCACGTACGGAATACTAACCACTTTTCAAAAATTGGGCATGTTCCAATGTCACTTTCGGACTGTCTCTGACTACCCTCATTAGATATCTTATAAGCGGCGATGGGCTTGCAACCTGTCACGTACGGGTTACTAACCACTTTTCAAAATGTGGACATGTGCCAAATTTTATTTTTGGACGTGTCTCTGACTTCCTTCTTTAGATATCCTCAAAAATCTTAGAAAATTTCTACCGAGAACGGATGTGGCAGTCGAGATCATGTTTTTTTTACCACTAAATACTCTTAAAAAGTGAAGAAAAACATCGTGTTCAACCCTTTTGCCACACTGGATCAAAATAATTAGTGACACGTTAAAAATCGTTTCTATTTCTTGTGTCATCATGTACCTACACTTTTCTAGGTACTTTGCAAGAAATCCGTGAAATAGCACATTTCGACCCCAACCATACAAATTTTCCTTGTCTCTATCAAAACGTACGTTTTTGTAGGCGATTCGTACAAAAGCAGCTGGTAAATACACGAGCAACTTTTAAAGCAACTTTTTCCATCATGGAGCACTGTAGAAGCTTCTACATACCTTGATTAATGTGATTGTAACTTCGAGTTGTGATGTTGTTGCCGAGTTTCTTAAAGCAACAAAAAGTTGCTGGTTTGAGTATAGTGTTAGGTGTTTATGTAATCATACTAGATACTCATTTAGTATTCATAGAACCCACAGTATACACGTATTTTAAAGTACATTCTATAAAGTTTTACCATTCTATAAAATATTCTATCTATTCAGTGCAAGAATCTAGTTCCTTCAACTAGACAATCAGAAGAAGATAGGTCATTCTATGAGACTATTGAACTTTTGTATTTTCATAATACAACATATTAAATTGCCCGTCTAGAGACTAGTCTTAAGAAAGTTACTTCTCAAATACTATGTATGTTCACCCCTTAATAGAGGCAGAGGGGTACGAAAACTAAGACATTCTATGACACTATTTGATTTTTGTATTTTCATAATGCAACAATTTAAATTGCCCGTCTAGAGAGATCATCTAAACAAAGATTTTTATCAAATACTATGTACCCTTTAATAGGGGCAGAAGGGTATGAAAACAAGGACATTCTTTAAGACTTTTATTTTTGTATTTTCATAATGCAGCAATTTAAATTGCCCGTCTAGAGACAAGTCTTAAGAAAGTTACTTCTCAAATACTATGCTCACCCCTTAATAGGAGCAGGGGTATGCAAACTCAGGGAAGATGCGATATGCTAATCCTCATGCAAAAATGTATGAATAACATTCCAAGGGTGCACTTCAAAGGTTCGCAACACATTCTTTGTATGTCTTGAGGGGTGGGGTGAAGGGAGGGGTAAGAAAATTGAGGACGTGTAAGTAGATCTGAAGAATAACTTTGAGAATACTTTGTTGCCCGATTCCTTGGAGCTTGGTGAACTTTGTACTGGGGGTAATAATTAAAAACTGGGGGTAAATAATTAAAAACAACATTACTCTTGTTAGAGGATGTTGTATTATTTTAGGGCTAATCTAGTTTTTTATAACTCGTCGGTTCTTAAATAAAAGGAGAAAAAGATCGAACTCGCGCTTAAAGTTAGTAAGTTGCTCGATTTTCAGAGATTATTATTATGTAAAAATTTATGTGCGCAATGCCAGTGCTCTTAAACGGTGAAGGAAAACATCGTGAGAAAACCGGCATACCCTAGAACCAAAAAATTTGAAGGTATGTGTCATAGGTTAGTATTCTTATAAGCGGCGATGGGCTTGCAACCTGTCACGTACGGAATACTAACTACTATGCAAAATATGGGCATGTACCAAATCATGTTTGGACGTGCCTCTGACTATAGATTCACCTAGCATGTAAGACGTTTCAAAGTGATCCTTGTGATTGTACTGAATAAATATTTTTCAATTTCAATTTCAATTTCAACTACCCTCTTTAGATATCCTCAAAGATCTAAGTAACTAAAGATCTGAGTAAGATATCTACCGAGCTTGGGGATTACAGTCGTGATCTTATTATTTATTTTATATTATGTTCTAATTGGTACTTCTCGATGCGTATACTAAAACAACTAAAAGCATAACACAAACAGAAAGAATAATATTTACTTTTCCTGATGCTACTAAATAATTTCCATAAACATTCAAATCGTCACAAAATCCCAGTTTTCAATATTTCTCTACTCTGTAAAGCCATAGAATAGGACCCGTATAGATATGAGATCGGGAGATAGCCGCAGAATAGGCGCGCGTAGATGTGGTCCGGCGCCGCAAACGGAAAACTCCCGATTCAAATGCAAATGCTTTTCGCTCCGGATTTGCATACGTTTAGCGGATACATTGATGTTAGGGTTGTCAAAACGTTTTGGAATCGTATTAAAAATATAACGTTATTTTGTGTTTAAATGAGGTGACCAAGAAAATGCAGTAGCAAAGTAGTCTCTCTATATTTTTAAGAAAAGTAATGTTTTTCTACACAATGTTTTTTATAAGTAACCTGTGTGAAACCTGCGGCTAGTTAGCCGTACATACTTAATATTATAACCAGTCTTTCTTGAGAAGCGATTTAGAGAACCTACGATTTTATCTAAATCTGTGTCCCAAACACTACACAGAGCCCTAAAAGTATGTAAAGAGACCCACTTGACACTCCGTTATCTAGAATAGAATGCAAAAGTCTCTTTTCTCTTAGTTTTTATACATTAAAGTAGGTTTTCTTAAGACATGCTTTAATTTTTTTACCTCAAGTGATATGAAAATAATAATAATTCCAAAAAAATCTATAAAGAAGTAGTATATACGTTATCTGTTTACTTTGCTTGTTCACACTTTTTATGTATCTACTATTCTCGTGAAAACCATTTAATAGCCTTCCGTTTATATTTTTTTAACCTATTGTCCCACTGCTGGGCAAAGTGAAAAATTTATATTGTATTAAAAAATGTATATTATATTTCTTTGAAGCTCAGGAAGGTGTCAACCCTATATGACTAAAGTCAGTAAGACCGCATTCACGATGCAGTACGATTGGCGTTTCGTCCGCACGACTGTCCCGTACCGGTGACGATGTACAGTCACCAACAAAAGTCAATGCACACTTTTAAACATCTATAATTTTTATGCACTTCATAAAATTTGTACAATATTCAGCATGTTATGCTTTTGCTGATGAGCAATGGAGTTATAGAGATTTAAAGTGTTCGTTGACTTTTGTTGGTGACTGTACCTCTACACTCGACACTAGTTTAGCTAAAACCAGGTGAGCATGTTGTCTGTTTGTTGGAACATGGTTTGGAATATGCTGCCAGAAAGTTTACTGGTTTTATTCAGAATATTAAAAAGGCTTTGGAAAAAATCCGTATACCCGGAAAAAGTGAGTGGAAGTTTAAGACAAAGTTGTCGTAAAGCCTTAAGTATCGAACAGTTTTTATAGTTATTTTTATCGAAAGAACTAATGTGGTGAAAGGATTTAAGTACACCCCAGAAGCCTCTTTCATGCAATCTCAAAAGAACCAACACGATAAGATCTCAAAGTTCCAATCAAATAAGAGTCGTTGGCTGACTCCGCGAACTTGCTTATCTAATTTGGTAACTCACGTGAACTATTCACTTAATTTATCGTGCAGCATCCGCGCCATTTCACGTGGACTCGAACTCGCGAGCACAAGCCTTCAGTCACAGGGCACAGCTAGGACAGCTGGTTCTCTTTATAGCTGGTGTGATTCCGTCACTGGCAAAAATATAGAATATTATTTTTATTGTAATTTTTGGCCATTATCGTCCCACTGCTGTTCCCTTTTTCCGCTCTTCGCGATTTAACGCAGTGACAATAAAAAATACCTGGATGACCGAGCTTTGCTCGTTTTTTTCACCAGTGTCACTGTGCCTTCGGAAGTAAAAATTATTTTTTTGATAAAAACGGACGCATGAATCACTTAATGCAACTGTCCTAGCTGTTTTCACAGCCTGTGGCAGCTGAATGGCAGTCCCGAAGTTCAGCCAGTATCGCGAGTAAGATTTAGTGGCGACACGCGGCGATCTCGATACCAACTTTTAAGGTTGGAATAACTATAGTTTAGTTCATACTTACTTTATTGTAGTTCAAGAGCGCTAGTGGTCTAGTGGTTGAGATTTGTCTTCCGTGGGTTCAAACTTGGTTGTGCACATTAACATAATACTAGCTATCGCGTGCGACTTCGTCCGCATGAATATCAATAATCGCGTAACCCATGAACATTTTCAAAAATCAAGTGAAAATGGTTTTTCCTTTATTTTTTCGTCAATTTTCCAATGTTTTTAATAGTTATTCTGCTATTCGGGACAAAGACAAATACAACAAATCAAAAATCATGAAAATCGTTTCGAGAGTTAAATAAGTGTTCAAACAAATCCAACTCATATTCTGTTTGCAAAATTTATGTGCTTTATGAAAATCCTCTCCATTCAAAACTGGCATGTCATAACACCTAAATACACACACCTACTAATACAAATACATACACCTGTAGTTAAATACACACACCTACTAATACAAATACATACACCTGTAGTTAAATACACACACCTACTAATACAAATACATACACCTGTAGTTAAATACACACACCTACTAATACAAATACATACACCTGTAGTTAAAATACTATTAAGACGAAAGGAAGCTTCTAAGGCATAATTTACCACATCCTTTTACCACACTGGTCGAAAATTAAAGAAGATTGGATATTAATTGGGTGTCTGTTCAAACCGGAGTCTTCATTAGAAATGACGTAAAGAAAACCAAAGACAATGGAGCACCAATTAATTCAAATTCCATTGACCGGGTTCGCGGTGAGCCTGGAGTGGCGGGGTGCTCGTTAGCCGGACTCGAACCCCGACCACGGCGTCAGCTATCCTGCTTAGTTACCACTAAAATTACAATTTGGCTTTGGAACAAGCTGTTGACGTTATATAACGGCCGTATCAGGGCGTAACATTTAGATCGGTCAGTATGGGAAAGTCTGAAACTATAAGACACGAAGATCTGTTCTTAGGAACCATGTCATCGAGTTTAGTAACAAAAAAGCTGTATTAATATATTTAAAAAAAATTCGTACTTAGCTCGGGAATCGAACTTGGACGTTTTGAAAATTAAAACTAACACTATTTCTATTTAGATATCGATTGAATAGGTTCATAATACGACCTCTGTGGCGCAGCGGGCGAGAGTCCGCCTGCGACGCAAGAGGTTGCGGGTTCGATTCCCGCCGCGGAACAAATTTGTGTATGATCTGCAGAAATTTGTTCCGTTGGTCTGGGTGTTTTCTATGTATAATAGTAGCGTTCGAGTAGCTTACTTTGGGGCTAGATGATGCTGTGTGGATTGTCCAGCATTATTTATTTATTTATTTTTTTATAATCCTTCAATGATTATTATTGCGTAGTGGGGATTTTGAGACGATTTTTCATTTTTTTTCATAATATTTTCATAATAACCAGCAAATCAGATCTGGGGCCTTACCACAAGCTCTTCGAGCAATATCAAAGTAATATAACTTTGATATTTCATACCATGACATATAAATATGTGGGGATTTGGAAACAAATCTATTTGAATGGCAATACTGAGTTAATACGTCGAGTCAGATATGAGCCAGATTTTGGGAAAACTCGATGAGCCCTAAATTCCCCAGGAGCCCAATATCTCAACCCTAAAAAGCTCAAATAAAGGCTGTCGAGACTCAGACCCAGAATAAACTCAGCCCGCGGTCTCACCTGTACTTTACTCGTTACAAATAGTTGTTGTAGCTGACTGTACTTGGTAACATCTACACCTGCCGCAAGGACAACAGATTGCAGGCACTTGTGCATACGAGTGTACAAAGTGAGCGAACACACGCGCGGTAACGAGTCAAGTTGATGTTTGTTCAAAGTTGCCAACTTTAAGCTACATGTTATTGCTACGTTAGCTTGGTCTCTTCTTCTTCTTTACTGAGAGCTTCTTTATTGTGGAGTTATACGGATTCAAGTTTTCGAGAGAATGAATAAGGGTTTTTTGAAAAATCATGCAAAATTGTTTAAAATTACAAAAATTTAGTTAAGCTCAGAAAATGTAGGCATTTTTTTGGAAGGTAAATATTTTTGTTTCTATAAATCTTACCTTGGATCATTAACAGCGAAAATTATCCATTTTAACCTTGCTAATATTCATATTTTATGTTTATAAAAATCACAACCATGACAAATATTTGAACGACTAAAAAGTGGGTTGAAATTTTAAGTTTGTTTTTTTTTGACAATTGCATCTACAAGAACATGCAAACAGATAATAGATGAACGCGAAATAATTTAACTTGTTAAATAAAGTGTTTCCAACAACAAACTAATACGAAGACTTTATAATTGAAAATCAGGAATATCGTCACTGCACTATGTTTGCATGTTGCCGATGTAAGCTATCGTGCAAGCTGAAGTTAGGTTCAAATCCCGCAATCACGGCGGCTTAGTGCAATCAACCCGTGTTAACATCGCGTTGAATTAATTTTACGTTGCCATCAGACGCATTGACTAGCGCCAATAGCATTAGTTTCTGATTCAAGCCACATAATGTTGCCATCAAATGTTAGCGTGAAATAAAAGGTACCAAGTACTTTATGCCTTTATTTAAAAAAAAAAAATTATTAATTTCTTCTACTTCTTCTTCCTGCCCTTTTGCCATATTATGTGGGGTCGGCACAACATCTGAATCTTTTTATTGAAATAAAATTATCTTCAGAAAAAAAGTGGAGAAAAAAAATTGAGGTTTGGAAGATGAAAGTTATAGAAAGTTGAAAGCTTTTGAAAAAGAGTATAATATTATAAGCATTAAAATCATTGAACAAAATTCAAGCTAGCTATTACAATAGCTACGTAAGTTGAGCTCAGCCAAGTTAGCGGGATTCATTTTGCCAATTTAAACTTTACGCGAATTTATCTCGTTGGCAACACTTTTATTTTTGTTGGCAGCACGACAGCGTTAATGTGGCCAACATCAAGTCAACAGGATGATACTACAGCGTTTCTGTATAAGTTTGTGTAATTAATTCGTACATTGTTTACTTAGCAAGACTAACTTAACAAGTTAGCTAATACCAAGTACCTAGGTGAATGTTAAGTAGACGCGGATGTATTAATTCAACGTTTAAAGTTTTGTTGACTTTATTCGAGACTTGTATTAACTTGCTTGTTTGACGCAGTTGTCATAGAAATATTGCCTCTATCTGCTTATTTTATTCGATTTTGAAGCTTCTTCAATTAGTATTTATTTCAAAATTGAAAAAAATATGACTGAAAGTTTTTGAAATTGACTTTCTACAGCCGCCATATTGTATTTTTTGACATTTTATATACCATAAGTGACTGTTTTACATAGCCTATGTGATTCAGAGGGAGATATTGAGGGTACCTACTTATATCTAGAGTAATTTTTACCATTTTTTATATCATAAAATATATTTTTAACTGCGTCAGCAACCTTGTGTAAGATTCTCAAAAAATGGCTACAGGCAGTGAACGGAAAATACAGGAAAGCATTCCTTGAGCTAAAAAATTACCCCACAAAATGTGCTGTGGTAGGCGGGGATCGTCAATTATGCTAAAAAATTATAGGTACCGAAAATTCACATAGCTACTTAAGAACGTCGAGGGAATAAAGTCGACTTTATTAAATTTTTGGCAAATCCACGAAGAAGTTTCGATGTGTGAAATTTGATGTCAAGTTTTCCTTGAAGTAATGCTTCCATGTTTTTTTCCGTCAACTGGCTACAGATAAATGGAAATTACCTAAAAACATGGAATTAATGAAATGAGCTGGCAATCATATTTTCATAAAATTTACGGATTATTTTAACCCTCCACACTCATGTCAAGTTCAAGACATTCCCCACCGGCCAGCAAAGTCCCCAAAAGCTGGCGTCACGCCGGGGACGGACTCGATCAATCAATTATACGTGACGGTCCAACTAAGTGGCGCTTAAAGGTGCGTTTCCACTATTCATAAATGGATACAAAAAATTACTTGCAGAATAGAATAAAATATTACAGAAAAAAAATTAAAGCCAAAAAAATTAGACTTATGAAATAAAAAATAAACAAATTAAGGTAACAGGAGTAAATTCAGCATTTTTCTGCTTGCATTATTATGCAAACAGCGCTGTTTTTCAAAATGTCAATTGTAAAAAATGGTCATTGGGTTGATCTTTATAGAAAATTCGCTTACTGTATTTAAATACATAAAAAATATTGGTGGACAATTCACACAGCGCCATCTAGCCCCAAACTAAGAAAAGCCTGTACTATGGGAACCAGATAGCTGATAGATTAATTATATACATTGTTTTTGTAAATACATACATGGAATAGATAATAACACCCAGACACAGAACAAATATCTGCATTCATCACACAAATGGGGGTGGGGATCGAATCCACAACCTGCAGCGCAGAAGGCAGAGCTACTACCAACCGAGCTGTGAGGCCAGTCGCCACTGTACCGTATTTATCGTGCACATTATTCTAAAATAAATAATGCTGGACAATCCACACAGCATCATCTAGCCCCAAAATAAGCTACTCAAAGCTTGTGTTACGGGTACTAGATAACTGATATATTTAATACATTATATACATAGATAGATATTTTTAATTATACATACACACCCCGAACAACGGAACAAATTTCTGCAGATCGTACACAAATTTGTTCCGCGGCGGGAATCGAACCCGCAACCTTTTGCGTCGCAGGCGGACTCTTGCTCGCTGCGCCACTGAGGTCGTCAGAAGATCTTTTAATACTAACGTTTACGAAATACATTAAAGTGAACGTTGTAAGGCACCATAATGACAGTGACGTTTACCAGGCCAGTGGACGAGTACCTTTACCGGCATTTTATTCCGCACAGGGACGGACTGTGCAGGTGACAGGTGTAATAAATGTAGGCTCAAGAATGATAGGGACTCCAGAGGGTTGAGATAATGGGTGTTTTAATAGCGGTTAATTATAATCACCGGACATTGTAACATACAAATTGTAATTAGAACAAATAATTACATGATTACACTTTGCTTAAATATAAAAAAATGTATATTTTTTGACTACACAAATACAACAGTGAAACTGTTATTGTGTATTTTGTTTGTTTATTTTAACACTGGTTATGGCCTGACATTTAAATAAATATATTATATTATTATCACAATGATAAAAAATGTAAACATCAGTATTTGGATTTCCTTTTGAAATAAACGAAATATATACCTACGCTACAGATAATTTCTCTAAGCCAACAAAAGAACGTTATAAGTTGCATGCTATGTATGTTTTTACAAAAATGTTTATAATTAATCTATCAAGTAACTATCTGGTTTTTAATATCAAATTCGGACGTGCCTCTGACTACCCTTAGATATCCTCAAGGATCTAAGTCACTAGATATCTACTGAGCCTGGGGATTACAGTCGTGATTGATTTTTTTATAAAT
The DNA here is from genome assembly GCA_963675405.1 of Cosmorhoe ocellata. Classification (NCBI taxonomy): domain Eukaryota; kingdom Metazoa; phylum Arthropoda; class Insecta; order Lepidoptera; family Geometridae; genus Cosmorhoe; species Cosmorhoe ocellata. The sequence goes on from OY776257.1 coordinate 556,199, forward strand.
TTTCATTTAAATTAGCTTTTCAAATTATTATGTCGAATTCCTTTAAAATATGAAAATGGTAAATTATATGAATCGTTGCTAGGATCACGTCCGTCCCGACAATTTGTCCCGTGTGTCGCGGCAACACGCGCATTTCCTGAAGGCTCGAGCGGTTTCCGTTTCCGGCTGTAAAAAGCGAGCCTTCGAGGATGTGGAACCTTCCACAGTCCATTTTACATCACTGTAACGTTACAAGGATCTACAGTTAGAGCTTTGGAAGGTTTTTGAACGAACATCACTTTTTATTACAGCTGGTTACAAACAATAAAAATAAACGTGAACTAACATTTTTAATTATAATAAAAACCTTTTTAACTCTTAATTAATTCGTTTTTCTACAAAAACGTATTATAATACGCTAGTATTTAAAGATTAACCAGCCTTACAGCTCAGTTGGTAATAGCTCTGCCTTCTGCGCTGTAGGTTGTGGGTTCAATCCCCACCCACCCAGGAAAAACATTTGTGTGATGAACGCAGATGTTTGTTCAGTGTTTGGGTGTGATTATGTATTCTATGTATATTATTTACAAAAAAAGTAAGTATATAATGAATCTATCAGCTATCCGGTTCCCACAGTACAAGCTTTGCTTAGTTTAGAGCTAGATAGCGTTGTGTGAAATGTCAACCAATATTTATTTATTTATTATTTCTATATATAAAGACTCAGGGTAAAGTTTTTGTAAAGTTTCAATGTGCATTTTTTCAGTTTGTTGAACTGTTGAACAAAACTTTACTCTGAGTCTTTTTTTATAGATGTTTCTAGTTTTTGTGTATTTTTTTTTTGTACTATTTTGTAGTTCCCATATGGTGCAAACTATCAAACCTTGCTTTAACATCAAGTTGGTATCCATCACAATGAAAACTACTGATATTCCCATCGACAAGGCACTTCCAGTCACCACATACCTTCGGCCGCCGCTCGCGGGTCGGCATTCGACAATTTATTTCGCATTAGCGCCTTTTGTGCGGCCATTAGTGGCCCATAAACCCGGCCATATCCGAGGTACGCACGGATTTACATTAAAACGTGGAAATAAATATTTAAATCACATTTTTTTGTAATTGAGGGTACTAAAGCTATTTTGGAAATATAAATATTTATGGAAAATCAAGAAATCATAATCTATAACCAGTGCTCAATTTGACCAACTTCTGTATAATCTCTATCAAACATCAATTCGCATCTCACATCGCTATTCACTCTCACTTCGCTTAAGACGCTTTTTATTCGACACTTTGAATCGGGTTCAAGTGCGAAGCGAGCGTCGAAGTGACTTGGGAATTACCGTATAGAATGCCACTTCTTACGTCACCTCATACTTTATCTATCAAAATCTCTCCGTCAATTTAGTTCAACTCGCTGACACGCTCACAAGAGTGGCGCTAAGTGTAAATTCGAATTGTCAACCGAGTATTTAGAATGCCAATCAAGAAACTCACAGATTCAGATTCGAAGTTTAAAATGAGGTCTTACAGAATCACATGTAATTTTCTGTAAATAAAGAAGTTATCTCTGATTATAATAATGTCAAATACCGGTAAAGTGACAAATTAATCGTATCTCTGAATTCCGATTTGAATAAATTGAGTTTTATTCCCAAAATCCCCACCAAGGTCGTCTCATGAATTAAAAATTTTAGCCTTAATGTCTGACAGCCCTATGAGAGATTTATACAAGGTGTATATTTTATTATGCATGTGTCACAGCAATCACAAAAACATGAAAACATAACCTCGATTCGCGCGGGTAACAACGGTAATTTCCCGGTAATAGTCGTGTAATTTGTCCGCACGAATGTTTAAAGTAATGTAATAGCTTTGACACCCGGTTTCACTCACGTTTGATGCATATTTGATGGGATCTACCTACGCGTAATGTGACGGGGAGTATAATTATGACTGTTTAGTGTGCGTGAAACTTTTGAGACACCATTTTATCCTTTTACCACAGTGTTCAAAAGATGTTTGTATGAGTTAGTGACCACATGAAACTTGTTGTGTTAATGTTGGTCTTAATTCTGCATTCTCCGTTTTCGGTTGAGGGTTCGATTCCCATCCAGAGGCCTTACCACAATCTTTTCGGGCAATATCAAAGTAATATAACTGATATTTCGTACCATAACCTATAAAAATTGTATTGTAGTAGTTTTAATTCAAGCTTGAAACATTGACGATTCTAAAACATAATCGTTTTTGAGCTTGTGGTAAGACAAACATTTCAGTGATGTTTTGGGCTGTAAAGTACTATCTTTGATATTACAAAAGGTGTCATTTTGTTCTTAAGGTCAAGCTTTGCTTATTTTGCGGATAGATGGCGCTATGTTAAATAACCAACATCGCGGGCCGGACCTGCATGAAGCTAGCAGCGGACCATAGACAATGGCATACGCAAAGAGAGGCTTTTGTAAACAGTGGGTGAAGTTGGGCTTCCAATGGTGATTTTTTTATTTATGATTTGGGAACTATGTACTATTATTTCCTCGTAAAATTTGTACATTGACCAATATAATTCAAAGATCATAATTTCTTAAGATAACTTTGTATATAATATTACTCGTTTATAGCCAAGCATAGGTACCCAAAGGTAACTCTGGTAATATTGCTACCCTAAGGGGTAAATTATTTGAAAGTTGGCAACAACAATAACTCAGACCCGCACCCGGGTTGGCTTGATTGATGTGTGTGTGTGACTTTTATTACCGCCTGCGCGTTCATAGCCGTAACTTATTGCATAATTGTCTTGAATAAAAAAGTTTGAGACCCACTACTCAAGCATTCTTAATTACAGTTTAGCATAATCACAGATTTATGTTTGCATTGCTTTTTATGACTTTACGAGTGTTTATCTATGATTTTATTTAAGTTGAATTTATCAGTGGAAAAAAATATAATAGGATTTAAGGTCATACAATTATTCTCGGAAGTTAAAAAGGATTGAGGTGTGTACATATTTATATTATGATAGATAAAACTTATAGGTATTACTTGTAAGTAATTTAATGACAGAAAAAATACTAGAAATACTACAAGTATACTTGCAACAATTTGTGTATTGGTTGGAAACCGGAAACTAACTACTGTGAAAAATGTGATTGTGTCAAATATAATGTTCGGACGTGCCTCTGACTACACTACTTAGATATCCTCAAAGATCTAAGTCACTAGAGGTCTAAGGAAATATCTACCAAGCTTAAGGATTACAGTCGTGACCATGTTTGGTATGGAAACCGGAAAAAATGCTACGAGAATGAAAAAAAGGGGGTTAAAATAAAAAAATAGATATTCTCAAAGATCTAAGCCACTAGAGGTCTGAGGAGATTATCTACCAAGTCCGGGAATTAGAGTCGTGTTCATGTTTGTTTGTTTTTTTGTTTTGAAAACTGGAAAAAACTCCAAGAAAATGTAAAAAAGTTTAAAAACTGCATAACCACGTGAGGTATAAAAATAGTATGCTTCTTTATAGTGCAGTATATAGTTTGAATTCCACACTAACATAGCCTTATCTTGTGACCTCTCCTGGAGGTCAATGTCAGCTCGCCGTGATCCGGCTCCGGACGACATTTCTCAGGATTTAGCCCGTGACGTCACAATATGGCGGGTGTCAGTGCTAGTGTGATATATTCGTGTGATTTAGTAGGTACATGTTTCATAATCATTGTTTTAATAGTAGACTTTTTGTAACTTTTTTTATGTAATTTAAATATATATTTATAGTTCTCCTCATGGGTATTGATGACTAAGACCGACTAAGTAATCATAGTTTTTTATTATTATTATTATTATTATTTTTTATGTAAACAAAGCGTTTCAATTTTTAATAATTTTCGCATAATTAAGTGGAAACTTTTATTTACTCTCAATACGTACTTAAGGTTTCAAATGCAGTAGGCTTTTTATTAAAACCACACATTTACTTGTTTTTATAGATTACTTTGTATAAATATTAAAATACAAGCGTTTTTATAAAGCCAAGCATAAAAAAATGCTCTGAATCAAGATTTAATCTCTTTAGTTTCAAATATTTAAAATTGTGATCTAGATAAATCTAAAGATCAGTTCGTCAATACCAAATATAACGTACGTCATTTTTACAAAGATCGTCATTTACACTTTTTATCGTAAGGCTTTTGTAAAAAAGCCGTTTACGGGAAGGATTCCGCTCTGTATAATGAAGCGCAATAATCAGTAGCGGCAAGCGCTTCAAGCGATGCAAATGTAATGGGTGACAGATTAACATACTTCCGCTGTTTCAGGCAGCGACTGATTTAGTTTAGTTAATGTTTTATGGTGAGTGGTGAGCATCGATCGGGACCTGAATTTTACATCGCTGTAGTACTGTAGCAAGCTTATTTACGGACCAATTACCAGGGGCCTTACCACGAAGTCTTCTAGAACGATTCCGGAACGATTTCGTTTTAGAAACGTCATGACGTCACTAACTTCAATATAATTTGCATAGGTCATGGTAAGAAATAACAATGTAATATTAATTTTGGTAATGTAGGTATTATGAATTCGTGGTGAGGCCCCAGGGTTTGGAACTGGTTAATAAATTTGCAAAATTGGTATTAACCGGTATTTAGATAATAGCGTTTGGAGCGCAACCTCTTTCAAAACCCTCGAACTAAGATTAACCGGTTAAAGCGATCTTCGTTTGTTATCGTAAAAGCAGGCGCGTCGCGGAGGTCACTAATATGAAAAAGAACAAAATAATTTCGTTCTAACCGGTTAATTGAGCCATAACCTTTTGGATTTATCGTTTTTAAATGACTATTTGAATAGAGGTTACTGTAGAACGTAACCGAAAAGAAAAAGTAGGTATTTAGAGCGAAACCGGTTTGAAAAGTTTCCCGAAAAAAATGGCAATGCTCTTAAACGGTGAAGGAAAATATCGTGAGGAAACCGGCATGCCCTAGAATTAAAAATTCGGTTAGTGTTGCGGCGATGGGCTTGCAGCCTGTCACGTACGGAATACTAACCACTGCTAAATGTTGGCATGTGTCAAATGTTATGTTTGGACGTGCCTCTGACTCTCTTTAGATATTCTCAAAGATCTAAGCAATTAGAGATCTGAGGAGATATATACCGAGCCTGGAGATTATAGTTGTTTTTGTTGTTTTATTTACGGACGCGGTCCCTGTAGGTTTCTTGTTTATTCTAGACTTTTTACACAAGAGTTTACGTACTAGCTTCCGCCCACGGCTTCGCCCGCATGGTACATTGAAAAACAAAAAACAAATGTATCCCACGGGAACCGTATATTTTTGCGGAATAAAAAGAAGCGTATGTGCTATTTCATTTTTTATAATTATTTGTATTCAAGTAGGTATTCACAGAATTAACACCTTGATAAATTACGGAAAATAAAATATTAATATTTACTATTTTTGCCGGTTTTACACAACCGTTTAATAAATAAGTTTTAAAAATAACTTTAACATACCGAACCAATGTTTACTTAACCCCCCCCCCCCCCCCCCTCCACCCTTATCTACTGCAGCTAACCTCGTGCGAGTAGACAAAGGGTTAAATGGTGTAAATCATAATAATACCGGATCGAGCGCTATAAGTCACGATTTTTAACCCTTCTAATTCTTACTCGATGGTGTCCAAATAAAAGGTATTCCGACTGGCTACAGAAGAGGCGGTGCAGACTAGTCTGTATTATTTATTTGCCATGTAGCTATAAAGTTAAAATAATGTAGGTATTTTTGTTTATCTATAATGGCTAACCACCAGATGTTAAGGACTTGTTTGGATAATTTTGCTTACAAGCGTTTGACTGACGCATTTTCTAAGGAAACGCGTCAAAAGGCACGCTTGTGCACTATTCTCGAGCGTCTAAACGAGCCATAAGCATTGTAAATAGATATAACGTAACATCTGGGACCTTACCACAAACTTTTCGGACAATGGTAGTAATTCGGTTGTTTTGCAGACTAACTTAAAAAATGCTACCATAGGTACGATCTTATTTGGCTTACCTTAAAGACCAAATTAGCGTAACATTTTTGAATGACAGTTTTAAAAAGATCTAAAATTGACATAATCATTCTAATTTAATTAATTTTCCACCATTTTCACGTAGTTTTAGTCAATTTTTATTGAAGTAGTGTTACTCGTACTTCAAGCTTGAAACTTGACGTTTCTGAAGCATCATGGTTTCTAATAACTTGTGGTAAGACTCCTAGATGTCAAATACTTTAGTTTATATCTAAAGTATTAAAATTAAAAAATAGATAAGTACCTACTGCTAAAATACTCTAATCCATAACTGATGTTACCGGTAGGTACAATGTAGTCAATTGAAACGTCCTTTCTGACCACTCTGATCTATGTCAACCCTTTCGATTTCAGACACCCTACGCTAATTTATGCGTCCTGCGTCTGGCTACCCCCTACCGCAGCGCGATGCCTCGTAAATTCACCATACGAACAAATTGAAAGGAACCCATTGTTAGTAGTGGATATGAGTACTTTTTATGGGTTTTAACGGGATGTGATGACGGAACCCTAATTTTATTTATGGTGCTGACACGTGCTATTGTTCGTTTAAAGGTTTGGTTTTATTTTAAGAGGGTTATCATTAAATACGGTTTTATTTAGGCTTGAATTATCTCTGAGACTGTGGGGTCGTGATAAAAATTGAGAGTGAATTTGAATTTATTTATTGTTATTCTGGTTAAATATTCAAAGTTATTAGCTATTGTTAAGCTGCACTTTGTTACATTTGCACATACTTTTATTATTACCGGTTAACCTAGGCTATCCATTTCAATGCCTGATTAAATTTGACACAATAAGACGTAAATATTTATTTTCAATTGCCGCCATATTGTATTCTTTTGTAACCATTCCTGTGATCCAGATAAATCCAACAAAACCTCATTTTTCAAAATGTATCCAGCCGTTCGGGTTACAACGGCAGCCAAAACAACTCACATACATTCCGTATTCAATTTAATTCGTAAACCCCAGACACATAACACTCTTTTTTCACAGTAGGGTAAAAAAACCCACGTGTACCCATTCTTTACCCCATTTGCAATAAAAAACAAAAAAATGCGATTAACCTTTAAACTCATCAATTGTCTCTTCCCTCCCCTCATTACTAAAATCCCCCTCCCCCCGTGGTCACGTACCATTTAGTACCCTCGTTAGTCGATTCAATTTATTGTTATCAAATATGATGCAATGAAATGTGCAGTGATTACACTTTTCGTTGTGTTATTTAGATCAACAAATAAGTACGCGGCCCACCTGGTGATAAAACGTAAACTGTGGGTACTTGACAAGTGTTAATATGCATCCACATTTATTTCCGACTAGCTTCCGCCTGCGGCTTTGCGCGCGTGCTACCTTGAAAAACAAAAACGAATCTATCCGGGAACCGTACATTTTTCCGGATTAAAAAAAGGCTATGTGCCATCCCAGACTATAATCTATCTCTGTGCCAAATTCATCTAGATCCGTTCAGCCGTTTCAGCTTGAAAGAGTAACAAGCATCCATACTTACAAACTTTCAGGTTTGTAAGATTAGTAGGATTTGTTATTAGTAATTTCGTGTGTACTTGTGATTGAAAACTAAAGAAAGTTATTTTTTTTCATTTGTTATTAAATCTATGTTCAGAAGTTTTTAAATATAAGAAAAGGGGTACTTTCTACTGACAATTAGGGTATAATACCCCCTATGCCAATGGGCGCGGTGCATAATACAAAATGGGATGCAAATCGTGCGGCCCGACTAATTTATCCTCGCGTTAATTCCCACTGCTGGACAGAACGCCTTCCTCCACACAGGCTACTTTCATTGCGGTCTCAGGGATTCGCACCGTAGCAGATCATATTATTAAACCTTCACAAAATATTCAGCGAAACAAAAGCAGCGATGCGCTAGCAACTATCACGTGTGAAATTATAACTACTGTGGAAAACGTGCACATGTGCGAAATTTTATTTGGAGGTGCATTTGACTACTTTCCTTTTTTTAGATTTGAGCTGGGGATTACAGTCGTAATCATGTCCATTTCACATTATTTTAATATATAAACCCATGCTCTGTTTCTTAGCTTGATTGGGTAAAATAAAAATAAGCACAACGTTACAACAACACTGCAGTCAGCTCTGTTATTACTATTGAAACCTGCCCCTTTTAGGGGTATTTTTTAATAAACCTAGCCGCGTGAGAAACACTTTTCACAATGAAAGTTTTAATGCAGTGTCCTTAACGACAGTACGCCGCGTCGGTCGACCGCCCACACTCAGGCTCCACACGTAGATAATGAAATTTTCATATGAAATGGATATACATTCGATGCTGTGTCCAAACTTTGCCATTAAATTTAACCCATTATTTTTTATCGGTGAAGTAATGGTTTTATACCGCGCGGTCTCAGCGGCCCCAGCTGGGACCGACGGAGATAGGTTACCTACGATCTGATTGCGATTATGAGTTTTATTAAAAAATATACAGCAACTTGGTAATAATAGTTTAGTAAGAATCGCTATTTGCAAATTAATCCTATCGTACTAATATTTTATACGTGAAAGTTTGTTATTCTTTCACGCTGAAACGAAATTTGGATGAAATTTGGCACAGAGATAGATTATAGTCTAGAATACATAGGCTATTTTTTATCCCGAAAAAATGTACGGTTCCCGTGGGATAGATTGGTTTTTTTTCAAGGTACCACGTATGATTCTACTTATACCTATTATTAATATTTGAGTTGGCAACAGTATGTAATATGAGAATTATTTATTTTAAAAAAGTCAATGACGGCCTTAACCTATTTATTTCATCGAATACAGACTAAATATTGATGTTTGCTTAAAAAAGTGCTAAGGCTTTTGTCTATGTCTTTATGATAATTTAGGGCAAAATGTTATTAAAAAGGACACAAAAACTGAACCAAACTGAACAAAATGATGTCAGATTTGATAAACTCGTGAAAACGTCAAAACTAGTGTTAACCCTCCGTTTGCACGTGTAGTCAGGACACAGTCAGCGTTGGACAAAAAATGACACAACTTCATTTACTGGCGTTAATTGATTCTGCGTGCCGGCATCACCATTTTACGAGGCTCGTAAAATGGCTTTATCTATTAAAAAGCTTTGGTCTTTTACATGGCGAACGTAACTTGACATCCGCACTAAAAGGTGTTCCAAAATCATTAAATTACGCGTAAACTTTTATTTTGCGCACTATATCAAGTTTGTATTGGCTCTGTATTCATTATATGGAATCATGCTTTAAATCCCCACCAATCAAACTTCAATTGTGGGGAAAATATTCTTATTGGTGGCAATTCTGTTGTTTCACGGACTAACTAAAAAATGCTGAAATATGCACGATCTTATTTTGGTCACGCCAAAGACCACCATTTAAAATTATGGTTCTTAATTTTACTAAATTGACGTACGATCGGCAAGTTTTAGCTTATTATTAGAAGCCATGTCATTTGATGTTGACTAAAGCTACGGATATAATGATGGAAAATTAATTCAATTTAGACCAAAATGTCAATTTTAGGTTCATTTTTAAATTTGTCATTTAGAATGCTAATTTTGTCTTTCTGGGGAACACAATAAAATCGTAACCAACAAAATAATGTTTATGTCTGCAAAACAAACTAATAACTACCATTATCTCCTCTAATGAGTATGGATATTAAAGGTTGTTTCCCCAAATCCCCGCTACTTATCCCACGAAGCAGTGGGGACTTTATGCAATAGATCCGAAATGCATCTGCTAATGGATCGTGTGTTTGCGCATACTTTTTGCAGGGGACACTCTCGTTTGTTTTACCGATTTTGGCTCTAATAGGATTGGACGTGAAAAGTCTGTTATAAAGCTTTGCGTTTTCAATTTAATTTTATACCTTATCACAACGGTTCAAAGTTTAATCTTAATTGTACATGTCTCTGGGTCTTAACTGGAATCTATTGGCACTTTTAATTGAACAATTCGGTGCGTACTGGTTTTGCTGTTTCTATATTCATGGAATTTTTTGGAACACGTTTTTTGTTGTCATAAAGGCTTAAAAATGATTGGCATAGGTTATAAACATTTCTTATGTCAAGTGATAGGTTAATTTTAGAATCCAAAAAATTCTGTACATTTTTTGCCTATTCTTAGGTACTATAGACACGTGCAACTTTCATTTACCATAACTCTAAAGTTAAAATTAAAATGTTTAGTTAAAAAGTCAAATAATTTTGATCCCATCCCAATCTACCTACCAATGTCCGTACATTAAAATAAAACAATTGAAGATGTCCCCCATGTGCTATTTGCATATTGGAGTCGGCGGGGTCTTTTGGGGAGCTAATTGTGTGGGGAACTATCGTTTTAGATTAACATTGTCACATCACCTTCCTTTTGATGAGATGAAAGAAAAAAAAGTACTTTTAATCTTCTATTATTTTAAATCATTTAATACTAAAAAAGTTTACAAATAAATAAATAAACATTAACACGACAGTAATTCTCAGGCTTGGTAGATACTCCTCAGATCTCTAGTTAGTAAGATTTTTAAGGATATTATTATCTAAAGAGGGGTAGTCAAAGATATTTCTATACACAGGTTTAATTTATAATATGTACATTTCAACAGAGTTACTTTTGTATGTTATTTGTATGAATGAATGAATTATATAATTAATTAATGAACGGGTGGATGGATGGATGAATGGACACTTTTCACTGAGTTATAAGATTGTGTAAGCCTACAGTAAGTAAAATAAAAAAATCGATCAAATGATACAAAAAAAATCAGATATAGATTTATTTCATAGATAACATTTATTTATAAGGCAATTCGGACTACTTTCCCGCGATCCTTTTGCGAAACTTTTTATTGCGTCCGTACACATCCGGACTCGGCTTAACTAGATCCGGACAAATCACCGTCTGCAGTCCGCTTGCGGTGACGAAAAAGTTTATTATTAGTGGAAGTTTTCGGTGACCCCCATTTGGGGGTAAAGTATTTGGGTCGAAGTGTTTATTAGATGGCGCCACAGATTATGTTAGAGGCGAGATTTTATTGCAGTAGCTTACAAATATATTACTGTATTTGTAGGGTTAAGTTATTGCTGGAAGAATTTATTAGGAAATGCGAAAACTTTGTTCGTTTATATCTTTGTAACGGCTGAACGGATTTAGACGAACTTTGTTATAAACGTAGATTATTATACTGGATTATCAAATAGGTTATTTTTATACCGAAAAAAGCTCAGAAAAGAATAAAAAGTTCGGGGGTATGTTTTAAAATTGTAAAACTATAACAAAAAGTCTTTTGTAAAACTTAAGAAAAAAAAAAAAATGATGTAAAATACTCCATTTTAATGGGGGTCAAAAAGGTCAATAGTCAATAGTCAATAGTCATTTTTATTTGGTAAACGATGCACTAAACACCCTGTATATATATATTTTTTGTTTTTCTATTGAAATTGCGTGTGATTGTACCTATGCAAAGCCTTATTAATATTCTGATCACAAAGGCAGCAGGTCATAAAGCATGGCTTATAATTGAATCTGCCATTAAATCGGTCCCAAGGGCCATTGGGGCCAATGACTGACCTTTGGGTCCCTAGCCTTTGTCTTATCTATTCCCTTCATTTATTATTCGGGATGTTTATCTGATCTTGCGGTTGTTTTTAATTTAATATTCAGATATTCAATTCGGCTATTTTGTAAAACATTTTCTTTTTTAGTATATAATAATTTATATGGAGAAAGAGTGCAAAGTTTTCAGCTATGAGCTTGCAACCTGTCACGTATGGAATACTAACCACTGTGAAAAATGTGGGCATGTGCCAAATGTAATTTTTGGACGTACCTCTGACTACCCTCTTTAGGTATTCTCAAAAAGTAACTAGAGATCTGAGGAGATATCTACCGAGCCTAAGGTAGGATGTATGTTTTGGAAAGTTAATGGATTTTGATATCGTTTCCCGCATTTTATTATGACGTTAATAACGTTAATAAGATAATAATATCCCCATAAACGTAATGCCAGTCCCATTCAGTAAAATAAACATTAGAATTCAGTGGTCGGAATACTTTCCGCAATATTTACAGAACTGTTCAGGCTAACTATTATACGCGCCCGTCGAAGCGTCTACCACGAAGTACAGAAAAAGCAGTGAAAAGGGAGCTTTTTATTTTTTATTAGTGCACTGTACTAAAGTCGATTGATCTTTATGTACTTTTTGATTATAGGATACAATATTCAATGAATCGCGTGTCATTATGATAATGATATTTAATTATTAAAGTGAATATTATTTATAATAAGTAATTATAATTATATATCTTATCACCCGTCATTATCATAATGACGGGTGATTTAAAGCACTTCACTTTAGTAATTATCATTATTGACAGAGATAATTAGTAACAAAAAAAGCATACAATAATAAAAAAATGCTCATCCGAAGCGGGGATGGGCTTGCAACCTGTCATACGGAATAATTATTGTGAAAAATGTTGGCATGTGCCAAGTGTAATGTTTCAACGTGCCCTGATTACCCCTTTATAGGTAGCAAAAGATCTGAGATGTCTTCCAAACCTGAAGATCGAGATCAGATTTGTTTTTTTTAACTACTTATAAACGCTGTAACTACCTACTAACAAAAACCTACATACATTTATATGGAACTTAGTAAATTAGTTTTTACAGAGCAGTGGGCGTCAACCTTTATCTGAAAAAGTTCGACGGCAGAGTTTTTCAGCTTTATGTTGATCCTTTACGTTTAGTGCATTCAATGAGTGAATGAACGAACGAATGGCTGAGCCACTCCTCGGTACTTAATAGCTTAGCGTTTGATCACCGTCCAGTGCTTGAAGTGGATTGGTTTATACTCTATACTATAGAGTAAGCGTAGCACCAGTTTTAGTGCGTGAAAGGAGACTGAAGAGGTTTTGTTGAGAATAAAAATACCAGTTAAGTACTCGTAATGATGAATAATTTTTATAATTTGTCCTTTGGCCAAACAAACCGTAATTTTTGGGTTCGACCTGGACAAATATTTCAGATTATATTTATATTTTTTCATTATTTCGAAGCCGATTGAAAATAGCTCCAAACCTTTGACCAAGACACCAAAACTTTTTAAGGTTATTGAAAAAAATAATTATCCATAAGTACTAATATTATTATGTAAATGCAAATGTAACTTTGTTTGTGTATTTGTTACTTTTTCACGACTAAATAGCTGAACGGATCGTAATGAAATTTGACGAGGAGATAGATTATATCCTGGAGACGTACATATGTAATCTTTTATCTCAAAAAATAATCTTGAAGACACTGAAATAGGGGTTGAAATTTTGTGACCGCCTCATTTTACACTCTATAGAAATTTCCCAATTAACCGATGTCAAAATTTTCATAATCAATGATATTTAATTGTATTAGTGATGTAAATGATGTAAATGTTGTATTGATGGTTTTTTGCGGACAAAGTCGCGGATAAGAGTTAGTTACGAATAATATCAATGGTTTTATTTGTTCTTTTACTTTTTTCCAATTCAAAAACACCTTATGATAATTCCATTTACAGCGATGTATAGAACCGAAATAAAGCGATGTAAATATCTATATAATATGTGAAGCGCTTGAAGCGGAAAATATATTTGTGAAAGTAACATAAAGGTAGGAGCACCACGCAGGTCGTTCACCCCACGCCTGGGCGCACTCAGGGTGTTTGAAAAGGGGCAATTCCAATCACAAGGAGCTTTCGAACTTTATCAAAATTGTTAGAGGTATTCCATTTATCGAGTTATTTATGGGGTTTTTATATTCAGTTGTTGTCTTATACAATCTATAAATCATTTAATTTATCTTAAAAATAATAACTCTGCAAGGATATTTGAGTAATTTAACAGTAATCAAGATACGTTAAATTTAAAATAGCTATCTTAATATAATATACTTCTTCTGTAAGTACGTGTGTTTGTCACATGCCTCCTCCCAAGCGGCTGGACCGATTTGGATGAAATTTTATATGTATATTTCAAAGGCTTCCAGGATGGTTTAAAAATACAATTGGATCCTGTAAGTAGCGCTGCTGTCTGTATATCACCAAAGTTGATTTTAAAATTTAAAAAATGTAATAGCTCATAATGTGGCCGGGCTAGGCCGGGATTCCGGGCAGGACGACGTCTGGTACGCTAGTATATAAAATGCTACACACTATAATTATATTTTTACTAAGATTTTTATTGTTTTTATATTGCCGTACAAGTTATTGCTTTAGTTAGAAGTTATTACTTAAATATCCTAACAAAAGATTCCATAAAATAGTATGCCCCAAATTGTTATTCGATAACTTTGTTTAAGTTTAAAAAAAAAACATAGGATGTTGATTCAAAAGTTTCGCAATTTTACTTGAGATAAGTAACTGTAGCGGTAATTTAACAACTTAATAACTTTGACCCTTTATAGTGTCCAATTAGGGGGGGACAGTCACCTCAATACATCCCTGTACAACCTTGTAACCCGATCACTTATTACTGAATCAGGACAATGCTGTCTTTGAGGCTTTCATCCTTACTGATATTACATTTTATTTCTTCTTATAATGTAAGATTTGTCTTATTGAGAGGAAATTTATTGAAGGTAAGATCTTTTGCAGAATCGCGGTAGACTTATATAAAAAATATCTTAAAATTTTTAGACAAGACATAGATGATTGTTTTAATTTATGATTCATTTAACATTTTGGTTAAATGGTACTTAAATGGGGGGTAGTCAGAGGCATGCCCAAAGAATTTATGTAACTAACTACGTTAGTTAGTATTGGCTATTATCGTTTTGTTAAACATTGTAGTTAATCTTTCTACCTAATCCCATATTCGCTCAGCGAAATGATTAATAAAGATTAAAAAAAATTGTAGTTAGAGAATGTTTTAAAGGGGTAGAGGTATGTCCAAACGATGTCCATATTTCAAAAGTATTGGATCTCAATCTATCACTTACAAAAAAAATATTACTTTGTGAAATGTGTGTATTCGCTAAATCTAGTGTCTGGACATGCTTCTGACTACCCTCGTAAGATAAAATATTATCAGAAGTTTATTATGATTATATGATCACGACTGTAATCCCTGGGCTCGGGAGATATCTTCCTCAGATCTTTAGTTACTTAGATCTTTGAGGATATCTAAAGGGGGTAGTCAGAGGCACGTCCAAACATGACATTTGGTACATGCCCACATTTTGCACAGTAGTTAGTATTCCGTACGTGACAGGTTGCAAGCCCATCGCCGCTTATAAGAATACTAACATATGACACACCTTTCGAATTTTTGGTTCTACGGTAGGCCGGTTTCCTCACGATGTTTTCCTTCACCGTTTAAGAGCACTGGCATTACGCACATAAATTTTTCGAATGGTAAAACTCATTGGTGCACGACCAGGTTTGAACCCACGACCTTCGGATCGTGAGGCCGGGGTGCTACCACTGCACCACCAGCGCTCTCCAAGCGCGATTATCAACCTACCAGTAAATCCGTGATTTAACAGCTAAGCAGATTAAAAGCTGGACAGATTAACTTACGTGTGCATTAAGTACTCTCGCACAGAGACAACAGCCTCATTAGCAACTTTGTTCATAATTGTATGAACATTTTAGCAACTTTGCTCAGCATATTATGAACACTTTAATCCCGGGATCCTGAACTCAAATCCGGGATTATTTAAGGGTAATTTAATTAATTTCGCCCGCAAATGGTAAGCTTGATTTGTTATATTGAATTATTTATTATTATAAAAATCAAAGTCCTCACTGACAGCCTAAACCGCTGGTTATAGAGACTTGAAAGGAGGGTATGTTTGTTTTTATCCGTAGAAGTACATTAAGAAATAATTTTTCAAAATTCAACCTCTTGGAGGTGCAGCAGGAGGTTTAAGTTTGTATGAAAAAACATTACAGATTATAGTGAATAATGATAACAAAATTTCACACTAACTCATTGTTTTCAAGGTAGTCAAAATCACGTCCTATACTTGTTAACGTTGTACACAACTGGGAATAGAACCCACATTACTCATTGTTTAATGCCCACTATGCCACGATCTCTTCCTAAAAAAAATAGATTTTTCATAAAATAAGTTTCACATAAGTTTTACAACATTAAAACCTTTCTGGTCTCGCTCTGTTTATTTTAGGACTTTAGGCCTCTTTTATAGACCTCCATCATGGCCTTACTCATACAAACTTATATATATCTATATCTATATAAGAGCTTGACCTGACTGACTGATTGATCATCGCCGAGCCGAAACCGCTGAAGCTAGAAAGCTGAAATTTGGAAGGTGGCTTCCTTTTATAACAAAACCACCCACTAAGGCGGGATTTTTGGAAATTCCACCTCTAAGGGGGTGAAAAAGGGTGAAAACGTTAGTATAAAACTTTTTAACGCGTGGAGCGATTTTCATGAAACTTTATTTGTGCACTGTAAATGCAAAATAAATGGACACGTATTTCAGGATTTTTCAATATAATGTTCAAAAAGGGGTCAAATGTGAGGTCAATGTTTGTATGGGAACTTTTTGACGGGTGGTGCGATTGGTGTGAAACTTTGTTTGTGTACTGTAAATGCAAAATGAATGGACACGTATTACTGGATATTCCAAAATAACCCTCTAAAAAGGGTGAAAGGGGGGGGGGTCAAAGTTATTTATGGAATTTTTTTATTAGTGTGATTTGTTTAAAACTCAGTTTAGATACTTTAAGTGAACGAAGTCGCGAGCGGGACAGCTAGTATATATATATCATACAAAGTTTCTATACACCACATAAACTGTACAAAGCGATTCGCTCGTCCCCCGGCGTAGACCTCCCGTAGCTCGTAGCGTCTCGTAGCTCGTAGCATCTCGTAGCGCGTCCTAGGACCTATAAAACTTTTAGCTAAAAATACTCACTATAGAGTTTCACTTTAGCGGTGGGGTTCCGTGGATATTTAGATGTGCTTTTAATAAATGTTTATTCTTTTAAAATATTTATATAAGCTACTTAATTTAGTACGATATATTATTATTTCAGTGACATTATTTAAAAAAGTTTGTTTTACTGACAAGTAAAAATATTACGGGTTGAGTGTATAAAGTAAAATTATTACATTAAAAAACGAAAAAAAAATTACGTGTTACTAAAACTTGAACTATATTTCATACAGAACCCCCGTGCTAGACACAGTATAAACACGCCTTAGCAGTGTCGCAACTCACTGCATCCCAGCGGGCGAGCCTTACAAATGTACAAGAAATTATCTCGAACAAGAAAATAAAGTTGTTTGTTTGTTTGTTGCACTTTTTGTTTAGAAACACCATTGCTGCCAGTATTATTTTAGTATAAATATGTAATAAGTATAATGTAATATAATGTAATAAGTTAGCAAGAGGATTTCATTTCTATTCACATTTCAAGCTTGAAGTAAGACTACTTCAATACAGTTTTTATAGGTATTTTTTTTAAAATTATTTATAAACTAGCTTCCACCCGCAGCTTTGTCCGCGTGGTACCTTTGAAAACCAAAACGATTCTATCCCGCAGGAACCGTATATTTTTCCTAGATTAAAAGTAGCCTATGTACTATTTCAGGTTATAATCTATTTCTCTGCCAAATTCCATCCAGATCTGTTAAGCCGTTTTAGCGTGAAAAAGTAACAAACCATAGATCCATACATACAAATTTTCACGTTAACGTAGGAAAGGATAACTTTCATAAACTCAGATCATTAAGAAGAATATTAATGCAGATTTTAACCTTAAAAAAATGAAAGTGGCATTCGCAGTACGAAGCTATAATTGGTCGATTTTTGTTCAAATACGAATCGTCAATAATTCGCTGCAAGCGCTGTCCAAATATTAACTCAAGTTAACGAGGCAGCTTCTGCTCCTCAAAAAACTACTCTATTCAAAGTAAGCTAGAGTGTGGTTTTCTTTGGGCTGTGTCCTAATTATTTTGTTTAAATATTTGCCAATTAAGGTACTGCGAAATGGGGGCTTAAGGTGTAGTCTAGTAGTTTACTGTTTGATTTTGATTGTTTGGTTTGGTCTTTATTTTACAGAAAAAAACGGAAACAAACTTTGTCCTCTTTTAATCTTCTTGGGGATTTCTCATTAAGTTCTTAATCAGTTAATCAGTCAGTTATATGTTTATTAATTATTATAAAAATCAATGTCATGGGGCCTTACCATAAGCTCTTACAAACTATTTTAGAAACGTCACATTTCAAGCTCGAAGAAACACTGCTAATTTTGAAGGGTGGTACGGAACATCAAAGTAATATTACTTTAATATTGCTCGAAAAGCGTGTAGTAAGGCCCCTGACCGACACACTCACTAACTGACATTATATACAACGCACAGTTTAAACCGCTGGTCGTACAGACTTGAAATTTGTAGCATGTCTCTGTCTTGGATTGTGAAAGTGTACTAAGGGATTTTTTAAATTCAACCTCTACGAGGTGCAGCGAGAGGTTGAAGTCACGGAGACTTCTTGTATATAATAAGATGAGAAATATTAATTCGCGATACGATAAACAATTAACCCAAACCCACATAACTGTCGGGAACCCGTACTCAACTGGTTATTGGAAAGTTTAAGGGTTTCCAAAGTGGATAACAATGCTCAGTTAGCAAATTGATAACCAATTGGGATAAATTAAATGACAAAACTCACCTTTGCGGCCAGTTAGTTTTAGGATACTGGGTTCGATTACTGATCGCAGCGTGTTTTTTCGGCTTGAGAGATACTAAATACTTTAGAAAAAGTATTAGAAAAGGCTTATAAATTGCTAGTAGATTTTACTGTTTTTTTTTGTTAAGGTTTAAGGCGATCGCCCACGAGCTACTTTTTGTAGCGATGCAGTCGCGATGCTGTTGCACTTAGCATCGATACAGTCGCGAAGTCATAACATTATATAAGCTTTTATCACTTTTTGTAGCGATGCTGTCGCGCGTTTAGCAAACGCGCGACTGCATCGCTACAAAAAGTAGCTCGTGGGCGAGCGGCCTTAGTTAAAAATCTTCTCAATATGCTTTCTTTTTCGATTATTTTGATGAATAAATAGGTAACCACTAAAACTTGCTTAAGAACACTAACTAGTATTTATTACTTAATTTAAAAAAATAAACTGTAAGTAATTGAAAATAGCTTCTTACAGGTGCCATATTTGATATTTTAACATTCTAAATAGCTTATGGAACTCTTGTAATCTAAACGAATCTAACGACACTTTATTTATCAAAATCTATCCAGGCATTTCGGCTTCATCGCCAACCAAAGAAACTCGCATACATACACCACAAACACCTACCTTCGCAGTCGGGTAAAAAACATTGCTCTTTCCAGAACTTTCTTCATGGTTTTAATTAAGAAACTTCCCAAGTGCTCCTCATATTAAAACCTCTAAAAGTGCAGTAAAAGAATGTCTCAAGTGGAGTCATCCCACAGACTATATTCACAAACGTCAAATTTACTAGCGCGTTAAGGCGCGGCAGCTAGCTAGTGGCCAGCGGCATACTGCCCGTTGCATGAAAAGTCTAAGTTTTATCCCTTCGAATTGTAATAATTTGAAATAATAATTTGTGTTAAATTTAAATAATAAAAGTGAAACACACATTTTATTTATAAGTAAATTATCTACCCGTTGGTGTAAAAAAAATATGAAAATGACCTCAACTTTAGAAGGAGAAGCAGTTTTTGTTTATTTTTTAAGGTTTTTTCGAAAATTAATACTAAAGTTAGTACGACGTTTAAACAAAATTTCAAACTCAGACTTTAGAGATAAATTATTGATTATTTTCAGTGACCTTTCAGTTATTTTCCACTACCCTTATTTACCGAGGGTAAAGCATCTGAAAAACAGCAAAACTCCGCGATCAGCTGACCACCGCGCCTTAAGTTAACTTCTTATTACCAGAGTTACTGCCACTGTTAATACTATGCCTCGATATGGGGTCATTACACATGTGGGACGATTCGACATAATTTGATAATTTACCGTTATTTTACCTTTTTTATCCTTGACTAGCTGTCCCGCCAGCGACTTCGTTCACTTAAAGTATCTAAACTAAGTTTCAAACACATCACACAACTCATAAAAATCCCATACTAACTTTGACACCCCATTTGACCCCTTTATGAAGGTTATATTGAAAAATCCTGAAACAAATGTCCATTTGTTTTGCATTTAGAGTACACAAACAAAGTTTCAGACCAATCGCACGACCCGTTAAAAAGTTCTCATACAAACATTGACCCCACATTTGACCCCTTTTTGAAGATTATATTGAAAAATCCTGAAATACGTGTCTATTCATTTTGCATTTACAGTACACAAACAAAGTTTCAAACCAATCGCACCACCTGTTAAAAAGTTCCAATACAAACATTGACCCCACATTTGACCCCTTTTTGAAGGTTATATTGAAAAAACTTGAAACACGTGTCCGTTCATTTTGCATTTACAGTGTACAATCAAAGTTTCATGAAAATCGCTCCACGCGATAAAAAGTTTCATACAAACGTTTTCACCCTTTTTCACCCCCTTAAAGGTGGAATTTCCAAAAACCCCGCCTTAGTGGGTGGTTTTGTTATAAAAGGAAATCACCTTCCAAATTTCAGCTTTCTAGCTTCAGTGGTTTCGGCTCGGCGATGATCAATCAGTCAGTCAGTCAGGTTAAGCTCTTATATAGATATAGATTTTAGAGCTCGTCTTTCAAATTAATCTCCACAACGGCTCATCCAAATCAAACGCAATTTTCACTTATGTTAATGTTACTATAATTGGATTGAAACTTAAGTTTTGTTTTATTGAGATCAGTTGACAAATAAAAAGGATATGATAATTTTACTTATTCAAAGTAGGTACTCATAAAAGTAAACTTACGCGTATGAAGTCGCGGGTTCAGCTAGTATTTAATAAGAGCGATGTTAGTGCTTACCTATTTAATCAAAATAAATTGTTGTGTCTAATGTTTATTTTCAAACAATAGTTTGAGCTTTAATAACTATTAAAAATGATAAATCATTTATATAATTTTTAATATCTACTAAATGTTAATTTTCAGTTTTATTAACAAGATCTTGGACATTATTTTGGATTATTTTAATATGAAACGTTTTACAGCCGATTTCAAATCTCAAAGTATAATTTGAAAGTTTAACGAGGCCCTAACATTTTTATACGCCATATCCTGGCTCTAACTAAATTGGCGTCTCACAGTAAATACGGCTAAGGCTTATAGTCTCGGAGCTAGTCTCATTTTTTACGTCATGCTGTCTCAGGCAAGTAGGAAAAGTTCAGTCGATTACTTTTGAATGAAAGCTTAAAATTCTTTTTAATATTACTTTTATTTTCAAACAGGGCATATTCATTCAAATATTTAAAAATTGTTACTCCTTATACTGTCGCCGGTTCCTTCAAGCTTGTGTGGGAAAATATTAGAATAGAATCGAAATCTTTTATATACTTACGTCACATTACAGATGTAATTTACTATATTATAAAGCGTTGCTATAGTGACAGTAAAACCGGAACCATTCTGTATTAGCTGGACTAGTATACGTATGCATGCATCTGATTTTCAATGGCACCTTAATATTACTACATTATCTTATAATAAATTAATATTTAATACTTTACTCGACTACCATTATGTTCTCTTCATCTATCAATGTACATAAAATAAAGCTGGCAACGTCACCTTGTTAGGTTTGTTTTGAACTTCAAGTATGATGTAAGAAAGCTATCGTCAGCTCTCAATCTATTATACTCAGAGACACAATCGTAAACCTACTACGAGTGTGTAACATTGTGTGGGATTGTGATTTTAATGGCTTTTCTTGATGTGTGGTGGAGCCAGATTACATTAAAATTGGTTAAGTAATATTTAGTAATGAACCTTTCAAAGCTTCCTTAAGCAATGTTTATTCTTCTTCTTCAATTATGGCATTGTCTCTTCGAGGACAATTTTGCCAGTGTCAAGTGTATTTATTTATAAGTATTGTCAACGTCACAGAGTCATAGTCAAGTTGTCAAGTCAATTTTAAACAAAAGATGGCTGTTTTGCAAGGTCAATAATACCTGCGTGGTGGTGTAGTGGTAGCACCCCTACCTCACGATCCGAAGGTCGTGGGTTCAAACCTGGTCGTGCACCAATGAGTTTTTCCATTCGAAAAATTTATGTGCGCAATGCCAGTGCTCTTAAACGGTGAAGGAAAACATCGTGAGGAAACCGGCATACCCTAGAACTAAAAATTCGAAGGTATGTGTCATTGGTTAGTATTCTTATAAGCGGCGATGGGCTTGCAACCTGTCACGTACGGAATACTAACTATTGTGCAAAATGTGGGCATGTACCAAATGTCATGTTTGGACTTGCCTCTGACTACCCTCTTTAGATATCCTCAAAGATCTAAGAAACTAAAGATCTGAGGAGATATCTACCGAGCCTGGGGATTACAGTCGTGATCATATTTTTTTTTTTTTTTTTTTTATTTATTTAATAATACCTGACTGACATCAGTCATAGTACAGACACCGTCAGTAAAGGCGTCAGTAGGGCGTCTACTTCGCAAAACGTCAACGATTATAATGGGAAGGACACGTTTGTCTTGACAAATTCAAATTATATACTACTAACTTCAGCTCTCGGCGTCGCCCGCAAAGTACCTACATAAAATATATAGCCTATGTTTATTCTGAAAGTTCATTCTACACATTGGTCAAAGAATTTTTCAAATCGGTCTAGTACTTTTGGAGCCTATTCAATGCAAACATACAATCAAATATTTCCTCTTTATAATTATTAGTATAGATGTGAACAAAATGAATACTGTATTTACTATAGCATACAGCTTTATAGAGTGACGACCCTTTTTGTTGTCATAATTATACTTTTAATTAAATTTCAGATTGTATTATTTTTCGTTTCTATACTTGTGTCACACCAAAACTTCTTTGTTTTGATTTGAAATTATCGTATAATCTGTAAGTGGTGCTAAAATGTAATGTCAGTCGTTCGATGCAACTTAAAATAGACTTTCCTCGATTCTCGTGCCGATATTTCGGTAAACGTATTCTAGAGTAACCTCCCAGTACCGTTAGAATTTTATATATAATTCGATTATAGAAAAACGTTCCGCCAAGAGAGGGAAAGACTCAAAATAAAAAGACTGTTATTGGCTTCGTCTGTGTATGTCACGTATCTACGTGATGCACTTCTCACTCCACGGCCTCACGTGACCTACACGTGAAGTGAACGTGATCTTTGAATATCGTTTTATGCCGTACGATAAACTTAGCTCTTTATTTTGACTGCCCTCACAGCTCCGTTGGTAGATTTGCCTTCTGTGTTGTAGGTTGTGGGTTTGATTCTCATCCAGGAATATAAATTGTGGAACGAACATAAGTTTTACCTGAGTTCGGGTATAGTTGATTGAACGAGCGAAGCGAGCAAAAATCTCAGTGGCAAGTAGAACGCTTTGGAGTTGTATGTTTGTGTATATTTCATTATATTATTCTCCTTCTTCGCTTCGCATTCGGGTAAAAATGATTTTTATTTATTATTTCATCGCTATTGAAATCAAATTCTCCGCAACAAACTAAAGGTTTATTTCCACTAGTTGTGTTGTAGTTCTGTACTAGCTAAAGGCTGCGCCCCACAATCCGTGGACCACAAAGACATTGTTCCAGACGCCGCGCTGTGATTGATAGTCGGGTAAGGAGTTGCTAACTCGGATTCTTACAGCAGTAACATAAAATAAATACTCGGGTGTTACAGTGTTGCTAGCTACGAGTATAACTATCAATATTACTAGTATTTATTGCAGAAATTAAAAGACCCAATTGAACGTAGCTGAAAATATTTTTTTATGCTGCCGTATTAGATTTTTCGACATTTTGTATATTTTGATGAATAAAATCCAAATATTTAAGATGTTTTTTTTATATCAAAGTGGTATTTTAGTATTGAAGCATGACTTAACCTCTCGTGTGTTTAAGCTCGGATCCTGGTTACTACCGTCGTCTGCTTAGACACGGATCCGCGAAAAAAGACGCCTGTTGGTTTTTACTGAATATTAAACTGTATAACTATGTTTTAAGGTTTCTTTTTATTTTGGCACATCTTACTGAACGAATTAACAATATACAATGATTTCTCAATAAATCCATTCGAAAAAATCACTTCTAGACAGATTTGAAGTTTCGATTTGAAAAATAGAAGCCGGGCAGACGTGGGGGTCGCTACTTTCGCTGCTTAAACACATCAGAGGTTAAGTAAAAAAACACAAAAAATCTGTTCCTATAAAAAAAGATTGCATAGTCTTTTTTTTTCAACACTAATCACTAAGGAACCCCCAACTCATCAAAATTCTAATCAACTAAGACAGAACCATTTAGCGGAACTCAACATTTAATCTAAAACCGCATCTATCACTATTCACACAGAGCCTTATTTACAGTGCTCTAAACATACCAAAAACTGCAAACGATAATTAATTAAAATTCGTTGTTATGTCTCGGTTAATAAAATTCAAAATGGCAAAACAAAACCACCTTAACCTCGGCAAGTGATTGTTAGTGAATATTAAAGTTTGGACGTATAACAATAGAGTTGAATATGTTTTAGCAAAAGTACTGTGAAACTATTCGATGCAATTAATTTAGCTTTCGGAACTGCGGTAATTAATTTGCTTTGTTTATAAACAAACCGGCTTTCGGGTTAATATTCGTTCTATTCGAACTTTATGACATTTTTTCTGTTATTTTCGAATACAATTACTTCTGATACCATTTGCGGATATTATTTAAGGCAAAAATGTTCCATTTATAAAAAACTATCAATGCTTACATACAAAAATGCTTCAAATTATTTCCGTCCTTTTTTTTAAATACTGCTCATCATCGTATTCAAAAACCCATTTTCATACAAAAAAGTCGTTTTAGATATTACATATTTTTTTCTGGAATATTTTTAAATTAATTTCGCTCATGCGATTTTATTCGTTTCAAAGCGAATTTATTCGAAAAGCAGTTTTGAATAAAGAACTACGAGTATCTCTAAACGTTTGTCCTTTTCTCGAAAAAGATATAAAACATTCCAAATTCAAAAGCATTCGAAATTTGAAACCAGCAAACATTCCAAGCTATTGTAACATTCTGCTGAATATCGAAGTTGGCTCCTACCGCAATACGCGCTACAACTTGCGGATATTGAAATATGTCGGATTATCCGCGGATACAGGGAAATACTCGTATCCGCGCCTCGTTTGAATATTTCAAAGTTCTATACAACTTTTAAGATAAGGTGTATACCTTGTTCAAATGGAAAATATATGTGAGATGGTGCGAGTGAAAGAGAATATCGAGTACACTATATCTCTTGGTCACTCTTGGATTTCTCGCTTTAACGTTTTATTTGTGTGCTGATTATTAAATCCATAGTCAACACGGCAAAGCTGAGTTTTGAACGCACAATTGTCATGAAGCATGCTTAGATATCCAGTTTAAATAAAAAAAAGATGTACTTATATGATTAAATTTTTTAAAATAAAGATAGCAACGGTACTTTATACATCATAGACAATTTGGTCCTTGGACGTAATACTAACTGGACGTTTTGCTATTTACACTATCAATCGTAAAGCGTCTTTTTCCGTTCGTAATGTTAGCCTAATGCTCTAAGAACGTCCTACGTCCAAATATTTCGCAACCATAATTTGCTTAACCTAGTTAATCTTTAATCACTGGTGCCAGTAATTCAAACACAGACACTTACCATAAATACCATGCTATTACCATCATTACCTACTTGCAATTCAATCAGGGTTATAGAGTGGTTATTAACTGCAACTGTCACATTGCAACATTAGCAGCTGGTAACACCATTACTAGGTACTTGGAAATACCTAGCATTGTCACTTAATTAATTAATAACTGCACTGATTGTATTGGCCGAGTGTTGCAGTATATTGAAAGTTGTCCATTTTTTGAAATTATGTGTGAAATTATATGCTTAATTGTGTAACCGTATAATTTCAATAAAATAACTTTATTTTTTCAATTAAACCTACACATAAAAGAAAAACTCATTTATTTAAAACAACATATTAAAAAGTTTAAAAGAAACAACACAAATACACACACAAATTATTAATTACATTGAATTGCTCTAACTATTCACACGTTATTTCTATCTAATAAGTAATTATCAATAATTATGCAAAAGTTTGAATGTATGCATGTCTTTTACTCAATCATTTTAAAACGACTGAACAGATCTGGATCCAATTTGGCACATAGGTTATAATCTAGAATAGCACCAAGGCTATAATTTAACAAGGTACCATGCGGGCAAAACCGTGAGTGGAAGCTAGTAACTAATAAATCAAACTATGGCCAAAAACTGTTTCGTCGTCGCCGCCTAGCTGAGCTAACAATAAAGAATAAGTCAAGATCAAATCGCTTTTACAGCTCATTTAAGTTGTTTTCGAAAAATATTGATTCAAACGTCCTAGTGTATAAGAGCTGTGATTCTGTTGTACCGCGGACTAACTAAAAAAATCTAAAAAAATGCTGAACTAAACACGACCTTGTTTTGTTCACATCAAATACTAAATTAGCGTAAACATTTTAAATTACAATTCTAAATTTGACTAAACTGACGTATGATTGACGTGGTTTAGCTTAATTTAGAAGCCATGTAAATTGGTGTTGACTAAAGCTACGTGAAAATGGTGGAAAATAAATTAAATTAGAATGATTATGTCAATTTTAGATCTTTTTAAAACTGTCATTCAAAAATGTTACGCTAATTTGGTCTTTATAGTAAGCCAAATAAGATCGTACCTATGGTAGCATTTTTTAAGTTAGTCTGCAAAACAACCGAATTGCCACCATGTTAGCAACAATAGCGGTGCATACCGCTCATCGCTTACGACGCAATAAGCTGCGTAGAATCGCGCTATGACCGGAATGCAGGACACTGGCTTGCCGAGATTTTGCAACCTTATAAAGCTAATTCACAAGCAATCTTGAGGCTGTAGACAGGGTACATTCGAGAATCGATGGAATAGAAAACGATCACGTGACTTATCGTAACATATTCATATTCATAACATACTCGTGTTAGTATATATTTTTAAGCTTACGCGATCTGAACACATTATTATAAGTATTAAAAGGGTATTTATCGCGTTTTATTTACCTATTTTTCCCGACGTTTCAGGCTGACGTTCAGTCATCCCGTGACTACGACTGTGTGTAAACCTGTTGAAACGTCGGGGAAAATAGGTAAATAAAACGCGATTAAAACCCACTTAATACTAATAACCTAACTTTGATATTTTGTTCCATGACCGATAAAAATTGTATAGAAGTAGTGTACTTCAAGCTTGAAACTTTGACGTTTCTGAAACATAAAGGATTGTAAAAACTTGTGGTAAGGCCCCAGTGCTTTCAATCACTGACTCACACTACATAAACTTTCCAATTCAACAAGGGAGATAGATAATAAATATTTTCAGAAAATACCAAAACACACCAATACCTTCTTCGAAATGTTCACCGTGACTCACGCACTCCATAAATTATGAATAAACATTATTGTTATGGCGTAGACGATCTCCATTATCACTCGCACGTGTTGTCTCCGTCCCCCGCTGAGCTATGTTTAGAGCGGTTACGCACTGTGTCCGATCCGAATCCGATCCGTAGGTCTACCATCAGTAGGTCTACCATGAGATTTCACAATCTACACACGCTAGCGACTGTAGTTAAAAAAATGTATGAAAACTTGCCTACAGCGCCTCTAGCGGATAGTTGGGTACTAAAACCTCACGTAGCTAACTATCCTACGTCACAGCGTACTACAGCGACTGTAGTTTGCGCTTCATTAATTTGCTTAGAATTTGGTACCATGAGTAACAATTTTGACAAATGTCATAGTTACGTACTATTACTCGTACTACTGTAGTAACGACGTGTGTAACGTGACAACTCATGGCAGACCTACAGTTGTTACATTTAGATCAGCTGACGTTACTACAGTAGTAATAGTACGTTACTATGACATTTGTCAAAATTGTTACTCATGGTACCAAATTGTAAGCAAACTATGAGCGCAAACTACAGTCGCTGTAGTACGCTGTGACGTAGGATAGTTAGCTACGTGACGTTTAAGTACCCAACTATCCACTAGAGGCGCTGTAGGCAAGTTTTCATACATTTTTTTAACTACAGTCGCTAGCGTGTGTAGATTGTGAGAACTCATGGTAGACCTACTGATGGTAGACCTACCGAACCCGTGAAAATATGGATCTAGAAAACTCGGACTAAATTTGGATATTGCTTACGCACTAGTCCGATCTCTGATACAAATCCAAGCAATTCAGGAGCCACCATTTTGTCATACGTCATTTTACGTGACAGAAATGACGAAAAGAAATCCGTTGACGGAAATCGGATGTAGTGCGTAAGCTACCATAGAAATAGTTATTCCAGACCATATTTTCACGGGTTCGGATCGGATTCGGATCGGACACAGTGCGTAACCGCTCTTAGTCATTGTTTACAGAGAATACTCTATGGCGTGATGTGAGATCATTTTGCACAAAACAAGAACAAACATGATCACGGTAATTCCCAGGCTCGGTAGATATCTCCTCAGATCTCTAGTTATTTAGATCTTTGAGTTACCTATTTGAGATATGCCCACATTTAGCACGTTTTTATTCCGTTTGTGACAGTTTGCAAGCCCATCGCCGCTTATGAGAATACTAACTAATGACACACACTTTTGAACTTTTGGTTTTAGGCTATGCCGGTTTCTTCACGATGTTTTCCTTCACCGTTTAAGAGCACTGGTATTACTCTCATACATTTTTTAATAAAAAACTAATTACCATAACCAACGTAACCTAGAACTTAGAATTCGGAGGTGTATATCAATTTTCTTAACGTGGCGATGGGCTTGCAACCTGTCACGTACGGAATACTTACTACTGTGCAAAATGTGGGTATGTGGCAAATAACATATTTAGACGTACCTCTGACTACCTTCTTTAGATATCCTCAAAGATCTAAGTAACCAGAGATCTGAGGAGATATCTACCGAGCCTGGGGATTACAGTCATGGTCATATTATGTTATATTTTATAGGAACATGTAAGTTTTTTGCTATTCAAGCGTTTTGCGTCATACAAATTTTAGACAATATGAGATTTATGAATTTAACTTATCAGGCATATTACTTTTTAGACATCCGTGAAAGGCATTTTGCTACAAAGGCTAAAAGTGTTTTAGATGACTGACTGTTTGAGAATGATGAATTTGTGCTTGTCTGAAGTATCTGTGGCAACTCTGCTATCTCCTACCTCCAATAGCGATTACACGATTACAGAACTTTCATTACATTTATTACGAGTCCAATGAAACATTAATGATTCCCGCTAAACGCAATTTATGTTTGTTTGTTTGCGGCTGCGGAAATATAACGCTAGAATTATGTTGCGAGGAAATTAAATCGTAAATATTAGAAAAACACCTTTTTATTACGCTCTGTGGTTTCTTTCTCGCATTCGTTCTGTTTAGACGTTCACTTGGCTAATATATTTAACTAGTTTATGTGTTTTTACATACATACATACATACTTAAAATCACGCCTGTTTCTCGTCGAGGTAAACATAGACCATGCCCGCTTAGCATGGAAACTGAAGACAACAGACAACAGACAACAGTTCTGTCGACATGACAGTAGAGAAAAATGACATTTGGTGATAGACATAGCTATTTTTGGTTCAGTACCCACTGGACCTTCATAATTGGACCTTACCTACACTGTAGGACCTGTTCGACCTCCTATCAAAAATATGGTACCCACTGGACCTTCAAAATGGGAATGTACTTACATAATAGGACCTATTCGACCCCCTATGAAAAGCATGGAGCCCACTGGACCTTCTATAGGACTATTTGACTCTTTTCTTTTAGAACGTTACAGTACCTACAACCGTGCAGAAAAGTAAAATTGTTAAAGAAATAAAAACAATGGTTATAAATTAAAATATTTATATATAAAACATTTGTCATCAGAAATCAATACCAGATACCAGAAATACCAGGATAGCAGAAACGATGGAGAGGTATTTCACTGTAGATTCACAAAGAGTCAGAAGATAACGGGTCGCGAAAACCTCTTCATGGTTTATGCATTCCTGGTACTTGGACTTCTACATGTTTCTCCCTCACACACATCTGCTTATTTCATTCACACCTTTTGTTTAGATTACCTATTACCTACTTCTAATTTCATTTTAGTCTGCAATTTTTTATATGATTGTACTTTTCTTAATAATCCAATGGGCACTTTCAATATAATCTTTTAGGAAGGTCGAATGGGGCACACAGATAAGGTCCAGTGGGTACAGTTGCAGTATACGGTTTAATCTTGAAGGTCCAGTAGGTACCAGGTCTACCATTTAAAAAAGAGGTCCAATAGGCGCATCGAATGTATTTTTTTTAAGAAGACCGAATGGGCCATGTAAATGAGGTCCAATGGGCACTTTTTGCTTTTGGGTCGAATCTTGAAGGTCCAGTGGGTAATGAACCCTATTTTTCTACCTTCCCGAGCATGGCGATCGAAGAGAATGAACGAGAAGAGAAGAGTCTTCACTTCCAAGACAAAACTCTACAGCGCCGAGCATGGCGATCATATTTTCTCTACTTTTGACGTTTAGGGCTAGAGATATGGCTTCATGTTTAGTCTACCTCTATAAAGACGTAGACAAGAGTTTCTTCCCTTGTAATTTGTGTTTGCGACTACTTATTAGGTTACGGTAGTTTATGTAGGTATCTAAAATAATGAATAAGAACACGTTACATTATGTAGGTAATTAATAAATACGTGATTTAAAAATCACATCATTAACTTTTATAAGTACTGAAAAAAGATTTCACTCAAAGCAATTGATTTTAAGTATTACCGTAGATAGATACACAGCTACATTATAAAATAGTGTATTTGATCGGATATACCTACCTACCTACCTATGTTGAGTATTTTGGCTTGCATATTTTTTTTTATTCCTTCCTACCGCTAATTTCGTTTTCTTCTATAATATGAACTAGCTTCCGCCCGTGGCTTCGTCCGCTGATACCTTGAAAAACAAAAACAAATCTATCCCGCGAGAACCTTACATTTTTTCGGAGTAAAATGTAGCTTATGTGTTATTCCAGACCATAATCTATATCTGTGCCAAATTTCATTCAGATCAGTTCAGCCGTTTTAGCATGAAAGAGTAACTAACATCCAGACATCCAAAAGAAACTTTCGCGTTTTTTTTATTAGTATAGTATATTGATAAAATTTCATAGTAAAGTTGCCTCTATTTACGTTTTTAATGACGCAATGAATGAACTAAACATGATTTGAATTGGTTAAAATCACTCCGCGCTAGCTCCTGCCCCGTTGTTATGGACAAGCTATGTCTACCAAGAAAGTTTTGTCTTGATGTCATCCCATGCTCGGGTAGAAGAGAAAATTGGAAGAGTAGAGAACGTTTTGTCTTTCTTCCGAAGAGTAGACAAAAATCGCCATGCTAAGGGGGCATGGATTGACTTGCTACGATCCTGACATAAATTTTTTGCTTCATTCACTCTCATTACACTCTTCAGTTTAGGGTACTCTTGACCTGGCTTTTCTCTAAAACGTCCCCAATTTGATCGAGGTACACCAAGGTTTTCCCCTTACAACTGTTCCATTTACACTCGCCTTATGCACCTATTTCGTTCGTCTCCTTTCATCAGGTACATAATAAATATAAATTATTAAGTTCCATTAAAACTTTATTACTACAATTTATACGATTAATTTTATTGAGTAAAAAGGTTTTATCATCGTTTTGAATAAGCTTTAGTATATTGTCAGTTGAATCAAAGCTAAAATATATCGTAAATACATCGTCAACATAATGTAGATTGAACTGCGTTTATTTGACTGCCGAAAGAAGATTATTGTAAAACATTACCCCAAAAAATGAAAATTCTTTTCGGTACTAGAGAGCGTATAGAGCCATCGCTAACGTAGGTTTTGTAGTACCCAAGGCGTATCACTTTCGTCAACCGTGTAATCATATTTGAGAGAGCGTAGCGAGCTGAACTCAGCTGACGTCACTACACATGAGAGTAAAGTCAACAGATGCAATCGCAAGTGGTTCTCACTTTAAGTGTTGCGTGGGGTTGTCGAGGGTGACAATATTATTAACCGACTGCGGTTAAAAAGAAGGGGTTTGTTCAAGCTCTTGGTTTTATTTCAATAGTTGAGCACCATCATTATCATCTTCCTGGCCTTTTCTCACGTCATGTGGTCGGCACAACGTGTGATCTTCTTCTATTTCCTTCTATAATTTGTCATCTCAGTACTCACTCCTTTCTTACCCATGTCATTTTTCGCACAGTCCATCCATCTTTTCTTTGGCCTACCTCTACCCCTGTATCCATCCACATTCATACCTAATACTCTCCTTGTCACATGAAATTCATCTCTTCTCATAACATGCCCATACCACGCTAAACTATTACTCCTCATCTTTTCCGTCACCGGCGCTACTTTCAAACTTCCATCAAGTTTACCAATAAAGTTGTTGTTACAGCCATTACAATCTCTCAGCTCGTTTTAAATAAGTAACTAAATTATAAATAGCTCAAGTTCTGAGCTACGGAGTGCCAAGTATTTAAATCCGCAGGCCAGCGGTCAGCCATAAATATCGCCTAACGAAGGCACCCGCAGAAACGAAACGCAATGCGACGACGCATACCACACATTCTAGGATAGGTATGTACCAGGTGCACGGAATTCAGGAGGGTTAGTACCGGTTAGGCCATTTTAAATGCAAGCAAGTCGCAAAAAACTGTTTTGAAAAACCATAATGCTACGCAGAGCCTAAACTCTTGGCCCTAGAGACTTGAAATTTTGAGCGCGCAGTCTTTATAATGCACTAAGGAGAGATTCTTTAAAATTCAACCTCTAAGGGGTTGAAAAGGGGGAAAAGTTTGTATGAAAAATTGTATTCCGTGAACTTGAAATTTGAAATTAGAAAAAAATTCTACAATACATTTGTTAAAAGTCTATCATAATTTTTTTATAAACTACCCCTGATATAGAGGGAAAGGTTTGTCATTGAATTTCCGAAATTAAACCTTTAAAAAGTTTGGGAGGTTGAAGTTTATATGAAAAAACATTACGCGGACAAAGTAGCGGGGAGTTCCTGTAGTAAGTACATAAAGTACTTTTCTTTACGAAATTTTCGTATAATTAATCGAAAATCTGCTCTTTCGAAAAGGATTACGACAAAAGCTAAACAGCTTTCAAAATTACCAACGACAATAATGTTTATGCAGTAGAGTTTCAGCCGATAAGGGCAGCTGTATACCAGCATGCACAATTCCGCCACCAACAGTCCATGTAATCTCTGCACTTGAGCATTCAGGCAAGCGCGCACATAAAACAGATCTTATCGCTTCAAATTAAGCTTCAATGTACAACGACAGCCGCATTCATTTTCAACCTACACATACGGCAGCTAACGATGAAAATAGACTTTCCCAGGTCGAGTTACAGTTGCTTTTTGGGCGAAAGTTAATGGACGGCATTATGCATTGTTTGCTGAAGGCTTGTTACGCCAAATTGTGTTATGAGTTGTTCTGGATGAATGGGTGCGTGGAGCGTGTTTGTTGAATGTTGGCGCAATATTGTAATTGTTCGAGTCGCTGCTAAAGTCTACATTATTGACAAACAATGGCCGGGATGCTGCGGAGAGAGTTTGACTTAGGGAGATGATACACTGTCTGAATACGTCAAACAATTTTGCAAGATAAATAAGTCGGTGCTAAAATGACTACAGCTTTAAATAAGCCACCTTACGAGAATGTTTATAAGTTGTTGTTTTAATCGCTGTAGAATGTCAAATCCTTTATAACTTATTGATCTTTATGCATCAATTTTGTACATTTTTTTTTTAGTTATTAACTGTTGAAAATAAAGAGGAGATTGTCAAATTGACACGATATTTATTTATTTTTTGCTCATTTTGCGCACTGTAAAACACACAGATAAACTCTATTTCTCAAAATTGAGACATATCGAATGTATTTGATGAAACAAACATCGTTTCGCAATAAAAGCTGCAGCAGTGTCGCGTCGCCAGGAATCTCATTTTCCTATAAAATATAGTTTCCAATAAAATTTCAATACGAAAGAAAATATTTCACCGAAGCTTTCGCAAAATACCTACCGTTCAAACCGCAACAACTCAGAAAATAATAAAGTGTTGCGGAAACATTTAGAAAGTTCGAAAGCGGATAACGGTACAAATAAAAGTATCGAGGCGCGGGGGTTGCCAACTTGAAGATGACGTTTCGTTGGTTTTGCTGGCTCGTTTCTCTTGGAACCTTTTGGACAGTTTGTGTTTGCGAAGTTTGAGAATGTAGCCTTAAGTAAAAGAAATCATCGACGTATCAAAAACGTGAATGTAAAAAATGAAATTATCCACGTATCAAAAACGTGAATGTAGAAAATGAAATCATCCACGTAACAAAAAGAAGTAGATAATTGGTTAGATACCTCTTTATTGTTCACCACACAATTTCAGGAGATAACTTATCAGTTAACAAGGCAATACAATTGGCGTCCTTAAGGTTGAGAGCGATCTCATTTATGCAACTTTTGCATGGAAAGATATATACTAGAATTCCCATTATTCTGTTGTCTACATAACACAATTTGCCGGAATAAGCACTCAACATCCAACAATGCTAAACTAAGTTGGTCTGTTAAAAATAATAGAGCTTAGAATGAAACAGATGACTATTTCTTTAAGTCCAGTCTCTTCAATACCCAAGAACTTCCCTATAATAAAACAGTCTAACACTATAATCATCATTAATAACGGCTTGTAATCCGCCGGGTTATTAATAATTCCGGTGTAAACATAGGATAGCGATGCTCGACCTCTGTGACCTCTGTTCTGATACTGAAACCTGTAATTTTCAGAAGTTAATATTTCAAAAGTTGGAGTTTTTCTAAATAGGTCGTTACTGCCTCAATTTTGGTGAACGATTTATTCCACATAAGGCCATAGGAGGAATGAATAATAAGTTCACCTAGTTTGATGTTTGAAATATTAATAATCTAGTCATGTTTATATGTTACTAGCAACCGCGCGTGGCTCCGCTCACGTCATACCTACCCTGATAAGAGGTAGCCTATTTGTTATTCCAGGTCATAAACTAAGCATATTTCAAGTTTCATTCAGCCGTTTCAGCGTGATGACATAACAAGTATCCTTACATCCATCCAAACTTTAGCATTATAATATTATAAGGATTCATATATGAAAATGTTATTAAAAATACAACATTGTACTCGTACTAGCTGATAATAATTCTTCTTCTTCTTCTTCTTATATAGCATAATGTTTTTTCTATTATGACGTGAATTTATGCTAAACTACGGGTCTAAAAGATCCCTTTAGATAAATCATAGTGATCATTATAATTAAAATCGTCTGGGATTTCTAGAAACAATAGTCTTCGGTGGAATTGCTCACAAAAACCGTTTTGAAAAACTGATGTTAATATTTGCATAGTCAAAATAGTTTTATTCATTAATGACCATTTTGAAATCTGAAACAAACGACTGATTTTATACTTTTAAAGACGTTTTTACAAATAGACCGGAGTAAACTCAACCAAGTTGGTAAATAGAGGTGCTATTATAAATAACATTGTACAAGCGTTACTGTAAGCGTTTATATTCCTAACATGTAATTACCGTTTCAGCTGAAAATCAGTCGCGTAGGGTGAATTTCAAGTTTTAGAGACAGCATCTAATTATATACAGTTTGAAACGTTTTCATTAAAGTACATTATGATTAAGAGCCTTGAAACTACCTAGAAGTGAAACCCATGTTTTGTCAATTTTATCTTTTCTCAGGAACAGATATTGTGTGTTAAATCTATTGACCCTTAACCAAAATATTATATATCATTTGATATTATTTTATTCGCTTGTGTGCAGTAAGCATTTGATTTATTCAAATATATCTACAAAATAGATACTTACTACTTTTATAGTATCTATTCTGTAGATGCATCAATAATATTAGCAGTAGATGGTTAGGTATCTATTGGGTAATTAGATTTAAGACTATTTGGCTACTACTAGGGAGGTTGTCCAATAATTTTCTTTTCTATGAAGTTTTTTGTTTTAGTGTATTATTTGAGTATTTGTTACTATTGTTACGCTTGTTGCTCTTATCTGTATTAGATATTTTTATGTCTGTCAAATCATAATCTTTAAATTCGAGTCTATTGAAAAAGTAGGGGTTCTTTTATAAACTTTTAGGAGTAGCGTTTCTATAAGCGATTGTGTTTATTATTTATTGTTGTAGCATACTGTGGGTACATTTTGAACCGTGGGAGGGTACAGGTGGGAAACGAAGTTGTACTTTCGCAGAGTTAGGGTTCAAAGATAAAAGTAATTCTGTGTCTTTTGGAGCTTTATAAAAATATTTGTAAAGGTACCCGGTAATACTTTGCAGGTAAATAAGGATCAGTTAATGCAGCTTAGCAAAGTTTAATCTAAATGGATATTAAACCCATCATGTTCGATAGCAACAGTCTTCACAGCAAGAGCATTTCGGATTATAGAAAGGAAATTTCAAAAGTCATTGTAAAACTATTTTTTTATAAGCCGAAGTATAAATAAGTACCTAAATAGCACAGCTATAACTTTACAGTTTTTGTATTCATCAAAACTGGTAATTTAGAAAACAAAAGGTAGAAGTATTTCAAAGTAAGCACGTAAGATTTCCTTGTCATTTCCTAAATTATTTCGTAAGCGTCTTGGCATGTAATTAAGGTGCTCTGTCTCTCAATTTGAACCCAGAAGTCTTATTAAATGTACAAGTATGGTTCTTTTGTACATGAGAGAAATAAATGAAGTCAGTACTGGAAATATTATGCTGCTAACTGATACTTATAATTTTGATCACTTTAAAGTCCAAGAAGTATTCTACTAAACTGGAAAAGACCATGTAGTGACGCTAAAGCACTTATCTTTTAAGGACTAGCCTGAAAGGCTGATCAATTTTAATTAAAGCTATTCACGCCAACACTCAAACTGAAGCCTCTAACTAACCCAATCAGGCGATCGATCAGTCTCCTAAGTCGTGGCTTTAAGTTATGACATTGATTAAGCCAAGTTTGCTCGCTACGTCATCTCGAGTGCGGAATACTGGCGAGGATTAGAGAGAATGGCTAGTGCACTTCAAAATGATCCTTGTGATATCTATGAATAAAGTTCTATCGACTTTACTTCCTTAGAATTAGTGACTGATCAGGCATCTGAAGTTTGGTCTTAGTGTAAACAACGTGTTTAGACTACTGCTAAGGTCAACTTTAAAGTGACTCAAGTGTTCTCTTCATGAGCTGTGGTTATGTACAAGTACAGCTAGTAGCTTATATGCAAGATTACGCAATTTGGGCTGTTACGTACCGGCTTATGGGACTCTGTCATTATTTATTGCACTGATTTGATTTAAAGCAACCGCTTAATAGATGGTTAGTAGCTCAGTAGGTGTTGTCAACTTTTCATGCAAATCTTATTAATGCATACACATCTTGCATGAGAAGACAGAAAATACATTATTACACAAACACGTCACTTTTTCTTCTTAAAAACGCGTCCACACCAGTGTCAAACTGCCGTGACCGTGTCTCCGTATCGTAACAAACACGTGAGTCCTTATGACGCGACCGTGGCTCAATACAGTAACAAAAAAGCGTGACAATTTGACAGATTTTTAAAAGACTGAAAAAGCACAGACATTTTTCCGTGACACGCACAAAACCGCGTGATAAATATGCGCGTGTTTCGGATACAGTCATGGCATAATGTCACAAGTGTGACATGACATGTGATCTTCGCAACAAATTTGATCGTCTATGAGCTTGTCAAAGAAATTTAAATTACTCTTTACGAATACTGCAGTCTTTAAGATGTAATAAAAATATGATCACGACTGTAATCCCCAGGCTCGGTAGATACCTTCTCAGATCTTTGAGCATATCTAAAGAGGGTAGTCAGAGGCAAACATGACATTTGTTACATGCCCACATTTTGCACAGTAGTTAGTATTCCGTACGTGACAGGTTGCAAGCCCATCGCCGCTTATGAGAATACTAACCTATGACACATACCTTCGAATTTTTGGTTCTAGGGTATGCCGGTAAATGGATGACAAATCCATACCGCCAATCCGCCCTCCGACAGCTAACTAATTGTGTAATACAAATAATGCAATGTGTACGCTGTCCTTTTGTTTTATGTGTTTATGTTTTGTTTTGTCTTTTGTTTTTATGTTATTATTATTAGATAATCTTGATTACATTTTTTTGTAAGATGGATCATACAATAAAGCGCTAGGACCGAGACGAGTTTCTTGCCTGTTCTTCTCGTACTTGGCTTAGGTTGGAATTGGCACATAGATTCACCTAGCATGTAAGACGTTTCAAAGTGATCCTTGTGATTGTACTGAATAAATATTTTTCATTTTCAATTTCATTTGCAATAGCTATGACTCCTACGTTCTGTTTTCGAACCTACAGTAGCAGTAAACACCCATGCCTAATACGCAATGATCACAAGTTATGCCGCTCGGGGCATTAGTGTCGGCGGCACGCGTGGCTGATTAATGGCACCATCGATACATGCCTAGAGGCTGTCTAGCTAGTTTGAGTCTATTTAGGGTTTACAATATACGAGGTTGTGTGGGTCTTTAACGAATTAATCTTGTAATTGACTCGCTTGAGCTTAATAGTCAACTCAAAGTGTTTTTAGACTATCTAAACGCTAGGTCCAATTTTAAAACCAACGCTACCGCTTTATCATGTTTGGTGGTAGCATTAAGCTGAGATTGATACTGTTCGGCTTTTTCCTTTGTGTTCTTTTTTCTGTCTAATTTGTTTTGTTTCTTATTTTCTCGTATGTGTCCATGTGTTCGAATAAAATTCTATTCTATTCTAAAAGATTCCATAGAGGTATTATCTGAAAGTACGTTTGTCGTACAAGTAAAGGAAGGCCAGGACATGGACCATATGGACAGCTATCCTGAAATCCTTCTAAGGTTCGAAATACTTATACTTCAGTTTTAAGCACTACGGTAATTAATCTCTCTCGTGGTAACTCGCTCGTATTCAAAGTATCTCTTTTTTTAAAAGTACCTACTTTAGGCTAAAACTGACAATAAAACATACAAATTGCTAACTTTTAACATTGAATCGATCTAACATTTTGAAACGGCTACCCAAGATTTTAGAACTGATCTAATTATAAAATATTTTCTTTTCCCCTATATTTCAGCATAACCATTTTTATGGGGTAATTAAATTCATAATACGACCTGAAATATTCACACACCGACATATTTCTACATTGGGTAATTTACTACGTCATCGCAGTAATACATCGTACGAGCAGATACGAACAATCGCATAATACCTTGGTGTGTGTATTCTTGTGAATAGATGGCACAGGGTTGGCAAAATGTCCGACTAACCAGTGAACTTTTGTAAAATAAACTTGGAGTTCATGAATCATTTTGTAGCATTAGAGATTTGAAAGAGCACTGGGGCCTTACCACGAAGTTTTCCACAACGATTACGTAACGATTCCATTATAAAAACGTCACTACTTTCATACAATTTGCATAGGTCATGGTACGAAATAACAATGTAATACTAATTCGTTAATGTATTATGAATTCGTGGTAAGGCCCCTGGTTGTGTTGGTAGCACCACTACGTCACGATCCGAAAGTCGTGGGTTTGAACCGGGTAATTGTATGTGCGCAATTCCAGTGCTCTTAAACGGCGAAGGAAAACATCGTGAAGAAACCGACATAACCTAGAACCATCTAAAAATTCAAATGTTTGTGTCATAGGTAAATATTCATATCAGCGGTGATAAACTTGCAACCTGTTTTGTTCAACGTTTAAAAGCACTAGCATTGCTCACATAAATTTTTCGAATAATATAAAAACTCATTGGTGCTCGATCAGGTTTGAACCCACGACCTTTGAATCGTGAGGCAGGGGTGCTACCACTACACCCCCAGTGATATACACCACCAGTGCTCACAACTTTAGACATTCCTATAACTTAAAAGCTAGGAAACATACATTCTTGTACTTTTGCTTATACGAGTATATTCGTATTAAGACCCCTTAGAATCCTAAATGTCATACCAATACCTACTAAAATGTAATGAGATGCTGAACAGGTATTTCGTCTGACAGCCCTATTGTGTGCGAGTCTTGGAAGATGAATTTCTTCTCGTACTAATGCGCCGCGCCGACTCTGGTAGTGATTCAGGCTATGGTGAATTTTCAGATCATTCACGAAGATAACGTTTTTATACCTATGAGAAGTATAAAAATCGAAAAATAGGTATTTATATTATTTTTAAAAATTGCCTTCGATAACACAAAATGGATTCAATCGAAAAAAATGGCTAGGTTGCTAAAAATCATAGGTTGAAACTAAACATCAATGCACTCATTAAAGTAATTAAACAATCAAACTGGACAAAAAATTATAAGTACCTACCTAGTTATTAATTTTATAAAAAGCACGTAATAAAACCTCGTTTCGATCAGGGCTGAAACCGTTTTTTTCGCCATACTAATTCAAATTTAATTTAACCA
The DNA here is from genome assembly GCA_963675405.1 of Cosmorhoe ocellata. Classification (NCBI taxonomy): domain Eukaryota; kingdom Metazoa; phylum Arthropoda; class Insecta; order Lepidoptera; family Geometridae; genus Cosmorhoe; species Cosmorhoe ocellata. The sequence goes on from OY776257.1 coordinate 597,024, forward strand.
CGGCCACCGCTGTGCCGGATGCAAGTGTGATTTAATACTTGCGTGTTTTGATCAAAATTAAACACCAGGTTTAATAAAATAATTTCTTTTTTTACCATTTTGATGCCTAAAATTTTTGTTTATGAATTATTTGATATTATGTTCAATATATAAATTTATTTATTATGTTTTAAAAATCTTGAAAATAGCTCATTCGATTGGTCTGATTTCTTCGTAATAATTAGAGAACAATTTTTTTTTTTTGGAAAATTCACATAAAATTTTAGGTGCTACAAAATTAACTGAGTCATCCAGTAAAGAATAAAAAAATGTTGGCCATGACGTTTGTGTGACCTGTGACCTAAAAAATTAAACCCAAAAAATTGTTCTGAAGTAGTGTTACTTCAATCTTGGAATGTGACGTTTCTGTAATAATAATATGATGGTTTTTAAGAGCTTGTGGTTAGTCAGTTACTGTGTAGCATCTGTAATTTCTTCATGTACTATGTAATTACGGCCGCGGCGCGGCGGATGACTTACAAGTCGTAATTCGCGTTATGATTATGACTCGACCGCATCTGGAGCACGTGTGTATAGGACACAGCCCATACAGGTGCACAGCTGTATCAGTTCTGAATGCGCGGCTTTAATTAATCCTAAAAAACGTGATCACGGCCAAGGTTTGGTAAGCCATCATTACATGAATACGGATCAATAGTGCGATTACAGAACTCTGTTACAATTAACACTTGTCAAATATCAATCAAATTGATTGAATAAACACTCCTATAAAATACCAAATCACTTGATTAAAATGAAAACGTATTGACATTGATTGTAAGCAAAGATCCATGATCGCTCAACAGGGGGTTCGAATAAAATACTTTCGTTGGTAACACGTCTATAACTCAAAATGTATTAAAATGTATTACTTGAGCAGAGCAAAACGTTAAATTTCATATTAAAAGGTATATAAAAGGTGTAGTCAAAGGTACATTTATTTGGCAAATGGCCACGTTTTACACAATCAGCAGTTGACCTGTATTTCACACCAAGAGTCCAAAGTATACTTTAAGACCTGTATCATGACTTAACAATAGTCAATGCGGGGATATTAGTTTAACTGCAAGTATTAATCATGTCTAAGAACAATACAAACGATCTATAGATAGCTCAACTTATCTATATCACTGCCAGAAAGAAGCGTCAAGCTAAGTCATAAATCATGAGGCGCAAAAAAAGTTTGGTAAGTTAACTAGCTGCTGACATTTCAGGCTGTGTCCCAGCCTTATGTTGTAATATGGGATATTATTTATTGCCAGCCTTTTTGCATTAAACCTAAAAAAGGGGTTGCGATAGCCGAGAATAACTCTCAGTAAAACTGTGTATTTTGGGGTTATAAACCTTTTTGTAGCTTTTACAAGGCTTTCACCGAGTTTACGCGTCTTATTAGTATTAACTCCGCTTTTGGAGCTTGCCTTGGTTTACAAACTACAGAAAAAAATATTTTATACTAGTACATACCAAATACAGCCGTCTAATTAATGATTTGCATACCTGAAACCAAACAGTAACATTGACACAGAAATATAGAGTTGTAATGTGAAAATTAGTGAATGTGTGCATTTGTGTGTGTGAAACGGTTAGACGAATTTGTATGAAATTTGGTGTAATGTAGTAGAATATACTGTTGATTTATACTAGACATTTTTTTTTTGAAAAAATAACTCAAGTTTTAACTCAAGTAATCTGCATTTCGTCTGTCTGTAGTAAAAAACTCACATACCATCTTTATAGCAAATTGATTTGAATTTTTATTTTGGGTAGGGTTGCGCCAATTTTGCTGATTATCATTAAACAACGTCTGTCTGTAGTCAAAAACTCACATACTATCTGTTTAGCAACTAGATTTAAATGTATATTTTGGGTTAATACCCAACCCTAACGCGTTGAGCCAATTTTGAAAAAAGGGGTAATGTTTTTAACTAACTAATATTTCAGAACTTATAATTAAAGAACGTCTGTCTGTAGTCAAAAACTCACATACCATCTGTTTTTCAAATTGAATTTTATGTACATATATTATTTCGGGTATTGGGGTTGAGCCAATTTTGAAAAAAGGGGTAATGTTTTTAGCTAACTGATAATATAAAAGACGGTTATGCAAACTCCGTGAGTGCAGTGAGTTCGGAGCTCGTTTCACGCGCCATAACGCGAGCTCCTCGCAGGCCTGCATACAAAGTGCAGTTTATATGCGAGTAGCTTCGAGTTTTATGGAAAGAACTGCTGTTGCTTGTAATTTTATAAGCTGGATAGTACTTTTGTGTCACCAGTTATTTATAACTAGTGTGGTGAAAGGGGTAAATTACGTTTCAGACGTTCTTGACGTGCACTAGAACCGGGTTAGGTTATTCTATTGAACCTTTTGTGATGGGAAATAAAGTTATAAGTTTGTGTTACCTACAAGTCAATTGGATATTATTGATTGAGCAAGCAAAATCTCAGTGTTAGGTAGAGTGTTGCATGTTTGTGTATATGTTTGTTAGAGCATAACTTAAGAACAAATGGGTATCAAATGAAAGACGCTTACATTTTAAAACGGTTTTTATTTTTATTTCAAGATGGATAGCTTTTGAAATACAACGAAAAGTAACATTAAGAAAACCGCTGACGTCTTAGCACGGGTATATGTACCTACCAGGTAGGATAATCAAACATAATTTTTGTTTTTGATTAGGACCAACTTACGTAAAATATTTGTCCAAAAACTTCAGGGCGTGAATACAAATGAGGTTTTTAGACATCGCGCGCGAGATCTTAGTTTGGTTCGAATTACTAGTAATAAAAGTCACGAAATATAGTAATAAACGGCTGTCAACAGAATTATACAAATGATCCACATTATCCGAATGGTGACCACAAAAGCGGCGCGTGCGTCCTGTCCACACGTCAGATAGTGTATTCACGGCTGACATCACGCGGATTTGTGGTTACACAATCTGAAATAATTTCTAAATAATATTCCGGACAATTTTCCAGGCCGCATAGTGTCAAAATAAGGTGAGGTTTGTTAGTTTGTTTATTTGGAAGTTTAGTTAGGAATAACAGCTAGATTATTCCTAAGTCTATTAGACTTAGGTTACCTAAACCTACCTAGATTTGTCATTATGGTACTTATTGTTTCTTTATACCTATTTTTCTCTGACAGTTTGTCAATAAATTTTTTTCAATGTATGTTTTAAGGCCCAGAATACTCGTCACACTATTCCTTACGTAAAAGTTACAAAAAAAAAGTGACATAGGTCCGTATTGCAACGCGGATCTCCGCGGAATCAGACATAGCACGAAGCGAAATACCCAAATGACAAGTACGTAGAGTGCGGCAGATAATATGGCTGCTCTGAATTATATAACGAAAGCGTCAATTTATAAAAAACATAAATATGTTCAAGTAAATAGCTTATTTCAAAAAAAGGGCTGGGTTGATTTGTTTCAAATTAACTGATTTATATTCATGTGAAATAGAAATTCAAAATACCTTACTGTTCTGGATAAATTAGGGAATTTCTGAATTTTCAGAGGTGTTTTTGACAGGATTTTTAACCAAGGTTTTCTTACTAATTCGTGTTTTAGCTCCGGTTGATTTATCACTTATATCCTTGAGTATCGTGTAGTTCAATTTCAATGTAATCTATTAAGCGGTAATAGAATGATTAGGGTTGCAATAATTGCAATTTTCAAAATGCTGGGCCTTAAGAAAATTGCCCTTTTATATAATGTCTCAAATAAATGTTTATGTTATTAATTGTGTCATTTTCTATATTTTTTGTTTTTTATTCGATTGTTCCTTTGGCTGTCACTTAAACGGCTGGATAGGTTTTGACAAATGAAGTGTTGCGCATTGGATTTGTCTGGATTACAAGATTGACATGGGCTATAGAAAATGTCAAAAAATCCGAAATGGCTGATAATATTTTCAATTACTTTCAGATGATTTCTACTAAATGAAAAGAAAACGAAATGTGTTCGTTTTGTACTACCAAATGTTCGACAATTAGATACCAATATAAAAATAAATAACGAAAATATAGATCTTGTGGACACCACAGTATTCTTGGGCATAACTTTAGATAATAAGCTTCAATGGGGCCCGCACATTGATAATTAATTGTCGAAGAGACTTAGCTCTGCAGCATATGCAGTTAAAAAGATCCGTCATTTCACCGACGTAGAAACTGCTAGACTTGTATATTTCAGCTACTTTCATAGCATTATGTCTTACGGCATTTTGTTATGGGGGAGTGCTGCAGATATTAATACTATATTTGTGTTGCAGAAGAGGGCTGTTCGTGCAATTTATAACATGGGTCCTAGAGAATCTATTAGAGATAAGTTTAAAGAAATAAACATCATGACAATGCCATGTCAGTATATATATGAAAGTCGGAACCGTATTTTACTAGGTCCGGAGTAAGCCAGGGCAGCAATTTGGGGCCGTTGGAGTTTGTTTTGATGATAAATGACCTTCCGTCAGTCGTGCAACACTCCAAATGTTTATTATTCGCTGATGATTTGAAGCTTTCGGTACCAATTGAGAAAGAAGGTGATTATGAGCAACTACAAGGTGACATAGATAGAGTAGTGGATTGGAGCAAAGAAAATTTGTTGCAATTCAATGTCTCTAAGTGTCTTACTATCAGTTTCACACGGGCTCATAATTCAACTCTACACGCATACAGTATAGATGGGGTGCCGATGGTCAGAGTCACAGAGGTGAAAGATTTAGGAGTGACTTTTAACACAAAATTAATGTTTAGAGACCATCATCATCTTCCTGCCCTTTTCCCACGTTATGTGGGGTCGGCACAACATGTGATCTTCTTCCATTTCCCTCTATCATTCGTCATCTCAGTACTCACTCCTTTCTTACCCATGTCATCTTTCACACAGTCCATCCATCTTTTCTTTGGTCTACCTCTACCCTTGTATCCATCCACATTCATATCTAACACTCTCCTCGTCACATGACATTCATCTCTTCTCATAACATGCCCATACCACGCTAACCTATTACTCCTCATCTTTTCTGTTACCGGTGCCACTTTCAGACTTCCTCTAACATACTCATTCCTTATTTTATCCATCCTTGTCACTCCACACATCCATCTCAACATTCGCATCTCCGCCGCATGCACTCTTTTCTCATCCGTTCCCTTGGTGGTCCAACATTCAGACCCATACAATACGACAGGTCTTATGATCGTTTTGTAGATTTTCCCCTTAATTTTAAGGGGCATTCTCGGATCACACGTAGTTCCTGTGACCTGTCGCCATTTCATCCATCCCGCATTTATTCTATTCCTTACATCCCGATCAATCTCACCATCATTCTGTACTACTGAACCGAGGTACCGAAAATCGGAACAGGCTGGTAGGAATACACCATCTAAGGCAATAGGTTTAGAGACCATATAGTCAAAATTTGTAAAAAATCCTTCAGGAATTTGGGTTTCATACTTAGAATGGCGAAAGATTTTACAAACATTAATGCGATCAGAGCCTTGTATAATGCTATAGTTAGGAGCCAACTAGAATTTAATGGAGTCATTTGGTCCCCTCATGAAACAAAATATGTTCAGATGTTGGAGAAAATTCAGAACAAATTCATTAGGTACTTATATATTTATTTATTTATTTATTTATTTCAAATTACAATTACATTGTCTTAACAGTAGGGGACACCAAAACAACAATGAAATTACACGTAACTTACATACTGTACAGTAGCATCTGTGAATTCCGTCAAACTAGTGTTAAATAAATCCATGTTACTTGATTGACATAGGCTGTTGATGATACGAAGGGCTCGCGTGAACGGCGCCTCGCTCAGGAGGTTGGTCCTCGCCCTCGGGAGCACCAGCAGCCCAGGCCGACGCCGCGCCCCCGCATAGTTGTCCGGCACGCATAAACCGACACACATCAACACCCGCGGATTGTGCACCATACCTCGAACTAAACGCAATATATACAACACTAACATCGTTTCCCGCCTCACTTCTAGTCTAGTGTATCCCACCATGCCTAAAACAAATAGTGAAGGGTACATCAGTGGGTAAAATGGGTAGACTCCGTATAATTTTAAATACAGAAATCTCGTAAACTTATTCTGCATTTTCTCCAACATACTCACATATTTATTTTCATGAGGACTCCAAACCATAGCCCCGGACTCTAGCCTACTTCTCACAAGAGCATTATAAAGCACCTTAATTGTGTGAGTATTGCTAAAGTTACTACTCTGGCGCAATATAAAGCCCAAGTTACGAAACGCTTTCTTGCAGATGTCCAGCACATGACTCCTAAAGTTTAATTCCGTGTCCATGCTGATCCCTAGATCGCGAACCGATTTCACACGGTTAATATTGGTCGCTTCCAGTGAATAGTCAAGAAGGACAGGTTTTTTTGCACGGCCGTAGGTGATAACACAACACTTTGAGCTATTGAAAAACAATTTGTTGTTGTGACTCCACTGCGAAACACGGTCTATATCCCTCTGCAATCGTTCACCATCTGAACTACCACTGATCTGCAATAGCAGCTTTAGGTCGTCTGCAAATAGAAGGCAGACGGCATCTTTAATGACTTTAGGTAGATCATTTATCATAATTAAAAACTCGAGAGGACCCAGATTGCTTCCTTGGCTTACCCCAGAGTTTGTGCAAAATGAGTCTGAGAGATATCCATCATAATCTACATATTGCATTCGATCCCTTAAATAGCTGGCAAAGAATTCTAAAAGATCTACGGAGAATCCTATCGCTGCCATCTTTCTTAGAAGAATGTCATTGTCTACCGTGTCAAATGCCTTGCGAAAGTCGAAATAGGCTGCATCCACCTGTACCCCTGAGTCAAGCGAGGGGACAGCATACGTCATAAAACATAGCATGTTGCTATCCGTACTCCGACCAGGCCTGAAGCCATGCTGAGCGTCCGACAATTGGCTACTCACCTGTCTATAGATATACCGATGCAAAATCGACTCAAACACCTTTGCACATGATGATAAGACCGCTATGGGTCTATACCCCCCCACGTCAGTACTTACTCCTCCTTTCGGTACAGGGATCACTCGCGTTAGTTTCCACTCTTCTGGGTAAGTGTGCGAGTCCAAGGAGAGATTGTATAAATGCAAGAGCGGCCCAGCTAACAATTTTCCACAATCTCTTAGTAAGAAGGGGGGAATCCCATCCGGACCGTACGAATACTTGGGCTTGAGGTGCTTTAGGGCTAGTACAACGTCGGAAAAGGTAAACCTATCTATGATAACTTGCTGCGTGCCACACTCGCCGGCAGACTCGACCGCATCCTGGACACACAGCTTAGGAGGATTTTCGCTATAGACAGAGTGGAAATAAGAAGCAAATTCTTGGGCGCAGTCCATTGGAGGCAGCTCCTTACCTTCCCGCGTTATACATGTACGAGCTACATTTGACCTCTTCGATTTTATGAAGGCCCAAAAAGATTTCGGATCGCTAGCGAAGCGGCTCTGCAATCCTGCTTTGTGTTCCTCATAGGCTACCTTTATCATATTTTTCACCAATGATCTATGTACCGAAAAGTTTCTATAATCAACTTGGGACTGCGTTTTTTTATATAATTTATGTAATTGAGCTTTAAGCTTGATTTGACGTTTAAGCTCTACTGTGTACCATTCCGGGTAATAATACCGCTTTTTCTGGCTTTTGTGGAGCTTGCGCGGTATAGAGGTATCAATAACATTATTCATTACAGAGTAAAAAAAGTCAATGGCACTGCTAAGATCCATTATATCATAAAAAGATCCCCAATCTATTTGTCCTATATCTAAGTACAACTTCATTAAATCGCCATTTTTAAAATTCCACTGGCATCGTTGTTGTCTAGACTCTAAAATATCAGTATGTTCAGTAGGTAGGTCCGAGGCTATGCCTTGTAGGTGCACGATTAGCGGGGGGTGCTGCCTATCGATAGGTACTATAGGACATGCACATAGCTGGATATTTAACTCATATTCACTTAAGTTAGACAGAACTAAATCCAGAACTCGATTATTACAGTTTGTCGTACTATTTGTTTGACGAAATCCACAGAATGCGATAAAATATTCAAAATAGGTATTTACATCAATAGAAGCTGAGTACAAATTAAAATCACCTAGAACTATAATCTTACTGTAACGAGTACACAATTTTTCTATTTCATTGAACATTAAGATATACTCCTGGTCTGAGCTACCAGGAGGTATATACAAAACACAACATAAGAACACATTTCTGCCCCTATCAATTACTGACGCACAAACTAGTTCGAACGCACATTTGTTTACGTCGATAGACAATGCGATGCGCTTCAGTTCCAAACGAGACGGCGACGCCGCTAGTAGTGCGCCTCCTTGCTTTCTTCCATCAGCACGGTCACAACGATGTATTTTGTAGTTTTTAGGTATTACTTCGCCGTCATGGAATGACTGATTCAATCCCGTCTCCGTAATTGCGTAGAGGTCTTCTGGCGACCACAGCAATCCCTGGGTGAATAAATCTAGTTTTGTTCTTAAACCTCGCACATTTTGGTAATAGATAGATAGCGAACGACGTTTAACAGGAGTCATGTTATTGCGTTTTAGTGGCAGCGTTGTTTTCTGTGGTGTTCCGAAACCACAGCCATTCACCAAACTCAGCATTCACCGGCCAGACAGAGCCGGTAGATATAAGCTCGTACGCACTCTCCGGGACTCCTATTATAAAGGACGAGTAACCCCGTTTACTCTTTGGTTTAATTTTATCAACTTTGACCTCAACCGTTTTACAAACAGATGCTACATAGTCAGTCAAAGCTTCCACCGTGGTGTCGGGGTGGAGATACCAAATGTGTAAGTGTTTTTTTTTCTCCACGGCAAAAATAGTGTTTAGCTCACGATTTTCGCCCTTCTTTACATCCGAAAACCTTTTAACTGTAGTCCAGCCATCCATATTCTTCGACGACGCAACAGCCTCAACTTCAACGTCCTCTTTAGTATGGTTTTGCATTTCGGAAGCAGTCGGAAAAGTTGCTCCAACCGGCACAACAGCAGCTCGCACCGGCGCCAAAGTGTCTTGCGGTCCCGGGTTGACAGAGGACTTGATTACCTGTTTTCTTTTCTGGTTTAGCGTCAACAACGATTTATTAGCAGGCAGCGCGGGGTATTGCTCTGTGGATTTAACAAGGGGCTGGGAAGCGCTTGAGCTAGCTACCAGTGTGTTGTTCGTGACAAGAGGGCTCGCAGCAGTGCACTGGCAACGGAGATCTGCCTCTATTATTTTATTATGTAGTACCTGTACTTGGGTTGCATAGGTCTCAAGCTTAGACTCATACTTCATAATTGTATTAAGAGCTACACCTAGTTGTTCTCTGAGAGCCGACATTTCCTCCCTCAAGCTACGTATGTCGCCGGATAGGTCAACCTGACCGATCTGCTGGGCTTCTTGTATTTCAGGCGTAGGAATCCTCAAGCGGCAAGTAACGTTAGGATCACGGGGTTTTTTAGAGCTACCGACAGGCGTGCGGCTATTATCACCACCCCGCTTAGTAGCACAACGGCATTCCGGGCAGACCCACGAACCAGGAGAGTCAGGCAACTTGTTTCCCCCGGTGCAAAGAAGGTGGTATAGCTTACAGCACTTACCCTGTGTACATTTTAAGAACCCATCAGTGGGGAGAATAGCGGTGCTGCAAGCGGCACAACTCATTCTAAGCGATTGCGGTAATGAGTGCTATTTGAAGTAAGCAAGCGCGGCTCTTAGCAGCTGTAGCAGTAAACAAAAACGTGCGGGTAGCGGCGCGCAGCGGGCAGCGGGCAGCGGGTAGCGGGCAGTGGGTGCGAGCGAAGCGATGATTCACCACAGCAAGAACAAAAGAACGCACTAACCGCACAATCGAAAATGCAGCCGTTGGCAAAATATTTTAAAATGTTTTTGCTTATTACCACTTTGTTTATTGACCGATTTTTGTCAAACTAACACCACTGTTCAGAGTTTTTAACCGACTACACACCGACACAGTTTCACTGAAAAACTTGCAATCTAAATTATTTTAACTTTGAAAAGTTTGCGGAGCGCACGAACAAAGCTGTTGCCTCGCAGAAGTTTTTGACATATTATATGAGACACTATGGGGTATATCCTATGTATCCATTGATGTATCCTACTCTTTTTATCTTGGGCATGGTTGGATATAACCAGCTAAAGGTTAGGAGAGAACTAGCACTGGTATTATACTTATTTAAGGTACTTAGGGGTCTGATACATAACAGCGATATTCTAAGCCAAATATTGATTTGTGTGCCGAACAGATATGTTTGGAGGCGGAGGCGACCGCCACTAGTGGGGATACCGCAAGCGCGGACTCATCTGCTAAGCGAAGCGCCCCTGACGCGCGCACTCCGCACCCTTAACATTGTCGCCACCGAGACGGACATTTTCTGTTGTACTATGAGTGAATTCACAAAAGTAACTCTATATGTTTTATGTTACAAAATTTAGTTGTAGATTAGATAATTTTGTATTATTAAGGACTACAATATCGTGTTAGGTATAGCCTGTAAAGATATTGTTAGTGTTTAAATAAATAAATAAATAAATGAAAACTTGATGTATGTTCACAAAAACATTAATTTATTTAGGAAAAATAGTGATAATCATAATGATAATACTAGACTTAAAAATAAACTCGCTGTTCCCACGGTTAGGCTCACTAAAGTAAGTAAATCCTTTAAAGGGCAATGTGTACGCTTCTATAACAAGATCCCAAGTGACATGCTTGATTTATCAATTGGAAAATTCAAAAATGTAATTAAACAGAAACTGTCTAGAAAAGCTTACTATAAAATATCAGAGTACTTAGATGATAAAAAAGCTTGGGATGAATCAGCTCCAACTCTGCTAGGTATTCCTTACAAAATTAACAAGGATCATACAAAAAAAGCGCTAGGACCCAGCGAGTTTCTTGTCAGTTCTTCTCGCACTGGGGATAGGACTGGAACTGGCACTTAGACTCACCTAGTATGTAAGACGTTTCAAAGTGATCCCTGTGATTCTATTGAAAATAAACATATTTTGAATTTGAATTTTGAATTTGAATTTTTTATTTCTAGTATATACTAGTTTTCTTTTTAAAAGCTCGGACGGAGTCGCGAGCGTGTCAGCTAGTTTTATATAAAGGAACAGATGGTCTCATAGATATTTACTATTTCCCCAAACCCCAGTTCATATTCCCACGGCTCGGGTTATCGTTAACCCGAAGTTATTAACCTATTGTAACGATAATGTAGTTAGTAACGATAATAGAGGTATTAATTACGGGTATTAATGCCATATCGGTATCAGGCAGTGCTATAAGTCAGATTCTAACTGTGTCTAGGATGGGGTACTAGGTATACCCTAGGTACCCTATACTCTAGATTCTATAACTATTAGTAAGTTAACAGGCCCCTTATTACAAGCTCTGCGGGCCATATCACAGTAATATAAATATTATATTTCGTACCAGGACTTATCAAATCTATACTAATATTATAAAGAGGAAAGATTTGATTGTTTGTTTGTTTGTTTGTTTGAATTGAATAGGCTCCGATACTACTGGACCGATTTTTTGTAATAAAATAGTCTTACATCAAGCTTGAAACTTTGATACCTGGGGCTTTATGACAAGCTTTTACAAACCATAATGTTTCAGAAACGTCACATTTCAAGCTTGAAACAGTAAGAAGTGTGGTCGTAGTTTCCGATGGCGAAGGTTCGCCCAAGACATAAACCATAAACCATTCTCTCAGCTTAGCCTGCCATAAGGAAAGTTGTAAAGAATAATTCCGGGGTTGTTTCTGATGTTTTCCTTCACCGTTTGCGAGAACTATCAGTTCATACGAGTACGCAATTACGCATTACTTGATGATGGCTAATATGTGTTTATAAAAGGTGCTGAAATTTATTATTTTGAGCTCAAAATGTAGTAGAAAGTTTTTTGATAATCTGGAACTGGGCCGGACACGTGTGCCGCATGTCAGACGACTTGTGGGCGAAGAGGACCACACAGTGGAGCCCACGCAACGTGACGCGGCCACGTGGAAGACCCAGGATGAGATGGCGGGACGAGCTGGACTCTCACCTGAGCACCTGGCCTGTCACTGCGTTAAGTCGCGAAGAGTGGAAGAAGGGATGGGAGGCCTTTGCCCAGCAGTGGGACGATAACGGCTAAATAATAATAAAAATAATAAGTGTCTTTGTGTCTTGAAAATTCTAGTACTCAGAGTAAAAAGGCAAGTAAAAAACTTGGCAATTTATGAGTCACTAGTATTTATATTTTATTTGCCAATAACCATAGACCATAGCACTACAAACTGATAGAACAGTCAATTAACCGCTCCGCGCGCGGCGAAGTGAAACTTATGCTAATTACACCGTACTCTTATTTTTCACTTAACGGGTAATTGGGGAAGCGACGGAGCATAATTTTGAAAAAGATTGGTTATTTATAGCGAGTATAGTTTTTAAATTTGCATTGTAGACTTCTAGAAGATTTCAAGGTCTGCTGTGAAGGAAAAAAAATGATTTTATTTAGGACTATTATTTCTAATGATTCAGGTGTTTTTTCAAAATTCTAAATAATATATTCTTTATAAGAATACTAAACTGTGACACATACCTTCAAATTTTTGGTTCTAGGGTATGCCGGTTTCCTCGCGATGTTTTCCTTCACCGTTTAAGAACACTGGCATTGCGCACATAAATTTTTCGAATGGAAAAACTCATTGGTGCACGACCAGGTTTGAACCCACGACCTTCGGATCGTGAGGCAGGGGTGCTACCACTACACCACCAGCGCTCTTCACCACAATTACAAGGATCTTTATGAATCATCTTAAATGCTAGGTGAATCTAGGTCCCAATTATATCCCCAGGCCCCTATTCAATAAACATTACAAGTCTACAAATTTGTAAAAAAGTGACAATATTGTCGAATTTTATGACAAGTGCTGTTTAATAAAACCTACAAATATGTAGAATTGTAAAAAAACTTTACAATTTTTTAAATTTTCCTCCATTAAATCGTAGTTTTTTATTAAACAGAAACTTGTAGAATTGTAGCCGCTTACAATTAATTGTATTTTACAATTTGTAATGTTTATTGAATAGGGGCCTGGTCCAAGTTAAATAAACAATAAATCACTTGATACTACTCGTAAATGTTGATATTATATTTAATTATTACACCTTGAGTTACATAATTGAAGCCTATCATAATCAAATATAATGTAGCATTTTAATGATGAAAAAATTTTTGAAATCGGTTCATTAGTTATTGAGATAATTTGTTACAAACATACAAAAATGCAAATATTTCCTCTCTATAATTTAGCGTACATAGTGTAAAAATTCATAATGATAGTGAGGATGCTCTATGGTCACATGCATCTGACCAGACAATACATTGTTCCAAGCAGTAGCATTAAAGTACCACAGCTAAAGTAGTAGTAAATAAACATTGCTCCATTCCATCCAAAGTGAAACTACAAAACACATTCAAACATTTCCTCGTTATCAGACCCACAAAACCACATTAAACTTTGCATATCTGAATGAGGAAGCTGTAAATTTTCAACAGAATATTCTAGAACATTCTATACCGTTCTAGACCTTTTCAGTAGTGAAAAGCACTCGCTCGGGAGTCGAATCTCTATAGGTTCTGTCGAGACGTGGCCTGCTTTACGACGAAAATGCAACGCTTTTATTTAACGGATGCATTGTTGCCGACAAGACATTTGCAAGACTGTTGCAAAACTTTCAATGGTTTCGTCATCACATCTTTATGTACATCATCATACAAAGCGCTGGTGGTGTAGTGGTAGCACCTCTCAAGATCCGAAGGTCGGGGGTTTAAACCTGGTCGTGCACCAATGAGTTTTTCCATTCGAAACATTTATGTGTGCAATTCCAGTGCTCTTAAACGGTAAAGCCAAAAATCCGAAGGTGGCTGCCACAGGTTAGTATTTTTATAACGTATAGCCGCCATGTATTGATAATAATTGCTTTCAACTTTTTTCTCTATACAAAAACAACTATATTGTAGTTTTTGAACAAAAATTAATAAGAAGCAAATACTAACTTAATACTAATTAAAACTAATTTTTCTACGCTGTTCTTTAACTACAAACTTACTTGACACGCTGCCAAGTAGTCTAGATCTAATCTATGTATGTCTTTGTTAATGCCTAAGTCCATGGAAGTTTTAATATCTTAATGCACTTAAGTTAAAATTCTATCCACTTTTCATTTTAAAATTCTAGAAAGCTAAATTTTACCTCAACACAAATAGATTAATCATAAATATTGTCTTAGCAATGTTTGCCTGTCTGTATGTAAATATAGCTTTTACCAACAAGTGATAAACTGCGATGTAAACACAACATAAGACATCGCTCTATCAAAATAAACAAGTTTTTGTGTATGTCCCCTCTAATGCGTATAAAATGTTTGGCAAGGGCTTTAGGGGTAGTAAGCCAGGGGCTATGACTTAAAACGTTGGGTTCCTAAAAAATAGTGAATGTAATTTAGCGGTCGTGATGAAAGTGTTGATAAGCCCTTTAAATGCCTCTGTCACTGCCTATCTTATATTATAAGAATCAAAGGACTGACTGACACTGACATACAGCAAGACACAGTCTAAACCGCTGGTTGTAGAGACTTTAAATTTGGAGAGGAAGATTGTCTATTTCAAAATTCAACCTCTAAGAGGTGCAGCGGGAGGTTGAAGTAGGAGGTTGTATTAAAAAGCATTACGCGAACAAAGTCGCGAGAAGCCTCAAGTTTTTAAATAAAGCCTCAGCCAATTTGCAAATTTTGAAAGCCGGGACCATGTCCTCCGAAGCACGGAGGCTTTCAGATGTACGTGTGTTTGTCACCTAACTCCTCCTAAACGGCTGGACCGATTTGGATGAAATTTTTGGTGTATATTTTAATGAGTTTCTGGATGGTTTTTAAATACAATTGGACCTGGTAGGTGGCGCTGCTGTGGATATGTAACCAAAATTGATTGGTTGAATAATTGACTCGACCGTACATTCGTAAGAAGTAATTATGGTATCTAAATAATAATTAAATGCGTGGGAAAAGGACAGGAAGAAGAAAAAATAATAATTAAATGGAAACACTAACTTTTAAATATCATATTTAATGTGACGCTGCTTTTCTGGGCAGGACAACGTCTGCCGGGTCCACTTGTAGCGTATATATTGCTATAGACTTGTATATTTTTATAAATAAGGTAATAATTGATTTATTTATTATCAAAAACACGTTAAACAAAACCAAACACGAAATAGTAAAAGGAATGATCACCCTTCGCTAATTACTTTGTTTGGCGCAAATTAACGCACCGATCTGTCTTCATTTAGCGACTGTAGACGCCAAGTTATGGTAAACATCTTAGGAAGGTAATAAATGAATGGTTTTGCCGGCGTGGTGAGGCACTGAAATTTACAAATAACATACGTATTTAAAGTCTAAAATATATCAGTCTTTAGGACAAAGCCTATGATCAGTGTGTGTTACCAGTGATGACATATAGAACAGAAACGTGGACACTATGGCCCCCTTAAGAAGGTTCAAGGTCGCTCATTGAGCTATGGAAAAAGCTATGTTTCTCTTCCAGGTCGAATCATTCATTTAAGTAACTCATATTCACTCACTCAATTCATACTGTTAAGTATTAAACGGTGAAGGAAAACAGAAGGAAACCAGCATACCCTAGAACTAAAAATTCAAAGTGTGTCATAAGTTAGTATTCTTATAATTAATACTAACTACTAAGCAAAATTTGAACATGTGCCAAATATCATGTTAGATCGTGCCTCTTCAAATTCAAATTCAAATTCAGACTCTCTTTAAATATCCTCAAAGATCTAAGTAACTAGAGATCTGAGAAGATATCTATCAAGCCTGGGTATTACAGTCGTTTGTTTATTACATTGTGCTACCTAACCAGTATTTTCAATTTGCGCACCGAGTCAGAAATTTTTGAATTACTGACAGAAAAAAGAAAAAGTTAAATACTTAGCTGGTTATTTTTAATTTGATTCCGCATACTTATCTTCAAGACCCTTTACAACCTTTCCGACACTCGATGATCCCCTCTTTGTCTCTAATGAAAAATTGCCCCTTCAGAAAAATTCAGTAATGAGACATAAAATTTGTAAGAGTTTTTATCCAATTTCGGTAAGTTGATGAAAACTTTTTATATTTTCTGAGTGGATTTGTTTTTTAAATTTTGGAACTGATTTTACAATTTTGTAAATATGAAAGAAGTAAATGCTCAAAATGATTCATGGAAATTCACGACTGGAATCCCCAGGCACGGTAGATATCTCCTCAGATCTCTAGTAACTTAGATCTTTGAGGATATCCAAAGAGGGTAGTCAGAGGCACGTCCAAATATAATATTTGGCACATGCCCACATTTTGCACAGTAGTAAATATTCCGTACGTAACAGGTTGCAAGCCTATCGCCGCTTATAAGAATACTAACTTATGACACACACCTTCGAATTTTTGGTTCTAGGGTATGCCGGTTTCCTTCTGTTTTCCTTCACCGTTTAATACTTAACCGTCTCCTCATCGCATGACATTCATCTCTCCTCATAACATGCCCATGCCACGTTATTACTCCTCAGCTTTTACTTTCAATTTTTTTCTTATAATTATTAAGTAAAGTAAAGTAAAGTAAAGTAGAATTTATTGCAAGAAATACATGTTACAAAGATGTTATTATACTCATTCCTTATTTGATCTATCCTCGTCACTCCACACATCCATCTCAACATTCGCATTATCTTTCTCGTCCGTTCCCTTGGTGGCCTAACATTCAGACCCACACAATACAAAAGGTACCATGCGAGCGAAGCCGTAGGAAGAAGCTAGTAATTAATCATTTAAGCCCACCTGCAAACTAATATTGATTGATATCCTCATTTAGATATTAATCCCCAAAACTCCCTCAAAGTGATGTCCCGTTTGGATAAAGTTACGGGACTCTACTTAATAGCCGTCATTTAAACTTGAAACTCATCATTTTGAATCAAACTCATAATTTTAGCCAAACTCTTCATTTTAAGTCAAACTGTGATTTGTTTAAGCGGGCATTAAAAGTTCTATTGCTGTTTAATTTTAAAGCTTGCCGTATTTTGAGTTGCAATTAATTTAAATTTATCTTAAAACTAGCACCGCGCGCGGCTGCGATCCCGTGGTACCTACTGGGATAAAAAGTAGCTTAAGTAGTTTCATCAAGATCCGTTAAGCCATTTCAGCGTGATTAAGTAACAAACATCCATACATCCTTAATATCTGAAAATATTCACCTTAGGTTAAACTTTTTTTAGGCTGAACGTTGTGATCAATATAAGTTTAACTTCTTAAAAAACAATATTTTTTTACGCACTTCAAATGGCATTACCAGTTATTTTTGAACCAGCGTGGTGAAGAGGTTAAAGTTCAACTCGTAAGCTCCTTTCTGTCTTCAAGAAAACATTTATTTGAGATCATGTTTTTTATGATGAGATAATACTAATGTATATTACAATATATTAGTATTATTTTGTTAAATAATTATACTTAATATTGATATTTACATCATTACCTTTTTGGTCTAAAATAAACTCTAACAGCACGTCATAAAGTTCAAATATTATATTTACTTATTTTTTGCACTTTTCGGTAAAAAGCTTATATCGTAAACAAGGGGCCACAACTCAATCAAATAATTAGCAAATATTTATTCGAAATAATTAGCTGGAAGGGCGGCCCTCATGAAATATTTACGTCTTTGTAATATTGGAAAGAGGAAAATTATGACGAGCTAAATAATGCAAAAGTTTCTTTAGAACAAGAAGGGCTGGGAAAGAAAATATAGAAAGGAAAAATGCTATCTCGTTATATCGTTTTTGTTTGTTGATTTTGATAGCTTTATATTTTCACCATCTGTTTTTAAGTTGAAACAATTTTTTTAAATATTTAATATCATACTTTATCCTTGCCAGATCAGTTTTTTCAAAAAAGTGAGCTAGAAATTTCACTTCAAAAATATCAGTAACTCCCATTTGTTCTGTAGAAGTGTGACGTCATAGAACTGTTAAAACTTTTTTATCCCTGTAGTTCTATGGTAGGACTGTTGAAACGAAAATTAGCCCATTTGTTCTATAGAACTAATAATACCTAGTAACTTCCATTAGTTCTATAGAACTGTTGGTCCATAGAACTTTTAAAACCTTTTTTGTCCTTTTAGTTCAATGGTAGAACTATTAAAACAAAATTGTGCCATTAGGCCCATAGAACTAAGCGATTGAACTGTTAAGACATTTTTGTCATACTTGTTCTATGACGAGACTGTGTATCCTTTCTATAATATACTTATTTGGTATACCAAAAGCAACATCAGTCTGCAAACATCATGCATTCGATATCAAGTTGCCCCTTGCTTACTGTTATATAGTCTTGCGAAAATAGCATCAAATATTTTGACAAGGGGCAGAAATAGCCAATGAATTTCTTATATTTATTTTCTTTTGGCAAATTATCTTGCATATCACACCTATATAGTCATTCATGATTTTCACTTATAGACGGGTATAGTATAACGCTAAAATAATGCTAATTTCTATAAACTGTGCGAAATATTCAAGGTTATTTATTTATTTCAAAACTAGCTGTACCTGTGACTTCGTCCGCTAAACGCAATAAAGGTTTTTCATCGTGAGTGAGCGTATAGGCTAGCGTTTATGTCAAGTTTCATCAAAATCCATCACGTATTTTTGACAGTATGCGATTTCAAAAGACAAAAAATCTAAAAAGTACTATTTTGGCATCTATATCGTATGTTATGCTATCCCCAATTAAAATTTACTAAAAATATTTTGCTCTGTTACAATTGTATCATAGTAGAGATAGATCAATATGTATTTACAGCAGTGGTACCAAGTTAACTACATGTACATAGAACTACTATGAAATTGGATCATAAAATCGGAGCCAGTTGGGTACTGGAAATGAACCGAGTGGCTGACTGTACAATACACGTTTATGACTCGCGCCTGGCTCGAATGCTAACCACGGTGAAGGCAACACCTTAAAGTAAAATATCTTACTACTATTTGGAGTACTGTCGGTGTAGCAATGTGGTGATTTTGGATGAATTTTTAATTTTATTTATAGATTAAGAGTGCATGCGGCGAAGATGAGAATGTTGAGATAGATGTGCGGAGTGACGAGAATAGATAAAATACGGAATGACTATATTAGAGGAAGCCTGAAAGTGGCGCCAGAGACGGAAAAGATTAGGAGTAATAGGTATATAGTAATAGGTTTGAAGACAGTGCCAAGTGCACGAAAAGAGCCTCTTTTTTAAGTATTTGAACTTATCATTATTAAAAATTTATAAATTTTCAATTTTTAAATACAGAAATTTACAAATTACTCAAATACACACTACAAAACTATAATTAAAGTAATCTAATGTAATTTTTAATTCATTCAATATATTATTTTTGTGCATTAAAAGTGTCGTATTCTATAATCTATAGTTATAATTCTGCACTTGCTATCAACATGTTATAATTTGAATAAATCAAAGTGAATGCAGCCCACAAAACTTTTGATAATATGCATAATCATGTCTTTTTAGTGTTCTTTGACCATCGGATCATTCCTGTCTCCTGATGTAGAGGTAAATATGGCCAGACATCTGGCTTAGGGGTCCAGTAATGATGATGATGCTCAAACACTTCTGGAACAGCCAGATCCAGCATTACGACCGGCGATGGCATTCCATAAAGTTTTATCGTTCGCCGATATTGCCGATCTAATTTCTTATTCATGTTAATAAAATTGCAAGAATTCACGTAATAATTCTAGTTAATATTGCGAATGGCTTAATACAAACCTATTTACTTTATTATCTTGTGGTATATTATGGCAATAAAGGAACTATAATGACTGTTTATATTAGATAATATAATAGTAATATCTTTTACTAGCTTAATCAGCCTGAATCACTCGTGACTTGGTCTGACGTTTTATATAAAATATTAACTTTTAATACTCGTGTATAATGTGTTTATTAAAATAAATCTGTATATATCCGTAATAAAACAATGAGAATTTTATGTAACTACTTAGTTCAAATATAATTATTAGAGAAAAAAAAATATCGGTTTTAAATTAGCGCCATCTTTTTTTAAATGATTGCGCAAATTAGTGAACGGAAGCATTCCATGACCTAAAAAATGACCTCACAAGTCATGGTAAGTATCAAGTTTAGCGGATATTTTCCTTGAAATAATGCTTCAATGTGTTTTTTCCGTTCACTGTCGTAAACTAACACAGCCACTATAATATCTGTCAAAAAAATTCAAGGAACCATTTTAATTCTTGTATTACAAAAAAAGAATTCTAAAAATAAGTTTATAGATTTTGTTTCGCAGTATACATTTTTTATATTTTTCCCTGTTCCTAATTGAAATAATAGAAACTAAAGTCAACATAACAAAGCTCATTTTACATTAAAAGCTAAGTACAGGATCTAGAATTAGAATAAGGATAATAGCAGCTTTCGCTATTCATATCGTTACATTGAAAGTCAACACTGGCGTCGCAGAGGGAACCTTAGGCCAGGAAGTTTCGTATTATTTAATTTTAATAAATTATTTTTTATAGTAAATGTTACATAATACATTTACAAAGATGATTTCAGTATAAATCAAAATTAACGGCCATTAATTATGACTGTTATGTTAGATGATTGCTATTTTTAGTGATTTAATAACTTTTTATGGAAAAAATAATTATATACAATCATAAATTATATACTTTTTAAGTTTTACTTAAGACTTGTTGGTCCCACTTTACCTTAGTGAGTATTAAATTCTTTCCGTTGTTTCCATTCACATTGAAAATCCTTAGTGGAAACTGACTGCACCCAGCGATGGTAAACCATGCATTCCCTTTCAAACCCTATTTCAGCCTTTTCGAGATTATTTTTTAAAACAAAATATAGCCTATGTTCGTCTCCAGGAAATAATATATCTCCGTGCTAAATTTCATTATAATCTGTTAGCCGTTTAGCCGTGAAAAGTAACAAACAGATTTACTTTCGCATGTTTTATACAATTAGTATGTATTTCTTCCACTTCCTTGCCTCTACCCCCCACTTTCATGGCCCCATCGATATCTTAATGCTGTTTTCTCAGCCGTCCGGCTGAGCCAAGCTTCTTACTACTCAAATAAATTGTGTTATGATTCGCCTCGACTTATAACCATCGGAAGAGTTTAACGTTGCTTTTGACAATTATTTAATTTTCAAACTTTGCATTAATATCCAACTAAACTTACGTATTTCAATGTTTGCATTAAGATTTTTTGATGGATTATGTGAAAGAGGATATGGGCAAGAAAGATGTGAATGTGGAAATAAATTAAAGAGGAGAGTGGAAGAAAAGAACATGTGCTTGCCCCACATTAGTCGGATAAAGACAGGGAGATGATGATGAATTTGGATTTATGTAATTCTATATTCTATAATAATTGACTGAGAGATAATCCACAAACATTTTTTTTGATGTTTTGGACTGAGAACTTATCGCTCTAGTTTTTATATTTTTTTTCGCGTTATTATGAATTTTATTATGTAATTTTGAAGGTTATTCTTCCAATAAAGCTTGAGTTCTTGACACGGGTGTGAGATATATGAATTAAAAAGAAAGTTCCTTTCTAAATCCATCAGAAAATTTTCAAAGAATTTAACAGATTTTGTGACATTGACAATACTATTAATTTAAATAAAATAGACACTGGCAAAATTAATCTCAAAAGAGACAGATGGCATAAATAAGGAAGAATATTACGAGTATATTTCAATGCACAGTAGCTAGTTCTAGAGACCTAAGATTAGGATTGCTGTCTAGATTACATATTTAAATGATGACCACGCTAAACGATGCTTAATCAACAAATCTACTAAAAACACTAAGCAAGTCTTAATAATGACTTTAAAACGTAAACTCAGTATCCAAAAGACTGCAGAGGTATATAATAATAAAAACTGTTTATTTTAAAAAATTGTATCACACCCTAACAGTTGGTTTTTTATTTCCTCTAATATATCTTGTTAGTACCAGCATTGCCAATTTCCCTGTTTACATATGCTGTTTTATCTCTCCCTGCCTACCCCCTGGCCCGGGGCTGTGCTCGTAAATTTTGAATAGGCTCTATGCAGAAAGGGAGCCTATTTATGATTTATTAAAACTATTTTTGGGTCGTTACAAATACCGTGCTAAGATAATTTAAAAAACATATTTGAACGTCTAGTTTATGAAAAATATTGTAGAGTTCTTGATAAACTGTTAAAATAGCTTATAACTCTAAATAAAATCAGAAACCTATTGGACATTGCAATTATGCTTTCAAGTAGTCTTTCGACAAAAATAGATTACAACCAATATTGAGACGCAGGTTTAAAACCTCATAGTGATATTTATCTCACTTTTCCAAGCATAAACTACTTTAACACAATTTTAATAGGTCACGGTACAAAATATCAAAATTATATTACTTTGACATTGCCCGAATGTTTGTGGAAAAGCCCCAAATCATCTACTTTGACATTTTTTAGATGTTTTAATGTGATAATTGTATTTTGTTACTGTCATACCTAATTCAGTTTTTTTGTCGATAAAATCCCGTTTTCGTATAAATCAACTGACATCTTGCAAAATGAGTAAGGTCAGGATTATAGGATTGGTTTTAAAAGTAAAATATATTTTTTTTCAAAATCCGTAACACAACGGCACGAGACGTAGCCGTAGGCGCCATAAGCGTTTCAGTTAAAAGATGTCAAAATTATGAACAAAAACTTCCGTAATTTCGTTGGAATTTTCCGTCAGCTTTTTGAATAAAATTTTGTAGGAATTTTCGGTGTCTAATTTTAATATTTATGTGGGTTAATAGCGTTTATGGTACGGTATGTTATTTCTTATCAAAATAATATATTACTATGAATTGAACAGTAATGTTCTAGAAAAATATACGTCATTTTCTCATAAACAGAGCAGGAAAATCTTCGGGAAAAAACGCTTGCTCTACAATATTATAGAGCACACATTGTAAGGTAATATTTATATCGATGATTGTAAGCTAGAACTGATAGAACTTAGCTTTAAACTATCATCAGGCATTGGCAAACAACTTACGACCGGTAAAGTTTGAAAACTTATTTCTTTACCTTTACCTGTTTTTTGTATCAGGCTATTCTAGTTTCGTAAAAGTATTTTTATAAAAATATTGTTTTTTTTTTCAAAAATCTGATACCGATTCGCTAATCTTTTCTCAACACGAGCAACACTCACCAAGAAAACACACAAAGTTTTTTAATATTTATAATAGATTTCCGCATAATCACACCTAAATTATCTTCCTACGTTGAATATTGTAGTTTAAACTTACCTAAATTTACTTTAAATTGGTAAATGTATTTTGTTCCAAGCAATGAATCCAACTTCAAGAACATTACTCCACATTCACTATATCCGAACAACCGCGTGTCCCTGAGATATTAATGAGATCTCTCGCGATTTAAATATTTGATATCTGCACGCGTCGGCTGGTGCCTTTATTGCTTAGGAGTTGTACAGGCTGCTTTCTTGTATTTCAGTCTGGCTGGTTTCATATTTTTATGAAGAAAATAAATATTTGAAATGTTTCCAACTCGGACGAAATGTCCACTGTCCAAATAAAGTGATGAAGTGTCCAACTCAAGTGACGTTGTGACCAACTCAAGTGACAATGTGTTCAACTTAGATGACGAGTTGTCCAACACAAGTGACGAAGTGTCCAACTCAAATGACAATGTGTCCAACTCAGGTGATAAGTTTTCCAACTCAAGATCCAAATAATATAAAGGTATTACTTACATAAGACTTTTCTTTGTTTCAAATATAATATTACCCCACACTAGATTTCCCTCGTGGATCTTTAGTACCGTGTCTAGGTGGTAAATAACATCCAGATCCGGAACAAATATTTAGATTAGCATAATATTATGTCTCACTGCCGGAACCAAACCTGTATCTCTTGCTACTTCATACTGCGTTGCAATATTTGTTCAAAAACTTAAAATTATTCTTGACATATCTTCATGGGAATGCCCTTGGTTAAGGCTAGGTTAGACAAATAGCATGTACTTGAGCGAGCCAGGAAAGATGGCGCGGGCTTAAGATAGCGCCTTTGTGCGCTGAGAGGATTTGTGTACGTGTGCCAAGCGGGAGGGTGCGGTGCGATTCATAAGCGATAGCGGGTAGATAAAATTAAAGCCGTAAAACATGCTGAGTTGGACCAAGTCGCAGTATGGGCGAAGTAACATGGCACAAAAGAAGACGTACTGCATAAATCTTTCACCACTACTAAAAAAAAATAAAAAAAGTATATAAATAAAGTAGTGGCACATCTATATCTATATAAGAGCTTAACCTGACTGACTGACTGACTGACTGACTGACTGACTGACTGACTGATTGATCATCGCCGAGCCGAAACCGCTGAAGATAGAAAGCTGAAATTTGGAAGGTGGCTTCCTTTTATAACAAAACCACTCACTAAGGTGGGATTTTTGGAAATTCCACCTCTAAGGGGGTGAAAAAGGATGAAAACGTTAGTATGAAATTTTGTAACGCGTGGAGCGATTTTCATGAAACTTTGTTTGTGCACCGTAAATGCAAAATGAATGAACACGTGTTTCAGGATTTTTCAATATAATCTTCAAAAAGGGGTCAAATGTGGGGTCAATGTTTGTATGGGAACTTTTTAACGGGTGGTGTGATTGGTCTGAAATTTTGTTTGTGTACTTTAAATGCAAAATGAATGAATACGTGTTTCAGGATTTTTCAATATAACTCTTAAAAAGAGGTCAAATGGGGGTCAATGTTTGTATGAGACTTTTTTAACGGGTGGTGCGATTGGTTTGAAACTTTATATTAGACTTAGATATTTTATGTGAACGAAGTCGCGAGCGGGACAGCTAGTTAAAAATAAAAAGCAACTCTAAGTCAATAAAAATTTCAGATCTGATTAAGTTAATGTTGCTGGATATTACACACAGCGCCACCTAGCCCCAAACTAAGCAAAACTTGTACTATGAGAAACAAGTAATTGATCCTACTAATATTATAAACGTAAACGTTTGTATTATAATGTATGGATGTTTGTTACTCTTTCACGCTCTAACGGCTGAACGGATCTGGATGAAATTTAGCATAGAGATATATTATAGTTTGGAACAGGACATAACTCTTTTTTTAATCCTGGAAAAATGTACGGTTCTCCTGGGTTAGATTCATTTATGTTTTTTTATATTTTAATGTTTTATTTTTAAAATACTTATAATAGACATAGAACAATATGATATTTTGTTAATTTTTGACACAATATTACCTAATAGAAATATGACACACAATTTAAATAAGATAGAGGTCAAAGTTAGAGTATCTTTAAGTTAGTAGCTTAAACAAGCTTATAGTTTAGTAGCTGGAAGTTGAGGATCGGCCTTCAAGTAGCAACTCACACGAGAAATTTAATATTGCTGTGTGGACACACTGGATTAGCTTACTGTCTCAAGTACTGTGTACTGTCTCAGTTATAGAGGGCCTTAATTGTATGCACTCAAAACACAAAACTAGTAAACCAGGCCATTATTATTCTAGACTGGTAGAAATTAATACAATAGCGAAATTGTATGTTACTTTTTTATATAAGTACTAGCTTCCGCCCACGGCTTCGCCCACGTTGTACCTTGAAAAAAAAAAACAAATCTCAACAAATATCTGTGCCAAATTTCATCCAGATCCGTTCAGCCGTTTCAGCGTGAAAGAGTAACAAACATACATCCATACGTCCTTAGAAACTTTCGCGTTTATAATATTATTAAGATTAGTACGAAAGCCTCTGTCTGTTAGAAATCAACTTTGCCAGTATAAGATAAAGTGTTGCCAACGTCACATAGCCAAATTGACAATTTTCAAATCATGCACACATCTGTCTAACAATCACAAGATTTAACGATTATTTTCAAAGAAAAATGACCTTACATAGTAACAAAAGAAACAGTATCGTAAGACTATTCAATTCCATAAGCTTTGCACTTACTGAGATTAAAACACTGTTTAAAAACATTGCAGTCGTAACTACCGGAGTTTATATGGTTTATCTGGAGCAAGTCCGTTTTACATTTAAATCAATTTAGCTACAGGACAAGACTAGCGCTTAGTCCATTTATTTCTATTCCAGAACTTAATAGAAGCCTGTCCGAGTCATTTGTTTCAGCAAATAAAACGGGCCTAGGAAAACTAAAGAAGACGGTAAGAGAGAGTTTTGTATTGTGTTTAGTTATATATGAAAGATTCTAAATTAACTTTAATTTTGGCTTGAGCGCTGGTGGTGTAGTGGTAACACCCCTGCCTCACGATCCGAAGGTCGTGGGTTCAAACGTGGTCGTGCACCAATGAGTTTTCCATTCGACAAATTTATGAGGAAACCGGCATACCCTAGAACCAAAAATTCGAAAGTGTGTGTCATAGGTTAGTATTCTTATAAGCGGCGATGGGCTTGCAACCTGTCACGTACGGAATCAAAAGAGCGTGGCCTTGAAACTAGCCCTAAGTCAATTATTTTTTATGATTTTTTTTACGTCAAGTTCACAAAAAGAGTCTCTGAGGCCTACATTAACCCTTTCACCACACTGGTGACATGGTAAGGAAAAACACTGTTTCTTCTAAATCCTCATAGTTTATTCCCATTCCATTCCCATGGTAGGGAACCCTGAAATGCTGGATTCTGGAGTAAATTGGTTTCCCTCAATAAGTTGAAGTCCCCTGACAATGCGAATTATTTCCGTGCCTATCCTGTTATTCCAATTTTGAGGCAATTTATTTTCTAGGGATCCTTCACGTGAAATAAAAAAATATCTCTAAGTAGATAATAAGGATTGGATCAAAAAATTCCTTAATATCAGTTAACCAAAAAGCCTTAAGCAAAATATGGATAATATTTTTTTAGCTGGCAATGGGCTTGCAACCTGTCACGTACCGAATACTAACTACTGTACAAAATGTAGGCATGTGTGGACATGCCTCTTTAGATAACCCCAAAGATCTAAGTAACTAGAGATCTGAGGAGATATCTACCGAGCGTGGGGTCGTGATCATGTATTTAGAATATGGATTAAACCTTCGAAGTATTGTTACCACGTAAGTAACCACGGAACTTTTAATGTCGTCATACCAAGAAAGAACCAGTACAAAACAAAAAGATGAATTTTATATAATTTTTCCAGTCAACTGCATCTACGTACAAGCTGTTTGTACCGTGAATTATCTTATAAGTGCTTATATGAAGTAGAAAAGAGCACACAAACCCGGTTTAGGATCTAAGTTATAGTGCAATATTATAGTACAGTCGGCAATAGAAACTACTGAATTATGTTGCCTTTTTTTTCTTGGAATGCGGTTAACTCAGAAATTGGCACATAGATTTACGTAGCATGTAGACGATTCAAAATGATATCTGTGATTTTATTGAATAAATACATTTTGATTGTGAATGTCCTTGACTGATGAAACATGATTTCAGCTAGTTACTGAAAAAATTGGTTTAAAAATTTCAAAACTGCAATTTTCAGACTTGGTAGATATCTACTCAGGTCTCTAGTTACTTAGATCTTTTAGGATATCTAAAAAAGGTAGTTAGAGGCATTTCTAATCATGATATTTGGCATAATGCCCACATTTTGCATAATAGTCTTCCGCATGTGACAGATTGCAAGCCCATTGCTGCCTAAAATATAATTTTAAATAAATAATTGGTTAATTATCAATTATAAATAACAATCAAGAGCAACAGCAGAAAGTTGTTAGCTACTTTCTTTGATATAAGCAGATCACCAACTAACTCTTAGTTCTCAGCCAGTAAAACGCAGTCACCGATCTATCTAGCTGACTGTACCTGGTGCAATATTCTCTTGCGAAGGCTCCAGCTAAAGTGATGTATGTCAAGATTTGCGCGACTGATTTAGAAGTGCCTTCCTAACTCAGAAACTTCAGGCTTTGTAGTTGCGAAACAGTTACTTACCTGGCTAGAAAGATCAACTAAGTTACGGAAACTGAAACTCTAGACCGTATTGAAACCTTTTTTCAGCAATGGTCTGAAACTGATGACAGCTTAAGTAATGTTCAGCACGAAAAATTTTTTATGGGTGACCACTATTTTGTAAGCGTCAGAATGATCGGACCACAAAATAAATTGAATTATGTATTAACCTCGCGTGTTGATAAGATATTAATCTTACCTAATAGTCATATACTAGCTTGAAGTATTAGTTTTTAGTTTAAAAAAAAATACTTTTGCTAACTTCTGTGCGATTCTGTTATTAATATAAGATTCAAAATTCATAATGTCCTGCACCGGAATTAAACCCACCTTGTTGTACACTCACCCGCAAAGTCACCAAAGTTATTTTCATTTTAAATTAAATCCTACTTTCTTAAACCTTCCTGCCGCTATAAAGAGCAAAACACACGACGTTCCCAATAAATTTCTTAATATACGACAGTTGTCTATTCAAATGCACCCCTCCACCCCTCCTACCCCTCCCCCCCTTGCACCCTTGCACCCTATCGCCAACTATCGTAGTGCCAAGTTTATGCAAATTCCAACTGCTGCGTTTTATAGCTCGGCCTTCCAAAGTTATGGATAAATGAAGGGGAAAAAGTTGTGCATTTTGACCGTGAAGTTCGAAGCTTGGGGACAGTTGACGCAAATGTCTCCATAACGGTGTGTCAAGTTTGATATAAAAATAATGGCAAAATAACAAAAAATACAGATTCACCAGTGAACGGATCATGGAAGCATTTCTTGAGCTAAAAATTGACTCTTTAAAAATTGAGCTCTGAGGGAGGGCTTCTCAATTATGCCAAAGAATTATATAAAAAATTGACATAAGCATTACAATTTTGTCAAATCCACAAAAGAGTTTCGATGTGTGAAATTTGGTGTCATATTTCGTGGATATTTCCTTTGAAGAAATGCTCCCATGTTTGTTTCCGTTCACTGAGACCTACGTAATCTTCACGTGTTTCAGTCCCTTCAGAGCCAAAAGTTAGATAAAGTAGATGCAAAGACTTGTTTATACAATTATGATAAAGCTAATGCTTTAAACCACAAGCCCTTACAAGCCATCATTTTTCAGAAACAACACATTTCATGCTTGAAGTTGCACTACTTCAATACAGTTTTTTATGTCATGGAACGAAATATCAAAGTTATATTACTTTATTATTGTTCAAAGAGTTTGTAGTGAGGCCCCTGATGAGACGTTATCATATTTTTTTATAGACCCGCTGCTTTTATAATTCCGATCTTGCCGTGGCATGCGTTGGTTGAATAATTGGCATTATAGCTATCAGCAATTCCACATCAAACATTACACGACGTAGAGTGACCGACCATCCTAATGCCAGAATGGCTGGTCACCTCTAAATGAGTGCTCCTCCATTCGACCCAAGATTTTTCTACCCAATAGGTATTTTTCTCCTTTCGACCCAAAACTTTTGATTATTATGTCGAATTTCTTCTAAATTATGGGAAGCAATTCTCTCATTGATGGAAGCAAGTAGAATCAATTCGGAAGCAATTTTCAGATAGCATTTTAACGTTAAATATCCTTTTTATCTGTAGAACTGAAGGCTATCTGAAAGCTGAACGGAAACTTCTAGCCAAAGCCGACGTCCATCGCTTTCCTTTAAAAATTCAAACACAAACATAGTCTGAATCCTCGCTATGAACGGATCTAGAATCGAGACTATAACGCGGAATAACAACACAGTTTAGTAATACGCAGTAGGTAACATAATACCTACTGGTGGTCTTAAATGAGACTCTGAGACGCTTTTTAATCCTGGAAGGATTTGGTTGAAATTCACCTGATATGAAGAAGAATAAACAAAAAATTGGAAAAAATCCGATCACGACTGTAATCCCCAGGCTCGGTAGATATCTTCTCAGATCTCTAGTGACTGAAAATCTTTGAAGATATCTAAAGAGTGTAGTCAGAGGCACATCAAAACGTGATATTTGGCACGACATTTTGCACAGTAGTAAATATTCCGTACGTGACAGGTTGCAAGCCCATCGCCTCTTATAGGAATGAATAGAAAAACCTATGACACACACCTTCGAATTTTTAGTTCTAGTGTATGCCGGTTTCCTCAAGATATTTTCCTTCACCGTTTAAGAGCACTGGCATTGCGCACACAAATTTTTCGAATGGAAAAACTCATTGGTGCACGACCAGATTTGAAACCATGACCTTCAGATCCTGAGGCAGGGGTGCTACCACTACACCACCGGTGCTAAGTTAAAAACACTTAAATTTTAAGAATTTGTTATCAAAAAGGTCCACCTTTTAGTTGTCATGCTGCAATTGCACTGCATAGTTGAACGCGGCGAAGCTTCTGGTAAAATTTTAATTAGCTGCAGAGGGCGCTTTCGCATTTTTAACAGGCAACACTAAAGAAAATTATTATTGCTTTTTGTATCCTAACAGCTTCCCTTTAGAGAAGAATTAAATTTTATAACCTCAAAGACAGCCTTTCGGTGTAACAATTAGGTGTTTGTTTTATTTAAAAATGGAATTCTAAAACTTTTTTATAATAAAAACGTAAGTTATTATACAAAATCACTTTCGACCTTACCGTGAGATTATGTGAAATTCTAGAACTTTTTATGTAAGAATGTACGTTATTTAAAAAATCACTTTATAATTTTACCGTGAGATTATGTGGCATTCTAGAACTTTGTCACTTTCGACTTTTACCTTGAGATTATGGTTGGAATTTACCAAATTCTGATATCATAACATTATTCTCAGAATGCAAGTAATTTTTATTTTCCACAGAGCTGCGCGTTCAGAAATTCCCTAATTTATCCAGAACAGTAGGGTATTTTGAATTTCTATTTCACATGAATGTAAATCATTTGATTTGAAATAAATCAACCTAGCCTTTTTTTTGAAATAAGCTATTTACTTGAACATATTTATGTTTTTTATAAATTGTCGCTTTCGTTATGTAATTCAGAGCAGCCATATTATCATGCCGCACTCTACTTACTTGTCATTTGGGTATTTCGCTTCGTGCTATGTCTGATTCCGTGGAGATCCGCGTTGCTATACGGACCTATGTCACTTTTTTTGTAACTTTTACGTAAGGAATAGTGTGACGAGTATTCTGGGCCTTAATATTAAAGTATCTAGATAACTGCGATTTATTATGCCTTAACTAGTTTCATCGAATTCAAGACATTGGCTAAATTTTTTATTTTATTTAGTTTATAAGTTAGTCTCGTTTCAGTTTAAGAGGCAGTTATGAAACTTAAAACATATTCCCATACGTCAAAATATAACTATAACGTGCCGGGACTATTTATTATATTAGCTAGTGTATACGTAAGTGGTAGTTCTTGGAGATAATTAACGCTAAATTACTTTAATTAATGGAAGGTTGTAATTGGATACAGGAAATAAAGGCTTTATTGTTGTTTTAGTGGCTTTTTAGAAGCCTTCTCTTACTGTACCCCTAGTATGAGTTTTTGATTAACGAAAACTTTTTTCGAATAGTATCCTTTCATACATTTTCCTCCATCGGAAATGTTAAGGAACTAAAATAAGGTCGATAATATCGAAAATATTATGTAATCGGCAGTCCCAGCAATGATTTTTAAATCAAGTTTTCACGATATCGACTTTATTTTAGTTCCTTAAAATTTCCGATGGAGGTAAATGTATGAAAGGATACTATTCGAAAAAAGTTTTCGTTAACTATCAAAAACTCATACTAGGGGTACTGAAGTGGTCTCTTCTATCTAACAATAATTGAAATACACATAAGAACTTACCAAAAATTCTTCATGAGATATTTTTGAATACGGAATACGAACTACTATGCAAAATATGGGAATGTGCCAAATGTCACGTTCGGACGTGTCTCTGACTACCCTCTATGGATATCCTCAAAGGTATAAGTTACTAGAGCTTTGGGGAGATATCTACCGAGCCTGGGGATTACAATCGTGATCATGTTTTTTTTTTTTGATAAATTTTATCGTCTATCACTTTAACAAAAACTTGTTCGCTACGCAATTTTCAACACGACAATAGAAATTGCTGAACAGTTTTTCATTCGTTTTGAAGTCGCGTTATGCTAGCGAGCTCCTGAGTCCTTTATCCTTTCACCACACTTGGTACACAATCATCACTGATATGTTAAGAAGAAGAAGAAGACTTCGCTTTGCCTCACCCCAGTCGAGTAAGTTGTGACGTAAGTGAGTCATTCCCGAAATTCAATCTGTCCTTACTTCGTTCATAATACCCAGTAAAAAATCTATAGGAATATTATTACTTACGGTACGCCGCGTCCTGATGACGTCATAAATAAAATTTGCCTCCGCCCAGGCCGACGTATCCGCCCTTCGGCGTCTTGCTTGGACAACTAGTCGTGTTCTATGGGTTTACTCGTCTATCTATTTGTAAGTTTATTTTGAAGGTTACATTTGTTTACAAATTTTGAAATTTCAATTCACGTTTTTAGTAAAATTGCGTCTGTATACAATAAAAATATGTTTAAATTTAGTAATTCGGTTTAATTCCTTATTTACGACTACTAATATCTACACTTAAAAAGTTATTATTATATTTCTTTGTTTGAATTGTATTGTATAGGCTCTGAAACTAGTGGACCTATTTTAGAAATTCTTTCACCAATGATTAGAATGAAATTTTAAGGTGAAGGCTATATTTAATTTTTATCTAGGTAGTAGGCAGAAGATAGTTAATGCATAAATTTAAGTTATTTTACTACCAGAAGCTACTTTTAGGGACTAATAAGTTCAATGCTTTGGTCAAAGCTTTGAAGTCATTGCAAGTTTGTTAAGCACTGTTATTTCGTCTTCACAATGGTACTCTTAATTAAATCGCCCGCATACTTCCACTCACCGCTATTTCACTACATAAATTCAGCACAATTATCCTAAAATTCTCAAACTAACAGACAGACAAGTTGTCTGCTAAACGACAGGCCCCTAGGTCTCCGGGAATTCAAATTACTGTTTTATGGACGGGAAATCTGGTTAATGTCTCCTCGCGGGACGCGTACACATAAGAACTTCATTTGATTAAGATGTCTACGGGCATAATGTCTTAAAATTAGTGTAGACACTTGCGGAAGATGAAATTGATTAAAGTGTTTTTTTGTCTATCCTAGTAGCGGAGATAATCCAAGATTAGTGTCAAATGTGTAGGAACTAATTCTGTGGAACGAAATATAAAACTTATATTGAATGTTTTAAAAAAAGAACAGACATAATATTGACAATAATAGTCTTATACGACTAGGAACATAATTATCTATTCTATGTATGTATTTACAAAAAAAAAAGTATATAATAATTAATCAATCAGTTAACTAGTTTCTATATTACAAGCTTTGCTTAGATTGGTGCTAGATGGCGTTGTGTAAACTGTCCACCATTATTTATTTATTAATAAATAGCTTTTTACGGCCGCCATATTGGATTTTTTTACATTTTATAAAGCCTTTGTCACTTTTGAATCCAGACAAATCCAACACCACTTTTGTCAAAATCAGTCCAGCCGTTTGGGCCCGACAGCCAAAAAAACTCGCATTTCAACCCATCTTTTTTTTGACCAAGGCTTTCCTGTGACGACATACTAAGAGAATTGTATAGGCAAAAAAATATTTCACGCTAAATATAGATATGCAAATCATCTAAAACAGATGTAAACATTCCTGTATTATTAATCTGCGTACAAAACACGCGAAGGGTAAGGTTTGCTGTTCCTCCAAGCCCCCT
This sequence comes from Cosmorhoe ocellata, assembly GCA_963675405.1. Lineage (NCBI taxonomy): Eukaryota > Metazoa > Arthropoda > Insecta > Lepidoptera > Geometridae > Cosmorhoe > Cosmorhoe ocellata. The sequence continues at coordinate 631,028 of OY776257.1, forward strand.
CAACTGCATTTTCGTTTTAATAACATAAAACTACCCCTAAGACGTGCATTCCTTAGCACATGTACCGTTCTTTTTAATTTGTTCGGTTATTTATGGCCCCCGCGCGCCGGAGAGACGTTCCTCCCGGTATTATGTTACTTGGCATAAAACCTCACCGTATTAATTGGCAGGGGAAACACGTTTTACAAACGTGCCGGTTATGATACGTTTTTAGGGTACCGTACCCGAAAGGTGATCAACGGAACCTTTACTAAGCCTCCGCTGTCCTTCTATCCGTCTGTCCGTCCATCTGTCTGTCAACGGGTTGTATCTCATGATTCGTAGTAGGTAGACAGTTGAAATTTTCACAGACGTGTGTTTCTGTTGCTGCTATAACAACAATTCTAACTAATATTTATTGCACAAATTGAGAAACTCGACTAAATGTAACTGAAAATTGATTTTTACAGCCTCCATATTAGATTTTTGGACATTTTATGTAAGTATCTTATAACACTCTTGTGTTTCAGATAAATCCAACGACGCCGTATTTGTCAAAATCAGTCCAGCCGTTTGGGTTTCAGCGACAGGCAAAGGAACTCGAATACATACAAACATATTAGGTACATATTCAAAAAAATACATACATACCTACATCCTTCGCTTCGCAGCCAGGTAAATATAAAATAAATTAAAAAGTATCTACATAGTATTTCTTATGCGATGGCATGGAACCTTTCATGGGCGAGTCCGACTCGAACTTGGCCGTTTTTATTTCTGTGAATTTTTAATGATTTTTCTGGTCGGTATACTTGTATACCGTAACAAAGGTATTAGGCCGAGAAACACGTCTATTTAGACTTCTTAATATTTTTATCAAGTGGTGAAGAAGTATTTTAGTGGTGAAGAAAAACATCGTAAGGAAATCCGGCATAGCCTAGAACCAAAAATTCAAAAGTATGCGTCATAGGTCAGTATTCTATCAGGTATCAGGCATTTTATATAGCGATGGGCTTGCAACCTGTCACGTACGGAATACTAACTACTGCGCAAAATGCGGGCGTGTGCCAAATACTCGTATCATGTTTGGACGTGTCTCTGACCTATTTAGATATCCTCAAAGATCTAAGTAACTATAGATCTGAGGAGAATATACCGAGCCTGGGAATTATCAATCGTGATAATATTTGTTTGTTAATTTGTACTGTTTAGTCACAAACAAATCCCACGCTTTTATTTGAATAATATTTTATCTAATGTACTAAACAATGAGAAATTGCTACTAGCGTTGTTACACCCTTTAATGCTTACGAAAATTACCCAAAATGGTCGAATATTTTATGAAAAATCAGGGCCTTAATGTTCGGGATAGGGCGTAGGAAAGTTTCTTAGTTTGGTCCAAGTTACAAGAGAAATGTCAACTGCATAACTATAATCATAATTATGTAACAAATAAAAATTTATTTGGGCCTTTACGAATTTTTTTTCCGTCACAATATTAGTTTTATACAAATTATAATTAACAATAATAATGGCATATCAATAACATTCTTATAATACAATTTTGAACTTGGCTAAAGGTGCATGGTATATATTCTTTTAAAATAAAAATGTGTTTCTGGTTTGTTTGTACTGAAATTAATAAGGTACTAATTTCGTTTTATTTAAATTCTAAAATTACATTATCTCAAAATGACTGATTTTCTAAATACCGTTCATGAATGTCTTAAACTCGGTTACTTCGTGGCTTATCGCTTGCGCCCGACACTTGTACCCTACATCTTTATCTACCCTCGATCTGTACTTAACACGGAAGACTTAATGCCTGCAAGGAACTTGAATTAAGTGGTAATTTCGGAATTTCTTGTATAACTTATGCGCTTCGTGTTTTACGAACACTTTCCTTCACCATTTTCATTTATATACCTTAGGGCAAAGGGTCTTCAAACGTCTAAAGAAAATTGTAGTATCTCTGCTTCATCACTAGAAAGTAGATAGAGAGTTTTGTTATTAGTATTACGTGACTGAATGTACCATTTCTGATGGAATTTATGAATAGTACCTGGATAACCGAGCATTGCTCGGTATTATTTTGATAAACGACGTTTTCTAAAAATGAAACCTAGCTAGATCGATTTATCGCCCCCGAAACACCCTTTATGCTAAATTTCATGAAAATCGTTGGAACCATGAAAAAAAATTCAAAGGCATTTTGAAATTTAGTTATTTTGGAAAAGGCCATAATAAGATTTGTTCAAAACGAGATTAACACTTTACAAATATCAGTCTTAATAGACCGGAAACCTTTATTTCACTAAATTCATAAGCTTAGATGCAAATTTTGAATGTTCATTTGTAAATACAGTCTTAATTTTTGATTAAATCTTTTAAAATTTGAACATTCGGTACATTCAGTGTAACTTATAATACAACTATTGTAGGGGCTGGGGTGAAATAACGAAGACCAATGTAGGATCGAGAACAAAATTGGGTTTTGCGAGCGAGCGACGTGTGTTCAGCGCGTATGTATGTGGCGGACTACTTTTTTGACACCACTGTGTGAACCTAGCTGCGAACTGTCAAACTATCTTCACACAGGTAGCTCTCCTCGCAAGCCCGTACTTTATTTATAAAAGATGGTTAGGTACACACATTATTTTACTACCTACCTTAAATTTCAAACTAAACAAAATCAATTAGCTAAATACATAATAAATAAACCTATCTAACTTGCGTCGCTTACAACTATCATTTATAAGACCTGTGATTGGCTTTCTGTCCACCACAGGGGTAGAGGTAGGCCAAAGAAAAGATGGATGGACTGTGTGAAAGATGATATGAGTGAGAAAGGAGTGAGTGCTGAGATGACGGATAATTGTAAATGTTCCCACGGTTAGGCTCACTAAAGTAAGCAAATCCTTTATAGGGCAATGTGTACGCTTCTATAACAAGATCCCAAGCGACATGCTTGATCTATCGATTGCGAAATTCAAAAATGTAATTAAACAAAACCTGTCTCGTAAAGCTTTGTTAGCGACTCAGACTATCTACCTACTTTATGAAACAGGCAAAACTAATACGTTCGATTTTATATATATATTTGTTTGGAGATTAGGGTACTTGTTTTATACTTGTTTAATTCCCTAATTCTACCCTCAGAATAAGACTTTGTTTTGTAAAATGATGAGGGTAATTTCGTGTTAAAAAGAGTCTACGGCCATATTTCATGCGATGTGCCACGAAAAGTGTAATAAAATAATTTTGAAGTCAATCGTGCGTTGTTTTCGTTTTAAACATTATCCACCTAGGCTACAAAGTCCTACGAGCCGGATTTATGTTTAAAACACCACCCGCGCCGCGTAAAATGGTGAATACTCGAGGTTCACTGCAGCGAGAACGTGCTCGCCACGAGGCGGACAACCGCACCCAGGATGGTGACTTGCCACAAAAGAATCTGCAACTCCAAGATCTTATGCCTTCGACTTCGAAAACTACAGAAGAACAAAATAGTGAAGTGATCAAGCATCCTATTTTGAGCCGTGCAGCGATGCCGGCTAGCAGTATCAAGTCGGAACAACCGCCGCCACCGCCCCACGTGTCACACAAAGACGACCGCCGGAGCTTGAAATCTAAAAAAGGTTCCACTACTTCGATGCGGGCGAAACGGCAGCAACTTATCCTGGAAGCAGAAAGGCAAAAGGCGCAAATTCGCATGGAACTCATAAATAAAAAGCTAGATGCCGATCTAGCTAGCCTAGACGAAGAATACAGTTCACACGAGGGATCCGAAAGCCGTAGTCGTGTTGAAGAATGGATGGAGCGTAGCTATCAGGAGCTGAACAAAGGCCTGCCTGCCCCCGCACATGGCATCGATTCGGGTGAGCAGTGCCTACAGTCTGGACCGCCGGCACGTACGCCCCCGGCCGGGGCCCAGCCCGCGCCGCGCCCGGCGCTGGCCGCCGCCGCCAGCACAGAAGGTACAGTTCAGATGCTCGCCAGCGCGTTGAGAGATCTCGCCGCCGCTTCCACCAGTCACGCGCCGAACGCGAACCTACTCAGCCGCATGTGCACGCCCCGGGAGCTCCCAGAGTTCTCCGGCGACCCTTTGGAATGGCTGCAGTTTAAACACGCGTTCGATGAGTCTACGGAACTGTGCAGTTTCACAACGAAAGAAAATATGTGGAGACTGAGGAAATGTTTGCGTGGAGCTGCCAAAGAAGCCGTCTCAGCTCTGCTTATAAGTGCATCATCTCCTGAAACCATAATGTCAACATTGAAGTTGAGGTTTGGTAATCCTGAGTACATCTTATCGAAGCTTGTGCACGACGTTAAAAAGTTACAGCCATTGTCTCAAGATTACCACAAAGAAATTGTGTCCTTCTCGGTCAAAATACAGAACTTCGTAGAAGCTGTGCGTGCCGTCGGCCGAGAAGAGTACCTACGAGGTACGAGTACTGTGTCGGTAATATTATCGAAACTACCTACGGTCCTATTGTCAAAATGGACGGATTACAGTTTCGTACCGATAACAGAAGGCAAGAAATCACGACTGGTATTATTATCAGATTTCTTGAAGGAAGAAGCTGTAAAAGTTTGTACTACGTCAAATACCTACTATGTGCCTGCGCGCAGCGATAACCATAAGAATAAGAATAGCGAGTACAATCAACATCGCTCACAAACAGTATTGATGCACACAGATGAACAAGAAGTCACTAAGTGTCTATTTTGCAAGACAAGTGCGCATTCTAAGATAACAGCCTGCAATAAATTTAAAAAGGCTCTTCGCAAACTTCGGTGGAGTTTTGTGAAACGCAGTGGGCTATGTTTCAAATGCCTACTTTCACGTCACGACCGTGACACCTGCCCAGCCCCAGTCTGTGACAAGGATGGATGCGGCCGGGCGCATCACCCACTACTCCACTACCCCACGGCACCCGAGCGGCGCGCTGAGTCGCAGCCTGCGCCGGCGGCCGCGTCGCAGGAGCGGCAGTCGCCGCCGGCGCCACCTGCGCCGGCGCCTGTCAACGCCGTCTCCGGAGCAGATATAGTGTCGAATATAAATACGGACGAAAGTGAGTGCAAAGTGTTATTGAAAGTCGTGCCTATACGTATACATAGCGTTAACGGTGTCATAAACTCTAGCGCACTACTCGACGACGGGTCTACTATTTCGTTGATAAGCGATGAACTAGCGAAACGCGCGGGTTTGCGCGGCAGGCCTGAGGTGATTCGAGTGCGCGGTGCCTTCGATGATGAACTGTCTTGCGAAGCGACTGTCACGAACGTGAACCTTTCTGGTGTGGACAATAAGATTTATTCAATTAGAGCTCGCACTGTAAAGAACTTAAATTTACCTGTGCATAGTATGTCGGTTGTTGATTGCGATAGGTATAAAAGTCTGTCAGATTGTGAATTTTTGTGTTCCACTGATTTAAAACCTGAAATGTTAATCGGTCAGGATAATTATCACCTGTTAATACCTATAAAAGTTAATCCAGGTAGTCAGTTTGAGCCGTTCGCAACACTCACTCCCCTAGGTTGGTGTGTCCATGGTAAGTGGCACGTGCCGCGGAGCGTCCCCAGGTGCGCGCCCGCAGCCCACGCGACTCTGCACGTGACGGGTGCGAAGCCCGAGCCCGCTCCCTCGCCGCTCACACCGCTTCAGACAAACCAGCAGCTTCAAGATCTCCATGATGAAGTGAGGCGTTTCTTCGCCTTGGACTCGATGGGAATATGTGGTAAGCCTCGTCATAATAAAAACGACTTACTTGCTGTAGCCAAGCTGGAGAAGACCGCTGAACTCATCGCTGGTCGCTGGTGGGTAGGGTTGCCGTGGAGGAATGAAGACTGCCGAATGCCGGACTCCTATCAGACAGCCCTGAAAAGGCTGGAAAGTATAGAGAGGAAGATGGAAAAGGACCAAGGTTTCTCTGAAAGGTATCGAGACAGGATTAAACATTTATTAGATAATGATTTTGCTAGGGAACTGACAGATACTAGTACTACTGCGAAAACTTGGTACTTACCGCACTTTGGGATCGATAATCCCAACAAGAAGAAGCTGCGACTAGTTTTTGACTCGGCTGCGAAGGTAAATGGTCTATGTCTCAATGACTATTTACATACAGGTCCAGACTTACTGCCATCACTGCTTGGCATAATGCTGCGCTTTAGGGAACATTTAATTGGAGTAACAGGTGACATTCAAGATTTCTTTCTCAGGGTCAAAGTTCAGCCGGCCGACCAGCACGCGTTTAGGTTTTTGTGGAGAAACAGCCCTACTGAAAAGGTAAAAACTTACATAATGACTTCACTCATATTCGGCGCGAACTGTTCTCCATTCGTCAGCCAGTTCATAAAGAACAAAAATGCTGAGCGCTTCGAGTGTTCACTGCCCGAGGCTGTGCATGCTATACGTAAGTCGCACTATATAGATGACTATATAGACAGCATGCTAGATGAAACGAACGCTACAGAAATGGTAAGAAACGTTTGTACTATCCACCAACAGGGCGGATTCCAGATTCGCAACTGGACAAGCAACAGCATTCAGGTGTTGAACTCTGTACCTCAAAAGAGTTTAGGTACAGCCGCGTTCAAATTCAAAATTGATAATCAGTTTGAAGGTGAGCGCACACTTGGTCTAATATGGTTCCCCGGTACGGACGAACTAGGTTTCGACGTATCACTTAAGAAAATTCCCGAAAGTATAATTCAAGGTAAGGAAATACCTACGAAGCGCATAATGCTTCAAGTCGTTATGTCGATATTCGATGTTTTTGGGTTTTTAACTCCATTTACTATACAGGGTCGCATAATGCTACAAAATACATGGCAGCTACATATTGGCTGGGATGACATCGTACCTACCGATATCTACGAGAAATGGTGTAACTGGATCGATAGGCTAAAGGAAATAGATCGCATACGCATACCTAGGTGCTACCACATGACTGCGCGTGGTCCACCCCCCGCTCACCCGCCTTCTCCGCAGCCCGGTCCCAGCGCGTCATCAGATGCGCATACGACAACAGCTGTGAGTTTACCGCCCTGTTATAGCTACCTACAGTTACATGTTTATAGCGATGCCTCGTCTAAAGCTATGAGCGCCGTAGCGTATTGGCGCTGGGTAGATAACAATGTTATTCATGTTGCATTTATAGCTAGTAAGTGCAGAGTGGTACCTGTGAAACCGCTGACGATACCTCGTGCGGAACTACAGGCTGCGCTGCTAGCTGCGAGATTGGCAAGTACTATTATGAAAGAGCATAAGCTACCAGTCGAGCGACGAGTATTTTGGTGCGATTCTACCACTGTTTTACAGTGGATTAGAAACAACACACGTACGTATAAGGTTTTCGAAGCGAACCGTTTAGGTGAGATCGACGAGCTGACGCGCGTACAGGAGTGGAGGTATGTACCTACAAAATTCAACGTTGCGGACTTGGCCACGCGAGAAGATTTTGACCATGCTGTTTTTAAACGTGAGTGGTTTTCTGGACCTTCATTTTTATACCTAGATGAGTCATCGTGGCCCGCCGACATCTGCCAACCTGAAACAAACGAACCGAACTTAGAAAACATTATGGTTACAAGCGACTTACCTGCTCCAAAAGACTTACCGGTTCCGGATCCGCTCCGGTTTTCTTCGTGGCTGAGACTGCTGCGGAGCACGGCGACAGTCTTAATGTTCGTTGACAGGTGCAGAGGCCGCACCTGCAACATAGACTGCCACACACTGGAGAGGGCGGAGCATCTTCTTCTGCGTCAGGCTCAGGTTGACACGTTCGCCGACGAAATATCTGCAATAAAAAACGGTAAATGTTTACAGAAGTCTAGCAAGTTACTTACCTTGTGTCCGTTTCTCGACGAACACGGTGTTCTCAGAGCCGGCGGGCGCATCGATGCCGTCTCCGACGTGGACCTGGAACTGAAAAGACCGGTCATCCTGGACGGCAGGAACCCGACAGCTCGCCTAATTGTCCGACATTATCATGTCAAGTTAGCTCATGGCAATCAGGAAACTGTAGTCAACGAGCTGAAACAAAAATATTGGTTAATTAGGCTTAGGCCTACAGTTAAGTACATAGGCACAAAATGCATGCTCTGTAAAATACGCAAAGCTACACCTCGAGTACCAAGAATGGGTGATTTACCTCAAGCTCGCATGGCGCACCATCAGCGCCCCTTTACCTTCTGTGGTCTCGACCTTTTCGGCCCCATGGAAGTCACAGTGGGTCGTCGCAGAGAAAAAAGGTATGGTGCTTTGTTCACGTGCCTTACAGTCCGTGCTGTGCACGTTGAACTCGTTTCTTCACTCACCACGGACTCGCTTATTATGGCTCTGCGACGGATGGCAGCCAGACGTGGTTGGCCACGCCATCTATACTCCGACAATGGGACGAACCTCCGAGGTGCTGACAAAGAACTGCAGAAATCTAGGCTAGAGGTAGACAACGAAGTACTGAAAGCTGAAGGGGCAAACAATAGTATGGTATTTCACTTCATCCCGCCGCTTAGCCCGCACTGGGGTGGGGCGTGGGAACGCCTCATTCGAAGCGTGAAAACATCGCTAAAGGTAATTTTGAACGAGCGCGCCCCGCGAGAAGAAGTGTTGAATACGTTGATGGCTGAGGTGGAAAACATAGTCAACAGCCGTCCCCTATCCCACGTATCCGTCGAGCCAGGTACCCTCGAAAGTTTGACACCTAACCATTTTCTCCTAGGTTCAAGTTCTAACTTGCCAGTCATCGGAGCGTTTGACGATTCAGACCTGTTTCTGAGGAAACAGTGGCGTAAGGCTCAGAAGTTGGCCGACATGTTCTGGCAGCGGTGGCTGAAATAAGTTTTGCCCCAGCTGCTACCTAGAAAAAAGTGGACCGAAGAGCAGCAACCTCTTAAGGTGGGTGACCTAGTGTTAGTGGTCGATCCCGATTCTCCCCGGAACGTATGGCCGAAAGGCGTCGTCCAGCAAATCTTCAAGTCTAGAGATGGTCGCATCCGGCAGGTTGACGTGAAGACCAGGACAGGTACTTGGCGGCGCTCAGCGGCACGAGTCGCTTCTATATCAATGGGTGATGAGTGCTGACTCAGCACTAGGGGGGAGTGTTAGCGACTCAGACTATCTACCTACTTTATGAAACAGGCAAAACTAATACGTTCGATTTTATATATATATTTGTTTGGAGATTAGGGTACTTGTTTTATACTTGTTTAATTCCCTAATTCTACCCTCAGAATAAGACTTTGTTTTGTAAAATGATGAGGGTAATTTCGTGTTAAAAAGAGTCTACGGCCATATTTCATGCGATGTGCCACGAAAAGTGTAATAAAATAATTTTGAAGTCAATCGTGCGTTGTTTTCGTTTTAAACATTATCCACCTAGGCTACAAGCTTATTATAGAATATCAGAGTACTTAGATGACAAAAAAGCTTGGGACGAATCAGCTCCAACTCTGCTAGGTGTCCCTAACAATGTTAACAAGGTTCATAATACAAAAAAAGCGCTAGGGCCCAGCGAGTTTCTTCCAGTTCTTCTCGTACTGGGGATAGGACTGGAATTGGCACCTAGACTCACCTAGTCTGTAAGACGATTCAAAATGATCCTTGTGATGTTACTGAATAAAGATTATTAACTATTGACTATTGACTATTGACTAATAGAGAGAAATAGAAGTAGAAAACGTGTTGTGCCGACTCCACGAAGCGTGGGAAAAGGGCAGGGAAAAAAAGAAGAAAGAGAGTTATTCAGGAGACATTCCACCGATTCAAGATACAAATTTTAACTCACCTGCAGCCGGAGACAACTTGGTGACGACGCCCCAACGCGATTTCCACTGCAACAAACAAACCACAATTACCACTGTGACACTTTTATTTATTAACTCATTGTTTTTTATTTCTATAACAAAAAAAAAATGAAAAAATAGTCAGTGACTTGTTTTCTGTAAATATATTTTTTTTTGTGGTAGTATTGTATAATTTTCTCTGTAAACAGTAATAAGATACTTAAGCTATAAACAATGTAACTAAAACATAAGACAATCAAATTTTATAACTTTGTATATTGAGTTAAAAAGCATGTTCTACACCTTAGCTTAAAAAAGAGTTGGCAAAATGTGAAACTATCGCCGCGATTCGTGTCTCTAAGACAAGGACCCTTGCCAAAAGTGCAGAGCGCGCTTTGTCGAAAGTACGAAGGTTTCAGATAATTATAACCGAGAATTTAAATGAGATAATAAATCAAGCAAAGTTCCGCTGAGCCCGATAGAGCCGACAAAAAGCGATAAAGAACGAAGCGTGTTAGCGCGCGGTAAAATACTGCATTTTATTGCCGAGATCGCGGACGCGCCATTTGTCTGATGCACTGAGTTCTGCCGGACGGGACAAGGCATAGGCGGCAGCGGTTACATCATCATCGTCTTCTTGTCTATGACCCACTTCTGTGAAGTCCCGTCAACATGTTTTTCTCTTTCATTCTCTACGTATTATCCGTCATTTCCGCATTTGCTCAGGCAGTAGCGATTATACTCGTATCTGTAAATCATATTTTGCTTAACGTGTAAAGTGGGCTTCAAAGGCCTCAACATTTACGTATAGTTTTCTTGATACATTTTTGGTTGATTATTTTTTTTTAATTTCATAAATAATTCGAATTGTAAATAATGTGGTTTTTAGATAATAATTTTGATGTCGTTAAAATTGCTGCTCATTTTTTAATACGCTTTTATCTAATAACTTGTTCCAATAACTAATTTAGCGTTTGTAGAGACTACAGTACGCGGTTCGGGCGATGCAAAATACGATTTTTCTAACGCAATACTTTTAGATAAAGGTTAATGAACCGAAGCAAAGGCTGAAGGCTTTTACAGAAATTATTTTACACTCGTTATATGTCATGATAAGTACCTGGACGACCGAGCTCTGCTCGGTGTTTTTTTTGGTAAAAGACGTTTTCTAAAAATGAAACGTAGCTAGATCGATTTATCGCCCCGTAACCCCCTGCATACTAAATTTCATGAAAAACGTTGAAGCCGTTTCCGATCTAAATCTATATCTATACTAATATTATAAAGAGGAAAGATTTGATTGTTTATTTGAATAGAATAGACTCCGAAACTACTGGACCGATTTGAAAAATTATTTCACCAATGTGTAGAATGAACTTTCAGGATGAACATAGGCTAATTTATGTAGGTACTTCGCGGGCGACGCCGCAAGCGGAAGCTAGTAACGAATAAACTGAAAAACTACTGGTCCGATTTCAAAAACTCTTTCACCGTTAGAATGCTACGTACTGCTACATCTTGAGTAACATAGGCTATATTTTATGTAAGTACCTCGCGAGCACAGCCGCGAACGGAAGCTAGTCTAATATACCACAAGAATTGCTCGTTTATAGGTATAAAATAGTGAAGAAAGCCTTTTTTGCCTTTTACTTGAAAGCAGAAGATTCCGATACTAGGTGAGTACGGACATGCTCAACATTGTATTATACCATAAACCAACTGATACCAAATTCAAAAGTAACTTCTCGCCAGCGACAATACAAATAGCTCAGAGCCATTCCATTTGTGTTTGTTTGTTTGTTTTTAATTGAGAGTTCGACGGAGCTGAGATTAACAAAGCTGTCTGTTACTATAGCTATTAATAGCTAGCTTTAGTTAAAGTAGTCATACAATAAGAAGTTTGAGAATAATAGTATGTTTCAGTTATGAAAAATACACTGAAACTATTGAAACATTTATTTTTATCGTGTCGCCATTTCTTTTTAACCGTTGTGGTGACATTGCATCTAAGGGATTTAGTTCATGTATTTACTATTGATACAAGCACATTCTTAAGCTTTAAATTATATTTTACTAGCTTCCGCCCACGGCTTCGCTCGCGTGGTACCTTGAAAAACAAAAACAAATCAATCTCTACATTTTTTTCGGGATAAAAAATAGCCTATTCCAGACTATAATCTATATTGTGCTTTTCATCCAGATCCGTTCATCTGTTTCAGCATGAAAGAGTAACAAAAATACATACATTCTTACAAATTTTCACATTTATAATATTAGTAGGACTAAGCAAACCACAGCAAAATGTTAAAATGTACCAGATTTCTGTTTCAAAGGTATTTTTTTTAGAAAATTTCACAGTTGAAATTCGCTAAAAAACAAATTATTTAGAAAAAAGTATTTATTAAAAGGATGACATGAAAGTGGGTTGGTATATTTTTCTTAAAGTGTAGGGGTGTATTAAAAAATCAACCCCAGCTAGGGTACAGTTGTGTGTAGAAGTTTGTATGAAAAAACATTGGACAAAGTCGTGGGGAGTTCTTGAAAGTGCCTCTTATTTTGAATGTACAAAGGTGCATTTAAATAAAATATTTAAAATCTGTCGCCGACCTCCATTGTCAGCAGTACAGTCGGCAACAATTCATTAAAAAAGCTGTCCGAACCACTCGTCATTACCCCAATCATCATTCAAACCCCCAAAAATAATTAGTTATCTCATGACATCTTTAAAACCCACAACAACTCGACACAGCTCATTTAAGGACTAGCTGCTACAATTTTTCGATGGTTTAATGGTATAAGCTAGATATATTATTTAGCTTAGCTAGTGAACATTTTTTACTCACATAAATATAATTATTTTAAGGCAAAATAATAAATAAGTAGGTACGTAATGTTTTGAGGCAAAATAAATAATTCATCTATCATCTTTTTGACTAAAAGTAAATAATAGAACCAAAAAACGGGTCAATTACGAAAAGTTCTTTAGATTTTGTATTAAAAAAACAAATTAGCAGTCACGTGACATCACACTAGCTAAATTACATTTATTATTATTATATCTTAATCTTTACAGTCGTGATTCCAGGTTTACATTTAAATCCATTGATATTTGAATAGCGTTAGAACGTATTAAACACCAATCATCACTCTCCTGCCTTTATCCCACGTTAAGTGTGGTCGGCACAACATGTTTTCTTATTCACTCACTCTTATCATTCATCAACTTTGAGTCTACTACTCTTACATTCAGTATCTTTCACACAATCAAACCACTTCTTCGGCCTTCCTCTACTAGCGCATCCAGCAACACTCATACTCATAACTCTTTTGGCGACATGGTTTTTGCCTCAATACGTGACGTGATATACTAAACGCCAATAAATTTTGGGAAAAGTACATTTTGGGATTTGTAGCAAACGAGATTAGTACCTTATGAATTTCAGTCCAAACAGACCGCAAACTAAAAACGGATCTTGCCGAGACTCCCAGCTATCCTCCGTGGGCTGTGGCGGTCCTGCCGCTGACACACAGATAAGCGAGCCAAGTCGCGGCGTGAATCCACAATGCTCCACAATGGCCGCGACAATGCGCCCGCTTCCGTTGTTTTTGTGAAAAAAAATATTTAAATAAATTCTGCTTTGATTTTTTTGTTCAGAAAGTTTAATTAAATTTAGTTTTTGTTGCTTTCTCTTTCATTTTACCGGTAACCTACATTTGTATTGAAATATTTCGGTAAAAATGATATCAACCTTATTATTTCTTAAATCGCTCACCTATCAGTTTTTCCTATAAATTTATGTGCGCAACGTCAGTGCTCTTAAACAGTGAAGAAAAACATCGTGAAGAAACCAGCTTAACCTAAAACCAAAAAATCGAAGGTAGGTATGTGTCATAGGTTAGTATTCGTATAAGCGGCGATAAGCTTGCAATCTTTCTTGTACGGAATACTAACCACTGAGCAAAATTTGGGCATGTGCCAAATGTCATGTTTTGACGTGCCTCTGACCACCCTCTCGTGTTTAGAAATGCTCTTTAAACGTACCTAAAAATATTGGCGTAATTCACAGATTTTATTTTTTCTGTGTAATTTACAAATTGTACACATTACTATGCGTGTGAAATGCCATTTATTTATTTATTTATCTAAGAAAGCATATAAACAAAAGTGTGTACTGGCCACATTGTCCACACACAAAAAAAAACAATCCAGTAGACTGAAGCGTTGGAACCGACGCCCCGCGCGCCGGCCGCGACACCGGGATAATCCGAGCTAAGCCTCCCTCAGCCTTTCAACTTAATATTTTATTGAATAAATTCCTCAAGAACTGCAAGTACCTACTTCGGAATAAAAATGTCAGTCTTATTTCTCCTTGATAAATCCCAGTGACAGCAAATTTATCGTTAATAATCTGAAGTATCTGGATGACCGAGCTTTGCTCGTTTTTTTGGGGTAAACGACGTTTTCTAAAAATGAAACCTAGCTAGATCGATTTATCGCCCCCGAAACCCCCTGCATACTAAGTTTCATGTAAATCGCTGGAGCCGTTACCGAGATTCCGATTATATATATATATACATATATACAAGAATTGCTCGTTTAAAGGTATAAGATTATTTGACACATTACCATTGTGTAATTTACTAGTGACATCGATCTCGTAGTAACACGTGGTTCAAATTATTACCTTTAAGTAAGTACATTTGAAATTTCAATCGGTTTTATTCTCAGATCCTAAGGTCGTGGGTTTGAATCTTGTCGTGCATTAATGAATTTTTCGGTTCAAAAGATGTATGTGTGAGAGTACATACATTTTTTGAACCGAAAAATTCATTAACTGTGAAGGAAAATATCGTAAGAAAACCGTTATGTCGTAAAAACTATGAAAAGCACTTGAATCTTTCCTTTCACCACACAGGTTTCAAAAAACTAGTGACACAAGAAGAAGAAGAAGAAGAAGTCTGTTTTATTTTTAATACTAAAAACTTGTGATTGACTGATAAGATGACATTCAAAACTGCTGGTCGTAGTCAAATAAAAGAGTTGTTTTGAAAAAACCGCATTACTTTATTTTTCTATTACGACCCAGCATTTTGAAAATTGCAAGTATTACAACCCTAATCATTCTATTACCGCTTAATAGATTACATTGAAATTGAACTACACGATACTCAAGGATATAAGTGATAAATCAACCGGAGCTAAAACACTGATTTGAAACAAATCAACCCAGCCCTTTTTTTGAAATAAGCTATTTACTTGAACATAATTATGTTTTTTATAAATTGTCGCATTCGTTATATAATTCAGAGCAGCCATATTATCATGCCGCACTCTACTTACTGGTCATTTGGGTATTTCGCTTCGTGCTATGTCTGATTTCGCGGAGATCCGCGTTGCAATACGGACCTATGTCACTTTTTTTGTAACTTTTACGTAAGGAATAGTGTGACGAGTATTCTGGGCCTTAAAAAGTTTTATGTATGTACAAACACTAAATTGTTCTTAGAATAAAACAAACTTCGTTCGTAAAGCCTCCTCAGACAGAACACTGTACATTAACAATGCACCGGGTGCGAAGTTTAATTGAAAGTATGGGTTTCTTGTAAGGATTAGAGAGGATATAAATAGGGTGGAGTTAAGCCTCAGATCGATACCGAGTAATTCCGATGGAGGATAGAAATAACTGTTTTATTCTTTTGTAGATTCTGTTTTTTTGTATTTTTTCATCCTCAGACAAAGTTTTTCAAATACTTAATTCACTCTCTGAAATTAATTGGCATGTTATTTCATCAAAAAAATAGCAATTAAGAAAAAAAACACCTAAGCTTTATTTTAATACAAAAAAAATGCGTTTTACATTCGATTTTTTGCAGCTGTTTCTACATAGCTTTACGACAACCAAATAACGTATCAATTGAATAAAAAAAGGTTGCTTTTTGAAATTGGAATCATGAGAACATTTGAAATCGGAATCGCATCCTATTGGTTCTTAAAGTGAGTCAAAGAGCCATCACCATTAATTCTACATCACTTCATGGTTCATAAATCCACGATCCAATTTGCAAAATGTTTCAAGACGCCAATAAAAATACTTCACAACTAACCAACAACCGGAAGTACAAGTAAACAGCCTTCAACTGAAATCAAAAAGAACTAAACGCGTATAGTACGTAACTTCAGCCGTTTTGTCCCTCCTATAAATCCCCTGAAAGTGCGCTAAAGTGCGCTGAAGTGCGCTACTTTTTTGAAGTTATCTCCTGAACTAATGTTTTTACACTCAAAAATCAACCTTACTTCAACAATTTGTAGCTTAATTTCGCTTGCATTGTTTTCGGAAATATATATGGCAGGTCATTGTACATTGTGATTTTATCTGTATTGCAAGGGATCACCGCTCATTTCAGATTGCATTGTTGAAAGGGTAATTGTGTAGGGTTTTTGTAGTAAGTTTGTTTGGAGTTACCAACAAATTTAATTGGCCCATAGTCCAGAGATAACTGATGCGCAAGCGCCTCTGGCATACATTTAAAAAAACAAATCTTACCAAATCGAAAGTACAAACCAAATTCTTTGTTATTTTTGATCCAATTAAAAACAAGTGTTTTAAGATGTCAAGTAAATTTATTGACGTACTTCTTCTTTCAGGCTTATTTCATACATCAACGTACTGCGAAGACTGAACTAAGTTGGGTGACCACAGTGATATTATCATTTGCAGTATGCAAAATACTTTAAAGATTGTACCAGTGTTTAACTCACTTTTGTTAATCTTTTGGACTATTCAGTTCCGTACGAAATCTAAATATAATATAACAAAAAGGTGACTGACTGACTGACTGACATAGTGATCTATCAACGCACAGCACAAACCACTGGACTGAAATTTGGCATGCAGGTAGGTGTTATGACGTAGGCATCCGTTAAGAAAGGATTTTGATTAATTCTACTCCCAAGGGAATAAAATAGGGGATTAAAGTTTGGATGAAAAGTCGTAATAATCGACATTCACGCGGGCGAAGCTGTGGGCATCAGCTCGTTAATTATAAAATTAAATACTTAACTAAATCAATGACACGATAAAGTAATAAAATAATTGGGCGCCGGCTGTAAACTGACCAAAAAATGTACAAAAGGGCTTATATATACGAAAGGCTATCACGGAGGCCTAGGCGGCCTATTTCGTCACGAGCATAGGCCACTGACTCATAGCTACTCCAAGTTTAGGTATACCATCCATCATGCCTCAACCGTACTTGTTCTTGCCTATCGAGATCCCCCCCCCCCCCCGCCTCTCACCACTCCAGCATCTCTTGCACTCCATCTCCTGGTAATGACCACATTTACCACTTCTCTTATCTCGATCTCGCTGTAGACTCTATATGCCTCTACGTATCTCGGTATGTAAAGTCACAGGACCGCTGGTTCACTCTTTATTTAATTTTGTCGATCAATTTTATTGTAATAATATTTTTATAAATAAAATTAAAAAATAATACAATGTTGTAGATAGTAAATTAAAGTATGTATGTATTCAAAGAACTTTTTTTAATGGGCTTTTGAAAAAGCCGTTTTTTGGTAACAAACGTGATCTAGAGATGTTAGTACCCATACTTTGTACTTTAAAAAAAGTATTTTAGAAAATTAAACATAACTGCTAATGTTATTCTCAGATTTGATAGACATTTACTAAAAATCTCTAGTTACTTATACCTTAAAAGATAGCTTTTAGAAAAAAGTCAGAGATACGTCCGAAATGTAATTTTGTACAGTAGTTATATTATTTCATACGGAATACTAACTACTGTTCAAAATGTGGGCATGTGCCAAATATCAAATTTGGACGTGCCTCTGACTACCCTCTTTAGATATCCTCAAAGATCCAAGTATCTAGAGATCTGAGGAAATATCTACCAAGCCTGGGGATTACAGTCGCGATCAATTTTTTTTAGTATTTAATCCGAAAAAAAAACAGCTGTTTCATACATTTTAGCCAAGTATGTTAACTTTTGTATAAAAAAGCTGTTATTTTTGTTCGGGCTTACAGTGTTGGTTTTTTAGAAATAGTTGTTTATATTGATAGGTACTTTTACCCCCTGAAGTTTTAGCATAAAAAGAGAAGTATAAGAGCAAAAATGATATAAAATTCAAGCTTATTATTCTGTTATGAAAGTAAACCAGCTGTTGAAAGTTAGTCTGTGTTATAAAGTAATTCAGTCGTCGACTCCCTGCGCGGAGTGCCAGTCGCCCTCCAATTTATTGAACTCGTCCATCTCACCCCAAAAAAGGGTCTTAAGATTCCTCAGATCTCACCTCTTCAAGATGCTTTGGATTGTAAAAAAAAAGTGTGTCATCGTATCATTTTCGTGTGACATCAAATTTTAAAAATTTTCTCTTCTCTCTTACACCAAAGTATAAAACATATTATGTGTAAATATTCTGTGTTGTATCCGATGTCGTATCATTTTGGTGTGTCAGATAACATCAATTTTTTTTAATTTTCTATATCCACCCTTTCACCAAGATATACTTGTATAACATTACGTATTTAATATACAATTATTCTACATGTTGTATGCAATGTTTTCATTTATAAAACTAAAGAAGTTGTAAGAATAATCATAAATACAAATCTTGCAGAAAACTGTCGAATATAATACAAAAAAGCAAACAAATTACCTGAAACAGGCAAAGACACGTGTTTGAATCCCGTAAAAAAATTTTGAATCACAGTTAAATAAGGGTCAATGTTTTTTTAATAACTACATTTAGCTGTTGCCCGCGATTCTGTCCATATAGATTTAATTTTCAAATGTTTAATATTCTGCTATTTAAGGCGGAGACAAATCCAACAAATCGAAAATCATAAAAACCGCTCCAGTCGTTCTCGTTATAAACGGTCAAACACTTTGTTTTTATATAAGTACCTAATAGATCTTTCAGTGCACAGCTATCAATATCGTTCGATTTTCACTCCATTATTATCGCAGTGGTGTTATCACCTCTATATATATCCATTATCTGGTCACTCCACCGTCAAATGGTATTGCCCGGGATTACATAGTCGCAGACTTACATTACCTCTGGCTTTA
Source organism: Cosmorhoe ocellata (assembly GCA_963675405.1). Lineage (NCBI taxonomy): Eukaryota > Metazoa > Arthropoda > Insecta > Lepidoptera > Geometridae > Cosmorhoe > Cosmorhoe ocellata. Next base: position 649,889 of record OY776257.1, read on the forward strand.
TCTTACTAGTGGAATACCCTTGCTCCGCTTGCATTAAGTTAACCCCGGTTTTTTTAAGGTTTAAGACATTTTTTTCTTAAAAAGACAAGTCATTTACACAGTAAATGCAAATAAACATGGCAGCATTACTTCTAGGGAAAAAAAACCGAAAAATTTCGCTATCTATACTAATATTATAAAGAGGAAAGATTTGATCATTTGTTTGTTTGTTTGAATTGAATAGGCTCCGAAACTACTGAACCGATTTGAAAAATTCTTTCACCAATGTGTAGAATGAACTTTCAGGATGAACATAGGCTATAATTTATGTAGGTACTTCGCGGGCGACGCCGCGTGCAGAAGCTAGTACAATATAAATGGGTTGTTCATATGGCAGGTAGTTAATGTTAATTATGATTCATTGGTCAACTCAGCCCGCACTTCACTCAGCCCGCGGGCCGAAATGTCCACTACGAAATTTTTCATTATAGACATTATAGACACTTGCATTTTTGAACAAAAAAAATCCATTGGTGCACGACTGGAATCGAACCCTATAACTTAAATCGATCGAAACGCTGGACAATTACCACAATTTGCTTTTATCCATCACGTCTTCTTAATATTGTTTTCAGAAAAAAGTACAATCAATCAACGAACCCAAATAAATTTCAAGTACCCTCCACACAAACAAAGAGGCGGTTCCATCTGTCAGGGTAAAGTATGCACTGCCCCGAATGCTGGCTCAGATTAGATGCGGTTTGAGGGTTCCGTAATCTGAAGGTATGTAAACAAAAACAGCTTTCATTGTTACTCAATGTGCGAATGTCACAGGGAAAAATAAGGGACGCTAATCCCTCACAACTCAGTTGTTATACATCTCCCTTATGCGCTGTATGTTGTGGGTTCGATCCCAACTCAGGACAAATATTTGTGCGTAAACATAGATGTTTATTCTAAACAAATACAGGTTATCAATCCATACTTAATATTATAAATGCGAAGGTAACTCTGTCAGTTATTCTTTCACGCTTAAACCGCTGAACCGATTTTGATGAAATTTTGTACAAAGATAGACTAGAGCTTGAGGAAGGACATATGCTGCTTTTTATCGCGAAAGTGATGAAAATTAAGTGCAAAATAAAAATCCTAAAACTGTCCAACAATTTGGGAAACCGATGCCCAGCAGTGGACTTATCCTGGCTGCCGATGATAATAATATCAAAAGAACCACATTAAAAACCAATTTCAATAACACGATTAAACATTCATTTGCATAAACAGTAACATGACTGAATATTCATTTTCGTAGACAGTAACATGATTGAATATTCATTTACGTAAACAATAACAATTCGCGAGAAAACGGACAGATTTTTCATTTCGATCCGATCTCATTATTACAAAACGCCTACGCAGTTTCGGAACACCTCCACATAATCAGACTTGGGTTCCCCTGGTATCGGGAGTTGTTGGAGTCGGGGGGAAGACAGACGGAATACTTTTAAAGGCCCAAGAAGATTGCTCAATGATTGAGCGTGGTTAGTATGGGCGACCAAGTGGAATTTATAAAAATTCATTTATGCATAATAACAAGAAAGAATAAAATGTTATCTTCAGGATGCTAAAAATTAAAAATTAAAAAAGTATAAAATACTGCAAGCGGCCATCTTGACTGAAACAGCGAATGGTGTCACGCCTACGTAAATCGCCGAGCGTATGCGCATAGGCACAAAGCAATGTCTACATAAGCGTGACGTCAAAAAGGACGCCATTACACCCAAGAGCGTTTTCGTTTACAATTCAAAAAAAAGGAATAATAAACTGAAATCATTTGCATTTAGAACTTAATTTATTCCTTCAATATTATAATATTTGACACTCATTAAGGCATGGCATTGAGGTTGACTGCCTGTATGATTTGTAGTTGTATATTCTCTGCATAAAACTTTTATTTCGACTGTCTTGTACAAATTGCTTAAAAAAAAAAAAAAATTTTTACTAGAGTAAAAGAATTGGGTATAATCAGACTACAAATGTATTTCTTCGCTACAGAGATTGTACAAAGTGTTTAAGTACCTCAGAATAAAGTTTCCAATAAATCGGGAAACTAAAAGTTGCTCGTCCACTCCCCACCACCCACACAATGTCGAACTTATTATTTCACACAATCGGAACAAGTAATTCCCCCGGCGTCAAAACCATGATATTTCTTTATTCTGCAGATAATTTTACGTCGTTCTTTTGTTGTCCGTTTGTAGGTCAGTGCTGAATAGACTTGGCGTTTTGTGGGTGATTTGAAAATGTCTGGGTTTCAGACTTTATGTCACACGCTTCGGATGCCGTGACATGGGACGACCGCTTCTTGACACGTGTCAAAACGTTCACTGAGGCGACGACTATACTAAAAGAGCGTGTTTTTTTTATGAATGTACGTAAAACCTTGAATATATTAATAAAAATGTGTAATTAATCAATCTATCAGCCAATAGACGTCCATTGCTGAACATAGCCTTCCACCAACTTCCCGCAACCGCTTTAATGTCATCGGTCCATCGAGTGGGGGCCATCCTACACTTCGTTTTCCTGTTCTTGGTCGCCATTCGAGAACCTTTATTCCCCATTATTATTATTATTATTTCTCTTTATTTATTTGAAGGTGTGTAAGGTTGAGAATAAAAAAAAAAAAACGTTTAGAGAAAGGCCAGGCCAAGAGTACCCTAAGCCGACACCTCATGTATGAATAATGTAATGAGAGTAAATGAAGCAAAAGAGGTGTATCAGGATCGTAGCAAGTGGAGATCTGTGATCCCTGCCTACCCCGGAAACAGGTGTGATTTTATGTATGTATGTATGTTAAGAAATTCTTACAAGAAATGCTTATACGTACACAAAAACACAATCCCACGTATACACAAAGCGCAAAAACAAAAAGGCGAGCACGATACGGGCCTAATCCAAACTCGCAGCGCCCTCTACTGGCGGCGATTGATAACGTTTTTATTTGCCACTTAAATAGCGGGGAACAAGGGTTCCGGATGAAGTGGAATATCGCTAAATCTCCTTAGTTTGGGGATGCGGGGAAACTTGAAAATGCTGGAATCTTGTTATGTATCTTTTGGACAAAGGGAGGATTTAAGATGCTTGGACATGGGTGTACGGGTATAAGGGTGCGCAGTTTTAATAAAAAAGGTGTGGAGAATTCGTTGTGAAGGAATACAAGTTTGGTGTTTTGTGATGGCGAGTTTTGAAAGAAGACGTAGTGTTGAAAATAGAGAAAAGTATATAGATGGGGCATGTAGAAATGGATGAAAAGAAATTGACAAATCAGGTGCAGGCGATGTGAATGGGACAGTTGAAGAGTTCTGTATCTTGATCAAATTAGGAACCACAAGTTCTTTGGGCACCTATAAAAATTGTACTGAAGTAGTGTTACTTCAAGCTTGAAATGTGACGTTTCTGAAACGATGGTTTGTAAGAGCTTGTGGTAAGGCAAGGTCAAGAGCCTTGAACCGACACCCATGTGTGAAGAATGTAATGAGAGTGAATGCACCAAAATAGGTATGATGCAGTAAAAGAGATAGGTATACTAACCACTGTGCAAAATGTGCCAAATATCATGTTTGGACGTAGGTACCTCTGACCAGAAATAACTAGAGTTCTACCGAGCTTGGGGATTACAGTCGTGATTCATGATTATATGTTTGTTTTTTTTTTCTATCATAAAATAAGATTACCTTTGATCATTATAAAAAAATGCTATAAACTCACGAATAAAAATATATTTTTCCCACAATCATTATATTTAATTACAGTCTCTCATGTCTGACTGTGCGTGAGCACGTAATCAATCTTCAACCCCCTTTACCCCCTCTTAACGTAAGGGGAGCAAAAAATGAGGTAATAGCCTTCCAGCCGTCACTGTGACGTCACTAGATTGAACCTTCATTTTGCCGCAACAAGCTACAATAATAACAAAATGTAATAATATTAAATCTAAATAAACATCTTTCCAGTATTATTCAAAAAATACACAGTCATTTCTTAAACAATAACAATTATAAGTATTCATAAAACTAGTATTTATTTCAAAATAAAGAAACCAGACTGAAAGTAATTGAAAATAGGTTTTTTATAGCCGCCATATTGGTTTTTTTTTTATATTTTAAATAATTGTCATTTTTGTAATCCAGATGAATCCTGCGACATCTCATTTGTCATAATTCTTTCAGCCGTTTTAATTCCAGCGAAAGCCAAAGAACTCGCATACATACATAACATAACCCAAACATATCACCCTCCTTTTACGCAGTCAGGTCAGAATAACTACTATATTATCAAAGTACCGGTATAAGTATTAAGTATAAATAAAACGCGACTGTTAACTACAAAAATACTTTTAAAAAAAACCCGTTCTAAGTAAACAATTTCAATCCCTTTATTCGGAATCACTTTAATTACCTGAAAGCTACATTTTGAAAGACTCAAAGCTGAATTTATTCTGCAAAGGCGCTGGCTTTGCGGCTACCAAAACACGTAGCTACAACGCTACTGCATTTACGGTTTGCACAAAATACATTGCTGCTTAAGTTCCGCCGTTCGACTGCGTTTTGCAACGGAGCCGGCATTGGTTCGATACGTGATTAAATCGATGGACTCGTGGATTGTGTGATTCGGTTTTGTTGGTTTATTTTGGTAGGTGTAATTTACAGGGAAAATTGAAACTCAAAGGAATGGGAAAATTAAGATTATTACAATCCTCAAAACGATTTTTTAAGTAGAATTTTTTAAATTGACAAATAGGTACCAAATCAATATTACACCTAGTTTTTATTGTAAAAATCAAAAAACCTGTCTGAAAGTATTGGATATACCTCATTTGTCAAAATTAGTCCAGCCGTTTCGGCTCCAGCGACAACCAAAAAAACTCGGCATACATACCAAGCACAATAACCCTCCTTCTTTTCAGTCGAGTAAAATATATACGCGTCGGTATGAGAACCATTTTTTGTCGGTTAAAAACAAAGCAAAATTTTATTTAGCAAACTCTAGTGATTCCTAAACATCGATATTTTTTATCGATAAATTATCTGTCACATTTGAAATTCAAACAGTTGGTTGGATTGAAACTGTAACTAAATGGAAATGTCTTGTCACTATGAATACTTTATGAACTAGGTGGCGCACCCGGTTTGGATCGTGGATTACTGACGTCAGCAAATCTGTACAAGCTAGCAAATGGCTAGGGGAAGTACGGTGTGATATTATACATAGACGAGTTATGTATTATGTATTAACAGTGATAACCCTCCACCAAAACACATACGTCTAATAAAAAAAAAAAAAAAAAAAGTCAGCGCTAATAAAAATAATATTTTTCTTGTACTTATATGAATCTGTTTTTTATTTGTCTTTTCGTAGATATTTATGTATTAGGTACAAGATAGAACCAAAAAACAATAAAAACGATTGTATTTTCCTGGTTTTTGCTGCATTATCAACTAAATTATTTAGATTTTTTTATAATGAGTCCTTATGGGAGTTACTAGAGACAGTTTTGGTGAAATATAACCTAATAAAAACTTTATGAAAAAATCTTAAGTCACAATCAGCCAGTCTTATTTCAATTCATTTAATCGTAACTCAAAGTGACATAAAAATAATTATTTCGACAAAATAAACCATTAAATTGTACAATAAATCGCAGAATAGGACACACGGCTCGTGTGCAGCAGCCCTAACACATAGATCAATTTGCCGACACGAGCTGCATTTAATCTGAAGCGACACGTTTAAGGATGTCCCGTTGTACATTTGTCAGAGGTCTTAGATAGTGTGTACGCAGCTTTGAATCAAAACTGTCATGTCAATTTCAATCTTATATCTGAAGCATGAAAGTTGGTATTACAATGTCGGATTAGTTTAATTTTGATAATATGCCTCTGTTACGTAATGGTAGTTACGAGCATGTGGTCTTGATGTGTCTATTTACATTTATGAAAATTAGATTCACGGTTATTTCCAAGTAATGGGGGATTTCCGCAGTTACAGATACCGGAAACGCTAAAGAAAAAATGTTTTAAGAGTTTCAAAATAGATTCTCACTAGTATTGTTTTATTAGTATTATTAGTATTGTTTTAGTTTTTCAGAACACTGTTTAATTTTTCACAAAACATAAATCATTATTTTAAAAAATAAAATAAATAAATATGATCACGACTGTAATCCCCGGGCTCGGTAGATATCTCCTCAGATCTTTAGTTACTTAGATCTTTGAGGATATCTAAAGGGGTAGTCAGAGGCAAGTCCAAACATGAAATTTGGTACATGCCCACGTTTTGCACAGTAGTTAGTATTCCGTACGTGACAGGTTGCAAGCCCATCGCCGCTTATAAGAATACTAACCTATGACGCATACCTTCGAATTTTTGGTTCTAGGGTATGCCGGTTTCCTCACGATGTTTTCCTTCACCGTTTAAGAGCACTGGCATTGCGCACATAAATTTTTCGAATGGAAAAACTCATTGGTGAACGACCAGGTTAGAACCCACGACCTTCGGATCGTGAGGCAGGGGTGCTACCTGATCATTATTTTTTAATATCTTAATCATTTATTACTATAAGGAATACCATAAAACTCATAAAACTGTCACGACGGATGGTTTTGAGTCCGTTCCTACCTACTTCCCAAAACTCTCATGACGTCATCGGTTCATCAAGTAAAAGCTACATCAAAATACTATTTAAAACTTTACTCACGGTATCGGAAATTCCCAATAAATCTAAAACTATCAAGATATTTATAAAAACTCAAGGTCAAGTATCCCTCCGTCCGAAAATTTTAGCTCTTTAATTGTAGTAAAAATACAAATTCAATAAAATCTATTCAATAAATTGACATAAAACAAGAAAGCAGCTTATGTAAGATTAAAAATTGATAAGTTAGCTGTCGGAGAGCAGAGATACATCGGGCTAAAAGTTCCTATTCCTTCAACATTATAGTTATTTATATTATAATACATACGCTTTCTTTACAAGATTACTTAAAAAACACGAGTGTAGCCGATCTCCAACGCTAGTATCCATAAATATATTTCAAGATAGCGTAACTTCTCAAGCATCCATTCACAGAATACCCGAAAATAAACTTAAATCAAAGACATCCAAAGTTGTAATAATATTCAAAAGATCCCAAACAATAGGGCGACTATATCACATTGTTTTAGTCTGAAGAATATTCATTGAATTTACAACTTGCCTAAAACGGTGCGCGGTGTCGGAGAGGAGGGAATCATTAGCATTTTCTACAATAGAACGGGTATTTTACTAAAGTCAGGTAAGGACGCACTTTTGTCTATCGATAAAATTTGACGACCTCAGTGGCGCAGCGGGCAAGAGTACGCCTACGACGCAAGAGGTTGCGGGTTCGATTCCCGCCTCGGAACAAATTTGTGTACGATCTGCAGACATTTGTTCCGTTGGTCTGGGTGTTTTCTATGTATAGTAAAAATATATCTGTCTAGTAAATAATGTATTAAGTATATCAGTTATCTAGTACCCATAACACAAGCTTTGAGTAGCTTACTTTGGGGCTAGATGATGCTGTGTGGACTGTCCAGCATTATTTATTTATTTATTTAAAATAAAAATAAAAAATAAATATCACGACTGTAATCCCCGGGCTCGGTAAATATCTCCTCAAACCTCTAGTGACTTAGATCTTTGAGGATATCTAAAGAAGTTTAGTACATGCCCATATTTTGCGTCAGTAGTTAGTATTCCATACGTGACAGGTTGCAAGCCCATCGCCGCTTATAAGAATAATAACCAGTGACACACACCTTCGAATTTTTGGTTCTAGAATATGCCGTTTCCTTACAATGTTTTCCTTCACCGTTTAAGAGCACTGGCATTGCGCGCATAATTTTTTCAAATGGAAAAACTTATTGGTGCACGACCAGGTTTGAACCCACGACCTTCGGATCGTGAGGCAGGGGTGTTCCACTACACCACCTGCGCTCTAAATGTCATCGATATCGATATCGATGAGAACCATGGTGTCATCGATATTGATAGACAAAAGTATCGACTATTTGGACAGCTAAATTTTTTTAAATCTCGATTTATAAAGTCGCCTTTTAATTCATCATGTTTCTATATCGATAAATGAATTTATGTCCTCTACACTGACTGATCACACTCGATTCGATCATTGTCCCAACACTACCCCCCGTCCTGCCCCGTAATTGTACGTCCACATTTCGGGGGTATGAACACATAAATTACGCCTTTTATACCTTCCCGATTCCTATTGCTGTCATTATCCCCCCTCCCCTACAATATATTACAATCACGTTATGAGGCTAATAACTCTATGTAAATGCCATTATATAAAATACCTTATGACATATTTTGTAAACTGACATATTATCTTCTTTGATGCCCCTTCTAGTCGCAATCCATTATTTTACTTTGGGTTTAAGAATTTTTAATACGAGGGCGATTTGTTTTGGAAAGGTATTTATTGAGAATGTAATATTTCTTGAGAATGGAGAAATAATTTGAATGTTATGTCTGAAATTTTAATGTTCGATAATATTGACTACGATTTTAAAAATATCGTTGATAAAAGTATTATTATTTTGCATCTACACCTATGTAGTAGTTGTGTCTTAAATACTTGAGAAACCAAAAATCTAAGCTATTTCACCTTTTGAAAAAGTTTTTAACTTCACAACTAAATTAATTTAACAATTATTTGAATAGATGCCATTTTATATCATACAATAACATAGTGAATAAAATGTTAAAGTAGTATTATTACCTACCCAGACAACACTACTCCGAACAAAATATCACAGTAAATATTATTACATAATGCATAACATCTATGCACCAATAGGTACAATGAAAAATGTTACAACTAATACTATAACCTACCAATACTCTGAATAAAATGATACAAATACATTATTACCTACCAATACTCTGAATAAAATATTACAACAAAATTTTTATCTATCAATACTCTGAATAAAATGTAACAATAACGTTAATAACTATCAATACTCTGAATAAACTGTCACAACAGCCGTGTGATTCTGTAAACCTCATTCTAAACTTCGAATCTGAATCCGCTGTGAGTTTCTTGATTGGCATTCTAAAAACTCGGTTGATAATTCGAATTTACACTAGCGCCACTCTTGCGAGCGTGTCAGCAAGTTGAACTAAATTGACGGGGAGATTTTGACAGATAAAGTATGAGATGACATAAGAAGTGGCATTCTATACGGTAATTCCCAAGTCACTTCAACGCTCGCTTAGCACTCGAACCCGTTTTAAAGTGTCAAATAAATAGCGTCTTAAGCGAAGTGAGAGGGAATAGCGATGTGAGATGCGAATTGATGTTTTAATTTTACAGAATCGACGCACAGATCTTATTACCTATCAATACTCTAAATAAAATGTTACAATAGACTTTAATAACTATCAATGCTCTGAATAAATTCTACAGTAAACATTGCCAAATGTCCACGCTTACTCATAAACCATGGAGCAAGTCCGTAGCTGGTAAACTGGTGTTGTGGCGGCTGATTGTATTACGGGTGCGGTCCGGCCCGCGCCGTCCGGCGGGAACTAATAGGACAATTAGTCCCATGTTGAATGTAGCATGATAGTTACAACCATCTATAACATAGTTGTACAGCTCAAAACCAATAATGTTCTATGACAATTTAGTAACAATAGAACAAAATAGGAGAGTTAGGTATTGTAGTGGTAGGCCAAAGAAAAGAATGTTGGACTGTGTGAAAGATGACATGGGTAAGAAAGGAGCGAGTACTGAGATGACGAATGATAGAGGGAAATGGAAGAAGATCACATGTTGTGCCGACCCCACACAACGTGGAAAAAGCGTAGGAAGAAGAAGAAGAAGAACAAAGTAGTATTTAATGCAAAAGTTAAAATCCTAAGTGAACGTAAATGGAAATAGTTTTTACAGCCGCCTTATTAAGTTTTTTGATATTTTGAATAATCTATGTCACTTTCGTGATCCAGACAAATTTAACGATACCTCATTTATCAAAATCTGTCCAGCCGTTTGGGCTATAGCGACAGCCAAAGGAGAAGTCCTTGCGAGGGCATACAATAATATACTCGTACATACATACATTCATAACGAAAAAGCTGCAGGATGAGCATTCCAATATGAGTCTTAATGCAAGGGACGAGAATCGCTACCATGCCGTAACACAGTGTTACACTAGCGCGGGTGGTAAAGACTCTTTAACTTGTATGCTTAAAAACCTAACCTACCGCAAATTTGCGTAGACAAACTGCTTGGAATGTTTTTTAACCTTTTTTTGTAAACTGTTTTTATAGTACTTATAATTTTATAGTAAGTTCCTACCATGAAATAGTTTTAAGTATACATTGTTTTTTATTACGAGGTCTGAAAATAAATATTCTATTCTATTCTATTCTATTCATACATACACCCCAAACACATTATACATTTACCATTTGGCCTGTAAAAAAAATGTTTTTTAATGTTTTTGACAGATCAATGCATAGCAGAAAGAAATAGATCTACACAAAGGTGCACTTATCCCTACCAGTAGGGATAACCGAGTAGAAATAAGAAATTTTCTGTGCGCCTATCCCTACCGGTAGAAATAGATCTACACAAAGGTGCACTTATCCCTACCAGTAGGGATAGCTTGGTAGGGATAAGTGTACCAGCCGAAAATAACTTTAAATCCTAGAAAGCTCATGAAGGTTTTCAAGGTATTTGAACTTATGAATGACGACCTCAGTGGCGCAGCGGGCGAGAGTCCGCCTGCGACGCAAGAGGTTGCGGGTTCGATTCCCGCCGCGGAACAAATTTGTGTACGATCTGCAGAAATTTGTTCCGTTGGTCTGGGTGTTTTCTATGTATAATAAAAAATATCTATCTATGTATATATAATGTATTAAATATATCAGCTATCTAGTACCCATAACACAAGCTTTGAGTAGCTTACTTTGGGGCTAGATGATGCTGTGTGGATTGTCCAGCATTATTTATTTATTTATTTATTTTATTTATCTTTACTTTGGTAACAAGCTAAAAACACAACTACCGTTTTATCTCCTAATAAGGACAGAATGGGGTCTTCCCCATCATTACCAAACAAATCCAGAATCGAAGGTATTTGCAGTAGGCTCGTTGACATTGAGGGGTGAACGCACGAGCGCGCCATTGTGAGCTAACGAAGCGCGTGTGCACGCCGCTTTATTTCGCGTAACCGCGCATTGTTTGATGTTGGATGTAAGGGCTATAACTATAAGGCTGTTTGAGCTGAGATTAGTCTATTTGGTTGTTCAAAGTAGATGATTTTTGAGGTATTTTATATTTTATTCTATTCTTTTCAATAACTCTACTAAACTTTAATATTAAACTCAAAAACTATTTATTTTTTGAGTTTACTCGGCACAAAAAAATATTTCCTCTTTATAATATTTTATTACGAGCTTCCGCCCACGGCTTCGCCCGCGTGATACCTTGAAACACCAAAACAAATCTATCGTACATCGTAATCTATCGTATTTTCCGGGATATAAAGTAGCCTATGAGCTATTCCAGACTATAATCTATATCTGTGCCAAATTTCATCCAGATCCGTTCAGCCATTTCAGTGTGAAAGAGTAATAAACAAAATATCCATACATTCTTACAAACTTTCACGTTTCTAATACGAGTATTAGGACATTACAATTATAGACACAGATACGGCGCACGCGCATGTAAACGCAGTGATACAGCATCAAATAACAATTTCCAAGTCCCTCAAGCTCGAACAGCAATGCATCGCTACGAGCGCTACGCCGTAGCCGTGCTACGTAATTAGATTCAAGCGCCGTAGCCTTTGCTACGCGGGTTAGTGATCCTTGAAAGGGATTGAAAATGAACTTTAAAAGTCTTTGATAGAGCATTTTTTACTTTGACCTATAAAGCTAGCTGTTGTAAGCGACTTTTTCCGCATTTATTTTTCAATTTGTTACAAAAGTTACTATTTCCTTGCCTTGCATTACGATTAAACCGGCTGTCGGGAAAAGTTAACAAACAAACACTTACTTTCGTTCTCATAATAGTATGTATTTTTATTTTAAATTGTAAATTAAATTCCGATATTTTTCCGATTCCCGATTATTTCCCAAATCCCCTCCAATATTTCCTAGAATAAGTATACTCGTTACTTTTGCGCTTATATTGATATATTATGTGCATATTTTTTCCCGATATTTTTCCGATTCCCGATTATTTCCCAAATCCCCTCCAATATTTCCTAGAATAAGTATACTCGTTACTTTTGCGCTTATATTGATATATTATGTACATATTTTTTCCCGATATATATCCGATTTCCGATTATTTCCCAAATCCCCTCCAATATTTCCTAGAATGAGCATACAATTTCACACTGTCACATTCTCCTTGGTCAGCACGTCTTGATTGGGTTAGTTGGTAACAAGCCTCGTGCGGACGCAGCGGGTTCTAATCCCGGGCCCGTTCGCTTTTACATTTGTCAGCACCAATTAAGGCTCTTTTGACGTTATCGCATCATAGGCGAGTTTATTCCTAATTCCATAGTATATTGAGCCTAAATACGATGGCTTAGAGCTGAGATTGGCAGTTTAATGTGCCTTGCACGAAGCGCTTAGTTGAAATTTCTACTGTCAATCACTCAAATACAGTGACTGCACTAAAGGTTACTCAACCTAGTATATTTTCAAGAAATTACTAGATCTATTTAAAAATATACTTATAATATACACATTTACATTACATCCTACTAATATCATAACGTGAATGTTTGTATGTATGGATGTTTGTAACTCTTTCACGCTAAAACGGCTGAACGGATCTGGGTGAAACTTGGAAAATGCGTAGTTTATGCTCGGAATAACACATAGGTTACTTTTTATCAGGGTAGATACCATGAGCAGAGTCGCATGCGGTTAGTAGTATTCCATAATTCCATTAAGATATGCTCAAAGATCTAAGTAACCATAGCACAAACACCTTATTCATAGTTTTCTCTATAAATATAAACTTTGGCCGGATTTTTTTAAATGTGTTCGACTGTGAACTTGTAGCTCTAGTTTTTGTATTTATTTTAGTGTTATTTTGAGTTTTATTGTGCAAATTTGGTGGTTATTTTTCCAATAAAGTCCAAGTTCTTGTCACAGGGTTGTGAGATATGTGAATAAAAGTGAAAGTTTCTTTCTAAATCTATCAGAAAAAATCCAAGAATTTTAAACAAAACAGCCATCCTTTGTTTAAAATTGACTCGACAACTTGACTATGACTCTGTGACGTTGACAACACTTGTATTAAAATACACTTGACACTGACAAAATTTATCTCTAAGAGACAGATGCCATAAATAAAGAAGAAAAAAAAAATACACTTTTACTATCCCAAACGTTTTCACAATACTCATGCCAAACGAGGAAATTTTTACTAAACCTGGGAATCACTTTGTTTATAATTCAATACATTTGAAGTTCTATCAAAATCAGACAAGCCCTAATCCCATTACAAAAGGTGGCTCAAACATTTTGAAGTAGTTATTACCAGTAGAACATCCATCCAATCAGTACTACCCAACTCTGTCACTCAATTATCATCATTAGCTCCTGAGTAGCACGGCTCAAACTTAATTGACAGCTGATTGCGATATAACGTCACATGTCGCGTATATATTTTAGAGGTGTTGGCACTCGATCGGATTTCGACGTTGTTGTGTGGGGGGTATGGTTCAGTTTAGAATGGATGGGGGAGGGTTGTGATTGAATGTTAGTTGGCGTAGACAATGAGCCGTGTATTCAATGTGAAGACAATATTGCGTAAAATCTATGAGTTATGTCAATGGCGTCGGTATAGGATAAAGGGAGGTTTTATTTTTTTACCCGATTGCGAAGCGAAGATAGAGATTAATAATGTTTGGACTGTATAATATGGTATGTATGCTAGTTTCTTCGGCTGTCACTGGAGTGGAAATGGCTGGACAGGTTTTGATAGATGAGATGTGATGAGATTTGTCGTATGCTATATAAAATGCCTAAAAATATATATGGCAGCTGTAAGAAGCAATTTTCAAATATATATACTAATTTTGATGTTTTTTTCTCATTTAGAACCATTAGCCAGATTCTTCTTCTTCTTCTTCCTGCCCTTTTCCCACGTTATGTGGGGTCGGCACAACATGTGATCTTCTTCCATTTACCTCTATATTATTCGTCATCTCAGTACTCACTCCTTTCTTACCCATGTCATCAATCACACGCCAGATTATTGTATGAAAAAAATCTGTACTTACCAGTGTAAAATCACCACCATGAACTGTGGTGAATGTATGTGCACCTTAAATACTCCCTTGTACCTTGTCTTTGAACTTTTTAAGTTCTACGGCATGCCAGTTTTCTACGTTGTTTTCCTTCACCGTTCGAGATAGATGAAGCAAACATATATTTTATCTAACAGAAAAATCTATATGACTGAATTTGAGCCCACCTTAAAATAGGAAATCAAGGCCACTACCACTAAGCCAATAGAGTCCCTGCTTCGACACACATCTTTGTGGTCGTTTATAAGGTCCCAAAACTTTCAAACTTCCACTTTCGAACCCATTTCAGAACGTGAAACGTTAAATGAAACTCAGCCAAAAATTAATTTGCATTTTGCCCTTCATCAAAAAGTCACTTTTAAACCAAAAACGAGCCAACTTTTTAAACTAAGTTAATTAATCACTTTAAAATTGAGTAACTTCTGAACTTTATATCGCTGAGTTACAACCGGATACCCGGTCCTGAGCTCTCGGATGTAACCCGGTTACATTTCCATCATCAGTCATGGAGGGGACATTTTTGATATATTTTATCCCGGTTTTTGTATGGAAAAAATAAAATAAATACTTATAAGGTTATAAATAAGGTTTAAGATTATTTATTTCTCAAAAGATTTACAACATAAATCGCTTACTGAGAAACCTTATCCCATCAAAAACATAAATGTGAAATGAGAGCCAAGTTCAATAAGTAAGTAGGTATGCTTTAGTCGTTGACTTCAGCGACAAAAGAAGTGAGATCTAAACGGGTGCCAAGTACAATGGTCAGTCCTAAAACTTATTTATAACAATATTAAATATTCTTAACAACTTTAAAATATCATTTCATCTCATAATTTAGGATATTATATTGAAGCCTAAGGTCTAACTTGGCTAGTTATCATTATACAAATTACCTTCCTATTATTAACTACTTACCTACTATGTCCGATCGCTAGTTTCTACCAGCAAGCCAAATTTTTAGAAGAATAAAATAAGAACGTGCAAGCTATACCTAATATAATTCGTACCTACTCTTAAGAAAACTAGCCAAGTCAGACCTAAGGCTTCAATATAATATCCTAAATTATGAGATGAAATGATATTTTAAAGTTGTTAAAAATATTTAATATTGTTATAAATAAGTTTTAGGACTGACCATTGTACTTGGCACCCGTTTAGATCTCACTTCTTTTGTCGCTGAAGTCAACGACTAAAGCATACCTACTTACTTATTGAACTTGGCTCTCATTTCACATTTATGTTTTTGATGGGATATCATTACTTTTTGTACAGAACTTATTAGTAAGTAAGTACTTGTTCTTATATTATTACACTTATATAATCCTGCATAAACGGCTCAAACTATTGGCACATTGTAGGTATAGGTACATACTAAGCAGGTAGGTAGGTACTTGAGTACTTACTGAATAAGTATACTGAATAAGTATACCTACCTACTATCTATCCGACAAGCCGAGACACACTATAATCTAGGCCTGAATAGTTATCTAGCCATATCTATCTACCTGCATAGACTGCTCAAACTATTGGCACATTGTAGGTATACATACCTATAGTCATACTTACCTATCTGCATAGACGGCTCAACTATTGGCACATTGTATACCTAGGTAAGAGTGTACTACTTACCAATCCAAGACACTACTTCCACTCGTTATTATATTCACGTCAAGACCCTATTAAAATCCACATAATGACCGACTGTCATCTATTTAGATTGCTATTCTTATATTACAGGCGCTAGTAAGAGTTCCTAGGAGAATCAATTAATTGAAAAAGTACGTTAAAAATATAAAAATTTGCAAGTTTCAGATTTTTTCCTTTGTATCTACCCCACTACCTACCTGGATGCCAAATTTGAACGTTCTAGGTCATCTGGAACTGGGTTATAATTAACGTCTATAGGTCAGTCAGTGATAAAATTTTCCATAACCAGGCATTTTTGGACGTTAATATCTAAATAACCGTTTGAGGTGTGTTTATGAAATTCGGTGCACATATTTTACTCGCAAGTGGCAATAGATGAGCCAAATTTGACTTGTTTATGTGAAATAGTTTTTGAGTTACGAGGGGGTGAAAAATCACCCAAATGGTTCCTGTAATATTACACTAGGCGCGCATCGCCCGTTCGCTTCGCTTGAACTTGGCTTGACACGCTGCCGCGTGTCTAGATTATCTATACTAAATAGTATTTGCCTATTGGATACAGTGAGTGGCACATTAAAAGTTAAATTAACATGAAATAAAAAAAAAACAGAAACGAAAAAGTTACAAAATCTCCAAACAACACAACACAAAGTCAGAAGAGGGTAGTTTCTAATAACCATACAGCCAATAGTTAGGAACGCATACGCAACACACACATACATTACACACTAACCGAAACAGAACTTGTTCGACACTCGTGACGGTCCGGGCGGTGCCGGTTGCACCGATTTTCTGAGTTAGTCTAAAGCAGTCGTTATTCTAGGGTTTGTTAAGTAGTTTTTATATTGTAACTCGTGAGTGATTATGTTTTGTTTTGTATTATTATTATTACGCTTAATTGTTTTACTTTTGCGACTGTAGGTTTTATTTCTGATGTATTTAAATTATTTTATAATGTAAGTATTTATAATTTATATTATATTTTTTTTTTTTAGTATTTTGATAGGCATAGGTATATGTAGGTATAATAAATTGGTTGACTTAATTTTTTTATTTTAATAGGTTAATTGATAATATTATGTACATATTATTAGATTTATATAACGATTTTTATATTTATTATATATTTTTAAATTTATTATTATATTATTGTTTATGCAAGGACGGAGTAGTATAAATGTATTTTTTTAGGGCTTTTTTAGAACAATTTTTGGCACTCCCTTAATGTACTTTATGCCAATATTATCTTCTCCTTTTCTTTGGCGACTTTGAAGTTCATCTCTTAGAAGATTTAAATGTTTCTGTTGTTGAGGGGTTCTGTCAGAAAAAATATTAATATTTTCCACTGATAAATCGGTTCTATTACGTAAGACGTGCATGGCGATCTCGGCAGATGCAAAGGCCCTTAAATATTTAAAAAAAATTATTAAAATAAGTTTTAGCTTTTCTGAAAAACCTGGTAATAAGTGAATCTGATTGAAAAATAAAGACACTAAATTAACACAGACTATTTTTACCCGACTGCAAAGCGAAGGAAGGTAATGTATTTCGGGTGTATGTACATAGGTACATAGTATGTAAGTATGTTGGTATTTTTGCGAGTTCCTTTGGCTATCGCTGTAGACAAAACGGCTTGAAAGATTTTGAGAAATGCGGTACCCTGAATTTTTCTGGATACAAGAGTGACATAAGTTATTAAAAATGTCCAAAATCTATTATGGTGACCTGAAAAAGCTATTTTCAATTACTCTCAGCCGGGTTTTTTAAGTTTGGCAATAGTATTAATTGTTTTTTTAGGAATTGGTTAAAAAAAACACAAAGCTCTATTAATTATTATGATAATTCAAATCAATAGCCGCAAAAAACCAAATCAAATCGCACCCCCCACATAATTCACTTACAGCGCCATCTCTCGGGAACTAATTGTGACGTCACAAAGAGCATAATTTTATCAATGTGTGATTAGATTATTTTTGTGTTCTTTGGTGGTGGGGACGTAATTGAATTGTCTAAAGTGGGGGTTAGCTTTTGTCATGTGAGGGGTGCGTTATAAAATTACTTCAAAGGATTATTAGTTATGGCTGGCTAGTTTTAGCCGAATTCGAAAAAGGAGGTTCGGAATTCGACTGTAAGTTTTTTTGTAGCTCTTTTGAGCTTTTGAACCAACTGGTATGATAAATAGTTTTGTCGGTAATATAATAATTTTACAGTTATTATGTGACAGGTTGCAAGCCCATCGCCGCATAATAATACCAACTTATGACACACACCTTGGATTTTTGGTTTCCTTACGATGTTTTCTTCCACCATTTAAAAGCACTGGCATCGCGCACATAACTTTTTCGAATAGAAAAACTGATTGGTGCACGATCAGGTTTGAACCCACGACCTTCGGATCATCAGGTAGGGATGCTACCACTACACCAGCGATCTGTTTATATTGTCAACAAAATATTTTTCTTTTCCTTTTCAATCTCAAACGTATCATCGCGACATAATTACACCTGCAGGAAACAATACTATACTTTACGCCCTACTCTGCTCTATTACAAGCAATAAGAGCCAACACCAGCTATTTACAAACAAACATACGATTGCTCCGCAAATTGGTTCGCCTGATTGTCCCATTGTATTGAGCACTCTCGAATCTCCGTGAAGACACGTCGCAGGCAAACTAAAATCTACCTTATTACTATAGGACTAGAATCTTGAACTGCTTGAGTTGTTTTGCTCGTTGAGATTTGTTAAACGAAAATTTATCGTATATTGTTGGTGTTATGAAAGGTTTTTGAGTGTAGAGTTTATGTATATAGATTAGATATATTAACCTAAAACTTACATAGAGAAGAAATAAAAACTACACTTATTAACATGATTTAGTCTAACTAGCTTTAAATAATAAGTACTCGTAGGTAGATAATATTATGAATTTATATTTTTATTTTTAAGATGTGAAGTGTTTTTAATTTGTTTTTGTTGTATATTATTATGAATGTTTGTAACTTAATCACACTGAAACCGCTGAACGGATTTAGATGAAACTTCGAATGCGCGTAGTTTATGACTTGGAATAACCCATTGGCACATAGATTCACCTAGCATGTAAGACGTTTCAAAGTGATCCTTGTGATTGTACTGAATAAAATATTTTTCAATTTCAATTTCAATTTCAATTTCAATTTCAATTTCAATTTCAATTTCAATTTCAATTTCAATTTCAATTTCAATTTCAATTTCGATTTCAATTTCCAGAGACTACTTTTTATCCGGGTAGGTATCACACCACGCGCGATTGCTAGTGTAATAATATTTTTCAAAAACTAAGCCACAACTATTGCCAGTATAACATCCTTCCAAGTAATACTGACATCTACAAGGCAAACAATGGAGGAGAACCACAAGTAAACAGAGAAACTATTTCTCAAAGCGATTATAGACATCAGTACAGCATGTTTGTAGCTGTAGAAAACAGCTAAGTCACTCTTTATTTATTTATTTATTGGACGACCTCTGTGGCGCAGCGGGCGAGAGTTCACCTGCGATGCAAGAGGTTGCGGATTCGATTCCCGCCTCAGAACAAATTTGTGTATGACCTGCAGAAATTTGTTCCGTTGGTCTCGGTGTTTTCTATGTATAATAAAAAATCTATGTATATAATGTATTAAATATATCAGTTATCTAGTACCCATAACACAAGCTTTGAGTAGCTTACTTTGGGGCTAGATGATGCTGTGTGGATTGTCCAGCATTATTTATTTATTTATTTATACAGTAACTTACACGATTTTAAGAAACCAATTAAATAAGTTACTAAGAAATAAAAAATTAAAAAATATTCAAATCAATATAAAACAGCTATTAAACATTGAAAAATGAATAGTATTCAAACAAGGCAAATAAATAAATTAATTGAAATAATAAATAAGATTTCATAGTACTAAATAAAACAAATTATTATAATATTAACAAAACAAACAAGCGTTAACAAGCTTTAGCTACGTACTGTAGTTGCGAGCGTGGTAACTATAAAAAAGTCACTATATGCATTGGATAGCCACTATCTGGTAGTTATGTGTTTTGGATTGGGTAGAATGGGGTATATGTTATGGGTCGAGAAGGGAATCATAATCCTGGGTAGAAAAATCTAGTGAAAGCTGACATTTGTAAATAAAATCTTAGTTGGTAAATAGACTAAGCTATTTTTGGTAATATTATTGTTGTAGTTTATTTAATACGTATTAAACAACGTTATTTCCAGCACTTGAACTGAAAACTCATTGCTTTTAATCGTTGAATGATGAACTTTCAGAGTAGAAGCTTCAAACTTCAAGAGTTGCTGAGTGCACCAGCTGTTGCTCCACTGCCTGTGGCACCAGTCTGAAGACTTTCGTCTTCCTTAAGTTCGTTACTACAATATTCAGCTTTGTCTGTCCGTCCGTCCGTTGTGCACTTAATTGGGAAAGTAACTGTTTAAATTTAATTTCAGTTTAAATTTAATTTGTGAAATTGAGAGAGTTGGCCATTGATGAAGGGTTGAAACCTAATTAGTTTTAAAACGAAATGCAATCGTTCAGAGGTCTACAGTGCCTTACAGCACAAACGAAATTTAAACCAACATTTTTTTGAATAGGCCTACTTAAGTGTCTGTCCACACTTGTGACATTTTGCCGTGACTGTGAAACCGTGTCTGAAACATGCCCATTTTTTCACTAAGCCCCTTGAATATCTGCCAAATTGTCACGCGTATTTGTTACGGTACAGAGACACGGTCACGACAGTTTGTCATTAGTGTGGACGCATTTTAACGCCAGTAGGTCTACCATGAGTTGTCACATTTAGATTAGCTGACGTTACTACAGTAGTAATAGTACGTTACTATGACATTTGTCAAAACTGTTACTCATGGTACCAAATTGTAAGCAAATTATGAGCGCAAACTACAGTCGCTGTAGTACGCTGTGACGTAGGATAGTTAGCTACGTGACGTTTTAGTACCCAACTATCCGCTAGAGGCGCTGTACAAGTTTTCATACATTTTTGTAACTACAGTCGCTAGCGAGTGTAGATTGTGAAAACTCATGGTAGACCTACAGAATTCTGATATGTTATTAAGCCACTTGAGATTATTTCATAAGTTGTTCAAAATGTCATAGGTAAATAGAGGTACTTAACAGTATAGTATAGGATTTTAAATAGGTAAGTAGCGTTTTAGTGTACGGACTATAGACGCTTACAAAAATAGACAGCCCTCACAATATCCGAAACATGCCCACATTTGTCACGCTGTTTGTACATGTCACGGCAAATGTCTGTGCTTCTTTACGAAATCTCTTAAAAACCTGCCAAATTGTCACGCGTGTTTCTCACGGTCACGGCAGTTTGTTACTAGTGTGAACGCGTATTTACCCATCCAATTTCACCAGGCACCTGCATTACTCCACAAGATTGCCAACATTAAACAAACACTTCCCTCACAAACCTCTAAAATGCTACATATATTTGACACAAAAAAGACAGTGGGACCGACCCCCGTTTTTTGTGGACAAAAATATCGCACTAAATCATTTCGCGGACCGCGGTCAGCGCACAAAAGGTTATGACCGTAATTAGTTTTTTTATTCGCACTGTGCAATATTTCAGCGTTTCCGGCCGCATCCGTAATAATTTTTCAATTATGAAATTGTTTTATGATTCTTTTCGGATGGATGGTTTTTACAACTGCTGTGAATGGGTTTCATTTCAGGATAATAAAAACGTTTTTATTTCACTTACTGACAGTACTTCCGTGTTTACTGTTACTTACCTGTAAAAATAAAAAAAAATATTTAATGTCATTTTAAAACTAACATCGTATTTCTACCACGTTTAAACTGGCCGAGAAATGAAATGCAGCGATTTTCAAACAACACATTGAATTGAAAAGAAATAATTAATTAAGTTTGCGACGTATGAAACTTTAAATAAACAAGCAAATATACTCTTGTTAAAAGCAAAGCTACATTAAAACGGAGTCACATAAATAATAAGCAAACATAAAGGTATTTTTCTCTCATATTAAAAAGTTACGATGCTCGTTAGACTCTGCATGCACAGTGAGGAGTGAAAGTCTGTGTAAGCTGAAACTTGCCGAATTTCGGCCTTTTGGTTTCGGCAAAATTTGAAATGTTAAAGTTTTATTATACGTAAATATAATAAACAGAACTTTAGGTGATTTAAACTATGTAATATTTGGAAAGCAAGCTATATCTAAAAACCATACTTAAACGGTGAAAGAAAACATGAGGAAACCGGCATACCCTAAAACTAAAAACTCGAAGGTGTGTGTCAAGACATATATTATTGGTATTCTTATAAACGGCGATGGGCTTGCAACCTGTCACGTACGGAATACTAACCACTGTGCAATATGTCAAATTTCATGTTTGGACGTGCCTCTGACTACTCTTTTGAGATATCTTGAAAGATCTAAGTAACTAGAGTTCTGAGGAGATATCTTCAAGCTTGGGGGTTAAAGTCGTGATATAATTTTTTTCTATACAAATCGTGATTTAAGCATTCTATATTGAGAACTGTCAAATTATAGTAACAAAATGTAAGTTTTTTTGAATACTTTGAGTCATTTCAGCCATTTCTCAACAAGTGAATCACATGATTCATCGTTGATCTAGCAAAAACGTTATGTAAAAAAAACCGAATGCTTTTTCGTTCGGTTTTTCAGGCCGAACCCGAATTGAACTGCACAGTGGCACGTCCCTCGCAGACGCCTGACCACAACCACGTGCGACTAATACTAAGCTGTGACCATGTTATAATTACTTCAGTTTGTTCACTTCACCTGCTGTAAAAATTAAGCTGTAGGTATTACAAAATGAAAAATCTACAGCACTTTAAAAATAAAGATTAAAAAAAAACCTGACTGAACGTTATTGAAAATAGATTTTCGCAGCCACCATAATATCTACCATTTTTTGACGTTTTGTGTAACCTAGTCATTATTGAGATCCGAACAAATTTAACCACATCTCATTTCTCAAAATCCGTTCAGCCGTTTAGGCTCCAGTGACCTCGCATACATACAAACAATACATAGACCCTTAGATACATACATGCATACATACACCCAAAACAAAGTGAACTTATCAACTTGGAAATGGAAAAATGTTGTGCAATGCTGTCATTATCAACTTTTTAATGATCCCACTGCTGGGACACATGTTTTAAGTGAAAGTAGGTCTTTGTGTTAATAATAATACTTTTTTTTTAGATGATATGAGTAAGAAGAAATAAAATAATGCTGGACTATCCACACAGCATCATCTAGCCCCAAAGTAAGCTACTCAAAGCTTGTGTTATGGGTACTAGATAGCTGATATATTTAATACATTATATACATAGATAGATATTTTTTATTATACATAGAAAACACCCAGACCAACGGAACAAATTTCTGCAGATCGTACACAAATTTGTTCCGCGGCGGGAATCGAACCCGCAACCTCTTGCGTCGCAGGCGGACTCTCGCCCGCTGCGCCACTGAGGTCGTCAAAGAAGGGAGTGAGTATTGAGATATTGAGATGACTAAAGATGATAGAGGGAAATGGAGGAAGAAAAAATGTTGTGCCGACCCCACATAGCGTGGGAAAAGGGCAGGAAGAAGAAAAAGGTTTTTGTGTACAATGGCGGTCAGCTAATAGATATATCTAAAACTTTGAGGCTCACAACAAAAATTTGAAAGTAATTATTTCAAAGTATGACAAACACAGTTATTTTGTTTTCTTTTTTTTTTATAAATATTGGTGGACATTTCACACAACGCCATCTACCCCCAAGCTAAGCAAAGCTTGTACTATGGGAACCGGATAGCTGATATATAAATTATATTATATTTTTTTGTAAATACAATTCAATTCACAAATTCACAACAATATTTTCTTCAAAAAGCTCTTTAAGTTTCTTAAACTGAAAACAGCGAGTACACACTGCGAGTAATAAGTACTTCAGACAAACTTAACAAATCAGCGAGTAAAAATAAAACACGAAGTGTATCTGATCACAGCTTATTGTAAAAAGCTGGTTTATTGTTACTACACAGATATGAATCGTACTTAAAGCTAAATTATAGGTCGTGATCATAAAATGTAAATCCGTTTTTACACGACTGCGGTAAAGGAAAAAAGCGGCCAAGTGCAAGTTGGTATCGCCCATGAAGGGTTCCGTAGCAAGTAACATAATAAGTTGTTTATGTTTATGTAATTAATTATTTTTTTTAATTTTTATATTTGAGTTGATTGAACGAAAGGTAAATTGCGTTTTACGATTTAGGACGTATTATTCAATAAAATCACAAGGATCGTTTCGAAAGTCTTACATGCGGTGAATTAAAATGCCGATTCCAGTCTAACCCAATTCCGAAAAAAACAGACAAGAATCTCATATCGGTTCTAGCACTTTTTTGTATGCTCCATCTTCCAAAAAAGTGCCTAGCTGTTATTCAATTAAGCTGTGGCCGTATGCAATTTGTCAGGCAACACAGCTCACTCGCTCACCTCCGAGACAAATGCCGCACTGAGACGGGATTAGGACAATGTTTAATTAAATAGTCTGAATTTGGGAGCTATTTGCTGTTATTTTGTGGTTTAAATATTAATAATAATTTTGGTATGTTAATGCATGAAATGAGTCTCTGAGACGCACGTTATTCCTTTCACCACACTGGTTAAATGAGACACACTAAGACTGGTGTGTATACTAGTAGCGCACTCTGGTGGCAGAGTAAATGAAACCACTCATTTATTTTTATAAAGTGAAGTAAGTTTCAAAACTAACACTATAATTATCTTAATTAAAAGCCTCCATCGTAGTTTTATAACTTACTAGCTTCCGTTTGCGGCTTTGCTCGCGAGGTACCTACATAAAATATAGCCTATGTTACTCAGGGATAACGTAGCATTCTAACGGTGAAAGAATTTTTGAAATCGGACCTGTAGTTTTTGAGTTTATTCGTTACAAACAAAAATACAAAAATACAAAATTTAGCTCTTTATAATATTATTAGTATAGATAGAGAACTGGATAAGTCTTCTTCTTCTTATTGTCACTAGTTCTTTCAATGTAATAAAAGAATTAGCTTCTTATATTTTTTAAGCATTTTATTCAAAAAAAAAGCTAACCTACATAACTATTCGAACATAGCCAGTGATCGCAGTTCGTATTTTAATACCAAAAACAAACCACAACTATAATAGCACTCAATCACAGTGAGATAGAAATAGCCGGTGACCAAATGACAGTTTTATGGAAAAAACCCGCATTTTCCGGCTCTCGACTTAATAATAGATTAAACAAGTGCAGTGCTGGTTAAAATATTTCACGGCCGAACTTTTGTAGCGAGCGTATTAAACTTTTATCTGTAGGGATGCCATACGGTTAGCTGTAGCCGGATATCTATATTAATAATTTCGTCAAGGGGTACGGTAGACTCGATCGAAACCCTGCCAGAATAATAAAGCATAAAAAAATAAAGATTTCGAGTCGACAACATATATCCGCAAAGTTCGGATTGTCGAGTACTTTGTAAAATTCTAATGGTGCTGAGAGACAAATCGCAGTCGCCATATTGGTCATTCTAGCGTCACTGAAACCAGATGACATCTTGAGTAGCTAATAAAAACTCAAAGTATCAACAGTACAACCAACCTTTTTGTTGCACTACGTAGGTGATACGCGTACGAAGTCGCGGGTATCAGCTAGTATCTATTATTTCTTTATTTACCCAGCGAAAGAGGGTAAAGTGTTTGAGGTAGGTATGTAAGCGAGTTCATTTCGGCTATCGCTGGACCAAACGGCTAGATTGATTTTGACAAATGAAGTGTCATTGGATTTGTCTGTATTACAAGAAGACAAATATACCAAATGTCAAAAAATTATCTCAAAATTTTAAGGCTTTACGGTATGCCGATTTTTCCTTCACCGTTTTGACTGTAGAGCGTACAAAAATTATATTAATAATAAAAAAATCATTGATGTGCTACCAGGTTCGAAGTTCGAACCCACGACCTTGGGAAGGCCCATCACCGGTGTTTTCTGTCACTATATCACTCCTTACTATCATTCCCAAGATATAGATTCAATTCTATGAACTATTAAATATTTTTTCAAGACACCTTTTTTTTACTTTCTTTCTTTTCACTTTATTGTGATCGATATTTCAAATTAAAAAAGCAAGCCGGGTATATTATCTTTTTGACATCTAATTGGACAACTCTATTTCCACCTAGTGTGGCGAATCGAGTTAGAAGTTCCAACAATGTTGGAGCAACATTATGTCCACACTAGCTCCGCCTCGTCCCACTATGCCGTGATTCAATTTATTGCTGCCAGGAATTAGTTTAATTGCTTTTAAAATTTTATTGAGATAAAATGGTCGTGCGAAGAATAATTGCCCTCAACCCAGCTAGCAAAAGTGCATATTTTTGTTTGTACATACATACATAAAATCACGCATGTTTCCCGACGGGGTAGGCAGAGACCACGGATCTCCACTTGCTACGATCCTGACATACCTCTTTTGCTTCATTCACTCACATTACATTCTTCATACATGCGCGTCGGTTTAGGGTACTCATGACCTGGGGCCTTACCACGAAGTCTTCCAGAACGATTCCGTAACGATTTCGTAACGATTCCGTTTTAACGTAACACTACTTCAATACAATTTGAATAGGTCATGGTACGAAATAACAATGTAATACTAATTCGGTAATGTATTATGAATCCGTGGTCAGGCCTCTGGTCTTTATTTGATCGAGGTACGTACGCTTTTGTAATAAAATAAAAAAATCACGAAAAGCTACATTTTATGTTTACTTTCAATTTAAATACTGCACAGTGGCACTGAAGGCGTATATTCAGAGGGAAACGCCATAAAAAGCCGCAATAAAACGGTATCAGTGTTAAAAATCTGATGTCCGAAAACAAAAGAAACTTTGCTGGTTTTGTACGAAAATTAAGCTCCTGAAATCCCCGGCGTGCGACAGAGCCTTCATTACGTTCGTTTAAAAACTTGTATCCGACAATGACTTCATTCAAACTTGTTGGAAATTCTCAACAAATTGGTGAAGATTTCCAACAAATTCACAAAGTGGCAAGGCGCTGACAGATCGGATGAAATTCAACTTTGCGCGATAAATATCTGTTTCAGGTTCAATTTGCATCTGTCGAATGCTATTTTATGTTCAATTAAACAAACTTTGCTTGTACGAGAACAGTTGCGTCTTTGTGTTTGCTATTTATTAACTCTTTGTAGAAGGGAAAATGCAAACAGGTCAGCTATTCTTTATTTGTTAGTTAATTTGTTAGTAATTACTTACCTTGATTTTTTTTTGGGCAAAAATATTCAAAACTGGTGATGGATATTTTCTTCTATTTCGGAGTAAAAATCCACTTTCTTCGTCAATGTCGAAACAGAGAACTATTTTTGTGAAAAATGTCTTATTCGTTAATTTAATTAATTAACTTTATGTGTATAAATAAATAAAAAAATATATCAAAGATCTAATTACTTTTTATTCAGAAGAGCAAGTGAATTTAGTTATAATAAATTATATTTATCCTTATTGATGAATTCCCAATACATTTGAGACAAAAAGGAGATTTTGTCCCTAAATCGCGGGATCGGCCCACTGGGCACCAATAGGCTAAGCCTAGCAATAAACGAAGGCAGGATTACCAATGCGTAATCCGACTGCCATTACTCGAGCCTCAGAGGCACAATATTATACAGAGCACTAAGTGAGAATTAGAACTTCTTAGTATGAACTAATTATTAACCTCATATTTTAACATATTTTGACACAGTCTATTATTTACTGACTCATAGCTCAGTTGGTAGTAAATCTGCCTTCTGCGCTGTAGGTTGTGGGTTCGATCCCCACACAGGACAAACACTTGTGTGATGCTGCGTTCATTGTTTGTTCTGAGTCCGGTGTTATTATGTATTCTATGTATGTATTTACAAAAAAAGTACATAATTAATTTATGAATTATCCGGTTCCTATAATACAAGCTTTACTTAGTTTGAAACTAGATGGCGTTGTGATGTTATTTATGTATTTTTAAGTTGTATCATTACATAATATTTTTACTCTCAAAGATAATTTTTCATACAACCTCTGAATGAATATTATTATAAAAATAATGATTAATAAAATAAACAGACAAACAAGGGAGCCGCTTTTTTTATTGTTACATACCTTATTCTGTAAGCACTTTGCAAAACCAGAAGTATCATTTAATATCCGTACGTTGCTTTTTACGTTTATGTTGTCTGTTTTTACTCTTATTTGCTAAGTAATTTAAATATTAAGAACACTTATCGTTCAGCACCACAAGCTATTACAAACAACAACGTTTCAGAAACGTCATTTGTCAAGCTTGAAGTAACACTACTTCAATTCAACTTTTCTAGAATTTTATCTAGAATATTGCTCGAAGAGTTTGTATGGCCACAGAACAACAATAATTTCAAAATAAAAATAACAAAGACTCAAATATATTAGTACCCCGCGCGTCATACAATATTTTCCCTCTTTCAATCATACCTCCTTACGCTTCGAGAATTAGGGAAAAGTATCTGATAGGATTTGCGAAGCTGGTATAAGTGAATTGACGAGTTTGCGCATCTGTGGGTCTAGGATCGGTCCTTTACATACCGGGGCACTACACGGTAATAACTTGGATGGGTGACTGCTAGAGGCATTAAAGTGGTACCGAGCGTACCAATAAGGGGCATTAGGCCATGAATTTCTTAATGAATCTGTCATTTGAATGATATTGAATGGTCAATGGAAATAATATAATAAATATTATTATTACCATTCAAAATGGCAGATTCTTTAAAAAAAATGTCATATAAATTGTCACTAAAAATCTTAATTTATAGCAATGTCGGGTTTGTTCGAACACATAACCCTAGAACGGTTGAACCTGGCTGAAACGATTTTCATGGTTTTTTATTTGTTGTATTTATCTCTGTCCCGAATAGCATAATTATTAACAACATTGGAAAATTCAAAACAAGGTACCAAACCACGGGCGGAAGCTAGTATTATATAAATGAATAGTTTAAATAATAATCGAGATCCAATGCAAAGATCGAGATGAGAGAAAATATCGTAAAAAGAATCAAATAAAACCAAGGACAGAAGCTAGTATGATTATAATGTGAAGTATGTTACGCGCCCTGAGAATAGGGGCCAGTTACGCTTGAAATGTAGAGCGGAAATATTGTTATTTTTGTATGTAATGGTTTACTTAGGTGTAAGGCAATGTAGCTTTTATGATTTTTTGCGTATTTGGGATTATTATACTATTTCTTGCTAAATAACATTTTACCTTGTTATTTTCAGCAGCATTTATTGGGGTAGAAAATTATCGTAAAAAAATCGTGTCTTTAGTTTGTATTATAAACATCGATATGCTTTTAACCTGTCACAAATAAGATACAATGCAAAATCCTTTAAAAATATTAGATTTAATGTGTTCTAACGCAGTTCTAATGTAGGTATAGAACAAAATTGTAACACAAACATTTACAATTTTTTTTTATTTATTGTCACTAACGTAGGTTAGTTATATCTTATACCTTTAAACGAGCAATTCTTTTATATATATATAAATATAATCGGAATCTCGGAAACGGCTTCAACGATTTTCGTGAAATTTAGTATGCAGGGGGTTTCGGGGGCGATAAATCGAACTAGCTAGGTTTCATTTTTAGAAAACTTCGTTTCCGCCATAAAAAAAAGAGCAAAGCTGGGTCATCCAAGTACTTAGCATTGAACGAGTATTTATCGCGTTAAATTTACCTATTTTTTCCGACGTTTCAACAGGTTTACACACTGTCACGTGAAAAATAGTTAAATAAAACGCGATAAATACCCATTTTATACTAATTATAATTGAGTTCAGTTCGTGTAAGTTTAAAAATATGAATTAAAAGTGTTCCCATATCTGAACACATCTAGCAACGATCAAAGTCACAGGTTACATTTAGTTACGTCATTCGAATTATTGAGTAGGTATCTTGTCGATGTGTTCGTTCCGGGCTGTTCCCTGAGGAGTGGGTTTTTCTGTATTCTTTAAGGATGCATCAAATATTCAGGGAACAGCGGAACGCTCTCTCAAACGGTGTACGGAACCCGCAAACATTTGGAAACTATCGGAACTGCTGTAAACTGGTTTTGAATTTCACATGCTTTAGAAATACGTAAAACGTTTTCGATATTATTATGTTCATTCAATTCATTTTATGTAAAGTTTTAACTGTTTAGTCTGTGGAGTTTTTTATGTACTTACGTGTATAGTATTTCAATCAACTGATTTAAATGATAAGTTTATTTATGTGATAAGTTTAGTACCCTACTAAACTTATCACATACTAGTGGCAAAACATAGATATTTAAAGTAAGGAAATTAAAAAAAAAACACGATCAGGACTCTCTTCACGAGTCACTTAGATCTTTGAGAATTTCTAAACGGGGTAGTCAGAGGCACGTCCAAATATGATATTTGCCAATGACCATATTTTACAATGATTAGTAATTAAGAAAATTAAAATTATGAATTCGGATAATATTAACATTATTTACAAATTACTAACAACATCTACTTATATAAAATTAGGAATTTAAATTAATGAACTAGGATATTTAATGTACTTGTAAGCCTCTGTTAGGAACATAGACGGGCCAAGCCATTTACAAAAGCTAGTTCAAACAATATAATTATAACCAAGTCACATTCCTCGACGTAACAGCAAGATAAATGGCCGCCACAAATCTAATCGGAGCCTAATTTCGGTTTTTAGGTGCGAAGAGATTTATTATAAGGGCGTGGTTCTTTATTCGAGGTTTCCTTTCTCGATAGAAGTAATCAACAGTGTGTGGTGAAACGAGCCTTTCTTTTTGGCAATTTTAAATTTACAAAAAAAACTAGGCTTTCAAAAAATTACAACCGTAAAATAGCAAAGTAAAATGTCGATGGCTTGTTTCTAGTGTAATTAGATTAGGTTTATCGATAATCAACAAACTTCTCTGCACACTAATAATAACGAAATAATAATCATTTTTGAAAATTCAGTTTGAATTGAAAAAAATATACCTATAACTGTCCAAAACAATAATGATTCAAAATGTAAAAAAAAAAAAAAAAAAATATCGGAAACAAATTAAAAAATAACAGTCCGTATCAGAAGGACTATCTATCGTAACGCCCTTGTGGGATGAACGGCATAAAAGTAAAATGACTTACTAGTAAAACACACAGTGTTATGTCACACAATAATAGAAAAATGACAAGTTTGCTGTAAAAAGGATTGAAATATTTTTGCAATTGACATTATTAGCCTAAAACATCTCAACATGGGTCTTTCTATTTAAAAAACCAAGGCGCACATCCAAAAACTCGTACGAAGTCACAAAAACTTTAAAACAAACTTAAAACAAAACCATCTCGGCAGTGGATCGCGTGGCAGAAACGACCACAAAATATATTGTTGTACGAACAATGTAATTCCCCCGCCTCGCCGGCCGATGAACTGGCGTTTGAGATATTAGCTGGCTTCGAGCGGGCACAGGATTGCACTGGGTTTTGTTTAGGGCAATTGCGGTTCTTGAAATACTACTGTGAGGTTTGATTAGCTCAGTTAAGGCCCAGAATACTCGTCACACTATTCCTTACGTAAAAGTTACAAAAAAAAGTGACATAGGTCCGTATAGCAACGCGGATCTCCGTGGAATCAGACATAGCACGAAGCGAAATACCCAAATGACAAGTAAGTAGGGTGCGGCATGATAATATAGCTTACCGTTCTGTCTATAACCTTACTGTTCTGGATAAATTAGGGAATTTCTGAATTTTTAGAGGTGTTTTTGACATGATTTTTAACCAAGTTTTTCTAACAAATTCGTGTTTTAGCTCCGGTTGATTTATCACTTATATCCTTGAGTATCGTGTAGTTCAATTTCAATGTAATCTATTAAGCGGTAATAGAATGATTAGGGTTGCATTACTTGCAATTTCCAAAATGCTGGGCCTTAAGGGCTGAGACACTTTGAGAACTTACTATTATTACTAGCTGTAAGACGTATGGACGTGTGAAAGATGACATTGGTAAGAAAGGAGAGTAATGAGATTACGAATGACAGAGGGATATGGAAGAAGATCACTGTTGTGCCGACGTAAGAAAAGGGCAGGAAGATGATGATGATAATGACTAGCTGATCCTTAGAATACAATCTTTGCTTAGTTTGTACCTAGATGGCGCTGTGTGAAAATGTTCAACGTTATTTATATATTTCAAGATAGGAACTATTCACTTTAATTCACATATTTTACATTCGAGTCAAAAACTCGGCCTTTTTGGAAAATAACTTAAAAAATTACACAAAAAAATAACATGAGAAAAATTATAAAAACTAGAACAATAAAGTTGGCAGTCGAAGCATCAGAATAAAATCTTATTACTTTGTCTAAGTAAAAGTTTTAGAGTGATAAATTTTAGTTTTATGCCAGTGTCAATATTGCAACTTTTATAGACAGACATTCAACAGACCAACCATTTGACCGTCTCGTCACTTATTAACATAAAAAGAGCGCTGGTGGTGTAGTGGTAGCACCCCTACCTCACGATCCGAAGGTCGTGGGTTCAAACCTGGTCTTGCACCAATGAGTTTTTCTATTCAAAAATGTATGTGCGTAAAACCAGTGCTCTTAAATAGTGGAGGAAAACATCGTGAGGAAACCAGCATACCTTATTACTAAAAATTCGAAGGTGTGTGTCATACATTAAATGCTTATAAACGGCGATGGACTTGCAACCTTTCACGTTCGGGAATACTACTGTGCAAAAATGTGAGCATATGCCAAATGTCATGTTCGGACGTGCCTCTGACTACCCTCGATAGATATCCTCCAAGATCTGAGTCACTAGAGGTCTGAAAAGATATCTACCGAGCCTGGGGATTACAGTCGTGATCAAAAACTTTAAAAAAAATATTAGTATTAGACGGGTAATAATAATGTGTGATCGCGTAAGTTTAAATGATCAAAAACTTTTTAATGAAGCGAGAAAATAGCATGTAACTAAAAAAATAGTACTATTCCCCGTCTGTGACATTATCCTCTTTCCTTTGACAGATTTCCCCGTGATTTCTGATTTCTGAAATCGTCTGTAAGTCCTTCCCCCTAGTTATTTCTTTGACGTCGCCGTACTAATTGAAAGTTCAGGAAGAGAGTTATATTTACTATCGCTACCGATATCGTACGAGTACCTTCATTATTGTTTATTTTCGCGTTTTCCAAGACTTTGGCCGTCATGATGCCTCTAGTTTTGTTAAACGAAGTAAGTATCTTATCTTAGTTTATATATATATATATATAATATATATATATGTATATTGTATATATAAATATATATACATATATGATCACGACTGTAATCCCCGGGCTCGGGAGATATCTCCTCAGATCTTTAGATACTTAGATCTTTGAGGATATCTAAAGGGGGTAGTCAGAGGCAAGTCCAAACATGACATTTGGTACATGCCCACATTTTGCACAGTAGTTAGTATTCCGTACGTGACAGGTTGCAAGCCCATCGCCGCTTATAAGAATACTAACCTATGACACATACCTTCGAATTTTTGGTTCTAGGGTATGCCGGTTTCCTCACGATGTTTTCCTTCACCGTTTAAGAGCACTGGCATTGCGCACATAAATTTATCGAATGGAAAAACTCATTGGTGCACGACCAGGTTTGAACCCACGACCTTCGGATCGTGAGGCAGGGGTGCTACCACTACACCACCAGCGCTCTCTTATCTTAGTTTAATTGTTGCATAATACATTTCTATACAAATTATGCCCTACTTATATTATAAAAGTTAAAGTTTGTGAAGATGTACGGATGTTTGTTACTCTATAACGCTGAAACGGCTGAACGGATCTGGACGAAACTTATAATACGCTTAGTTTATGATCTAAAATAACACATAGGCTACTTTTTATCCGGGTTGGATGGAACCACGCGAAGTTAAAAAATAAATGCTGTTCATTATTAAGCGACTTGAGAATGGCTGGATTGATTTGGAATTATTTTTTAATATTTTTATTCGTTCAAATAAAGTTTAAGAGAAAACGAAAAATTGAAAATTTTCCCCCTATAATTGAAAAATATGTGATATAAAGTATAGTACCAGTGGTACAACAGTGCATTTGGACAAGATAGTCAGTTACTTAATTTGATAAAACTATCGTACCTATAATATTTGCACATAACTTGGGATAAACATCAAAAATTGATTATTCAATTGGGAGCACTTTTTGCATCCTTATTTGAACTCCAAATATACATGGGGCTATGAGACTGAACGCTGGACTAACTAAATTCAGTTTTAGCGGTAGTGTTCAAAATATTCTGTATAGTGAACACACGGGCAATTTTGAAGCAACTTATGTCGTCAGACATGAACGAGTTCTGCACGACAAGCATTCGTAAATTCCATTGGTTACTCTTGATTCTCGGCACTACCAAGCTACTTACTGGTAGGTAGTATTCAAAATTTTTCTTTTCGGACTACTGAGCACGTAGTTTTGTAGGTAATTCCAAAGATCACCATCAAATTAATGAACTTATAAGTAATAGACCACTTTAAATAAAAAACTTATAACTAGGAGTATGGTAGGTAGGTAAGTTTGTTTATTCAAAGAAAGTATAATAATAGCAAAGCCTTAACTAATTAATTCAATTGGGTATGTACAAAAAACAATGGCGGGCGTTCCGCACCGCACAACGACACAAGCGAGAGAGAGTGAGTGTTTTGAAAAAGAATTGTCAGTCAGTGTAGCGTGCTGGGATACGGATGAAACGTTTAGGTAGTGGCACTACTAAAGGCGATGTTGCCGGGTTGCCATAGTAGGTACATATTTAAATTGTTTTTAGTATAAAATATGTTTATTAATGAATAATGATTGATGTGGTACAAAAATCGCCGTGGTTGCTCAATATATTGTTGTGAGTAACACCACGTTTAGGTAAAGTGCTAAAAATAAAATTGGGTGAAAACATGAGGGGCGTATCCGACGGTGAATTCGCAGAGTTGGAAAATGAATTTAGAAAATGTAGTTTAGACGAGTTTTTTTATTTTTTTACCGGGAACTTTTGATTTTACTGAGTGATTATTCATGTATATGTTCATATTGTAGATGTAAACAGGGTGTACAGTTTGTATCAATGTACTTACTTTTTTTTTTAAACTCAGATACTTACTTAATTAATAGTTTTTTTTAATCTTTATGTACACAAATATACAGGTAACATTATTATAACATACTATAGTAATCATCACTATATACTGAATATAAATTTATTAAATAACTGGCTGTTACCCGCGACTTCATACGCGTTCATATCTTTTTTATTTGTCAACCGATTTCGATGAAACAAAATCTAAGTTTTAATCCAAGCTTATATCAATACATTAATGAAAACTGCATTTGATTTGGTTCAGCCATTGCGGAGTTTTTTTCATATTTTCTCACCCTTTAAATCTTCCTTAAACTCCCACAATATTCATTAGTATTTGACGACCTCTGTGGCGCAGCGGGCGAGATTCCGCCTGCGACGCATGAGGTTGCGGGTTCGATTCCCGCCGCGGAACAAATTTGTGTACGATCTGCAGAAATTTGTTCCGTTGCTCTGGGTGTTTTCTATGTATAATAAAAAATATCTATATATGTATATAATGTATTAAATATATCAGTTATCTAGTGCCCATAACACAAGCTTTGAGTAGCTTACTTTGGGGCTAGATGATGCTGTGTGGATTGTCCAGCATTATTATTATTATTATTATTATTATTATAAGCGATGGGTTTGCAGCCTGTCACGCGCGGAATACTAACTACTGTACAAAATGTCATGTTTGGATGTGTCTCTGACTACCCTCTTTAGATATCGTCAAAGATTTAAGTAACAAATAGATCTGAGGAGATATCTACCGAGCCCGGGGATTACAGACGTGATCATATTTATTTTTTATTAATTTCTTTTAATTTAGAAGATAGATAAACATAGAATAGATAATTTCTGAGATCATAGTATCATCTAAGGTGGAAACTACGCCTTATCTAATTTTGCCAACTTCGCCCAGTCAACAAAGCGGCCCGGCGGCGGCGGGCTGGTTGTCAAACAAAACAGTAATATTGTCAAAACTGTCGCATCTGCGCCGCAAATCAGATTACGTCTGTCTGTCTGTCTGAGGGGCCGTGCTTGGCAGAGCTCTCACAGAACAGATGGGTTATTCTGCAATAGAAATCTATCTATCCTAACTGAGCGAAATCTCTTGGGCTAGTTTCAGCATGCTCTGTTAATTCAATAAACAGTTAGTATGCAGAGGGTTTCGGGGGCAATAAATCGATCTAGCTAGGTTTCATTTTTAGAAAACGTCGTTTACCAATAAAAAAACCGAGCAAAGCTCGGTCACCGAGGTACTTAGTATTAAACGGGTATTTAACGCGTTTTATTTACCTATTTTCCCGACGTTTCGACCAGACTGTCGTGGTCACTTGTTAGTCTTCTAATCGTATGTTAAATTTGTTTGTCTTCCACCATCATCATCTTCCTGCCCTTTTCCCACGTTATGTGGGGTCGGCACAACATGTGATCTTCTTCCATTTCCCTCTATCATTCGTCATCTCAGTACTCACTCCTTTCTTACCCATGTCATCTTTAACACAGTCCATCCATCTTTTCTTTGGTCTACCTCTACCCTTGTATCCATCCACATTCATATCTAACACTCTCCTCGTCACATGACATTCATCTCTTCTCATAACATGCCCATACCACGCTAACCTATTACTCCTCATCTTTTCTGTTACCGGTGCCACTTTCAGACTTCCTCTAACATACTCATTCCTTATTTTATCCAACCTTGTCACTCCACACATCCCCGTTCCCTTGGTGGCCCAACATTCAGACCCATACAATACGACAGGTCTTATGATCGTTTTGTAGATTTTCCCCTTAATTTTAAGGGGCATTCTCGGATCACACGTAGTTCCTGTGACCTGTCGCCATTTCATCCATCCCGCATTTATTCTATTCCTTACATCCCGATCAATCTCACCATCATTCTGTACTACTGAACCGAGGTACCGAAAACGGAACAGGCTGGTAGGAATACACCATCTAAGGCAATAGGTGTAAAACTAGGGGGACCACCGAAGTCGCAGAACAAGTGCTCGGTTTTTGTTCTGCTGATCTTCAATCCGACACTCTCTAGTTTACCTTGCCATTTTCCCAGCCTGTTCTGGACCTCAATTGCGTTTTCTCCTTTTCGTTCGAACAATGTCGTCGGCGAACAGCATACACCAGGGTGCCTCCTCCTGTATGTCCGATGTCAGAGCATCCATTACCAGGAGGAACAGATAAGGGCTTAAAGCCGATCCCTGGTGCAAGCCTACAGCCACATTGAACTCATCGGTAACGCCAGCTTCGGACCTAACATGTGTACTAGCTTTACTGTACATGGCCTGAATAAGCTGCAGGTACTTCCCTGGCACTCTTTCTTCACACTTTCTCTTTCAAAGCCCACCACAGAACCTCCCGGGGTACTCGGTCGTATGCCTTTTCCAGGTCAACGAACACCATATGTAAGTTTGTGTGTGCCAGTCTGTGTTTTTCGCACAGCTGGCGAAGTGCAAATATGGCGTCCATCGTCCCTCGCCCTGGCATAAACCCGAATTGGCTCTGTGATATCTCAAAAAGTTTTTGTCTTCCACCATATCCTGATTATAAAAAACATGATCACGACTGTAATCCCCAGCTCGGCAGATATCTCCTCAGATTACTTTACTTTGATCTTTTTGAAGATATCTAAAGGTGGTAGTCAGAGGCACGTCCGAACATGGCACATGCCTACATTTGGATAGTGTTTAAGTGGTTAGTATTCCGAAGGATTATCTTCTGTAAAATGAATGAAATGACTTAAAATAAATATTCTCGTTAATTTTGATGCCCGATCAGGTTATACCTTGTTAAAACTGTGAGAGTATGAAATATTATTTTACAAATTATTAAAATTATGAACTTTGATAAAATTAAGTGTGGATTTGACCAACTTCCGGTCTATCAAACTATTCTCAGAATAAAGTAATTTCAAATGCATGAAAAAAATTTCTATAACTACGATTTATTCTTGCTTAAACTGATGTAGTTCGGTCAAATTCACCGTAAATAATTTAAGGTTATTATTAAAAAAAATACCAAAATGCTAGATCCAAAATGTACCAGCTTTTTAGCCAAAAAATATCAATAAATATCAATAAGCTAGATCCAAAATGTACATTATCAAAAAATACCAATGAGCTACATCCAAAATGTACAATATCAAAAAAAACCAATGAGCTACATCCAAAATGTACCAACTGTTTAGACATATCATGCTAGGGTAATGAACCCAGTATTGTTAGCTTTGATTGAATTCAGCCGAACTGTAGCATTAGGGTTATCAAGCCGTTGCACTTAGCGGAATTTAAGCGGAACAAGGAAACACGAAGGAAATTGTTTCCAAACTTACACAATTTCATTAACAATTCGAGGAAACAATGTTTGGAAAGATGTAAGCAAAATGTTACCCTTCTTTAGCTTTGTAGTTGGGTATTAAAATACTGGCTCAGTTTTGTTGAACAAAGAAATTGTCGAATATAAAAATAATAATAATATAGGTACTTTTTACAA
Organism: Cosmorhoe ocellata; assembly: GCA_963675405.1. NCBI lineage: Eukaryota > Metazoa > Arthropoda > Insecta > Lepidoptera > Geometridae > Cosmorhoe > Cosmorhoe ocellata. Next base: position 688,710 of record OY776257.1, read on the forward strand.
AATATTAAAAACCTTTCTTATTTAAACACCCTTTGTTTAATAAACGTACAATCTTCTTCTTCTTCTTTTTCTTTGTTTTTGGCAGCTGTCTCTTATGAGATCAATTTTGCCAAACTGTTTAACTTAGTAGTATTGTCAATGTCACAAAGTCATAATTTATTTATTTATTTATTTATTTATTTATTTATTTAAACACTAACAATATCTTTACAGGCTATACCTAACACGATATTGTAGTCCTTAATAATACAAAATTATCTAATCTACAACTAAATTTTGTAACATAAAACATATAGAGTTACTTTTGTGAATTCACTCATAGTACAACAGAAAATGTCCGTCTCGGTGGCGACAATGTTAAGGGTGCGGAGTGCGCGCGTCAGGGGCGCTTCGCTTAGCAGATGAGTCCGCGCTTGCGGTATCCCCACTAGTGGCGGTCGCCTCCGCCTCCAAACATATCTGTTCGGCACACAAATCAATATTTGGCTTAGAATATCGCTGTTATGTATCAGACCCCTAAGTACCTTAAATAAGTATAATACCAGTGCTAGTTCTCTCCTAACCTTTAGCTGGTTATATCCAACCATGCCCAAGATAAAAAGAGTAGGATACATCAATGGATACATAGGATATACCCCATAGTGTCTCATATATAAGTACCTAATGAATTTGTTCTGAATTTTCTCCAACATCTGAACATATTTTGTTTCATGAGGGGACCAAATGACTCCATTAAATTCTAGTTGGCTCCTAACTATAGCATTATACAAGGCTCTGATCGCATTAATGTTTGTAAAATCTTTCGCCATTCTAAGTATAAAACCCAAATTCCTGAAGGATTTTTTACAAATTTTGACTATATGGTCTCTAAACATTAATTTTGTGTTAAAAGTCACTCCTAAATCTTTCACCTCTGTGACTCTGACCATCGGCACCCCATCTATACTGTATGCGTGTAGAGTTGAATTATGAGCCCGTGTGAAACTGATAGTAAGACACTTAGAGACATTGAATTGCAACAAATTTTCTTTGCTCCAATCCACTACTCTATCTATGTCACCTTGTAGTTGCTCATAATCACCTTCTTTCTCAATTGGTACCGAAAGCTTCAAATCATCAGCGAATAATAAACATTTGGAGTGTTGCACGACTGACGGAAGGTCATTTATCATCAAAACAAACTCCAACGGCCCCAAATTGCTGCCCTGGCTTACTCCGGACCTAGTAAAATACGGTTCCGACTTATGCCCCGAGTATTCCACATATTGTTGTCTGTCCATCACATGACTCGCGAAGAACCTCAGTAGATGTGGGGTAAAACCAAAACTTGCTAACTTTTTGAGTAAGATATCATGATCGACTAGGTCGAACGCTTTTTTAAAGTCAAAATATGCCGCATCGGTTTGTCCTCCCCTATCCACCGAAGGCAACAGATCAGCCATATGGCAAAGTAGATTGCTGGTGGTGCTTCTTGCCGGCCGAAAGCCGTGCTGGGCATCTGTCATAATCAAAGTGTCAAATCAATTTTAAACAAAAGATGGCGGTTTTGTTCAAAATTCTCGTGATTTCCTCTGATGAATTTAGAAGGTTATTATTTCGTACGTGACAAGCCCATATAAAATAGAATTGCTGTTCGTTAGTCTCGCTAAAACTCGAGAACGGCTGAACGGATTTATCTTATCTTGGTCTTGAAATGTTCGTGGAGGTCTAGGGAAGGTTTAAAAGGTAAGAAAACGTATATTACTTACTTAAAACGCGCAGACGAAGTCACGCGCGGGTCAGCTAGTCTATATCTATATAAGAGCTTAACCTGACTGACTGACTGACTGACTGACTGATTGATCATCGCCGAGCCGAAACCGCTGAAGATAGAAAGCTGAAATTTGGAAGGTGGCTTCCTTTTATAACAAAACCACCCACTAAGGCGGGATTTTTGGAAATTCCACCTCTAAGGGGGTGAAAAAGGATGAAAACGTTAGTATGAAACTTTTTAACGCGTGGAGCGATTTTCATGAAACTTTGTTTGTCGTAAATGCAAAATGAATGAACACGTGTTTCAGGATTTTTCAATATAATCTTCAAAAAGGGGTCAAATGTGGGGTCAATGTTTGTATGGGAACTTTTTAACGGGTGGTGGTGTGATTGGTCTGAAATTTTGTTTGTGTACTTTAAATGCAAAATGAATGAATACGTGTTTCAGGATTTTTCAATATAACTCTTAAAAAGAGGTCAAATGGGGGTCAATGTTTGTATGGGACTTTTTTAACGGGTGGTGCGATTGGTCTGAAACTTTATATTAGACTTAGATATTTTATGTGAACGAAGTCGCGAGCGGGACAGCTAGTCGCTTATAAAAATACTAACCTATGACGCACATCTTCAAATTTTTGATTCTAGGATATTCTAGTTCCCTCCAAATTTTCCGTCACCGTTCTTCACTGGTTTTATAAATAAAAAAAATATTTTAACAAGTATTTTTAACCAGTAAAATAAAGGCCCTTTTAGACGTCGCACCGTCAATACAGTAAGCGATACCTAAATAAAGAAAGCTCGAGCGTGGGTAGGTATTTCGAAAATTCTCGCACAAACGGGCGAGCCCAATTAAAACTGAGTTTTTTTTCTATTAAAATAAAACCAGAGGGTCAGCGAAGTTTGCAGCTCTTTGAAACGTTAGCATATGCCACTTGCTATCAGCGTGTACTGTAAAATGAACTTTATTGCGATGGGTTAGAGTTCGTGTGGTACCTACCCGGATAAAAACTAGCATAAGTGTTATTTCTTGTCATAAACTACTCATGTTTCAAGTTTCATCCAGATACGTTCAGCCATTTCAGCGTTATTGTGGAACAAACATCCTCACAAACTTTCAGTTTTATAATATATGTACTAGCTTCCGCCCACGGCTTCGCCCGCGTGATACCTTGATAAACAAAAACATCGCTATCCCACGAGAACCGTTCATTTTTACGGGATAAAATATAGCCTATGTGTTATTCCAGACCATAATCTATATCTGTGCCAAATTTCATTCAGATCTGTTTAGTCGTTTTTGCGTGAAAGAGTAACAAACATACATCCATCCATCCATACATTCTTACAAACTTTCGCGTTTATAATATTAGTAGGAAGTGAGATTTTGAGTGCTTCAAAAAGATACTAGGATTACTAGGATATTCGTGTTTCAATAGGAGTTAGGTATTTCCCTTTTTTTCCCCTTTTCCCACGCTATGTGGGGTCGGCATTACACGTTTTCTTCTATCATCCGTCATCTCAGTACTCACACATTTCTTACTTATATCATCAGTATTCATTTGCTTCTTTCAGTTAATTTATCTTGAGAAGGTAATCCCTTAAAAAAATGTGTTGGAACGAAATATCAAAGTACATTACCTTGATATTGCTCGAAGAGCTTGTGGTTAGCGGTTAGCTCTTAGTTATAACAAGCAGAGAAACTTGTCTAGTAACCACATAGTTTTAGAAAATTGTTACGACGATGTACCAAGATAAATTAAGTTCCGTTTGACACATGCTCAATATTCTTATCAGAGTGAGCTAGCTGTTTGTACACCACTGTGTTCTGTTACGAAAGGGCTTTGAAATAAAGTTAGCCGTCTAGGTTTTTATGATCAAAGACGTGCATTTCTGAAATTATGAGCGTCATTTTGACGCTTTAGGATTATGTACTAAATAAGTTTAAATAAAGTTGTGGACACTTCTGGCCATTCATCGATCTATAATAGACTCTGGGACGCCCAATGTAAATCTTATATATTTTTTTTTTTTTTTTTTTATTAAAATAAATAAATAAATAAATAATGCTGGACAATCCACACAGCATCATCTAGCCCCAAAGTAAGCTACTCAAAGCTTGTGTTATGGGTACTAGATAACTGATATATTTAATACATGATATAGATACATAGATAGATATTTTTTATTATACATACACACCCAGACCAACGGAACAAATTTCTGCAGATCGTACACAAATTCGTTCCGAGGCGGGAATCGAACCCGCAACCTCTTGCGTCGCAGGCGGACTCTTGCCCGCTGCGCCACTGAGGTCGTCAATATAAAAATGAATTGCTGTTCGTTGGTCTTGAAATATTCGTGGAGGTCTAGGGAAGGTTTAAAAGGTAAGAAAAATTCGAATAAGTGCCGGGAAAACCCTAAAAATAGCCCTTTTCTATTTCCCATACAAACGTTTTATAAATAAGTACGAAGTCTGCCGGGTCAGCTAAATAAATAAATGTTTTTTTTCTAAATTTGTTGATTTGTCAGTCAGTCAGTAACGGAAGTTTTATTTAACTATTATTATAATTATATTATGTTCGTGTAGGACGTCGTCCTACTAGTCCAATTGTGTTTTCACCATCCAGGAACTCATACACACAAAATGTCATCCAAATCGGTCCAGCCGTTTAGGAGTTAGGTGACAAACACACGTCAACCAGAAAGATATGTAGGAAGATAATATTTAGTTATAAAATTCATATTATCATAATATTTTATATACATTTTAGACAATTTAAACTAATTTTTATATACTCGTAATTTATATGTAGTGTAGATAAACAAAATACCAGAATCAATATACCAACCCCATAAGTAAATAATTTGTATTATATAAAAAAAAAAAAAAATATGATCACGACTGTAATCCCCAGAGGCTCGGTAGATATCTCCTCAGATCTTTAGTTACTTAGATCTTTGAAGATATCTAAAGGGGGTAGTCAGAGGCAAGTCCAAACATGACATTTGGTACATGCCCACATTTTGCACAGTAGTTAGTATTCCGTACGTGACAGGTTGCAAGCCCATCGCCGCTTATAAGAATACTAACCTATGACACATACCTTCGAATTTTTGGTTCTAGGGTATGCCGGTTTCCTAACGATGTTTTCCTTCACCGTTTAAGAGCACTGGCATTGCGCACATAATTTTTTCGAATGGAAAAACTCATTGGTGCACGACCAGGTTTGAACCCACCACCTTCGGATCGTGAGGCAGGGGTGCTACCACTACACCACCAGCGCTCTTGTATTTTATGAATTAACATAAATCAAAGAATTAGCCTAAAACAATAAATCAAGATTTTTGAGCGACAGATACAAGCTATAATATACAAAATGTTGTTGGTACGTTAGTATTCGTACTTAAACCAGTCAAAATATACTTTTTCAGTATTTAACATAAAGTCTAGATTGCTTTGGCTGCTTTATGAATAAATCAGAAAACGTGGGCCAAGGCCTAATTACGGATGTTAAATTAATGGTCGTACGGAATACTAACTACTGTACGCATGTACGCAATACTACGGTAAGCATGTGCAAATATCATATTTGGACGTGCCTCTGACCACCCTCTTTAGATATCCTTAAAAAATCTAAGTAACTAGAGGTCCTGAGAAGATATCTACCGAGCCTGGGGATTACAGTCGTGTGAGTGTTTTGTGTTTAGATGTTTTTAAAAGCGTATTCCAGGTAAGTTATAAATATAGGTGAAGAATTTTAATGTATTAACAATAAATTAGTTTCAAGGAAAAGCTCGGATTTCTGAAACTGAAAAAAATATTTTTTTCTTTTGGTTCTTGTCAAAGTAAGCAGATGGTCGAGTAATTTGATAAAACCTTTGGAAAAGTTTGAGGTACACCTAGAAAAAAAGTTGACGATAAAAATGTTCACAAATTATTTTGACATCGGTATAGACCCACTAATTAAAATGCTCAGTACGGGTTTTGATAGCTTTCAATTTTTTTTAACATTTCGTTTCCTTCCATAAATTTACCTGCAGCGCCCCTAGCGGAAATGTTGAAGAACTAAAATCATCAGACTGCAGAGAAGGTATATTTTAATTTATCGAAGGAAACGAAAGTAAGTAAAGTTTTGTAAACTATCATTAAACGAAGCTCCCGATACTTAAACTATCTAAAAAAGCAGAGCTGCAACTGAGCTGTGAGGCCAGTAACAAATCTTTATTCTCCATTTTTCCATTAACTTATTTTCTCCCAGTGCGCCACAATCCTATTGAAAATCGTCTTACCACGCGCTCGTCAACTTTTGGGTCATTCGAATTTATTAAATTTAAAGACAATTCTTTCAATCGGTTCTTTTTGAATCGGTTCGACCTTCGAAGGTTTTCAATGAGACGTTTCCCTTCTGAGGTTACGTCCGATTTCATGATATGTTCAGTTAGGCGAACCTTTTTTCGCCGTCGCGAAATTTTAACACAATTTTTATAGCAATAGCTGTGTAGCAAAATGCTTCATCGTACAACTGAGATGTTCAAATACTTGTGCGAAAGATATTTTTTTCTGCGATCCAATTTTTAAAGTTCTACTTTTTTCGGAGTTTAATTCTTAGTCATGTTAGTAGCAATAATACATCCAGTTTTCTTCTTTCTATCGTGTTGCTTATACTTTTGAACCACTGTGGTGAAAAGATTAATGTTCTCGAGGGTCTTTCTGTGCACTTCATTGGATAGAACAAGATAACTGCTAGAAACTAGATTTAGAACAGATTTTAGCTAAATCATTTTTATCAACTAGAGTTCCCATAATACAAGCTTTGCTTAGTTTGAAACAAGATGGCGCTGTGTGAAATTTCTATCAATATTATCTATACCTATATAAGAGCTTAACCTGACTGACTGACTGACTGACTGACTGACTGACTGATTTATCATCGCCGAGCCGAAACCGCTGAAGCTAGAAAGCTGAAATTTGGAAGGTGGTTTCCTTTTATAACAAAACCACCCACTAAGGCGGGATTTTTGGAAATTCCACCTCTAAGGGGGTGAAAAAGGGTGAAAACGTTAGTATGAAACTTTTTAACGCGTGGAGCGATTTTTATGAAATTTTGTTTGTGCACTGTAAATGCAAAATAAATGAACACGTGTTTCAGGATTTTTCAATATAACCTTCAAAAAGAGGTCAAATGTGGGGTCAATGTTTGTATGGGAACTTTTTAACGGGTGGTGCGATTGGTTTGAAACTTTGTTTGTGTACTGTAAATGCAAAATAAATAGACACGTATTTCAGGATTTTTCAATTTAACCTTCAAAAAGGGGTCAAATGTGGGGTCAATGTTTGTATGGGAACTTTTTAACGGGTCGTGCGATTGGTCTGAAACTTTGTTTGTGTACTGTAAATGCAAAACGAATGGATACGTGTTTCAGGATTTTTTAATATAACCTTAATAAAGGGGTCAAATGGGGTGTCAAAGTTAGTATGGGATTTTTATGAGTTGTGTGATGTGTTTGAAACTCAGTTTAGATACTTTAAGTGAACGAAGTCGCTGGCGGGACAGCTAGTTTATTCATATTTTATTGAATTCTGTAAATAAGGTAATAATAAATGTAACTTGCAAAATCTTTACCGTCAATACGGTTTTCAATTGAGGGACCTTTTGCTTCCATGACATTTTACGTTTTACTAAAGAAGACATTTTGCTCTGCAGACCACCTGATCCATATTCTTTTTAACATTGAAACTTGCAAGATTGAGATAAAGCCGAGTCTACACGTGAAGTGCATTAGCTCTCTTCCATCCGTCTTCGCGAAGACACATCACTGTAACCGCGAGGTGAATACCACATCTGCACTTGTACACGTAACCTAAGAACTGTAACTGCCTAGGTACAGTAACCGACAAAATTCAATGAACATTTTTAGAACCTCCATAATTAACATAAACCTCAAAAGTAGTTGATCAACACAAGCCACGAAATATGCTGAGCATCGTAATAATAAGAATAATAAATTGTTTATTTGACACATAAACACTAAAGATAACAAAAGTAACAATACAGAGAAAGTTAAAGTAAGGACTTTATGATAGACTGTAAATTGGCACCAAAAGTTGTGATTTTTTGCAATATACTTGACTGCAAAATGAAAGGTTATGCGTTTAATGTGCAATTTGTCCTTTTTCCAAAAGCATAACCATTTTTTATGATACTTTTTCAACATCTGCTCGAAGCTCCGGCTAATATTAGCCAAGATCCCACTCACAGTTACTTAAAGTCGGTAATTCCAAAGCCGCGAGATATTAATTTTAATTAACGCTCTCAAACTCACCGAGTTTTAAGACGAATGTTTGTTTACACCACAGAGTAATAACACGGGACATGGACGGAAGAGCCGTAAGGTAAATTAATCATTAGCCCGTTCATACTTTACCAATGCCTTGCTTATCATTTAAAACACAATCGCGCAATTCAGTATCCGGACAAATTTGCTAGCGCCCTCCAGTTGTAAAAAATTCATCTGTCTCCTAGATTACTCGCATGGGTCGATTGATCGAATCTTTGTAACCCGATCACATAGCACGGGGCTGGGTCACGGTCGACCCGGGTCGCACGAAATGATCGATTGACACAAGTCTATGTCATGTCAAGTGTCACGCATATGAGCTATTAGACTCCTTCGTTAAATATTTTAAACTTACGCGATCTGAACACATTATTATTAGTATTAAACGGGTATTCGAGAGTCATACCGCGACCACGACAGTGTGTAAACCTGTCGAAAAGTTGGGAAAAATAGGTAAATAAAACGCGATAAATACCCGTTTAATACTAATAGTAATCCTTCGATCAACTCGCGGCTTGACTTTAAGCTCGTAATTTGCACCAACTATACTCGTAATTACTATTGAGGTGGTCAGTGTACTTAATTTAAAGTCGTTTTCAACATTTTTATAAAAAACTAGCTTCCGCTCGCGGCTTTGCTCCCAAGATACCTACATAAAATATAGCCTATGTTACTCAGGGATAATGTAGCATTCTAATGGTGAAAGAATTTTTGAAATCGGACCAGTAGTTTTTGAGTTTATTCGTTACAAACAAATATACAAAAATACAAAACTTTCCACTTATAATATAGAATTATGTTAAGTAAGATCTAAGCGTTCTCTATTCATTATTATCATCCCGCCGCGTGTTTGTTCTCACCAAAAGTTTTGTGTTCATCTGATTTTGTTTTTATTTTGTTTACCTGGTTTTGGTTCGGTTCAAGTTGTGTTTTAGTTAGGAATTCATGTTCCAACTCGGCACGGTGTGCAAATAGTTGAAATTACAAGAGTTTCGATTTAGGTCAGAGGTACAACTTGATAAGACTGTTTATCTATCGTTCAATTATATAGAATCAAGTCATCAAGTTTTTGCTTTTGCGAGTTTAGATCTTGTGTAAATCCGCACGCGATCAGAATGGGATGGAACCTTGTCAAAAACCCGATAGTCGACCCGCTAGACGATATTATGATGATATATTATGATGACTTGTTTTACTTGTTTGGAGCCCTCTTAAAAATTTATTTTAATCTGGTTTTTAGTATTTGTTGTTAGAGCGGCAACAGAAATACATCATCTGTGAAAATTTCAACTGTCTTACTATTTGTCCTGACTCGTATTTTCCTGACAAAGGATAAACTTCCGTAAATTAAATGACGTAAAATAAATAACAATACTAATTTTTAGTTGGGATTTTCTGCGGTGCATTTGCCTGACAACTACGTCGCTCTGGTTTTTATATGTTTTCTCGTGTTATTTTGAGTTTTATTGCGTAATTTTGGTGGTTATTTTGCCAATAAAGCCCGGGTTCTTGACGCGAGTGTAAAGTATGTGAATTAGAGTGAATAGTTCTCTTCAAATTCCATCGGAGGAAAACCCGAAAATTTTCAACAAAACAGCCATCTTTTGTTTAAAATTGACTTGACTACTTGACTATGACTCTGTGACGTTGACAATACTTATAAATAAATTCACTTGACACTGGCAAAATTGTTCTCTAAGAGACAGATGCCATAATTGAAGAAGAAGAAGAAGAATTTTTAGTTGAGTGAAAAAAAGTTTAGTGAAATTGGACCTCAATCATTCTAAAATCTATCTTTATCTTTATTCTTTGTACACAAATTAAATTAAATTTTATAACCACCCGTATCTTGTCGTTTTACATCTCGCAACAGCTGCATATGTTAATGCTGCCTCCCGGGTTTGCTTGCTTGATTGACCCTCACGGCTATCCACTACATATTCATGAGACTCTAACTTGACAGCTTACTAACTGGACAATGTGACTGGCGGACTGACTCCGAAATGATGGATTAGAGGCGATAGGGTTTGTGGAATTTGATAGGTAACCTATTATAAGTGGGACAGTTCAGCAAGTCACCGTATTGTGTTGTTCTCCACTGAAGAGACAATTTAACATTTTGATACTTTGACACGTCATTGCAGGATTAATTTGTCCCACAACAGGAATCGAACCGAGTCACCAGCCTTAGCTGAACACTCGCTTGACAGTATTGTATAATATTAGAATTTAATGATAAAACGGCTGAACAGATCTGGATGAAATTTGGCAGAGATAGATTATAGCCTAGAATAGGACATACTTACTACTTCCTACTTATATAAATGCAAAAGTTTAGATAATGTTAATGGATGTTTGTAACTCAATCACACTGAAACGGCTGAATCAGGATGAAATTTGGAAACCGCGTGGTTTATTACCTGGAATAACCATATACTACTTTTTATCCGGCTTGCAACCTGTCACGTACGGAATACTAACCACTGTGCAAAATGTGAGCATGTGCCAAATGTCATGTTTGGACAAAGCCAGTGCTCTTATACAATAACGAAAACATCGTGAAGAAACCGGCATACCCACGAACCAAAAATTCGAAGGTATGTGTCATAGGTTAGTATTCTTATAAACGGCGATGGGCTTGCAACCTGTCACGTTCGGGATACTACTGTACAAAAATGGGGACATGTGCTAAATGTCATGTTCGGACGTGCCTCTGACTACCTCTCTTTAGATATCCTCAAAGATCTGACTAACTAGAGATCTGAGGAGATATCTACCGAGCCTGGGGATTGCAGTCGTGACCTTGTTTTCATCATAGTTCTCAACGGAATTCGGGTAAAATCAAACATTCCTATTGAAACAATATAGGCAGATATCTACTATCTATTATCCAAATCCTCCGGAGTACAATACAAATAACCTGATCAAATACAGTTCAGCATTTCCAATGTCAATGAATTAGGTAACAATTAGAGAGATAAAGGGCTCTTTACACGGCCCTTCGAAAGCTTTCCAAGCGACTGTGTGCCTTTAGCAACAGTTTTTGAAGTTTCAAAGTTCATTGAACAGATATTAATGAACAGATTATTAATTGAATATTCATATTCATTTAATCATTGCTTGTATATATTGGCCAAATTTCGTGATGGGATTTTCAACCCTCTTAGGGTTATTTCTGAACTATAAAAATCTCTTCTATAAAGAACAAATGGGAGTTACTGATAAGTTTTAAGGTTTTTTTACAAATCATTTATTTCTAGATTTTAACATTATACATTATAAAAACTAATATTATAAAGAGGAAAACTTTGATTGTTTGTTTGTTTGTTTGTTTGTTTGTTTGTTTGTTTGTTTGAAATGAATAGGCTCCGAAACTACTGAACCGATTTAAAAAATTCTTTCACTGTTGGGAAGCTACACTATCAGCGGGTGACATAGGCTATATTATGTTTTCAAAAAAATTAGGGATCCTTACTAAAACTTCAATAATGTAACCCAAGGTGTAAAAAAATTACCTAAAATATTCTTTACATCGCGTGCGCTGCGAAAACTATTGACGATAGAATAAAATAATGTACTACGACTTTGTAGAACACATCATTATTTCCAAAAAGTGTCGCAACAGCATATGTCTAACTATTATGGTTTTGCCACAATAAGAGTTCTTTTATTTTAAAATTGTAATTAAAAGGCCGCTGTTAAAAAACGCTCTTAATTTGTGTCTTAGTATTAATCCTTATCAAAATAAATCACATCATATCCTAGACTGTTTCAATACCTATAAATAACTTTTTGAATTACTCAATTTGGACATTCCATTCGAAAGAAATCACGAAATTAAGAATGTAAGTATTAGAAAAAAGTTGCGTGGTAGCCGCTCACCCTGCTCGGCTAGCTAGACAGCACCAGACAGCACCAATAGTGTACGTACGTACGTACGTACGGGACGGGAGGGGAGTAAATTTCAAATAATAACAAAAAAATCTTTTAAATAAAAATAAAATCATAAAAAAAATAAAAAAAATTCTTTATAATTTTCTTCTTTTAGTAACCTGACGCAAATAGAAGGGTTGGATATGTGTGTGTATTATAATTTAGAATTTTGAAATTTTTGTTAAATTTGAGAGCATTGGTGGTGTAGTGGTAGTACCCCTGCCTCACGATCCGAAGGTCGTGGGTTCAAACCTGGTCGTGCACCAATGAATTTTTGCATTTGAGAAAATTATGTGCGCAATGCCTGTGTTCTTAAACGGTGAAGGAAAACATCTTGAAGAAACCGGCATACATTAGAACCAAAAATTCGAAGGTGTGTGTCATAGGTTAGTATTCTTTTAAGCGGCAATGGGCTTGCAACCTGTCACGTACGAATACTAAGTACTGTGCAAAATGTGGGCATGTGTCAAATATCATGTTTGGACGTGCCTCTGAGTACCCTCTTTAGATATCCTCAAAGATCTAAGTAACTAGAGATCTGAGGAGATATCTACCGAGCCTGGGTATTACAGTCGTGCCCATGTATAGGTAATAAATACCCGTGCGAAGCCGGGGCGGACTGCTAGTACATTATAATCTACGAAGTTGGATATCACACCCCTTTACAGGGGTAAGGTGCGACTTCAAGTCCCGTTTGTATCTTAAACATTTTTATATGTATTTGTTACCATTAACGATTTTAGAAAACAGAATACATCGAAAAAATAATTCCATCTTTTTTAAACTTCATACTGATAGAACCTTTATAAGCCAGTTTGATTTGTTCAGATTTAATATAAATAGGTCAGCATGTCAACTTTGGTCTCGAGAGACTTATTGACATTTGTGACTGTCAACTTTGTTGCTCTATTTTTTATATTTTTTCTCGTGTAATTTTGAGTTTTATTATGTTATTTTGTTAGTTATTCTTAATAAAGACTGAGTTATTAAGACTAAAATATGTTAATTAAAGTGAATAGTTTCTTATAAAATTTCCGAAAATTTTGAACAAAACAGCCATCCTTTGTTTCTTCTTCTTAATTATGTCATCTGTCTCTTAGTTAACTATTTTGCCAGTGTCAAGTGTAAGTGTCAAGTGTATATTTATTTCAGTGTTGTCAACGTCACAGATTCATAAAAGTAACTTGACAATTTGACTATGACTTTGTGACATTGACAAATACTAATAATTTAAACACTTGACACTGGCAAAATTAATCTCAAAAAAACTTATACCATGAACAAAGAAGAAGAAGAAGACCTTTGACAGTTCGCTGGTGACAATGACGAAAATGTGTGCTAGGGGTACAGCGTAGGGCTGAGCCTGACGACTTTTGTTGAAACTTGACTTTAGCTCTTGTGAATTTCTGTAGATCTTAGCACTTCACTGTTGTATTGAGACTTGGAAGCTCCTTATTATTTTAACAAAATGTTGTTAACCCTAGCGCCGCTGAATTTAACTCATTATGGAACTAAAGTTGATAAAGTGTTTTTAATTTTTTAATTTTTGAGCAAAATACATAAATTAATAAAAAAATAGTTCAATTTTAAAATATTTTATTATTTATTCTGCTATTCGGGGCGGAGACAAATCCTACAAATCATGAAAATCGGTTCAGCCATTCTAGAGTTATAAATGTTCTCACAACCCCGACTTTGTTTAACATAATTATTATTAGGATTTATTTTTGTATAATTTCAACGGAACTAATCAAATTTTGATGATCTTTTCAGTACAATGTTTTTTTCAAATTAATCCATTCACTAAACTATATAAAAGACTTTGTCGTGCTGACAGATTGACAAATTATTAATTAAATTATTGACTATTGACAGACAACGCAGAGCCAAAACCGCTGGTCCTAGAGAATTGAAATTCTGTTAGGTTCATTTTTAGGTGGTACATTGAGAAAGTAATTTTCAAAGTTCAACCTCTAAGATATGCAGTGGGAAATTGAAATTTGTGTAAAAAAAAAAAACATTAGAGTGTTACCAGACCAATCGAACGATTGTCGATCGACGGCATCGATCGAAGTTGATCGACTAGTCTAGTAACTTCAATTGATCGACAGATACTGTTCGACTAACCAATCGATCGATTGCCAGTCGATGGCATCGATCAACGTCGATCGATGTTGATCGACTGGTAGAAACTATCGATCGACGTCGACTATTCCATTCTACCATCGATCGATGCCGTCGATCGACAATCGATCGATTGGTCTGGTAGAAACTATCGATCGACGTCGACTATTCCATTCTACCATCAATCGATGCCGTCGATCGACGATCGATCGATTGGTCTGGTAACACCCTTAGGTGAACAAAGTAGCGGAAGTTTTACTAGTATTTTATGTGTTTATCTAAAGATAGATAGACGGATGGATGTCCAATAGATCAATTCGGTAAATAGCAGAGACGTGGGCTAATACCACGAGAGTACAAATCAATAGCTACTCGTGGATCAGGTTGCTAATGCTTTTAGGGATTCGTTCTTTGCATTTGAGGATGTTTGCTCATAACGCATTAGAAAATATATAATAAGAATATTTCTTGTCAGTTCTTCTCGGACTGGGGATAGGACTGGAATTAGCACCTAGACTCACCTACATAATATGTAGATGTAAGACGATACAAAATGATTCCTGTGATTTCAATGAAATAAATAATTTGACTATTGACTATCGACCTAGTATGTAAGATGATTCAAAATTATCCCTGTGATTTTACTGAATAAAGATAATTTTGACTTTGACTATGACTTTATTCTTGAACGTGCCTCTGACTACCCATTTTAGATATTCTAAAGATGTATTTGATTAATTAAAAAAATAGGTGCACAATGTGCTTTTAAAGTTGAAGGAAAACATCGTGAGGTAACCCAAGAACTAAAAAAACTATTGTGTCATAGGTTAGTATAATAAGCGGCTATGGGTTTGCAATCATGTCATGTACTACTCTCTACTGTGCATAATTTGATAATGTGCCAAATATCATATTTGGACGTGCCTCTGACTACCCTCCTTAAATATCCTCAAAGATCTAAGTAACTATAAATCTGAGGAGACAAATTATAATTACAGAAAAACATAATATACCTAATGCAAATATATTTTTATAAGTACAAAGAATGAAGTCTGATAAATGATTAGCGTTTTCATTTAAACTGATTTACCAAAACCTTGACCAGTAAACGAAAATTCCTGTAAACCTTTTCCAAATTGCGGAAAATACCCATTCCCCGAGCGTTCCCAGTGTGTTCCCACTGTGGTCCAAGTGAATAATCTCCTCTACCCTCAAATTGAGATCGATGACCCCGCGCACTAAATAAATACCCTACTGTATTGACCGTGTAAGATGTGTGATAATGTGTGTGAGGTGAGGTTAGCATCAGTTATAACGCTATCACGTCACTGGCGAATCCAAAATTAAACGGGAATGATAGAGGGAAATGGAAGATCACATGTTGTGCTGACCCCACATAACGTGGGAAATGGGCAGGAAGATGATGATGATGACTCTAGAACTAAAAATTCTAAGGTATATCATAAGTTAGTATTCTTATAAGTGGAGATGGACATGCTACCCGTCACATGCGGAATACTACTGTGAAAAATTTGAGCATTACCTAAAATGTTTGTCGTGCCTCTGACTACCCTCTTTAAATATCCTGAAAAGATCTAAATAATTAATAATCTAAGGAGATGTCTACTAAGCTAGGGAATTGTAGTCGTGATAATTTTCACGTTTTTTTTATTTAATTATAGAAAATAAGATAAACTTTGACGATAAGATAAGTAGAAAAGTGTGAGTAAGTACTGAGATAACTAATGAAATAGAAAGAGACTCAACAATGTGCGATAGGGACAAAACGAAAGTTTTAACCATTTATGAATTTATAGTTACCTACTATCGTAACCTTAACTGGTGCTAAGGGCCATAGAGTGCCTTCAATACTTGATAGATTGACAGGATCATTGATAGCGTTGCAAGATTGATTTATTGATAAATGATAGCGATGCGATAGCGTAGTGAAGGCCTAACTACAACCTTTTAAATCGCAGGTTCATAATCTTCTCTATGTATAGGCGACCAAGAAATTGGTTTACCACTTTTGATGACATCTCCCAGTAACATAATTATTCGCTAAGGATTACTATTCTATATGATTAGAATTCTCATGTAACAATTCTGGTATTGATTGATTTCAGCAGTGCATTTGATGCCGTTGATCACGACCTTCTTTTGACCTTGCTCTCTCGTCTTAATTTTTCTTCTTCTGCTGTTATGTGGTTTACTTCTTACCTCACTTATCGTCGCCAGAGAGTCCTAGATGGTCAAAACTTCTCTGAATGGTTTGGAATTGAAGCTGGTGTGCCTCAAGGAGGTATCCTCTCCCCACTTCTATTTTCGCTCTTCATTAACCTTCTCTCTCCAAACCTCCATACTCAATATCATATGTACGCCGACGACCTTCAACTCTACACTTCTGCTTCCGTTGATAATTTGGCTAGTGCCATCGAGATTATTAATAACGACCTGTCTAGACTACTTTCGTGGTCCACTCGCTTTGGCATTAAGGTCAACCCAACCAAGTGCCAGGCTATCATGATAGGCAGCTCTCGCCAACTTTGTAAGGATGAGATCTCCAATGTTCCGCAACTCTTTTATGATGGGTGTATCATCCCCTTCTCCTCTACAGTTAAAAACCTTGGGGTTATTTTCGGCCCTAAACTTAGCTGGATACCTCACGTAAAAGAGATCTCTAGAAAATTCTACGCGACGTTGCACTCCATAATCCGTCTAAAAAATTTCCTACCGATACCCACGAAATTGACCTTGGTAAATTCGCTTCTTGTTCCTATCATTGATTATGCTGATGCCGCTTTTTTGGACTTGAATGAAGAGCTGCTCAACAAACTCGATCGACTTCTTAATACATGTATCCGCTTTATTTATAACCTACGTAAGTATGATCATGTGAGCCATTTCCGTGCCAAACTTAAATGGCTTTCAATTCGCAAGCGAAGAAATCTAAGATTATTGTGTCTTCTCTTTTCGGTGCTTAAGGACCCAAACACCCCTTTCTATCTAAAAGATCGCTTTCATTTCCTTACCGACGCACATGACAGACAACTTCGTTCAACTGACAACCTCTTACTCTCGACCCCATTGCATAGCTCGTCATTCATGTCAAATTCTTTTTCTGTCAGAGCTGTTCAACTGTGGAATGATTTACCTCTGAGCATAAAACAGATTGATTCGAAGGAGTCGTTTAAAAGAATGGTACGGGAACATTTTCTTAAGAATTAGGTAATTAATTTTTTTTATTTTTTTTTCTTTTTCTCTTTTTCTTTTTTTCTTTTTTGTTTTTTAATGACAAGCGTTTTTCTCGTCTCTCCCATTGCAGGCACATAGGTTTTTCACGCTTTGTGTATGTGAAACTCATAGTTTTTATAAATTGTTTCAGTATATAATAAGTAAATAGAAAGAAGTAGGTATTATTAATAGGATTATATATTATATTATTTAAGTAATTGTAGATTGTGTAGGTATTTTTATTTATATTAAATAGGTAGGTATATATATGTTTATTATTATAGGTATTTCTTTATATTTATCACGCCTCACCATCATTCAGCACGCCCAGGATGACTGGTAGAGAATGCTTTTAGCATTAAGTTCTCCTAGCATAAATAATTTGTGTGAAAGTGTTAAATAAATAAATAAATAAATACTATGACAGATTCTGACGTAGCAGTTATTAATCTGTCAAGCGAAAATAGCCCTTGATGTTTTGTACGTGCAAATGATATTCAGCCTTAGAGTGGTAAACCAACTTCTTGGTCTCCTATACCTATTGGTTTACCGACCATCTCGAAATAATTTTCCAAATTGGTCAGCAATTGGCGGAACATAGAAATTATAATAATATAACCAAATAGGTGAGTTTTTTTGGCTTAGTATCAAACAACGCCATATTTTTTCCAGCTCGGCCAAGAGGCAGAGCACCCACCAGATGGTCCAACGACATTAGTAGTCGGCAACCACTGGACGAGACTTGCTGGGGACCGGAAAGAGTGGTGTTATAAAGAGGAAGCCTATAACAGTGGGTGCAAACGGGCTGAGTGTAGGTGATGATGATGATAAATGTGACGGAGCAAATAATAAAATCGGTTATAACTTATATATTTTTACAAAATATAATGTAAGTTATTATTAGTATTAGACGGGTATTTATCGCGTTCAAAATTACCTTTTATTTTCAAACCTGTCAAAACGTCGATAAGTACTCGTCTAATACTAATAATAATGTGTTCAGATCGCGTAAGTTTAAAAGCACATAATGCAAGTTGGTAATACTTGTGATTTTCCCCAATCTAAGCTACTCGTCCAGTTGGCAACACTCGATATGTAGCCCATCCAGACTCGCGCCGCTGTGACGACTCCACAAAGAGCTGTGACGTTTGACGAGACCACTCAGCACCTGTCTTCCACCTTCATATTAGTCAACCTGAGCACCAGTTTCCGGCGAATCTGCACCAAATTAACAGTAGGTCTACCATGAGTTTTCACAATCTACACACGCTAGCGACTGTAGTTAAAAAAATGTATGAAAACTTGCCTACAGCGCCTCTAGCGGATAGTTGGGTACTAAAACCTCACGTAGCTAACTATCCTACGTCACAGCGTACTACAGCGACTGTAGTTTGCGCTCATTAATTTGCTTAGAATTTGGTACCATGAGTGTCAATTTTGACAGATGTCATAGTAACATACTATTACTACTGTAGTAACGTCAGCCGATCCAAATGTGACAACTCATGGTAGACGTACAGTACGTCTATATATCTATCAGCTATCTGGTTCCAATAGTACCTACAATCTTTGCTTATTTTGGGCTAGCTGATGTCGTTGTGTGAAATGTCCACTAATATACCAATCTATATCTATATAAGAGCTTAACCTGACTGACTGATTGACTGATTGATCATCGCTGAGCCGAAACCGCTGAAGCTAGAAAGCTGAAATTTGGAAGGTGGTTTCCTTTTATAACAAAACCACCCACTAAGGCGGGGTTTTTGGAAATTCCACCTTTAAGGGGTGAAAAAGGGTGAAAACGTTTGTATGAAACTTTTTAACGCGTGGAGCGATTTTCATGAAACTTTGATTGTACACTGTAAATGCAAAATGAACGGACACTTGTTTCAAGATTTTTCAATATAACCTTCAAAAAGGGGTCAAATGTGAGGTCAATGTTTGTATGGAAACTTTTTAACGGGTCGTGCGATTGGTCTGAAACTTTGTTTGTGTACTGTAAATGTAAAACAAATGGACACGTGTTTCAGGATTTTTCAATATAACCTTCATAAAGGGGTCAAATGGGGTGTCAAAGTTAGTATGGGATTTTTATGAGTTGTGTGATGTGTTTGAAACTCAGTTTAGATACCTACTTTAAGTGAACGAAGTCGCTGGCGGGACAGCTAGTATTATTTATATTGCTTTAGTTTGATTCAATTCTATATCACCATCATGACACAGTCTACACATTAATTATCCAATAATCCGCATCAATATCGGACTCGCTCGTGAGTCGGCTGCGCGATAAACGCGTGCTACAGGTACAGTTCGGCTTGTACGACACAACATAGGTCTCTTCCGAGTTCGTTTCATGGGCCGGATTTGCTGCAATGCCCTAGATTGGTGCATTGCAGTATTTTGAAGGATGAGCATCCAATTCTAGAAGTTTATTTGCCTTTGAGACGACTTGATGAACAGTCGTATGAGGATATTGGTGGAAAATGATTCATGGAACTCCATATTCATTAAACGGTGTAAACTAGATCGTAAAATATTTAAAAATTTTATAGCATTCTTAGTTTTTGAAATTTATAGGTTTCTCTCTATGTGACCCGTTTTCATCGCTCTCGAGTTTAGTATAATAAATAAGGCTTCTGGCATTTATAACTAAATGCTTCTATGCTTCTGTGCTTCGAAGGTTTGTCAAGCTGTCAGTCTTGACTCTCGGCTATAATAACACACAGACAGAAGAATTCTACCTTTATGACTCCATAAGTGTCAGTTTCCAGCTTTAGCATTTGAACAGTTTAATACCTAAATACGGTAGTATTATAACTTTATAAGAGCTTTTTTCTTCTATACTTTATAAAGAGGAAAGTTTTGCATTTTTGAATTTTTATTTGTAACGAATAAACTCAAAAACTACTGGTCCGATTTCAAAAATTCTTTCACCGTTAGAATGCTACGTTATCCCTGAGTAACATAGGCTATATTTTATGTAGGTACCTCGCGAGCAAAGCCGCGAACGGAAGCTATTCAGGAATAAGATTACAAATACACGTTGTCCACTGCATTTTCTATCTTATTCCAATGGAATAGGTCTTCTTACGAGTTTCCATGCACGAATACATACTGAATTGATGATAAAGCCCAAACACGATGTATGTAGCTATATACATATAATTACATCTGTCCGGAGCCAAATACAGAACTATTTGTCTGTGTTAGCAGTTGGATTAATTCGTGGTTAGCTAATCGTGTTATACTGGCGTTAAGTAATCATTGGTTAACTATGTTCAAGTACTTAGTATTATCAAATCTGTGGTATTATCTTGTCTTATACCTTTAAACTAGCAAATCTTGTATATATAATCTGAATATTGGAAACGGCTCCAACGATTTTCATGAAATTTTGTATGCAGGGGGTTTCGAGACGATAAATCGATCTAGCTAGGTTTCATTTCTAGAAAACTTCGTTTACACAAAACTTACTTCGGTCATCCAGGTACTATTTACCGTTAAACTATAAGTAGGCCACATCAAAGTGATTTTTAAAGTCTAACATGTAGGCTGTGAAAATCTATATTCAGTTACAAAAAATAAAAACCATGAAACTTGGTCCAGCCGTTCTAGAGTTATAAGTGTTCGAACAGACCCGACTTTTTTTTTATATTATAAGATCTTCAACTGATCTGAAATTCTTGAGATCTTGTCACAGTCTCCAGAAGACAACCCTCCCCCCGCGCTGACGCGAGTTCCTGCTATTGACAGAGCACTTGTCGACACGGAATGGCTCAGCCGAGCAGTGCCAATATTTCCACAATAAACAACGTCAGAGTGGTGTTAACTTGCTCAATTCATGCTGCTATTTATTTTGAACAAATGAAAAATTCGCAATTCGGTTAAATTGTTTGAGTTGCTCAGACTGCACGAAGAGTTTATTATTTAAAAAAATATTTCCGTGTGTATATTTTCACTGTTTTTTCTACTTTTCCAAAGAGTTGTGATAATAAACAAAAAATAATAGTTGTGTGTTGTTGACATGTTAAAAATCTTTGAAAACATACCTAGATTTCAGTGACATCGACAAATTGAATAATTAATCAGCAGTTAATTGAGCTTTTATATGTTTAATTGTTCAAAATATTCATTTTGATTGTTCTTACAAACAAAAAACATTAAAAGTATATCCGTCTTAATATTTCATATACAACAGTAACTCTGTTTCTTTGTTATGTACCTTTTCATGTCTAACCGGCTGAACGGACCTAAATGAAATTTGGCAAGTGGATAGATAGCATCACGAGGAAAGACATACTTACCCTAAATTTTTTTCAAAATAAAATACAATGCGGATGTAGCCGCGGGTAACAGCTAGTAGTAAAATAATTGAATAAAAATTGTTTCGCTTAAGCCCTTTTTCAATAACATTAAATTGGGCATCTTAAATCCAGTCGTTAACCCGCAAAACGTCCACGTGGGACAAATGTACCATTTAATTTAACATCACAGTGACGTGGCGTACACCTGGCGTAATCAGCCCGCGTCACTCTGACGCGGGTGCGTGAAAAATGTAAGTTTGTTTGGCAAACCCTTTGCGTAAATAGTTTTTGTCCCAGTGGATAAGTTGGGAGGGTAAGTGGTGGGGTCCTAAGGGATCCAAGTGGGAATTTCACGACTGGTCGATTCCAAATTTTCACGCAAATTTGTTACCTAGTTTCGGTCCGGGGACATAGGTCTTTAAGTCAAATTACCAACCTGCACTTATGACTTTATGTTAAAATAGCAACATACTATGTATTTGTAGATAGTTAGAGCCAAAACGGTCAGATTAGTTTATCATGACACAAATGTTTATTGAATTAATTGGAAAATGAACAGCTATACAATGAGAAAACATTTCCTATAGTTTCGGAGAACCAAATAAAATATTGAGCGTGATTAACAAAAAAATATGTGAACTTAAAAGGTTAAGTAGTAATTATCAATAAACCACACCTGTAGTAACTAAAAACATTTCATTATGTAATAATATTACTTGGTACTATTGAAAACCAGTAACTTTTTGCTTGATAGTAAAAAAAATGGTGAATTCAAATAAAAAATACACATTTGAGATTTATTCACAGAGTTTTACAGACCAAAAAGTTTTTAACCCTTTCGAATTTTATTTTATCTAAACAAAATTCCCACCACTGTCTCACCTCCCCGGGCACACGTCATTGTATTCGTCTATTTATCACGCGGGTAGTCAAAAGCTATCTTTCTACGCGAGCGCACGCATTATACGCGTACAACGAAAGGGCGCAGTCACGTGTTAACGTTGTACATTTTCAAAAGATATCTATTTTTCATATTTGACAAAGGGCACACTTTTGTAGTTGGTCATACTTTGGCTCAGTCAAACAAAACCTAAGAAATACCACAAAAAAATACATAGTGAAAAAGACATTTAAAGGCCAAAAAGGACTAAGAATTTATAAGAAAAAACGGTTACACAATTTTTATGTTATTTAAATGTAACTTCAACAGAGCTGTTTATTCTAAATCTAGATATGTTTAATAGTCTAATACTCTAATAAAGAACACTGGCATAGTGGTAGCTTCCCTGCCTTCTGATCTTAAAGTGGTGGGTTTGAATAGTCGTATACCAAAAAATACCAAAAGCTTCACATATTTTTTGTTTACTTCGTAATTTATGTCGTTTTGCTTTTAATACTCAATTTTAGCAAATAGGCAGTTTGTTTGCATGTAATTGAGCGTGACTTCCATTCCCTGCGAGGGAGATACACAAATGTTTGTACGGAGGCCGGTGTCACAGCTGACGGGGCATAGTTAGGTCTCTCCCTGCGCTGACGAAAGGATCGAACGAAAAGGACGAAAGGCCTCCAATACTTGGGCACGTAGAAAGGATGGATGAAAAAAGGTTGACGACACAGATACATAAGGCGAATGGGACAGTCGGAAGGGAAAGACCTCTTTCAAATTGGGGACGTTTTAAAGAAAGGTAAAGTCAAGAGTATCCTAAACCGACGATGTATGAAGAATGTAATGAGATTGAATTAAGCAAAAGAGGTTTGTAGCAAAATGGAGATCCTCCTTTGCCCATCCCGAGAAAGAGGCGTGATTTTATGTATGTACTTGTAGAATTATGTTTTAAAAATGTTTCTTACACAATAAACTTCTTAATGCGCTTATCCTTTCAGAGCGTTACATAACGTATGGTCTATCCTTGTTACTTTTATGTCAATGACTACAGATGACAACAGATTTAAAACAGATTTTGGCTTACTGACTTCTCTACAAGGACCTTCTCGTCAGTAGATAAAATGTCTTTGCTTCTCTAAAGGTACTGACAGCCGTGCTCATTACTAGCACGTGTGTACAACATTGCTCAATAAAAGCATGCTTTTGTGCTAGAAATGAGCACGTCTGTCACTACATTTACATGATTTTATTTAAACAGGATTGCTCTAACATTTATGTTAACTCATGAAAAAAGATGCAATGATGATGAAATAAGATTTAAAATCCAATAGTTCACGGTAAATAAGATTTTAACCACTGCCTACGAGCTATGGCGAAATGTTACTGTACCAGCTGTCTGGCATACGCTGTGGGGGCACCGAGGGTTCTTAGCCCTAAGTACTTAAGTCGGTTAAAGTTAAGATTATTCCGGTAAAACGTCTGTTTGGGTGAGTGGAAGTATGTTGATTTTGCAGCTGTTAGGGACGCTTAACACTTCGCGGAAGACGGATGAGACGGCAGTTTGTTGCATATTCAAACAGAGGTAAGTTATACATGGTGTTCTAAATATGCAAGTATGTTAGGTATAGTGGCTGATTCTATTATCAAACAGAACATGCTTGTAGGGATAATTATTTTTAATGAAGTTTTTTGTGCGCGAAAAAAGCCTCTAAGATGCACTTTAATCCTTTCACCGCACTTTGAAATAATTAGTGACACGATAAAAGAAGAAGAAACTAAGATTTTAAGAACAAAAAAAGACTTCTTCTTAATATAAACATATTAAATTAAATTTAAAATTTGAAAAACCCCCGACCGGTTTAAAAAAACTTGAAAAGTGAAATAATACAAAATCCAAAATTAAATAAGCCGATTTCAGCAGTCCTTAAAAAAATTACTAAGTGAACAAAAATATAAATAATAATGTAAATCCTACTAAAGCAAAAATTAACACAGCAAAGAGAACAACATGTCAAAAGAAGTGCTGTCTCCAAAAACGTCAGAAACGTCAGATAATGACAGTTGACATCCGCCATTTATAGGAATAAGCTCTTAAAATGGCTCTCTAATTAAGAGAGGAGATTTATTCAAACCGTTAAATCTGAGCGGGAAACAAAACGTGATTGCTCGCCGACTTATAATTTAATGCAATTTCCTTCAATGTTTTGTGTCGTGAGTGGTGAGAGGTAGCGATAGCGGACGGGGGTGCAAAGCACGGGATGTAGCGGAAACTAAGAACTCGGAATATTACGTCACTATAAAACACGAATAATGTTAGGTCTGGAGATATTTATTTTCTATTATAAACGCCATAGCGTTATTATTTGACCTTATTGAATTTATCTAATCAAGAGCAAAATGATTATCCAAATTTTTTAATGTATTTATTATTCAAAATCTGGCCAGCCATCGTAATTATGTATAAATTATATTCCCGATCATAATAAAGCCTTCGAAACCTGAAAAATTCGTCAGGCTTATTATCGTAAGTTGATTAGTGTCATACTTGATTTATTTTTGTGAAGAGATTTTCTCATTCTTATTGAGATAAGATTTGCTTCAGCCTAAGTTTTCAATACCCATATCAGAGCTACACTAAGGGTGAATTAATTCATAATTAAGATTTTTTCAAACCATTTGTGTTGCTACTCAAATTCAATTAATATAAAGAAAAAATAAAAGAATTTGGTCATAAACTTCAATAATTATTACACCGAATTTACATTAAGTGTTGATTAAAAGTATTATAAGTATTTATCTGTCTACTGATTTCTCAAAGCTACTAATTAGTTCAAAATATATTTAATCAATAAAATCACAAGGATCACTTTACAAGGAGAGGTGATTCTCGATACCGGGACACTCTGTACGTACAGGTAAACTTGGAACTAGTATTTAAAGCAAAAACAGCCAACATACTGCATTTTCTGACATTTCGTAATCCAGATCAATACAATGACAGTTCATTTGTCAAAATCTGTTCAGCCATTTGAGCTCCAGCCACAGCCAAAGAAGTAAGTAGGTGGTTGTATAGTAGGAGTTTTTATTTTTATTTTTAAGATGTGAAGTGTTTTTCATTTGTTTTTGTTGTATTATTCGCACAGCGAATAGATTATTAAAAAAAAATTTAAAAAAAAACTCGCATACATACTTACATCCCAAACACATTACCTTCCTTCAATTTGCAGTCGGGTAAGAACATGATATACGAATGATATCGATCAAAATTTAGTTTAATACAAAACTATTGTACGAAGGTCCGTCGTCCGCCTGTTCCGGACTCCAAACCCAAAATAAGGGTGCACAATCCTCTTATTGCAGCTCGCTGGAGCGCGCCCCCCGCCCTCGGTTCGTTACCAAACCTTCGAGGCTGCACTTTTCGAGGATGTCTCATTTTGCTGTCTCCCAACTTTGGGATCCTATCAAAGTTTGAAACTCTGAATTTATCGATAATTTATTTATTTTATTTATTTATTTATTTAATAACTAGCACGGTTACAGAAGCACCAATTACACTAATTATAAAAGAATAAAATGTCAATGTCAAATATTCGAGTCAATTGTTATACATTATAAAAAAAAAATTAAAAATAAAATTTATTATATATTGTAGGTAATTATGTCATATTTCAATTAAGTATTTTATAACGTAAGAGATATAGATAATAATAATAATAATAATAATAATAATAATAACAAAATTCATTATTAAACGTTTACAAATTTTCGCTGAACGCCAGACTAGTCTTAAGGACCTTTGCCCATTCGTCCGCGAACAAGTCAAAGTCTGTGTTGGTTGTCAGAAGATCGTTGAGCGTGGCGAGGGTGCGCGGCAAGGGCGAGTTAGCGCGCGCTACAGTACGACAGGAGGGCACCGCGAACAGCCTATGCTTCCGAGCCCGCAAATAGTTGTCGGGGGTACAAAATAGAGCGAGCCTGTTATGAAGGTCGGGAACGTCAATCATACCCCGCAAGATCTTACAGATAGTAATAATTTGATCATTCGCTCTCCTAGTCTCCAGTGAATTGAAATTAAGACAGCCTTGGAGGAACCTGGTGGGGTACATGAATGGGTAATAGCCAAAATTGCGCTTATACAGATACCTGAGGAATGCTTTTTGTACCTTTTCCAGTAAAAGCTTATAGGTGGTCTCATGGGGATTCCAAATGCAGGCACTGGCTTCTAGCTTACTTCGCACAAGGGCACAGAATAGGAGCCGTATTACGTGTTCATTTTTAAAATCTCGTGAATTTCTAAGCACAAAGCCTAGGCGCTGGAAGGATTCTTTGGCAACCACAGCCATGTGGTTGTGAAAAGTAAGTTTTTGGTCAAATGTGACTCCCAAGTCTTTCATTGCTGCAGTCCTGGATATAATAGCATTGTTGATTGTGTAATTGAATGTTACTGGGCGCCACATTCGACCAAAGGTCATAACATAGCATTTCGAAAAGTTAAAATTCATTTTATTTGTAATGCTCCATTCATGTACGGCTCCAACATCCTCCTGGAGTGCCAAACAGTCTGCCTCGCTACCGACTTTAAGATACAGTTTCAAGTCATCAGCATAAATAAGACACTCTGCATGCCTAAGAACAGTCGGTAAGTCGTTGATCATAAGGAGAAAAAGAAGCGGTCCGAGGATCGAACCCTGACTCACTCCAGAGCGCGTGTGGTAAGTTGACGATTCATATATCCCCAGCCTAACGTATTGTTGGCGATCTCTCAGATAGTCCGCCAGAAGCCTTAGGAGATCTGGTGCGAAGCCAATGTTGCTGAGCTTAGCAAGCAAGACATCGTTGTTTACTTTATCGAATGCTTTTTGAAAATCAAAATACAAGACATCTACTTGGAGCCCCCTTTCAAGCTGTGTAGAGATATACTCTACGAGAGTTAAAAGGTTAAAAGGTAATAAGGCTGGCCACAAACACTTGGAATTCCGAAACGGAATTTTATCGAACGCAGTAAGTCCATACAAATCTGTGGACCTACCACACACACTAGGTAATATTAAGTACGGATTTTTTTTTAGATTTGTATGGACTTGAATTCCGTTTCGAAATTCCGTTTCGGAATTCCGAGTGTATTTTGTGGCCGGCCTAAGTTCGTATAAGTTGTGGTTTGTTCTCATTTGTCCCTTTGCTGTCTCCTTGGGTGACAGATGGGGCGAAAACGTCTCATTTGTCCAGTTCTTGGCAAAAGAGAGACAAATGGAACTTAAAAAAAAAGTTATAAAAAAGAAAATAATAAAAAATTAAATAAACATGGCCATAAGTAGAAAATATTTTGGTGAACTTAATCACTTCCATCTGGCAGTTATCTAGATCAGTTGAGCTATCTGTAGATTGTTTGCAACGGTCCTTAGATAGCTCAACTATTTATATAAAAAACTCGACTGTAAGGCTCTGTAGATATCTACTCAGAACTCTAGTTACTTAGATCTTTGAAGATATCTAAAGAGGCTAGTCAGAGGCACGTCCAAACTTGATATTCAGCACATGCCAACATTTTGCACAGTAGTTAGTATTCCACACGTGACAGGTTCCAAGCCCATCGCCGCTTATAAGAATACTACGAGTGACCTATGATTTTTTTGTATTATTAGTTCTAGTTTTTTTCCAATTTTTAGTTCTAAGGTATGCCGATTTTTTCACCATGTTTTCCTTCACCGTTTAAGTAAATTTTTCGAATAGAAATACTCATTGGTGCACGACCAACTTTGAACATTCAGGTTACAATACTTTATCGATACATATTTCAAAGCTGGCCATTAAATTGACCAAACAACCCCACTTTAAACTACTCTTTAAGCAATAACTCATTCGAGCCACGATTCCGATCATTCTGTAAAACGTGAAAGTATTACATGGTCCTTTCAAAGAGGGATAATCAACTACAGAGTGTAATAGTATGAACTGTATGAGTATGAACACTGTGCTTAAGGACTTGACGTTTTGAACTGTTGTTATTTTAGCAATTAGTAATTATCCCTGGAATATATTTAAACTGGTTGATATTGGTGTTAGTAAATTAAATTTGCCTCCAAAATATAATTTGTAAAGAAAAAAAAGTGATCATGACTGTAATTCCCAGGCTCAGTAGATATCTCCTCAGACCTCTAGTGACTTAGATTTTCCGGATATCTAAAGAGGATAGTCAGGGGCACGTCTGAATATGACATTTGGCACATGCCCACATTTTGCACAGTAGTTTGTAGTACTTGTAAACTCAATTGATAAACACTAGATCAGTTCAAATTGTGATCTAAAAAACCAGCTCAATAATACAAACAGGTCTTTACATTATATATTAATTTATTTATATATTAATTTATATTATAGTGCCAGGAAAGTTTCTCCTGACGCTATAATATTGTAATGTAATAATAATAATAATAATAATAAATTTATTTATTTTCTCTCACAATAGGTTACAGTTACATAGGATTGAACTTAAATACTAAATACTCAGATAAACCTGTTTTGCGAGAGACTGATGCCTGAAATATTATAACTTACATTCAGATCTCTGTAGTACCTGAAACTTAGTTTTAATATAAATTAATGAATCAAAACAATAATAAAGAGTAATTGATCTATAGCTTGCTCTATCACTCTGAGGCACTGTCATTACGCATTCAACGAGCGAGGAAGAGAGGAAAAATCTCATTCAACTTACTAATAATGCTTTTGATACTTGAAATTTGTGAAAATAGTTCAGGGTATCTCATTATTGGGAAATTGCGGTAGATATCTCTTCAGATCTTAAGGATATCTAAAGAAGGTAGAGGCACGTCCAAACATGACACATGCTCCCATTTTAGACAGGGGTAAGTATTCCGTATGTGACAGGTTGCAAGCCCATCGCCGCTTATAAGAATACTAACCTATGATACACACCTTCAAATATTTGGTTCTACAGTATGCCAGTTTCCTCACGATGTTTTCCTTTACCGTTTAAAAGCATTGGCATTACGCACATATTTTTTCCAAATAGAAAAACTCATTGGTATGACCAGGTTTGAACCCACGACCTTCGGATCGCGAGGCAGAGGTGCTACACTACCAGTGCTCTACCGTTATTATTCTAAAAATAACTATAGAACCATTTAAACCGTTATCTGTACAGTTATTTTGAGTCAAAACAATTTAATTACCATCGGATTGGATTTTCGTCCCGAAAACAACACTTACTTCTAAGTATTTACAGAATTTATGGCTCTAATTTGAGCCAGCGGCCCTTAGTAGCAGTAGCTAATGACGTCACGTCCTCCCCCGATTTAAATATTCGCAACATAAAGGCCGCTGGTATTTGTTGTTAATATTCATGGCTCGATTTGAGGGTCAATCTGTCGAATTTCACAGTAAATATTTCATTTAATCGCGAAAACTAATTTTAGTCAGTTGCGACTGGATTTGATTTAAACCTTTTACGATAATAGAATTATATATCTTTCGAAATACTGTATAGGAGAATATTCCATAATGTATGATATAAAGTCTCGTATAGATATTTTTACGTTATATTTGGTGTATTTCTGTTTCAACTTTTTTCTCCTTCTTCTTCTTCCTGCCCTATACGCCAAAAGAACTTAATACTTATGTTATCACATGGTTTTTTAATATTTTTACCTATTTATTTATTACTAGCTTCCGCTCGCGGCGTCGCCCGCGAAGTACCTACTTACATAAAATATAGCCTATGTTCATCCTGAAAGTTTATTCTACACATTGGTGAAAGAATTTTTCAAATCGGTTCAGTAGTTTCGGAGCCTATTCGTTTCAAACAAACAAACAATCAAAGTTTTCCTCTTTATAATATTAGTATAGATTTATTTCCGAGTGCCTTGAACTATGTAGTATAGGCAAGTTAGGGTAATATGAAATAATATACAGTTACAAAGTTCCGAGACTCCTTGCATTAATAATATTTATTCAATAAATTTATGAAAATTGAAATTGAATAAAGAAAAACATTGCATTCCACTTTTATAATATTTTTTTTCGGAAAATAAAATAAGAATTATAACAATATAATACAAAGGAGTAATCATGATAAATGATGCCAATTGAATCAACAATACAAACCCAACGAAAGCCACAAACCATTGACAAACAAAAGTTAAATCCTTTAAGGCTTCTTGGGCCCCCAAAGATATCGCTATGAATATTAAACAATGCTTTAATACACCTACAAATATATTGCGACAACTCTCGGCTGCTTTGATAGCGGTGAACGCTTTATAGCGGTCATAGTATGGCGATGATAATGTTTTTGGCAACTATTTCATAAAGCATGGTGTAGAAAAAAGTATTATAAATCATTTATTTGTGCAGCAATTACGTAATTTTGATACTATCAAAACATTGTTACAAACAGCTTCTATTTGCTAGTGGTGACTTGTAATATGGAAAGTTTATTGCCATAAAATTATTATATTTTTTTTTTTTATTGCCTTATGTACCTATATTGTTTGTAAATATCAGAATTACGTAATCACAGTAATAAATCATTATTATCACAGTAAAGTTGCTGATGGACTTTAATTGTAATTGATTGTAATCAGAGTTACGTAATAGTCACTCTGGTCTTCTTATTTCGTTTGGGGCTATATAACGCTGCGTGTGAATTCTCATTATAGCTATATTACTTCTTGTGGTAACCATTTAATTAAAAACTAATACTTGTGTAAAGTTAAACACACCTTTCGCGTCTTCATATCCGGTAACTCCCATGATTATGTTCTGTTACGTCATAGAACTGTTAACACTTTTTTGTCCTTGTCGCTCAATGGTAGAACTATTGAAACGAAAACTGGCCTATATATAATAATTCTATAGAACTATAAAAATAAAAAAAAAATAAAAAAGTCTATAGAACTAATAATAAATATTAAATATATAAATAAATAATGCTGGACAATCCACACAGCATCATCTAGCCCCAAAGTAAGCTACTCAAAGCTTGTGTTATGGGTACTAGATAACTGATATATTTAATACATGATAGGTACATAGATAGATATTTTTTATTATACATAGAAAACACCCAGACCAACGGAACAAATTTCTGCAGATCGTACACAAATTTGTTCCGAGGCGGGAATCGAACCCGTAACCTCTTGCTTCGCAGGCGGACTCTTGCCCGCTGCGCCACTGAGGTCGTCGAATAATACCTTATAACTTCAACTTTAACCACTGTGGCTTACAACCGTTACATCACTCTCCACTGCAGCTTACGGCTGTCTTATAACTCTCACCGTTTCTTAAGAAATCAAAGTTAAAACAGTAATGTACTGTTGATTATTGCTGAATGTTCCAAACGCGTTAAACGACGGAGATTGAAGACGTGAGCACCATTGTAATCGCGGAGTATGCAAACACGGTGTGTTATTAGGTGCGGGTTCGATAAATAATGTTGAGAACACGTGCCCATGGCAGTTTTCAAGATACACGAGGCTATGAAGAAAAGCGGCGGAAAATGTTTTGAGGACAATTCGCGCGCAACATTTTTTTATCTGTTTACATAATCTATACTAGTATTATAAAGAGGAAAGATTTGATTGATTTTTTGTTTGCATTAAATAGGCTCCGAAACTACTAGACCGATTTGAAAAATTCTTTCGCCAATCTGTAGAATGAAATTTCAGGATGAACAAAGGTTATATTTTATGTAAGTACGATCAAAGACGATACGTATAAAGAGTGAGTACTGAAATGACCGATAATAGGGGATAGTGTGCCGACCGGGTCTATATCTAGAAGTATAAAAATTTTTGTAATAATTAATACAATTTTTGTTTGTCATAACGTTTTTAGGACTAATGATAATCTATATCTATATAAGAGCTTAACCTGACTGACTGACTGACTGACTGACTGATTTATCATCGCCCAGCCGAAACCGCTGAAGCTAGAAAGCTGAAATTTGGAAGGTGGTTTCCTTTTATAACAAAACCACCCACTAAGGCGGGATTTTTGGAAATTCCACCTCTAAGAGGGTGAAAAAGGGTTAAAACGTTTGTATGAAACTTTTTAACGCGTGGAGCGATTTTCATGAAACTTTGTTTGTGCACTGTAAATAAAAAATGAACAAACACGTGTTTCAGGATTTTTCAATATAACCTTCAAAATGGGGTCAAATGTGGGGTCAACTTTTGTATGGGAACTTTTTAACGGGTGGTGCGATTGGTCTGAAACTTTGTTTGTGTACTGTAAATGCAAAATGAGTGGACACGTGTTTCAGGATTTTTTAATATAAACTTCAAAAAGGGGTCAAATTTGGGGTCAATGTTTATATGAGAACTTTTTAACGGGTGGTGCAATTTGTTTGAAATTCGGTTTATATACATACTTTAAGTAAACAAAGTCGCGAGCGGGACAGCTAGTCTATCATATATAAGAGCTTAACCTGACTGACTGACTGACTGACTGACTGATTGATCATCGCCGAGCCGAAACCGCTGAAGATAGAAAGCTGAAATTTAAAAGGTGGCTTCCTTTTATAACAAAACCACCCACTAAGGCGGGATTTTTGGAAATTCCACCTCTAAGAGGGTGAAAAAGGGTGAAAACGTTAGTATGAAACTTTGTAACGCGTGGAGCGATTTTCATGAAACTTTGTTTGTGCACTGTAAATACAAAATGAATGAACACGTGTTTCAGGATTTTTAAATATAACCTTTAAAAAGGGGTAAAATGGGGTGTCAAAGTTAGTATAGGAACTTTTTAACGGGTAGTGCGATTGGTCTGAAACTTTGTTTGTGTACTGTAAATGCAAAATGAATGGATACCTGTTTCAGGATTTTTCAATTTAACTCTTAAAAAGGGGTCAAATGGGGAGTCAATGTTTGTATGGAATTTTTTTAACGGGTAGTGCAATTGGTTTGAAACTTTGTTTGTGTACTGTAAATGCAAAATAAATGGACACCTGTTTCAGGATTTTTCAATTTAATCTTCAAAAAGGGGTCAAATGTCGGGTCAATGTTTGTATGGGAACTATTTAACGGGTGGTGCGATTGGTTTGAAACTTTGTTTGTGTACTGTAAATGCAAAATGAATAGACACGTATTTCAGTATTTTTCAATCTAACCTTCAAAAAGGGGTCAAATGTGGGGTCAATGTTTGTATGGGAACTTTTTGACGGGTAGTGCGCTTGGTCTGAAACTTTGTTTGTGTACTGTAAATGCAAAACGAATGGACACGTGTTTCAGGATTTTTCATTATAACCTTCATAAAGGGGTAAAATGGGGTGTCAAAGTTAGTATGGGATTTTTATGAGTTGTGTGATGTGTTTGAAACTCAGTTTAGATACTTTACGCGAACGAAGTCGCTGGCGGGACAGCTAGTTTACCATAACAACTAAACTCATAACCGTTTTCGCATAATTTTTACTAGCATAACCATTTATAGCATAAAGATAACTTAGCATAATGTTTAGAGGCATAACCATTAATAGCATAAAGATAACTTAGCATAATGTTAAAAGGTATAACCATTTATAGCATAAAGATAACTTAGCATAATGTTTAAAGGCACACATTGAGAAAAGCATAACAATACCTAAACATAATGATCAACAATGGGGTAGGGCCATTCGGTTTTTTATATTTTTACATAGCAACCTAACGAACCTACTGCTCGGGGTAGGGCCATTCGGTTTTTTATATTTTTACATAGCAACCTAACGAACCTACTGCTCGGGGGAGGGCAAATCGGTTTTTTATAATTATTTACATAACAACCTAACGAACCTACTGCTCGGGGTAAGGCAATCCGGTTTTGTATATTTTTACATAGCAACCTAACGAACCTACTGCTCGGGGTAAGGAAATTCGGTTAATTAGAAAAAATAAAATATGTCTAAAGACTATTATGCATCTCATCAATTAGTCGAATTGAATGTGGTACAAAAGATAAATCACATTAGGCCAAAAAACGATTATGCGAAAGTTAGATACATTATGACACTATAATGTTATGTTTTATTCATAATAGTCGAATTGAATGTAGTACAAAAGATTGTTATGCTTAAATCACATTAGGTCAAAAAACGATTATGCGAAAGTTACATTATGACACTATATGTTATACTTTATTCATTATGACTAAGTAAATTATGGAAAAAAAATTATACGTTTTAATGTGCTCCCAAAAGATTGTTATGCTTAAATCACATTAGGCCAAAAAACAATTATGCGAAAGTTACATTATGACACTATATGTTATACTTTATTCATTATGACTAAGTAAATTATGTAAAAAAAGTATACGTTTTAATGTGCACCCGTGCCGACCTAGTGGGATAAGTGCATGAATTATGATAATGATGATTTGATAAACATGTCTAGCCCTAAGTTTACACCAAAATATAAAAATTGTTTTCTATATGTAGGTATTATAAAATATAAAAATCCCTGTTTCCTTTGGTCACGGTGTACGGCTGGACCAATTAATTTCGCTAATTATTTTTTTGTTGTGTTTGTTATTGTAAGGTTGTTGAAAGAAATCAATATTGGAAGTTAAGACAGGACAACTTCTGTCGGGTCAGCTAGTATTTTATAAAACTGTATTCATTTATTATATACTAGCTTCCGCCCGCGGCTTCGCCCGCGTGATACCTTGAAAAACAAAAACAAATCTATCCCGCGGGAACCGTACATTTTTCCGGGATAAAAAGTAGCCTATGTGTTATTCCAGACCATAATGTATATCTGTGCCAAATCAAAATATTGTCTTTTCCAAGTTAGTCACCACCCTCTAGTTCAGATTTTTAAAAACTCAAAATTCGTCTTGCAGAGTAGAAAACTGATATTTGTTTTGTGGTCTAACTTTTGCATTCTAACTTCGCAAAACTAAACTTCCGTCCAATATTCCCTGCGAAGCCTTAAATTTCAGGCTACACTATCACATCGTGCGCGAACCTACGTCCAAGTTTTTCATCAAACTTCAAGTTCCGCTCAGTTTCTCCGTAATTAAATGTAGGCTTTATTGTGTAGTCTATCGACTTAGGCTTCAACTTTGATTACCACCCATCTTTGAGGACTTTTCAACTTATTATCCACTTTTGTTTGAATCTCTATAGTAATGACTGATGTTTGAATAGGCCATTTTAATTTTGATGTTGTTACAAGTTGAATGTATGTAACATCAATAACGATTTGGGAGTTTTTTAATAAAGGTAGTTGTTTAAACAGTGATATCAACAAAAATAATTCAAAGGATTTTTGATTTAAACAAGATAAAAAAAATCCATATCAAAGTAATGAAATAATTGATCTATGAACAAATCACTTGACTGATAATCTATTGTCCTTAATCAACTTTCCTATTTACATTGAAAATATTCTACATATAACTATTTCTTTATCTATTTCGTCCCATAGCTGGGAAAAGGTCTCCCTCAAATCCAAACAATCGTTCCTTTTCTTGGCTTATTTTTATATGTTATTATTATTATAAGTTAATTTTATACCTAAATTATACTTTATTATAGGTGATACTCAAAAGAGTTGACTTTATTTATTTTTTGGAAAACTTACAACTAAGTTCAAGATTAAGAAACATTTTGAAAATAATACATGTTATTAACATGTATACAGGAGGCCAATCACAAGTTTACATCATTACATTGTTTACAATCAAATTCAAGCTATCTTAGAACTAAGTTGTAACTCTTTATGCATGTCAGCAATAAATAAACGCTAAGATAATTTAGGTAACTCGTTACTTCAATCAAGTTTTATTCAGACAAGCGATCAATAAGACGCTCGCTACGCAAAGTACGCTTGTTTCGAGTGTTTAACGCGAATCGACAAACTTGGTCTACACGCTGAAGTTTTGCTATAAATTTATCGCTACTGTATATTGCTGGAAATGTGTAGAGTTTATCATGATATAGAACGGACTCTAACAAGGGATATAAAATGAGAAGTAAGAAAATTAAATTAATATTTACGATAACGAACCGAATTTCTTTTGGGTTACATTTACAATTACTAAAAATCATACTTAGTGTTAAAAAAAAATGCCTAACTAGCAAATTTAAAACATTTTCAACCCCAAAGCTTTACAATTAAAATCCATATTTTGTACACACTGAAAAAAAAAATAAGCTGTAAAAAATAAATGGTGTCTAAGAGATTTCGAGGTCTATGAACCTCACTATAATAAAATTCAAGTAAAAGTTCTATCTCTTTTTGGTTTCTCGCGTAATAAGAGAGGGAAACATCGTGGAGTTGCGATGACCGGTGATTTATACGCCTTTAAATATTGTTTCAGAAAAGTTATGCAAAATGGAAGTATACAGAGAAACTAAAACTAATAACTTTTAACAACCACTTTAGTATTCGCATGATTAAGCACAGATTTTATTTAATTTACTGAATCAGATGTTTCATTAAAATGGTGCCTATTAAAGTCAAAATTATGATAATGTATATAAAGCCCTGTGTCACAAATAATAGCCGTTTTGTTGGAAGACTGTCAAAAAATTTACATCTGGACACTGACATAACACAACATAAGGCAAGAAAGAATAATTATCCAAAAGAATGAATGAAATTGTCATCACAACAATTTTATTGTTACAAAAGTTGGACAGTTCTCAAAAAGTCTGAAACTTTCACTGTGCATTGTAAAGGACGCCCGGAGCAATCAGCGAGGGGAGTTGGACTATGCTTTTGGTGACAATAAATCCTTACCATAATGAGGGATTCCACAGAATACTTTGGTTCTCTTTTGCTTTCTATGTAGACGATAGTCAGGATTCAAACTTTCAGGCTTTTGCAAAGCATTTGATATGGTGTAAAAACTGATTTTGTATAACAAGTGATTGTGTGCATTATGTTTATACCTGGTTTATACATAATGACGATAGTATTACACTTATCACATTGATAAAAGGTTAAATATTTCAAAAAAGCTGTCACTATTAAAAATATATACCTTTATGCATCAAGCATCCCACAAGGACCACACTTTGGGCTCTTATTACTAAATGCTTATAAAAAAGCCAGAATTAAAACTTAAAAAACGGAGTGTCGCCCAACCAGACGGTATTCAAAAAGTCCAAGTTAGTTTCACCGAAGCATTGCGAAGCCCGGTAATCGGACGGCACCAAACAATGCTGCAATGGATTAAAAGTTCCAGCGCAAGTTGTAAGCTGCAGCGTTTGGGTTATGAAAAGCTGACATAGTGGAGTTAGGTGAACTCTTCATTGTACGGAACGAGTAGGTCTATAAAGCTTAACAAATATCAACATCATTGTGCAATAAGTACGCTTGCATGGTGAAGTTTTGCAGTAGAAGTCGTGCAAAGTGTATTTAATTATGTGCTGTTATTAGGAGAATGAAACTCAACTCTGTAGGATGATGGATAGTGGCTGTTCATTTTTGTACAGTTATTAATATAAGTAGCATCTTTTGGCATTTTGTTCATGTAACACTAGACTTCAGCCTGCCATTTGATACGTTTGAAAAATAACCAATCGCTCTTTTCTTTTACTCGACACTTTATAAGTCGAAACTGTCTCTGATCAAAACTTTGAAATCCTTACAATGTTCAAATGGATTCTTACTGAGTTAGATAAAACTTTGTTTTGTCATAATTGAACCGAAGTTTTGCATGATTTTAAGCAATATCTATATCTAAATCCTTTTCAATAAATGAAAATTAAAAGACTGCATTGATAAATAAAACAGCAACAGATTGCATAAAGCAGATGAAATACAAACTCGTGAAATTCCATGCGATCATAATCTTTGATTAATTCTGCATCAAGCTTGTTTTTATTAACGCTGAAGTAATAATAAGTTCCTTCCAGGCATTCAGGCACTAAACTCACAGCATACTAATCAAAAGTACTAGTGCGTACTACCTGAACCAACCCTCACAGTGGAACTATTCCAAAGAGCCGCATAATTAAAAAAAATATGAATAATCAAACCATCTATTTTACAGAATACGATACGACCTTACGATACCTTTATTAAAAATACACATGCAATTTTATATTTATTAAAAATCTATGTTATAAGGAGAGATATATGAGGATATTGTGTTTTACTGAAACTAACTGTAATAGTTCGTCAGTCTACCAAATACGCGTGTCGGATACGATTCAAAAGTTATGCTTCAACAAAGCTGTGGGCAACAAACACGTGTCGATTTGTACATTCGAGTAGACACTTAGCGCTAGCAATCAATTAAACTCACCTTTTTTTGGTTCCAATTACCCAAAATCGAATCATTCAATTTTGTATCATCCCAATCTCTGACGCCTTTTAATTTAACCCTGAAGTTAGACAATAGGCGAAAATCGTTGAGTGTCAATACCTTCGACTGTACAGTGAGACTTTTTAATTAAGAAAATCGGCAGTCCATTGTGACTGAGGGGGGGTCCGACAGTGATTTCTTTGACTGCTTTGTTAGTACTTTGTAGGATTGACGGGTCTTTGTTTTAACAAGTAGATGCATTACGGGATGAGGCCGTTCGGATTGAAATCGCGGAATGAAAGTCTCTTTGTTGAGTTGTTTTAGGTGTTTACTGTTTTCGTGTCTTTTGTCGTTGAGATGTTAATTACTATATTGGAATATTTTGGTTTAAGAAGGAAAGAGACAGAATCATAATGAAATCTGTACGTTAGAATAAGTAGTTTTGCTTGTCGTCAACGTAATGGCAGAGCAACTGTGGTTTCGCGGCGGAGATGTGTGCCGTAAGGATTAAAGAAGTGGACGATAAGGATGCTCATAGTTTGAAAGATTTAATTTTAATCATCACATAATTTCATAATTCCCCTTTGAATATCGGGTAAAACGTGATAGTTCCTCATTAAGAAACAAAGCGTGAGTCGCAGCCGATCGGTGAAATTGGAAAATTCCCCAAGTGTCCGGGCCCATTGATCGCGAGGCGACAATGGGAAGCGCACTAATCTTTTCATTAAAAAGCGATTATTCGCTGCACGGCCCGCTGCACTAATACGAATAAACGGCCGCATTTGCGCACCTTATGCCAATACCCATAAGGGTCATATCACTGCGAGCTAAGCAAATAGGACGGAGCCCTCGACAATATGGCACGTAGCAGACGCGATGACATTTCAATTTGAATTCTTGTAGCGAGATGTTATTAAAAAAAGTTTTTTGTTAAAGTTTTCGCTTGAACAGATGCCCCGTGGTTGAAGCGATTAGAATATGAACATTTTCATTTGTTTTGTGCAATTTGTGATTTACTTCAACTAGTACTTCCAAACTTAATTATTCCTTCATAATTCGAAGGTGCGTCTTAGGTTTAGTATTCTTATAAGCGGCGATGGGCTTGCAACCTGTCACGTACGGAATACTAACCACTATGCAAAATATGGGCATGTGTTACCACTACCCCCTGACTACCCCCTTTAGATATCCTCAAAGATCTAAGTAACTAGAGATCTGAGGACATATCTACCGAGCCTGGGGATTACAGTCGTGATCAAGTATAATTATTGTATGTATATCATTTGTCAACTTCTTACTAATTATTTTAAGGCGGGCATTACACTTTTACGCAAAAAGTACTAAATGGATTTTGATGAATTTCAGCACAGAGATAGTTTGAAGTCTGAAATAGCCCATAGGCTGCTATTCATTTTTGTTTTTCAAGGTACAACGTTGGTGAAACCGTGGGCGGAAGCTAGTTAGTTATCATTACTGATATAAAACGCTCCATATTTCGTATCTCAGTTTATTTACTTTCAATTACAACTCCTTGAATTATAAATACGCGGCAACAATAATGTTTTGGGGGATCCTAAACTAACAAATTATTGATGCTTCATACATATTTATTAAACCTTGTAGCCATTTCATAAGAAATTTACCTTCGAAGGAATTATAGATAGCAATGTACCTAACCTACTTCACTTGTGTATTCTTGTTTATTTATTGACTGAAGCTTTTGTTGTCGTTATTATTCATGGTATGTATGCATAAACAAATGTAAGTGACTACATTCGCTATACTCGTATATTGATTACCACAAAACATATTGGTTATCTAGACACGCGGCAGCGTGTCCAGCCAAGTTCAAGCGAGCGCGCGCCGTGTGTAATATTACAGGAACCATTTGGGTCATTTTTCATTATCATTACACTATACATATTGACACACAGCGATGTATTTTGAAACTAAGATCATTATAACATCAATACTCATAATCATGTAACTACAAAATTCCAAGAATGTTACAGCTTTGCCCGCGTGGTACCTTAAAAACAAAACGAATCAACCCACGAGATTTTTTCGGAATAAAAAGTAGCATATTATGCTATTTGAGAGTATAATTTATCACTGTGCTAAATTTCATACAGATCCGTTCAGCCGCTTCAGCGTAAAAGAGAAACAAACATCCATTCATCCTCCCAAACTTTAACGTCCACAATATTAAGTAGGAAATCAAAACCAGCATAACGAGACCCCAGCCAAATCTTGAGCTAAGTATTATTCTAGCTATAACAGAATTTACTTGAATAATAAAAGAACATAAAAACAGTAAAGGAAAAGAAATGCTGAAACTAATGGGAACTTAATCCACTAAGTGCCGGCACACATCTCATTAACAAAGGAGCCATTTAGCACTAAAAGAAACCCACGTGGTAGTCCCATCACAATATAAATCAAAAATACCACCAACATATCAGAAACCTCCCTTCAATACAAGCTCTTGAGAAAGTTCACCAAAGAAGGATCTTCTAATACTGGCTAACACCTCCCAGTTATTACAGTATGAGGACACTCATGTTCATCTTTTGTTAGTATCTTTAGAGTGGGAGCTAGCGGCGATTTTATCGCAATATATTGTCGAGTGTCGCTATCGACTTGTCAATCAGTACGAGAGCTTTCAATTGTAGCAATTGTGTCAGAAATGTTCGGTTGCGATGTAATTTGCGACGTATTTTCGATTTCAGTACAAGGTTTAATAATACTCACGTTGATTGCGCGTGTATCGATTTAAACTTCAAATATCCTGTATATAAGAGCACTGGTGGTGTAGTGGTAACCCTTGCCTCACGATCCGAAGGTTGTAGGTTCAAATCTGATCGAAATATTTATGTGCCCAATGCCAGTGGTCTTAATGAAATCGGCATAACCTAGAATCATAACTCGAAAGTGTGTGTTATAGGTTAGTACTCTTATAAATGGCGATGGGCTTGCAACCTGTCACGTGCGGAATACTAATTACTGTTAGTTAAATTACAAAATGGGTCACATTTGTCCTTAGATTATCCTCAAGTAACTAGAGATCTGAAGAAATATCTACCGAGCCTGGGGATTATACTCGTGATAATTTTTATTTGTTTGTTTTTAGTCTTTGAGAGCGCTGGTGGTGTAGTAGAGCGCTGGTGGTGTAGTAGAGCGCTGGTGGTGTAGTGGTAGCACCCCTGCCTCACGATCCGAAGGTCGTGGGTTCAAACCTGGTCGTGCACCAATGAGTTTTTCCATTCGAAAAATTTATGTGCGCAATAATGCCAGTGCTCTTAAACGGTGAAGGAAAACATCGTGAGGAAACCGGCAAACCCTAGAACCAAAAATTCGAAGGTATGTGTCATAGGTTAGTATTCTTATAAGCGGCGATGGGCTTGCAACCTGTCACGTACGTAATACTAACTACTGTGCAAAATGTGGGCATGTACCAAATGTCATGTTTGGACTTACCTCTGACTACCCCCTTTAGATATCCTCAAAGATCTAAGTAACTAAAAGATCTGAGATCTGAGGAGATATCTATCGAGCCTGGGGATTACAGTCGTGATTATATTTTTTTTTTTTTTTTTTTTAGTCTGTATTTTTCTATTGATTACCTACACATCCACATATCGACAAATTTTTAGTCAACGTTGACGTTACGAATGACTTTATACAACGAAAAATAATATTGTGCAAATTATGCCCAATTTTTTCACACCATCGATTCAACTAATAACTAAACGGGGAAGCCCTTTCATGTTCCCCCAACTTTAGACTTTAATAGCAGTTGTCTAATGGTACAATTATGGTATTCTAGCTCTCAGACTATTACGGTCGTGTGTGGCCAATTATTTGACAATTTGTGACGACAATATCGTCTGGCTGTTGTCTCAGTGCTCGAGGGTAGATACTGATAGATATTTTACCACTACCAAGAATAATAGCATAGTATATTTCCTACTAGCTTTCGCCCACGGCTTTGCCCGCGTAGTATCTTGAAAAACTAAAATAAATCTATCCCACGGGAACCGTAAATTTTCCGGGATAAAAAGTAGCCCATGTACTATTCCAGACTATAATCCATATCTGGGCTAAATTACATCCAGATCAGTTCAGTTCAGCCGTTTCAGCGTGAAAGAGTAAAAAACGTAGATCCAGACATCCTGACATCGATGTATCCACACATTCTTACAAACTTTCGCGTTTATAGTATTATAGCTGTCCCGCCCGCGACTTCGTTCACTTAAAGTAGGTATCTAACTAAACTGAGTTTCAAACAAATCAATCACACTAATACAATTTTACCTTTTTTCATACAAACATTGACATTTGACCCCCTTTTTTAGAGTTATATTGAAAAATCCTAGAACACGAAATTAAGTTTCAGACCATACGCACCACCCGTTGAAAAGTTCCCATACAAACATTGACCCCCCCCATTTGACCCCCTTTTTAAAAGTTATATTGAAAAATCCTAAAACACGAAATTAAGTTTCAGACCATACGCACCACCCGTTGAAAAGTTCCCATACAAACATTGACCCCACATTTGACCCCTTTTTGAAAGGTTTTATTGGTAAAATCCTGAAACACGAAACAAAGTTTCAGACCAATCGCACCAGGTTAAAAAGATCCCATACAAACATTGACCCCACATTTGACCCCTTTTTCAAGGTTATATTGAAAAATCCTGACACACGTGTCCATTCATTTTGCATTTACAGTGCACAAACAAAGTTTCATGAAAATCGCTCCACGCGTTAAAAAGTTTCATACTAACGTTTTCACCCTTTTTCACCCCCTTAGAGGTGGAATTTCCAAAAATCCCGCCTTAGTGGGTGGTTTTGTTATAAAAGAAAACCACCTTCCAAATTTCAGCTTTCTAGCTTCAGCGGTTTCGGCTGGGCGATGATGAGTCAGTCAGTCAGTCAGTCAGTCAGTCAGTCAGTCAGTCAGGTTAAGCTCTTATATAGATATAGATAGATTAGGATTATTGATCTTTCGAACGAGTCTCCGAGATTTCTCAGTCAATTTCTAGCCGGGTTAACATGT
Source organism: Cosmorhoe ocellata (assembly GCA_963675405.1). NCBI lineage: Eukaryota > Metazoa > Arthropoda > Insecta > Lepidoptera > Geometridae > Cosmorhoe > Cosmorhoe ocellata. The sequence goes on from OY776257.1 coordinate 732,594, forward strand.
GCGGTACGATAAAATTTTGTCGACTGTTTTATCTCGCATGTAAGACGATTCAAAATGATCTCTGTGATATCACTGAATAAATCATTATTGAATATTGACTATCGCTCTTTCCCGCGCCAATATGAGACAAATGCACGACAACATTTGGGTTCAAATTGTATTCAAACCCACGACCGGACCGATAGGCGGGGCGGAGCTGCCACCAGACCACTGCTTTCATTGAAATTTATACAGTCGAAAACCTAACAATAACGTAACTAACTCTCTCAATTATTGCAATAGCTGCCAACACTTTAACTACTATAATTGGTTAATCCGCCCAAGTTAACAACTTTGTAGTGTTGTATCGGAAAGTTTTCGATAGGTCCCGCCTCACTGACCTTCTGGGACGAGGGGGAGGGGAAACTGGGGATGTTTAGGTTATTGTCATAGAACATGGGCTCAAAGCGGCTATAAAGGTACCCACGTGGTATCCTACTAATATTATAAATGCGAAAGTTTGTAAGAATGTATAGATGTGTAGATGTAAGGATGAATGGATGTATGTTTGTTACTCTTTCACGCTGAAACGGCTGAATGGATCTGAATGAAATTTGGCACAGTTAAATATTATGGTCTGGAATAGCACATAGGTTACTTTTTATCCCGGAAAAATGTACGGATCCCGAGGAATAGACTTGTCTGTCTGGTTTTTTTTTATGTCTGTTACGCGATTACTCCGCTAACTATTAACGGATTTTGATGAATGTCATTTTTGAAGTCGTTTTCAACCTTTTGTAAAATTTTAATGTACCCGCGTACCATTTGTATATGTAGGCATATTTTAATGTACCCGCGTACCATTTGTATATGTAGGCATATTTTAATGTACCCGCGTACCATTTGTATATGTAGGCATATTTTAATGTACCCGCGTACCATTTGTATATGTAGGCATATTTTAATGTACCCGCGTACCATTTGTATATGTAGGCATATTTTACAGTGTAGAAAAAGAGTCGTAAAACAATTTATAGCAAAACCAGATACTTCCAAAACTCACGGCTCGTCCTACTCATAAAATAATGTTGCCCACAATCTTATAACTTTACCATCTGTTAAATCACCCAAGTTTTTTGAAACTGTGCTTTGCTGAGATACGGTTGCCGTTGTTTGATGGTCGTAATATTGATTTGATGGTCGGCTACCGCTCACTACAGTATTAGTACACGCAGTACACGCTACAGTATTACTGCACTGAATATTCTTAGGTACTTACTAGAAGTTCGTAATAGATTTAGGGAAACAAATCCTTTTTTTTTTATTTCTATCAGAAATATAATGCAAAAAAAATATTCGACATTTCCTCGATGTGTTACGATGACGTCATGACCCCATCTGAGTGTTCTTTTAAAGTTGAAGTTCCAAGAATATTTATATTTACTACCCAAATTAAACTAAATGAACTGTTTAGGACAGTTTCTGCTTTTAATATTAAAATTTCTGGTGTTAATATTTCACTTTCACTTCTAGAATTCATTTGTAGTCAATTTGTGTGAATTAAATTTAAAGTGTCTTTAATATAAAAGTAATAAAAAAACTAATAAGAAATTCCCGCGTATTTTTTTTATTTGGTTAACCAATGCCGCGTCGGCAGAGGCACTTTTTTTATTTCTGGCCAGGACTATCGAAACGAATTGCGTTCAAACTTTTTAATTATAATATGGTGTTCCAAATTCAAAAGTCATTTCGTCACTATTATTAAGTGCACTGGAATGGTCCATTTTGCTTGCATTTATCGAGAAACTAATTCTTTTGAACCAGTGGTGATAGATTCAAAGAATGTCTCATAGAACCTTTTTGTTGCATATATCGCGAGCGTTAGATGCGTCAGCGCAGAATCCATCACAAAGACGACAGGGGTGAACGAGTTTAGCTCACCATTCACCGTTTACTAACCAACAAGACAGTGTAAGTTAGTAATAAGTAACTTCAAGTTAGACCGGTCAGCTATCCAAGCCGAGTATTTGTGAAACTGCAAGCCACACCGCCCTAACTTAGTTAAGTACAATATGCTAATACGCGGAACTTAAGCCAACTCCCTGTCTGGTCGAGTGTGGATTTAACTTTGTTCAAATTGTGCGGGACTTCTTGTGCAGATGAATTGGGTAACAATCGGTTCGACACATGAAATAATAAATAAATAAATAAATAATGCTGGACAATCCACACAGCATCATCTAGCCCCAAAGTAAGCTACTCAAAGCTTGTGTTATGGGTACTAGATAACTGATATATTTAATACATTATATACATAGATAGATATTTTTTATTATACATAGAAAACACCCAGACCAACGGAACAAATTTCTGCAAATCTTACACAAATTTGTTCCGCGGCGGGAATCGAACCCGCAACCTCTTGCGTCGCAGGCGGACTCTCGCCCGCTGCGCCACTGAGGTCGTCAAATGCATAATAGCGTCAAACTAACGTAAACCGAAATTTACTTCAAATTATTTTAAGTGGCCATTAGGTACTTGGCGTATCAGCTAAGTATAGTATAACAAACAAACAAACAATCAAAGCAAACTTAGGGCATGTGCCAAATATTATGTTTGGACGTGCCTCTGACAGTGTTGTCTTTAGATGGATATCTATAAGATCTAAGTAACTTGAGAGCTGAGGAGATGTCTACCGAGCCTGGGGATTACAGTCGTGACTTGATTTTTTTTTTGTAATAAAAAAACTGGCCTATTCCTTTTCATACTCACAGAAAGCTGTCTGAGACAAGTTTTAGATGGAGTAAGCTTGCTTATGTACAATTATCCACCTGTATATATATACCTATGTATTGTTACACCTATGTACAACAATAATATCAACACGTCGGTATGCTACTAGCAGAGGTAACCGCATACCATAGAAACCGCACGTCGCCTACCATTATGCATCACAAACTCAAATATATATCAATTTTTTTTACAAAAAGCTCAAAGCCGACTTCAAGTAGATACACCCTGAAAACTTAGTAAATCATCATCATCATTCTCCAGCTCTTATCCCACGCGTGGGGTCGGCACAACATGTTTTCTTCTTCCACTCCTATCATTCGTCATTTCTGATTCTACTCTTATATTCATCATTATCTTTCACACAATAAATAATTCAATCCAAAATCTCCTTTCTCCTCTTCTACTCCTCCCTCCCTTACCCTCAAGTCAGTCACTCCGCTTTACGCATATGTAAGTACTCAGTTCGTGACTAAAGTTGCAGATTTCGTTCAATGTTGAATTCTTGGTTCACTAATTAATTAGATAATTATCCATATTAAAATACTTCTTTACTTGTTTGCCCTGTATAAGTTACAACTAATCTTATTGTTAAAGTTACCTTTGTAAACAGGCTTCCCGCGATACAGGCTTGCCTCGTGCGGGGGCCGCTAGTAATGTGTACCTATTTTCTGTTATTTGGCAAATAAATGATTTTGTATTTTGTATTTGTAACAGTAAAACCACTTTTTCTTCGGCCTTCCTCTACTTGCGTGCTAGATACACTCATATTCATATATATTTTGGTGACATATTTTTCCCTCCTCATCACGTAAGAAAATAGTAAAATTAGTGTAATTAATAGCTAAATATATTGTGCTTTAAATAAAAATCCTCATTTAAAATTACTTAAAATTGAATAAAACAAATTTTTCGTGAATCAAACTTTGACTTTTTTATACTTTTTTTAAATAAGCAGCAATCACTAGGGGATAAAAGTTATGTCTTACCAACGTTGATGTATACCATCTATACTAATATTATAAAGAGGAAAACTTTGATTGTTTGTTTGTTTGTTTGTTTGAAATGAATAGGCTCCGAAACTACTGAACCGATTTGAAAAATTCTTTCACCAATGTGTAGAATGAACTTTCAGGATGAACATAGGCTATATTTTATGTAGGTACTTCGCGGGCGACGCCGCGTGCAGAAGCTAGTATCTAATAAAAATGATCGAATTACTTTTAAAAATCTTAAAAAAATATATTAACCTAGTATTTTTTGCAAAAATTAAAAAAATCGGCTGAAAGTAGTTAATTATAGCTTACTACACACTAGCCATATTGTTTTTTCTTTGTAATTTTGTATTATTGTCATTATTATGATCCAGTAGGTACATTTAGATCGACTGACGTTACTACAGTAGTAATAGTACCTTACTATGACATCTGTCGAAATTGTTACTCATGGTACCAAATTCTAAGTAAATGAATGAAGCGCAAACTACAGTCGCTGTAGTATGCTGTGACGTAGGATAGTTAACTACGTGACTTTTTAGTACCCAACTATCCGCTAGAGGCGCTGTACAAGTTTTCATACATTTTTTTAACTACAGTCGCTAGCGAGTGTAGATTGTAAAAACTCATGGTAGACCTCCTGTACAAGTTTTCATACAATTTTTAAACTATAGTCGCTAGCGAGTGTAGATTGTGAAAACTCATGGTAGACCTACAGACGAATCCAACGGCACCTCATTTGTCAAAATCTGTCCACCTTTTGTCTACAGCGACAGTCAAAGAAACTCGCATACATACGTACATACACCCAAACACCACAGTTCTTTACAGTCGAGTAAAAATGTGTTGACTTAAAAAACCTCCATTTTTGGTAGATTTAAAATGACTTTGTTCGAAAACAATCATTTTTTGATCGCAACGTAACGAGGGCAGTTTAATTTTGATTGGTCATTCAGGAGCCGGTTCGAATTACTGGAGATAGAAGGGATAAAGTACTGAATACACGGGTTGGATTGTAAAGGGGTGGTGCAGACGAGCGGTTTTCACGCAACGTTTTCAGAGACAAGATTTTGACATATTTCAGCGCACATTCTTTCACCACATGATAAAAAAAGAATTGTCCTTGTTTTTTTTTATAAGTAGTAGGTTCGCATTTGACCTCACTCTGCCCGATGTTAGGCATCAGTGAGTTCTAAAATAGAGCACGTTTACTTAGATGGAACCTATTGACTCTCGATTTTAAAACACCCATATTATATTTTTCTGGAAATACAGACCCTAGCAAAGAGTTCCACATTTAAATCCTTACTAATATTATGAATGGGAAAGTAACCCTGTCTGTGTGTTACGCAATCACGCCTAAACTACTGTACCGATTTTGAAGAAATTTGGTACAAAAATAATTTAGAGCTTGAATTACCTGAAGTCCCGAAAAAATTTACTTTTTCCGTGGGATTGATATGTTTTTGTTTTACAAGGTACCTACAAGCAAAGCTTTGGGCGGAAGCTAGTCATCTATATACATATGTTTAATTCATCAAAAGATGAAAAGTTTACATTCTATGGGTAAGAACAATAAATCCCGTCCGATAACCGCCGGTCTGTCCGCCCCGGCACTTCACACGCCTCGCCCGCGCCTTCCCTCGTTTGTTTTAGTACTCGCAATTAAGCTGGCTGAGTGACAAGGATTGTCGCCTCAACTCGGGGGGACGGAAAAAACCTGGCGAGTACATTTTGCTACCTATGACTTGTTTTGTGATACTGAGATTTTCAGTTTGCGAGAAAATGTCAATAGAGGAATGAAATCACAAGCTCTTTGGTAAATAACTTTGATACGTAGCGTGACCTATAAAAATTGAATTGAAGTAGTGTTATTTCAAGCTTGAAATGTAACGTTTCTGACACAATATAATGGTTTGTAAGAGCTTGTAGTAAGGCCTCTGTAGATGACGTATTTAGTTTATCTTTATCATAGAACACTGGCGGTGTAGTGGTAGCACTCCTGTCTCACGATCCGAAGGTTGTGGGTTCAAACCTGGTCGTGCATCAAAGAGTTTTTGTATTCGAAAAAATTATGTGCGCAATGCCAGTGCTCTAAAACGGTGAAGGAAAACATCGTAAAGAAACCGGCATACCTACTATGAATTTTTTATCAATGTCTCAAAAAGAAGTGTGATACAGTAACATTAAACCAACAAAACTCATTCTCTGTAATCAACTAATCATTCACCGATCATTGAACGTTGAACTCAAACCAAACCAATCTAATTTGAACAACATTCAATGATCGACTCGTTCAATTCGTTCATCTAGAACGCTCGCTGAATAGTTGAATACCTAACCCGTTTCATTTAAGGAATCGAGATCTAGTTTCTAACTGCGAATCAGAATACATAAAATCCATAAATTTTACATGATTATCTACTCTAATACACGCCGCGGAAATAATACATATTTATTGTTAAAAAAATAATGCTTTTGACAGGTTTGAGGCAGACAAGTCATGCATTTAAACCAGTTTATTTAAACACAGTAAAAACGATTGAAGTGTATCTTGTAAAAGATATAACATTAGTCCGTACCAACGTACCGAGCAACAAATGGGTAAATACATAATAATTGATTAGATTCGATAGGACGATAAGCTAAACTAGTTTATGCACGGAACGGTGCGTGAGTGTGACATTTTTTTTTTAAATTTTTATTTACTAGCAACCACATTTTTTTTAATGATTTACTAGCAGCAACAAATACGGATAAAAAGTGGCCTATGTGTTGTTCCAGGTCATAAATTACGGGTATTCCAACTTTCATTCAGCGTGAAAGAGTAAAAGCATTCATACATCCTCACAAACTTTCGTAGGATTTTTATATTTATTTATTTATTTATTAAGGCACACAAAACAAAATACAACCAAATAGAAGCAGAACAAAGAAATCACAAGATTATAAACTAGATTGTATCTCTAAGCATGTGTACACAGCATGATAAATTATGTATTATGGTTTTAGGGATTTTGAGACATCTCCATGAAACATCGTATCTGCACTATTGGCAGTTCAACTTGCAACTTTTGAATTCAATTAAAGCCTCACGGTGTCACGTGACCCGCAAATGAAGTTAATGCAAGTTTTATCTACGTTCGACGGAAATATATTAGAAATGAGAACCTCCATTCGTCTATCCAGAACTGGAAACTGATTTTATACTTCACCACCAAACTTATATTAAAAATGTGTAAGTAACTATGTCTACGACCTTTGGATCGTGAGGCAAGGGGACTACCACTACACCACTAGTGCTCTCAACATAGAGTTATTCCCATCTGTTGTCTGACAGTTGGGAATAAAAAAGTTCGATCTGTCTCCCTTTTTGCAAAGGGGGGACCGATAAAACTTTTATGAAAGGATAAACGTTTAACCAGTACGTGTACGTAACTATAAAAAAACATTAGCTGATAAGATAAAACAGCGTATAACCAAGTGTTGTTGAAAAATAATCTTTAATTAATTGAAGTAGTTCTATCTGTTCCTCCGTCACATCAGGGGCACAGACAGAACTATTTATTCCCATCTGTCCTTTTAAAAAACATCAATCTCCCATAGCTAGAGTGCAAGAAAAGTTTATTAATCAAAACGGTGGTAACTGTTCTCCCGTCACTAACAGGGGTACAAACCGAACAATTTATTCCCAATCGTCTTTTTAAAAACACATCAATCTCCCATAGCTAAAGTGCAAGAAAAGTTTATTAATCAAAAAAATTCTGTCTGTTCCCCCGTCACTAACAGGGGTACAAACCGAACTATTAATTCCCAATTGTTTAAGAAAAAATCGGTTGTCTGTAAAGTCGGTTTACTGACGATAGTTGAACGTGACAAACGTCATAAGAATGGAACGCCTCAGAGCGAGGTAACGCCGCATGACGTCATGTTTTTTCGTGCGTGCAGCCAGCTCCATCGAATTATAAGACGTTGTCACGTCAAAAAAAAGTCTCTCATAACTAGAGTGCAATAAGAAAATTTCGTTAAATCGTGCATCCAACACTATAGCTCATCAGCTAAACCGCGCCACGTGTGCAGGGTGGAAATGAAAGTAACATTCGCCGGCCGCCATATTGTCGACGTCATTATTTACGAATCGGGGGACGGTGTGTAATTAGCTTTAGAATTAATCTCTTTCAATATTTTTCTTGGGCCTTAATTGTGGGGTTGTATACGAGTGTAATTTGATGTCCTTAGTCTGGTGAGATATTATTAGTCGTTATTACGTTTTTTGGTTCCATTTTATTCAATAAATTATTTTTTATTGATTGACCAAATGAGACATGGGGAATCATAGTTCAAACCAAGTAGTATTTAATACAAACATTGAAAACCTTTATACAGTCAAAATATAACGTTTTTGACATGTTGTATAGCCTAGGTCGTGTGACCTAGTTAGACGAATCAAATAACAACTCGTTTGTCATCCAAAGAAACATACAGTATTTTCACAGTCGGGTAAAATTAACAATTCATAGTGAAACACGAATCAAATGAACATCAAAACGCTTATACTGGTAATAAAGACCACTGTGAAAGAGTCAGTGATTAAAATAAAAATATAATTCATACAAAAAGCCAGTATCAAATTCAATAAAATTCAATCACAGCATTAAATATAAATACTTTGACGTTTCCGCTATGAAAATTGTAATTTTTGCGAACAAAATAACCACCCTGCCGTGAGTAGGGTAAAGGCGAGTTGAGGTCACTGCGTATTGTCGCCATTCATTTCAAGCCGTGCTTTTGTCAACTGTGGGCCGTATTGTCCATTGTTGAAATCCAAGCTTATCTCTGCATTTTTTACAAACTTTACTCCGATGCAATAAGAGCGGTTTTTCTTTAAATCGACGTTTTTACATCATTTGAAAAGCAAAAATGAAGCGTTTTGACCGTTTGACGCATATGGCTCGTATAGGATTCTTGTATTGTTTGGTGGTATATTAATTTTCTGTTGATGTGGGTTTGACTTACGGTCTGTGTGTCACAGATCTTTGTCCATTCATTATGCGCCGCGATTGTGAAATATCAAACCTTTATTCAAAATAATATTATCCCAAATTTTCCTCCCTTATAAATCATTTGTATAAAATAATAGTATTAAGTTGTAAAAAGTAAAAAAAATTATTTATATTACTATCTATTTTGCTTTGTCCCCTTTCGTCTTGTGTTGTTTTGTCATCTTGTGTTGTTGAACTTAAATCAATCATTTTGTTTATGTAATATTCTTTTTACACGCTTTTTATTAGCTTCACCTGTATGTTTGTATGTTTGTTTGTAACCGACTTCTTTGGGCGCGATTTTGACCCACTTTAAACGGCCAGATTTCGTTCAAACTTTGTAGATTTATCGAGGACCGATGACAATACACTATTTTGATAAAAAAAATCCATTTTATCAATTTGAAAAAAATTTTTTTGATCGTAACGCACTCTCTGATGCTTCGCATCATGAGTCGTGCAATAGTTTAAAATAAAAAAAAAACACGCTATTATAAATAAACCAAACTAAAAAATATAAAATAAATAATAGTTTAAAAAAACTAAAAAACACGCTTTTTATAGAAACCGAACTAAAAAATAGAAAATAAATTTAAAAAAAAGCGTGGGGTGCTTTTTAAGATATTATCGAAATGATAATCACTCTACTCATATCTGTCAATAAAATATTTATAACTATTGACACCATGCACCCCACACTTTTTTTAAAATATTTTTTTTTAAATTTATTTTATATTTTTTAGTTCGGTTTCTATAAAAAGCGTGTTTTTTAGTTTTTTTAAACTATTATTTATTTCTTTTAATTCTGCTTTCGTTGCACCGGCCATATTATTATTTTGGAACTTTACGACATTCCTTACTGACACTGGCAGAATCGTGGAAAGAAGCAAGCGAAGCCATAAAAAAAAATTATAAACGGAACACAGATTTTGGGATACTGTTACGATAAGTTTTATTATGAAAATTCAGGTTACACAACTAAATTTAGAAGCTACACTTGCGTGTTACATGATCCGTAAAGCGATACACATTTTTGCCGGTCGTATAATTTCGGGTGAGTATCCGAAATGCGGCAATGTACTATTATTGAGGTAATATATTCAAATTGCCGTTATTATGTTAGCCGACATTATAATTTGACTGGTTTATAAATACATTTTGATTATGGTATAGTTTAATGGGCTTTATTGTAAAAATACTGAGTTTTATGCCGCATATAACTAGAAAAAACCTTAGTTTATTATATTTTATTTTAGTAAACGGAATACTAACTATTGAGCAAAATGTGGGCATGTCCCAAATGTCATGTTCGGACGTGCCTCTGACTACCCTCGTCAGATATCTTCAAAGATCTAAGTCACTAGAAGTCATCATGTTTTTTTTTCAAAGCTATTGGCTATGACTTGTTCTACTCGTACGATGCGATACAGTGATTCGTTTCTCAATGCATTTTATATCTTACTAGTTTCCGCCCACGGCTTTTCCCGCAAGGTACTTACACAAAATATAGCCTATATTTACACTTTTATTTTATTGTTTGAAAGTCAACTCTAGACATTGGTGAAAGAGTTTTTGAAATCGGATGGGTAGTTTCAAAGTTTACCTCCTACACACAAACATTCAAACTTTACCTCTACACATATAATATTAGTGTAGATATAAATGTCATCGATATTATGTCATTATGTCATCGATTTAAATAACTGGACGACTCTTCTTTCATTAAATAATTGGAGGAAATCCCGAGAATTTTGAACAAAACAGCCATCTTTTGTTTAAAATTGACTTGACAACTTGACTATGACTCTGTGACGTTGACAATACTTATATATAAATACACTTGACACTGGCAAAATTGTTCTCTAAGAGACAGATGCCATAATTGAAGAAGAAGAAGAAGAAGAAGACTTTCCCGACTTAAATAGACTTAGTACTTAGATTTTCTGCGGTGTATTTGCCTGACAACTACGTCGCTCTGGTTTTTATATGTTTTCTCGTGTTATTTTGAGTTTTATGGCGTAATTTTGGTGGTTATTTTGCCAATAAAGCCCGGGTTCTTGACGCGAGTGTAAAGTATGTGAATTAGAGTGAATAGTTCTCTTCAAATTCCATCGGAGGAAATCCCGAAAATTTTCAACAAAACAGCCATCTTTTGTTTAAAATTGACTTGACTACTTGACTATGACTCTGTGACGTTGACAATACTTATAAATAAATACACTTGACACTGGCAAAATTGTTCTCTAAGAGACAGATGCCATAATTGAAGAAGAAGAAGAAGAAGAAGACTTAGTACTTTCCCGGATGAGCTTGAAAGACAAGCTTGTTATTGACAAAAACTAACGTTAGATGGCGTTAATTTTCTCAAACTTTTGCAAAATTTTTCGAGTCACAAGTAAAAGAGGTCCTAAAATTATTTAAAAAACGCTTATTAAAGCAACGACACCATAATAATAAATATTTTAGGACATTTCACATAACGCCATCTAGCCCCAAACTAAGCAAAGTTTGTACTATGGGAACCAGAACTTTTTTTTGTAAATACATACATATAACACCCAGATACAGAACAAATATCTGTGTTCACCACACAAATGTTAGTCCTGGGTGGGGATCGAACCCACAACCTACAGCGCAGAAGGAAGAGCTACTACCAACAGAGCTGTGAGGCCAGTCAAAACAAATACTGCCATTAAAATTATCGGAAAGGATGTAGAACCGTCATCCTGCAGTCTGGTTTCATATAAATGTAAATGCTACACTATAGGGGTGTGATTACCCCAAGATTACCCCCATAGGGGTAGGAAGGAGGGGTCTCTCCTACCCCTTAGAATCACAATGCTGTTTGATTTCCACACGATGCCTGTGGTTTTTCATCGTTTTTTTGTTGGTGGTGAAAATTGCATTTCCTGTCTTTGTCACACGGGATTTTCGTCTCATTTTTGGAATTGTTTAGTTAGACGATTCTTTTGGGAAAGGGGTGAAGAGGTGCTAATGGTAAAAGATCACTGTCTTTATTTAAATAAATTTGGGGTGCTATAAAAAACAGTACGATACAAGTTGTAAGCCTATCGTCGCTATATAGTGACCTGGGTAAATATTTATTTATTTTTTGAGAAATACGCTAAGTATTTCCAACCAAGTAACCACTCATTTGAACAGAGGATTACTAATTCCTTGCCAGGGATTGGAGGTCTACTAAAAATGGTCCCAACTATAACAATAATGGAATAAAGAAGATTTTTAGGCTGATATACTTTTCTATAAAAAATCTTGGGCATGATAATATTTATTTGAACTGCTCAATAATATAGTATTCAATTCTTCATCTGATTCTCAAGAAATGGCGCTGTATAAAATGTTTAATTTAGTCGCTGTCAATATCAAAGTCTACTGATATTAAGCTCGTTTTTATAAGACAATCTTGCAACACTATTTCCATACCTAGTTGTATACGCATGTGTATATGAGTAACATTATTTGTAGACCCCACACGGTCCATAATGTCATTACTACCCCTAAACAGGGGACAGTAAATTATTCTCATCTGCGCCCCCTGGCGGCGAGCTGTCGAAGTAATCGCGCGCCTGATTGAAAATTACTACTTTTTAATACTTTTGCGACAACACGACAATAGAGTTGATGATACTATAGTGGATCTAATGGTGATTAGAGATTGAAAGCAGTGGTGTGGAATGTGTGATAAGTTTCTATTGTCATTGAAATAGCACGTAACAACTATAATGTATTTTGAACCTTACACACAAAAACCTAGAGTTGTGTCTTGGGTTTTGGTTTGGAACCTCATTTTTGAGAATGATAATACCGCTAGGGATTATAACTTAGCTAGATCTAAAATTCTAAACACACGGCAAGTGTGGGAAAGAAATGGGCGAGGCAAAGTGCAAGGTGTATATTTACATGAACCTTGGAGCTTCTTTAGACACCTTCATACATAACTCAAAAACTAGAAAGCCTTGCAATTTTGCTTGTAGATTGCATTTTTTTGGTTCTAGGATTAAAAGATTAAAATAATGGTGATGATTATTAAAACTTATATCTATACTAATATTATAAAGCTGAAGAGTTTGTTTGTTTGAACGCGCTAATTTCAGAAACTACTACTTCTGTAATGAATAAATAAGTCACATACTTACATAGTTTTTGATCGTATACTAAGCGAAAAAAAGCAGCTATTTCATACATGTTAGCCAAGTAGGTATTGAACTTTTGCATGGAACAGCTGTTTTTTTCGCGCTCACAATGTTGGTTTTTTATAAAAAGTTTATTATATTGATGGGTACTTTAACCCCCTGAAGTTTTCGGAAGTAGTCTGGTAACACCTTGTATATCCATACATCTTATTCTAGCATTTCTTGTCATGAATCACATAATATCTGACAGTTTTAATTTGCATACCCTCTTTCTAATCCTCTAATTGGCATTCCGAGCCTATTGTGTGGTAGATACGGGTAAGTCCGGGTAGGTCTGAATACACCACATTTCAATTTGGACAGACCGCGTCTCGAGCGCGGATTAGAGCCTGTGGCGAGCCTACTCAGCGAAGATGTATGAAAGTATGGAAATTTTCTGTAGTAATCTGTAAGTGGATCTATCATATCTAGTGGAGCTATTAGCACTAGTGGAACTATCATAACTTTTCATCACACTTTCCATTTTATTTTTGACACTACTTTGCTAATCGTGAAAGGAAGTAGTTATTGAAGTTCGAATTTTATTTTTATTTTTTTCTTATTATAGTTTATTTCTTACATTAGTTTTCAAATATTTACCTATAAACACTTGTATTGGATTGATACTTTTTGCTGCTTTGACAAACTATCACAATTACGGTAATATTTTTTCTAACTTGATTTGTTTTTGTATACTTTTTAATTTGCATTGTGTCCTAAATATCGTCTATGTGTATCTATGGATAGAGTATTGTGGAATTAAACCGGTAACAGAATTTATATGTTAACGATTTAAAAAGGATTTGCCTTCTCCATTTTTAGCGGCTCATTGCAAACGTATTCTCTTGATATGTTAATTTCTTCACTGAATAAATAATTCATTGTTAAGTCGTAACATTCAGCGGCATTGTTTATTTACTTATCTTTCTAAATTGTATCTTGTACACCTGTTTTAGGGTATGTTTTGCTGTAATTTTTGATGTGATGTGAAATTTTAATTTGGTGAAAACGACTCTTGTACGAAATTCCATTTTGGTTAATTTGAATGAAACAATTCCGGAGATAATATCGTTTGTTATCGTACTGCTTGAGATATTCAGTCGCTTATTACTTGGGCTATTCGACATAATTAAGTAAGGATAATAAAAAGATATTTGACACATGATATAACACAGAATCCGACGAGCGTGCCTACCCTCTTTAGATATCCTCAAAGATCTAAGTCACTAGAGATCTGAAGAGATATCTACCGCTACTAAGACTGGGGATTACAACATGATCATCATGTAATATATTATTTTACTGGGCAGATGAAGAGATGTAGGAAGATAACGCAGAAAATGAGACTAAATTTTTTTAGCACAACACCGCAATACTATCTATTACCTATTCTCTAACAAAACTATTGATACAAAACACATCATTCTCCCTCTATGTGTACCTGCCGAGCCTAAATCGAACAGCTCATTAGGCGTGGATTAAGCGTATTTTCCACCCAATAGCCCCATGACCCAGTGAGTGAAAACGTGCCAAACGCCTATAGAAGCACGGTGACATATCGCACGCCGTCTACCCGCGACATTGATGGAACGCCGTGGCACGCGCGCGTTCGGCGGCATTCGTCAATCTTCGGGAACCGAGTGATTGCTTCTCAAATGCGTTCGAAATTTGAAATATTTCAAGGTTCAAATGTGGTGAGGTTCAATATGTTTGATTCGAATAAGCAAATAGGTCACGGTTAGATAACTATTTTAGGCGTAAGTACTTACGAATCATTGTTTTTTGTCTTACTCATATTTAAATTAAAAATGTAGCAGGTCTATGAAATATCATAGAAATAGGTAGCAATTATTATTATTGTTTTTTACTGGTCTATTATATTTTCTTTTGTTTTTTCGCTGTATGATGTGTTTAATTTTTCTTTCTCTAATTGTTATCTGTATTCAACTTTCATTTTGATTATTCATTATCTGCAATATTATTTTGAGTGTCAATAAATTTAATGGCTTCTTCTTCTTCCAGCCCTTTTAACACGCTATGTGGGGTCAGTACAACACATTTTCTTCTTTTATTTCCCTCGTCATCTCAGTACTCTCACTTTCTTCACTCTTTCTTACTCATTATCAAGTCAATAAATTGAATAATAAACGTCACTTTTTGTTTATTCAAAAATTCAAAGTAAAACAGAAAATAAATGTAGAATTAATCTCACTAGCGTTGTTCATGTAGAAAATTAAATTGTTTTCATAATTTTCCCCTCTCTCCTCTCCATGACAAACGGTGACCTAAACAATTAGGAATTCAATCATACCTCACGTAGCGTAAATTCAGGAAACCACACCACTCATTAATTCACTCATTCTCTCAGTCAGGCAGTTCCTCCTATTAAAACACATGCGGACCCAACAATCAGTATATTAAAACCACTGTAGCGTGTTTGGCTGGTTGTGATGAGAAATGCACGTTCGGTTTCTCCAGCAAACTTTGAAAATATATAGAAAAAAAGTCGACAGCACAGCGAGTAAACTTTAAACAGAAGAACATGAAACAGTTAAAGAAAATATTATATTCTTTGAGATTTAAATAAAGTACCTAGATTACCGAGTTTTGCTGGTTTTTTTAAACGACGTTTTCTAAAAATAAATTTAGCTAGATCGATTTATCGTCTTCGAAACTCTCTGCATACTAAATTTCATAAAAATCATTTGAGCCGTTTCCGAGATTCAGATTAAAAGTTATTTGATAAATAAATATCGGTGGACAGTTCACACAAAGCCATTTAACCCAAACTAAGGAAAACTTGTACTATTAAAACCAGATAGCTGATAGATTAATTATTATCATTTTCTTTTGTAAATACATACATAACAACCAGACAAAGATTTAGATTATAATTTTTTTACTCCTTTTTACTATTCCTATGGTTGGCGTGATTGGGAACCCTTGCCCAACAGTGGGACGAAAGAGGTTAAATAAAAATGTTAAGTAAATATTTATCACTAGCTTCTGCCCGCAGCTTTGCCCGCGTGAAAAACAAAAACAATCTATCCCGTGGAAACCGTACATTTTATCCCGAAAAAATGTCCAGACCATAATCTATATCTGTGCCAAATTTCATTCAGATCCGTTCAGCCGTTTTAGCGTGAAAGAGTAACAAACATACATCCAGACATACTGACATCCATCCATCCATCCATCCATACATCCATCCATATTAGTAGGACTGGGTGCGTATTCTCGGCGAGCGTTGTAAGACAATTTTTATTCCGATTATGATAAGTATCAAAACTTCTTGATCGAAATCTTCTGACATACTTTTTACCCTACAAAAAAAAAAAAAAAAATCACGACTTTAATCCCCAGGCTCGGTAGATATCTCCTCTCAGATCTTTAGTTACTTAGATCTTTGAGGATTGAGGATATCTAAAGAGGGTAGTCAGAGGCAAGTCCAAACATGACATTTGGTACATGCCCACATTTTTCACAGTAGTTAGTATTCCGTACGTGACAGGTTGCAAGCCCATCGCCGCTTATAAGAATACTAACCTATGACACATACCTTCGAATTTTTGGTTCTAGGGTATGCCGGTTTCCTCACGATGTTTTCCTTCACCGTTTAAGAGCACTGGCATTGCGCACATAAATTTTTCGAATGGAAAAACTCATTGGTGCACGACCAGGTTTGAACCCACGACCTTCGGATCGTGAGGCAGGGGTGCTACCACTACACCACCAGCGCTCTTTACCCTACAATATAAACAAATGAGAAAAACATGCAAACAAAGTCACAGGCGTGTCTAGTATATACAAACAGGCTTACGCACTAGACAACCTCTTCATAAATGTTTCATCTCCCCATCGAGCCTTCGAGACCATTTACGCGACCTTTCCTAACACCACCTTGTTATGAATGCAGTAAGGTGGGTTATGCAATGACAACTAGCACCTGCCTTGGGCAGTATTTCATAGGGTTACCTCGGGGCCGAAGGTACAATACGTTTTGTATTATTAAAGTTAGGTTTTGATCACACCTGGGTACTCTGCTGGGTGACTACTCTGACTAAGTACATACATAAGTACATACAGTAAGTATGTACGCTTTTATATTAAAAAAAAATATGATCACGACTGTAATCCCCGGTAGATATCGCCTCAGATCTCTAGTTACGTAGATCTTTGAGGGTAGTCAGAGACACGTCAAAAAGTAATATTTGGCACATAGCAACATTTTAATATTTCTAAAAAATTTATTTTGTGTATTTTTTGCTGTGAAATATTTAAAAGGTTATTCCTCTAGTCTAGTTCAGTTATTCTTCGTCTCACTGGTACAGAGACATAGCACTCTGAAAAGAGCAATAATCTACGAGTGAAATAGAGGCCAAAGTACAGTCAACGCCAAAGTAGAAATAAGTTTAAAACTAAAAATAATAGTGTTTTAAAATAAGCTTAAAACGCTAAACCGATTTTGATAAAATTTGGTATAAAGATAGACTAGAGTTTGAGAAAGGACATAGGCTACCTATTACCGCGAAAAAATGCTAGAAGGGGTGAAAATAAGAGAAGAAAGTTTGTATCGGAGTCCTTCATTTTCGAACGCGTACGAAATCTAGCTGAGGACAGGGCGCAATGGCGCTCATTAGGGGAGGCCTATGTCCAGCAGTGGACTGCTATAGGCTGATGATGATGATGATGACGAAGTCACGGGCAAAAGCTAGTAAAAAGATAAAGGACAAAAATAATGATGTAAAATCATCATAAGCGTTATATCTCCGATTGTACGCAGAAGCGTATTAATATTTATCAATTCTGTGCTCCACTGAAATACGGCACATTACCAATTTAAAATAAGGCTTTAGTGTGCAGCGAATTGGGAGAGGGCTGGCGGGGAAAGTGGGGAATCCTTTCCATTTCCCCGCTAAAGTGCATATTGAGATGTGGGTGGCAATTCTGTTGTTCTGTTGAATCACTTAAAAAATTCTACTAATATTAAATAAACGAGAGAAATGCAGCTTTAAATTACTTTTGCGCATAGCGTCCAGCGCGCGAGGAATAAGTAAAATTATCATATCTATTTTATTTGTCAACCGATTTCGGTGAAACAAAACCTAAGTTTTAATCCAAACTCATTTCATTACATTAGTGAAAACTACATTCGATTTGGTTCAACCGTTGCGGAGATTAGCGTGCACAAACGCAAAGATAAACGATTTTACTCTATGTTTAGATTATAGGAGAGTGTTAGGTATGAATGTGGATGGATAAAGGTGTAGAGGTAGGCCAAAGAAAAGATGGATGGACTGTGTGAAAGATATGAGTAAGAAAAGAGTGAGTACTGAGGTGACAGATGATAAAGGAAATTGGAAGAAGAAAACGTGTTGTGCCGACCCCACTTAGCGTGGGATAAGGACAGGAGAATGATAATGATCTAGTGAACAAAATAAATAATAATAATAAATAAATAAATAATGCTGGACAATCCACACAGCATCATCTAGCCCCAAAGTAAGCTACTCAAAGCTTGTGTTATGGGTACTAGATAACTGATATATTTCATACATTATAACTTAAAAAATGCCGAAATAAGATCACTTATTTCGGCATTTTTTAAGTTAGTCTACGCAACAACAGAATTAGCATCATTTTACTTTCCTTTTTATTTGTTCTTTTATTTATTAGACACATTATTTACAGTATTGCGCGTTGTACTTTTTCTTTTTGTGTTGCAATGCACAGGTAATAAATTTCCATACGATTTCGCCAAACCTACTTTGTTTATTTATTGTCGGTTATTCCCATGACGGGCCGTGTCGAGCCGTAGTGGGAAGTTCAAAATAAATATTGATATCTGTGATAAGTAAAAATACATAAAATATGGTGTCAGATATAATGTTTGGACGTGCCTCTGACATCCTCTTTTAGATTTATGTAACTAGAAAAAAGTAAGAAAGGTAAAGTGATCATGTTATTTGATATTTTTTTTAGTATTACTTAAATTGATAATGAATCTAATTTTCGAATTGCATTAATTCGACAATAATTTTCAGTAACCATAAATTCTGCAAAAAAAATATATTCTTAAACATTATAAATTATGTAAAAATAACACAGTACATTTTCGATGATAAACTACCAGCTCACCACTTACCATAAAATTGACCATCTGCCACATTACCATAAAAAAGGCATTTCCACATTTGAGACAGTTGGAACACTTCTCCAACTCCTGACATAAAATAGTCTAACAGTAAACATATCATCTGTACCTTATTACAGTCGTAAAGAAACAGGGACAAAGACATTCTTAATAATCCTGAAGACCAATAAAGTTTTAATGCCACTGTCGACTAAAGCGTGGAAAGAAGCTTTAAAAATAAACTTGAGCGAGTTGGGATGACTGGAAAAAAATTGTGGAAGTTTTTTAATTATTCCAAGAAAATAATACGCTCAGTCGTTTAGCCCTCGTTCTATTGGCTGAATCTAAAGGCCCTGCCTAACATTTCCATTGCTGGAACACTTACTCTCTACCAAGCGAACCAAAGCGAATTTAAAGATAAATGGCTTAAGACTATTTTTCGAATTCCTTATTAGTTTTTGAATTAGTTTTCATACATTAATCATGATTATTAGTTCTGTCTTTCACCGATTAAAGCCAGTTTTAATGAAATAGATTAAAATAATATCTTAAACAAAATGCATACATCTGTAAAAAAAAGTTTATCGATATATTTAATGTAGGTAATTATATTTATTATTTTATGTGTAATTTTACTTTAATTTACTTTTTAATTACCTTTATTAGTTATTATGTTAAACTTTAACATATAACATAAGTAATCATTTAATTATAATATAAGTATTTTTATATTGATAGTTACTTCTGTAAAAAAGGCTTATTATTAAAAAAAAACCTTTAAAAATATAATTTTATGCGGCGCTTTAGTGTTCAACGTACTTCAAATTCTTCATCAATTCATGTCCAAGACTTTTTGCGAGTAGGTAGAGCTCACGAAATATCACCGGCCATTTACGAGTTGTGGACAAATGAGCAGACAATTCGCGCCATTCGGGACATGTCCTGTGGACGGGATAAATCATGGGGACCCCAATAAACATGGCAAATATCCCGATTCGATTCAGATATTGGGGTCGTTGTTTAGGCAAATTATCCCCATTTGTGATCGCGGTGACTACGCCTTTGCTAGTTGATGTAATTCACGCCATTAATAGGCGTACTAGGTATTAGCTTAGGACGCCTGAGATTTCATTTGTAATTTGTACCTTATTGTGCGTTTATCAAAAACTTATTTGATGATCTATGTTATTGATATAAGATACAACTTGCAATTGACGCTCTGTAAAATTTACGATAAAAAAAAAGTTCTGGAACATTTTAATATAATCACCAGGCTTAGTATTGAAAGAGGGTAGTCAGAGGCACGTCCAAATTTTTATTTGTATATAGCTAGTATGGGGACCGGAAAGAGTGGCGTAATAAAGAGGAGGCCTATACTCAACAGTGGGTGCAACCGGGCTGAATGAATGAAAAAAAAAAAAAATAGCTAGTATTCCATACTAAACCGGTTGCAAGCCCATTGCCTCTTAGAAGAATACTTACTAATGTTAAAAACCTTTGAATTTTTGGTTCTTGGGTATTGTTTACGATGTTTTCCTTCACCGTTTTTAAAATAATCCAGTGATGCACGACAAGGTTTGAACCAACGACCTTCAGTTTGCAAGATTGATGTAGCACCCCTGTGCTACGATCACAAACACTCTTTTCGGGAAAATACAATTTATTATTGTATTTCCCCGTTTTTTCATGATAAAAACAAGCTGAAAGTTTTCACAGCAAGAAATACAGAGCGAAACTGACTGAAAACACAGGGTCACTCCACAATAGCTGAACAAAAAATAAGCGACGTGGCGCTGGCAGCCACGACCGATCTATCCACGGCAGGTCCTGTAGGTCTACCATGAGTTGTCGCATTTAGATCGGCTGACGTTACTACAGTAGTAATAGTACGTTACTATGACATCTGTCAAATTTGTTACTCATGGTACCAAATTCTAAGCAAATTAATGAGCACAAAATACAGTCGCTGTAGTACGCTGTGACGTAGGATAGTTAGCTACGTGAGGTTTTAGTAGGTACCCAACTATCCGCTAGAGGCGCTGTACCAAGTTTTCATACATTTTTTTTAACTACAGTCGCTAGCGAGTGTAGATTGTGAAAACTCATGGTAGACCCTCTGAGCGATCTATCCACTGACATTCTGTCGACGACATACAAACCTTCAAATACGGTATAACTGTACTTTTTCTTTTTAAGGCGATGTAATTCTATTGCTCTTTTTCAAATGGAAATAAATAATACTTCTGAACAAGTCACGTCTACAATTTTATATTTTACTAGCTTCTGCACGCGGCGTCGCCCGCGAAGTACCTACATAAAATATAGCCTATGTTCATCCTGAAAGTTCATTCTACACATAGGTGAAAGAATTTTTCAAATCGGTTCAGTAGTTTCGGAGCCTATTCATTTCAAACAAACAAACAAACAAACAAACAATCAAAGTTTTCCTCTTTATAATATTAGTATAGATATATATAATACTTCAGGTTGCTGGCTATGCATGACTCTTGATAGACAAATAAGTAACAACCAAAGGTTAGGTTTTTTTATTTTGAAGTACCTAACCCAAAAAATATATGTATTAAACAGGTTTAAAAAAAAACATGATCACGACTGCAATATCGCTCGGCAAACCTGGCTCGGTAGATATCTCCAGACATCTAGTGACTTAGATCTTTGAGGATATTTAAAGAGGGTACGTCAGAGGCACGTCGAACATGACAGGTTGCAAGCCCATCGCCGCTTGATGACCGGATTCAAATTAACTAAATTTAACATTATTTTATTAATCATTGTAGTTTTTGAAGAATAAACTGGCATTTTTCTTGTATTATTCTGAGAATATTTATACCATTAGGTCAAATCAACTCTTAGTTAATCTTTCATAGTAAGGCCACTTCAAACGAGGGCCAAATTGCCTGTCTGTTCGTCCGCGGAGATTGCACTGTGGTTAATAGCTGAAACGGTCGAGATAAAAAATTACGGACGTTTTCGTTGTGAGATTGTTCCTATTACAACGTACGAGATGAGACATTGCAATACAATAATATATCTTTTAACGTTTATTCCTGAGTTGGTGAAGTGGTAGCACCCCTGTCTCACGATTCAAAGATCGTGGGTTCAAACCTAGTTGTGCACCAAGGACTTCTATTTTTCCTTCTTTGTCCCACTGATGGGCAAATGTCACCGCCAAATCACGCCGACCATCTCTATACTTTGAGATTTCCCATCTTATAATGTTTAGCTAGTAATTTTAGCGTAAACCAAAAATTTCGTTCGTATTTTAAAAAATTTCAGCTATATACATGTATAAATATAAAATATTGTTGGACATTGCACACGCCATCTAGCCCCAAACTAAGCAAAGCTTGTACTATGAAAACCAGAGCTGATAGACTAATTATATACTTTTTTTTTGTAAATACATATCTACATAGAATAGATAATACATAACACCCAGACACAGAAGAAACATCTATGTTCATCACACAATTTTTTATCCTAGGTAGGAATCGAACCCACAACCTGCAGCGCAGAAGGCATAGCTACTACCAGCTGAGCTGTGAGGCCAGTTGCAATTACAACCACCTGTTTACTATTACAAGCCTTTACAAACACCAACAGAGATTTGGTGTACAGTTAAAGTACGAGTTGGCAACGGACGACATGAGGCAGCGGCGGACGACGTGTCGCGGCGACACTACTGGTTTCTATGTATTTCTATGAAATTCCCTCCGTAGTTAGCGACACGACGCATTACATAGGAATTTGGAATGTTATATCGATGACTGTTGTCAAGAGTAAAGGAAGGAGAAAACACCCAGTGTGAACAGACACACGCTCACCGTCCGCGTGTTTCTATAATAGTTTTTATAAGTACCCACGTTTGTGATGTTATGCCTACCCAATATTTTTCTGATATAACTTTTAGAATAGTTTTTAGTTCTCGTAAGTGATTTGTAATCTTGAGAGAATTAATAAAGATCTTACCATACATAGAAATACGTAGAAACCGGTGGTGTCGCCGCGACACGTCGTCCGCTGCTGCCTCGTGTCGCCCGCTGCCAACTCGTACCTTTAAACATCTAAAAACTCCGTCTCGTTTCACGTTGGCGCTTTCATTAATTCCTTGCGTCTAGGTGCTCCGGTACCAAGTGTAGCTGGCCTGAAGGAGTCTAAAGTATCAGAGCTGAGTGCGCCGCAACTGGGCTAAGGACTTTCCACCTTGAACACCGAGGGATGGGACGTGGTGGATTTATCGATATTTTGTCATAATTTGTAAATTTCATAATTGGTATAAGCAATAACTGTTTAGAACGTTGCTGGGTATGTGCTGATGATGTTTCGACATTAATAAATTTAATGAAACCGTTGAGAAGCCATATCGGTACATTTGATATTTAAAAAAAATAATTAATGCTAAGTACTTATACGAGTAGAAGAAACGCTACTTGGGCTAAACCAAAAGTTTTTTAAAAAGTTGAATGTTTGTCTGTTTTTCTGTGCGTTTGTGCACGCTAAACTGTAATATAATTTTAGATATCTTTATTTATTTATTTATTTATTTATTTATTTACTAAATCTCTGTAAATTTTGTTAGGTAAGATTTTATTTCAAAAAATTCAAAAATCATTAAAATTCAACTAAGTATAACAGTTTGAAAATGAAATGCAAATAATGAAATTTTTATTAGCTTTTTTTCATCGATATTTACATTACCGTATGAAAAAAGTCCCATCACTATCAAACATCAAAGTAATACGCACAAGCATTTGAGCTGAAGTCAACGTCACCAGATCGCGACTCATTTGTACAAGAACAAGAATTCCTGCGTAGACTTTGTTTATTATATTTCTTACGTAATTAAAAACCTAATGCACTGATGTAGTGGTAGCACCCGTGCCACGATCCAAAGGACGTGGGTTCAAACCTGGCCGTGCACCAACGACTTTTTTTTATCCAAAAAAATGATGCAATGCCAAAAATCCTAGAACCAAAATTTCCAAGGTGTGTGTCATAGGTTAGTATTCTTATTAAGCGGCGATGGGTGTGCAACCTGTCACGTACGGAATACTAACTACTGTGCAAAATTTGTGCATGCGCCAAATGTTCGGACGTGCCTCTAACTACCCTCTTTAGATATCCTCAAAGATCTAAGTCACTAGCGGTCTGAAGAGATATCTACCGAGCCTGGGGATTACAGTCGTGATCTTCTTCTTTTTCTTCCTGCCCTTTTCCCACGCTATATGGGTCAATAGTCAATAGTCAATAGTCAATAATCTTTATTCAGTAATATCACAAGGATCATTTTGAATCGTCTTACATACTAGGTGAGTCTAGGTGCCAATTCCAGTCCTATCCCCAGTACGAGAAGAACTGGCAAGAAACTCGCTGGGCCCTAGCGCTTTTTTTGTATTATGAACCTTGTTAACATTGTTAGGGACACCTAGCAGAGTTGGAGCTGATTCGTCCCAAGCTTTTTTGTCATCTAAGTACTCTGATATTCTATAATAAGCTTTACGAGACAGGTTTTGTTTAATTACATTTTTGAATTTCGCAATCGATAGATCAAGCATGTCGCTTGGGATCTTGTTATAGAAGCGTACACATTGCCCTATAAAGGATTTGCTTACTTTAGTGAGCCTAACCGTGGGAACAGCTAGTTTATTTTTATGTCTGGTATTAACATTATGAAAATCACTATTTTTTTTAAATAAATTAATGTTTTTATGAACATACATCAAGTTTTCATATATATACTGACATGGCATTGTCATAATGTTAATTTCCTTAAACTTATCTCTAAGAGATTCTCTGGGACCCATGTTATAAATTGCACGAACAGCCCTCTTCTGCAACACAAATATGGTGTTAATATCTGCAGCACTCCCCCACAACAAAATACCGTAAGACATAATGCTATGAAAGTAGCTGAAATATACAAGTCTAGCTGTTTCTACGTCGGTGAAATGACGGATCTTTTTAACTGCATATGCTGCAGAGCTAAGTCTCTTCGACAATTTATCTATGTGCGGGCCCCATTGAAGCTTATTATCTAGAGTTATGCCCAAGAACACTGTGGTGTCCACAAGATCTATATTTTCGTTATTTATTTTTATATTGGTATTTATCTGCTTAACATTTGGTAGTACAAAACGAACGCATTTCGTTTTCTTTTCATTTAGTAATAAGTTGTTTACATTAAACCATTTTACAATTTTAGAGATTGCATTATTCACATCGTCAAAATTAGTCGTACGCCGCTTTTGTTTAAATAAAAGTGACGTGTCATCAGCAAACAGTACAATCTCCTGATCATCCCTAACAAGTTTTGGTAGATCGTTTATATATATTAAAAACAAAAATGGCCCTAATATTGATCCTTGTGGTACACCCATTGTTACCACTGACCCCGGAGAACGTTTCCCATTTACTTCAACTCGCTGTAGTCTGTCAGTGAGGTAAGATGTTAAAAGATTAAGTGCAGCCCCCCTAACACCATAGTGCTGGAGTTTCATGATTAATGTTTCATGGTGCACACAATCAAATGCTTTAGATAGATCACAAAAAATACCTAAGGCATCGTGAGATTCCTCCCAGGTATCGAAAATATGTGATACCAACTCAACACCGGCATCAGTGGTTGAGCGGCCTTTTGTAAATCCGAATTGTTTTTTATCAAGTAAATTATTAATGTTAAAATGTCTTTGTAATTGATTAAGAATAAGTTTTTCAAATATTTTACTAAATGTAGGTAACACTGATATTGGTCGAAAATTACAAGGATCTGAATGACTACCAGATTTGAACAAAGGTGTAATCTTGCTATGTTTCATTAAATTAGGAAAGACACCACTGTCAATACATTTGTTAAATATAAAAGCTAGGTCAGGTGCAATAATTTCAATCAATGGTTTTACAACGCTAACAGAAACGCCCCAGAGGTCAGTGGTCTTTTTAACATTAATCAGTTTAAATGCCTTAATGATGTCGTTATTGTTCACATAATCAAAATGGAATGTTACATCACATTCCGCTAAACTATCTTTTAATATAGATTGCGCGATTACAGGTGAAGAGTTTAAAGATTTTGTAGTAGAGACTGGAATGTCAGTAAAGAATGTTTCAAATGCCTTTGCTACATCATTATCTTGGTTGATTGTAGTATTGTTAATGTTTAAATTGAATACAGTACTATGAGTTTTGACTTTTCCAGTCTCACTATTAATAATTTTCCAAGTAGTTTTGATTTTATCCTTACTGGTTTTAATTTTAGAACTTATATGCTGAGACTTTGCAATTCGACAAACATTCTTAAAAATTTTTGAGTAATTTTTAACTTTAGTTTTAAACTCTTCACTAAAATTATACTGTTTTTCACTGTATAGTTCATACAAAGTGCGCCTGCTTTTATGAATACCTGCTGGTTGCCCACTCACAAAATTTAGAACTGCTAGAGACCACAACCGTTTTGGATTTAAAAATTGCATTGAACTTTTGATTAAACTCATTGAAAAAAGTATTATATAAATCATTTGGATTGTCATCATTATATAATAAGCGAGGTAAGGTGGTAGCTAGGTTCAATTTCATTTTTTCCAAACGATTAGTGGTTACAGGTGTATAAGTTATTTTTTTTTGAGTATTTATTTTTACTATTGTTTCTATTGTCACTAGTTGACCAAGATGGTCTGATTGAATATTGCTAATTAATTTTTTCATTATTTCTTTTATATTAGTAAAAATATTATCTATGCAATTGGCTGAAGTAGCCGTTATTCTAGTTGGCTCCATAAATAATGGTTCAAGATTAAATGATTTAAACAAACTAATTATTCTGGTACTTAAAGAGTTTTTCTCTAGTAAGTTTACATTGAAGTCACCGCATACTATGATTTGTTTATTTGATTTTGATATAATATTGTTCAAAATTTCCTCCATATTTCTTTCAAAAATATCAAATGAAGCGGTTGGTGGGCTGTAAGTGCTTATAACAATGAACTGCTCCAACTCCACACAGGCTATTTCAATGTGTCTTTCTACAGAGTGGGCTACAATGTCTTTGCGTTCTTTGAACTTAATTTGTCTATTTATTAGAATTAATGATCCGCCTCTTATAGAATTTACTCTGCAGAAAGAACTACCAACTTGGTGATTCTGGAAATTAAACATGAGCTCATGGCTTCTTAGCCAATGTTCTGTTAGGCAGACTATGTCAATGTTGTTTGAGTTCATGTATAAGTCTAACTCTAATTCTTTTTTGCTAAGTCCTTGAATATTTTGATGCACCAAGTTAGTAAACTTAAACTTATTTTTACATGACATATTGTTAAATTGACTTTTTTTTGAATATTTGGTGCTAGAGATTTCCTCTATTGTCTCTGCATTTAATTTAAATGACTTGGAGTAATGTCCAGAGTCATGTCAATAATATGCTCAATAGAAGCATTATTAGTAGCCAAATTTTTGGCTGTTATACTAAAATAGTAAGATAGCGACACAGCTACCTGTCGTTTGTAATAATTGGGAAGGTAGTATTTACCTTTTGTCTGATAATAATTTTTATCAATAATACTATTGATGTCTATTAAATGGAAATTATTATTGCATGACATTGTATGCAAAGTCTGATTTAACTTATATCTAAGATCATTTTCTGCTTGTGGCAAGCTGTTGCTGTAGGGGAATGTAAACATTACAATTCTATTTACTTGTAAAGTTAAAAGCGTTTCAACATATTTAATTAGATCA
The DNA here is from genome assembly GCA_963675405.1 of Cosmorhoe ocellata. Lineage (NCBI taxonomy): Eukaryota > Metazoa > Arthropoda > Insecta > Lepidoptera > Geometridae > Cosmorhoe > Cosmorhoe ocellata. The sequence continues at coordinate 760,477 of OY776257.1, forward strand.
AATTTGTTAACATTACCCCTATTTCCAAGCCATATCACTAAATTAGAGCACTGGTCAAAGTTATATTTACTTATATTTTGCATGATTTCATGCAGGTCGGAGTAAGGTAAGCAATTATTTATTATTGGCTGTCCCATTCTAGTATTTAATAACTGGCCCATGGTTTTTCCAATTTCATCGCAGAACATTATAGTTTTATTTTTAATTTTATTTTTGTTCAGCTCGGCACACAGCTGAGAAGTTGATGAGGCAGCACTCACTGGCCCCGGACTCACAGGAGGCTGACAGTGGCATGAGTGGTTAGCCACAAGGGAGTCAAAACGCTGTTGATTGCTATTTGACAGCCTGAGTAGTTCATCCATGGCCAATGAGTACTCCCGTATCACTTCCTGGGACTTTTCATATCGGTTTGAGATTGATTTTAATGATTCTTCTACACTGGCAAGTTCACATTGAAGTTGCTGTATTTCAGAATCATGTCCTAATTTTGAATTTTCCAACTGTAATGTACACATTTTTAGTTTATCTATTAAATCAATTTTTTCTCTCTTAGTCCTAATATGAGATACAATATGTTTTTGTTTTTTTAATTGTCTTTTTGTTTTACTAATAAATTTATTAATCTTTACATATTTTTTAAGTTTATTTTTACTAAACTTATTTCTGGTGCATGCTGCAACTCTCACCGAGTCATCATTTGTCAAATCTATCGTTACAGTGGGGGTATCACAGCATGCATCAGGGCCATTTTCCCTACCAGCTGACACTAACTCGTCGAATAAACTTTGGGTTTTTTGTGCGACAGAGCATTGAGCGGCCTCTTGTAGCTCTGTGATTTGATGGTGGGCATCACAGAGTTCCTTCTCCAGGGTGGATGTTCTCTTCAGGGCCTGTTCATACTCTGAGCCGCACTGGTCGAACCCATCAATGATGCACTGTAACCTATCTCGTTCTCCTACAGTATCTGTATATTGTGAGTGTAATGCAGACAACTCACTTTTTAACCTATCATTATTATTGAGTGCATCTAATAATATATTCTCATTTTCCTCTCTTTCATTTGTCAACTGTGTGCACAGCTCCCTTGACACTTTCAGTTCTTGCAAAGCCTGTTGGAGATTGATCTCCTTCTGGCATTGCAGGGCTCGTCGAGTCATCATCGTGAGAAAATATAGTTTACCTTCTCACAACGACCACAGAACCAGCACAAGTTCTCTAGGGAAATGTAAACACTTGTTGAGGTTATGTGTCTGGAATTGTTGTACTTACGTGCTTTAGATTTAGATATTTGAATAGTAGGAAATAGTATTCCGTGCCAATAAACAACACACAATAGGCAACAAACACTTCCAAACCAGAAAAAACAATGATCAAACTCCAAGTTTTCAAACTTCGTAACCGAAAAAACGCTATTATTTTGTTGGCAAAATTACTAGAATAACACGAATTTCACTAATAATAACATTTACACACGTTTGTTATGTTGTATTTATGCGATGAAATTGTAAAAGGCTACCTAAATACACTTAAAACTAATAAAAATAAAAATAAAAGAATGGAACAATCTAAAACAGCTGTTACTCGTAGGGATGCCACAAGCAAAAAAAAGTCGGCACAAGACGTTTTTTTCTTCAATTTCCCTCAATCACCCACCATCTCAGTACTCACTCCTTTCTTACTCATATCATCTTTCACACAGTCCATCTATCTTTTCTTTCGCCTATCGCTACCCCGGTATCCATCCACATTGATAACTAACACTCTTCTCGTCACATGACATTCATCTCTCCTCATAACATGTCCATAACAAACCTGCAACATGGATTTCTTGGTGATCATGTTGTTTTATATCTTTATAGGACGACCTCTGTGGCGCAGCGGGCGAGAGTCCGCCTGCGACGCAAGAGGTTGCGGGTTCGATTCCCGCCGCGGAACAAATTTGTGTACGATCTGCAGAAATTTGTTCCGTTGGTCGGGGTGTTTTCTATGTAAGTACATATTATAAAAAAGAATATATATATCTGTCTATGTATATAATGTATTAAATATATCAGTTATCTAGTACCCATAACACAAGCTTTGAGTAGCTTACTTTGGGGCTAGATGATGCCGTGTGGGTTGTCCAGCATTATTTATTTATTTATATATTTTTTACAGCCTATAATTCTTTGTAATGGTCCACTTTGACCTCACATCTGAAACTTTAGCAGCCATTTCAGGAGGTATACTGTAAATAGCACCGCAGAATTAAACCCCTACGGAGGTTTTTTCCATTTGTACAAGTAATTTCTCCTGAATAATATAACATTCAAAGGTGAAGGTATCGCGAGGTCCGCGCCCGCAAGAAACATGTTGTCTGTCTGTCCGTGACGTGCCCCAGACTTTTGTATATATATTTGTGTAACCTTCGCCTGAATTAACACGTATTTTAGGAAAATAACTTAGCTTATTCAAGATCTTTTGATGAAAAGATTGCGAAAAATCATTTGAAATGAACTACGGCCTAAAAAAGGTCTACAATTTTTACTCATATTTAACTTCAATAGCAGTAGTTTATCTCATTCAAAAGACACAATTCACTTTCAGAACCCTTAAATTTTTAAAGAATCAAATAAAAAATGTAATAATCAAAAAAATTGCATAATATAACCACCCTACAATAAATGGATATTATTAGATTATTTATTTTTTCACAATTTTTTGCCGGCTCCAGACAAAAGTCGCGGGTTCGAATCCCACCGGTTCAAAAATGTTGAATGCAATTTTACTATCCTTAGGTCACCCTACAAGAAACAAATCATAAAATACACATCTTATAAAATAATCAGTTCAATCTATATCTATATAAGAGCTTAACCTGACTGACTGACTGACTGACTGACTGATTGATCATCGCCGAGCCGAAACCGCTGAAGCTAGAAAGCTGAAATTTGGAAGGTGGTTTCCTTTTATAACAAAACCACCCACTAAGGCGGGGTTTTTGGAAATTCCACCTTTAAGGGGGTGAAAAAGGGTGAAAACGTTTGTATGAAACTTTTTAACGCGTGGAGCGATTTTCATGAAACTTTGATTGTACACTGTAAATGCAAAATGAACGGACACGTGTTTCAAGATTTTTCAATATAACCTTCAAAAAGGGGTCAAATGTGGGGTCTATGTTTGTATGGGAACTTTTTAACGGGTCGTGCGATTGGTCTGAAACTTTGTTTGTGTACTCTAAATGCAAAACAAATGGACACGTGTTTCAGGATTTTTCAATATAACCTTCATAAAGGGGTCAAATGGGGTGTCAAAGTTAGTATGGGATTTTTATGAGTTGTGTGATGTGTTTGAAACTCAGTTTAGATACTTTAAGTGAACGAAGTCGCTGGCGGGACAGCTAGTAGTTAAATAAATATAAACAACAACTCACCCGCTTATTATCCCGGAACTTCAACCAGCCACTGATCACACTGTTATCCACATCACAACCTTCCTCCACCTCCTCCCCCCTCCTCGACAGAAGCGGACTACCCCCCGGACTGTCCAAAACCTCCCGTCTCCTCATCACCGGCGTGCATTGCTGCGACAACCTCCCCTCGTTCACGGCATCACTCCTCCTGCCCAGCACTGGGGTAGCATGGGCTGATACCCCTACACCCCCCCGTCTACCCCCAAAAGGGCTGCCCTCCCACATACGCTTGGGGGACGGTTTGCATTCAGAATGTACGCATAGGGCGTCGAAGTTGGCTAGCTCCACAGACACCCTGGTTTGGAGACCGCTGGGGTGTGTGGTGAGGATGGTCTGCTTGGCGATGCTGCAGCCATGGCGGTGGAGTTCCTCACGTCTCTCCATCTTGGAGTCAGGTACCCATCACCTGAAAAAATAATAATAATAATCTTTATCTAAACTAATATTATAAAGAGGAAAGTTTTGTATTTTTGTTTGTAACGAATAAACTCAAAAACTACAGGACCGATTTCAAAAATTCTTTTACCATTAAATTGCTACATTATCCCTGAGTAACATGGGTTATATTTTATGTAGGTACCTCGCGGTCAATGCTGCGAGCGGAAGCTAGTAATAAATAATCACACAGCATCATGTACACCCAAACTAAGTGGAGCCTGTAGTATGGGAACCACATGACTGATAAACATAGATACATTTTTTTTTGTAAATACACACATACACTTAGAAAAGATCCAGACAAATATCTGCAAAATAATGCAAACATTTGTCCCACGACGGGAATCGAACCCGCAACCTTCTGCGTGTCAGGCGGACCTTCGCCCGCTACGCCACAGAGACCGTCAATAATCATAATGCTGATGAACATTCTACACAACGCCATCTAGTCCCAAACTAAGTAACTAAGTATGGGAACCAGATAGTTGATAGATTAATTAATACATTTTTTTTGTAAATACATAAGTACATAGAATACACAGTAACACCCAGATACAGAACAAACATCTGCGCTCATTACACAAATGTTAGTCCTGGGCGAGGATCGAACCCACAACCTACAGCGCAGAAGGCAGAGCTACTACCTACATACATTGGTGCACGATCGGGTGCGATCCCAGGACTTTAGCATCGGAAGGCCATTACCACTAAGCCACCAGTGCTCTTTCTAAATAAGAGCCGCAAACAGAAGCGAGTATTAAATAGTAATGGCTTTAATTGTTCAATTAAGGCCTATTCCCCGATGAAGGGCCCTTAAATGGACGTTTTTACATCAAAACGAGGCTTTTATTGTATCTGTAAGGTCATGGATCCGGCTCATTTGTTAGGGGAGTGCTCTTAATCTTAAAGAAATTAAAACAGGCTCTCGGCTGAAAGACCCCTGACAGAGCCTCTTAAGCCTTTCGGTTTAAGACTAAAATCAATGGACTTTTGTTCATTAAAATTACGAGGATAATTTCGAATTGGTTTTTGGACTTTGTATATTTATAGCTAAACTTGCTCTGACTACAGAGTCATGAAAACAAAATTACTAGTTGGTACAGACCTACTAGTAAAACAACATTACATTTTCATAGCAACTTCAACCTTCTGCAGCATCTCTTAAAGTTTAAATTTCAAGAATTATTTTCTTAACACCTCTTTGTTAATGTACTCGTACTACCAAGTAAAACCACGGGGCATAGCTAGTACATTATAATTGACTTGTTATTTAAATACTTTAGGTAGGTAATTATAAGCCGTAGTGCATAAGTTTTAGTGTGCAATGTAGATATACTTAATGGAATATTATTTTATATCATTATTCAAATAATACAACAAATAACATACTACAGTATTTTATAAACACATGGAAGAAAATACAGACATAAAACATGATAAATAATAAAAACATGCATAATACGACCACAGTGGCGCAGCGGGCTTGAGTCCGCCTGCGGCGCTAGAGGTTGCGGGTTCGATTCCCCGAATTTGTGTACGATCTGCAGAAATTTGTTCCGTTGGTCTGGGTGTTTTCTATGTATAATAAAAATATCTATCTATGTATATAATGTAAGTATTAAATATATCAGTTATCTAGTACCCATAACACAAGCTTTGAGTAGCTTACTTTGGGGCTAGATGATGCTGTGTGGACTGTCCAGCATTATTTATTTATTTATTTAATACAACTGTCAGCCTTATTGTTAATAGCAACTTCTTCCAGACAACCTTTGCAGTGTCGAAAGTGCTCTGTTAAGAGAATATTTGGATACAGAAGCTCGTATTATATTGAAAGGGAATGATTCGTTATTTAATGAACTAGATGGCCCTTTATAATTGCTGAGGGTTCAACTTTAAGGGCGTTTATTGCGCAATTTAACAGGATTATTTCATAGAAATATTGCAAAAACTTCTTTATGAGGACCTAAATCATTTGCATAATGTCTTAAAATTTAAATTAATACGAAAAAACAGTCACAAACTAGTATATACTGCAAAAATTATTTATATTTATAAAAATTATTTATTATAAAACTCAACTTAACTTATCTGAAAATATTTTTTTACAGCCGATTAAAATCAAAAAAAAAATCAAAATCAAAATATGTTTATTTTCAATAGAATCACAGGGATCACTTTGAAACGTCTTACATACTAGGTGAGTCTAAGTGCCAGTTCCAGTCCTATTAGATTTGTATGTCTCTATTGTAATCCAAATAAGTCTAACAACACCTCATCTGTCAAAATCCATCCAGCCGTTTCCTCTACAGTGACAGCCAAATGAACTCGTATCCATACATAGATACACCCCCAAACACATAAAAACAGAAAGGGGTTAACTTAAAAAGAGTAACAGAACATAAAATATCACAGAGCTGAGAATTATTTGTATCTATTTATTTATTTGTCCCCACATCTCCGAAACTACTGAATGTATTTTCACGTAATTTCGAAAAGTCCAGAGCTACAAGAGCCAAAAAAGTATCGTCATGCTGACAAAGTCGATGGCAACCAGCTAGTCAACATTAGTAAATAATGTAATTTACCAACTTCTGGTATAACAGTCGTGATCATATTCGTATTCATATTCATTCATTCATCATTTCATTCATTCATTCATTCATTCATTCATTCACTCATTCATTCATTCATTCATTCATTCACTTCTGGTATAACTATTCTCAGAATAATGTAATCTCAAATGCAAGTAAAACGTCAATTTACTCTTCGATAATTATGATTTATTCTAAGGATAATGCTTAAACAGTTATATTGAATTAAACGCACATCCAGTTGACAGACACAAAGGTATAATTTGACAGGTCTAAAGAGGGCTTAACCGTTCAGTCATTACAATGATTTACCGTAACGACGGTGCCATTATGTCCACAGCATTACCTGTCATTTAATGACATTGTAACTGCTTGTCAATAAACTACGCTATTTTCTTCATTTCGATAAAGGGTAGTTTTTCCAGTTAAGTAACTAGGAAAAATGTCTTCGATTCACGTTTGTAACGTTTGTAACACGTTTTGACGAATGTGAGTACCAAGACAAACCTTACAGGGTTTTATGGTACAAATTTAATGTACATTGTAATTTTTGTAATGAATAAAAAAAAAACTATTTTTCAGCCAGTAACGAAAAATGTTTTGTCTGTTTATCACAACCGGTGATCAAACTAGAAAATTTTATGTTATTAAGTTTATTTTCTGTTACTTTTTCTATATCTATTTTTATTGTTGCGTTTGTCTGTTCTTGTCTTTTTGCTTTGGTCGAAAACATTAGATATCCTCCACTTCAACGATCCCGGTAGACCGGATGCTCCGAAAAAAATATCCAGAGCTGCTAACTAGTATTAGATCTGTTACATTGTTGTCTTTTACATTATTTGTATTTGCATGCTTAGTTAAATAGTAACTAGTTCATATAATATTCTCTTTCGTCACTTACCTTTTGTCTGCTTAGTATGTACATTTACTTTAGTTGTTTGCAACTCGGTAGAGCACAATATTTTGTTAATTAAGTATTTCTTGTGTTGTAATGTGTTTTGCGTGCCAAATTAATAGAAAATTTATGGACATATAAAATAATGTCTGAAATAAAACCTTTTTATGTTTATTTTTTGTTTTTTTTCGTAGCTAGTTTTCGTAACTAAGTTTGAAAATAGAATAATTATTCTCTTTTTCATAACTACTAACTGGGTTACCATATTAGTGAATAATCTATGGTTACCACTAAACGTTTAATTTTTTATTTTATTTACCTAATGCATTTTCGTAGCTGCTTTTCGTAACTAGTTTCAAAAAAAGATTTATTATTCTTTTTCATAACTGTAATATGTACTAACTGGGTTACCAAATTAGTGAATAATCTATGGTTACCACTAAACAGTAATTGTCCTCAAAATGCATTTAATACGCGTTCCTGGTCAAGGCAACCATTGCCATGAATAATTCAGCAGGTAATGGCTACCATAACAGAACTGTAATTTGTCTGTTTGTGTACGTGTAGTACGCCTTGATGGCACTTAGGTATTTAGTATTTTGAATACTAGATTCTAGATCAGACTTTGAGATTTATGTCGGTTCTGTGTTACAAATTCGATTTTAGCAGTTCTGCCGTCCTAAAGCTAGAATGCCGTTAAATACAAAATCCACTTTTTGAATTATGAGGTAAAAACCATTTATATTTTAGCACGATTAATATATAACTGCAATTAACTGTAGTTAAAGTCACTTTGCCGCAATCAAGCCTAGTATTATTGAAGTTATTAATAGTTAAGTTACTATTTTTGTTTACATAAAAATAAAGTTAAAAGCCATTAGCCACTTTTAAGCTTAGCATAACACTTAACAACATTTAAGCATTGAAGTGATGTAAATTTTGATTCTGGTAACGGCATTTTTTACTTTTCATAACTCGAAAACTATAAGAGCTATTTGAGTTCTGGTAAGATTGGTCGATAGAGCTTTTTTTCCTGATTACGATGGCATAAAAAAGTCGAATTTGACCGAATGTTGGATAACGGCATTTTAGCTTCAGGACGGCAGAGTTGTACTCGTAATAATCAGTTAAGCACTGGTGGTGTAGAGGTAACCTTACCTCACGATCCGAAGGTCGTGGGTTCAAACATGGTCGTGTACCAATTTTTAGTTCTATGGTATGCCGGTTTCTTCACGATGTTCTCTTTCACCGAGCACTGGCATTGCGCACATACATTTTTCAAAAGGAAAAACTCATTGGTGCACGACCAGGTTTGAACCCACGACTTTCGTATCGGGAGGCAGGGGTGCGTTTTATCCTACTAATATTATAAACGTGAAATTTTGTATGTATAGATGTATGGATGTTTGTTACTCTTTCACACTGAAACAGAAAGGATCTGGCTGAAATTTGGCACAAAGATAAATTATAGTCTAGAATAGCACGAAGCCTACTATTAATCTAGATAAAAAAAATAAAAAAAAGTTAATAATGCTGGACAATCCACACAAGCTACTCAAAGCTTGTGTTATGGGTACTAGATAACTGATATATTTAATACATTATATAGGTACTTACATAGATAGATATTTTTTATAATACTTACATAGAAAACACCCAGACAAATTTCTGCAGATCGTACACAATTTTTTTCCGCGGCGGGAATCGAACCCGCAACCTCGTGCGTCGCAGGCGGACTCTCGCCCGCTGCGCCACTGAGGTCGTCAAATATGAGATAGATTACTTTTTGTTTTTCAAGGTTCCACGCGGGCGAAGCCGTGGGCGGAAGCTAGTATATAAACAAAATGGCTGACATGCGTAACGGCGTGTAAACCGCTCAGTAAACAAAGCTATTATTTAGGAATCATTGAGCCTGAATATGTTAAAACCTTAATTCCCAATAGAGATTGCCTGTTATAATAAACAGCAAAACGGCATTTGGTGACTAAAAACACTACGTAGCTTAAAGTGGTGATGGAAATAAGGAATAAGTAGGTGTGGGTAGAAACGAGCATAATCATATCAAAAGAACAAATTTGTGTACGATCTGCAGAAATTTGTTCCGTTGGTCTGGGTGTTTTCTATGTACGATTAAAATATCTATCTATGTATAATGTAAGTATTAAATATATCAGTTATCTAGTACCCATAACACAAGCTTTGAGTAGCTTACTTTGGGGCTAGATGATGCTGTGTGGATTGTCCAGCATTATTTATTTATTTAAAGTTTTTGGTCGAAAACAGAAAAATAACTATTGGGGAGAAATATCTTGGGTCGAATGGAGACGCACATGGTATGGGCATGTTATGAGAAGAGATGAATGTCATGTGACGAGGAGAGTGTTAGGTATGAATGTGGTCCATCCACATTCATCCACATACAGGAGTAAAGGTAGGCCAAAGAAAATGGATGGACGATGGCGGCGATGGGCTTGCAACCTGTCACGTACGGATCACTAACTACTGTGCTAAATGTGGGAACGTGCCAAATATCATGTTTAGACGGGCTTCTGACTACTCTCTTTAGATAGCAATCCTCAAAGATAAGTAATTAGAGATCTGAGGAGATATCTACCGAGCCTGGGGATAACAGTCGTGTTTTTCATCATGTTTTTTTTGTGTTTAAATTAAGTTTATATTACATGATATTATGTACATTATAATTGAAATTGAAATTGAAATTGAAAAATATTTATTCAGTACAATCACAAGGATCACTTTGAAACGTCTTACATGCTAGGTGAATCTATGTGCCAATTGCAACCTAACCCAAGTACGAGAAGAACAGGCAAGAAACTCGTCTCGGTCCTAGCGCTTTTTTGTATGATCCTTCTTACAAAAAAATGTAATCAAGATTATCTCATAATAATAACATAAAAACAAAAGACAAAACAGAACATAAATACATAAAACAAAAGGACAGCGTTTACATTGAAAATTAGTTAGCTGTCGGAGGGCGGAGCGACATCGGGCCATGAGTTCCTATCATCAATATATTCATTTATATTTTTTTTTTTTTTTTTTTTTTTTATTAACCTATATTGTCCCACTGCTGGGCAAAGGTCTCCCCCAATTCCTTCCAATGTTCCCGGTCACCTGCCACTTCCCACCAGCCCTTCTGAAGCGCATCGAGGTCGTCCCGCCAACGTTTCTTCGGCCTGCCCCGGCTGCGTCGCCCATCAGGCACCCATTGTGTGACGACCCCTGCCCATCTGTCATCATCCATCCGACTGACGTGTCCCGCCCAACTCCACTTTAACTTGGCAGTTTTTTCATAATATTTATATTATAATATGCTTTCTTTAAGAGATTATGTTTAATGAAGGCTTTGAATTTTCTAACTGGAAGTTTAGTTGCATTTATAGGAAGTTTATTATAGAAACGTATCACGTTCCCCATAAATGACCCGTTCACTTTTTGTAACCGAAACTTAGGGATTAATAATTTATGTTTGTTCCTAGTATTGATTCCATGTACATCGCAGTTTTTCTGAAGTCTATCCCTATTCTTATGAGCGTACAGTAAATTTTCGTATATATATTGTGCCGCTACTGTGAATTAGATTGGAGTACTGATCTCAAAACGATTATATAAAACTACATTGAGTTTACATTGAAACTATATAAATATATAACTAAATATGAAACTACATTACAAAAACACTATGTTTCAGAGACTTCAGTGTTCTAGAGTAAGCCTCCAGCAAATCCTACTTCCATTGCGGCACCACCGCACGTCACCCGCCGCACTGTGTGGTCAAGCCTTTATCTGCACCCAAAATGTATAGTGAAATAATCGAACTGATCCGATTACACTGCAGTGCACTTTAAAATGGCGAGAACATCGCATTTTAATACACACTTGCTATTTATTTGCACGCCAGTACACAATGTACGTATAATCGAATGTTTTGGATTAATGCGATTGCGTTTCAATTTATTTCCATTTGTTTGTATAGTTAATAATAAGTTTAAATAAATTATTTATTGTTCTCTCGTTCCAAATGTCGTAGTCATTTTATTTTTTAGGCTTTATAGTGGAACTTCCTGCGGCTTTGTTTACGTCATGTTTTTTTTTTTAATGTCATGTTAGGACGTGCCTCTGACTACCCCCTTTAGGTATCTTCAAAGATCTAAGTAACTAAAGATCTGAGGAAGATATCTACCGAGCCCGGGGATTAAAGTCGTGATCATATTTTTATTATATTTTATGTTTTACCCGACTGTGAAGCTAAGAAGAAGGGTAATAGTGTTTGGGTAATATGTTAGTGTTTATTGCTAGAGTAAAAAAACCCGTCTGAACGTAACTGAAAATAGTTTTTTTCATTTTGACACCTACTTATTCTACCTCATTTATATATTAGTTTAGATTAGATTAGTACCTATTCTGCTGTTTAAAACTACATATATATTTTTTTTTTTTTTTATAATGCTGGACAGTCCACACAGCATCATCTAGCCCCAAAGTAAGCTACTCAAAGCTTGTGTTATGGGTACTAGATAACTGATATATTTAATACATGATGTAGGTACATAGATAGATATTTTTTATTATACATACACACCCAGACCAACGGAACAAATTTCTGCAGATCGTACACAAATTTGTTCCGAGGCGGGAATCGAACCCGCAGCCTCTTGCGTCGCAGACTCTTGCCCGCTGCGCCACTGAGGTCGTCAAAGATATATAGAATATAGAAGAGGTTTGTGAAAAAAAAGGTTATTTAGATACCATTGTATACCTGTTTTCCAATATATACAGTTATATACTTGTTTCCCAAATACCGGAGCAAAAGCGGTAGTTAAAAACAATTAAGATTCCCGAACCCAATAAATACCCCAAAGCCGAACGAAGGAGATAATTGAAAAGATACGAAGAGAAATTATAATCTTTTCTCTCTTTCTTTCGTTCGTGATCACTCGTGGAAAATCGGGTACTTTCGTTTGATTGGTTTTTAAATTGTAATAATAAACTATCTCTAGAATCGTTTGAAAAATGTTTCATTTATTGAATATCATTCTATACGAGTATTTGACTAGCCTCATAGCTCAGTTGGTAGTAGCTCTGCCTTCTGCGCTGCAGGTGGGTTCAATCCCCACCCAAGATAAAAATTTGCTGATGAACGCAGATGTTTGTTCTGTGTCTGAGCGTTATAAAGGTCGTTGGTTCAAACCTGGTCTTGCACCAATGAGTTTTTCCATTAAAAAAATATGTGCGCAATGCCAGTGCTCTTAAACGTTGAAGGAAAACATCGTAAGGAAACCGGCATACGCTAGAACCGAAAATGGCATAGGCATCGACCTGTGTTATAGGTTAGTATTCCTATAAGCGGCGATGGGGTTGCAACCTGTCACGGAATACTAACTACTGTGCAAAATGTGGGCGTGTACGTGCCTCTGACTACCCTCTTTATATATGCTTAAAAATCTAAGTAACTAGAGATCTGAGGAGATATCTACCGAGCCTGGGGATTACAGTCGTGTGAGTGTTTGTTTATGTAAACTGTATATAAGCGTAAAAAAAGAGGTATAAAGAAGTCAAAGAGGCTGCCCTGGAAAGAACTAAATGGAGAGAGATTCATCAGTTATGCCGACAAGAGTCAAACTCTTAAATTAAGAAGAAGTAAGTAAGCGATGACGACTCAAAAATATTCGTTGTATCTTGGCTTTGTGAAATCTTGTAAAGTACATGCTTACTTTGGGTTTAAGTTAATATCTTTGAGGTCATGAACAATTCGATTGAACCCTTTAGTGCCCATAGCACAAGTTACTTTCTCTAAAGAGTTACTGAGTCGTTTCAATCTGAAGTAGTGAGTGATAAAACTCTATCAACATTGCTAGAATTCTTTAAAACTCGACCGAGTTTAAACTGCAAGACAAAGAGAAACTGGTATTTATTGCACAAATTGAAAAACCCAATTGAACGTTACTGAAAATAGAATTTTATAGCCGCCATTTTACATTTTAAGACATTTTGTGAAGTGATGTCACTCTTGTGATCCGGACAAACATTATTGTAAAAAAAAACTTACAAACAAATTGAGAACATCCTCCTTTTAAAGACGTTTAAAAAAAATTGAATTTTATTAAAACAGCTACGACTGAATTGATAAATATTTCGATCAGGTTATGTCATTGTTTTGCAGAATAGACACCCAGTATCGATTCAATAAAGAAGTGCTAGAGGCACTCAATGTTTGTTTTACGTCTTTGGGCTGTTGGTTTAGGATTTAGGACATTTGCAAATCGTTTTTTTTATATTTCCATATCGGCATTAGATGATTAAGCTTACGCAGATAAAACAAATATGGCCGGCGAAGTCAGACAGAATCAGATTATCGATGCAATGCGATTATACTCGTAAAACAAAATGTATGCTTGTATATAAAGATTCCAATAGCGACATCCTTGATTTATCTACACTGATATTATAAAGAGGAAAGATTTGATTGTTTTTTTGTTTGTTTGCATTGAATAGGCTCCGAAACTACTAAACCGATTTGAAAAATTCTTTCGTCAATGTGTAAAATGAACTTTCAGAATAGACACTGTTCAATTGGACAATGGACATGATTTAACGGGAGGTAGTGTAAGTCCGGTAACTAGGTTTGATAGGTATCGAAAGCACAACACTTCGTTAAAATATAATATAAAGTTTATTCAAAATGGAAAGGGAGACACGATTTTAAAACACACAGTTACAGGAAATAGTTAGTTATCACAAAAGTATACAAATAATCTTATAACGTAACTACACCGGATAGAGAAGGATCACTGACGGAGCTATAGAATGTACGCCGCTCGCCGGCCGACTGGCGTCATGCGCGGGCATTTGCGCGGGCGCGCGCGTTCGCGTCCATCGCAGCGCGCATGCGCGAGTCGAGCCACGCTCCCCGCGCCGCACGCTGATTGGTCGGCGCACTCGCCTGCGCGCGTTGCCTAGCGCGCGTGTTGGGGTACCGTGCGTGTAATAAGTAAACCGCGTCACCTACCCCGAGTGCAAGTGTTCCGTTCGATAAACTAATAAAGCTTGGCGTTACACATAGGCTATATTTTATGTAGGAACTTCACGGATGATTCTAAAATGTATATTATGTATGTCATAGGTTAATGTTCTCATAATCGGCGATGGGGTTGTAACCAATACTAACTACAATGCAAAATACGTGCCTCTGACTAACCTCTTTAGACCTCAATATCTAAGTAACTAGAGATCTGAGGAGATATCTACCGAGCCTGGGGATTACAGTCAACATCACTTTTTTATAATGTAATTAAATGATTGATTCAGGCGTGACTTTGCGGAAATCCATTATAAATGCTGAAAAGGGCGGAAATATCTAATACTTTCCAGCTAAACAAGTATTTTTCATATATTTCATATTTCATTTATTCAATAACAATTTACAATTGTGTCTGAAATTGGATTATATGTCTACATTAAAACTACTTACATAATAATTCAAATTAACAATAAAAAATAAAATTAAATACCATGTGTCAGACAGAATGGGATTTTACTATATTAATTATAATAACGAAAGTCAAATTAAGTATCTAATGAGCTTAACACAAACTCAAATAGAAATTCGACACGTTTTTCGCTTCTCCACGAAGCATCCTCAGGCCCGTAACTCGCTCCACACTGGTGTTGTTTCGTGGAGAAGCGAAACACGTGTTGTTATTTTTCTTCACCATTGCTATTCGTACACGCTGTGTTCAGTCGGCCCGTGATATCGATTAGGCTCTGAGGCATATGCTCATCCAACATTAATGTGTGCGTGCTACCGGGAGATCTGTCTGCCTGATACCACACGCGGTAAGACGCCAAACTTATAAACGAAACTACGTAGTGAATTGATAACCTATTTTCGAGGTCGGCTAACAAATAGTAGTTCGCCCCGAACTGAGATTTCACGCGCGATGTTCACTATCCTCTTTTGTTTTCACGCTCTGAAGTTTTTATCTTATCTTATACCTTGTATATATATATATATATATATATATATATATATATATAATTATGCATAATTAATTATGATAATCTAGATGGGAGAAGCCACTGGCACCCGAAACACAGTTGTTAACTAGTTCGGGAGCCTATGGATTCAATGATTTGTTATGTAAACCTTTTATGCAAATAAATAAATTTATTATTATTTATTTATTTAATTGGAATCTCGGAAACGGCTCCAGCGATTTTCATGAAATTTAGTATGCAAAGGGTTTCGAGGGCGATAAATCGATCTAGCTAGGTTTCATTTTTAGAAAACGTCGTTTACCAATAAAAAAACCGAGCAAAGCTCGGTTACTATTACCCAGGTACTGTAGATAAATATACCTAAAATATCCACCCTAGAATAAAAATAAAACTTTTTTGGAATGTACTCGTAAAATAAAGGTCATTGGATAATGTCACCTAATAAATTAAAAAAAAAAAAATTTTTCTACTTTCGTACGGAATATCTTTACAACTTCTTCACCCATTAAGCTTCCTAGAAAATCTACATAGTAGAATCTCAGACCTTCTAAGTTTTTTTTGCAAAATATGGCAAGTGCCGAGTATAATTTTTACCACAAAAACCACGAAACAATCATGAAAAAATGTTGGATATGAACCCTCACTTCTCACGTCTCAGCTAACAAGCCACCTGCCTCACCACAAATGTCGCACCTTGAGACCGATAAAATCTTCTTTATCTTAAGCAAAGTACAATCACATTAGTAAGTCCCTATCTGAATTCTTTATTATTTTACAATCTTAGTTAAAGTAAGTTGGGCACGAATGTACCACAACTTGGCCCAAGGGTGAACTTAACTTAAGTTAAGTAACAAACTTAATTTTAAACTGCGCTTTACTTATACGAGTTTTAGTGGAGAGAAAAAAAAGCCGGAAAAATATGACTTTACTTGACTTTTATTGCAACCAAGCCGACATTATAAGCATGTGACAAAATTGTTGATAAATGTTTACTTATACTTATAGATTACAGTATATTTTTTACTTATACATTAATTTGCTTTATAACATAATAAACGTAAAATAAAAAGATAGTTAGAACACTTTATTGAACACAACACAAAAACAGTACAGAAAGGAAAAAATAAAAAATAAATTTTTATACAAAAGAAAAAGTTTAATTTGTGTAAGAAAAGTTTATTACCATTTTAGAGGTTCTTTTAACTTTTTTTCAGTATTTAAGAGTGTGCAAAAGCTATTATTATCTGATATAATTATTTAAAGTTATTGTTTCTTGCGATCAAAGTCGCTCATTACTATAAAAATGTTATTATAATTGAATAACGGGTATTTATCACGTACCTATTTTGTTTTTATTCCCGACGTTTCGAACACATTACAGCGTTCGTGGTCGCGGGCAGACTGATGTGCAGCGAGCTAGTTTTTATTATTGAGAGTAGAATCTGTATCTACCCTCAATTCGTCGTCAGATTCAGATAAGGCCAGGTTCACACTACGACACACTATACTTATTGTATCAACTTGCGGCAAGCACGGGTCACGACGCACACATTTATTAATAACTGGATTCCACGAGGCCGAGAGCCGGAAACCATCCTCACGATTAAAGTTTTTCGGGTGTTTCCTGATCTCAATCGCTTCTCGGACTATCCTTTTATAATAATGGCGTTCACTGGAGAGAACCTTAGGATCATGGAGCTCAATCCAATGGTTCGTTCCTGAGTCCAGCAGGTGTTCTGCTATCGCTGACTTGTTGATTTGCCTATTTTTGACTGCTGCAATATGCTCCTTGACTCGTTCGGCTATTGTTCTTTTTGTTTGCCCGATGTAAGAACGGCCACAGCTGCAGTCAATCTTGTAAACGCCTGGCATTTGCAGAGGTATTGTATCTTTCGGGGTTCTTAATTGCTGTGCCACTTTTTATGTCATCAAATCACGGAAGTTTAAAAAGTATAAAAATGTTAAAAAGCCGGACAGACTAGCTAATAGCCGGACTCCCGACAGCTCTATAAAGAGCTATTTAACTTTAGCGAGTTGCAGAAATGGATATCGAAAAACATGATTGGAGTTTCTTTTGTGTCACTTGTAGCCGCAGTCATCATTGAAGTTGAGTTCAACTTTAAATTGAATTAAATACGAGTGGGGAAAAGTTCATAATTGTGAATGTATTAAGAATTTATTTTTAGTTTTCGTGTTGCTAATACTAGCTGACCTGACATTTGCATGTATAAATTTCAATAAAATCCAAAAAACTCATTTTAAATTTTCTCGTATATCCCAGTTTTTCGGGAAAATTTTCCCAATTTTCTGGTAAATTTTTTGTTCCCTTAAATTCTTATTCAGAGTTTTATCAAGTCAATGGATCGTGCAAGTGTTTGTAGAGCAATTTATTGTTTCTATCAAATCCAAGCAACATTCAGCGCCGGTACTAAATAATAAATATCTTTAAAATCATATTGTCAAATATAGTTTTCCTTCAAGCACATAAACCGTTGCGTTATTGAACGTCGTAACTTGATATGAAGTGCGTATACAGTACCCCTAGCACTAGTATAACAGTTTGTCAACTCGCTAGAGAGTTTTACACTTATACCTAACAAAAATGCATTGCAAACTCGGTAGAGAGTTTTTCACTTAAACAAAACTCATCTCTCAGAGACCTCTTAGTTTGAAATCTAATGAATCAATTATTCGTATTTTTTTAAACACCAGTGTGGTGAAAGGAATAATGTGTATTATAAAGACTCCTTTAGTGTCTAAGTACCATAATTTAAATTTTTAGGTTCTAATGTTTTGGCACATATATTTTTCTATCAAAAAAATTCCTTGTTGCAGTATTCGAACCCACAACATCAAGATCAAAAGACGAAACCACTACCACTAGACAACCAGAGTTCGTGATACGTCGACAGTTTGAAAACGAGTGCTACACTGTATAGTTCAAGTGCTACGAAGAGCTACGAGAGTGCTACGCTCGTAGACAGCTAGTTTGCTACGAGCTACGACACACGAGCGTACTAACTGACATTTAATCTGTGTTACGGTGTTTGCCAATCGCAGTGCTATAATTGTGGCTACTGGTCAGTGTTTACTGAAATACTGGAGGCCTCGAAATTCATGGGATCACAGAAATTCATCTTCTATTTCTGAAAGTGTCGCCAGTTCGCTGGAATCTTCGATTCTCTTTCAAAATAATCCGATTTTATTGAATCAAAATATTTTGACTTTCGCCTTGACTGTGACTGACAAGAGCACTGGTGGTGTAGCGCCTCTACCTCACGATCCAAAAGTCGTAAGTTTAAACCTGGTCGTGTTCCAATGAGTTTTCAGGCAATGAAAAACTGCTACTGTTTTACCGACACAGCAACAGTAAGCTACTTGACAATAGATGGCATTGTTAAGCAAACATCGTAAAAAAACTGAGCAAAGCTCGGTCATCCAGGTGCTAATGTTATATTAGAGGAAGAAATACTTTTTTGTTTGTTTTATTTAACAAGTCATTGAAGATCATCAAGATGGATGAAAGGAGATTGACGAAACAGTTGTATAAGGAGAGTGTGAATGGGACAGTTGGAAGGGGAAGACCTCGGCGTACGTACCTCGATCAAATTGGGGACGTTTTAGAGAAAGGCCAGGTCCAGAGTACCCTAAACCGACGCGCATGTATGAACAATGTAATGAGAGTGAATGAAGCAAAAGAAGTATGTCAGGATCGTAGCAAGTGGAGATCCGTGGTCTCTGCCTACCCCGTCGGGAAACAGGCATGATTTTATGTATGTATGTATGTCATTGAATAATGTATTGGTTGGCGGATCGCTTATGGCCGATCCAGATCGGGCGAGGCTTCACGGCAGCGCTCGGCAAACACGAACACAGGCCACGACAGCCTCACCCGTCCTGCACTTCCCCTCACGGAAATCGGGGCTATAGGAACTCATGGCCCCATGCCGCTCTGCCCTCCGACAGCTAACTCACCAATTTGCTGTTTAAATGCTCAGAAAATATCTTCTTAGATCTTTGACGATATCTAAAGAGAGTAATCAGAGGTACGTCCAAACATGATATGACTTTGACTTTGTATAATTAAAGTAATTTGTTTGTTTTATTCGAAGGTGTGTGTCATATGTTAGTATGTTATAAACGGCGATGGGCTTGCAATCTGTCACGTACGGAATACTAACTACTGTGCAAAATGTGGGCATGTACCAAATCTTATGTTTGGACGTGCCTCTGACTACCACCTTTAGATAACCTCAAAGATCTAAGTAACTAAAGATCTGAGGAAGATAATCTACCAAGCCCAAGGATTACAGTCGTGATCGTAGTTATTTTTTTATTTTATACTTTTGTTTGTTTTATATCCAATTCCTATCCATCTTACTATAATTATTTCTATTTTATATGCAAAAGTGTGTACAATATTTGTTACACAATCACACTAAAACGGCTGAACGGATCTCAATGAAATTTACCACAGTGATAAATTATCGTCTGAAATAGCACATAAGCTATATATTAAAAAGGTACTATAAGAGCGAGACCGCAGGAGTGAGTACTGAGATGACGAATGATAGAGGGAAATGGAAGAAGATCACATGTTGTGCCGACCACACATAACGTGGGAAGCGGGCAGGAAGATGATGATGAAGAGCAAAACCGCAGGCGAAAGCTAGTTTGCCATAATATTATTATTATTTATTTATTTATTTATTTATTTATTTATTTATTTATTTATTTATTTATTTAGTTGCACCAACAAAGTGAACACCATTGCATGCATAATAACAAAACTAAATTAAAATTAAGTGCCACCTCAATTATAGGCGCAAACAGCAATGCAAATATAGTAAAATTGTGTACAATAATAAAATTAATTAAAAATAGAATATAAAATAATGAGATACTTAATTTAAATGGAAATAATTTGATTACTTAATAAAACTTACAAATTAATTAAAATTACAAAGGCAAGCAAAAAGTAAAAAAACTATAGAAAATATAAAAAAATAAAATTATAAATAAAAATTTTAAATGAGAATTGAATTATTAGAATTTAGAATATGGTTTAGGTATTTCTTAAAACTATACAAACTATTAGAATAAATATCAATTTCGACATCGTTCGCACTAGTATCGGCTTGAATTCGTAGCTTCACATGATGGATCGCATTGTATGTCCCTATTATCCTATTTAATGGAGAAAATTTACCTAAATTAGAACGTGCAAAATTATGGACAAAAGGTATGTATTTCTTAAATCTTGGTAAACTACGAGATTTATTATTATTAAGAGCCTATAGTGTCCCACCGCAGGGCAAAGGCCTCCCTTCCTTCTCTCCAATCATCACGGTTTTAGGCTACCGTGGACCAGTCCTTCAAGTAGGCATCAATTTCGTCCCTCCACCTCCGCCTTGGTCTGCCGCGAGGTCGTTTCCCGTTCAGAGGCGTTATAATACTATGAGCATCATAAAATAAATCAAACATTTCTCCTGCTTCTGGCGTAGGACATTTGGAGCAGTAACCCAAGTATATTATTTACAAGACAATATCGCTACTACACGGTCAATAGAGCAAGCAATTCGGCCATTGCCGATGCCCAGTTGAGCGGACAGGACGCCCGAACTAAACGGAGGGAACCGATTTCTTCTATTGAGTGGCGATAAGGAGAATTTTTTTTTGGAAATTGTTTATATAGACAAAATTTGTGCCAGTGCTCTTAAACGGAGAAGGAAAACTTCGTGACGAAACCGGCATACCCTAGAACCAAAAATTCAAAGGTGTGTAGATTTGTATACTTATACATACATACATACATAAAATCACGCCTGTTTCCCAACGGGGTAGGCAGAGACCACGGATCTCCACTTGCTACGATCCTGACATACTTCTTTTGCTTCATTCACTCTCATTACATTCTTCATACATGCGCGACGGTTAAGGGTACTCTGGACCTGGCCTTTCTCTAGTACGGCCCCAATTTGTATACTTATAAGCGGCGATAATACGGAAAACTAACTTCTGTGCAAAATGTTGGCATGTATCGAATGTTTGGACGTGCCTCTGAATACCCTCTTTAGATATCCTCAAAGATCTAAGTAACTAGAGATCTGAGGAGGTATCTACCGAGTCTGAGGATTACAGTCGTGTCAGTGTTTTTTTTTTAACTTTTTTGTTGAGAATGTTGTTTCATATTTGCACAAAAAGAGCGAGACAAAACAATCAACAAACTCGTCTCTTTCTATCTCTAACTCTGTCATTATTTATACTCGTATAGTCATAATAAACATTTCACAATTTATAAGAACTAATTCGTACACTCGTCATTTAAAATACAACGTTATTCCAAAACCAATAAGATCTAAAATTGAAAGGTGAAATTGACGTGCAAAATTTTGGTCCTTCGAGCGAAATCTCGAACCACTCAAACGAGTTATAAACACAACCAATTTTAGAATTTCACAAATAAATAAACAAGATGTATTTTGTTTATTTATTTGAAAAATTCTAAAATTTAAAGGGCACAGAGATAGATTACATCCCGCAGGAGGGATGGAGGAGAAAGAAGTCTCCAGGACATCATCACCGTTCTGAAGGAGACCGACCCAGACGACGTGCCGGATTTCGTCGCGAAGGAGCTGCACAAGCTTCCACCGGTGGGATTCGACCACGTTGACGTCACCAGGCTTCTGAAGGACATCACATTCCTGAAGGCAAGCTTGGTCGAAGTTCAGGCTAGATTAGAGGCTTCGGATAATACCATCTCTGGGCTGCGTACCGAGCTGGTGTTACTACGTAACACTAATTCGGTATTCAGGTCACCCGAGGCCTCTAATAATGTGAACACACGTCGCGGAGCGCTAAATGCTTCGGTCTGCAGTTTTAAGTCAGCGGATTTCGCGGAATCGTTGGAGTCGCCGGTCGCTGTATCTAGTGCAGCGAACGTGAGCCCACGTGCCGCCGCCCGCTGCCCCGCGCCCGCGTCGGTCACTGCCACTGCGGCCCCGCACCCCGCGCCCTCCGCCCCGCACGTGCCGTCTCCCGCGACGACACCGATATCTGCATCCACCCCACGTGGATACGCTGCTGCTGCCGCCAGCAACTCAAACAAGCGGCAATCGACGACAAACGGCGGGAGGGAGATTCATAAACCTCCCCGCAGTGCGGTATCCCAGGGTCCTCAAAAGACCCAGGAAGATGATGAGGGTTTCATCAGGGTTGAGAAGAAGAAGAAGAAGAAGGTGCCCCTTCGTCGCAACCAGTGTGGAACCGCGCCGACCGGACCGAACCATCTGCTGCGTCCCGCTCTACCTATGACGTTGCTATACGTGTCCCGACTGCACTTCGCCACTAAGCCTACTGACCTGGTGGAGTACATGAAGGTGAAGACCAACGTCATATTGAGGGTGGAGAAGTTGCATTCGCACAACAATGTGAGTTTCAATTCATTTGTTGTGCGAGTGCCGACTTCAAATCTCGCCCTCTATATGAAAGAGGATTTCTGGCCGAAGGGTGTCATATTTCGGCGATTCCGTGGAAGGCTTGGTGACACCCCCCCACTTCCAGCTCCCAATAATTAAATAATTAGTTTATTATTATGTATGTTAGACTGTAAGGTATATATTTTATATGGGCCGTAGTTTTTAAGTATTTTCCATCTTGTACACTTAGACTAATGTTGCCTGAAATAAAGTTATTATTATTATATTTAATACTAGCTGTCCCGCCAGCGACTTCGTTCGCGTAAAGTATCTAAACTGAGTTTCAAACACATCACACAACTCATAAAAATCCCATACTAACTTTGACACCCCATTTTACCCCTTTATGAAGGTTATAATGAAAAATCCTGAAACACGTGTCCATTCGTTTTGCATTTACAGTACACAAACAAAGTTTCAGACCAATCGCACTACCCGTTAAAAAGTTCCCATACAAACATTGACCCCACATTTGACCCCTTTTTGAAGGTTATATTGAAAAATACTGAAATACATGTCTATTCATTTTGCATTTACAGTACACAAACAAAGTTTCAAACCAATCGCACCACCCGTTAAATAGTTCCCATACAAACATTGACCCGACATTTGACCCCTTTTTGAAGATTATATTGAAAAATCCTGAAACAGGTGTCCATTTATTTTGCATTTACAGTACACAAACAAAGTTTCAAACCAATTGCACCACCCGTTAAAAAAATTCCATACAAACATTGACTCCCCATTTGACCCCTTTTTAAGAGTTATATTGAAAAATCCTGAAACAGGTATCTATTTATTTTGCATTTACAGTACACAAACAAAGTTTCAGACCAATCGCACTACCCGTTAAAAAGTTCCTATACTAACTTTGACACCCCATTTTACCCCTTTTTAAAGGTTATATTTAAAAATCCTGAAACACGTGTTCATTCATTTTGTATTTACAGTGCACAAACAAAGTTTCATGAAAATCGCTCCACGCGTTACAAAGTTTCATACTAACGTTTTCACCCTTTTTCACCCTCTTAGAGGTAGAATTTCCAAAAATCCCGCCTTAGTGGGTGGTTTTGTTATAAAAGGAAGCCACCTTCCAAATTTCAGCTTTCTATCTTCAGCGGTTTCGGCTCGGCGATGATCAATCAGTCAGTCAGTCAGTCAGTCAGTCAGGTTAAGCTCTTATATAGATATAGAAGATAGATTATAGTCTGTAATAGCATATTATATCCTACTAACGTGAAAGTTTATAAGAATGTATGGATGTATGTTTGTTATTTTATCACGCTGAAACAGCTAAACGGATCTGGATGAAATTTGACAGAGATATAGATTATAATCTGGAATAGCACATAGGCTACTTTTTATCCTGGAAAAATGTACGGTGCCCGCGGAAAAGATATATTTTTTGTTTTTCAAGCTACCAAGCGGGCAAAGCCGTGGGTGGAAGCTAGTATTCTATAATATCATATCTTATTCTACTAATATTATAAATGCGAAAGTTACTCAATCACGCCGACAGCTGAACGGATCTAGATGAAAGTTGGCACTGAGATAGATTATAGTCTGGAATAGTACGTAAGCTATAATTCAACAAGGCACTACCCGGTCGAAGCCGTGGGCGGAAGCTAGTTATTTATAAAATGTTTTAAATATATTTTTGTCAAAAGACAAAGACTG
Source organism: Cosmorhoe ocellata (assembly GCA_963675405.1). NCBI lineage: Eukaryota > Metazoa > Arthropoda > Insecta > Lepidoptera > Geometridae > Cosmorhoe > Cosmorhoe ocellata. Next base: position 785,029 of record OY776257.1, read on the forward strand.
GGAGAGTGGGAATGGAAAATTAGATTGGAATCAAGTGACCCGCGCCGGGATGAAAAGGAAAGATTATGAAAAGAAAACGAGATCGTCCTACAGGAGATGACTCTTGTAAATATGAAATTTCATATCATTCAAATGTTTTGGACAAACATTTTCGGGAATATTGTTGGAATGAAGGGTCTAATGTTTCAGTATTTTGTTGATTGTGAACCGAGTCTTAAATTATTATTTATTTTTTGAAATTCATCTGTTTCAGTTGCAATAAGAAGGGATAGATGAATTTCCAGAAATTAATCACAACTGTCCTCTTGGGGGGACAGTTGGGAATAATTCGTGGGGACGAAACGTAAATAACCTCTATGCATTATTAATCTACCTTTTTAAATATATATAAATATTGTTCTAGAGTATTTATTTTATCGGAAATACGTCGCCACATTGCTCGCTCTGACACAAAGTATTAGTAAAATACGACTCAAATTTCCGATAAAATACAGTAAAACTCAAAATTTAAGGTCGTTGTAATCATGTACAATACATCTCCAAATGTGTTGCAGAACGCATCGAAAAAACTACATACATTCACCCTAAAACATCTTTTTCCTTTAGACATTACCATTTATTTCCACCATTGACTCCGAATTAATGACAATGACAAACTTTTATCGAAACTACCATTTTAGCTAGTAAATTTCCACCATTGACTCCGAATTAATGACAATGACAAAATTTTATCGAAACTACCATTTTAGCTAGTAAATTTCCACCATTGACTCCGAATTAATGACAATGACAAACTTTTATCGAAACTACCATTTTAGCTAGTAAATTTCCACCATTGACTCCGAATTAATGACAATGACAAACTTTTATCGAAACTACCATTTTAGCTAGTAAAATTTATCGCGACAACCATGTTAGCAAGTAAATTTTACCGCGACTACCATGCTAGGAAATAAATTTTATCGCGACTATCATATCAAAAAGTGAATATTATAAGAGCGCTGGTGGTGTAGTGGTAGCACCCCCGGCTTCACGATCCGAAGGTCGTGGGTTCAAACCTGGTCGTGCACCAATGAGTTTTTCCATTCGAAAAATTTATGTGCGCAATGCCAGTGCTCTTAAACGGTGAAGGAAAACATCGTGAGGAAACCGGCATGCCCTAGAACCAAAAATTCGAAGGTATGTGTCATAGGTTAGTATTCTTATAAGCGGCGATGGGCTTGCAACCTGTCACGTACGAAATACTAACTATTGTGCAAAATGCGGGCATGTACCAAAAATGTCATGTTTGGACTTGCCTCTGACTACCCTCTTTAGATATTCTCAAAGATCTAAGTAACTAAAGATCTGAGGAGATATCTACCGAACCTGGGGATTACAGTCGTGATCATTTTTTTTTTTTTTTTTTTTTTATTATCACGATTAGCATGTTAGCAAGAACATTTTACCGCAACTACCATGTTAGCAAGTAAATATTACCGCAACTACCATGTTAGCAAGAACATTTTACCGCAACTACCATGTTAGCAAGTAAATATTATCGCGGCTGTCACGTTGTCAAATAAAAAAGTCGAAACTATATCCACACGAGTTCACATACAAACAATCTGTTTGATCCTGTAATTATATCGAAGGCAGTGTATCGCGACGTGATTTATATTCATAGCGCGAGCTCGCAGCTTGATGTCATCTGCGTGTGGCCCAGTTTCACGGCACGAGCGGAGCACCAACTGCTCATCATTTACCACATACCAGTAAAAAACCAGTGTGTTTGCTAAGGTTTCATCATCAGCCTATAGCAGTCCACTGCTGGACATAGGCCTCCCCTAATGAGCGCCATTGCGCCCTGTCTTCAGCTCGACGCATCCAGCCTCCGCCAGCAGCCTTTCGCAGATCGTCACTCCACCTAGCCGGAGGGCGTCCTACACTACGTTTGCCGAGCCGCGGTCTCCACTCGAGAACTCGTTTACCTACTCGTTTGCTAAGGTTTGCTGGTAGAAAACTCTTGTAGGGTTAAGCTCGCCTCTGTACATGTATTATTAGTGTAGTTACTTAGGTTACGTTTTTTATAAAATAAATTATTACAAAAACATTTTCTTACCTATTTATTTTTGACTAGCTTCTGCACGCGGCGTCGCCTGCGAAGTACCTACATAAATTATAGCCTATGTTCATCCTGAAAGTTCATTCTACACATTGGTGAAAGAATTTTTCAAATCGGTTCAGTAGTTTCGGAGCCTATTCAATTCAAACAAACAAACAAACAAACAATCAAATCTTTCCTCTTTATAATATTAGTATAGATTAGCTGGGCATTCTGCCACTAAGCTTGGGTTAAACCTTAAAACTAGTTTAAGCACTATACCTATAATAAATCATAATTATCAAAGAGTAAATCGACATTTTACTTGCATTCATGTCAAATGATTAATAACGTTAATACAAATTGTCATTATACTGAGAATAGTTATATCAGAAGTTGGTCACACACCTGAGACGAAACATCTTAATGCGTTTTATATATAAGAATATTAATAGTTATTATTATCTTAGACCAAACAGCTTAAGGAGCGAAATAGCGAAACGCACGTATCTACTTCAAAGGTATCAAATGCCGCATCCACTATTAATCTCTTTAAATTGCTCATAACATTAACCCAAATTCAGTTTTCTTAGATCCAATGGGTCCTGGGGGCTTAGTACGGGTTTTTGTAGTTTAAGAAACTTAATTTCGTTTCGTTTCATACACTGCCGTAAGTTTCCGCTAGGGGCGCTCCAGATAAATGTAAATGTAAACACAGCTCAGTTGGTAGTAAGTCTGCTTTCTGCGCTGCAGGTTGTGGGTTCGATCCTCACCCGGGACAAACATTTGTGTGTCTAATTGTTATTATGTATACTATGATGTATTTACCAAAAAAAAGTATTAGTTTGGGGCTAGATGGCGTTGCGTGAATCGTCCACCAATATTTATTTATCTTATCAGATCCTATACTACTAATATTATAAATGCGAAACTTTGGATGGATATTTGTAACTCAATCACGCTGAAACGGCTGAACAGATTTAAATGAAATTTAGCAAAAAGATAGATTATAGTCTGGAATAACATATAGGCTATAAATTAACAAGGTGCGCCGCGTCGCACCTTGTTAACCTTGGGAAGCCGCTGGCGGAAGCTAGTCGTATCAACAATACGAAACCTAAAATCATAATACCATCTAATGCCCTCAACACACGTTCAAGCATAGATCCATCGCGTGACCGGCGCCTATGACTGAACTCGTTTTGATGGTACTTGTAACTGCGCGCAAACTCGACTTAAACATTTGGTCCCCTGTGTACTTTGAAGTATATAGGCAGATATCATGCTATTGAGTGTTTGTTGAACGATGAAGAAAAACTCTGTGGCCTAAACATTCTATACTTAACTTCTTCTTCTTCTTTTTGACCTTTTCCAATGGTATGTGGGGTCGGCACACGTTTTTGTCTTCCATTTCTCTTATTTCATTACGAGTATATACGTAACTATACGGTGTTAATGCTGTTATTACGCGGAGTAGCTAAAAAAATTATGAAATATGAACGACCTTATTTTGTTCTAACCAAAGACTAAACTTATGTAAACAGTTTTTACCGAAGTTTCTTATTCTTCTTCAATTATGGCATCTGTCTCTTAGAGAACAATTTTGCCAGTGTCAAGTGTATTTATTTATAAGTATTGTCAACGTCAGAGTCATAGTCAAGTAGTCAAGTCAATTTTAAACAAAAGATGGCTGTTTTGTTGAAAATTTTCGGGATTTCCTCCGATGGAATTTCAAGAGAACTATTCACTCTAATTCACATACTTTACACTCGCGTCAAGAACCCGGGCTTTATTGGCAAAATAACCACCAAAATTACGCAATAAAACTCAAAATAACACGAGAAAACATATAAAAACCAGAGCGACGTAGTTGTCAGGCAAATACACCGCAGAAAATCCCACCAAAGACTAAACTAATGTAAACAGTTTCTACAGAAGTTTAAAAAAAATTTACTACTTTTTGATTAAACTCACGTATGATCGACGTTTTTAGCTTTATTTTAGAAGCCATTTAAATTATAGAAAAATAATTAAAAATAGAACAAAATGTCAATTGCAAGTTTTTTAAACTGTCTTTTATAAATCAAATTCGGGTTTCGGGAGAAATGTTTGTGTTTTTGAAGTTTTCAACTTTACTTTTTAAATACATACACAATTATCACGACTGTAATCCCCAGGCTCGGTAGATATCACCTCAGATCTTTGAGGATATCTAAAGAGGGTAGTCAGGGGCACGCCCAAACATGATATTTAACACATGCCTATACATTTTGCACAATAGTTACAACAAAGGTTAGTCAAATCCAACCAAATTGAATCACACAGCAAAAATAATTCATACTCTTTCTACCCAAGTACGGCAAAACAAAAAGTGGAGTTTTTAAACAAAATAAGTTACATAAAAATTTGCAATACTCATCATCATCATCATCATCTTCCTGCCCTTTTCCCACGCTATGTGGGGTCGGCACAACATGTGATCTTCTTCCATTTCCCTCTGTCATTCGTCATCTCAGTACTCACTCCTTTCTTACCCATGTCATCTTTCACACAGTCCATCTATCTTTTCTTTGGCCTACCTCTACCCTTGTATCCATCCACATTCATATCTAACACTCTCCTCGTCACATGACATTTATCCATTCTCGTCACTCCACACATCCATCTCAGCATTCGCATCTCCGCCGCATGCACTCTTTTCTCGTCCGTTCCCTGTTGTCTGCAAACTCAAAATCTTTTTCAGCAAAACGCGAGCGCTTCTGCGTGCTACAGCTAGTTTCACAAAGAATACAAAACCGCAGTCATCAAGCAATCAATTGCTGTTTGTTTGGCGTAGTTACCTACAATACAACGACATGCGTATTTAAATAAAACTGTTATTCTAACGAAGCGTTGCATTTAATAGTCATCTAAAGTCTGGTACTAGTTTTGTCACGTCAAAAATGTGGGCATGTACTAAATATAATGTTTGGACGTGCCTTTCAGTGCAGGAGTACTCATTTTTTTAGAGGCCTACTTTTTACTTTGTTTGTATATCGTACATGACAGGTTGTAAGACCATCGCTGCTTTTAAGAATACCAACTTATAATTTTAATTTGAACTATCTACTATACTGCTACTTTGAATGTTTTTATAATGTCGTTTAGACAATCGTGGGTACTGAAACGTACTGGCACGTCCAAACATTATATTTAGCACATGCCCACATTTTTCTTTTAGGTACTTTCATTTATCTCTTTGGAACAAGATCTATAGAGATGTCTACAATCATTTTCCTACCCTTATCCCACGCGTGGGGTCGGCAAATGTATTCTTCTTCCACTCACTCCTATCATTCGTCAACTCTGAGTCTCTTACATTCATATCGTCTTTCACACAATCAAACCACTTTTTCTTCGGACTTCCTCTACTTGCGTACCCAGATACACTCATACTCATAACTCTTTTGGGAACATGGTTTTCATCTCTCCTCATTGAGTGTCCATACCATGCTGATCTAGCACTCCTCATCTTTCTAGTAACAGAGATCTGAAGAGATGTATAACAAGCCTGGGATTTTTATCTCAATACGCCTCACCCGCGCTTTGCTCGCGCCTCACCCGCGCCTCAGTCGCGCCTCACCCGCGCCTCACCCGCGCCTCAGACGCGCCTCGCCCGCGCCTCGCCCGCGCCTATCCAGCGCCGAATATGAAATAACGTTACGTCAACAAGGTTATCACCAATGTTTAGGATAAAAGTTAACATAATGTAGATACCCCGCGGTATAAATTTTGATTTAAATTTTATAACATTTTTGGAAAGTCTCGATAGCATCATCAAAGCGTAACTCGTGCTAATGGCTGGTGGTTAACAGACACTGTTTGTATACCACTGCAAAATCTACACTACAAAGGATGGTATGTACAGTCAACTTCAAAAGCTGTTCATAAAAACAAAGTATATATTCGAAATGTTCAGTCATCGTAAAAACACATGTTGTTGAATGTACGACATTCATTTAAAAGCGAGCTTGATAGTTTTTGAATATCTGAATAAAATGCACGGGCGGTGTAGTAGTAGCGCCCCTTCCTCACGATCCGAAAGCCGTGAGTTCAAACCCGGTTGTGCACCAAAGAGTTTTTTTATTGGAAAAAATTATGTGCGCAATGCCAGTGCTCTTAAAAGAGTGAAGGAAATCATCGTGAGGCAACCGACATACCCTAGAACTAAAAATTCAAAGGTTGTCATTCTTATAAGCGGCGATGGGCTTGCAACCTGTCACTTACGGAATACTAACTAATTTTCAAAATGTAGGCATGTGCCAAATATAATGTTTAGACGTGCCTCTGACTACCCTCTTTACATATCCTCAAAGATCAAAGTAACTACAGATCTGAGGATATTATGTCTACCGAACCTGGAGATTACAGTCGTAAATCATGCATTTTTTTTTATTAAAGTTTATTAAATATGATGCAGACTGTACAAATGAAACTAGAGTGTACAGTTGGGACACGTTTCAAATGGAGTTCACGGCTGACGTATTTCAATCTCGTATTTTGGTTACTCTGGTTCCGTAAACAAAGTGATAACATTAACAACCATTTTTGTTTTCATTCGATCATTGTTTATTATTTTTAGTTTAAACTTTATTTGTATAACTATAAGGCTAAATATAGCTATGCGAAAAATATTTGTGATAATTCCGTTCTGTGTTGTTTGTCTGTCAAATAAAAAAATATTTTATTCTATAAAAACCGCTGAATGGATCTAGATGAAACTTGGAATAATACGCCTATTCCAAGTTTATGGCCTGGAAAACACTACGGCTACTTTATACCCACCCGGGGTACCACGTGAGCGGAGCCGCGCGCGGTTGCTAGTAATTTATAAATAACATTACGCGAACGAAATTGCTAGAAGTTTTCTTGGCTTTGTTTATCATTAGAAGTATGTATATTTGAAGTTAAAGTCCTATACCCAGCGGTGTATACAGATGACCAGCCCCCCCCCTCCCAAGGTCAGCTAGCTGCGCCAGAAAGAGGTGCAAGAGGCAAGGGGGCACGTTTCCGGTCGGCCGGGCGGAGTTATTACGTCCTTCCGGTTGGACGGTGACCATCGATGACTGTAATCTATTACGAAGAGCTAATTGAAAGCATTGATGAGTGATTTTTCTTTGGGGATTTCCGGTCTTGTTAATGGGAAAAGTAATTGGGATGCTGCTTTGAGAAAGGTTGAGAAGTATTAATAAAGAGTTTAATTATGGTCAGGATGTCTTCTCACCACATTGGTTCGATAGAAGAGGGGCCTTACCGCAAGTTCTTACAAGCTATTCATTTTTCAGAAACGTCAAATTTCAAGCTCAAAGTAATACTTCAATACAATTTTGGACCTTTTTGGTATAGAAAGTAACCTTGTCTGCGTTTGAAAAAAAATGAAAACTAAAAACGTAACTCTGTTTTATGCTCAAAACAAGTTGTTCGCTAGTCTCGGCTGGACTGATTTTGAAAGTGCAAGGAAAGTTTAAATGGTGAGAAGAAGGAAATATTGTAAGGATAGATATAGGTGCTACCAAGTTCACCCAGTCAGCTAGTTATGATTTAAAAATTGTCATCATATTAATCAATATAGCGCTGGTGGTGTAGTGGTAGCACCCCTGCCTCACGATCCGAAGGTCGTGGGTTCAAATCTGGTCGTGCACCAATGAGTTTTTCTATTCGAAAAATTTATGTGCGCAATGCCAGTGCTCTGAAACGGTGAAGGAAAACATCGTTAGGAAACCGGCATACCCTAGAACCAAAAATTCGAAGGTATGTGTCATAGGTCAGTATTCTTATAAGCGGCGATGGGCTTGCAACCTGTCACGTACGGAATACTAACTACTGTGCAAAATGTGGGCATGTACCAAATGTCATGTTTGGACTTGCCTCTGACTACCCTCTTTAGATATCCTCAAAGTTCTAAGTAACTAAAGATCTGAGGAGATATCTACCGAGCCTGGGGACTACAGTCGTGATCACATTTTTTTTTTTTTTTTAATACGTCCACACGTTTCTATGAAGTGAAAATCTTGTTTTATTTTATTCGATTCTCAACCACATAAAAACTATTCAAGGCGTGTGTCGACCAGGTAGCGAGGGGCCGGAAGTGCTCCGGAGATAGCCAAAGGTCGGAAGTCGATCCCTGAGCTGGTGGGGTATAGCGGAAACCGCTATTTTCCCAACTCTATAATTTCTTCTTCACAGCTCTTTGCATTCTTTCTCTTATCCGTATCACTATATCTTTCGACCCATTGCGATGGAAAAAGCTCCTTTAATGCACTTGACACATATTTTCAAACTTTTTAGTTTTCTATACATACTTATTATTATAAAGAGGAAAGTTTTGTATTTTTGTTTGTAACAAATAAACTCAAAAACTGCTCTCCCGATTTCTCAAATTCTTTTACCATTAGAATGCTACATTATTATCCCTGAGTACCATAGGCTATATTTTATGTAGGTACCTCGCGAGCAAAGCCGCAAGCCAAAGCTAGTTATATATATTTTTAAACTTGAGTCATCCCGTGAACATCACAACGTAAACTTGTCGAAACGTCGGGAAAAATAGGTAAATAAAACGCGATAAATACCCGGTTAATACTAATAATAATGCCGGTTTATAGAAGTATAGAAAGAGAAGAAGAAGAAGACGATGTACACTATCTGCAGATGGTATCGTATTCTTACTAAAAGCTGTAGATAGGCCCCACTTTCCGAAATCTGAATAAATTTGTCTGATTTTATCAGGAAGTGGTTCGCTATTACGTATTGGCCGTGTGTTCAAAACTTACCTTTTTTTAAACAAAAATTTTGACAGTCTTTAACACGATTTCTACAAGATTTTAGACATTTTTTCTCACAACAATAAAATACCAAAAACATTTTACATCCTATCTTACTACTCGTATTTTAAACGAGTATATTATATATCTACATTTTTATGAGTCAATGATATCTAAACTATTTGGACAAATCTGAATACAATTTAATATAAAAATAGCCTGTAATTTGGAATAGTGTGTACCCTTGTGAATCTTTATATATAAAAACTTCGCACGGGTATTTATATATACCTACCTATTCATTTCAAACAAACAAACAAACAATCAAAGTTTTCCTCTTTATAATATTAGTTTAGATAGATAAATGGTCACGACTGTAATTCCCAGGCTCGGTAGATATCTCCCAGATTTCTAGTTACTTTGATCTTTGCGGTTATCGAGGATATAAAGAGGATAGTCAGAGGCACGTCCAAACATGATATATGACACATGCCCACATTTTGCACAGTAGTTAGTACTCGTACATGACAGGATGCAAGCCCATCGCCGCTTATAAGAATACTAACCTATAACCTTTGACACACACCTTCGAACTTTTGGTTCTAGGGTATGCCGGTTTCTTCACGCTGTTTTCCTTCACCGTTTAAGAACACAGGCATTGCGCACATAAATTGTTCGAATAGAAAAACACATTGTTGCATGACCAGGTTTGAACCCATGACCTTCAGATCGTGAGGCAGGGGTACTACCACTACACCACCAGTGCTCTCAAATTTAACAAAAATTTCAAAATTCAATATTATAATTCCACACGTCTAACCATACCCTGCGTCAGGTTACTAAAAAAAGAAAATTGTATAGAAAGTTTTAGTACTTATTATTATTTTAATGAACTTTTTTTTATTATAATGTATTTTTTTGTTTATATTTTTTATTTATTTTTTCACATTGACTCCATCCTGTACACATCCTGTGCACCCAGTGACGCCTACAGTGCATAAGCTAGCGCGGCTCTCACGCAACTTTTTTCTATTGCTTACATTTTTAATTTAATGGTATCTTTTGAATGGAATGTCCGAATTGAGTAATTCAAAAAACTATATAAAGGTATTATAGCAGTCTAGAATATGATGTGATTTATTTTGATAAGGATTAATACTAAGATACAAATAAAGAGCGTTTTTCTAAGAGTAGCCTTTCAATAAAAAATTTAAAATAAAAGAACTCTTATTGTGGCATAACTGTAATAGTTGGACATATGCTATCGCGACACTTTTTGTAAATAATGATGTGTTCTACAAAGTCGTAGTACATTATTTTATTCTATCGTCAATAGTTTTCGCAGCGCACGCGATATAAAGAATATTTTAGGTAATTTTTTTACACCTTGGCTTACATTATTGAAGTTTTAGTAAGGATCCCTAATTTTTTTTATCACCTATGTCACCCGCTGATAGTGTAGCTTCCCAACAGTGAAAGAATTTTTCAAATCGGTTCAGTATTTTCGGAGCCTATTCATTTCAAACAAACAAACAATCAAAGTTTTCCTCTTTATAATATTAGTTTAGATTAGTTTAGATGAATTACTGTTCGTTAGTCTCGCTAACACTCGAGAACGGCTAAACAGATTTATCTTTATCTTGGTCTTGAAATGTGCGTGGAAGTCTAGGGAAGGTTTAAAAGGTAAAAAAAATTCGAATAACTGCCGGTAAAACCCTAAAAATAGCCCTTTTCTATTTCCCATACAAACGTTTTCTAAATAAGTACGAAGTCTGCCGGGTCAGCTAGTCTATTATATAAAAGCACGGCGTGCGAAGTATAAGTTATTAGTAGTATTTCAAAGTTCACTTCTTCTTCCACTCATATTTAGTATATTATAGCTATCTAGAATTTCATGTCTATAAAGGGTGTGGTGGTGTAGACACCCTTTATATTCGATGAATATAAAGGATGTCTGCACAGTAACTTTAACATAATATACAACTAGCTATGGAATGTAACCCGTAACTCTCCAGAAACCGAACCAGTATCGCCCTTCGATATTAATATCGATTAGAATATCTCATCTCGATGTCTCCTTTATTTCGCATCCGACTCATCCGAATAAATTGATACCTCGATACATTGAATAACCTTATCAAACCTTAATATAAATTGTGAATGCTTTATAAAAAAATGCTTTTTTTGCACATACACAAAATAAATATAAAATTAATATAAGCATCATAAAGTAAAAAAAACAATAAGTTAACATAGTTTTGAATAAAGATTTTTAAACAATTTATCAAGGAGGAGGTTTTCAATTTGTCTGTATGGTGTTTTTGTATTTTTTTTATTTTTTTTTTTGCTTGGTAGGTCATATTTCAGAGATGGTCCCATTATATATTTTATTGAAATTTATATTAGCACGTCATCTTAAACAATCAACAATTACATAAATATAGACACAGATGTCGTTTTCGTTCGTGAGTGTCATGTCAAGCTGACACACAGACGTCGGTCGAGATAAGCTCCTTCAATAAACTTACAATTAGGGATTTTCTGCGGTGCATTTGCCTGACAACTACGTCGCTCTGGTTTTTATATGTTTTCTTGTGTTATTTTGAGTTTTATTGCGTAATTTTGGTGGTTATTTTGCCAATAAAGCCCGGGTTCTTGACGCGAGTGTAAAGTATGTGAATTAGAGTGAATAGTTCTCTTCAAATTCCATCGGAGGAAATCCCGAAAATTTTCAACAAAACAGCCATCTTTTGTTTAAAATTGACTTGACTACTTGACTATGACTCTGTGACGTTGACAATACTTATAAATAAATACACTTGACTCTGGCAAAATTGTTCTCTAAGAGACAGATACCATTATTGAAGAAGAAGAAGAAGAAGAAACTTACAATTAGTTTGCAACAACAATAATTACGATTGAAATTGTTATAATATGAAGAATCGTTTTCAACGTTTCATAAGAAATATATTATTTAAATTGAAAAAGTCGGAGACTTAATTGTATTCGGCCATCACAGCCCCATTCAAACATCGACAAATCCACCCCATTTTGAAAGAAAATCGATTATTCAGTAATCGAATGCGTGCAGCTAATAGATGTATCGAGAATGTGCGTGATCGCAGCACACCCTGTACTACGTACCGCCGGTAATCAACTTTATTATTTTATTACTGACTTTATTCAGATCCAATAAAATGGGTCAGATGATATTTTTATTATGTCAGTGTATAAATTGTTAGAATTTCTTGCGAATTCGTACGTACATATGTATTTTACCCGACTACGATAGAGATAAATGTTTTGGATTTATGTTTGTATACGAGTTTTGTCGCTGGAACCTAAACGGCTAAACAAATTATGACAAATTAGGTTTCAATTTAGAAAGTTGGTCTCAGAGTCACTAACTCAGTCTTCAAAGTGCTAATTCCAAGAAAAATATCCTTATTTATTTGCATCCAAGTTTTTTAACTTGTTAAATGATATTTTGACTAAACTGACGTGTGATCGGCGTGTTTTAGCTTTTGGTTTTAGCTTATTTTATAGCCATATCAATTTGTGATGATATTTACGGATATATAGTGGAAAATTAATTTAATTTAGACCAAAATATCAGTTTAGCTTTTTTTAAAACTGTAATTTAAAATTGTCACTCTAATTTGGTTAAAAGAGGTACGATCTTCTTTTGTTACTAAAAATATCTAGTGAACAATATAAAATCGTACCTCTTTTAACATTTTTACACGCTTTATATTAGCTTCACCTGTATGTTTGTATGTTTGTATGTTTGTTTGTAACCGACTTCTTTGGGCGCGATTTTGACCCACTTTAAACGGCCAGATTTCGTTCAAACTTTGTAGATTTATCGAGGACCGATGACAATACACTATTTTGATAAAAAATTACTAAAAAATAGAAAATAAATAATAGTTAAAAAAAACTAAAAAACACGCTTTTCATAGAAACCGAACTAAAAAATAGAAAATAAATTAAAAAAAAAGCGTGGGGTGCTCTTTAAGATATTATCGAAATGAAAATCACCCCACGCTTTTTTTTAAATTTATTTTCTATTTTTTAGTTCGGTTTCTATGAAAAGCGTGTTTTTTAGTTTTTTTAAACTATTATTTATTTATATTAGTCTACAGAACAACAGAATTAACACCAATGTTTGATTTAAAAAAACATGTAATTACACCCATTCTCCTCAGCGTGGGAATTACCACAGTCGGTACAGGCGAGATTCGTCGAAAAGTTGAAAAAACTTTAATTGCTTTCAATGTTTTTCTCAAACGTCTAGGCTCGTTCAAAAAAAGTTCAGCAAAAGTGTTACGTATAACGAGTGAGGCAGTAAGGTGAGGTTTTGTTCAAATTTAGACCAGTAAGGACACTAGTTTATTGTTGAATAGCTTCGGCTCGCGGCTTTGCTTGCGAGGTACTTACATAAAATATAGCCTATATTACTCAGGAATAATGTAGCATTCCAATGGTAAAATAATTTTTGAAATCGGACCAATACTTTTTGAGTTAATTATTCTAAACAAAAATACAAAACTTTATTCATTATAATATAGAAGACCGGATAGGAAACAATATCAATTCTGCAATCACCAGGCTCCATCTCCACAGATCTCTAATTGTTTTACATCTCTATGAATATCTTTGACTGGCCTCTCAGCTCAGTCGGTAGTAGCTCTGCCTTCTGCGCTGTAGGTTGTGGGTTCGATCCCCACCCAGGACTAACATTTGCGTGATGAACGCAGATGTTTGTTCTGTCTTTTAGGTAAGTATTTACAAAAAATAAAATATAATATACTGTCAACTATCCGGTACCTACCCACCCATAGTACAAGCTTTGCTTAGTTTGGGGCTAGATGGCGTTATGTGAATTGTCCACCAATATTTATTTATTTAAAAAAAAAAAAAAAAAAAAAATATGATCACCACTGTAATCCCCAGGCTCGGTAGATATCTCCTCAGATCTTTAGTTACTTAGATCTTTGAGGATATCTAAAGGGGGTAGTCAGAGGCAAGTCCAAACATGACATTTGATACATGCCCACATTTTGCACAGTTAGTTAGTATTCCGTACGTGACAGGTTGCAAGCCCATCGCCGCTTATAAGAATACTAACCTATGACACATACCTTCGAATTTTTGGTTCTAGGGTATGCCGGTTTCCTCACGATGTTTTCCTTCACCGTTTAAGAGCACTGGCATTGCGCACATAAATTTTTCGAATGGAAAAACTCATTGTGCACGACCAGGTTTGAACCCACGACCTTCGGATCGTGAGGCGGGGGCCACGTTATTTATTTAAGGGTAGGAAAATGGGAGATGATTTATTGTTTATCCATTTTTGAGGTTATAAATATTCAAGATATAATTCGAAGTCCGTTTTAGCATTTAAAAAAGCATCACATCAATCTGAAAAAAAAACCTATCACATTAAATCGTGTCTTAATACTATTTGATTAAATTTCGCGTTTTTTATATCAAAATAGAAATTGCAATTCCTCGCATCGCATAGCGATATATCTTTAGGGCTTCGGTATCGGGTGTCGGATCGATTCCCGGCCCCGCACCGAGGTAATGAACGGGGTAATTGCGCCGTTTTGTTCATTAATCTCTTAGCTGACTGTACACTGTGCTGTATACTGTCGATTGTAACTGCTACTTTAGAATCTAACTAGTAAAACTCTCCACAACTGCGTTTATGTGAACTTTTAACACAAGCTTCAACCACTTCACCCCATAAAGGTTGAGTTTTAGGAACCCCTTTTTCATTGCACCTCAAAATCCGCTCGAATCAAAATCGCAAAACACTCACACGACTGTTATCCCCGGGCTCGGTAGATATCTCCTCAGATCTCTAGTTACTTAGATTTTTGAAGATATCTAAAGAGGGTAGTCAGAGGCACGTCCAAACATGTTATTTGGCACATGTCCACATTTTGCACAGTAGTTAATATTCCATACGTGACAGGTTGCAAGCCCATTGACGCTTATAAGAACATTAACTTATGACACACACCTTTGAACTTTTAATTCTAGGGTATGTCGGTTTCCTCACGATGTTTTCCTTCACCGTTTAAGAGCGCACTGGTATTGTGCGCACATAAATTTATCGAATAGAAAAACGCATTAGTGCACGACAAGGTTTGAACACACGACCTTCAGACCGTAAGGCAGGGGTGCTACCACTACACTACCAGTGTTCTTCTCCAGAAATAAACGAATCCTCTAAATTAGCTATCTAGAACTAGAGACTAGATCTAAAGTTTACCTGTGCTTAAATAATGAAAAACAAAACGCAAGACTTTTATATATTTTGACGACCTCAGTGGCGCAGCGGGCGAGAGTCCGTCTGCGACGCAAGAGGTTGCGGGTTCGATTCCCGCCGCGGAACAAATTTGTGTACGATCTGCAGAAATTTGTTCCGTTGGTCTGGGTGTTTTCTATGTATAATAAAAAATATCTATCTATGTAGGTATATAATGTATTAAATATATCAGTTATCTAGTACCCATAACACAAGCTTTGAGTAGCTTACTTTGGGGCTAGATGATGCTGTGTGGATTGTCCAGCATTATTTATTTATTTATTTATTTATATAAAATTTAAATTTTATACTAACTAAAGCCACCAGCGTCCTTTTCTCTAGATCAGTTAAGCTATCTATAGATAGTTTGTAACGGTCCTAGATAGCTCAACTGTTTCACATCGTCAAGCGATATTCCAGAGTTATAATTATTATTTCTGTACATAATCAATTTACTTAAGCAATAACAATAAATTGTTAAACAAATTCCCATACCTAGATATAGCTCCGCAAAGTCCAATCACTTTAAAACACATAAAAATCCGTGTAACTGTCACATTTTACCACTGTATTCTATCAAAACCACTATAACATACACTATTTAATTTACTAAACACATTCAAACTTATATACAAAACATCCACTAATAAAGTTTTAAACTTACGCACCGCACTATAGAATGTTCGCGAGTGAAAATACGGAGAGTGAAATCGCGTACAACACGACCGCTCGCCACAAACGCGCGGCGTACACTAACAAGCGTTTTCATACAACCCTAGCAGTTTTCCGGGGTGGAAAGAGAGCGGCGGCTCGGTACCGAGAAATGCTGGGGAGGGAACGAGAGGGGGATAGGAAGGTTTTGTCTGGAGCGATGCGGTCATTGCAATGCTGTTCGGTCATTGCCACAGTGCAATCATTCGTCTAATCAAGTAGTTAACCCTTTTTGATGCCTGATTATTAGGGGTGTACCAGACTTTTTTAATTTTCTTTTTTTAACACTTAAATGAAAAGTTTAAGGAATTTTCGTCGGTAGTATCAGCTTGAGTCCACACTTGTGACATTCTGCCGTGACTGAGTCCGAAACACGCCCACATTTGTCACATTTGTCAAATACCCGACTGAACGTAACTGAAAATAGATTTATACAGCCGCTAAATTCAATTTTTTGACATTTTGTAAAACCTGTTTTGAAATTGAAATTGAAATTGAAAAATATTTATTCAGTACAATCACAAGGATCACTTTGAAACGTCTTACATGCGGTGAATCTATGTGCCAATTGCAACCTAACCCAAGTACGAGAAGAACAGGCAAGAAACTCGTCTCGGTCCTAGCGCTTTTTTGTATGATCCTTCTTACAAAAAAATGTAATCAAGATTATCTCATAATAATAATTCCTCTTGTGATCCCCAAATTCAATACCTCATTTGTCAAAATCTGCCCAGCCGTATGGGCTACAGCAACTGCCGAAGTAACTTGCATAAAAACAAACATACGATTACATATAAGACGAAGACATTACCTTCCTTCTTTGCTGCACAGTCGGGTAAAAAAACAGAAAATATATTTATTTTAGATACCACTTTTTGGCTTTTGAGGGCAGAATAGTTGCGACGCCACGAACAGTTAGAAAAAACTGATATGAAACTTTTACACTTGTTTGAATTATAACGGAGGGTAGATTACATTTAGTGGAAGCGATAGTTTCCTTCAGATTAGTGCCGGCATTTCCGGTACAATTGTGTAAATGTTAGTTAGTGGTTGTTCTCGTGATTTATTAAATGATTTGTTAGTCAGCCAGCGTTTTGTGTTATTGACTTCCTGCTTAGTTTAGTTATGTTGAATCGAAAACGTAAATCTTTTTGAGATTTTTAATGTTTATCTGAAACCTTTAAACGAGCGATTTTTGTATATTATATAATATGTATATATAAATCTGAATCTCCGAAACGGTTCTAATGATTTTCATAAAATTTAGTGTGCAGGGGGCGATAAATCGATCTAGCTAGGTTTCATTTTTAGAAAACGTCGTTTACCAAAAAAAAACAAGCAAAACTCGGTCACCCAGATACATAAAATTTCACTTCTATAAAATATATACTTTATAGAAGTAAGTCAAATTCTGTACCCTGATATTTTGAACAATTCTTTTATTATCGATTCAGAAGCCAAAACGATACGAGAGGCGCGATGAGCTACAGAGGTAAAAACTCGAACGTTTTCCCAGCAGTGGGACAGTTAGTCATGAAACAACAACAACATGACAACAACACATTTATAAATCAATAACTAGATTTATAAATAAGCTTCGTAGCAGTGCTACGGGCTACGAAGACGCTACGAAAGCTCTACGAAATGTATTTCACACTTCAACGAACACTTGAGTCGAAGTGCCTTTGGGAAATGGAAAAAATAGTTCCAATAATGTAGTCAGCTTGTAGATTTTAAGCTAGAATACTATTTATTTACTAGCTATTGCCAGCGACCTCGTCTGCATGACGTTACATTTATTTTTGGACATCCAATTTCTATAAAACCTATGAGTACTCTGCTCCCAATTATGGTCTAAGCATGTGAAAACTACATGAAAATATCATATACAAATGCAAATACCATCTTACTAACCATTATAAACGCGAAAGTTTGTAAAAATGTATGTTTGTTACTCTTTCACGCAAAAACTACTGAATGAATTTTGATGAAATTTGGCATAGAGATAAATTATAGTCTGGAATAGCTACTTTTTTCCCGGAAAAATGTACGTAGTTATAAGTAAAGAAACTCAAAGCAAGTATTTAATTACAAACGCATTCCATCCATATTAAACGCTGAGAAAAATAAACATAATTAAAGTCTATGAATTTACACTCGGAAATATAGCGGGTGGGTGAATTCCTTTTTTATGGTGAAATAAAATAGGTGAGGCGTCAGGGCACTAAACATATTTAATCGCAAAGAGAATGAAACCATACACGTGCAAGACGTAAAGGAACGAATGCTGAATGAACACAATGAACGTTTAAAGAGTCTGTTGTTATCTAAATATACATGTAAAATTCCCGCGTTACTGACGTAATACATCAACGCACAATATAAACCATAAGTCGTTCCTAAAATCTAATAGCGATTAATTTTGCCAAGTATTTATATTAAATAAATAAATAATGCCGGACAGTCCACACAGCATCATCTAGCCCCAAAGTAAGCTACTCAAAGCTTGTGTTATGGGTACTAGAAAACTGATATATTTAATACATTATACTTATACATAGATAGATATTTTTTATTATACATAGAAAACACCCAGACCAACGGAACAAATTTCTGCAAATCTTACACAAATTTGTTCCGCGGCGGGAATCGAACCCGCAACCTCTTGCGTCGCAGGCGGACTCTCGCCCGCTGCGCCACTGAGGTCGTCATATATTATTAGTATTGATTTGCATATATTAGTAGTATTATCAATGTCAAATTGTCAAGTCAATTTTAAACAAAAGATGGCTGTTTTGTTCAAAATTCTCGGTATTAATCCGATAGATTTCAAATGGAACTATTAACTTTAATTCATATATTTTACACTCGCGTCAAGATCTCGAGTTTTATTGGAAAAATAATCACCCAAATTACACAAGAAAATATATAAAAAGTAGAGCGACAAAATTTACAGACGAGTGCACCGCTGAAAATCTTAGGATTTGTTCCTTTCAGCCACAACCACCACAATACCCTGTTGAAACAAGGTCTTTGGTTGAAACTGTTGAGCGCGTCGGTCATTCATTATTTTACTCTTTTCATTCATTCATTTTACTGTGAGAACATTATAAAAAGAAACAAACCTGTTCTGTTTAGAATGTCCTAGACTAGCCCGCACGACACGATGTAAAGTACAACAGAATTAGAAGGGGAGAGTGGTAAGTGTTGCATATTTGTGATAGCTTCGAAGTAAATAAAGGGGAGTCTACACAAATTCCGAGTCAGTAAGATAAAACAAATAGTTGACAAGTGAAAATTAGAACAACTCAGCACCATGTCCTGAACCATCACTTAGCTTTTTCGCATCCCACTGACCCTATTAGTGAAGGGAAGCCATTCCCATTATCCCTGTGTCGTGAACAGCAGCCCTTAGGCAGGGACCTAAGGCTCGTTTCAAACTAAGCTAGTAGTAGTAGCTGTAAGCTAGTTGAAGCTGTCATCAAAATAAGGTTTAAAATGGTCGTGATAAAATTAAATTAGCGCTTAGGTACCAACCCTAATCGACTAAATTAGTATTTAGTGGGCTAGTGCCCACTGCAAGTTTTTTAGCATTAATTCATTCGCGACTATACAAGACCTGCTTTGAGATTGCAGTCTGTGGCCTACGGGCGAGATGTTTAAGAAGTGTCAGTTGTTTGAAAGCTACTTGTCAGTGAATAATAAAACTTGAAACATTTTGAAGAAATTGTATATTACAAAACTTAATTAAAACACCACTCCACGCTCAATCCCCAACAGCGTTTCTATCTCAATAGCTAGTATCTTAAGGCCCACTAAATACTGGTATCGCCTAGACTAATCAAATCACACTAACAGCGCATACAAACGCAGCACCATTTGACACCATGACATTTTTCACGACTAGTCTTGTTGCTGGCCTGCTCTGATTACTAACCAGACCACTGGACTAATCACTGGCACGCTGTAGCGCCGCCCTAAGGCCGTCCCTTCACACGCGACATTGGACTTGTTAATACAAACCTGATGGCGAGAGTACTTCAGAGCTCTCGACTCGTATTTTCTTGTCATTACTGGAAAATTCCGGTTCGACATTTCAAAGTTTGATTTGAGATTGTTTTTGTAGAGTTTTGCTGTGAATAATATTGTTACAGCAGTTTTAATGACGCAAATTATATATTTGTTACAAAAATACACAATGTTCTTATTTATTTATTTATTATTTATTTATTTAATGTTGAGTCAATTTTTCTGTTAGTAAAATTTATGTGCGCCATTTGAGAGTACTGTTATAAATAATAAATAAATATGATCACGACTGTAATCCCCGGGCTCAGTAGATAACTCCTCAGATTTTTAGTTACTTAGATCTTTGAGGATATCTAAAGGGGGTAGTCAGAGGCAAGTCCAAACATGACATTTGGTACATGTTCACATTTTGCACAGTAGTTAGTATTCCGTGCGTGACAGGTTGCAAGCCCATCGCCGCTTATAAGAATACTAACCTATGACACATACCTTCGAATTTTTGGTTCTAGGGTATGCCGGTTTCCTCACGATGTTTTCCTTCACCGTTTAAGAGCACTGGCATTGCGCACATAAATTTTTCGAGTGGAAAAACTCATTGGTGCACGACCAGGTTTGAACCCACGACCTACGGATCGTGAGGCAGGGGTGCTACCACTACACCACCAGCGCTCTGTACTGTTATAGTACTCTCAAACAGTGAAGGAAGACATTTGAGGAAACTGACTTAAAAATGTTTTTTTCTAAGCTTTCATTTTCAGTTATCTGTCAGCCAGTTTATTTATTATATTTTTTTTCCTACTTAATTTTTTTAGAGAAGAAAATATCTTCTTTTTTGATATCGTGACACCCGATAGAGATAAGTGAGTGTAGATGCCACAAGCACGCGTGACTTGGACTCGGCTAGAATTATAATTTTACTAGCAACCGTTTGTGGCTTTTATTGCTTACGCATTAGAAATCAAATTAGGGTTTCCTTCCATCTTATGTTTTAAATCTCATCGAATACCAACATACGTAGGTTGCCACCGAAGCCGCATAAAAAAGCCAGTCAATAAAAATGTAAATATTTTATGACAGACAGACAGACTTGTTAAACTTCCGTGTAAAGAGTAGATTTACATTCGGAATCAAGTATTCGCATTGCGTCGGCCGGATGTCGCAAACAAAAGTTATTATGAGATACGTGTCTCAGTACTCTCAAACGGTGAAGGAAAACATCGTGAGAAAAGTCACTCGAAACTAGTGATACGTGAAATATGTACGTGCCAAGTCGTCCTTGGTGTGTTGGTATCATCACTCATATTCTATGTAGGTATGTATTTACGAAAAACAAATTATTATTATTATTATTATGAGCCGTTTGTGTCCCACTGCTGGGCAAAGGCCTCCCCCCAATCTTTCCAGATGTCGCGATCCTGTGCTATTTTCTCCCAGTCAGCTAGAAATTTGTCCAGTTCGTCCCGCCATCAAAACAAATTAAAAATTTAAAAATCCCCGACATAAACATTGCATTTCAAGGTTGAAGCTTTACTTTCATACAATTTTTATAAGTCATGGTACGAAATATCAAAGTTATATTACTTTGACATTGCTCGAAGAGCTTGTGGTAAGCCTCTGGTGCACAAATTCGTCTGATTTTGGATTTCACCTCGAAAACTATGACAGTAAACACTCCGCAAATATAGGCAATCGTTTTGTCTCCCTCTAGCACAGGTGGTGGTCAACTAAATGAAGATATCGCGTGTCAGGGCTCCATCTCTCAATACTTGCCCTTCTACAGGATGTGTCGTAACTAACTTCAACGTCAGTGAAGAGTAAGCTTTTCAGCACACTACTGACATCATCCCGTAGTACTTGTATGTAGTAGGAAATACGAGTATAAAAAAAAAAAAATAATAAAAAAAAATAAAAAAAAAACTTTCTTGGCGCTCGGTGGAGCAACACCAGTGCGAAGCGAGTCAAGGGTCCTGAGGATGCTTCGTGGAGAAGCGAAACACGTGTCGAGTTTCTATTTGAGGTATTGTGTTGGGATTATTGATAATAGCCTCATTAGATAATTGTTTCAGCGGGAAAGTACTAGACATTTCCGTCCTTTTCAGTATGAGTATAAAACATTATTTTAAAAGCAGCAATGTTAAGGTTAGCAAATGGTTATTTTGTTGTTTCGTAGATTAACTTACAAATTCGAAGATTCTAGGGATTAGTTTCACCATCTGTTAGTTATTAAGTTCAATTATCGAGAAGGGCTTTAAGCTTTATAATATCACGCTGCAACCAATAGGGGCGAAGCATCAATGAAAAATGTTGCAAAAACGGTAAAAATTATATAACTTAAAACCAGCAGACAAAGTTGCGCGCTGGTCAGTAGTAAATAATATAAAAATAAAAATAAATTAATATGATCACGACTGTAATCCCCAGGCTCGGTAGATATCTCCTCAGATCTTTAGTTACTTAGAACTTTGAGGATAACTAAAGAGGGTAGTCAGAGGCAAGTCCAAACATGACATTTGGTACATGCCCACATTTTGCACAGTAGTTAGTATTACGTACGTGACAGGGTGCAAGCCCATCGCCGCTTATAAGAATACTAACCTATGACACATACCTTCGAATTTTTGGTTCTAGGGTATGCCGGTTTCCTCACGATGTTTTCCTTCACCGTTTAAGAGCTGGCATAGCGCACATATTTTTTTCGAATGGAAAAACTCATTGGTGCACGACCAGGTTTGAACCCACGACCTTCGGATCGTGAGGCAGGGGTGCTACCACTACACCACCAGCGCTCTAGCGCTCTGGTCAGTAGTAATAGTTTTATACATTGAGATGACTAAACTTAGTGATTTTTTTATATCTTCAGCACCCTGTATAACCAGTACTTCCTATATCTAAATTGCTGCGGTACCGCTGACGTGCAACGGTTAAAAACGAATTACAACGCACCCTGTAGCCATTTGTCATACCCGCCTCGTCATTACATTGTCACTCTCAATCAACTGTCAATATAAAATGAGCTCTATCCCCCTGAACTTGGGCTTAATCCAGCTTGTAGTGTAGAACGTAAAAAAATACTCAGTTGCCATAGTGATACTTTTGTGTATAGTAAATGCTGTTGGTTCTGTGACATAGTCTCGGAGACAGCGAACTATTAATTTGCGATATAAACAAAAGGAATTGACAGGTTATTCATTAAGCGAGAGGATTGATGATTAGCAAGCTGCAATATGACGTGATTGAGTAATGGTTTCTGAATTAAATATGTTTGATTGTTGCTTTGACAGTGTGGGGTAAGATATCGATTGATTGTAACATTATTATTAGTATTAGACGGGTATTTATCGCGTTTAAATTACCTTATATTGACCACGACAGCGTGCAAACCTGTCGAAACGTCGGGAAAATATAAGGTAATTTAAACGCGATAAATACCCGTCTAATACTAATAATAATGATTGTAACATTGTAACATATAATAAAAAAATTGTATGAGATGATTCAGTGCAGAAAATAATTTATTAAATAGTTATATTATTTGACGAATGATAGGAGTGAGTGGAAGAAGAAAACATGTTGTGCTGCCCAACTTAGCGTGGGACAAGGGCAGGAGAATGATGATGATTATGCTATTCTAGACTATAATTTATCTCGATGCCAAATTCATCTAGATCCGTTCAGCCGAATCAGCTTGAAAAAGTAACAAATATCCTCACAAACTTTCACGTTTATAATAGTTGCCGGATTTATCTTATCAATACTTCGTAATGGATTTCTGCAATTCACGCCAGAATCAATAAAATCAACTACTTGTGCAACTCTCCGGTGGGCTCCCGCGCTACAGCTGATAACCAGATGTTCACTCGCGTTTGGAGTTGCCGTGTACTGTGTAAGGTCGGCAAACAAACGCTATCACTATATCAGCTAAGTCATATTTAATTACAGGTTTAATTGTTTGTTTATTTAATCAAGATTAACGGTCAGCAAAAAAATGTCACGCTATTTGACGGTAATAACTTTTTATCAGAAAATTAGACGTGAAATCTGTTCGATCTTTGCAAGCATAACTGAGGGTAGTTGGAAAATAAACTCCATCAATTTCTTTATATTCTACTGCCGTTCAGTTAGTAGTAAGATTTCGCTACCGCACGCTGCGCCGAGTGAACGTTTCGCTCCTACCTGCCGGTGTCCTTGGTGAATCTCTATTAATTGTGTAAAGAACTTTCGGGACCTCTCCTTATTACCAAATTAGGAGTGTTGCAACTTTAAAGTGCTGGGACAATAAACACGCAAGCCTGCCGTGCTGCCAAGGACTTCTGCTGCCCTGGACGGTCGTGGATAAAAGGTTGGTGGAGTGTCCATATTCCCTTTAAATGTTTGCAAGGATTGAATATCTGTTCCTCACCTAATTCTTTCACATACCTCATACAGTCCATTGAAAACCTCTCCCCGAGATTGTCTAGATCGCACAAAATCATATTTGCTCGTTAAAATTCAAAAATATCCTTGTGAAATAAATATCACGTCATGTAAGCGAATCTCAGCGGAGATGGGTTTGCAAGCTTTCGCGTACGGAATAAAAAGTACTGAGCAAAACTTGGGCATGTATAAATTTCTAGCCACGCGTGGCTATTAAAAAAGAAGGCTATTTTACTAAGGTCATAAACTACGCGTATTCAAAGTTTCATTTAGATCCGTTCAGCCGTTTCAGCGTGATTGAGTTGTTAACATCCGTACAAACTTTCACGTTTATAATTGATTGAGCAAGCGAAGCAAGCGAAATCTCAGTGTTAAGTAGGGTGATTTGGCGTTGTATGTTTGTTTGGTTTTTATATTTATTCTAGGATGGATTGTTTTTTAAATAAGTAGAACGAAAAAATAAGATTAAGAAAACCGCTGACGTCTTAGCACGAGTATAAGTGCCTACGTGGGTAGGATAATCAAGTTTTTTGATTAGGATCAACTTTCGTAGACAAGGAGTACCTACATAAAGTGTGTACAAAAATTTCAGGGCGTGAATACAATTGAGAATTGTGGACATCGCGCGTGAAATCTTAGTTCGGGGCTAACTATTAGTAGGATTAACCCCATTAGAACCTCATCTCGTCTCTCGCTTAATGCCCGCCTTCCACTAAAAAAGGGTAATGAGCGGAAACTGAGCTAATGATCTGAGCGGATTGTAATTGTATTGAAATCCGCTCATTCACAGTGGAAGCACTCCTATGAAGAAAGCCGTTGCGAGTTAAACGGAGTCCGTACGGAGCCCAGTTCGCTCACAGTGGAAGACGGGCATTAATCATAGTTCAGAGATTAGATTTCTGTCATTCATTTGCAGTGGCCATTCCGTCAACGTCTAGTCATCCTTGTGATACAGTGGTTCAGCCTCACCACTAAATGCGATTATAAATACTGCAACAGTGGCTCGATGATCGACAGAGCCACTGTTTTTGCCATTTCTTTTCAACCTAAATATAACCTGCAACAATGAAAACGAGCTGAAATTTCCGACAAAAATGCCAGCATTCATACAACCGACCCATATTTCAAGTATTGTTTGCACTCAACATTCATCCAAAGCTCGGTTATAAGTAAAGGTTAAAGAGTGCAATCCAGTAATGGAGGGAGTAAGTACCAATTCCGTGCAGTTCCGACTAGAACCGTTAGGACAGTAAATCTCAATACAGACAAACGCGTTTAGACTGTTGGCTGGCGGCCAGAGATCAGAGCTCGGCTAGCTAGATACGATCATCCGTGTAAGCCTGGTGTAAACACATCCTACTAATATTTACGCTGGTATTTTTTTTTTCTAATTTTTGACATCTGTTTTCTTCTTTTTCTTCTTCTTCGATCATAGCATCTACATATCTCTTAGAGAACAATATTGCCAGTATCAAGAGTATTTTTATTCAAGTATTGTCAACGTCACAGAGTGATAGTCAAGTTGTCAAGTCAATTTTAAACAAAATTTATTGTTCTAAATTCTCGGGATTTCCTCCGATGGATTTTGAAAGGTACTTTCATTTACATATTTTACACTCGCAGCAAAAACTCCGGTTTTATTGGAAAAATAACCATCAAAATTACGCAAGAAAACTCAAAATAACACGAGAAAAAATATAAAAAAAAGAATGACAAATTTACTAAGCCGAGTATTAAAGTATGAAAGTATTAAGCTCCCTGGTGCCCAAAGTAGCTTGCTTAGTTTGGCTCTAGATGACACTGTGTGAAATTTCAACCTATATACTATAGAAAATAAGAGGCATCTGCTCACAAGCTAAGATCACATCCAGTACACTCAGAATCTCTGATAACCCAAGTTCACGTAGAGAATCCTTACAGCGGCCGCTTTTTACGCCGCAACACAAATCAACTTCAGAGCTAACAGAGAGGCAATGGCCAATTTTCAATTAAGTATTTTAATCGACCCAAAGTTCTTTGCTCAGTCGCTTCTGGTTGTCTAGTGGTGTGGCCCCAACTTCCGATCTTAAACTCTTGGATTCAAATCCGGTTGTGCACCAATCTATGTGTGCATTTTTCACTATATTCACACAATTAAATATCATAGAACATATTTTATTTGACACACACACACAAATACATAGTAAAGAATCAGTTTAAAACCATGCTGGAGGGAGATAAATACTATTTATATACTCGCAAATGCTGAGGGAAAACATCGTAAGGAAACTGGCACGTCATAGAATCTTAAATGTTTGAAGAAGTGTCAAGTCCAAGAAAGTCTCTAAGGCGATCTTGATCCTTTCACCACACTAGTTCTCGAGGTCTAAGTAACATTCAGCGCTGTCACTTAAAGGAGCATGTTAGATTGTCGGTTCTGACTCATAAGTCGTTACTCATACGGTTAAAACTTTTAACTGTATAAGTATACTACAGAGTATGGTGTATCGTTACTGTATTTTGTTACAACAGAAAACTCAATAACAATGTTTGTTTATTTGAGAGCGAATCAAATCAGTGCCATTTCCCCTTCAAAGCTAAGAATTTAATAAATCCAATCACAGGGAGGAGGGGAACCGAGGTAACCTCGCGGGTCGCACCGCGTCACACGTCACTCATAATTCGTCACGCGCCGCGAGCGGACGTCAAATTACGTTTGAGAGTCAGACTGTGCTAGGGTGCAAGATATTGAAGCGTATTCAATTGTAAATTCAATGCTAGAAAGATATTTTAATGCTAAATTTTGATTTTGAAAATCAGATTTTTTTTATCGATATTTAAAAAAAAAGAAAACCCTGATCATAACTGTAATCCCCAGGCTCGGTAGATATCTCCTCAGATCTCTAGTTACTTAGATCTTTCAGTATATCTAAAACGAGTTGTCAGCGGCACGTCCAAACATGGTATTTGGCACATGCCCACATTTTTACAGAGTAGTTAGAATTCCGTACGTGACAGGTTGCAGGCTCATCGCCGCCTATAAGAATACTAACCTATGACACACACCTTCGAATTTTTGTTTCTAGGGTATGCTGATTTCCTCACGATGTTTTCCTTCACCGTGTAAGAGCACGGCATTGAGCACATAAAATTTGAATGAAAAAACTGAAAGTTGCCCGGTTAGGTTTTAACCCACCTTCGTATCGTGAGGCAGGGGTGCTACCACTACACTCCCAGTATTCTCAAAAAAACAGCTTTCTAAACCAATTTGTTTAAAATACAATAGCAAATAAGTCGTTTAGTTTCTTGTCAAGCAATTCTCGACTTCATAGAGGAAGCGAAGTCGATACAAAAATAAAACAAAATCGTTTTCTCAAAGCGCAGTTTGATTAAATAGACTTTCCGGGCCATTTGCTAATTGGAAATCTTCGGATCGTTGAAAAATATCTCAAAATTAAACGTTACAGGAAACAAAAGTTGAATTGGCTCGTGCCGAGTTGGCAAATAATACAGTTAGATTGACTCGGCGCTAATCGCGCGGTACTCTCGGCACTCTCACATTTTTCTGATGCCGAATGTCCGATACACTTTACGGGTTAAAAATAATTATTAAAAAGAAATCCATACTAAAATTATAAATGCGAAAGTAACTCTGTTTGTCACTGATGAACCGATTTTGATGAAATTTTGTACAAAGATAGACTAGAGCTTGAGAAAGGACATAATGCCTTTTATCGCAAAAAATGCTTCAAGGGTTGAAATAAGGGATGAAAGTTAAGTGCAAAATAAGAATCTTAAAAAATTAAAATTACTGCCTAAAGTAACTAGGTATTCCACAAGGACGAAGTCGCGAGCAAAATCTGGTATATCTATATCTATATAAGAGCTTAACCTGACTGACTGACTGACTGACTGACTGACTGACTGACTGATTTATCATCGCCCAGCCGAAACCGCTGAAGCTAGAAAGCTGAAATTTGGAAGGTGGCTTCCTTTTATAACAAAACCACCCACTAAGGCGGGATTTTTGGAAATTCCACCTCTAAGGGGGTGAAAAAGGGTGAAAACGATAGTATAAAACTTTTTAACGCGTGGAGTGATTTTCATGAAACTTTGTGTGTGCACTGTAAATGCAAAATGAATGGACATGTGTTTCAGGATTTTTCAATATAACCATCAAAAAGGGGTCAAATGTGGGGTCAATTTTTGTATGGGAACTTTATAACGGGTGGTGCGATTGACCTGAAACTTTGTTTGTGTACTGTAAATGCAAAATGGATGGACACGTGTTTCAGGATTTTTCAAAATAACCTTCAAAAAGGGGTCAAATGTGTGGTCAATGTTTGTATGTGAACTTTTGAACGGGTGGTGCGATTGGTCTGAAACTTTGTTTGTGTACTGTAAATACAAAATGAATAGACACGTGTTTCAGGATATTTCAATATAACCTCGAAATAGGGGTCAAATGTGGGGTCAATGTTTGTATGGGATTTTTTTAACCTGGTGCGATTGGTCTGAAACTTTGTTTCGTGTTTCAGGATTTTTCAATAAAACCTTTAAAAAAGGGGTCAAATGGGGGGTCAATGTTTGTATGGGAACTTGTCAATGGGTGATGCGATTGGTCTGAAACTTAATTTTGTGTTTTAGGATTTTTCAATATATCTCTAAAAAAGGGGATCAAATGGGGGGTCAATGTTTGTTAACGGGTGGTGCGATTGGCCTTAAACTTTGTTTTCTGTTTCAGAATTTTTAAATATAGGTAACTCTAAAAAAGGGGTCAATGTTTGTATGGGATTTTTTTAACGGGTGGTGCGATTGGTCTGAAACTTTGTGTACTGTAAATACAAAATGAATGGATACGTGTTTCAGGATTTTTCAATATAACCTTCAGAAAGGGGTCAAATGTTGGGTCAATGTTTCAATGGGTACTTTTTAAAGGGTGGTGCGATTGATCTTAATTTTGGTTTGGATAATTTAAATGCAAAATAAATGGAAACGTATTCCTGGATATTTCAAAATAACCCTCTAAAAAGGGTGAAAACGATAGTATGAAACTTTTTAACGCGTGGAGTGATTTTCATGAAACTTTGTGTGTGCACTGTAAATGCAAAATGAATGGACATGTGTTTCAGGATTTTTCAATATAACCATCAAAAAGGGGTCAAATGTGGGGTCAATTTTTGTATGGGAACTTTATAACGGGTGGTGCGATTGACCTGAAACTTTGTTTGTGTACTGTAAATGCAAAATAAATGAACACGTGTTTCAGGATTTTTCAATATAACCTTCAAAAAGGGGTCAAATGTGGGGTCAATGTTTGTATGGGAACTTTTTAACGGGTGGTGCGATTGCCTTGAAACTTTGTTTGTGTACTGTAAATGCAAAATGGATGGACACGTGTTTCAGGATTTTTCAAAATAACCTTCAAAAAGGGGTCAAATGTGTGGTCAATGTTTGTATGTGAACTTTTGAACGGGTGGTGCGATTGGTCTGAAACTTTGTTTGTGTACTGTAAATACAAAATGAATAGACCCGTGTTTCAGGATATTTCAATATAACCTTGAAATAGGGGTCAAATGTGGGGTCAATGTTTGTATGGGATTTTTTTAACCTGGTGCGATTGGTCTGAAACTTTGTTTCGTGTTTCAGGATTTTTCAATAAAACCTTTAAAAAAGGGGTCAAATGGGGGGTCAATGTTTGTATGGGAACTTGTCAATGGGTGATGCGATTGGTCTGAAACTTAATTTTGTGTTTTAGGATTTTTCAATATATCTCTAAAAAAGGGGATCAAATGGGGGGTCAATGTTTGTTAACGGGTGGTGCGATTGGCCTTAAACTTTGTTTTCTGTTTCAGAATTTTTAAATATAGGTAACTCTAAAAAAGGGGTCAATGTTTGTATGGGATTTTTTTAACGGGTGGTGCGATTGGTCTGAAACTTTGTGTACTGTAAATACAAAATGAATGGATACGTGTTTCAGGATTTTTCAATATAACCTTCAGAAAGGGGTTAAATGTTGGGTCAATGTTTCAATGGGTACTTTTTAAAGGGTGGTGCGATTGATCTTAATTTTGGTTTGGATAATTTAAATGCAAAATAAATGGAAACGTATTCCTGGATATTTCAAAATAACCCTCTAAAAAGGGTAAAATTGGGTGTAAAAGTTATTATGGGATTTTTTTATGATTTGTTTGAAACTCAGTTTAGTTAGATACCTACTTTAAGTGAACGAAGTCGCGGGCGGGACAGCTAGTTAAATATATTTATAGGTTTAAAGAACTTTATTTCTCATAAAAACTTTACAGTTTACTTAGAATGAGATAAATTTAAACAATAAATGTGTACTAAATCTAAGTTTAAGTAGGTAAATAACTCCTGAGCTTAAATGATTAATTATAACTATTGTGTTATATAAGTATAATAGTGTTATGTTTATTTATGTAATTTGTTTTGCTATTCTATTGAGCAGACATGTGCCTTCAACATATTTTTGTACGTATTAATGCTTTCACATTCTTTAATGGTATTTGGTAAATTATTAAAAGTACGTGCTCCCTCTGAAAGAATCGTCTTTTTTCCGTAATTCGTACGGGTATGGGGTAATTTTAGTTTAATTTTGTTTCTTAGACTATATTTAGTTTCTCTTAATTGTAGGCTTAGATTTGATTGTATGGACTTAGAAGTAATATTTTTTATTAGAAGACATGTTTTAAAAATATGTAGTTGCTTTAAGTTTAGTATATTTGTATTTTTGTATAATTCTTTTGTAGGCGTATAATATGAATAGTGATATAAAACTTTGATAATTTTGTTTTGGACCCTTTGAAGGGGTTTAACATGTAACTCAGCTGCGGATCCCCATATTTCAATAAGGTACTCTAAGTGGGATTTTACTAAAGAATTGTATATTATATTTCTGATTTTAGCGGGGATGCATTTTGTCACTTTGCGCAAAGCTCCTAGCAATGACGTAAGTTTTGATTTTACTTCGTCAATGTGTGATTTCCACGTCAATTTATCGTCGATCCATAACCCTAAATATTTTTCCAGATGCGATTGTTTAATTATATCATTGTTAATCGATAATGGCGTAAAATTAGGAACCGGCTTATTTTTTGCACAAAAGATCATAAATGAGGTTTTTGACGTATTAATTGTTAACAAATTGTATTTGAACCATTCATCAAGGGCGTTAAGATCTTTTTGAGCATCATCGATAATGTTGTGGATATTTTTGCCAATTATTTATATAATTTATATTTTATATAATATATTTGTATATATATTTATATAAATTTTGGTCCATTTGCGAGCGTATCTTGAAAACGGCTGGACCGTATTGGATTTTTATGTTGCTAATAATCCACGGCTTTTAGGTAAAAGAAAATTTGAAAAGATATTATAAATACCGACATAATTTTTTCATGGAATTTCGGAATGGACACATTTGCTCGGGTCAGCTAATATAAAATATTAAACACCCAATCAACAGTCATTACATAGCCATAATGAAGTAGGTACGGGTACATACTATTTTCAATTGACTAATTCATTGAACCAATACTCGCTATATAAGTACCTATAAATCATAATCCAGTGAAAATTTCATGAGCTTGCAATGTAGTGCATCAGGTACTCTGGTGTTTGTTCATTCACTCGTCGATAAATCAAATCAAACAACAAAATATGCTAGTCCTGCCCAAATCCGCCGAGCAAATAATTAATAGGCCGGAAACTAATCTATACAACGGTTTGCTCATAGAGTAGGCTAGTGGTTTGTACAGAAGCGACGTGAAACAAATATTTTAAACTAGTTTTTTTTATTAAATTTGTTTTAATTAAGTTCATTGTGTGAATACGGGATTAAATAGAAAAAGATACAACTACGTACCTACAACAAAAACAAATTAAAACACTACACATCTTAAAAATCAAAATTAAAACTCCTAATTTACCTATACTCCTAACTACCTATCTATTATTAACAGCAATTTGCGCTAAGGCTAGTATCATTTTCGTCTTAAAAAATACTTAAAGCTCCTTTCCCCGTTTCCATACGTCTTCTTCACCCACTTAAAAAACGACACTATACTCTGGTTAAATTCTTAGTGTCATGTTTTTTTTGACGTGACAACGTCTTATAATTCGATGGAGCCGGCTGCACGCACGAAAAAACATGACGTCATGCGGCGTTACCTCGCTCTGAGGTGTTCCATTCATAAGACGTTGTCACGTTCAGCTATCGTCAGTAAACCGACTTTACAGACAACCAATTTTTTATGTTTTGTTTTGTCTTTTGTTATAAGTTATTATTATTATGTATCTTGATTACATTTTTTGTAAGAAGGATCATACAAAAAGCGCTAGGACCGAGACGAGTCTCTTCTGTGCCTGTCCTGTTCTTCTCGTACTTGGGTTACGTTGGAATTGGCACATAATATGTAGATTCACCGCATGTAAGACGTTTCAAAGTGATCCTTGTGATTCTATTGAATAAAATATTTTTCAATTTCAATTTCAATTTCAGTTGACAGACAAATCATGGAAATAAAATAATATAATAATAATAATAAGTCATCATTAAATGAAATTAAAAAAATACCATTATATAATTACTTTTGTCTTATACTACAGCAAATACAGCAGACTCTGGTGGTCTAGTGGTAGTGGCCACACTTTTCGATCCTAAGGTCGATTCTGGTCGTCATGATTTTATTGTTTTAAAAACTTATGAACGCTTCACCTGAGGAAACTAGCATATCATAGAACTCCAAAATTCAGTAATTACATGTTAATTAGAATATAAAAATTATACATAAACGTTGTAACAGCCCTGTATATCACTCGTCCGTTCGTATTCCGATGATAAACGAAATTAGCCGATGTGCCAAATTTAAATAATAATTGCTACTGAACCTCGACTATGTAGGCATATTGTTAGGGACCATCTGGACACTGTGCCTAGTCTGTGGTGTTACAATCACGAGTATTTATTGTCGCGATAGGATTGGTGGCGTGGCGGCGCGCCACTCATTTGTCCACGGCACAATAATTAAATAATACCTTGTAATTCACCGGGATGTTTTCAATTCTAGCCGTTAATCCAGGTTATCCCAGGTTAACCAGGATTCATTGGAGCTAGGTAAACAGTACCCCTAGTATGAGTTTTTGATTTACGAAAACTTTTTTCGAATAGTATCCTTTCATACATTTTCCTCCATCGGAAATGTTAAGGAACTAAAATAAGGTCGATAATATCGAAAATATTATCTAATCGGCAGTCCCAGCAATGATTTCCAAACCAAGTTTTCACGATATCGACTTTATTTTAGTTCCTTAACATTTCCGATGGAGGTAAATGTATGAAAGGATACTATTCGAAAAAAGTTTTCGTAAACTATCAAAAACTCATACTAGGGGTACAGGTGTATTTGTTTGGTGTAGGTACCTTCTCAACTTTAGTATTTACCTTATTTTTAGTCTTAATAAAACTAAAAAATAGGTTTGATATTTTGGGTTGTTAGATGGATTTCTTCTTCTTTGTTTATAGCATCTGTCTCTTTTAGATAAATTTTGCCAATGTCAAGTGTTTTAATAAGTAGATGTCATGTTCTGATTTAGTCATGAATGTTTTCTTTTTGTCATGTTTTACCTTTGTCATATTCTGACAAAAGTTCTTCTTCTTCTTCTTCAATTATGGCATCTGTCTCTTAGAGAACAATTTTTCCAGTGTCAAGTGTATTTATTTATAAGTATTGTCAACGTCACAGAGTCATAGTCAAGTAGTCAAGTCAATTTTAAACAAAAGATGGCTGTTTTGTTGAAATTTTTAGGGATTTCCTCCGATGGAATTTGAAAAGAACTATTCACTCTAATTCACATACTTTACACTCGCGTCAAGAACCCGGGCTTTATTGGCAAAATAACCACCAAAATTACGCAATAAAACTCAAAGTAACACGAGAAAACATATAAAAACCAGAGCGACGTAGTTGTCAGGCAAATACACCGCAGAAAATCCCTGACAAAAGTAGGATAGGACAGACTGACAAAAGTTAGTCTGTCCTATCTAAATATATATAACTCAAAGGTGACTGACTGACTGACTGACTGACATAGTGATCTATCAACGCACAGCCTAAACCACTGGACGGATCGGGCTGAAATTTGGCATGCAGGTAGATGTTATGACGTAGGCATCCGCTAAGAAAGGATTTTGATTAATTCTACCCCCAAGGGGATGAAAGTTTGTATAAAAAGTCGCGATACTCGACATTCACGCGGGCGAAGCTGTGGGCATCAGCTAGTTCCAGTATAAAATCTATCTCTTGCCAAATTGTGTCGTGAAAAGATAATAAACAAACAGGTTCATGTTTATTTACACATTTGGGTTTGGTAATATTTTGTTGATATTATTGTGATTTATTGATAATATTTACGCATGGGAATGCTATTTTATTTAATAATATTATAAAGACAAAATATATGATTGTTTGTTTGCATTGAATAGGCTTCGAAATTCTTTCACCAATTTGTAGAAAGAACTTTCAGGATGAATACAAATGGGCTATATGTGGGTACTTTGCAGGCGACGCCGCGAGTGGAAGCTAGTATTAAATAAATACGAAGAAACTATTTAATTGTAATTATGGAATACTTTTGAAGGTCTTTCTTCAGTAGTTTATGTTTTGTTTGCTATTCAATTAATGCATATACTCGTAGAAGCGTCGAAAAAAATCATGAATAAAACGGAATATTTTCCCTGAAATCGAATTGGACGGAGAGGAAATGAAATAAGACAATCCTTGCATCGCATCAAAGCGGGCCGCTGCCAGATTTTGTCAGGTCTGGGCAAATTCAATAAATAATAGCCCGATTGAGATACGAAAGACCCGGCGCAAGTTGCAAGCCAAATAATAATTCAAATATTTTGCTTTTCAATATTTGCTGCGTTCCATGAGAAAAATGTAGCTTTTCAAAAATCTCAAAACATTTTCTACGATTACGCGTTTGAAAAACTTTAATTTATGAGATCAGTTTGGTAATCATGTTGATTTGTTCAAACGACTAATTTAAATAAATAATTGAAATAATTTAAATCGGCTAATTGTCAAGTATTTTATAAATCAAAGTTTAGTAGAAAATGGCTTAGAATTATCGCAAAACTACATTTACGCCACCCATATTACGCAGGAAACACAGATATTAAAAACCGCGAAAATTTCGCGGCCGACCGAGACGAAGTCAAACATTTCGTTCACCAAACTGTCAGTTCGCCATATTCTGGTTCTTGGACACGTCCTATATAAAAATCTTTAATGTCGGACCTGCATCCAATATCCGTCTCCCGGTTTAGTCGCGAGTGGCGATGGCGTATGGCGGATTATTCCACGCCTGTTCAGAGTGTGTGGAAATAATATTCGCGTTTTCATTTTCCAATATATGTAGTGTTCAAATTGTTAAATTTTAAGGGAAATATAGTAATACAGGACGCTGTAAGACTTTCAAGAGGTTATTTATTATTTTATCAGACATAGCAAATCGAAAGTAGGACAAACTAAAGTTTCCGTTGACCGTCATGACAAAAGTATGTGACGGTGTCGCTTTCAAGTCTAAAATCACCTCACTACTATTCGTTTTTACTAAAAAATAAAAAAATAAAAAAAATAATATATGATCACGACTGTAATCCCCAGGCTCAGGAGATATCTCCTCAGATCTCTAGTTATTTAGATCTTTTGAGGATATCTAAAGAGGGTAGTCAGAGGCACGTCCAAACATGACATTTGGTACATGCCCACATTTTGCACAGTAGTTAGTATTCCGTACGTGACAGGTTGCAAGCCCATCGCCGCTTATAAGAATACTAACCTATGACACATACCTTCGAATTTTTGGTTCTAGGGTATGCCGGTTTCCTCACGATGTTTTCCTTCACCGTTTAAGAGCACTGGCATTGCGCACATAAATTTTTCGAATGGAAAAACTCATTGGTGCACGACCAGGTTTGAACCCACGACCTTCGCATCGTGAGGCAGGGGTGCTACCACTACACCACCAGCGCTCTCTCACTAAAATTGCCTAGAAAATCAACTTTCAATAGAAGAAAATTCTTTTACTTTGACTAGACTACAACATGGAAAATAATGACTTCTTAAAGATCCTTATCGCTATCAACGATCTTTGCTAGCCTTCGGATGGACTGGACTATAAGTAAATATTAATTTTTCAGCCACAATTATTAAGATGCAAATTTCTATTCTCCTTCATTGAGTTTCCCAAGTATTGTTCACAACTCCCCCACATCAATTTCCATCAGCATCAGAACTATCCGTTAATCAGCCGTCGATCGGCGCCCGGCGCGGCGGCTCCTTTGACGGCGAGATCAAAGGCCGCCACTGATTACGCGCCTGAAGATTTTCACTGAGCGAACGGGCAGCTTGTACCTACTGGAAATACTGAAATAACCTAGGTTCTAGCTCGTAAGATATATGATGATATTTTATCACATTGTAATTACTACAAAAAATACCTTTTGGGATGCACTTACATCCTTTCACCACACTTGTTCTCAAGAATAAAGTGACGATAAAAAGCACATAATTGAGCTAAAGATGTGTGATGAACACAAATTTTAATTCTGTGTCTGGGTGTTATTATCTTATACCTTATATATTATATAATCTGAATCTCGGAAACGGCTCCAACGATTTTCATGAAATTTTGTATACAGGGGGTTTCGGGGGCGCTAAATCGATCTAGCTAGGTTTCATTCTTAGAAAACGTCGTTTACCAAAAAAAAACCGAGTATTATAAGTTTGTTTTTACAAAAAAAGGATAAATTTAAACTGGTTCCTATAGTAGCTTTGCTTATTTTGGGGCTAGATGGCGTTGTGTAATGTTTAACAATATTTATTTTTATTTATTTTATTTTAAGGGTATCTAGTTAAAAAATGCCAAGCCTTCTAATCCACCCTGTGGTTTATCCCTTTAGGGGTTGAAATATTTACGTAAACACAGCTTATTAACAAAAAGTACCTTGGCCCTTCTGGCTAAGGGTGTGCGGTTTCAGCAAAATCGGCTAAAGAACCTTTGGATTCCTGAAATTACGGAAAATCTCGAAATGGAGCGTTGTGACCGCGTGAATTCCGCGCAGTTTGACTAAACATCAATACCATGGGCCAGAAACTAGGGCTCATTGCGTTTCCAAAACTATGTATATAAGCACTCGTACAACTAAGTATCATAAGTTTTAGTTTTTGGAAAATAGTTTTTTACAAAATTTATGTATTTTAATGTCAAATTATATCAATCAAATAAACAAACAAACAGTATTACGATTGTAATATTCAAGTTTCGTAGAGATCTCCTCGAAGTTACATTCATATTTGAGCATATCTGAAGGGGTAGTCAGAGGCGAATTCAAACATAATATTTGATACAATGTCCACATAATAGTTAGTATACGCAATAGGTTGCATTGCAAACACATCACAACTATCCGATAATCAAAATATATAAAACTCAAGTACTTACTGACTGGCTGATAAAAGAAAACACAACATAAACCTTATGAGCTTAAAATTAAAAGAAATCCCCAAAATTTAACTCCTTAGAGGTGCAGTGAGAGGTTGAAATCTTTATGCAAAGTTCCACTACACAGATTATAAAAACTTCTTGGTCAAATATCCGTGACATTAGAAAAAATAAGGAAAACTCAACCACAGACGCCATAACCAAAATAATAAGAAGACGAGTATCCGTCTACCTTGTGCACTCAACAACTTGTATAAACTTTGTCAAACAAAGTAGTTAAATGTTTCCAAGCTGTCCGGAGACAGGGCGGACGCTCGCGTCCGGGCCGGACGGCGACCGGACAGGGACCGGACGGCAGACGGCACACTCATCCATCTTCCACTAAATACTTTTTGACCACCTCACGTTTCCGTGACGGGCTGAGCCGATTGCCTGCAGCGCTGATGGAACTATGAAGTTAGGTTGATGCGGTACTTGATAACGGGTATCTCTATTTTGATGCATTTTTTTGAAGAAAAATGTATAAAGAAATCTAAGGGGTTTGTTGGTAGAAAACTCTTTTAGGGTTAAATTCTGTTTTGAGATAGTGTAGTCTATTCTCATCATTAGAGTAAGTATTTGTTTTCGCCTGTGATGTCACTCCATCTAGGTTCAACCTTTTGTCTCATATCCACATGAGAAAGAGCGAGAAAAAAAATATCTCAGGGAGATCTCAGTTCGGGGCGAACTAGTAATCATCTTCCTGCCCTTATCCCACTAGATAGGCATGGCACAACAGGTTCTCTTTTTCCACTCTCCCCTATCGTCCGTCATCTCAGTAGTCATTCCCTTTTTACACATATCGTCTTTCACACAGTCCATCCATCTTTTCTTTGGCCTGCCTCTTCCCCTGTATCCATCCAAATTCATACCTAACACTCATTCACATAACATTCATCTCTTCTCATAACATGCCCATACCACGCTACCTTTATATCCATCCACTTTCAAATCCTTCTTGTGACATGACTTTCTTCCCGCCACATAAAATGTCCACGCCACACCAACTTTGCTGTCACTGGCGCTACTTTCAAACTTTCTCTTCATGGCGAACTAGTAGTATTATTTTCAACTCACTGTACACCAATTTGACAGAGTTTTTAAAGACATTCATGAACAAAGGCATTTACTAAATCAGACATTTTCGGAAATGGTTATTTTGGGATTCGTATAAAACGAGATTATTACTTTATGAATTTCAATCCAAACATACCGGAATCGTCAAATGCCACATCCATTATTTTCGCAGAGCTAGAATGCATGCTGCAGTGGCGGGCGATTAAAATCGAGTAGCGAGCAGCGCGTTGCGGTTCCGTACATCATACATCGGTTAGCATAGCTCGAGGGCAAAATGCAGTGTCCGGTTTAGGCCCCAGTACCTATACCTAGGCAACGCCGCAAACTCGAACTGAGAATTAACTCTTCTAGTTGTATTGAATACAATAATTAGAACTTTAATGTCCTATCCCTTTTTAAACGACTGCGAATGAGGGTTATGTGGTTGGAGTGTATTTTTTTGTCTTTTTCCTTTTTGTTATGGCATCTGTCTCTTTTGAGATCTTTTGCCAATGTCAAGTGTTTAAATTAGTAGTATTGTCAATGTCACAATGTCATAATCAATTTTTAACACAAGATGGGAGTTTTGTTCAAAATTCTCAGGATTTCCTCCGATGGATTTAGAAAGGAACGGTTCACATATTATTTTACACTTGCGTCAAGAACTAGGGCTTTATTGGAAAAATAACCGCCAAAATTACACGAGAAAAAAATATAAAAACTAGAGCGACAGATTTAACAGTCGAATGCATTACAGAAAATCATTTTTGACTGTCGCTGAAGCCCAAACGCCTGGACGGATTTTGATAAATGAAGTGACGCTGGATTCGTGCTGAATTAGTTTTGAAAACACTTTTACTTTCTTTGACTGGCATATCAAAGAACAGTTTAACTTTAAACCATAAGTCCTACAGAACTGATTTCTATTGAAGGGTAGATTTCCTTCTGTGTCTAGAGGTGCAGAAATCAATTAATAAAATTCAACCTCTAAAGCAGAGGTCGGCAACCTTTGGCAGGCAAGGGCCACAAGGTGGCAATATAAACTAAAGTCGGGCCGCACTTGTGATATGAACCCTAGAAGCTAAAAATATGGCTCTCAAATGCCCATGTGTGAGACGAGAAGCAAATTTATTTTTTCTATAATTGACAATTGAAAATGTTGTTCGCATATTTATGCGAGTTCATTACAATTTTTGGTAGCACATATACTTACCAAAAATTATAATAAACTCGCGCTTCGCCATTTGTTCGTTCGCGGGCAGAGCGTTTTAAGCCTGGATCCCTATACGGTCGATCGTGGTTCGTTCATGCATTTATCTTGATATTTAACTTTTGTAAAAAACATTCACGGGCTGAGGGTTGCCGACCGCTGCTCTAAAGGAAGGGTGAAGAGGTTGAAAGCTGCATGCAAAATAATATGCGAACAAATCTGCGAGGAATTCTATTAGTAATTCATCTTCTTCTATTATATAAAAATGAATCCCTATTTTTCTTAGTCATCACGCGTGAACGGCTGAACCGATTTCGCTAATTCTTTTTTTGTTGTGTCTGCCTGTGTAAGGAGAAGAATTTAGGACGTGTGCGTCTAATGCGTATTTAATGCGTCTGTTAGCTCAGCTAGTAAAAATATAAAAGTTCAAAAATATTTTTTGGACTTATTCCGAATACACAAAGTGCGGCACAAAGCGAGAGTTGACGCGGCGTCATTCACAGCGACGGCGGAGTGACCAATCGCCCTCCAGTCACCGGTGATGAATGTTATGAGCGGACATTTTTATTCC
The DNA here is from genome assembly GCA_963675405.1 of Cosmorhoe ocellata. Lineage (NCBI taxonomy): Eukaryota > Metazoa > Arthropoda > Insecta > Lepidoptera > Geometridae > Cosmorhoe > Cosmorhoe ocellata. Next base: position 825,778 of record OY776257.1, read on the forward strand.
GAGCACTGACGTGACTTTATGACGTTATTTTGCGGAGAGTGGAAAAGTTTTGGCGCGAGTTTTGACACGTTTTTAAAAAGGTTTCATTCAAGTTTTACTATACAATGCTATGCTATAAATGTCCAGCAATTGCTCGTCTATGCCTAAGGATAAACAGTCAGTAGGTCTACCATGAGTTTTCACAACCTACACTCGCTAGCGACTGTAGTTAAAAAAATGTATGAAAACTTGCCTACAGCGCCTCTAGCGGATAGTTGGGTACTAAAACGTCACGTTGCTAACTATCCTACGTCACAGCGTACTATAGCGACTGTAGTTTGCGCTCATTTATTTGCTTAGAATTTGGTACCATGAGTAACAATTTTGACAAATGTCATAGTAACGTACTATTATTACTGTAGTAACGTCAGCCAATCTAAATGTGACAACTCATGGCAGACCTACAGGATTAACAAATTTTCTTTTTGCATATTAGTAGAAATAATATCTACACTAATATTATAAAGAGGTAAAGTTTGTTTGTTTGTATGTAGGAGGTTATTTCCGAAACTACTCATCCGATTTCAAATCAATGTTTCAGGATGAATATAGATTATTATTTTATGTAGGTACCTCGCGAGTGAAGCCGCTGGCGGAAGCTACTAATAAGTAAAGATGCTTAGATACTCAGATACACACAAAACAAAAATGGTTTATCCTCATCCAGTTTTGAAAAAACTCCACTTGCCAGGAATAAGTATGAAAAAATAAGGTCAAGTACCGAGATCACTCTCAGAAGAAACGAAACATCTAATACACATACGCACCGAACTACAACGTAAATCACCAAGAAGCAAGGAGGAAAAACAAGAACTATCGAATCTATATAAAACAACAAATAAACTGTTGAAAAAAGACTACGAAACCTACAGGATAAAAATTATCGAAAAGAACCTCAATAATACTGGAAGCCAAAAGAGAGCCTACAAGCAGCTGAACACAGAAAAACCATGGATACAGACACTGAAATCAGGAAAAACCACTAAGAAATTACAAACAAGAAAGGAGCTCGTAGATATTGCCACGGAATTTTATAGAAACCTATATCATGATAGAAATATACAGAAACACACATACGATAAACAAACAGTAAGCTTGGAAACGGTTTCAACAGTCTCACCCTTCGACAGTAATGAAATCCTTAGAATGATTGAAAACTTGAAAGCATCAAAAAGCCCAGGACACGATAATATCCCTAACGAAGCAATAAAAATAGGGAAAAAACTCTTGAGCGACCCTCTTACCCACATATTTAATATGATACTTAAAAAGCAAGAAATTCCTAAAAACTGGGCGGAATCAAGAATAACTCTACTCTTTAAAAAAGGGAACCCATCAGACATAAACAACTACCGCCCGATCAGTCTACTGCCGACGCTATATAAGCTCTTTGCTTCATGTATAGAAAAAAGAATAGAGCAAAATATAGAAGAAAGCCAACCAGTGGAACAAGCAGGCTTCCGTCATGGGTTCTGTACCATTGATCACATTTACACGCTAGAGCAAATTGTGGAAAAGTTTCAGGAATTTCAGGAACCTCTATATCTCGCATATATCGATTATGAAAAGGCGTTTGACTCCATATCACACGAAAGTATATGGAAAGCACTGGAACATCAAGGGGTGGCAGATATATACATAAACCTAATGAAAGATATCTACAGCAAAAGTACAAGCAGGGTTAAGCTAGACAGATTAGGCCCAAAATTTGATATTAGAAGGGGTGTGAAACAAGGAGATCTATTATCACCAAAAATATTTATATCCGTGCTACAAAATATAATGAAAGACCTAGATTGGAAGAAAAAAGGAATAAAAATAGGTGAAAAATATCTAAACAACCTAAGGTTTGCAGATGACATCGTGCTTTTCTCAAATACACCTAAACAACTCGAAAACATGATAAGAGAACTAAGCACTGCCAGCGAAAACATAGGCTTAAAATTAAATATCTCTAAGACAAAAGTTTCAACGAACAGCACTCAGACAACAATAACTGTAAATAATGCACCAATTGAATATGTAAAGGACTATTTATACCTTGGGAAACAGATCTCGTTCAAAAATTCTAGACATAAGGACGAATTAGAGCGAAGAGTAAATAACACTTGGAAAAAATATTGGAGTTTCAAAGAAATATTTAAATCAAAACTTCCAGTAAAACTAAAGAAAAAAGTCATAGATTCCTGCCTATTACCATGTTTGACGTATGGAGCGCAAACCTGGATCTTCAATAACAACACAAAGAAAAAAATACAAACATGCCAACGCGCAATAGAGAGAAGCATCTTGGGCATCAAGCTAATAGACAAAAAAAATAGCAAAAGCATCAGAGAAAAAACCAACGTATTGGATGCTCTTCAACATGCAAAGAGACTAAAGTGGAAATGGGCGGGCCACATAGCCCGTAACACGGACGAAAGGTGGACAAAGAAAGTCTCGGAATGGGTAGGTCCTGATGGGAAAAGATCAAGGGGACGCCCCAAAGAACGTTGGCAAGACGAAATAGTAAGAGCAGCAGGAGGAAACTGGATGGAAAAGGCAAAAGAAAGAGACGAATGGAGGCAGATGGAGGAGGCCTATACCCTAGATGGGGCCTGACAACTAAATTTAAGTGTGTTTAATATTTAAATAGTGTATTTGTTTTTTATGTTGTCATGGAAATAAAAAAGGCTTAATAATAATAAACCGAGGTCACTTAAGCAACTTTTCATTTGCGGGTTAATAAGGTAGAGATCATGTAATAAGGGCGGGCGATTTAAACAGCGATTACGCGTAATAACGCAGCAATAAATATCCAAGCCACTCCAGGTAGGCCTGAGAGCGCCCGCGGCGACGCGCGGTACAAGCTCATAAGAGATCGAGTATTATAGGAAAATATCAAGAATCAACAATGTTAATTCTTGCTTATACAAGTGTGGAAAAATAAATATATAAAAAACCATGATCACGACTGTAATCCCCGGTAGATATCTCCTCAGATCTTTAGTTACTTAGACCTTTTGATGATATCTAAAGAGGGTAGTCAGAGGCACGTCCAAACATGACATTTGGCACAAGCCCACATTTTGCACAGTAGTTAGTATTCCTTACGTGACAGGTTGCAAGCCCATCGTGGCTTAGAACCATGGGTTGGTCTTCAATTTAATATTGCACTTGAGACTATTATTACCTGACTTGCCAATGATAGCAATGTAACAATAAAGTCAAATAAATAAATATCCAATTAATGTAGTTCTTGTTTGTCTGACTCGTTCAGCGTTCGTTGCTGTGCAATAAACCGCACGGATCGAATGTGAAAATTTAGAACCTCTTTACGTGTTCCGCTACCGCTTATGAATTAGACACGGCGATGTCCGCCTACTGAGGGTTCAACACCATAATTTAGGCCGTAATTAGCACTCTACGTATTCCAACAAAAATGTCTCCTTTCTAATTTCGAGTGTTTGTCAAATTATTTTTATTTATAGCCTCCCACAATTTAATCTTGGCAACGATCTCTGACCCGCTTTGTTTGAGGATTTTCCGGTTTACAGCGGAACCCTAAAATGTAATAATTTGAAATACATTGTTTTAAAAAAATATGGATTCATTTTACAGTTTTACTGGTGGTTAAGTTATGTAATTACACAACGACTAATTGTACTAGGGATTGTACTGGATCGGCGATGGGCTTGCAAGCTGTCACGTACGGAATATAACTACAATGCAAAATGTAGGCATGTGCCAAATGTCATGTTTGGACGTGCGTCTGACTACTCTCTATAATGATCGAAATAACTAGAGATCTGAGGAGATATCTACCGAGCCAGGGGATTACAGTCGTGATCATATCTTTTTTTTTTATAAACACAGTGAAACTTTACTATGTAAGTATGTTACACCCTGTATAGTTACTAAAGTAACCTTTTTATAAAAAAAAATCTAATTTCAGGTGCATTTTCAGTAGCGTAACTATCTTTTTGCGAACTGGTTAAAACACCGAACTCATTTGCAATATCCCTGAAGGACTTGTTATTTCGCTCAAGTTTGTTTCCGTAGAATAAATTATAATAATTATTAATAATTCTTGCCGCAAGTACTCGACGTCCTTATTAAAATATCTACTGCGCCATGTTTGATAAAGTTTAATAATTCTAATGAGATACTAACGAGCATTTTGGAAAGTTACAAGATCCGTTTCAACAAAGTAATTTATTGTATGATACTGTGTGTGGGTATGTGAAAACATGCACACAATATCCATTCGTATTCCGAACTATGGACAGTGGATTTAGCATACACATTATATATATTTTAAATTATAACTTACTGAAAAGAGCCAAATAGTTCTATTTGAAGGTTCAGTGGGTACCATATTTTTGATAGGAGGTCGAATAGGTTCTATCGTGTAGGTACGTTCCTATTTTGAAGGTCCAGTAGGTACTGAACCCTCGTAGGTATGTACTTAAACTGGGATTTATCAATAAGGTTACTCCTACATGTCTACGCCATCAGTTGAAAAAAACCTCTTCTTCTTCCTACCCTTCTTCCACGCTATGTGGGGTCATCCCTCCTCCATTTTTCTCTATCATCCGTCATTTCAGTACTCACACCAGAAGAAACAAACCAAATTTATAATGACTCCCATCTATCCCCTTAGGATTTTTTGCAACAGATGAAATTTTTAGTTAGACACCTAGAAGGCTAATATAATCCTTCCTTTAATTTGATACCATCATTATTTCATATTTTCATTTCATACCATCAGTTGTTATTCGTGGTTCTTTAAATGGTACCTAAAAACCATTGATTTTTGTAATTTCACCCTTTAGTTGTAAATAAAAAAACGGTAGAGATAATTCAAAAACAATATTGCTATTTAATTAAATACAAATTTAAATATACATACAGCCAAAACTTTACTTATATTAACTATGACAGATTCATTACCAGCTCGATTTACCGAAGATGAAGTTTCCTGGAGCGTTCACATCCTCAGTTGTGAAGTACTCCTTCCACAGAGCCTGGAACTCAGCCCAGGAGACGGAGGCTTTGCCCTTAGCCATCTTCTGGAAGGCGGTGGCAGCCTCAGCTTTGGGCAAGCCTAACGCAGCATACACGGTGGAAAACTCCTCACTATCAATAGACCCATCATTGCTGGAGTCTTCAAGGTCGAATATGAACTTGCAGTACAGGTTCTGCCAGTCAGCATTGCTGCTAGTTTCCCACAGAGAGATCCATTCCTCCTGGGAGACTTCGCCGTCTTTGTCGGTATCTGCCGCGCTCTGGAGTGCGAGCCAGATCTTGTTCAAGATATCTTCATCTCCCGCTTTCCAGCCCGATACTTTCGACACTCTCTGCAGCAGCTGATCGAAGTCAGCTTTGTCGATCTTTCCACTTCCATTCACGTCGAAGAACGACTTGAAAACATAGAGGAACTTGTTCTTTCTGAAGTCGGAGACCATCTTGACTGATTGGCTGAGCTCAAGTTGTGACTGAAAATGGCTCTGAGGTTGTTTTATATCGCAAGATAGTGGTTATCTGTGATGTAGCGTATCTTCACTGACGTCCAAGTGTTTGCTATCTTGCTGCATTGCAGGGAAAGTGCTTGTTTGTGTTTGTGATGTTAGATAACCTAGTGTTTCTAAAACTGTAGAAAGTCAAGGTTTTGAATGGAAGTGAGTAGCCATGAGGTGGACACAGATCAATCAAAATTAAATATAATAAAAAAATTGATTATTATAATCTATTCATATAATAAAATAGTTGTGAAACCGTGTCTGTACTAATGATATTTTAATATAAAAATTAGTGCTACTTAAAGAAGACACGCTACTTAGCCCAAAACAACTGTTTAAAAAAATGTCTGTCTGTTTATTTATGCACACTAATCTCCGCAACAGCTGAACCAATTCGAATGCAGATTTCACTAATGTATTGAGATAAGCTTGGATTGAAACTTAGGCTTTGTTTTATCGAAATCCGTTAACAAATTAAAAAATATATTAGGCTTATTTTTTGCGCGCGCTAAAGTCGCTGGTAAAAGCTAGTAAGTATTCAAATATTATTTGAATCATTATTTTTTACACTTACAGATAAACCTTACATTTTTATGAGTGTAAGTGTACTCAGTTATTCTTGTTGCACTAAGCGTCTAGATAATTTGATTTACTTTTGTAGATAAATTGACTTGGTGGTGTCTGAAAATGACTAATCCTAGTCTTTACTCGGAACCTTATCATGATTATTTAATTTAACAAGATTGTACATGATTTCTTTAAAAACATATATAAAAAATAAATATCAGTGTGATTTTTTGATAAGTTACCTAAAATATGTATTTGGTGGATCGTAGAATTAAAATTAAAATACATAAAATCACGCCTGTTTCCCGCCGGGTTAAACTTACGCGATCTGAACACATTATTATTAGTATTAAACGGTTATTCATCGCGTTTTATTTACCTGATTTTTCCCGAAGTTTCGACAGGTTTACACGTTGTCATGGTCACGGTTTTATATTTAAACTTATACAAAAGTGTATGTGTGTCCCTCTATAACAATGTAAAGGCTTAACGGATTTTCATGACATTTGAATTAAATGTTTTTATTGTTATTATATAATTTATAATTTATTTATTAATTGAATGTAGATTATAAACCTGAATTTACAAACATGCTTTATATCCCCAAAAAGGGGATGAAAGGGCATAGCCGCAGAGCTACTAAAAAATATTGATTTTATTATCCTGGTCAACGACTTTCAATACGTGAGTCAGCCAACCAAATTCACGATTTCAATTATTTTTCGATAACAATTAAGTAAATCTATGTGTGGATTTGACAGAGGTTGTTGATCCATTAGCTAGCTCCAATCTCTCATCCACTCTAGTCATTCAGTTATATGCCGTCATAAATAGCACATAATCGCACAAACTCAACGCGAGCTCAAGAGTCTGCAGGAGACAGATGGATGGCATCAGTCATAGTATACCATGTCCCCTACACGCCACATGCAACGACGAAAATTTGATATGGCATCTACATGAAAAAATATCACGACTGTAATCCCCAGGTTCGGTAGATATCGCCTCAGATCTTTAGTTACTTAGATCTTTTGAGGATATTTAAAGAGGGTAGTCAGAGGCACGTCTAAAGATGACATTTGGCACATGCCCACATTTTACACAGTGATTGGTATTCCGTACGTGACATGTTGCAAGCCCATCGCCGCTTATAAGAATACTAACCTATGACACACACCTTGGAATTTTTGGGTCTAGGGTATGCCAGTTTCCTCACGATGTTTTCCTGGCAAGTACAAATAAAAAAAACTAGTTTATTGCAAAAAATAAAAAAAACTTGACTGAACTTAACGGAAAATAGATTTTTCAGCGCGATATTAGGTTCGAACTACGAAGAAGAAGGCTAGTGTTTTTGGGGTGTACGTAAGAATATGTACATTATTTAGTTCTTGAATCTGAATGTATAATTATTTTTGTACTTTCGACACGTTTGTTTGTTTATTTTATTTGCAGTTTTTTTGTTATCTATACCTGTATAAATATAACAACCAAATGATAAGACAGCGAGATAGTAATAAGTTCTTTTGTATGTTTCACGTTTCTACAAAAAAATACCTTCTAGTGTAAAGGGGGTCGCATAAAAAACAAAAAAAAACATGAACACGACTGTAATCCCCGGCTCGGTAGATATCTTTAAAGAAGGAGTGTACAAACTGACCATCAATGTATGGAATAACAAAATAACTTTTTTTAGGGTCGAGTGTACGAAACGCCGACAACCCATCTCCTCAGATCTCTAGTTACTTAGATCTTTGAGGATATCTAAAGAGGTAGTCAGAGGCACGTCCAAAAATGATATTTGGCACATGCTTACATTTCCATAGTGGCCAGTATTTCTCGCATTAATCATCACTATATATTATAAAACAAAGTCCTCCGCCGCGTCTGTCGGTCTGTCTACATATATGTCTATCTGTTAGCGATAAACTCAAAAACCATAGCACCGATTTTCATGTTGTTTTCATCAATGGATAGAGTGGTTCTCAAGGAAGGTTTTAATATATGATTTGTCATGATTTTGTGTACATTAGTTAAAATATAACGATATTTGTTGGAGGTGTCGGAAAAAAATAAGCCGTCTGGGAGCTTTCAATGAAAACGCTGCCCCTTTGAAATATAACACGCGGGCGAAGCCGCGGGCATCACTTATTATGTAAAAAAATACTCTCAAGAGACCGCTTCTAAAGCGATTTAAAATAATTCCATATCTATCTACCCATTCAGAGATACTAATATCTATAATACCATTATAATCATCCCCAAATAGAATTATCAGTCCTTCCCACATCTCAGTAATGTGAGCTATTAGTTATTCTGCGGTAATGCGATAAAAGTACCCTAATAGCCACATGGCCGCCCGGGGGGTTGCATTTGCCAAATTCTACTATCATGATGGATTTTTTATCTCCACCTCTTCACCGAAATTGCTCAATGAGCTCTTACTTCTTAAATATTTTATGACGATACGGTTCAATTTGAGCTGGACGCTGGATTTTAGTTTTTACCCGACTGCGTAGCTAAGGGTAATGTTTGTGTATGTATTTATGTGTGGAATGTATTTACCTACATACAAACATACATCCAAAAGTACAAACGCGGGTTTGTTGGTCAAAATGTTTCTGCTTTTTCACGAAGTCCCTTGAAAATCTGTCAAGGTGTCACGCGTGTTTGTCACGGCACGGAGACACGGTCACGGCAGAATGTCACAAATTTGGTCCCTCGCTAAAAAATAAATATGACCTTCACGACTGGGAATCTCAAAGCCTTTGAGTAGAAAGTTAAAGACACGCCCAAAATGTCCTTTGAAGCAATATAGTACTTACTAAATATTTATTGGAAAAATTATAAAACCTGACTATTCCTACTTATTATTAAATCAGTATCTACAGTATCTAGGTATATCTACTTATTGAATCAGTATCTAAGAGTACCTACCTGTTCGGTGATACAAAGGTATTCAATAAGTTCACAAGTACTGATTCTACACCTGGCATGATATAGATCACTTTATTCATATTTTTTTTTAGATAAAATAGATTAAGAGACTTGTAAAATCCTATTGTCTATGAATCTTATTCAATTCAGATTTGCTATCTTCAGTAATTCTTTGGATTATCATTATTGTATCTAATTATGATATTATCCACAGAATAAGTACCTAACATAATTATTGATATGTTAAAAGCTATCTTATCAGACTTGATAATGCTTAATGTAATCAGAGTAATTATCTAATTACTGACAAGTTCATTTTTCCAAAATAGAAAAATGCATGATATTTACCTGACTGCGAAGCGAACGAAGATAATTTGTTTAGAGTGTAGGTAGAGATGTTTCAATCTAAAACTGCACGCCCCTCCACTTGTACTTATGGTTATAGAATTTTATTCTCAAAAAGACAATTTAAATTATCACTTACATGAGAACAGAAGTATGAAAGTAAATAAGTTAATTGTAGGTCGTCGTCTTAACTTAGGTAAGTAGTTTATATAAATTAAGTTTTAGTAGGTGGACATGATTCAATTAGGGTAGGTAGTTAGAATAATTAGGTGAACCTACTCGCTCCATCATTTAGCCTAGAGTTCATTAAATAAAGTTTTCAAATACATGTTGTTGTAATTTTGCTTTGAATACATTGAACGAGCTAGTACTACTTGTACCGTATGTGGAGGAAATGGAGTAGCAAATACATTGGAGGGGCGTGCATTTTTAGACTGATCTAGCTCTACCTATATATGTATATTATTATATGTAAGTATGTTTGTATGCATGCAAGTTCCTTTGACTGTCGCTGGTTCCTAAACGGCTGGACCGATTTTGACAAAATGTTGGTGAACTGTTCACACAACGCTATCTGGCCTCAAACTAAGCAAAGCTTGTACAATGAGAAACAGATAGCTGATAGAATAACCAATACTTTTTTATAAATACATACATAGAAAGAGCGCTGGTTGTGTAGCGGTAGCACCCCTGCCTCACGATCCGATGGTCGTGGGTTCAAACCTGGTCGTGCACCAATGAGTTTTTCCATTCGAAAAATTTATGTGCGCAATGCCAGTGCTCTTAAACGGTGAAGGAAAACATCGTGAGGAAACCGGCATACCCTAGAACCAAAAATTCGAAGGTGTGCGTCATAGGTTAGTATTCTTATAAGCGGCGATGGGCTTGCAACCTGTCACGTACGGAATACTAACTACTGTGCAAAATGTGGGCATGTACCAAATGTAATGTTTGGACTTGTCTCTGACTACCCCCTTTAGATATCCTCAAAGATCTAAGTAACTAAAGATCTGAGGAGATATCTACCGAGCCTGGGGATTACAGTCGTGATCATATTTTATATATATTTATTTTACATAGAATAAATAATAACAGACACAGAACACGCACTTTACACCAAAAACCATAACCTTTTATTCAAAGCAATTTGGACTAAGGTACTAGTTGATTGGTTAAAGTAACCGCCTGTTTGTGTTAGTAACAGACATAAAGTCATCTTCAAACGTCGCGCTCTGGCCCCGCGCAATACGTCACACCGACAGACATAGAGACAAAGCCACACGTCCCTTTGTGTCTTGCTTAGAACCTCTAGCCGCGGGGAATTGTTTTTCTCTATTCTATGGTTGGTTTTTAATTTTCTTGTTTTGTTTGAACAAAATGTAATATAAGTAGGTACATTGTGAAGTTGTATTAGATTGAAGCTTTCCAGAACGATAACAAAAAGTTACAATGTCTATTCATTGCTATGGCACAACTGGGTAATTCTTCTCAAACGCACAACCTGCAGCGCAGAAGGCAGAGCTACTACCAACTGAGCTGTGAGACCAGTCGTAAAATAGTCATAACAGAATAAAGTCTTAGTACCTAGCTAATGCAAGTTCAATAAAATAGTAGCTTGGTACTAAAATTGACAAAACAAAGACTAAATTTCTAAACAATAAATCGGATGTGTGATGGTTTTTGGTGCAGCGACACATATTATACATACGAATTACGTATTTATACCATGTTGGTACAGTCGAGAGCACTAACAAATACCTAACACCTATTTTAAATAGTTATCATTCTATTATCTAAAGTTTCATTCGGAATGTGAATCTTACAAAAGCACTTTTCTTGACGAGTTTCTTGTCCGTTTTTTTTTAGACTTCAGTTGGGCTGCAGCTGACACCTAAATTTACCTAGCATGTTAAAACTTTTCAAAATGGCCCTTATAATTTTGGTGATAAAATGTTTTTTGACTTTGACATATTTATTTATGCTCAATCTGCAAAGGAATGACGCATAGACGCATAAACTTATAGTTTAGGCTGTGTGTTGATTGTCATCAGTCAGTGACAGTAATAGGTACAGTATAGGTATAATTTAGATTATGGCAGAAGGCCCAGAATATTCACCAAAGCACTACTCTGCCCGACTGTACCCCGCACTCGTTTGTTGAGTGATGGCATCAGTAAATCAAACCGCTGCTCAGTCGAGGATTTTGATTGCCTTTTTAATTTGCCCTCCGGGGCGAAAATATGTCGCTAGATAAAATATTAATAAACAAACAATATTGTATTATTAGAAATTCGTTTGAAATTGTTACTATTGTGTAAGCAGGTAAATTTAAGAAAGTAAAATTTAGTTAATAGTGTACTCGACTGTACTACTTAGGCTAAAGGTTTGCCAAACAAGATAAAAACACGTTTATTTTTTTATTTCACAAACGGTACAATGTTTAAAATATAATATTATAAAGGTTATGAATCGCTTCTTTTATTTAGGTATTCTATGAGGGTTACGAAAAGATGGATGGAATCTGTGAAAGATGATAGGAGTGAGATGACGAATGACAGAGGGAAATGGAAGAAGATCGCATGTTGTGCCGACCACATAACGTGGGAAAAGGGCAGGAAGATGATGTTTCTGAGGGTTACAAATTATAAAGTTGTCCAAATGGGTGTTAGCCTGTAAGTCAACGAGAGAAGTAAAAAACCAAAGGTTGTGTTACGTTTGAAAAAAACATTTTTTCAAACATAACACAAGTGCGAATTAAGCCTCCCCATAATAAATTACGAACTGTCGGAAAAGGTTTATTATTCCAGGTTCATTAACTGTCTGTTCTTAGCTAAAATATTTGTCGGCCGTAAACGCGAACGCCGTTACATTCGCCATAAAATGATGGAATTGCCTATAACTCACAGTTCTGTAACGCCAACTTGAGAAGGAACCTTTGAACCTGCCTTAATATAACATCATCTGCACATCTACGCAAAAAAATAGTAAGTACCTACTTACAAAGTTCAGATTAACAAAATACTTATATTTATTCAATAACTAGTAGTTGTACCTGCGACTTCGTTCGCGAAACACGCAAATGTTGCTGACCGTGAGTGTGGGTGGCGACTTATACCTAATTTAGATTCTATTCTATAAAATAAACTAGCATTAAGGTATCAAGTTTCATCGAAATCCAATAAGTAGGTACGTAGTTTTGAAAGTATGCGATTTCAAAAAGACATAAAGAGAGACAAAAATTCTAAAGTGTTGTTTCCTTGACGACCTCTGTGGCGCAGCGGGCGAGAGTCCACCTGCGACGCAAGAGGTTGCGGGTTCGATTCCCGCCTTGGAACAAATTTGTGTATGATCTGCAGAAATTTGTTCCGTTGGTCTGGGTGTTTTCTATGTATAATAAAAAATATCTATCTATGTATATAATGTATTAAATATATCAGTTATCTAGTACCCATAACACAAGCTTTGAGTAGCTTACTTTGGGGCTAGATGATGCTGCGTGGACTGTCTCGCATTATTTATTTATTTATTTATTTATTTATTTATTTATTTACTTGGTACCTACCCGGATAAAAAGTAGGCTATGCGCTATTCCAGGTCAAAAACTATGCGAATTCCAAGTTTCATCCAGATCCGTTCAGCCGTTTCAGTGTGATAGAGTAACAAATATCCATACATTCTCACAAACTCTTTTTTTTACTAATTGTTTGTACGTAATACTTATTAGTAGGATTAGTAGTACAGTTTTATTTATTTAAATTCTTTATTGCACACAAAATACAAAATATGCACAATTGGCGAGCATAATGCCGAAGGCATTTTCTACCTGCTGACCAAAGTAAAGTAGGAAAAATACAGAAGGCGTGCTAACAACAAAAATAACCTTAATAATCTAACATTAAACCTAAAATTTAACATGATTGAAAATTTAAAACAGTAATCAAACCATTATGTAATTAAATATTAAAATTTAGCAAGAGGACGATGGAGACGATTCAAGAAATAACTCCCGAGTCCGTCTTTTGAAACGTTCTCTGGAATCAATCTTCCTAACGTCGTCAGGAAGATCATTCCAAAGTCTAGCCGCTTGAATAGAGAAAGACTTATCACGATAGGATGAGCTGTGGGCCGGTATTTCAAGGAGGAGATTATTTGATGATCTAAGAGACCTATCATGAACATCAGCAAAGAAGTTGAAACGATTCTTGAGGTATTCAGTACAGTTAACTATTGTAAGGAAGGTTCTTAGGAAAGATAAAATCAATATTCAAAGTTAAGACAGGACAACGTCTGTCAATAGTCAATAGTCAATAGTCAATAATCTTTATTCAGTAATATCAAAAGGATCATTTTGAATCGTCTTACATACTAGGTGAGTCTAGTCAGTCCGGTCAGCTCAAATTCAATGACCTCACAGTCCTTTAGAACAAATAGGAGTATCTGCATGCAGAGGAACCGGCAGCAATAGAATAATATTGTCTTGATTCCTGCACGTAATAGGTATATATCATCTGGAAGAGACGTCATCCGGCTATAGAGCCGCAGTAGTGTTGGCATTATTTTTAATCCAGCACACAATGGCTGAGTCGCGAGAGCGTACAGTTAATCCGAGTAAGTAACTGTTTCCATTGACGATTGAGAAACGAGAATTTTGCAAGAAAAGTAAGGAAGTTACTGAACATAAAGTATTACTATAACCATCATCTTCCTGCCTTTTTCTCACGTTATGTGATATCGGCATAACATCGTGATCTTCCATTTCCCTCTATCATTCGTCATCTCAGTACTCACTCCTTTCTTACCCATGTCATCTATCACACAGTCTATCCATCTTTTCTTTGGCCTACCTCTACCCCTGTATCCATCCATAATAGACTAACTTAAAAATTAATAATAAGTTATTTCTTTAATAAGCCCTTCGTGAGGGCACATTTAAAATTAACTAATATTTTACGAGATAACTAAATTTATTTGTTGCAAACAATGACGAAAATGAGAACAATGACGAAAACGTATAATAAGTTATTTCACGAAGGATACATTTAAAATTAACTAATATTTTACGAGATAACCAAAATTGTTTATTTATTATTTTTTATTTTTTTATTTTATTTATTAAGGACAACAAACAATTACATTCACATATTAACTATGGATTGTATAACTAGTAAGTACTTAGGTTCTAAGAATGTAACCAGCCCCGTTATCCACAAATTAGGTAAGTAACAAATTGAAAGGGCAAACATTAATACAAACGATTTAAGTAGGTAAGTGTAGTGTAGTGCTTATATCTAAGAAGTACAATACAATAATAGCGTATGTAGGTATTATACAGCAAGTCTCGGACTAGATACATAAAATTACTTAGCTTAAAGAGATAATGAGTTTGTACAAGACGAAGATAGGCAGGTACATAACCTAATCATGCTGAAGATGTTTGTTGCTAACAGTGACGAAAGTGAGAACAATGACGAAAACGTTTGAGTAAAATGGTTCATTTACGATGATCCAATGGAAACGGGTTCCATGCATGCATCGTTCGGCTCAGCGATCGCAGTAACAATATGCCCCGTCTTATTTAGCTGCATTACACATACCGACGTTATTTTACCAGATGCATTATATTCCGTACGGGGTCCTTTCTACTTAATGGTCTCGTTATTGTTCTCACTTTCATCATTGTTCTCACTTTTGTCATTTTTCTCACTTTCGTCATTGTTCTCATTTTCGTCATTGTTCTCACTTTCGCCATTGTTCTCACTTTCGTCATTATTCGCAACAAACAAACTTGGTTATCTCGTAAAATATTAGTTAATTTTAAATGTACCTTTCGTGAAATAACTTATTATCAATCAATCTTTTATTGCTTCATTTTTATGCTATCAGCTTGAAAGACGAGCTCTAAAAACAAGGTTAAACTGTTTTTGAAATAACGGTAAGAAATATATCAAATTGAGTAGAATCGCTCACGGCACAGGCTTGTCATGTGAACGAGGTAGGTAACCTATTCAATATCGTTACTCTGAGGGGTTACGAAGAGATTATTTAAAAGCTTTTAGTTTTCTGTTCTTTTGAGCTAAAGCTTACGGGTACCTATAAGTGTATCTGGGTACGCAAGTAGAGGAAGGCCGAAGAAAAAGTGGTTTGATTGTGTGAAAGATAATGATGAATGTAAGAGAAGTAGAGACTCAAAGTTCACGAATGATAGGAGTGAGTGGAAGCAGAAAACATTGTTGTGGATGATGATGTTCTTTTGAGCTAAACGTTATAGGTATCTAAGTACTTACCTATTTTTCCAGTTCTTGACGCGAGTGTAAAATATTCCTTTCTAAATCCTCTCTAAATCGATCGGAGGAAATCCGGAGAATTTCGAACAAAATAGCAATCTTTTGTTTTTTTTATTTTGGTACACGATTCCGTCCGTTCCACCTAGTTTCCACTTGCTTAAACTTACACTCACAGTACCTACCTACGTACGGTACAAGTAACAAAGTACTTACGTAGGTACATCCCATCAGAGTCCATTAGAATGGCTGCCATTCAGCCGCCATCACGCCAAATCACCGCGCGTCCTGTTTCGATAATCACTGTCGTTGCTTTCCGTTGACAGAACTACTGACGTGGAATAACTAAATGTAGATACGATTTGGGAAAGGACAATGGGCAGATTGGGACCACCCTCCAATAGCGATAAAATATATGTCGTTGGATAGGTCTGTTCAATTGGAACAACTATTGCTATGACAGCTTTGCTGTCACAACTGTCCGTTCAAAGATATAAGACTTTTAAGTTTTGATAAAATGTTAAAATAAATAAAATATTATTATTATAATAATGATTTATAACATTAGGAACATAAAAAAAGGGCCCCCTTTTATTAGTTTTAACAGTGTTTTTTTAATTATTCTGGTATTTAGGGTATTCATGTCCGACCGACGGCGTATTTTATAGGTTATCCATAATGACATTGCTTAAAAACATTGCTGGTGCATTAAACCCTTCATGAATTGCATAAAAAAAAAAAAAAAAAAAAAAAAATCAAAATATGTTTATTTTCAATAGAATCGCAGGGATCACTTTGAAACGTCTTACATACTAGGTGAGTCTAAGTGCCAGTTCCAGTCCTATCCCCAGTGCGAGAAGAACTGGCAAGAAACTCGCTGGGCCCTAGCGCTTTTTTTGTATGATCCTTGTTAATTTTGTAAGGAATACCTAGCAGAGTTGGAGCTGATTCATCCCAAGCTTTTTTATCATCTAAATACTCTGATATTTTATAATAAGCTTTTCTAGACAGTTTCTGTTTAATTACATTTTTGAATTTTCCAATTGATAAATCAAGCATGTCACTTGGGATCTTGTTATAGAAGCGTACACATTGCCCTTTAAAGGATTTACTTACTTTAGTGAGCCTAACCGTGGGAACAGCGAGTTTATTTTTAAGTCTAGTATTAACATTATGATTATCACTATTTTTCCTAAATAAATTAATGTTTTTGTGAACATACATCAAGTTTTCATATATATACTGACATGGCATTGTCATGACGTTTATTTCTTTAAACTTATCTCTAAGAGATTCTCTAGGACCCATGTTATAAATTGCACGAACAGCCCTCTTCTGCAACACAAATATAGTATTAATATCTGCAGCACTCCCCCATAACAAAATGCCGTAAGACATAATGCTATGAAAGTAGCTGAAATATACAAGTCTAGCAGTTTCTACGTCGGTGAAATGACGGATCTTTTTAACTGCATATGCTGCAGAGCTAAGTCTCTTCGACAATTTATCAATGTGCGGGCCCCATTGAAGCTTATTATCTAAAGTTATGCCCAAGAATACTGTGGTGTCTACAAGATCTATATTTTCGTTATTTATTTTTATATTGGTATCTAAATGTCGAACATTTGGTAGTACAAAACGAACACATTTCGTTTTCTTTTCATTTAGTAATAAGTTGTTTACATTAAACCATTTTACAATTTTAGAGATTGCATTATTCACTTCGTCAAAATTAGTCATACGCCGCTTTTGTTTAAATAAAAGTGACGTGTCATCAGCAAACAGTACAATCTCCTGATCATCCCTGACAAGTTTGGGTAGATCGTTTATATATATTAAAAACAAAAATGGTCCTAATATTGATCCTTGTGGTACACCCATTGTTACCACTGACCCCGGAGAACGTTTCCCATTTACGTCAACTCGTTGAAGTCTGTCACTGAGGTAAGATTTTAAAAGATTAAGTGCAACTCCCCTTACACCATAGTGATGGAGTTTCATGATTAATGTTTCATGGTGAACACAATCAAATGCTTTAGACAGATCACAAAAAATACCTAAGGTATCGAGAGATTCCTCCCAGTTATCGAAGATATGTGATACCAACTCAACACCGGCATCAGTTGTTGAGCGGCCCTTTGTAAATCCGAATTGTTTTTTATCAAGTATATTATTACTGTTAAAGTGTTTTTGTAATTGATGAAGAATAAGTTTTTCAAATATTTTACTAAGTGTAGGTAACACTGATATTGGTCGAAAATTACAAGGATCTGAATGACTACCAGATTTGAACAGAGGTGTAATCTTGCTATGTTTCATTAAGTTAGGAAAGACACCACTGTCAATACATTTGTTAAATATGAAAGCTAAGTCAGGTGCAATAATTTCAATCAATGATTTTACAACGCTAACAGAAATGCCCCAGAGGTCAGTGGTTTTTTTTACATTAATCTGTTTAAATGCTTTAATGATATCGTTATTGTTCACATAATCAAAATGAAATGTTACATCACATTCCGGTAAACTATCTTTTAATATAGATTGAGCTATTACAGGTGAAGATTTTAAAGATTTAGTAGTAGAGATAATCATAATATCCTAAATACCATATTATTGATATAAAGTGTGCACATGTGCCCATCGTTCGCCTTCCTGATAAGCATGTACAATAATGCTCTATAATGTTGCCTTCATTTGGCTTATATCTAATTGAAACATAGAGAGAAAACCAGTTAGATGACCTGCCCGATTACGGAATTCAGGAAAATGTGTAGCTTTTGCGTGGACGTATCCGTCATGTAAGACAAAAAATATATTATTGTTATTTACTATTATATAGCAACATTATAGAGCATTATTGTACATGCCAAGAACAACAAAGACCACTATACATAGCGTATATTGACTACCAAAAAGCTTTTGATACGGTAACACACTTAAGTATATGGGAAAGCTTAAAACAGCAGGGAGTAGAAGAGGTATACATAAAAGTCATCAAAAACATATATAAAAATAATAAAGGCAAAATCAAGCTAGAAACTCTCGGACCAAGTTTTGCTATAGAAAGAGGCGTAAGGCAGGGCGACCCCTTATCTCCAAAAATATTTATATCCATCCTGGAGGCTATCATCAGTAAGATAGATTGGAGTAAATCAGGCCTGTATATAAATGGCGAATACCTAAGTCACTTAAGATTCGCAGATGACCTAGTGTTGCTATCCGAATCCAGCACCCAGCTACAGCAAATGATGGAAACTTTACATTTAGCTAGTGTCAAAGTGGGTTTGAAAATGAATCTTTCTAAGACAATGGCAATGACAAATAGATGGAGAAGATCAATAACAATAAACGAAGTGCCACTCGAATATACAGATTCATACATCTATCTGGGGAAGCGAATTAGTTTTGATCGGAAAAATAACGAACTAGAAGTGAAAAGAAGAATACAACAAACTTGGAACAAATATTGGAGTCTAAAAGAAATTTTTAAAAGCAACTTTCCCATTGCCATCAAAACGAAAGTGATGAATTCCAGCCTCCTGCCAAGTTTGACGTACGGTTGCCAGACGTGGAAATTCACTTCAAAAATAAAACATCTAATCACTACTTGTCAAAGAGGACTAGAGCGTAGCATGCTTAAAATAAAGAAATTAGACAAAATACGACACACAAAAATAAGGTCAGTAACCAAAGCAGCAAATGCATTGAACTACGCACAAAAACTTAAGTGGAAATGGGCTGGTCATGTCGCAAGGCTTAAAGACCAGAGATGGACCATAAAAGTGACTTTTTGGAAAGGCCCCCCAGGAAAAAGGAGCAGAGGAAAACCACTGACACGCTGGGACGAAGAGATCATAAGGACAGCTGGTCCAAACTGGAAACAGATTGCACATGACAGAGACAATTGGGCATCTTTGGAGGAGGCCTTCACCCAGTAATGGGGTTCCTACAATTAAGTTTACCTATCTTTATACAAATTATTATAGTTAAGCTACTAGTAAATAGGTAAATCAACAAAATAAATATAATCTAGCAAGTAGGTATTTATTAAGCTCAACCCAAACAAAAAAACTAGCAAAGTGTTTAAATATATTAAGTTTAGTATAATCCTAGTTAGTTTAGTTTTAAGTTTAATCATAAAAAACATTGTAAAAATAATTAGTAGGAAATAAAGAGGCTTTTTATTTATTTATTTATTTATTATTATTTATTATTGTACATGCTTATCAGGAAGGCAACGGAGGGCACATGTGCAAACATTATATCAATAATCAATAAATCCCATAATACAAGCTCTGCTTAGTTTGGGGCTACATGATTATAATAAAAAAAAAAAAAAAAAATCTGGTATTAAGGATATGCAATTCATGAAGGGTTTAATGCACCAGCGATGTTTTTAAACGATGTCATTGTAGATAACCTATAAATACGTAGTCGGTCGGACACGAATACCTTATATACCAGAATAGAGACCCTTTATCAGTTTTAACAGTGTTTTTTACATGTATAATAAATATTATTGTAATATTATTTTTTTTATTTTATTTTAACATTTTATCAAAACTTAAAAGTCTTATATCTTTGAACGGACAGCTGTGACTGCAAAGCTGTCTAAGCAATAGTTGTTCCGGTTAATTAGACCTATCCAACGACATATATTTTATGTCTATTGGAGGGTGGTCCCAGGTTCCATACATTTTTGCCCATTGTCCTTTATCCAGAAGAATTCCCCTGTCAGATGCCTAGACGGTACTCTTACAGTCTAACCTAACCATAAGTACCTACACAGTGATCTGTCTGTAATAGTTAGGTACTTACCTACCTACATTAAAAAAAATGTTCCGTCCGTCTGAAGACGCAAATAGAAGTTTTTAGCCTAGAAACCGCACAGTGGGGTATACATTCTACAGGAAAATCTTATACCTTTAAACGAGTAATTCTTGTATAATATATACTTATAAATATATAATCTGAATCTCGGAAACGGTTCCAACGATTTTCATTAAATTTAGTATACGGAGGGTTTCGGGGGCGATAAATTGATCTAGCTAGGTTTCATTTTCCAAAAAACAAGATTTACCAAAATAAACCGAGCAAAGCTCAGTCAACCAGGTACTACATACTTATAATATATACCTACTATATAATCTGAATCTCGGAAACGACTCCAAAGATGAGCCGGTAAAATGATATTTAGTAGGTACGTTGGGGGGTTTCGGGGACGAGAAATCGATCTAGCTAGGTTTCATGTTTAGAAAACGTCGTCTTATCTACGTAGATATACCGCATCTTCATTTCTTGGCTCCGTCCACGGTGTAATCGGCGTTTTAGTTACAGTAGTATTTAAAAACCTTTAAAACGTTTCGTAGCGATGGCTTCCAGTTATTGAAAACTGCACTTTTGCCTACACTTTACGGGATATTTACTGAGTTTTGTGTACGCAATGATGTAGGTAATGTTTTACTGAGTCTAGCTAGAATAACTGCAGTCATCAAGAGGGAAGTTGAAAGAACTGTGAGTAGATTAAATAAATAAATAAATAAATAATAAATAATGCTGGACAATCCACACAGCATCATCTAGCCCTAAAGTAAGCTACTCAAAGCTTGTGTTATGGGTACTAGATAACTGATATATTTAATACATTATATACATAGATAGATATTTTTTATTATACATAGAAAACACCCAGACCAACGGAACAAATTTCTGCAGATCGTACACAAATTTGTTCCGCGGAGGGAATCGAACCCGCAACCTCTTGCGTCGCAGGCGGACTCTCGCCCGCTGCGCCACTGAGGTCGTCAATTAATATTTTCAAAATACTAGTTGAAAGAAAACTGTCTACCCTCTTTTTTACTTTTTTTTCCGAACGCCTACTGAACTGAACCTACATTACGTTATCTGTGGTCATTCACTCATTGTCGTTTTAATTTGACGTGATGAAAAGTTTTGGCCACTGCCATCTTTTGTTCATAATTGCTTGACAATTTGACTGACTTTGCGACAATACTCCTAATTTAGACACTGGCAAATTTATCTCAAAAGAGACAGATGATAGGTATAAAGTTTATATCATCTGTCTCTTTTGAGATAAAATAACCTTTCTTCTTCTTTGTATAAATTATAAACAAAGAAGAAGAAAGGTTATGGCGCGATTAGAAATGTAAAAAGTTGGCGCCCAAAGAAGTTTTACTTCCATTTATTGTATTACTGGTTGATTCAGATAATACCGTATTAGGTATAATAGTGTATAGGCGGCCAAGAAATTGGTTTACCACTCTAAGGCTGAATATCATTTGCACGTACAAAACATCAAGGGCTATTTTCGCTTGACAGATTAATAACTGCACGTCAGAATCTGTCATAGTAATCCTTAGCGAATAATTATGTTACTGGGAGATGTCATCAAAAGTGGTAAACCAATTTCTTGGTCGCCTATACAAAAGATAATTATATTAAAAATAATTACCTATTCTTTCTTACATTATGAGTGTATGTTGTATCTACGAACATTATGTACCTACATAATATATGTATGTAGGTATTAATGAAAAATCTTTTTTTTTTTTTTATAAATTTTCTTCTCTATGTATATAACACCAGCAAACTAGCGACTCTGCTTTGACTATGAAATGAGAAAAAAAAAATGAAGGATGGATTCGACACCCAGAGTCTGAATGGCCCCTGGAAAAATCCCTATCGACTATGAATTGCACGGTAAATGAAACAGCATATACATAAATCTTGAAAATATAATTCCATTATAATAAATTAGCTATTATGCATTAATATAATAACATAAGTTTAAGCACTTGTTACTGAATCTGAATACATTTATTAATATTTGGGTTATGGGTAGTTATTTTCTACAAAATTATATTTCTCAGGACATTTTGACGATTTTTTATTGTACCTATTGAACCTATATTAAGGGCATTATTTATTTACAAATTTATTTTAATGATTATCTAGTCATTACATAGTGCATCGTATAATAACGTCATAATATATTTCATGTAATGTAACTTAATAATATTTTTATAAGAAAATAATAATATTTATTACATGCTAGAAGTATGAAGTAGATAAGTAGGTATGAAGTTACCTAATTAAAAATAAAACAGGTAAGTATTCACGCAATTAAAAGCCTCATTATAAATTAGGTTAAGTATGTTTCACAGAGCATTCACTGCCGTATTATCTAGTTGTTTAGGATTACTATTGCGCGAACTTGAACAGCAAAATAAAAATATGTTAAGTAAATCTGTAGTTTGTTTTTTTAATAAAATAAAATAATAATTTAAATATTTATAAAATTAGTTTTCAGGTCTAAAGACGTTTCATTCAATGATATAATATTCTCTTTAACAAGTAACTATCAAATCATAAGCTCCTCACGTGCGTACGCGCATCCTATCATCGAACGTACGAGTCACTATACATAACGCCCTTTCGATAAAAATAACACTCGAATATCACTAAGGAATAGAAAACTTGACTATTAGAAAAAAATAAAAAAAGTTATGTCACGCCAAGTCACGATTCACCGCAAATAGTGAGCAGTTCTAAAGCACTTTTACTCACTGTTTTTTTTTAAACAGTATATTCGAACTCCATCTTAACGCTAAACAAACCTCCTTGCGCAAAAAACTCGATACAAACTCTTTATGCAAATAATATTCGACATGCAAACTCCTTTTATATGGGGTGTATGGGGTGTCAGCGTATCATTCTGCCAGCCGGCTGTAACAAGCGGTAGAATGATGTTTAAATTCGTTGAGACCTCAAAATCTCTCACCAGTGGCTCCAAGCAGCTGTCCTGCATGCAGCGGCCACACCCCGGAAACCACGTCGGCTCGTGGGCTAAACCTGGTGAGGGGGGCTTAAGTGTCTAACACTTAAGTCTACGCGGTTGCCCCCCGCAAAGTGCACAAAGTCTGCCTCGGCATTTCGCAATCCACCCCCGGTGGCGAGGCAGCAAGGCAATGTGGAAGGCCTTGAGGGCAACGATAGGGGGCACCTAGTTATCGTCGGCCAGACACAATCCACAAAGTATTCCCAAGGAGGGTTGACGTCAGGCAGGCGGCCGGTCGTAAAACACATAGCCAAAACCCCCTTTACAACATGGACCTAAGAATTAATAGAATGTGCGATAATGTTAGGGCGTACCCCCGAGGCGACGCGCAGGCGCAGCACCCGGCGCCTGTGGGAAATGGATTAGGGTTGTTGCACCAGGGACGGGTGCAACGTAAGACGCGAGTCCGGGAAGTACGAATGAGGTTTGCAAGTTGGAATGTAGGAACGATGACTGGAAGAGGAAGAGAGCTAGCGGATGTTTTAGAAAGAAGACGAATAAATGTAGCGTGTTTGCAAGAGACGAAGTGGAAGGGATCGAAAGCAAGAGAAATTGGGGTGGGTTATAAATTGTATTATTGTGGAAGTGATGGTAAGAGGAATGGTGTGGGAATTGTTCTAGATAGTAAGCTGAAAAAATGTGTGACGGATGTTAAGAGGATGAATGATAGATTGATAGTTGTAAAAGTATTGTTAGAAGATTTAGTTATAAACATTGTAAGTGTGTATGCACCGCAGACTGGGTGTGATGACAGAGTGAAAGAAAAGTTTTGGGAGGAGTTTGATTCAATGATGATGAGTATACCAGAGAGTGAGAAATTATATATTGGGGGGGATTTTAATGGTCATGTGGGAAGAATGAATGAAGGATATGAAAGAGTGCATGGGGGATGGGGGTTTGGTAATAAAAACCAAGATGGCGAGGCCTTGCTCCAGGCTGCCCTAGCTTTTGACCTTGCTATCGCTAACACCTTTTTTGAGAAACCAGAGGAACACTTAATTACATATAAAAGTGGTAATCACAAAACCCAAATAGATTACTTTCTCTTAAAAAGAGATAGCATCTGTTCCGTCAGAAACTGCAAGGTAATACCTGGAGAGGGCTTAGTCTCTCAGCATCGGTTACTTTTACTTGAACTGAGGTTCAAAGTGAAAGGTAATAAAATTAAGCCAAGGCCCCCGCCAAAGATTAGATGGCATTTAATTGAAAAAGCGGAGTATGCAGGAGAATTCAGAAAGAGAGTAGTTGATAGAATGATAGAAATTAAGGATATGTGTGAACTATCAGTAAATGAATGTTGGAATGAGATGGCTACTTGTATGAGAAGTGTGGCGAAGGATGTTTTTGGAGAAACGAAAGGGAAAGGTAAAATAGATAGAGATACTTGGTGGTGGAATGAAGAGGTACAAAAGGTTCTGAAAGATAAGAAGAATGCATTTAAGGAATGGAAAGGAGATGATAGTGGAGATGACAGTATAAAAGAGAGCAAAAGAATAGTATATATGGAGTGTAAAAGGAAAGCTAAAAAAGCTGTTGCTATTGCAAGGGCCAAGGTACAGGATAAATTGTACAAATCACTGGAAACGTCGAGTGGTCAAAAAAACCTGTACCGCATAGCGAAAGAAAGAGAGAAGAATACAAGAGATATTATGCACATTAAATGTATAAAAGATGATGGAGGAAAGGTTTTAACGAACGATGATGACATAAAAGAGCGATGGAAAGTATATTTTAAAAAGTTAATGAATGAAGAGAATGTTTGGAGTGGAGTGTTAGAAAATGTGCCAATAAACATGGGTTTGGTGAGAGATGTGAGTACGAATGAAGTTAAAGAAGCTGTGCAAGATATGAAGAATGGAAAAGCGGTTGGACCAGATGGAATACCAGTGGAAGTATGGAAGTTACTAAAGGCGGATGGATGGAAGTGGCTGAGTTTATTCTTCAATAAGTTGTTGCAAGAGGAGGCGATCCCTGACGAATGGTGCAACAGTTCACTAGTGCCCATTTTTAAGAACAAGGGTGATGTACAGGACTGCAACAACTACCGAGGAATAAAGCTCATGTCACATAGTATGAAAATTTGGGAAAAGGTGATAGCGAGACGAATGCGAGAAGAGAGTGAGATATCACAGAGCCAGTTCGGGTTTATGCCAGGGCGAGGGACAACGGACGCCATATTTGCACTTCGCCAGCTGTGCGAAAAATACAGACGTGCACACACAAACTTACATATGGTGTTCGTTGACCTGGAAAAGGCATACGACCGAGTACCCCGGGAGGTTCTGTGGTGGGCTTTGAAAGAGAAAGGAGTGCCAGGGAAGTACCTGCAGCTTATCCGGGCCATGTACAGTAAAGCTAGTACACATGTTAGGTCCGAAGCTGGCGTTACCGATGAGTTCAATGTGGCTGTAGGCTTGCACCAGGGATCGGCTCTAAGCCCTTATCTGTTCCTCCTGGTAATGGATGCTCTGACATCGGACATACAGGAGGAGGCACCCTGGTGTATGCTGTTCGCCGACGACATTGTTCTTGTCGGAGAAAACGCAACCGAGGTCCAGAACAGGCTGGGAAAATGGCAAGGTAAACTAGAGAGTGTCGGATTGAAGATCAGCAGAACAAAAACCGAGCACTTGTTCTGCGACTTCGGTGGTCCCTCTAGTTTTACCCCTATTGCCTTAGATGGTGTATCCCTACCAGTCTGTTCCGATTTTCGGTACCTCGGTTCAGTAGTACAGAATGATGGTGAGATTGATCGGGATGTAAGAAATAGAATAAATGCGGGATGGATGAAATGGCGACAGGTCACAGGAACCACGTGTGATCCGAGAATGCCCCTTAAACTTAAGGGGCAAATCTACAAAACGATCATTAGGCCTGTCGTATTGTATGGGTCTGAATGTTGGGCCACCAAGGGAACGGACGAGAAAAGAGTGCATGCGGCGGAAATGCGAATGTTGAGATGGATGTGTGGAGTGACAAGGATGGATAAAATAAGGAATGAGTATATCAGAGGAAGTCTGAAAGTAGCACCGGTGACAGAAAAGATGAGGAGTAATAGGTTAGCGTGGTATGGGCATGTTATGAGAAGAGATGAATGTCATGTGACAAGGAGAGTGTTAGGTATGAATGTGGATGGATACAGGGGTAGAGGTAGGCCAAAGAAAAGATGGATGGACTGTGTGAAAGAAGACATGGGTAAGAAAGGAGTGAGTAATGAGATGACGAGTGACAGAGGGAAATGGAAGAAGGTCACATGTTGTGCCGACCCCACATAGCGTGGGATAAGGGCAGGAAGATGATGATGCAAACTCCTTTTTCAAATAACTCCTCGAGCTTTGATTGGTTGACATTTTTGACAAGGAGTTTAGCATTTGAATAAAAACTGTTTTGTGATCTTTGTTGTCATTAGATTGGCGCTATTTTGAAAGTACTACTGTATGTTGTACGAACACAAAGTTTAGTGTTACACAATAATCGATTGAAAAAATGCATTCTAGTGATGAAGAAGATGTGTCAACACCTGAGATTATCAAAGAGAGGGCGGCCGATATAGTAGAAAAAATCTTTTTCTCGGAGTCATGGTATAAAGTATCGGATGCAACTCTTGAATAGAACAGATTTATATAGAGGGCCATGAATCCCTCGCGTTGCTTGGGATTCTAACACTTAAATCACTCGCTACGCTCGTGATTCAGTCGTTAGAATCCTTCACTTGCTCGTGAGTCATCTATGGCCCTTGCTTTAAATCCGTCCTTTATTCACTGGTTGCATAATATACTATTTTTTATGGTTAACAAGAGTTTTTTTCAAAATAAAAGCAATTCCGAAAAATTGTTAACATCCCTATTGAATTAGTGTTACTTCGAGCTTAAAACGTGACGGTTTGAGGTCGCGGTCGGGCCCACCAGAACTTTATTATTATAATATTAGTATGGATTGCTTACAGAATGATTCAGAAGGCAAGGAAGTCCTAGAATCAGACTACGTTTCAGAATCATGATGGTTTGAGGTCGGGGTGGGGCCGGCGGCGCCTAGCTGGGCGGCTGCAGCTGGTGCGCGAGCTGCAGCAGCCCCTTGAGGCCGGGCAGGAAGGCGGCGGCGGCCGCGAAGTCGGCGCCCGTGGCCAGCGCCGTGCAGGCCTCCAGCGCGCCGGCGCGCTCGCCGCGCTGCAGGCTCGCCGCGCACCAGTGCAGCGACTGCAGCGCCGTCTCCGACAGCTGAGGGGACTCCACATTAATCAACACTCCTTTCTAGACTGGCCTCATAGCTCTGCCTTCTGCGCTACAGGTTGTGGGTTCGATCCCCACCAAGGGCAAACATTTGTGCGATAAACGCAGAGAAGGGTATTAAAAAACTGCCACAAATTCAATTTACTTTCTTCATCGTCATCATCATCATTAGGCCCCTTGCACCAAAATCGCCCATGCTTAACTTAAAAATTTACTTTATACCATTCCCCCTCTAAAAAGCTTATTTTATTCACAGCAAACAGTGAATAAAAAGCACTTTTAAGCACTTTTTTTTCATTATGAATCACTCCCTACGGTCGTGGTTCAGTCGTTAGAATCCTTCACTCGCTCGTGACTCATCTACGGCCCTCGCTTTAAATCCGTCCTTTATTCACTAGTTGCATAATACTCGTATACTATATTATTAAATTACTGACCTTGTATTCTCGCAACAGATCATAAAGGGTTTCCAATCTTCTTTGTATATCATCTAGTTTTCGCTTCATTTGCTGAAATCAGAAAAACTTATTTAATAAAATGTTACAGTTAAATTGGTACACTTATTGAAAGAGGTATTTCTAGGTTTTGTTGTAGGGAGTCTACGGGATCTTTGGAAGTATAGCCAGGTAAACATGGTAACCAGAACTGAATTTTGTCAACTATTTTTTCTCCTATTCGAGCGAGAGTGAGACAAAACAGTGCATGTTGGACCGACACTGAATTGATTCTAAATATTGTTACACTGATAAATATGTAAGTATGTATGTATATTCAGATTATTCCGAGTTTATCTATGTACATGTGTCTACACTCATATTATTTTGTGTATTTGTAACGACGATAAACTCAAAACTACTGGACCGATTTCAAAAATTCTTTTACCATTAGAATGCTACATTATCCCTCAGTAACATAAGCTATATTATATCATTTCAAAAAATAGGGATCCCTACTAAAATTTCAATAATGTAACCTAAGGTATAGTAATATGTTATATTGATGGATTCTTGCAGAACAAAAAATATACGTAAGGACACAGTGGAGAGCGAAACAGCTAATTAATATAAATTGCCAAAGTTAATGTAACCCAAGGGTCCTAAGGTGTAGCAATGAATATTTTATATCTATACTAATATTATAAAGAGGAAAGTTTTGTATTTTTGTTTGTAACGAATAAACTCAAAATCTACAGGTCCGATTTCAAAAATTCTTTCACCGTTAGAATGCTACGTTATCCCTGAGTAACATGGGCTATATTTTATGTAGGTACCTCGCGAGCAAAGCCGCGAACGGAAGCTAGTTGATGATATTTAGGAACAAAAAATATACGCAAGGACACAGTCCCGAGCGAAATAGGTTTAGGTTTAAACATTTATTTTCTCAAAAGAATTCACAAATTCACTTACAGAGAAAATACAATTTATCTTAAAGTACGTGCTATTGCCATTAAGCTAAATAGCGAAATAGCTAGTTAATTCAAATGTTACGTTGCCAGATATGTATGTATAGGTACCGGGTTGGTCGCCCTCTCGCTGCATTCAGAGCGGACGGAGTCGAACACGGTCTGCAGCACGGCGTGCTCCTCGGGCACGGGGCCCTTGGGCGCGGGCGCGGGCGCGGGGGCCGGCTCGGGGGCGGGGCTTGCCTGCGCCTGCGCACAACACACCATTGCTATTGTACTACTCATAACAAAATAAGGGTAAGAGTATTTTTGTTTATTAGAAGGTGATAAAATCAAAAATATCCTAATATTAAGTATTTTTTTGTCTAATTGCAATAAAGTTTAAAATAAATTCAGAGCAAAAAATACTGACCAAAACAAACGGAAAAGTAGTGGTGGCCCTTATTTTGTTTTGAGTAGTATAATTTCTTAACGTAAGTACACGGAGTTATTAACGGAAATGATGAAAATAAAAAATATAAATAGACATATTTTAAAGACACTGGTGGTTTAGTGGTGCCCCCTCCCCTCACCCCTTCCTTGAGATCCAATCGTCATCAATGGGTTTTTCAGAAAAATGGATGTTCGCTATGAAACGGTGTTGGAAAACATCATGAGGCAACCAGCTAATGTCGTAGAACCTAAGAAGACCTGTGTCAAGTGCCCGAAAGAAATCTCTGAGACACTATAAACCTTTCACCACACTAGTTCGGAAGAGAATGTGGAATGACATAAGTTAACACCAACCTGCTGCGTATACGCAGGCGTTGCCTGTTGATACTGCTGGTCGTATTGTCCCGGATACTGTTGCTGTCCGGGATATTGCTGTTGTCCCGGGTATTGTTGTTGCCCGGGGTATTGCTGTTGCCCCGGATATTGCTGTTGTCCCGGGTATTGCTGTGCCGGGTTGAGCGGGATGTGTTGCGGTGGTTCCGACCCGAAAAGCGGATGTGTTATAGGTGCTTGATTCGTCACTTCCTGTTTTGGCTGTTAATGAAAATTTTCAATAAATAATATTAGTTATTGAATAGTTTTGCTTATTAATGGCGAAAACAGAAATAACACGAATCACCAAAACACGGGAATGCAAAAAATATGTTTTAGTGTAAAACTCTGACTAAACAGCTCAGTTGGTAGTAGGTGTCTTCTGCACTATAGGTTGTGAGTTCAATCTCCACCCAGGACAAACAATGTGTGATGTTTGTTCCGTGTTATGTATTCTATGTATGTATTATGAGAAAAAAAGTATACAATAATATTTTAATAGCTACTTCAATACTACAGCTTTGCCTAGTTTGGGGCTAGATGGCGTTGTGTGCAATTTCGGAGAAATTAGATCTATAATAGGTAAAAACAAATACACTCTATGTAATAAACTAGGTTCCTAGTTCATACAATATTAAATTATTATAGTTTTCACATAGTGGTGAAGTATATATGTCTAAGGTTACTTATGTAAACTAAATAAGCTATAATTTCTATTTTAAGCCATATTAAGATATTCTTTTTACACTTACACTTACCTACGACTAAATGTTTGACGACCTCAGTGGCGCAGCGGGCAAGAGTCCGCCTGCGACGCAAGAGGTTGCGGGTTCGATTCCCGCCTCGGAACAAATTTGTGTACGATCTGCAGAAATTTGTTCCGTTGGTCTGGGTGTGTATGTATAATAAAAAATATCTATCTATGTACCTACATCATGTATTAAATATATCAGTTATCTAGTACCCATAACACAAGCTTTGAGTAGCTTACTTTGGGGCTAGATGATGCTGTGTGGATTGTCCAGCATTATTAATGTGTAACAAAAAATAAAATATTTAAAAATTACATGGAGTTCACTCAAAAACCGGCCTAATCTATTGTTTAATATGTAATCGAAATGAACTAGAACCCTGTCTATGGGGATTTTATGGTTTATTGTAGATTCATGTGCGCAATCGTATTCAAACCGCTATGAGGTAACATTCTATTTCAAACTCATGACTCATGATTAAACACATGCTTTCATAATTGTCTGTCTGTCAGTTTGTTCCGGCTTATTTCCGAAACGGCTGGACCAATTTTGACGGGACTTTCACTGACAGCTAGCTGATTTTATAAGAAGTAACTTAGGCTACTTTTTTAAAAAAAAATAATTAGGGTTCCGCAGGTAATTAAAACTACATAACCGCGAGTGAAACTTTGCGGCAGCTAGTAAAGTATTTTTTAAAAATTGCCTGTCTGTTTGCTCCGGCTTATTTCCGAAACGGCTGGACCAATTTTCAAGGGACTTTCACTGACAGCTAGCTGATTTTATAAGAAGTAACTTAGGCTACTTTTTTTAAAAAAAATAATTAGGGTTCCGCAGGTAATTAAAACTATACAACCGCGAGTGAAACTTTGCGGCAGCTAGTAAAGTATTTTTTAAAAATTGCCTGTCTGTTTGCTCCGGCTTATCTCCGAAACGGCTGGACCAATTTTCAAGGGACTTTCACTGACAGCTAGCTGATTTTATAAGAAGTAACTTAGGCTACTTTTTTAGAAAAACAATTAGGGTTCCGCAGGTAATTAAAACTATACAACCGCGAGTGAAACTTTGCGGCAGCTAGTAAAGTATTTTTTTAAAATTGCCTGTCTGTTTGCTCCGGCTTATCTCCAAAACGGCTGGACCAATTTTGACGGGACTTTCACTGACAGCTAGCTGATTTTATAAGAAGTAACTTAGGCTACTTTTTTTAGAAAAACAATTAGGGTTCCGCAGGTAATTAAAACTACATAACCGCGGGTAAAACTGACAGCTAAATCATATTAGTATGGGTATGATGGGAGGCGTTAGATGGGACACACGGGTACCTCCAAGCCCCGGCGATGGTCTATAATGTGCCCCCAGCGGCGCGTGCCCGCGTGGGTCGCACACATCTCCTCCGTACCTACGTGCTGTCCAAACTCATCACTTATTATAACTTACTGAAAAGGACGGAAATATCTCGGGCGACGACCGACCTCAGTGGCGCAAGAGATTGCGGGTTCGATTCCCGCCTCGGAACAAATTAGTGTAAGATCTGCAGAAATTTGTTCCGTTGGTCTAGGTGTTTTCTATGTATAATAAAAAATATCTATCTATGTAACTAATGTATTAAATATATCAGCTATCTAGTACCCATAACACAAGCTTTGAGTAGCTTACTTTGGGGCTAGATGATGCTGTGTGGACTGTCCAGCATTATTTGTTTTTTATTTTTATTTTATCTAGTACTTTCCCGCTAAACTATTATCTAATGAGCTTAACAACACAAACTTAAATATAAATTGGACTCGTGTTTCGCTTCTCCACGAAGCATCCTCGGGATCATTGACTCGCTCCGCCATGGTGTTACTCCACCGAGCGCCGAAAGAGAAGAGAGCTTCTCACTACTCGTAAGTAGTTTAGTGGGAAAGTACTACATATTTCCGTCCTTTTCAGTATTTGTAATGGATTTCCCCAAAGTCACGCCTGAATCAATCATTTACTACGAGTATAACTTATTGTAGTCATATACACAGTCGATAATCGCGAATACTTGGGTGGTTCTTCTGTATTTCTAATATTTGTATCGTTATTTAAAAAAAAATAACCTTGATTTTAGTAGATTTAGTCTTTCAAGCTGATAGCATGAAGATAGAGCAACAAAGGATTGGTTGATAATAAGTTGTTTCATGAAGGGTACATTTAAAATTGACTAAAACGAGTATTTTACGAGATAACCAATATTGTTTGCTGCGAATAGTGACGGAACTGTGGAAGAGAATTGTCCACTTATAGTTGGCTCAACGAATCTAGGCATTCGTGAAGTTAGCCGCAAGAGCTGCGCAGGATCGTTTTTCGGGAGCAATTGGAGGTATGAGGGGGGGGAGGAACTGTACATGCGCAAACTCGCACCTGTGGCTAACTTCTCGAATGCTTAGATCCGTTGGATGACCTATACGACCTCTGTGGCGCAGCGGGCGAGAGTCCGCCTGCGACGCAAGAGGTTGCGGGTTCGATTCAAGCCGCGGAACAAATTTGTGTACGATCTGCAGAAATTTGTTTCGTTGGTCTGGGTGTTTTCAATGTATAATAAAAAAATATCTGTCTATGTATATAATGTATTAAATATATCAGTTATCTAGTACCCATAACACAAGCTTTGAGTAGCTTACTTTGGGGCTAGATGATGCTGTGTGGATTGTCCAGCATTATTTATTTATTTATTTATTTTATTTATACGTATCACTATCACATCACATTTACAATCTAGACTTTAAAAATAGCTATAGCTAAACCTTAAATTTAAGCTCTTTCTTCATCACGACTGTAATCCCCTCTAAGATATCTCTTCACATCTAGCTAGTATTCCGTACGTGACAGGTTACAAGCCCATCGCCGCTTATAAGAATACTAACCTATGACACCTTAATGACAACAATATACTGTTCGTAGTCAGTCAATCAGTCACCTAACGATATCATACCAAAGTGAAATGGTATCGTGGTATCAAGACACATAATTTTACGGAAATTTATAGCGTATTTCTAAACATTTAAGGAGTATAATGGAAAATCAAGATAACTCACCTTAGGTTTAGAAGATAACATAGGAGGGTCGTTCCATCCCGGGGCCGCGGGCTTAGTGGGCAAGGCCGAGATCGCCTCTACTGCCGGCTGCGGGTTGTAATAGCTGCCATTCACTGCAGGATTCACGGGATTCAGTCCGGGATTCATGGGATTTACCCCGGGATTCATAGAATTCAGTCCGGGATTCATGGGATTCACCCCGGGATACATAGGATTCATGGAGTTCAGTCCAGGATTGATTGGCGCGAAGTTATTGACGCTAGAGTTGTGGTATTGGTCGGGCACGGGACTATTGTACCCGTAACTGGGCTGTGACGTCACGGGATTACTGTTGAAGCTATAGTTGTTGTAGAGGGGGGAGGACTGGACGGAGGGGTCCACTTTGTATTTCGACCGCGATGTTATTCCACCTAGAAATTATATTAAAAAAAAAAAAAAAAAATATGATCACGACTGTAATCCCCGGGCTCGGTAGATATCTCCTCAGATCTTTAGTTACTTAGATCTTTGAGGATATCTAAAGAGGGTAGTCAGAGGCAAGTCCAAACATGACATTTGGTACATGCCCACATTTTGCACAGTAGTTATTATTTCGTACGTGATAGGTTGCAAGCCCATCGCCGCTTATAAGAATACTAACCTATGACACATACCTTTGAATTTTTTGAAGTAAATTATATCCTACTAATATTATAAACGCGAAAGTTTGTAAGAATGTATGGATGTATGTTTGTTACTCTTTCATGCTAAAACGGCTGAACGGATCTGGATGAAATTTAGCACAGTTTATTATAGTTTGGAATAGCACATAGGCTACTTTTTATCCCGGAAAAATGTACGGTTCCCGTGGGATTGATTTGTTTGTTTTTCAAGGTAACACGCGGGCGAAGCCGTGGGCAAAAGCTAGTTCATCATATTCGTGATTATAAGAGCTCTGGTGTAGTGGTAGCACCCCTGCCTCACGATCCGAAGGTCGTGGGTTTAAACCTGGTGCACCAATGAGTTTTACTACAAAAAGTAGGCATCTTTATTTGAACTATTTTTGCATTACATATTATAACAACTTACTATTGTTTATTACTATTTATATTCTATAGCATAGGTAACGAAAAAGGTTGTAACTGATGAGGTTGAAATCTTACCAGATTGTGAGCCTACACTCCCCGGCCTAGGCGGCTGCGGCATCTGTGGGGGCTGGGGTTGTAACGGCTGGGGTTGTAACGGCTGGGGTTGTAACGACTGGGGTTGTAACGGTTGGGGTTGTAACGGCTGAGGTTGTAGGGGTTGTGGTGGGTAGCTCCGTTGGGGAAACGATGCCGGCGCGGGTACTGACGACTGGCCCCATGAGTGGTCGTAGGGTGGCACTGTGTTGATACAAAAATTTAATCAATGATTAATTTATTTGTGTTTTGAGTAATTTATAATAAAATTAATGCTACACAATGGTCGCTCATTACATCACATTATATTATTATGTAATTTTTAAAGGCTTAGAAATTTTTTAAGGCTACAGACATATTTGCGCCAGTGGCTACCTAACCTAATGGCATCATTGAATATTTAAAACTTGCAAAAAAATGAATCAAATCAAAAAAAAGATTACAAATTTTGTTTTAAACAAATTAAAGAATGTTGAACGTTATAAAGATATATTATAAAGAACTACTATAAAACTTGGCACTCATTCAAAACTCTTTTATCGACGTTACAGTCAACCTCTAACATTTTGTACCGAGCTTGGCCCCTTTTTTTTAAGTTTTTGTTTGAATGCATCATACCGGCTCCATAGCTATTGGTGACGTCGCTGTGTGCGGCCGGCTGTCTCTTAGAGTGGCTCACGGTGCGCGCGCGGCTGGGCAACTGCTGCTGTTGGGGCTAAGAACAACAACGTCTCTTTACACGGGCATCTTTTTACATATTACTTTTTCTCGGAGTCATGGTATAAAGTATCGTATACAACTCTTGAATAAAACGGATTTATATCGAGGGCCATGAATCACTCGCGTCGCTTTGGATTCTAATACATGAATCATCATGCATTACTTCCTGCGGTCGTGGTTCAGTCGTTAGAATCCTTCACTCGCTCGTGACTCATCTACGGCCCTCGCTTTAAATCCGTCCTTTATTCACTAGTTGCATAATATACTATTACACATTTCTATTATGTTCCGCTTCAATATAAAAGAGCCTTCACATCGCAGAGCTCATTTGGATCAGGATCGGAGGTGGGATTGTAAGAGCCTGTCCAGATGCCGCGTTTCACGTGCGTTCCTACGCGCGTTGTGTGCGGGAGGGACTCGGGGACAGAACATTATATAATGTGCCTACTTAGGTAGTAGGTAGTTTTATGTAGGAGGTGCTTGAGAACGCGCGAGTGCTTACGCGCGTGAAACGCTCCATCTGGGGCCTTACCACGAATTCATAAAACATTACCGAATTAGTATCACATCGTCATTTCGTATCATGACCTATGCAAATTGTATGGAAGTAGTGACGTTTCTACAATGGAATCGATCTAGAAACCTTCGTGGGAAGGCCCCTGGACGGGCTTTTATTTATTTATTTATGATTATTTACTAGCAGCGGACCGTGAACAGGGGCATATGCAACGAGAGGCCTACACCCAGCGGCGGGTGAAGTCGGCCTGCGGATGATGATGATGATGATTATTTGTAGGAAAACCGACAGCTTTTACAATAAAAATATTAACCGCTCAGTGCTAGATAGCCGATGAAAGGTTCTCATAAGGTCCGCGATCGGTTCGGACGGGAGCTACCTGCGGGGCGGGGTCGGCCAGCGCGGCCTGCAGGCGGTCGCGCAGCTCGCCCGGCACGCCGTGCAGCGTGCGGTGCGCGCGCCGCAGGCAGCCCTGCGCCGCCAGCCGCGCCGCGTACTGCGCCAGCACGGCGCCGCCCGCGGGCCCCGGCGCCCGCCCGCGCTGCGCCGCCGCGCGCCGCGCCAGCAGCGCGCGCACGGCCTGCGCCTGCAGCGCGCCGGGCGAGCGGGCCCCGCGCGCCGCCGGCGGCCCGGGCGCCGCGCCCACCAGGTAGCAGATGCTGGCGGCCGCGCCCAGCGCCGGCGAGCTCTCCCGGGACAGCTTGTCGCCCAACATTTCTGGACATAAACGAAAGATTTGAAACGAAAGCGATTAAAAATAGCTTTTTCCGGCCCCCGTATTGAAATTGAAATTGAAATTGAAAAATATTTATTCAGTACAATCACAAGGATCACTTTGAAACGTCTTACATGCTAGGTGAATCTATGTGCCAATTCCAACCTAACCCAAGTACGAGAAGAACAGGCAAGAAACTCGTCTCGGTCCTAGCGCTTTTTTGTATGATCCTTCTTACAAAAAAATGTAATCAAGATTATCTAATAATAATAACATAAATACATAAAACAAAAGGACAGCGTTTACATTGCAAATTGGTTAGCTGTCGGAGGGCGGAGCGACATCGGGCCATGAGTTCCTATCATCAATATATTCATTTATATTATAATATGCTTTCTTTAAGAGATTATTTTTAATGAAGGCTTTGAATTTTCTAACAGGAAGTTTAGTTGCATTTATAGGAAGTTTATTATAGAAACGTATCACGTTCCCCATAAATGACCCGTTCACTTTTTGTAACCGAAACTTAGGGATTAATAATTTATGTTTGTTCCTAGTATTGATTCCATGTACATCGCAGTTTTTCTGGAGTCTATCCCTATTCTTATGAGCGTACAGTAAATTTTCGTATATATATTGTGCCGCTACTGTGAGAATATTAATTTCTTTAAATTTTTCTTTTAAAGAGTCCCTCGGTTTTATTTTGTAAATGGCACGAATTGCCCATTTTTGTAATACGAATACTGATTGTATATCCGCTGCTTTTCCCCAGAGAATTATACCATATGACATAACACTATGGAAGTAGCTAAAATAAACTAATCTAGCTGTAGCTTCATCCGTAAGCCACCGTATCGTACGAACTGCATATGCAGCGGAACTAAGCCTACCAGAAAGTTTATCGATTTGTGGTCCCCATTGCAGTTTGGCATCAATATTGATACCAAGGAAAACCGTAGAATCAACAAGATTCATTGCTTCCCCATTAATTTTAATATTAGTTGGCCTATGCACTACGTTGGGCAAAGTGAACTTAATACATTTTGTTTTGTTAGCATTCAGCAGAAGATTATTTACAGTGAACCAGTTCAGAATCAATGATAGTGAATAATGATATTGGATTTATTGATCGTTTTGTTGTCTACGTGGACAAATCTATCGACGCTTCTATGGTCAAAATGTGTCCAGCCAGCCGAAAGAATTCACATAATATTATGGGGTTAGGGTAAATTCGTCACCGGGTAAATTGGTCATCGCAAACATCTAGTGTAAATTCGTCACCGCTCAAATTGTTTAAATATTTTTAGGGTAAATTTGTCACTGCCTACTTTTAAACCGCTACACAGCAGTACAGTCAGCGAAAAAGTGACATGCCTTTATACCTACCTCATAATTTTAAACTAACATGCACAGTTATTTAACTTGTAATAATAAAACTAGACTTCTTTCTCTACCTGAAGGATAGCAAAACACATGAGAATATTCTGATTAGAAAAAAAATGTGATTTTGCATGTAAGTAGGTACCTAATTCGTTATAATTAAGGCACTGTGCCGAGCTACTGACATTTGAGATTTTCGTTCTTCCTCACCCCACTGTACTTCTACAAACTTTGTGAAGTTTAATGACATAAGTACCTACCGGATTATGCTTTTTTAGTTTTTTTTTTTTAGTTTTATGCTTTCGAATTGTAAAAATTTGATATAATATTTTGTGTTAAATTTAAAGTTACATTTTTTACTAAAATGAAACTCACATTTTATTTATAAATAAATCGTTGGTGTAAAAAAATTATAAAAATGACCTCAACTTTAGAAGGAGAAGCATTCTCTCATTGATGGAAGCAAATAGTAGCAATTCGGAAGCAATTTATGGATAGCATTTCAACGTTAAATACGAGAAGTGACTCATCATCCTGATGGTAACCATGTTTTGTGTATTTTTTGAGGCTTTTTCGAAAATTAATACTTTAATGTAAATACGACGTTTCAACAAAATTTAAAACACAGACTTTAAAGATAAAATATTGAATTTGTTTAGTGACCTTTCAGTTATTTTCCACTACCTTTATTTACCGAGGGTAAAGCATCTGAAAAACAGCAAAACTCTGCGATCAGCTTACGTCAGCGCCTTAATAATGAATCAAAATCAAAGAGACTGGATTTCTACACTTGGCTGTGATTACTTTGTCTTTGTATATTTTTAATTGTTAAATAGTCCTAAGATTATAGAGATCGAAATTGTTTAGTAAATTGTTGATTTGTGTAGTTTTTGGTTCCGTAATAAATAACTAAGTATTTCTGTGTTTTTAGCCATTTAAGTAAATAATATTTAAAAATTTTAGCTGAGTATACCTACCCATGTTATATTATTTTGTAATCGATAGATACATATCCAAAATGTTGATTATTTGTACTTCCTAATATACAATTGTTCATTCAAAGAGTGTTGGTTTATTTCACTTAATTCTCATGCTGACTGTACATAAATCCACGATGGAGGAACCGATGACGAATTTACCCATAAAAAATAATATTTTATTCGACGGTGACAAATTTACCCTCCAAGTATGGAACTTAAAAGTAGCACAAAAAATGGACCGATGACGAATTTACCCTAACCCATATTATGTTCGTACATCCATGCATCCCGAACACATTAAATTACTATTAAATTTCTAAGTAAAATCGCATCATTTTATTAAAAAAAAATTACTGAAGGACGTCATAATTAAATGCTGTTATCGAAGACTAATTGAATATCTGAACATGTACAAAAAAATCTACCGATAATTAACGGAGATCCATTATTAGCACCCTCTAACGTGCTAGCGATAAGGTTGGATGTCGCGTGCTCACCGCAGTAGTGCGCCAGCGCCTCGCCCTCGCAGTGCGTGAGCAGCGCGGCCAGCGTGTGCTTCCAGCTCGCCGGCGCCGCGCCGCCCACCAGCGCGTCCCAGCGCGCCTGCAGCACGCTGCTCGTGATCAGCGATACTGGATCTTGTGCTGTCAGCTTTAGGTGATATTTTTGCACTTTGTATCCCAGCTCTTGACTTCCTGTAACAAACATTATTTAAGTAACTAATCGCGCATACCTTTTCTAAAGAAAAAACTAACTTTAGCATTTTATTTGTCATCTCTTTAAGATCCTGATATCGCCGCTTCGATGCGAATTGACCTATTTCAGACGTTTGTGAGACAAGGGTTCGTTCCAGTCATAATTTTTATTTTTTAATACAAATAAAGCATGCATACTTAATTAACCGAAATAAACAAATCTATCATATTACACTTTTTTAAAATACATGTGTTATAATGAGCTATCTAAAAACCGTTACAAACGATTTGTAGATAACAAGGCGTCTCAAAAATTTATGTCAATGTCAAAGTCAAAACAAATGTCAGTGGCTCGAGTTTCACTTTGTTTGTAACTAGATGACGCTGTATTAAATGTGTATAAATATTTATTTTACGTACCCAAGGAACCCCAAGATACTGTGTCAATGTCAAAGTCAAAACAATAGTTCGAGTTTCACTTCATTTGTAGCTA
Organism: Cosmorhoe ocellata; assembly: GCA_963675405.1. NCBI lineage: Eukaryota > Metazoa > Arthropoda > Insecta > Lepidoptera > Geometridae > Cosmorhoe > Cosmorhoe ocellata. Next base: position 866,209 of record OY776257.1, read on the forward strand.
GATGGCGCTGTATTATAGATAGCACAACCGTCTCAAGATCCTGCGTCAACGTCAAAGTCATCACGAGTTTCACTTCGTTTGTAGCTAGATGGCGCTGTTTTAAATTTCCATTAATATTCATTTATCGTACCCAGGGAAGCGATGACGAGCGCGTCAGCTATCCTCTTCGCCTCCAGACACAGTTCCACCGCTTCCTCCAGGTTGCCGCAGACCAGCGCGCGGCAGACCAGACTGCTGGAGTCCTCTCCGTCAGGGATCACCACGTTGGACACGGAGGGCTCCAGATCAATGCTAGCCAGCTTCCTCTCTATCAATGTCTGCGCATCCTGGGAGGAAGAGATTTATTCATCATTATCATGTGATAACATGGGCTTTTGTCCTTTGATCATGAATTCGAATTTGGTTGTCTATACGCCAGTTTTTCTTATCGAAATACCCTGAAAAGGAAAACATCATAAACCTAAGAAACCAAAAATATTATGACCGCTGACAGGTTAATGAACTTGCCGACAGGTCAGTGAACTCAGCGTACAGGTCATTTAGCTTGTCGACAAGTCAGTTAACTTGCCGACAGGGCAGGTAACATACCGACAGGTCAGTGAATTTACCGAAAGGTCATTTAACTTGCCGACAAGTCAGTGAATTCAGCGTTACAGCTGTGAACTTGCTGGCAAGTCAGTGAACTCACTGACAGGTCATTGAATTCACCGACAGGTCATTTAACTTACCGACAGGTCAGGGAGCTTGCCGTCAGGTCAGTTAACTTACCGATAGGTCAATTAACTTTTCAACAGGGCAGTCAACTTACCGACAAGTCATTTAACTTGCAGACAAATCAGTTAACTTGCCGACAGGGCAGTGAACTTGGTGTCAGGTCATTTAACTTGCCGATAAGTCATTTAACTTGCAGACAGGGAAGTTGACTTGCCGACAGGTCAGTTAAGTTACCGACAGGTAAGTGAACTTGCCGACAGGTCAGTTAAATTGCCGACAGGTCAGTGAACTTGCCAACAGGTCAGTTAACTTACCGACAGATCAGTGCTGGTGTCAGTCGACAGCTCTGCTTCAGTCTCCGTGGACTCGCCCTGCGCCGTCACCCACAGGTTATACAAGTCGTGTTATGACAGTTAGCAATGTTATATAAGAATACAATAGAGTTTTTGACAGTTTGCAGAAAAATCAATTTGTTTATTTACAGGAAATATATAAGATACACATCATAGCATGCTTCAGTACTGTGCACATAGAGGAACATGACACTTGTGCAAATATTTATAGAGTGGATATGACCAAACTTTTGTTATAACTATTCTCAGAGTAACCTAATGTCAAATACAAATAAAATGTCAGTTTACTCTTAGATAACTACGATTTATTCTGGGGATAGTATTTAAACTAGTTTGGTTGAATCCACCCTAATGCTACGGCTACACTCGCGACACGTCTGGCCAAACAATTCGTCCTATCGCGAACAACACATCATCGCAACACGAATCTTCGCGCGATAATGTAGCCGTAGCATAATAATGTGAATAGCATAACATGATCATAATGTTCATGATGAAAACGCAGTCTCGACCGACGCCAGTTATTTATATATAGCAAAGGTTGTCTGTATGTAAATATGGTTTCTGATTATAGATCTCTTACCCGACTGAGCCCGACTGTATCTTGTTGCGTCATTTCAACATTTTGACTTTTGAACTTCGACGGGATGTCATCCTGCTTGAAACCTGTGAACGTGACGTACATTAAGTAAACAGACTTTTGCTTCTTCTTCTTCGTTTACGGCTTTTGAGATCAATTTTGCCAATGTCAAGTGTTTAAATTATTAGTATTGTCAATGTCACAAAGTCATAGTAAGTTTTAAACAAAACATGGCTGTTTTGTTCAAAAAAATTTGTTCAAATAATAAAAAGAAAAAATAAATAAACAATGTTGGACAATACCCACAGCATCATCTAGCCCCAAAGTAAGCTGCTCAAAGCTTGTGTTATGGGTACTAGATAACTGATATATTTATTACATTATACACATAGATAAATATATAAATGTCATGTTTGGACGTGCCTCTGTCTACCCTCTTTAGATATCCTCAAAGATCTATGTAACTAAAGATCTGAGAAGGTATCTACCGAACCCGGTGATTACAGTTGTGGTCATATTTTTTTTTATAAATATATTTTTTTATCATACATAGAAAACACCCAGACCAACGGTACAAATTTCTGCAGATCGTACACAATTTTTTCCGAGGCGGGAGTCGGACCCGCAACCTCTTGCGTCGCAGGCGGACTCTCGCCCGCTGCGCCACTGAGGTCGTAGTTATGACGTCAAGATGGCGAATGACAGAGGGAAATGGAAGATCACATGTTGTGCCGACATAACGTGGGAAAGGGACAGGAAGATGATGAGTGTTATAGCTTAATGTGCGTTTAAACGACGCGGGGTAGCACGAGCCTACGCGAGCCGAGCCGTCCGTGGAGATGCGGCATCGCGCTGTCGAACCGCGCTGTCCGCTCTGTGCCATCTGTTCAGACGGCGCGTATTAACACAAGCCGAGCCTAGACGGCGCGCGCGCCTATGATCCGTGGCGAACAAACCGACAAGCGATGGATCGTGCGAACTTTGCCGAGCCGAGTCGAGCGTAGCTGTTTACACGGCGCGTGGCGCGCTCAATCACGAGCGGAGCCAGGCTCGGCTCGCGTGTTTGCGCGCCGTTTAAACGCACCATTACGCAGCTCCAGAGATGAGATCGGTATACCTAGCAGGTTGAGGGCCTCGGCGCGGAAGTTCTGCAAGAAGTTGGCTCTCAGGAAGAACCAGGTGTACCGCTCCTGCTGGTCTGTCGCCGCGTCCCCGCGCTGCAGGCAGTACCTGCGGGAGACACCAAAATAAGTTAAACTCATCATCATCACCATTCAGCCCGTTTGCACCCACTGTAGCTATTATAAAGCAATCTTTTATTGCTCCGTGTTCATGCTATCAGCTTGAAAGACGAGCTCTAAAATCAGGGTTCAAAAAGTTTTTAAAATCATCATTATCATCATCTTCCTGCCCTTTTCCCACGTTATGTGTGGTCACAATATGTGATCTTCTTCCACTCCCTCTATCATTAGTCATCTCAGTACTCACTCCTTTCTTACTCATGACATCTTTCGCACAGTCCATCCATATTTTCTTTGGCCTACCTCTACCCCTGTATCCATCCACATTCATATCTAACACTCTTCTTGTCACATGACATTCATCCCTCCACATAACATGCCCATACCACGCTAACCTATTATTCCTCATCTTTTCTTCTTAAAATAACGACTAAAATTTAAATTTGAAAGAACCATCCCAGCCGCACAAGGTTGCTAATCTATCTCTTATATATAAAAATGAATTGCTGTTCGTTAGGTAGTCTCGATAAAACTCGAGAACGGCTAAACGGATTTATCATCTTGGTCTTGAAATGTTCGTGGGGGTCTAGGGAAGGTTTAAAAGGTAAGAAAACGTATATTACTTACTTAAAACGCGCAGACAAAGTCGCGCGCGGGTCAGCTAGTCTTAATATATAAACCTAAGTCGGGTTTGTTCGAACACTTATAACTCTAGAAATGGACCGATTTTCATGGTTTTTGATTTGTTGCATTTTTCTCCGTCCCGAATACCAGAATTTTCTAATATTAGTAGGAAGTTGGATAAATAGGTGTATTTGCTGAGTAAAGTGAGGCTTTTCCACCAGTTAGTGATAATGGACTCACTTGGCTAGTCTCTCCGCGGCATCTGGCTCCTGGCTGAGGGTGGCGGCGAGCACCTCGTCTAGTTCCGCTGCCTTTTCCACGATCTCCGGTTCACTGACCACCTGCGATCACGACTTTGCTTAAACTCACCATCCTCCTTAACAAAGCTAACGTGATCACGACTGTAGTCCCCAGGCTCGGTAGACATCTCCTCAGACCTCTAGTGACTTAGATCTTTTTGAGGATATTTAAAGAGCGTAGATAGAGGCACGTCTGAGATGACGAATGATAGAGGGAAATGGAAGAAGATCACATGTTGTGCCGACCCCACATAACGTGGGAAAAGGGCAGAAAGAAGAAGAAGAAGAAGATAGAGGCACGTCGCGAACATGACATTTGGTACTTGCCCACCTTTTACACAGTAGTTAAGTATTCAAGTCTATCACCATGTTTAGAGTTTTTGATTATGCCGGTTTTCTCACGATGTTTTTCGTCGCCTTTAAGATAACTGGTACTTCATTTTTGTCTCCTCACCACATAAATAAATAAAGAAAATCTGTTTTTACCTGGCTAATGTACACTTGTTTTGGTGATCCCGCATCCTGAGGACATTTACCGAATGTCACCAGCTTACCGCCAAACTGAAAAATAAATCGATTATAAGCATATTTACATTATAAAAGTATTTTTTTTATATTTGTAACTATATGACTAAGTTAACCTTTAATGATATTCAAATATCTGTTTATTTATACTCATGTAACAGCTGTGTTTACTGATGTATGTATATAATATATACTGTCGTGGTGACGGGATGACATCCCGTGACCACGAGTGTGTAAACCTGTCGAAACGTCGGGAAAAATAGGTAAATAAAACGCGATAAATACCCGTTTAATACTATTAGTAATGTTTTCAGATTGAAGTTTAAAAATATATATCACGAATATTATAAGCGCGAATGTTTCCGAGGGTGAAGGGATGCATTTTTGTTTCTCTTTCACGCAAATAACTTACCGGATTATGAAGAAATTTGTATGAAGGTAGCTTGTTCATTAAATTAACACATAGAATAATTTTATTGCGGTATTTTATTTTTTTCTTCGTTTAAAAATTTCCACGCGCGATCTTTTGTAACCTCGCGCCCCTAGACATGTGCCTAGTTTGTAACCTCGCGCCCTGGCATGTGCCTAGATTGTAACCTCGCGCCCCTAGGCATGTGCCTAGTTTGTAACCTCGCGCCCTGGCATGTGCCTAGTTTGTAACCTCGCGCCCTGGCATGTGCCTAGTTTGTAACCTCGCGCCCCTCGGCATGTGCCTAGTTTGTAACCTTGCGCCCTGGAATGTGCCTAGTTTGTAACCTCACGCCCCTCGGCATGTGCCTAGTTTGTAACCTTGCGCCCTGGAATGTGCCTAGTTTGTAACCTTGCGCCCTGGAATGTGCCTAGTTTGTAACCTCGCGCCCCTCGGCATGTGCCTAGTTTGTAACCTTGCGCCCTGGAATGTGCCTTAGTTTGTAACTTCGCGCCCTGGCATGTGCCCAGTTTGCCTTAGGGATAATCCGCCATTGGCTGTGAGGCCGGTCAAATATGTTAATAATAGTAATAATAATGCTGAACAATCCACACAGCATCATCTAGCCCCAAAGTAATCTACTTAAAGCTTGTGTTATGGGTACTAGATAACTGATATATTTAAAACATTATATACATAGATAGATATTTTCTATACTAATATTATAAAGAGGAAAGTTTTGTATTTTTGTTTGTAACGAATAAACTCAAAAACTATTGGTCCGATTTCTAAAATTCTTTTACCATTAGAATGCTACATTATTCCTGAGTAACATAGGCTATATTTTATGTAGATACCTCGCGAGCAAAGCTGCGAGCGAAAGCTAGTTTATTATACATAGAAAACACCCAGACCAACGGAACAAATTTCTGCAGATCGTACACAAATAGGTTCGGCGGCGGGAATCGAACCCGCAACCTCTGCGTCGCAGGCGGACTCTCGCCCGCAGCGCCACTGAGGTCGTCTTATATGGAGTATTTACCGCGAACTTGGCCGCGCTAGGCCTCCGCAGCCAGCTCGGCGCGTGCGGCAGCTGGTGCGTCTCGGGCGCCGACGTGAGCGAGGCGCGCGGCACGGCCGGCAGCTGGCTGAACGAGTCCGCGCCGCCGAACGAATCCATTATGTTGCTCTGGCTCTGGGGACTCTGCGGGTAGTGCCACAACTCATTTAATCATATTATCTATACTAGCGCTCAACTCCCTCAATAAAGGTATTATATAAAAGTGAAAGTAGTGGAATACTGTACACTATGACAAATTTCAAATGCAAGATGGCCGTCACCCCAAAATGGCGGGCTAAGTTTGTGTTCGATCAAATGACACTTTGTCTTCCATATAACCGGGTGTCGGCTAAGAAGACACATAAAACTAGGACGCGTGGTTGACACCACTGATAAAATTGACTGAGAGAGGAATCCCCCCCGCGCCCTTCGCGCTCTCGGCTAACAGAAGAAACATAGAACAAAGACGCGTGTATGTCACCACTGATAAAAGTCAGAGGGGAACCTTTCCCACCTCCCGCCTCCCCTCCCCCACATCACCCCCGCGCCCCTAGCCACTCACGCTCTCGACTTAGAAACAGAATTAAACATAGAACAAAGATGCGTCGTTGGCAACACTGTTAAAACTGAGAGACCCCCCTCTCCCGCCACTCACGCTCTCGGGGCGCGAGCCGCCGAACAGCTGGTGCACGGCCAGCTGCTGGTCGAAGCCGGCCGCCACGAACAGCGCGGGGCAGCGCGGCGCCCACGCCACGTCCAGCGCCCACTGCGCCTGCTGGCTGAGCTCCGCCAGCAGCGCGCCGCCCTGCAGAGTAAAGGAAATACTGGAAAGGACGTAAATATCTAGTACTTTCCCGCTAAGTAGTAAAAAAAGTACCCGAAAGTACTAGATATTTACGTCCTTTACATTATTTGTAATGGATTTCCACAAAGTCACTCCTGAATCAATAATTTTTTTTAATGAAGTGGAATTTGTTACAAGAAGTACATGTTAAAAAGATGTTATACTAGCTTCCGTCCACGGCTTCGCCCGCGAGGTACCTTGAAAAACCAAAACAATCTATCCCGCGAGAGCCTGGTATAAAAAGAAGCCTATGTGCTATTCCAGACTATAATCAATATCTGTGCCAAATTTCATCCAGATCCTGTCTGGATGTATGTTTGTTACTCTTTTACGCTGAAACGGCTGAACGGATCTGGCTGAAATTTGGTTTTTCAAGGTACCACGCGGGCGAACCCGTGTGTGGAAGCTAGTCCATACATATTTACAAACTTTCGCGTTTGTAATATAACACTTACGGGTCTAGTATCATTAGGGTTCCAGCACAGTACTCTGCCATCTTTCCCGGCTGAGAGCAACAGGTCAGGGTCTTGCTTGCACCAGGATAGAGACATCACTCCCTTGTTGTGACCTTCCAGAGTAACCAGAGGTGATGCTGCTAGCCTATGGAATATGGATAGAAAGAAGAAGAGTTAGAAAGAGTATATTATATTGGTAATTGGTATAATTTTGAATTTTTTTTACGATTAGTATTGTGTGGCAAGGCAAGTAGTGAATAAATGCTCCTATGCTAATGGATTTCCGCAAAGTCACGCCTGAATCAATCATTCATGCTTCTATCTAAGTCTATGTCTCATGTCTATGTATTTAAGAATATAGTTTTAAATTATGTAAACCTGGAGTTATTGATAAAAACTTTTTTTGAAAGATCAAAAACTTTGACCACCAACTCTTAGGACAAAAAGATGTACTTAGGTTTGGATGGACAGTCTCATAACATTCACCTCAAGTCCCAAAGTTGAATGACCGGTACTTGGTCTTCCTCCGAAGCGATACACACTTGCGTGGCCACTGAGGGATGCCACGCCAACGAGCGCCATCTAGTTCGCGACTGCGAATCACTGGAAAGAAAATATTTTTTTGTTGGATGAATTTTTTAAGATGGTGTCATCTGCACACGTGATCAGAGTGGCTATTACGGAACTCTGATTACAATGAATGCCTATGAGCAAGTAGTGTGATTACGTTATTCTGATATTTACAAACAATATCTTATGGCAATTAACTTTCCATAATACATACAATTCACCGCTAGTAACTAGAAGCTTTTACTCGTAGAAATAATTATTGATAGTACCAAAGTTACGTAATCGCAGCGCTGGTCAATCATAGAGCTAGGAAATGCGGCCTAGGTACTTATTTACATGGTTTAGGACCGTGATGGGCAAATAACGGCCCGCGTGACATCTCCGGCCCGCGAACAGTGTAATCCAGCCCACCGCGCCAACATCCGCACTCAATCCGTCCTCAATAATTTGTGAATTGCGTTACCTTAATTTCATGATAGGTTCGTTTTTCCTCAAATCCCAGACGACGCATCGTGATGAAAATGTTGAGCCGAGAATGTGTTGTACCTACGACAAAACAACGTTTTCAACAAACAAAATTAATATGTCCGATCGATTCGAAATTTGGTACCTTGTTACTTCAATGATATCGAAAGTACATGGTAAAGTAACAATGACTTTAAATATGACATGTTAGGGTGAGGTTTACATGTCGGGGGGTTTTTATAATTTTTAATTTTGTATTTATTGCTATTTAATTTGTACCTATTCCTTTAAAAAATGGTTGGCTACCTGCTGATTCCAGGCTAACCCTTGTACATGGTCAGCGGGCTGGCTGCGGTTCCCGGGAGCCATGGGCTGACTCGTGTTGTTCAGGTCCCAAATGAAGATCTCACTATCTGATGCGCCAGATGCGAGGAGGTTCTTCTGGTATGGGTTAATATCCAATGCGGAGACATGGCCTGTAGAACATTATATTTACATTTAAACTTACGCGATCTGAACACATTATTATTAGTATTAAACGGGTGTTTATCGCGTTCTAATTACCTTTAATACTAATAATAATGAGAACATAATATTCTTTGTATTGTGTCACTTTTTTTTAAACTAGTGTGGTGATGGATTAAAGTGCGCTTCAATGGCTTTTTTCGTGCACTTGAGATTCCGGATAGTACTGGAATTGGCACCTAGACTCACCTAGTATGTAAGACGATTCAAAAAGATCCCTGCGATTTTACTGAATGAAGATAACTTGAAATTTGTAATTGAATTTGTGAAACTCGGATTATTCCATCTGTCCCACTACTCTTAGGGGGACAGATGGAACCAAAAAGTTTTCCCCTTCTTGGGATTGCCAATTTAAAAAGTTTTATCTATCCCCCTCTATGTTACGGGGGGACATTTACATACCTTTTAGGTTCTATGACATGCAAGCTTTATCATATTTTCTTTCACTGCTTATTTATTTAAAAAAAGGTGTTGAACAAGCCAATAAATCAACAACATAGTATTGTGTAAATAAAAACAGGTAAACAATATTGTCATAATTGGCGTGTCTAAGTAGTAGTCAAAAAGCTACTTTATCCCCAGAATAAATCATAATTATCGAAGAGTAATATTACATTTATTTGCATTTGACCTTTACATTATTCAGAGAATAGTTAATATCAGAAGTTGAATAAATAAATAATAATGCTGGACACTATCACACAGCATCATGTAGCCCCAAACTAAGCAGAGCTTGTATTATGGGAACCACATGACTGATAAACTACATAGATATACTTTTTTTTTGTAAATACATACATATTATACATAGAAAACACCCAGACCTGAGACAAATATCTGCAAATAATGCAAACATTTGTCCCACGGCGGGAATCGAACCCGCAACCTTCTGCGTCTCAGGCGGACCTTCGCCCGCTGCGCCACAGAGGCCGTCAGTTGGGTAAGTCTTAGTAAAACATTAGTATAAATCAGCTACATTTTGTTGCTGACACTTCAAAACTATTTGCTAAGGCTTCACAAAATCATATTGCCTTGAATGTAGGTCAAGCAATACAATTCATTGGTGAAGAGTTTAAAGGTGACAGATAATTTAATATTGTTAGAATCACCAGGGTAGCATGCCCTAGGTCGATGCATACATACAGAGCATCAAAACCGTAAAATGATCTAATATAATATTGACACTATAATCATGCTATATCTACTACGAGTATAAGTTCGATGTTTCAGCTAATTTTAATGATGAAAGATATTACTTTGACAATCGATCTTATAAATCCTACTAATATTATAAACGCGAAAGTTTGTAAGAATGTATGGATGTCTGGATGTATGTTTGTTACTTCACGCTGAAACAGCTGAACGGATCTGGATGAAATTTGGTACAAATTTATTATAGAATTAGATTATAGTCTGGAATAGCACATAGGCTACTTTTTATCCCGGAAAAATGTACGGTTCCCGTGGGAAAGATTTAGTTTTTGTTTTCCAAGATACCACACGGGCGAGGCCGTGGGCGGAAGCTACTCTAATATAATTCAATATAAACTGATCATTCAACAAACATTTTGATACAATTTTATCAATGTCAGAATAGACACCCAGGCCAAACAGTTACACTATTAATTAATGACAACATGTGTATTTTAGTTACTAAATTCTCCTAAAATACAAAGTAATGGGTACTTAATAAAGATAACATTATCAGAGGCGGTAAGTAGTTATTTTTAAGATAAAACTGACAGATTGTTTAATACACCATAAACATTTATAGCACTGATAAACAGCCATTACCATGAGCTGTTACGTTGTAGTTTTTTTTAATTTGTAAATAGGTCAATGTCCCCTTAGCAACATGGTTTGATCAATGCTTAATGTTCTTATTTGTTTATTGTTAGACTAATGACAATGATGGAATACATTCAGTTTTAATTGAATGAGATAGCACACATATTATATCTAGCTATTGATGTTGGAGATTTTAGAGAAAATATAGATGGGTATATATACACTGGGTCACTGGGTATGCACTAATATATCATGTTTGAATGTGCCTCTGTCTACCCATTTTAGATAAGATCTAAGTCTCGGTGTGATCACAGCAGGGAGCTGTGATATTTATAGTACAGAAAAGCTATAGAATATTATTGGTTGTGTCAGGTAATGTGTAAAAGATATGTACTTTAAATCTTACAGATATAAATTATGCTGCAAAGTTGGAACAGGTTCGGAAGTTTGAGATATTATTTCTATTCTGGCTTATGTCTTATCTGCTAAAAACATAAAACATTCTACAATAAACTTCCTATAAAAACCACTGTCCATTATCAATACAAACCGCTATGTTTGGTGTTGCTTCCTAGCAGGGAATCAGAAGCATTACTGAGTAGTTTTTCCACACTATAAAACTGCAATAAACCTCCATCACAGCCGCCTACTATGACATTTGCACCTGACCACACTATTTTTTGAAATCTGAAACAAAATATAAACTAGTAACATCAAAAGCAAGGTGCCTACTCATTCTGAATATTAACCCGTATCAATGAACTTAATTCCCAACTTAGATTAATTATAATGTTCAAAACACCCCACTCTGCTTACAATGTTGACATTTAACCATCCCCCCAACATCCATATAAGCAAACTGATTCAGTTGGCTGCTGTTAACTTACTTGTGCTCTGTCTGGAGACTGGATAATTGTTCCAAATCTTGTCCTGAGTCTTCTAAATTCAAAGAATAGAGCTCCAAGTAGGAACTGGAGTTGAAAGACGCATCGACTTGCTGCGCCGCCGTGCCGGTCGCGAGGGTCACCGGGTAGTGCTCCGCTGGCGACCAGCACACGTTCACTGTCCTCTTCAACTCTTTTAGCTTCATCTTCAGTCTTCACTTCACTAAAACAAACACAAACACGGCTCAAACTTGAACTATTTACTCGTTAATTATGTCACACTTTTGGAACGGTTCCCGAGGTGAATTTACGGAAGGAAATTCCTTAGCGACAACAGTAGGTGTTTTACAAAGTTTTCTAAAGTATTTTACATCGAATTAATGTACATATTCCCAATAAATATCTTTCTATTTACCCTCAAAACACCAAGTTGGCACTTCCAACGTGGCTGACGTAAAAATATTTGATAACTGTAAGATATGACAGCGGTCGTTCGTTGACAGATGACAACACTGCAGTCGTTCAGAAATCTTAATAATTAAACAAGCTTTATTAAAATAGTCTCTTTACCTAGCAACAAACAAAAGGCAAATATATCTAAAATCAAAATTATGTCGATGAAGTAGGTGAGAGTTCACGTACGGTACGGATGTTGATATAATTTGGTAAATAATAATAGTTGTAAATTCTCAGTAAAAACTCTTTAGTACACGCTTTTTTGTCCTCTAAAATGCACCAGAAAAAGATCAAAGAATGGCAGAAGTGACGTGGCAGAAAGAAAGACATCAAGAAGTAGATAAGGTCAGATAATCATGAGTTTTCACAGTCTAGCAAAATAAAATAAAGACTAAAGAAGAAAAAGCTAGCAATTTGATAAACTAAAGCAATCATCAAAGGTTAGCAGTTACCTACCTGTAGCTACCTACCTTGTTTTCCTAGTAACTAGGTAAGTACCTACCTAGCTATCTCGTTATTCATAGGTAGGAACTTACTATCACAGGGCCGAAATCAGGCAAGACCAAAGGGGCGTTAGAAAAATAACTGGGTAAGGAAAGTCCGTAGATTTAGCCAATTTTTGCATGAATAGTTCGCACCTAAACTTACAATATCGTGAACAGTTTTTTTTTACCAAGTTATTTATATTGAGCGTAGTTATCATAATTCTAAAAGTAGACGTAGGTACTTTTCTGCTGTTAGTTAGCTATCATTTGTACCATAAGTATATTTTTAAACTTACGCTATCTGAACACATTATTATTAGTATTAAACGGGTATTTATCGCGCTTTATATACCTACCTATTTTTCCCGACGTTTCGACAGGTTTACACACTGTCGTGGTATGACTCAAAAATAGGTAAATATAACGTGATAAATACCCGTAGGTAGGTATAGTAAGGTACCTACATAAAACTCGATAAATACCCGTATAATACTAATAATAATCCAACAGTACCAACCTAGCGGCCAACCGCCGCCATGCCGATTGTCATGAGCAAAGACGAATGGTCGCGCATCGCTCGCTGGACGGACACCGATCGCGAAGACCCGGAGACGGTGCGCCGGCGCGAGTACGTTCGCTATCTGGACGCGACCAGCAAGGAAATGACTAAATTCTGGCCTAACTCTGTCGAGGTTAACTACTTTCTATTTTCTTCTTAGGTTAACTATTTTCTTCGTTCTTGAAGGACGGGAGGCCTTGCCTTGCAGTAGGACACTACAGGCTCTTAATAATAAATAATGATAATAATAATTTTCTGAACTTCGTAATCTGACTGTTTTGAAACTAGCTGACGATTGGCTCATACGAAATTACTTGTTATACTTAGAATGTGAACAAACGAAATGAAGAGTTACGCCGTGCCCGCATAGAGGCGGCTGAGAAAGCTAACAGTAAGTTCTACAAACGCTACTTGAAGAGGCAGAAAGAGGAGCAGGAGAGGCTGATGTATAGTGCCAGAGACATCATCTTTAAAAATAAAGATGCTCCTAAACTGATGCTAAGGTAAGTTTTCTGTTACTTGTCACTTTTTCCGATGGCACTTATTACAGAACTAGCTCAATTTCAAGTGTATTAAAAACAACTCTTAGATTTCTAAATATATTCTTCTTCTTAATTTTGACTTCGACTTTGACTTTCTGAGTTTGACTCTTGTCGGCATAACTGATGAATCTCTCTCCACTTAGTTCTTTCCAGGGCGACCTTCTTGACCTCTTTATACGACATGACAGCAACCTTCTCTTTCACTGGCTCATATACCTAGCTTATCCTCCACTTTTCCTTCTGTAATGTTCTTGATGAAAATGTCATGTCTTATAACCGATCATTTTTCCTCTTCTATTCTCCACAACTTATAATATAGTCCTTTTCTCGTTTACTCTACGCAACTTCCATATTTGTCACTTTTTGAAAATTATGAGTTTTCCTAATTTATTTTTCAAGTGCCGTCATTGAGACCTGTATCCAGAAGGAACGGCTTGAGCAGCTGAAGTTCCTCGGCGAGCTGCGTCGCCAGGCCGCCGAGCAGAACCGCAAGGACGACGAAGAGATCATTCGAAAGGCTAAAGAGTGGGAGGAACTCTTGGCTACCAAGAAGAAAAGGCGATTTGACACCAACAAAAAGCATCAGCAGGAAATTGTTGATCAGTTAGTATGCACTTTTGTGGTGTCTACATAAATAGCTATTGTAAGTTAAGGGTTGCTCTTTGATCTATACTAATATCCTACTAATATTATAAACGTGAAAGTTTGTAAGAATGTATGGATGGATGGATGGATGGATGAATGGATGTATGTTTGTTACTCTTTCACGCTAAAACGGCTGAACGGATCTGAATGAAATTTGGCACAGATATAGATTATGGTCTGGAATAACACATAGGCTACTTTTTATCTCGGAAACATGAATGGTTCCCTTGGGATATGTGTTTTTGTTTTTCAAGGTATAAAGCGGGCGAAGCCGCGGGCGGAAGCTAGTTAATTAATATAGATCAAAGAGCAACCCTTAACTCTCCTCTTTATAATGAAATAGGAAAGATTTGATTGTTTGTTTGCATTGAATAGTCACCGAAACTACTGGACCCATTTGAAAAATTCTTTCACCAATGTCTAGAATGAACTTTCAGGATAAACATAGGCTATATTTTATGTATGTAGGTACTTCGCGGGCGACGCCGCGAGCGGAAGTTAGTAATTTATATAATCAATCATAAACCACCCTTTTCCAGGGCCCACGAGATCGCTGAGAGGAACCGTAAAGAGTACGAAGACGAGCTCAACATGCAGAAGCTTGATAACATTAAGGCCGATCAGCAGACCGCAGCTCTCAAGGAGTTTGAAGATAAATTTGTAAGAGTTATCATTTTACTAAACGGGAATCATTCAATAATCATGTATAACATGTGCCTAACATTTTCATACTTATTCGAAGGTCGAAAGACCAAAACGGTACGAGGTTTCAGTAGACCTAGACCTAGACGACCTAGACGTCACATAGATCTTTGTTATCCGTTTTTTATGAATCTAGTATTTGGACTAACCTATTGTTCAATTAAGTACCTAAGTAAGTAGAGGTAAATCATTCTAAAAATGCACGCCCCTGTATTTCCAATGTATTTACCATATATGCGGTACAAGTACAAGTGGAGGGACGTGCATTTTTAGATTGAATCATCTATACCTGCTTTTTGTTGAGTGTGTGACATGATGTCGGTTATTTGTTTACTGTCACATTAGACTTACAACAACATCATAGACTTACAACTACAAGTTGTTTAAAAATTAAAAACCATGACAGTAATTTTCAAAATCTAGAAAGCAGAAGAGAAGGCTCGTATCTGGGCGGACATGGACCAGGCCAAGCGTGAGAACGAGGCGCGGCGTGCCGAGCAGGCGGCGCGGGACCTCATGGACGACCGTCTCATGGACGTGCTGCTGAAGTCACGAGCCAGGATCGAGAGGCAGCGGAAGCAGACTGAAAAAGACGTGAGGAAACTATACCTTAGTTAATAATCCAGCCAAGATTTCTAGTGACTTAGATCTTTGAGGATATCTAAAGAGGGCAGTCCATGCCCAGATTTCGTACAGTAGTTACTATTCCGTACCTACGTGACTCTGACTATACCTTAGTTAATAATCCAGGCAAGATTTCTAGTGACTTAGATTCTTTGAGGATTTTTAAAGAGGGTAGTCCATGCCCACATTTTGCACAGTAGTTAGTATTCCGTATGTTATAGGTTGCAAGCCCATCGCCGTTTATAAGAACACTAACCTATAAACACACCTTCGAATTTGTAGTTCCAGGGTATGCCGGTTTCCTCACGATGTTTTTCCTAACTGAGCACTGGCATTGCAAATTTTTCGAACAGAAAAACTCATTGGTGTACGACCAGGTTTGAACCCACCGACCTTCGGATCGTGAGGCAGGGGTACTACCACTACACCATCAGCGCTCTTTCTAGTGTTTTGTCATCAGACACAATTCTCTGATAAATGGACTCGCTGATCTTAGAGTGTAAAGAGATCATCATAGAAAAATGGAATGCCATTAATGCGATAGACGTACGTAATGTTACGTAGGTAATTTATGTAGATACCTACGTTGTGTTATGTACGTAAAAATTACCTACATAACACAACCTCATATACAGATGTAAAATGTATATTTTTGTCTCATTTTCTTTCTTATTAAGATTTTTTTAATATGGTTCTGCTTATGGTTGTATTTAGGTGAAAGCTGCGAAGCAACGCGTACTCGACCAGATCAGCGCCAAGTTGGAGTCGGGAGATGCGGCGCGCGAGGCCAAGGAGCAGGCTATACTAGACAAGGCCATCAAAGAGAAGGATGACCTGTGAGTATTGGTCTGACATAAGAAAATAACAGCAAATCATTGGTCCAAAACATATTACTTTTATCACTCATCTTCACTCAGTAGATTAGGGATTTTTCGATACGCTTCCGATAAAATGACATATATTTTTGTGGAATCAAGCCAATTATTATTTTAAGCCCTGATGCAGTAGAGTGGTATAAATTTAACGTGTGTCTGTGGCAAGCATCGTAACTCCTCATCATCATCATCTTCTTGCCCTTTTCCCACGTTATGTAGGGTCGGCACAACATCATAGCTCTTAACTAAAGGAATAAATAAAGATATTTGATCGAGAGTGTTCTTAGCTTCAGTGTTCGATGGTTTCTGATTAACTTCTTAATGTTTAAAGTGCGGAGGCTCGACGCGCAGCACAAGAGAAACGTTTGGCGGCGATGCGCAAGGACCGCAAAGATGCGCGTGAGAAGTGGCTGCGCGACGAGGAGCAACGCATGCACGAATTCAACAACATGCAGCAATGGGAGTGCATGAACCGGTACTTGCACATTTCTGCTCAACCTTTTACTTGCATTTATAGTATTGAGATTACAAAAGGGAAATAGCTGTCGAGTGATAATGCTCGGTTCAGTCAATAATACCGTCATAACTTGTTGAATTATAGCCTATGTGCTATTCTAGACTGTAATCTATGTGCTTCATCCATATCTGTTCAGCCGTTTCAGCATGATTAAAAATAAAAATAAAATAAAAAATGATTGAGTAACAAACATACATCTGTCCATCCAAACTTTCGCATTTTTAATATTAGTATGATGTAATTGTGTTAACAATTGAACCCCCTACAAATCAATCCTAAGTATGGCCCAATTAATCTTCAAGTTTCACAGTTGCACTTTAGTATCTAAGGTTGAAATCCAACACAATAATTTTTTTCAGCTTCAAAAATCTTGAGCTTTACGAGGATTATAAAGAAAAAGTGCGCAAAGAAAACGAGCGGAAGATCAAGGAATTCAGAGAGGATACTCTTCGTCTCTGGGTAAATTATTAACTACTCTAACAGTAACCTGTTCAGGTAAAATATTCGTATCGTTTATGTCAAATATTTTATAGAATCCTTAGTTATGTATTATGTAGTAGATAATACACAGGGACGCTAATTACAACGCCAACTCCGGTCCCTTGATAGACATTTCTTACAAAATGTAACTAAACTTGTCTGCGCATAATTATATATTTATCTAGTTAATCTACTGGTCTAGTACGAATATAGTGTAGCTCAGACACAGAAGAATAAATTGTAAGTTATGTTGTTAGAAAGAGCGCACCGACAAGGAAGCGCGCGAGCGAGCAGAGACGCGCTACTTCTACGGCGAGCTAGCGGAACAGAAGTTCCGTGACGCAGACAACAAGCTGCTCACGCACGCCGCCGAGCTGCTGCAGGAGGCGCGCGACAACGGCCGGCCCGAGTACGCGCTGCATGAGGCCATCGATGTGAGTGCCCCCTGGCCCCCCGCCCCCGTCCTTAATCCGACCCCTTGACATTACTACAAATTATATTTTTATTATTAGTATTAAAGCGGTATTAACCAGAAAACCAGTCATTTGGTGACCACGACGGTGTGTAATGTAAACCTGTTGAAACGTCGGGAAAAATAGGTAAATGAAACGCAATAAATACCCGTTTTAATACTAATAATAATACTACAAATGACGTAAGTACCTACACTGATCGGAATTTGCAAAAAGTTTTAACTAACGGTAAAGTATCAAATGGAGTAGAACTTATTTATTTACATAATAGGCAACGCCAACAGCACACAAAATAAAACATTTAAAAAAAACAACATGAAGACAAATTTTCCTTTGAAATGTGTGCCAACTACGGGCATGTACAACAGTTACCATAAAGTTTAAAAAACAGACAACAGCTAAAACTTAAAATTAATAAAATGAGATAATCAATTAAAAGGCTAAATAAAGTAAGATAAAAAAAACTTGAGAGACCAGGTGTCAAGGATAGAACGAAGTTCCTTTCCTTGCTTTCTATGAGAGAGAGAGAAAGAGACAGACAGAGAAACAAGCGCCACGGCTTACAACTATAGCAAAAAGTGTCGTTACAACTTTTGGTCTTAATTTTTTCCGTCTAGACAAAATTAGTCCGTTGTCTCCAGCGTTACTGCAAGCTGTACCGGCTGTATCCGATGCCGGAGCTGTCGCGCTCCGTGGGGCTGCACTTCCCGCGGTACGCGCCGCGCGACGGCAGCCGGCCCGACGCGGCGTGGCGCGCGCCGCCCGCGCCGCCCCCGGACCGCGGGCCCGACGCGCCCGACGAGGACGAGCCTGCCCCCGCCCCCGCCCTCGCCCCCGACACTGGCAGGAACGGCCTCAACGACCCTGTCATGGTATACTATGTCCTCCTTTCATCTACACTAATAATTAAAGAGGTAAAGATTTTTAGTTTGTTATGTAGGGTGGATTCCCAACGAGTACCACCAGATCGAGTTACAGTGTGACTCGTTGTGAATTTTTTCCCATCGAGTCACACTGTTACTCGTAACTATTTTTAATAGAAGAATTCCCAACGTGTAACAGTCACACTGTGACTAGATCTAGTGGTAGGTACTCGTTGGGAATCCACCTTTTTACAGAGGCACCTAATGCAATAGTGTACCTACCTAGTGTTATTAATGTAGGTACTTACCTACTTATATTAACTCGAATGTAGGTTCCTCGCGGGCGAAGCCTCGGACGGAAGCTAATAATAAATAATTTCGTAAATATCTTCCAGGCAACGACTTCTAGAACGAGCAACAAGAAGGAGAAGCAAGAGACGGTAGACGATTACAAGCGAGGCGGCCGCGCCAACGGCCTGCAGAGGAGACCGGCCCTGGTTTGTCTCTCTTATCCTCACTAAACGACCTCGATACAGTCCTGTTTGGTCAACAGTCTGAGGAAATCCCGAGAATTTTGAACAAAACAGCCATCGACACTCTGTGACGTTGACAATACTTAAATTAAAGTAGGTACACTTGACAATGGCAAAATTGTTCTCCAAGAGACAGATGCCATAATTGAAGAAGAATTCATGGTAGACGTAGCTATTTTTTACCCGACTGCGAAGCGAAGGAGGGTAATGCATTTGGGGTGTATATATGCGAGTTTTTTGGCTGTCACCGGAGCCCTAACGACTAGACTGATTTTGACAAATGACGTGTCATTGGAATCGTCTATTGTTCTCTAAGAGGCAGATGCCATAATTGAAGAAGAAAAAAAAAGAAGTCACAAGAACATAGATAAAATGTTAGAATGTTAAAAAATCAAATATGGCGGCTGTAAGATGATTTCAATTCTATCAGTCGGTTTTTTTTAATTTTAGTCATAAATACTAGTCTAAGAGTCTAACTGTACCGTCTGTATATAAAAAAAAAAAAAAAAAAAATATGATCACGACTGAGTAATCCCCAGGCTCGGTAGATATCTTCTCAGATCTTTAGTTACTTAGATCTTTGAGGATATCTAAAGAGGGTAGTCAGAGGCAAATCCAAACATGACATTTGGTACATGCCCACTGTTGTGTATTTAGAATTTTTTGTTTTAGATCGATTTTGTTTATAAGTAAGCACCCAGAGGTAGGTAGGCTCAGTTGCATTAAAATATTATACAGAGCACACGTATTGTGGTTTTTCTATCGTAATTTACCTACAAGCTAAACTGAACCCTACGCAGTCAACATATGGTCGCAATCGAGCCGGATTGTTATCGAGCTACGGAGCTTCGGCCGGCCTACGAGAACAAAAGAACTGCATTCCTGAGCAGAGATAAGAATTAGCGCGATGACTTCGACGACGGAATTAATCAATATTTTGGAAGATATTGCATCTATGCTGCAGAAAACACAAATCAATCTAAAGAAATGTCCGAAGCCAAGATTAACAAAAGGTTACGTCGAAACCAGAATTAAAATGATTGACGAGTATTGGTCAACTTTTAAAAATGCACATCAAAACTTAGTAAAAGTTACTCCGAAAGAACAAAAAGCTGTACTACCGTACTTTGTGAATGAAGACTTTTACATTTACGAAGACTTATATCTGTGTTTACAAGCGGATTTACGTGACTTGTTAGCTACGTTGACTAAATCACAGGAACATGCCGGATCATCGCAAAATACTTCCAGTAGTATGGATACTAGTGCCAGTACAAACCAACTCGTGAGGCTGCCGAGAATAGAATTACCAAAGTTTAGTGGAAATTATGAAGAGTGGTCTACATTCCAAGACTTATTTATTTCATTAGTGCATGAAAACACGACGATTAGTGATGTGCAGAAGCTACATTATTTGAAGACTAGTGTGACGGGAGAAGCTCAAATATTATTGAAACATGTCCAGGTGACCCACCAAAATTACGAACAAGCCTGGGGCATTCTCAAAGCAAGATATGGAAATAAGAGATTAATTATCAACTCAGTCTTGAAAAAATTATTCAACCAAAAGAAGATCAATTCTCAATCGTCTTCTCAGATTAAGAATTTGCTTGATGTCACGATGGATTGCCTGAACAACTTGCAAAACCTAAAGATGCCTATTGATTCATG
Source organism: Cosmorhoe ocellata (assembly GCA_963675405.1). NCBI lineage: Eukaryota > Metazoa > Arthropoda > Insecta > Lepidoptera > Geometridae > Cosmorhoe > Cosmorhoe ocellata. The sequence goes on from OY776257.1 coordinate 886,970, forward strand.
GGATCCTATAATTATTTTTCTGGTCGTACAGAAATTGGACCCTGAGTCACATAAAGACTGGGAAGAGAATGCCTACAAGGAGGAAGCTGAAGTACTACCTACCTGGAATGATTTGAAGAAATTCCTACAATCTAAATACCGGACGCTGGAGCTGGTATTACCGTTGAATTCCCGTGACAAACCGGTGAAGGAACGCTCATTTCACCTCGCTACAGATGAGTCATCTACATCTACGTCAACTACATCGTCATCACCAACAAAGAAGATATGCGCTCTATGCAAGGAAAACCACACTTTATGTCATTGCAAAGAATTTACAAAACTGCAACCTACTGAACGAAATGAATATGTGAAGAAGAACAACTTGTGCTTCAACTGTTTAGTACCAGGACATCCCGCTTACCAATGTAGGCTAAAAATGACCTGTCGTATATGCAGAAGGCATCATCACACTCTCCTACACCGCAACCAGGACCCAGATACTTCGGAATCATCAGGAACCACTCAGCCGAAGGTATCAAATCACAGTGTAGAAGAAAAGGAAAAACTGTCAGTCAACACAGTGATAGCGTCACACCACAGTTCTAAACAAGGCACAAGCATAGCACTGCTAGCGACGGCAACGGTGATAGTAAGAAGTGAACAAAATCACACCGTTGTTCTCCGCGCGCTAGTAGACCAAGGTTCGCAGGCGTCATTTATAAGTGAAAAGGCGACTCAAAAACTCAAACTTATCAAACAGTCAGCGAGAGGAAGTATCATTGGAGTGGGCTCTACAAGGACGGAAGTCAATCACGTGGTACAGTTACAGGTTGGTTCCAGATGGGATTCAAACTTTAAGATGAATTTAAATGCTTACGTAATGAGCAAACAACTTACCACAAAACTCCCCTCCAAAGCTGTTACTGCTAATCATTGGACACACCTAGAAGGACTCGATCTGGCAGATCCAAACTATCATACGCCAGGGCCGATTGACTTGCTTCTAGGTGTCAAAGAGTACGCACAAATAGTGCAGCAACCACTAATCAAAGGTCCTCCAGGTTCACCGTGTGCTCAACAAACAAGCCTTGGATGGATTTTGTTCGGAGAAATTGACTCGACGAACTGGCAAGATAAATCATTTCTGGTCCTTCACCTTCAAGTGGATATAGATAACATGCTGAAATCACTATGGGAGATAGATACCGATCAAAAAAGGAAACTAACTAAAGAAGAAAAACTATTCGAAAAAATCTATGAAGAAACACACACAAGAACAGAAGAAGGAAGATACATAGTAAAGTTACCATTTAAGATTGAAAATCCAAGATCACCTGAAGGAAACACGAAAGATATAGCAAGAAGCAGACTACTACAGTTAGAAAAAAGATTCAAAAGAATACCACAGCTAAAGGAGAACTACAAGAAAGTAATGAAAGAATATTTAACACTGGGATATATGGAAGAAATACTCGAAAAAGAAACAAAGAAAGAGAAGGCAGTGTACTTACCTCACCATGCTGTAGTCCGTGATGATAAAGAAACTTCGAAAACACGTGTTGTATTTGATGCCTCGACAAAGGGATCAAACAATGTTTCCCTTAATGATGAATTGCTCGTTGGTCCGCAGATACAAGATGATCTCAGAAACCTAATCATGAGATGGCGGATGAGATGTGTTTGTTATGCAAGTGACATACAAAAGATGTATCTTCAATGTCTCGTTGAAAAATCAGACGCTAACACCTATCAGCGTATTTTGTGGCGCGAAGAGGAGACTGAACCAATAAAAGAATATCGTTTGCTTCGAGTGACGTTTGGAACTGCTTCAGCACCTTATCTTGCAGTTAAAACTCTTCATCAAGTTGCTGACGATGAAGGACAAGGGCAACCAACGGCTGCAAAGACAATAAAAGAAGATTATTACATGGACGATTTAATCTCTGGTAGTGACACTGTAGAAGAAGCCATAATCACAGCCCAAGAAGTGGCAAATATAATCAAGAAGGGTGGCTTCACTCTTTCAAAATGGGCTTCAAATTGTCCTGAGTTCATGAAATCTATCGAACCAAGCAAAAGAACTACTCATGCACATTTAGATTTCAAGTTAGATGGAACGGTGAAAGCACTTGGATTAGTTTGGAACCTAGGAATGGATCAATTTCAATACCAATTAAACCTGCCGCCAACTTTTAAAGTCACTAAAAGAACAATCTTATCAGACGTCCAAAAGCTATTCGATCCTCTAGGATGGATATCCCCAAGTCTAATAATGGCAAAAATGCTAATACAGAAGCTATGGTTAGAAAAGGTTGCTTGGGATGACAAGATAAACCCGCAGCTAGAAGACGAATGGATAAAAGTACGAGCTGATTTCAAAAATGTAAAGGAAGTCCGTATAGATCGATGGCTCGGTACGAAGAGCACTGAAATGAAGAAGGTCCAAATTCATGGCTTTAGTGATGCTTCAATGCAAGCTTATGCAGCTGTAGCTTACCTACGAACAGAGACTCAAGACGGCACTGTAACAACAAATATCATAGCTTCAAGAACCAGAGTAGCGCCGTTACGAACTGTATCTCTGCCACGTTTGGAGTTGTCAGGAGCGCTATTGCTGTCGAAGCTACTAAAACAAATAGAACAAGCCATGAGAATACCGATAACACAAATGTATGCTTGGACCGATTCATCAATTGTAATCGCATGGTTGTCTGGCGAACCACACAGATGGAAACCGTTCGTAGCAAATCGGGTCGTAGAGATTAATGAGAATATTCACAACAACCGGTGGTATCATGTCCCATCTGAGGAGAATCCAGCTGACATAGCATCGCGGGGCATGTTACTTGCTGATTTAAAAGACACGAAGTTGTGGTGGAGAGGCCCAGCGTGGCTATCTGAAACAGAAATAACATTAAAACACACCGAAGTACAACCTACAGACCTGGAAAGGAAAAAAGATAAAATACAAACTAATCTCAAAATACAAAATGAAGATGGAGAAATAGAAAAGCTAATATCCCGATTTGACCAATTTGAAAACCTGAAAGAATTGATAAAGATTATTGCCTACTGCAAAAGGTTTTTAAATTTTAAAAGAAGAATTGATAGTATAGAATCTAGTTTTACTACAAAAGAATTGGAAAAAGCGTTAATGGCATGCATCAAACTTATACAAGAAGAAGATTACAGCGATGAGATAGATAGAATAAGAAACAAGAAATCTATGAAAGGAGATAGTAATATAAAAACACTCAACCCTTACCTTGACGAAGACAATATTCTTAGGGTGGGCGGTCGTCTACGGCATGCAAACCTCGATGAAAACGCTAAACACCCTATTATTCTGGGAAATAAGAATATATTAGTGGAAATGATTGTTGCAGACGCTCATGCACAAACACTACACGGTGGCGTTGAGTTGATGCTGTGCTACTTACGTACTAAATATTGGATAATAAGAGCAAAGGGATTAGTGAAAAAATGCATACACAAATGTTTAGTATGTGCAAAACAAAGAGCAGTTACCAGAACGCAGATAATGGGAGACCTGCCGAAAGAAAGAGTGACTCCAACACGAGCTTTTCTACATAGTGGCGTAGATTTCGCAGGCCCCTTCCAAATAAGCATGTCCAAGGGAAGAGGCGTGAGGACTCAGAAGGCTTACATCTCTGTGTTCATTTGCATGTCAACTAAGGCTATCCATCTGGAACTTGTTGGAGATCTCACCTCAGAAGCTTTTATTGCTGCATTCAAACGTTTCGTTTCTAGAAGAGGAAAATGTAGTCACATATGGAGCGATCAAGGAAGGAACTTCGTTGGTGCAGACAAGGAGTTAAAAGCAGCATGGAAAGACGCAAACCTAGTTTTTGAAGGCGAAATACCTAATGTTTTAGCATTAGATGGCACCCAATGGCATTATATCCCAGCCTATTCGCCGAATTTCGGAGGACTGTGGGAGGCTGGTGTGAAATCGGTGAAACACCATTGAAAAGCGCGTTCTATCCACCAATCTCACCTTTGAAGAAATGACGACTGTGCTATGTCAAATCGAAGCCTGTCTCAATTCCAGGCCTTTATGTCCGATCACTGATTCTGATCCAGATGCAATAGAATCACTTACACCTGGACATTTTTTAATAGGAGAAGCCCCAATAGTCGTCCCATCACCAGATTTAAAAGATGTCAAAATCAACACCCTATCACGTTGGCAACATACGCAAAAACTACTTGGCGACTTCTGGAGACGTTGGCAACAAGAATATCTATCGAGACTTCAACAACGTCCAATGTGGCTAAAAAGAGTTGAAGAGTTTAAAATCGGCGATATAGTTCTGATCAAGACCGATGGCTTACCCCCAGGGAAATGGTCCATGGGTCGCATCGTAAACAAGCATCCTGGTGATGATTCCCTTACAAGAGTTTACAGCGTAAAAAGCGGGACCAACGTAATAAAAAGATCAGTCTCGAAGTTGTGTCCCCTCCCTATCGATACAGAATGAAAGTCACTATTCTATTGTATAAATTGTATTCTTGTTATCAGCTATGTTAAGTTTAGGTAAAGTTGATCATTAAAGTTGCATGTTAATAATTGTTTACGTAATAACGAGTACATACCTAATCTGTATAGCAACTTCTATAAAGGTTTAGGTGAGTACTTCTGTTATTGTTCATGCTCGCTAGTTGTAAGTCTACCTACATTCTATAAATTATTGTTGTTCAGAACCTGCTCAATTGTAATCACATTTATTACCAATTCGTTATCTTGTTATCTACCTTCTAAAGTATCAGGTAAAATAATTAAGTATGAAATAATTAACTGTTAATAAGTTGTTAAATAGAAAAGGACTTGATTAGTCCTTTTGGTGGGCGGAATGTTGTGTATTTAGAATTTTTTGTTTTAGATCGATTTTGTTTATAAGTAAGCACCCAGAGGTAGGTAGGCTCAGTTGCATTAAAATATTATACAGAGCACACGTATTGTGGTTTTTCTATCGTAATTTACCTACAAGCTAAACTGAACCCTACGCAGTCAACACCCACATTTTGCACAGTATTTAGTATTCCGTACGTGACAGGTTGCAAGCCCATCGCCGCTTATAAGAATACTAACCTATGACACATACCTTCAAATTTTTGGTTCTAGGGTATGCCGGTTTCCTCACGATGTTTTCCTTCACCGTTTAAGAGCACTGGCATTGCGCACATAAATTTTTCGAATGGAAAAACTCATTGGTGCACGAAATCCGTCTGTATATCTTTCAATAATGTTCAAAATGCATACATTTTCGACGGAATGACATGTGTACAACACGCGGGTTCACTTGCTATGTGTTTCAGCACGACTTGACCCTGCCTCCAATCACCGTCATCCCGTGCCAGACGCAGGAGTGTAGCTGCGAACTCAAGAAATGAAACCAATGCTTTCCAAAATAGTCAACTTTTTATTCATTTGTTTACATAATGTCTGTTTATTTTATTAGAGAGCGTTTATGGCACTGCGTTTTGTCTATAGCTAAGTTTACATAGAAAACAGGTTGCCGGCGCTTGTTTTGCTCTTGCCGGTACGAATCCACTAGTAGTCGGCGGCAACCTGTTTCGCGTGTGAATGCGCCCTATTGTGACTAGATTTGGTGGTCGAAATTTAGTTTTTCATTGAATATTGTACTCTATGGTTTTAATGTCTATACCTATTCTAATTAGATCTTTGGTCGAGATGAGTGTAGTAACGTAGACTGGTATTGTATTGACAAGGAATAAAAAACGAATTCGCTAAAAATCAACATTAAATTAGACTTTTGTGTTAAAAAAATTAACCACTTACTTAGTAGTGTTTATTGTCGCGTAATCTTCTTGTTGATTTGTTTTGTATTTTCGAATACCATTTGTCTATTGTCAATTAAACTTTAAAATTGTATTCTACTATGATTGTAATAACGTCGATATTCCTTTGTCATTACGATACCACCTATTTTAAGTGTAACAAGTAAATTTTTTGTGCATGTAACAATCGTGCTCTCAAATACAAAATATGATATATTTTCAACAGTCACTCGTAATACTTTCGTTTGCTTTGGCGTACAATATTGTCTACGGTTTAACCAAGGCCCGCTGTCCGCTGGAGCGTTTGCGAAGTGCTCTAATGGATTGCGGGCCTAACAATTTGTTATTGCTTACGATATTGTATATATGGAATGATAATTTGCAGTCAAATATAAGGGTTTTTGTTTGGAAATTTGAATGTAATTCGTGAATTTTTTATAGGAAGGTTAAATTCACGTGTTTTTGAACTTTATCAAAATTTGTTCAGTAGTGATTTACAAAATATGCCTTGTATTATTTTATTTATAAATAAACGCCAATTTGCACGTATTTATTATTTTTTAAGTACTTTGAATTCCTTTTCGAAATCGGTAAACAATATCAAAATGTTTTACATTTATAAACTTACATCGAGCAGCCTATTTTCAACACAATAAAACACATTGGCTGCTTTCCATAAGCTTCTAAAGTTCGAATGTATCGGTCGGGACTCGATCGTCACTTATCTAATCGTTCGGACTACAAGAATGTCAAACTATTTACAACTTTAAATTCAGGGTACTAAAATTTAAATTGTGTTGGAAGGAGCAGACATCTATCACCTCACTGGTTCTGTTGCCGGTACGCTCACTCCCACACATACAAACTTAAAACTTAACTTGTACTTTTTCTGTGCGTTCGAAATAAATCTATGTCATGGATCTATGTCTAAAGATACTTATTATTTCTAAAATGGCATTAATTAGTGCTGGCAATGGCCGGTAATTTTAAATAATTATACAAATATTTCATGAACGGTTACACCACGCTTACACCAAGGTATACAACATGTATTTTACATGTGGTATACAACATATATTTTACTTGTTGTATACCTGCATGTGTATATGTATGTATTCTTCATGTTGTATTGAATGTTTTCATTTATTGTTGCTACCTAAAGCAAGAAGTTTTGTTGACAACTTGTGTAAAACATGTTTGTGGATGTAAACGTAGTGTTAGGAAGAACGTGGTATAATAGAAATGGACTTTAAGCCTGCTTTAATACTACACCATAATTCGCTGTTCAGTAATACTGCAATTTCCTTACAACCCTAAACTCCTATAAAATCTATAATAAATTACAAGAAAAAATATATCTAAATCTATAAAATATCTACACTCAAAAACCATGATATACGCCGCTAATACATAACCCATAAGAACTATATTAGCGTACATTATATAAATACTAAGGCAAGGTCGGACGACTGTATTTCTGAAGACTAAATGTACATCAACACTCCACGCACACGAATTAATAATAAAGGCGGAGTGAATAACAAAATTATGGAATCGGGTCATCCGACTTAGGGCTCTTACACACGAGCGGTGCGCGCCGACGCGCTGACGACAGCCGTCGACGTTTCAAGTCGTCAGCTATCTTATCATGGAATTCATAGTCGAGCTAGGGGTCCCCGATGCCCTTCGTCCACGTTCGTAACTAAGATTTCATAACTGGTTATGAATGAGGATTTTTTTTCACTGTTTCGTAACCAGTTATTAAACAAGTTTGGATAAACAACAATGGACCCTTTCAGTCTCTTTTTCCAATCTTGATGTATTTCATAGTCAAAACGGACACAGAGTTTGAGAGAAACTTATGTATGATCACGGCTGTAATCCCCGGGCTCGGTAGATATCTCCTCAGATCTTTAGTTACTTAGATCTTTGAGGTAATCTAGAGGGTAGGTAAAGGCACGTCTAAACATGAAATTTGGTAACATACCCACATTTTGCAAGCATTGCATATAATTTAAGGTTAAACTAGCTGTTGCCCGCGACTTCGGCCGCATTTAATTTTTTTTAATTGTTATTCTGCTATTCGGGACGGAGAGAAATTCAACAAATAAAAAACTATGTAAATCGGTCCAGCCGTTCTAGAGTTATAAGTTCGAACAAACCGACTTTGTTTTATATATTAAGATAAGGTCGACGGCTGCAGTTACTTGTCGTGTGTAAAAGCCCTTAAAATACATTATTCTAATAAATAAATTAAGTAACACAACTAATTCGTTTGGCACTAATCTAACTATATCTATCTTGGCCAATAATTCTGAAATGCATGAATCGCACAAATGCTTCTAGCCCAGTACATCCAGGGTGTCACAGACTACTTTCGAAAACTTCAGGGGGTTAAAGTACCCATCAATATAAACAACTTTTTCTAAGAACCCAACACTCTGAGCGCGAAAAAATTCAGCAGTTCCATACAAAAGTTCAATACCTACTTAGCTAAAATGTATGAAATAGCTGTTTTTTTTCGCGCTTAATGTTGGTTTCTTAGAAAAAGTTCTTTATAATGATGGGCACTTTAACCCCCTGAAGTTTTCGGAAGTAGTCTTGTAACACCCTATACTATGATTATACAACTTTATTAGAATCGAATAGAATCTAGATTCGTATGCCACTGCAGGGTAATTTCGACTCTATTCCGTTCGCAAAATTCATTTAATCTATAGTATATTTCTCAGACTAATAAGGCCTTATAATAAACGGTGGAAAAGTTTTGGTATAAGTGTTAACAAAGCGCATTTCTCAAGGCACTTGTCGATGTGTACAATAACAGTGAAAAGTGTAATATAATCGTAAGGGCAGTATCGTTGATGTATCCAAAAGTCGAAGTCGAATTATCCATCGACTTTCGGTCGACTTCGATTTAGCTACCATAACGGACTAGCCACATGGTAACTCGTAAATGAGACGTTTATTGATGTCAGTGGACGCGTAGTGACGTCTGTGGACGCGTAGTGACGTCAGTGGACGCGTAGTGACGTCTGTGGATGCGTAGTGACGTCAGTGGATGCGCAGTGACGTCTGTTGATGTATAGTGACATCTGTAGACGCGTAGTGGCGTCAGTTGACGCGTAGTGACGTCTGTTGATGCGTAGTGACGTCAGTGGACGCGTAGTGACGTCTGTCGATGCATAATGACGTTAGTGGACGCTTAGTGACGTCTGATTGACGCGTAGTGACGTCTGTTGACGCGTAGTGATGTCTGTTGACGCGAAGTGACGTCTGTAGACGCGTAGTGACGTCAAGGCACGTCCCGAGACGCGTCCATGGCCTGGTTAAGGCAGCGGCTCACCAGTTCCAGTTTGTTGAGGTAAGCGGCTGCTACCTCGCCGCGCGGGGAGCTGCAATCATTTGTGCTTGTTTAGGATTGTATTGTAATCGTAGATGGGTTCCCAACGAGTCACACACACCAGGGGCCTTACCACGAAGTCTTCCAGAACGATTCCGTTTTAGAAACGTCACATTTGAAGCTTGAAGTCAATACAATTTGCATAGGTCATGGTATGAATTAACAATGTAATATTAATTCGGTAATGTATTTTGAATTAGTGAGGCCCCAGATCCGGTTACAGTGTGACTCGTTAAGAGTTTTTTTTCCCATCGAGTTGCACTGTTATACAAGTGTAACCCGTTGGGAACTCTTTGATAAAAAAAGTTGCAACGAGTAACGTGACTCAATGGGAAAAAAAATACACTGGCTATGTAGGGGAAGTTTCAAAACGTCACGTTTACAATGCATAATGACATTGGCCTGCACAGCTCAGTTGGTAGTAGCTTTGCCTCCTGCGCTGTAGGTTGTGGGTTCGATCCCCATAAATATAGATGTTACTTCTTCTTATTTATGCCGTTTTCTCACGCTATGTGGGGTCGGCATAACACTTTTTCTGCTTCCATTTCCCTCTACCGTCATCTCAGTACTCATATCATCTATCACACAGTCCTTCCATCTTTGGTCTACCTCTACATCAAACTTTTTAAACTTCCGTGATTTGATGACATAATTATAATTGAATAACGGGTATTTATCACGTACCTATTTTGTTTTTATTCCCGACGTTTCGAACACATTACAGCGTTCGTGGTCGCGGGCAGACTGATGTGCAGCGAGCTAGTTTTTATTATTGAGAGTAGAATCTGTATCTACCCTCAATTCGTCGTCAGATTCAGATAAGGCCAGGTTCACACTACGACACACTATACTTATTGTATCAACTTGCGGCAAGCACGGGTCACGACGCACACATTTATTAATAACTGGATTCCACGAGGCCGAGAGCCGGAAACCATCCTCACGATTAAAGTTTTTCGGGTGTTTCCTGATCTCAATCGCTTCTCGGACTATCCTTTTATAATAATGGCGTTCACTGGAGAGAACCTTAGGGTCATGGAGCTCAATCCAATGGTTCGTTCCTGAGTCCAGCAAGTGTTCTGCTATCGCTGACTTGTTGATTTGCCTATTTTTGACTGCTGCAATATGCTCCTTGACTCGTTCGGCTATTGTTCTTTTTGTTTGCCCGATGTAAGAACGGCCACAGCTGCAGTCAATCTTGTAAACGCCTGGCATTTGCAGAGGTATTGTATCTTTCGGGGTTCTTAATTGCTGTGCCACTTTTGAGAGGGGTGTGAAAACTGACTTTATTGAAAATCTTTTCATTAAGTTTCCAATTTTATCCGTTACCCCTCTCACATAGGGCAGAAAGATAGGTTGTCTGCTCGCCTCCGGCTTCTTACGGCTCATCCGTCTTCGTTGTCTTCTACATATATATCCATTGGATTTGAGTACCTCCTGAACATGTTCGAGTTCGCCCTCTAAGTGTTCAGGGTCACATAGATCATGTGCTCTGTTGATGAGAGAAGACACCACAGATTGTAAGTGGCGCGGATGATGGTGGGATGCGGCATTCAAGTATCTGTCCGTGTGTGTTGGTTTCCTGTAGACAGTGTGCAAAAGTGAGCCATCCGACTTCACTAAAACTTTCACGTCTAGAAAAGCTAAAGTCCTATTTTGCTCCATTTCATGTGTGAACCTGATCTTTGGGTGTATGGAGTTCAATGTATGTGTAAGTTGTTGTACTTCCCGTTGACCACCCTTCATAATGCAGAAAACATCGTCAACATACCGTTTCCACATTTTTACACCGCTGGCTGATAGGTTTAATTGGCTCTCAAAATGCTCCATCCAGATGTTGGCTAAAACTGGCGCCACTGGGCTGCCCATAGCCACTCCATCAATCTGGAGGTAGTGTTGCCCTCGGTATAAAAAGAAGTTACCGTCCAAACAGTTTTCAAGTACAACAACATACTGGTCAGGTAGCTCGTTATCCTTTAGCTTTTCCTTCACGACCTCAAGGCATTCACGCAGCGGCACGTTTGTGAGAAGTGACTCCACGTCAAAACTCACCATGATCTCGTCTGGCTCCAGTCTTATGGTTTTTAAAATGTCGATAAAATGACGGGAGTCTTTTACGAAAGAAAACGTCTTTCCTACCAAAGGTTGCAGTATCGAAGCGACATGTTTCGCCAGGTGGTATGTAGGTGAATCAATTTGACTCACTATAGGGCGTAATGGTACATTGCTCTTATGTACCTTTGGTAGACCATATAGCTTCGGCGGCTGCACTATACATGGTTTATAAAGACGGTCATACTGTTCTTCCGTAAACATATCCTTGAGGTCTGAAACAAGTGATCTAATTCGTTTGGTCACTCTCGCAGTAGGGCTATATGACACTGGCTTATATACGTTGTTATCACTTAACAGAACCCGTATTTTACTGTCATAGTCAGAGTCGTTCATCACGACGGTAGCATTACCTTTATCGGCTTTGAGCACAAGAATGTCAGCACAAGATCATGGTGAGTTTTGACGTGGAGTCACTTTTCACAAACGTGCCGCTGCGTGAATGCCTTGAGGTCGTGAAGGAAAAGCTAAAGGATAACGAGCTACCTGACCAGTATGTTGTTGTACTTGAAAACTGTTTGGACGGTAACTTCTTTTTATACCGAGGGCAACACTACCTCCAGATTGATGGAGTGGCTATGGGCAGCCCAGTGGCGCCAGTTTTAGCCAACATCTGGATGGAGCATTTTGAGAGCCAATTAAACCTATCAGCCAGCGGTGTAAAAATGTGGAAACGGTATGTTGACGATGTTTTCTGCATTATGAAGGGTGGTCAACGGGAAGTACAACAACTTACACATACATTGAACTCCATACACCCAAAGATCAGGTTCACACATGAAATGGAGCAAAATAGGACTTTAGCTTTTCTAGACGTGAAAGTTTTAGTGAAGTCGGATGGCTCACTTTTGCACACTGTCTACAGGAAACCAACACACACGGACAGATACTTGAATGCCGCATCCCACCATCATCCGCGCCACTTACAATCTGTGGTGTCTTCTCTCATCAACAGAGCACATGATCTATGTGACCCTGAACACTTAGAGGGCGAACTCGAACATGTTCAGGAGGTACTCAAATCCAATGGATATATATGTAGAAGACAACGAAGACGGATGAGCCGTAAGAAGCCGGAGGCGAGCAGACAACCTATCTTTCTGCCCTATGTGAGAGGGGTAACGGATAAAATTGGAAACTTAATGAAAAGATTTTCAATAAAGTCAGTTTTCACACCCCTCTCAAAAGTGGCACAGCAATTAAGAACCCCGAAAGATACAATACCTCTGCAAATGCCAGGCGTTTACAAGATTGACTGCAGCTGTGGCCGTTCTTACATCGGGCAAACAAAAAGAACAATAGCCGAACGAGTCAAGGAGCATATTGCAGCAGTCAAAAATAGGCAAATCAACAAGTCAGCGATAGCAGAACACTTGCTGGACTCAGGAACGAACCATTGGATTGAGCTCCATGACCCTAAGGTTCTCTCCAGTGAACGCCATTATTATAAAAGGATAGTCCGAGAAGCGATTGAGATCAGGAAACACCCGAAAAACTTTAATCGTGAGGATGGTTTCCGGCTCTCGGCCTCGTGGAATCCAGTTATTAATAAATGTGTGCGTCGTGACCCGTGCTTGCCGCAAGTTGATACAATAAGTATAGTGTGTCGTAGTGTGAACCTGGCCTTATCTGAATCTGACGACGAATTGAGGGTAGATACAGATTCTACTCTCAATAATAAAAACTAGCTCGCTGCACATCAGTCTGCCCGCGACCACGAACGCTGTAATGTGTTCGAAACGTCGGGAATAAAAACAAAATAGGTACGTGATAAATACCCGTTATTCAATTATAATTATGTCATCAAATCACGGAAGTTTAAAAAGTTTAATTGCAAGCCGGTACGGGCCGGAATATGTAAACAAAGTTCGACGCCTAGAATTCCTGCGAAAGAAAAGTGCGAAACTTATTACATCACTGACATTCTTAACAAAATGTCGTGATTGGGACTTGTTACCACGGTGTGTTCATATCAAGCCGCGTGTTGATATTGAACATTCGAGCAGAATTCTAAGGAATGCGAGTGTTCGTCTCTTAAAACAATTGATAAGAAATGACCAGTGTTATTTAGATAGAGTGCAGTGTGAGTTATATGCGTTACATTTGGAATGCAGTGCTGTGTTTACCAGTGGTGATTTTGAATTGTGTGATAGTATAACGTACACACAAGCGTACCGCACATTTGAGTTTTGTACTGAGAGACATGACAAAAAGTTTCAAAACCTGCTTGGTCATTGTAAAGTCGCCCAACCTCAGGTACAGTCACCTCAAAAAGATACTGTCATCAATTTATCTGACACATCGCTGGATGCAGTCACTCAGAATGTTCTGGCCAAAGGGTTAAATTTTGCTCCCACCCCAAAACGAATCCCGTACGAAGACATTGTCAGTAGCATAGAGGAGACAATTATTCGTAATAAATTACCATCAAATGACGCTGAAACGCTGAGACAGGATGTTGCGGTAATTTTGCGAAAATCTAAGCTACCAAAGTCGAACATTTCATCTGAAGAACGGCAAGCACTAAAAAACCTGCGGGCTAATGCTGACATTCTTGTGCTCAAAGCCGATAAAGGTAATGCTACCGTCGTGATGAACGACTCTGACTATGACAGTAAAATACGGGTTCTGTTAAGTGATAACAACGTATATAAGCCAGTGTCATATAGCCCTACTGCGAGAGTGACCAAACGAATTAGATCACTTGTTTCAGACCTCAAGGATATGTTTACGGAAGAACAGTATGACCGTCTTTATAAACCATGTATAGTGCAGCCGCCGAAGCTATATGGTCTACCAAAGGTACATAAGAGCAATGTACCATTACGCCCTATAGTGAGTCAAATTGATTCACCTACATACCACCTGGCGAAACATGTCGCTTCGATACTGCAACCTTTGGTAGGAAAGACGTTTTCTTTCGTAAAAGACTCCCGTCATTTTATCGACATTTTAAAAACCATAAGACTGGAGCCAGACGAGATCATGGTGAGTTTTGACGTGGAGTCACTTTTCACAAACGTGCCGCTGCGTGAATGCCTTGAGGTCGTGAAGGAAAAGCTAAAGGATAACGAGCTACCTGACCAGTATGTTGTTGTACTTGAAAACTGTTTGGACGGTAACTTCTTTTTATACCGAGGGCAACACTACCTCCAGATTGATGGAGTGGCTATGGGCAGCCCAGTGGCGCCAGTTTTAGCCAACATCTGGATGGAGCATTTTGAGAGCCAATTAAACCTATCAGCCAGCGGTGTAAAAATGTGGAAACGGTATGTTGACGATGTTTTCTGCATTATGAAGGGTGGTCAACGGGAAGTACAACAACTTACACATACATTGAACTCCATACACCCAAAGATCAGGTTCACACATGAAATGGAGCAAAATAGGACTTTAGCTTTTCTAGACGTGAAAGTTTTAGTGAAGTCGGATGGCTCACTTTTGCACACTGTCTACAGGAAACCAACACACACGGACAGATACTTGAATGCCGCATCCCACCATCATCCGCGCCACTTACAATCTGTGGTGTCTTCTCTCATCAACAGAGCACATGATCTATGTGACCCTGAACACTTAGAGGGCGAACTCGAACATGTTCAGGAGGTACTCAAATCCAATGGATATATATGTAGAAGACAACGAAGACGGATGAGCCGTAAGAAGCCGGAGGCGAGCAGACAACCTATCTTTCTGCCCTATGTGAGAGGGGTAACGGATAAAATTGGAAACTTAATGAAAAGATTTTCAATAAAGTCAGTTTTCACACCCCTCTCAAAAGTGGCACAGCAATTAAGAACCCCGAAAGATACAATACCTCTGCAAATGCCAGGCGTTTACAAGATTGACTGCAGCTGTGGCCGTTCTTACATCGGGCAAACAAAAAGAACAATAGCCGAACGAGTCAAGGAGCATATTGCAGCAGTCAAAAATAGGCAAATCAACAAGTCAGCGATAGCAGAACACTTGCTGGACTCAGGAACGAACCATTGGATTGAGCTCCATGACCCTAAGGTTCTCTCCAGTGAACGCCATTATTATAAAAGGATAGTCCGAGAAGCGATTGAGATCAGGAAACACCCGAAAAACTTTAATCGTGAGGATGGTTTCCGGCTCTCGGCCTCGTGGAATCCAGTTATTAATAAATGTGTGCGTCGTGACCCGTGCTTGCCGCAAGTTGATACAATAAGTATAGTGTGTCGTAGTGTGAACCTGGCCTTATCTGAATCTGACGACGAATTGAGGGTAGATACAGATTCTACTCTCAATAATAAAAACTAGCTCGCTGCACATCAGTCTGCCCGCGACCACGAACGCTGTAATGTGTTCGAAACGTCGGGAATAAAAACAAAATAGGTACGTGATAAATACCCGTTATTCAATTATAATTATACCTCTACATCCATCCACATTCATATCTGGCAGTACTGTCGCCACATGAACCTAATCTTTTTTTTGTGTTTTGACGTATTCTATTTTTTAATATTTAGCCTATTAGGTGGGTTCATAGCGTACCTTGAGTAACCACAAGTAACCTCTTACCTTAGAATGAAAGGCTCTTCCCTTGGCGAGTTGTTGAATGGTGAACGGCGCGCGTATTCACCACCTAAAATAATATATTTAGTAAAAATTTAACTTGTAAAAGAACGCAGAAGGCGACTGACAACTGTTTTAAAAATAAATAAATAATGCTGGACAATCCACACAGCATCATCTAGCCCCAAAGTAAGCTACTCAAAGCTTGTGTTATGGGTACTATATAACTGATATATTTAATACATTATATAGGTACATAGATAGATATTTTTTATTATACATACACACCCAGACCAACGGAACAAATTTCTGCAGATCGTACACAAATTTGTTCCAAGGCGGGAATCGAACCCGCAACCTCTTGCGTCGCAGGCGGACTCTTGCCCGCTGCGCCACTGAGGTCGTGTTTTGATCGCCACTTAACTAAAAGATTTGTTTGATGACTGTTACAGCTAACGTTTAACTGTTTAACGTTACAGCTGAACCGATTATGATGAAATACAGAAATATGAATAGATAGAATGACTTTATGATACACTAGCTTCTGCATGCGGCTTCTACCGCGTGGTACCTCATTATAATTATAACCTATGTGCTATTTCAGACTATAATCTATCTCTGTTATCTCTGTTAAATTTCATCTAGATCCATTCAGCCGTTTCAGCGTGATTGCGTAACAAACATCCATCCATCTATACATACTTTTGCATTTATGATATTAGTAAGATAAGATTATATCATACAAAACGAATTTTATGAGAAAAAGACGATTAAGTTTTTATGAAAATAAAAATATTATGCGAATGTATCGCGGGAAGTCTCACTATTTAAGTAAACGGTTTCAATGAAGATGACAGCTGAGACGTTAAACATTGAGACATTCGAGACATTGAGACAGTGAGACATTGAGACTGTAACCTGTTGGCGAGGCGGGCAGGTTCAGCCTGAGTTCGTGTTTGAGCAGGCGTCGGGCCACGCTGGGGGTGCCCCCCGCCTGCAGCCCGGGGGGGCACGGCGCGGGGGGGCGCTCGCGCGAGGGGGGGGACGTGCCCGTGTACTCACCGCCGCTGGAAGATCGGATGTTGCTGTTACGACATACACACACATACACTATATTAAGAAACATGGATGTTTAAGGAAAGAACATGCTACAGGTCGATGATTTATAATTATATAGATATAGGGCAACACTGTCGCTGATCTGGCAACACTTTCTTCTTTTTCTTTCTTTTTTTATTGTAATATGGCCGAAGAAAGATTGCACCCATTAAATGTTAAATAGTATCTTCAAATAAAGAAACCTGTATGATGGCACACTGTTTTTTAATCTAATCTAAAAATAATGAGTTTTGGTCAAAATGACATTTGTGATGATCTACGTGTCATTTTTGTATGACCAATCACAAATGAATGGTACTTTCTCTATGGTGTTTTTGATATAACGCCCAAAAGAATCTTATTCTTGTTTTGTTAGACAAAAAAACATTTTTGATAGTCTTTGCCACGTTTTCTACAAGTTTTGTGTACATTTATTCTCACATCTTGTTTTGGTGCAACAATAAATAAAAACAGTTCGATAAAACATGTAGAATACCTTTTTTATACGTTGGTGTAACTTGTAAGCGTGGAGTAAGGGGATAGGAAGAAACACTAATCACATATAAAAAGGTCACGCTCGATGGCAAACTGATAATAATGATGTAAGTATCAATACTCACGCGCGGGGCGCGGGCGCGGGCTCGCCGCGCGTGAGGGCGGCTGCCAGCGCGCGCGCAGCCGCCCGGCGCCGCACCAGGAACTGCATGCGCAGCACGCCCACCACGGCCCACGCCGCGCTCCTGCACCCAACCCTCACACTCAAAACTCATGCCACTTTCGACAAATAAAATCTAGACGTAACATGTTAGGAATTGAAGAGAAAAGTCAAGATAAATGAATGTCTTAGTTAGCCAGAACGAATCGAGTATTGTATGGCATGCTGCCACCGGTAGACAAATCGACATTTGTAAATCGAGATAATACGTAGAGAAATTTCTTATCGATGATGACATGTAGGGCGCCTGAAAGCCTCAATCTGTAAGGCGTTATGGCATTTATTCAAGACGAGCTGTTCCCCCGACTTTGTATGCGTTAGTTTACTTTTACGCATAGCGTCCAGCGCGCGCGAGGAATAAGTAAAATTATCATATCTTTTTTATTCAACCGATTTCGATGAAACAAATTTTAGAGAGTTTTAATCCAAGCTTACCTCAATACATTAGTAAAAACTGCATTCGATTTGGTTCAACCATTGCAGAGATTAGCGTGCACAAACGCACAGATAAACAGACTTTTTTTTCAAAAACGGTCGTTTAGCCTAAGTAGCGTGTCTTTTTAACCCCCGACAAAAAAGAGGGGTGTTATAAGTTTAACGTGTCTGTCAGTGTATCTGTGTATCTGTCTGTCTGTCTGTCATCGTAGCTCCCAAACGGATGAACCGATTTTCGTATAGTTTTTTTAAGGTAGAGGTGTCGTCAGATTCGTCTGGATCACGCGAGTGACTCACTTGAACCGCGAAGGTCTCCGGTCGAGGGTGGTGCCGCGCGGGAGCCGCAGCGTCCGCTCCAGGGCCGCGTAGCCGGCCAGCACGCGCTGCAGGTACCGCTTCTGCCACACGAGGGCCTTGCGGCAGCTCTCCAGCCGCAGGCAGCGTCCGTGGAGGTAGCGGATCTGACAATAAGCACAATCTTAATTTTATCCTCGGTGTCAGCTAATTCTGGATATCAGTAAATCTTATACATTTAAACGAGCAATTCTTGTACATATAGATATAATCTGAATCTCGGAAATGGCTTAAACAATTTTCCTGATATTTAGTATGTAGGGGGTTTTGGGGGCGAAAAATTGATCTAGCTAGGTTTCATTTTTAGAAAACGTCGTTTTGCGAAAAAAAAATCAGGCAAAGCTCGGTCATCTAGGTACTGTATAATAAATTCTCCTGCCCTTATCTCACGCATGGGATCGGCACATGTTTTCTTGTTCATCATTAGTCAACTCCAAGTCTACTCCTCTTACATTAATATCATCTTTCACACAATCAAACCACTTTTCTTCGGCCTTCCTCTACTTGCATACCCAGATACAATACCGAGTGGCTCCGTATCATAATTTCTAATAAACCTTTTTGTCTGAATAAATACTCCAGCACCGTTCAAATATTCAAAATAGAACAATGTCAATAGTCTGTCAGTCAGATTGTCAACATCTGTATCATCAACGGCGACAGGTCATGGGATGCCGTTTTTATATTACCGCGCTATTTATATCCACTCTTCAATATAATTTATAGTTTAAAATCAGCTGTATCATGAAATCCCTGTAAATAGACATTGGAGCAATGGAGCCAGCGCAAGGAGACTCGCCGAAACTCCCCGACATGGTGTAAGTTGCTGCTCTATCAAAAGTTGTTTCTAAGAATCTGAGGACTATTCACTGCATGATAAGCAGGCGGGTGTGACAACTATAGCTGACCATCATTCTTATGGGACGATGATAATGAAACGTTGAATAAGATAGCAATAGGCTTGCAATCTTATACGTACGGAATACTAACTACTGTGCAAAACGTAGGAATGGTCCAAATTAATGTTTAGACGCGCTTCTATTCGCTTATTTTGAGGATTACAGCTTGTAATAACCTCTAGCAGTACGCCATGCTAACTGTAACACATCCATAACTAAATTAACTACTGCATCTGGGTGGTTCTTGCATCTGGGTGGTTCTTCAATTTGTTATTTTTGTCTTTAAACTTTTTTTAACCTTGAACTTTGAGCTCGTCTGAAAGACGATGCTGATAGTATGAAGATGGAGTAATAAAAAATAGGTTGATAAGAAGTTATTTCACGAAGGCTACATTTACAATTAACTAATATTTTCAATAACCAAAATTATTTACTGCGAACAATGACGTATAGTGAGAACAATGATGAAACCACATGAAACCGTTGAGGAGGACCGCCCATCTACAATTCTGATGGTGTATTGATGTTGCAGCATGTGTGGCGATCACCCTTCCTTCACAAAGACTGAGCTGAACGCGAAAGAGGACAAGCCCGAAGCGGTCCAGAAGGATAAGCCGCCCATGTCTTACGCCAGAATTTCACCATCAGTAAGATGCATTATTTTCTTACCCGAATCAACGAAAAGGCAAAATAACCGCTTAAAGTTACTTTATAAATTAATGGTTCGATCGATAGTTGCATGTGATTAATCGATGTTGATCGACGGTTCCTAATTGTAAAATAAATAATAGTTTAAAAAAAGTGTGGGGTTCATGGTGTCAATAGTTATAAATATTTTATTGACAGATATGAGTAGAGTGATTATCATTTCGATAATATCTTATAAAGCACCCCACGCTTTTTTTTAAATTTTTTTTTTTTTTAATTTATTTTCTATTTTTTAGTTCGGTTTCTATAAAAAGCGTGTTTTTTAGTTTTTTTAAACTATTATTTATTTTACAATTAGGAACCGTATTTATAAAGTAACTTTAAGTTACTTTATAACTAGTTGATGTTGCCAAATGGGATCGATGATGCAATAAACTCATTCATCCATCAGTCATTGGCTGACCTACATAGTATAACTACTTTTTTCATCGTCTTGTAAAGCTTTCAACTCTTGCGCAGGCATCACGCACAGAAGAGGTGAATGAGCGGACACGAGCTTTGTCGGAGCATGCGCTGCGCCTCATTGAAGCGAGGAGGCGCGTGCGCTCGCTGGAGGCCGTGCCGCGCCCCGACGACGCAGTACCGGGGAACAGGTCCCTGGTTCAAGGTCAGTCTATCATCATGGACTTCTGCTAGGAAGCAGAAGCAGGAGCATCGGAGCGTCAGCTGGCAGTTTCATCTTCTCTTGATAGGTCCCTGGTTTAGGTCAGTCTATCATCATGGACTTCTGCTTCCTGCTTCAAAGCGTTAGCTGGCAGTTTCAATTTCTCTTGGACTTGATTATAAGAAGACTAACCTTTCAAACACCTTCGAATTTTTTGTTCTAAGGTATGCCGGTTTCCCTCAATTAAGACCACTGGCATTGCGCACACAAAGTTTTCGAATGGAAATACTCATTCAAAACCTCATTGGTACACGACCAGGTTTGGACCTATGATCTTCGGATCATGAGGCACCTTGTCGTGTGACTAGTTCTTTCGATCCGGTGTAGTGAAAGGATTAAAGTGTGCCTCAGCCTTCTTACTAGGAGCGTTTTTCTCTACAGAAAAGTGGTTAAGTCTCAACAGGAGTGGTTTGGTTTCAGCGGCGCTGGGCAGTTTCCGCTGGCCGCCGTACCTGGTGGCAGTGTGGGTGCTAGTCCTGCTGCTGACGCATGCGCTGCACTGCCTCGTCGCGGTGCTGGAGAAAGCTTTACCTAGCGTCAGGTCAGATCCGTAACCTTTTCAATAGGTAGTCCCTTTATAATAATTATTTCAATAGTTGAAGATCGTAAGAAAGATGTTGACATTTTGACATCTGTCACGTAGTCTTTGGCTTGCTGAAGCCTCCAGCTGTTCTGACACATGGAGCCTTACCACAAGCTTTTCGGGCAATATCAAAGTAATGTAACTTTGATATTTCGTAGCATGACCTACAAGAATTGTATTGAAGTAGTGTTACTTCAAGCGGCCTATTGAGTCTTTTTCTTTCTATTTTGTTGTTTCATCATTATCTCCCTGCCCTTAAAGTGGGGTAATTTGTTTATGTTGACCGAAGTATCGTGAGTATACGATGCAGACAAGCGTTTGGTACAATTATCAAACGGTGTTTACTTTCTGCTGTAAACGTAAAAAGTCCAGACCTCAACATGCGCCATCTTGGCTCTGTTTTTTAAAAAGAAAGAACGAATCCATTTATTTTCCACCACTAAAAGATGCAACTTAACAGGAAGTTCTGCCAATACTTCCGCTCGTGGACCGAGGACTGCTGGAAGGGCGAGACGGAGTTCAACCACCGGCTGTACCCGCTCGGGCTAGCGTGCGCGACGGGGCTCCTGTACGCGCTGTACTTCGGCCTGTATGCCCTGTACTCAGTGACGGTGTGGGCCATCGAGCCCTTGCTCACGGACGAGGATAAGAGGGATGTGGAGACCAAGGTCACCAACTACCTCGAGGAAGTTACGAGCAAGACGAATTCTAGTGCCAAACCACAGTAAACGATGATCTGACGTCATCCCGCGGATATCAGGGTCGAGGTCTTACGGTTTTCAAGCTTTTAACATCCCGCAAATATCAGGGTCTTTGGATTTTCCTAACCGTAGTCGATCTAACGACATCCCGCGAATGTCAGGGTCAAGGTCTTACGGTTTTCAAGCTTGTAACATCCCGCAAATATCAGGGTCTTTGGATTTTCCTAACCATAGTCGACCTGACGACATCCCGCGAATGTCAGGGCCAAGTGTTACTATTTAAAACTTTTAGCGTAACATCCCGCAAATATCAGGGTTTCAAGCTGTTACAAAACCCTTCAAAATATACTTAAAGCTGTTAAATGTGATCAAGCTCATACAAGCTTGTTAGTTAACTGAAAAGCATTGACCCTGACACATAAAAGCGTCCGGACCCTGACAGTACCACCCAGATATTAAGTAGAGAGACATCTTACATTACTTATTAGCATGATAATAATTGTCAACATAACCAATTTATTTCCCTTTGTCCACGTTCGTAACATTTCATAACCAGTTATTAAACAAGACTTTTCATTCTATTTTCATAACCAGAACCTATAAGGGTCGGTTCACATCTAAGAAGATACGTCGCGTTTTATCGGTCGCGTAACGCTAAAACAGACAAATTAATAATGAAACATTCAACCTTTCACACTCAACCGATGATGCGTTAGTAAGATCGTTGACGTCGACGCTTCTTCAGTCAGATGTGAACCGACCCTAAGTCATGTATGGTGTCTTGGATAGTTGCCATAAATTCAATATCTGGATATTTTATTAAAAATCGCAATGTAACCTAAACCAATAAAAACAACAAACAATAAGCAACCTTTTATTGAAGCAATATAAGACTTAATTACGTAAAACACCTATGATAAACTACACATTAGAAGTCTAGTTTACAAAACACTTGTTCTGGTAAACTCATCATCCAGTCAATGTTTGCAGCCAAGCAGATAGCATTGGATTGAAGGACTGCGATTCAAAACAATTACTTTTTAACGATCACGAATGTAATCCTAGATATCTCCTCAGATCTCTAGTTACTCTAAAAAGGATAAGAAGCACGTCTAAACATGATATTTGGCTCATGCGCACTGTTGTTCAAACATAAATAATCCTGAACTAGTACTTATATTATAGCAAAAATTATCTTTCCTCTTTATAATATTAATAGCGACCCACCCCGGCTTCACACGGATAGAATTTTATCTCTATTTTTTTTAAATTATTTTGGAAATATAGCCTATGTCATAAAGGGATAGTGTAGCATTCAAATGGTAAAAGAGTTTTTGAAATAGGACCAGTACTTTCCGAGTCATATTCGTAACAAACAAAAATACAAAACTTTTTTTCTTTATATTATTAGTATTATAGGCCAGTGCTGCCAGATACACTGTAATTACAGCAGATCTACTGTACACTGTAATACTAAAAAAATTTACAGTGTATGGGAACACTATTTTTCAACAGGCAAAAATCAATTCACTGTATTTTTTTTTACTTTTATTGTAATTTTGTATCAAACACTGTAATTTTGAGCACTTTTGAGCACCAAACACTGTAATATAATTTATCTCATCTGGCAACATCTGGCTAATCTGTGGAATCCTAGAATCTGCCCAATTTACGATCTGTCGAGTAGCGAATCTGTCCAATCCAGAATCTGTCCAACACCGAACAAAGGAGATAAAAGACCAAGATACTCACGGCTTGGTTCTGCTCATCCGAAGACTTGGCCTGCAGGTCTGCCTCCAGCCTCTGCACCCTGGCGGACAGCTGCTGCTTCTCCTCCTGCAGCGAGGCGAGCTCCGCGCCGCCGGAGTCCGCCAGGCACCTCTTCAGAGATGATATCTCGCGCGCCAACTCAGACTTGTGGCCTTCGATTTCGGTCTGTGGGTCAAAGTTTGTGACTGATCATGTTATCGTGTTACTAATTTTTGGAATCAGTGTGAATAATCTTATACCTTTAAACGAGCAATTCTTGTAAATCTATACTAATATTATAAAGAGATAAGTTTTGTATTTTTGTATTTTTGTTTGTAACGAATAAACTCAAAAACTACTGGTCCGATTTCAAAAATTCTTTCACCGTTAGAATGCTACGATATCCCTGAGTAACATAGGCTATATTTTATGTAGGTACCTCGCGAGCATAGCCGCGAACGGAAGCTAGTTATATATAATCTGAATCTCGGGAACGGCTCCAACGATTTTTATAAAAATTTGTATGCAGGGGATTTCGGGGGCGACAAATCGATCTAGCTAGGTTTCATCTTTAGAAAACGTAGTTTACAAAAAAAAACCGAGCAATGCTCGGTCACCCAGGCACTAATAATTATGTATATGAACACGACTGTGATCCCTAGGTTCGGGAGATATCTCCTCCGATCTCTAGTTACTTAGATTTTTGAGGATGTCTAAAGAGGGTATTCAGAGGCACGTCCAAACCTGACATTTAGTACATGACCACATTTTGCACAGTAGTTAGTATTCCGTACGTGACATGTTGCAAGCCCATCGCCGCTTATAAGAATACTAACCCATGACACACACCTTCGAATTTTTGGTTCTAGGGTATGCCGGTTTCCTCACGATGTTTTCTTTCACCGTTTAAGAGCACTGGCATTGTGCACATAATTTTTTCGAATGGAAAAACTCATTGGTCCACAACCAGGTTTGAATCCACGACCTTCGGATCGTGAGGCAGGGGTACTACCACTACCATTATGACTACCATTTTTTTCAATAGAACATTCAACTCTACTAATATTGGTACTAACCAGGGCATCGTTGAACGGTCTCTGTCTGAGTTTGTCTGTGGTCAGTTTCCTCTCCAGCTCTACGATGGTGCTGCTCTGTGTGTTGAGTAACTCTTTGGCGCGCAGCAACTCTATGCTGGCGTTGTGTTTCAGTCTGAAATGTTAACAATTTTAGTTTAGTTAGGGCTCATACACACGAGCGACACTGAAGAACTAGTTGCTGACACAGGTTATACCTTGAGGCCAGGAAATCACAAGACTGAAAATCATATTTCTATCGACTACCAAAGGTAATAAATAATTATAAATAATACTGGACAATCCACACAGCATCATCAAGCCCCAAAGTAAGCTACTCAAAGCTTATGTTATGGGTACTAGATAACTGATATATTTAATAAATTATATACATACATAGATATTTTTTATCATACATAGAAAACACCCAGACCAACGGAACAAATTTCTACAGATCGTACACAAATTTGTTTCGCGGCGGGAATCGAACCCGCAACCTCTTGCGTCGCAGGCGGACTCTCGCCCGCTGCGCCACTGAGGTCACTGAGGTACGCTAAGAACAGAAATTCCAAATCTCGACCCCTAAAAAGGTCCATCGGGGTGCAGTGAAATAATTTACTAATAAGTCCGCGACAAGTCAACGGCTGTCGCCGACGGGTGTCGACGGCTGCAGTTGGATCTGCCATCGACATCGTGCCGCTCGGATGTATGAGCCTTTAGTAAAATATTTCACTGTACCCCGATGAACCTTTTAGGGGTTGAATTTAGAAAATTCTGCTTCTTAGCGGACCTTTATTAGTC
The DNA here is from genome assembly GCA_963675405.1 of Cosmorhoe ocellata. NCBI lineage: Eukaryota > Metazoa > Arthropoda > Insecta > Lepidoptera > Geometridae > Cosmorhoe > Cosmorhoe ocellata. The sequence goes on from OY776257.1 coordinate 912,606, forward strand.
GAAAGAAATATGGTTTTCAGATTTCGATTCCTAGGACTTACGGTATAACCTGTAAATTAGGAACTAAATTTTAAACCTGAACACTAAATTTTGGAAAGTTTCATAATAGATAAGGTACGAGTTGGCAGCGGCCGACGTGAGCTAGCGACGCATTTCATAGAAATTCATAGAAACCAGCAGTGTCGCCGTGACACGTCGTCCGCCGCCGCCTCATGTCGCCCGCTGCCAACTCGGACCCTTAGGGTTAGGAGATAGATGGCGCTTTTTACAAATTTGGAAATCTAAAAACGTCATAAAAAATATACCGTTTGAGTTCAGCGAGTTCGTTCTTGAGCAGCGCGGCGGCGTCCCGCGCCGCGCGCGCCTCGGCCTGCGCGTGCGCCTGCGCGTGCTGCAGCAGCTCCTGCGTCTCCCGGCGCCGCGCCTGCTCCACCTCCAGCTTCGACTTCAGCACCGATATCTCTCCGGACAGACGCTCGTTCATCTCCATCTACACATTAAGGCCCAGCATTTTGAAAATTGCAAGTATTGCAACCTTAATCATTCTATTACCGCTTAATAGATTACATTGAAATTGAACTACACTATACTCGATGATATAAGTGATAAATCGACCGGAGCTAAAACACGAATTAGTTAGAAAACCTTGGTTAAAAATCATGTCAAAAACACCTCTTTAAATTCAGAAATTCCCAAATTTATCCAGAACGGTAAGGTATTTTGAATTTCTAAAGGGTGTTACCAGACTACTAATGAAAACATCAGGGGTTAGTACCCATCAATATAAACAACTTTTTCTAAGAAACCTACACTGTGTCCATACAAGACAGGTTGTAAGCCCATCGCCGCTTATAAGAATACTAACCTATGTATAACGAAAATATACAGCTGTTTCATGCAAAAGTTCAATACCTCTCCCCATAGATTTCCAGAGAAATCGATCTTGCGCGGCCTGCACCCAACGGCTCCCAGCAACACTAGGTCGTCTTTCCATTTAGCGCACATACATTCTTCAAAGATAAATGTGACCTTAACCCCGGCTCTCAGCAACACTAGGTCGTCTTTCCATTTAGCGCACATACATTCTTCAAAGATAAATGTGACCTTAACCCCGGCTCTCAGCAACACTAGGTCGTCTTTCCATTTAGCGCACATACATTCTTCAAAGATAAATGTGACCTTAACCCCGGCTCTCAGCAACACTAGGTCGTCTTTCCATTTAGCGCACATACATTCTTCAAAGATAAATGTGACCTTAACCCCGGCTCTCAGCAACACTAGGTCGTCTTTCCATTTAGCGCACATACATTCTTCAAAGATAAATGTGACCTTAACCCCGGCTCTCAGCAACACTAGGTCGTCTTTCCATTTAGCGCACATACATTCTTCAAAGATAAATGTGACCTTAACCCCGGCTCTCAGCAACACTAGGTCGTCTTTCCATTTAGCGCACATACATTCTTCAAAGATAAATGTGACCTTAACCCCGGCTCTCAGCAACACTAGGTCGTCTTTCCATTTAGCGCACATACATTCTTCAAAGATAAATGTGACCTTAACCCCGGCTCTCAGCAACACTAGGTCGTCTTTTCATTTAGCACACATTTTATGTACATTCTTCAAAGATAAACAGAACCAGTATCCTCACCTGAGATTGGAGCTGATCCCGCGCGGAGTCCGCAGCCCCGCCCTGCGTGGAGTCCAACAGTTGTCGCTGCAGGAGCGTCGCCCTCGCCTTATGCTCCTGCTCCCGCTGCTGCAGCTCTAGCTCCGAAGCCATGGCGCTCTCTAGCCGCTTCTTGAGGATCTGGATCATGTTGCTGTCCTGGTTCTAAAAAAACAAAAAAAACACATGATCACGACTGTAATCCCCAAGCTCGGTAAATAACTCCTCAGACCTCTAGTGACTTAGATCTTTAAGGGTATCTAAAGAGGCACGTCCGAACATGATATTCGGTACATGCCCACATTTTGCACAGTAGTTAGTATTCCGTACGTGACAGGTTGCAAGCCCATCGCCACTTATAAAAATACTAACCTATGACACATACCTTCGAATTTTTGGTTCTAGGATATGCCGGTTTCCTCACGATGTTTTCCTTCACCGTTTAAGAGCTTTGGCATTGCACACATAATTTTTTCGAATGGAAAAACTCATTGGTGCACGACCAGGTTTGAACCTACGGATCGTGAGGCAGGGGTGCTACCACTACACCACCAGCGCTCTTTTATATATATTCTCGGGACTAAACGAAATATGAGTACATATATTCTCGGGACTTAATCGCGTATTGTGAAACATTCTATTTACCTCGACGTTTCGATGATATTACAATCACCGTGGTCACGACTAGACTGAGAATATATTGTTAGCAATATCGTCCGACGATGAGTCATAGGGGACAGCGCGCCTATAAAAGCGGGCGCAAAGCGAGCTGCAGGCCAGTTGCGCACGAGCCTTCGACGAGTGAACATCTATTTAGTTAGGATTATCGGTGATTGTGAGCTACCTACCTACTTACCTATGTGGTTAGATTACGAGTAAGTTACTCTGAGTTCATGTTAAATTTAACTGTGGTTTGTTGTAAGTTTGATTTGATTTCTTTTGGTTTTCTTTATGTTTAATTTTTATCAAATTGTAAAGGATTAAAGTTAATCCGCCGTCCGTCTATTTTTTTTATTTGAATCATTACTTGGTTCCTAAAATCAGAAGTGGGATAGGTCTGTGTCCACATACAGCTTTCTCTTTCTTTTCTCTGTAAAACGTTACCTTTGCACTGATAAACAACCAGACAAAGGCCTATAAACCAGAAAGGAAGCAAAAATACAACTACCCACAGTTAGTCATTTTTGTGTTTTGTTGTTTAAATTGATAAATTGAGAACTCGTGTTAGTTCTAGACATTGTTTACGAGGTAGCTCACACAACCGTACACGAAGTCCTCGTTCACATCTCGAGATGTCACACATTATGTGAACATGTCTCGCATGTCGAGGCAGTTCTCGTTCAAATAGATCACGATCCCGTTCCTGATGTGTCATATCGTCGAACGCCGTGGCGCACATATAGGGCTCCACGTAGAAGGAGTGGGTCTCGCTCGTGCCGCGTCTTGTTTGAAAGACGATGCTAAGGTTTGGATATCTGAATGGTCACCCGCGACCGTTCATGGTCGAACTTTGAGGAAGTAAACATCTTTGTCCAGGTAAATTAGCCTTTGCCAATATTTTGTTCGAAACCGTGAAGAAAACATCTGACTCATACACCACATACCCTGAATGCACGTGTCGTATCGTACTTCACTGCGTTTACAAGCGGTATATGGTCTTAGTGAAGAACTAAGGACACTTATTATTATCCGTGGAATAGGTAACCCTTAGATAAGTGCAGGTGCTGTCTCATGTTTTTGTGGTGGACAAAAGGACCATATTCAGATACAATGTCCCAAGGAAACAAAGGTGAGTAACTACTGACCTCACACCAAATGTCTGCTCATTTAGTAAGAAGTCTAACGTCAATTTTGTATTAGCTAACAGGCAACAGCAACTGAACACTATATCTCCCTCTGCTGGACAATCTGTGAACAATATTTGTTTCCACCAATTGCTGTTCTGTCGCTAGTGGCGCTAGTGTTCAAAGGCAACGTGCATTCGGCGACAACTTAGTGATAGGCAGATAACTGCCTTCCGTGATACCGTTTACGGTAACAACTTGCAACCGATCGCGTAAGCGGTCGCTGTTGCTTTGCTGCTGCTGTCGATCTGCTATCACTCTGCCCGCTGCAAGGTTTGACATTGTAACCCTTCTGGTCACGCAGTTGACGATTGTTTTTCAAAAGACCGCATCTGTAAACAGTCGTCATCGTGTAGGCATGCCCATCCCAATGAGCAGTACTGTATTTCGACTACCCTCTAGTCGAAATAACCCTTTTTCTCCCGCTAATATTACGTGTACTGACTTAACCGACTTGAAACCAGCTGATTTCGTGCCTTAACGAGACTACTTGACGCTCTCGAGTCGACGATCAACAACAGCTGTGATGAATAGTGTTCCGATCAATGTTTTAATTGATAGCAGCGCTTTTACAATCTCATCACACCTGATGTGCTTAAAGTAAACAGTCTGCTAGTGTGGTAGTTATCAAGGTAAACATGTTGACAATCGTATAACCGTTGTTTGTGAGATTTCAGAGGTATTAGACAAGGTCAGGTGAAGCCGAGCGTTTGAAGAGTGGAGTACGGCAGGCCGATCGCGAGGCGGTCGCTGTCGCTTTGCTGCTTCCGTCGCTCTGCTGTCGCTACTCGTACAGTGTTATCAAGGGTTTGCCAAGTGACCGTTATGAACTTAAACTACTGAGTGGTGCGCGGGGTAAAACTACCCAAGCCGCAGCTCAGTACAGTACTCCTTTGAAAAGAGAATGGTATCCCAAGAGGTTTGCTGCATTTTAAGTGTGTGTTAATCTGAATGTTTTATGTTGCAGTCACTTATTTGGATCACACATATCCTAGCGGTGTGTATGATGGCATACGTGAGGCGTTTCGCTTTGCGTGGTGGGACGAGCATGCGACGCGAACTTTCTACTTACTGCGCGCGATGCTTCCCTTGGACTTCTGGCCCTGCAGACGTGTTTCTGAACGAGTACAGGTGTAATCCAAGCAGACGCATTTCTCAGTGCGTATGAACTCATGTCGGGCAGACCAGTGGCTAGTGTGTAACACGAGAACAGGTAGACGATGTAATCGTCGGTATGTTGGTAAGCTAAGTGTTCCTATTGTTTTTATAAATACCGCCGCGCTGGCGTTATTGGGTAAATTAGATGTGAGACACCGCACATTGAGCGTGTCTAGTAAGTTTGCTATCGGTGCAGTTTGCAGTTAGTCTCATTATTTCGTGTATACTTCATGGTAATTCACTGTTTGGTTTTATTGAGAAACAATGGTTAGCTGTTTCCAAATTAAAGTTAAATTGACAGAGACTAATAACTGGTAGAGTGAACTACAGGTTAGAGGTTACAACTGAAAACTGTAGGCCAAATTGTAAAGCCTTGCGTAAAATATTGAGATGTCGGACTCGACACCTTCTCGAGTAGAACCAAGTCTACCAAGACGAGTATTCCAAACGGAATAGACGGTTTGCACTTGATGTGATGTGATGACTTTGTGTTCGTGCTTAACCTTTCCTGTTCACAGGGAAGTTAGATCTGAGAGTGCGTGGCCCCTACGAGGTGGTCAACGTTCTTTGCGCTTATGCTGCGCTATCGAGCGGTAGCTGTGGGCAGACCCAGCCTGCAGTGTAGTCACAGTAATAGGATCACACGTGTCCTAGCGAAGCTGAACTCCAGGATGCGCACTGCGCAGTCCCTATGAGGTCGTGTGATCGTTGCCGTATCACCGATACGAGCTCGAGCTATTGGCTGTTTGTACGGAAAGAAGACTGACTGCCGCAGAACATTATGGTTCAGTGGTGTGGCAAGTCGACCCTGGTGAAGTATGAAATATTTTTCTGTAGTAGTGAGTTATACCAGCAGCCCCGACATAATGGCTATTTGATCCGACATTTAGCAGTTTGCTATTCGTAGCTTCGACATTTTTGGCTACCTTTTTATTTCGATAACAGTAACCCGGTGGCTTTGCAGTTGTTTTGGTAATGATCGAGGTCCGGAACTCCTTCATTGGTGAAACAACTTGCAATCTGCAGCTTATTTAGAGGCAGTTGCTTGAAAATATGCTTGTGCTTTCTGTATGACAGGAAAACTGAAAATATACTTGTGCTTTCTGTATGACAGGAAAACTGAATCTGGGAGTACGTGGCCTTTCCGAGGTGGTCAACGTTCTGCCGAGCGGTCGGTGTGAGCTGACGCTGCGCTATCGAGCGATAGCTGTGGGCAGACCCAGGCTGCAGTGCAGTATGGCGCTGCGCTGTGGCGAGGCGATCGATGTCCAGAGAGGCGTACACACTTCGGCCTCGCAGACGTGTCCTTGACGCGTAGGGGCTATGCCTCGCAGACGTGTCCTTGACGCGTAGGGGCTATGCCTTGCAGACGTGTCCTTGACGCGTAGGGGCTATGCCTTGCAGACGTGTCCTTGACGCGTAGGGGCTATGCCTTGCAGACGTGTCCTTGACGCGTAGGGGTTATGCCTTGCAGACGTGTCCTTGATGCGTAGGGGTTCTGCCTCATGAACGCTTTAGCGTGTTAGAGCTCTCAGGGCCCTAGCCCCGTAGGAAAGGGCTCTCGCCCCATAGACGCGTTCCTAACGTGTAGTAAATTGTTTAGGCACATGTAGGAAGGATGAACGATCTTGTGTCTGATGATGAATGTTACTGCACCAAGGTGATGAATATGCGTCTGTGTAGAAAATAGGAAAAACAGCTACGTGTGCGTCTTTGAATGAGGGCCTTGGATGTGTGATGAATGAAAGAATAGGCAATTGCTTTTGATGTTATTACTTAACCCGTGTTTTACATCGACAGACTCTTAGATAGACGCTTGTGCGCGTGTGACGCACGTGCGCTGACCTCCACGACGTGAAGTGATGCAGAGAGGTCTGTGGAAGACCCGATGCTGCATCGAGACATGATGGGGAAAAGTATCAGGGGCCCTATTTTTTCTTTATTATTATTTGAGACGTCTCTGAGGTGACTCCTGTGAGACTTGAGTTACGAGATGACGATTGATGTGCGATGTATTAATTAAGTGAAAGAGATTATGAACTGAGAATGAATAATGAAGTGGCAGTTTTAAGAAACTGCGCACGTATTTATACATGTCGTTCTTTCACAGAAGGTGAATCTGATGAGTCCTAGGATAGCTCATCAGACTCCGCAGCAAGGGTTCAGCGGTCTACGCCCCTGCTAGATGCTGGCTGATCCTGAAGCCGGACCTTCAACAGCTCCTGGCACCAGTCCTGCCTGTTGCTACCATGCTTGCGGGCCGAGGACGACCCGTCGTCAGGAGAGGCCGTGTTAGCAATATCGTCCGACGATGAGTCATAGGGGACAGCGCGCCTATAAAAGCGGGCGCAAAGCGAGCTGCAGGCCAGTTGCGCACGAGCCTTCGACGAGTGAACATCTATTTAGTTAGGATTATCGGTGATTGTGAGCTACCTACCTACTTACCTATGTGGTTAGATTACGAGTAAGTTACTCTGAGTTCATGTTAAATTTAACTGTGGTTTGTTGTAAGTTTGATTTGATTTCTTTTGGTTTTCTTTATGTTTAATTTTTATCAAATTGTAAAGGATTAAAGTTAATCCGCCGTCCGTCTATTTTTTTTATTTGAATCATTACTTGGTTCCTAAAAATATATTTAAACATGTTTTCAAGTCACGATAGTTTAAAAAGTGTTATATATTTTAGTAACAGGCGAGTGCAACTGCAGAGCACTCATACAGAGCATGGAGCACCTGCTCTCATGACCTCTCTGACCAACCACCTGCACACGAGAGGACCTTAACCAGGCAACGGCGAGGGGAGTAAGAGTCGACGAATATTGGGAAAATAAGACAAACTTAGCCGTTGACTCGAAAGAAGTAACAGGCTTCACAGCTCAGTTGGTAGTAGCTCTGCTTTCTGTGTTGTAGGTTGTGGGTTCGATCCCAACACAGAATAAACATTTTTGATGCAGATGTTTGTTCTGTGTCTGGGTGTTATTGTGTATTCTTTCTTATATAAATAAATAAAATAAAAAAATAAAATAATGCTGGACAATCCACACAGCATCATCTAGCCCCAAAGTAAGCTACTTAAAGCTTGTGTTATGGGTACTAGATAACTGATAATTTAATACATGATATAGGTACATAGATAGATATTTTTTAGTATACATACACACCCAGACCAACGGAACAAATTTCTGCAGATCGTACACAAATTTGTTCCGAGGCGGGAATCGAACCCGCAACCTCTTGCGTCGCAGGCGGACTCTTGCCCGCTGCGCCACTGATGTTGTCAATATTTTTACAATATAATTAGTCTATCAACTATCTGGTTCTTATAGGACAAGCTTTGCTTAGTTTGAGGCTAAATGGCGTTGTATAAAATGTCTACTAATGAAAAAAAAAATCACGACTGTGTTCCCCAGGCTCGGTAGATATCTCCTCAAATCTCTTGTTAATTAGATCTTTTGAGAATATCTAAGGAGGGTAGCCAGAGCCACGTCCAAACATGACATTTCGCACAGTGGTTGCTATTCCGTGCGTGATTTAATGAATGAATGAATTTACCAATGAATATCTATTGAAAATGACTACCGAAACACAATATCTATCGATGTACATAATATACAAAGAAAACTCAATCTACCGATCTGATGATAGTATATTTTGTATAGCCAATAATTCTACACATTTCTACCTAACTTTACCAAATATTCTATCAATATCTACCAACAAATCTACCACTTACCAAACTCCAATATTTTATACCTATATAATTACGTTAACTGTACAATAGTGTGAGTTAAGCAGAATGTACTGGTCATCCAACGGATCTAGGCATTCGTGAAGTTAGCCACATGTGCGAGTTTGCGCATGTTTAGTTCCTTCCCCCCTCCTCATACCTCCAATTGCTCCCGAAAAACGATACTGCGCAGCACTTGCGGCTAACTTCACGAATGCCTAGATTCGTTGAGCGAGCTATACGTGTGTGTGTACCTGTAAGCTCTGTGCGGTGTCTTTGTGCGTATCTAGCAGTAGTTGCAAGCGTGCGCAGTTGTCTCGCTCTGCCTCGTAGCGCAGTTTACAGCTCTGCCAGTCCTGTACCAACTTATCACGCACCCTGTATAATGTAAAAAATATACAGTCAGTGTTCGTCGATCAGTTGAACTTTTAAAGATAGGAGTGGGCAAACACGAAAAAGAGATGTTTTTATGCAAGCTTTACGAAGAAAATATAGGCTTTGAAGTTAATTATATTTTGTTACACATATTATGAACGAATGTCTTATGAATTCAAAGGCATTTAAAACAGTTTAAGTCGTTTTGTAAAAGTGTGTAAAAGAGACACGTTTATTTTCGGTATGTCCAATTTGTTTGTTACTAAACTCTGCACAGTTATTCTTAAAGTTAGTATTTCGTCCGTGACAGGCTGCAAGTCCATTGCCGTTTATGAGATACTAACTTATGATGACACAACTTCGATTTTTTTTCTAGGGTATGCCGATTTCTTCACTATGTTTTCCTTCACCGTTTAAGAACACTGGCATTGCGCACATAAATCTTTCGAATGGAAATACTCATTGGTGCCACGACTGGTGAAATCACGACCTTCGGATCGTGAGGCAGGGGTGCTACCACTACACCACCAGCGCTCTGAAATTTTTTATAAAACACTAGCTTCCGCTCGCGGCTTTGCTCGCGAGGTACCTACATAAAATATAGCCTATGTTACTCGGGGATAATGTAGCATTTTAATGGTGAAAGAATTTTTGCAATCGGTTTAGTAGTTTTTGAGTTTATTCGTTACAAACAAAAATACAAAACTTTCCTCTTTATAATATTAGTATAGAAGTATAGATAGATTCACCTATTGAGTTCCGTGATGAGTGCGTCCTTGTCTTTGAGTCTGCAGTCGAGGTTGTTGACCTGCATCAGAAGTTTCTCGTTCTCAGAGCGCAGGCGCTGCAGCCGCTCTGATGACGACGAGTGGATCGAACTCGATGACCTGACAGAGCAATTATACTAGTGAGGGACAATGTCTTTTTATAGTAGTTTTTTATAGTGCGAAAGGATTAAAGTGCGCCTTAATGGCTCAGTTCGCGCACTTTTTAGGTTATTATCAGTTTCCTCACAATGTTTTCTTAAATTTTATTTATATTTGCATACCGTAAATGGTCAAGCATGTTGTTTCTCTATTATAACTTTTTTGTACAGATGTTCATGCAATCTTTTATCTTTATCTTATCAACAGATATGTATAGCGTACATAGTTGTTTCGGAAACAAAAATCCGTTCGGATTCACGACCTTAGGATCGGGAGGAGGGCTACTACTCTAGACCACCAGTACTCTCCTAGGAACTACGTTTATGTAACGCGGGAACGTGACAGTCATATACTTTCTGCATGTGATAAAGGAGATTCGAACAGTGCCGGTGTAATATAAAATGGCCGCTGGTGAAAATGAATTTATCTGAACAGGATATTATGGTACACTTACTTTGAGGTATTCAAAGCGAGACGCGGAATGTCCTCTCGCTCATCGCTGCTTCCTGATAGTATCTGTAAGAAAGTAATAACTAGTAATACCTAGATTCGGTAAACACTCCTCAGATCGCTAGTTACTTAGATCCTTGGCAGTCAGAGACATGTCTAAACATTTTGAGCAGTAATTTTCTGTATGCTAGGAACACTACGATACCTATTTATTTGAAAAACCTAAAATTCCGAAAATTTATTGAAAATAACTTCTCACAGCCGCCATATTGGATTTATTTAGTCTATGCAATGTTTTTGTTAAAATCAGGTTACAGTGGGTTACTACATACATACATCTTATATCTTTAAACGAGCAATTCTTGTATATATTATATTCTGAATCTCGGAAACAGCTCCAACGATTTTCATGAAATTTAGTAAGCAGGGGGTTTCGGGGGCGATAAATCTATCTAGCTAGGTTTCTTTCTCCAAAATCACGATTTACCAATAAAATCGGTCATTCAGATACTATACATAAAATGCAAATATTATACATCATTATCTTGCCCTTATCCCACGCGTGGAGTCGGCACACCATGTTTTCTTCTTCCACTCACACCTATCATTCGTCTACTCCTCTTACATTCAAATCATCTTTCACACAATCAAACCACTTTTTTCAGCCTTCCTCTACATAGCACCCAGATACAGTCATACCCATAACTTTTTTGGTGACATGGTTTATCCTCATCAGATGTCCATACCATGCAAGTATTACCTGGTCCATGATATCCTCGTCGAGTGTGTGCGAGTAGTGCAGCTGGTCTCGCACTGCTCGCTCTAGCTCGGCGGTGGGCGAGCGCGCGCTGCTGCGTTCTAACGCCATCGAGTCGCGTCTAGAAGATATAGGCTCTCTGGAAACAGATGTCATCGTAGACCGGTTTCTTACATTCAGTTGGTAATCGTTTTGCCTTTTGGCGGTGTGGGTTGGAGGTTTGATTTCTACCCAGGACAAATTTTTGTGATGCTCGTTTTAGTCTCCATGTTGTTATGAATTGGAGGCATGTATTTTTTTTATAAATTTTTTAACAGTTATCTATTTCAGAGAGTTACAGCTTAGCTTAGTTTGGGCCCAGATAATATAATACTAGTAGTTTAGGGATAAAAAATGCTTTTTAAAAGACCAATATTTATATTTCCTTTTTACTAGCTGTGCCCCATTTTAAACTTCAAAAGGGAGAGAAAGGGCTTCCCCTCTTTCATTTTCTTGTTGGTTATTTTTTGCCAGTGCTCTTAAACGGTGAAGGAAAACATCGTGAGGAAACCGGCATACCCTAGAACTAAAAATTCGAAGGTATGTGTCATTGGTTAGTATTCTTATAAGCGGCGATGGGCTTGCAACCTGTCACATACGGAATACTAACTATTGTGCAAAATGTGGGCATGTACCAAATGTCATGTTTGGACTTGCCTCTGACTACCCTCTTTAGATATCCTCAAAGATCTAAGAAACTAAAGATCTGAGGAGATATCTACCGAGCCTGGGGATTACAGTCGTGATCATATTTTTTTTTTTTTTTTTTGGCGTAAACTTTCTTGTTACCTGTCAACGAGTTCCCTCATGTCCTGTAATTCAGCTTCCAACTCCTGGCACCTCTCAGCCCGTTGACGTAGTTTGGCTTTCAGTTCAGACACGTTGCTTTCCTCTCGCATTCTACAAAGAAATAAATAAATATTGGTGTACAAATCACACAACGCCATCTAGCCCCAACTAAGCAAAGCTTATGGGAACCAGATAGCTGATAGATTAATTATATATTTTTTTATGTAAATACATATGTACATAGAATAGAAAATAACACCCAAACACAACAAATATCTAAGTTCATCACACAAATGTTTATCCTGGGTGGGGATCGAACCCTCAACCTGCAGCACAGAAGGCAGAGCTACTACCAACTGAGCTGATGACCGCGCTGAACATAAGCTGAATTAGTTGATTGTTACAAGTTACTAGCTAGTCTACAAACCTGGCGATTACGAACTCCATCTGCTGAGCCAGTTTTTTCTTCTCCTCCACCAGGTCGGTGACCTGTCTCTGCAGGTTCTCATTATGCTGGTTTAGCTCTGTGTTGGCAGCATCCTTGTCCGCGGCGAGCTTGTTGGCCTGGCTGAGACTGTTCTTCAGTTCTGTTACGTCCAGTTTAGCTTTGGCTAGTTCGAAGGCCTGGGAAGGATTAGTTGTATTGTGGTGAGTTGAGACAATATAAACGTTAAAGAAGTTTGAAAAAGAAATTTTTTAATTCGCGTGGATGTTATTTGGGTTAAGTGAAGATTTTTTTTTATTTAACACTAGCTTCCGTTAAAGAAGTTTGAAAAAAGAATTTTACTTATAAAACACTAGCTTCCGCCCGCGGCTTCGCCCACAAGGTACCTACATAAAATGTAGCCTATGTCCTTTCTCAAGCTCTTGTTTATCTTTTTACCAAATTTCATCAAAACGTAACAGACAGACAGAGTTGCTTTCGCATTTATAATATTATTATTGAAGTATAGATATTTACCTGATCGTTGAGTTCCTTCTTGTTAAAGTCTAGCTCATGCTGCATCAGTGATATCTGCTTCCTTATCTTCACCAGTTGCTTCTTATCACCATTCACCTGCCTGTCTCCACTTCTCCGCTCATCTCCGCTCTTACTCCTGGGGGACGGACTGCGGGAGGCCATCTTGAGCTGCTCTTTGAGACTTGCTATCTCTTCATGGAAAGAGTTTATGTCTTCGTGGAGTATTTCTATCTCAGTCTCCTTGTCTTGAAGCTTTTGTGTTAATAGTTTGAGTTCTTCGATCTTGAGCGTCATTTCATTATTTATAGAGTTCAATCTCTCAAGTTCACTTTCGCTGCTCTGTAGTTTTATAGATGCGTTCTCTTGTTCTTTTTCTAGCTTAGTGAGGTTAAGTTTTAATTCTTTATTGCTAGAGTTCAATTTGTCATTTTCCTCGTTAAGTTTTGTGATATCACTCTTGAGCGCTTCCACCGTATCTTGTAGATGGAAAAGTTCAGTAGATTTTTCATCGAAAGCATCTTTCAAGTTATCAAACTCTTCAGTTTTGTCGTTTAGGCAACGCTGCATGTCATCTAGCCTATCTAAATGTTGATTTAAACTGTCAATCTGTTGATTCTTTTCACTGACTAGTTGTTCTAGTTTCTGTAGTTCGGTGACTCTGTCTCTAAGTTGGTGGTTTTCTGAGTCACATTTTTCTAATGCTATATTTTTGCTTTGCAGCTCGTCAATTTTTACTTCTAACTCCGTCATTTTGTTTGTCAGGTTTCGCTTTTCTTTAGCGAGTTCCAATATCATGTTTTCTCTTCTAAGGATATCTTCTTTGAGCAAATGTAGGTCTTTAGATTTATCATTGACTTCTTGAGTTAGTTCACTTAGTCTCTGTTCGAGTAGTTTTTTGTTTGACGAGAAATTTTCCAGTTGGTTCTCGTAGAACTTTTTGTCATTTTCCATAGTCGCCATAGTGTTTTCTAAGAGACCTTTCAATTCTTCTACTTCTTCCTTCAAGGCGGGGAATTCGCACAGCTGTTCCTCTGCATTTTTGAGCTCAGATTTACAGTTTTCAAGTTCACTTCTAGACTTCTTGATTTCGTGTTTCAACTGCGTTAGGATATCCGGAAAGTTTTCTTGTCTTATATCTAATGTTATGCCTAACTCTCTGAGCGATGTGAACTCTTCATCATTACTTTTGTTATCCAGCGTCGGTTCTATAGAAAAGTTTATTTTCTTTGGCTCGACGCTATTGTCTTTATCCTCATCGACCTCCCTATTGGGGTACATTGAGCAATTATCGTGTATCTTTTGAGCAGTTGAGTGTTTTATATCAATGCCACCGAACATTGTTGTTTCATTGACGTTTCTTTTATATTCTTTGAGGAAATCCTTGTTTTGTGTAGAGGTCAGATGCGCTGGTAGTGAATCCGCTCGAGGTGAATGAGTGTAGTTCGGTAGATCGAAGTGATCTGCGTATTCTATCCTCAAAGAGCTCATGTTAGGTTTCGATACATCAGGAGGTAAAGTTCTATTTAGTATTTTATCCCTCATTTCGTTTACAAACGGTGTGCCAGTTAGACTCAAGTTATGAGCTTTCATTTCGGCTCGTCTCATCTGCAGGTCTTGCTCGTCAAACTCTGATATTGATACTATATCGCTAAGCGTCCGCGCGGACGCTTTGCCTTCGTACACTTCGCTTCTATCTTCCTTCTGATTGTCATCATCCAGTTTTAAGGCTGCAGAGAAAATAGCTATGAATCATAATGTAATCTAAATAAACCGTAGGAAATTGGCAGTTGTCCAAAATTATGTCTAGACGTTAGGTTTCAAAACTAGTGTTAAGTCAACAAACTGTGTTGTTATGTGAACAGAACGATAATAATGCTAAACCATAATATTTTGACAACTTGGAACATTTCAAATGCAATATAAATAGTGTTTTAGAGGCGCTTCAAAGAAATTATACTTCACCTTGCATCCGAAGAGATCCATAATAAATAAGTAGGTAATTAATTCACTATGTAGTCCACTCTTTAATGTACTGGGCACCTAGCACAACTTCAGAGCTATAAAAATAAAAGCTATTGGATAGTACCACTTCCGGTCACAGATGGCGCGCTCCCTCTCCTGCGAGATTGCTCATTCGCTTTTTTTGTGCGGGCATCGTAGCATCGTTCCACTTAATTTTTAAAAGTTTAAGTGTTACATAGATATTTTTCAATAGTTTAAACTACGGTTATAGTGAGTGCAATGGGTAAAAGAAAACGAAACAGTTCTAAAAGTCATATCAAAAAGAAGTTGCGAAAACTCGAGAAATATTTACGTCGATACGAAAGTTCGGATAGCAGTGATGACGGTAAGTGTCCTTATTAGTATATCACACAGTGGCATTAGGTGCATAGTAAATAATATTTTACCTACCATTAGATGATGTAACATTCCATACAATCTGGTATTTTCACAACTACCCTCAGATTTTTTATTCTTTTGTTATGGAAGGCAATACGTTTGGAATGCTTTTCTTTCGTCTAAAATATGTTTTTCCAATCTACACAATAGTGTCAAAGTACTATGATGCGGTCATAGTCGTGCACTAGGTACTACAATGCGATTGTAGTCATGCTAATATAACCAGTACCGTAATGCGATTACGGTCAATCCTTTAGACATGTATATAGGCATTTTGGTGTCATGACGTGATCATGACCTATTTTTTTTATTGCCTACAGGCAGCGCACATGATGGATATAGGGATGGAAATCCCCCATTCTCCGACTGCGATATGGAGATGATAGACTCAGACGCTTCCAACCGCAGCCCCTCATATAATATTCGATCTGCAGTACATGTTGTTGATGTTCACCATGATGCATCCACGGTACCACCGCCAGATTGTGTGCCCTCCGAGGCAACAATTTTGCCACAAGCGATGAGTCCATTTGTGTCTAACGCTGACCCTACACCTTCCTCCAGCCAACCAATTGGAGATAATCCTAACCCTGCACCCATCAGCCTACCCGTTGATATACTTGACGTATTGGGTGAATCAAAAGAGAAACAAGAAACTTTTGGTCCTAAAATTCAAGACGAGATCTCTGAACGTTGGGGGCGTATTCTATGTGAAGGCTTGAATAAGGAACAAAAGAAGGTGCTCGGGGAAAAGATATGCGTACCGGAAAACTTTCGGTTAGTCAAGGCGCCCAAGTTAAATCCCGAAATAGCTTCTGTTTTAGTTGAATCAACCAGAAACCGAGACAAACGTCTGGAGGCAGCCCAGAATTATCTGGGACTAGGAATTTCAGGGTTGACGAACTTGACATCCTCTCTTATTGAAAAGGACATGGATAAAATGGATATTATCAAGAGGTTATCCGAAACAAACCAAATCCTATTAGATTTACATTTCGAGAATACGGTTAATCGACGAAAACTTATAACTTATTCACTTGATAAAAAATTCCAAGACATTGTTCAGGATGTCAAACGAGACTCGCTTCTCTTCGGGGAAAACCTCACTGATAAGATTAAAGCATCTCAGTCTGCCGAGAGATCAGGTTTTCAAATAAAGAAAACTAATACGTCCGAGGCGTCAGCGTCGAAAAAGCACCCAAATCGACAGGGAAACTGGAGGGGCCCACCCCGTCAAGCTCAACGCGGAAACAGACAGGGTGGGACCAGGAATCAACCAGCGTACCGCTCCAACTGGAGAAGGTCTGCTCCAACGTCCAGCCAATTCCAGGACCGAACGAAAGATCGTTTGAAACCCCAACCACAGACCAAGCCACGTTAATGGTAATTACTCACTCTGGTAGATTAATGAGCTTTGTCAATAATTGGAAAACAGTAACCAAAGATCCAGTAATCTTAAATATAATAAAAGGGTATAAAATACCGTTCCTGACACCAGTCTGTCAAGCGGTAGTACCTAACAATATGAACTTTTCTAAACGGGAAAGACTCAATGTACGCCTAGAGTTATATAATTTACGTAAGATGGGGGCAATAACACCTTGCGATGATGTTCCAGGACAATTTATATCTAAGATTTTTCTTATTCCTAAAACAGATAACAAATATAGATTCATTCTAAATCTTAAGTCTCTAAACAAATTTGTTGAAACGCATCACTTCAAAATGGAGGACTACAGGACAGCTTCTAGGCTGATTTCTCCAATGTGTTACATGGCTAGCATTGATCTAAAAGATGCATACTTTCTTGTAGGTATTCATTCCACTTCAAAGAAGTACCTGAGATTTAAATTCGAACAACAAACTTATGAATTTCAATGCCTCCCGTTTGGCCTTTCTTCAGCACCATACGTTTTCACTAAGATGCTTAAACCAGTGGTGACCTTCCTCAGAAGTAAAGGCAGATTTTTAATAAATTACTTAGATGACTTTCTATGCATGGGGGTTTCCTATGAAGATTGTCTAGATTGCGTTTCTGAAACAGTAAACCTATTGACTTTTTTGGGGTTCGTAATTAACGAAGATAAAAGTAAACTAATACCGAGTCAATGTCGCAAGTTCTTAGGATTCGAACTAGATTCGATTAATATGACATTAAGCCTTCCAACTGAAAAACGAAAGAAAATATTACATTTGGTAAGAGATATCTCAAAAAAGGAATTTATTAAAATTAGAGATTTTGCTAAATTTTTAGGTGTCCTTACGTCTGCCTGTCCGGCCATATTCTATGGCTGGATGTATACAAAACTTTTTGAAAGGGAAAAATTCTTGGCCCTAAGGCGTTCAAATGATAACTATGAGGATAACATGGCTTTGAGTAAAAACTTGAAATGTGATTTTATTTGGTGGGAACAAAACATAAAGGTTTCTAAGAATCCAATTCGTAACGGTCAGTATTCCTTAGAAATTTTTTCAGACGCCTCCTTAACTGGTTGGGGTGTTATGTGTAATGGAGAGAGATCAAACGGGTTTTGGAATGCAGCAGAGTCCCAGAATCACATCAATTTGCTAGAATTAAAGGCAGCCTTCTTAGGCCTTAAATGTTTTGCTAAGGAGGAGCGTGATTCCGAAATTTTATTACGAATAGATAATACAGTAGCTATTTCCTATATAAATAGAATGGGGGGTATTAAATACACTCATTTGAATGATGTCACACGTCAAATATGGAAATGGTGCGAGGAAAGACACCTGTACATATTTGCCTCTTATATTAAATCTAAGGAAAACGTAGAAGCTGACGAAGAATCAAGGTGTACAAACATTGATACGGAATGGGACTTATCTTCCATGGCATTTAATAAAATTGTTACTAAATATGGAATGCCCACAATTGATCTTTTTGCATCCCGATTGAATACTAAGTGCAAAAAATATGTGTCATGGAAGAGAGATCCGTCCGCATTTAATGTGGACGCATTCACTGTAAACTGGAGCTCCTTTTTCTTCTACGCGTTTCCACCATTTTCGCTGATTTTAAAAAGTCTTCGAAAAATAATAAATGATGAGGCATCGGGTATTATGGTAGTTCCATACTGGATTAGTCAACCTTGGTACCCCTTATTTATGTCTCTGGCGTCCCAAGACCCTATTTACTTCTACCCTGATGAAAACTTGTTACTGTCTCCTTCCAGGGAACCACATCCCCAATGGAGGACACTTACCCTGGTATCGTGTCAATTATCAGGTCGACCTTTGCACGACAGAAGCTTCAACCCGAAACTATCGACATTATAATTTCATCGCTGTCAAAGAACTCTTGTAAACAATACAATGTAGCATTAAAAAGATGGTGGCTTTTCTGTAAAACCAGGGAGAAAGATCCATTTCTCAAAGACATACCATTTTTATTAGAGTTTTTGACCAACGAATACAAGAGCGGAGCTAGTTATTCTAGCTTAAATACATGCCGCTCAGCTCTGGCTTTGATTTTTGGTAAAAAATTCAGTGAAAATGACACAGTAACTCGTTTTTTGAGAGGTGTTTTTAGATCTAGACCTAGTCTACCGAAATACCAAACTACATGGGACCCTAATGTCGTTCTTGATTATATTTCCACGCTATTTCCTAATGAGGATTTATCATTATCTCAAATCACGAAAAAGACTGCAGTCTTACTCGCATTGTCAACAGGACAATGAGTTCAGACACTGTCGCTAATAAGGTTATGCAATGTAAGATTTGGTAATTCTAGCATAGAAATAGTAATTAATGACGTAATCAAAACGTCGACCCCTAATCGGCCTATGCCACACTTGTCAATTCCATTTTTTCCTAACAGGATTGAAGTCTGTCCTGCAAAGACACTTTCGTCGTATCTAGAAGCTACAAACGCTTTGCGAACTGTGAACAACACAGAGCATCTATTTCTGACCACCAGGAAACCCATACATAACGCGAGCCCTACGACTATCAGCAGATGGATTAAAGACATCATGCGTGAAAGTGGAGTAAATACAGAGATCTTCTCTGCACACAGTACTCGTCACGCATCGACCTCAGCCGCTCAACGACAAGGTCTGTCAATAGATCTCATAAAGAAATGCGCAGGTTGGTCGGGAAATAGCTTAGTTTTCGCCAAATTTTATAGTCGACCATTAGCTTCCAATTACGACGAGAGCGCTTTTGCAGAAGCTGTATATATATGATTGTGCTTTCTGATTTTTAATTAGAAAAATCAACATGGTAATGTTGTGCCTAACCATTTATTTTCTAAAAATGTAATAAACCGTTGATTGATACATTTTACTTATTTTCTTAACTGCAATATTTCGCAATGTGCTCTAAACATCCTAAATAGTGAATTAATTACCTACTTATTTATTATGGATCTCTTCGGATGCAAGGTGAAGTATAATTGATGGTTAAACAAACTTACCTTGTGACGTTTGACCATAATTATACAAACCTTGCATCCGAAGAGATCCATAACCCTCCCAAGCCCCATATGCTAGGCAGCGAGTACCCTTAACGTAGGTACATTGCGAAATTTGACTCTAAAGAAATGAGCAATCTCGCAGGAGAGGGAGCGCGCCATCTGTGACCGGAAGTGGTACTATCCAATAGCTTTTATTTTTATAGCTCTGAAGTTGTGCTAGGTGCCCAGTACATTAAAGAGTGGACTACATAGTGAATTAATTACCTACTTATTTATTATGGATCTCTTCGGATGCAAGGTTTGTATAATTATGGTCAAACGTCACAAGGTAAGTTTGTTTAACCATCAATTATATAAGATTCAAGTTACCAAGTAACTCCTGAAGTTGATCTTCTTTCTCGGCCAATGTGCGTTGATGGTCTCTCAAATTAGCCAACAGTTCATCCTTGTCTGTCTCCAGACTCCTGGCTAGCTGTTCTAGTTGCGCTATGCGGGTCTGAGCTGATGATAGCTCCCTTTCTAGTATAACCACTTTGTCTTTCGGGTTGCCTGTAGAAATTACATTGGATAAAATAATCTGCGCGTATTTAGACGCAGTGGGATAGCACTAAATATTTGATAGAATTTATATGACTATTTAATTAATAAAAGTATCAAACCAGACTTTAACTTCAATAAATACAGAATAAAACTACGTTGATTTATTGGACTATATACTTATATGAATTTAATTTATATGAGTGAGTACTGAGATGACGAATGACAGAGGTAAATAGAAGAAGATCACATGTATTATGTCGACCACACCACACATATAATGAGGGAAAAGGGCAGGAAGATGATGAAAATACTTACATGAATTTCCATACAAAGTTTGATGCTGGTCGTTTAATTTCTCTCGTTCCTCCAAGTTCTGTTTCATTCGGGCTAGCTGCTTGTCTTTAGACTCCAGATCTTCTTTTAGTCTTTGCACCTGTCAAATGTCATGACATGAACTTACCAGCACTAATAGAGATCACAATAATAAATTGTGGAATAGTTAAAATAAATAATTAGTTCACTTTTGAGCTTCTGATAAATGACAACTGGAATTAAAAACAAGTCTAGAAAGCAAACACGTTTCAGCTGAAACCATTTGTTTAAAAAAATTTGAGCTGTACAAGACAGGGGTAATTTTCAGTTGTCATGTTATTTACATCTGTTCTACGTCGTGTTTAGGCACCATTATTTAGTCATAACTGCGTACAATTCAGGAGACTCGTCGGGTGACCTTTGCTTTGCGTCATTGAATTCAAAAGTTATTTATAAATAATTTTCGAGCGTATAAAATCGCTAAGACGTAAAAATGTCTACGACAAAGCAATCCTCAAAGATCTAAGTAACTAGAGATCTGAGGAGATATCTACCGAGCCTGGGGATTACAGTCGTGATCATGTTTGTATACCTCCTGCAAGGCGTCGTGCAGCTGCACGGACAGCTCGCTGGTGGCCTGGTGGCTGAGCGCCTGCGCGTCGTTCCGCTGCTGCGTGAGGCGCGCCGACAGCGACGAGATGCGCAGCGCCTGCTCCGACATGCGTGCCTGCAGCACGTCGCGCTCGGCGCGCACCTCCTGCCGAAACACCTCACGTTGATCCTCCACTCGAAACATTGCGAGGAAATCGGCATGTCTTTACAACTTATTGAGGAGATGTCAAGTTCAAGAAAAGAACTTATTATGACACTATAACGAGACGGGAAAAGGAGTGTCGGCCGACCGCAGACAAGATGGGTCAACGACATAGTTAGATCCGCAGGTCGTACATGGGCGAGGTTGGCGCAAGATAGAGGCGAATGGCAAAAGCGAAGAGAGGCCTATGCCCAGCAGTGGGATGAGAAGGGCTGATGATGATGATGATGATGATGACACTAAAACGAGTCTATCTTAAAAGAAAAAGATAAAGATTGAATGAAATTGAACCATAGAACTTTATATCAAAACAATGTGAGAATGACGTCATTCTTATACATCAAACTTGAACCAAACCTCAATCATTTCATATATCTTATTACTATTATCATTGGACCTGGTATTAGGATTGAAGAATATACGTTTTACTGTACAGCGGTGACTCATACGCAACTAGACCCAACACATGCATCACGGCAGTCGTAAACCCACACTTGTCGTCACCCTGTCACCATAAACACCTTTGAAGATCCTGGAGATAAAAACGTACCTAAATTACCAGGTTAGTTCCCTCGCATAATGACATGTATCGGCTATAGGAAGCTTTAGAGATGTTAGTTTAATCATTTTTATCTCGTAAATTCGCTATGAAGAGGTCCGGAAGATCATTGGGACAAAGTTTGGCCCATTTAAGTAATAGGCTCTTGATAGTGTCATCATTTACATTCAAAATTCAAATGTAAAAATGCTTTTTATGTTAAGTTTATCACAATCATGCAATTATCGGCGACGTACGTTGAGTACTAGATTAGTGGTAGTGGCCTCGCCTTCAGATTTTAAAGTGTAGGTTTAAGTTTTAATCCGAATAGTTTATACTCAGAATAATGTACCTACCTAAGTGCAAGTAAAATGTCAATTTACCATTCGATAACTACGATTTATTCTGGGGATAGTAAACACAGCTTCACGAGGCGTACAAGTTTAAACTTACGCGAACGGGGATAACCCATTAGTGACGCTGAGTGTACATAATATGTAAATTAATTTAGTAGTACCTTAGTAGCCTAGCTAACTTAGTCGTCCCTAACCATGAAAAGTTCATGACCCTTATAAGGGTTTCAATTGAGCTGCAAAAGTGACACAAGATCCACAATTGGATCCGATTGTTTGGATACAGTATACAATAGCATTGCAAATTGTACAATCACAATACTTAGGTATAAGAGTATGGCGCATTTGGCAATAAGCCTGACAGAGATAGAATGGCTCAGATGTTTACTGATTTCATTTTGGCAAAACAAAATGTATTTGTCTGTGTATGTTTTGATATCCTCAAAGATTTAAGTAACTAAAGATCTGAGGAGATATCTACCGATCCTGGGGATTACAGTCGTGATCATATATTATATTACTAGCTGTCCCGCCCGCGACTTCGTTCACTTAAAGTAGGTATCTAACTAAACTGAGTTTCAAACAAATCACACTAATAAAATAAGTTTGACACCCAATTTTACCCTTTTTAGAGGGTTATTTTGAAATATCCAGGAATACGTTTCCATTTATTTTGCATTTAAAGTATCCAAGCCAAAATTAAGACAATCGCACCACCCTTTAAAAAGTACCCATAGAATCATTGACCCCACATTTGACCCCTTTTTGAAGGTTATATTGAAAAATCCTGAAACACGTGTCCATTCATTTTGTATTCACAGTACACAAAGTTTAAGGCCAATCGCACCACCCGTTAACAAACATTGACCCCCCCATTTGATCCCCTTTTTTAGAGTTATATTGAAAAATCCTAAAACACGAAATTAAGTTTCAGACCAATCGCACCACCCGTTGAAAAGTTCCCATACAAACATTAACCCCCCATTTGACCCCTTTTTTTAAAGGTTTTATTGAAAAATCTTGAAACACGAAACAAAGTTTCTGACCAATCGCACCAGGTTAAAAAGATCCCATACAGACATTGACCCCACATTTGACCCCTTTTCCAAGGTTATATTGAAATATCCTGAAACACGTGTCCGTTCATTTTGTATTTACAGTACACAAATAAAGTTTCAGACCAACGCACCACCCGTTCAAAAGTTCACAAACATTGACCACACATTTGACCCCTTTTTGAAGGTTATTTTGAAAAATCCTGAAAAATGTGTCCATTCATTTTGCATTTACAGTACACAAACAAAGTTTCAAGGCAATCGCACCACCCGTTAAAAAGTTTCCATACAAACATTGACCCCACATTTGACCCCTTTTTGAAGGTAATATTGAAAAATCCTGAAATACGTGTTTATTTATTTTGTATACACAGTACACAAATAAATTTTCAGGCCAATCGCACCACCCGTTAAAAAGTTCCCATACAAAAATTTACCCCACATTTGACCCCTTTTTGATGATTATATTGAAAAATCCTGAAACACGTGTCCATTCATTTTGCATTTACAGTGCACAAACAAAGTTTCATGAAAATAACTCCACGCGTTAAAAAGTTTCATACTAACGTTTTCACCCTTTTTCAACCCCTTAGAGGTGGAATTTCCAAAGATCCCGCCTTAGTGGGTGGTTTTGTTATAAAAGGAAACCACCTTCCAAATTTCAGCTTTCTAGTTTCAGCGTTTTCGGCTGGGCGATGATAAATCAGTCAGTCAGTCAGTCAGTCAGTCAGGTTAAGCTCTTATATAGATATAGATTATTATTATGTTTTGATAATAAAACAATAAAACTGCTTACTAATGACCCTTTACACAAACAAATGCAATACATTTAATTTACATATTTTAAACTGTTTAGAAGAAAAATGCTAAATTTGTAAGAAATAATATCGCTGCAAAATTCGAACTAGAAATGTAGTAGCTGTTGCCCGCGAATCGTCCACGTTTTATGATATTTTAATAGTTTTTCTGCTCTTCGGAACGGAGACAAATACAACAAATCAAAAACCATCAAAATCGATCCAGCCGTTCTAGAGTTATAAATGTTCAACTAAACCCGACTTTGTTTTATATATTAAGATTTTAAAACTACTTCACAACAATTTTAACCTCACAAACATTGTTCTGCCCAAATATCAATAAATGCCACAAAATTTACTCTCACATTTTCAGTAATTTACAGTTTTCAACTTTTGTATTTTTTCCCTAAAAACATTATTAGAACTAATTACGAATTTATTTATATTTATATAGTTTCAAACAAACAACTCACCGTCAAATTCGGCAGCCCCATACTGAAATACTTTCTAAAGTACCCCCACACAAACATCACAACACAACACTATCGCAATGTCCCCGCTACATCGCGTGCTACATGACGTAATTACATATTGAATGGATGATAAAGTGCAATGGATATCGTACAATGAAAGTGTGACAAGAGACCTTGCGGCAGCAAAACACGCTCTGAAGCATCGGAGCAGACTGAGCGATAGTGAGCGGGATGATGTGTGAACGGATACGGGAATCGTTCGTAGGAGGGAATGGATGCGGCAATTATGAGTTCACTTTCTGACCCTTAGGTCCAGTGAACGGAAAAAAAACAGTATTACTTCAAGGGAAATATCAGCGAAACTTGACACAAAATTTCACTCATCGAAACTCCTTCGTGGATTTGTTTGGGTTTAAATTGCCGAGTGACGTGTAGATCATTTATGTGCTGCTTATGTGAATTTTGTTATAATTTTTTGACATAATTGACATGCCCCGCCTACCACAGCACATTTTTGTGGGGTAATTTTTTAACTCAAAGAATGCTTCCGTTCAATGTTTAGGACAGATCTTGCTTTCCACGGTCCAAACTGCCGAGCAAAAGCAAAAGATCTCATTCTTTCTAAAAGAAACTTCAAAAAGAACTTTCATTCAGTTCAAATGCAATACCCATATCTCTTGTTCATAAATTGCCGCCTCCGCAAATTCCTGCTTCATTGAAAATCTCCCTATTTTTATCCGGTGACGCACACATTGAAGACACTAAAAGTGTGCGTATTACGTATAACTAGGGTTGGCACTAATCTATTTCCATTCTGTTGTTTATCTTCCTACTTGTGTAACTGGGGTTAATTACTGGTAAGATTACGGCGCCGACGCAGACATAGGTTTATTGTTCGCTTGAGAGGCGAAACTTGTATTTTATATACCATAAAGGAAATTAATGGTGGATAAATTTAGTACAACTGCCTCACTAAATCAACAGTTAAAGAGATTCATTTAAAACTGCAGTGATCAAACCTTTAAGGGGTTTAGAAAAAGGATTGAGTTGGGCAAGATAATGGGAGAGAAACAGCGAAATAATGTTTAATAAAACTCAATATTATAAAGAGATAAAGTTTGTTTGTATGTCGCAACTACCAATCCGATTTCAAAATTTATTTTGAAAATAGGCTACATTTTATGTATGTACACACCTCACAATGGCGCTCATTAGGGGAGGCCTATGTCCAGCAGTGGACTGCTATAGGCTGATGATGATGATGATGATGATGACACACCTCACGGGCGAAGGTGAGGGCGGAAGCTAGTTTTTAAATATATTTTACGTTTCACAAAATAATTGTGTCAATTGTCCATTCCTGGTCACTACGTTATGTCAATTCAAAAAATGTAATGTCAAGGGTAAGATGCTTAAATCTAGTCGAAACAAAATTCGAAAAGTATTCTTTTTTGGTGCAGCAGCCCTACTGTTAGAACCAATAAAAGCTTTATAACACAAAATTGGATAACAGAGAGAGTTCATACGTATTAGGGTCGTCGCAAATTACGACTCCTGTGAGGTTCCTAGGTGACTCACTTACAGCGGACAAGTAGTAACACTAATTACTACTATTTGCATGTAGTTTTTTATTAAAATTTATTGTTATTGTCTGACGAAGGGATAATGGTGTGGCTTAGTTAATCGTTCCTGAAAGATAAACTAAAATAGATGACTACATGTCATATAAATGCAATGTTTGGCTGTTTGTTATTCAATCACGTCGGAGCAACTTGAGGGCCATATAATTTTTGTTATTTTCGGACAAATTTTCACGTACACACAGCGACACTAACGGGTTACTCCACGTTTGAACCTGCATGCCTCGTGCAGGGAGTAACACGTTAGTGACGCTTTCTGTACCTATTCATTTCATGCTTATGTTATTTTTTGATTTAAAAAGTGTCCTACGTTCCAATCTACATTTCAGGGGACCTATCGCGGTATATAACGTATTTACTTAAAGCCAAAACACATTTGTAAACATTATGTTGTGCATATTTTCGTATCGCGCTATTTTTTGACAGCGTCTATAACCTATACCGTATCGTTGGGAATTCTTCAAACTGCGTCAAACGATCGTTACTATTAAGTTGGTATCGAAGAACATTTTCAGAGACTTTGATCAACGTTTGACGATACGAAATGTGCAAAACTTAACGTTTACTATTGTGTTTTGGCTTGGCCAAATACGTCATATTACCGCGATAGCTCTCCTGAAGTGTAGATTAGAACGTACGACAATTTTTAAACCAAAAACTAACTTACCATTTAATGAGTAGGTATATACAGCGTCATTAACGGGTTACCCCCTTCACGTAGGTCTGAACCTGCGTGCCTAGTGAAGTAACCCATAAGTGACGCTGTGTTATCGTGAAAAGTTAATCCGTAAGTTAGTCACGTAAGTTAGTCACTAATGGGTTACTTTACGAGGCACGTTCAAACATACGTGAAGGGGTCATGTATGTTTTATTTAACCTGCATGCCTCGTATACGTGAAAAAATAGTCCGTAAATAACAATATGCGAACGAAGTCGCGGGGAGTTCCTTGAGTAGATCATAAATCTGTAAGCTCAACGCTTCGCACTGCAACAACATTGTGAGTCGGTTCAGTCTATCGTCAATTTAACAGGAATAACTCGCAATGAACCCGGTTCTGAGAAACGTGTGATTTATGATGTTTCGTAATCTTAGCTTTTGCAATCGAGACTGGTGGTGTAGTGGTAGCACCGCTGCCTCACGATCCGAAGGTGGGTTCAAACCTAGGGCCTTACCACGAAGTCTTCCAGAACGATTCCGTAACGATTCCATTACAGAAACGTCACTACTTCCATACAATTTGCATAGGTCATGGTACGAAATAACAATATAATACTAATTCGGTAATGTATTATGAATTCGTGGTAAGGCCCCTGATCGTACACCAATGGGGTTTTCTATTCGAAAAAATTATGAGCGCAATGCCAGTGCTCTTAGACGGCGAAGGAAAACGTCGTGAGGAAACCGGTATACCCTAGACCAGATAGAACTAAAAATTCGAAGATGTGTGTCATAGGTTAGTAACTATTCTTATAAGCGGCGATGGGCTTGCAACCTGTCACGTGCATATTACTAACTACTGTGCAAATCTATTTAGATATCCTCAAACATCTAAGTTACTAGAGATCTGACGAGATATCTACCAAGTAAAATAAATGGTAATAATCTTGCGATTTCTTTTCCTACTAAATTAAGAGGACATTTTTTTTATCTATTAAATTGGTTTATTGTTAGACTAAGGAATATATTTTACGTGGACCGTAGTTCTTAAGTATTTTCCGTCTTGTACTACTTAGACTTATGTAGCCTGAAATAAAATGATCATTACTATTGGTGCTAAGAACTAGGCCGAGTAGTGGATATTATATCTAAAGAATACAAACCCGCAGGTAACCGTATATCAGAGCAGATAGCGTTGTGAAAGCGTGACGCGACTATCGAAATAACGCTGCACTGGCGCCGCGCCAGGCGAGCCCAAGGTCTTCGGGACTCCATTGAACGACTTGTGAACAGGGAAGCGGGAACTAGTTACCAGTAGGTCTACCATGAGTTTTCACAATGTACACTCGCTAGCGACTGTAGTTAAAAAAATGTATGAAAACTTGTACGGCGCCGCTAGCGGATAGTTGGGTGCTAAAACGTCACGTAGTTAACTATCCTACGTCAAAGCGCACTATAGCGACTGTAGTTTGTGCTTTATTAATTGCTTAGAATTTGGTACCATGATACATGAGTAACAATTTTGACAGATGTCATAGTAACGTACTATTACTACTGTAGTAACGTCAGCCGATCTAAATGTGACAACTCATGGTAGACGTACAGAATCATTCTCCTGACCTTATTCCACGCGTTGGGTCACTTAAACTCACCTTTAATTGATCAACTTTACACCTCTTACATTCATATCATCTTTCACATAGTCAAAACTCTTCCCTTTGGTCTTCGGGACTTCATTGAACGACATGTGAATAGGGAAGCGGGACCTAGTTACCAGAATCATTCTCCTGACCTTATCCCACGCGTGGGGTCAGCACATGTTTTCTTTTTCCGCTCTAGTGAACGGAAAAAACATGGAAGGATTTCTTTAAGGGAATTATCCGCGAAACATGACACCAAATTTCACACATCGGAACTCCTTCGTGGATTTGCCAAAAATTGATTAATGTCGATTTTTTCCCTCGAGACGTTTGGGTATAAATTGCCGTGTAATAAGCTTCTGTAAATTTTTGATTGGCATAATTGTCAAGCCCCGCCTACCAGAGCTCTATTTTTGTGGAGTCATTTGATAGCTCAAGGAATGTTTCCATGTATGACCCCGTTCACTGTTCCGCTCACTCCTATCATTACATCAAAACAGCATATTTTTTAGGTATTGAACTTTTGCATGGAACAGCTGTTTTTTTCGCGCTCACAGTGTCGGTTTCTTAGAAAAAGTTGTTTATATCGATGAGTACTTTAACCCATGAAGTTTTCGGAAGTAGTCTGGTAATGTTGGCCCAATGAATGTTGAATCTAGGCATTCGTGAAGTTAGCCGCAGAGCGCTGCGCAGTATCGTTTTTTGGGAGCAATCGGAAGTAGGTATGGACTGTACATGCGCAAACTCGCACCTGAGGCTAACTTCACGAATGCCTAGATCCGTCGGCAGAACTGTAAGACTGTAGATTGAATAGTTTAGGTGCAGAAGCTACGGCACTGACCTGCGCCACGTCCATTAGTTGCGCGCGCTGCATGTCCAAGTCGGCGAGCCGCTTGAGCGCGGCGTCCTCGGCACGCGCCAGGCGGCCTACGCTCTCCCAAAGGCCGCTCAGCGGGCCCGCGCGCGGGGAGCCCGCGGGGGGGGACGCGGCCTGCGGGGGACACTTATTGAACCAGGGGCCTTACTACAAGCTCTTATGGTGCGTTTTACACGCGAGCCGAGTTTGGCTCCGCTCTTGATTGAGCGCGCCACGCGCCGTGTAAACCACTCCGCTCGGCTCGGCAAAGTTCGCACGATCCATCACTTGTCGGTTTGTTCGCCAAGGATCAAAGGCGCGCGCGCCGTCTAGGCTCGGCTCGTGGTAATACGCGCCGTCTGAACAGATGGTACAGAGCGGACAGCGCGGTTCAACAGCGCGATGCCGCATTTCCACGGACGACTCGGCTCGCGTAGGCTCGTGCTACCCCGCGTCGTTTAAACGCACCTTTACAGACCAGCATGTTGAAGAAACGTCACATTTCAATTTATGCGCAATGCCAGTGCTCTTAAACGGTGAAGGAAAACATCGTGAGGAAACCGGCATACCCTAGAACCAAAAATCCAGTGTGTCATAGGTTAGTATTTTTATAAGCGACGATGGACTTGCAACCTGTCAAGTACCTATTCACTGTGCAAAATGTGGTCATGTGCTAAACATCATGTTTAGACGTGCTTCTGACTACCCCCTTTAGAAATCCTAAAGGATCAAGTTACTAAAGTTTGAGTAGATTATCTACCGAGCCCGGGGATTACACTCGTGATCATGTTTTGTTTTTTGCCCGAAGAGTTTCCGGTAAGCCCCCAAGCCTTCTAATTGTATATTGGTGGACAGTTCACACGCCTAGCCTTTGAGGCTAAGCAAAGCTTTTACTATGGGAACCAGATAGCTGATAGATTAATTATAAACTTTTTTTTGTAATGTAAAATACATAGAATACATAATACCACCCAGAACAAACATCTGCGTTCATCAAACAAATATTTATCCTTTGGGGATCGAACCCTCAACCTGCAGCGCAGAAGGCAGAGCTATCCCAACTGAGCTGTGAGGCCGGTCACACACTGGTTCGAAAAAGGCAGACCGTACATCGAGGAAGGGCCCCCGCTGGTCCCGCAGCGACACGTCCTCGCTGGGCTCGCTGCAGCTGGCGGAGCACACCTCGTGCACGCGCTCCATGGTGCGCGTGCGCCGGTGCATCGCCTCCTCCAGGAACGTACTCTGTCACAATTACATTTTATTATTTACTAGCTTCCGCCGACGGCTTCACCCATGTGGAACCTTGAAAAATTAAAATAAATCTAGCCCGCGGGAACCGTACATTTTTTCGGGATAAAAAGTAGCCAATCTGTGCCAAATTTCATCCAGATCCGTTCAGTCGTTTCGGCGTGAAAGAGTAACAAACATACATCCAGACATCTACACAATCTTACAAACTTTCGCGTTTAGTAGGATTTTAATAATAATAATAATAAGAAGCGCTGGTGGTGTAGGTAGGTTCAGTTAGGTTAGGTAGCACCCCTGCCTCACGAGTTTTTCGAAAAATGTATGTGCTCAATGGCAGTGCTCTTAAAACGGTGAAGGAAAACATCGTAAAGAAACCGACATAACCTAGAGCCAAAAATTCGAAGGCGTGTCATAGGTTAGTATTGTTACAAGCGGCGATGGGCTTGCAACCCGTCACGTACGGAATACTAGCCACTGTGCAAAATGTGGGCATGTGCCAAATGTCATGTTTGGATGTACCTCTGACTACCCTCTTTAGATATCCTCAAATGATCTAAGTAACTAGAGATCTGAGGAGATATCTACCGAGCCTGGGGATTACAGTCGTGTTTATTTTATGTGTTAATAATAATCACCTGTTCCTTTATCGTCTCCATGAGCTCGTTATATTTGTCCTCTTCCTGCCCGCACTTGACGCAAACCACATCACTCTGTTCGGCTCTTTCACACCTCATACTTTCCAGCTCCCCAAGCAGCGACCGCATCTTGCTATCTCTCTCTTCTATCGTCTTCTTCATAGTCTCTAACTGTTCTAGTATTTCCTTTTCGTGTGAGCTCTTCTGTTCTAGTTGGCTCTCTAAATTTGCGATGATATCTCGTAGTAGGGTGATTTTTTCCTCGTTTGCTTTCAATTCGTCGTCTGCGGCTGCTTTGCGGCTTTCTAGTTCAGAGATGATTTGGTTCATCTCTCGGGTTTGGGCTTCCAGTTGTTCCACCTGTGGTGATTAACGAAACAGATCTAGATTTTCATCATCATCTTCCTGCCCTTTCCCCACGTTATATGGGGTCGGCACAACATGTGATCTTCCTCCAATTACCTCTGTCATTCGTCATCTCAGTACTCACTCCTATCATCTTTCACACAGTCCATCCACCTTTTATTGGCCTTCCTTTACCTTTGTACCTATCCATCCAAATAACCTATAGTTTGGTAAAAAAAAAAACCCGACTGATAGCGATTTAAAATGCTTCTCACAGCCGCCATATTGTTTTTTGACAAAACAATATGGCGGCTAGAAGCCATTTCAAATAGCTTAGTCACGTTTGTGATCCTGACGAATCTAACGACACCTTATTTACCAAAATTCATCCCACTGTTAGGGCTACAGCGACTATCAAAGAAACTCACATACATAAGTAAGTATGTACATAATTATGTACATACACTCCGGACCAGTAAAGCTTTGCTAATGGTCTTAGATTGTGTTGGTAGTAGCATTTTCGTTCAATAACCGACTTGTAGTACCCAAAAACCCTAGTATCGTTTGAAAGTGCATAACATGCTATTAAAAGTGCACTCTAAAAAACTTATAGAAAGAGTTAGATATACCTCTAACTCCTCTAACTCTCTTTATCGGGATATATTATGACAGGGCGAACTTACTACTAAACATCATATAAATAAGGTCTAAAATACAGTGCATAACAAAACAAGCACAGACTTACATGTGCATCGTGCTCAGGATAGTTGCAGTGAGAGAGACGGAGACAGCGCATCTGTGACACAACACACAGTCAACCACTAAAGTCAACCTTATTGCCTTGCTAAGGTACAGATACGAGTAACTGATTGCGACTTTAATCCGTTGTGATAAGGGCGTGATAGGCTGTCGACTTTTGTGGTTGACTGGCTGGCACACCAAGGGAGTTAGTGAATGAGTGGGAAAGTAGGAGAAATAAGCATTCAGTAGAAATTTATGAAGAGTTACGGACGAGTATACGAGTACAATGACCCCAAACCAGGATATTTTTCATTACAAAACTACGTATACCAACACCGAGACATAGAAAACAGATAGTGGAAATAATTGTATCGTCGCGAGAATCGAACCCGCTTTGGGAATTCTCTCTAAATATAACACATCAGTGATTGTTAAGCAAATTAAGTCAAACAAGTGCAAATTAATAATTAAGTTAGCGTGTGAGTAAATTACGTTTATTTGTTATGTTTCTAAGTACAAATAGTTGAAAATAATAACAAAAAGTATCATTGATCCTCTAGCTAGACTCTAGCTAGTTGAATGTCTAGAGGGGGTTAAAACCACCAGTAAAGAACCGCATTACTTTTTATTATAAATTACCACTAAGATCCAAAAAAGTTGCATCCGCCCCGGTGGACATCCTACCTTTGGCACTTATTTTCCCATACACCCCGATGCCGGGATAGAGCCACCGGGGACAATGGGAAAAAAACATATCCTCGATGTCTTAACATGTGGTCTGTATTTCAGACACAATAGAAAATCTGTTACTTCTCGATCCACATTCCGGCATATCAAAGATAAGAGGATAAGTACACCAGCCGACCTAACATAGCAGACGCGACAATATTTCATCGACGCTTTTGTCGTCCTTTCGTCTCGCATTCGAGAAAGAGCGAGACAAATATAGGCGCGGCGGCTAGCCTACACCGGTAGCAATTTATTTATTGTGCATTTATCTCGAATTCAAACGCGATGGAGCGAGGCGAAATATAGGCGTGGTGGCAGATCTTACCGGTGGCACTTTGTTCGCGTGCATTTATCTCGCATCCGCAGGGGATGGAGCGAGACAAAACATAGGCGTGGGCGTCAAGCCTATACCGATAGCACTTCGTTCATTTATCTCGCATCCGCACGAGATGGAGCGAGACAAAACATAGGCGTGGGCGTCAAGCCTATACCGATAGCACTTCGTTCATTTATCTCGCATCCGCACGAGATGGAGCGAGACAGAACGTGGGCGTGGCAGCACCCACCTCGGCGAGGATGCGCGCGCTGGTCTGCAGGCGCGCGCCCAGGCGCAGGTTGTCGTCCCGCAGGCCGGCCAGGCGCGCCGCGAACTCGTCCCGCTCGGCCTCGCGCTCGGCCGCCTGCTCGTCCACGAACTGGCGCGAGGCGCGCAGCTGCCGGTTCGCAGCCTCCAGCTGTCAGTGTCGACACTCATTAGAACCCGACTATAGTGATTACATTGATTTCTAAATATTAAAAAATAAGGAAACTTCGTGAGGAAACCGGCATACCTTAGAACCAAAAACTCGAAGGTGTGTGTCATACGAGTAGTTTAGTATTCTTAATAAGCGGCGATGGACTTTCAACCTGTCACCTCCGGAATACTAATCATCATCACCATCATCATCTTCCTGCCCTTTTCCCACGTTATGTGGAATCGGCACAGCATGTGATCTTCTTCCATTTCCCTCTATCATATAATAACAGTACGGAATACTAATCACTGTGCAAAATGTGGTCATTGCCAAATATCATTGAAAACCCGACTGAAAGTAATTGTAAATAGATTTTTACAGCCGCCATTTTGATTTTCTGACGTTTTATACATAATTCTTGTCTTTAAGAAGAATTCAACATCTCATTAGTTAAAATCTGTCCAGTCAGGCTAAAAATAACGCGACAAAATTTTGTCGACGCTTTAGTCTCATACTCACACAAGCGCAAGACAAAATTATCGACAAAAAATTATCGTGGCACTCATGTTAACTTTTTTCATACTAATGTAACTTTTACAGCATTTACAAGGATGAATTTCAGAAATCCCTTTCTAAATAACTGTAAACCCAAAGAGGAACCAAATTTCAGCTCTTGGCTTATAACGCTGTTGTGTTGATCTGTCAGTCAGTAAGAAACTTAAGTTTTATATATTCAGAATTTCAGAAAAGCGACACGCTACAATCACATACACATCTGATTATACATATCCAAAACAGTACTAACATGCTAGATACAATTATCGAACAGATAGTCCTTCCCACACTAGAATACAGTGTTGGGCTACTAATAAAACAGAGCAGGGAGGTATAGAAAATATATATTTTTAAACCTACGCGATCTGAAAACATTATAACTAATATTAAACGGGTATTTATCGCGTTTTATTTACCTATTTTTCCCGACGTTTCAACAGGTTTACACAACAAGTGTGCGCGGTGTGTACAAATAAAACGCGATAAATACCCGTTTAAAATTAGTAATAAGGTATAGAAAACTTATCAATTTGAGGCTGAAGATTTTCGTAAGCGCTATCTATAAATATACAAATTCAGAGGCGACATCTAGTTATAAATCTGGGAAACAAAATCAACAATAACAAAAAATATATGCGCAGGTGACGTTTTCGTTTGTGCGTGTCATGTCAAGTGACACGCAGACGTCATTCGAGCTAAACTCCATCGAGGGATTTTCTGCGATGCATTTGACTGACAACTACGTCGCTCTGGTTTTTATATTATTTCTCGTGTTATTTTGAGTTTTATTGCGTATATTTGGTGGTTATTTTGCCAATAAAGCCCGGGTTCTTGACGCGAGTGTAAAGTATGTGAATTAAAGTGAATTTCCCTTCAAATTCCATCGGAGGAAATCCCGAGAATTTGAACAAAACAGCCATCTTTTGTTTAAAATTGACTTGACAACTTGACTATGACTCTGTGACGTTGAAAATACTTATATTTAAATACACTTGACACTGGCAAAATTGTTCTCTAAGTGACAGATGCCATAATTGAAGCAGACTCCTTCGAAAATCTCGTGATTTTAGTTTGCAACAACAATAATTACGATTTAAATTGTCAGTGTATGAATTCGTTATCAACTTTTTGTAAAAAAAATATAACAAAATAAATGATAGTGCGTGGAGTCCCTCCGCGCGGAAGAAGTGAAACTTCTCGTTGCTAACGCTCGCGCTGACCTGTAACAGTATACTACGCGCATGCGTGCGAGTGCCGCGCACTCACTCTCACTCTGTCTCTTTCATACCCCTCCATGGAAGCATTCAGCGTTTAACGCAACCTTGTTGGAAGTCGCATTAGAAGTTTCACTTCAATAATAATTTAATGAACTAAGCCATGCGACGACAAACAGATTTGAAAACGGTTTACCTTTTCACAGCACATCTTATGTACTGGCGAGCCTGTCATCCGTCTAACCTGCCCGCGCGCAGTGCAAAGTAATACATTATGTGTGAATAAACATACATAATACATATTTTATTCAGTGTTTTTGAAATAAGATTTTTAATCTATACCAATACTATCAATGCCACCAGCATTTTGGGAACGCTACTATCTAACAGTTATCTGGATCATTTGAGCTATCTATAGATTGTTTAAATTGGTCGTTAGATAGCTGAAATATTTCATACGTAGGTATTTATATTATACGTACCATGCCCTTATCCGACCAGGTAAGATCGGCATATATTTATGATATTTATAGTGTGTATATTAATATATTATCTGTATGTTTCTGTATCATAAAAGTATGAAAATTAGCCATCATCATTCTCCTGCCCTTATCCCACGCTAAGTGGGGTCGGCACAACAAGTTTGAAAGTTAGTATCATAGCGGAATAACATTGAGTCAAATCCCTTTTGTAATTAAATTATATAATAAAGCAGTTGTTTTTGGCGATGATGCATACCTGCTGATGTAAGTCGTCCCTCTCTCTCTGCAGCGCCTCCATGTCCCGTGCGAGGGAGTGCGAGCGGCACTCCGGCGAGCTGCCGTCCGGGGAGGGGGGCGCCGGCTCGGAGGCGGAGCGCCGCGGCCGCAGCGCGTCCGTCTGCAGGGCTCCGGTACCGTATCTACAAAATCAACACGATTGTAATCCCCAGGCTCGTTAGATATCTCCTCAAAACTCTTGTTTCATCGAGATCAGTTAACAAAAAATAAATACAAAATTAAAAATTTTAAATACCCCCCGACATCTAAACTTTGCCCTAACATGTCAATAAAATAAATAAATAAAAAAAAAAAAAAATGTCATATTTAAAGTCATGGTTACCTTACCATGTTCTTTCAATATCATTGAAGTAACACGGCACCAAATTCTAAATCGATCGGACATAAGGAAGTTGGTCAGATCCTCTCATCAACTATTAAAGAGCTGATGATCTTCAAACGGCTGAACAGATTTTCATGAAACATGGCTAAGAACACTCGGGATAAAATTATCTATGACACAAAAAAACTAAACGAAAATCGGTTCATCCGTTCGGGAGCTACGATGACACAGACAGACACACAGATACACAGATACACAGACACACAGATACACTGACAGACACGTTAAACTTATAACACCCCTCTTTTTCGTCGGGGGTTAAAAAAACCACGATCACGACTGTAATCCCCAGGTTAGTTAGATATCTTCTCAAATCTCTTGTTTCATCGAGATCGGTTATTAAATAAAAATTATTATTATAAACTTATTCCGCGCGCGCGATGGACACATAAAAGTAATCTAACGCGTACAAAGTCGGGTAACAGCTCGTTTGTAATATCTTATACATAATATAATCTGGCTGGTGGTGTAGTGGTAGCACCCCTGCCTCACGATCCGAAGGTTGTGGGTTCAAACCTGGTCGTGCACCAATGAGTTTTTCAATTTGAAAAATTTATGTGCACAATGCCAGTGCTCTTAAACGGTGAAGGAAAACATCGTGAGGAAACCGGCATACCCTAGAACCAAAAATTCGAAGGTATGTGTCATAGGTTAGTATTCTTATAAGCGGCGATGGGCTTGCAACCTGTCACGTACGGAATACTAACTACAGTGCAAAATGTGGGCATGTACCAAATGTCATATTTGGACGTGCCTCTGACTACCCTCTTTAGATATCCTCAAAGATCTAACTAAAGACCTGAGAAGGTATCTACCGAGCCCGGGGATTACAGTCGTGATCATATTTATATATTTTTTTTTTTTATATAATCTGAATCTCGGAAACGGCTCCAACGATTTACATGAAATTTAGTATGCAGGGGGTTTCGGGGGCGATAAATCGATCTAGCTAGGTTTCATTTTCCAAAAAACACGATTTACCGGAAAAAAATACGAGCAAAGCTCGGACATCCAGGTACTTAGTGTGATCAGTGGCATGGTACGCACCCTTCCGCGATGACGTCAGCGCTGGTCATCAGCTGAGCTATCTTGATCATGGCGGCCTCTAGGTCTGAGCGCAGCAACTTCTCCCGCTGCAGGCATTCCGATATCGCATCTTCCATGTTCTGAACAAACAATTGAGAAATTATGTGAATATTCACAAAGAAAGAAAGCATGATCACGATATCCTCAGAGGGTCTACCATGAGTTTTCACAATCTACACTCGCTAGCGACTGTAGTTAATGAAATGTATGAAAACTTGGTACAGCGCCTCTAGCGGATAGTTGGGTACTAAAACCTCACGTAGCTAACTATCCTACGTCACAGCGTATTACAGCGACTGTAGTTTGCGCTCATTAATTTGCTTAGAATTTGGTACCATGAGTAACAATTTTGACAGATGTCATAGTAACGTACTATTACTACTGTAGTAACGTCAGCCAATTTAAATGTGACAACTCATGGTAGACCTACAGATCTCCAGTTAGATCTGAGGGTAGTCAGAGGCACGTACAAATATTACGTTGTGTTACGCAATCAGACTTAAACTACAGAACTGATTTAAATGAAATTTGGTACAGATCGTTTAGAGCTTGAGAAAGGACAGGCTATATTTTGGAAAACAAAAATACTAACAATTTAATGCGGACCAAGTCACGGCCAACAGCTAGTAAATAAATAAATATTTTTTTAGTTCTAGGGTATGCCAGTTTCCACACGAATGTTTTCCTTCACCGTTCGAGAGTACTAATATATCGCATCGCATATTTGTTTCCACTAAGTCACCAATCAATTATTTAAACCGTTTACACTAGTTAGCAATTTTAGTTGGTGAGAATCACCACCATTACCTTCCGATGTAGTTCGCAATTGTCGCAGTTCCGCTTGTCTTCCAACTCCTGAACCAGTTCCGTTATTTGAACACTTGACTCCAACATGGACTCGTTACGGCTTTCTGAAATAATATGAATAACTAGCTGTTCCGCCCGCGACTTCGTTCACATAAAATATCTAAACTGAGTTTTAAACACATCAAGCAACTCATAAAAATCCCATACTACTTTGACACCCCATTTTACCCCTTTTTGAAGGTTATATTAAAAAATCCTGAAACACGTGTCCATTCGTTTTGTATTTACAGTACACAAACAAAGTTTCAGGCCAATAGCACCACCCTTTAATAAGTTCCCATACAAAAACATTGACCTCCTTTTGATGGTTATTTAGAATAATCCTGAAACACGTGTCCATTTATTTTTCATTTACAGTACACAAACAAAGTTTCAAATCAATCTCACCACCCTTTAAAAAATACTCATACAAACATTGACCCCCCATTTGACCCCTTTTTGAAGGTTATATTGAAAAATACTAAAATACGTGTCTATTCATTTTGCATTTACAATACACAAACAAAGTTTCAAATCAATCGCACCACCCGTCAAAAAGTTCCCATACAAACATTGACCCAACATTTGACCCCTTTTTGAAGATTATATTGAAAAATCCTGAAACAAGTGTCCATTTATTTTGCATTTACAGTACACAAACAAAGTTTCAAACCAATTGCACCACCCGTTAAAAAGTTTCCATACAAACATTGACCCCACATTTGACCCCTTTTTTAAGATTATATTGAAAAATCCTGAAACAGGTGTCCATTTATTTTGCATTTACAGTACACAAACAAAGTTTCAAACCAATTGCACCACCCGTTAAAAAAATTCCATACAAACATTGACTCCCCATTTGACCCCTTTTTAAGAGATATTTTGAAAAATCCTGAAACAGGTGTCCATTCATTTTACATTTACAGCACACAAACAAAGTTTCAGACCAATCGCACTACCCGTTAAAAAGTTCCCATACTAACGTTGACACCCCATTTTACCCCTTTTTAAAGGTTATATTGAAAAATCCTGAAACACGTATTCATTTATTTTGCATTTAAAGTACACAAACAAAATTTCAGACCAATCGCACCACCCGTTAAAAAGTTCCCATACAAACATTGACCCCACATTTGACCCCTTTTTGAAGATTATATTGAAAAATCCTGAAACACGTTTTCATTCATTTTGTATTTACAGTGCACAAACAAAGTTTCATGAAAATCGCTCCACGCGTTAAAAAGTTTCATACTAACGTTTTCACCCTTTTTCACCCTCTTAGAGGTGGAATTTCCAAAAATCCCACCTTAGTGGGTGCTTTTGTTATAAAAGGAAGCCACCTTCCAAATTTCAGCTTTCTATCTTCAGCGGTTTCGGCTCGGCGATGATCAATCAGTCAGTCAGTCAGTCAGTCAGTCAGGTTAAGCTCTTATATAGATATAGACTATTGAATGAATAAAAAACTATATGAATTTTCCGGTTTGAAAACCGGAAAAAAATTCAAACCGGTATCGCTTTAAATACCTACAACCTTTGCTTTTCGGTTACGTTCTACCGTAACCTCTATTAAAACTGTTAGTCAAGAACGAAATCCAAAAGGGTTTCGCTCAATTAACCGGTTAGAACGAAATGATTTCGTTCTTTTCCATTCGCGCCCGCTTTTAAGACAAACAAAGCTCGCTTTAACCGGTTAATCTAAGTTCGAGTTAAAGTTGCGCTCCGAACGCTATTATCGAATAATAATAACTATAATACTAAACGGTATTTCGATACCGGTTTTTTTCTGGTAAATTATTAACCGGTTTCAAGCCCTGCTGAGGAGATATCTACCGAGCCTGGGGATTACAGTCGTGATCATGTTTTTTTTTATCGATAATTTTCCCTTATCCTACTACTAATATTATAAACGAGAAAGTTTGTGAGGTGTCTGGATGTTTGTTACTCTTTCACGCTAAAACGGCTGAACGGATCTGAATGAAATTTGGCACAGATATAGATTATGGGAATAACACATAGGCTACATTTTATCCCGAAAAAATGTACGGTTCTCACGGGATAGATTGTTTTTGTTTTTAAAGGTACCACGCGAGCGGAAGCTAGTACAAAACAACCAAAATTGTTTGTTGCGAACAATGACGAATAGTGAGAACAATGACGAAACGGTTGAATAGAAGCTAGTCCCTTATAATATTCCCTTCACTCTTAGCATGAAGTGGTTTAAGTTTGAAGTTTGGTGAAGGGTGCTGGGTGCAGTACTAGCGAGACTCACTGTGCGTCAGTTTCTCTGAGAGGTCGAGCAGCGAGTGCGCCTCCTGCCGCAGTCTGCGCAGCGAGTGTTCCAGCTCCCTCTTGATGTCCGCGCTCAGGTCCCGCTGGTGCTGCAGGAACCCCACTATCCCGTCCTGACGGACAAACGATTACATTTCAAAATTGTCAAAATTGTATTGAAGCTATAAAAAACTAAAAATTGAAACAAAAAAAACAACTATAAAAATTTAAACTATAAAATTGTATTGCAGTAGTTTTACTTCAAGCTTGAAATGTGACGTTTCTGAAACAATGATTTATTTGTGCTGTTGTGTGTATAGAGCTTGGTAAAGTCCCAGGTCAGTTGCATGTTTTAGCAAGTCGACGTACACTAAGGAATACCCAAAAATCAACAAGAGCAGCAACAGGTTGAAGTTTGTATGAAAAAACAAAGTCGCGGATAGGTCCTCAGCTCGTAGTATACATCAGCGGGAGGTTGAAGTTTATATACAAAAACAAAGTCGCGGGGAGTTCATCAACTCTTAGTAGATACATCAGCGGGAGGTTGAATTTTGTATGATACAACAAAGTCATGGGGAGTTCATCAGCTCGTAGTAGATACATACCTCGTCCAAATCGAGTATAGAGTTGAGGTCGGGCGCGAAGTGTACATGCTTGCCGGAGCGAGACAGAGCACTCGTGCTCAGCTCGAGCGTGAGGTTCGGGGACTCCGCCGGGGACTCCTCTGACAAGCACGTCCTGGAACAGACAAGTAACCAGGGCTTGGAAACCCGAAAAATTTTCAAACCAGTATCGCTCTAAATACCTACAATCTTTTCTTTTCGGTTACGTTCTACCGTAACCTCTATTAAAACGGTTAGTCAAGAACGATAAATTCAAATGGGTTTCGCTCAATTAACCGGTTAGAACGAAATTATTTCGCTCTTTTCCATATTCAAAAATTCGAAGGTATGTGTCATAGGTTAGTATTCTTATAAGCGGCGATGGGCTTGCAACCTGTCACGTACGGAATACTAACTACTGCGCAAAATGTGGGCATGTACCAAATGTCATGTTTGGGCTTGCCTCTGACTACCCCCTTTAGATATCCTCAAAGATCTAAGTAACTAAAAATCTGAGGAGAGTTATCTACCGAGCCCGGGGATTACAGTCGTGATCATATTATTTTTTTTATTTTTTTTTTCCATATTAGTTTACAGCGCCGCGAAATGCGTTCGTTACGTGTACGCTCGCTTTAACCGGTTAATTAAAGTTCGTAGTTAAGGTTTTGAAAGAGGTTGCGCTCCGAACGCTATTATCGAAATACCGGTTAATACAGTTTTTTTCTGGTAAATTGTTAACCGGTTTCAAGCCTTGCAAGTAACAATCTTTCAGGATATAACGGGCTAACGGATTTTAATCATCATCATCAGCCTATAGCAGTCCACTGCTGGACATAGGCCTCCCCTAATGAGCGCCATTGCGCTCTCTCCTCAGCTCGACACATCCGCACAGATTTTATTGGTGGACAATTCACACGCTATCTAGCCCCAAACTAAACACAGCTTGTACAAATGTACAATAAACCAACTATAGCTGATAGTCGATAAATTAATTATAATACTTTTTTTTAGGTAAATACATATAGAATAGATATACACACCCAGACGCCGACCAAACATCTGTACCCCTAGTATGAGTTTTTGATTTACGAAAACTTTTTTCGAATAGTATCCTTTCATACATTTACCTCCATCGGAAATGTTAAGGAACTAAAATAAGGTCGATAATATCGAAAATATTATCTAATCGGTAGTCCCAGCAATGATTTTCAAACCGAGTTTTCACGATATCGACTTTATTTTAGTTCCGTAACATTTCCGATGGAGGTAAATGTATGAAAGGATACTATTCGAACAAAGTTTTCGTAAACTATCTAAAACTCATACTAGGGGTACAGAGTTCATCACACAAATGTTTGTCCTGGGTGGGGATCGCACCCACAACCTATTAGAAGTCAACAGTATCTTACTAATTCATTATTATACAGGCAAACGTTTGGATGTTTGTGAGTTTGTAATTAAATTCCCCTGCAAGGGCTCAACGGATTTGAATGAAATCTGGAATATACATATATAACTGGAAAAGCATTTAAATTAATATTGGTGGACATTTCACACAACGCCATCTAGTCCCAAACTATGCAAAGCTAAAAAAATATAATCTTCGTAATGCAAGCCAAGATGTACTTATAACTCAATCTCCGTTCTAACGGATATTCAAATTCGATGCATCTGTAAGATCTAATAATAGCCGCCCTTATTACACTTAATCGCTATTTATTTTCGCGAGGATTTAACGTGAAAATTATTAACGGATGCAGAGTTGGCGCGGTGCCACCTTTTGCCCTTTATTTGTTAAGAACTAGTTTTTGCCTGCGGTTACGCACACTTTACCTGCACAGAAAAACATCAACATCATAGCTGTTCTCACAGCTCAGTTGGTAGAAGCTCTGCCTTCAGCGCTCTAGGTTGTGGGTTCGAACCCTACCCAGGAAAAACATTTGTGTGATGAACACAGATGTTTGTTCTGTGTCTGGGTGCTATTATGTACTTATTCTGTGTATTTTTTTGTTTAATTTTATTACTCAAAAGAATAAAGTTCACTAAGAGAATGTATTGTACTCGTATATCCTACTAATATTATAAACGCGAAAGTTTGTAAGAATGTATGGATGGATGTATGTTTGTTACTCTTTCACGCTAAAACGGCTGAACGGATCTGAATGAAATTTGGCACAGATATAGATTATGGTCTGGAATAACACATAGGCCCGCGCCGCGGGCGGAAACTAGTATGTACAATATTCCTAAGCTTACTATCTTAACTAATTATAATAATCTATATCTATATACCACCCAATTAGGCGGGATTTTTGGAAATTCCACCTATAAGAGGGTGAAAAAGGTTGAAAACGTTAGTATGAAACTTTTTAACGGGTGGAGCGATTTTCATGAAACTTTGTTTGTGCACTGTAAATGCAAAATGAATGGACACGTGTTTCAGGATTTTTCAATATAACCTTCAAAATGGGGTCAAATTTGGGGTCAATGTTTGTATGGGATTCATTTAGATAGGTAGTTACTTTAAGTGAATAAAGTCGCGGGCGGGACAGCTGGTATGCTAAGTATATAATAACCAGATAGTTGTTATATACACTACATGTATATAATTAATCTGTCAACTATCTTTTTCCGGTTTCTGGTTTCCATAGTACTAGCTTTCTTATTTTTTTGACTAGATGGCATTGTGTAAAATGTTCACCGATATAAATATGTATTGAGTTCTTACGTATGGTCGTCCTGCGCGGGCGGCGCGGGCAGCAGGCGCGGCAGCAGCTGTGCCAGCACGGTGCGGTTCAGCTCGTCTTCGGCGCTGGCGCAGTAGGCGGCCAGCGCCGTCACCGCGCCGTGCAGGCTCACCGCCACGCGCTTCAGCTCGTCCCTTAGCACATTTACAGCTCAAACTCCCAATATATACTCACGTATTTATTCAATAGAATCACAAGGATCACTTTGAAACGTCTTACATGCGGTGAACTTAAGTGCTAGTTCCAGCCTAACCAAGCTAAGCCAAGTCCGAGAAAAACAGCCAAGAAACTCGTCTCGATCCTAGCGCTTTTTTGTATGATCCTTCTTTTTCTTTCCTGCCCACGTTATGTGGTCGGCACAACATGTGATCTTCTTCCATTTCCCTCTATCATTCGTCATCTCAGTACTCACTTCTTTC
Source organism: Cosmorhoe ocellata (assembly GCA_963675405.1). NCBI lineage: Eukaryota > Metazoa > Arthropoda > Insecta > Lepidoptera > Geometridae > Cosmorhoe > Cosmorhoe ocellata. The sequence continues at coordinate 957,141 of OY776257.1, forward strand.
TTACCCAAATCCTTCTCAAAAAATGAAATCATGCTTACTTATAATATTATTTACAACTACCCGTTATTGCGTGTTTTACCCTACTACGGAAAAAGGGTGTTTGAGGTGTATGTATGTACGTATGTATGTACACGAGTTACTTTATCTGCCGCTGGAGCCTTAACGGCTGGCCAGTTTTTGACAAATGAGCTATCGGTGGATTGATCTGTACCCCTAGTATGAGTTTTTGATAGTTTACGAAAACTTTTTTCGAATAGTATCCTTTCATACATTTACCTCCATCGGAAATTTTAAGGTACTAAAATAAAGTCGATATCGTGAAAACTTGATTTAAAAATCATTGCTGGGACTGCCGATTACATAATATTTTCGATATTATCGACCTTATTTTAGTTCCTTAACATTTCCGATGGAGGTAAATGTATGAAAGGATACTATTCGAAAAAAGTTTTCGTAAATCAAAAACTCATACTAGGGGTACAGGATTACAAAGGTAACATAAACTAACGGGTGTAAGAAGCTATTTTCAATTACTTTCAGCAGAGGTTTTTAATTTTTGCAAAACATACAAGTTTTTATGCAAAATAATAAAGATACACGCATAAATTGAAAGGTCTCACCTCTCCTTGGTGACCTCTTCGAGATGCCGGTTCTGGTCAAAGCTGACGTTACGTCGCTGCTTCCATTTGTCCTCGCCCGCGGTCAGCTCATCCCGTAGGCTCGATAGCTGAAACACACATTGTAACATTATATGATCACGACTGCAATCCCCAGGCTCGGTAGACATCTCCTCAGGGGCCTTACCACGAAGTCTTCCAGAACGATTCCATAATGATTTAGTAATAATTGCGTTTTAACGTAACACTACTTCAACACATATTGCATAGGTCATGGTACGAAATAACAATGTAACATAATTCGGTATTATGAATACGTGGTGAGGCCCCAGATCTCTAGTTACTTTAAGGATATCTAAAGAGGGTAGTCAGAAGCACATCCAAACATGATATTTGGTACATGCCCACATTTTGTATTCCGTTCGTGACAGGTTGCAAGTCCATAGCCGCTTAAGAATACTAATCCATGACACCCGCCTTCGAATGTTTGGTTATAACTGTTATAAGGTATGCCGGTTACCTCACAATGTTTTCCTTCACCGTTTAAGAATACTGGAATTGCACACGTAAATTCTTCGAATGCAAAACTCATTGACGCCTGACCAGGTTTGAACCCACGACCTTCAGAATCGGAAAGCGGGGTCACTATCACTACTAGTGCTCTGAAGTAAAAGCATCGTAATTTACACTATAAATAGTATAAGCACAATAGTATTGGTATTCTTATTAGATTATTATTAAAGAATATCAAAATCTATACAATCAATTATTATTGCATAACTATGCATATTATTCTAATCATTTTTTGTAAATAAAATTCTTTCATTTAAAAAAGTAAATAGTTAAAATAGCAATGCCGCAGTCAGGGGCCTATAGAAACATACCGTTACTTTTCTAATTATCACCATTGTATCACATTATTTCCACTAAGTTTTGTAACACCATAAAACATCACTCAACAACAACATTAAAAAATACATTCTTAACTACCTTCAATTGAAAATAAAATTAATAATACTACAAAGTTTGAAAATACGAATGATTGGTTGACTTTATTTAAAAAAATGTATTTTCTCACGTCTTCAAATGATAAATTTTATCAACGATATTTCGAAATCGAACAGAAAACCAGAAAAAACAAACTATCATAAATTCTAGCAACTTTTTTATTACCTATTAGTATGACGAAACATAATTATGTCATAAATTGGTATACCTACAATGATGCACACTTCAATCTTCAATAACGAGTATTTGAAAACTTGATATAATAAGTTACAGTAGATTCGGAGCTAAACTTTAGCAAAATAGACGGGTCACTTTTAAAGAAGCCATATTTATTTTTTATTTTTCACGGCATCTGCCTCTATTGAGATCATTTTTGCCAGTGTCAAATTTTTTATTTAATAGTATTGTCAACTTCACAGAGTCACAGTCAAATTGTCAAGACAATTTTAAAACAAAGATGGCTGTTTTGTTTAAAATTCTCGGTATTTTTTCCGATGGATTTAAAAAGGAACTATTTAATTTACATTTACACCAAGAACTCGAGCTCGAGGAAAATAACCACCAAAATTATATTAACAAACTCAAAATACCACGAGAAAATATATGAAAACTAGTAAATGCTCGTAGCTAGACAATCACTGTCATAGAACGGATCAGAACGAACATACAACTACCCTAATGACAAGAAACGACGCAGCTGCGCACAGAAACCAGAATATACGGGTAAGACTACCCTAAAAAGTCCTAAAACTAAACAGGCGTTTATTATAATCATCAGTTTTAGTGACAGTTTATGAATGAAGTGTAAGAAATATACAATCTGTTAGACCGAATGATGTAAGTGGTACGGACCATGTGGTGTACAGAGATGTGTCGGGTTGCCTATGCTTGCCACACGTGTCTTTTTAAGATATTGTTTTTTTACGGAAGGGGAAGAGATCATATTTGAGCTCACTTTATCAAAGGAGGTGTTTAAACTCGGCTGTATTTTTGTTGTTTGTAAGTTACGCGATATCTCCAATTGCAAACCGATTTTGATGATTTTTGAGTTATATAGAATTACTTATAGAGAATTTGATTCCTGAGGAATGATTAAGTACTTCACTTGTCGAAAAATTTTTTTATAATTTTTTGCCAATTTTACATATTTTTTTATAATAGCTCAATAGGGTCATAGCGATTGAGATTGTCGATTATTTATTTATGCGCTGCAGGCCGTGGGTTCGATCCCCACCCAGGATAAACATTTGTGTGATGAACGCGTCTGGCTGGGTGTTATTATTTATTTACAAAAAAAAGTAAGTATATAATTTTCTGGTTTCCATAGTACAAGCTATGCTTAGTTTGGGGCTAGATAGCGTTGTGACCCGTCCACCAATTTATTTATATCAACTGACTTGAAACAAAGATACAGAAAATTATAATAATCAAAGTGATTTTTGGAATGTTATACTGTAATCTTGACAGTGAACAAATGTTTACTAACAGCACACTTTATTGATATAACAATAAAGGTCAATTTCGCTAAAAGCATAAACCAGATAAACTGTTGAGTGGTGCATTGCAGAGTTCAAAGATGACAGCAAGTTCACCTTTATTACTATAAATATAATGACTGTTTTCGTTTGGTGGTCGAAAGCAGAACAGCCGTTGAGTGGCGTGTTGCAGTTGTGGTGATAATGCGTGATGTGAGTGGTGAAGATGCATTGTCGGAACTATTTGTTTTTGATTCTTGATTATATATTTATGAAGATATCATTCGACGGCCTTCTTCTTCTTCTTCCTGCCCTTTTCCCACGATAAATGGGGTTGGCACAACATGTTTTCGTCCTCCATTTCCCTCTCATTCGTCATCTCAGTACTCACTTCTTTCTTACTCATATCATCTTTCACACAGTCTATCCATCTTTTCTTTGACTTACCTTTACCCGTGTATCCATCCACATTCATACCTAACACTCTCCTCGTCACATGACATTCATCTCTTCTCATAACATGCCCATACCAGGCTAACCTATTACTCACCTCATCTTTTCCATCACCCCGGCGCCACTTTCAACGACGGCCATGATAGATTAACTATCTTCTTCTTCTTCTTCTTCCTGCCCTTTTCCCACGCTAAGTGGTGTCGGCACAATACGTTTTCTTCTTCCATTTCTCTCTATCATCCGTCATCTCAGTACTCACACCTTTCTTACTCATATCATCTTTCCAACAGGCGAGTTTCTTGCCTGTTCTTCTCGTACTTAGGTTAAGTTGAAATTGGCACATAGATTCACCGCATGTAAGACGTTTCAAAGTGAACCTTGTGATTTTATTATTTACTTAATATAATTAGTTACACCGATCCCACATAACGTGGGAAAAGGGTAGGAATAAGAAAAATATTTGTACATAATATACTATTTACACTCAAACAAAGTTGATATTTTGCTACGCAGCCACCCCTTAACAATTCAAAACAAATGTTATTCAACAACTTATAAAACTCAATCTATAAGTTTAACGGTCCTATAAAATGTAATTCAACAAACGCTATACAAATTGCAATAATCATAAAATTAATTCAAACTTCATAGCATTCATTCGTTCATTCATTCAATAGTCAAGTGCACTAGTGATTCAATAGAGTGCGTTCAAAGCCATCAAACTGAGGAATAGGCAACTAGCTATGGACAGCTAGGTATGAACACTATCACCGTAAGTAAAATATAAATTATTTTGTCTTCATGTATTGCTTACACTTAGTTTTACATATCGACCACAAATAGCTGTTCATAATACGAAAATGTATACTCCTTATTCATAATCATGTTAAAGATCTCATTTAGCTAAGTGTATTTTAATCTCTTTTCATTTATCACGTTAAAAGACAAGGTAGGACTGCTTTAGTGAGCGTTTCAACATGCAAATGACAAGTTTCAAAATGAATAATATGATAGCTAATTTACGCGAGCGTCTCAAAATGACGTGCCTTCGAATAAAATGAATATAAGAAATAAATAAATAAATATTGGAGGACATTTGACACAACGCCATCTAGTCCCGAACCAAGAAAATATTGTATTATGGGAACCAGGTAGTTGATAGATTAATAATGCATTTTGTTTGTAAATACGAGTATATATGTATATAACATACATATAAGTATACGAGTATATATGTATATAACATATAGTAGAGTACTAGTAGTAGTACTACTATACGCGGCGTCAGCCGATTAGTACCTACATAAAATATATCCTATGTTCATCCTGAAAATTCATTCTACACTCATGGGTGAAAGAATTTTTCAAATTGGTCCAGTTCTTTCGGAGCCTATTCAATGCAAACAAACAAACAATCAAATCTTTCCCCTTTATAATATTAGTATAGGCATAATAACACCCAAATCCAGAACAAGCATGTTCAAAGTGTTCGAATCACATTTATGTTTAACCTGGGCGGGATCGATCCCACACCCTACAACGCAGAAGGTAGAGTTACTACAAACTGAGCTGTGAAGCCATACACAGACAAGACTATAGTTTGCTAATACTTCTCTGTGATTATCAAAAATTCTCGGGGGGTTCTATGATTTTGATTTAGTGGTTTGTTTATGGTATTCAATGATGTGTGCAAGTTTGCTTTTGTGGCTATTCGAGGGGAGACCTGCCGGGCTAACATGGCAGCCGTGAAAAAAAATTGTCGGCGCTTTTGTCGTGATGCCTGGGGATTATAGTCGTGATCATGTTTTTTTTTCATTTGTTTCAATCTGAGACATAATCTAAGTATCTAATAATAATAGTAATAATAATAATTGGTTCGGCTGTTACGACGTGATAACCATCCAAAACTTTCGCGTTTATAATATTAGTGTAGGTAATACAAGTTAATACAACGTACTTAAGTTATCATCAGACATGTTTTGATCATAAACATATTTTTTTAATTTTTTGACACATTTTCTGCATTTAAAATGTACATTATACGAGTATAAGACTAGTCTTGGACATGTTTTGATCATAAACATGTTTTGTTTACTTTTTTGACACATTTTCTGCAGTTAATATAACTATTCTCCCAACTTGTTTTAGATGCCGATACCCGGATACAATAAATAAAAACTGTGAATACAACATGTAGAATAAATGTTTTATACCTCTGTGTAAATTCGGTTAAAGAACCAATATTTTTGATCGACGAATTCTCGTTTATAATATTTTCATTTTATTTTAAGATAAGATTTATGGTTTTATGAGAGCATTATCTTCATAAATATTTATCTTTAAAACTACTTTTCAAATCGATATTCTCTATATCTATTTACAAAGTAGGTTACACACAAACGTTAGTCCAAAATATTTTGTACTAGCAATCACGCGCGGCTCCGCTCGCGTCGTCCCTACCTACCTACACAAATAAAAAGTAGCCTATGTTATTCCAGGTCATACACTACGCGTATTCCAAGTTGCATTAAGATCCGTTCAGCCGTCTACTGAGTACATCCATACATCGTCACATACTTTCACGTTTATACGAGTAATGATAGTATGATTTACAAAGAAATCTATTTTATCTAGTAAGTACTTACCTATTTATTGCAAAAATAAATAAAAAAGTGACTGAACGTAACTGAAAATAGATTTTTACAGCAATCATATTCGATTTTTTGACATTTTGTATAGCCTATGTCAATATAGCCAACGACAACTCATTCGTCAAAATCCGTCCAGCCGTTTGGGCTATAGCGAAAGCCAAAGGAACTTACATACATATATCTCAAACACAACACCCATGTTTTTCGCTTCGCAGTCGGGTAATAAACGGTTATAGAACCCAAAAGGAAAGTGGATTTAGGTTAATCTGTTGGGCGAGGAAAGAATCTTCACGAATGTTTGGAAGATAGTTCCCAGTTGGAAAAATATCGTAGGTACCTATTGTTAGATGTGGTACAACAACATGCTATTGTTATCTATTTCTGTCGTCTATTTTCAAAGCTCGTATACTTTACTATGTGATTAGTTTGACTTGAGAATAGCTGACTATTGCAAAGGTTGTACATTTGAGTAAGTATTACTTTTTAGAGTCGTCTAGAAAAAAACATAAATTCGTCAAAAAAAAGAAAGTAATTTCGATAAGCTACACTAATATTATAAAGAGGAAAGATTTTTATTTTTGTAACGAATTAACAAAACTACTGAACCGATTCAAAAAATTCTTTCACTATTTGAATACTAAATTATCCCTGAATAACATAGGCTATATTTATTACTAGAAAAAGTTAGGGATCCCTTTTGAAGTTTTAGTCAATAATGTAACCCAAGGTGTAAAAAAATCCGCCATAAAATCTACGTTTATCCCAAAATGATTAAAAAATAAATGTCCACCCGTGCGAAGTCGGAACGGGCCGCTAGTACCTATACTATACATACTATAAGACCTAATGAGGAAATCTTACAGATTTGGTAAAGTATCATCAGTTCGAAGTAAAACTTAGATACAAAGCTTCAAAAGCGAAATAAACAAGTAACAATCCACTGAAACTGAACAAATTAAAAACCGTCATATTTCAAACAATAATTAGTCAACCAATCATCCACTAAGCACTAACAGTTTTTCACAAGTCACACGAAACTGAACCGTATCGTCCCGTTTGTTATTTAACTTCAACTGTCTTGTACGTCGTGCTTTGTTTTGTGCGCGTACGCTGCTGACGTCACCGGGACGTGCGTCCGCGCCGTTTGAGGCTCAGAGCTTCACTACACATTACACCCGTCATGACATGAGGAGAGGGTCGTCCATCTGGTCTGTTTGTTTAGTTCACATTTGTGGCCGATTCTTTTATCTTATTTTGATAAAAGCTTCAAGCTTTTAGAACGATAGGGAGAGTATTTCTGGAGTTGTCGAGTTTTATGTGGAACGATTTAAATCCTACTAATATTATAAACGCGAAAGTTTGTAAGAATGTATGTGTGGATGTATATTTGTTACTCTTACCCGCAAAAATAACTGAATGGATTATGATGAAACTTTACAATAATATAGCTTACACGTCAGAATAACACATAGGCTATAATTTAACAATGTACTACGCGAGCGAAGCCGCGGGCGGAAGCTAGTGGTACTATAATAAACGGAATATGCGTTTGATTCTGATAGTAACAATAAAACTTTTGCGAAATCTGTGGTAGGTCATCATGTGAATTTCAAATTGAGCAATGAGGTACTGAGGTGACCCATTTGTTCGCTTCTTAAGATACTTATTGATTTAAGTATACCTCGAAATCGAAACGTTATTTTAACATAACAAATATTTCTCCAATAATTTTGGCTAATTCGTATTTTTTTTCATGGAGCATGAAAAACTGAAGCGACTGACGCATAGGTACTGATGCAAGGTTAATAATATCAAAGTTGGAAAAATCAATGCCTATTGTCAAAAATATCGATGGTCTAATAACATACCACTATCGATGGTCCGTTCATTGTGTTATTTTCCTGACGCTTGTGACTCATTTCTTTAAATAAGCAACATTTAGTATTGATTTATTAATTGTATTAATAATATCGATAAATAAATATTGGTGGACTGTTCACAAAAATCTGTCCCAAACTAAGCAAAGCTTCTCCATGGGAACCAGATAGCTGATAGATTTATTAAATACTTTTTTGTTGTAAATACCCACATAGAATACATAATAACACCCAGACACAGAACAAACATCTGCGTTCATCACACAAATGTCAGTCTTGGGTGGGGATCGAACCCACAATCTACAGCGCAGAAGGCAGAGCTACTACCACTGAGCTGTGAGGCCAGTCAAACTATATAACGATTTTATTCTTATTGCAGTATCACTGAGGGTTGTTCCCAAAGTACTCCAAGAAATATTCTCAAACTACTCCACGAATATATACCTAAATTCAGCTTAAAAACAAATTGAATAATGTACACTTTGAACCCAATACATCTTATTCGAAGGGACGAAACTACCAATTATGTCAGTTTGAATTAAAAACCTAGCTGTAATTGTCTAAGACAGGATGTCTCGGTTAAATATAGCTTTAGCTTCCTCACGAATGAGACAGCGTGTAATTTATATAGCGTGGTTCGCGATCAAACTTTTTACGCTACGCAGCTCGGGAAATGAGATGTCATCATTTTAAGGTGATTTCTTTATGGCAATGAATTCTGCTTACTGTGAGCGAACTGAAATAGAATGATTTGACTTGCCTTACAGCTCAGTTGGTAACTTTGCCTTCTGCGCTGAAGGTTGTGGGTTCGATCCGCACTAAGAACAAACTTTGTGTGATGAACACAAATGTTTCTGTGTATTCTATGTTGTTATTGATGATTGTGTATTCTATCATCATCATCATCAGCCTATAGCAGTCCACTGCTGGACATAGGCCTCCCCTAATGAGCGCCATTGCGCCCTGTCTTCAGCTCGACGCATCCAGCCTCCGCCAGCAGCCTTTCGCCGATCGTCACTCCACCTAGCCGGAGGGCGTCCTACACTACGTTTGCCGAGCCGCGGTCTCCACTCGAGAACTCGTTTACCCCAACGGTTATCGGTTCTTCGACAGATTTGGCCAGCCCACTGCCACTTCAGCTTGCTAATTCTCTGAGCTATGTCGACAACCTTAGTTCTGTGTCGGATAGTCTCATTAGGGATTCTATCCTTCAGAGAAACTCCGAGCATAGCTCGTTCCATAGCTCGCTGAGCGACTTTAAACTGGTGGACTAGCCGTACCGTGAGTGTCCACGTTTCGGCTCCGTATGTCATGACAGGTAGGACGCACTGGTTGAAAACTTTCGTTTTCAGACATTGTGGTATGGGTGACGAGAAGACTCGACGTAACTTTCCAAAAGCTGCCCAACCCAGCTGAATCCTCCTCTTAGCCTCCTTCTCAAAGTTGTCTCTACCTAACTGTGTATTCTATGTTGATGATTATTCTGATGTTATTGTGTATTCTATGTAATGTAAAAAAATAAAAAATATATATGATCACGACTGTAATCCCAGGGCTCGGTAGGTATCTCCTCAGATTTTCAGTTAATCAGACCTTTTGAGGATATCTAAAGAGGGTAGACAGAGGCACATCCAAACATGACATTTGGTACATGCCCTCATTTTGCACAGTAGTTAGTATTCCGCATAGAATAGATTAGTATTCTGTTACGTATTTACAAAAAAATGTACATAATTAATCTATCAGCTATCTGGTACCCATAGTACAAGCTTCGCTTAATTTGGGGCTAGATTCTAGATGGTGTTGACGAGCACTGGTGGTGTAGTGGTAGCACCACTCACCATCCGAAGGTTATAGAATAAAATACAAAATGAAAAATTTTAAAACCCCCCCGACATCTAATCCTTACTAACATGTCATTTTAAAGTCATGGTTACCTTACCATGTTCTTTCAATATCATTGTAGTAACACGGTACCAAATTTCGAATCAATAGGACATATTGGAAGGTAGTCAGATCCCCTGATCGTCTAGAAAAGAGCTGATGATCTTCAAACGGCTGAACAGATTTTCATGAAACATGGCTAAGAACACTAGGGATAAAATTATCTTTGACACAAAAAAACTAAAAGAAAATCGGTTCATCCGTTTGGGAGCTACGATACCACAGACAGATACACAGATACACAGACAGACACGTTAAACTTATAGCACCCCTCTTTTTGCGTCGGGGGTTAAAAATAATTCAAACGGTATAAAGAGTTCAAGAGGAAAAAACTAATGCAACTGCATTGGTACAAGTAAGCTTTTTGCGAAACTAATAGACTAAATTAATTTTATAGGTCGCAGGGAGGGAACTGATAGATTGCAGAGCTTTTTAAAAATATTCTTATCTTCAGTTTTACATTAGCGAAGTACGTCCAGAGTTGGGTATAGTAGTGTTGGCCGAATATCGATAGTTCAGGTTATATCGATAACGATATCAGTTAATAGTATAGATACGATCGCAACTTAATATTATCGATATTAAGTGTATCGAGGGTTATGTTGCAGAAACTAACATAATTAGTTATTACTCGTAATTGTATCACTAAACAATGAATATAACATTAATATAATTAACATAATAACTTCGGTTTATTCTGGGGATAGTGTTTGGTCGACCTCGAATTAGCTTAAGTTAGTTAAGTTTAGTTTACTGGTATCGTCTTGAAACCCATTTAAGTACTAAAAAGAGTGCCAACACTCGCTCGAGCGTAGACCAGTATCCCAGTAGGATCACATCAAAAAATCGTCATGTCTTGATGATTTGCCATTAAACCAAAGTTCAGTAACAGAAGATATCTTTAGCCTCCAAATTCTTCAAGTAACACAAAACCACCAGTAAATTACACAATATAGTACAATTATGTAATCTGTGGCAATAGGAATAGGGGTCAACAACCGGTACATTTCGCAGTAATGTACTGATAAGATGCAGTTGAATCGTGTTAGGTTATTTAGCACAAGTGATTGCAGGGTTACTGGAAAATGGTGTTTATAAACCACTAAATAGTGTCTAATTTAGAATGGAGACGAAATCCTGTAACATCTTCCTTTCAATAAGCACTGCAATATTGGCTAAATAAAATACCCATTTACTTATCAATAGGGTTTTTAAATTAAATTTTGCGTTTACTATGAAATCATGAAACAAATAACAATGAACTCAAAATACACATTTAATTGTGTCAAGAATCTCCGAACATTCTATTATCATCTCTTCCTTGAAACCTAGAAGCGAAACATACCACACATACTACTCGTATAACATATATTTTAAACTCTACGCTATTAGATATAAGGTTGTATTTCGATTATTTGTTTTAGTTTCCTGATACCAGTTTCGTTGCTGTAAAATGTTATGTGTAATGCACAAACTGTTTATGCATTTCCTTTAGTTACTGCAATCCTGGTAGTTTCATAAGTTTTACGGCATGCTTGATGATATAATTACTCTGTTTTTATGTTGCCTTGCTCTTTTTAGACCTTTTTATCTATTTTGACAGCTGTCTTAAATCTGTATGACCAAGAAAGAACAGGTTATTTGATTAAGGCAACGGGGTTGCTACCACAAATGGAATAATAACTATGCAAAACTCAAAGATAAGTGACTTGTGATCTACAAAAATATCTGCCAATTATAGTTTGTTTTTAGGGTTACGTACCCAAAGGGTAAAACGGGACCCTATTACTAAAACTCCGCTGTCCGTCCGTTTGTCAGTCCGTCTGTCACTAGGCCGTATCACATTAATTGTGATAATTAGACAGTTCTAACTTTCACACATGATGTATTTTTCTTGCCTCTATTACAACAAATACTAAAAATCAGAATAAAATCAATATTTAAGGGGGCTCCTATACAACAGACATAATTTATTTGCCGTTTTTGTAGATCGTACGAAACCTTTCGTGCGCGCGTCTGACTCGCACTAGGCCGGTTTTTTTAGTATAAATCCAGAAACATATCTATGTTCCTCACACACCTTTTTGTCGCACGAGAAAGAGCGAGATAAAAAAAGTCTTTAGTCAAAATTTTGAACCACTACCTCCCTTTGCCACCAGCGTGCACTTTGGACAAAAAACCAGACGCACTTAGCACGTGGCGCGTAGTGTCAACGTGTGCTAGTAAATAAATGCTAAGCCTAAATTTAGATGGGTTACTCACCCGCGACACTGTACTGATAGCACGACGCAGTCGTAATACTTGCTTACGAATGATGCTAGCTCAGACTTCGCTGGGGGGTGCTATAGCTGTGGCCGAGACATGTGAGACGACCGAAAGGCAGACCAGCCTTACCACAAGCTCTTACAAACCATGATGTTTCAGAAACGTAACATTTCAAGCTCAAAGTAACATTCAGTTCCGAAATATCGAAGTTATATTACTTTGATATTGCTTAAAGAGCTTGTGGTAAGGCCCCAGCTCAATGGTCGCTTAGTGAAACGGGTGCCAGTGAGTTAAATACTTTAGATATGTACTCGTAGATAAATCCCAACAAAAACATATCTGTGAAAAAGGGGCCAGGTTCGGCACAAACGGCGTTCGGGGTTGATGGTGACGTCAAGAAAACAACTAAAATAAAAAGTACGTAGACTTTTAAGTTTTTGAGTCGTAGGAGTCTCTAAAGTAGCTTAAAATCGGCCGTGTTAATATACACACTGCCAGTGCGTCACACTTTCGTGTGTATACATTTTTATTTAGGAAAAATAGTGATAATCATAACTAGACTTAAAAATAAACTCGCTGTTCCCACGGTTAGGCTCACTAAAGTAAGTAAATCCTTTAAAGGGCAATGTGTACGCTTCTATAACAAGATCCCAAGTGACATGCTTGATTTATCAATTGGAAAATTCAAAAATATAATTAAACAGAAACTGTCTAGAAAAGCTTACTATAAAATATCAGAGTACTTAGATGATAAAAAAGCTTGGGATGAATCAGCTCCAACTCTGCTAGGTATTCCTTACAAAATTAACAAGGATCATACAAAAAAAGCGCTAGGGCCCAGCGAGTTTCTTGTCAGTTCTTCTCGCAGGGGGGATAGGACTGGAACTGGCACTTAGACTCACCTAGTATGTAAGACGTTTCAAAGTGATCCCTGTGATTCTATTGAAAATAAACATATTTTGATTTTGATTTTTGATTTTTTTTAAATTATAAAGGACGGCCTATTTGCTACGAAAAAGCAAGTATCCAGCCGAAACGCTGGTAAATGATGCTGGTTCGAATCCGAGAACAAAAACGTTTACGTTCGCGTCAGAAGCCACCCACAGCCAACAAAAAAACAAATAGACACCGCGCCACCAGCCCTCGTAAAATTATACCTAAGAACATTCTCGGAACTAATTCTAAGTTAGGGAGACGCCAACCACAGCTCACCACACAGTTCCCTTCGACTCTTCTTATCACTAGTGCTTTAGAACCTCAAATTCAAAATATATTTATTCAATAAAAACACAGGGATAATTTTGAATCGCCTTACATAAGGTGAGTCTAGGTGCCAATTCCAGTCCTATCCCCAGTCCGAGAAGAACTGACAAGAAACTCGCTGGGCCCTAGCGCTTTTATTGTATGATCCTTGTTAATTTTGTTAGGGACACCTAGCAGAGTTGGAGCTGATTCGTCCCAAGCTTTTTGTCATCTAAGTACTCCAAAGTGGTGGGTGACTATCTCGGGACTTCCCTTATCCTTCAAAATTATTCAACATTATAATAAGTAGGCCTTATTTCAGTGGAGTTACAGTATGTATTTGGATGTCAAAGATCTATTTACTTACCTGAAAAAATATCTATCTGAGGATTACAGTCGTGATCGTGTTTGTTTATTATTCGCTCTATGTTAAATTAAAAAGACTTATTTATCCATTCTTTGTCTTCGTTTATAATTATTTTTTATTCACAGTACAAGCTATTCTTAGTTTGGGACTAGTTAGTAGATGGCGTTATGTGAAATGTTCACCAATATTTATTTATTATTTATTTTGCCTGTGTCTTAATTTAAAACTTTGATTGTACATTTCGATTAAGCTAAATTCAGTATAGTTTACACGCAGTGAGTATGCGAAATAAACACGCCTCAAGAAATAAAGTAAAAACGCTTAGATAAACGTCATGCCAGGGGAATCTGAGGGCGATATTTTTAGAGCTTTAGTGCGGTCATTGCTGCCGCATGGGGGTTTGTGCCACGGAACAGACAATTCAGAGGCATTCATGACTTTATCCATCGAAATCTCTGGAATTTTACAGGGAGGAATGAAAACCATGTCACTACAAAGTTAGTGTATCTGGGTACGCAAATAGAAGACCGGATAAAAAGGGGTTTGATTGTGTGAAAGATAATTATGAATGTAGGGGTAGACTCAGAGTTGACGAATGATAGAAGTGAGTGGAAGAAGAAAACATGTGCCGACCCCACGCGTGGGATAAGGGTAGGAGAATGATGATGAGTCACGTGGTCACGGATATAAATAATCGCAGTACTTACGTATTAACAGTTTCAAAACTACTAGATTTTCAGGAAATTGAATGGTATTTATTGCGAAAAAAAACCGACTAAAAGTTACTGAAAAAAGCTTTACAGCCGCCATATTGGATTTTTTGACATTTTGAATAACCTTTGTCACTCCTGTAATCCAGACCAATACAATGACACTTCATTTGTCGTAATCTGTCCAGCCGTTTGGGCTTTAGCGACAGCCAAAGGAACTCGCATACATACATAATTATAGGTCATCCAACGGATCTATGCATTCGTGAAGTTAGTCACAGGTGCGAGTTTGCGCATGTACAGTTCCTTCCCACCCTCCTCATACCTCCAATTGCTCCCGAAAAACGATACTGCGCAGCTCTTGCGGCTAACTTCACGAATGCCTAGATTCGTTGAGCCAACTATACATACACGCCAAAAACATTACCCTCGTTTGCTTCGCAGTCGGGTGAAACTAAATTAACCTTTTACTTTATTCGAAGGTGTGTCATAGGTTAGTATTCTTATAAGCGGCGATGGGCTTGCAACGTATGGAGTACTAATTACTGTGCAAAATGTGGGCATGTACCAAATGTCATATTTGGACGTGCCTCTGACTACCCTCTTAAGATAGCCTCAAAGATCTAAGTAACTAAAGATCTGAGGAAGATATCTATCGAGCCCGGGGATTACAGTCCGTGATCATGTATAATCCATATATATATAAATGAATTGCTGTTCGTTAGTCTCGCTAAAACTCGAGAACGGCTAAACGGATTTATCTTATCTTGGTTTTGAAATGTTCGTGGAGGTCGAGGGAAGATTTAAAAGGTAAGAAAAATTCGAATAACTGCCGGGAAAACCCTAAAAATAGCCCTTTTCTATTTCCCATACAAACGTTTTCTAAATAAGTACGAAGTCTGCCGGGTCAGCTAGTATTTATATATTTTCTTTACTTTATGTGACTGGACAAGGAAAATTATGCCCAAAATGTTAACATACAGTTTCGATATACCGGACGTTTGTACCAAAATTAAACATTGGTAAACCGCGGGTACTGTGGTATACTTTGCGGTTGATAGTACATCCTACTAGTTCTACAGGATAAACAGACAACTCATAAAAAAACGCTGGTGGGGTAGTGGTAGCACCCCTGCCTCACGATCCGAAGGTCGTGGGTTCAAACCCCTTGGCGCACCAAAAAGTTTTTCCATTCGATAAATTTATGTGCGCAATGCCAGTGCTCTTAAACGGTGAAGGAAAACATCGTAAGGAAACTCGCATGCCCTAGAATCAAAAATTCAAAGGTGTGTGTCATCCGTTTTTTCTTATAAGTGGCGATAGGCTTGCAACCTGTCACGTACGGAATACTAACTGCTTGCAAAAATGTGGGCATGTGTTAAATGTCATGTTCGGACGTGCCTCTGAGTACCCTCTTTAGATATCATCAAAGATTTAAGTAACTAAAGATCTGAAGAGATATCTTACCAAGCCAGGGGATTACCAGTCGAGAGCATTTTTTTGTACCATCCGTATTGATAGGTCATGGTACGAAATATCAAAGTTATATTACATTGATATTGCTTGAAGAGCTTGTATTAAGGCCCCTGGGCTGTGGGACGATAAAGGATATAAAAAATACTTTACAGAAAACGTCAGCGTGTTTAATGCTGGCCAATTTACAATGGACTCACCCAAAAAAAGGAATACAACTTGGGCAAGTTCATATTGCAAGTGATTTAAGCTGAGACGTCCGAAGCCGGCTCTTAAGTCGTAATGCTCAAATCCCGACACAACAAGAACACGAGGGCTGAGCGTTGTCTACAAGCGAATGGGTTGTTTATTCTATCGTCGACTATGAATAGCATAGGCCCCATGTGTGGCCCCGTGTGACCCAGTTTACTCCACCCTTCTTTTGTTTGAAGGTTTGAATATCTTTACTATAACCAACTAACCCCAGCTAAGAGCACCAGTGGTCCGCCCCTGCCTCAGGATCCGAAGGTCGTGGGTTCAAACCTGGTCGTGCGCCAAAGAGTTTTTCCATTCGAAAAAATAGCATTTAGTTAATTAAACGACTTGCTCATCTTCTTCTTCTTCCTGCTCTTTTCCCACGTTGGGTGGGGTCGGCACAACATGTGATCTTCTTCCATTTCCCTCTATCATTCGTCATCTCAGTACTCACTCCTTTCTTACGACTAGCTCATCATTTTTCATTTAATCCGTTCTGTAAGCTAAGCTAAGTTAAACGCAGGACAACTAAGCCTTTATACATCTACCACATGTTACACCATGAACATAAATTAATTAACGAGGGTAATGAACCTATTTAAGTTAACAGATTGTATTTAACTGGTGGGCCGATGTTAAGTTTATGATTAGATTACTCATAATTAAAGTTTAATTTAACTAGCAATGTGTACGGTCGTTGGATTTTTTCAACCAGCTAAACAAGCTTGCGGCCCACCTGTCGTCCAAGCATGAGCTCTACACGATAGTTATCCATACATAATACAAAATTAAAAACCCCCCCGACATCTAAACCTTACCCTAAAATGTCATATTTAAAGTCATGGTTACCTTACCATGTTCTTTCAATATCATTGAAGTAATACGGTACCAAATTTTGAAGCAATAGGACTTAGGAAGGTAGTCAGATCCCCTCATCAACTAAAGAGCTGATGATCTTTAAGCGGCTGAACAGATTTTCATGAAACATGGCTAAGAACATTCGGGATAAAATTATCTATGACACAAAAAAACTAAACGAAAATCGGTTTGTCCGATTGGGACTACGTTACCACAGACACACAGATACACAGATACACAGATACACTGACAAACACGTTCAACTTATAATACCCCTCTTTTTGCGTCGGGGGTTAAAAAGAGAATCTGTCATCTATACTAATATTATAAAGAGGAAAGTTTTGTATTTTTGTTTGTAACGAATAAACTCAAAAACTACTGGTCCGCTTTCAAAAATTCTTTCACCGTTAGAATGCTACGTTATCCCTGAGTAACATAGGCTATATTTTATGTAGGTACCTCGCGAGCAAAGCCGCGAGCGAAAGCTAGTTTTTAATATATTGGTCGGTTTAACACGCATCCTTAACTTAGCGTAGAAAATCGTGGAAAGTCTCTCTTCACTACAACAGTGTGTTGAAAGGATTAACATCTACCTCAGTAGCTCCTTTCGTGCAAGTCTAACAGCACCTTACGGACTAGTAAGATACGAACCTCCTTCTCCTGCGAGGTCTTGGAGTCGCCGTGGATCCTGTCCCGCAGCGCCACCAGCTCCAGCGGCCAGCTCGACACCTCCGCGTCAGGGTCCGACAGGAGCACCTGGGGATACCACTGCTTTTAACAACTCCTGCGCAACTAATGTCAGACTTATGGCAAAAAACATGAGATTTCTTCCTCAGTCCACTAAGGGATAGGACTGAAATTTGGTGTTTAGATTCACTTAGTACATACTTTTCAAAAATATGTTTAGAATTTGAAAGTAACATACTTAATTAATATTATTTTTTACTTGAAAGTTGAAATCGATTTCATACACTGATAATATCGTCATTTGTGTCATTTTCTGTTATTGTTTTTTTCAAAAAGTGCTAGTCAATTTCCCCTGACCTCCTTGAGATTCTCCTTTGATTGAGAACCTTCTCCTTTTTGAAGTCATTTAAAAAATGGACCATATGGCCAAATGCCTCATCATTGAGGACGGTAGCCTCAATATATCTGATAACTTACGAAAAGATCTCCCATACTAAGAAAACACTAAATCCAAAATCCGTATTCACTATCACAGTCAACTTAAGATAAAAGCTTCACAAAACTTGAGAATAATTATTGTTTTTAATAATATTCCGTACCGAACACACAGACAGTATCAAAACTAACTGAGTTAAATCAAGGAAAACGGCGTGCTGTGACCCATCCCATATCAAGTACATGCCGATAGCCTATTTGGCCCAAGAATATAAACAAAACAATCAGTACATACTTACCTAATGATGTTTATAGAAGGCTAACTATCTATAGCAAGAAAGCTACTTCAATTAGTACCTGCGCCATTCCACTCAACTGTTTCGTCATTGTTCTCACTATTCGTCATTGTTCGCACCAAACAATTATTTTTGTTATCTCGAAAAATATTATTTAATTTTAAATGTACTTACATGAACTCTCATTGTTATAAAAATATCATGGTGGGTGATAGAGATAGATTATCGGAGACAGAATGTATCTCTTTCAGTTTTGTGTACTATTGTTTTCTGCATATTTTTATTAGTTTTCCTGTACTTATGTCCATACTTATAAGAGCGCTGGTGGTGTAGTGGTAGCACCCCGGCCTCACGATCCGAAGGTCGTGGGTTCAAACCTGGTCGTGCACCAATGAGTTTTTCCATTCGAAAAATTTATGTGCGCAATGCCAGTGCTCTTAAACGGTGAAGGAAAACATCGTGAGGAAACCGGCATACCCTAGAACTAAAAATTCGAAGGTATGTGTCATAGGTTAGTATTCTTATAAGCGGCGATGGGCTTGCAACCTGTCACGTACGGAATACTAACTATTGTGCAAAATGTGGGCATGTACCAAATGTCATGTTTGGACTTGTCTCTGACTACCCTCTTTAGATATCCTCAAAGATCTAAGAAACTAAAGATCTAAGGAGATATCTACCGAGCCCGGGGATTACAGTCGTGATCATATATACAGTCGTGGTCAACTAATTAGGGACATGCAAGATAGTGAAGAACAATAACCGGTTATGTACATACAAATATAAAACCCTATTGATTTCTCAGTAACTATTATTTGCATAATTTGGTCCGATTATTATGCTTTAAATGGCTGTAAATAAAAGAATAAATAAATAGAAAAAAGTATTTAATATCAAAGGTTGAACATGTATTCAATTTTAAGGTATAATTCTGTAGCTGGACATTTAATTAAGGACAGTAAACTATAATGAAAAATAGAGTTAAACAAAACTAATAATCTGCAGTATTATAATATCTTTAACAGCTCCATTTTATTACGTGTAAAATCAGTACCCAGTAGCAAAACCTTTGTTAGTAATTACCGCTTGACACCGATGTGGCATAGACATTATCAGTTTCTGGCATGTTTCGACAGGAATGTTTGCCCATGCCTCACAAAAAGCTTCATTAAGTTCATCTAAAGTTGTGGTACGATAAGTGGCTACTTTTTTCTTGATTTCGTGCCAAAGGTGCTCGATTGGGTTAAGGTCCGGGCTATTTGCTGGCCAATCTAGCACCGATACTGACTGACTGGTAAGAAACGACTTGACTGAACGGGCGGTATGTTTTGGGTCGTTATCATGCTGAAACGTCCATATAATAGGGAGATGCTCCTCAGCATAGGGAAGCATCGTTTCCTCCAATATTGCCTTGTATTGATGTTGGTCTAAGTTACCCTGAACTTTCCTCACAGGTCCCACTCCACGTCCAGAAAATGAACCCCACATTTTAATGTTTCCACCGCCATGTTTCACCTGCTTTTTTGTGAATCTTGGATTCATTTCCGCTTTTACTGGACGCCGTACGTATTGCCTTCCATCTGAAGAAATCAAATTAACCTTGGTCTCGTCAGAGAATAATACATGTTGCCATTGGGCGTAGGTCCAATGTCCATATTTACGTGCAAACGCCAAACGAGCATTTCTATGTTCTTTCTTCAACAACGGTACTTTGCGAGCCACTCTTCCGAACAACCCTGCTTCTACCAGACGTCGTCGAACGGTCCTAGCTGAGACACCAGCTCTTTCGTCTGTCCCAAACACTTCGTGTTTAATTAAAATAGAGCCTAGAAACGGATCTTTCTTAGCTAACCTGGCTATCATTCTATCTTCTTGCGGAGTTGTTTTTCTCGATCTTTTTGTTCTGGGCACATTTAAATCTGTGTTATTGCGTCTGACATGTTGCACTGCATTGTATACCATAGTTTTTGAACAATTTAAATGTTCTGCTATCCTTCGGTATGGCCAACCATGCTCGACAACAAACTTCATGATAATTTTTCGTAGTGTTGGATCGCAACTTTTATTTTTACCCATTTTTCTTCAAAATATTTTTCAAAACTTAAAATAAATATCGGGATTGCCGCCAAAACTACCACGAAACAATAAGAGAAGAAGTAAAAAAGTATTGAGATTCAAATTTTGAAAATAGAACGCAATATCTCAGTGTCCCTAATTAAATGGCCAGCCAGCATTATTTGAACAAATAGCACTACGATAATCTATCAGCTATACTGTAAAGAGGTTTAATGTTTAAGAAGTTGTTATTGTTTGTATAATCGGGCACATAAATGACTAATTATACTTACATGTAAGAGATATGGAATATGGTTTAGACTCGTTGGAAAATAAAAAATAAATTCACAATTCGGTTTAACCAAAGAGTGTCCCTAATTAGTTGACCACGACTGTATATATACACTTATGTCCATGTTTGAATAAAATTTTATTCTATACTAGCTTCCGCCCACGGCTAAACAAATCCAGCCCGCGGGAACCGTTCATATAACAGGGATAAAAAGTAGCCTATGTGCTATTCGAGACTATAATCTATATCTGTGCGAAATTTCATCCAGATCCGTTCAGCCGTTTAGCGTGAAAGAGTAACAAACATACATCCATACATTCTTACAAACTTTCGCGTTTATACTCGTAATATTAGTAGGATTTTATATTAATATAATCAGAAGAAATAAAATGATATCCGCCATTTGCAACCGCCGTAGTATAAATACAGAGCGCTCGCTCGACTCGGCCTCACTTTTGCTCCAGACTTCGTGCAGACAACAACTCCTTGGTATTGTCGGTATCTTTAATTATAAGCTGTTACTCTGTTCAAATTGTTTTTATATTTAATTTGTATGATTTTTGGATTTCATTAAATTGTTTGTTAGATTGTTATTTTTTTTATGAATTATTTATTAAAACCGCTTACTATATTATTAATTATTTAATTATTTTTTAATATTTTTAGAGAAAGGCCAGGTCCAGAGTACCCTAAACCGACGCGCATGTATGAAGAATGTAATGAGAGTAAATGAAGCAAAAGAAGTATGTCAGGATCGTAGCAAGTGGAGATCCGTGGTCTCTGCCTACCCCGTCGGGAAACAGGCGTGATTTTATGTATGTATGTATGTATGTATGTATTAGTAGGATTATATGAAAGAAACAAAGGACAAAACAAAGATCAAATAGGCGAAAAAAAACACCGCTCAGACAGCGTGGAGTTCAAAATATGGGTCAAATCCGCGAAAATGTCGACCGTAAGTTGGCGGCGCGCCAGCAGCGGTAGACAACATTTAAAAACGGCGATACCGACCCACGGAGTGACTGTTCGCCAAAATTAGACGTAGTGAGTAAATCTTACGTATTTTTGAAAACAATTGTTCAAAACATACGAGTTTTTGATAGTTTACGAAAACTTTTTACGAATAGTATCCTTTCATACATTTACCTCCATCGGAAATGTTAAGGTAAGTACTAAAATAAGGTCGATATCGTGAAAACTTGGTTTGAAAATCATCGCTGGGACTGCCGATTAGATATTTTCGATATTATCGACATTATTTTAGTTCCTTACCATTTCCGATAGAGGTAAATGTATGAAAGGATACTATTCGAAAAAAGGATTTCGTAAACTATCAAAAACTCATACTAAGGGTAAGTACTGTTTGTAAAATATGAAAAAAGGACTTTGATTGATCTCTCATACATCATAAAATTTGCACGTTTTCTTTTAATTTTCATTCCATGCCATGTAATTTTATTGTCATCTCAAGGTGTTTATGCAGGCCTGGTATATGTTATTAGATGGAACAGGGTTGCCCGCTTATCCTACGTGTCCATGGGAAAAGGATGACGACTTAATAAAAACTCTTTGAAACTAGGGCAGTGATGTCATTGGAATCCTTGAAAGCGGGAATAAAAATAAATTGAAAGAATATTCTGGTCACAAGGTAGCACAGATTTGACAAAGTACCAGTTGATGAAATATTTTGTCAGAAGCAGTAGAGTAATAACACTTTTTTTAAGATAAGTAACCATTTTTTTTTAATTCACACAACGCCATCTAGCCCCAAACTAAGCAAAGCTTGTATTTTGAGAACCAGTAAGCTGATTGATTAATTATATAAGTACAATTGTTTTTGTATACATACATAGAATAGATAATAACACCCAAACCCAGTACAAATGTTTATCCTGGGTGGGGATCGAACCCACAACCTGCTGCGCAGAAGGCAGAGCTAACTAGCTAACAGAGCTTCCTTAAAAATCTTTTTTAACCTTGATTGTATAGCTGGTTTTCAAGCTGATAGCGTGAAGATGGAGCAATAAAAGATTGGTTGATAATAAGTTATTTCACGAAGGGTACATTTAAAATTAACTAATATTTTACGAGATAACCAAAATTGTTGCGAACAATTCTGAATAGTGGGAACAATAACAAAACTGTTGAGTAGAATGGCCCTATGATGCATATTCCCGGGTGTGCGTAACTTTAAAACTTACCGGACGCCTCCAAGAATCAAGATGGTTGCGATCCGGCATACCGTCAATTCACATTATCTAACTTATAATGACTCCTAATATACACACTTCCAACTTTTCCTCTTATATTTATCACATAAAGTCTAACTCAATTTTCAAATAGCATTTTACTCTTCTTCTTCTTCTTCCTGCTCTTTTCCCACTCAATTTTCAAATAGCATTTTACGAAAAGTTTAATTCACTTTCACACTATTTGTTCTGTGACTTAGCACACAATAAAAACACTTAGAATTTGATTTTAGTTATTAAAATACCGAAATGCGAAAGAGTGTCTTTTCACAAAAGTAATAGGTACTCCATCTCATTACGACAGTTTAAATTTCATAACAAAAAGACACAGACACTTTCGTAAGTTTATTTTCTTCGTAGCTTAGTCTTGAGCAAAGTTCACTACACACGTCACTTCGTAAGTTCACGTCACTACCGAAAGATGCAGTATAGTAACAAAGTCTATAACACGTTGCTTGTATGCCATAGGACGTGTCTCCAACATTGACTATGCAGAACTGGGTATCGTCTCGATGTGTGATGGCGAGCGGCCAAAGCGGGGGCAAAGAGAGCTTTACTTTTAGCTTTTATATTACTAGTCACTATTTTTTGAATGAGTGCGTAAACTTGAAACTTTTGTTGATAGGTGTAGAATTTTTCCGCTTTCGCTTGTAGAGACAGCGGTATACCTAATAGTAGACTACTCTCATCCAGTTATTCTTACACGACGACCTCAGTGGCGGAGCAGGCGAGAGTCCGCCTGCGACGCAAGAGGTTGCGGATTCGATTCCCGCCGCGGAACAAATTTGTGTACGATCTGCAGAAATTTGTTCCGTTGGTCTGGGTGTTTTCTATGTATAATAAAAAATATCTATCTATGTACATAATGTATTAAATATATCAGTTATCTAGTACCCATAACACAAGCTTTGAGTAGCTTTCTTTGGGGCTAGATGATGCTGTGTGGACTGTCCAGCATTATTTATTTATTTATGATCAGATCTTAGCGTTTCTGATAGCCTGGTTGTTGGCCATGCCGCCTATGTATAATTTTTGCAATGCTCGTTAGAGGCGAGTAAGTTTACAAGTGCAATATTAAATTTAAGACTAACCCATGTACCACTTATTTAGCAAATAAACATTTTTGATTCGTCTTGATTCTTGGGACCTACTCATTATTATTTTCCTGCCCTTTTCCCACGTTATGTGTGGTCGGCACATGTTATCTTCTTCCATCTCCCTCTGTCATTCGTCATCTCGGTACTCACTCCTTTCTTACTCATATCATCTTGCACACAGTCCATCCATCTTTCCTTTGGTCTACCTCTACCCCTGTATCCATCCACATTCATACCTAACACTCTCCTCGTCAGTCGTCACATGACATTGTGGGTACTTACTACTTTACTACTAATATTAATATTGCGGAAGTTTGTGTGTATGTTTGTCCGACTTCATCTGTCACGGCTGAACAGATTTGGATTAAAGCTTGTAGGAAATTTTGTTTGAGTGAAAAAACCTTAGGGGAAAAGGCTGTGTATACCATGTAAACAATTATTGGAACGAAGTTCTTTATTGCGCTTTGTGAAAGGGGGCTAGACGGAAAAAAATCTCACGAAAAGTTGTAACGACACTTTTTGCTATAGTTGTAAGCCGTGCGGCGTGCGCGTGTTTCTCTGTCTCTTTCGCTCTCTCATAGAAAGCAAGGAAAGGAACTTCGTTCCATCCGGGTGTCCCTTGACACCTCTCAAGTTTTTTTATCTACGAAAGAGAAGATAATAGTGAAATTTTTGTTTTATTAAATCACTCTCAGAGTAAAACTATCAACGCTGCTAAAGGGACACAACACGAGGGTAGTGATGTAAGATCTCTCAATATTGATGAACATAGCTTAAGGTGTATTTAATAATAATAATAATATATGATCACGACTGTAATCCCCAGAATCGGTAGATATCTCCTCAGATCTTTAGTTACTTAGATCTTTGAGGATATCTAAAGAGGGTAGTCAGAGGCAAGTCCAAACATGACATTTGGTACATGCCCACAGTAGTTAGTATTCCGTACGTGACAGGTTGCAAGCCCATCGCCGCTTATAAGAATACTAACCTATGACACATACCTTCGAATTTTTGGTTCTAGGGTATGCCGGTTTCCTCACGATGTTTTCCTTCACCGTTTAAGAGCACTGGCATTGCGCACATAAATTTTTCGAGTGGAAAAACTCATAGTTGCACGACCAGGTTTGAACCCACGACCTTCGGATCGTGAGGCAGGGGTGCTACCACTACACCACCAGCGCTCTTAAACGGTGTATTTATAGACTAAAATACTCATAAATGTTTATGGTGTAGTAAACTGTGGGTGGTAGTGTTGCGGTGTTAATCATTTAACCTATATTTCGCACTTAATGACAACCTCTTGGGGATTTACGGTGTATTTCTTCTATAGTTTATGATGAACATAAATAAATCTTCTATAGTAAAGTAGGAATGTCTGTATCCACCTAACTCTATGGATATTCTACAGCAATGTAGCTTATGCCATACTAGCTGTCCCGCTCGCGACTTCGTTCACTTAAAGTATCTAAACTGAGTTTTAAACAAATCACACTAATAAAAAAAAATCATAAATAACTTTGACCCCCCTTTCACCCTTTTTAGAGGGTTATTTTGGAATATCCAGAAATACGTGTCCATTCATTTTGCATTTACAGTACACAAACAAAGTTTCACACCAATCGCACCACCCGTTAAAAAGTTCCCATACAAACATTGACCCCACATTTGACCCCTTTTTGAAGGTTATATTGAAAAATCCTGAAACACGTATCCATTTATTTTGCATTTACAGTACACAAACAAAGTTTCACACCAATCGCACCACCCGTCAAAAAGTTCCCATACAAACATTGACCTCACATTTGACCCCTTTTTGAAGATTGTATTGAAAAATCCTGAAACACGTGTCCATTTATTTTGCATTTACAGTGCACAAACAAAGTTTCATGAAAATCGCTCCACGCGTTAAAAAGTTTCATACTAACGTTTTCACCCTTTTTCACCCCCTTAGAGGTGGAATTTCCAAAAATCCCGCCTTAGTGGGTGGTTTTGTTATAAAAGGAAACCACCTTCCAAATTTCAGCTTTCTAGCTTCAGCGGTTTCGGCTCGGCGATGATCAATCAGTCAGGTCAAGCTCTTATATAGATATAGATCAACTGGAAATTATATTTAACTAGAAGGACTAGACTAGTTGATCTGTCAATCAGTCATACATAACATAAAAGTTTTATATACTTACATATGTATTTAGATACATTAAAACATAGAAAGGATAATTAACTATTCAAATACGTTAAAAATTCAAATGGTTGGCGTGATTTGGGGCGTGAAACTTTTGCCCAGCTTTGGGACGAATAAGGTTAAAAAAAAGATATTTTGGAAAGCAGAACATATTATGATCACACACAAAGATTTAAATCATAGATATGCCCGGACGCCAAAAACTGTGGCACTGTTTTTACTTGTGTCTGTTAACAAAATGCCGATGCACGCACACTAATGATTAGTAAAAAATGAACCAAACAGTTATTTCACCATTTATTGTGCAATTATATTGCACGATTTTTCGTAAAAAAATATACTTTTTCCTTTTGTACCCTGAAATTGAAAATATTTGGTGTGCCAAATGAGCGAGCTATCTCATTTCGTGTGGCAACAAAACACCGCGGTCTCAGTACCGTACGGGCATAATCTACGATTTATCGCACATACATACCTGTAACTGTTCTTGCAAATGGTTAACCACGTCCTGTCTCGCTTGCTCTTTCACTTCTTCTAATCTCTGTTCGAGTTGAGTCTCCATCTTCTGCGCAGCGCCGCCATTTTGTAAAGTCGCCATGTTGTGACGTCACGGCCGCCATGTTTAGTCACACACGAGCGTGTTAGTCGCATTCCATGCATGCAGGAGAGAGAGAGACAGGTATGTATTAGAAACTAGCTGGGTATAATCCCTTCTTAGTACCTACACCATTATGAACCAAGACAGACATACCAATGTACTGCGGGTCTAGTTGTGAATATAACTTCATGGTCCAAAAAAACATTAAATCAGTCCAGCCGTTTATTTAATTTAATTTTTGGAGATCTTTATAGCTACGTATATTTAAACGTTATCCCCTCTTTGAACCACGTCAGAGGTTGAATTTAAAAAATCCCTTCTTAGTACACCTCTACGAACCAAGAGAAACATATCTACCAAATTTCAAGTCTCTACAACCAGCAGTTTCGGCTGTGCGTTGTCTATATTTTAGTGTATTTATAAATGAGTGTGTCAGTTAGGACTTTGATTCTTATAAGATTTACAGGTGCCATTGGAAATTATAACCTATCTTGTGGGGTGTAAAGTCTAATTGATTAATAGTGATACTTATCATTTCATTTTGGTGTTTTTCATTCAACTGGTTAAGTTTACAAATGGTGCTATTTGAAATTGAACGCTAAAATAATATGAATATAACATAATTTAGTTAGATATATGCGAGAGGACAAAAATTCCAGATATTCTGAAGTAAGTCGCGATAGAAAAGAGTATATAATTGTTCCTCAGGCAACCGTAAGCTTATATCTAAACGATTATGTAGATAATATAAAATGTACATTATATTAATCATATATTAACATTGTATAATAAGGATTATCTGTCCCCCGCATGCAGTATTATAATTATAATACACACGAAAATAATGACAAAATGTTATATTTGCAAAAAAATGGCAATATACTTAAACACAACAATTATTAATTACATTTATTACAATTATTTTTCAACACTCTCAGCGCTGTTATCGATTTTTTCGATGACCAACTGTCTAAGGCCGGGACTCCACCAAAGCAGAGATTTGTGCAGTGTGCTGTGCGAGAAGAGATGTGTTTCAGCTCGGGGGATTCTACCAAAGCGGAGATCCGCTCACATTTCTCGTCTCCAAATTATCAATATTACACATCTCCGCACAGCGATCTCCACTGAAGCTGAGCGGAGAGATGTGTTAATAACACAATTCTATTGGTTATTTAAAAAACATCTCATCTCCGCTCGTCTCGTCTCCGCTTTGGTGCGGTCCCGGCCTAAGAAGTCAAAAACTAAAGCATGTACATATATATGTATACATAACATATGGTTGGTTTTGTATATAAACGAACCTTCTCTAGCTCCAGGTCAATATCCTGCGGGTACATGACGTTAGATTCCGAGTTCTGGATGTGAGCCTTCAGTTGTGATATCTAGAAACAAACATTAATTATTACACTAATTATAAAATAATAAAATACCAATGTCAAATATTCGAGTCAAATGTTAAACATTCTGTGGCATCATAGCTCCCAAACGGATGAAACGATTTTCGTTCAGTTTTTTTCGTGTCATAGATAATTTTATGCTGAGTGTTTATATTCCATGTTTTATGAAAATCTGTTCAGCCGTTTGAAGATTACAGCTCTTTTCTAGTTGATGAGGGGATCTGACTTTCCTTAAGTCCTATCGATTCGAAATTTGGTACCGTGTTACTTCAATGATATAAGTATATGGTGAGATGAGGTAACCATGACTTTAAATATGACATGTAAGGGTAAGGTTTAGATGTCGGGGTCATCATCATCATTCTATTATATCTCAGATCCATGTTGTAAAGGGTTTTGGCTAGGTGTTTTACGACCGGCCGCCTGCCTGACGTCAACCCTCCTTGGGACAATCCACACAGCATGTGTTATGGGTACTAGATAACTGATATATATATGTATAATATTATTTAATACATTATACTCGTATACATATATATAGATATTTTTTATTATACATAGAAAACACCCAGACCAACGGAATAAATCGCTGCAGATCGTACATAAATTTGTTCCGCGGCGGGAATCGAACCCGCTGCGCCACTGAGGTCGTCATTACTGACCTGTTCTTCCAAAGCAGCTATGGATTCCCTCTGCTTGGCCTTCAACTCCTCAACGTACGCCACATTCTCGGCCTTTGTCTCCTCGATGTGCTGTTCGTACTTCTTGCTGATCTGCCGCACGGCCTGCTCGATCGGAGTAGAAGTGAACTGGAATATAATTAAGGGTTCTTTAGACTAGCTTTTTTTAGGGTTCCGTACACTAACGGTTAAACGGACTAAGACTCCGCTGTCCGTCTATCACCAGGCTGTATCTCATGAACCGTGACAGTTTAAATTTTCACAGATGATGTATTTCTATTGCCGCTATAGCTATAACAACAAATACTAAAAAGCAGAAAAAATATTTTTTTTTTCCCATACAGCAAACAATTTTTTGGCGTTTTTATAGATAATGGTACGGAACCGGTCTCGCACTTGGCTGGTTTTTTACAAACTATTATGTTTCAGAGCACTCGACAGAAACCAGTGGAAAGGGTTAGAGAAGGACTATACCAAGAGGCACACCGAACTTCGGGACATCTTATAATTAAACGCACTACAAATGTATTTTGTTAACCTAAGTTCGGAATAAATTGCTTATTATTATTACTACGTTTCAGAAACGTCAAATTTCAAGCTTGAAGTAACACTACTTCAATCACATTTTTACAGGTACGAAATATCAAAGTTACATTAGTTTGATATTTCCCAAAGAGCTTTTAAGGTCCCAGTGCTCACATATGATAACAAAATGGATAGCTACCTCAAGAGAAAGTGAGGGTAGTTCGGCACTGCGCGTCCTTCTTCGCAGGTGGTCCCCGGCGGCGTCCGCGGCCTCCAGCGACGAGGCGGAGCCCGCGGGCGACGCGCACTTGCCGCGCCACACCTCCTCAGAGTAACTATGAATAACAATAAAGACGAAAAAACTTACAGTAGTAACCACATCTTTAGATCTTTTTAGAAGAAGTACAGTTCTTCCAACGGATCTAGGCATTCGTGAAGTTAGCCTCAGGTGCGAGTTTGCGCATGTACAGTCCCACCGTCCCTCTCCATACCTCCAATTGCTCCCGAAAAACGATACTGCGCAGCGCCCCGACTCGTTGGGCCAACTGTAGTAAGTACATCTAATTCTACTTCAAGTTCCACTCATTTTTATAAACATTTTGAAACTACCTAATAAATATTTATTTTTATTTTTTTATTTATAAGAGCTTTCAAAAATAATCGTCGCTGTAGTTGATAGATTATAGGTAACTAACTCATTTTGCGAAATCTACTTAAGTATTCGATAGAATAAATCGTATTTATCAAAGATCATAATCGGAGAATAGCTATACCAAAAGCTAGTCAAATCTATTTCTATCAACTCCATTTTAAATTAATTTCCAAAAAGTCTAATTCTCATCGATTTATCTTAAACTACTCGTAGTAGGTACCTATAAACAAGAAGTGCGTAGTGAAGATGTCACAGAAGATTACAATGATCCGAGAATCGAACCTACATACATCAGAGCAATATTTGTCGTGTCTATCTCGAATGCTAATAAAGCTATATTTAAGTATCGCCAAGACAGGAAAAAACTGACTTCGTATCATGAAAGTTGAATATCCCGTGCCTCATAATAATAAAACGTAGAATATTATGTAAAATCTTTACTGAAAGTTTGTGTTAGAAGTATTTCAGCATTTTTATTGCGTCGCGAATAACTGTCTTCGTCGTCTGCACGCCACCCCATGACCTTTCAAGGGGTGAAGGTTACAACCCTATTACTCTATACGAATGGCTTCAAGCCTAGGGAAATAAGATTATAATAGAAATTCACTTACGTTGCGTTTGGCCTTGTTAGCGTGAAAGAATGAGAACATTAGGATATTTCTATAACAAATACATAGGTACTTAAAAAAAACATGATTAAACTCGGTAAACATCTTCTCAGATCTCTAGTTACTTAGATCTTTGAGGATATCTAAAGAGTTTAGTCAGAGGCACATGCAGACATTATATGTGGCACATGCCTAATTTTGCACAATATTTAGTATTCCGTGATAGGTTGCAAGCCCATCGCCGCACCTTCAAATTTTTAGTTCTAGGGTATGCCGGTTTCCTTATGATGTTTTCCTTAACCGTTTTTTCACATACTTACAATTAATCTATAAACCGAAACAAGGAACTATAATTTAAGTAAGGAAAAATTGAGGTAATTAGCTTGTGTAACAAGCAAATTCTTCATCTTACCTTCTTTCCATATCAGAGCATTTTTTCTCAAAATACGTCCTCAAATTCTCCATTTCCTTCTCATGCTTAATGGCCAGCTCTTGCCTAAGCACGTCTATCTCTGCACTGCCGGCCTTGACTGAAGCCAGAAGCTCCCTTAGCCGCCTCGTCTCAACAGAGTAAGACTGCTTGTCTTGTTGCAACTGAGTTTCTAGTTCCTTCATCTCAGTGTCAAAATCAATCCTCATTTTCCCAATCTCATCACACAGCACCTGTATCAAACTCTCCCTGAGCTTGTTCCTCAAATTCTCTTCTATATACTCATCAAATTTGCTTATAACCGTTTGTATTTTAGTTTCGAAACCCGTTTGGAAATCGTCAGAAGTGTCTGAGGATTTGAGATCGGACTTTGAATAGTTGACGGTAATTTCTTCCCGTTCATTGTCCTTTTCACTATTTGAACTTCGCAAAGACGACCCTCCGCTCATGAGAGCTGAATAAAACTTGGTACTATCATCTTTGATCAGGGTCTGATACTTTATAAAGTCTGATAGCTGTTCCTTCACGGTATCATCGGAGAATTCCCCTATAGTGTGCTGGAGGGTTTGTACCTCATGTGTGAGGTGTTGGTTTTCGTGACGCAAATCGTCGCGTTCCAGGACGGATCGCTGTAAGGATACGGTCAGTTCTTCGATTAGTTCGTCGCGTTGCGTGATAGCCTCCTCCAAGTGCACAAGCTGAAAGACAGATATGCGTTACGTCACAAGCGTAGCCATTCACAAGTAAATAATAATTCACGTAACGGATAAAGTGCTCAGCCAGCAAACTGTGCTGTAACATCAAAAGTAGCAAAAAATAGAGTGTGGTTTATAAAATGATATCTATATCTAGATTTTCTAGGTGTTTGTGAAATATAAAACGTAATTTCTTGATTGAAAACCTTATCTAGCTTGGACATAATCCTGTGTATCAGGTTCCTAATAAAGAAGTTTGATTGAAAAAGGTTAATAAAAACAAAAGTTCAGCTATCTCGAATAGATACTTTCTTGGTTGTAAAAACATAATATCTAGTAGAAATATCTGGTAAATCCATGCACAAAATAACAGCACCACAAAAATCCAATAAGTACATACAAATAAACCAAAATATATTATGACTCCCAATAGTGTTAATGATTCAAGGCTAGAGTTACTATTGTGTGTTAACAATAGATGCCATGTGTAGTGGAAGTATAGATTTCGACCAAGGGGTTTTTATGAGTTTTAGTTTCATAACTATATATTTTGTGGTATTTTCTTTTGTTTAGTTATCTATACTAATATTATAAAGAGGAAAACTTTGATTGTTTGTTTGTTTGAAATGAATAGGCTCCGAAACTACTGAACCGATTTGAAAAATTCTTTCACCTATGTGTAGAATGAACTTTCAGGATGAACATAGGCTATATTTTATGTAGGTACTTCGCGGGCGACGCCGCGTGCAGAAGCTAGTACTTTATAAATAGTGGATAACATAAGATATTGTTTTATAATAATCAGGCTTTCCATTTCAAGTATTTTAATATATTTAAAAGCATTTCTTTATCTACAAAATAAAGTGCAAAATCAAATGAGTAATTTATTTAACTTGCATTAAACATATCTTTTGAAACTTAGTATGGTGCAACTTAACTACTTTTAGTTTATAATCATGCTTTTGTTAATAAAGAATTAATACTCTAGAACAGCGGTCGGCAACCTTTTGGCAGGCAAGGGCTGCATGGTGGTAAAATAAACTAAAGGCAGGTTGGGAACACTTATGATATTAACCCTAGAAGCTCAATATATACCTACGTATAATTGGTCAATATCATATCCCACACATTCATGATCCGCACGCAAGTGAGACGTACGCAGGCCGTGTGCGGCCCACGGGCCGCATGTTGCCGACCGCTGCTCTAGAATCTAATGCATCTCATGCACACACAAAGCCCCTTTAACCCATTGAATACCAAGATCAAACCCATTCAATATTATTATTGTAGTTTAGTAGTTAGTCAGTCAATGCCATGGTATACAAAGGTTATACAGTCAGCCAGCACCCACAAAGCTTCATATTATCTACCTTGCCCTGATACTCTTCACAAATTGTTTTATAGTCAGTTGTCATTGTACTAAAGGAAATAGTTTCTGGCATCGACTTTGGAGGTAAAGAGTCTGGTAAAGAGTCATCTTTATCCTCCCTGGACTCCTCTTCAACTGAAATCTCCTCAATTAATAAGTCACTCTGTTCTATTTTATCACTTAAACTTTCTTTAGGAGATGAATTTTCTGAACTTTCTAGAGTTCTTTCTTTTGAATGCATGTCATCATACACTTCTTCTATTTCAGTGTCAGTAGCTCCGACGAGGAAGGGAGATAGCAGGTTGGGAAACACTGGAATCTGCTTTATGTCTGGCTCAATAATTGTGCTGCCCTCTGGAGGTGGGCCGAATATAATTTTTGCAGTGGGGAATGTGAATTTGGGAGCAGCTCGCCCTCTAATGTCCAGTTTTATGATATCCTCGGAGTCTGAGCTTTTCGCCGGAGATTGCTCATTACTCGGTTTCGGAGATTCTCTAGATAAATCAGACTTTATACTACGCTCCTCGTTTAAAGAGTCAAGGTAATTGTCACTTCTTGAAGGTTCACGTAAGCTGTCGTGTTCACTAACTTTAGGAGATTCCACTGATTTTTCATGTGTCATTTCTTTAGAGAGATCTGAGGATAGAGCAAGATTGACCGGGCTTTCTTTACTGATGTGATGGATGTCAGATACATTAACATCTATAGGCCAAGATGCGCTGAGCTTACTTGGGTCCTGTATACTAGCATTGTCACTAGCCGGCGAGAATGGTATAGCAGAACTAGTTTTGGCTTTCTCTTGTTCCACTTCGACTCTAAGTTCTTTACTCTTTTCTTCATTGTCAGAGGAATACTCGGCTTTAGAGGGTATGTGCTCGGATATGGACTCGGTTTGACTGTCTTCAACATCTTGACCGACTGTTTCCTGTTCACTGGTGTCTCCGGACAATATTTCATCTATAACGACCGCTCCTACACCGGGTATCTGTTGAGAATGCACGACATCCGGAAGAATGTTCTAAAAATAAATAAAAACCATAAATAAACCCCGTGAATTATTAGAAAATCGCGAGTTCACAGGGTATTACTTTTGGTTAAATTTGAATGATTGCTCTTCTCTGGCAAAGCCGGCATACAGAACGCAGGTGAGTCCCGCGAAACCAGGAGAGCTGCAGCTATGCAATTCAAAACTATTTTTAACGTAGTAGTAGCGATGAATAAAAATATCTCGCGAGAAAAAACCTCAGATTAAAACCGTTTAAAATTAACGTCTGCTTACCTTAGTTTCTGGTGATTGCGGTGAACAATTGTGGGGATCATCCATAATTTGATAAATTCATAGTAAAACAAATCAGTATTTCATACAAAAATAGTGCAAAAACCACTAAATCCGTTGTCAGGACGACGTTTCCTATCACTTTTCAAACAAAAACTCAACAACAAACGCAATACTACAATACATACAAGCCAGCTAGTGCTGCCAGCTCGGGGTGAGGGAGGTGATAGATAACTGAAAAGTCAAAAAAAAAGTCACATCTGTCATTTTAGCTTCTTGGTTGGTTCGTTTTTATCTGTTTATCGGTTGGATGGGTAGGTATAATATGTAGGTACTTACCTAATTTTTTTTTAATGTTTCTAATGTACTATTCATGATTAGTGCAAATGTGTGATCATCTACTATTTATAACAAACAGAGAACCTGATCACAGGGATATTTTATTTATCCAGTCCGATAATTACTAACCTAAGTAAGGTAGGTACTTTAGTAAGATTAAGTTAGGCCCCCTTTATTCATTATTGTTTTTGTACTCCAAATTTTGATGTAGATAATTATGTTCGCAAAATAAAATGGGATAGAACGCATAGAAAAAAACTTCTGAATAGCATCAAGTGGTTTAGTTGGCATCACTAGCTGTTTTCACATTTTCCGTTCCGTCCTACGCAGTAATGTGAAATCATTATTGCACTAGGTTAATGCAGCCGAAGATAATGAAGATAAAATGGCCATTGCAGTCACCCATCCAAGAAGTGACCTCGCAGAACACCACGATATTCCTTGATCTGTTAAGAACATCTGCGTTAGCTAAACTAGTTATGTAGGTAGCTACATACCTACCTACCTAATCCAATCTTATCTATCATTGATAGTAGGCATAAGCAGAATAAAATAAATATATTATAAATGGTGGTGGACATTTCATACAACGCCATCTAGCCCCAAAGTAAGGATTGTACCTACTATGAGAACCAGATAGTTGATAGATTAATTATGTAGGTACTGGTACTTTTTTCTAAATAGGTACCTACATACATAGTAGGTACCTATACATACTGGCACAGAAAAAACATCTGCATTCATTACACAAATGTTTGTCCTGGGTAGGGATCGAACCCACAACCTACAGCACAGAAGGCAAAGCTACTACGAGCTACTACCAACTGAGCTGTGAATAGGTACTAAGAAATATTATTATATTACAATGTAAGGGGTTTAGGCGTGCCTCTGACTACCCTCATTTAGATATCCTCAAAGATCTAAGTAGGTACTTAACAAGAGATCCGAGATGAGGACTACCAAGCCTGGGAATTACAAAAAGTGCTTTAGTAAAGCATTAAAATATCATAGGTACTTTTAAAATCTTTATTGGGTTATGAACTATTTACATCTCAGGTAAGCTTTATTCTGCCTTCAAGAAACAACTTAATTTCGAATAAGGCCAATATCGTAAACGTGAAAACTTGCAACTCGGCATAGGTAGGTATAGGTCATCCAACGGATCTGGGCAGTCGTGAAGTTAGCCACAGGTGCGAGTTTGCGCATGTGCAGTTCCTTCCCCCCCTCCTCATACCTCCAAATGCTCCCGAAAAACGATACTGCGCAGCTCTTGCTGCTAACTTGACGAATGCCTAGATTCGTTGAGCTAACTATACTTACTTAAGAAGCAATGTAGGTAGGTACCTATACCTACGTATGTACTTATAAAATGCATTTTATTTTCAAGGCACTGGCTATGAAAAAAGCTAGCTAATGAAAGGAGGGAAAATTATGATACAGTCGACCACAAAACTATAGTCTTCAACATGACTATACTCTGAAAGATACAAATAATTGGTAAATTTTGTTCCTGACAATACCTAGGTACTTATTCTATTTAGAAGTGGTTTACAAAGTTTCAAAGCAGTAGGTATAATACTGCAAAATTAAGTTTCAGTATAAGTAATTTATTACCTATGCTTTATAAAATAAATTATGGTCCACAAAGTACATTTACACTAGGTAAGTACTACTACAAAGTCAGCTTCAGTAAAATAAACCGTGATAAGTTGACTATAGTGCACATTTTTGGGAAGCTGACTGTACTGAATTATTCGCAATTTTTTACAATTTTGGAATTACCTATAGTACCTATGTATTGGTAGAAAGTTACACACAAAATGCGAATTATTAAGCAAATATGTAGCAAATACAATATTCAACCAATATTATTTATTCTAAGATTTAAATCACAAATTGTCGATTAGATAAAACCAGACATCATGACAATGATAACAATCTAGTACTTAATGTATGTATATTCCTTGAAAACTTGTGTCATACTCCAGTCATATTATTGTTAGAGCTTGGAATTTATTACACAATACATCTAACATGGCCCGATCTACCAACATTTTATGTCTTCCAGCAAACCTTATTCACACTCATTTACAAAATATACATTGCACCTACAGACTTTTGCTACATGTTTAATACTTGAGGCAATCACACAATAAAATACCTACCTACGTAAATATTTATTTCAAACTCAGAATAAAGAGATTTTATTGATATCAAAGTTTAAGAGCCATTTGATATCATAGCATGCATAAGATAATATTATCTCAATACATACCTAATCTTAGTTTTCTGCAATATTTTGTAAGTTCTTATGACCTACCTACCTATTATTCATATTTTATTTTCTATGTCTACTCAAGCTTTGGAGACATGATACTTCATAATAGCATTATAAGGTCATTATTTTATTTGAATGTAGCAAAAGGCAGTAGAATTACAATTTTTCTTTTCATCTCATTATCAAAAATACTCCATTCTTTTCTTTCACAGCTCAACTCTGACTATCCCATCTAATCAGTAGAACAATATTTTTATATAATCAATACTATATAACTTTCAATATAATTTGAATCTCAATATAATTTTACTTTTTAATAGGTTGCAAAATATAAATTTATATTGGCACCTATACATAATATTCTGACGATACCACTAGTTATTAGGAAGCAATAAGTTTTACGCTATATGGTCTTATTTTGAATAGAAGATAAAAAAAATTGATGACTAATGAAAGAGTTGGAGCTAAGAAACTACTTTCATTTAAATTGAAAAGTACGTATGTAATCTAAATAATATATAATAATCATAAGATGACTGGCTGACAATCAGCACACAGTCCACATAGGTCCTAAGAGTGCTCAAAGTTATTAAAAAAATAACATTTCGCAAACAAACTCATTGGAAGTTCTTCTATTCCTACTTATATAATGAATACTATAATTTTAAGAAGAATTACCAAGTAAGTACTACAACAGGTACTTAGTTTTAATAGTTATCTTGTAGGTACATTTTAATTTGATGACTTGTCTGTGCAATTTATTCACTCTACCAGGAACATATATATAAATTGATATCAAAAACTAATTTATATAACATTACTTAAATGAGCGTTATTCGCGACATTTTTTTTAAGTTTTCATTTGTTTCTAAAAATCCATGAATGAAATATTCAATTATATACAAATCAATTCAACTCCAAGACAGACATGTTGGACACATTATGTTCATTTAATTTGATTCTTTGTCATGTAATAAGGATATTATGACTCTTTTAAAATAGACCCAAATAAGTTGCACATTGCAAGAACACATTGGTGTTACATGTTACAATACAACCTCAGTCAAGTGCTATTTACTGACACTAAACTCATGCGCAAATAGCCAACATAAGGAACATAATGAAAAGTACATAACATTAGCGCAAATGGTAGTTATGTAGGTAAAGTTTTAAGGTTAAATTGTGATCTAAGGTTCAAAATCACATAACTATCATAACCCTTACTTGACATTGAAGCATAAATAACATCTAAATAAGGAAATAATGACCTTGTATCAACTTATTAGGTCACCTTCTATCAACTGGCTCATTGGGAGATGTTTAGACATTTATCTGATTACTTTATATTGTTTTCAAGAGCTCAATCAGTGCACGAAAGAAATCTCTGAGACACACTATCTTTTACCACACTGGTTTAAAAGAAATAGCGATAGAATAAGAAGAAATTAAGAGGTCACAGTAACAGTCATAAGCGCTGGGAAATACCTCCATGTGTGGTCATGGTTTCAGGACACAAATAGATATTCCGTATAGTAATTGATTGGTCACATCTTGTGAACGTCTTTGATTTGTAAACATTTTATACAAATACTTTGACTATTTATTGTCACAGAAACCGAATTGAGAAATGCTTTTTGAACATCGACAGCAAAGTATAATTATTCCTGATTCAAAATTGAACCATCTCAAACCCTTGGTTCAACTCATTGTCGCATTTCTTGGTTGCATACCCACACTTGGCAGTCATGTTGACTTCTCGGGCTTATCCTCTTCATCATTATCATCTTCCTGTGCCATCAGCTGTCTTGCAAGTTGTAGAGCCTAAAATGTTATAAAATTATGGATCAATGTTTGGAGAAAGTTTTTGTGTTATGTATGATTCTAGCTTTAACAAGTTGTTTAGAATAAGTATAATATGAGATAGTCTGATTTTTAAGTATTTATATAGCATATTATACCTTATAACAGCCTAACATGTATAAGCACTATGAGGAAGGTGCTTACACTATTTATTTCAATTTAATGAATGTAACAATAACAAAATTATAAATTCAAATCATGGAGTTACTTAGGATAAAACAATGCATCATAATAAGTAAGTACTACCAACTTATATAATTAGTTTGAATGTGAAGTATCTAAGCACAAAGGTATATTTAGAAATGATGATTTTTATCCATGACTAAACATAAAAAAATACTGTTTTTTCTTGATGATTCTTGATTGGAGGAAAAAAGTAAGAAAACACCGAGCTATAAATAACTATTCCACTATAGCATAGGTTGAATTACGTGAAAAGTGGTTTCGGCTGTCTGAAATAAACATAACATGTAGGTACTCACTTGGAACTCGTTGTAGTGCATCTTTCGCTTTTTCTCGAAGTCGAGCCGGCGCTCGCGCACCTCCTCCGGCTCCTCCATATCCTCATCGCTACTGCTCGACTCCACACACTTCGGCGGCTTGTTCATACTCGCCGCGAGCTTCGCCGCTAGAATATTTGCGTCCAGCTCGTCTGTCGGCTCTAGGTCACCTTCCGCGGGCTCCGAAAATGGAGTCTTCGGCTCGTTCACTTTCATATGCCCGTAATCCTTATTCGCAGGGTGAAACGTCTCTATAATATTCATTTCATCGAACCTCTGTTCTTTTGGACGTTTGCTGGTGGACGGTGCTCCGTCCGACGGACCGTCGATGCTGCGTGAGGTCTTTAGTATGCCTTTAGAGGGCTTCTTCTGTAAATTTGACGCCATGGTTATTCGTTCACACATCCGTAGGCATTATACAATTTATTGTGAAGGTGTTTTATTTATTTCCTGAAAATTGATAGCGAGCAAACCCCGACCAATGAACGATCAACCAAACCAACCAAACAGTGTGACCAGATTTGAATTGACAAATCTACTGTAACATAGGGTGAAAAATTACCGAAATCTACTTATAATAAGCTGGAGTCTACTAAAAATCTACTATAAAATTAACTGGGTTATCAATCAATTTAACATCAGGAATTCAGTCACAATAGGTAGGTTTTATTCTCAATGAAGGTTCATTTATCACAATTACACAAATCAAACTAAAAAATCAAATAAATTAAACATCAGAGTTTCATCATAATCACACAAATCAAATAAATTTATCTTCAGGAATTCGTCAGTCACTATCACTTAGGAATCTTCATTTATATTATCATACAGATTTTTAGCTTCCATTAATTTTAGCATATCTTTGTCTGGGACAAAATTTGCGCAACCATCTTCAATTTGTCGAAGACCTTCTTTCCCATGCATGATTGCAGCTACATTTTTATTGTGAAAACGGTTCCTGTCACGAGTTTTAATTCTATTAATATCAGAAAATATTCGTTCTACTTTAGCGTTTGACACAGGCAGGATTGTCATCTGTTTTGCAAATCGGGACAAATTTTCATACTTCGGTTTATTATTCGAATCACACATCTTGCCAACTTCACTCCAAAACTTATCAACGTTAAATGTTGCAGTTGATGAACTTGAAGAAGACAACAAGTTAGAAACTGATTGATCTAATTTTAATTCTCTATATTCATTGTCAACTACCTGTAACTTTTCAGTTGGTACCAAGTTAGGGAACCGTTGGAGTACTCCAATCAAACCATGTTTGTTCTTTGAGTACGTGTGTTTAGAAAGAGATAGACTGATTCCGATTCACATAATGGGGGAATTCCCATAAAAGAATAGATTATAGAAGAGAGTTGCCATCTTCTTTCGAAAAAATACTACCAATATACCAAAAAATTGCAAATTCTACCAAAATATACTGATATTTTTTTTCCTACTAGCAGCTGTTGCAAGTTCCTCAAAATCTACCGAAAAAGTAGAAATCTACTAACTTTGGTCACACTGCAACCAAATGCAATGCAACCCAACTAATAATGACATTTATAGTTGACTGACATTGATAATTGATTTAATCAATTATTTGATTTTGACAGCAGACATAAATGTTAGCTGTGCTGCCTGTTAAAAGTCACGAATGTTATTCCAGGTACTTATTTGCTCTGTAGTTCATACTTCATTGTTGTTTCTAGTTCGTTCAATCAATCACTCACTCACTCACTCATACAAATAGGATTGAAAATATATCTTGCTTGTTTGTTTTGTTTAACACAGCTCAAATCAGCTGTGTTTTATGCATGGAACATAATTGGAACATCAGCGGAAATTCACTGAACAATTACGAATCTTATTTAGTTTATAACATACATTTTATTATTAAACACTTCCTTTGCCTAAACCCATTTATAAAATGGTGGAAGAATCTAGCTTGAATTCCAATAAACCCAAGGTAAATTAGTTTTAACTGCACTTGATGTTTTTGAAAAGCTCATACACACTTGCTTAGATCTATGTTGTTTATAGACTAAAACTACTCGGCCGAAGGCAGTCTACTTGTGGACCGAGGCCGACGTGCAGAAGTGGCTGAGAAGGCACTGCAGTGATTACTATAACTTGTACTGGGAGCGGTTTCATGAGGTACATTTCGCTCTGTTCACTGTAAATAATCTTCTGCTGAATGCTAACAGAACAAAATGTATTAAATTCACTAAATGCCCAACGTAGTGCATAGGCCAACTAATATTAAAATTAATGGGGAAGCAATGAATCTTGTTGATTCTACGGTTTTCCTTGGTATCAATATTGATGCCAAACTGCAATGGGGACAACAAATCGATAAACTTTCTGGTAGGCTTAGTTCCGCTGCATATGCAGTTCTTACGATACGGTGGCTTACGGATGAAGCTACAGCTAGATTAGTTTATTTTAGCTACTTCCATAGTGTTATGTCATATGGTATAATTCTCTGGGGAAAAGCAGCGGATATACAATCAGTATTCGTATTACAAAAAAGGGCAATTTGTGCCATTTACAAAATGAAACCGAGGGACTCTTTAAAAGAAAAATTTAAAGAAATTAATATTCTCACAGTAGCGGCACAATATATATACGAAAATTTACTGTACGCTCATAAGAATAGGGATAGACTTCAGAAAAACTGCGATGTACATGGAATCAATACTAGGAACAAACATAAATTATTAATCCCTAAGTTTCGGTTACAAAAAGTGAACGGTTCATTTATGGGGAACGTGATAGGTTTCTATAATAAACTTTCTATAAATGCAACTAAACTTCCTGTTAGAAAATTCAAAGCCTTCATTAAAAATAATCTCTTAAAGAAAGCATATTATAATATAAATGAATATATTGATGATAGGAACTCATGGCCCGATGTCGCTCCGCCCTCCGACAGCTAACCAATTTGCAATGTAAATGCTGTCCTTTTGTTTTATGTATTTATGTTCTTTTTTGTCTTTTGTTTTTATGTTATTATTATTAGATAATCTTGATTACATTTTTTTGTAAGAAGGATCATACAAAAAAGCGCTAGGACCGAGACGAGTTTCTTGCCTGTTCTTCTCGTACTTGGGTTAGGTTGGAATTGGCACATAGATTCACCTAGCATGTAAGACGTTTCAAAGTGATCCTTGTGATTGTACTGAATAAATATTTTTCAATTTCAATTTCAATTTCTGTTATGAAAGTATAGAGCACTGGTGGTGTAGTGGTAGCACCCCTGCCTCACCATCTAAAGGTCACAGGTTCAAACCTGGCTGTGCACCAATGAGTTTTTTTATTCAAAAATATTATGTGCACAATGCCAAAACTCTTAAACTTAAAATTCAAAGTTGTAAGAAAGGCAAGATAAGTTTGGTTCAGTCTTTTATTTATAAGTACTTAACCTTTAATACATTATGTATATTTATTTGTGTTGAATATAACTAATAGCTCGATCAAATTGGGGACCTTTTAGAGAAAGGCCAGGTCCAGAGTACCCTAAAGCAATGCGCATGTATGAAGAATATAATGAGAGTGAATGAAGCAAAAGAGGTGTGTCAGGATCGTAGCAAGTGGAGATCCGTGGTCTCTGCCTACCCCTTCGGGAAACTGGCGTGATTTTATGATGTATAGTTGGCTCAACGAATCTAGGCATTCGTGAAGTTGGCCGCAAGAGCTGCGCAGTATCGTTTTCCGGGAGCAATTGGAGGTATGAGGAGGGGGGGAAGGAACTGTACATGCGCAAACTCGCACCTGTGGCTAACTTCACGAATGCCTAGATCCTACTATTAATGTATGTATGTAATATAACCATGACAACTGTTACAGCATGACATAACAGGCCGAGCACTGGTCCGCATCAATGACAACACCCTTCTCCGCATGGGAATCACCAACAAGGAGCACCGCGAGGCCATCTGGCGGGAGATCCTCAAACTAAGGCTGAAAGCGGACATCGTAGAAATCAGGGATCTTGAAAGGAGGCACAATTACTTGAACTATGACCTGTGACAGAATGGATAAGAATAAGAATAATTTTATTGTTCGAACAGTGTAAGTAGGTAGGTACCTACAGATGATATTGGTCCCGGAAAGTTTCAACAGTTCTGCCCATTTCGAGCGTACAATGTGGTAGTATAATGTACCTACAATAATTATAAATTACCTAAACTATTTTCAAAGTATTCAGAAA
This sequence comes from Cosmorhoe ocellata, assembly GCA_963675405.1. Lineage (NCBI taxonomy): Eukaryota > Metazoa > Arthropoda > Insecta > Lepidoptera > Geometridae > Cosmorhoe > Cosmorhoe ocellata. The sequence goes on from OY776257.1 coordinate 1,001,022, forward strand.
GATTGTAATATATGTTTTCAATTAGAAATTTTCTTAAACTATTTTGTAACAAAGTATCAAACTACATAGAATTTACTTAGAAAATACATAGTTAAGGACTGAACGAACATGGGATTAATTAATGTAGAGGAACTTTTTAGAGATGCTTAGCAACATTTGTCGATACATATAACATAATGTTTACAAAATGTGTCTTGGCTTTGGTTTGGCTTCAGCTAATATGTTAAAAATTACCACAATTTCCTCTGGTATTGTTTAATTGAATGGAAAGCAGTAAATATGTTTGAAATGCCTCTATTCTTACAATAGTACTGTTACTTAAAGAGTACTGTTACCTTACGAGGCATCGAAATATATTGAACTGTTCTTGGTACTTATTGGTACTGACTGACGTAATAGATTGGACTGATGTGATATTATAAATGCATAGCCAAAACTATAAGTCCTTTAACATGTTTAGAGGGTAGGTTTCGTATGGGGTATAAAGGTGCAGAATACCTGGTATTCAGCCTTTAAAGAGGTGCAGTGGGAGGGTTGAAGTTTGTAAAAAAACATGTAAAGGTAGTAAAAAATCTTAAAATCTATTTAATTTTATACTTTCCATAGCTCAAGTACGTACTATAGTTCTATAATATAGTTCTTTACAGCAAACGCCTAATACGAGCTCAATGTCGCAGTTTTATATTAATAAACGTTAATTAAGTATAGTTTTTTTTTTACTAGAAACTCTCAAACCGGCTACCTACAAAATTCCGATTTCATTGAATCCTTATTTTAATATTGTACAAGCTGTTTCCCAATTAGATTACAAAGAAACAATTAAATCATACTAAACTCAATGTAGCTTTAAAAACCGCATTAAAATCCGTTCAGTAGTTTCGGTTTGCAGACACAAATATTCTAAAATCTCTCAATTTTTGGTGTATTCAATGGACAGACACGTTAATTTTACTCTTATAATATAAGATATATTATATATACTCATATAATATAAGATTTATATAAACTCTTATCTATATATTATATAGATTTTGCCTCTAATGTCTCACTGGTTGAACCTTGATCCATTGGCCGGTGGAGTAGAATACGTTTTACAACGTACGATCATTTCAGATTATAAAACAAAAATAGGTACATTGTGCGCAACTATGCATTGATCCCATTGTCGTGCCAGCATATCTTCGGTCCAAGACAATAGCAGACCGCGGCTTAAAATACACCTAATAACCATTTAGGTTAGTCCAAGTTGCGTTAAATAATATGTAGGTATCTAAATTAGGACTTTTTGTTTGAAGTGTTTTTAATTTGTTTTTGTTATCATATAGTTGTAGGTATATTTTCCTATCTAGTCCCATATTCGCTCAGCGAATAGACTAATAAAAAAACTTGAGAGGTGTCAAGGGACACCCGGATGGAACGAAGTTCCTTTCCTTGCTTTCTATGAGAGAGAGAGAGACAGAGAAACACGCGCACGCCGCACGGCTTACAACTATAGCAAAAAGTGTCGTTACAACTTTTCGTGAGAATTTTTTCCGTCTAGCCCCCTTTCGCAACGCGCGATAAGGAACTTCGTTCCAAAAAATCCGTTTAGTTATAGGTAGGTACATTATTTTAGCAGTTAAGACAGTACGTCACGCTCGGGCGATAAATTAAAATAAAATTGCGGTGTTTAATATTTTCAGTATTTCGTAGGTAATATCTATAGGCTGTCGGAAATGTAGTTTTACGATATAATGTAAGCGATTTTTTATAATTCTGTGTTTAGAAAACTTTAATTTATGTGTATTTACCTTGGTAACTAGGTTGATTTGATCAAAGTTTGGTAAACATGGAGGCGTAGAAAATGGCTTATAACTGTCGCAAGACTTCATTAGATAGAGGTGTCCGCTAGTATGTTATAGCTTGCGCCCTGACTAGCTTGTAGGTACAACTGAGTAGTTAGTCGCCGAGACGGTCCGAAATAGCGATTTTAACGACCCTTCATTGTTTATGATTCACACATCGCGGACAATAAGTTCTATGTAATCTATATAATCTATATAAATATAAAATAAACGCTTTTCGTTGGTCAGCGCATAACTTGAATAAGAACGTCTGGACCAAATTCGCCAACATTTTAAAAATGTAATATTGATATTGCAAATGTTTTATGGGGAAGAAAAATAAAAAAAAAATGTCTGGAAGTTGGAAACGGGGAAAAATAGCATGTGCTTTTTTCTATGGGATTTTTGCTTGAACTCTGGATTTTAACGATGGATTATGCGTAATTATTTTTGTTCATATTCCACTTTATTAAAATAAATAAAATAATTCCAGTCTGAAATAAATCACTGATTCGTCGAGAGCAGAGTAGAGCACTGGTGGTGTAGTGGTAGTACCTCTGTCTCACGATTCCTATCGTTGGTTCAAACCTGGTCAATGGGTTTTCTATTAAAAAAATAGGTATGTGTGCAATGCCAGTGCTCTTAAAACTATATAAGTACTATATATAACTAAACTACGAGTATATCTTAGACTATTGTGTTTTATTTTTTTCAATCGCTAGACTTAATTTTTTTTATAATATATGCCGGTCACGCTCTTTTGTTACATACTGTACCTACTTAGTAAAAAACTGTGTGCACTCTCACAGACGTGTGTAGGTAATGAAAGGTATCATCAAAGCCCAACTCCCAGCTCATTACGACCCCAATCTGTATCATAACCATGACGCGTAAACATCACACACCATTTGGCACTCGGCTCTTGCCAAATTAACCCAAACAGTGTGTCAGTCTGTTAGTCTGTTTGCATCGCTTGTATGGGAATTACGAAAGCCGGGATGGCGTAAATGATTTTATTGTAAAATCTCCGCAGTATAACAGCAGTGGCCGGTAGCGGAGGCCGGCTAAAGTTCCGCGTTTTTTCTATAACTTTCGAATAGGATAGTGCAGTTTTACCGATATGAGCAATAATAAAATAATTCTGGAGATTGTTTGACTTGATTGCCAGATTTGTAAGTAAGTATTTTTATTGGTTTTCACATTTTATCAGTTATGTATTTGGGCCGACGAACTGCAGTCGCACTTGGAGACTCCCAAATACCTAGGTTCCTTCCTATACCTACCTACTCTTTGATGGAAAAGTACCTACCTACCTACTTCTATGCCGCTATTCAAGAAAACGTTGTTGAATTAAACACTAAAAAAACATGTTATGATTTGAGACCGAACTCATTCGTTCCTGCTAATAGGTATTAAGATGGCAAAAAATGTATTAAGTCTGATACCTAATAGGTAGTTAAGTCTCGAAAAGCTTATTATAAATTATCAGACTATAAATGACTTAATTGGAACGAATCAGCACGGCATCCTTAGCAAAAGAACAAGGATCATAATATAAAAAAGTGCTATCTAAATCTGTTAAACTATTTGGAAAAAAAAGAAGTAAGAAAATTAATGTTTTAATTTTATTCTTGAATAATTAACTGGACTTAGGTATTACAAGTACCTAATACCTAAGTCCTCCTTAATTAGTTTCCTTTGAAGTAAGTAAGCACCTATGTAAGTAGCATAAATTTTATCAAGTAGGCAAGTCTGTAAGTACCTACCTACTTATTTTTTTGATGCTGCAATTTTTTCTCAGCTAAATCGTTCCATATTCTTTTCAAAGAGAAACTATACGGAGTGACTATCTTTCCCACTTTCGCGTTCATGTTCTTCTCGTGCTGGCTCTTGCGAAACTGATCGTCTTCTTCTTTCGTCTTTTTGATGTCGTAAACCCGCTTCATCATGTAAACCGTATCAAATACTTTTCTGCCCCCAATAACAGGAAAAGCGTTCTTTCGTTCAGACATTTTTCTGAAAAATTATTTAACACTTTAGGTTGGTTATCTATAAGTGCTAACATAAATTATAATTGCAAGTTGCAACAGCTTTTTTTTTTTTTTTTTTTTTTTTTTATGTGAGGAAAATGCGTTACGCATCCCCGCCTTGCCGGGGGGCAAAGGCAAGGTATGTGGGACTCCCCTTTCGGGTGTACCCACTAAAAACCTCACTGTTTCCACCACTGTTAGGCAAAGGCAAGGCTGGCGGTGACTCAACAGTCCGCGTGACCTCGCCTATAGCCCACATACCGCCCGATGGAATAGGCGGACCTCCACAGAGGGGCGAACCCCTCCTAACTCCTCGGAGAGTCTCTCACAGGACAGCAGGCGCCCCCGCACCCACCGCCCAAGACCCCCCTTACGGGATTTTTATAGAGGTTTACTCCTCGCAGCCAAGGCCATCGGTCCCGCTCCGATTACGAGACATGCAGTCATGACCGCAACCGTTGCAGGATTACGATTTCGAGCTGGTGGCAGAGGAGACTATAAGTCTCCTACTGCCTGCCCGACGGCGGGGTAAGCGCACGCCAGGCCCAACTCTGCTTCATCCGCGCAAGCGCGTAACAAAGCTTGGTGCCCAAAATGGGCCCTCCTCCTAATGCCCCCAAATCCGCCAGCAAGACGCCGCCCCGCCCGAAGTCCCGCAAGGAAGCTGACCCATACAGCCGACTCGCAGGAAATCAAGCAGGACTACGAAAAGCCTACAGATCTAGGAGCACCTTGGTGTTTGCCCGACGAGGTGGCCGAGTTGACCCTCCCCGCCGCGCCGCCGGCCTTGCAGGCCAGCCATCCACCGACTCGAAAGTCCACTGAGACTCTCATCTCCTCCTGCCCCGTCTGCCGTGCTCTATGCTACCTTCATAAAGACGCAGAGGGGCCCTGTGTGATTTGGTCCGCGCCGGTATACCGGTAACTCCCATTTCTGGAAGCCGTTCCCCTATCCGCCACCTGGGGACGCGCCACGTCGGGGTTCACTTCCCCGCCCACTAGGAGAACCTAGCAGGTCCGTGGAAGTTGCAACAGCTAAAAAACACGAGTTCAAGTCACTGACCGTAGATAGGTAGAGGTAGTTCAGTCTAAAAATGCACGCCCCTCCAATGTATTTGCTACTCTATTTCCTCTATACAGGGTGTAATCGTTAAGTGTGCACGATTATTCCGTAACTATTGCAGATATCAAAAAACTTTAAACTGATATCGAAAATACTTTACCTAATGAGTAAAATGACATTAATAACTTTTTAAAAATAAAACGAGAAATATCCAAAAAAATTACATTAATCACTCCCATACATTTTATTTCTTAGTAAGTACAAAATTTTGTGTTCCAAGCATATGTTCGAAGTGACGTCCTCCTTGTGCAATACAATGACGAGCTCTATTTACAGTTTCTAAATGAACTTTCCTTAACATTTGCGGAGTAATTAAAGCAATTGCACGACGTACACGATTCTGTAACTCTTCTAGGCTGTGTACTCTCTCAGCGTACACGTGGTCTTTGACAAATCCCCATAGGAAGAAATCACAAGGCGTGAGATCCGGGGATCTGGCAGGCCAAGGGGTTGCACTATTATTGGCTATTAAGCCATTATAATTGTTTCGTAAGAAATTCATTACAACATTTGTATTATGTGCAGGTGCTCCATCTTGTTGAAAAATTATCGACCTTCTTTCATCGTCTGGAATTGGTTCTAAGAGACTTGGCATATCGTTTTGTACAAAGAAGAAATATCTCTGTCCATTTAAGGTTCCACTGTAAAAATATGGCCCAATGATCCGATCTCCAAGAATACCACACCACACATTAATTGAGAATCGCACCTGAGCTCTAACTTCAGTAGTTAATCGAGGATTGTCAATTGACCAATAATGCGAGATTTTTCTATTGTAAATGCCGCAGTTTGAAACATTACTTTCATCGGTCCATAAAATTGACCTTACATTGACATAATTATTGACTAGCCAATTGCAATAGACCAGCCGACGAGCAGGATCATCAGCGTTTGAGTAGGTTTTATCTTAAATGCTTTGAAGTTGTTTTTTTTTTAATAACTTGTGTACCTACATAATTGTGGGACACTGGAAATGATCGGGCCACTGAACGCGTTGATTCTGGTGGATTATCTACTACGTAGTTAATAATATTGTTATCTAAGTCATTATCAAATTCCGGAGCTCTTGTTCTCGAACCTATTTTTCTGTTAAAAGATCCATAATTTATCAAATTGTTATCCAACTTACGTAAATACGTACCAGAAGGAACTTCTCTATCTGGGTACTCTCTTCTGTAGGCGATAATGGCCGCCCTATTGTTACAATCATGTTTGTAGTACATTTTTAACATGTCCCTCTTTTCTGTATTGGAATATGCCATTTTTCAATCAATAAATGCAACAATCACGATTATTAACGCAAATTGAAAAATACAATAAATTGGCGGGAACGAGAACCCGCGATAAAGAATTTGAATTTAGAACGAACACCAAAGAGTATCTTTCTTTTTGTTTTTATTTAGTATGTTGCTTTTCAGCTAGTTCAAATCAATACAATATTGAAACAAGGTTTATTATAAATTTGAAGTGGTAAGATAATTAATCTACACGTGTATCTACTTGAAATTGAATCTTGAATGAATCGTACATAATTATAAAATGACAAGGGTAAAATGAGTAGGTACTATTCCACTTAAAATAAGGAAACTAAAACCTTTCTACTATCTCATACTAAATGTATGGGAGTGATTAATGTATTTTTTTTGGATATTTCTCGTTTTATTTTAAAAAAGTTATTAATGTCATTTTACTCATTAGGTAAAGTACTTTCGATATCAGTTTAAAGTTTTTTGATATCTGCAATAGTTACGGAATAATCGCCTGTGCACACTTAACGATTACACCCTGTATACGGTACACGTACAAGCACAAGTGGAGGGGCGTGCATATTTAGATTGAATCATCTCTACATAAGTAATGATTATCTAAGTTCTACTTACCTAAAAAGAGTACGTTTTTTTAGAGTAAGTTTACAAATAATCTTGTTACCACTCTGGCATCTCTCGATACGGATTAACAAGTAGGTACCCACCTACATTTATCTAGATATCTACTTACCAACACAATGAAGCACAATTATAGGTACGAGACCACACGACTGCTTAGAACAGCTTACGCAATGAAATAATGGAATTGTTAAACTTTTTATGAGTCACTGGCTAACTGTCTGGGAAGTGGGAACCAGCTTGCCCCAAATTTCTCATGTATGGGGACTGAAGGAGAGATAAAGCGTTACCTAATTAGGGTCGCCATGCCAACATTGAGTATTGCCCAAGTTAAATAGGTGCATAGTACCTACTTATGTACTTGCTAGGTACTTTATAAACTGTTTGTGTAACAGCTGTTCATTATAATGCATCTCGTCAAGTGTTTGGTCAAATTGCCAAGGGGCGGATACTGCGGCCGTGTCCAGAGATTTATGTGCTACTAGCTTTCGTCCGCGGCTTTGTACACCTGTACCTACCTAATAAACAAAAGTAGCAATACCTATACTAGTCCAGGTCACAGGTAGGTACCTACCTACTTCAAGCCTGAACCAGGAGCTTTACCACAAGCTATAAATCAACATGTTTCAGAAACGTCACGTTTCAAGCTTGAAGTAACACTAGGTATTTCAATAAAAATTTTAAAGGTCATACAAAATATCAAAGTATTATTTTAGGTAATAGGTAGGTACCTAGGTAGGTACAGATGGGTTCATGCAGGATTCGTCTACCTATGCTTGGCTTGACTGTGACTGTTTCAATCATGTAGGTAGTTAAAGCACTTATTACACTACACGGTATTCAGGGCCCGGTAGTAAGGGAGCCTAACTCCTAGCCTCTGCGCCTTACGCCCTGACTCTTATTACACCACTCTCATTTAGAGTAAGGGTCCCTGAATTCAGGGTAGTGTAATAAGTGCTTTAGTTACATTACTACCTACATAATTCATCAGACAGCACACTAAGTAGGTACCTACCTACATAGGTAGGTACGTCTACGTGTATTAAACCGCGCAACAAAGTGTGTTTAATGTTGTATGGAAATCATAAATCGCAAACTTCCTCACTCAATATCGAATTGTTTTGCGAGTTGCAACCAATCACAAATGTCAAACAAACATTGAATAAATCTCCAAAGTTTATAATAATAAACTCTTGTTGTGATCGGAAACGTTGAAGTATAGACCAACAGGCAGTTAGCGTCATTATAAATTAATGGTAGGTACTTACCTACCTTCCTAGGTACCTGAACAGTGAACCCAAAAGAGTACCTACCTACCTACTTGTTTACACAAAACTAAAAGAGATTTACATTGCCCTTCCTGAACGCATGTCGCATGTAATAATCACGCGATTCTATTTTCACTAACCTTTAGTGAGCTTGAACAAGGCTTAAACGTAATTACCTACCTACCTATAGTTAAAAGCTAAACATTCTTAGGTATCATCATCCTCATTGTCAGCCTGCTTCTCCAACTGCTAGGATAATTCTAGGCCTCCTCAACCCAGCGCTTGGCATAACTATCAACAGCCTGCAACTTTGACGAACTTCTATATCCGCTACTGATGTTTTCGAACTCACTTCCGTCTTCTCAAGAAACTAAAGTTTATCGTGTCGGTCTAGTATAACCTAAACTAGTAGGTACCTAGTAAATAAAATTTAAATTGTAGTAGAAATTAAAATGAATGTGGGAATATTTTCAGTTGCTAAATTCCGAAATTGTGGCGGTTCATTCGGTTAATTACCAGCGCATTGGCACACATTCAACGTCAGATTTTGATTTAAAATTAACGCATTTTCAATGCTACGGCATAAATTCCAGATGACCTACAAATAATCTATCTACCTATTACCTATAAATATAACTAATAAGAGCTTAACCTGATTGACTGACTGAGCCGAAACCGCTGAAGCTAGAAAGCTGTTAATATAGAAGTTGCTTCTTTTTATAACAAAACCACCCACTAAGGATTTTTGTAAATTCTACCCTTATGGGGGTGAAAAAGGGTGAAAAATGACAGTACCGAAAACGTTAGTATGAAACTTTTTAATGCGTGTTGCGATTTTCATGAAACTTTATTTGTGTAGGTACCTAGGTACTGTTAATGTAAAATGAATTGACACGTGTTTCGGGATTATTCAAAATACCTAACCTTCAAAAAGGGGTCAATGTTTGTATGGAAACTTTTTGACGGGTGGTGCTGGTGCGATTGGTCTGAATTTTAGTTTGTCTAAGTAATTTAAATGCAACATAAATGAATTATTTTTTTTTATCTTTCTAGGTACTTGTAATTACAAAATGCCGGATGACTAAAAAAACAGGAACAGACAAACTTAGCTAAAGATAAACAGTTTTGTGAATGTTTAACAGCTGTTAGGACAATATTCTTTGAAATGAATACAATAACATTTCCCTAAACCAGCTCGAACGGTGTTCTCCAAACAAACATTTCTTAAAACGATATGATTCAAAGTTTTTTCGATACCGGACTTATAGTTACCGGAATAAAAAAAACCTACCAGCGTCAAAAATATGGCTCTTTAGTCAACTGAGGCCGCTGTCAACTAATCCCGCGGGATGAGTTGACCTAATGAATAATTTGAATCGGTCAATTGTCACATTTATGATTTGTATATTTAGACTAATATAATTATTAGATATATTTACCTTTAGTCTGACCTGTCATAATAGACACCTACAAAGTTACACTAATTGGGTAACTTTGAATCTATTGGATAATCTTTGAATAAAGATAGGTCAACTTATAGGCGTATTCACAAATATCAATGGTTTTAGGTTGTTAACTATTTAATGAATGTGGAATCCAGATCCATGGTAAAATATTAGGTATCGGCGATTTTTCATCTAAGTATTTATTAGGTAGCGAATAAAAACTGGGCAGTCCTGTACAATATTTTCATTTACGTTTTTACCATCGCAACAATAGCTATAAATGTCGAAAAATGGTGTCTGGTTACGGTTAGGAATGTCCACGTAAATTTTCTTTGTGGACTTCTTTCAGTGTCAGATAGTCTCAAACGCGCGTGCGGTGACGAACGTAGGTAATGCAATATCCCGTAGAACACTAAATTAATGATAGTGTATGAGCAGCGTAGCGTTGTGTAATGGTAGGTAAGTGCTTTATTTCTTTGTTCTGGACATACAGCTCACGTAAGTATACTTTACAGCGTCGTAAAATCTCTCAGATGTCTGAGCATTTGTCAGATAAAAGGCTCTTCAGGAACCGAAAAATGTAGATACTTAGCTTTGCGCTACGAACACGAGACATACGGTGTCCTAGAAGCTGAATTTGAAATGTTTTAGTATTTTGGCACATTGTCTAGAACCGAAATAACTGTTCCTAGGTACGTATGTAGGTACATAGACGGATTCTGTTGCGTGAATTAGTTTAATTATTTCATTATTTGAATCAAAATCTCGCTTTCTCTCAAAACATGGCTGATCTTAATGACAAAAGTCATAAAGTATATTACAGATTTAATCTGTTGACAGCCTTGCCAGGTGCACTACCATATTTTGATTTCTGCAGAATCCTCTCGATTCCATGACCTTGACCATCGGTAAATAATACAAAAAAAAACCATTGTTATCCCAGCCCAGAATAAACAAGTTAAAAATCACGACAAAAAGTCGAATGAAAGAAGACAAGATCTGAGTTTAGGCTGATTAATGCCGTGTTTCATCTCAAGAATGTTGGACAACAAACTCTTCGAATTAAAAGTGACAATAATTCACGAGATGCGAGTCCCACGCCGCATTATCATTTCACAACACGCCCTGGTTTAAAACATGAGTCAGTTTAATGAATTTCCGAATCAACAGAATTAATTTCAAAATTGTTGTCTCAAATTAGTCGAGATGAAAGCTCAGATATTATCGTCTGCTTACTTAAATACTTAGTTAGTTTTTACTGAAAAATGTACTCGAATAAGGGCGGATTTGACCAAATTACTTAGGGTGTATTTGACCAACATGGTACCTACCTATAATTATTCTCAGAATAATGTAATTATTTTTTTTCTACCTACTTAGCTTAATTAATTTATGCTACGTCTAAAACAAAACATGGGCAGTGCATAATATTATATTTGAACGGGTCTTTCACTAGGTACCCCCACCCAAGACCCCAACGATCTAACGAACTAGAGATCTGAGCACATGCCTACCAAACCTAAAGATTACAGCCGTGATCTCGTTTGTTTGTGTTGGAACACAACTGTAATGTATTATAAAATATTCTCCAATAAAACCCAGTCGTTTTCACAAATATTTTGTAAGAATAAAGCTGAAACTGAAATGCTTGTGCTATAACCGTTCGATTGGCGACGCACAGCTGCCACCCATTACCGCTGGTCCATAAACTAAATACCTAAGTATTTTAACTCTTTGTTTCAGAACCGCCGGCCTCGAGATGAATAAGAAAAACCATAAAAAGAAGGTCAGCTGCTTTACTGATGTTACCTAGGCTTCAAATCTCGTACCTAAGATTTGATATCAAAGACATATTACCTAACTAGTAGGTACCTACATACCGACTCATACTTAATTCTATGGGTAGGTATCTATATGAATTGAAAAATAAACATCTAGTCTAGGTACTTAACTCATTAAATGACATTACATATAATTTGTCTAAAATTACATCCTACTCATATTATAAACGCGAAAGTTTGTAGGAATGTATGGATGGATGGATGGATGGATGTACATATTATGTTTGTTACTCTTTCACGCTAAAACGGCTGAACGGATCTGAATGAAATTTGGCACAGCTATAGATTATGGTCTGGAATAACACATAGGCTACATTTTATTCCGGAAAAATATAAGGTTCCCGCGGGATAGATTTGTTTTTGTTTTTCAAGGTACCACGCGAGCGAAGCCGTTGGCAGAAGCTCCCAACGTTACCTCCAAGCCTACTCTTGCAAAGCAGGGTTCATGAATGTGCAGGTTGCAATGTGGTGCCAAGCTCGGTATGCGAGAGTTCTCAGGCATTTTGGCGACTAGCGCTGGCACAGTCGTCGCCAGAGCGCACTTGTTGATTATTTTGTTTGACCTTTTACAGTCCATAGAAATTTAAATTTAATAAGGCTATATCTATACTAATATTATAAAGCTGAAGAGTTTGTTTGTTTGTTTGAACGCGCTTATCTCAGGAACTACTGGATGAATTGAAAAAATATTTTTGTTTTGGACATCGAGGAAGGCTTTAGGCTTTTTAACATCACTCTGCGACCAATAGGAGAGCAATAGAGAAGCATCAATTGCATTGAATTGATGTTGCAAAAACGGGAAAAACTATATCACTTAAAACCCGCCGACAAAGCCGTCGGTCACGCAAGATTTAATATGTTGGACCTCGTGCACATAGGTAGCATACACTCTCTAGATATAATACCTATAATTTGAGATGACACAAGTTTTCCTCCGCAACCCCAAAAATAGCATGAAAAGCAAATTTTTTAGTACCTTGTATACATATCGATACTCTTTTCCAGCTAGTTTGATATTTGACGGAAGACGCTTGACGTCAAAGCTGACCACATCCAAAACTCATCAAATTTTTGCAATCTCATAAGTCACTGTCTCTATAAATCTAAGAATATTTTAATATGCTTTGTATGTACAGGATATAATAACATTTTACTACTTGTTTACTGTCAGGAATGCTGTTTGAGGTGACATGGTACACCGACTATAGGACATACGGGAGACATGCCAAAACATGCGATCATACCGTTGATAAATTGCCATGAGAAATGGCGAGCGGAAATGGCTAATTGCAGTTTTGACCAAGCTATTTGTTAACAAAATTTGACATAAAACTCAGCTTTATATTTCATACAGATGTATGGTGTAACATGTACTTGTACAATGTACAATGTACATAAATTTCAAATAATACATTCCTTTTTGTTTTTTTTGACAGCGGGATGAGTTGACCGATTCATATATGCATTAGGTCAACTCATCCCGCGGGATAAGTTGACAGCGGCCTCAGTTGACTAACGAGTCTGTCGTTTAATTTATTTTAGTAGGTTTTCGAAATGGAAGGTGTTAAAAGTTGGGACACCAGCAAAAAGCCAAAATACAACAATCATAGAGACAATTTTACGCACCTAAACGAGTAGGTACCTAGAATGTTGTATTTAAAAAATGGTACTTAGAAATTTTGAACACCTACTAAAATAACTTAAAGGATATTAAAACAATGCATTTTATTCATTTCAGACATCACATCATGTTTCACAGTAACATTAATTACTGCTTGACCTACACAATCGATATCTGAATAAAAATACAAAATACAAAATACAAAATCATTTATTTGCCAAATAACAGAAAATAGGTACACATTACTAGCGGCCCCCGCACGAGGCAAGCCTGTATCGCGGGAAGCCTGTTTACAAAGGTAACTTTAACAATAAGATTAGTTGTAACTTATACAGGGCAAACAAGTAAAGAAGTATTTTAATATGGATAATTATCTAATTAATTAGTGAACCAAGAATTCAACATTGAACGAAATCTGCAACTTTAGTCACGAACTGAGTACTTACATATGCGTAAAGCGGAGTGACTGACTTGAGGGTAAGGGAGGGAGGAGTAGAAGAGGAGAAAGGAGATTTTGGATTGAATTATAAAAAAAATGTTAGTTTTATTTTTCAAAAAGTCCGGGTTCGATTCCCGAGCTGAGTACGAGTTTTTTTAAATGTATGTATTAATGCAGATTTCCTTGTTACTAAAATCGATGACATGGTTCCTAAGAACAGATCTTCGTATGTCTTATAGTTTCAAACTTTACCATACTGACCGATCTAAATGTTACGCCTTGTATAAATTAGCCAAACTTTCATGGATATGGTAGATGGGTAGTTATAATTAGTCCGAGGGCAATGACGAGCTGTCGATTGGCGATTGACAGCGCCGACGGCACATCGTCAGCGGGCCGAAACATATCACGCAGTTAATTACCCTGTGTTTTCACCTACAAACAAAAAAACAATAAAATCGTCTAGAAATCGTCTATAATCGTCTAAAAAAAATATCTAGAGTTTTAAAAACTTTTACGTTTTAAACAAAAAAACTTGTAAAAGTCTTTTACACGTTTTTTCTACAAGTTTGTATACATTAATAATTCTCACAACTTGTTAGAGACGTAAAAAATAAATGAAAACAGTTTGATACAATCATGTAAAATACCTGTTTTATACCTTGTTGTAAACGTGGGGTTAGTACATACATCACATCACATACGAGTAGGTAGTAGTAGGTACAAGCCGTGAAATGACTGAACTATTGACAGACAACGGAGAGCCTAAACCCTGGTACCAGAGACTTGAAATTTGGAGGGTGCGTTCCATAGACGTAACACTAGAAAGGAATTTCTGAAATTTAACCTCTAACAGCAGGAAATATAAATTTAGGTAAGTACCTATATGAAAAAAACATTAGGTACGCGAACAAAGTCCATACAAGACGGTAATAAGACATGTCGCGATGTATGGATCAGAGTATTGAGCAATGAAGAAGATGGATGAAAGAATAGTGCATGCTACGGAGATGCGAATGTTAAGATGGATGTGTAGGTACCCCACACATCCATCTTAACATTCGCATCTCCGTAGCATGCACTATTCTTTCATCCATCTTCTTCTTCATCCATCTTCTCCATCACCTCTAACAGCAGGAAATATAAATTTAGGTAAGTACCTATATGAAAAAAACATTAGGTACGCGAACAAAGTCCATACAAGACGGTAATAAGACATGTCGCGATGTATGGATCAGAGTATTGAGCAATGAAGAAGATGGATGAAAGAATAGTGCATGCTACGGAGATGCGAATGTTAAGATGGATGTGTAGGTACCCCACACATCCATCTTAACATTCGCATCTCCGACACTTCGACACTTTGGACAAAATAAGGAATGAGTATGTCAGGAGAAGTTTGAAAGTGCGCCTGTAGTAGGTACAGGCGCTATCTATTATCTAAAGATGAGCGAGTGATAGATTAGCATGGTATGGACGCGTGATTAGGAGGGATGAAAACCATGTCACCAAAAAAGCTATAAAAATTCAGGAAGGGGACATGTTGTGCCGACCCCACGCATGGGATAAGAGCAAGAGAATGATGATTACGCGAACAAAGTCGCGGGGAGTTACACAAATAGATAGAGTAAGAAACTTTAAAATCATCCATAAACTTCGCTTACACTTTATAAAGATGGTAAATCAATCATACCTCTGATCTTTCGCAATAAAGAACTTCACAAGTAAAAAAATCCACGCATCTTTTCCATAATCCTAGAATTGCCTCGTATTTCATGATTAATCACATTCTCAGTAGTTACTTGCGAGTCGTAGGTCGTACATCGACTGCGCAGTGAAGATAGTTTTCATCACCATCGGCGTTAAACGGGCAATGAAAGAGGGGATTAAATTAATATCCACCGCTGGCGGTAGACACGAAACAGCTGGATATTAGGTTGTCAGTAAGCATCTTCTATTCATCTAAAGTTCCTTCGCATTTACGACGCTACGGAAGATATCAATAATGACGTTTCAAATGAACACTATGACGAGGAGATGGCCCAGTAATCTTGTGCCAAGTAATTTTATTTCTCATATATATTTGTAATGGTCGATAAAATTGCTGGAACTTCGTAATATATTTCTCCAGAATCACAATTTGACAATGAGGCTTTAGGAAAAGCCGGATATTTCCAGTTCTATCGGTTTGGATGCCAAAAATTTCAGTCAAATATTTCAGTAAAATATAGAAATATTTTAAAAGAAAAACAAAGTAGAATCTTCAAGGGTTGTATGGAAACAACCTTTTATTTCTCAATACTCTCAAATTTCTTTTCAAGGGCCCTAAAAACATTGTAAGGTAGACATTATCTATTTTTTAGGTTCTCATATTTATATTAAATTGCATTATGTATTAGGAAACGAAGATAAGATTGCTATCCCATAACTTTACGATTTATGATAGCATAACTCTCACCGAACTCAATTTGAACAGAGTCCAAATCAGTTATTATACTCGTAGCAACAACAATAATACAAGAATTCACTCTAGGTACGATACTATAACATGATAAGTTATAAAACAAATCTTTGCCAAAAATAATAATGGATTTCCCTTTGTGGAGCATGCTAAGCTTGACTTACTAGTAGGTATATCTACCACAAGTAATTTCACAAAGCTAAACGAGACAGCAATAAAATTAACAACCGAACGCAACATTTCAATTGTATTTTGATGTCAAAGATAAATATAGATCTGTTGCTTGGAGATAGTAAAACGTAGAATAGTATTATTTTGGGAAGCGGATCAAATGGTTCAGAAAACAACTGGAATACCCATCAGTTTACATTCATACCTAACACTCTCCTCGTCACATGACATTTATCTCTCCACATAATCAAATCAAATCAAATCAAATCAAATCATTTATTTGCAGACAACGGGTTACAAGTTGGTATGCTTATTTTAAAATGTCCCTTGCGATGACTTACCAGCTAAATAGCTTTGGTGTGCAAAATTATATAATAATAATAGTAACTATTAACAGACATGCATATACCTACGGAAAAATTAATTAAAATAAAGTCAACTATTCAAACTATCAATATGAAAAATAACATTGGATCATACAAGATAAACAAATGATTAGCAAATTGTATTAGGCAAGTATACAGATGTCAAATTATAAAATTAAATTAGGTAATGTTAGAGTCCGTGAAAAATTCATTGATATGATAGTAGCATTTTAATGTCAGTATATTAAATAATTTTCGCTTAAACATCGTTAGGCTTAACTCGCGTAGAGCAGCTGGTAACTTATTAAATATTTTTGGAGCTATTCCACAAAAGTTTTTACGATGTAGAGCTGTGCGACCTCCATTTGAGCAGAGGCGGCTCAGGTCACGCCTACTCCGCGAATGAGTGGCTTTTCGATAGAGTTCTTGATGAGACTTTACAAACAGAGCAATTTCAAACATAACATGCCTATACGCTAACCTATTACTCCTCATCTTTTCCGTCACCGGCGCCATTTTCAGGCTTCCTCTAATACATCAATACTTATAATTTA
This sequence comes from Cosmorhoe ocellata, assembly GCA_963675405.1. Classification (NCBI taxonomy): domain Eukaryota; kingdom Metazoa; phylum Arthropoda; class Insecta; order Lepidoptera; family Geometridae; genus Cosmorhoe; species Cosmorhoe ocellata. Next base: position 1,018,049 of record OY776257.1, read on the forward strand.
AAAAAAACATTATTCTATTCCCAGTGATGGACTGTTCCTAGTCAGCATTGTGCATGAAATAGTATTGCATAGGTGACAGGTTGCAAGCCCGTCACCGCGGAATGCTAATGAATATCTAGCACATGTCTAGTGCTTTTGTCATTGCGCACATTGTGACCCAATTTCAGACTAAATAGTACTGAAACTATTTTTGAATAGAATAGATATGTAAATATACAATGTACAAACTTGGCAGTTGTGCTGAAAATTACAGCGGTCTCAAAATACAAATAACAATAGTAGAGATAAGTACATCTATTTTTTTAAATCAGTGTGGTGAAAGGATTTAGGCCCCATTTTCGTGCACTCGACTCTTACTGCTTAGTATTGGATGCTTAGTTATGAACGACTCATTTCAATTCTATATCTATAGGTATTGAAGTAGGTAGGTAGCTTTCAGCAACAGCATTTATAATGTTAAAAATGTAGGTGTTTTTCACAGCGACGAGAGTAGAGCAATAGAGCACAGGGGGCCTACCACAAGCTTTTACAAACCATCATGTTTCATAAACGTCAAATTTAAAGCTTGAAGTAACATTAAAATTTTATAGGTCATGGTTCGAAATATCAGCTAATACCAAATTAAATAAATAAATAGGTATAACTTTGATATATCGTACCTATATACCCATAAATTAACTATAATAGGTTAGTACCTACTTGCCGCTTATGGCTTAATTCGGTTAAGCGATTAATATTCTCGATGGCCGCTGCCATAAGTTGCTCAGTAGTGTGATCTTAACCTCAGATTTTTACGATTTAAGAGTCAAAATATTTTTTTTTATGATTCTAATGTGTTTCTTAGTTCTATTTATAAAGTCTGTATCACACTGTCGCTTACTCCTCAAACGGATTGCTTCAAAGTTCAAACTATTATTGAAGAGAATGGCTCAAATCCATTGGCGCATCGGGAAACGAGTGACGTTTATTTTGAGGGTAATTGCTACCAGCCTCAGTTAACCTGGAATCCATCGGGTCAGTTACGTACAAGATTACTTGCTTTATAGAAATAATGCCATGGGTAACTTTACTTTAGCAATCGGATGATGAGAATACACGCCTAACTACCTAACTCACACCTAGAAAAAATAAGCAATCCTACTAATATTATAAACGCGAAAGTTTGTAAGAATGTATGGATGGATGGATGGATGTATGTTTGTTACTCTTTCACGCTAAAACGGCTGAACGGATCTGAATGAAATTTGGCACAGATATAGATTATGGTCTGGAATAACACATAGGTTGCATTTTATCCCGAAAAATGTACGGTTCCCGCGGGATAGCGATGTTTTTGTTTTTCAAGGTACCACGCGGGCGAAGCCGTGGGCGGAAGCTAGTACAAAATAAGGGACCCCCAATTAAATGAGAAACTCTTCTTATGTCTTGGATTAAAGTATAAAGAAATAGAACTACGCCATATTTGCCGAGATAAATTGAAAGGAGACTCATCTTTTCTTCCGGTATGCCACCCATTATAACATGACAGAAATTAGATTTTTATTAAGATTTGATAGATGATCTAAAAGCAACAAATATATTTTCATGGTTTGTAACATTGCCAATAATATACAAACTGCTGACGACCGAGTTAATCTTTTTCAGATGATTTGCACTCATCATTTTGCCTTTAACTGGCCTCGGTTAAAGCCAAAATGATGAGTGCACTGAGATTACTAGTATCTAAACAACATCTAATGCCTATTAGATGTTGTTTAGATATACTTAAATAATCAATTTGCTAGCTTTGTAATAATATATGCATAAAACTGACGATACCTGTGTAAGCTCTACATAAATACTTACTTACCTACTTACAAAGATACTGAAGAGTCGGTGCTAATACCTAGATGTCTTATGTTGCTAGGTATTGAGTATTGAAATCTAAGCTTTTAAAATGTACTACCTACTTAAACTATCATGATTTGATTTGATAAAACTGCTACGTAAATCCTTGCAGATCAGAGCAGATGTTTATATTTATTTTAAAATATCTACTGGCTTATAAGTAAATATAACTTAAATAAATATTTTCTCTGGCCTTAACCTATCATTCACGGCCGTATATAAATCATTGGCAGGGTTATGAAACGGATTTTTACATCCATTGGCAAGCTCAAGTGGAACAGAAATACATCTAGACATCGCCTACCATCCTACTCATTCATAATACGTCACCTTGGACAAATTTCCGTTTATTCAAACAGTTTTTCATTCATGAAATAACTGTCTCTGAGGTGTTCTAGCCACGTGGCTCCGGTCAATGTTAAGGTGTATCTTTTGTGTAAGCGCCTTCATCTCTCAAAATTTTTATTCGTACGTTCGGTTACTCTCTGGCATTCCGTGCGTATCTCAAGTTCAATTTGTATCAGTGTTCGTGTTAAATCTGACGGAGGATGTTTTGTTTTAAGCAAAAGAAGAAAGGGAAGAATGAGGTGCGGAACAAGGAGAACATCATTGACGCACTGGAACCGGAAATCCATGAAGTGGCTGAGGAAGTAAAGGAAGAAAAGAAGCTTTGCTATGAAATAAAGCATTCTGATGTTATGGGCAGGTCAGTGGACAAAATTTAATTACATTATAATGGGATTATATTATTTTAAAGCTTACTTTAGCTCACCGAAATTAACTCAATTCAAGTGTTATTTTAAGCCCTTAAAAACTGTCTCAGGCAATACAGCGTGCTGTGAGTAAAAAGTTACACTCGACGAAGTATATCATCTAAAATAAACGCTAATATCTGTTTTTTTTGAAACCTTGAAACCAAAAAATCCATTTTGTAACACGTGGGATTGAAAATTTGACTTACGTTTGTATCTTTTTAACTAGGAATTTGGTTCCGCTCCTTGAAAAAGCATCCTCACCTTAATGTTTCAGGTATTTAGTGGCAGCTCGTGACATCAGAGCTGGTGAGGTCATCATTGAGGAGCCGGCGCTGGCGGTCGGCCCCTGCAGCGGATGCGCGCTCATCTGTCTCGGCTGCTACCGAGAACTAGACGAGACCAGCCTATTTAAGTACGTAATTTATAAGTTGTCTATGATTAGATTGTCTATGTAAAACTTCCGTCTCCGTATTTTCCCAAAGACACTTTCTAAAAAGTTTTTAACCGTTTTCAAAAAATAAGAGATTATCAATTCCCCTGTACCTACTTACTTATTTTTTTAGGAAGGCAAAAAACTTTCTATAATTAATTTCTCCATTCCAGGTGTCGCGGTTGCAAATGGCCAATGTGCAGCCCTTCTTGCCCCGGCCAGGGCAAGTATACGGGACATTCAAACCAGGAATGCGACACGCTAAAGACAATCCCGCCAGACTACACCAACTTTGAAGATTTGAGGGAATCCTACCAGGCCTTGATGCCATTGAGGTTTGTTCGTTCGTGGCAGTTATTATTAGGCTGCTAAAATATCTGTCGAAATATACTCTATTTAGACGACGTTCAATGTACTCTCCGATACTCCAAAGCTTGTAAGCGCCTAGATGAAAATGCCAAAACGCCATTGAGCTTAAGTACAACATTATTGTCATTAAAATTTAGAGGCCTGGTTAGTTTGTTTGTTCAGATGAAATGCTTGAAGCTATTTATTTGCGTTGCCAAAAGAGTTCGTAACGCCTAAATAATACTCCGAGCAAAGCAAGGATATTCTTTCTTAAAAATATCAGGGGCAAAAAAAATAACGGAATTTTGGAAATACCTTTATGCACCTAACCCCGAAGGGAATCTATCATCCGAATATCAGATTCTAGGACTTTTGGCTTAGTATGTCAGTCAGTCAGTCACTTACACAGGAGTTTTATATAATTACGAGTAGAAGATGGTATGATGTATCTTCTTATCGTAAGTATCACTAGTTTTTTCGAACCACCGTTTGAAATTGAGATCAGATAACTTATTATTGGTATAGCTCACATAAATTTGTATATTAGCCTTCTGAAACGGTATTGCACTTTTTGTAGGTAAATTCCAATTGTTTGGTTTATCTGTACGTTACTGTACATATATTTTTTTCCAGGTGTCTTCTGCTCAAGAAGTCAGACCCTGAAAAATGGGCAGCTCTGTCAGCGATGGAGTCACACAACGAGGTGCGGCGCGCGCGCGGTGACATCTGGCCGATGAACGAGAGACTAGTGGTGCAGCGGATCAGGAGGTGGAAGCTGGACTATGATGATGAGGAGATACACACTGTCTGTGGTATCCTCGAGGTAAAGTTTTGAACCTTTTTTTTAAATGCGTTACCGCTATTTCCGTTAGATGGCGTTATCGATAAAAAAATCTTGGATCTAAGATTTGCGAGTAATTACCAGTGATCTGTTATAGTTACTTAATATTTTCCCTATGGTAATTACTCCCATATATTATATCCATATCAAAACATGTAGGTACCTTCGCGTATAAAATGCATCTGAGGGAACATTTATAATTTTCTTTTTTCAAGAATTCTTTTATATGTTCTGAATTATCATTCCTTTTTACATGAAAACTAAAGGCTGATTTACATTGATAAAGTACTGGATTGGCACTGGATCGCGTGTTTTACACGCGCCCAGTGGATACGTGCTGATCCAGTGATGCTGGCGCCAGCAACTTTATCAATGTCAATCAGCCATAAGTGTGAAACGCGTTGAAATTTAACAATCAATGATATCTGGTACTGTTTTTAAGGACTCTGTTCTCTCCGTTCAGGTGAATGCCTTCGAGGTAGGCGGCAGCGGGGCCAACGCGCGTGCCGTGTACGACCGCGCCTACTTGCTAGCCCACGACTGCACGCCCTCCACCACGCACACGGACGCCGAGCGGCTGCCGGGCCGCCCGCTCATTATCAGAGCATCCGTGCCGCACGCCGCCGGGGAACTCATGTCAGCATGCTACGCTTACACACTTCAGGTACTTGATTACACGCATCAGGCACTTAATTACACGCATCAGGTACTTGATTACGCACATCAGGTACTTAATTACTCGCATCAGGTACTTGATTACACCCGTCAGGTACTTAATTACACACATCAGGCACTTAATTACACACATCACATCAGATACTTTACTAACACACATCAGATAGGTACCTACTCTAACATTTCAGCTTTTTAAATAATTACATAGACAGTTCAAATGCTACTTATGGAAAGTAAAAGAAACTTTTCTTCTGGAAAGTATATGATTTAGTCTTTTGTTATCAGGGTACCCTTAAACGCCGTGAGCACATTAACCACAGTAAGTTTTTCGACTGCTGCTGCAAGCGATGCTCTGACCCCACCGAGTTGGGAACCTACGCCAGCGCGTTCCGCTGCCCGAAGTGCGCGGGGCGAGTTCTACCCAAGACGCCGCTGGACTCGCTGGGCCACTGGAGCTGTGTGGACGGCTGTGGGTACACGATGCCGGCTGCGGCTGTTCAGATGCTGTTGAAAAGGTTGGTTTTATATATATACTAGCTACCGCGGCTTCACACGTGTGGTACCTTGAAAAACAAAAACGAATCTATTCCACGGGAACCCTACATTTTTCCAAGTACCTAGGCTATGTACTCTTCCAGACTAAAATGCCAAATTTCATCCAGATCCGCCAACTCAGCGTGAGAGAATCACAATGGTGGGATTGTTGGGCTAAATATTAAAAGCTAGCGAATCTTGTTTGTCTCCAATAACCTAGAAAATTCCCTTATCCTCAGTAGTTTGGTTATTTATTATGGTAACCATGTACCATCAGGTGGATTGCATGGTTGTTTACCAAAATTGGTGGCTATTCTTTATTGTTAAACTATTTGTTTATTGGTGACATGATATATATTGCTTACTACTGAAATATTACTTCTTAGAGCATTGGAGATGTAGTGGTAGCACCATTGATTTTGTGATTTTAATCTTTAGTTTTATTTATTCATTCCTATTTTTTCAGACTAACAGACGAGTTTGACCAGATAGACGCGAACGATGTAGCAGCTTTCGAAGCATTCCTCCACAAGTATCGCAACGTCATCCACCCAGGGCACTACCTGTGCCTCTCCGCGAAGCACTCCCTCAGCCAGCTGTACGGGAAGGTGCCAGAGTTCATGATCCATGAGATGCCGGACCACCAGCTGAACAGGAAGATTGAGATCTGCCGTGACCTGATGAAGGTCTTTGATATGGTCGAGCCTGGGTATTCCCGTCTTAGAGGTAACTACTATTTTGTGGAGATTCTTATGAATTTTGTATGTAAGAACAGCTTTTGATAGAGTCTCTAACTCCACAGGTGTGACGTTATACGAGCTCCACGCTCCGCTGATGATTCTCACGACCAGAGATTTCGAGAAGAAAGCAATATCGAAAGAGAACTTAAGAAAGCGTCTAAAAGAGGTAACTTTTTTTTACATATCTCTTTGGAGTAACTCAAGATGTAAATCTAGTTCCGTTTTTGTTCGTTGCTTGTATGTATGATTTTCAAAGTAAAACAGAAACTTTGCCAATGTTGGTTTTATAAATACATCAGCATAAACATTTGGAATTTGAATTCGTAGCTATGCCGAATTCAAATTCCAAATGTTTATGGTATTCATGTAACACACGACTAATGAATGATGGTAGATAAATGCTACATAAGTATTATGATGGAAACAATAACAAAAGATATCTTGGTTTTCTAGATTGTCAGCTATCTGACAGAAGCAGCGCTTATCCTGGGCTTCGAGCCTCGGCAGTCGTCTGAAGGCCTCATGGCGTCAGCAGCGCGGGAGGCTTTGAAGAAGATCAAGACTTGGGAGCAAATTATTGGAAAAATATCATGAAATTAGACAATAAAAATAATGGAAATAGAAAATGAATAATCTGGAAATGTATCACTATGAAGTGTTGAAATTTGTTTATAAAATGAACATTTTAGTGTAGTTTCTTTATTCATAAAGAAATCTAAGTCATTTATTTTCTTATCTAATTTTAAATTGTATATTAGTGATAGATCTATTTTATTTATTGTTTTGCTATTCATGCTTTTTACTTAACGTTCCTATGTAGAAAACTATATTTTTTTGAATTTTAAGTACCTACCTGTTTTAGTAAGAGTTTATCAATTTCATGCAGACCGGAACAATGATCTTTATACGCTTGATATAACTTTTAAAATACATTAACAGCGGTGTTTATAAAATAGAATAACACTAGATACTCGTACACTTATCTATAAGTTACTCTATATTATGGTTTTTGTTATGTATACGAATTGAATGTTAACTGTTTTGTGATAAGTTATATTTTTATAATATTTTTATTAATTGAACCAAAATATCTTTATTTAATGTTTAAAGATGTGATTGAGTACAATAAATTCATAGAAAATTATGAAAAAGAGCAAGAAAGTGGTGTAAATAAATGAATAAGGGATTTTTTTTCCAGAAATCCCTATTTCTATAGGTATAACTTTTTAATATTTCGTACGTTGACCTACTTATATAAATTGTATTGAAGTAGAAACATAATGGTTAGTAAGAACTTGTGGTTGATCCGTCTTAAATATTTAATATCTACTCTATCCATCTCTTCATAATATTTTAATATTATTTTATTCATTCCTTCCACTAAAAGACATGGTTTTGGCCTAAATTATTTTTGTATTGCTGTTTTAGTTAAACTAACATTACTGGAATAAAAGTATTTCTATATGAAGTAAATTTTATTGAATAAGTCCTGCCATCATTCCCGTTTATAATTTCGTTAGCATGAGAACAATATACTTAGTGCTAGAGTCAAACTGGAGTTTTCTTATGACTATATGTAGGGACTTAATAAGCTATACCTAGATACCTACCAACAAAACCATAAAACATTAGCAAGGGTTACCAAATTGTCCATCACAGTGCCTGATATTTTTCTTATAAGCAGTAGAGCTAACCTTAACAGCTACTTTGGACTGGAGAAAATGAAATTACTGAGCAAATTAACTATGTCTTGGGTCTGCAACATGCGTGAGATATCTCTGGTATTGCAACCACTCACAATCAAGTGGACTATAAGCTTGAATAACAGGATGGTTTAAAAAATGACTGTGGATAAATACTTGATAAGTTAATTTAAATGCGGGTAGCATTAAACGACAACCAAAATTCAAAATGCAAAGTGCGAAGATTGAATTTGAAGATATGAATAATTCGAACCCACGTATCTCAAGAAGAAAAGTTTGAAAACTCCCACCGAGCTACCACAGCGCTAAAGTCTAAAGTTTCATGCGCTGAAGTTTATTTTTATACATCATAATGTGTGCTTGCGCCGGCAGTCGACCCGGTTCCGCATGGAGCTTCGATTGTCAATTTGTTTTTCGTTCATTTCAATGGAATTTTTTAGTATAGTGATATTATAAAGACTTGATTTCGTAAGTGTCTAGATATTATCAAAACCTATAGTGTTTATCATTATCAGATTTTATTTTCAAAAACATACGGACGTAAATTTAAGACAGTAGGTACCTTCTAGACTCTAGACTATTCTAGAGCATAACAGATTTAGAATTTAGATCTATTGAGATACTGGTTAAAACGAAGAGTCCATTCAATTTCAGTTAATCTCACAACCATGAAAACTGAAGGCGTTTGCGCCATCTGCCTCTCGCCAGCAGACCAGAAATGCTCTGGCTGCCAACTCGTCAACTACTGCTCTAAGGAGCACCAAAAGAGCCACTGGAAGCACCACAAGTTGGAATGCATGCCCGCCAGGGTGAAGGAGGATGAAAAGCTCGGCCGTTACATGGAAGCGACAAGGGAGATAAAGGCGGGAATAATCCTGATGAAAGAGAAGCCACTCATCACTGGTCCAACACAAGTAAGTTATTAACTTATTGGCAAATAACATCAGGATCCATTACAAATGGAATTACCCAAAGAGAGTGAAGAATATTAAAATGAGTTTGTCAAATGCTAATGAAATTTTCCACTCTTCAGACAACCCCGCCAGTCTGCCTGGGCTGCTACAAACTGTTGGAGGAAGGCAAGACCATATCCTGTGAGATTTGTGGCTGGCCGTTCTGCTCTGAAGATTGCGCTATGAATGAAGTGCATACTCCTGAGTGCACTTACTCGGAGAAACGAGGAGAGAAGGTAAGATGTGAAGTAAATCTTGATTTGTTAAGGACCACATCCGTAATGTATATTGCATCATCTGCAGTAAGTATAGGGGCTAAGACCTACTTCTTCCACCAGGTAAACATTGTAAATTTTGGCGTCCCCCATCCGAGCTACCAATGCATCACGGTGCTGCGCTGCTTGTACCAGCGTGACCACAACGCAAAACTGTGGACCAAACTCCAGGCACTTCAGTCACACTGCGAGGAAAGACGAGACACGGACAAATGGAACAATGATAAGAAGATGATAGCCAATTTCATTTGGAAGTTCTTCAAGCTAGATGGAGTCTTTAGTGAAGAGGAGATTATGAAGTGTTGTGGGATATTGCAGGTAGAAACTGTTCCTATCCTAGTACATTCCAGATGTATATAATTAATGCCATATTTATTGTCTTATACATCGACAGATTAATGGCCATGAAGTGCCTTTAACGGAACCTGAGTACTTGGCAGTTTATGACCGTATTTCTATGGTGGAACACAACTGCCGCGCAAATTGCAACAAGAGCTTCACTTCTGATGGCCAAATTGTGAGTAATATGGAGTGATATCTGATAAACTTAAAAAACGATCACTACTTTAAACGTAGTAAGAAAAAGTTCCATGAAAGGAGTACCTAGACGTTTTAGTGTCCTGTTACATCAATGTTACAGCTACCTACCAACTGATTTCAGATTCTAGTAGCTGGTCAGAACATCTCCCCCGGCAGTCATATCTCCGTGTGCTACACAGACCCGCTCTGGGGCACTGAAACTCGGCGTCATCATCTTGCTGATTCTAAGTTCTTCGAGTGCCAATGTCAGCGCTGCGCTGATGTCACTGAGATGGGAACCATGTATAGTGCCGTCAAGTGTAAGAAGAAGTAAGAATATATTTGAAATCAAGTGGTTATTTTTAACATTAAATTTTTGGAAATTAGACTTTCTGATCAGGAAGCCAAGTATTCACAAGACAAGTGTACCTACAAATAGCCGTTTGAACTTTTCAAAAAAGATTCAGAGTACCTACAGTATATACTTATTGATAATTTCAGGAACTGCAGAGGCTACCTCCTCCCGGAAACTTTTCTGCTGCCGATTCTTTACAAGACGAAAAACCCTGACCTTGAGAACCGCAATCTGGACAATAAGGCTTGGACCTGCAACTCCTGTGGAGACGCCGTGACAGACGCCATCATCCAGCAGCTACTCCAGGACATCGGACGGGAACTGAGCATCATGCCGAAAGAAAACCCAGACGCCTGTGAAAAGTAATAGTTTTTTTGCACTTAGGAAGTGATATTCGCATGGCCTAGATGGCGGTGTATAATGTTGGCCTTCACAATTGTAACTTAGAGGTACATCAGAGGTTCTTACTTGCTTACTGCTATAATAGTCACGACGGAAGTTGTGACTGGCATACAATGTGTGTTGGCTTATTAATAGGTACCATTACAATAACTTATTCCGAGATAGAATAAAAAAGAGTAGGTAGGGTAGACTGGGTACGGTTGTGCCAATTTTCATTTGATCGTCCATAATTTCATAACTATTCCAGTTAGCTGGAGGAAAAGTGTATTTTATAGTACAATGGACATTTGTCTACATATAAATACTTTAATTTTTTTCATAAAGGCAAAGGTTGACCCATACCAGCCATTTGAAAAAAAAGAAAAAACTGGCACAATCGTCCCCACCCCAAGGACGGTTGTGACAGTGCCTGGGGTCGAATGTGACAGGTTCAAAAACGCACATAAACGGTCGTAAACCAACTTTATTGCACGTATTGTATGTCATACAATCACCTATAAATGTTTTACAATAAATTTATGATAATATATAGAAAACAGTAACATTTGAATCATTTTATATAATAAGGCTCTTTAGCATCTTTAATTATTAGGTAAAAGTCTTCATATTAATTCTAATCAGGTATATAACAGCTTAAATAAACATTTATGTAGGTGCTTAAACATGCAACAACAAAATCAACAAAATCTAAGGAAGTTCTTACTTTTAAAAATTACCTACTGAAATCTAGTCGGATTTTTCACAGTTATGACAAGTTTCACTGCTTGATAAGCGTTTTCATATTCTTGCAGGTAACAATGACCTCTTTCCGTCTTCATTACATGACGTTGCGGCATCTAAAAGCAAAAAAAAAACTGTTTTATTTATTTATTTATTTATCCATTCGCAAAAAAACAATTGCTATGAATATACCGACTAATCTACGTTCAAAGTAATCACTGCTATTTAACCACTAATGTTTAAGTTTTTACGACAATAAACACTTATCACTCTATCTGTACACATAAAACAACAATCACACAAAGAAATCGAACTAAAAACTTACTTTCCATCGAAAAATAGTAATGTGGTACTCTGCAAGCCGCTACGTCGCGCGCCGGATGACGCAATACTGTGAAGCACATTCGGACAGGCACGCCGCTCCTTTCTTCCCTTGCACCCAACCCCGTATTCCTTATAGTTTCGCCAATATGACGACTGTCACTACCGTACCCTGGCACAAACGTACCCAGTCTACCCTACCAGGAATATGGCAGACAAATATTACGACTTATAAATATTTTTTATTTCAGGTTCATCAACCACTGCAGCAGTTACTTGCACCCCTCACACTACTACATGACAGATGTGAGCCTTGCGCTTGCGCAGATGATCGGCCAGGACACGGAACAGGGCCTGGCAGCCGTCAGTGACGACAGGCTTCTGCTGAAAACTCAACTCTGCAGGAAGCTGGCAGACTTACTGGAGATATTGACACCTGGTATTTATCCTGCTAATTCGTTATGTTTATACATATTTATATTCAATCGTGCTGCAATGATGTTAGATGGTTTTGTTTTGCCAGCTACGTTAGACAACCTACAATATTATGCCGGTTCTAGGAAGTAAGTGGAAATTCGCCCTAGTTTTTGTCAAAGCAGATATAAGTCTAGTAGTAACAGTTCATGACTATCGCTTACCAAGATGATTAGTTGAAACATTGACTAAATTAAAGTGGCTACCGAGATATTGGTTCTCACCCAACAACAGACATAAAAGACCAGAAAAAAGAGTAAAAAATGGGTTGAACGCTGATGATTGAACTGCATTGTCTTCTTTAGCTGAAACCAGACTCCGTGGCAGCTTGCTTTTCGAGCTTCATGCCGCAGTGGCGGACACTGGCAGGAGGAAATCTCTCGTGGATGGACCCATGGTTATGCTCGGATATGTTACGGTAAAGAAAAACTTCTAATAAAGTCTCCTAAAGTTTTGAGGGCTGCGTTCATCCAACGGATCTAGGCATTCGTGAAATTAGCCACAGGTGCGAGTTTGCGCATGTACAGTCCCACCGCCCCTCTCCATACCTCCAATTGCTCCCGAAAAACGATACTGCGCAGCTCTTGCGGCTAACTTCACGAATGCCTCGACTCGTTCTATGATTCTCATAAAAATAGGCACCAACTTTGGCGTCTTCTTCTTATCTTCGTGATGAAAAGATTAAAATAATATGATTTTAAAAAAATATTATAATAATATACCATTAGATTTTTCCATAGTTATGTAGGTACCTACTTTAAACTTTTTCATCTAAGGGCCTCGCTTTTTGGTTAAGATTTGAAATGTAGGTACATGATGTATATTTTTGTTTTTTAATAATTCCTCAGGAGTCCCGTAAGATCCTGATGGAGTCAGCGTCTCTGCTCCGGCACGAACCCCCGGAGCTGCCCGAAGGCCGGGTGGCGAAGCAAGCACGTCTCAACATCATCCAGATGGATGAGCTCATCAAGAACCTGTCTGCAGCCCTCCCCTCACCTTTGTAGTCTTATTAAAAATGAAGTTTTTTTGTAGCCCTTGTTTTTCTTTTACCCGACTGCGCCAGGAGGGTTATGTTTTTGAGAGTATGTAAGTATGTATAATTGTTTGAGAGGTGTCGTTAGATTCGCATTTACTGTGAGGTGAAAGTGACACTGGATATAATTATATCAAAATAAAAAAACAAAATGGCGGATTTTTGCCAAATTCATATCAATTATTTTTTGCTCGGTTTTTAAATTTTGGCAATAACTATTTAGTATAGAGTCGCCACATAAGGTAATAATAATTAACTTTGTGTTTGGTATATAAGTACCTACATAGTGATAGTGAACATAATCATGAAAAATACTATAAAATATACTAGCGATGGTATATCTAATAAGAGGTAGTAGTCAGAGGCACGCGCAAACGTTATTTAGTACCTACCAACTAAATATCAGTCCTTTCTATAGGCACCTTCAGTTTTTGCAGAGTAAAGATAACAATACTGATTGAAAAAACCAGTAGAAGCTAATTTCTTACCTTAGTTAGCATGTAACATAGCAGCCAGATTAAAGGTATCCTGTTCTGGATTCCACCACCATATCGAGGGTTTAGGAGAAGCAGGCGTTAATCATTTAGCAGACACCTTGGCGCAATTCCTCATACTTCCTGTAAACACCGAACTGGAGCAACAAGAGCTACTGAGAAACAAATGTTCTTTAAATCGATGGTCAATAGGTTTCTTCTAGGTAAGCGTGACCATCGTAGACCTCATTGCTGATTAACATCAAGCATCAGGTTAAACGCGAACCTATTTTAAAAATAAACAAATTTCCAATGAATTTATATTTTTAAACTTACGCCATCTGAAGGTACCTAAATAAAACGCGATAAATACTTACCCGTCTATTACTAGTAATAATAAGGCCAATGAATTGGCTATTCAAGGCTACATTCACTTTGGACAAACGGAAACGACTAAGGGTTATAAAATGAAAGCTGTCCAAATGGGAAACAGCCTGAATTATCTCGTGCATCACGTGCATGGCGTGGCTTGATAGTTTCTGAAGGTTACCCACATTTGTGACATTACGCCGTAACCGTGGCTCCGCACCGTAACAAACACGCGTGACAATCGCCGAAAAAGAACATATATTTTACCATTGATATATATAAATATAGTTAGGTAGGTAGGTACTAGGTATACCTCAATGCATTTTACCGTGCGTGACACGTAGGTAGGTACAACTACACGTGACACTGTAGCAAATATGGGCGTGTTTTACCCAAGGTTTTTACGTATCATTATCAAATTAATAAATTAGATAGCGGAATAGTAGGTATTATGTACATTTGTCTTTTTAATATTGGGTATAAGCTAGTGCTCTACAAAATCGAAAGTCATCGCTTTTAAAGTTGTTTCACGGTAGCACAGAGATGATTGAGCGACAGTGTCGGCTGATCGGAACTGTTGTCTGCGCCGGCGCATGTTTCCCCGAAGTGCTTGTTATCGGCCCAATTACCGATGAAATCTCTTTCTGTCACTCGTAATGACTTTCTAAGAGATCATTATGTACCTACTTGAAAACTCTGAGCGTAAATTTATTACAAGTCAGGCAGGATTCATAATATTTTTTTACATAACCTAGGTAAGTACCTAGTACTTACGTACACATTTAAAGCCTGTGTTGAAATGTTTACAAACACGTCACGTAGGTATAATAATAGTTGTGATTTCGACCGAATTGTGTTTGAGAAGGCTTATTTTTAATGTAGATGCTTGACAAGGTGGATTAACTCAAAACATAATTTTCGTGAAAACATACCTACATACGTATGTAAGTTTGTTAATGTGATGGGTGAGTAGGAGTGCTAGGTAGACGGAAACTACATAAACTACTTACATAGCTCTGTATGGCGATGATTTTAACTTCAATGGTTTATGGTACACCAGTTCATCATTCTCACCAGATCATCTTTCTCATTGTGTCATGCATGATTTTTATAACATTGATATAAGATTAAAAATCAATTAATGCTCTAAGTTCTGAAGATATCGCAAATAAATCAAAAAGAAAGAAAAGTATAAAAATGCTTAAGTACAACACTACCTTGTCACGTGAATAACCTGGAAAATTTGGAAAAGATAGATCAAATTTTAACCGACGAAAAAGACGAAGGAGGTTCGCATAACTTTTTACGCAGTTGTCCAATTTCGATAATGCTTTTTTTTTTTGAATAAGTTATACCTACCTTGAAGTTGGTCTCATATGAAATTGAGAAAAAATCCTACCCTAAGAGCGGTTACGCACTGCGTCCAATCCGAATGCGATCCGTACCCGTAAAAATATGGATCTAGAAAACTCGGACTAAATTCGGATATTGCTCACGCAGTCCGATCTCTGATTCAAATCCAAGCAATTCAGGAGCCACCTTTTGGCATACGTCATTTTAATAAAATGACGTATGCTAAAAGACGTATGACGTATTCCAAATAATAAAAACTATTTTTAATCAAAATAAAGACTGACATTAAGTAAATATAAAGTTATAAAACCTTAAAAAGTACCCCGCTATTGCCAGGAGCTAGCACTCAGCGGTAGGTATTATTCCTTCAGCGAACTTACAGATTATAATCAATAAGTCCTTTCATCTTTCAAACGGTTGTAAAATGTGGCGAAATCGTAACAAGAACCCCAAATAAGATGTCGTAATGTTATCGTACCTATTATCACTTGCAAATAACGTTAGTACCAATACCAACCAATGACGGCGGCGCGGCGTCGCGAAAATCTTTGACCAAACATTAGGCAAGTCTGTAGAGAGGAAGGAGTGCAAGCGATCTTACGTCGTTTTCATTAGTTTCCACACACTCCCAAAACAAAACGAAATTACTGAGAATTTCATAAAATATCCTATCAAATTCTCACAATTTGCTTTTAAAATTTTCGTTTGCGATGTGACTAATGTGGCAAGTGATATTTCCATGAAACGAGTGAAATAGAATAAAATGAAGTTGTAATGTGATATGGATTCGTCAAAATCGCTATTGCGAAAAGTGTTTGTGGGAATAATCAAGCTTTCAAGGAGATTGGACTGAACGGTTGAAAATTTTCATTCGGATCGCAGGTTTAATACATTTTTGTAACATAACTACCAAGGGCTAAATATCATTTTATGGAAAGACTTTTGAGAAAATGGTGAAATAATCTACTTGACGATACAGGTAAGTACATTTGGGTGCAAAAAATCAAATCTTCAAGAACAAAAAAAGACTTGTTTTTTTATTTTTATTTTTGCAGTAGGTAACCTAAGTGCCATTTGCTTTTTAAAACCCTTTGACTTAATTCTGTTTGTAGGCATAAGAAAATCTATTTACATTAGGTAGATATGAAGCTCCTTATTATATCAGATGAGATGAACAAATAGCAATATAGATTCTAGTTTCATAGAATTGTTGTTTAGATGAAAATTATAATTTTCCATTAACTTGACATTAAATCAGACGATGTCAAGGAAGGCTTTTATAAAAAAAGTCACTCTATAGTGGTGTGTATGTAAGGTCCTATTGTTTTGACTGGCCTCACAGCTCAGTGTTGGCAGTAGCTCTACCTTCTGCGCTGTAGGTTGTGGATTAGATCCCTTTTTTTTATTTTTTTTAACCTTTGTGTGATTAACACAGATGCTTGTTCTTTTTCTGGGTGTTACCATTATGCTATGTTCCTACCTATTTTCAAAAAATTTAGTATTTCCAAAAAAAAGTGTAACAGTAATCAGTTTATCAGTCATCTGGTTCCCATAGTAGATACTTAGGTACAAGTTTTGCTTAGTTTAGTTTGGAGCTAGTCGGCGTTGTGTGAAATGTTCAACAAAATTTATTTACCTGGTGAACTTCGTAACCTACTAACCTCGCAATTTTTCCATATTTTCTCACCGTAGGTACTTAAACCTTCCCTGAACTCCCACAAATAATTAGCCAAAGCAGTCCAACCGTTATCGAGTTTTAGCGAGACTTTATTCATTTTTAATTATAAAGAAAAGATAAGAAAGAAGACTGACTGATTTACGAGTACCTATTACAGGTAATGTATAAATCTGCATGCAAGTATTCTGAAGTCGTTAAAATACATGTTATATACACTACGTCGAACTTTATGATCATCTATCTAAAGTGTTCAATAATCGCCCGTATGGTAATTGCTTAAGTCAATAGAACTCATTTACCTGCCTTAGTAAGTACCTACCACCTCCCACACACACACGTGCAGACATGCAATATTAATGGTTACAATCAAAATAACTAATAGTTCGCCCCGAACTACGTACTATGCCACGTATAACCTAATCACAAACAAATACCTATTTGATTATCCTACCTAAGAAAGGAAAACTATCTCCCTACTGCTATTTATCTAACAAAGAAAAGAAAATGGTGAGTATAAAGATATATTATGTATGTACCTGTATTACAAATTAGTCCCTCCCTACCTATACTATTTACAGTGAATTAATAAAAAATGAAACTGAGGCTAATAGAAATTAACAAAAAAATCTAAACTCTTAGATATAAAATACAGATAAACGATTGAGGACAATATATTTAGGTAGTCTTCTGTTTTAAATGTTATTCAGAGTCCAGTGGGGCGATTATGGATCTTTGCTTACAATCGATGTCAATACGTTTTCATTGTAATCAAGTAATTTGGTATGACATAAGAGTGTTTATTCAATAAATTTGAGCCAGTTTTGACAAGTGTTGATTGTATCAGAGTTCCGTAATCGCACTACTGGTCTGTCTGTGGTTCGTTCCTCAAGCTTTTCAAGCTTCGTCCTCAGGGCCTCACCAGGCTTTGTTCAAGATATTGGTTCCAGGATTAGTTATGCTTTATAGTATTACAATAGGTATCTGAAATTTAACGGGGTTAGCACTGGACTGGTCAAGGTTTTAAAATATTTTCCAGGACTTGAGTTGTTGAGATAAAGAAATCCTCGGAAGACATTTTTCAGCGATTCCTCGTAGGATTGTTTCTTCACTCAGACCTTGAGATCAGACCAGCGTCCGATTATTTATATGTTTATATTCTATTTTTTCCATCGATGTAAATATTATACTTTTTCTGCTCATTCCTTCAAATATGACGTTTTTTCATTTGCTTTTTAGTTCGAGATAACCGTAAAAAGGTTTTATTTAGGTTTTATAATAAGCTTTTATTTACAAATAGAAATAAATAGTAATACTACACCGATTAAGCTCATATGCTTCCCAGTAAATTTGATTAGCAGTATCTCTAAACCCTCCAAGTTTCATGCAGATTGGATGTACGGTTCTTAAGTTATGCTCTAACAAACATACACGCAAACATACAACGCCAAATCGCATAGCTGCCACTGAGATCTTCACTCGCTTCGCTCGCTCGATCAACTAGCCCAATTTACAATGATTCATTCCTCAAGCTTTCCAAGCTTCGTCCTCAGGGTCTTACCAGGTTTTGTTCAAGATATTGGTTCCAGGATTAGTTATGCTTTATAGTATTACAGTAGGTATCTGAAATTAGACGGGGCTAGCACTGGACTGGTCAAGGATTATATATCAATATTTTCCAGGATTTGAGTTGTTAAGATAAAGAAATCCTCGGAAGACATTTTTCAGCGATTCCTCGTAGGATGGTTTCTTCACTCAGACCTTGAGATCAGACCAGCGTCCGATTTTTTATGTTTATCTTCCTTTTTTTTCATCGATGTAAATATTATACTTTTTCTGCTCATTCCTTCAAATATGACGTTTTTTCATTTGCTTTTTAGTTCGAGATAACAGTAAAAAGGTTTTATTATAATAAGTTTTTATTTATAAATAGAAATAAATAGTAATACTACTCCGATTAAGCTCATATGCTTCCCAGTAAATTTGATTAGCAGTATCTCTAAACCCTCCAAGTTTCATGCAGATTGGATGTACGGTTCTTAAGTTATGCTCTAACAAACATACACGCAAACATACAACGCCAAATCGCATAGCAGCCACTGAGATCTTCGTTCGCTTCGCTCGCTCGATCAATAATTATTTAAAAATATGTAAGTGCATTTGAGAATACTCTGAGGCCCGGTTTCCACCAAATCAGAAAGGAGAGGAGACGAGAGGTAATGTGCTGCAAGACTGGCAGGTTATTTCCACCAGTACGTCGATTCTGTAAAATTCAAACATCAACTCGCATCTCACATCGCAATGCACTCTCACTTCGCCTAGGGTTCAAAATGACATTTGATATTGACCTTTTTATTTGACACTTTGAATTGGGTTCGAGTGCGAAGCGAGCGTCGAAGTGACTTGGGAATTACCGTATAGAATGCCCTTCTTACGTCATCTCATACTTTATCTGTCAAAATCTCCCAGTCAATTTAGTTCAAATCGCTGACACGCTCGCAAGAGTGGCGCTAGTGTGAATTCGAATTATCAACCGAGTTTTTAGAATGCCAATCAAGAAACTCACAGCGGATTCAGATTCGAAGTTTAGAATGAAGTCTTACAGAATCACACAGCTGAGCGGAGAGGACTAGACATTTCTCCGTTCTGCCGCGCCGTTTCCTCGCTTACCGCACAAAATTCTATAGAAAAATAAGACATCGCCTCTCCTCTCCGCTTGATCATCTTTGATCAACACATCTCCGAGGGAACAAGCTACGCATTAGTGTACACTGTGTTCGAAATGCCAAGACCATGAGACCAAGGCCACTATTTGCAT
Source organism: Cosmorhoe ocellata (assembly GCA_963675405.1). NCBI lineage: Eukaryota > Metazoa > Arthropoda > Insecta > Lepidoptera > Geometridae > Cosmorhoe > Cosmorhoe ocellata. The sequence goes on from OY776257.1 coordinate 1,037,702, forward strand.
AGTCCAGGCGTTACATTAAACCTAGGTATCTATAGATACTCTAAGTAGGTTGGAATCGTATTATAAACGCACTTGATTACGCCTCAAAGGCTCTTTTTAACCGACTTCAAACTCTTAGTATGAACTCAAATCGTGCTAAGTTTTATTTGATTTCATTCAGTAAATTCGGCGTGATGCTCAGCCCAGCCACAGACAGATAGACACAGACAAAAATTAAAAAAAAAACACAGTTTTGGCTTCAGTATCGATAATAGAGTGCCCTCCAAAAAAATTTCAAAATATCTTCAATGTACAGAATTTGACCTATTACAGTTTTATTATAAGTATAGATTGTTCCTCTGTTTATTCCAGAATCAAGTGAAATGCTCACATCTCCCTACCTCTGGCTCCTGCTGTGCTACGCTCAGTATTCGCGAAGCGACCTCTTCCAGGAGTACGAGCACAGGTTTCTCAGCCCACGCGACGAGCAAAGCGAGCCGCTGCCCATTAAGCTGGGAGAAGACAGAGACTCAGGCTGCTTTTGCAGGGCCAGTGTTAATAATAAACTCGTGGTTTGCTTTGGCAACTATAACTGCAGGAAGTTTCCTAAGGTATCTAAACTCATATTATAAAGAGGAAAACTTTGTTTGTTTGTTTGTTTGTTTGTTTGTTTGTTTGTTTGTTTGTTTGTTTGTTTGTTTGTTTGTTTGTTTGAAATGAATAGGCTCCGAAACTACTGAACCGATTTCAAAAATTCTTTCACTGTTGGGAAGCTACACTATCAGCGGGTGACATAGGCTATATTATGTTTTCAAAAAAGTTAGGGATCCTTACTAAAACTTCAATAATGTAACCCAAGGTGTAAAAAAATTACCTACAATATTTTTTACATCGCGTGCGCTGCGAAAACTATTGACGATAGAAAAAAATAATGTACTACGACTTTGAAGAACACATCATTATTTCCAAAAAGTGTCGCGACAGCATATGTCTAACTATTATGGTTTTGCCACAATAAGAGTTCTTTTATTTTAAAATTGTAATTAAAAGGCCGCTGTTAAAAAACGCTCTTAATTTGTGTCTTAGTATTAATCCTTATCAAAATAAATCACATCATATCCTAGACTGTTTCAATACCTATAAATAACTTTTTGAATTACTCAATTTGGACATTCCACTCGAAAGAAATCACGAAATTAAGAATGTAATTATTAGAAAAAAGTTGCGTGGTAGCCGCTCACCCTGCTCGGCTAGCTAGACAGCACCATAGTGTACGTACGTACGTACGGGACGGGAGGGGAGTAAATTTCAAATAATAACAAAAAAATCTTTTAAATAAAAATAAAACAATAAATATAATAATACCTATTCAAACTTTCTTTATAATTTTCTTTTAGTAACCTGACGCAAATAGAAGGGTTGGTTATGTGTGTGTATTATAATTTTGAATTTTGCAATTTTTGTTTAATTTGAGAGCATTGGTGGTGTAGTGGTAGTACCCCTGCTTCACGATCCGAAGGTCGTGGGTTCAAACCTGGTCGTGCACCAATGAATTTTTGCATTTGAGAAAATTATGTGCGCAATGCCTGTGTTCTTAAACGGTGAAGGAAAACATCTTGAAGAAACCGGCATACATTAGAACCAAAAATTCGAAGGTGTGCGTCATAGGTTAGTATTCTTATAAGCGGCGATGGGCTTGCAACCTGTCACGTATGAATACTAAGTACTGTGCAAAATGTGGGCATGTGTCAAATGCCATGTTTGGACGTGCCTCTGAGTACCCTCTTTAGATATCCTCAAAGATCTAAGTAACTAGAGATCTGAGGAGATATCTACCGAGCCTGGGTATTATAGTCGTGACCATGTATAGGTAATAAATACCCGTGCGAAGCCGGGGCGGACTGCTAGTTTATTATAAATTTCAATATAATAAATAAATTCATTCATCAATCAATACAATCACAAGGATCACTTTGAAGCGTCCTACATGCTAGGTGAATCTATGTGCCAATTCCAATCTAACCCAAGTACGAGAAGAACAGGCAAAAATCTCGTCTCGGGCCTCGCTTTTTGTATGATCGACTCTTTAGTCATCTGAGGCCGCTGTCAACCTATCCCGCGGGATAAAGAAAGAATGAGAGATGCGTAAAGAAGTTTTACTTCAATAAAAGTGATTACTATAGATTAGGTTAAATTTCAGTGAAATCGTTGTTTGTACCTTTTGTCTTCGCTATCAGCTATCCCGCGATTCTATCAACTAAAACCTTTATCTCAAGAGACACAGTGTAATCACCATGCAAATATTATGTGATACGCAGATCTGCGTGTACACAGGATGTAGCTAGAGAGGTACGCGTCGTAAAAGACATATGGCATTGATATACGGACATTGCGGACACCTAATAAACATAGAATAGAATAGAATAGAATAGAAAATACTTTATTGCACACCATAAATATTACAACAAAATAATAAATTAATTAAAACTATGTTATACAATGGGCGGTCTTATCGCTGGAAAGCGATCTCTACCAGACAACCTTAGGATGGAAAGGACTGTACGTGTAATAACATGGGGTAACATCAGTGCCAATATGTATAAAAACTGATGAAGCAACGTACACACATATACATTTAATAATGATAGTTATAAATAAATAAACAAGAGCCTAAATAAACTAATAAATAATAAACAATAAATAGTAAATAATAATAAACAATAGTACTTTAATACATAAATATGAATTTTAATAAATAAATACATAATATATATATATATATACATATATATAAAGACTACAATATATTTATCATACATAGGTATATAAATAAATAAGCATAATTAACATGAAAGGAACAACAACAGTCAGCGACATGAGGACAAGTAGTGTTCCTTGAGCATGTTTTTAAAAATGGGAAGCGATTTGGCACGTCTGATGGCAACAGGCAGCGCATTCCATAGACAGACAGCCTGCACTGTAAAGGAGTTGTCATAAAAAGAGGAAGTGTGAACAGGTGTCTTGAGTTGGAGAGTTTCAGAAGAGCGCAAAGGACGATCATGGTCTTGGTGAAGGTGTTGGAAACGTTCTTTGAGATAGAAAGGAGTGGAAGGGTTGAAAAGGATATTGTATAGAAGAATAAGAATATGAGTATTTCGGCGAAGGCGAATGGGTAACCACTTGAGCTTACTGCGAAACTCGGACACATGGTCATACTTGCGCAAGCCAAATATGAACCGAATGCCGACGTTCTGCAGGCGCTCAAGTTTATTCAGCTGCTGCTCTGTGAGGTCAAGGTAGGAAACATCAGCGTAGTCAAGTATAGGGAGAAGGAGTGACTGTGCAAGCGAAATTTTAGTGGCAATTGGGAGGAAATTGCGGAGACGCCTGAGCGAACCCATTGAAGCAAAGATTCTACGGCTGACTTCAGATAACTGAGGTCCCCATGACAGCTGCCTGTCGATGAGAACACCTAAATTTTTCACCGTTTTGCTTATCTCAATGCAATTACCATCAAACATAACCTGTGGAATGCAAGACCAGTCGATTCGGGCTACCATTCGCGAGCTACCTAACACAATAACTTGGGTTTTTAGTGGGTTAACCCGAAGACCGTATGCCTTGCTCCACTCTAGTATGAGACCTAAGTCATGATTGATGGTGTTAATGGCCCGAGAGAGCTCATCTACTCTGGCCTGTTTATAAATTTGGAGATCGTCTGCATAGAGATGGTAGGATGAAGTAAGTTTTTCCGAAATAGAGTTTATGAAGATAGCAAAGAGAAGAGGTGATAAAACGCCGCCCTGAGGCACACCAGCAGATATATTGCACCACGATGAATAGATGTCATCAATGCGTATACGCTGCCGACGCCCATACAGGTAACTATGAAACCAATCAATCACTGTTGGAGATATATTAAGAGAGCGTAGGATGCTAAGAAGGATTTGGAAATCAACATTATTAAAAGCGCTGCTAAAATCCAAAAGCGCCAGTACCGTGACACGTCCATTGTCCATACCATATCACGGATATCGTCAGTTATTTTAACTAATGCGGACACTGTACTGTGCCCGGGACGAAAACCAGATTGGAATGGATTCAGGAGATTGTGTCTGGTAAGGAAGATACTGAGTTGCTGGTGGACAAGGCGCTCAAGGACTTTTGATAGGAAGGGAAGAATAGAGATTGGACGGAAATCTGAGAAAGAAGCAGGACTACATTTTTTAGGGAGAGGAATAACCTGCGCTTCTTTCCAGAGTGAAGGGAAAACCGCGATGGAAATGGAGAAATTTAGTATGTGACAAATAATTGGGACTAATACGTCGAGGATAGGAACAATCATATTCCGACTAATGCAATCGCTGCCGATAGCATTGGACGAAATAGATGCAATACTCTTCTTAACATCACAATCAGTGAATTGATTAATAATGAATGATGAATAATCAGGAATGGAAATAGAAGATAGGTATTGTAAAGTACGTGATTTTGTATGTATATCAAAACCAGAGGAAGAACAAAAGTGGTGATTTAATGAGTCTAAATCAATATTTTGAGGGACTTTATCTTGCTGGGGTGGTTTTCCAATTCCCAGTGAGCGGAGAAATTTCCAAACCTTGGCAGGGTCGGAGTCCTCGACAGATCTATGGATATATCGGCGTTGTGCGTCCCGACATGCTCTATTGCAGCGATTCCGACAATCGATATATTTTTCTTTATTGTAGTCTGAATACCTACACTTGAGCTTCGCCTTAGCTACCGCTTTTTTATGCATGATGGCTCTAAGCTCAGGTGTTATCCAGGGTGCTGGCAAGTGTTTTATCTTGATTTCCCGGAGTGGTGCATAAAGTCTTTTGAAGATAATTATTAATTGTATTTTGGCAGTAAATCTTTGAACTAACTACTTGTTGAGTAGGTACGAGAGCACTAGTGGTAGTGGCCTTTCGATCACGAAAGTTCGAAAGAACTAGCGAAAATATATGAAGAAGAAGACATACTAGTTCGTGGTACGACAACGTGCGATAAAGTCAAAATTATTATCAGCACATTTAGAATTTTGTAGAGTTTTGAACACGCCACATCTGATCTAGATGATATAAATATACTCGTAATAGCGTCAATTGAAATTATTACTCACTTAGCTGTAGTGCTTGGACAAGATATCAATATTGTCTGTCACCGTTTGAGAGCACCACTGGCAGTGCAAATTTTCCATGGAAAAAATCCATTGTTACGACTAGGTTCAAACCCACGACTTTAGAATCAAAAAACAGGAGTGCTACCACCATCACCAGAGCTACGAAGATAGTAATACGTATGTCTTTTTTCAGGTTACCTTCCGAAGTGAAAGACTTAGAGTGAGGACAACAGTCATCGAACGTATAGCAAAGGGGGATTTGGACGCGTACGGCTATTTGAAAATACTGGAGATTGAAGCTAATCACAAGTTAAAAGTTGTAGAGCCTGGATGCTTCAGAAACTTAACTAATTTGACACAACTCTCCATATCATACAATACTTTGTTATTTGGACTCCACAAGGACACTTTCGTAGGGCTGGTAAAACTTCAAAACCTGACCTTAGTCAACAATAGTTTTAAGAACATCATGCAAATAACTCCGGCAATCAATCCAAAGATCCTACCAGCTCTGACCAGGCTCGATCTGTCGGAAAATCCCTTCGAAACTATACCGGAGGATACTTTTCTTCCAATGAAGGGTACCATGTTAGAAAAACTGGCACTCAATCTGTGTCGACTGGATTCTGTTCATAAAAATAGTTTTAATGTACTCAAATATTTGGATGAGTTGAATATTGGAGACAACGATTTGAATGCATCGATAATCGCAGGGTTTTTGAAGTCAATGATAGATTCTGGCATTAACTTGGTCCACCTTGATCTATCCGGGATGGGATTTAGAAAACAGCCACCGAGATGCCTCATGGAAGTCATTGGCAATTCAACAATAAGTCAACTGATCCTCGCACGAAACCAGTTTGAAATTATTGAAAACGATATTTTTCCAATAATGAAAAATATTGAACTCTTAGATTTGAGGAAAGTGCTGGCAATACAAATAGGAGCATACGTTTTTAATCCAGTTACATTCCCAAAGCTAAAAATGCTACTTTTAAGTGGAAATAATCTACCAGGAATCCATAAAACACCAGTTGCTAGTCAGCTGCAAGTTTTAGATCTGTCCGATAATAAAGGAAGTACTTTAAACCCCATGTATTATGAGATAGATGGTGACACGTTCATTGAAAGTAAACAATTAATAATATTAAACCTAGCTTTTAATAGCATAAGATCTATATTCGATTACACTTTTAGGGGCTTAGAACATCTTCAGTTGTTGAATATGGAAAATGGTACAATTTATTTTATAGGAAATGGAAGTTTCAGACCTTTGAGGAAACTTTTAATACTAAACTTGGCAAATAATCCTCTAGAAGCGAACCAAAACTTAACGTGCGCTCAATTTGAAGGACTCAATGAACTTAAACAACTCAGCTTAGAGAATTGTGGCATCAAACGCTTCTACGATGACGATAATATATTTGAGACGATGCCGAATTTAACACATTTGATTCTCAAGAACAACTTACTTAACTTCATCACCGAAGAGACATTAAAGCCACTAAAACTCTTACAAGTTTTAGATCTAAGTCAAAATCTATTGACATCCTGGTGCAGACCGCTGTTCTTCTCAGCCAGCGTGAGACCCTTAAAGATATACCTTGCAAATAACAAGATAGCTCATTTCTCCTTAGGTATGATTCAAGATGTAAGTTATTTGTTAGAGAATCGAAGCACTAGCATGGTTGAAATTGATCTGACGTACAACATGTTTAGCTGCGACTGCAATGGAATGTATAAGGCTTACCGGTGGCTTCAGGTTAATGGCACCGATAGCCTCAAGCATTTCTTCTACACTTCCAAGTTCACTTGCAGTAGCCCTTACCTCTGGGAAGACAGGAGGGTAGCCGACTACCTATGGTCAATCAAGACAATACATTGCATTATGTACGAAAAGATATCGAATGTGATGCTACTAATGTGGACAGCACCATCGGTGGTGACAATAGCTCTAGTTCTTATAATAATGTTTATAGTTTATAAGTACAGAATGTATATAACATACTGGGTGTTTCTAGCAAAAATTGCGTTTGGAAGAAACGTGAAAAGGAATTCTTCTCTGAAAGCATTAGAATCTAAACGATACAAGTATGACGCGTTTGTATCCTATTGTAATGACGATAGGGACTTCGTGTCGAGTATGGCAGCTGAGTTAGAGAACAAGCCTCCATATCTCAAGCTTTGCATGTACGAAAGAGATTTCGAGATAGGTTCTTTTATATCCGAAGCGATACAAACCAGTATTAACAAGAGTAAATACATAGTGTTAATTATTAGTAATAGTTTTGCGAAATCTCAATGGTGCCGTTGGGAGACTCAATTAGCGGAATACCATAGGATATTTGTTGAAGACGGCACATCGTACGATCCTTTAGTATTGATAAGAATAGGTGATGTTCAAACCAAGTATCTAACGCACACTTTAAAGTTTTTATTGAAAACGAAAATATACCACACTTGGGACGAGAAGAAACAAGAAGAATTTTGGCGAAAGCTCCGCAATGTTTTGGTGAAGTAAAATAGGGAAACTGTTTTTGAGGTTCTCTCCTTTTCTGGTCACGAACAGTGCTGGCAGGATACGTGATTTGTGTCACAAACGGCTGTTAACTGCGCAAATAAACACATTGGAATCAATGAGTCAATTTGTTTTAATTCATTTCGGTTACTGTTACTGTAGTCTCATTTTCAATATATAACCGACTTCTGGCTAGTTCTGGCCAGACGGGCCTCTGACTACTCCTTTAAATATCCTCAAAGATCTAACGAAAAATCAAGCCTGGAAATGACAGTCATGATCATGTTAGCTCTTTGTTTTTAGGCCAGATACACTCGTATTTTTCTTTTGATATATTCTTCTAGTTTCACTAGTTCTTTTGCGCGTATAACACTTACAGTCAAGTCGCTAAGCCAAAGATATTAAGTACAGATTCATCATAAATATACTTAGGTTTATTTTTAATGTCTAGATATCACGAGGGGTCAACTGACCTACTTTCTACAGACTAGATTACGTGCAAGCTTAATTTTCTCGCGCACTCCTCAAACGCATTCAATGGAGTGTCATAAAACTACTTGGCTCTTGTATGTAAGCTCGTGCTTTGAATGCTGGAAGTCATTGCTAGCGCTATTCATATTTCATGAATACGATAACGATGGAATGAAAGCATAACTACCAAGCCTGGGGATAACAGGCGTGATCATGTTTTTATGGCAGGATTTCAAATTTCAAATCGATCAGACTTTTTCATCAATTAGTAGAAAAGACCTGATCTTCAAACGGCTGCGTAGATCTTGAAACATTTATTTAACGTTAATTTTAGTTTAATTTTCAAGAACCTATATATTTTGCTAAGGCCAGTGCTAGGGCCAATTAATTTTTTTTCACAAATCGATAGGTACGTATAAAACAAATATAAACATAGTTAAAACATTATACAAACAATTACGGATACCTACACAATGCAAACCCCTCTTTTTCATCGTGAATGAAGTGTAAGCAGATTTATCTCTACTGTACTGACTTGTATTCATGTACATAAGTACCTACTGTAAGTAGTAGCCCATACCTACACTGACCACAGTGGCGTAACAAAGTTGTATGTAAAGTACCTGCAATTTTGTTCGCAGCTTCTTTCCTTATCACCCACACATCAACATGGCGACGACTCGACAAGAAAGTAGTGAAACTCAAATATTATCGGAAATCGAAAGTACCTACATTAAAGTTAATATTTATCTGAAGACGGCGCGTTTCTCTGCTTTCTACAATGATCTTAATATATAAAACTCTTTCGTTATTGACTGACTGACTGATAGATCAATGCCTAAACCGTCATAGACATTTTCAGTGTCTTCTGGTGTCTAGTAGTGCACTAAAAAAGAATTCCTAAAATTCAACCACTGAGGTGTAAGGGAGGTGGAAGTTTGTATGAAAAATATTACATGAGCGAAGTCGCGGGGAGCTCCATTAGTGTGGGGATAAAACTTAGCAACATCTTAGTTCAACTTCATCACCAAGGATTTATGAAATAAATTTAATATCATTTACAAATGACTTTTACTTTCCATCATGAGCGTACACATTAAAAATAACTTTTTGCTAAATAGATGTTCTGCTATACAGACCATCTGATAATTTTGGACTTTGCTACATGGATATTTTGCTAATTAGACGTTTCGATCAGGAAGGGATCAATTTATATGGTTATTAGGAATAGCTAAGTAAATGCCAATACAGGTCGAACTTAGAATCCCTGGACGTAATCTGCGTCGCGTTTATCGGTTGGTCGCGTTATTGGACAAAGTCTCAGTGTTGGTCGCGCTCAGATATTGTACATCGTGATGTGATCTCTTTGACCTGCATGGTGTGGTCAGAGCTGTCAACCTACGCACCAGCACTATGCCACGTCTAACGCTCACTAGCATAGCTCACTAAATACTAGACAGTGTGTCAACAAAGCTTAAGATGTTTAACAAGTTAAAACCATGTCTAACGTAAAACTAATGTCTACAATTTAACAGTTGGCTGCAGAGTTAAGAACTGGCACGGTTCTAGAGGCTGGACCGATTTCTGGCTAACTTAAAAGCATGTTTTAGTCAGAGATTGGGAAAAATAATGTTTCCCGTATCGTCTTGCAACATGGCGTTGCGAATGAAGATATTTGTTATGCAAATTTAACTTACATCGCCTATTTGGAAAATATCCTAAAAATAGGTTCTCTAAATTCTTGTGCAGCCCTCTGATGGTTGAGACCACTAGGGGCAAAAATAGTATTTTATTATAGTGCGACTATTTTCTCGAACAAGTGTGGTGAAAGGTTAAGGCATCAAAGAGGCTAAGATACTGGTTTTTTTACTGCCTACTACTAAGTGTTTCTGCTCTACTTGCATTAAACCATTACTGTAAGTCTGTTAGTACCCACTTAGATGTTTATTCAAAGTTCCAAGAGCCCTTTATGAAAGCAAACATGACCACCCATCTTTAATCGCATTCTCATGACACACATTAAAAGCACGTAATTAACTTAACTAGCCTTTCGATTTTAAAGTAGCAGGTCGATTTGCACCGGGCGCCATTGTATAAGTGCGGGAGAAAACTCCTTCATTCAAGATATCGCTACGGATAACGGTGCAGACGCACGCGCACTCTACCTCTCTCCCTCAGGCGCCAGCAGACCTCGCAACGGAGACAGGGACAGTCGCAGACGACGGCCAGCAAGCGATTACTCGACTGACCTACTCATAGAACACACTCTTTCTCAGCACTGAGCGGAACCTAATTTTTATATCGTGTGAATTCGCAATGATCTTGCACTGGAGGCGTGAAATAACTAGAATTACAGCGATTGATGATACCGACGCGAATTCCTCAACGCAACTCACTTAGCTCTTATAATTTTTAGTAGTAATTTAAATTTCAAACATGAAATTGGGCGTGATCCGACGGCTAGATTTTAACAAGAAGTTTGACAAATTGGATTTTAACGATCTAATGAAGCGTTGAACGGTTTGCTCAGTAGAGATAGCCAATAGCATGTTTTTACCGCAATGTATTCATTAGATACATCGGCAGCGGCCGGTCAGACTTGTAACAACAATAGCTTAGGAAAACTATTAAAAGTTTTTACGCCTTTAGCATAAGTTTTAAATGTTTTTGGATAATAAATCTTCCTTCGTATAAGTTTTTCAAGTTTCAAGAAAGTCTACACACCGAGTTACAAATTTTGTATAAACTCATTAGCTCTAACATTTGCAAGCAAAGGCACTCGTAGCTGCACTTTCGCGGAGACTATCAGCGAACCGAAACATAGGTAGACCGTTGATGTATTATCAAAATCAAAATCAAAATCAAAATCAAAATATGTTTATTTTCAATAGAATCACAGGGATCACTTTGAAACGTCTTACATACTAGGTGAGTCTAAGTGCCAGTTCCAGTCCTATCCCCAGTGCGAGAAGAACTGGCAAGAAACTCGCTGGGCCCTAGCGCTTTTTTTGTATGATCCTTGTTAATTTTGTAAGGAATACCTAGCAGAGTTGGAGCTGATTCATCCCAAGCTTTTTTATCATCTAAATACTCTGATATTTTATAATAAGCTTTTCTAGACAGTTTCTGTTTAATTACATTTTTGAATTTTCCAATTGATAAATCAAGCATGTCACTTGGGATCTTGTTATAAGCATGTCACTTGGGATCTTGTTATAATAGTTACTGAGGTAGACTAGGTACTTTCAGTTCCAATACCTGTCACAACACAAGCGTGATCCAAATAACTCAAACCATCTCACAGCAGCGGTAACTTTTCCTTTACTGCGCTGATCTTAACAAAAACTGCAACATTGCACTTCTCAGTTCTCAGTCCTTGGCATTGGGAGTTGGAGCCGGTGGGAGTGTGGTTAGTACGCAACCAGCCGCGGTGGCGTTCGGACGTGCCCACAATGCTGAAAACGTGTATAGTGAAAGTTCGTTAGTGATGCTCGCGATCACCTTTCTGTTTGTGGTGAGTGCTAATTTCGTACGGTGTTATAAAGGGTGCTCTCTCGCGAATGTGCTCTTAGGATCATAAAGGTAGTATTAGTTTTAGAGTGCGTAAATAACAATTTTCCAAATGCAAATGCAAACTCAAGACACCAAACTTTACGTTTTGCTGCACAAATCACAAATGGCAATACATCATAGTTCGTAAAAGCTGCATTAGAACAGCTGCAAAATTAATTTTCCGGTACTGTGTAGTTTAATCAAAGAAGCGACATAAAATATTTACACCTTTCCCATAAGTATTGAAGAATACAGCCATTGTTTACCAGAAAGGAGGTTAGCGAACCTCTTGGAATATACTTTAATATACCTTTAGTTAAATGATATGGCCTATGGATATGGATAATGAGTTGGGCTATTAAAATTTGGGGTATTGGTATTTGGAAACCAAGTCTATGAACATCGAAAACACTAACCTTATTGCGTTATTGGAAAATCTTGTTTAGACACCAGGTATTCGCTAACGATGGTCTACTTCATTGCTGGCATCTTCATTCTGTTGTATCATGCACTTCCTGAAATCATAAAGTCTCCTAATGAAAATTTTCCTATTTTGAATTTCATTCTAAGAGGCCTCAAAATTAAGATCATAATACCAACATTGATCCTCATTGGTCATCGATTTAAAAAGTAAAATGATCACACGATAGCTTAATATAGTTGTTACGGTACCTACATATACATCCATTATCTGAAACTTATGTTTCAGCAGTGAAAATTTAAATGCATAAAACTGATCGAAAGACCTGAAAAGAGGGTAAGTTCTAAAGGGTGCAGCGGAGGGTTGAGATTGGTATGAAAAAACAATTGCCTGGAATAGGATTGCTTTGAACGATAAGGCCCCTATCACCACCGTGTATTCGTCTCTAAGTTCAATGGGGAGTACCTATTTAATGAGTGTATCACTGTTATATCAATAAAGAGTAATCTAGATATTACGCGAGCGAAGTCGCAGGGTGTTCCACAGATCTTAAATAAAAGCGATGGCAAGCCAGACACTTGGAGCGTGGGAAGTAGGTCGCACTCTTCAAGTCTTCACCCAGTTTTAATGACTTGTTCTGCTGACCGTACCAATTAAAGTGATGTGAAAGAACAATGCAAAACTTCTGTTAAAGATTCCAATGAAGTATCCTAAATGTTTACGCCTCACAGTTTTTGAGTTGAATTGAAGTTTTCATAACACACGATAGGAAGTAAGTAATTTTGGACAGTCTTCCATTTTATCAATCAAGGTCAAAAAATATGTACCTTCGACTGACCTTACAGCTCAGTTGGTAGCTCTGCCTTATGCGTTGTAGGTTGTGGGTTCGATCCTCACCCAGGACAAACATTTGTGTGATGAACACAGATGTTTGTTCTGTGTATGGGTGTTATTATATCTATGTACCTATGTATTTACAAAAAAAAAACTATATAATTAGTCTATCATATCAGCTATCTGGTTCCCATAGTAAGTACAAGCATTGCTTACTTTGGGGCTAGATGGCGTTGTGTGAACTGTCCACCAAATTTATATTAATTATTATGGACTGTGTGAAAGATGACAAGAGTAGGAAAGGAGTGAGTACTGAGATGACGAATGATAGAGGGAAATGGAAGAAGATCACGTGTTGTGCCGACTCCACATAACGTGGGAAAAGGCCGGAAGATGATGATGATATAACCTTCGCAGCTTTGGAACTTGTGAATAAAACGTATGTTGAAATAAATACGACATTGAACTCTACAATGGAAGTTCATGACGTAACCAGCTTATGGTATATGGTAGGTCATAGACGCGGCTTTGACAGCTTCAAAGGTGCTGTTTTACATCACAGAGCCATGATAGTTGTCGGCTGTTGGCGAAAGTTTGGACGATTTCTCCTCGATAAGAGCCTAACCTCCTTACAATGGCATTGGCGATGCTTATTACGTATTGGCTCGCTGCTTTATCATCAAAGACTTATATATTTTCACGGTCAAGGACTTAAACAATATAAGTAAAAAAAAAAGTATGCGGCCGGTACACTTATCCCTACCAATTCATCCCTACTGGTAGGGATAAGTGCATGCTTTTGTAGATTTATTTCTACCGGTAGGGATAGGTGCACAGTAAATTTTATTTTCCTAGTCAGCTATCTCTACTGGTAGGGATAATGATCACTATAACTGTAATCCCCGGGCCCGGTAGATATCTCCTCAGATCCTAAGTTACTTAGATTTTTCGAGGATATCTAAAGAGGGTAGTCAGAGGCACGTCCAAACAAGACATTTGGTACATGCCCACATTTAGCACAGTAGTTAGTATTCCGTACGTGACAGATTGCAGGCCCATCGCCGCTTATAAGAATACTAACCTATGACACACACCTTCGAATTTTTTGTTCAAGAGTATGTCGGTTTCCTCACGATGTTTCCTTCAACGTTTAAGAGAGTTCAATGCCAGTGGCATTGCGCACATAAATTTTTCGAGTAAAACCTTCAGATCGTGAGGCAGGGGTGCTACCACTACACCACCAGGGTTTTATATTAACTTAGTAGGTACCTATTAGTAACTTTCATGAAATGCTACGACGAACGGATTTGGAGTAACACGCAATCAAATATTTTGATATTTTCAAGGACACAAACCGGTTCAGTTGGTAAAATGGTTAAGTACCTACCTTCTTACATCACAAACACCTTGCTTCGGATAATCAGGTGTTATCATACAGGTTGACGTCACCGCTCCAAAATACAGAGCATCAGTCACTTTCACTCGCATGCCTGTCCGTCTGTCCGTAGTCGAAACTAATCATAATGTAACACTTAATGTTTTGTAAGTAAGTACTGATGGGAATACTTGAGTTGTTACTTTCATTTTGAGATGACCAGTGGACCATTTTACTTGAATACCTACATCGCAATCAAAACAAATCAAAATAAGTATATTTTGTGCTATAAAATCACAAGGATCACTTTGAAAAGGCCTACATGCTAAAATAATTGCTACGATAATTGAAAGGTGCCAACTCCAGCCTATGAGCTCCGAGAAGAACATGCAAGAAACTCATGATCCTTCTTACAAAAACTATAAAGATACTACAAAAAACATAAAACAAGAGAACAGCATAGGTACACATTGCAAATTGGAGGTAATAAGGTACTAAAGTAATTTATCTCGATGTTTTAAGCGAACCTGGTTGAATTAATATAGATCAAATTTTGGGTAGCTTACTGATTATAAATGTAGTTAGTATTTTCAATAATTTTGATTGCACGAAAGAAGCATCTGAGGAGTGAAAAAAAAGGAAGGGCACTTAATCCTTTTACCACACTGGTTCAAAAAAACTAGTGGCATGATAAAAAGAACATAAGATTCATAGTTCTTAGAAGTTATACCTACGGTGTTTGTGATTCTGGCTTCATTCCAGATAGATTTGGCTTCCTTGCGGTACGGAATATTTACCTAACACGTTTACTTTACGCGTATAGATACCTTAATGTGGGAAAAGGGCAGGAAGATAATGGACTTTTAATTAATTATGATTTTTGACGCGAGCTTTACGTATACATCAAATCACACCTGTTTCCCGAAGGGTTGGTTGGCACAGACCACGGATTTTCATTTGCTATGATTTTTACATCATATCTTCTGCTTCATTCACTCTGATAATTGATTGATACAGGCGTGACTTGGCGGAAATTAATAAGTAAAAAATTTTTGAAAGGACCTCTTCATGCACCCTCTTTTATTTCGGCGCTCAGTGAAGCAACATAGTGTGGAGCGAGTCAATAGTCCAAAAAATGCTTCGTGGAAAAGCGAACACGCGTTCAATTTCAATTAAGCAACTTAAAAATAATTTTAAGTAAGCATTTTTATTTCCGCTTAGCTTCGGTGGAAATGGATCAAGCGGAGTGGAGAGGAGATGTCTCAAGCGAGCAAGCGGCTCGGCAGAGCAGAGAAGTGTCTAGTCTCCTCGTCACCTCTTCTCTCTGTTTTGGTGGAAACCGGGCTGTAAGCTCATTAAATACCTAATAGTTAAGCAGGATAGTAGATACTAGATATATTTTCCATTCTTCATTCAACCAACCTCATTGCATTCTTCACACATGCGCGTCGGTTTTGGCTAATAAGACGTCCCAATTTGGTTTAGACAGGTACGCATGTTCTACATATTTTCTAAAATGCCATAAATGTAAAACCCACTGCTAGTGGACATTGTAACCTTACCCCAAAGTTTCTTAACGGTATTCGCGTGCCCACACGCCGCTTTTTGGGTAAGATCACGTCATTTAACATCTTCATTTTTGATTTAGAGGCGATGACGGGAGGCCCAAAACCCACTGATTAGGTATTTATTGTCAATCAAAATGTTAACATTTCTGTGTTTAGATAAATATCTCTCAATTTTAGAGTCATTATTTATTAAATGAGGGAGATTTGTACCTAAACAGTTTGAGCTCTTACGAACTTATTATCTAGTGCAACCAATTTTAGTAACTATAACAAATCACTGAGTGCAACTGGTTAATTTATTTCATAGATAATAGAAATAAATTAATTTTGAAAGATAGGCAAGAAATAACAATAAGTATCTATTTTACAACACAATTGTGCAAGAAAATAGTCCGAAAATCCCAAGTTGCGGGTGCGGCGTTTTATGTGTATGTAGACCGAATACAAATTCTACCAATATTTACATAAATGCGAAAGTTTGTATGAATGTAGGTATGTATGGATGTTTGTTAGGTACTCAATCACGCTGTAACGACTGAACGGATCTGGATGAAACTTAGAATACTTACGACCAGGATACATAGGCTACTTTTTATCCGGGTAGGTACCAAGCGAGGGGAGTCACGCGCGGTTGCTAATAATCCTTAATTACCTACTTAATGCAAATGTTTTGAGCCAAAGCTATCGATTAGTCACCGGCTAGAAGCACCGCTCTATAATCCTATCTCAGAGTTTGCAACTGGACGTGCCTTCCGCAGGAGTAGAAAGTAGAAAGTGAAACGACGAGTCTTTGTCTTGTCCACCCACGGCTGATGCAATATCAGTCCGCTGGGTAGCGAATTGGTTGATAAGTAAACATGCCTTTAACTCACAGCTGTTTTGTCTGGGACATGGTTTTTGCACCAAGAAATCTAAGGTACCTAGTTGTTTAGATATCTTCAAGAGATTTCAGGAGAAGTCTACCAAATCTCAGGACAACAGTCATGATCTTATGGATTACATTATTTTATTTATTTATTTATTTATTTATTGCATACATATACATTATTACAATGTTTTAGCTTAGGTGGTAATTAGCTTAGAGGTCAGTACATGTACCCTGTAAGGGCGCAGCAATTTGTCTATTGGTATTATAATGAGTATGTAATAGATAGATACATAATTTATTTATAGAAACATAGAAGAGGATATAATGCTATGTCAGCTACAAGAATCAAAACAGTTGTAACAATAACTCTGTAAGTATGTCAATTCTATAATCAGGCTGCCAAAATGTTAAAGTTTAGATTTGTCATTTAAAAATTCGTCAACCGAGTAGTAACACTTTGAGATAAGGTATTCTTTAATTTTACAACGAAAAACTGAGTCTTTTTTAAGGTCCTTTATGGAACTAGGTATATTATTATAAATATTTACTAATCGTGAGTAAGGGCTTTTGCTATATTGCGTAAGGGTAGTCATAGGTTGAATAAGTTTGTCTTTATTTCGTCTATTGTAGTTAATATTATGTTCAGATTTAGATTTGAAGAAATGTCGGTATTTTTTAACGAATGAGGTCATTTGCATTATGTATATACAGGGCAAGGTTAATATTTTTAGATTTTTAAAGTGCGGCCTACAGCTTTGTCTTTGTTGTATATTAGCTAGTATTCTAATCAGTTTTTTCTGTTTTATAAAGATATCGTTGAAGTCAATGCTATTTCCCCACAGTACAATCGAATAATTAAACCAAGAATAGGCATTGGCGTAATATGCTGACAGGGCTGTTTGATAGTCAGTATTTCGTTTTAAAATGCTAAGGGCGTAGGTAAACCTAGCAAGTTTATTTTTTAGCGTGTCAATATAACTTTTCCAGTTAAGATGGGTATCTAATGTAACCCCTAACAATTTAAATTCATTGCATTGTTCTATGCCTAAAATTCCAGTCAAATTACCTAGGTCTAAGGGGGATCTTTGTCTGGTTCTAAATTGCATAACTTTCGTCTTTTTAAGATTAATTTCCAAGTTATTATCACTAAGCCATTGATTTGTACTATTAAAGGTTTCCATTATAAAATTTGTATCAATATTTTGGCTACTTTTGAACAGCAGAGAAACGTCATCTGCAAAGAGGACGCATTTAGTTTTTATAGCTTTAGGCAAATTGTTGATATAGACTAAAAATAGAAGGCATCCGAGCACACTTCCTTGCGGAATAGATGAATTTATTGTTATTATGTCTGATTTTATATTCTGAAGTTCACCGGTGTCTTTGTTATAGTATTTGTTATATTTTTTGCAAGTGTAAGTAATCCTCTGTTCGCACTTCTAATAGAATTCTTCTTGATTGTTGAAGATGGCAATTCGTCGCATATAAGTATCATCACAATCAAGTGAATTGGGCCAATCTAAGACAGTCGTATAAGTCAATCGCACATAATTTATGCCATTGAAATGTATATTGATCTATCATTTTTGAATAATGAATAAGTTTTTCTGCGTAGGCGGCTACCTTCATTCATCAAGTGACAGGTGGCAGACAGGTGCTTCGGTTTTCGACAACTCAATCGACCTACATCCAGACCACAGTTACGGCCATAGTTATTGTTTATAACCACCTACTTACAGTCCGTCAATGAGTTAGCATCTACTCGTATTGCTTCTGAACCCTGATAGTCTCGATAGACATTGATCGGGTCTTTATAATCTATGGTCCTAAAATGTACAAACTGATTATATAAACGTAAGATTATTATTTTATATTTTCCCATATGTTATGAATCAACGTAAGAAAAAGTACCAACCTACCTAATTTTAATTCTCCTTCAAAACCTCTTCATTCGATTCAAAAACTTTGACTTGTTCCAAGGCCTTAGCCACGATGATATTACCTACTTGCATAAATCATGACCATTTTCATCAGAAAACTCAAAATCACTAAAATATCAACATTAAATAAATATTTCATATAAAAGATTTCAACGCGCTTCAAAACTTATGAAGTTCTAATATTTTGAAGACTTTTCTCGGTACTTAGATGTCCTAAATAATAAGTATACGTACCTACATAGTTTAATACCCTATTCAAAATCTAAAATTTAAACTGTGTCTAAAATATGTTGTCATCTTTAACTATGACTATAGAATGACAAGGATAGACTGCTCTAACGAACGATCTAAAATGTAGAGTAAGTTTTGTCTTTACTTAGCTAAAAAGTCAGTATAACTCTCAATTTCAGAATACCAGACCAACTACTTACAATAATAAAGTTAACGTGCTATTTCCCGCAAGTAGGTGGCATGGAGTCCCCCGGCGCACGCGTTCGATCACGCGTCGTCGTGCGCGCGCTCCCAGCGAGCCAGCAGGAGCCGCGCGCTGCACGACGCGCCGTGCGACCTGGCTCGCCACCCCTACTGCAACACCCCCGGGACCCACTACCCCTGGCATGCCATCCGGAGATTCGTCAAGGAGAATCAGGTGCCTCCCTCTATCATATGCATCATGCCTCCCTCCATCATATGCATCATGCCTCCCTCCAACATTATGTATCATGCCTCCCTCCATCATACGCATCATGCCTCCCTCCATCATATGCATCATGCCTCCCTCCAGCATACGCATCATGCCTCCCTCCATCATATTCATCATGCCTTCTTCCATTTTCTTCTTCGTGTTATCAGTTTTAACCAGTGTGGTGAAAGGATTAAAGCGCTTTTCACCCGGAGCTACTTTAGTTGAGGCAACTATTAACTTTTTGAAGGGTTTCTTTACAAATTGCTACTACTAAATTGTCGTTTTTTGATATGTAAAAGCTAGTTGCCAGTTGCCAGTTGCTGCAATAGTTGCTAAAATGTGCTCCCATGTGCAAAACGCCCAAGTGCTTTTCAGTGAAAGCAACTTTTCAGTGATAAAAAATGTACTTACTAAATACTTGCTATAAGTTGAGGAATACCAGATTTTCAAAATCTTGAAATCCATCGTCATGTTCATGATAATATTAATTTATCAACTTTACTAATTATCTACATGAATTTTCAGGGGCTGATGAGACGGATGTATGGCAACGAGCGGCACATATCGGTTCTGAAGGCGGAGCTGGAGAACTACATTGAACAAGAAGAAGAGGACCTTGTGAAGTCAACTCTAATGTACACAAAGACAACCCACGGTCGCTCTATGAAAGACAGACCCCACTTCAGACCCATCCAAAACATAATCAAGAAGAACGAAACGTTGACCGTTAAACCATTAGAGACAAATACTACTAAAGTCAATATCACTGATGATAATACTAAAATAGAGATTAGCAACGAAACTGTGTATGACGACAAAGGAATTACATACAAAACTAAGTTAGAGAGTATTGCAAATATAGAGATAAACCATCTAGATCCAGATGTGATAACATTAGACGCAGTTATCAAACAAAGCATCGAAACCAACAGCATCTATCCCAAATCCAGTGATACCAAAATAGAAGCTTTATCAAAAAATAACACTAATAAAAACTCAACAACAACTGAAAATTCTAATGTAACAGAAACAACGACAGATGTAACAGAGGATTCTACAACTGAAGCAGGAAAAGAAGCGTTCAAGAACAGTGATTCATCTACTCTGCCTCCAACTCTACTCTTCTCGGAGAAAATTAAAGTGGATAGAGTTGATACGAAAGTGAACGAGAAGAAAGAAGAGATTTATCAGAAGCCGAATCATCAGCACCAAGACTCGCAAAGGCCTTCGATGATCAAATTGGGAGGAGCGTAAGTTAGCACAGTAGTTAGTATTCAAATCAAATCAAAGAAGTTACTTTTGTGTCACAAATATACAGAAATTGAACATAATATGAATGTAACTTTGGAATATAATTATAACAGCAAAAAGAGTCGTCACTCAGGAGTGTAGGTATGCTACTATCTAGTATCGGATAGTGCTGCTATATCACTGATTTTCCGTACGTGATTGGTCTAATGCTGATTAGAAGAACACTATATTTTCTTTCCTAACCTAACACTGTCTTTTTATGATCCTTTTATGATAGCTAAAATGTATGTAGGTACTTACCTACTTTACTTAGTTTTATTATTGTACGCTGTCTTAAATCTCTCAACCAGTTTGGGTTGACTGATAAAAAAGCTGCCTTCTTGGCACTTTTTTTTAATTAACTAAATACCTAAATGTCTTTAATTTGGTTTCAGAAACGCGTGCGAGTCCCGCGAGATAATAGACGCGCCGTTCTGGGCGAACAGCACGCGGGGCGAGGTGCTCGTGCTGCTGAACATGTGGCCCTATGAGCAGTTCATCCACCAGGAGATGTGCGTGCACGAGCGCAAGCAGATGTACTGCAGGGAGGGCTGCAGGTAACATCCCGATCTATTATAGTACCTGGCGATTCTACTAAACCAACTACTTCTTTACTATATTACCGTTATTTTAAAAACTGTTTAACCTCAATTTTATCTCTTGTGTTTGAAGCTGATAGCATAAATATGGAGTAATGAAAGATTGGTTGATAATAAGTTATTTCACGAAGGGTAATTACCAGCCAAAATTCGCTTTTACTGGTGGTTGCTATCAACAAGAAATAGTTTTCGTCCATTACTGAAAAAAAGTATCAAGTGGACTTGGCTGTTTTTGAAACCAAAGCATTCAATTAGATTTAAAGTTAACTAATATTTTACGAGATTACCAAAATTGTTTGTTGCGAACAATGACGAATGACGTTTGCGACAAATAAATTGCCGAAGATGCAGATGTACCTACACTATGATAAAATATATTAATCTGCATGTGCTATCTAAAGGCTGTAACAAACGATCTACTTAAAGAAAGCTCAACTGATTCAAACTTATTGCTAGTTGTGTAGTGTGGTTCTGATTGCAGGTGTGAGCAGCAGTACCGTCTCCATCGGCTCCTCGCCTACGACCCTCGCAACGAATGCCGCGGGATCTTCGCCGACTGGTTCCGCTTCCCTGCCTGCTGCACCTGCCGTTGTTACGACGTGCCCATAGAGTTCCGCGCCCGCTCCCCCCGGATCCTCCGCCCGAAGTATGACGAGGAGATTAAACGTGTGCTCTACGAAGATGTGGCGAGGGACTGGTATGCCTCGTCCGTTTTTGAGGATGAGGAAGGTGACGACATGTTTTGAAAACTAGTAATAATGCAATAATTTAAAAACCCTACTGAATTTACGGGAAATAGCTTCTTGGAGCCGCCATATTGGATTTATTGACATTAGAAATAACCTATAAGTGTCACTCTTGTGATCCAGGCAATAATAACAACACCTCATTTGTCAAAATCTGTCAACCCGTTAGGGCTCAATGACAGCCAAAAGAATTCGCCTAAACATTCATCATACACCCAAAAATTTTACCTTTTTATCGGGTAAAAAATCCCACCATTTCAAGAGATTCTCTAACACTCAAACGGAAAGAGCTTCGGTGTTGTGCTGCATGTTGAAATACACTGTGAATTTAGAATGATTTAGTTATTATTCTATTGTATTATGATGAACCTGTATCAAGTAATAGCTAAGGTATATATATCTAACTGAAAATGTTTTTATTCAGTAAGTAGGTAAGTCCAAAGAATACAACACAATATACAAATTATTAAAAAGACATGCATAAGTACCTATAGGCGACCAAGAAATTGGTTTACCACTTTTGATGACATCTCCCAGTAACATAATTATTCGCTAAGGATTACTATGACAGATTAAGACGTAGCAGTTATTAATCTGTCAAGCGAAAATAGCCCTTGATGTTTTGTAAGTGCAAATGATATTCAGCCTTAGAGTGGTAAACCAATTTCTTGGTCGCCTATACGTAACTTATACCTATGTATATACCTAGTTAGGTAGGTATGTAAGTACCCTATCCATCGACCATTAATTCGTCTTCGAAGGTAGCATACCTAGAATAGGTATAAGTAGGTATTTTCTTAATGATCTATCTGCTTACTCTGATGTAGGTACATACCTAAGCTTAAAGTAACTAAGAAAATACCTACTTGTCCCTACTGAATTTGATTATTTTTATTACTTAAGTAACTACAGAGGGTTATGTATTAAAATACCATTACCTACATAACAACTCCACTTATTATTTTTTTAGGTATTTACTTATTTAACTTATTATAAGGCTAGTGAAAAATTTACTATATTGTAACAAAATAATTTATAAAAATTGTTATACTTACCTAAACATTATAATTTTTAAACGATTTATCAATAAATTAAGTTATTTCCTAACTATTATGTAGGTACTTGTAAGTACCTACCTACAATAAAATAATGTTTCATTACACCTAATGACCTAGGTACATAAATTCAACCTTTGATCCTAAGGTTGTGGGTTAGAATTCGGTCATGCACCGATGAATTTTTCTGTGCGAAAAATGTACCTACCTACCTATAAAGCTATGCTAGAAATAGGTAGCTAGGTAGATAAAATACCTAGGTACCTACTCCTCAAACGTTATAGGAAAACATTGCCTAACCCTCAGAGTGGCCTAACCGCCAAGCGTAGGTACCTACTACAAAAAGGACATCCAAAAAATTGTAGACAAGTGCACTATTTATAAAAAATCCCGACACTGGCAATCAACAGATGACGAATAAAATGTAGAAGAAGAAGAAGAGATATTTTGAAAATCCCTTCTCCCATTTCGATACCTACTTGTAGGATACGATACTCGAGTGGAATACTGGTTGGATACTAGTTCGCCACTATACGCTCGCATATTATGCTACTGAAAAATGACTGAAATTTATAATTTTGTGGACAGACGTTATGCCAAGCGATTCCAGTGACCAAGAAGCATTTGCGGTTTTTTGTTTTATGAAACAGAAGACATCACGCGTCATCGCAAGAGTAGAAAATACTGGATTTATCCATATATTGCAAGAAACTTATATTGTAGAGTTTTTGTTTTCTACCCAGTCCTGTCTGTTTTATTTTTTCGCATGTATTCTGGTATGTCGTTCCAAGAATTTTAAACTAAACAGCCATCCATTATTTTGTGTCTAACTTGACAACTCACTCTGTGACGTTGTTAATACACTTGACACTGGCATAATTGTTCTCTAAGAGACAGATGCCATAATTGAAGAAGAAGATATATATAATATATATCTATATCTTCTTCTTATATATTATATATATGTATATAATCGGGATCTCGGAAACGGCTCAAGCGATTTTCATGAAATTTAGTATACAGGGGGTTTCGGAGGCGCTAAATCGATCTAGCTAGGTTTCATTCTTAGAAAACGTCGTTTACCAAAAAAAAACCCGAGCAAAGCTCGGTCACCCAGGTACTTATTTTTTAAAAGACAGATGCCACTACATGAATAAGAAAAAGCAGACCGAATAGTAAATATATAGATGGAGAATCTGTTTATGCTCTCTGTGGTCTGCTGTGGTAGGGAGTGCGGAGCTCAGTACGTCTACCATGAGTTGTCACATTTAGATTGGCTGACGTTACTACAGTAGTAATAGTACGTTACTATGACATCTGTCAAAATTGTTACTCATGGTACCAAATAAGCAAATTAATGAGCGCAAACTACAGTTGCTGTAGTACGCTGTGACGTAGGATAGTAAGCTACGTGACGTTTTAGTACCCAACTATCCGCTAGAGGCGCTGTACCAAGTTTTTATAATTTTTTTAATTACAGTCGCTAGCGAGTATAGATTGTGAAAACTCATGGTAGACCCTCAGTGCGGAGTGTCAGTTCGTCATTCAATCAATCAATCACACACAGCACAGAACATTATTTTTATGTTCTGCGCCCGCCCGATCCCGAATCGCTCGCTAGTACGACGCTCATTCGTTCGTTGTTGTTCTGTACTGGACTTTATTTATTTATCTAAAAAGTATCAGGAAGTTTAATCTTTACCTCTGTTACCTTACAATTAAGCACCATCTAATTATTAAACCAATTAATTTTGTATTCAATAACCTATCCAACATGACGGGACGGGGGAAAAAGGCAGCGGCCGCCCCCAAGAAGAAAGCGAATGGGTACAAAATGCCCGCGCCTATTCCCGTGGGCGAGGTGATACACGATTCCATAGCAAAGAAGAAGTGGCGGATAGGGCCCTCGATCGGAGTCGGCGGCTTCGGCGAAATATACTCCGCGTGCGAACATGAGAACTCGCCAAAAAAAGGTTCAAACTATCCGTTTGTCGTCAAAATTGTAAGTACCTACCTACTTGATTAATCTAGAGTTAGTTTTTTTGGGCGCCAACCTAGCTCTCATATAAATTGTTTTCACTATCACGACTCTAATCCCCAAGCTCCGTAGATAATCTCCTCAGATCTCTAGTTACTTTGAGTATATTATAAAGTGTTAGTCAGAGGCTCGTCCAAACATGATATTTGGCACATGACCGCATTTCGCAAAGTAATTACCTAATTAGTATTCCGTAAGTGACAGGTTGCAAGCCCATCTTAGCATTAAACCTTTCATAATTTCCTTTTGAAGCATGGAGGTCCCAAAAAAAATGTCCCTATGTACTATCAATAAGTATATTTTTCTTGCAGGAACCACATGAAAATGGACCTCTTTTTGTTGAAAAACATTTTTATATAAGAAATGCCAATAGAGATGACAGTAAGTACAATGTGGTTGGCACTATGCACATAAAGTATTTTTAAATCATTGCAGTACTATATCAAATTGAATATTTTCAGTTACAAAATTTATGAAGTCCAAAAAACTACCAAGTCTCGGTATGCCACTGTACTTTGGCAATGGATCCCACGACTACAAGGAGGAAAAGTACAGATACCTCGTGCTGGAGAGATACGGCAAAGATGTGTGGAGCTTATTCAAAGATGCTGGCCGATCCTTTCCTATAGTGACTGTGTTTCAGTTAGGATTGCAAATGGTAAGAATAAGTAATAAAATAACCGCCAACAGTCACATTACATAGATTTGATCCCACACTAGGATTCCCTGTATTGTGGGTATTAGAAACTACTAGTACCATGGTACATTACCACCAAAACCCAAAAGAAATATCTGCAGAACATTTATAAATTTATCCTGCTGCGAGAATTGAACCCTGAAGCTCAGGTCTGAGATGGAATGTGAGAACTGATACTGTTTAGTTTAAAAAAACATTAGCAATAATAAATACTTCATCATCATCATCATCATCAGCCTATAGCAGTCCACTGCTGGACATAGGGCTCCCCTAATGAGCGCCATTGCGCCCTGTCTTCAGCTCGACGCATCCAGCCTCCACCAGCAGCCTTTAATAAGTACTTACATACGTAAAATCATGTATGTTTCCCGAAGGGGTAGGAAGCCTCCCTATGCTATGATCCTGACATACCTCTTTTGCTTCATTCACTCTCATTACATTCTTCATACATGGGTGTCGGTTTAGGGTACTCTTGACCTGGCCTTTCTCTAAAACTAATATTTTATAAACAAATAGTATATCTTCATACAATGTCATAGGAAATGTACCAATGTAAAAGAATGGACCAGTTGATGTTGTTTGCAGTCGGCGGCACAGGCGCTTCCCGCCGATATCCTAATCATAATCTATATATGTATATAAAAATGAATTGCTGTTCGTTAGTCTCGCTAAAACTCGAGAACGGCTAAACGGATTAATCTTATCTTGGTCTTGAAATGTTCGTGAAGGTCTAGGGAAGGTTTAAAAGGTAAGAAAAATTCGAATAACTGCCGGGAAAACCCTAAAAATAGCCCTTTTCTATTTCCCATACAAACGTTTTCTAAATAAGTACGAAGTCTGCCGGGTCAGCTAGTACATATATATAATTAAGATTCATAATTATGTTGGCAAACTCCAATCATAATGTTTAAGTTACAATAATAATTTTTGTAGGTAATGGATATAATTACTTAATAGCCACTATCCCCAGAATAAATTGTATTTATCCTCAAGTAAACTGTCATTTAACTTGTATTTGACATGATATTGTTCTGAGAATAGTTATACTTACTAGAAGTTGGTAATATTATCTAACAATTACATATGTAAGGCATCATATCAGCCCTTATCATGATCAGTGTAGGTAGATGATGTGTTTTCCATTTTCCAAAATAACACAAAAACACACAAATTAATGTTATTTGTGATTATTTTGCCCTAACAATGTCAAATATGTAGTCACAAATTCTACTTTGTCGTCTTTTCTAATACTGATGATAAAGGTGCAGGATAGACAGAAAAATAGTGTATCACTAGCTTCCGCCCACGGCTTCGCCCGCGTGGCACCTTGATAAACAAAAACAAATCTATCCCACGGGAACCGTACATTTTTCCGGGATAAAATGTAGCCTATGTGTTATTCCAGACCATAATCTATATCTGTGTCAAATTACATCCAGATCCGTTCAGCCGTTACAGCGTGAAAGAGTAACAAACATACATCTAGACATCCACACATTCTTACAAACTTTCGCGTTTATAATATTAGTAGGATGCACAATATTTTTCTTGAGAGCAAGTTATCAGTTATTGTGGTCTTCAGAGCATACATTTCTCACTACTGTAGCCCCGATCCTATTAAACCTAGTCTAGTATCATGTTCATATTATCCCTAAACGAACCGCCCTCCGACAGCTAACCAATTTGCAATGTAAACGCTGTCCTTTTGTTTTATGTTTTATTTTGTCTTTTGTTTTTAGTTATTATTATTAGATTATTAGATAATCTTGATTACATTTTTTGTAAGAAGGATCATACAAAAAAGCGCTAGGACCGAGAAGAGTTTCTTGCCTGTTCTTCTCGTACTTGGGTTAGGTTGGAATTGGCACATAGATTCACCTAGCATGTAAGATGTTTAAAAGTGATCCTTGTGATTTTATTGAATAAATGGTTTTCAATTTCAATTTCTTCAGCTGGACGTGTTGGAATACATTCACAGCCGTGGATATGTGCACGCCGATATAAAGGGCGCCAATATTTTGATGGGTTTGAAGAAGGGAACAGAAAACCAGGCGTACTTGGTGGACTTTGGTCTGGCAAATAGAGTGACTGAGAAGGAGTTTAAACCCGACCCCAAGTGCGCTCACAATGGCACCATTGAGTACACCAGTAGAGATGCTCATTTAGGAGGTAAGAATTCACTTAGTCAGTTTTTTGAATAGTATTTCCTTAAAAAGAGTGCTGGTGGTTTAGTGGTAGCACCCCTGCTTTACGATCCGAAGGTCGTGGGTTCAAACCTGGTCGTGCACCAATGAGTTTTTCCATTCGAAAAACTTATGTGCGCAATGCCAGTGCTCTTAAACGGTGAAGGAAAACATCGTGAGGAAACCCGCATACCCTAGAACCAAAAATTCGAAGGTGTGTGTCATAGGTTAGTATTCTTATAAGCGGCGTGCTTGCAACCTGTCATGTACGGAATACTAACTACTGTACAAAATGTGGTGCCAAATGTCATGTTTGGACGTGCCTCTGACTACCCTCTTAAGCCATCCTCTCAGATCTAAGTATCTAAAGAGCCCGGGGATTACAGTTGTGATCATCATATTTTTTATTTTTCCTTTATCTTTAACTTGAAACTGCATTGAAGTTAGTGTACTATCTACTAACATTCTTCATGTAGGTATCGATAATAGAGTACTTTCGAAAGATCCTTACGCAAGTTTTCAAACTTCTGCATAAGCTAAGTACTTATAATAGTTTTTAGGTGAGGAAAGATTTACATTTACAATATCAATGGAACATCAAAAAAATGTTTAATCTCAACAGTATCGACAATGCGTGGAGACCTCGAGATCCTTGCCTACAACATGCTGCAGTGGATAGTCGGGGAGCTGCCTTGGGAAAAGTCCCTCAAGCAGCCCAAGACTGTGCAGACTCTCAAGGAAGACTTCATGAAGAATGTGAGGAGTCGGATCACAAAAGAGTACCCCAATGTACCAGGTATAGTCATTTACTTCATAAAATGCATGAATAATCCTACTAATATTATAAACGCGAAAGTTTGTAAGAATGTGTGGATGTATGTTCGTTACACTTTCACGCTGAAACGGCTGAACGGATCTGGATGAAATTTGGCACAGATATAGATTATAGTCTGGAATAGCACATAGGCTAATTTTTCTCCCGGAAAAAATTACGGTTCCCGTGGTATAGATCTGTTTTGGTTTTACGCGGGCGAAGCCGTGGGCGGAAGCTAGTTACATTTAAATAAAAAATGTGTCCTATTTATATTTGTTACAGATGCCCTAATCAAATTCTTTGAATACATTAACTCAATGAAGCCCAAAGACATACCTGACTACGCAAAATGCCAGTCACTATTCCTGAACTACTTGAAAAGCGAAGGCAAAACTAGGAGCAGTAAGCTTGAATTCACAGCCAGCAAGAAAGGTAAAACGAAACTCTTTACCGATGACACAGATAGCGACGCTCCTAAAGTGAGAAGAGGCAGGAAAGCTAAAGTCAAAGTCCCCGAGAGTGACGATGAAAACGAACAGCCAGACAGTGATCCCGAAACCAATGGAAGAGACAACGTACCTAAAGTAACCCAAAGACGAGGCAGGAAACCTAAAACTATAATCCCCGATAGCGACGACGAGAACGAAGAACCGAGCGATGATGATATACCGGTTAAAAATCATAAAAGAAAATCTGTCGAATCTGCACTTACTAAAGTCAAAAAGACCAAACTTACGCCAAAAGCGACGCCGCCAGCTAAGAAAAACCACGCTAACATTGCGACGCAAACCTCGCTTGAGAAGCGGCGGAGTCCAAGACTGGACAAGGGAGACAGGAGGCAGGTGTCATTCGACAGTCCCATATGCGAAGTGATCGGGGATAACAAACCATCTAGAAACGGTAGTGAGATCAACTCCAGTGGAGATATATTCGAGGATTCGTTTGTTATTGAAAAGAAAGTGAAACCTAAAAGGAAGCTACTGTCGGATGAAGAGTTCACACAAAAGAGAGAAGTAAGAAAGAGAACAACAGTATTGAAGCCGCAAAAAGGTAAATCATGGAAAGATTGCCCGACAATCATGAACGGACGATCGCCGCCAGAATAATTTGAAAGCTAAGTACTTATGTATTTGTACTTAGGAATCATATCAATCAAGACAACATAAGTTATTTGAACTTATCGTCTGAGGATAGCGTTTATAAGCGCTAGACGAGTAATTTTTATAATGTTTCCGTATAAAGTACTAAGGAAGGCAACATATACTTCAATTTGTTACTGTTTTCCGATTATTATTAAACCGTGTGTGTTGTGTTTGAAAAGTTGTAAATTGTTATCAACATTTCCTTGTATGTATGTTTGCTCAAGTTGAATGATTGTTTTGCAAGGATGTTAAAATAAACTGTATTTCTGTAAATTTGCTTTTAATTTAGAAACGTACTGTAGATTCCTGGGTGCTTAGTACGGTAGGTCTACCATGAGTTGTCACATTTAGATCGGCTGACGTTACTACAGTAGTAATAGTATGTTACTATGACATTTGTCAAAATTGTTACTCATGGTACCGAATTCTAAGCAAATTAATGAGCGCGAACTACAGTCGCTGTAGTACGCTGTGACGTAGGATAGTTACGTGACGTTTTAGTACCCAACTATCCGCTAGAGGCGCTGTACAAGTTTTCATACATTTTTTTAACTAGTCGCTAGCGAGTGTAGATTGTGAAATCTCATGGTAGACCTACGGGTTTTGATAGTTAACCAAACTACAGGTGTTACCAGACTACTTCCGAAAACTTCAGGGGGTTAAAGTACCCATCAATTTATACAACTTTTTTAAGAAACCCACACTGATCGCGAAAAAAAACAGCTGTACCATACATTTTAGCCATGTAGGTATTTAACTTTTGTATGAAACAGACGTTGGGAACCGCATAACGGAACTAAAATGGAGTTGGGCAGGACACCTGGCGACAGGTGGAGTAAGGCGTTAACTGAATGGCGTCCAAGAACCGGGTATAGGTGCGTCGGTCGTCCGGTAGCGAGGTGGGCTGACGACAGCATCCGTCGCGGCCGGACCTGGGTGAGGCTAGCAGCAGACCGTGGACAATGGCATATGCAAAGAGAGGCCTATACCCAGCAGTGGGTGAAGTCGGGCTGCGGATGATGATGATGATGATAAATAAATAAAAAATAAAATAAATAATGCTGGACAGTCCACACAGCATCATCTAGCCCCAAAGTAAGCTACTCAAAGCTTGTGTTATGGGTGCTAGATGACTGATATATTTAATACATTATATACATGGATAGATTATATTTTTATTATACATAGAAAACACCCAGACCAACGGAACAAATTTCTGCAGATCGTACACAAATTTGTTCCGAGGCGGGAATCGAACCCGCAACCTCTAGCGTCGCAGGCGGACTCTCGCCCGCTGCGCCACTGAGGTCGTCATGATGATGAAACAGATGTTTTTTGTCGCGCTCAGAGAGCGCTTGTTGGTTTCTTAGAAAGAGTTAGTTTTCGGAAGTAATCTGGTAACACCCTGTATTTAGTAACATAAATGAAAAATACACTGGTGGCTGGATTTTTTCGATGAAAATTGCGTAAAAGGGAAAAACAAGTGCATGTTAAAAATAAAACGGATTCGCAAATCCAAAGCTTTTATTTCTTTTTTATTTACAATAATAATATGAAAGTAAACAAAATGTAACGTACCAAAAACATTAGATTTAGAAATTGTAACAATGAATCGTCGACACTGGGACGTGCAGCTCGCATCGTAACGGTCACCCATCGTGATATGAGGGCGAAGCGCCGGGTTCGAGTAGACAAGTTTATTTCGATAAGCTAGCGAGACTCGCTAACGCTAAGTGTAGACCTGGGGCCTTACCACGAAGTCTTCCAGAACGATTCCATTATAGAATCGTCACTACTTCCATACAATTTGCATAGTCATGGTACAAAATAACAATGTAATATTAATTCGGTAATGTATTATGAATTCGTGGTGAGGCCCCTGAACATTTTGGCCGCGCAAAGTTATTTAGTCATACCACAGTCATACAAAAACAATATTGACTGATAGGCTGTCTTTTTGGTCCACACGTTAAGCGATGGCGTTGTTCGCTTGTTAGATTGTGTACAGATTGGCGAATCGTATCGCTATAGTTACAAAAGCTAGACTACACCTAATTACCGTAGTGCATGCGGCTTTTCGCTTGTGATATGGACGCGCGCGTTCAGAACGCGCCGCTACTAACACCCCCACACGTTCTATCATGCCAGTAACAGCGGTGAAGCTATTTGACTAAACACAAATCAATAGCACCATTTGTAAAAAAATAGAATATCCCTTCCAAAGTGCGTACCGCGGCATCATGCGCCTTGTGGCGTGGGGTTACGGCTCGCATTGCCAAAGCCTTCCCAGCAACTCGACAATTACAATCGTATTCACTAAATACACTACGGTTTACAAACTGCTTTAGTTACGTTAGTTAAAACTTATTCGATAACCTTACAAAAACACTATTACGCCGTTACAGGAACATTTATTTTAATGCAAAAATCTGTTTTATTTGCAATGGGACTAGTATGGAATTCGCAACTCCGTATAGCCGTGGCGCTGACGTCACGCGGAGTTTGATTCATCATTATTTATGTATATTTTTATATAATAAATACAATAAAATAAGGCCGCATTCACACTAGCTTTCGATGTCGCATAACACTTGTGTTGTACAAGTCTGACCAATGTAAATGAAGCCAAATTCTCCCTTTACAATATGCAAATATTATCGTTCTGATAAGGTGATTTTGCATTAAATTGGCAGATGTTGTTTTGTTGAATCTGTACTTGAAATCTCAGCATATCATAAAAGGGGATTATGTCAGACGTTTCTATTAATCATGATATTAACATTGGCCGAGTTACATCGATCCAGATTACGTCACGGGAACGTGTAGACAGGTTATTTATCTAGCATTGGACTGTCACGATGCGTTTACACGTGACCACAATGACACACTTATTAGTCACTGGATCAATGTAAACCAGACTTGCAACTTTAATCTTATGCCGTTACCCGTCTATGCTTACAACTAGAGTTAAAACTCAACACTTCTTATCCTAAGTGGAATAAAGTATGTGTATAACGTTATATACTTAGATGGTACTAGGTATATAATTGCGAGGTGGTACCTAGCTAACTGCATATTGCGACCGGAGGCAGGGAGTATCGAAGTTATTAGGCATTTAAGTCTATAAAATGAGTTTAGGAACCAAGAATAACAATTAAACCTATAAAAACGCGATACTTGCAGCTTCGCTGTGACTGAAAATTTAAGCGATTTCAAATTTCATTTAAATCGGTTCAGCTGGAGATTGCACCATAAACTTGCATAGTACACATTATAGTAGGTACTTAATTATGTAGTAATGACGATAATCATATTGATATTGAAATACTAAGTACTAGATTGATACTAGCGAGGCAATAACACGTCGTTTGGGTATCGTTTCATACAAACTTTCCCTTAGGGGTTAGATTTTATGACTCCCATAGCGCAGGGGTTTAGGGGCACCATAAGAGGGGTGTAACTTCAAGTTTCACGTTATTAGGGTGTACATTGTCATACATGTCAGTTTCTAATCAGTATACGTAACTGTTTTATATTTTATACAATCTACGCCTTGTAGATAAAATCCTGTGAATAACAAAGTGTTATCATTATTATTAGTATTAACCGGGTATTTATCGCGTTTTATTTACCTGTTTGTTCCTGTGGAAACGTCGGCAAAAATCGGTTATTAAAAACGCGATAAATACACGGTTAATACTAATAATAATAATGTGTTCAGATCGCGTAAGTTTAAAAATAAAGTGTTATCACTATCAGCTATGGTATTATTTTGAGTAGCTTTGATAGCGGATGTGACGTATGATAAAACAGGCGCGAGATAAGTGACTTAGCACCCTCTAGCGGCCAATTCTAGTAACTTTTTTAGCGATACGTCTCTAGGATTTTGTAAGAATAGGTTATTTAGTATATATTAGAAAATGCTTGGATTACGATCTACCCACCTCGGCCGTTTAATACACAAAACGCATATGTAGCGCATTCTTCTAGAACACAAGAATATAAAACAATGGCTATGCCGAATTGTACTACAACAGAAATACGATAGAAATCAACGAAAAAAAAAACGAATAATCATTTGGATACCGAATAAATACCTGGTATTTTTCTTATTCTAAATACAAAACGAATAATTTTCGCTACAAACATCAAACCTTTTTTTTTCTAATCTTCTAACATCGAAAAGAAATGATTGATCTACAGTAAACTTTTAAAAACTTGTACTGATTTTGCGCTAATGTGGTAATAAAACCGCGCTAAGGCTGTATGCATACTTTTTAATTATGAATTGATGGATTGTAAAAAAAACGTTAAATTTGAAAACTCGCTCTGAACTTGGGAATTTTGCATTGTCACATATTTGGATTAGTACCATCTGAGTAGACCAGCTGAATCGATCATTTCTTCACTACTAATCGATACAATAGGCACCTTGATCGTAATGGACCTTCGTTTCATACTTTTACACAGACATACCTACTCGTAATTGGTGTAAAAATTTGGTGTTGACTTATTGAGGCATAGATTATTTATTATAAACCTACTCGTAGGTCCCATTACTTTTTGATTTATTCAAAGTAATCCTTGTGATTTTATTGAAGAAATATATTCTGACTTTGACGTTATTACCATTCTTGTGTGGTTCTTGACTAACCGTTTTAAATGAGGTTACGGTAGAACGTAACTTACAAGAAAAGGTTGTTGGTATAAAGCGATACCGGTTTGAAAAAATTTCCAGTTTTTTTTTAACTCTACAATTCAAAATGGACTGAGCGATTTCATTATTATTAGTATTAGACGGGTATTTATCGCGTTTAAATTACCTTATATTTACCCGTCTAATACTAATAATAATGTGTTCAGATCGCGTAAGTTTAAAAGTACTGAGCGATTTCGTCCGAAAAAAAAAACGTAACAGTGAATAAATGCGATAATCTACTCACTATCCATCATCTAAACATTACGAATTCTAATAACAATCGGAAGAACTATAGGAAACTGTACAAGATAAAATTGGCTTGTGAAATAAATCGTTAAAACCTGCTGTAGCCAGCCCGATAAGTAAACAAAACCGAGTAATTGCACTTGTGTTTTCTCATTCTATATAACAGTCTGTAAAACTTACATGTATATTGCTTATTGAGTTACTGAAATACAATCACTAACCCTGTATATTGCGGTGTTAGTAATAGCTTCTGATATAGTATGCAGGGTGTTACCAGTAGGTCTACCATGAGATTTCACAATCTACACTCGCTAGCGACTAGTTAAAAAAATGTATGAAAACTTGTACAGCGCCTCTAGCGGATAGTTGGGTACTAAAACGTCACGTAACTATCCTACGTCACAGCGTACTACAGCGACTGTAGTTTGCGCTCATTAATATGCTTAGAATTCGGTACCATGAGTAACAATTTCGACAGATGTCATAGTAACGTACTATTACTAATGTAGTAACGTCAGCCAATCTAAATGTGACAACTCATGGTAGACCTACTGACTACTTCCGAAAACTTCAGGGGTTTAAAGTACCCATTATTAAAAACAACTTTTTGGTTTCTTAGAAAAAAACAGCTGTTTCATACATTTCAGCTAAGTTTGAACTTTTGTATGAAACAGCTATTTTTTTTCGCGCTCTCAGTCTCAGTGTTGGTTTCATAGAAAAAGTTGTTTATATTGATGGGTACTTCAACCCCCTAAAGTTTTCGGAAGTAGTCTGGTAACACCCTGTATATGACACCACAAGTTTCGATTCTGTGTATTAACGTATCGCAGTATTATGTATAAAACTGTTTAGCTATAACAATACATGCTTCATTAACTGTAGGTACGTTTTCAGAATAAACATCTCAAGCGGCTTTGAAACGGTAACAAGATATATTTTCTATGAATTATACCTAATTATATTCAATTTGGATTAACAATTACATTATAATGATTTCAAAACCTTCTCCTAATAGTACATAAGTGTTAGGTAAATCGTTTTAAACTTTTGATTATAAAGACCCCGCTCAAAATGTATATTCTGAAAACATTCGATTAAAATACTTAAAATAATTAACAATTGTTTCGATTGCATTCATCATTGACAATAAACAAGAACATAAATACAATAATATACACCTATGTGTTTAAAATGTCAACTTTATCATGCAAAAATATAATTTCATAATAATTTGGATGTAAACAGTAGAGATAAATATTCATATTATTTGAACACATAATTACGTATACTATGAACTTGCCATTCAGATTAAAAATTAAACTAACAAATCAATACAAAATGGAACAACTCAATAATTAAACAAAGTAGATTGGATAAACATAATAATTATTATAATTAGTTTCTCAATGACAAGGTCAAAGTATCTTTCAACTCTTCCAAGCTCGAACATTCAATAAGCAATCTTTGACATTTAAAATACACTCGATGCAGATTACTTATTAAAATGCTGTGATCCGGACGCGGATACAATTCAACAAATAAAAATTAATTTGATATAATTTGGGGGTATATGTAACAGGTGGGATCAGGTCAGTGTACGAGGTAAGGGTGCGGGCACGAGCCCCCGCGCGGACTACAGTCGAGCTGGAGACAAATATAACAGTGTAGACATAACTTTACTTTGTGGTAAAAATTGCACAGTATTGAACAGAGTATTCTAAGAACACACCAGGCAGTATATTATCAGGGAACATAAACACGATCTGTTTGAACTACTTTAGGCCTCTCTCACAACCGTAGCATTATATTTTAATATATTTTATTAATATTTAATTTAATAGTACACTTCAAAACCATTTCAGTATCAGTTTTAACCATTCTGTGCACATATACTTTACGATGTTGTCTCATGCGCATTGCTTACCTTTCAACGCGATTTTACTAAATAGATTAAGATAGATTTACAATAAATCGATAGATGAGAAAGTCTAAGTAGATCTAAACTAATAAATACAATGAAAATAATAATTAATGAATTAATTTAGACACTGTTTTGGAGTTAGACTTAGCATAATTTAATGTACATAATGTCACATTATATTTTATCAAATACCCGTTCGCTATACAAACGTATATCACCAATCAGAGTCTCAAATAACAATAAAAGTATAATAAAATCGTAGTAGTAATAAAATTAATAACAAAACGTACTATTTTATAGTATCCGAAGCGAGCGACGTAAGGTCTAATACGATTAAAGAGACTACTAGTGGAAAGTAATAAAACAAATGTGAATTATCGCTCTGGACATGCCGGCCGTGTTTAGACCCGGGCCGGTGAATCCGGCTTGTACGCAAGCCTAAGCCGTTGCCGTGGCTTCGGAAGCAGCATCTAACATTAGTGCACCTTCCAACTCTAAGACTGCGTCGGCCGGCACCGGTCGATACTTCCCCAGCTCACCAGGGCAAAGTCTATGTAACGACACCGCTCAGAAGTTAGATACGTGCTTGCGCATGGATTTAAAACATCTGCGCAGACAAAAAGCGAACTTCAGAGGGGAGCAGGAAACGTTTCGATCGATGCCGCTTCCCGAACGCGAATCGGTCCGACGCGATCATTCGACACATTCAATTTTACAGCTCGGCACTCGGCGACCTTCTCAACTTCACCGGCGACAACTTCCGCTTAAAACTATCCTATCGGGACGCTTCTACACCTAACTTAAATGGCAGTCGTCTACTTAAGTTTAACTCGGAAGCGTTCAAATCGTTCCACAGGACATCGAGCCGGACGATCGGGGATCCCCCGCGAAGGAACGTTCGACCCCGCTACAGTACCACCGGATCGGATAACGCAATCCCCACATCGGACGCACTTTTCGTCGATCGCGAACAGTTCCGAACGCTAATCGGAACTCGAACGTTTCCGTCGGGGATGTCGCGGGACCGACGCGGACGCGGCGCTCGATCGCGGCGGGCCTAGGTGCCGTCCGCGCCGGCGGTGTGCAGCTTCTCGCTGCGCACGAAGTCGATCTTGGTGTAGGTGCGGGGCGCGGAGGGGGCGCCCCGCACCGCGCCCTCCAGGTCGAGCGCGGCGTAGTTGAGCGGCGCGCAGAAGGAGGGCGAGGGGGGCGCGGGGGGCCCGTCCGCCAGGCTGAACCGCGCCGGCGCCGCGCCGCCCGCGCCCGCCAGCACCACGGGCGCGGTGCTGCGACTCTCCGCTACGAACGAAATTGATAAATTACATGCAAGATTCTATGAATTCTACGACGGTCCTCGCAACTCGGTCGGTAGTAGCTCTGCCTTCTGCGCTGTAGGTTGCGGGTTCGATCTCCACCCGGGATAAACATTTGTGTGATGAACACAGATATATTCGATGTATCAGCTATCCGGTTCCTGAAGTGCAAGCTTTGCTTAGTTTAGGGCTAGGTGGCGTTGGGTGATATGTACATAACGTATCGGAAAGAATACTTCGGACCGAAACACTAAGGATTCTACAGCTCTTTGTGTTTATAAGGACTAGAATACCCGAACCCTTCGATCCGAAGGTCGTGGGTTCGAACCTGGTCGAGCACCGATGAGTTTTTCCATTCAAAAATTTATGTGCGCAATGCCGGTGCTCTTAAACTTTCAAAGAAAACATCGTGAGGAACCCGGCATGCCCTAGAACCAAAATTCAAATGTGTCATAGATGAGTATTCAAGCAGCGATGGGCATGCAACCTGTCACTTATTGAATACTAACCACTGTGCCAAATATCATGTTTGGACGTGCCTCTGACTACCATCTTTAGATATCCTCAAAGATCAAAGTAACTAGAGATCCGAGGAGATATCTACCGAGCCTGGGGATTACAGTCGTGATCTTGTTTTGATATTCATATTAGCTCACCTCTAGCGTCGGGGTCGACCCTCGCGATAGTCTTATTCGCGGTCGGGTTGCAGGATATCTCCTCCTTGGGCTCCGGAGAGCTGCTGCCGCCCGGACGTAGCTGCACGTACTGCGGTGAGCACGACACTTCCGGTTTAACTTCCGGGCTGCGCTTAGCGGGCTGGGCAGACTCTTCTGTGAATAACACGTTTAATCGTCAACATTTATTGAAGTGAAACTTCTAATGCGACTTCCAACAAGGTTGCGTTAATGCCCGCCTTCCACTGCGACTCCCAACGGCTTTCTTTATAGAAGTGCTTCCACTGTGAATGAGCGGACGGAGCGAATCAAAAGAGTACAAAGAGTTAGCTCCGCAAGCCTTCTGGCAGTGGAAGGCAAAATCTGAAACTCCTTCTTGGAAGTGTACAACTATTTTTACTCCGATCCGGTCAGATCATTAGCTCAGTTTCCGCTCATTACCCTTTTTTAGTGGAAGGCGGGTATAAACGTTCAACGCTACCATGGAGGGGGATGAAAGAGACAGAGCGAGAGTGACTGCGTGGCACTCGCACGCATGCGCGTTCGAGTATACCTGTTACAGGCCAGCGCGAGCGTTAGCAACGACAAGTTTCACTTCTTCCGCGCGGAGGGACCGCACGCACTATTCCATAGATTATAGCGTCCAAGAAATCTATAAGTACTTACTAATATTATAAAGCTGAAGAGTTTGTTTGTTTGGTTAAACGCGCTAATCTCAGGAACTACTGGTTCGAATTGAAATATTATTGGAACGAATCGTGCGTTGCGAAAGGGGGCTAGACGGAAAAAATTAAGACCAAAAGTTGTAACGACACTTTTTGCTATAGTTGTAAGCCGTGCGGCGTGCGCGTGTTTCTCTGTGTGTCTCTCTCTCTCTCTCTCTCTCTCTCTCATAGAAAGCAAGGAAAGGAACTTCGTTCCATCCGGGTGTCCCTTGACACCTCTCAAGTTTTTTTGTTGTAACGTTACCTGAAAAGCAATGTCCGTAGCTACAACCCGGTCACATTATCTCGAGACCTCACTGGAATGCGAACCTCCCGCCCCGTTCTTCTTTCACCTCCCCTCGCTCGCCACGGCGCGTCAGTACGGTTAGCACTTTCGTTGCCGAAGCGACGAGACGTCATCGACGCCAGGTCTCGAGATAATGTGACCGGGTTGTAGATGACGAGCATCGCGTACCTGATATCTCGCGCAGCGTGGTGAGCGGGTGCGGCGGCGCGGGCTCGGCGCCCTGCGGCGCGGGCTCGGGCTCGGCCGGCGACTCCAGCGAGAAGGGGAAGAGGGTCTGCGAGCCGAGCGGCGTGCGCGGCGCGCGGCGCTCCTCGGGCGAGCCGGCCGGCGCGGGCGGCGCGCGGCCCCACGCGATCGCGATCGGCCTGCGGACACACAACTACCGTTTGAGCGAGCTCGGAGCTTCCTAGTCACTACTGTTGTTCCGGATATCCGTATCCGTATCCGAGGGGGAAAAATATCCGTATCCGTTATATTTTTAACGGATTTTTTGCTTTATTAATTTTTAATATATAGATTTAATTCTTTATGTAAGTGATTAGGTAGCAAATTATACATACCTATTGAACTTTAATCAAAGTATTTTTTGATATCAAAAAATAGAATATTAAGCATCTTTATATTGTATTTATAGTGGAACGAAAGTCCCGCGCAACGCAAATCGAAACACGGTAACAGTCAAGTAACGGTCGGTTTCTATATTATATCTATCTGTGGTTTTTGGATTACTTATTATACTTGGTTGGTAATTATCGGTATTTGACATTACTTTTATAGAATTAATGTCAAAAAACCGCAGATAGAAAGAATATAGAAACCGGCCGTAAGAAAATTAAGATCCGTATCCGCGGATCTTGACGCCCATGATCCGTATCCGGATCTGTATCTGCGGATTTATATTTAGAATCATCCGGCACGTCACTAGTCGTCACCTGGTGGCGGGGTGTCCCCGGGGCCCGTACGTCATCTCGACGTAGCCGTCGGGCGTGGCGGGCGCGGGCCCGGGCGCCGCGGGCCGCATCTCCACGTAGCCCGCGTTGCGCGGCGACATGTCTACGTACTCGTCCGCGTTGCGCCGCTCCAGGTACGACGCGGCGGGCGGGGTGTGGGCGATCGGCGTCTGTCGGGAATGAAGCATGATAAACTAGTATTTATTGAAAAATAAAAAAAACTGATCGAAAGTAATCGAAAATAGCTTTTCGCAGCCCGCACTCTCGTAAGCCGGACGAATCCGAAAAGAACACCTCATTTGTTAAAATCTGTCTCCAACAGAACTCGCGTAAACCCAAACATACCTACATATACCCAGAATACATTGGACAAAATAAGGAAAATAGTATAATATAAAACTAGTGAATAAAAGAGGGATTTATATCGAGGGCCATGAATCACTCTCGTTGCTCTGGATTCTAACACTTGAATCACTCGCTACATTCAGTCAGATTCAGTCGTTAGAATCTTTAATTTGCACGTGACTCATCTATGGCCCTCGCTTTAAATCCGTCTTTAATTAATTAGTTGCATAATATACTATTATAAAACCGTTTAATCCGCCAAAACATGTTCAAATCATATAAGGTTGTGGTGTAATATAATCATCATGATTATATTATTGAAAGAGTGAAAAAAAACAGTTGCCAAAACCGATCGAACCGGACAGGCCTACCGATCGGTCGTCGGTACCTTGCGCGGCTCGTGCGCGCTGAAGTCCAGCAGCATGAGGTCCTCGACCGGGCGCGGCGCGGGCGCGGGGCGGCGCGCGCTGGCGCCCACGCTGTAGGCGCGGTGCCGCTCGGGGCGCGCGGCGCAGGCCGGCCGCGAGCCCACGCTGTAGGCGCGCGGCGGCCGCGCCTCCGCGCCGATGTGCGACGTGGCCGGCTCCAGCTGGTACTCGCTGGAACGGATTGTGAAGCTGTATGCAACTTTTGAATAAAACAGATTTATATCAAGGGCCATGAACCACTCGCGTTGCTCAGGATTCTAACACTTGAATCATTGGCTACGCTCGTGATTCAATCGTCGTGAATCACTCCCTACGGTCGTGATTCAGTCATTAGAATTCTTCAATTGCTCGTGTCTCATCTATGGCCCTCGCTTTAAATCCGTCTTTTATTCACTAGTTGCATAATATACTATTTTATTTTAATGAAATATAGTTTAACATAACATTCATGGACCTAAATATAATAATATGCTAATAACTTTTTTGTTAAGCAATATTTCTTGCACAAAAATTTTTCGAAAAATCCATCTACCGATCTTAAGATCGGAAGACGAGGCATTAGCGCTAGACCACCGATGCTTACATACTCTAGATCTTAATTATTCCTTCTCAAGGTCAACGCTCACCTGAACCGAGGGTCCGTGGACGGTGTCCCGCTGCAGACGGAGCCGCTGGAGGCGGACAGCAGCCCGGACGGCTCGTGGGGAGTCATGGCCAGGTAGCCGGCCGGCGCGGGCAGCGGGGTGGTCGGGATGTGCGGGAGGGGGTCCATGCCGAGGTAGCCCTCGCACGGGTCCTCGATCCCCATTGAGGAGGTGCGCGAGTGTTGGATGGAACTGCCTGGTCGCATCGACATGCTGAAACCAATAATTTAAACTATTTATAGCCGCCGTATGAAGGGCACTGGTGGTGTAGTGGTAGCACCCCTGCCTCACGACCCGAAGATCGTGAGTTCAAACCTTGTCGGCATCAATGAGTTTTTTGTTCGAAAAATTTATGTGCGCAATGCCAGTGCTCTTAAACGGTGAAAAAAAACATCGTGAGAAAACCGGCATACCCTAGAACAAAAAATTCGAAGGTATGTGTCATAGGTTAGTATTCTTATAAGCG
This sequence comes from Cosmorhoe ocellata, assembly GCA_963675405.1. NCBI lineage: Eukaryota > Metazoa > Arthropoda > Insecta > Lepidoptera > Geometridae > Cosmorhoe > Cosmorhoe ocellata. The sequence continues at coordinate 1,080,314 of OY776257.1, forward strand.
GCGATAGGCTTGCAACCTGTCACGTACGGAATACTAACTACTGTGCAAAATGTGGGCATGCACCAAATGTCATGTTTGGACTTGCCTCTGACTACCCTCTTTAGATATCCTCAAAAGACCTAAGTAACTAGAGATCTGAGGAGAAATTTACCGAGCCTGGGGATTACAGTCGTGATCATATTTTTTTTACAGCCGCCATATTGTTTTTCTTATAATTTTATATAACCTACGTTCTGATGATTCAGACGAAATCAACGACACCTCATGTATAAATAATGTAATGAGAGTGAATGAAGCAAAAGAGGTATAATTATAATTGAATAACGGGTATTTATCACGTACCTATTTTGTTTTTATTCCCGACGTTTCATAAAAGGATAGTCCGAGAAGCGATTGAGATCAGGAAACACCCGAAAAACTTTAATCGTGAGGATGGTTTCCGGCTCTCGGCCTCGTGGAATCCAGTTATTAATAAATGTGTGCGTCGTGACCCGTGCTTGCCGCAAGTTGATACAATAAGTATAGTGTGTCGTAGTGTGAACCTGGCCTTATCTGAATCTGACGACGAATTGAGGGTAGATACAGATTCTACTCCCAACAATAAAAACTAGCTCGCTGCACATCAGTCTGCCCGCGACCACGAACGCTGTAATGTGTTCGAAACGTCGGGAATAAAAACAAAATAGGTACGTGATAAATACCCGTTATTCAATTATAATTATGTCATCAAATCACGGAAGTTTAAAAAGTTTAAAAGAGGTATGTCAGGATCGTAGCAAGTGAAGATCCGTGGTCTCTGCCTACGCCGTCGGGAAACAGAGGGTCTACCATGAGTTTTCACAATCTACACTCGCTAGCGACTGTAGTTAAAAAAATGTATGAAAACTTGGTACAGCGCCTCTAGCGGATAGTTGGGTACTAAAACCTCACGTAGCTAACTATCCTACGTCACAGCGTACTACAGTGACTGTAGTTTGCGCTCATTAATTTGCTTAGAATTTGGTACCATCAGTAACAATTTTGACAGATGTCATAGTAACGTACTATTACTACTGTAGTAACGTCAGCCAATCTAAATGTGACAACTCATGGTAGGCGTGCAGGCGTGGTTTTATGTATGTCCTACAAACTCACTTGAACAAGTCCCGCGATATGTCACAGACATCGGGTTCCTCTGGTATCCGCGGCGTCCGGTACCACTCAGCCATTGCATCGGTCTCGTCGCGAGATATATCCATCACTGTACATTCAAAGACTATATTAAAGTGATCTGGGGCCTTACCACGAAGTCTTCCAGAACGATTTCATTATAGAAACGTCACTACTTCCATACAATTTGCATAGGTCATGGTACAAAATAACAATGGAATATTAATTCGGTATTATGAATTCGTGGTGAGGCCCCTGTGCGTCTCTACCTGGGCCATTCTCCTCAACGGTTTCTTTATTATTCACACTTTCGTCATTTTTTCGCAACGATTTTGGTTATCTCGTAATATATTCGTTAATTTTAAATGTATTCGTGGAATAACTTATTATCAACCAATCTTTTATTGCTTATTCTTGCAAACTTACTTTTAAGGAATTCGTTCAGTGTGTATCCCATCAAAAACATAAATATGAAATGAGAGCCAAGTTCAATAAGTATGTTTTACTTAGTCGTTGACTTCAGCGACAAAAGAAGTGAGATCTAAACGGGTGCCAAGTACAATGGTCAGTCCTGAAACTTATTTATAACAATGTGAAATATTTTTAACGACTTTAACATATCATTTCATCTCATAACTTAGGATATTATATTGAAGCCTAAGGTCTAACTTGGCTAGTTCTCATATACGAATTAACTACTTACTTACTATGTCCAATCGCTTTTTTTTTTTTTTTTTTTTTTTTTTTTTTAATAAAATAAGAACTTGCAAAGGCTATACCTAATATAATTTGTACTCTTAAGAAAACTAGCCAAGTAAGACCTTAGGCTTCAATATAATATCCTAAGTTTTAAGATGAAATGATATTTTAAAGTTGTTAAAAATATTTTATATTTTTATAAATAAGTTTCAGGACTGACCATTGTACTTGGCACCCGTTTAGATCTCACTTCTTTTGTCGCTGAAGTCAACGACTAAGTAAAACATACTTATTGAACTTGGCTCTCATTTCACATTTATGTTTTTGATGGGATATCATTACTTTTTGTACAGAACTTATTAGTAAGTAAGTACTTATTCTTATATTATTACACTTATATAATCTACCTGCATAAACGGCTCAAACTATTGGCACATTGTAGGTATACATACTAAGCAGGCAGGTAGGTACTTGAGTACTTACTGAATAAGTATACCTACCTACTACCTACCTATCCGACAAGCCGAGACACACTATAATCTAGGCCTGAATAGTTATCTAGCCATATCTATCTGCCTGCATAGACTGCTCAAACTATTGGCACATTGTAGGTATACATACCTATAGTCATACTTACCTATCTGCTTAGACGGCTCAACTATTGGCACATTGTATACCTAGGTAAGAGTGTACTACTTACCAATCCAAGACACTACTTCCACTCGTTATTATATTCACGTCAAGACCCTATTAAAATCCACATAATGACCGACTGTCATCTATTTAGATTGCTATTCTTATATTACAGGCGCTAGTAAGGGTTCCTAGGAGAATCAATAGATTGAAAAAGTACGTTAAAAATATAAAAATTTGCAAGTTTCAGATTTTTTCCTTTGTATCCACCCCACTACCTACCTGGATGCCAAATTTGAACGTTCTAGGTCATCTGGAACTGGGTTATAATTAACGTCTATAGGTCAGTCAGTGATAAAATTTTTCATAAAAAACCATTTTTGGACGTTGATATCTAAATAACTGTTTGAGGTGTGTTTATGAAATTCGGAGTACATATTTTACTCGCAAGTGGCAATAGATGAGGCAAATTTGATTTGTTTATGTGAAATAGTTTTTGAGTTACGAGGGGGTGAAAATGGCTCCAAATGGTTCGTGTAATATTACACACGGTGCGCGCCTCGCCCGTTCGCTTGAACTTGGCTTGACACGCTGCCGCGTGTCTAGATTTTTGTTAAAGTTGTATTCATGTTAAATTGTATGTGTCTGTGGTACGAAACAAATAAATTCTTTATTTGTCTATCTATTAGGGCATGTAAACCGATTAACCGATTAACCGAAAAACCGATTAACCGACTGATTTTACGTCGGTTTTTAATCGGTTTTTTCTTGGCAGAAAACCCGGTTTTTCGAGTTTTTTTTAATGAGTAATATATGACAAATTCATTTAAAACTACGCCTTGCAGACTTTATTTGGAACGGCCATAATTGTCCACCTAATTACATACATACATACATAAAATCACGCCTGTTTCCCGACGGGGTAGGCAGAGATCACGGATCTCCACTTGCTACGATCCTGACACACCTCTTTTGCTTCATTCACTCTCACTACATTCTTCATACATGCGTCGGTTTAGGGTACTCTGGACCTGGCCTTTCTCTAAAACGTCCCCAATGTGCTCGAGGTACGTACGCCGAGGTCTTCCCCTTCCAACTGTCCTATTCACACTCGCCTTATTCACCTGTTTCGTCAATCTCCTTTCATCCATCCTTTCTACATGCCCAACCCATCTTAGCATACCCTTCTCAATTTTCATCACTACGTCTTCTTTCACTCCACAACATTCTTTTATCACACTATTCTTCACTCTATCATTCAAAGTTAAACCACACAATACTTCTTAAAGCTCTCATTTCCACTGCATTTATTCTACTTTGATGCTTCTTCTGCCATACCCAACTTTCACTTCCTTACATTAATGTCGGCACTAACACTCCACCATGCACAGCCAGTCGTGCCTTTTTAGAAACGATCCGACTGCTCATAAATCAGTGAAGTGCCCCATTCACACGATTTCCAGCATTCACTCTCCTTTCAATATCATCATCATGTTTCCCATCATTCTTAAACAGCGTACCCAAATATACCTACAAACTCTTTCTTTTGTTCCACTCTTTCTCCTCTGATCATTATTTCACATTCTGTAATGCATTCATCTCTTTCAAAAACTTTCTTCTTACTTACATTTATTTTCATTCCTTTCCTGTCAAATGCTACATGCATGCCTGTTACCATCTCCTGTAACTCCTCTGCCGACGACGCAAGTATTACCTGATCGTGAGCATAGAGAAGACATTTGACGAGTAACTCATTGACGCCAACTGTCCATGAATAGATTAAAAAGCCATGGTGACGCTACATATCCCTGTCTAACACCCTTTTCGATGTTAAACCATTAATTATATGACCCATGTATCCTAACGCAAGCCCTAAAACCCTCATAGGGAGATTTCAGAACTCGCACCAGGTTGCTCTTTACCCCATACATCGACAGAGCCGACCACAGTTCATTCCTCATCACTCTGTCATAGGCCTTCTCCAGATCCACGAAAGCGCAATAGACCTTTAGACCTTTGCCAAAAATTTCTCGGCTGTGCATCGCAAGGATAGACCTGATCCGTACATCCCATACCCTTTCGAAATCCTGCTTGTGCATCCCATATCCTCATCAGTTTCTTTCATTCGATCAACACTTTCGCATACAGCTTACCGACGATGCTGAGTAGGCTAATGCCCCTGTAGTTTTCGCAGTCTTGCTGAATTATATTACAAGAAAATGTTTTAAAAATTTGTGTCAGAGGTTTATTAAAATTTTAATTTAATTTAACTTGTTATGGTTTCATTTGAGTAAGAGAGAAAGAGTTTTTAATACTGCCGTATAAAAGAGTGAATTACATTATCTAGATAAGACCTTATCATGTTGTTCAATTTTTTTACTTTATTCGAGTAAGAGTGAGTTAAACATAATTATATTAAAATATTTTAAAATTTAATTGGTGCTTGCTTATTACAATAATTACTTAGTTCATTTTTACTAAAATTTAAGGTTTTATTTTGTCCCGAGACACCTGTATTAAAAAACTGGAAAAATAACCGAATAACCGGTTTTTAACCGGTTATTGAAAAATAAAACTCGAAAACCCGGTTTTTTTAAACAACCCGGTTTTTACACGCCCTACTATCTATGTATCTATCTATCTATTGCTCCATCTTCATGCTAGTTTGAAAGACGAGCTCTAAAATAAAGGTTATTTGTTTTTAAATAACGGAGAAATATCGAATTGAGTAGAATCGCCTACCTTCAAGATCATTCAGGCGAGCGGGGGGCCTTTCAACTTCGAAGGATGACACCGCCCGCGCCGGCATACTGTCACAGCGACCGCGAGGGTTGACTGTGGACGCATCTGTAAGCAAATATCATACTCAACTCTTACCAACGAAGAGATCTATAGCTCCCGGTTATCGTGGCGTGTCTAAAGCCGAATGCAGGAAAGAGACAAGCGAAAGCGAGCAAACAAGAGCGAGCGAGATGCAAGTTCATGCCTTTGTTTGCTTGGTGGAAAATTCGGCTTAATGCTTCTACAATATGCCAATCACGCGCGAAAGTATGGTAAAAATTATTGTTGAAACACTTGAGAGAAAGTTTTTAGGTAATAAAATAATTTTCATTTAAACGGCGACACAGGTTCTTGAAACAATTTTAATAAAATTAAATCAGACCTTATTTTATAAAAAAAACATATTATAAATACATAGACAAGGCTACATGCTATAGTTCACAATAATACAACTGCCAATAAGCATAAGTAGATATTATATAAACGTACAGTAACAAAAAGCTTAAAAAGCTACTAAAATGGTAGAAATATGTACGCAAATAAATGGCTACACAAATATTGTGTGCTACTGAAGGCCTGAAGACTGAAGACTGAGCCTCTGCAAAAGTTCGTAAGAGATAACAAACACGAAATACGAACGAGAGAGTGAGACAGACGTCAGTAGTGTACAATGTTAGTTATCGTGTGCGATTTAACGTACAATTCGTATTTAAAAAGCGTGGCATGCTACGCGACCGAACGGTCAATTCGTTGACTGTGGTAACACTTTGAATTCCACGTAATTTTTAATATGCAAAAATATTATTTTTGGACGTGCTACGAACTACCCTTCTTGGATATACTCAAGGATAATTAACAAAATACTTGAACAGTTTTTTGCCATGGTTTACGTGAGTGGTAAGCGGTAAGATATTCAAATATTTCTACTATATTAGTAGAATTTATGTATCTTAACGGAAATAATTATTGTGCGTCCAGTTTTTTTTTAATTCACTTAGCTGGTAATTACAAAGAGAAAGTCAAAGTTTGTATTTGCGCGCGAACTAAGCAGTGTTCAACTATACTTATACAGAGTTTTTTATACCACTACTCTCCAAACTACAGAAGCGTTGCACAGTCCACGAACAGACCGCATACGTACTCTTGGAATGTGCGGGCGACAACTTAAACCTCATCCCCGTACTGGCCCGGCGCGCGCACTGACTTTTCTTCACCGGCTCCGTGCCATTGACCGCTTTACACGACGAATGCTTCTCCAATCCCTTCGCCTTCTCAATCCCTCCCACTTCCTCCCCCGTCAGGGGCTCGGACCATGTCCGTTTATGGCTAATCTTCGGTGGTTCTTGGAAGGTTGGACAGCCGGCCGGCAGTGAGCCGGTCCGGCTATGCTTTGGTTTGTCTGTTAGTGTGTTACGTTGGTATTCGGCTGCGAAAGACAATGATAAGCGACACGTAAAACTTATGGCACCAAGCGTCACCCGGTGCAATGTTATTGTTATATGGTTGAGATTAGTGATGCAATGGATAGTGGTTCGGCCGGATACCGGATTTTAAATATTCGGCGTATTATTCGGTCGGAGCGCCGAATATCGGGCAGCCGAATATCCGGCGCAGAAATTGAATGATCTCACGTGACTCAATCCAAGTTTAAAGTACAGAGGGGCGGATTAATGTCGTGTAATTTAAATGTTTTTTTTTACAAACTCAACCATGCATATATGTATGCTATCTGGTGTTCGGCCGAATATCATGTAGTATTTGGCCGGATACCGGATTCCATATAATACGGGCGGCTAGGTCGGATATCGAATAGCTACCGGATATCCATCCATTGCATCTCTAGTTTAGATAGTATTGTTTTGGTGCATTTACATAATTTTGAATAATTACTATCCATGTAATATTATGTATTCTTATTTTTGTTCTTATCCTACTTCTGAAGCAGTGAAGAAGAAGAATAAGATATAGATATGCTATTAAATATCAAGGATAAAAGATTTGTTTGGCAAGAGTTCATGAAACTATTCCTCAAAACAACACCATCTCTCAGTTAATATTTTGATAAAGTATGTCAAGATTTCAACGAGTTGGAAACACTGCAGCGTAAAGTGAAGTAGGTGGCGCCCTCTAGTTCACAAACTCGCCACAGAAGCGTCAATATCTTGGTATACTTATCCATAACCATAACATTCACTGTATTGTAATATTTATGTATATATGTATAATGTATGAACACACAGAGAACACGAATCAAACACAGCATGCGAGCAATAATCACACTTATTGTTATAGTCACGATGCTCAAAATGCTAAATCATCTCATGCATGCTAACAATAAAGGATGCAAACATTACCTGCTTCAACCATATAGGATTTTAGGGGTACCCTCAACTCTATATAAATTTCATGTTCATAATAATTTTGTTGAAAGATTAAACGAATACATCTAAAGCACGCATGAGCGTATCGTGTCATGCAAATGAAAGCTTGCTTTAGTGGTAGCTCCGTTAAGTTCGAGGATATAATGTACCACAACATTCTTTAAAAATATTGTTGTAACTATATTGAAATTCGCCCTGAATTTAAGCACTTTGATGGAATCTGGCAGCACAGTTTCGTACGTCGAGAGAAAAGGAAAAAGTATATGAAATGGAACAAAGAGAGAATGAGATACATTAAAGTCGTCATGAGCCGTGCATGGAGCAGTCGTGAGTGAAAGAGATGGTATTCTATCATGAATTGAGCGGTGTTTTGGTAATGGTTTAAGGCATTGGTTACATGGCAACTATTAATTTAAAGGGTCAATAAAATACAATACTAATTAACTCTGTTTAGGTAGATAAATCATTAAGGTCGTTACGCTCGGGCGCCCTTATCCCACGCTAAGTGGGGTCGGCGGAACATGTTTTCTTCTGCCACTCACTCCTATCATTCGTCAACTCTGAATCTACTCCTCCTACATTAATATCATCTTTCACAAAATCAAACTACTTTTTCTTCGACCTTCCTCTACTTGCGTACCCAGAAACACTCATACCCACAACTTTTTTGGTGACATGGTTTTCATCCCTCCTCATCACCATGCTGATCTAGCACTCCTCATCTTTTCAGTAACAGGTCCACTTTCAAATTTCCCCTTACATAGTCAATCATAAATTCATTCAAAAAACATAAATATACCAAATTGATCATATTTGGAGACGTAGAATAGCTTACAAACACATTTCGACCAGTCATATTTTTAATACTATTATTAATACTTTCGTTTTTTTTCCGTAATAAAAAGTAGCCTATGAATTTTCTTATGTATACTCTACATTAATTCCAAATTTAATCCAAATCTGTCGAGTCGTTTGAGCGTGATGGAATAACAAACTAACACGCACACACATAAACTTTCGCAAATAACATCAGTGTGATTTTGTTGGGAAAATATTGACCCTTATGGTACACATAGAGTTAGTACAATTAAGAAGTAGCTGAGCCATGATACGATTTTGCTTTGACATCCAATTTTCTTTCACAATGGCTGACATTTGAATCTAGACCTATTCACCTATTCCCTTAAACTTTCGCGATTATCACAATATTTATGACGTTATCGGCGATGAGCTTACAGCCTGTCACGTACGGAATACGAAAAACATGGGCATGTGCCAAATTTCATATTTGAACGTGCCTCTTTAGATATCCTCATAAGATCTATGTAACTAGAGATCTGAGGAGATATCTACCGAGCCTGGGGATTACAGTCGTGTTCATATTTATTTTTATTTATGTTTCCGACGCACGACACAGTGAAACTTTGTTTCATCAGTTTTCCCAGTTTTTTGACTGCTTATATCTTTACTCAAAACTTTCAGGACGTTTTACATAAAGCCTCTAACTAAGCGATCAGTTCTGGTTTTGTATATTCATTTCTTTGACGATCCAATGCATGAAAGCAGCCATTTAGGCACACTTTAATCATTTCACTACACTGGTTCAAACATAATCAGTGACATGATATTAAGTAGTAGACTGTCCAATTCAGTGGCCTTACCACGAAGACTTCCAGAACGATTCCGTTTTAGAAACGTCACAGCTTGAAGTCAATACAATTTGCGTTATGGTACGAAATAATAATGTAATATTAATTCGGTAATGTATTATGAATTCGTGGTGAGCCCCAGATTTCCCGTTTTAAGAGGGGTCAATCACCCCGGTTGTAATAAAATCCGCCCCCGGTCTAGATTCAAGTGTCCCCACGCGGGCCGGGTCCGTACCGTCGGGAGCGCCGGGCGCCAGGGCGGCGGCCGAGTCGTCGCCGGCTGCGCACACGCACTGCCTAATGCACGAACCCACGCACAGTCCTGATTCTGCAATACCAACGTGCCAATTGAGCCCTTGCATCCACTGCAGTAAGCTCACTTTTGTTTGACACTGTCTTAAAACTACGTTTTGTTTTTCGCTGAGGTTTTCCTTGTAATTTACAGGATACAATTTTACCAAAAACAACCAATTTTTTTTGGCGCTACTCCAAACCAGTTTCGATGTTAGTTACAATTATTACTGTTCTAATCTACTGAATTCAAGCAAATGACTACTAAACTACTTGTGAAGTTCCATGGAAGTGTTTCCCTATTAATGCTTTAGTGTGCTAAGAATTTTGTGCAAAGGTTAAAAGGAAACTTTACAAAGTGTCTATGTAACTACAGATTACCTACTGTAATAAAAAAATACTTCATAACACTTTATAATCTAAATGTTTTCAAAAGACGTAACACCATTTCTAGACTATTTATATATTTTTTTTAATACTGACACATTCATTGTAAAACCAGTTTGTCAAAGTTTTAAGATGTTTCATATCGATCGAGCGCGAAATTAGAATATTTTGCTGCTTTTAATATTTCCTGCGTTCTCTAAGGGTCGGTTTACGTCAGATGTGAACCGACCCTTAGAGCAAAACTTTATCGCTTTTTGTATGAAAATTTACAGCTGCACTCTTAAGGTGTATAGGAATTTGTAGCTCATCAGCTCAAGCCACTAAATATGCTGAACATAATAAAATCTTTAAAATTAAGGAGTTTATAAAATGTTAATTGATTTTTATTGGTGTTACCACGTATTACAATTAGTCATTTTTTACGCCTTACTAGTGACTCACGTAAGGCCCGGTTCCCGCCAAAGCAGGGAGGAGAGGAGAGGAACGAGAGACGTTTGAATAAACCAATCAGATTTCGTTATTTCCACATTTCTTCTCCGCTTAGCTTCAGTGGAAATGGATCAAGCGGAGAGGAGATGTTTCATTTTTCCATAGAATTTTATGCGGCGAGCGAGTAATCGGCGGAGAGTGTCAAGTCGGGCGGCTCACTCACACTCGGCTAGCTCACATCTCCAAGCACACTTCTCCTCTCCGCTTTGGTCGAATTAACCTGCATTGCAGCAATATCCTCTCGTATCTTCTCCTCTCTGCTTTGGTCGAAACCGGGCCTAAATCCAAACCTCTACTACTCTAGACACACAATACAGAGCGTCTACCATGAGTTGTCACATTTAGATCGGCTGACGTTACTACAGTAGTAATAGTACGTTACTATGACATCTGTCAAAATTTTATGATGAAATTCTAAGCAAATTAATGAAGCGCCAACTACAGTCGCTGTAGTACGCTGTGCTAGTTAGCTACGTGACGTTTTAGTACCCAACTATCCGCTAGCGGTGCTGTACAAGTTTTCATACAATTAACTACAGTCGCTAGCGAGTGTAGATTGTGAAAACTCATGGTAGACCTACAGTACTGATAGTAAGCACTGACCGTTGGTGAGGCCGGCGCGTCCCTGCCCGTCGGAGTACGTGGAACGGCGAGCAGAGAGCGAACCCTCTGAACTTTTCGGAATCACAATGTGGTCCCGCTCGTTCTCAGACTCCTTGGCGCAATGGCGCATCGCACTGGAAATATTACAGAATATTAGGTGATACAAGTCTACGGTATGTTAGATACATCATTATCATCGCTCTCTAAGTAGGTAAAAGGATTTTTTCCTGATGCATTTGACTGTCATCTTTATCGCTCTAGTTATATTTATTCTCGTGTCATTTTGAGTTTCATTGTGTAATTTTGGTGATTAATTAATCCAATACAGCCCAAATTATTCACGCGGGTGTAAAATATGTGAATTAAAGTGAATATTTCCCTTCTAAATCCATCGGAAATAAATCTCGATATTTTTTAAAAATTTACTATGATTTTGAGATATTGAAAAAACTCAACACAATCTTAAAAGAGGTAGATGACATTTAAAAAGATGAATAAGAAGGTATAATACTACTTAGTTAAAAGGCAGAAGGTAAACTTACTGCAAAATAGTAGAGTGCATGCTCTGCGCGATGTTACTGTCATCTGTATGCATCCAGAGCTCTCCCGCTCCAGTGACAGTTTGTCGGCCCACCTCCATGTAGAAGAAACACTCGGAGTCGCCACATCTGGAAACAAACTCATCTGTGACGAAGGGCGAAGGCTTCGACCAATTCGTCAAATTTATTTAGTTGATAAATGATTTTGACGAAGTTCTTTGATTAATAAATGATTTTGACGAAGTTATTTGGTTAATAAATGATTTTGACGAAGTTCTTTGGTTAATAAATGATTTTGACAAAGTTATTTGGTTAATAAATGATTTTGACAAAGTTATTTGGTTAATAAATGATTTTGACAAAGTTATTTGGTTAACTATGTACTTTGACAAGTAATACTATTGTCTGATTATTTCTAGAGAAAAGTAAATTTAGAAAATCAATCGATATGCGTTTTTGAAGCTCAATTTAGAATATTTCATCACTCGAAAAACACACGAGAAAGCTTCAAAGGAAATAATGTATAAAATAAACAGTAAAGTTAGCTTGTAAGGCTTTATGTCAAAAAACTTCATAGGGAAAGTTTTCAAACACACGTTCCGCTTGTTTTCACTTCTTACTCGGGGGTTTTTCGATAACCTTGTTATGTCAAGGCAATACGCAAAACCCCCACCGGTAGCTATTGGCCCGTTTCCTTTTCCGAGAGTTGAGGAAAACCGCAGTTTCCTCTTTAGACATTATCAAAATAATGTTTTGCAATGATAAAGCGAATTTCATATTCATAGATCTAACTGTACATTCTGTGATCTAGCTCCGCTTTTTTAAATACCACTAATCCTACTTAATAATATAAACGCGAAAGTTTGTAGTATGGATGTACCTATGTTTGTTACTCTTTCACGCTAAAACGGCCGAACGGATCTGAATGAAATTTGGCACAGAGATGGATTTTAGTCTGGAATAGCACATAGATAGGCTACTTTTTATTCCGCAAAAATGTACCGGTCTCGTGGGAGAGATTTGTTTTTGTTTTTTATGGTACCATGCGGGCGAAGCCGCTGGCGGAAGCTAGTATAATATATGCGAAAGCTCGTGTCAGTTTGTATGTTTGTGCCTTTATATTTATTTAAGGTGGTTTGTCTCAGAGTAATGCGATATGCGATATTGTAGTTTTGCGACAATTCTAAGCCATTTCCTAACCTCGTGTTGAGCAAACTTTGATTTATATGATCAGTTTGATAATTTTTTGGTCATCACTTTTAAATTAAAGCATCAAATTTAGTGCATTTGAACAATGTGTACGTACTTCATTTAAATCGGTTCAGTAGTTTCTGCGTGATTGAGTAACACAGAGTACTTTCGCATTTATAATATTAGTAAGGATTAATAATTGTAAATGTCATGTTTGGAATTGCCTCTGACTACCCTCTTTAGATATCCTCAAAGATCTAAGTAACTAAAGATCTGAGGAGATATCTACCGAGCCTGGGGATTACAGTCGTGATCATATTTATTTTTTTTATTTTATTTAATAATTGTACTTTTTATCCCAGAAGAAACCCCAATAATATGAAGAGAGCAGTTAGGTTCGACTATTGGTTTTAATCTACATTACTTCTCACCTTCTAATATTTTTGAGAGAATACTCGACCCGATCCTGTATCCCCAGGTCGCCGATCACGTTGTTCTGGCTCTTGATTTTAACCAGGGTGAGGGCTTTGTCTGTGAGGCAAAGGTTGTATAGACCGTGGATGTTCTTTGTGGCCCCAAGGCCTTTCTTCTGCACGTTAACTTGCCATACGTGTTCTGAAATAGAGGGTAATAAGTTTAGAAATAGAACGATAGAGGGAAATAGAAGATCAGTAGTACGAGTTTTTGATAGTTTACGAAAACTTTTTTCGAATAGTATCCTTTCATTTATTTATCTCCATAGGAAATGTTAAGGAACTAAAATAAGGTCGATAATATCGAAAATATGTAATCGGCAGTCCCAGCAATGATTTTCAAACCAAGTTTTCACGATATCGACCTTATTTTAGTTTCATAACATTTCCGATTGAGGTAAATGTATGAAAGGATATTATTCGAAAAAAGTTTTCGTACCTAAACTATCAAAAACTCTAGTAAACTATAAATACTAGGGGTAGGTACAGATGTTGTGCCGACCCCACGTGGGAATAAGGCAGGAAGATGATGATGACGATATAGACTTTTTCTTATCATTTTACTAGTCACTAAAGATCTGAAGAGATCTTTAGTGACTAGTATCTACCAAGCCTGGGGATTAGTCGTGATCATGTTTGTTTTTTACCCGACTGCGAAGCGAAGGAGGTTAATTCGTTTGGGGTCCAGTCTATGTATGTTTGTATGTATGCGAGTTCGTTTGGCCGTCGCTGTAGCCAGTAATATCTGAGGAGATATCTACCGATCTGGGGATTGAAGTCGTGATAATTTTTATTTCTTTTGGTAAAAAAAACTCTTTGGATCATATAATATACAATCTAAGTTTGCGAGCGAAGTATCACTCGACACGTCATGGTTTCTACGTATATACATAATCGCTTTGGCTAGAAGAATAGCCAGGTGCAAAGTTCAGTTCGTAGTGAATATAAACACAACAGTTAAATCCGCAAAAGCCATGACCTAAATCCACTTCCTTGTGTTGTATAGAAGTGCCAGTTCACGTAAGGTACCCCAAAAGGTATCTACAATATTCAACTTTTAGTAAACAAACAAACCTACCAACTAAATTGTATGAGCTTCAATTTTCCTGTTGATCTAAACTGGTGTTCACCCGACACTTAAACGACGGTTACAGAAAACTCTAATTAAGGGCTAGTTTCACCAAGCTTTGATAATTAATCTAAGAGCTTGTTAGCATTTTAATCGCATGTTAAAGTTGTTTTGTGGAACACATCATGTCCTGACAAAGGATTATCTTTCATTCTTGTTAATTTTGATGTTAATGCCCGATCAGATAATGCTTTCTTAACAAAATTTTGATGAAATTGGACCTTAATTGATGATCAATATAATGACAAGTCATCATTCTCTTGCCCTTATCCTTAGCATGAGATCGGCACAACTTGTTTTCTTCTTCCACTCCTATCATTCTTCAACTTTGAACCTACTCCTCTTACATTCATATAATCTTTGACTCAATCAAACCACTTCTTCGGTCTTCCTCTACTTGCGTCTTTTGGTTATACCACAAAATGGAAAAGTTTGTGTCGGGGGTTTTATAAATTTTGAATTTTAACTTGTACTTCTTTTAAATGGCACACCGGTTTACAAGGTCAGTGCACCCAACAAGTCTTTGACATAACGCAGGCTGACCAAGAAGCAACCAGTGGTGCGACAAACGTTATAGACGTGTCCTCAGGCGCATGCAATAAAGTAAACAACATAATGGGTATCGAACCAATGTATCTTTTTGCCAGCGGAAAAAACTTGACTGCGAAATTATTCGTGACTAGCTGCTACCCGCGAATTCGTCCGCAAAAATCCATCAATCACCTCAATTCTGAAATTAGTATCGAGTACAAAAAAAGACGGTGATCCATCCAAATACACCTAGCGTTGGTTACTCATGCGTACATGATACAAACTTTCAACCCTTATTTCAGATTTTAGATTATTTTTTGAGACCAAAAGATAGTCTCTGCCGTCTAACGGATATAATCTATCACCTTGCCAAATTTAATTACGATCAGAACGAAACAAACAAACAATCAAAGTCACTTTCGCATTTATAATATTAGTATGGATTATGCATTGTTTTTCAATTCCGATGTTCTATTAATACAACATTGTTGTAGAATAATCACAGAAAATGTCGGCGCTCCGTGTACAAAATGAAACACGTAGGTAATTTCGGAAATTAGTTAGTGGAATAACATTAAATTTAATTTTATAAATGAGTATTTATGGTTCATGCACTGGGCTAGTTTCACCATGCTCTGTTAATTAATCTAACAACTTGTTAGCCTTTTAATCGCCTGTTAAAGTAAGTTTTGTGTTCCACTATGTGCTGACAAAGGATTATCTTCCGTAAAAAACGATATTTTAAAATTCCTGTTAGTTTCGATGCCCGATCAGATAATGCTTTGTTAACAAATGTTTGGTGAAATTGGACCTAAGGGGTAATATAGACCATAGCGGAGTTAAAATCAGCCTTTTCACTAAACTAGTTTAAGCACTATCCCATAATAAATCGTAGTTTTACTCGCATTTGACATAAAATTATTCTGAGAATAGTTACTCGTATACCATGTTTGTCAAATCCATCCTAAACCACATAGCGTCATCTCACCATTTTGGCAAAACAAAAATAAACACGATCAAGACTGTAATCCCAGGCTGGTTGGCCACTTACTCTAATTACTCCAATATTTGAGGATATCTAAAGGAGGCAGTCAGAGGCACATCTAAAAAATAGTTTTGACAAAATT
The DNA here is from genome assembly GCA_963675405.1 of Cosmorhoe ocellata. Taxonomy (NCBI): domain Eukaryota; kingdom Metazoa; phylum Arthropoda; class Insecta; order Lepidoptera; family Geometridae; genus Cosmorhoe; species Cosmorhoe ocellata. Next base: position 1,096,366 of record OY776257.1, read on the forward strand.
ACATCTTCGTTTCGCGCTATTGTAGTAACGTTGCAAGTTCATTGCCGCGTAATGAATGACACACCAACAACAACTTTTGATTCTAAAGTATGCTGGTTTCTCACGATATTTTCCTTGAACAGAAGGTAAGAGTGTTACCACTACACCAACAGTGCAAATTGACACGCTCTATTAGTTGATTTTACACATATTTTCTCCACTGTAAAGGGTTACTAACTGGTTCCCTACTTCTATAAAAGTTACGCAAGAGACGCGATTGTTCTTCTGTATTGGTACTAAACTAGGTAGGCAATTTCGTATATGCCTGGGTCATTGCTATCATTAGCTAAGAGTAGCATTGACCCGCTGACCTAATATTTGTTTTCATGTTTCGCGACGCAGTGTGCAGCTAACAAAACAATGTTGCAACATAAACAATTAACAAACTACAGTCACAATTTAATAACAAGTTATCACAGCCCCAATGAGAGCAGCTGGCTCACTTTAGATAACACGCGGTCAGCTCGTTAAATCGTTAATCGTTATCACGGTATTTTGCAAACATCTACGATGATAGTATGACATACGTATACGTCATAAAATCACGTCTGTAGGTCTACCATGAGTTTTCACAATCTACACTCGCTAGCGACTGTAGTTAAAAAATGTATGAAAACTTGCTTACAGCGCCTCTAGCGGATAGTTGGGTACTAAAACGTCACGTAGCTACCTATCCTACGTCACAGCGTACTACAGCGACTGTAGTTTGCGCTCATTAATTTGCTTAGAATTTGGTACCATGAGTAACAATTTTGACAGATGTCATAGTAACGTACTATTACTACTGTAGTAACGTCAGCCAATCTAAATGTGACAACTCATGGTAGACGTACTGTTTCCCGACGGGGTAGGATGAGACTACCTACAGATTTCCGCTTTAATGCTGCAGTTCTGACATCTCCTTTCCTTCATTCACTGTTTACATTCATCATACATGCGGGTCAGTATGTACATACTCTTGACCTGGGACCTTACCACAAGCCCTTACAAACCATCATGTTTCAGAAACATCAAATTTCAAACTCGAAGTAATACTACATCTTAACATACTATTTTCATAGGTCATAGTATGAAATATCAAAGTTATATTACTTCGATATAAGACGAAGAACTTGTAGTAGGGTCCATGTCTTTTTCTTGGTCCTAAATTTGGTCTTCCTCTTCCAACTCACACTTTCCTATATGCACCCCATCATTCTTCATTCTTTTTTTACTGTGTCTTTATTTGTAGAGTGGACTGACCATCTTTTTCAGGCTTTGAACACTTTATCTTAAGATTTATCTGCACTGGGAATAGAATTCCAAAGTCAATTAATTTTAATGCAAGGTTTACTTAAACTAATATTATAAAGCTGAAGAGTTTGGTTGAATGCGCAAATCTCAGGAACTACTGGTTCGAATTGAAAAAATATTTTTGTGTTAGATAATTCAGTTATCGAGGAAGGCTTTAGGTTTTATAACATCACGGTGCGACCAATAGGAGCGAAGCATCAATGCAAAATGTTGCAAAAACGGGAAATATTATATCACTTAAAACCCGCAGACAAAATTACGCGCTGGTCAGCTAGTTAGCATATAAAATAACGAAATTGTAAATCATTTTGCACGTACCGGGTTTTGGTTATTTATAAATAAGGTACTTGGCTCCAACTTTGAAAGTAGACTGAGCCTCAGTCTACTTTCGTGCACTTGAACTTTTTGTTTCTACGACACGCCGGTTTATTCACGATGTTTTGCTTAACCGTGTGTACTGGTATAGTGCACAATAATACGAACCCACGACTTTAAGAACAGAAGGCGAGGTCACTACCACTAAACCACCAGTGCTCTGTACGTCTACCATGAGTTGTCACAACAAGCGCAAACTACAGTCGCTGTAGTACGCTGTGACGTAGGATAGTTAGCTACGTGAGGATTTAGCACCAAACTATCCGCTAGAGGCACTGTAGGCAAGTTTTCATACATTTTTTTAACTACAGTCACTAGCGAGTGTAGATTGTGAAAACTCATGGTAGACCTACTGGTTAACTGAATTGTGTTCATCAAAACAACAATAAACCATGTTACATCATCATAGATGTTAGTCATACCACTATTCCAACTCTGTGGTCATCCTTTAATGCAAGTGGTAGGTAGGTAGACAACTAAGTATTAGCTATGCAACCAACTCAGGTTGATTGCATACAAAAAACAATTCACAGAAAAAATATGAAGTCATCACAACATCCATAAAAGTAGGTTGGTATTTCCAATCTAATCTACCTGCGTAAGTACATGTGGCTTATTTAAGGTACCTAGTAACCTACCTTATACAAGTATAAGCCACTACTACTGAAGTAGTGTGTGAGTAACAAACCGTAATATTTTAGAAACGTCACATTTCAAGATTGAAGTAACAGTACTTCAATAAAATTTTCATAGGTCATGGTACAAAATATCAAAGTTATATTACTTTGATATTAACTGAAAAGTTTGTGGTAAGGCCCTAGGTCCTGGTTTGATAAATAAATAAATGGTTTTTAAAACCTAAAATCATGATTTATTAATAATAAGATTTATAGTTACTTATGTTTTTCCTCATAGTAATAAATAAAATAGATGTTTCAGGTAAACTTAGGTAAAGTTAAGTAGATTTTCATATCACCTTACATAAACACTTTAAAAAGTTATACCTATATAGAGTAATATCTTAATAGTAATAAAGTAATATTAAGATTCTAACATAATGGAACCACCCTATTCGAAAGAAAATTATTATTTCTCTTGCATTAGAAAGTTATCTGTACCTACTACAAAAAAAAATATGTTTTAGGTACTTAAATGTTTGTACTACCTACCTATCGATTTTGTATATTCTTTGAACAAAACAAATAAATTAACCTTAAAATTTGATTATCTAAAATGATACTCAAGTTTAACTCGTAATTTAGTTAAACATTTTTGTAAGTAGTTAATTAAATGTTTAATAATTAAGTTGTGTATGTGTATGTAAAGAAATTAATGTAAATAATACATAATACAAGCATATCATTCAATCTTAAAAAAAAACCTACTTACAACAGAACAATGTTATCTGTATGTATTCTTGAGAACTACCTACATTGTAATAGGTATAATATTTAAATAGGTAGATGATAAGAAAGCTAAAAAATTAAAAATTATTGACTAAATATTTCCTATAACATTTTTTAAATTTGTTTTTATTGACAGAAATAAAATAGACTCTAAAACAAAACAATAATTAATATGTTCTCAAACGGATAGAATTTTTCTTTAACACAAAATAGATAGTCATTCTATATTAATTTGTAGATCTAGGAAAATAATTCAAATACCTACTAGTTATCTAGCTACTATTCATAATATTCCAAGATAATGTACAACACTAGGAGAACCCTACAACTTTGTTTGCACAATATTTTTTTATTCAAACTTCAAACCCCGCTCCGTTTGTTTTTGAAATTCGGTGATTCTTTTCTTATTGAACTTCTAGGTAACACATTGAAAGAACCCTCCAAATTTCAGCTTTTTATTGATGTCAATCAGTCAAACTTGCTGATAAGTTTTCTATATTTAGATGAAGCTCTAACATGTGGAATAGAAGTATTGTTGATTAACGACCTCGCATATTTTGTTTACACTTTAAGGTATCAATGTAATGAGTCAACGACCCTTACCTTGAACCACGTTTGTTAGTTTCCATAGTCAGTGGATCCTTTTATGGATATCGGGCCCTATTTCTTGAGGCTGTAGTGGTCTATCTACCTAACTAACTTTTTAAGGTGGTTAGTACATTTTTTTGGTTTTACATTTATGTTACTAGCTTCCGCTCGCGGCGTCGCCCGCGAAGTAGGTACCTACATAAAATATAGCTATGTTCATCCTGAAAGTTCATTCTACTCATTGGTGAAAGAATATTTCAAATCGGTCCAGTAGTTTCGGAACCTATTCAATGCAAACAAACAAACAATCAAATCTTTCCTCTTTATAATATTAGTATAGATAAAATCCCTTAGTAGTTTGCAGTAGTTTTAAGTATCTAGTTTAAGTAAGTTATGGTGTAATTTTTACACAATGGCTTAACAAACTTGGTCTTTATCAATGCAATTTAAATAATATTTAATACCAGTAAAACTAAGAAAGAATCAAAGTTTCCAGGTTGTATACCAATAGAGTAGCAATTAGAGTGGTTGAGATAATGTTGAATGATGCAATGAAATACCACATTACAGAAATGTAAGTATCGAGCATACTTTGATTGTGTTAACAAGTGTTTGTTTACAAACAACTGCTCCTAATGCAACATTGACATTATATTTTACAAAACAGGAAGTTATTGTGAACGGCCTTAGCTTGTACTGATTCATTAATTACAAACAGTTTTAACAGCATTACAAATGAGTAGAAATGAATATGTACTTACGTATAGGGTGCAGCAACTCTTCACTGATTTCATCACTGACTCGGTGCTGCTTCAGAATGGCAGAGAGCCAACCATGCAGGTCCTGCTCGTTCTCCGCCACAATGCAGAACTGCTCCTCTCTAGTGAACAGAGCAATCACGTGCTTCTGCTTCAGGTCGAGTCTCCGCATGATGTTGTAGCAGCCCTTGAGAGGCAGGATGCGGCGAGGCGGCGCTCCCGCTTTAAACTTCTTCTCCGACTCATAGTACTCCAGTCGCGCGGAGCTTTCCAGAGTTTCGGCGCGAAGCACGAAAAACTTTTTTTTCATCGTCTTCAGCTTCCGCAGGTGGCCTTGGCGCGCCACCGCGCCCCCGCCCCCGCCCGCCGCGCCTCCGCCCGACATCACTCCACCATCACACTTCCCGAACCCGCTAACGACCCTGCCTGGCGCATGCCGACCGATAACCTTGAAGTTGTTTACTTCGATGATGAAAGTCACCCGCGCACGCTTGCAGACGCACTAAAAATACGTACTATCTTCACCTTAGAGTGCGTAAATAAATAGTGGCTCGCGCGATAGATCGAAACGCGAAACGAATCCTCCGTCGTAGTTACTCAGGACGAAATAATCCGTGGGCCGCACCGTGCCGATTCCGAAATTCACGATAACGCCAACCGCGGAAAATCTTATCTTTGCGATATTATCAAAATATATCAACAACAAACACTATTCGATCCATAATTCGGTACGCTCGCTGCTACACTCGGTCATTCACAGACACTCAAGTTTAGAAAGAGATAAAATCATTCATAGTAAACGTATTCCGCACCGCACGCCCGCCCTTCCGTAGGTACGCACGCAGGGCATGGAAGTCATGCCGTAGTCATGCTTTGCGTTGCGACATCAAAACATTTGCTTTTCAGGTGCACATTTGGAAAACAACAAGGTTTACAATATTGCCACCAATTATCAATTTGAAAATGTATTATGTCTGAACACTTTAACAAAGAACCATGAATTTACGCCTCGATTTTTATTGGTTTTCCACTACTGCGTGTCATTTTTGTATCTTCGTACGTACGGGAAAATCGAAATAAATAAATAGTAGTAAGTGCTGCCAGCTCTTTTACTTGAAAATAGTTGAAAACGCATTGCCAGACCTCTAAAAAATCGCTAGATTGTTCTAAAATTATAAACAATAAAAATAAAAAAAGAAGTCTACGAATATTTAGTTTTACGGTACGCACTTACCACCTTTTTAAATTTTCTCCTATCAAATTTGAGATGTTTAGTGATTAAATTGTGTACTTAAAGATAAGATTAGAATAATAATTTATGCGTGAACTAGGTTAAATGCAGCATGTATATTTATTAATTCATGTTTATTCATTAATTATTTAGGTACCTACTCTCAGCCTCAGTGTATATAATCCGGATCGTTTCATTGTCCTTGATAATTTAATTATACTTATCGCAAATTTATTAACACGCATTTATTTTAATAATAGATCATGCATGAACTTTTAGCGATTAAATGTTACATTTTAATATGTAATTTAAATCATATTTTTTAAATATGAATGCTATTAATTTCGCAAAGGCGCGCGTCTGAAAGTGCTCTTGACATGAAAAAACGCTATATCTAGCGTAAAACGCGGTAAGTTGGCATGTGCCTCATTTTGTTTTTTTGCAAGTCTCGTGTGTTTTTTTGTTATGACTATATCCAATCACTACAGCGCATTTTCTGTATTGGATAACATAATGTCCAATCCTCAATAGTAATTCATTCAATAAAACTATTATAGCCAATCACAGTTTCGAATTCAGAGAACAAATCGATAGCGGTTGCAGTTTCCTAATGCGGTTCTCTTTGAAAATAAATACTTAATAATATTTACAAAAAATATCTTCTAGGAAGCCAGCAATCATCAGCTTAGTAAATAGGTACAAACACCGTTTACCAGATATTAAATTTAGTTACTTTATCTCAAAACTATTAAAGTTTTAATATTTTTTTTATTAATCTATGAAAATAAGAAAATTTTAATAAAATATAATTGCTTGTAGTACGAGCTCAGCCATAGTTAGTTTGAACTAAATTCTGTTCCTAATTAAATGAGACTAATTTTTTCAAATTTATTTACATGTAATTTTTTTTTCTTCTTCTTTATTGATGTCATCTGTCTTTTTTGTCAGTGTCAAGTGTTACATTCTCAAAATCGCTTGAATCGGGAAAAATTGACATACTATGAAGACAGATGTCATTTATTAGGAAGAGAAGAAGAAAAAATAAGTATGGCAAATTGGCAAATGGCAAATTGGTGACGGTAAATACGTGTTATCTTTCGTATTTGTCATAATTTCAATAGATATTACGGTATTTATTGCAATTAAAGACATGGATTACTGATTTTAAACAAGTTTGGTAGTGACAATCTGTTTACATTGTGAAATAATCAAGTTCAGTAAGTGCAAAGATTTGAGAGAAAGGAGTGTTTTTTGTTGAGTTAGCTGTGTGATTTCGGTGTAGAATCTATTTAATAAACTGTAGATGTACCGTTAAGGTGCTCTTATCCTACTGTTAGCCGATTTTAGTGTTTACGTTTTGCAATTTGCAAGTCTGCGTTTTTTATCCTGTGTGATATTGCGACAATAGGCTTGGGGTACTGGTTTGTAACGATCATTAAAGCGTAAAAACTGTGTCAAGTAGACTGAACCCTCAGTTTTAGATTTATTGAGTAGTTTTTACGTTGCAACGTTATGTTATTTCTTTTTCAGGTAGTACCTGAGAGTTGTAGAGTGAGGGCAATACAATGGATGTTATATCCTGATCTGTAAGGTAAGTTCTCTGTATCTGGAAGGGTTTTTAGAGTTTGGCATGAATCTTGAATGTTAGCTTTTCAGTTTCAGTTATATTATGGCATCTGGCACTTCATCTATAGAGAGTAACGGCAGCAATGGTAAGATAGCAGTTTTATTTCATTGCTTTTTTCATCTAAACATTCAAGACTATCTATCTAATTAGCTGGTAACACCCACTGTTGAGTAAATGCCTATTTTTACTCTACTCCTGGTGGTCTTGTGCTAGTGGTATACACTTCTCCCTACTGCCCTCACAATATTGTCTGACCACCTTTACCTTGAATATAAAAATAAACCAGCTACATTCTCCTTGTGCCTCAATCATGCATCAAATAAAAAAAAAACTTAAAACATTCAAAATTCAAAAAGTAATTTTTAATTTCCAGAATCCATACCCCACAGTTACGTGAGCACGGAGCACCGTGCCACTGCTAACCTACCATCCATTCCCATACCGATCCAATATGATGTGCTGTCATCTAGTTTCGAAGCCCCGAACTACACTGTGAAGCCGCATGCCCACGTGATGAGCGGCCCCTACGAGTCATTGCAATACGACTTCAACAAACAGAGCAATGAGGGTCTCAAGCAACAATGCGAGAAGGTACAAAATCCTCTAGCATATCTAGGGGTGTTTGTTGACACACTTTTTCAGGAGCAAAAATACACATAAAAAGGCCTAATTAGGTTTATAGTATACTAGCAACATGCCCTGGCTTCACATGGGTAGCAAAAATATCTCTATTTTTTAAAATAAAATATAGCCTATGTCACCCGGGGATAGTGTAGCTTCCCAACAGTGAAAGATTTTTTGAAATCAGTTCAGTAGCTTTGGAGCCTATTCAATGCAAACAAACAAAAAAACAAGGTTTCCTCTTTAGAATATTAGTAGATGTACTACAAATGATAAAGTGCAGTGGTAGTGTCTTCTGTTATATACATTATTCTGAAATAAGTACCTAACACCTCACAGTCACATACATAGTTCTGTTTCTGGCCCTACATTAAGATTCCCTGTATCCTAGGTATTAGAAACTATGAGTGCCATGGTCATGGACGATATATTTGCAAAATCTTTCAAGTCAATGGCTAAATTTAAATCTATTTCCCCCAATATTCGGCGACTCTTACGCCCCTCTCCTCTCGGTTAAGGTCCTCTCGTGTGCAGGTGATAAGGCAGAGAGGACATGACAACAGATGCTTCATGCTTTGTATGGGCGCTCCATAGTTGAACTCACTCCGGAATGGATTATACATAAATATACATTATGCAAACTATTTATACACGGTGTATTTTTGGTCAGTTTAAAGCCGGCGCCCACGTAATCTATATCTGTAACCCTACTCAAAAAACAATATAAATAATAAATCTATTTTTTTTGTTATTAATAATAACACGAAACTTACTCGATAATATGAGAACCGATAGTAGTTGCTATTCGTTTGTCGGCATGCGAATTCGGCGCACGGCGCGACGGGGGGCCGTAGGCCGTGTATTAGTTTGTAACTGTAATGTAACCTCATTTGTTTTGAAGGCGCTGCACGATCTAAATCAGCTTAGGCGGCAACACACCGAGACTTCTCGCCGCGCAGAGCATGTTATGAAGGTAATAATCCCACTGCTGGAAATCATACATTCAGTGGAAATAGACCTTTATGGTAAAATTAAATTTTTGATAATGAATGTATGGACTTTTACGGTCATTTTCATGTCGCAAGCAGATGTTAATGCTCATGATAATAAAGAAGATGGATGTCCAAGTGTCAATCAAAACCAATTTAACACCATTTAAAACCATAACCATAGGAGCACTGGTGGTGTAGTGGTAGCACCCCTGCATCACGATCCGAAGGTCGTGGATTCAAACCTGGTCGTGCACCAATCACGACTGTAATCCCCAGGGAATTACAGACGTGATCATATTTGTTTTTTTTTTTAAACCATAAAAATCTCGTAATTTGTGTCTGTTACTATTCTACAAAGTGACTATATTTCATCAGGAGTTGGAATATTTCCGAGGCCAGCACAGAGCAGCAATGAATCAACTGGAAGTATCAGCCCAGGAGGCTAGCACCCTCCGCGGAAAGTATGGAGACCTACTCAATGATAACCAGCGGTAAGACCTATTATTATTAAGTCCAGACAAAATTAAATTATGATCATGGTAGGGGACGACCAGGAGGACAAAAATTCAATCTTTACTACAAACTATTCTAACTGTTTCAGAAACTTCAAAGTTTCAAGCTTAAAATAACACTACTGCAAGCTTCCTTATTCCGGGATAAAAAGTAGCCTGTGTGCTATTCCAGACTACAATCTATATCTGTGCCAAATTTCATCCAAATCCGTTCAGAAGTTTCAACGGGAAAGAGTAACAAACATACATCCAGACATCCTTACATTCTTTCCCCTTTATAATATTAGTAGCACAACACAAACTCAATCAACACGTGTTTCGCTTCTCCACGAAGCATCCTCAGGACCGTTGACTCGCTCCACACTGGTTTTGCTCGCCGAGCATCGAAAGAGAAGTGAGCCAGTCAACTGTGCGACATCCTCACTATTTATATCCTCAGACCGGATTACCGGATTACTATTATTGTAGTGTACTATAGTGTGTGATAGTGAGTGTTAAGATTTTTGTTCACGTGTGTACATAAATTTCAAATAAAACATTCCTTTGTCATTTTTTGACAGCGGGTTGACCGATTCAAAATATGTATTAGGTCAACTCATCCCGCGGCATAAGTGGACAGCGGCCAACTAATCCCGCGGGATAATTTGACAGCGGTCAATTCATCCCGCGGGATAAGTTGACAACGGCCAACTAATCCCGCGGGATAAGTTGACAGCGGCCTCAGTTGACTAAAGAGTGTTAATTGCAGCTTGGAGCGCGAGGTACAACATTTACAGCAGAGCAGTAACCCCGAGGGTAGCTCTGACGCCCTCGTCCACACTCTTCGAAAATACGAAGCCCTAAAAGAAGAACTTGACTGCTTTCAGAAAAGGTATGTGAAATATACTTTTAAACTTACGCTATCTGAACACATTATTATTAGTATTAAACGGGTATTTATCGCGTTCTAATTACCTTTATTTTCCCGATGTTTCGAGAGGTTTACACGCTGTCGTGGTCGCGGGTAGAGTCTACCCGTGACCATGGACAGCGTGGGACGAATTTTTAAAAATTGTTTCAGTAGATTTTGTGTTTATTCGTTACAAACACACAAATATTTTGTTTCTTTCTTATAAAACTAGTGAGCACTGGTGATTTAGCTGTAGCACCCCTGGTGCTTTTGTTTTGTCAAATTAGTGTAGGTAAATAGCTAGAATATCTTCGAGTGATCTACCCTCCATGCAAAATCAGATAACACTATGTTTACTTCCTATCTATTACAGATACGAAGATTTGATTGAGAACCACAACACTACGCTTGAGAAAATGCGCATCGTTCAAGACGAGAACAGCCGGCTGAAAACGCAGTGTCATGAACTCACTCAGGAGAGGAACGGACTTGTGAGTAGTTATAGTTGGCTCAACGAACTGGGCATTCGTGAAGTTAGCCGCAAGAGCTGCGCAGTATCGTTTTTTGGGAGCAATTGGAGGTATGAGGAGGGGGGGGGGGGGAAGAAACTGTACAACCCGGTCACATTATCTCGAGACCTCGCTGGAATGCGAACCTCGCGCCTCGTTCTCCTTTCACCTCCCCGCGCTCGCACTTTCTCGCTTTTGCGCACCATATCAGAGCGCCGACGCGACGTGACGTCATCGACGCCAGGATTCGAGATAATGTGACCGGGTTGTACATGCGCAAACTCGCATCTGTGGTTAACTTCACGAATGCCTAGATCCGTTGGATGAACTATACTACTTCTATCGACTGAGCACTGCTAGTGTGGTGGTAGGACGTTAGTTTATCGATCCTAGCATATCTGTGAAAAGGTAGACTAAGCTGAGAGGGATAAGTGCTGGGAAAATTTACTTCATCTAAAATCCAGGCACTACCAAACACAAACCACAAAATATACTGAACTCATGACATGATAGAGCCGGGATGCGGTACATAAGCTTGTCTTAACAGGCTTTTTTATAATTAGCTTTTAGTATATTAAAATGATGTTTCCTGTATCATTGTAGATTCGTGAACGCAACACTTTGAAAGCGCAAGTGGCCCACGTGGTCCGTCAGTGGGAGGGCGGGGCGCGAGAGAGAGCGGACATAAAGCGGCTCGCGGACGAGCGGAACGCTGCTATGGCCGAATACACCCTTATTATGAGCGAACGGTGAGTGGCAAGTGGAAAGATTTTAAATACATTAGTAAATTTACTATGCACATTTAAACTTTGACCCTCTTTTCCATTCGGGCCTTATCCGGGATAAACTATCGGTTAATACGGGATATAATCTAAATTCATACCCAATTTCATCAAAATCTGTTTAGCTGTTACAGAGATTTAAAGGGACATCATTGGCCTATTAACATCTAATAAAGATGATTTATGTGACGTCAGGTTATAGAACAATTCGAAGTACATAAACACACAAATTTTTGCATGAATGTAGGATTAAGTTCTACGTTAAACATCTCATCCGCACGACGGCGCCCGTTTATTGATATAAGTACTTATTTTATAAATTTAATGAGAACTCTATGACAGATTGGATTTAATTAATGTTATTGGTTGTAACCATATTAATTAATAATTTAAATAATAAATTGTTACAGTGATACAGTTCACAAGGAAATGGAAAAGCTCTCGGACGATTTACAAGCGGCCCACAAACGTGTGTCAGCGTTAGAATCCGCTCTGCAAGCATCCAGGGAAGAGCAGCGAGCTACAACTTTACAGGTAAATAGACCAACAGTGCTCTCAACACAAATAACTCTTGCAATATTTTTTTTGACTGGCCTCACAGCTCATGCTCAGCATAGTCTTCTGCTTTATAGGTTGTGGGTTCGATCCCCATCCAGGATAAACATTTACACAAGTATATAATTACCTACTCTAACAGCTATCTGGTTCCCATAGAACAAGCTTTGCTTAGTTTGGGTAGATAGCGTTGTGTGAACTGTCCATCAATATTTATTTATTTGTTTCGCTACTTTCCTCTTGTCATCTGTGTGTGTGCTACAAAATAAAATCTATAATCTTCTTTATTATATATATTATATACCTATATTTATTTATTTATTTTTATTTTACAGGCGGAAAGCCTTCGTCGTGAAATCGAGTCGGCTTTAGTCGACCGAGATCGCGCCATCAAAGAATGCACCGACCTCAAAACTCCACAAAACACGTCTACCTTGGGGAAATCACGGTATATCATCATTTTTCACTGTTTGTAAGACACTGGTCTAGTAGTAGTTAGCCCCACCTTCCGATCCTAAGGTCGTCAAAAATGATTTTTTTTGTTAGAAATATATTATGTGCGCTATACCAGTGCTGTCAAACGGTGAAGGAAAATATTGTGAGGAAACTGGAATGTTGTACTGAAATGTTCGAAAAAATGTCTTCACGAAAGTCTGGAGTTGAGAAAACCTACTGCAGATAAGCAATTTATGATTGAAAATGTGATTTTGTCATCTAACTAAAGAATATTCTTTTTTTTAACTAAAGAATACTTTTAAAACTCTTAACATATGATAGGAATTTAAAAATATTCTCTATAACCTAGCTAAAAGAGATCAAAATATAACTTTTCATTTTTGTCACTGGTGTTAAAATTCACATTTACATAGCTTATTCAGTTTCTATTAGTTAATACCTATTATTAGCTCAATATTGTTACTTCTCTTTATAGACAAGTATGCCACATAGTGAATTTTAGGATAGTTTTGACATTTATTTATTTATTTATTTATGTTTTGGGAAAACTTACAGCTAGGTCTTAATAATAGTTTTTAATATTAAAAACATGCCAGTAATGGACATGCATGCTGAGGGCCAATTACAAAGTTTCCGCATATATGTAGTTAAATAGAAGATTATAAACAGTGAAAGTAGACGACTTTAAAGAAATAAAAAGGATATACATACATAACAAAGTGAAATCAGATGAGGTTTTAGATGTACTAAATTATTTTATTGAGGTTTGTGATATTTCCAGTCAAGACAACTCAGCGTACCACCACTTGGGATTAGCAAGTGGTGTGGGCAATGACGGATTCCTCAACGGACAACACTCCAATGATCCCTCATTGGACAAACTGCAAGGTAAAGGCATATAGAATAGAATCAAGAATCATCATCATCATCATCTTTCTGCCCTTATCCCACTAGGTGGGGTCAGCACAACAGGTTCTCTTCCTCCACTCTCCCCTATTATCCGTCATCTCAGTAGTCACTCCTTTCTTACACATATCTTTTCTTGGGTCTACCTCTACTCTTGTATCCATCCACATTCAAATCCATCACCCTTCTTGTGACATGGCTTTCCTCCCGCCGCATAACATGCCCATACCACGCCAACCAAGAATATAGAACGTTTATTCGTTAAATAGTTGTTACATGGGTTCGTCTTAAATTTCATATTGCTTAACTTATTCGCTCATATTAGCATACTGGCTTCCCCCGTGGCTTCGCCCACGTGGTACCATGAAAAACAAAAGCAAATCTATCCCACGGGAACTGTACATTATTCCGGGATAAAAAGTAGCCTATGTGCTATAAATTCTATACTATAATCTAAATCTGTGCCAAATTCATCCAAAACCGTTCAGCGTGAAAGATTAACCAACCATACATCCACACATCCATACAATCTTACAATCATTCGTAGGGTATTCGTATTTTTCATTAGTAGGAATATAGAGCATTGCAAAAATTATACCTTGACGGCAGGGAATAATAGTTGCTTTGTGTAACGTCAACAATTTACTTAGTAGCCATTATTGGACTGACTCATAGCTCAGTTAGTTGTATCTCTGCCTTCTGTGCTGTAGATTGAGGGTTCGATCCTCATCCAGGACAAACATTTGTGTGAATCTGATTATATAGTGCAGTAGGTTAATCTTACGTACGTGGCGCAGTCAGTTGGGATGGCGCAGTCTGTAAAATCTTGGCGCAGCCGGCAGGATGATTCGAGTTCTTTTTAAGCGTCTTTGTTTGTAGGTGGTGGCAGCGGAGGCGAGGGTGGCGAAGGCAGAGTGGACAACCTTGAGCAAGCCAATCAAGAGCTGCAGCGTCTGCGCACTCACGCGGGCTCCTTACAGACAGAGCTACTAGACGCACAGAGGGAGGCAGAGGTAACGGCATATCAGTGTTGCCAGATGAAACAAATTATATTACAGTGTTTGGTGCTCAAAAGTGCTCAAAATTTCAGTACAATAAAAGTAAAAAAATACAGAGAATTGATTTTTGCCCGTTCAAAAATTACAGTGTTCCCATACACTGTATTTTTTTTAGTATTACAGTGTACAGTGAATCGTGTGAAAATACAGTAGATCTGCTGTAATTACAGGCATATTGACCTTTTTTGTTTTTATAAATGTCAGCATAATTGAAGAGAATGTTAGGTATGAATGTGGATGGATATAAATAAATAAATAAATAATAATAAATAATGCTGGACAATCCACACAGCATCATCTAGCCCCAAAGTAAGCTACTTAAATAAAACTTGTGTTAGGGGTACTAGATAACTGATATATTTAATACATTATATACATATATAGATATTTTTTATTATACATAGAAAACACCCAGAGCAACGGAACAAATTTCTGCAGATCGTACACAAATTTGTTCCGAGGCGGGAATCGAACGCGCAACCTCTTGCGTCGCAGGCGAACTCTCGCCCGCTGCGCCACTGAGGTCGTATATAGGGGTAGAGGTAGACCAAAGAAAAGATGGATGGACTGTGTGGAAGACGATATGATAAGAAAGGTGCGAGTACTGAGATGACGGATGATAGAAGTTAATGGAAGAAGAAAGCTTGTTGTGCCGACCCCACATAGCGTAATAAAAGGGCAGGAAGAAGAAGAAATTTCAACATCATTGTCCCAAATGTAAAATCTTAGTAACCTAGTGAAAATGTTGACCCCCCCTTGCTGTCAAAGTCGCTGATAACTGTCAAAGTGACAGTGACAACTCCAATTTAAAAAGCAAATGTCTAGGATCAAGATGGCGTGATATTTGCGATATTGAAGATGTTTAACTTAAATAAAAAGGAATAGAGTTCTAATTGGTTTATTGTTGACATTGCAGGTGTGTAAACGAAGAAGAGACTGGGCGTTCTCCGAAAGAGACAAGCTATTGCAAGAGCGAGAGAGCGTCAAAGCTCTCTGTAACAGACTTCGAAAAGTAAGTTGTTAAACATCCTCACAGATCTAAATATCTAGAGATCGTAAGAGATATCTTTCTAAGCCTGAGGATTACGTGATCATGCTATTTACAAGAAAACAGTAAATTAATAGCTAATTTTTTTAAAGGAACGTGATCAAATGGTGGGAGAGTTGGCCGACGCGCGAAGACAGAACAAGAAAACAACAGAAACTAAGGACATGAAGAGCATCCGAGCCAGCATGGCGTCCGACGACGATTGCCGACGCTCGGCCGACAGTTGCCGACACTCGGCCGACAGTTGCCGACACTCGGCCGACAGTTGCCGGCATTCTGTTGATAGTGCGATAGTGGAGCATGATGGCTGTCAGGTAAGCTGTGGGTTTGATGCTTGACTGGTTTCACAGCTCAGTTGTTAGTAGCTCTGCCTTCTGCGCTGTAGGTTGTGGGTTCGATCCCCACCCAGAACAAACATTTGTGTGGTAAACACAGCTGTTTGTTCTGTGTCTGGGTGTCATTATATTCTATGTACATATGTATTTACTAAAAAAGTATATAATTAGTATATCAGCTATCGGCTCTCATAGTACAAGCTTTGCTTAGTTTGGAACTATATGGCCTTGTGTGAACTATCCAATATTATTATTATTTTGGTGTTTCGATTTTCAACAGCTTGGCTCAGTAGAACCGGAAATTAAAAAATACATACGGGCCTAGGCCAAGTGCGCATCAGTTAGGCTACGATGATTAAGCTGTATGTCTAAAAGGTCTGTTTGCAGAAACTTTCGGACATTTCTGCATGTATTCAATAATACTGCTTTTTGTAGTAGGGCAAATGTGTTTCGGGAGATGAATTAGAGTGAGTGATTGTAATAGATGGTTCGGAATTACACCCGTTTAAGACAAAGCAATTGGGATGATTGACACTTTCTCCAGTCTCCACATAAGAGTTATTTCATTTTTTAATTCCACATACTTGGAAAGTTTTTCAGCTATTGTACTTTGCAAATTGTGTGTTGGGGATGGCTATATCTATAAGGAGTGCATTTTTGTTGGTTTTGTCAATTAGTGTTAGGTCCGGTCTATTATGGTTTGTCTGTTAGGATAGCTCTATCGAAATATAGTTTATGGCTTGAGCCAACAGTTTGGGGGTTATATTTATAGTACGGAGTAGGTCTCGGCGTAGTTTCTATCTATATCTATATAAGAGCTTAATCTGACTGACTGACTGACTGACTGACTGACTGACTGACTGACTGACTGACTGACTGACTGACTGACTGATTCATCATCGCCCAGCCGAAACCGCTGAAGCTAGAAAGCTGAAATTTGGAAGGTGGTTTCCTTTTATAACAAAACCACCCACTAAGGCGGGATTTTTGAAAATTCCACCTCTAAGGGGGTGAAAAAGGGTGAAAACTTTAGTATGAAACTTTTTAACGCGTGGTGCGATTTTCATGAAACTTTGTTTGTGCACTGTAAATGCAAAATGAATGGACACGTGTTTCAGGATTTTTCAATATAACCTTCAAAAAAGGGTCAAATGTGGGGTCAATATTTGTATGGGAACTTTTTAACGGGTGGTGCGATTGCCTTGAAACTTTGTTTGTGTACTGTAAATGCAAAATTAATGGACACGTGTTTCAGAATTTTTCAAAATAACCTTCAAAAAGGGGTCAAATGTGGGGTCAATATTTGTATGGGAACTTTTTAACGGGTGGTGCGATTGCCTTGAAACTTTGTTTGTGTACTGTAAATGCAAAATGAATGGACACATGTTTCAGAATTTTTCAAAATAACCTTCAAAAAGGGGTCAAATGTGGGGTCAATGTTTGCATGTGAACTTTTTAACGGGTGGTGCGATTGGTATGAAACTTTGTGTACTGTAAATACAAAATGAATGGACACGTGTTTCAGGATTTTTCAATATAACTTTCAAAAAGGGGTCAAATGTGGGGTCAATGTTTCTATGGGTACTTTTTAAAGGGTGGTGTGATTGGTCTTAATTTTGTCAAAAGGTGTCAAAGTTATTATGGGATTTTATTATTAGTGTGATTTGTTTGAAAGTCAGTTTAGTTAGATACCTACTTTAAGTGAACGAAGTCGCGGGCGGGACAGCTAGTTAGATTATATTTGGTGGCTAATCGTTGGTGTATGATGTTAGCTACCTGGTCGTGCCTGTACTTATAGTCCGTCTGAGCTATGGATTTACATGCCCCCGTAATATCCTACTAATACTATAAACGCGAAAGTTTGTATGGATGGATGTATGTTTGTTACTCTTTCACGCTGAAACGGCTGAACGGATCTAGATTAAATTTGGCACTGATATAGATTATGGTCTGGAATAACACATAGGCTACTTTTTATCCCGGAAAAATGTACGGTTCCCGCGGGATAGATTTGTTTTTGTTTTTCAAGGTACCACGCGGGCGAAGCCGTGGGCGGAAGCTAGTGCTGCATAGTTTCAGATGAGCTGTTGCAGCGTCTACACATGTCGTTATTTAAATTATCTGTACTTCATTCCAGGATTTCGAGTACGAGGTGATAGAGGTGGAGCTGACGGGGCTGTGCGCGGACGGCTCGCTCGGCTTCTCGCTGGCGGGCGGGCGGGACGAGCCCTACTTCCCGCACGACACCAGCGTCTACGTCACCGCGGTCACGCCCGGCTCGCAGGCCGACGGCAAGATCAAGTCAGTCAGATACTTTGTTATTAGTTTCGACAGGTTTACACTGTCGTGGTCACGCGATGACTCTCTCGTGCACTTATGATGTCGAACTTTTTTAGGTTCCATGTTTTAGGCCGGTTTCCTTCATCGTTTGAGAGTACTGATGTAGCGCACATCCATTTCAAAACTAGATCAGAAAAATACGTTTGAACAACTTCATCGAAACTTTCGGGAGCCGTCGGGAAAGTTTCGCACCGACAGATCCAGGGAATGTAATCGTTGGGTGTTGCAGGGTGTGGGACCGCGTGAGCGCCGCCTGCGGGGCCTGCGCCTGGGCGAGCGGCGCGGCAGCTGCGGGAGCCCTGCGCGCCGCGCTGCAGCACGCGCCCGCCGCCCTGCGCCTGCAGCGGGCGCGCGCGCGCCGCGCCACCGTGCGCCTGCCCGACCCCCGGGGCATCGCGCTGCAGCACGGTACGTCTCTCTGTGTGCGCCTCCCCCCCGCCCCGCAGCGCGCGCGCGCCGCGCCACCGTGCGCCTGCCCGACCCCCGGGGCATCGCGCTGCAGCACGGTACGTCTCTCTGTGTGCACCTCCCCCCCGCCCCGCAGCGCGCGCGCGCCGCGCCACCGTGCGCCTGCCCGACCCCCGGGGCATCGCGCTGCAGCACGGTACGTCTCTCTGTGTGCACCTCCCCCCCGCCCCGCAGCGCGCGCGCGCCGCGCCACCGTGCGCCTGCCCGACCCCCGGGGCATCGCGCTGCAGCACGGTACGTCTCTCTGTGTGCACCTCCCCCCCGCCCCGCAGCGCGCGCGCGCCGCGCCACCGTGCGCCTGCCCGACCCCCGGGGCATCGCGCTGCAGCACGGTACGTCTCTCTGTGTGCACCTCCCCCCCGCCCCGCAGCGCGCGCGCGCCGCGCCACCGTGCGCCTGCCCGACCCCCGGGGCATCGCGCTGCAGCACGGTACGTCTCTCTGTGTGCACCTCCCCCCCGCCCCGCAGCGCGCGCGCGCCGCGCCACCGTGCGCCTGCCCGACCCCCGGGGCATCGCGCTGCAGCACGGTACGTCTCTCTGTGTGCACCTCCCCCCCGCCCCGCAGCGCGCGCGCGCCGCGCCACCGTGCGCCTGCCCGACCCCCGGGGCATCGCGCTGCAGCACGGTATAGTTCGCTTAACGAATCTAGGCATTCGTGAAGTTAGCCGCAAGGGCTGCGCAGTATCGTTTTTCGGGAGCAATTGGAGGTATTAGGAGGGGGAAAAGAACTGTACATGCGCAAACTTGCAGTCTGTGGCTAATTTCACGAATGCCTAGATCCTTTGGATGACCTCGGTCCTTATACCTAGTGGTGCACCTACCCCCCGCCCTTCAGCACGCGCCCGCCGCCCTGCGCCTGCCCGGATATTAAAATTTATATTAGACAACGTATGTACAGCAAGTTAATTTAAAACATTAAATTAAAGGTCTCTTCCTTCGTTGCAGGTATATTTATCGGTAAGATAGCGAGCGGCAGCGCAGCAGCCAAGGAGAACAATATTTTCGTTGGCGATAGAGTTGTTAGCGTGAGTATCCAATCGCTAAACTACTCTCATTCACTTATAAATTTTGTAAAAATATGAATAAAAATGAAAACAAGAGACTTTAAACCATTGCTTATACTTCAAAATTGAACCTAAAGCCGCAAAACATAAGCTCTATTTTCCATTACAGATTAACAACAGATCCGTGGAGGGCATGAAGAGTGTCACAGAAGCGATGTCCTTACTGAACGAGTGTCAGTACGAAGCGGCGACTATCACCGTCCTTCGAGTGCTGTACCCTTGCAAACAGTTCACCAACAGGTAGGAACTCACACCAGCCAGGCTAACATGGCGTCCGCGAGAAAATTTGTTGTATGTCGTGCTATTTTTTCGAATTCGCACGAGAAAAAGCGAGACAAAACAGGGGCCTTACCACGAATTCATAATACATTACCGAATTAGTATTACATTGTTATTTCATACCATGACCTATGCAAATTGTATGGAAGTAGTGACGTTACTATAATGGAATCGTTCTAGAAGACTTCGTGGTAAGGCCCCAGTGAGCACTAACTCCGCAAAACGTTAACGATATATTCGGAGCGAATAATGAACTAAAAAGGTGTGACTCTTTTTTAGCCATTATTCGCTCCGATTATATTAGTCATCACTGTTTTGTCTCGGTTTTTCGAAGTATACACCCGATAAAATTTTGTCGTGGCGTTCATGTTAGCCCTGTAGGTAACACCTAAAGACCCAAACTAGACTGCCAAAATTGTACAAATTAGATAAGCAAAATCCTTACAAATATTGTAAATGCGAAAGTAACTGTGTAATTGCGTAAATCACGCCTAAACTACTGAACCGATTTAAATGAAATTTGGCACAGAGATAGTCTAGAGCTTGAGAAATGACATAGGTTACTTTGTAAAAAAAATTGCAGGCAAAGTCGCGGCCAAGAGCTTGTCTTCTTCTTCTTCTTCTTCTTATATATAAAAATGAATTGCTGTTCGTTAGTCTCGCTAAAACTCGAAAACGGATTTATCTTATCTTGGTCTTGAAATGTTCGTGGAGGTCTAGGGAAGGTTTAAAAGGTAAG
Source organism: Cosmorhoe ocellata (assembly GCA_963675405.1). Classification (NCBI taxonomy): domain Eukaryota; kingdom Metazoa; phylum Arthropoda; class Insecta; order Lepidoptera; family Geometridae; genus Cosmorhoe; species Cosmorhoe ocellata. The sequence continues at coordinate 1,117,237 of OY776257.1, forward strand.
AAAACGTATATTACTTACTTAAGGCCCAGCATTTTGAAAATTGCAAGTATTGCAACCCTAATCATTCTATTACCGCTTAATAGATTACATTGAACTTGAACTACACGATATTCAAGGATATAAGTGATAAGTCAACCGGAGCTAAAACACGAATTAGTTAGAAAACCTTGGTTAAAAATCATGTCAAAAACACCTCTGAAAATTCAGAAATTCCCTAATTTATCCAGAACTAAGGTAAGGTATTTTGAATTTCTATTTCACATGAATGTAAATCAGTTAATTTGAAACAAATCAACCCAGCCCTTTTTTTGAAATAAGCTATTTACTTGAACATATTTATGTTTCTTATAAATTATCGCGTTCGTTATATAATTCAGAGCAGCCATATTATCATGCCGCACTCTACTTACTTGTCATTTGGGTATTTCGCTTCGTGCTATGTCTGATTCCGCGGAGATCCGCGTTGCTATACGGACCTATGTCACTTTTTTTTGTAACTTTTACGTAAGGAATAGTGTGACGAGTATTCTGGGCCTTAAAACGCGCAGGAGAAGTAGCGCGCGGGTCAGCTAGTCATTTATAAATTTCTTTTGTTGTACCATTTGGTGTCGTATTTATAAACAAATCAAAAATTTTCTGCATATATGAGATTCTTCAAGACAATGCCAAGATGTAACAAGTTTGTAAATACCTAAATTCCTCACCGAGATAAAGTGACAGTTTGGTGACAGTGAGTCACGGTTATAACGCTTTTGATGAATTGCTAGAATGTATCTGAAATATTTGAGATAAGATAATAACTGATAGTTTTACTTTTGTTTGTGAAATCAATCTGTACTTGACGCGCGAAACGCGAGTGTTTTCCGTGATTAAAATTTATTTTTTTAAAATAAAAGAAAGGTAGTCAGAGACATGTCCAAACATATATTTGGTACAATGTCCTCGCTATTAGATTATTTGATTAATTATAAAAGAACATGTTTACGGCTGTGATTCCCATTTTGAGGATTTCAGGTAGTCAGAGGTACGTCCAAACCTATCTGCAACATGTCTTCTATTAGATACTAATTGAAAAATAGACGGGAGTCGATCCCGCTACTTTCTGATGTTTTAATTTGTTCAATACGGTGCTTATGCTGTGGCTAACTTAACCAGACTTTTTAAACAATATATGTGAGAATTATGTAGCTTTTACTCAAGACTTCGTAAGCGTTAGAATACTTTTAGCATATATTTTTAACTTGTCAACCGATCTCAATGAAACAAAGCCTAAGATTTAATCCAAGCTTATCTCAATACATTAGTGAAAAGTGCATTCAATTTGGTTCAGCCGTTGTGGATATTAGCGCGGAGAAACGCACAGACACACATTTTTTTTTAAACTGTTGCTGTAGCGTGTGAGATGGTGTGAGAAATTATCCCAAATCCGGGTAAAATTAAATTATAAATTTCTGGGTGTCCAAAAAATCAGAATAAATGTTGATATAAAATAGGGTCTCCCCCTCCAGCAGGATCGAAAAATGATGTATTTTACTCTTTAGGTAGTACTAATTTTCTCATAGATTTTATGTTCAAACGCACAGACAGACAATTATTTCAAGAATTGCTGTAGCGTGTACTTTTTAGGTAGTACTAATTTTCTAATAGATTTTATGATATGTATAGATGTGTTTCGTTTACGGCAGGTTGTCAATGTACGGCCGCACTTACTCCGACGATAAGAAAGTCAATATCTGCTCCCAGACCGACGAGTCGTGGTGTCAGTTCCTGCAACCACCGCCGGACAACAAGGTAAGTTTTAAACAGGGACTGAAAAGGACGGAAATGTCTAGTACTTTCCCGCTAAAACTATTATCTAATGAGGTTATTAATTAAGCTTATTAATATTAATGAGCCCCTCAAAATGCCTTATAGAAATATTATTAATATTAATAATCCCAACACCATACCTCAAATAGAAATTCGACACGTGTTTCGCTTCTCCACGAAGGATCCTCAGGACCGTTGACTCGCTCCGCACATTTCCGTCCTTTTCCAAGTCCGTCCAGTTTTTGTAATGGATTTCCGCAAAGTCACGCCTGAATCAATCATTTATATTTAAAACAGGGCTTGGAAACCAGAAAAAATTTCAAATCGGTATAGCGATATATTATAGGTATTTAGAGCGTATTTAGATTTTTAGGTATTTAGAGCGCTAAATACCTACAACCTTTTCGTTTCGGTTACGTTCTACCGTAACCTCTATTAAAACGGTTAGTCAAGAACGATAATTCAAAAAGGTTTCGTTCAATTAACCGGTTAGAACGAAATTATTTCGTTCTTGTCCATATTAGTTTACAGTGCCGCGGTATTCGAAATGCGTTCGTTGCGTGTGCGCTCGCTTTAACCGGTTAATTAAAGTTCGTTGTTAGGGTTTTGAAAGAGGTTGCGAAATACCGGTTAATACAGTTTTTTTTGATAAATTTAACCTGTTCCAAGCCCTGGTTTAAAATACTGAAAAGGACGGAAATATTTAGTACTTTCCCGCTAAACTATTATATAATGAGCTTAATACACCACAAACTCAAAATATAAATTCGACACGTGTTTCGCTCCTCCACGAAGCATTCACTCTCATTACATTCTTCATATATGCGCACCGGTTTAGGGTAAGTACTTTTGACCTGGTGAGGCCTTACCACAACGTTTCAAAGTGATCCTTATGATTTTATTGGATAAATATATTTCGATTTGATAAATTTCCAAGCGATTATCACTTTTAGTTTGCCCTATTCGAATTGGCAAAAGATTTGCTTGGTATTAAAAAAACGCAAATTCTCGCTTAAAGTATTCCATAATACCATTCACTGAAGTTTTCGCTTTAACATCACTCACTGCATCTGTTGGGGGTTTAATTTCATAGTGTGCTGTATAGAACACACACCCTCCTAATTATAAATCTCTACGACCAACGGTTTAGGCTGTTCTTTGTACGTCAATTTATCGCTTTAGCGATGTGTATCAACTATAATTTATTGACAGGTTCACATAGACCATGGCATGTCAGATTTTGACAGGAGATATGTGTACCACGTGGCCGCAGGTAGTCAAGGGAAAATCGCACAGGAAAGGGGTAAGCAGAGACTCACTACATAGAGTATAGCAGTAGATCTTCTGAAACGGTGAAGGAAAACATCGTTTGGAAACCGGCATTCCCTAGAACCAAAAACTCGAAGGTGTGTGTCATAGATTAGTATTCTTATAAGCGGCGATGGGTTTGCAACCTGTCACGAACGGAATACTAATCAAAATGGTCATGTGCCAAATATCATGTTTGAACGTGCCTCTGACTACCCCCTTTAGATATTCTCAAAGATCTAAGTAACTAGAAAACTGAGGAGATTATCTACCGAGCCTGGGGATTACAGTCGTGATCATGTTTATTTAATATTTTAATTTGAAGTTTTATTCTATTTGTAATGATATTATTGTCATAAAATAAATGATTTTTTCGATCAACAGGTACATGGGACATGATTCGGGGTAAAATTGGAGCGGTGACAGGCAGAAGCAAGTCTAAAGACAAGCAGAATAAGGTACACTTTTCAATAGTTGCAAGTATTCTTTTACCCCAAATTTTTTGTGATATAATCAACATTAAATTTTGTTCTAGGTACCGGAATCTGATGCGATTGCTGAACTGGATTCAGTTATTGACAGCTATCATGGAAAAACAAGTAAGTTGTCTTCATTACCAGGATATCAGACTAGCCACAGGTCAGTTAGCAGTAGCTCTGCCTTCTGCGCTGTAGGTTGTGGGTCTGATCTCCACCCAGGGTAAACATATGCGTGATGAACACAGATGTTTGTTCTGTGTCTGTATGTATTTATAAAAAAAAATATCTAATTAATCTATCAGCTATCGTCTGAATACGATCAATCATCGAAGTGTCGTCCCCAGGCTTGGAAGACATCTCCTCAGATCTCTTGTTACTTAGATCTTTGAGGATATCTCGATGAGAGTCACGGCACAACTCGTCTAACAAACTCTTTAAAAACATGATCACGGCTGTAATCCCCAGGCTCGATAGATATCTCCTCAGATCTCCGGTTACTTAGGTCTTTTGACATATCTAAAGAAGTAGCCAGAGGTACGTCCAAATATGACATTTGGTCAACAACCCTTTAATTGTTTCAGTTAAAGAAACTAGTAGCGTACTAAAGCGCTCTCGCCGAAAGAATAAAGAGCAAAGTGAGCCTAAAAATGGTGGTACATGGCCGAAAGCGCGCGCAAACTTCATCCTTGAAGAAAACTCTACCGGAACTATCGTACAGCCCAGAAACCGGAAGGAACGCCCACCGCTATCCATCCTTCTCAGTCCGCCCACGAAACTCCCCCCCGAACCGCAAAGGTCTAACACGAACCGCAACTCGAATCCCATCCCTCTAGGCCACGCCCCTCTCACCCAAATGACCACCCCGGCCAGACACTCCGTCTACAAATCCATAGAGTCATCACCAGCTATAGAACACTTCCCCAAACCCGCCCCTTTAGCGATCCATAACCCCTTCGCTTCTCCGAACAGCATGAACTTCGAGAAGATCCGAACGTTGGAAAAGGATAAAATGTCTATCAGCGATTACTCCGAGCACGACATGACCCCGAACAGACTCAGTCTAGTCCTTAACCCTTCCGATGACTCTCTAGACTACCAACCCGTGACACGATTTAGAACGAAAAGTCCACATTCATTAGACTTTATGGTCAACAAAGGGCCGGCGTCCCTCGACTTCGTGACCCGGAAATCACCGAGCTCTCTCGAACATTCGATGAAGAATCATCCCGGAAAAGATATTCTAGAACAGTATTACGCTACGAAGAAATCCTCATCGCCCAAAACGGTTAACAAATATCCTTCTGATAGCGATAGTTTTGGTCCAGATAGCCTGAACAGTAATGCTAATTACCCCATGACGGGAACATTGCCCTCTCAGTCGAGGCTGTCAGCTCAATCGCAGTACTACAGAGGTCCATTCGTTAGTACCAACACTCACTCCACCCGGTACCCCCATCTCGCTAGCCCGACGAACATACCCCAGTCACAATCAGGCGAAAGCATTGGCACGAGTTATGACATGCATTCGTTCACGTCTCACACACACAACATGTCCGATATCCAGCCGCGAGCGAACAGAGCCGGGGACTATGTACAATACGAGGGAGGCACCTTTCCGAGGAAGAAAGAGAACCAGCGATTTCGGATCCCTTCAAACCCTAGTGTGACTTCGAAGAACTCAGCGGGGAAACTCAGCACGGGTTCCATCGAGAGGAGTTCCGAGCGGAACTCTCCGATGCCCACCTTCCATGTGGAAGTCCTCAGTCCTGGACAAGGGGCGAAGCAGCTCCAGCATAAGACCAGGAACTCCATGCCCGAGTACTGCGGGCTTGGGTGGAACAAGCCTTTGCCTGGAGAATTACGGAGAGTCCACATCGATAAAAGCCAACAACCTTTGGGCATCCAAATCTACTGCCCTCCAAGCAGCGGCGGGGTGTTCGTATCTACTGTAAACGACAACTCCCTAGCCAGCCAAGTTGGCTTACAAGTTGGCGACCAACTCCTGGAAGTTTGCGGGATAAACATGCGCTCAGCGACATACACTCTAGCTGCTAGAGTCTTACGGCAGATCGGCAACTCCATCACGATGCTCGTCCAATACAGCCCCGAGAAGTACAAAGATGAAGTTGAAGTTCCCGGCTCGTCGTCTTCCGGAGAGAGTTCCCATGATGAAGAGGTTTCATTATCCGGTTCTCCTACTCCTAGGAACTCTCCCGGCCCGCAGCAGTCGTTACGGATGGATGCTCCATCAACTGAGGTTGCAACTTTGCGCCAATCACAAGCCAGCAAAGACCTGCCCAGGTTTTTGCTGATTGAAATGAGGAACTGTTCCGATTTGGGGATTAGCCTGGTAGGGGGGAATGCGGTTGGGATTTACGTGCACAGTGTCCAGATTGAGTCTCCTGCTTACAACGCGGGATTGAGGACCGGAGACCAGATTTTGGAGTATAATAACGTGGATCTCAGGCGGGCTACGGCTGAGCAAGCCGCTTTGGAACTGGCCAAGCCTGCTGACAAGGTAAACAACATGATCGAAAAAAATCGGTCCAGCCGATCTAGAGTGTAAAATGATAGAACAAACCCGATTTTTTTCTATACGAGTATACTTATTAGGAGATAAAACATGATCACAACTGCAATCCTCAGGCTCGGTAGATATCTCCTGAGATCTCTAGTTACTTAGATCCTTGAGGATTTCTAAAGGTAGTCAGACACGTCCAAACATTATATATGGCACATGACCATATTTTACACAGTGATTAGTATTGTACGTGACAGGTTGCAAGCCAATCGACTCTTATAAGAATACTAACGTATGACACACACCTTCGAATTTTTGGTTTTAGGGTATGCCAGTTTCGTCACGATGTTTTCTTCACCGTTTAAGAGCATGGAAAAACTCATTGATGCACGACCAGTTGAACCCACGACCTTTGGATCGTGAGGCAGGGGTACCACTACACCAGTGCTTAAGTATTATTTTACTTACATGTTTCAAAACAATCTTTTAGACAACTTTCAAACTTAACAGCAGATTTTAAAGCTCAATTTACTTTGTAGGTGAGCGTGCTAGTCCGTCACGATTTACAGCAATACCATGAGATTAAGGACAAACCGGGTGACGCATTCTACGTGCGCGCCGGATTTGACCGCTGCGCCAAAATCACCTCTATCGGCATGGACACCGTCGACGAATACTCTCTGTGGTTCAGGTACTTAAATTATCTAGAATCGAAAATACACGAACGTCGATTAGCTGTTTTTTCAATACAAAATTAAAAATTAGTGTATAAAACTCTTTCATAACTATATCCACGCAAAGAATCATAAGGTTCGGTTTCCACCAAAACAGAGAAGAAGAGACGAGAGGAGACGTGTTGCAAAGCTGGCATGTTATTTCCACCAAAGTGGAGAGAAGTATAGCGGAGAGAGATGATTGATTGGAGATGTGAGCTAGCCGAGTGTGAGTGAGCCGACCGACTAGACACTTCTCAGTTCAAAGTTTAAAAACATAATAGAGGTGTACTAAAAAGGAATTCCTAAAATGAAATCTCTAAGAGGTTTAAACTAGTTTCGACCTTACACGTGTTAAAATAAGGTTTGCTTTTAGGAAAGACGAGGTGTTGTTTGTGGACAACACGTTGTTCAACGGAGCCCCGGGCTTGTGGCGCGCCTGGCAGCTCGACTGCAAGGGGGTGAAGCGACAGTGGGGTACTATTCCTAGTAAATTCAAGTAAGTCATACATTTTCCACGGTTCTGTGTTAGTTAACTTGCACGACCATGTTGTCATCATCTTCCTATCCTTCTCCCACATTATGTGGGACTAAGTTAAAGGGGAGCAAAACGTTATCGCTTTTTGTATGAAAATTTACATCTTCACAATTCTCTATTATTAGTATTAACCGGGTATTTATCGCGTTTTATTCACCTATTTTTTCCCGTCGTTTCAACAGGTTTACGCACGTGGTCACGGGATGACAGTGTGTAAACCTGTTGAAACGTCGGGAAAAATAGGTAAATTAAACGCGATAAATACCCGTTTAATACTAATAATAATGTGTTCAGATCGCGTAAATTAAAAAATATATATTTCACAATCTTAACACGACTTGTTAAACTTCGCTTACGTAACAGAGTGGAGGAGATCCTCCGCCGCTCGATGGGCACACTGGACAACGAAGCGGCGCGGCGCGCGTCCACCACAGCGCGGCGCTCGTTCTTCCGCCGCAAGAAGCACCGCCACAGCAAGGAGCTCGCGTCCTTCTCCAACACCGAGCTCGGCTGCTGGAGCGACTCCGGCAACCTGGACGCGGAGCCCCTGCTGTCTTACCAGCGCGTGGAGCGGTTGCACTGTGAGTATAGTTGCCTCAACGAGTCGAGGCAATATGTACTTTTAAACTTACGCGATCTGAACACATTATTATTAGTATTAGACGGGTATTTCTCGCGTTTAAATTACCTTATATTTTCCGAGTCAATTAAAATTGGTGAGTCTACCCGTGACCACGACAGCGTGCAAACCTGTCGAAACGTCGGGAAAATATAAGGTAATTTAAACGCGATAAATACCCGTCTAATACTAATAATAATGAGTCGAGGCATTCGTGAAGTTAGCCGCAAGAGCTGCGCAGTATCTTTTTCCGGGAGCAATTGGAGGTATGAGGAGGGGGGAAGGAACTGTATAGGCGACCAAGAAATTGGTTTACCACTTTTGATGACATCTCCCAGTAACATAATTATTCGCTAAGGATTACTATGACAGATTCTGACGTAGCAGTTATTAATCTGTCAAGCGAAAATAGCCCTTGATGTTTTGTACGTGCAAATGATATTCAGCCTTAGAGTGGTAAACCAATTTCTTGGTCGCCTATACATGCGCAAACCCACACCTGTGGCTAACTTCAATGCCTAGATTCGTTGAATGAACTGTACTTAAACGGGTACAAACACGAAACAAAGTTTTAGGCCAATTGCAAACACCCGTTAAAAAGTTCCCATACAAACATTGAACCCCCCATTTGACCCCTTTTTTAAGGTATTATTAAAAAAATCCTGAAACATGGAACTGTGGTATACTGAACATGTCTATATTGTCTGTGGCACTTCACTCATAACCTCTCTTGGAATTGTCAACAATTACGGTGCGGTTCGCATAACGAATAATAAACACCTATTAATTATTTAGGGAGTTTTATTAAGATATAACAATTGGCGACGAGGATGGGATCCGAACCCACGCGTGCACAGCACATTGGATTAGCAATCCAAAGTGTCAGACCAATCGCACCACCTGTTAAAAAATTCCCATACAAACTTTGACCCCCTTTTTAGAGTTACATATATTGAAAAATCCTCAAACACGGAACAAAGTATCAGACCAATCGCACCACCCGTCAAAAAGTTCCTATACAAACATTGACCCCCATTTGACTCCTTTTTGAAGGTTATATTGAAAAATCTTGAAATACGTGTCCATTCATTTTGCATTTACAGTACACAAACAAAGTTTCAGGCCAATAGCACCACTATTATTAGTATGAGACGGGTATTTATCGCGTTCAAATTACCTTATAGACTGACAGTCTACCCGTGACCACGACAGCGTGCAAATCTGTCGAAACGTCGGGAAAATATAAGGTAATTTGAACGCGATAAATACCCGTCTAATACTAATAATAATGTGTTCAGATCGCGTAAGTTTAAAAGTACATAAGTGCACCACTCATTAAAAAGTTCCCATACAAATTGACGATGAAGATGATGATGATGATGACAATGTTAACTTGACGTTCCAGACGGTCGCACCCGGCCCGTGGTGGTGCTGGGCCCGCTGTGGGAGTGCGTGGTGGCGCGCCTGGTGGTGGACTGGGCGCACGAGTTCGGCTCCGTGCGGCACCAGCCGCTGGCCGTGGCGGGCGCAGCGCCGGCCCTGCAGCGCGGCACGCACCTGGAGCCGCGCCTGCGCCACGACGCCGACCACCTCGACTGCATCCCGCTGCAGGCGATCCGCGACCTTGCCGAGAAGGTAATACAGCTCATTGTCAACAGAACATCATCATCATCTTCCTGCCCTCTTCCCACGTTATGTGGTCGGCACAACATGTGATCTTCTTCCATTTCCCTCTATCATTCGTCATCTCGGTACTCACTCCTTTCCTACCCATGTCATCTTTCACACAGTCCATCCATCTTTTCTTTGGCCTACCTCTACTCTTCCATATCTATCCATATTCATATCTAACACTCTCCTCGTCACCATGACATTCATCATTCATTCATTGTCAACAGAACAACAGGTCATAAAAATGTAGTCTAGTGAAAGTATGAGCATAGATAGTGTTTGCGCCACTTGTATTTTGTAATTACTATTGTAATTACTACTGTAGTAACGTCAGCCGATCTAAATGTGACAACTCATGGTAGACGTAACTATGACATCTGTCAAAATTGTTGCTCATGGTACCAAATTCTAAGCAAATGAATGAAGCGCAAACTACAGTCGCTGTAGTATCTGTGACGTGGGACAGTTAACTACGTGAAGTTTTAGTACCCAACTATCCGCTTGAGGCACTGTACAAGTTTTCATACATTTTTTTTAACTACAGTCGCTAGCGAGTGTAGATTGTGAAAACTCATGGTAGACTAAACTGGCAACCCGACACCCAACTATGGAATAACCAATACCCAACTAAGTACCTAAACTTGTTTTTCTTTAACAGGGCATCCATTGCATCTTAGATATAAGCGTAGCGACCATAGAGAAACTCCACAAGCAGCAAATATACCCGATAGTTCTCTTCATCAAGTTCAAATCCTTCAAGCAAATCAAAGAAGTCAAAGATACGAGATATCCAGCCGATAAGGTGTCCGCTAAAGCGGCGAAGGAGATGTACGAGCACGGACTGAAAGTAGAGAATGAGTATCGAAGTTATATCTCAGGTGAGTTGTCTTAACAAAATTTAATACATTATACATAGATAGATATTTTTTATTGTACATAGAAAACCCCCAGACCAACGGAACAAATTTCTGCAGATCGTACACAATTTTTTTCCGCGACGGGAATCGAACCCGCAACCTCTTGCGTCGCAGGCGGACTCTTGCCCGCTGCGCCACTGAGATCGTCAACTAAAAAAAAATGAAATCAAAATTATAATGTCTCCAAATCAAGTATTTTTGTAGATTGCTTATTATTAACACTATAAAGTATATCAAGTGAAAGAAAAACGTAAGAAATGAATAACCTCTCAGCTTTTTATTACCCTCTTATGATTTCATCATATCATGAAATCCAAGAATGTTTATCATACTTATGGGGTTAATTATTTCAGCGGAAATCCCCGCCGGCGTGAACATCGCTTACATGTGCACGCAAATCAAGGAGGCAGTGGAGGAAGAGCAAAACAAGACCCTGTGGGTGCCCTCAGTGCAAGCCTGACCCCTGCCCCCCACGCCCACGCGTGCCCCCCGCCCCCACACCCGGCACAAGTCAGTCACCTTCTGCACCCACTGCGACCTAGACAAAACCTACAGCTCCGACGTCGACATCCGGTACTACTCGGACCCCGGAAGGGAAAATACTCCAAAGTTAAAAAAGAAAGAACCTATCACGTCCGCGTCCACTGACAGCGACCTTAAGTACTATTCCGAACCGGACGCGATGAATTACTTCGAAATTGACTACGAATTCCTGAAAGAGTTGCGGAAAATTGCGAGGAATAACTGTCCGAAATGCAAGCGGAAGCGGAAAGCGGACGCTGATAATAGAAAACGGCCGCAACGTAGCTCGAGACTGAAGGAGAATTATGTTTTTTGCAACGGCCGTTACCACAGCGACAAAGAACATTGTCAGTTATGCTGTAAGATCTGTAATAGATCTACAGACACTCTAGATTCCCTTGACGAAGATCAATATTCCCTCGTGTCTCATAGCTACAGTCAACCTTCGAAGGCTAACTCCCGCTCGATCAACTCGCAATGTAGACCTTCAAAAGGCACTCGCGAGAGGAAAAACTCGATACAATCAAACAAATCTGTGTCGTTTCTAGAATCGAGCAATGACGAATCTAAAGACGAGCCCAATTACACAGCAAAGAGTTTTACGAACGATTTGAAGAAATTTCTTCTGAAGCCGACGGCGCCTAAACTCAGTTTACGTGACAAATTCATGATCAGTCTGAAACAGGAGTTTGAAAAGAAAAAGTCACCGAAACTCAAGGCTATCAAAGGTTTGTGGAAATCTTATTAGTTGAAGTTTTCTTTGTCCGATTGACGTATGTGAAAAACAGTGTTTCCACTGAGGATTTTGGTTTTGCCCTAAATTATTTGGAAATTATCCCTAAAAATCCCTAATTGTTTTTTGAAATTCCCTATTTTAAGGCGCCAGGATAATAATTTAAAAAAACACATCTTTTTTGCGCATTTTAATACGAAAATAAATTGAACATAACTAATTCATTGAAAGACTCTGAAGAAGAAGCATTACTTTTGCAGGCTTTTGCTTATCACTCGTGTCTTCCATCCCCTAATAGGCAGAGTAAGTTTTACCACATCAAATAATTTTACCCTAAAATTCCCTAAATCGTTGTCGCAATAAAAATAGCCCTAAGTCGTACGTGAACTAAGTAGCTTAGCCCTAAAAAAGGGCGAAATACCTAAAAGTGGAAACACTGGCTGACAAAAATGTTGTCCGCTGCTCAACCACTTGACCAAGATGCGCAACAGGCAGCTTTTTACATATTGTCAAATGGGTTTGCGCAAAATAGCAGAGCAACTAGCAATTTGTAACCTTTCAAAAAGTTGATAGTTGCCTCAACTGAAATTGCTCCGTGTGCAAAGCGCCTAAGAATGGGTTCTGCGAATCTTTCTCACGTGGTTCGCAAGCGGACAATAAGTTGATAGTTGCCTCAACTAAAGTTGCTCCGTGTGCAAAGCGCCTAAGAATGGGTTCTGCGAATCTTTCTCACGTGGTTCGCAAGCGGACAATAACTTGATAGTTGCCTCAACTAAAGTTGCTCCGTGTGCAAAGCGCCTAAGAATGGGTTCTGCGAATCTTTCTCACGTGGTTCGCAAGCGGACAATAACTTGATAGTTGCCTCAACTAAAGTTGCTCCGTCTGCAAAGCGCCTAAGAATGGGTTCTGCGAATCTTTCTCACGTGGTTCGTTGCGGACAATTTGCTTGTCTCATAGTATAACGTAACTTGAGTTTAAGTGATAGCGCGCACGGGCTACTTTTGTCGCCGTGACTGCTTCGTCACTCTTATCAAGTCCGGTTATGTATTCAGCGCATGTTACGACGTGACAACTGGGTGACATCTCCATACATAACCATGGACTTGATAAGAGTGACGAAACAGTCACGGTGACAAAAGTAACCCGTGCGTGCTATATCTAAGTTGTAAATTCAGATATATTTTTATTTGTGTTCAAGATCTTATTATCTCGCTTTTGAGATTTGCAAAAACACTTTTATCTGTGTGATATTTTACGTTTGTATATTCTCGCAATTTTTTACCTTAATAGGTGCTTTAAAACTTTATAATATCCTAAGAGAATTGTTTATACATTGTGCATTTTATCTTGACATAGGTTAGGAAAAAAATATGAAATAACTAAAAGGCAGTGAACAGACACTACAGGGAAGTATTCCTTGAGCTAAAAAATGACCCTACAATAGTAGAGCCTTGGTAGGCGTGGCTTGTCAGTTTTGCCAAAGAGTTATGTCAAAAATTTACAAAAGCTTATTACAAGTTACACGGCAATTTATACCCAAACGCCGAGGGAATAAAATCAACGATCAATTCTTGGCAAATTCACGAAAGAGTTTTTTTGGCGGAGAGTAAAATTTGGTGTCATGTTTCACGGATATTTCCCTTGAAGAAATGCTTCTATGTTTTTTCGTTCACTGCTAACTGCACTGTGAATAAATCTGAATTAAAAAGGTAATTTGTCAGTCATCAAGTTATAATGCATAGGCGTAAAATGGAATTTAAATGAGTGTTCAGCAAAATGGTCTAAAATCTATTAATCTACGTTTAGGTGCTAACTGAGAGCATATACAACTTTATATAACTTGTAAATACAACTTCAGTGTAATATGAATTTATATAATATAACATTAGTGCAATAATTAATTATATAATTATCGTTTTGATGTACTATACAATATTTATGTTGTAATATATTATTAAGTGTATCAGTATCATTGAGAATATTGTATAAAACAAGCGTGCATATTTATTATTAGTATTAAACGGGTGTTTATCGCGTTTTACTTACCTATTTTCCCCGACGTTTCGACATCAAGAGAAACGTCGGGAAAAATAGGTAAATAAAACGCGATAATACCCGTTTAAATACTAATAATAATGTGTTCAGATCGCGTAAGTTTAAAGCGTGCTTATCTATATAAATTCAAATGTTTTGTTTGGTATGAAATATAGTTAATAACTTTTACAGTTTCTTAATATATATTAATATAAAGCATGATTTCGAACTATCATAATCTCGAAAAACACGTACAATAAATAAATCACACAACGACTTAAATAATATTATAATTACGGTATATACGAAGTTTGTAATACGTGCACCACTCTAACTATGGGACAGGTTATATAAATCTATATATATAAAAATGAATTGCTGTTCGTTAGTCTCGCTAAAACTCGAGAACGGCTAAACGGATTTATCTTATCTTGAACTTGAAATGTTCGTGGAGGTCTAGGGAAGGTTTAAAAGGCAAGAAAAAATTCGAATAACTGCCGGGAAAACCCTAAAAATAGCCCTTTTCTATATGTCCCATACAAACGTTTTCTAAATAAAATATATTATAATATAACAAGGTTATATAAAAAATACAACGACCTAATATTATGGCTTATACGAGGTCTTTACTCTGCACTATGGTTACAATAACTAGATATACCTATAACAAAGGTTATATAAAAAATCATTTAAATAACGCACCAAAATGAGAAATACTTGGCATGAATTTTAAACTTTTAAACATAGCGTACCTGCCTATGCCATACTCAATATTAAGGGCTGTTACAGTGCTTCACTGACCGTCGGTGCGTATGTCAGTCGCGCTTGTCATTAATATGAAAATCCATAATTCGTACAGTGCGGGACCGACCGTACGCACGCGTATATTGCTACGCACTGCGTACGAGGACCGTCGGTCGAGCTCGTGCGCATACGGCCGTCGGTCGGCCGACGCGCTATGGTAAGGCATGAACGCGTTCAGTGCTGCACCGATCGTTGGACCGACCGTACGGACCTACGACGGATGTCTGTATCATTTTTCATCTGGTCAGTTTGTTGGTCAGGAGAGCACTGAATGATGCAAACTGACGGTCGGTCCGTGTGTATCGTCAGGACCAACCGTGCGCACCTACAATCGGTTGAGCACTGTAACCGGCCTAAATCTATCTGTAATCCAAGATCATAATCATCAATTTTCAAGACGACCTCTGTGGCGCAGCGGGCAAGAGTCCGCCTGCGACGCAAGAGGTTGCGGGTTCGATTCCTGCCTCGGAACAAATTTGTGTAGGTACGATCTGCAGAAATTTGTTCCGTTGGTCTGGGTATGTATGTATAATAAAAAATATCTATCTATGTACCTATATCATGTATTAAATATATCAGTTATCTAGTACCCATAACACAAGCTTTGAGTAGCTTACTTTGGGGCTAGATGATGCTGTGTGGATTGTCCAGCATTATTTATTTATTTATTTTATTAATTTTAGATAGATAAAATATTGGGATTTGCAGTAAATTAGCGGTAAGGCGTTTTTTGATAGATTTTTAGGCACAAATATAATAACCTACTTTAGTAAATTGTATACGGGCTAGAAAAAACGTCTTGATTGTATACAAAAAGTAACAAATTATGCCGTCTCGTTCTTTCTGTATACTATAAAAAGAGACACAAAATATGTCAGAAATGGGTTGGACAGTTCGTGGAAAAACTTCGAAATGGCCCGTATTAAGTGCATGTGGACTAAATAACAATTTAAATGTTTAACTATTAATCTTAGCGTCGGCGTTGTAGGGATCACTTAGCTAACGAATTATAATTCTCATTATGTTGTGTTTTTAGATGTTTATAGTGTAAATTAATATTGTAGAAAAATATATCGATTTTATAATGACTTTACAATTTGCATGGTTTTGATTAGAATCTAGATCGAATACAAAGTATTATTACAAAAATAGTTTACGACATTTTGCCGTCACATTAAGAAATGTACGAAATATATAATATACTAGTTGCAACAAAGAATACGCGTTGTATTATTGCCTTTACAATTAATAAAAAAAACTAGCAAAACTATGTAGTATCACCCTTATAGTGATGTTATACAACTAATAGACTTGTTATATAACTAATAGACTTGCTATAATCGTGCCAAATTGTTACTTATCGAGAGAATGACAGTTCCAGTTTCAGTATAAACATTATATTTTACAATATTACAGCTTATACAAGTACAACCTTAGTAAGTTAGAAGTTTAAAAATGTAAAGGTCGGTTGCTTATGCTTATTGACTAATAATAAAACCAAAACTATTAGGTACGTCATTATTCATGTTGAGTTAATTTTGTTACAAACTTTAACCCGCCAGTTACACGCCTATTCAAACTATGAGTTAAAAAAGCGTGTTATCATAACACGTTTATTTAACTCATGTTTAAAACGCCATAACACGTCGTTTAATGTAGTGATTGAAATTGAGTTATGAAGTTTCTAATAATTGAATTTAATAAGTTGCTTTTGAATAATTATCACGTACATTTTTGTTAATTTTTTTTTCAACGTACATGACTAATCAGTGATCAAATAGAGTGACGATTGAATAAGTGCTTGAGATCCTACTACAACCCAATAGAGGTGTTAATTATTTGCTTTAGAATTTTAGGTTGTGGTCTGACTACCCTCAAAGTGATGATCTCACTAATATTGAAATGTGATGAGGCTTATTTGAACGTTATATTGTTTTTTCTGTTAAAATTTAACACATTTTCAAACAATAAGTTACGAGTTGGTAACCCAAGCGTCTTCTGTCGAATGAAGCGATATGTTTTTAAACGTGGGTAATACCGTGTTACTTTCTTAATTGAACAATGTTGTGGTGTAGAGAGGGCTTTAGTTTATTATTATTATGCACATTGATAACGACTATGGCTTGAATAAGTGTAAAAATATTTTGTAAGCTTCTTATAATTATGTTGTTTTATAAAACCGTTATCAGAAAACCCAGTTTTAAGTTTTTTCTTTACTTATATTCTATTGGGCTTTTTGCTTGCGATTGATAAGTTATTTTTAAACCTTAGTCTCTATGATCGGCTTGATATACTGAGCGGCAATGGGCGTGCAACCTGTCACGTACGAGGAATACTAATAACTGTGCAAAATGTGGGCATTTGCCAAATATAATATTGTTATGCCTCTGACTACTCCCGTTTAGATATCCTCAAGATCTAAGTAACTAGAGATCTGAGGAGATGTCTACCGAGTCTGGGGATTACTATCGTGATCATATTTGTTTTTGTTTTGCCTCTATAAATTCAGTAGATAAGATAGTTACCAATATGATAAGCCAGAAAAAAGTATTGCACAAACAATTTCAGTTCAATTTAATGTAATTAAAAGATTTTACAAGCAAAAATAATTTAGTTAAGTTTAAGATTATTCGATCTGATATTAGGTTTAAGTTGCGAATCGGTTGCTAATATTGTTTAATGTTTTACATAATATAAATATATTAGATTCGTGAAATGTATTTTAAAATTGACAATAAATAAATCAGTATTTAAATTATTAAACTTCTATGTGTAATATTGTAGCACTCTTGACATAGCTTAGTCGTTTGTAACAGATCAACTAGCTGATCGGATGGGTGACCACTAATGACGCTTCTAGAACTAGATCACTAGCATTTGGTCATTAGCTCATACGATTAAAGGTTTGTTCTGTTGTTTCGTCGGACTAAATAAAATTTCCTAAAATAATATCTTATTTTGTTCGCTCCAAAGACTAGGGTGGTAATTCGGTTGTTTTGCAGACTAACTTAAAAAATGCCATCATAGGTATGTACGATCTTATTTGGCTTTCTATAATGACCAAATTAGCGTAACATTTTTGAATTACAGTTTTAAAAAGATCTAAAATTGAAATAATCATTCTAATTTAATTAATTTTCCACCATTTTCACGTAGCTTTAGTCAACACCAATTTACATGACTTCTCAAATAAGCTAAAACACGTCAATCATACGTCAGTTAAGTCAAATTTAGAATTGTAATTTAAATCACCACCTACATATATCGCTCGTATGTTAAGAAAATTTAGTTATTCCAACGAAACAACGGAATCGACGCCAATATCAATTTCTTGTTTTGGAAGTTTATTTATATTATTATCTGTTGAAGTTTGACTTTCTGTATTTGTATTTGGTATTATTTTTATTGTTTTGTTAATTTATTAATGTCCTAATGTATATTATAATTATGGCCAAGTAGGTGAATATTGTCTATGAAAATATTTCAACGAATAGTTTACAATAATAAAATGAAGCAATATACGAGATATACATAGTAAAATCGATTTTTTATTTTAGCATATACAGTCGTGGTCAACTAATTAGGGACATGCAAGATAGTGAAGAACAATAACCGGTTATGTACATACAAATATAAAACCCTATTGATTTCTCAGTAACTATTATTTGCATAATTTGGTCCGATTATTATGCTTTAAATGGCTGTAAATAAAAGAATAAATAAATAGAAAAAAGTATTTAATATCAAAGGTTGAACATGTATTCAATTTTAAGGTATAATTCTGTAGCTGGACATTTAATTAAGGACAGTAAACTATAATGAAAAATAGAGTTAAACAAAACTAATAATCTGCAGTATTATAATATCTTTAACAGCTCCATTTTATTACGTGTAAAATCAGTACCCAGTAGCAAAACCTTTGTTAGTAATTACCGCTTGACACCGATGTGGCATAGACATTATCAGTTTCTGGCATGTTTCGACAGGAATGTTTGCCCATGCCTCACAAAAAGCTTCATTAAGTTCATCTAAAGTTGTGGTACGATAAGTGGCTACTTTTTTCTTGATTTCGTGCCAAAGGTGCTCGATTGGGTTAAGGTCCGGGCTATTTGCTGGCCAATCTAGCACCGATACTGACTGACTGGTAAGAAACGACTTGACTGAACGGGCGGTATGTTTTGGGTCGTTATCATGCTGAAACGTCCATATAATAGGGAGATGCTCCTCAGCATAGGGAAGCATCGTTTCCTCCAATATTGCCTTGTATTGATGTTGGTCTAAGTTACCCTGAACTTTCCTCACACGTCCCACTCCACGTCCAGAAAATGAACCCCACATTTTAATGTTTCCACCGCCATGTTTCACCTGCTTTTTTGTGAATCTTGGATTCATTTCCGCTTTTACTGGACGCCGTACGTATTGCCTTCCATCTGAAGAAATCAAATTAACCTTGGTCTCGTCAGAGAATAATACATGTTGCCATTGGGCGTAGGTCCAATGTCCATATTTACGTGCAAACGCCAAACGAGCATTTCTATGTTCTTTCTTCAACAACGGTACTTTGCGAGCCACTCTTCCGAACAACCCTGCTTCTACCAGACGTCGTCGAACGGTCCTAGCTGAGACACCAGCTCTTTCGTCTGTCCCAAACACTTCGTGTTTAATTAAAATAGAGCCTAGAAACGGATCTTTCTTAGCTAACCTGGCTATCATTCTATCTTCTTGCGGAGTTGTTTTTCTCGATCTTTTTGTTCTGGGCACATTTAAATCTGTGTTATTGCGTCTGACATGTTGCACTGCATTGTATACCATAGTTTTTGAACAATTTAAATGTTTTGCTATCCTTCGGTATGGCCAACCATGCTCGACAACAAACTTCATGATAATTTTTCGTAGTGTTGGATCGCAACTTTTATTTTTACCCATTTTTCTTCAAAATATTTTTCAAAACTTAAAATAAATATCGGGATTGCCGCCAAAACTACCACGAAACAATAAGAGAAGAAGTAAAAAAGTATTGAGATTCAAATTTTGAAAATAGAACGCAATATCTCAGTGTCCCTAATTAAATGGCCAGCCAGCATTATTTGAACAAATAGCACTACGATAATCTATCAGCTATACTGTAAAGAGGTTTAATGTTTAAGAAGTTGTTATTGTTTGTATAATCGGGCACATAATGACTAATTATACTTACATGTAAGAGATATGGAATATGGTTTAGACTCGTTGGAAAATAAAAAATAAATTCACAATTCGGTTTAACCAAAGAGTGTCCCTAATTAGTTGACCACGACTGTATATGTACATTTTATCTCCGATTTTAATTTGGTGGAAATTTCATACAACGCCATCTAGCCCCAAACTAAGCAAAGCTTGTAGGTACTCTGAGAATCAGATACTTAACTGATATACCTACTTTATTTGTAAATACATCTAAATATATAACTCAAAGGTGACTGACTGACTGACATAGTGATCTATCAACGCACAGCCCAAACCACTGGACGGATCGGGCTGAAATTTGGCATGCAGGTAGATGTTATGACGTAGGCATCCGCTAAGAAAGGATTTTGATTAGTTCTACCCCCAAGGGGATAAAATAGGGGATGAAAGTTTGTATGAAAAGTCGCGATAATCGACATTCACGCGGGCGAAGCTGCGGGCATCAGCTAGTACAAAATAAAACCCAGACACAGAGCAAACATCTGCATTCAAACAATTGTTTGTCCTGGGTGGGAATCGAACCCACAACCTACAGCGCAGAAGGCAGAACTGCTACCAACTGAGGTTCTTGCTTGTGATAAGGCCCTGGGGCATTACCACGAAGTCTTCCAGAAGGATTCCGTTTTAGAAACATCACATTTGAAGCTTGAAGTCAATACAATTTGCATAGGTCATGGTACGAAATAACAATGTAATATTCATTCGGTAATGAATTATGAATTCGTGGTGAGGCCCCAGATCATGTTTTTTTTATATTCCAAAAAGTCGAAAACCAAATCAAACATCTAAAACCTGTTACAACTTCGATGTGTTACAGAATTGATGGTTTAATCCTACTAATATTATAAACGCGAAAGTTTGTATGGATGGATGTATGTTTGTTACTCTTTCACGCTGAAACGGCTGAACGCATCTGGATGAAATTTGACACAGATATAGATTATGGTCTGGAATAACACATAGGCTACTTTTTATCCCGGAAAAATGTACAGTTCCCGCGGGATAGATTTTTTTTTGTTTTTCAAGGTACCACGCGGGCGAAGCCGTAGGCGGAAGCTAGTTATACATTAAATGTATGTAGGCTAATTATTATTGGTTAAATTAATCTATCTAATGACACTACGTCTCGTATACACGGATGTAACTGTTTAATAGGTCCGCTCTACATACTAATAGGTACCATGTAGCCACATCCTGAATGACCCTAGGTAGGTATTCTTAAGATAAAGCGACGATGTCATGACATCGAGATATTCTTACCCGACTGTGGAGAAGAAGGGTTTTAAATACTTATATTTTTTTTGTAGAAAACATTTATATGGTTCGTGGCTTTAATTTTAGGTAAGTAGAGTCCTTAAGGCGGCCTATCAAGTCCATCGTCAGAATTTTTTACTCTAATCAGAATAAGGTATGTACACTTTGCTTGCCATTGACTCATAATAACGATCGAAAGAGTGGAGTGTCTGCCAATGTAGGTAAGTATTAACCCGCAAATTATCGATCTAGGTATTAAGAGAAAGTGTACAACCAAAAAAAAGTACTTAGATTTATGAAAGTGCATACTAGCTTTGAACTTTTATCTAAACCTAAATCGAACGCAAGTTTTTTTTTATTTGCGCGCTCATGGATGGCAACGGTGCAACGTTTTATTCTCTTTGCGCCGGAGTGAACGCAGCGCAGTCGCTCGCCACCACTGAGCATGCGCGTAACAAAAATGGCCGCAAATACGCGGGAACGCGATCCGTAATCAAAATAATTTCATATCAAATGTTTAGT
This sequence comes from Cosmorhoe ocellata, assembly GCA_963675405.1. Lineage (NCBI taxonomy): Eukaryota > Metazoa > Arthropoda > Insecta > Lepidoptera > Geometridae > Cosmorhoe > Cosmorhoe ocellata. The sequence goes on from OY776257.1 coordinate 1,138,907, forward strand.
ATTCGATACCAAAGAATTTTGCTCAATTTTAATAATGAAAAATGCGCGCGAAATTTGTTTTAATAGTTATATTGGTTATGGGTTGGTCCAGTGATGGTGCGAGTGTGAGAAGGGGTAGGACGAAGGTACCAGACAGTGATTTAGGGAACAGGATACAGGGACCCAGGAATGAAACTGGAAGAGGATTGTTTTTTCGAGGTGAGTCCCTTTCAGTGAACGCAGTTCCTTGAACAATTATTCTATGAGTCTAAGGTACCTATGTCATAAAAGGCACTCTTAATTTGAATACTCTGTGTAGCTAGGTATAGGTAGACTTGCGAGCTTTCAACTGGAATAGCTTCATCACGACAATTTTTTACAATTTCTGTCCAAAGAACAAGGGAACAAAATTACCTTGTTATTATTTTGAAAATTATTTTGTTAGCTGTTTAATAAATTTTTTTTAGGTAGGTAGGTAATATCATTTGAGAGCTAATAAAATTATCTTTCTATATGCCTATACACCTACCTACCACAATTCATAGTTGCCTGCATTGTAAAAATTAGTCTTGTACAATCCGCCATGAAGCGATTCCAGTTTAAAGCTCGCAAGTGTAGGTTAGGTACTTACTATGACAGAAAAAATCACATATTATGCACGGCAATAAAATAGTTTTCAGACCTTATGTTTTAGACCCCTGAACTTTAATCTTAAATAAGATTTTTATCTAGCTTTTCTCTTTTTCAAAACGAACTGTTTACTACAATAAAAGATAAAAAGAAAATTGATTTATTTTATTTTTTGTATCACCTAGGTAATATTACTTTTCATAAGGTAGGTCCTCCTGTAATCCTTCAATCTGCGGTATTGGTTCAAATGTTTAGGTAGGTAAGTAGGTACCTAACCTAAACTACACTATGGTCACAGACTATGAAGATATAGTTAAATAGGTGCTTATAATAGATATCTTCTATATTTTGCTCATTAATGCTTAGCTAACCTAGCGACCCTTAAACGGAACTTGAAAAACCAGTAAGTACGTTGGATAGCTGTTTTAAAAACATTTGAACTTAGACCTACGAGTATGTCACTACACTAAAAATCCAACGGCGTCTTACCTTAGTTGTCAAAGTCACATTTGGGCTACAGCAAAAGCCAAAAAACTCACATACCCTCCTTCTTTGCATTCGGGTAAACGTTAGCTACAGCCATCTCCAGAATTTTAGAACCAACGACTCTGAAACTGAGAAGTTTGACATAATTTGAGCCAAGGTCTAACTGTTCTTCATTACCTAAAGTTAACTAGACTTAGGTACTATGCCATGCACATAAAACCTTTAACCAATATTCCCGCCTATTGCTTCAAATACCATTTCCGTAAGTCGTAACTTGCTCTCACCACAACACGAACGAAGATATTTTGCAGGAAAAATCTCCGAGTCACTGCGTATAATTCGCAAAACCTGCCGCGCAAGTATTCAAGCAACATGCTATACATCCCGCAATGCCGGTCATACGCCAGACTTTACACAGAAAGCAGGTTGCCGCTGGTTGGTAAACCGGAACCGGCTCGAGTGGGATACGATCTTTTCCCTGAAAAATCTTTAAACGGGTATTACACTACACGGTATTCAGGGCCCGTTAGTAAGGGAGCCTAACACCTAGCCTCTACGCCTTACGCTCTAACTCTTATTTAGGGTAAGGTTCCCTGAATTCAGGGTAATGTAATAAGTGCTTTAGCGGAGAGCGCGAGTTCCAGACCAAACGTCATCTTGATGACATCATGCATCAGCAGTGATCAAACAGTCATACCCTTCTCAATTTTCATCACTACGTATTTCACTCCGCAACGTTCTCATAACAATGTTCTTCATCCTATCATTCAAAGTTAAACCACACATACTTCTCGAAGCCCTCATTTCCACTGCATTCAAAGTTAAACTTGTGATTTTATTAAACACTAGCTGATGCCCGCAGCTTCGCCCGCGTGAATGTCGATTATCGCTACTTTTCATACAAACTTTCATCCCCTATTTTATCCTCTTGGGGGTAGAATTAATCAAAATCCTTTCTTAGCGGATGCCTACGTCATAACATCTACCTGCATGCCAAATTTCAGCCCGATCCGTCCAGTGGTTTGGGCTGTGCGTTGATAGATCACTATGTCAGTCAGTCACCTTTGAAATATATATATATTTAGATATTGAAATATTGAAGCAACCTTGAAAATATCATTTGCACAAACAGAGCTCTATGCTTCTAATCTAAGTACCTTACCTATATAGTAGGTATACAAAACTATTTCGTTTCGTTCATACGTGCAGCGCCCCCTAGCAACTTTCAAGAACTTAAATCGGCATAGGACAGTGCAGGTAAATGTGAAGGAAACGAAACAAAATAAAGTTTTGTAAGCTATCAAATCCCGTATTAAGCCTAGTATTAAGGATACAGTGGTATTAAGCTATAATGATAACCCTGGCCCCAGTTGTAGTGGTAGGTCAGCAGCCTGCTTTAACCCTAAATGCGCCCTAATAGCCCAAGTAGCTAAACAAACATGTTTAACAAGACAAAATGTAAAAGTTTGTGACCTAGCTAATATTTTACGAAGTACGAAAACAAAAGGAAAATTAACCTTTTATGAGCCTGTAGTCATGCTATATTCTGGATATACCTAAAAAGGATATTTTTATAAGTACTAGTCTAAATATAATCCCTAGAATCTTGAATCCTAGAAATCTGAAAATAAGTATTTGACCATGGCCAAATGCCATGTTTCAATTCATTTTTACCCAGCTGCGAAGAAATAGGAGGGTGATAAACTTTTTTTATTAATTTTAAGTTTTTAAGCTGTTGTCTGTTTCTTTAAACATTATGGTAATTGTTGTGCATGCCTGTAATTGGCACACATTTTCATAGTATAATTTGTTTTCATGTTGTTTATTAATGTTTTGTTGTGTGCGCTGTTGGCGTTGCCTAATAAATAAATAAATAAAAATAAATAAATGTATTTGGAGTGTGATATTATTATGTATGCGAGTACTTTTGTAGCCGAAACGGCAGGACGGATTTTGATAAATGAGGTATAGTTTAATTTGTCTGGATCACCATGTGACATAGGCTCTACAAAAAAATAAAAAAAATATGGCGGTTGTAAAAATTTATTTTCAGTTATGTTCAATCAGTTTTTTTTTAATTTTTAGTTACCTATACTAAAGTAATAGAGTAGGTACCTAAGTAGGTATAGGATAGTATCTACCTATTGTTTTCTGAACTACAAAAACAAGCTTCCGTCCAAAAGTAAATCCTAAACGAGATTATCATAAAATTACTGATTACCTGCCCATTTAGGGAAGCACCCACCAATTTATTACAGTTTCTGGCTGTTGCTCTGACAATGGGGGCAAGAGAGAGTGCAAGTTGTGTAGTCGCGTCTGACTGCTCTTTTATTTGATTTTACATTATTATATCTCACAATGCCACAGCGATAGCCGGAAGCTGTCTACAACTATGATCATGTAAATTATATTTATGAATGCCCGCCCATTGACCAATTAATTTCGCCGTCATCCGTCTAGAGTTCTAGACTTAAGCAGCTATTTTTTGTTTTTTGAATTACCTACGTATGTATATAAGTTGTGTACTTGGAGTGTGTGTGTGTATATCTAACTATAATTATAATCTACACTAATATTATGAAGAGGTAAGATTTGTTTGTTTGAATTGAATAGGCTCCGAAACTACTGGACCGATTTTAAAAATTCTTTCACCAATGTGTAGAATGAACTTTCAGGATGAACATAGGCTATATTTTATGTAGATACCTCTCAGGCAAAGCCGCGAGCAGAAGCTAGTGTGCGATAAATCGGTTTTCTCAAACGGCGAAGGAAAATATTTACATGTAGGTACGTAGAACCAAAAGTTCTATTATTACATTTCGAAGACATCAAAGAAGGAAAAGAGCTAGAAAAGGGCCTATCATCCTTTCATCACACTGGTTAGAAAGAACTAAGTAATGGCATTGTGAATTGAAGGTTATCAAATCGAAATTCGTATTCAGGTTTCGAGGTCCAACCCTATAAGGAAATCGATAAAGCGCATGTATCGTTTATATTGTAAGAAAGTCACATTCTTTCACCCTGTCAAATAAATAACAGCTTTATACAGTTATTAAATAAATTGATACTCGCTCGCTTTCGATGAATCATTATTAATTTTAAGGTATTCGCATTTTTATATTTAGGTACTTATGTATATTTACTTTATATTGAGGAAATCTGAAAGTGGCACCGGTGACAGAAAAGATGAGGAATAATAGGTTAGCGTTGTATGGGCATGTTATGAGAAGAGATGAATGTCATGTGACGAGGAGAGTGTTAGGTGTCAATGTGGATGGATACAGTCAGGGGTAGAGGTAAGCAAAGAAAAGATGGATGGACTGTGTGAAAGATGACATGGGTGAGAAAGGAGTGAGTACTGAGATGACGAATGATAGAGGGAAATGGAAGAAGATCACGTCATGTTGTGCCGACCCCACACAACTTGGGAAAAGGGCAGGAAGATGATGACTCCAGTAGAAATAACGATAAATCAATGTACTTATGTGTAAAGTGTAAACAAGCCCTTATTTTGATCACTCGAAAGACTAAATTAGTGTAAACAGTTTAAAAACAATAAACAACAGATTTTCCAAAATTTAATAAAAACGCATTGTTAGACAGACTAACAAAAAAATTCAATCTAAATATTTCAACGTGTACCTACACAGTCTCGTGAAATAGAGAGAACGATGTGTGGACTAGCTAGATGATACAACACTTACCGGCTTTTATCATGGCACTCGATAGAAAATCATGATTCTTGCTAAAGTAAAACAAAATTACCTAGTTGGGCTAGTGGATGAGCTTAAAAAAAACAGTGTGAAGTACACGAAAAGAGACTTTATACTTTAATCTCTTTACCAGACTTGTTTCTTACTGACATTACCTACTGTTTACTAGCTCAGTCACACGATAATAGAAAACAGTAGGTAATTAGCCAAAACAAATATGGGACAATTTTCGTTTTAATAGTTCTACCATTGAACTAAAAGGACAAAAAAAGTTTTAAAAGTTCTATGGACCAACAGTTCTATATAACTAATGGAAGTTACTAGGTATTAGTAGTTCTATAGAACGAATGGGCTTATTTTCGTTTCAACAGTCCTACCATAGAACTACAGGGATAAAAAACTTTTAACAGTTCTATGACGTCACAGTTCTATAGAACAAATGGGAGTTACTGATATTTGTGTGATGAACACAGATGTTCTGTATCTGGGTATTCAATAAAAATATATAAAATATGACCACGACTGTAATCCCCAGGCTCGGTAGATATCTCCTCAGATCTTTAGTTACTTAGATCTTTGAGGATATCTAAAGAGGGTAGTCAGAGGCAAGTCCAAACATGACATTTGGTACATGCCCACATTTTGCACAATAGTTAGTATTCCGTACGTGACAGGTTGCAAGCCCATCGCCGCTTATAAGAATACTAACCTATGACACATACCTTCGAATTTTTGGTTCTAGGGCATGCCGGTTTCCTCACGATGTTTTCCTTCACCGTTTTAGAGCACTGGCATTGCGCACATAAATTTTTCGAGTGGAAAAACTCATTGGTACACGACCAGGTTTGAACCCACGACCTTCGGTTCGTGAGGCAGGGGTGCTTCCACTACACCACCAGCGCTTCAGCGTATCTGGGTATTATTATTATGTATTTACTAGCTTCCACCCACGGTTTCGCGTGGTTCCTTGAAAAAAAAAACAACTCTACGTGGACCGTGGATTTTCCGGGACAAAGAGTGCCTATGTGCTATTCCAGACTATGAATGGTTAAGCAACGCTGGGGTTCAGTCAGTTTTTGGATGGGTGACCGCCTCTTGTTGCACTCCATAGAAATTTCCCTATTAATAGGGTTAGTTAATTAACTGATATCAATAATTTAAGAATGTTAATAATTATGGTAATAAAGATATTAATTAGTTTTTTGCGGACGAAGTTGCGGGGCGGGTAACAGCTAGTTTACTATCATACAGTGGGATTACGGGGAGAAAATAAACCGTAGACCCACCAATGGGCTAAAGTAACTTATTGCAAATATGTGCCAGACTATAGGGTTGAGTGCACTTAGAGCACGTGCCAGAGATTTGTTCTTGTTTGTTGCTTGCACGTGCTTTATTGAGCCAATCCCTTTGCATACCTACTGCCAAAGAGAATCTACGTAAGTAATATTTTATGTTAGCTTCTGCCCACGGCTTCGCCCGCGTACCTTGAAAAACAAAAACAAATATCCGTAACCGTACATTTATTTACTTACGATAAAAACTAGCCTATTTGCTATTCCAGAGTATAATCTCTCTCTGTGCCAAATTTCATGCAGATCTGTTCAGCCGTTTCAGCGTCAAAGAGTTATAAATATACATACATCCACAATAAACTTTCACGCTTATAATATTACTTAGATCTGGTCTAGTGGTAATGACGCCTTCCGATCCTAAGTTCGTAGGTTCAAATCCAATAGATTTATATGTTTGAAAAATGCATACGTGCGTTATATACTATGACTGGCCTCTCAACTCAGTTGGTAGTAGCTCTGCCTTCTGCGTTGTAGGTTGTGGGTTCGATCCCCACCCAGGACAAACATTTGTAAGATGAACGCAGATGTTTGTTTTGTGTCTAGGTGTTATTATGTATTATATGTATGTATTTACAAAAAAAGTATAATAATTAATCAATCAGCTATCTGGTTCCCATAAGCTTTGCTTAGTTTGGGACTTTTTTGTATATTTTACTATTAATTTATTATCTTATACCTTTAAACGAGCAATTCTTGTATATATATATATATATATATATATAATCTGAATCTTGGAAACGGCTCCAACAATTTTCATGAAATTTAGTATGCAGGGGGTTTCGGGGGTGATAAATCGATCTAGCTAGGTTTCATTTTTGGAAAACGTCGTTAACCTCAAAAAAAAACGAGCAAAGCTCGGTCACCCAGGTACTTTATATTTATACGAACTAACTAACCTACTGTGTCAGAAAGAAAGTTATAAGTAATTGCATTTTAAATTTGAATTGAATAAGTGATTGATGTACAATTTACGATTAGAATTGAAATAGTAATTTCATATTAATCTTACAAATTTATGAATGTGAAAGTTAAGGAAAGTGGCTCTTCTTCAAGGTACGCTTTCTTTACGGTCAGACAATACAAATTACCTACACTAATTTAATAACGGTAAACCGTACCTTGATAGTGTGTTACATTCATGTAATTGCATTGAAATTCTTATTTTCATTTAACAAAGTTAACAAACTACCGCATAGATGCGAAACTTCTTAATGCAGCTGACATAAAATTATGCTTTTGTTAGTTAAAAAATCGACCAAACTACCAGAAAAAAAACGTATTATCGAAGAGTAAACTGACGTATTACTTGCATTTGACATTACATTATTCTGAGAACAGCTATAAGTATAAGTTATATAAGTTGATCAAATCCAATTAATCTAGCAATGACTAAAACTAATCTACATTACTGTAAACACAAGTTTAGCTTATGCATAAATAATATCATCAAGTAAGAATTTGCAAAAAGTAGGTTCAATAGTTAACATGCTGAAATAATACTTATGGATAGAAACAGAAACAATAATAAAGTTAGGTTAAAAAATAATATTACCTGTAGAAAGAACAGGGGATTTACCACAGCTCTTCGAGCAATATCAAAATAATATAACTTTGTTATGAGCTATAAAAATTGTATTGAAGCAGTGTTACTTCAAGCTTGAAATGTGACGTCTCTAAAACATGATGGTTAGAGCTTGTGGTAAAGCCTTGAAGCGATAAACACTCCTCCATGAAGCTATCGTTAAGCCTAGGAAACCACATTCAAACATCACCCTTAACTATATAAACAGATTGAAATCTAAACGATAACGTTCAAGCATTACGAGAACGAAAGCACCTCATGTCGTTACCACTACGAGTTCCGTTTCTATACGAATTTCTCTAACTATCGTTTCTGTGGGCTTCAGACCATGACACATCAGATAAGATAAACTTGAGTTCTTACTTTCATTATTAGTTGTAAAGATGGAGATAAAGAATAATTTGTGCTCTTGAAAAGAGATCTTTGAGTTTGGAATTTGGAAATTCATTGAGTTATAATTTATTTGGATTAGACACGTTTGTAGTTTAAAGGGAAAGCGATCAACGTACATTCAAGTTTCAAGCGTTTTTTAACCAGTCCTACGTAGTACTAGTTATTCTGTGCTAGTAGTTCGATTATCTAACTGTTTGGATAGAATTATTCCAAACTAGCTTCCGCCCACGGTTTCGCGGGTGTTACCTTGAAAAAAACAAAAACAAATCTATCCTACGAGAGCCGTACAATTTCCGAGATAAAAAGTAGCCTATGTATTTTAATATTCCAGACTATAATCTATATCTGTGCCAAATTTAATTCAGATCCGTTCAGCCGTTTCAGCGTGAAAGAGTAACAAACATACATCCATACATCCCTATATCCTTACATTCTTAGGTACTAACTTTCGCGTTTATAATATTAGTAAGATAAAGAGAATGATGATCTAAGCTTTCTGCGTCTACCGTCTAGTGATTATGATGATGTGTATCGGATTATAGGGAGTGCCTAATTCCTGAAGAGTTCCAAAAAGGTTTAATCAAATGGAAATCCGCATTTTGTTTCCGTTAGATCCCTGTAAAGTGGTTTTACGGTTTGTTAATTTGTTTTGGTTGATTGATGTTCTTAAAAGCAACCTTACCTACTAATATTACGAAATTGAATACAAAATATGTTAATTAATTTGTTTGACCCAATCACGTAGCAGCCTTTAAAAAGCCTGATTTACTTCTTTGTATTACTGTTACAACAAATAATTTCTCACTACTGAGATTTTATTGTTTCTCATCGAAATATGTCGATGATTCAAACCACTTTTGAGTTAACTATCATCTTTCACCTACAATCTTTTTTGTATGGCGTTTTTTTTTCGACGCATTCCCCCTTGAAGTTTAATCTACTTAATCTATTGCTTAATTTTTCTCTCTACTACTTTTTCCTATTTCTTTTTATTGATTTGTGCATATTTTAATACCTTCTACAGACCGAACGCACCCCCTTTAACTCTTACTAAATACAAACTACAAACAAAGTTTCAGTCCAATCACACCACCCGTTAAAAAGTTCCCATACAAAAATTGACCCCACATTTAACCCCTTTTTGATGGTTATATTGAAAAATCCTGAAACACGTGTCCATTCATTTTGCATTTACAGTGCACAAACAAAGTTTCATGAAAATCACTCAACGCGTTAAAAAGTTTCATACTAACGTTTTCACCCTTTTTCACCCCCTTAGAGGTGGAATTTCCAAAAACCCCGCCTTTGTGGGTGGTTTTGTTATAAAAGGAAACCACCTTCCAAATTTCAGCTTTCTAGCTTCAGCGGTTTCGGCTGGGCGATGATAAATCAGTCAGTCAGTCAGTCAGGTTAAGCTCTTATATAGATATAGATTAGGTACGTTAAGTTAATTAAGTATTCTCATGTAAGTGACTGTGCCTTTTTTGAGAATAAATATCTTTAAGCCTTAAACCTTAATCTAGACTAGACTACCAGGTAAGCAAGACTCGGATATCGCATATCTCTAGATACCTATTTATTATCTAAATGGGGATTATTGTTTTTTTTATCGATTTAAAATCGATAAAAAAACATTCCAACCAAAAATAATTCACATTAGGCCAGATATAAGGCCATTTCTTCATTGATCAGAAACGAACGAGTGTTACCTATGTTATGAAAAAAATTAACGTTGGAGACTTGAAGCTACCCAAGTAACATTTAGGCGCTAATTTAAGAGTTATAAGAGATGCATAGAAGAGCCGTTAAAATCTCTAGGCTATAGACAAGTCCTAATTTCTAGAGTTATAGCAGGCTATAACTCCAATATACCCCCAGATTGGGCATAACTTTTTTGCAGGCTCTTCAATCGCTATACAAAAGAGTTAAGTACGAAATCAAGAGGTATATGAGAGCTACTAGCTGTCCCGCTCGCGACTTTGTTCACTTAAAGTATCTAAACTGAGTTTTAAACAAATCACACTAATAAAAAATTCCATACATAACTTTGAAATTGAAATTGAAATTGAAAAATATTTATTCAGTACAATCACAAGGATCACTTTGAAACGTCTTACATGCTAGGTGAATCTATGTGCCAATTCCAACCTAACCTTTGACCCTCCTTTTACCCTTTTTAGAGGGTTATTTTGGAATATCCAGAAATACGGGTCCATTCATTTTGCATTTACAGTACACAAACAAAGTTTCACACCAATCGCACCACCCGTTAAAAAGTTCCCATACAAACATTGACCCCACATTTGACCCCTTTTTGAAGATTATATTGAAAAATCCTGAAACACGTGTCCATTTATTTTGCATTTACAGTGCACAAACAAAGTTTCATGAAAATCGCTCCACGCGTTAAAAAGTTTCATACTAACGTTTTCACCCTTTTTCACCCTCTTAGAGGTGGAATTTCCAAAAATCCCGCCTTAGTGGGTGGTTTTGTTATGAAAGGAAACCACCTTCCAAATTTCAGCTTTCTAGCTTCAGCGGTTTCGGCTCGGCGATGATCAATCAGTCAGTCAGGTCAAGCTCTTATATAGATATATAGATAGTAAGGTTGACTTACTATAGTAAGCCAACAATGTATCAGAAAAACAATAGCACCAATGATCACGCCGGTCTACCACCTGTCTGAAATTTACGACGGTAATAATTTGCAAAATATACGACATAAAACCGGTGTCGTAATAAAAACCGGTACGGCGGCCTCCATGAATGTGCAATCCGAAGGATGGTGAAGTGGGCTACGGGGTGAACCGGTGATACCTGCAGGTATGTGTACCTGGGAACTGGAAGGTACTTACTTGGTGGCCTACTGTTTAGAGCGATTACTTGGGGCGTTACCACAATTCGCCAATATCAAAGTAATATAACTGACACAGACCTATAAATTGTATGGTATGGGCATGTTATGCGGATGAATGTCATGTGACGAGAAGAGTGTTTGATATGAATGTGGATGGATTGGCTAGAGGTAGACAAAGACAAAATGGATGAACTGTGTGAAAGAAGATATGAGTAAGAAAGTTGTGAGTACTGAGATGACGGATGATAGAGAGAAATGGAAGAAGAAAACGTACTTTTAAACTTACGCAATCTGAACACAGTATTAGACGGGTATTTATCGCGTTTAAATTACCTTATATTTTCCCGACGTTTCGACAGGTTTGCACGCTGTCGTGGTCACGGGTAGACTGAGAAAATATAAGGTAATTTAAACGCGATTAATACCCGTGTAACACTAATAATAATAAGAAGAAAACGTGTTGTACTGAAAAAAAAAGTAAAACAAAAAAACTTACTGTTCATTTTATCCGTACTCACCAACACACCCTTGACCCAATTTGCGTCTTATAAATAAATGCTTTATTTGCCTACTGAAAATATGGGTTCAAATACCACCTCTTGCTTATTAAGGCCCAGTTTCCACCAAAGCAGAGAGGAAAGGAGACAAGAGGAGATGTGCTGCAAAACTTGCAGGTTATTTCCACCAAAATGGAGAGAAGTGTAGCGGACATGTGAGCTAGCCGAGTGTGAGTGAGCCGCCCGACTAGACACTTCTCCGCTCTGCCGCGAAAAATGAGACATCTTTCTCTCCGCTTGATCCATTTTAACCGAAGCTAAGCGGAGAAGAGATGTGGAAATAACGAAATCTGATTGGTGTATTTATGTATTTATTTATTCAAAAGAAAACCAGCAGCATACAAAATAACATAATAGTTGGAAAATAGAAACGAAGGCTATCAAAAGGTTTTCACGAGTAAGAAGAATAGTAGAGATACATAGAAAGTTGGTTGTAATAATGGTTTATTCAAATACATCTCCTCTCGTCTCCTTTCCCTTCTGCTTTGGTGGAAACTGGGCCTTATTGTGCCCTGGATGTCTAACGTACATCAGGCTGTGGTCAGACCCGCACGTATGGGCACTGGGCAGGTGTGTGAGTCACTTAGCAGCTTTTTCCTTGTAAATCTCGCACACGACCATAACGAGATAAGTGCAGTACCGGTTGCCACTTGCTTTTCCTGTTGAACTACTGCGAATTGTTTTTTTATCGCTACAGATTTTTTTTTATTTGTTTGATTTTATAAATCAAAGTTTTCTCAACACGAGGGCGAAAAAAATGGCTTAATATAAAAAAAATATGATCACGACTGTAATCCCAAAACTCGGTAGGTATCTCCTCAGATCTCTAGTTACTTAGATCTAAAAATAAAAAAATAAAAATAAATAAATATGATCACGACTGTAACCCCCGGGCTCGGTAGATATCTTCCTCAGATCTTTAGTTACTTAGATCTTTGAGGATACCTAAAGAGGGTAGTCAGAGGCACGTCCAAACATGACATTTGGTACATGCCCACATTTTGCACAGTAGTTAGTATTCCGTACGTGACAGGTTGCAAGCCCATCGCCGCTTATAAGAATACTAACCTATGACACACACCTTCGAATTTTTGGTTCTAGGGTATGCCGGTTTCCTCACGATGTTTTCCTTCACCGTTTAAGAGCACTGGCATTGCGCACATAAATTTTTCGAATGGAAACACTCATTGGTGCACGACCAGGTTTGAACCCACGCCCTACGGATCGTGAGGCAGGGGTGCTACCACTACACCACCAGCGCTCTACTTAGATCTTTGAGGATATATTAAGAGGGTAGTCAGTTGTACGTCTAAACATGACATTTGACATATGCCCACGTTTAGCACAGTAGTTACAGTAGTATTCGGTACGTGACAGGTTCCAAGCCCATCGCCGCTTGCAGTTTTTGTGTACTTTTTTCTGTTCATTAAGTCTTTTACTGTATATTTTTATTTTCCTGTACAAGTGTCCGTGTCTCTAAATAAAATTATTTTCTATTCTATACTGTTTAGTGTCCTGCCTGATCGACTATCTCTTGTTATCACAAACCATTTCACGATCAAGGGCGGATCCCGGGGGGTCATGGGGGTCATGACCCCCCTGGGCTGGGTCCAGGACCTAGGTGGACAACTAATTAAAGTTATATATAATAAGGATTATAACTTTTTATGACTTGACCACGACTATATGACCCCCCTCTGGCACCAAAGCTGAATCCGCTCTTGTTCACGATACACTTAATTTGAGTCGTTTCACAGTAGCCCTTGCGGTTCGCATCTACTGCTAGGTAATCAACGTTGATTGGGCAAGTAACTTTCGAAGATCTAATCAGATACTTAGCCGCTAGATAAGGATTAGGGTAACTGGCGTGGGGTAAACCAACTGCCTGGTACAAATAGGATTATTCCAAATCTATCTCGATTAAAGTTTATCCTATTTTTTAAACATACATACATACATAATTAATCACGCCCGTTTCCCGACGGGGTAGGCAGAGATCACGTATCTCCACTTGCTACGATCCTGACATACCTACCTCTTTTGCTTCATTCACTCTCTATTATTATTAGTATTAGACGGGTATTTATCGCGTTTAAATTACCTTATATTTTCTACCCGTCTACCCGTGACCACGACAGCGTGCAAACCTGTCGAAACGTCGGGAAAATATAAGGTAATTTTAAACGCGATAAATACCCGTCTAATACTAATAATAATGTGTTCATTACATTCATATTATATTATATTACATTCTTCATACATGCGCGTTGCTTTAGGGTACTCTTGATCTGGCCTTTCTCTAAAACGTCCCCAATTTGATCATGGTACGTACGCCAAGGTCTTCCTCTTCCAACTGTCCCATTCACACTCTCCGTAATTTATTTTCTGTCGCCACTGAGTGAAGTTAATCCAACAATTGGCGTAATTTATTTTTGGCGTTCACGCGCTCGTATTCTCCATCTAGACAAGTACCTATATGATCTAAGGAGCGGGGTTAGGAATACCCCTGGCTATTTGTTGTTATCTAAGATTGTTCTATTCAGAGTCACAGCGTAACTTAACCAGATAAGTTTACGTTCGCAAGTTCGCGAGGTTCGAACTATGAAGGTCTGTTCCATTATCAAGTATTAGATTGTTGAAAATTGAACTGTGTATATTTATCTATTAGTTTAACTACTCTTAGGGCTGGTTCGACCAAACTAATTTAAGCATTATCCCCCGAATAAACTGTAGTTATCGATATATAGTAAAGATTGCTAGTATCAGTATATCCTTTGTGTGTCTTTTATTTCCCCAAAGAATTTTGGTTCACGTGTGTACATAAATTTCAAATAATACATTCCTTTTGTTTTTTTTTGGCAGCGGGATGAGTTGACCGATTCAAAAATGCATTAGGTCAACTCATCCCGCGGGTTAAGTTGACAGCGGCCTCAGTTGAAGACCCGATAATTTAACTGATATTTGACTTGCATTTTACATAACACTACTCTTAGAATAATTTATTGATTCTTACGATGTGGGTAATTGCAACAAAAACCCATGCAATCATGAATATCGTAACAATGAATCCTTTGAATCTTTATACGATCAATCGTTTCGTGTATAAGAGTCATTTTTGATTCGATCAATCGTCACGATTTTCATCGAATCGATCGTGTAGATTAATCGTACCGTATATGGGGCCCTTTAGACCTTAGTATATTACCGTAGGCAAATTACTATCGATTTATCTTTGGTTCGAAATGACCTACTCAATACAAATAAATACCCACATCCGCTGACCTCAATTGAAATTAACTTGAAATAATGAAAAAGCGACGTTTCGACCGATTCGGCTAAACTGAATTGATAAAAAAAATAACTTTATATCTACCTAGTTAGCTTAAGGTTAGCTTGTAGTTACTTCCGCTAATGAGGTTCTTAGATCATTCGAAAACTTTTACCTGCACTCTCACTGCAAATCTTTCTGCAAAATGAAATCGCAAATCTTCAAAGCATCCACCTTGAGTGCATCCACTTGCAAGTACTTGATAAGACCTACATATTCACACAGGTTTTGCGGTAGGTAGGTATACCTCAAAAAAAGTATGATTTGCGCAATGCAAGTGCTCTTAAAAAGTAAGCAAAACATCGTAAGGAAACCGGTATACCTTAGAACCAAAAATTATGGTGCTAGTAACTATATAGTAACTATATACTAGTAATTATATACTCGTAGGTAATAATCTTATAAGCGGCGATGGGCTTGCAACCTGTCACGTACGACATACTAACTACTGTGCAAAATGTGGGCATGTGTCAAATATCATGTTTGGACGTACCTCTGACTACCCTCTTTAAGTACTTATCTTAAAAGATCTCAGTAGCTAAAGATCTGAGGAGATAATCTACCAAGCTTGAGAATTACAGTCGTGATCATCATCATCGTCCTTCTATCCTTTTCCCACGTTATGTGGGGTCGGCACATCATGATATTCTTCCATTTCCCTCTGTCATTCGTCATCTCAGTACTCACTCCTTTCTTTGCCGTCATCTTTCACACAGTCCATCCATCTTTTCTTTGGCCTACCTCTACCCCTGTATCCATCCACATTCATACCTAACACTCTCCTCGTCACATGACATTCATCTCTTCTCATAACATGCCCATACCACGCTAACCTATCACTCCTCATCTTTTCCGTCACTGGTGCCCTTTAGTAACTAAGTATTACAATTCGGCTGGTACACTTATCCCTACCAAGCTATCCGTTGCCACTTTCAGACTCCCTCTGATCACAAACACTAGTTATCGATAAATATTAACTCAACATCAGATAAACATTACTTACGCTACTCTGTGATATTTACATACTCAGTCGCGCGCTTTATAATAATTACGTTATGTAAATAGGCCCAAGCTGATTAAATATACAATTTACATTTTCCTTCATCGCTATATTTGCCTACTTACCTACTAAGATCCAATTTGTTACTGTGTATCTACCCACTTCAAATGTTCTTGTACAATTATATTACACTAGCAACTGCGCGTGGCTCCGCTCGCGTGGTTTCTACCCGGATAAAAAGTAACCTATATAATTCCAGGTCATAAAATACTCATATTCCAAGTTTCATCCAGGCCCCTATTCAATAAACATTACAAGTCTACAAATTTGTAAAAAAGTGACAATATTGTCGAATTTTATGACAAGTTCTGTTTAAAAAACCTACAAATATGTAGAATTGTAAGAAAATTTTACAATTTTGTAAATTTTCCTCCATTAAATCGTATTTTTTTATTAAACAGAAACTTGTAGAATTGTAGCCGCTTACAATTAATTGTATTTTACAATTTGTAATGTTTATTGAATAGGGGCCAGTACCCCTAGTATGAGTTTTTGATTTACGAAAACTTTTTTCGAATAGTATCCTTTCATAAATTTACCTCCATCGGAAATGTTAAGGAACTAAAATAAGGTCGATAATATCGAAAATATTATCTAATTGGCAGTCCCAGCAATAATTTTCAAACCAAGTTTTCACGATATCGACCTTTTTTTAGTTTCTTAACATTTCCGATGGAGGTAAATGTATGAAAGGATACTATTCGAAAAAAGTTTTCGTAAACTATCAAAAACTCATACTAGGGGTACTGATCCGTTCAACCGTTTCAGCGTGATTGAGTAACAAACATCCATACATCCACACATTAGTTTAGATTTAAATGAAAAGTGTCATTGTGTTAAGGATATAATCTACATTAATATCAAATTTCATCTCAATCCGTTCAGCTATTACAGAATCATAGACAGACAAACACACACATAATTTTCACGAGCTAAGGTCCCCGTAACAATATCGTTACCAATAAATCTCTATTCTCTAGTAATGTTAGAGGAACACCTAAACTGATTATAAGGGCATGGACGAACTAGGAAAACCTCACAGATCAGAGGGACACGGGTATTGTTTGACAACCCGTCGTGGGTTCAAACCTGGTAGCGTACCATTGACTTTTATCTTTTAAAATTGTATGTGCGCAATGCCAGTGCTCTTAAACGGTGAAGGAAAACATAGTGAGGGAACCGGCATACCATAGAACCAAAACTTCGAAGGTGTGCTCTCATACATTTTTCAAATAGAAAAACTCATTGGTGCACCGGGTTTGAACGCATGACCTTCGGATCGTGAAGTAGTGGTGCTACCACTACACCATCACTGCTCACAAATCATGATAAATATCAATCAAATTGAAGTAAAAATCATGAATGATTGCTTATAAATATTGCAGTGAAAGCCTAGTTTCTATTATGAAAAGTTCGTTAGTTGCTTTTATCTTTAGCTGATGAGGTTATAATAAGCCCAGTAGTTTGTTATTGATTTGGCGTAGTCATTTTGTGATCATGTTATCTCTGTGGATACGGCTGACTTAGCTGAGATTATAGGCAAGACTGCTCCATCTAAAACTGTTGGGCCATTCTACTCAACAGTTTCGTCATTAAAATAAATAAATAAATAAATAATGCTGGACAATCCACACACCATCATCTAGCCCTAAAGTAAGCTACTCAAAGCTTGTGTTATGGGTACTAGATAACTGATATATTTAATACATTATATACATAGATAGATATTTTTTATTATACATAGAAAACACCCAGACCAACGGAACAAATTTCTGCAGATCATACACAAATTTGTTCCGAGGCGGGAATCGAACCCGCAACCTCTTGCGTCGCAGGTGGACTCTCGCCCACTGCGCCACAGAGGTCATTGTTCTCACTTTCGTCATTGTTCACAACAAACAATCCTGGTTATCTCGTAATATATCAGTTAATTTTAAATGTAACCTTCGTGAAATAACTTATTATCAGCCAATCTTTTATTGCTCCATCTTCATGATATCAGCTTGAAAGACGAGCTCTAAAACAAAGGTTAGAAAAGTTTTTAAAATATGTATATATCAAAATGAGTAGGATCACCCTGCCTTAGGCAAGTGAGTCCAGTCTTCTTAAGGTTAATATGATTCAGCTGGTTGATATAAACAATCTCTTAAATTATGAATCACCTATAATTTCACTGTTATATAGGTACCTACTCGTTCGTTGTATATAAAATACTAGCTTCTGCACGCGGCGTCGCCCGCGAAGTACCTACATAAAATATAGCCTATGTTCATCCTGAAAGTTCATTCTACACATTGGTGAAAGAATTTTTCAAATCGGTCCAGTAGTTTCGGAGCCTATTCAATTCAAACAAACAAACAAACAATCAAATCTTTCCTCTTTATAATATTATTATTATTATAGTATAGAAAATGGTAGTTATCACGAGCGCATCGCCTTTTAATACACAGATCAATAAGTAATATGATGCAGTAGAGAGTTAAGGAGGAATATAAATCGCCAAATGTCAAACACAGTATTCAAATGCATTGGAAATCTGAGAATGTTCCTCGAAAATTCGACTAGATAGTGTGAATAACAAAAGATCTGAGTTGAATTGATGTAGTAACATTGCAATTTTATTTTCTTAGGATTTATTTTCTGGTCAGGGGCAAATCTTTCGGAAAGTTTTCTACATTTGTCAAAGTTCTTGTAAGTACCGGGATAGTCGAGTTCCTATTATTGTTGACTCTTAGAAGGTCAATCCAATACAACCCCAGAATGATGAGATATAGATACTTACTAGTATATGATGAATTCCAGATGGATGATTAGTTTTAGACGGATTATGACTTACAGACGGGTGATTAGTTTAGATGGATGATTCGTTTTAGACGGATGATGAGTTACAGAAGGATGATTAGTTTCAGATAGATGATTAGTTTTAGACGAATTATGACTTACAGACGGGTCATTAGTTTTAGAGGAATGATTAGTTTTAGACAAATGATGAGTTCCAGACGGATTACTGATTACGGATTACGGATACGGACGTGATTAGTTTAAGATAGATGATTAGTTTTAGACGAATTATGAGTTACAGACGGGTGATTAGTTTTAGACTCATGATTAGTTTTAGACAAATGATGAGTTCCAGACGGATGATTAGTTTAAGATAGATGATTAGTTTTAGACGAATTATGACTTACAGACGGGTGATTAGTTTTAGAGGAATGTTTAGTTTTAGACAAATGATGAGTTCCAGACGGATGATTAGTATAAGATAGATGATTAGTTTTAGACGAAATATGAGTTACAGACGGGTGATTAGTTTTAGAGGAATGATTAGTTTTAGACAAATGATGAGTTCCAGACGGATGATTAGTTTAAGATAGATGATTAGTTTTAGACGAATTATGAGTTACAGACGGGTGATTAGTTTTAGACTCATGATTAGTTTTAGACAAATGATGAGTTCCAGACGGATGATTTGTTCCAGACGGATGATGAGCTTTAATAGATTTCACACAAATATAATAGCATCCACCTACGCGATACCTTGCAGTCAAATCAGTGAAGAAAACATCGAGGAAAATAAATTAAACTTTCCAATTCCCAAGTTGTAAACCTTTCAATGTCGCAGTGAAAGTGAGAAGATGAGCCGCGGCCGACCTCAAATTGTCTTGTGTTGCGGTAAAATAAAAACATGATGTCCTCAGCTTTTGGAAGTCCCGTTTTTATTGAACACGTCCGTATGTAGGTACTTGCCGACACAAATTATACATTGTTTCAAGTTGTGCTTTCCTAAGAAGTATGCGCACATGATTTTGAACCTTATTTTAAAGACATTGTTTATGTTATTCGTAGTTACGGTCGTTTTATACAACTTTTTAGTCCGTTTTGCAAAAATCACATAAGTACTTATAAAGGGACTGAACAAAAAAAAACTATAATAAATAATAGTTTAAAAAAACTAAAAAACACGCTTTTTATAGAAACCGAACTAAAAAATAGAAAATAAATTTAAAAAAAAGTGTGGGGTGCATGGTGTCAATAGTTATAAATATTTTATTGACAGATATGAGTAGAGTGATTATCATTTCGATAATATCTTAAAAAGCACCCCACGCTTTTTTTAAAATTTATTTTCTATTTTTTAGTTCGGTTTCTATAAAAAGCGTGTTTTTTAGTTTTTTTAAACTATTATTTATTTTCTATTTTTTAGTAATTTTTTATCAAAATAGTGTATTGTCATCGGTCCTCGATAAATCTACAAAGTTTGAACGAAATCTGGCCGTTTAAAGTGGGTCAAAATCGCGCCCAAAGAAGTCGGTTACAAACAAACATACAAACATACAAACATACAGGTGAAGCTAATAAAAAGCGTGTAAAAATTGTGTTGAGTGCGTTTTTATTCAAATCTGCGTTTACATTGTTATCGAAATAAATACAGTCATAAGACCTACTCTCTAATTTTATTCAACAAAGAAACAAAGCGGTAAGTACTATATTATATTGTAATATTATAGTAACAATTAGTGAGACAATTCACCTGAAGAGCTATATTATGTCTCGTTATTTTTGTACAATGTAAATCCCAAAACAACTACCTACGACAAAAAATCTAGACAAACAAAAAGTCTAGGCAAAAGTGAAATTGATAAAAAAGTTGGATGTTTTGTGCTCTTTTTTGATGTGATCCAATTCTGTTAGGAAACCAACAGGGCTGCCACTATGATGAAATTTACAACGTAAAAAAAAGTGTTTCTTTAAAAATCGTCTCAAATTATTCTAATCCTACTAATATTATAAAAGTGAAAGGTTGTATGTAAAGATGTTTTGATGTTTGTTACTCTTTCACGCTAAAATGGCTGAACGGACCTGGATGAAACTTGGAATACGCGTAGTTTATGACTTGGAATAACACATAGGCTACTTATTATCTGGGTGGGCTAGATACCACGCGAGCGGAGCCGCGCGCGGTTGCTAGTTGAAAATAAATCTGTAAATACAGACATCTGCTATACTTCAGAACTGAGAGGGTTTAGAGAACTATTTTAACCATTTTTAGGAATTTTTCGTGTGTATTTGCATAAAAATTTTGCATTGCTTTAGTGGTAACCCTAGCACCGGCCATCAGCGTCCATCAGAAATGCGCAATTGGACGCCCATCATCCCGCGCCACCAAACAAACCAAAGCAAACAAAACTGTCATGTCGATTAGTAACTGTTCTTACAGATAAATGGTCAGTTTAACTAGTTCTTATTAACAAACTAGATGGCGTCACAG
Organism: Cosmorhoe ocellata; assembly: GCA_963675405.1. Taxonomy (NCBI): domain Eukaryota; kingdom Metazoa; phylum Arthropoda; class Insecta; order Lepidoptera; family Geometridae; genus Cosmorhoe; species Cosmorhoe ocellata. The sequence continues at coordinate 1,160,113 of OY776257.1, forward strand.
GAAAAATTAGAACGCGCTATCGTTGCGTTTAGGTGTTAGGCATAACTTTAAGCGAGATAAATCTGAGATGAGATAAATCACTTACATGCGAATAAGTAAATTAGGTAAGTACCTAGTTCGTCGTCACAATAGAAATTTGGTAGGTATAGTTGGCTCAACGAATCTAGGCATTCGTGAAGTTATCCGCAAGAGCAGCGCAGTATCGTTTTTCGGGAGCAATTGGAGGTATGAGTGGGGGAGGGAACTGTACATGCGCAAACTCGCACCTGTGGCTAACTTCACGAATGCCTAGATCCGTTGTATGAACTATAAATTATTAAAATTTAGAAATTTAGAAAAACAATACGATTCTAAACAATAAAAAAAACAGTGCACGAACACCAAACAAGTATTTTGTCATAGTTAAAGTAGTTTAAAAAAATCTGCATTTGAGTAATCATAATCAATTACTTACCATCTCTTTAGAGATTACATTTATGAATTTAATTATTAATCACTCCATTAGAGAAGAGGTTATCAGGTTAAAATTGAGCCCGGTATGATTGACAGGCTGAATATAACAAGCTTTTATTATATTATATTTAACTTCCCAATTCCCTAATGATAGAAAGTAATGAATCGGCCTAAAGTAATGTTACTCGAGTAACCGATTGGACTTTTTTCTTCTTTTTACTTTTGAATATAGTTCATGACCAACAAAATTGAAAGCGGTCTAACTTCTTGTTGTAACAAGTTCTTTCTTTCTTTCTTTTTTTAGTGCCTTCTCATTCACTTCCTTTTCAAAAATTAACAGGGGGCAATATACTCTTTTATATTACATTTAAATCCATGCTACTTACTTATAAATACAACACAAAACGCCGTTTATTCTAGAAACTTGTACGCTTCTGGCTCCATAATATTAAAGAAAGAATTTTGAAAAATATTATTTTCAAATATCATTTTCCAGCAATTTTACGAAAAATGTATTTGAAACGCGAGAACATTTTCTACAAAGTAGTATGTGATTTAAAATGCGACGAGCAAAATAAGGAGCAGAAATTTTCGAAAAACATGCATCTTTAGCAAAAACCTCCAGGCATTTACAAAGACAGGGGTGCATTTAGGATTTGAAAAAATGCATTTAATTTTGAAAATTAGGATCACCGCTGTTGATATAATATTTTAAGGTGGATTGTTTTCCATACAAAAAAATAATCAGAATTAATGTCAGAATTAACATTCTTGGGAAACTTTTACGGATATATATTTTCGCAAGATCAGCGAAATAACCAATATTTACACATTTTTTTAAACTAATTACAAAATGTGTGCATAATCATTATAGCGTAGGAACACGAATTTCGTCATTGCTTGTTGGAGTTATATTTTTGTAATCAAGCTTTCAAAATGGCGGTTACAAAAAATAAAAAAATATCCATCATTCTGCCCTAAAGATTTATGTTGTACTGAAGTGAGGATAATTTAGGATTTTCGTAAAAACAATTTTCCAGCAATTCGTTTAGTATTACCATAAAAAAACAAATCAGCCTCTTTGTTCAAGGTAACACAGACTATACATACCTACATTACAGATAGAAAAAGCTAGCTTTTTACCTGAAATCGAGTCTCGTTCCCTAGAGAGCAATACGGGCGAGAGCGAACTGAGAAAATATCGCTCTTATTTTCATAAACTAGAATGAAAAAACAACCGCGGATAAATCATAGTACTGGAACATTTTATACGCTAAAATAAAATGTTGCATGCACCTACAGAATATGGTGTGAATAACGTTTGTTTTAAAAAAACTGATTCTAATGGAACGGTGTATTCAAAATTTCAAATAATAAAAGTTCTATCTGTTCCCCGGTTACCAAGACGGGGACAAATGGAACGTTTTAGTCCCATCTGTCACCCAAAAAGGAAGAGCAGAACAACTGGATTACTAGCAATATTTACCAGGAGTAGATATGCATCACGAGAAATAAATTAAATTTAAAACAAAATGTCAGTTTTAGCTGTTTACAAACTGTCATTTAGAAATAACAGGTACGTTAGCCTTTCTAGTGAACAAAATAGGATCGTATTTAGAGAAACAACAGAAGTACAGCAAAATATTGGAATTATTCCCATCCGTCTCCCTGCTCTGACAGATGGGAATAAAAAGTTCTATTCGTCCCCTTCTTGGCAACGGGGGGACAGATATTTATATTGTATATATACACTCGCGTGCAAAAAAATGGACTCTTTCTTTAGTATATTTAAAAGCTGGGCCGATTTTTTTGCACGTAAGTATATATATAAAATATTGTTCGTTTACCATGTCATAGCGTCTTCAATAAATAAAATTTGGAAGCTCCAAGCTAGGTAGTTTTTAATACACTTTGCTGGCCACTGAACTTAATTATTCAGTTTTCGGAGTGGCGCGTTTTAGTTAATTCTATTTGTGAACCCGGTGTGACTCGGAGCTACCGCCTTGGGGAGTGACCGTGCTGCTGAGCGCTGAGTGCCTTCTCACGTGTACACGGCTGCATCTTCAAAAGTGCTGCTTTGAAAATGTAAAGGAAAAAAGAGTGACATAGGAAACCTAGACTGAAATGTCTAAAACAACCATCTTTTGTTTAAAATTTACTTGAAAACTCTGTGATGTTTACAACACATATAAAAATACACTTGACACTGGCAAAATTGTTTTCTAAGAGACAGATGCCAAAAAAGAAGAAGAAGAAGAAGACTAAAATATAAAAAAATATATAATATTATATATAAATTATAGCGCCTATAATAATCTATCTGAAATATAAAAATGAATCCCTATTTCCCTTGGTCACGGCATCACGCATCACGGCAGAACCGATTTCGCTAATTCTTTTTTTGTTGTGTTTGTTACTGTAAGGAGAAGGTTTTAAGACAGGACAACGTATGTCAGGTCAGCTAGTTATCAATAACTTTAAGTCGGGTTGTTTGATTTTTGACATAAATACTAGTTAAGGCAAGGCAAGGCCCTAAAGATGTAAATAATGGCAGTTTTAATAACATAAATGATGTACGTTGGTCGCAAGCGAGGGTTCCATCTTATTTATTGCTAGGGCGCCCAGTCCGTGCCTGGTCTGCCTTTTTGCAAAGTCCCGAGAACCTCCAAGTAGTCTCTTCATACTTGGCGAGCTTGAACCTGGGACACAACAAGTGCAGATGCCTTGTGGTGGTAAATAAAAATAAATAAAAAATATCATACTATCCCCACTAATATATAAATGTGAATGTAAGTTTGTTTGTTACGCTTTCACGCGAAAACTAGTCAACTGATCATCATGAAACTTTGTGCACATTTTCTTGGAGGTATTAGAAGTAACATAGGATACTTTTTATCCCGGAAAAATGTACGTTTCCCGTGGGATAGATTTTTTTGTTTTTCAAAGTGGTCAACCACGCGGGAGAAGCCGTGGGCGGTAGCTAGTAATATTATAAACGCGAAAGTTTGTAAGAATGTCTGGATGTATGTTTAATACTCTTTCACGCTAAAACGGCTGAACAGATCTGGATGAAATTTGGCACAGATATAGATTATGGTCTAGAATAACACATAGGCTACATTTTATCTCGGAAAAATGTACGGTTCCCGTGGGATAGATTTGTTTTTGTTTTTCAAGGTACCACGCGGGTGAAGCCGTGGGCGGAAGCTAGTCATTTATAATCTTCTTAATCCTGCCCTTTTCCCACGCTATGTGGGGTCGGCACAACACGTTTTCTTCTTCCATTTCCCTCTATCATCTGTCATCTCAGTACTCACACCCTTCTAACTTAAGGAAATATTGATGATATTTAGTACCGATTATTGGGTTAACAAGATTTATGTTCTCAGAAATATAATTTATAAAACGACCACCTATAGAACAGCTTTTTGTAAGATTTTTAACAGGTATATTTTAAGATTCGTTTTAAATGAGCTAATTGTATTATAGGTTGCCTACAAAATAAACACTTATATTACTTTGTTCGTTTGTCTTTCTGGCAATATCCAATAAACCAAAACCTCGTTAAGCTAGAATCATGAATTTGTCAAGCAGTAAGTTAAAATTATTAATTTGTAGTTTTAGCATAAAACATTTTTTGCGGTACCCGTGGTCTGCGATCAGATTCGCATTTGTCTTGTTTTTTTTATAACAATGCCGTTTGCAACGTTTGTACTTGTAATATAGTTTCACGCTAGCTTTCGGTGTGCTACAATCCTTATGTTAAAATCACCGGGAAGATGTTTTTCTTATGCAAATTAAGGGGCGTAATGAAAGCCTTATCTTCGGAAGTTAATTTATGGCTATGTTTAATGTAGCTTTACTTGTAAGGTTTTTGTAAATAAAAGACTTTAGCGACGCTTTTCTTCGACCAAGATTATTTTTTTACCATTTAAGTATACAACACAAAAAATAAGCCGTCGAGAGTTGGTCTGTCTGTCTGTTTTCTCATAAATAACTCTTTGATTTTATCATCCTTGACTTCGTTCAATTCAAAGTACAACTTCTAATTCATCAAAGGTTCAACTGCGCCTCTTATTAGAGGTTGAGTTGATCTCTCTCCATACCAAGAAAAAAACCTACTCCCAAAATTTCAGCTATATTTGTTGATAAAGCGGCAACAGAAATACATCATCTGTGAAAATTTCAACTGTCTAACTATCACGGTTCATGAGATACATGCCTAGAGACAGACGAACGGACAGCGGAGTCTTAGTAATAGGGTCCCGTTTTACCTTTGGAACGGAACCCTAAAAAGTACTCCTGCCTATTTATATATTTTTCTGAGTAGGGTTACAGATTTATAGTTTACGTGGGCGCCGTCTTTAAACTGACCAAAAACTCACCTTGTATAAAGAGGTAAGTATCTTATATCTTTAAACGAGCAATTCTTGTAAATACATAAACTGAATCTCGGAGACGGCTCCAACGATTTTCATGAAATTTAGTATGCAGCAGGTTTCTGGGGCGATAAATCCATCTAGCTAGGTTTTTTTTTAGAAAACGTTTTTACCAAAAAAAAACCGAGCAAAGCTCACCCAGGTGCTTAAGTATTAAGTACGTGACTGTCTTCACAGCAGTGTTGCCAGATGAGACAAATTATATTACAATGTTTGGTGCTCAAAATTACAGTGTTTGAAACAAAATTACAGTAAAAGTAAAAAAAATACATTGAATAGATTTTTGCCTGTTGAAAAATTACAGTGTTCCCATACACTGTAATTTTTTTTAGTATTACTCGTACTTAACAGTGTACAGTGGATCGTGTGAAAATACAGTAAATCTGCTGTAATTACAGTGTATCTGGCAACACTACTTCACAGTATCATGGTGTAATTTTCAGGGGGTCTGTTCAGCAAGGTGCTGAATTTCTTCCCGGTGGGCGGGGAGCGGGAGTGCCACCCGTCAGGGTACAACGTGGCCAGAGCCGGGATCTGCCTCAACGCGTACGACTGCCGGCAGAGGGACGGCAAGGCAGCCGGTGACTGCGCCCATGGACTAGGCGTATGCTGTGTTTGTAAGTTGATATTTACCATAATTTTCATTTTTCCATTAGTTTGGGGCTAGATGGCGTTGTGTGAAATCGAAGGTCCCTAGTATACTATCGAAATTAAAAAACGTAATTTTTCGGGTGAGCGGTTTAAAGATTTTTATTTCGTCCTACAATTATAATAAAATACCCTAGAAATATCCATCAATATTTATTAATATAAATAAATAAATAAATAAATAAATAATGCTGGACAATCCACACAGCATCATCTAGCCCCAAAGTAAGCTACTCAAAGCTTGTGTTATGGGTACTAGATAACTGATATATTTAATACATTATATACATAGATTTTTTATTATACATAGAAAACACCCAGACCAACGGAACAAATTTCTGCAGGTCATACACAAATTTGTTCTGAGGCGGGAATCGAACCCGCAACCTCTTGCATCGCAGGTGGACTCTCGCCCGCTGCGCCACAGAGGTCGTCAAATCAGAGTCGTAATTAGGCTTAAAAAGTACGAAAGGAGTCTTTAAGGCATACTTTTTCCTTTCACCACACTCGTTCGAAAGATCTAGTGACACGATAAGAAAAAGAAAGCTTGAAGTCAGGATAAGACAAAATACAGTTAACTTAATATAGGAAAACTCTTGGTTTTGCGACTATTTAAATAGGACCACTCTGGCTTATAAAGACCATTTCATTAAAGTACAACTCTAAGTTATATGAATATTTAAATATAGAACAACTCTGGTTTATGTGACTATTTAAATATTAGGACAACTTTGGGTTAAGTATGTGAGTATTTAAATATAGGACAACTCTAGGTTATATAGCTATTTAAATCTTGTTTGTCTCTGCTACGGCAAACTTTCTTTGTTAGAAACTTATTGTGGCTTCATATTTTGAAATCGTTGTTTACAGTCTATTGTTCCACAGATTGGATGAGGTTGCGGGTTTATTGTTCAGTTTCATAGACTAGCTTCACGATCTCTCTGCCAGATATTACCGGGGAATGTATTTTTTACTGCTTTTTGTTGATTAAAAGACGGCCGTTTCACACGCATGATTGATCGTTTGTTTCGTTTAAGAAATAGGAGTTAATTTTGCATGCTTTTATCAGTTTAAGGGTTTTAGAAACTTATACTCATCAGTTTTTATTTTAGGGTTTAAGAAACTAAGAACCATCTAACGGCCGGTTTCTAAATCAAATCACGCTTGATTGTTAACTGTACGGAGAAATGGTCACGGTAGTTTTTCACCAGTGTGGAAGTGTTTCAGTATATTTGTATTCGTTGCCCATTTCGCCCAAACGTTTCCTAAATAGTTCCGAATAGAGATTTAACTGTCGCGATTCTGTTGTCCGTAACCGAGTCTGGAAAAACGATTTGTTTTCGAGTTTGTGGATTCGATCGACTTTTCGAATTCTGCGGAAAGTTTCAACTGCAGTTTGAAGTGATTTTTCCGCCGATTCAGCAGCAATATCTTCACCTGCTCTTTATTGAGCTACCTGCAAGCTCTCTGAATCCTACTAATATTATAAACGCGAAAGTTTGTATGTATGTATGGATGTATGTTTGTCTTTTTATGCTGAATCGGCTGAACGGATCTGGATGAAATTTGGTACAGATATAGATTATATTTTGGACTAGCACATAGGCTACTTTTTATCCCGGAAATACGCGGAGTCGCGTGCGGTTGCCAGCTACTTATAACTGAGAATTAATTTATTTATTTATAAGTACTTTTTTGTACACAAAATACACAAACGGAGGGCTTAATGCCTAGGGAGTATTTTCTATCAGCCAACCCATTCTAGAGAATGTAGTGGGAGCTCTGTAATAGTCCCACGCAATAGCTTTTATAAATTCGTCCACTCCTGATTCAACAAAAGGGCAAAGGGTAGTTATAAAAGATAATTGACTTGATATCACAAAGGGACAATAATAGTATTTATATGTATAGAGTTTCTCTATTAAGAGAGGTGTGAGACAAGGCGACCCTTTGTCGCCACTAATATTTATAGCTATACTACAAGTCGTCATCAACAAACTGAACTGTAGCAAACGTGGAATTTACATACGGGATTCCTTTTTGAGTCATTTACGTTTCGCCGATGACATAGTGATTTTATCCGAGTCAAGTTCACAACTACAGCTCATGATTGAAGATCTACAAACAGCTAGTACCAATGTAGGACTTGAAATCAATCTCTCTAAGACCATGACAATGACCAATAGTTACAAAAAACAAATAAAAGTTGATGGAAACCCACTGGAATACACAGACAAATACGTTTACTTAGGAAAAACAATCAGCTTTGAAAAAGAAAATAATGAATTAGAGGTGGAAAGAAGAGTACAGCGAACATGGAACAAATACTGGAGTTTAAAAGAAGTTTTCAAAAGTAACATGCCCATAGCTCTGAAATCTAGGACAATGAACTCTAGTATTCTACCATGCTTGACATATGGGTGTCAAACATGGAAATTTACGCCTAAAGCCAAGCAAAAAATCTCGACATGCCAGAGAGGAATGGAGAGAAGCATGCTTAAGGTAAAAAAAATAGATAAGTTCCGCCATACAAAATTAAGAGCCATAACAAAAGCCACTGACGCTTTGAGCTACGCACAAAAGCTAAAATGGAGGTGGGCCGGTCATATTGCGCGGATTAAAGACAAAAGATGGACTTATAATACCACCGTATGGAGAGGACCTCAAGGAAAAAGAAGGAGAGGAAGACCCTCTACCCGATGGGACGACGAGATTAAAAAAGTCGCTGGCTCGAACTGGTGGCAAATAGCGCAAGACAGAGAAAAATGGGCAACTTCGGAGGAGGCCTTTACCCAACCTGGGGACCTAGCTTTAATGCATATTAATAAGGCAACTAGAACTAGAAATAAGTCATTTAGTATTAATAGTAATAGAAATTGAACTTTAAGTATGTAACCATACCTTAGTAAAGTAATTAATTAACTTAGCAATTTAGATTAGCTTGGTCAAATAAAGGCTTTTTTATTTTTATTTATTTATTATGTATAGAGTTTATCCTCAATAGGTTTGGTCGTGTAAAAGCATTTTGTACATTATCCATTTCCCAAACTACACTGGATATAGAAAACATCAAAGCAAGAGATGTAATTCCATTTTCCATATAAAAAGATACCCTATATTAGCATGTTTGACCCTAGTCCCAACACATTCTCAGTCAAAAACGTGGGGTCGAGATGTCTCATTAGTATTCGGCGATATGTCTTGGCAGGTTTACCTTCATCCATAGAAATATGAAAGAATTTGTTACCTCTTCTTAGTATAGAGATTCCCTAAACTCAGTTACATCCTGTGTTACCAGGACTACATTGGTTAGTGTCACTTCACTTCACTTCTTTATTTTTGGCCTCTGTGTATTGGTTAGTGTCATTAGAGCGCTTCTTAATAATGGCATTTGTCTCTTAGATAATAATAATGTCAAAGTATTTTTATTTAAGTGATGTCAACGTCACAGAGTCATAGTCAAGTTTACGAGTCAATTTAAAACAAAAGATGGCTGTTTTGTTCAAAATTCTCGGGATTTCCTCCGATGGATTTTGAAAGGAACTATTCACATATTTCACACTCGCATAAAAATTACGCAATAAAACTCAAAATAACACGAGAAAAATATAAAAATAAACCGGCTCCAAAGATTTTCATGAAATTTAGTATACAGGGGGTTTTGAGAGCTATAAATCGATCTAGCTAGGTTAGGTTTCATTTTACAAAAAACTCGATTTACAAAAAAAAAACCGATCATTCAGGTACTAAATCAATAAATCGTGCCGCGTCACGACATTGTGTCTTGAGTTTTAACGATGGACACCGTATCACAAATTTTCACGACAGCGTTTGATTCCACGGTGTTGCATCGTATCACAAATTTTCACGACAGCGTTTGATTCCACGGTGTTGCATCGTATCACAAAATTTTCACGACAGCATTTGATTCTACGGTGTTGCATCGTATCACAAATTTTCACGACAGCAATTGATTCCACGGTGTTGCATCGTATCACACATTTTCACGACAGCGTTTGATTCCACGGTGTTGCATCGTATCACAAAATTTTCACGACAGCATTTGATTCTACGGTGTTGCATCGTATCACAAATTTTCACGACAGCAATTGATTCCACGGTGTTGCATCGTATCACAAATTTTCACGACAGCGTTTGATTCCACGGTGTTGCATCGTATCACAAAATTTTCACGACAGCATTTGATTCTACGGTGTTGCATCGTATCACAAATTTTTACGACAGCGTTTGATTCTACGGTGTTGCATCGTATCACAAATTTTCACGACAGCGTTTGATTCCACGGTGTTGCATCGTATCACACATTTTCACGACAGCGTTTGATTCCACGGTGTTGCATCGTATCACAAAATTTTCACGACAGCATTTGATTCTACGGTGTTGCATCGTATCACAAATTTTCACGACAGCAATTGATTCCACGGTGTTGCATCGTATCACACATTTTCACGACAGCGTTTGATTCCACGGTGTTGCATCGTATCACACATTTTCACGACAGCGTTTGATTCCACGGTGTTGCATCGTATCACAAAATTTTCACGACAGCATTTGATTCTACGGTGTTGCATCGTATCACAAATTTTCACGACAGCGTTTGATTCCACGGTGTTGCATCGTATCACAAATTTTCACGACAGCGTTTGATTCCACGGTGTTGCATCGTATCACAAAATTTTCACGACAGCATTTGATTCTACGGTGTTGCATCGTATCACAAATTTTCACGACAGCGTTTGATTCCACGGTGTTGCATCGTATCACAAATTTTCACGACAGCGTTTGATTCCACGGTGATGCATCGTGCCACAAATTTTCACGACAGCATTTGATTCCACGGTGTTGCATCGTATCACAAATTTTCACGACAGCATTTGATTCCACGGTGTTGCATCGTATCACAAATTTTCACGACAGCGTTTGATTCCACGGTGTTGCATCGTATCACAAATTTTCACGACAGCGTTTGATTCCACGGTGTTGCATCGTATCACAAAATTTTCACGACAGCATTTGATTCTACGGTGTTGCATCGTATCACAAATTTTCACGACAGCGTTTGATTCCACGGTGTTGCATCGTATCACAAATTTTCACGACAGCGTTTGATTCCACGGTGTTGCATCGTGCCACAAGACCGTGCTATGGCCAAAGCTCGTATCCACTATAGCGTCACACAAAGTGTTCGTAGATCGTTGTCCAAAGACATTGCACTATATAACTCGACCGTGCGGGTCATTCAGACCCTTCGGAGCACGTGCGCTGCCTGGTTATTGTGGGCTCTCGTGTACCTACCCTGGGTGTCTACTCCGAAAAACGAAATCGACATAATCGTAATCGAATGTTCGTTAAATTCAGTTGAATTAACAGTTGTTTCGTTGTGAAATTGAAAATTTCGTGTCGTCCTTACCGTAACGCTATAGTAGGTTTACGAGATCGATTGTCAAAAGTAATGTCGGGCGTTCCATCGTTCAAATAATGGTTGAAACAATGTAACATATAGTAGGTTTTGCACGATTATTGTGCCGATATATCGTTGATCGTTTTGCGGAGTAGGCCTCCTGGGCGGGTTTGGTTACGCGTGTGTTATCGATTTTGTGTCAAAGCCTTAAGTATATTTCTTATCGTGGCACTAGTTCCTTCATAACTAGGATGATGATTATGATGTTGGTGAACTATAAAGTAACACTAAGTTCACCATAGAAACACAACTAAACTTGCTTTAGCCAAGACTTATTTTACTGTACCTATACTTTGATAAACTAGTTATTTATTGCAACAAAATAAAAAACCCGTCAGAACGTAACTGAAAAAAGCTTCTTACAGCCGCCATATTCCATTTTTTGTAAAGCCTAAATGTTAAAATCAGTCCAGCCGTTTCGGCTCCAGCGACTTACAAAGGAACTCGGATACATAAACCTCAAACGCATTACGCTCCTTCTTCGCTTCGTGGTCGGGTAAAAAAAAAATATGATCACGACTGTAATCCCTGGGCTCGGTAGATATCTTCTCAGATTTTTAGTTACTTAGATCTTTGACGATATCTAAAGAGGGTAGTCAGAGGCAAGTCCAAACATGACATTTGGTACATGCCCACATTATTCAAAGAAGTCAGTATTCCATAGGTGACAGGTTGCAAGCCCATCGCCGCGTATTAGAATACTAATCTATGACACATACCTTAGAATTATTGGTTCTAGGGTATGCCGGTTTCCTCACGATGTTTTCCTTCACCGTTTATACTTATTACTACCTAAGTAGGTAACCTGTAAAAAGTTTTGTTCTATTTGTAGGGATCACAAGACTATTGGGTTTTCGCTTTTGGAAGGTTCTGGCTGGCTCGGTAAACGTATTTAAGGTTGTTTTTCTGATAACAATAATAAGAATAATAACAAAACAATGTTTTGGTAAGCAACTTAATGCCCATTTTGTTCTCATGTAAGATAAGATAAGATAATTTATTTGTAGCACACACACGGATGAACAGAGGGAAAGTAACGACACAACAACACAATATATCTGGAGGTTTTAAAACTAAACTAAACTAAGTAAAACTATACACATTACAAAGATGGACATTGGTCTTTCCCTATGCGTGCGGCTAAACAGGTCCAGCCTCAGCTTAATGCCGCTACCGGCAGAGGCCGGTACCGACGCTGGTTTTCAGTCTGAACCCTAATTAGGTGACGTCACGTTACGAATAACGGTCCACAGGTAAAATAAAAATATCAGTAAGAAAAATTCAGCAAATGGGAATATGGTATGTGCAAAATATAAATTATGTACCTAAACCATTATCATTATTACTACTATTAAGAGTCTGCAGTGTCCCTCATGTATAGGCGACCAAGAAATTGGTTTAACACTCTAAGGCTGAATATCATTTGCACGTACAAAACATCAAGGGCTATTTTCGCTTGACAGATTAATAACTGCTACGTCAGAATCTGTCATAATTATTGTATATAATTATGTTACTGGGAGATGTCATCAAAAGTGGTAAACCAATTTCTTGGTCGCCTATTAGGTATAGGCGACCAAGAAATCGGTTATATAATTACATATCGTGTGTTTCTAGTATAAAATTCCATCGAAAGACGTATGAATTATTCCAACAATAAAGAACTCAATAGCGTGGTTATTTTATCTATGCTTATAATTTGAACTTATTGCCGCCTCTGCATTAGTGTATTACTCGTCATGTTGCCGCCAATCACTAGATAATTCATGAGATAGCACAAAATAATATCACGGGAGACCACTATCATGACGGGCGTAATTAAACGGAGAAATGTATTATTCGCTCAAGGTTCTCTACCATCACCTTCATACAAACTTTTCGGGTAATATTATTTCTATTTATATAAAAATCAATCCCTATTTCCCTGGGTCACGGCAACACGCGTGAACGGCTGGACCGTTTTCGCTAATTCTTTTTTGTTGAGTTTGTTATTGTAAGGAAAAGGTTTTTATGAATTAAAAAAAACAATATTCATAGATAAGACAGGTCAACGTCTGTCGGGTCAGCTAGTAGTAATACAAAATGAATTAAGGTAGTGTTACTTCAAGCTTAAAATATGACGTTTCTGAAATATATCTAATGGTTTGTAAGAGCTTGTGGTAAGCCATCATGATTATGATGCAATTACATAGGAAAACATGTCATTACATCACGTATGTATGATGTAATCTAACGGTAATGATAATCAGAACTGACTTACTCGTAACATGACGATAAACTGATGTGAGTAGGTAATCCTATTTTGCGATCGCTTTGATAGAAATTGAGTATGTTTGAGTGTAGGACTAGACATGTCTTGTATTCCTTGGAGATCTTCAAATATCAAAGTAGATGTTTGTTAATTTTGTAGGCAGATTGAGCATGATTTAATAACGCGTTTTGGGAAACTATCTAATGGTTTTGGTGACTGGAAACAACCCGATTAGTATCCAAATAGATTAGGCAGTAATGATAATTACAATAGACTTAATAGGTACACAATATAAACATAAATAGGTTAGTATTCTTATAAGCGGCGATGGGCTTACAAATGAAATACCTACTGTGCAAAATGTGGGCATGTACCAAATATCATGTTTGGACGTGTCTCTGACTGCCCTCTTTAGATATCCTCAAAGATCTTAGTAACTAAAGATCTGAGCAAGATAATCTACCTAGCCCGAGGATTACAGTCGTGATCATAATTTACATTTACTCTATTTTTAAACACCGACGAAAAAGAGGGGTGTTATAAGTTTAACGTGTCTGTCAGTGTATCTGTGTATCTGTCTGTGGTACCGTAGCTCCCAAACGGATAAACCGTTTTTTGTTTAGTTTTTTTTGTGTCAGATAATTTTAGTGTTCTTAGCCATGTTTCATGAAAACCTGTTCAGCCGTTTGAAGATCATCAGTTCTTGTCTAGTTGATGAAGGCATCCGAATACCTTCCATATGTCCTATTGATTCGAAATTTGGTACCGTGTTACTTCAATGATATTGAAAGACCATGGTAAGGTAACAATGACTTTAAATATGACATGTTAGGGTTAGGTTTAAGCTCCGTACTCACATTCGGTATTACTCGATAGTTTTACTCCAAAACGAGTAAATATTAACGTGTGGACCGCAAAACTCACAGCTCGGAGGCTCGCATCTAGTAGTAATCCGCATCAAATGTAGGCTCGACATGATAGCTCGATCGAGCAAAAACGTATGTGAGTACGGAGCTTTAGATGTAGGGTTTTTTAATTTTGTATTACAAAATAAACACGCGTAAGCATACACTGTGTTTTGTCTGTCCAGTCGAGGTCTCCTGTGGCGGCACTGTCCAGAACAACCTGACGTACTTCATGTCCCCTGGGTTCCCTGAGCTGTGGGATGGAGACGAGGACTGTAGCATCATCATCGAAAAAACTCACGCTGGCATCATGCAGTTGAAGATCGACTTTGTACATTTTACTATTGTAAGTCAGGTTGAAGTGGTAATGGTCAAAATCTCAAGTTGTAACGGTACCCTAATTCTGGCTTCATACTTATTTCCTCAACCCCTATCTCACCTTTTTCATCCTACGTGACAAGGACAGTCTATTCGGACCAGTTATTATATTGACTGTTCTATTTATATACTTACTAGAAGGGTTTTCACAACTCAAGATCTAACTTCAAAAGCCTACACCACAACACCATACAAACCGCTAAAATAATGGCAATGGATTGATAAAACATATGAAATTATAAACGTTTTGTGGAAAGAAGCAGTGTGTGTAGCTATTTTTATAAAAGAAGCTATTAAATCTTCATCACCAAGCAAATAAATGTTTATCTATCTATCTACCAATGGTCAAATTATGGCTCATAGACTTTTGTTGGATTTAGTTTGTTATGCAAATCGTATATTACTAAAGCACAAGTTCTACAAGAAGTGGCATAAACCAAATTGCTTGATCACTTCTAACGTTGATCTTTTGGATTTCAGGGCCAGCCAAATAGAACGACAGGAGAATGTGATGAGGATGCTATGATACTAGGAGAGGGAGAGTCCAACTTCACCATGTGCGGTCAAAACCATGGACAGCATAGTAAGCCACTTATTCTATACCTAATACATAAACTAGGAAGTAAAAGTTCGATAGTGTTAAGTGCACTATAGGAACCTCTGAAACGCAATTAATTATTTTACCACACTACGTAGTTCTAAATAACTGGTGATATGATAAAACGAAGAATCTAATATAAGTTAGTGAGCAAAACCTGGTTTAAATCGGTGAATTGGCTATAAGTCAAGATAAAGTTCAGACGGTGTCAACTTCTGCGATGAGACTAAATTTTTAGCATCATGTTTGGATATTTCATCATCATCATCTTCCTGCCCTTATCCCACGTTATGTGGGGTCGGCACAACATGTGATCTTCTTCCATTTCCCTCTGTCATTCGTCATCTCAGTACTCACTTTATATACAGTCGTGGTCAACTAATTAGGGACACTCTTTGGTTAAACCGAATTGTGAATTTATTTTTTATTTTCCAACGAGTCTAAACCATATTCCATATCTCTTACATGTAAGTATAATTAGTCATTTATGTGCCCGATTATACAAACAATAACAACTTCTTAAACATTAAACCTCTTTACAGTATAGCTGATAGATTATCGTAGTGCTATTTGTTCAAATAATGCTGGCTGGCCATTTAATTAGGGACACTGAGATATTGCGTTCTATTTTCAAAATTTGAATCTCAATACTTTTTTACTTCTTCTCTTATTGTTTCGTGGTAGTTTTGGCGGCAATCCCGATATTTATTTTAAGTTTTGAAAAATATTTTGAAGAAAAATGGGTAAAAATAAAAGTTGCGATCCAACACTACGAAAAATTATCATGAAGTTTGTTGTCGAGCATGGTTGGCCATACCGAAGGATAGCAGAACATTTAAATTGTTCAAAAACTATGGTATACAATGCAGTGCAACATGTCAGACGCAATAACACAGATTTAAATGTGCCCAGAACAAAAAGATCGAGAAAAACAACTCCGCAAGAAGATAGAATGATAGCCAGGTTAGCTAAGAAAGATCCGTTTCTAGGCTCTATTTTAATTAAACACGAAGTGTTTGGGACAGACGAAAGAGCTGGTGTCTCAGCTAGGACCGTTCGACGACGTCTGGTAGAAGCAGGGTTGTTCGGAAGAGTGGCTCGCAAAGTACCGTTGTTGAAGAAAGAACATAGAAATGCTCGTTTGGCGTTTGCACGTAAATATGGACATTGGACCTACGCCCAATGGCAACATGTATTATTCTCTGACGAGACCAAGGTTAATTTGATTTCTTCAGATGGAAGGCAATACGTACGGCGTCCAGTAAAAGCGGAAATGAATCCAAGATTCACAAAAAAGCAGGTGAAACATGGCGGTGGAAACATTAAAATGTGGGGTTCATTTTCTGGACGTGGAGTGGGACGTGTGAGGAAAGTTCAGGGTAACTTAGACCAACATCAATACAAGGCAATATTGGAGGAAACGATGCTTCCCTATGCTGAGGAGCATCTCCCTATTATATGGACGTTTCAGCATGATAACGACCCAAAACATACCGCCCGTTCAGTCAAGTCGTTTCTTACCAGTCAGTCAGTATCGGTGCTAGATTGGCCAGCAAATAGCCCGGACCTTAACCCAATCGAGCACCTTTGGCACGAAATCAAGAAAAAAGTAGCCACTTATCGTACCACAACTTTAGATGAACTTAATGAAGCTTTTTGTGAGGAATGGGCAAACATTCCTGTCGAAACATGCCAGAAACTGATAATGTCTATGCCACATCGGTGTCAAGCGGTAATTACTAACAAAGGTTTTGCTACTGGGTACTGATTTTACACGTAATAAAATGGAGCTGTTAAAGATATTATAATACTGCAGATTATTAGTTTTGTTTAACTCTATTTTTCATTATAGTTTACTGTCCTTAATTAAATGTCCAGCTACAGAATTATACCTTAAAATTGAATACATGTTCAACCTTTGATATTAAATACTTTTTTCTATTTATTTATTCTTTTATTTACAGCCATTTAAAGCATAATAATCGGACCAAATTATGCAAATAATAGTTACTGAGAAATCAATAGGGTTTTATATTTGTATGTACATAACCGGTTATTGTTCTTCACTATCTTGCATGTCCCTAATTAGTTGACCACGACTGTAAGTCAAGAGATGAAGTTCAGATGGACTCAACATCTGCGATGGGACAAAAATTTTTGCATCTTTTCAATTGGTAGATAGAAATATGATGAAAATTCCCTTTCAGTTTACCACACTCTCTCCAGTAACACAATCGCACGTGAGCCAGATGACCTGGCTGGCACTGAATCCACACGTCTCACTATGCGGATGCGAGGGGCTGAGCTGCCGAGGCTCTGGCTTCTCCGTCTAGCTCAGATGCCGTTAGCGTACTCAGCTCCACACGAATGCTTGCAATATTATACTTCTGACAACGGTGAGGGAACTACATTTAAATCATTCTTGAAGACAACAGAACATTCACTAAGTGGATTCATAATAATGGATCAGCTTTAATATTTTGTCTTTAAAGAGAAATTTTGTCAGGGAAACTCTTTTCGATTTCTATAACAGATTTGGCTTAGATGATAATGAAGCAATGATCTATAAAGATTACCCTTTGAAACAAAAGCGTGGTGGCTTCATTTGTATTCGCATCTCTCTCCTTCTCTACAGCTTTTGCATATTTACAAAGATTCTTAATTCTTTGCTTTTTTAAAGAAAAAAAAATATGATCACGACTGTAATCCCCGGGCTTGGTAGATAATATACTCGTATCCTCAGATTTTTAGGATACCTAAAGTATATCTAAAGAGGGTAGTCAGAGGCACATCCAAATATGACATTTGGTACATGCCCACATTTTGCACAGTAGTTAGTATTCCGTACGTGACAGGTTTCAAGCCCATCGCCGCTTATAAGAATACTGTCCTATGACACACCTTCGAATTTTCAGGAACAATAAAAACCTTTAATTACGCATCGAACGGAAGGCATCTTGCTAGTCAAGACTACAAGATCTGCATCAGACGAAATACCCAACGCTGTTCCGTGCGGTACGCGCCCTGCGACTCCCGCGCCTTTAGGATCGGACCTGACGGAGATGTGCCGGATGTAATCGATCCTGTCTGTAAGTACTTAAGTTACGAGTTGGCAGTGGGTGACGTGAGGCAGCGGCGGACGACATGTTGCGGCGACACTACTAGCTTTTATGTATTTCTATGAAATTCCCTCCGTAGTAAGCGACACGAAGCTAGCGACGCATTTCATAGAAATAGATAGAAACCGGTGGTGTCGCCGCGACACGTCGTCTGCCGCTGTCTCGTGTCGCTGCCGACTCGTACCCTTACAGAAATATCTATTTATGACTTTAGCCACAATCCGGCTCGGCTTAACCTGGATACTTATCACAAGCTCTTCGGGCATATCGAAGTGATAAAAAAAAAAAAATATGATCACGACTGTAATCCCCGGGCTCGGTAGATATCTTACTCAGATCTTTAGTTACTTAGATCTTTGAGAATATCTAAAGAGGGTAGTCAGAGGCAAGTCCAAACATGACATTTGGTACATGCCCACATTTTGCACATTAGTTAGTATTCCGTACGTGACAGGTTGCAAGCCCATCGCAGGTTATAAGAATACTAACTTATGACACATACCTTTCAATTTTTGGTTCTAGGGTATGCCGGTTTCCTCACGATGTTTTCCTTCACCGTTTAAGAGCACTGGCATTGCGCACATCATTTTTTCGAATGGAAAAACTCATTGGTGCACGACCAGGTTTGAACCCACGACCTACGGATTGTGAGGCAGGGGTGCTACCACTACACCACCAGCGCTCTTATCGAAGTGATAAAACTTTGATATTTCGTTCCGTGATCAATAAAAATTGTATGGAAGTAGTGTTATTTCAAAATTGAAACATGATAGTTTGTAAGACCTTGTGGTAAAACTCCTGAGCTTTGTCTCTTATCTGATTTGTTTATATCTTTTTTTGAAAAACCATTGTACCAGTAGTTGGTCTCAAATAGGTAAAGGAAAACATGTCAAAGAACATAAGAATTTCAAAGACAAATGTCAAGGCAAGAGAAAGAGAAATGCACTTTAATCTGGTTCACACTGGTTCTATTTAATCAGTGCGATAAAGTTAAGAAAGAGAAAGAAGAGCAATATTCTAGTTTATAAGACGATTTGTGATTCAAATACTTTGAAGTTTGAATGCCTTTTTCAGATGAAACGACGCCTTCACCCGTAAACGATATGATGATCCAAGATGATGATATGGGTTCTGGAGAAGAACCGGAAGTTGAACCTACTATTGAACAACCTAGCATGATGTCAAGGGTAAAGACATTTAATATTTAAAGACCTTAGTCTTATTTCGGAATGTGCTAGGACAGAATTCTGGCATTAAAAGAATAAGAAAGAATTTAAAGTATCACTGTAGTACAACAGAATTTTGCATAGCATCAGCATAGTTCATTCTGTGAATCCAAATTAGATTTTTTTATAAATTTAAGCATTTGCTAGATATCGCAAAGATATTACCTTATACTTGCTTAAGTGCCTTTAAATTTGAAAATTCAATATCATCCACATTATGTATTGTAAATTATTTGAAACTATCCTTAATCTAATCAGACTTACCAAATTAATCAAGCTTTTAGTAAACTGTTGAAATGGTTTCCTAATATTTATGTAATGCTTCAACCTATAACCACAAAACCAGCAACCCATCTAAAATCTGTTATTCATTATGCTTCCATAACCGTATAATTATACCCTGTAGACCCCGTAGTTAGCCTAACCCCTAACCCTCAGATTTGGAGCTATATTTCATCTTGGATGTGGGGGCAGCGTTCTGGCAGATCTCTCCGCTGGTCTCCATACACCCAGCACTACAGCGACGATGACCAGTACCGTTACTTCGGGTATGGGAACTTCGGAGTTGGCATGACGGGACACGGCAGGCAGAGATGCCAAGACAGAATCACGATACCGTGTGAAAGCGAGTATTTTGTTACGGTAAGTGTACGATATTTTCAAAAAGCTACGAGTATGTTTATATGGATGATATAGTTATTGGTGAAAAAGTGATTATTGAAAATTCTTCTTAACTAATATTGATCAAACAATTATTTTTCGTCTTCTTCTTCTTCCTGCCCTTTTCTCACGCTATGTGAGGTCGGCACAAGTTTTCTTCCTCCGTTTCCCTTTATTATCCATCATCTCAGTACTCACACATTTCTTACTTACTCTAATTGAACAAGGCGATGCCCTTATTTTAAACTTAATCGATTTTAGCTTGAATCAAACACCATCATTATCGTCTACCTGCCCTTACCCCGCAGGTGAGGTCGGGACAGTAAAGTCTCTTCTTCCACTCTCTCCTGAATCAAAGAATCATCTAATTAAAAACTCCTTTCTTGCACTTTATCATACTTCTTGAAAATTGTCTTAATTATGTATGTTAGTATCCTTAACACCTTCTAATGATAAGGTTTCCCCGTTTTTAGGGTCAATTTTATGGGGTAGGGGTATGTGACCCCCACCACTGCGGGAGCTCGTTCTGTCCCGGACAGAACCCTGAAGAGTGTCGGGTCGAGTCCTCTATCACACCCTTTGCAGTGTCAGTCCACTTTGGACCTCCTACAATAAAGCGGAGTCCTGAAGAGAATATTGGGATGTGTCTAAAGTATTCGCAGCAGACTTGCGAATCGTAATTAGTATTCAAAGCATGGCAAGTGAACTTTGTGAATTCAGTAAAACTGAAGAAAAATCACTGAATACTTCAAAACTACAAAACGTGCTGAACATCGTAGACTATGATGGTCAGCATATTTAGTGGTTGGTGATGATCAGATACTTTTGACGTTTAAGATGTGGAAGGAATTATGGAGGTTTTAATGATCATTGACTTTTCTTTGTGAGTGTATATTAGAGATTGTGGTAAAGGTAAAGATAAATTGTATATAAAATTAAGTGAATATGACCTTTTGTTGAAAAAGTGATATAATAAACCCAGTAAATAAATAGTAAATAGGGACTTAGTAGTTTTTAGTTAATTTCTACTGTATCAAATATTAATTTCTTTACTTTGGTTTTAAATTATTTATTTAATTTGCAGTTGTTATATACTGGTAGTGCCATTGTTATAAAAAAATATAGTGACTTTGTGAATATTAAACTGTAACCTAATGCATTTCATACAAACGTTATAAAAGTCTTAGAATTAATTATTGAATAAGTAGTTGAAATTTTTACACAATATTTAAATAAAACATGTTTTTTTTGTTGAATTCCCTTTTGTCTACAAACAACAAACAAGGTCATGTGCCAAATAAAATGTTTGGAAGAGACTCTGACTACCCTCTTTTAAATATCCTTAAAGATCTAACTAGAGTAACTAGAGATCTGCGGAAATGTCTACACTAAGAATAGGCGTAACTCTTTAGGTTCTACGACTTGTCAGTTTCCTTATGAAGTTTTCCTTCACCGTTTGAGAGTACTGGTATAGCGAACATACATTTTTCGAACACAAAAATCCATTGATCACGACTGGATTCCAACCCCGACCTTAGGATCGAAAGGTTACTACTAAACCACCGCTCCTCAATCGATAATGTTTATTCATTCACTGATAATTCAATAAAATAGAATACAATTCATGTGACCTGGTCAATGGGGCGGCATTGTTTGATCACCCAATAACGTGCAATGCACAATCCAATCACGCGAATGATCGAATGGATTAGATTTGCATGCCTTGATGCCAATACTGTGTGTAACCAGCCGCTAAGTCAATGCACTGCAGTGATAAAGGAGTGCATGATTGCTTAAGTCAAGCAACATGGAGCGTGGTTCAACATTTGGATGGGTCTAAATTTAGGCCATAGCGGGAGCCACAAAGTATGGTAAGTATAGTATATTAGAGGATGCCTGAAAATGGCGCCGGTGATGGAAAAGATGAGGAGTAATATGTTAGCTTAAAGGCATGTGATGTGACGAGAAGAGTGTTAGATATGAATGTGGATGGATATAATTGGATAGAGATGGATCAAATAAAAGATGGATCGTATAAAAGATGATAATATGAGCAAGAAAGGTGTGAGTACTGAGATGACGGATAATAAAGAGAAACGGATGAAGAAATCGTATTGTGCCACATAGCGTGGAAAAAAGACAGGAAGAAAAAACGGGAGTCATAAAAAAATAACAACATAACGGAGGGTCTACCATGAGTTTTAACAATCTACACTCGCTAGCGACTGTAGTAAAAAAAATGTATGTAAAAATTGCGCTCATTAATTTGCTTAGAATTTGGTACCATGAGTAACAATTTCATAGTAACGTACTAATACTACTGTAGTAACGTCAGCTGATCTAAATGTGACAACTCATGGTAGACGTACGGAACTAAATGGAGTTGAGCAACGCGAGGTGACGACAGGTGGTTTAAGGCGTTAACTGAATGGCGTCCAAGAACCGAGTATAGGTGCGTCGGTCGTCCGGTAGCGAGATGGGCTGACGACAGCATCCGTTGCGGCCGAATCTGGATGAGGCTAGCAGCAGACCGTGGACAATGGCATATACAAAGAGAGACCTATAGGTACCCAGAAGAGGGTGAAATCGGATTGCGTATGATGAAGTCTTTGAGCATTCACTAAAGTTGGTTTCTAATAAAAATTTAAAAACTATTGAAAGTATCTATCTAGGCATACCAGTATATTTATGCAAGGTACCCATCTTTTTAGTTTTTAAATAGCAGTAAATATCAGCAAAACGCTTGCTAAGCAGATGCAAAGAGGCGATTATCGAGCGTAATGGCGCACTTAAGGCAGTTTCTATACCTTGTCTAAAGGAATTATCTCCTAGAAACTAGTATCAGGTTATACCTGGGTAAGAATTTTAAGTTCCAAACTCAAATTATCCTTATTGCTAGTGAGTTTAGGGGAAAATTCCAGTCCTATCCCCAGTCCGAGAAGAACTGACTAAAAACTCGCTTGGCCCTATTATAAAGTCTTCAGTATTTTCAAAAGCAGGCACCGTCATAGTATAAGTGACAGGTTGCAAGCTCACTGCCTCTTATAAAAATACTAACCAACAAATGAGACACTTTCGAATTTTTGGTTCTTATAAGTCTTATCCAATTTTTTCACTATAATTTTTTAGGATTATAGCACTACGCGCATTTTGAATTTTTTGAATTGAAAAAATCTGAGGTATACAACCAGAGGCCTTACTAAAAGCTTTTCGGGCAATATCAAAGTAATATAAATTTGATAATTCGTACCATGACCGGGTCTTTAGTCAACTGAGGCCGCTGTCAACTTATCCCGCGGGATGAGTTGACCTGATTGGCACGCGCAAACTGCCATTTTCGAACAGAGGGCTATCTTCAATCCGTGATCCGCCCTCCTAAAGATAGACTGGTTTTTTGGATTGCGAATTCAATCCATGGACTGGTTATTGGCACGCTATACCTCGAAAATAGATTTAAATCTCAATCTTAGATAGCAAAAAATGGATTGGGATTGAATATTAATTTCGGGCGCTAATGCATTTTTGAATTGGTCAACTCTGACCAATATAAATTGTATTGAAGTAGTGTTCAAGCTGGAAACTTTGACGTTTCTGAAACATGGTATGACGCTCATACAAACCGTATGAGCGTCACCAAAAACCACACCAAAAAAAGTTTCAAGGACTAATCCTAGAAACTGTTTTTGGTGACGTGAGTGTGAGACGTGATGCCTTATGGACGGATATTTTTATGCTTCTTCTGGTGCCCCCCCAGACGTGATGCCCTACTGCGTACCGTACATTATGGTTACCGGTTTTGATATCAAGTCTTGGACAAACTATTTTCGCATAGATTGTAGAATTAGATTGCTTCCAGTACCAAGACCGTAGAGCAATCACGGGTTTAATCGAATAGGATCAAATTAGCATACGTTAACGAAACAAACTTAGGGTCTGTTTAGATGTGCAATTACATCACAGCCGCGAAAATGTCGCCGAGCGGTGTGACCGGGTTGAACAAGCAACAATAACAAAGCCTAACAATGTAACATTCGATTATCTCAATGAAAAAAAATATTTAAAAATGTATGGGAATGTCGTTTCCCCTCGGTAGATTGGTCATTTCTCCTTTGTCTATACTTATGTACATAATTATGATAAAACTAAAACAGGTTAAATTTTTGGAGGGCCCCCCAAAAATTTAACCTGTCCAGGATGAGATACTGAAGCCAAAACTGTATCTATTTTTATTTTTATCTGTCTGTCTGTATCTGGGCTGAGCATCACGCCGAAACTACTGAATGAAATCAATTGAAACTTGGCACGGTTTGAGTTCATACTACGAAATAGGACTTAGCTGTAAGTAATTCATCAAGTAGGCGGGGTAGTAATGGCAATCGCGAACGAAGTCGCGGGTACAGCTAGTTTTATCGTAAAAGCTTACTTAAATTACGACTTGTACTTCCTCTATCGTGTTAAATTAGAACAAAAAATACCAAAACTTCCGAAAATAAGTTGAGGTTTTCATATAAAAACAAGAAGTTACCTAAGTACTTTCTTTCTTTACGATCCGACCATGTTTTCTGACCAATTTGTTATCTTATTAAGGTTCTTTGTGATAGGTATCATTTTGTGCGCTTTACTACCGTAACTTTTTCTTGTGATATCGTGACACAACCCCTAATACTGGGCGGCAACAGTCTATTTCGTTTCTAATATAGACAAGAATAGAGACACTGTTATATTAATTTAGAGATCTTCTTATATAATAATTATATCTGTTTCTTTTGAGATCAATTTTGCCAGTGTCAGTGTTTAAGTTTATAATCATGACTAAAACAATAAGAGTTATAATATTATTGACTATTGACTATCAAAAAATCTAATATGGCGGTCTATTAGTCTCAAGTTCTAGTTACGTTCAGTCAGGGGAAGTGAATAACACGCCCGAATTTATTGCTCAATATTCCGTACGTGACAGGTTGCAATCCTGGCCAGCGACCAAGGCTCCAATCTCCAGGGCTGCTATAACGTCATTCTGATACTAACAAAACTACCTAACCTTACCAACCTTACTAACTGCATATGTACTTTTAAACTTACGCGATCTGAACACATTATTATTAGTATTAGACGGGTATTTATCGCGTTTAAATTACCTTATATTTTTCCGACGTTTCGACAGGTTTGCACGCTGTCTACCCGTGACCACGACAGCGTGCAAACCTGTCGAAACGTCGGGAAAATATAAGGTAACTTAAACGCGATAAATACCCGTCTAATACTTACTAACTGCTTCTAGTTATCAGCTGTAAATTATTTTATGGAAAGTTTATTGCCATGAAATAACTATTATTATATTTTGATTTATTGCCTTAGGTATATTGTTTGTACGTATCATTATTATGCAATCACAGCACTGTTGCTGATAGACATAATTATAATTGATTGCAACTAAAGTTCCGTAATTCCACTCAGGTTTATTACCAAGTACAAAAATATTCCTACTATCAGATGAGAATCACTATCCCCAGACCCACCCTTCACTGCTAGGATTTCAGACACCCACCCCTCGAGGGACAAAGGACTGATTAAGCAGCTAAAATATATTAAGTCCTGAATTTACTATTAATTCAGTTGTTAACAAGAGAGCCTGAGTTTTCAAATCAACTTATTTATGAGATCTTCTGAACTAGCTTCTAGCGCACTAAAATGTGTTTGATATTTAAAGCATTCACGACTCGAACTTTTTAATTAGTTAGAAGGTACTCCATGTTTCTCATAATTATATTCGTACATAATATAGAAAATAATATAAAGTAATAGGTAAGGTTTAAAGTTTTTGATTTGTTTCTAAGATGTGAAGTGTTTTTAGTTTGTTTTTGTTGTATCTTGTTTTATTCGCTACATGTTCGGAAAGCGAATAAACTAGTAAGCAAAGATTAAAATAAAAAAGAAATAACTTATTCTTAACTACGTTACAGATAATGATAATTATCAATAATAAAGTTACATCATTGATATCACGTCATATGAAATATCTATTATCTTTGCTATCAAATACTCTCAAATTTCAAGTGGCGAACCACTTGACTGCACATCTTACCACCAAGCTCAGTAGCACCTATTGATTGAGTGTGAACAGTGAACAGAAATATTCTAAAATGAAATTCGTGCAGTTTTTTTACCAAAACGATCTCAAAAATGTTCGCGTTGGTGTTTTAAGAGGCGATAAAGTAATTGATTTGAATCACTCCGATTGCAGCCTACCCAATACTCTTATAGAAATTATAAAAGGCAATTTTATTGAGAAGATTGAGAACTTGAAGAATCTAAAAATTGTAACACTTGATTCTGTGGTTCTGACCACTCCTCTCCACGGAATGGATAAGGTCTTATGCGTGGGCCTAAACTACAAAGATCACTGTGAGGAACAGAACTTTGCACCACCAGTCATTCCTTTTGTATTTAACAAATTTCCAAGCACTGTCATTGGGCAAGATAAAGCTGTAAAACTACGACCTGAAATTTCCACCAAAGTAGTTTGTGAAGTGGAACTAACCATTGTCATAGGAAAAGAAACAAGAGCCATAACGGCAGATGAAGCATATGATCATGTCTTTGGATACACTATAGCTCAAGACATCGGTGCGACGGACTGGGATAAGAACGGGCCAATGGGACAACTGCTGCTTGCTAAAGCAATGGACACGTTCTGTCCTGTAGGACCTTGTGTTGTTTCTTCTGATGAAATCGGCGATCCCGAAACGCTGAACATAAAGTGCAGCGTGAACGGTGTTCAGAAACAAAGCAGCAATACAAATCAGTTCATTCACAAATTTCCTGACGTCATCGCCAGGCTGTCTAGAGTCATGACCCTGCTGCCTGGAGATATAATCCTGACGGGAACACCAGGAGGAGTAGGAGTGCACAGGAACCCCCCAGAGTTTCTTCAGCCGGGGGATGTTATCACAAGTGAAATTGAGAAGATCGGTGTTTTGTATACTAGAGTCGAGTAGGTTTTGGATCATTCACTTTAAGTAACCTATGCCAACAAATAAAAAGTACCTGATTGGTAAAAAACCCTTTTAAACCTTTTAGTAAACCTTTTTAAAAAAAGGTTTTCATGTTTTCTTCAGCAAGTTCTTTCATTTGATACCCATACTGTGGTAATGCAGAAAAAATAACTTCTTGGATGATCCGCCATATTAGAATTAGAATGACGTCACGTAGCTAAGCATGCATTGTCAACCAAAACAAGTGTGTATTATGTAAAAAATACATTTTGGACTATAAATTATTTGTAGTCACAATAGGTAAATACTAAACCGTTATATAACTCTGTGTTTTCAGATGGAAAAATAAGAGCGATAAGAGAATATTTTGCTCAAATTGTGGCTTCGTTGACGACCTTTGTTGTCATAATTTATCTGCAAAGCGTTATCTTGAAACAAGAGATTGCCATTGTACATTTTTGTTAAAAGTTTTCAGAGATTCGGTACTCAGATAGATATAATAAAATCGTTGAAAGCCAACGTGTCTGTACTTTTGATATTTAAAAAAAAAAAAATAGTGCTTTATAAAGAAGGCAACGCTAATTATCCCAAAACACCAGTTTTTGAAAAAAATACTGTGTGTCTGTTTATCTGTGCGTTTGTGCACGCTAATCTCCGCAACGGCTGAACCAAATCGAATGCAGTTTTTATTAACGTTTTGAGATAAGCTTGGATTAAAACTTAGGTTTTGTTTGATCGAGATCAGTTGATAAATAAAAAAGATATGATAATTTTACTTATTCGGCGCGCACGCTGGACGCTATGTGTAGAAGTAATCTAACGCGTACAAAGTCGCGGGTAACAGCTAGTACATAAATAAAACTCTGTTTCACAACAAGCCTAGCCTTTGCTTTAAAAAGTCTTTTATTTGTTTTTGAGATGTGAAGTGCTGAATTTGTTTTTGTTGTATTAGCTCCATATTCGCACAGCGAAAAGGCTATTAAATAACTTTAAAAAGAAGCCTAGCCGAGAACGCTTACAAAATACATTGAAAATAAAAATCGAAATTGTTATATTTTGCGCAATAAGCTTGGTACTAATACGTACTAAGTACTTTAATAAACTAACCAAAAATTATCTTATACCTACCTTTAAACGAGCAATTCTTGTATATATGTATATATACATATATATTTTCTGAATCTCGGAAACGGCTCCAACGATTTTCATGAAATTTTGTATGTAGGGGGCTTCGGCGGCGATAAATCGATCTAGATAGGTTTCATTTTTAGAAAACGTCGTTTACCAATAGAAAAACCGAGCAAAGCTCGGTCATCCAGGTACTTATTATAACTTATTTGTAAAAAAATGTGTGTGAGTTCTGAACTAATTAAAATTACGCAATAATTTTATAATTAATCAATACGAAGGTTTGTGTTGGTACATAATTTGTACCTATGTAATTGATATTATGTCTATGTCTATGTCTATGTCTACCTATGTTTCTTTGAAAAGTCATCGCGCAAAAACAGATGTTTGGAATAGATAATAAAGCCTGATGTGAGATAGCAAGGCAATCTTTTAGGTACGTGTACAAAATCACGGGCAGTACAAGCTAGTACGTAATAATATAACAGCAAACATAAAATTGAATCACATGCATGAATGATTTAGCCGAGCATTGGCAACTCGTGAAGTCAACAGTGCAGTACCTAGAGTAGGTACTGCACGTTACTTACTTCAAAATTCATGAGTTTGCCGTAGTAACTACGATAGTGAGTAAAATCTCAACGAGAAATGATTTTGCCGGCGCAGAGTTTACACTCGAGTGCAAATAAAATAAATATTTTTTGATTGAGGACGTTATGCATGAATAAATACGTTTAGATGTTTTTCTAACGAGGACATTCTGCTCTGAGGACCACCTGTTCTGAATTCTAAATATTTACATGCACTGGTGGCGTAGTGGTAGCTAGTACCCTTTGCCTTCAGATCTTATGATCGCAAGATGTTTAAACATTTTTTTTCTTGAAATGAATAATGTGTTTTTTTTATTAACACAAACGCTTAGTGCTCGTAATTGGTGACAGAAAAGATTGTGAAAAAAACCGGCATAATACTAAAACCAATAATTCAAAAGTGTGTCATGGTAGTTTTGTAAATGTATCAAAAATAATTTCGATGGCGGCGCCTCTATTGTCTTGGCGCCTGTGTGCGCCGCACACTTCGCACATAGGGGCGGCTCGGCCCTGCTTGTCACCCACACGTATGGAATATTAGCTATTGTGGAAAACACACCAAATATTAAAATATATCATGTCTCTGACCCCTCATACTAAGTTATTAGATTTTATCTGAGGAGATGTCTATCAAAACTTGCCAATTACAGCCCAAACACATGTGCCCAGAGTATAGGTGGCTATGTAAGTAGGAATGTACTCAAGGTTTTATATAATTTGAGATATAAGTACTTATTACATATATAATTAGTATAATGAGGGTTGATAAAATACATAGAATTAGAACATTTAATGAGACCTGCCTGTTAAACTTTGCTGCTTAAACTTTCCCATTTCCAAGTTCTAAAAGCTTTTGAATCGAAATTAGACACTAAATATTCAGGTTTTGTATGTAGTAAGTAGGCACAAATTATATCCTTAATTATGTATATATGTACTGATTAAAACATAGTTTATTTATCATAGAAGATATAAAAATATGATCCTGCTCTAGAAGCACTTTTAGGTTATAAAATTTAAAGGTGGTTCGTTTCTGTCTATGCGTTCACCCAAATTTTAATAAAAATAGCAAAATATATCTACAAGTATACCTACCTTCTTATTTGAGAACTAGGTGGTTGCCCGTGACTTCGTCCACGTTTCATTAATTTTTAAGTGGTTTTGTTTAGTAAAAATACATCAAATCAAAAACCATGAAAATCGGTCCAGCCGTTCTGGAGTTGTAAGTGTTCAAACAAACCCGTCTTTTTCGTATGTAGTGTATTTAAACCAATAAGTGTCCATTTACAAACTAATAACACCTCTCGTTAAAAAGACCAAACAAACTTTGACACCTCATTTAATCCTTTTTGAAGAGTTATTTTATAAAATCCAGAAAGACGTATTCATTTATTTTGCCTATTAAGTATTTAGACCGAGTTCCAAACAAATCACACCACTCGTCGAAAAAACTTTAACACCCTATTTAACCCTTTTTGGAGAGTTATTTTGAAAAATCCAGATATACGATTTAAATTATTTTGCATTTAAAATATCAACACCAAGATTCAGACCGATCGTACCACCCCTTAAAAAGTTCCCATATAAACATTGAGCCCTCATTTTACCCCTTTTTATAGGTTATATTGAAAAATCTTGAAACACGTGTACATTTGTTTTGTATTAACATTACTCAAACAAAGTTTCATGAAAATCGTACTACACGTTACAAAGTTTCATACAAACGTTTTTAGCCCTTTTCACCCCCTTAAAAGTGGAACTTCCAAAAATCCCGTCTTAGTGGGCGCCTACATACCAAGAAAAATAGTATTTCAACCGAGTTACACCACTCGTCGAAAAAACTTTGACACCCCATTTAACCCTTTTGGGAGGGTTATTTTGTAAAATCAAGATATACGTTTTACATCATTTTGCATCTAAAGTATCCAAACCAAGATTCAGACCGATCGTACCACCTCTTAAAAAGTTCCCATAAAACATTGAGCCCCCATTTTACCCCTTTTTAAAGGTTATATACAAAAATCTCGAAACACGTATACATTTGTTTTGTTTTTACATTACACACCCAAAGTTTCATGAAAATCGTACAGCGCGTTAAAAAGTTTCATACAACCGTTTTTAGCCCTGTTCACCCCCTTAAAAGTGGAATTTCCAAAAATCACGTCTTATTGCTCGCCTACATACCAAGACGAACATACCCTCCAAATCTCAAGTCTGTACGACCGGCGGTTTGGGCTGTGCGTTGTATCTATTCAAATCAGTCAGGACTTATCCTTTTATATAGTAGATATTAGAGCTAATATTTGTTGAAAGATTCCATATTGTCTATCAAATAATCATTTTCTAAAGTACCTATGTTTCGATGTAAAAAGCACCGAAAAATAAATAATGAGTTATTTATACAGCGTGATGGATTGAGGAAAGCTTTTATTTTGTGACGATAAACCAACATGTAGGTATGTAGTAGTCGTAAGTAATTCTGTGATTTATTGTAAGCTACTTAAAGGTCAAAGTCAAAATTTAATTAAAGAATCCAAAGTAAAATTTTGACTTTGATCTTTTTGGATTGTCACCCTGGTTAAAAAGAAATTTGAAATCAAAACTGGAAAAAAACTAAAACAATTTTCTTGATGATTGAACTCAATGAAAGCTCACTGACCTAAATTGAAACTAGAATTATTTTGTTTACAATTTTCTCACAAAGTTAATTCAGTTTGCGTGGCGTGAGCCATTTACTATACGCGAACAGCGTACTTGATACAGTGCCCGCCAATTCCTAATGCAACTTGTCTTCGTTACTGCTACAAAATGATGAAGCGAAGCTAAGCCACACACGGGCCAGTCGCGACGGCAACAAAACGCCACCACCTGAATCTGGTAGCGGTTTCAGTACATAGCACGTCACACACGCCACGCAAATGGACGCTACGCCATACAATTACTTACTTTAAAAATGATGCTAGAGGCAAGTGCCAGATCACTTTGTTATTGCTTAGGTGGGTACATCGCCAAATAATAATAAACCGCAACGCCTTGTAAGAAGTCAAATCAAGCCCCTGGTTGCTACTTTTTTAGTCTAACCGCACACAGACCACTCGCACGAGTGGAAAGTGTCAGCGATTTTTCAATCAGTGGCAGCCATAATAAGCGAGAAGCGGCGATTGATGGCGTGTGGCGACCACCCGCTTGCGTTTGGAGCGGCAAGTACATTTATAGTAAGAAAAATTGCAACTCGGTGGCAGTGTTTTGTGGCTTTAGCTCGTGGCTAGTGTGCGGCAAGCTTTAAATAGCTGAAAGGTACATCAGAGTCACAAACATTTTGCCAGCGTATTTTCAACCTGCCTTGTGAAGTTACTTGCACTGTACGGCATACGTTCAATATGATCGCGTGATTGTAATACATTAGATAGGTAATGATAACTTAAATTATGTCCAATTTTAATGCAAGTGAGTGTACAGTTCAAAATATTATGAGGCTGATTTTAATGAGGCTTATTAATATTTAAAAACCTCTGTTGGTTATTTTATATAAATGGTTTTATTTTTATTTTCAGTCAGTATTTCAGTATTTCATTTATTTCAGTACTCGAACGGATGGATTTTTGTTAGTCAATCACGCTGAAATGGATGAAATATAGCACAGAGATAGATTATAGTATGGAATAGCCCATAGTTAAGCTACTTTTTACCACGGAAAAAAATACGGTCCCGTGGAATCGATTCTTTTTTGCTTTTCAAGGTACCACGCGGGCGAAGCCGTGGACGGAAAGTAGTATTTAGATAATCACAAGCACGTATTCGTTTCCCAAAGGATCCACAATACAAACACGTTGTTACTGATAGAAACTGTGGATAGAAATTACTTATTCCGAAGGCACGGTGCGACATGTCGAACGAACCAATCTAACTTGCTCACTTGCACGATGCTATCCGATTCACACCGATATGTAACAAATCAATATTGGTGGACACTTCACACAACGCCATCTAGCCCCAAACTAACCAAAACTTGTGAATCAGATAGCTGATCGATTTATACTGTTTTTTTTTGTAAATATCTCCATAAAATACGAGTACCTACCTACATAATAACATACAGACACAGAACAAACAACACACGAATTGTCCTGGGTTGTGATAGAACCCACAACATACATCGCAGAAGACAAAACTACTACCAACTGAGCTATAACTCAACTAGAGCTAAAAACAGCGCACTTTAATCCTTTCACCACACTGGTTCAAAAGAACTAATGATACGATAAGAAGAAGAACAAGAAGTTAACATCTGATTGATTGTCTAAATATGGAAGTTTGTATGGAAACTCTGTTGATATACATAGGTAATACTCAAATCGACTTCAAACTTTGGTTCAGACAAAAGGCCGTAGAGAACATTCAGCATATTTAGTCTGTGTGAGTGCGGTCTTATCACTGTATGTTATATCCAACACCCGCTGTTTACAAACCGCGCATCAATTTCCCAAGTAGATTGTGTTCGGAACATTTTATACAGGTTAGTGCTTCAGTGTGCCATTTACTTTAACTCGAGACACGTTTATGGTGATCTCAGTGTTGTGAAGACAAGTTCTTTTTTATCTCTTTTGGAACTACATTTCTCCACTATACCTACTTATATTCTATCCTACTAATACGAAATTTTGGATGGATGTTTGTTACTCAATCACCTTGAAACGGCTAATAAAATATACCTACGAAGAATATAAAAATACGAAGGGTGTCGATTTGATTCCTGTGGCGAGATATTTAGGTACAAATACTCGTTCCGATTCTGAATATTTTACCGTTTGGACAAGAAGTAGGTCATCATCATTCTCCTGCCCTTATCCCACGCTAAGTGGGGTCGGCACAACATGTTTTCTTCTTCCATTTACCCCTATCATTCGTCAACTCTGAATCAACTCCTCTTACATTCATATCATCTTTCACACAATCAAACCATTTCTATCAAAAGACAAGAAGTAGGTACCTAATACAAACAATGTGTGATATATAGGTTTATTAGTTAATCTTTATGATGCCAAAATAATACCTAAATGAATAAGTAAAACAGAAGATTCTGTAGGTATTCTACCAATTATGACAAAAAAGGTTTTCTACAAAACGAAGTTTTCTTTTTTATCGCAAAAACCTCAATACGAGCAAAACACAATTACCAAAAAGGTCTGTCTGGCATCTGGTTGGCTGCCTCAGGCCCTTGGACCCAGATCAAACACCATCTGTAAATGACACACCGTTTCTGCTAGGTACATTCGAGCTACCAACTATGGAATCTCCTTTGAACTCAATTATATCCAAACTAGCTCACTCTCTCGCGCAACTTTGTCTATTTTTCCCGTTTTCGCAACATTTTTTATTGATGCTCCGCTCCTATTGGTCGTAGCGTGATGTTATATAATCGATAGCTTTCCTCGGTAAATGGACTATACAATACAACAATAATATTTAAATTTGAACCAGTAGTTCCTGAGATTAGCATTATCACTATCACCTAAAAAAAAATGGATGGACTGTGTGAAAACGATATGTGTAAGAAGGGAGTGACTACTGAGATGACGGATGATAGGGGAGAGTGGAGGAAGAGAACCTGTAGTGCCGACCCCACCAGTGGGATAAGGGCAGGAAGATGATGATGATGATGAGTTCCTGAGATTAGCGCGTTCAACCAAACAAACTCTATAATC
This sequence comes from Cosmorhoe ocellata, assembly GCA_963675405.1. NCBI lineage: Eukaryota > Metazoa > Arthropoda > Insecta > Lepidoptera > Geometridae > Cosmorhoe > Cosmorhoe ocellata. The sequence continues at coordinate 1,194,690 of OY776257.1, forward strand.
TATACCTATATGAGAGCTTAACCTGACTGACTGACTGACTGACTGACTGACTGATTGATCATCGCCGGGCCGAAACCGCTGAAGATAGAAAACTGAAATTTGGAAGGTGGCTTCCTTTTATAACAAAACCACCCACTAAGGCGGGATTTTTGGAAATTCCACCTCTAAGGGGGTGAAAAAGGGTGAAAACGTTAGTATGAAACTTTTTAACGCGTGGAGCGATTTTCATGAAACTTTGTTTGTGCACTGTAAATGCAAAATGAATGAAGACGTGTTTCAGGATTTTTCAATATAATCTTCAAAAAGGGGTAAAATGGGGTGTCAAAGTTAGTATGGGATCTTTTTAACGGGTGATGCGATTGGTCTGAAACTTTGATCGTGTACTGTAAATGCAAAATGAATGGACACCTGTTTCAGGATTTTTCAATATAACTCTTAAAAAGGGGTCAAATGGGGGGTCAATGTTTGTATGGGATTTTTTTAACGGGTCGTGCGATTGGTCTGAAACTTTGTTTTTGTACCTACTGTAAATGCAAAATGAATGAACATGTGTTTCAGGATTTTACAATATAACCTTCAAAAAGGGGTCAAATGTGGGGTCAATGTATGTATGGGAACTTTTTAACGGGTGGTGCGATTGGTTTGAAACTTTGTTTGTGTACTGTAAATGCGAAACGAATGGACACGTGTTTTAGGATTTTTCAATATAACTAAAAATGGGGTAAAATGGGGTGTCAAAGTAGTATGGGATTTGAGTTGCGTGATGTGTTTAAAACTCAGTTTAGATATTTTATGTGAACGAAGTCGCGAGCGGGACAGCTAGTATTAGCATAGATTAAGTATAATTAAGTAGGTACCAACGTAAATTATAAAGAATATCGCTTGTAATATTTACGTAGTAACTTGTAATCATAAAAATAATTAAGAACTTTTATAGATACTAATAGGTATTTAAGCACTAGCTGTACCCGCGACTTCGTCCGTGAAACGCGCAGATGTTGTAGATCGTGAGTGAGTGTGATGACTTATATCTATATCTTCTTCTTCTTTCTTATAATATATAAAAATGAATTGCTGTTCGTTAGTCTCGCTAAAACTCGAGAACGGCTAAACGGATTTATCTTATCTTGGTCTTGAAATGTTTGTGGAGGTCTAGGGAAGGTTTAAAAGGTAAGAAAACGTATATTACTTACTTAAAACGCGCAGACGAAGTCGCGCGCGGGTCAGCTAGTCTTAGATAATCTAGACACGCGGCAGCGTGTCAAGCCAAGTTTAAGCGAACGGGCGAGGCGCGCACCGTGTGTAATATTACACGAACCATTTGGAGCCATTTTCACCCCCTCGTAACTCAAAAACTATTTCACATAAAAAAATCAAATTTGGCTCATCTATTGCCACGAATTTTGAGATATATTTGAGAATATTGAGATGAAATTATATTTTAAAGTTGTTAAAAATATTTCATATTGTTATAAATAAGTTTCAGGACTGACCATTGTACTTGGCACCCGTTTAGATCTCACTTCTTTTGTCGCTGAAGTCAACGACTAAAACATACTTATTGAACTTGGCTCTCATTTCACATTTATGTTTTTGATGGGATATTCTATAAGCTAGCATTATGATAAGTTTCATCAAAATCCATCACGTAGTTTCTTCGGTATGCGATTTCAAAAGTTCTACAAAGTACTGTTTCGGCATCTATATCGTATGTTATGATTAAAATTTACTAAAAATATTTAATGTAAGTGCAAATTTTGCTCCGTTACAGTTTTATTATAATACTAGCAACACTAGAGCGCTAGTGGTGTAGTGGTAGCACCCCTGCCTCACGATCCGAAGGTCGTGGGTTCAAACCTGGTCGTGCACCAATGAGTTTTTCCATTCGAAAAATGTATGTGCGCAATGCCAGTGCTCTTAAAACGGTGAAGGAAAACATCGTGAGGAAACCGGCATACCCTAGAACCAAATATTCGAAGGTATGTGTCATGGGTTAGTATTCTTATAAGCGGCGATGGGCTTGCAACCTGTCACGTACGGAATACTAACTACTGTGCAAAATGTGGGCATGTACCAAATGTCATGTTTGGACTTGCCTCTGACTACCCCCTTTAGATATCCTCAAAGATCTAAGTAACTTAAAGATCTGAGGAGATATCTACCGAGCCCGGGGATTACAGTCGTGATCATATTTATTTATTTTTATTTTTACTAGCAACACGCCGCGGCTTCACACGGGTAGCAAAAGTAATTCTTTTTTTAATATAAAATATAGCATTCTAATGGTAAAAGAATTTTTGAAATCGGTCCAGTAGTTTTTGAGTTTATTCGTTACAAAAAAATATACAAAACTTTCCTCTTTACAATATTAGTATATATAGATATACTCTTAGATAGTCTAAAGGAGGGTTGTCTTAGGCACGTCCAAACGTATTTCGCACATGCCCACGCTTTGTATACTTAGTATTCCGGTCTAATAAAGCCTCCAGCCTTGGTTACTCCGAGAAGCAAATGTTACGATCTATTTTTGGAGAAAATCGAAATTTGCATTTGCTCAATAATCATTACGAGACGACGCTTCCTTTGAAATAAGAGTTTCCTAATTTATCGGCGCCGTTATATTACTCTAGTGACTCCGCCAGCCCTGAATCACCACTACAGAAATAAGGCCATCTTTTCCTTTGTTATTGCGACTGAAGTAAGAGTAGATAAGTACCAGACTACTTCTGAAAACTTCAGAGGGTTAAAGTACCCATCAATATAAACAACTTTTTTTAAGATACCAACACTGTGAGCGTGTAAATAAAAACAGCTGTTTTTTTTGCCTATCGTAAGAACGACTAATGTTTAAAAAAATATGGCGGCTGTATGAAACTATTTCCAATGATCCTCAGACGGTATTAAATTGTTGTTCGACGTTTCTCTTTATGTAATTTTCAAGGTTAATAATGTAGAGACATTTGACCTAGCCCTATTGTATGACCTTTATACAGTCATACATTATGTATTTCTATGCATAAAACGAACGAATTCTCCGATGGAGGTATCGACGTGTGATATCATCCAATTTTGTACAGACAACCTCACGTGCGCTACGAATAAATGGAAGAAAGTCGCTATACCTAACGATTCTATTTTCAGTATTGAGATTCTAGAAATAACCAACTTCATTGGTGTTGTGGTAACATTCCTGCCTCACGATCAGAAGGTTGTGAGTTCAAACCTAGTCGCGACTCATGACTTTTTCCATTCGAAAAATATATGAGCGCAATGCCAGTCTGAAGCGGTGAAGGAAAACATCGTAAGGAAACTGACACACCTTCGAACACAACCAAACTTTTTCTTCGGCCTTCCTCTTGCATTCCCAGATACATTTATACTTGCCCATAACTTTATTTGGTGATATTGGTTTCATCCCTCGTCATCATATGTCCATACCATGCTAATCTAACACTCGTCTTCACAGGCCACAAGTGTTTCTCATGAAATGTAATTTCTGGCCCCTGCTAATAATGTTCCTTTCTTGGCCAATGCTTCAGTAGTGATGATAGCGTCTTCGCGAAGGAATTATCGAAACGGTATCAGGACCGAAGTCATGAATTTTATTGCTGTAAAAACAAAACCCTCTCTAAATTCACAACAATAGCCATTTACAAGTTTATAGGGGTATTCTCGTAATGTTAGCTCATAAACTGTGGTGCTTAGCGTGCGACTAAGCATTTAGTTACTGAAGGGGTTTCTCAAAACACTTTTTATTTGGGGAACTAATATCTATAATTATAAACGCTTGTACTTAAAAAAAATACATATATTATTACGTCTGTAATCCCCAGGGTCGGTAGACCTAAGACCTCTAGTGACTTAGCTATTTGAGGATATCTAAAGTGGGTAGTCAGAGGCACGTCCGAACATGACATTTGGCATATGCCCAGACTTTTCACAGTAGTTAGTATTCCGTATGTGACAGGTTGCAAGCCCATCGCCGCTTATAAGAATGCCTATGACACACACTTTCAAATTTTTGGTTTTAGGGTATGCCAGTTTCTTCACTATGTTTTCCTTCACCGTTTAAGAGTACTGGCATGCTTATACATTGATATCAAAAACACCTAAATATAACATAACGCCTAAATATAACCATTTTAAACACTTTCGAGACATGATTACTATAGATTATGTACATAGTCTTAAAGCTATTCTACTGAGAATGCAAGCGAATCCGCAAGTTCAGCTAGTTGGAACTTAAATAGATTACAATGCAGGTATATTCAATATTATTATTATATTGTTTTTCATACTTTTCCGTTCTGCTTTCCGCATTCCTATTTTAAACCATCCGTATTTATAGTCCGAGATAGCGTACAATGGCACAGCCAATAAGCAAAATGTCATTGCGAGACAGAACCGTTCGGTTTGGCCCGAAATACTATTATCGTGAAATTTTACGGACAACCCTTTTACGATGTGATTTTTTTGTCCAATGTCGTTGTTGTTGTGTTTATATTTTTATAGAGTGCTGAACAGTGAGCAGATATTTATTATTTTTTATCTTTTTCCAAAATTCTGGGATATAAAAACTTATTAATAATTCTTTGTTAACTATCTTATTGTTACGTAATATTTGTATAAGGTTATTTGTAGAACTTTTGTACACGATTAACATTAACTGACGCTCGAAGCTCTATGTAACTTATCTAAACCTAAGATGTTTCTCATAAAAAGTGAAATGTAATTTCTTATTTGGGAAATAAATATTCTTTAAACATAAACTTAGTTGATAACTAAAAGTACTGGTGGTGTAGTTGTAGCACACCGCTTCACGATCTGAAGGTCGTGGGTTCAAACCTGGTCGTGCTCTAATGAGCTTTTCCATTTGAAATATGTATGTGTGCAATGTTAGCGCTCTTAAACGGTGTAGGAAAACATCGTGAGGAAACCGGCATACCCTAGAACTAAAAATTCGAAGGTATGTGTCATTGGTTAGTATTCTTATAAGCGGCGATGGGCTTGCAACCTGTCACGTACGGAATACTAACTATTGTGCAAAATGTGGGCATGTACCAAATGTCATGTTTGGACTTGTCTCTGACTACCCTCTTTAGATATCCTCAAAGATCTAAGAAACTAAAGATCTGAGGAGATATCTACCGAGCCCGGGGATTACAGTCGTGATCATATTTTTTTTTTTATTTTTTTTTTTATAAAAACTTATTAATAATTCTTTGTTAACTATCTTATTGTTACGTGATATTTGTTTAAGGTTATTTGTAGAACTTTTGTACACGATTAACATTAACTGACGCTAGAAGCTCTATGTAACTTATCTAAACCTAAGATGTTTCTCATAAAAAGTGAAATGTAATTTCTTGTTTCTCTTATTTGGGAAATAAATATTCTTTAAACCTAAACTTAGTTGATAACTAAAAGTACTGGTGGTGTAGTTGTAGCACACCGCTTCACGATCTGAAGGTCGTGGGTTCAAACCTGGTCGTGCTCTAATGAGCTTTTCCATTTGAAATATGTATGTGTGCAATGTTAGTGCTCTTAAACGGTGAAGGAAAACATCGTGAGAAAACCTGGCATATACCCACCATAGAACCAAAAATTCAAAGGTGTGTGTCATAAGTTAGTATTCTTATAAACGGCGATGGGTTTGCAAACTGTCACGTAGGTGACTAACCACTGCAAAATGTAGGCATGTGTTAAATAATTATCATGTTTAAACGTGCCTCTAACTACTGTCTTCAGATATCCTCAAAAAGATCAAAGTAACTAGAGATCTCAGGAGATGTCTATCGGGCCTGTATAATAAAACAGATTTTTTAACATGAGATCCATCCTTGCAATTTTTATTATTGCTGTTATAATAACGGTCTCAATTTTGTTTGTCAGTCGAACACGAGTAAATCAAACAATCACGAGTTTATTTGAAAATCTGCCATATTTATAAACATCCAATCTTAATAACATACCATACTAAAGAAACAGTGTGAAATATGTTAATCACTGATGTTGTGTCAGGGATTACAGACATATAAGATTTTCAAAATTGTTTTTTAACTTCTCTTTATCCATATCATATCAAATTTGGACGCTGCAACGGTCTAGTGAAATTTTAATAAAACTAAATATAAAATATTATGAAAATTATACTCAAAATGAAACTCTACCTCTTCCTATTTGCGATATTCAAAGTGCGCGCACAAAATATAGGCATGAAATACTGTGAAGTATCTGGAAGCGATCCGACTCAGCAATGCTACGTCAAAGAGATCCTTGTGGCCATGACGCACAGTCCAAACCAACTGGCAGTGGACAAACACTCCAACACTTTATATTTCAGCTTCGATTCTGGCCAAGGAGAATACATGGCTGCTGTATACAAACTGGACACAAAAGAACTAACCGTGCTAAAAGGTATCAATGATGCATTCGCTATATCAGCAGACCCCAAAGGCAGAGATATATACTTCGGAGGAAGTAATGGAATCTACAAATACAACCCGGTCACTAAGAATCTTAAACGACTCAACATAAAACACTTGGATATATGGTGGATATTCGTTCACAAATATTTGTACTTCATCAAATTCCCAAGTTTGAATACTTATTATTATGACAGTGGAGTGATCAAGACGGTCGAAGAGTTAAATGATAACGTGGTTCATCAGATGGTGATAGATTTTGAGAACTTCAAGTTTTTCAACAATAATACCGGTTTGTATGGAATAAAAAAAAACGAAAAAGTAGCTGTACTTTTGAGGGATAGTCCTCGATTTCTCAATATGGCGACGGATAATAATGGGTATGTTCATGTCTGCAGCGAAGACGGTATCTACATGGTGAGCAAAATAGTGCAGAAGGTAAAGAAGATATTGAATATACAAGGTGTTTTGGGATTTACGTTTGATAAGTCGAACAATTTGATTTATTCAAACTCACATGAATTGGTGAGGCTTATACCGGTACAGACGCATAATAATGTATAAGATATTTATTTTGTAGAAAACTCTTTTCCGTGTCAGCGTGTCTTTATTTCAAGAGTATTTAAAGATTGAATTCAGTCGTTTAATTTGCTTTGTCGTCCACAACTTTAAAATAAACAGCTTCAATTCAAATCACCTATAAATAGCGATAAAAATAAATTGTTTATTTGACAATCACACTAAATAAATTTCGGTCATCCAGGGTCCTTACCACGAAGCCTTCCAGAACGATTCCGTAACGATTCCATTATAGAAACGTCTACTTCCATACAATTTGCATAGGTCATGGTACGAAATAGGAATGTAATACTAATTCGGTAATGCATTATGAATTGGTGGTAAGGCCCCAGGAACTAATCTTTACAAATACTCGTAAGACCGACAAAATAAACAGAAGTGCATATAAAATATCTAGACCAAATTCAATTATCATTTTGTTCATACACGTTCTGAATAATAATGTTATTGAAAGTCATCCCAATGCACAATGGCTGTGTTATTTGTTTAGTAAATAAATAAAGTATCAACTGGAGTTGGTGTTTATCCATTATGTGTTTCCGTGTGACTAACTAGTGACAAACTACCGCGTCTGTCTGAAGCACGCCCACATTTGTCACGCGGTTTTGTACTCGTACGTGTCACGAAAACATGTCTGCTTTTACACGAAGTCCCTGTCAAATTGTAACGCGTGTTTTTTTTACGGTAATCTTCTTCTTCTATCTTCTCTTTATATATAAAAATAAATTGCTGTTCGTTAGTCTCGCTAAAACTCGAGAACGGCTAAACGGATTTATCTTATCTTGGTCTTGAAACGTTCGTGGAGGTCTAGGCAAGGTTTAAAAGGTAAGAAAAATTCGAATAACTGCCGGGAACACCCTAAAAATAGCCTTTTATTTCCCATACAAACGTGGCGGTACGAAGTTTGCCGGGACAACTAGTCTATACGAGTATATATAAAAATGAATTGCTGTTCGTTAGTCTCGCTAAAACTCGAGAACGGCTGTACTGATTTGGGTAATTTCGGTTTTGAAATATTCGTTCGAGTTCAGGTAAGGTTTAAATGGTGAGAAAATAAAAAAAAATGCGAAGAATAGTAGGTGATACGAAGTTCACCGGATCAGCTAGTGTAATTATAGATAACTTTAAACTTAAAGCAATATTAAATTTATGAACCTATGTAACAATTATTTTAGCAAATAAACATTCTTGATTCCCGGTCACGGCAGTTTGTCACTAGTGTGGCCGCGTTTTAATGTTAAGAACATCAACGATAGATGTACCTAATGATATGTTAATAAGTTCTCCTAGACTAATACACATTTTACTCGCAAGTAGATGAGATGAGCCAAATTTGACTTGTTTATGTGAAATAGTTTTTGAGTTACGAGGGGGTAAAAAATGGCCCAAATGCTTCCTGTAATATTACACGCGGTGCGCGCCTTGCCAGTTCGCTTTAACTTGGCTTGACACGCTACCGCGTGTCTAGATAAGTTCTCTTAGGCTAATTACGCGAAAGCCTTCTTGTATAGTCCAGATGTTACATGAACTGTATATCAAACAAATATATATTTAACTGATGCCCGCGACTTTGTCCCCATTTATTAAATTTCATATTTTCAATATTTATTCTGCTATTTGGAACGGAAACAATACAACAAATTAAAAACCATGAAAATCGGTCTAATCGGCCATTCTAGAGTTATTAGTGTTAAAACAATCTATCTAGATGTTATTTAATACAAATATTTGTAAAGGTTTTTATTATAAGTAAGTTATTTTCTTCTGATTAAGATTTGTTTTCACAGATTTTTCTTAACAGGTAACTGCTATTATGAATAGTACCTAGTCTTTAAGTAATTCTAGATCGCAGACTTTCAAGAGAAGACTTGTAATTATTAGGTATATGTAATTGTAGTATAGGACTAAAGTGAACTTAGTCAAAGTTGCTGTAAATAATAGGTAAGTAGGTATATAACATTAGGAGTTTTTTATTTTTAGTTTTAGGATGTGAAATGTTTTTAATTTGTTTTTGATGTATGTAGAGTATATTTATATATTTTTCTATCTAATCCCATATTCGCTCAGCAAAAAGATAAATATAGATTCTAAAGGTTTGACTCAAACTTTATAAAAATGCTTTTAAACTTTCTAGGAGATTTCGGTGTCTTCACGATGTTTTCCTTCACCGTTTGAGAACTAGTACTTAGGTTAGAGTGTGTAAATCCATTAGCGTTCAACAAGACAAGAATAAGTGACTAAATATTCTTCAGAATAGTACGTGGTATCTTACTACTTACTATTATAAGCGTAAAATTGTGTAGTATGGATGTTTGTAACTCTTTCACGCTGAAACGGCTGAAAGATTGGAATAATATATACTATTGATGAATATGTTAGTAATCATTTTAAACTCTATTGTCCTTTATAATTAAATGGATCATCGTCACTCATTCATTCCAACACCGTCCCTTAGCACCCCAATAGTGCCTTTTCAAGTGTACGCGGCTGCCAATGTAAAAAGATAAACCGACCAACAGCGCACAATGTAACTGGGGTTCTTAGACAATATCCTCAAATTGTGGATCAAATTATTATAAATATTAACTTGTGAGATGTCACGTAACTGTAATGTAAGGGATTCAAACTTTTTGTCTATGGAAGCTGGCATATCAGTCCGCCATTTTTGTTTTTTCTCAAAGTTTCAAGTAATAAAATAAAAACTAAATTAATACAAAAATAAATTGAACAGATAACTAAATTTGCCACCATTTAGCTTAGTGCTGCTGTAGCGCTGATACTCTGTGGCGCCAGATCTTGCACCTTTCACAAAGAAGAGAAACACACAGATAGTAAGTGCCGTTAATGCGGTATCCGCGTGCATACGACAAGGTGATAAGTACTTTGTTAAAATTCCGCCGGCATTGCTAATCTAACCAAACATTACTCGTTCCCCGACCTTCCTACAAATTACTGCGCAAATAAATTTTTATTCCCGCGGTATATACGCGGCTCTTCAATTAAAATACGTTGACGCGTTTTGGCGCCAGAATTTGCATATTGGAACAAATATAAAAAGTTTTTTATTTTATAAAAGGAACCCTAAATAAATACCTACTTAGATTTTTGACACAACGGCAGTGCTGGATTTTCTGCGATGGATTCGACTGTCAACTTTGTCGCTCTAGTCTTTATATTTTGTCTCGTGTTATTTTTAGTATTATTGTGTAATTTTGGTGTAAGACGTTTGAATGATTCTTCATTCATGATCCTTGTGATTTTATTGAATAAATTATTTTCCTTTCTTTCTTTTTATTTTTCCAATAATGCCCGTGTTCTTGACGCGTTGAATAGTTTCTTTCTAAATAGCCATCTTTTGTTTGAAATTGACTTAAAACTTTTACTATGTTAGCTATGACTTTGTGTTATTGACAATATTCAATAACAAAATTAATCTTAAAAGAGACAGATGCCATAAACAAAGAAGCGAAGAAAAAGTAGAAAAAGGCACAAATACAACCTTAATTGGAAAGGTATACTAATATTGATATGGAATACTAACTACTGTGCAAAACGTTGGTATGTAACGAAATATATGTTTGGACAAGCCTGATTACCACTTTTATATCCTCAAAAATCTAGACCAAAGTTAGTGCTAAAAAGTTAGTGCAGTCACTAACAAAAGTCAATAAACACCTTGAAACCTCCATAATTCCTATACATCTTAAACCTAAAAAGTAACTGAACAAAGCCACAAAGCATGCAAAACTTCGTAGACTTATAAAAGTGATTTTTAAAGTGTCCATTGACTTTTGTACAAAATAATCCGCTGGCCTAATCGAGAGCAGATTATCTAAGATCAATAGTGTGAAGAGACGAGAGGTGTTATCTATCACCCATCTAATGCTCTTACGGCTGTAAGCCGATTTAAGGTGGTGTCCCATGAGATAGATTAAAATCTGGAAACAACATAGACTACAATTTAATCCCAAAAATAAGCAAAGCTTATATTAGAACTAGATAGCTGGTAGATGTATAATTACTTTTTTGTAAATACATAAACGTGTACGGGGTGTACGGGGTTCCAACATCCACCATCTTCGGTACCCAAGCCAACCTCACCTGCACGTGGTGCACCCTGCTAAATAACAAACGAGGCTCTGGCAGCCGGCTGATGGCGGCATAGCACAGCCTACATCGGCACAGCTAAACACTCTGGCCGTCGACGGGCAGCAGCGTTGGCGGTGCGATAAGCTGTGTCCTGCGATCCCCAACCCGCTTGCCCAGCGTGGGGATTATGGGCATAAACCCCCCAATGAACAGTAGGCGCAATGGCGCTCATTAGGGGAGGCCTATGTCCAGCAGGGGACTGCTATAGGCTGATGATGATGAAATACATAAAATGTAAGTGCATAATAACACCACATAGAAATACATAATAATACTAAACTTTCCTCTGCTATTGCTGGTTGACTTTATATTTCGGACCGATGCAATAAAGGCTGGGATCCACTAAAGCGGATAAGACAGAAGTGAAATATCTTAATTGCGCATTGATGATTTAAGACCTAGCTAAGACCTAGAAACCCAATTTCGATCTAGTCGCTTTGCGCCTGACCCTGCTATTTCAGGTTCAAAGTATATTTCTATCCTTAAGTACTTGAAATTCGTAACTCTGTCTATAATATGTTATCTTTCCATGACTAAACGGCTGAACTGATCTTTATGTGTCAAGGAGATTGTATACTAGCGAAGGACATAGGCTAAATTTTGTCAAAAAAATAGTTAAGTGAAGACGAAGTCGCCTATTCGATATTATAGAAACACTAGCTGATACCCGCGACTTTATTTTTACGAATACCTACCTACAGTAGGTTAGTGCAGTAGGTAATTTTTTAACGATTAGTAACTGTAATCTGAACAAAAGGATTGGTTACACTGTTGATTACATTGAGTTTTTATTAACTACTCAAGATGTCATCCGGTGTCAGTGACATTTCCCTAGAGTGGCCAATATGGCGACTGCGATTTGTCTGTCAGCACCATTAATAAAGAAGTGAATTGAAGAATTTAACAAAATACTCGACAGTCAAAATTTTTCAGATGTAATTATGTTGTCGACTCGAAATTCTTTTTTTTAATGTTTTATTATTCAGGTGAGGTTTCTTTCGATCGAGTCTACCGTACCCCTTGACGAAATTAATAGATGATTGACGACAAAATGTGACATTTTTGTCTATCCAAATAACAAATTTTTACTTTGTCTTCGCTTCCGTAGGCATAAACGAAAACTGCTGGCAAAAACATTACACAAAAAAAATACCTGATACCCGGTTCTAGTTTATTACACTTGAAATTGGACCAAACGCGACTCCAAATTGGGGGATTTTTACTACACTTGAAATTGGTCCAAACTGGTCCACGGTGCCATTGCGGCGTGCTGCGTCAAACACAATTCTGTAGCTTATGTGCTTATGTGCTCACGTAAAAGGCTTTTTTAGCACTTTGTGTGTATTCTACGAGCAGCAAATCTATATTAATACCTTGACCTGACCCTCACCTGAACAATAAAAAATAAAAATTTTAAGTCGAAACTATAGCGACGACGTAATTTTATTTATATCCGCAAAGTTCGGTTTGGTGAGTATTTTGTTAAATTGTAATGGTGCTGAGACAAATCGCAGTCGCCATTTTGGCCACTCTAGCGAAACGTCACTGACACCGGATGACATCTTGCGTACCTAATTATTAAAAACTCAATGTAATCAACAGTGCAACCAACCTTTTTGTTCAGATGACAGTATTATTACACTGCATTACAGGTATATTTGTATTTTTTAATGATTAGTAGGTACCTAACTGTTAGATACTAATCATTAAAAAATACAAATATACCTACTGCACTAAGGTAGGTAGGTACTCATAAAAATAAACTAACGCGTACGAAGTCGCGGGTATCAGCAGGTATTCCTGTAATTTGGTACATTTAGCTACAGCTAACATCCCGCTGGAATAGCAAAAGTAGGTACTTCTGGATCCGTGAAACTGACGATAACTTGATGATTCCACATATTCTAACAAAAATTAAATAAAGTACGGTGTAGATCAAACTTAAGGGCAAGTAACCACCAAAGCTAAGATGACACTCCTATTTAGATATGGACATGCTCTTTTAATCAAAATTGCGGCTTATAAAAATCAACCATAGCTCGCGCAGAGATGATGTCATTAGGTACACGATAGTACTATAATATATAGAAAAATAAAAAGAACTATTTTATATTTATAAGTACCAGAAATATTAAATGGGTGTCTTCAAATCGAGGGTCAATAAATTTCTTTTAGGTACGCGTGCTCCATCAGGCAGAGGGAGGTCAAACCCGAACCTATTCTAAAATAAAAAAACAAATAAAAAAAATATGATCACGACTGTAATCCCCAGGCTCGGTAGATATCTTCTCAGATCTTTAGTTACTTAGATCTTTGAGGATATCTAAAGAGGGTAGTCAGAGGCAAGTCCAAACATGACATTTGGTACATGCCCACATTTTGCACAGTAGTTAGTATTCCGTACGTGACAGGTTGCAAGCCCATCGCCGCTTATAAGAATACTAACCTATGACACATACCTTCGAATTTTTTGTTCTAGGGTATGCCGGTTTCCTCACGATGTTTCCCTTCACCGTTTAAGAGCACTGGCATTGCGCACATAAATTTTTCGAATGGAAAAACTCATTGGTGCACGACCAGGTTTGAACCCACGACCTTCGGATCGTGAGGCAGAGGTGCTACCACTACACCACCAGCGCTACTATAACCTATTCTATATTAGAAAAATAAAAATACCATAATATTTCAACACCTCACGGCTTGTATGCTTTAGTAGACACACTCCCTAACAGTTGGTGTTCTACTTTGCGATCGATGCTCACGCCTGGAACAGTGATTGCAGCTTTATAATGTAATCCTGACTTATGCATTATGCATGCTGCATTATGTATCTCACTGAAGGTTTCTTGAAATAACGGCCGTTACTTATATCTGTATGTTCAATATAGCGCTGGTGGTGTAGTGATAGCACCCCTGCCTCACGATCCGAAGGTCGTGGGTTCAAACCTGGTCGTGCACCAATGAGTTTTTCCATTCAAAAAATTTATGTGCGCAATGCCAGTGCTCTTAAACGGTGAAGGAAATCATCGTGAGGAAACCGGCATACCCTAGAACAAAAAATTCGAATGTGTCATAGGTTAGTATTCTTATAAGCGGCGATGGGCTTGCAACCTGTCACGTACGGAATACTAACTACTGTGCAAAATGTGGGCATGTACCAAATGTTATGTTTGGACTTGCCTCTGACTACCGCCTTTCGATATCCTCGAAGATCTAAGTAACTAAAGATCTGAGGAGATATCTACTGAGCCTGGGGATTACAGTCGTGATCATATTTTATTTTTATTTTAGTTCAATATAACCGTTTCTATATCCAAAGTTTGAATTTTTATTCCGCGTCTACATCAACAAAGATGGTCGTATGAAGAATGTAATGAGAGTGAATGAAGCCAAAGAGGTATGTCAGGATCGTAGCAAGTGGAGATCCGTGATCTCTGCTTACTCCGTCGGGAAACAGGTATTGATTTTATGTACCTATGTATGTATATAGATTATAGTCTGGAATAGCATATAGGCTAATTTTTATCCCGGAAAATGTACAGTTCCCGCCGGATAGATTTGTTTTTGTTTTTAAAAGTATATATAATCAACCTAGCCGATTTCGGCTACAGTGTCTTGGCTTTAGGACTTCAATCAATTAGGTAGAGCTTGGATGTTTTGCCCTTAAATGGCTAATATAGCCTAAAAGTAAAAGTACCACGCGGGCGAAGCCGTGGGCGGAAGCTAGTAAACATATATATATTATGTTCGTTCATGAGGATGTCTCTGACGACATAATTTAGGTGACATATTACAGTAATGGGCTAACTTCAAGCATTACTGAAGTGGAGGGTCCAACTTCTATTGGGCAAGTTGTTTTTATCTAGTTTTGTTTTAGTACTTTAGGATAGTTCTTCAAAGTTTTTTAACCGATAGAAACAATATTGTTGACACTATTCTTTACGTTGAGTTTATCTATAATAATATTATATGAAAACTGTTTTTTAGGAAAATTAACATCATGATTGTGTGAGGCTATTAATTTATCCGCTCTTGCGATATACATTTATTTATCACTTTTGAAACTATAATAGTTTTAAAAGTATAGTTTTAAAAGTGATTTTGACTTATTTATAACAGAATATTTACCATGTTTGCGAGTTTTTAATTTTATCGCAAAATATCGGGACGAAATAAAACTCTCAAAATTCATGGTGAGTAAAATTATCAAATTAATATGTATTCGTGAAAATTACATTCATATGGCAACACACTGTTTGGAAGAGGCGTATTTGAATCCTTCCGCCACATTGGTTAAAAAGAACAAGTGAATAAGAAGAAAGAAAATCTAGTGACAAGTCAAAGTCACGTAAAAATATAGGTGTAAGTACCTATTTGTCAATAAAATCTTATGGATCACTTTGAAAAGTCTTATATGCTAGAAAAAGACAGAGAAACAATAATAAGAAATCTATAAGAGTATCGGCAAAGGAATCAGCGCAAAGTGGCCAAAGCGATAAATCTAATCACGACCGGCTTAGCTATAATTTGTTGATCTGAGCGCCGAGACACGCTGGGTCGGTAATTGGAATGTTTGCTCTGTGATTGTAGCCGTACATAGTTTGATTCTTCTTCTTCTTATTGAGTGAACTATTATTTTGAACTAGTGTGGTAAAAAAATTAAAGTGCTTCTCAGAAGCTTCTTTCGTAAACTAGAATTTATACTAATCTATACTTACCAATATTATAAAGAGGAAAGTTTTGTATTTTTGTATTTTTGTTTGTAACGAATAAACTCAAAAACTACTGATCCGATTTCAATAATTCTTTAACCGTTAGAATGCTAAGTTATCCCTGAGTAACATAGGTTATATTTTGTGTAGGTACCTCGCGAGCAAAGCCGCGGACGGAAGCTAGTATAATATATGCTGAAAAGTTTGTTTGCTTGAACGCGCTAATCTCAGGAACTACTGGTTCTAAAACTTATTTAATTCTTCCTGCTTCCTCGTCTAATAATAGATTAAACATCTCAAGTTCAGTTTATTTAAACCCATATAATATAAACCAGTTTTAACGAGAGCATAATAAAGTTCTTTTTCGACTTAATTAAGTGTATGTTTGTGTTAAATTACCGTGGTCGCCCGCGGTGGAGACAAGCTTTTTATGTTAACTTGGTTGACAACAAAAAATATGTAATTTGGTGGAAAATATTACGTTACGAAATTACTATAAGCTCAGAAAATACATTCCGCAAAAACGTGTGGAACGAATATCTTATAGGCAGCGTAACGTTATGAATAAGTAGGTAAATAGGTGTAATAAAATATAGGTATTTGGTTTATTTTATTCATTTGTACTACAGGGACTCGTGACTTTGGCCGCGTAGTGTTTTTTTATACTTACAAATTTTAAGCTCTGCATTAGAGAATTTTGAAATATTCTTTCTTAGTACCTACCATCTATAAACCAAGGCAAACATACCCTCCAAATTTTAAGTGTCTACGACCAACCGTTTAGGCTATGCGTTGTTTACATGTCAGTGAATGAATGAGTCAGTAAATGCCGACAACCCCAGTCAAGACTGTGATATTATAAGATAAGTATGTACTTATTATTTAATTTCGGGCTCTAGCAGAGAGAAATGGATCTAGAAGCAAATTAAATAGGTAGTAGAATTTCATTTTGACGCCAAGTATTATCTAAGTAGTCAGTCAAACCTAAGTACACACTCGCAGCATTTTCAGTCAAATATTTTCTAAAATAAAACCTTATTTAGTTGTCCGCCTTAAAAAGTTTCAATATCACAGTGATACCTCGTTGCGGACCGCGAGACACTCGAGTCGAGATGGATCTCATCGCCAGATGGCGTCGCCTTCGCCCGATGGCGCGCTCGTTTGCACCTTATTGTAGAGTTATTATCACCTTCAAGGGCCAATTTCGCAGAATGAAATTCCTATTTGCTGAAATAAATGGTTTGAATTTTTTATCTATTGAATTATGAGCTAAATGTTTCAATTACATCGTTGACGTACAACGTAGTTTAGAGATTTTACCTTGAACCGGAAAGAGTGACTTATTGATAAAATTTAAAGTACCTGGTTGACCGAGCTTTGCTCGGTTTTGTTTTGGTAAACGACGTTTTCTAAAAATGAAACCTAGCTAGATCGATTTATTGACCCCGAAACCTTTCTTCTTCTTCTTCCTGCCCTTTTCCCACGCTAAGTGGAGTGGGCACAACATGTTTTCATCCTCCATTTCTCTCTATCATCCATCATCTCAGTAATCGTATCGACCCCGAAACCCGCTGCATATTAAATTTCATGAAAATCGTTGGAGCCGTTTCCGAGATTCAGATCATATAATATAATATACATTATATACAAGAATTGCTTGTTTAAAGATTAGTGGATATTCACACAACGCCATGTAGTTTCAAACTAAGCAAGCTTGTATTATTAGGTTTAGGTTTAAAGATATTTATTCTCAAAAAAGACACTTAATGTCACTTACATGAGAACACTTAATTAACTTAACGTAATAATTTATATAAGTAAGAGTTAAAGGGGGAGGTGCGTTCGGTCTGTAGAAGGTATTAAAATATGCACAAATCAATAAAAAGAAATAAGAAAAAGTAGTAGAGAGAGAACTTAAGCAATAGATTAAGTAGGTACACAGACAAGTTACTGAGGTAGGTAGGTTAGGTACTAGAATTATATAATTTATAAAATTTAATTAATAGGCCAATTTTTCTTAACAAAACTAGCCAGTTTAGTTTTGAATGCACAAGGCGAGCCATCATTTTTAACAGTTTGGGGTAGTCTATTATAAAGTTGCGCTCCTTCAAATGTGAACATTGTTTTGCCGTAATTTGTTCTGACCTTGGGTAAAACAAGATAGCTAGCTCGGCGAGTATTACGTTTTGTCACTTGCTTTGATTTTAAGAACGTTATATTAGTATGAATGGAATTTTTGGTTATTTTGCGAACTAGTATACATGAATTATAGATGTACAGCTGATTTATAGTCATAAGATTTGTTTCTTCGTAGATAGTTTTAGTAGGTGTTAGATAATGATAGTTAAAAAGTAGTTTTATTATATTATTTTATTTTATTATTAGAAACGGATAGCTGATATAAAGGTAAAATAGCTTTAGCCAGCAGTAGGTGTGAACGGAATGAAAGATTATGACAATGATGAAGTATGAATCTTTCATTAGTGTTATGAGGAAGCAGGAAATGATAGAAGATAAAGGCATTGTCCAAGTGGTGATTATTACCGTTTAAGTTTTTCTCTTCAGCGAAACTCAACTTTACCATGATAATTTATTAACTTTTCATAAAGTTGAACATAGTTTGTAAAGCTGTAGCAAAGTATTCGGTATTGAGTAACGGGTAGGCCATTTCGAACCGAGTATCGAGTCGTTACACCCGAATGCATCTCGTTACTCGCATCGTTTTGTAGTATCGCCTAGTGTCACAGGTTGTCAGACAAAGCATTTGTCCAGTCCGAAAAAAAAGGTTCAAAATACGGAAAAGTGTAAAAATGCACCTTATGCCTCCTCTACACGTCAGCGTTCACCGTTCGCAATACGACTCGTATTGCTGCTATAACATAACAGCATGTTATGAGATATCAGAAGTAACGAGTAACGTTTTCGATATTAAGTAACGAGTAGGTACTCATTGTTATAGTAACGGGTACATACGGTATGCTTTTTATTGTTACTTTTACACCTCTAATAGTTTGTTTGGATATTAGCTAAAGTTCACCCATTAAGAGCATACTAGCTTCCGCTCACGGCTTCGCCCGTTAAGTACCTTGAATAACAAAAAACAAATCTATCCCACGGAACCGTAATTTTTTCCGTCATAAAAAGTAAACTGTGTGCTATTCCAGACTATACTCTATGTCTGTGCCAAATTTCATCCAGTTCCGTTCAGCCGTTTCAGCGTGAAAGAGTAACAAACATACATCCAGACATCCATACTTTCTTACAAACTTTCGCGTTTATAATATTAGTAGGAAGTTATGTGTTACAATGTTTGCAGCGTGGCCGGGTTGCATACTCCACTAATGAACGTTAGATGAGCACGCTATACAGGGTGATACACAGTCCATGCTACGCTACGGACTCGAAGATACAGTTTCTACTCTTGTGGGAAATTACCCGCAAATTGCTTCTAGTTAGCAGATAAGGGTCAAATTAAAAGCTGAAGCGAAAATTATAATACCACTAGTAATCTATACAGGGTAGTACCAGACTACTTCTGAAAACTTCAGGGGGTTAAAGTGCTCATCAATATAAACAACTTTGTCTAAGAAATCAACACTGTGAGCGCGAAAAACCGCTGTTTCATACATGTTAGCTAAGTAGGTATTGAAATTTTGTATGAAACAGCTGTTATTTTTCCGCGTTCACAGTGTTGTTTTCATACATTCATGGCCATGTCGATTGCAGATGTAATCCAAATTCTTTCGAGGACGGACGCGTGTTCCCATCCGCAGTTGGAACTTCCCTTACTAAAGTTCCAAGCTGCTAAAGCAGGGCGTATTTTTTGAAATTTTGACAAATTCGGAGCCGTTTTTGTAACACGTTACGAGTAGACATAGACATAGACATAGACATAGACATATCATTTATTCGCCACCACAATACACACAATATAAATGAACAAATATGAAAATTAAATACATCAGTTACAAAAAGAAGCACGGAAACAAAACATGGAAAAAGTAATTAACATTAAATAATAAAATAATAATAATAAGTAGGTGAGCTAGTGTGCTGCAGTAGCGAAATGGGCGAGGCTCAGCATAATGCCAACTGTAAAGAACAGAAGGCGCTGTTATTCTGCCTAGACCAAGACTAGAACAATCACAGGACCCTATAGTTATATAGGACGAGTATAGTTGGCTCAACAAATCTAGGCATTCGTGAAGTTAGCCGCAAGAGCTGCGCAGTATCATTTTTCGGGAGCAATTGGAGGTATGAGGAGGGGGGAAGGAACTGTACATGCGCAAACTCGCACCTGTGGCTAACTTCACGAATGCCTAGATCCGTTGGATGACCTGTACCTAGGTAGATTTCACGATAGGAAAGGATTCGCACCTACTTCGCGAGCGTGTTGGGGGGTGGATGAGATCCGTGTAGCTGAAACACAATCAGCGAATGGAAACAAAGTTCTCACCAAGGTCACCTCTGTTGGACGATTACATCTGTCTGGAAAGCGCTCTGGTTACATTTTTCTACCGATTGGTATCTACAAAGTAAGTGTCAAATCAGTAATGTGTCAAACATTGCCTTCATTTCATTCGTCGGTATGTTTTCAAAACCTATTGTAATAACTAATTAGACGGATTTTCTGCGGTGCATTTGCCTGACAACTACGTCGCTCTGGTTTTTATATTTTTTCTCGTGTTATTTTGAGTTTCATTGCGTAATTTTGGTGGTTATTTTGCCAATAAAGCCCGGGTTCTTGACGCGAGTGTAAAGTATGTGAATTAGAGTGAATTGTTCTCTTCAAATTCCATCGGAGGAAATCCCGAGAATTTTCAACAAAACAGCCATCTTTTGTTTAAAATTGACTTGAAAACTTGACTATGACTCTGTGACGTTGACAATACTTATATATAAATACACTTGACACTGGCAAAATTGTTCTCTAAGGGACAGATGCCATAATTGAAGAAGAAGAAGAACTAATTAGACAGCCAAAAGTTTATGTTTTTCTTATTTGTGTTGTGAAGAGGACGCCTAGACACACGACTTGCTACGTCTTTTTTATAATCGCTTTGAGTTTATATCATGATCCTCACTGAAAGGCATTTAGGATAAGTTATTATTTTCAGAGAATAGAAAAATTAGACCAGCGTACGTAACGGAGGGATCCATTATTAATAAATACTACTTACATAATTAATTTGTATATAATATCTATAGTGGTTTGAGGTTGTGACCCCGCCTTCTGATCTTAAGGTTGTGGTTCCCATAGTGTAGGTACAGTCAAAGGCAAAAACATATATACACATACAGTTTACATAGTTTGGTATTCATCTACAGAGGCAATAAATTGTATACATCCAAACATTTACAAGTAGGTATGTTTACTTTGTCATGGGCAAAAATATGTAGAAAATCGAATGCAAAAACATGTATACATGTAACGAATATGTAAATGTAATGGAAATATGCTTTCTAAAGTTTGATTTGTTAAATAGGTTTACATATTATTGCTCATAACTATGGATACATAATTATTAACATTAGGATGTGTACATAATTATAAACTCTTAGATGTTTCCATATTTATAGTTGTGTTGAGGGTGACATTTTATGAGCTAGTGGAGTGTATACTTATTTTTGCCCTTGACTGTACTAGATTTTTCTGTTCGAAAATATGAGGACCAAACGTGATCACGACTATAATCCCCAGGCTCGGTAGATATCTCCTCAGATCTCTAGTTATTTAGATCTTTGAGAATATCTAAAGAGGGTAGTCAAAGGCACGTCCAAAAGTCCACGTCCTCTCGAAGTTTTTCTTCACCGTCTAAGAGCACTAGCATTGCGCACAAACATTTTTCGAATAGAAACACTTATTGGTGCACGACCAGGTTTGAACCAACGACCTTCAGATTGCTGGCAGGGGTGGTAGTAGTAAATCCATTGGTACTGTATTGCTTGTTATTGAGCAAAATATGTATTTCCAACACTCATGGAAAGCCATATCCGTGTTTACTCAAACATTCACTATTAGATAATATCAGAGTTAATAAAAGGCAATATCCCATAAAAGGAAGAAATTACCCGAAAATAATGCCACTGTTTGTCTGTTTGCTGAACCGTTTTTATTATGCTACGTGTGGGTAGACCCTCAGATACGCAGGCATTGCCTTTCAATTGTATTTTTGCTACATTTCAGATAGTAGGTACATTGAACGAGTAGTAGGTATTTACTTAGGTGGGTAAAGGAAAGTGAAAATGAAAGTGAAAGTGAAAGTTGGTGAAAGGATGAAATTGTGCCTCAGAGGTCCCTTTCATGCAATTCATTCAATGTTGCATTAAATCATTCATTCAATGTCTTTGAACTTTTTAGGTTTTACGCCATGCCGGTTTCTTCACTGTTTAAGAGTAGGTACTATAGGTCTACCATGAGTTTTAACAATCTACACTCGATAGCGACTGTAGTTAAAAAAATATATGAAAACTTGCCTACAGCGCCTCTAGCGGATAGTTGGGTACTAAAACCTCACGTAGCTAACTATCCTACGTCACAGCGTACTACAGCGACTGTAGTTTGCGCTCATTATTTGCTTAGAATTTGGTACCATGAGTAACAATTTTGACAAATGTCATAGTAACGTACTATTACTACTGTAGTAACGTCAGCCAATCTAAATGTGACAACTCATGGTAGACCTACTGGTGTACAAATGAATAAATGTATGATTGATTGATTGATTGAATGAACGAATGAAAGAGTTAATGAATGAATTAATTAAAATATGAAAGAATGAGTGAGTGAGTGAATAAATAGATGAAAAATGAATGAATGAATAAATGAATGAGTGAATAAAATAATGAATGAATGAATTAATTAAAGAATTAATGAAGGAATGAATACATGAATGAAGAAAGGAATAAATGAATGAGTGAGTGAGTAAGTGAACGTGTGAACAAGTGAAACATACATACATTTTTCTATTTTTTATCCCGTAAGATGTATATCTCGTGGTACGGGTAACGTAATGAAAACCTTCCTTCGCATTATAATTTAAAATGAGGGTACCAAGCGTTGTTCTGATACTCTACGTGATTGCGAACGATATGAGGAGAGTATACCAGTTCCCATGAAGCTATAACTGATGGATAAGCTACACGATCCTTAATACAAATAAGTAATAAAAAATATTAAAATAACTAAAATTTAAATTGATAAATGAGGTGTCTTGAATTCGTCTGGGTGACAAGAGTGATATAGGTTCTAATATTGCAGCTTCAAATAATCCAATATTGCAGCTGTAAGAACTATATTCAGTTACTTTTAGTCGAGTTTTTTTGAATTTTTGTAATTTACATTTTGAGCACAATTGCTTAATTTTTTTTTATTTTTGTTTTGTTATTTTTTAAATAATTATTAATTACTTAAGTATGTAGGTATATTAGTTTATATTTATATATATTCTGTTCCTTTATAACGCATTGGATAAATGGATAAATTATCTATTATGTAATTTTGAGTTTACGCCATACGTCCAAACATGACATTTGGTACATGCCAACATTTTGCACAGTAGTTATTATTCGGTACGTGACAGGTTGCAAGCCCATCGCCGCTAACAAGAATACTAACCTATGACACACACCTTAGATTTTTTGGTTCTAGGGTATGCCGGTTTCCTCGCGATGTTTACCTTCACCGTTTAAGAGCACTGGCATTGCGCACATAAATCTTCGAATAGAAAAACTCATTGGTGCGCGATGAGGTTTGACGACCTTCGGATTGTGAGGCAGTGGTGCTATCACTACACCACCAGCGCTCTACAATTTTCAGTATTGAATATCCATCATTTTCTAGTTCCATGCAAGAGTACAAGAGCGCGTGTCGAAATTGAGAGATGCTACACAATGAATAATATCAGCATACGAGGACCTATCGATAGGGGGCTGTGATGTCATTGTATCGAAATATGATCCACCCTGTATAATCGTGTTTGCATGCGGAAACTTTCTGCGTTTATTTTAGCGTGAGGCTTGCATTTACAAGCACCCTTTGTTGGTGTATTTCTGTTTAAACTTACTTCGATTTTTTCTTCTGTGTCGTACGATAAATCGTACGAGATTATCACTAGCAGTGATATAGTCTATCCTGTGGTTCTCTATTCTCGATGTTCAATCTTGACCATATCTTTTATTTCACAGCGCCATCTAGTATTAAACTAAGTAAATATACTCACTTAACAGGTTACGAGCCCATCGCCGCTTATAAAAATACTAATCTATGACGATTTTTTGGTTGTAGGGTAATTATGCCGGTTTCTTCACGATGTTTAGCTTCACCGTTTAAGAGCACTGGCATTGCGCACATACATTTTTTGAATGGAAAAACTCATTAGTGCACGACAAGGTTAGAACCCACGATCGTGAGGCACGGGTGTTACCATTACGCTACCAGTGCTATTACACCTCACTATCCAAGAAATTTAAATTTCAGCACCTCATTAGATATTCCGTAGTAGGGTTCCGCGCAAATTTGGCACAATTAGCACACTGTAGGTACCTACAGAACCCAGACCGCATCTTGGGTTCAGTTTGTACAAATTATCTGACATTTAGCGAACATCTGGCCCAGTGGCGCATCCTTATCGCTTCAATCGACTGCTAGGGATGGGAATAGTCGATAAAAAAAGCATATTAAAACTTAATAATATAAAAAAGTAATATTTCGTTACCGCAACATGTTTATGCCTTAGAAAAATTTAAGTAACTATAGTTACTTAAGTTTCGTAGGTAGATAAACAGAAGGCTAGTAAGTATACTGTCGATAGTTTTTTTTAAGTTTAAGTGCCTAACTCAATTTGGCTCGCACTTGTATATGCGTTTTGCGGCGAAAATTACCATATATGTGATTTGTTTAATAAAAACAGACACTCGCGCTTTGTGGTATCATTTCTACATACATTTTAATAACAAATGGTCATCATTAGTCAGCCCGTTTGCACTCACTGTTGGGTAT
The DNA here is from genome assembly GCA_963675405.1 of Cosmorhoe ocellata. NCBI lineage: Eukaryota > Metazoa > Arthropoda > Insecta > Lepidoptera > Geometridae > Cosmorhoe > Cosmorhoe ocellata. Next base: position 1,219,556 of record OY776257.1, read on the forward strand.
AATGTGCCTTTTTATTACGCCACTCTTTCCGGTCCCCAGCAAGTCGAAAAACATTTTTTCGAAATAATCGATACCTAAAACTTACCTCATCCCTAAAGATCAGGCATCATCATTCGTTGTTCCATTTTTACATGCGTTGAGCTTTTATCGAGTTTCGATAAAACACCGATCGAGATACGAGTACACCCTTACGGGGTGTGATTCGGTTGTAGCCACCATTAGAGATTTTCACGCCTTTCAGTAAATGTCTGGCATTTATTTATAACTAGGTAACTCTCGCGCAACTTTGTCTGAGCGTTTTAAGTTATTTATTTTTCCCGTTTTAAAATTAAGGGTAAAATCTACAAAACGATCATAAGACCTGTCGTATTGTATGGGTCTGAATGTTGGGCCACCAAGGGAATGGATGAGAAAAGAGTGCATGCGGCGGAGATGCGAATGTTGAGATGGATGTTTGGAGTGACAAGGATGGATAAAATAAGGAATGAGTATATCAGAGGAAGTCTGAAAGTGACAGAAAATATGAGGAATAATAGGTTAGCGTGGTATGGGCATGTTATGAGAAGAGATGAATGTCATGTGCCGAGGAAAGTGTTAGATATGAATGTGGATGGATACAAGGGTAGTGGTAGGTCAAAGAAAAGATGGATGGACTGTGTGAAAGATGACATGGGTAAGAAAGGAGTGCTGAGATGACGAATGACAGAGGAAAATGGAAGAAGATCACATGTTGTGCCGACCCCACATAACGTGGGAAAAGGGCAGGAAGATGATGATGATTTTTCCCGTTTTTGTAACATTTTTTATTGATGCTTGCCTTCTATTGGTCGTAGGGTGATTTTATATAGCCTATAGCCTTCCTCGATATATAGACTATACAACACAAAAAAAATATTACAATTCAAACCAGAAGTTCTTGAGATAGCGCGTTCAACCAAAAAAAACAAACTCTACAGCTTTAAATATAGTAATTTTGCACAGTAGTAAGTATTCCGTACGTGACGCTCAGAAGAATAGTAACCCATGACACACACCTTCGAATTTTTGGTTCTAAGGTATGCCGGTTTCCTAACGATGGATCGCTGGCATTGCGCGCATAAATTTTTCGAATGGAAAAACTTATTGGTGCACGACCAGGTTTGAACCAACGACCTTCGGATTGTGAGGCAGGGGTGCCACTACTACATTACCAGCGCTCTTGTTTTAGAAAGTGTTTACATTTGCAAATTTATTGTAAGTTAATTACGTAAGTTACTTACGTGAGTAAAAATTTCAAGTGTAAGGCCCTTATTTAGGTCCGAAAAACTTACATTTTTTATTATATTATGTTATATGAAAACGTGTTTTACGTTGATTAAAACGTTGTTATCTGTGTTACACAACGCTCAAAGCTTTTTGAATCCCGTGGGTTTAGATTACACATTCGCTGTAAAAGCGAAGTAGATAAAGCGCGTTTGAACAGAGATTTCCTGGAAAATACAATGGAAATTGTTTGATATTTGTTCTACTCATAGAATTTGAGCGTAGATTTTGACAGCTTTTAAATGGCTTTTAATATTTTTTATTATTGTTTTTTCTTTCTATCATTGAATTAACTATATTTTTCCAATAATCACTTGCGTGTCCCCATGCGCGGGCGATCTCGCGGGATAAGTTGACCTAATGCATTTTTGAATCCTATTCCATTTTCCATTCCATTTTTGAGTCAACTCATCTTAACTGTCCGCAAATTTTCCGTTATTAATTTTCAGGGTTGCGGTCGTGACCATTTCAACAATAATTATAATCTACAAGCTGATTCGGTGAACTTCGTATCACCTACTATTCTTCGCATTTTTTTTTATTTTCTTACCATTTAAACCTTCCCTGAACACGAACGAATATTTCAAAACCGAAATTACCCAAATCAGTCCAGCCGTTCTCGAGTTTTAGCGAGACTAACGAACAGCAATTCATTTTTAATGTGTGTCAATGTGTAGAATGAACTTTCAGGATGAATATAGGCAATATTTTATGTAGTACTTCGCGGGCGACGCCGCGAGCGGAAGCTACTCGTTTTTAATAAAGTATATATAAAATGAGCTTTGGTTTAAAAATGCTTGTTCAAAGGACCTCTCTGTATCAACATAACCTATTTTTTTAAAGCATTGTGACTAAAACAAAGTTAAACATCAAAAAGCTTTGGAAAAGTTTCTTAAAGTTACATTTATACGGTTTTAAGGGGAGCTTTTCAAAACTTTTTCGTGTACACCAAACGTTCTAAGAATGTGTAACTTGATTTAAGTATTGGATCGAGATTTTGTAAGTGTTCTCTTGTGAAAAATTACTTGATAAACTTGCGTAAAAGTGCGTATTTGGAAACTTCCAACGTGATTTTCGAACTTTGAAGTTTAGAATATTTATTTATGCTATTTTTATTGAAATACTAGCTGTTGCCCGTGACTTCGTCCGCATTAAATTCATTTTCAAATGTTTTAATAGTTATTCTGCAACGAATCGAAATACATGAAAATTGGTCCAGCCGTTAGCTAGAGTTTTATGCGTTCGAACAAACCCGACTTTGTTTTATCAGGAAGGATAATTTATGTTAGCTTTTTGTCTTAAAAAAAATTCAGTGCGTACGATGTCGTTGGCTAGGCGGTTAACAATGAGTTCAATAAAGATTTAAAAAAATTAAATGTATACGTAAGTACATAAATACATAGCTAAGTACTAAAGGATAAATTTAAAAGGACATAAATGTACCAGTAATTCCGGAAATAGCCAGAATCAAACGGTTCGACTAATCCACCCAAATTGCTGCCAAGTTTAGATTAATTAATGCTATTAAATTACTTATTTTCACGAATGGCTTCACTCTACCACACAGTATGGTAAATGCAGTAAATATACTCGGTAACCACCTTGCAGCGTGGTGGTGTGTTGCTTACTGGGACGTGATTAATGTGGGTTCGGGAAAATGGTTTGCATGATCTGCGATCAGCTTGTTTTTTGTCGTCTCATAGAATTATAAGGCAGATAATTTTAAAAGATTTAAACTTTCGTGTTTTTTTCGAAAAAAGTATATGTCTGCCTTAACAAGTACTCACAAATCCAATTGTATTTTCATGGTTGTTTTTGTACGAAACTACGGCGTGTTTTAGTAATTCGTGTGTAATTTAACACGTATTTGAATAATTTTGTTATTAATTAATACGTAGTGTCTAATTTAAGGGTGGATTTGACCAACTTTTGGTTTATCTATTCTTTGAATAGTTTAATGTCAAAAGCAAATAAAATATAAGTTTACTCTTGGATAACTATGGTTTATTATGGGGATAGTGTGAATTAGAGGAAGGCTCTCTCTTCGAACTTATTTTATTTACTGTTTAATGGTTGTATTGTGACTTCTGTAATCAGGGTTTTATTTGAAGACATTGAAAGTAATGAATATTACAAGCGTTTATTTAAAATTACCTGTCTATTTGGTATTCCCATCTTCAAAGTTGATTTAAATCATCGTATTGTTTTATTACAAGTAGGTACCTACTTACATGTGTGCAAAATTTACACACTGATTTTCAGGAACTATTTATGTAAGCAACGGTCTTTAGATAGCTTTTATGTTTTTTAAGTATTTTATATATTATTATATTATTTAATATAATCTATATCTATATAAGAGCTTAACCTGACTGACTGACTGACTGACTGACTGATTGATCATCGCCGAGCCGAAACCGCTGAAGATAGAAAGCTGAAATTTGGAAGGTGGCTTCCTTTTATAACAAAACCACCCACTAAGGCGGGATTTTTGGAAATTCTACCTCTAAGAGGGTGAAAAAGGGTGAAAACGTTAGTATGAAACTTTGTAACGCGTGGAGCGATTTTCATGAAACTTTGTTTGTGCACTGTAAATACAAAATGAATGAACACGTGGTTCAGGATTTTTAAATATAACCTTTAAAAAGGGGTAAAATGGGGTGTCAAAGTTAGTATAGGAACTTTTTAACGGGTAGTGCGATTGGTCTGAAACTTTGTTTGTGTACTGTAAATGCAAAATAAATGGATACCTGTTTCAGGATTTTTCAATATAACTCTTAAAAAGGGGTCAAATGGGGAGTCAATGTTTGTATGGAATTTTTTTAACGGGTGGTGCAATTGGTTTGAAACTTTGTTTGTGTACTGTAAATGCAAAATAAATGGACACCTGTTTCAGGATTTTTCAATATAATCTTCAAAAAGGGGTCAAATGTCGGGTCAATGTTTGTATGGGAACTATTTAACGGGTGGTGCGATTGGTTTGAAACTTTGTTTGTGTACTGTAAATGCAAAATGAATAGACATGTATTTCAGTATTTTTCAATATAACCTTCAAAAAGGGGTCAAATGTGGGGTCAATGTTTGTATGGGAACTTTTTAACGGGTAGTGCGATTGGTCTGAAACTTTGTTTGTGTACTGTAAATGCAAAACGAATGGACACGTGTTTCAGGATTTTTCATTATAACCTTCATAAAGGGGTAAAATGGGGTGTCAAAGTTAGTATGGGATTTTTATGAGTTGTGTGATGTGTTTGAAACTCAGTTTAGATACTTTACGCGAACGAAGTCGCTGGCGGGACAGCTAGTAATATATAAAATACGTCTCGTTTCTCGCGGGGGCGAAAAGTGGCTCACGGAAAGCCGTTTTGCTATGTTGAATGTTGGAGGAGAAATGGAAGAGAAACTAAATGAGGTGTATCAGATGATGAATGAAAGAAGAATTGGCTAAGATGGTTTGGGCATGTAGAAAGGATGGATGAAAGGAGATTGACGAAACAGGTGCATAAGGCGAGTGTGAATGGGACAGTTGGAAGGGGAAGACCTCGGCGTACGTATCTCGATCAAATTGGGGACGTTTTAGAGAAAGGCCAGGTCAAGAGTAAATCGACGAGCATGTATGAAGAATGTAATGAGAGTGAATGAAGCAAAAGAAGTGTGTCAGGATCGTAGCAAGTAGAGATCCGTGATCTCTGCCTACCCCGTCGGGAAACAGGCGTGATTTTATGTATGTATGTATGTATGTATATTATTTAATACCTACTAGCTGTTACCCACGACTTCGTGCGCGTTGTTACGTTACTTTTTATTTTTTATTATCGCTACTTTTTAAAAGTGAGGTCAATCAATAACTTTTTTCCTTTCTCTTTTGACATTTTTTTCCTAATATTTTTATGTTAGCGTGGTTTAGGTACATTTTTATGATGATAATAAATTGATTGACTGTTTGTTTAACTGGTAAGTACAATTCATGAAAAACAGGTTATTGCATTTCCTGTAATTATTTGTTCTTTGTTGTTGATGTTTTTACACGCTTTATATTAGCTTCACCTGTATATATATGTTTGTATGTTTGTTTGTAACCGACTTCTTTGGGCGCGATTTTGACCCACTTTAAACGGCCAGATTTCGTTCAAACTTTGTAGATTTATCGAGGACCGATGACAATACACTATTTTGATAAAAAAATTCCATTTTATCAATTTGAAAAAAGAATTTTTGATCGTAAAGCACTCTCTGATGCTTCGCATCATGAGTCGTGCAATAGTTTAAAATAAAAAAAACACGCTATTATAAATAAACCAAACTAAAAAATAGAAAATAAATAATAGTTTAAAAAAACTAAAAAACACGCCTTTTATAGAAACCGAACTAAAAAATAGAAAATAAATTTAAAAAAAAGCGTGGGGTGCTTTTTAAGATATTATCGAAATGATAATCACTCTACTCATATCTGTCAATAAAATATTTATAACTATTGACACCATGCACCCCACACTTTTTTTAAAATATTTTTTTTAAAATTTATTTTCTATTTTTTAGTTCGGTTTCTATAAAAAGCGTGTTTTTTAGTTTTTTTAAACTATTATTTATTTAATGTTACGAGGAGAGATGAATGTCATGTGACGAGGAGAGTGTTAGGTATGAATGTGGATGGATACAGGGGTAGAGGTAGGCTAAGGAAAAGTTGGATGAACTGTGCGAAAGATGACATGGGTAAGAAAAGAGTAAGTACTGAGATGACGAATGATAGAGGGAAATGGAAGAAAATCACACGTTGATGTTAACATTTTTTTTCATTTTTAGCTCAAAGTAAAAGTGAACTGCTTTTTATCTTCTTTATATTCAGTACTGTACGAGAAGCACCTTAATAATTTCATCATACTGGTTCAAAAGAACTATTACAATTTAAAGAAGTACAGAAATGTGAATATTATAAATACTAAACAACAGTGCAAAAGTTTAAACCTATTCTACGAGAATTTCTTAACCCCGTTTTTCTCCTACACTGCAATATCTGCCTTATTAACTAAAGTCTATACAGTTGAAAATAGGATGGTTATCTTATGTTCCGTGAAAGTTCAGTAGTATGTAAGGATTTTTCATCGAAGGCTGCCTCGCCGTCTACGCCGTGGTTATCTGAAGAGTTATTGAGGTAAGAAATACATTTTGGTTACACGTTATATAAAGCCGTTGAATAGGCTTTGATTTATTTTGAGCTAGATGGCGCCACAGGAAAAAATTGAACGCGCTATCTTTGCGTTTTGTTTTTTGTATAAGAACTTTTACCGAGAGTTTTAGCATCAGATAGACTTTCGTATTTATAGTAAGTACTTTATGAGAAGGATAATCAGGGTTCCGTACCTAAAGAGTAAAACGGTTTGCCAATGACGAGTTTTATTAAATAACTAGCTGACCCGGCAGACTGCGTACTTATTTAGAAAACGTTTGTATGGGAAATAGAAAAGGGCTATTTTTAGGGTGTTCCCGGCAGTTATTCGAATTTTTCTTACCTTTTAAACCTTCCCTAGACCTCCACGAACTTTTCAAGACCAAGATAAGATAAATCAGTTTAGCCGTTCTCGAGTTTTAGCGAGACTAACGTATCTAGATATACGTTCGTATATAGATAAGTACTGTCAATGTCACAAAGTCATAGACAAATTGTCAAGTCAATTTGAAACAAAACATGGCTATTTTGTCAAAAAATCGCAGGATGTTTTTCTTATGCATATAAAAAAGAAGTATTCCAGTTACTATTTACTTTAATTCATATTTAATTATGCAATTATTTAATTATGCAGGTACATATATGTATAGACAGTTAAAGTTCCGTACACTATCAAAACTTGTATTAAAACCTTTTGAAAATATTAATACTGTTCGTATTTCGAACTAAAACCTATTTAAAAGTTACAGAGAACAAGATTTTATTCAAAAGAAAATCTCACCTGCTTGGTAAGAAAAAAATACTTGGCGGCCAGAGGCGTCTCACCATTATAACTTTTTACATTTTTGCATTTCAATCTATAGAGCACACGCTAAAGTCACATTTACACGAACGCAGTGCCTTGTGCAAGTAAGCTCGTTTTAGTTACTGGCTACTGGATTTGTGTTTTTCACATAATTTATTTACATAGATGTTTATAATTGACTATTTTTACTTACGTGACATACAAAATGGTCACGACTGTAATACCCAGCCTTGGTAGATATCTCCTCAGATCTCTAATTAGATCTTCGAAGGTATCTTTGAAATTTGAAATTGAAAAATATTTATTCAGTACAATCACAAGGATCACTTTGAAACGTCTTACATGCTAGGTGAATCTATGTGCCAATTCCAACCTAACCCAAGTACGAGAAGAACAGGCAAGAAACTCGTCTCGGTCCTAGCGCTTTTTTGTATGATCCTTCTTACAAAAAAATGTAATCAAGATTATCTAATAATAATAACATAAAAACAAAAGACAAAACAGAACACAAATACATAAAACAAAAGGACAGCGTTTACATTGCAAATTGGTTAGCTTTCGGAGGGCGGAGCGACATCGGGCCATGAGTTCCTATCATCAATATATTCATTTATATTATAATATGCTTTCTTTAAGAGATTATTTTTAATGAAGGCTTTGAATTTTCTAACAGGAAGTTTAGTTGCATTTATAGGAAGTTTATTATAGAAACGTATCACGTTCCCCATAAATGAATCTAAAGAGGATAGTCAGAGGCAAACATGTTATTTGGCACATATCAACATTTTGTTCATTAGTTAGTATTCCGAAAAAAAGATATATTAATTTAAATTAAAAAACCCGACTGAACGTAACTGCAAATAGATTTTTACAGTTGCTATATATTTGATTTTTGACAAGTATTATCAACGTCACAGAGTCATAGTCAAGTTGTCAAGTCAATTTTAAACAAAAGATGGCTGTTTTGTTGAAAATTTTCGGGATTTCCTCCGATGGAATTTGAAGAGAACTATTCACTCTAATTCACATACTTTACACTCGCATCAAGAACCCGGACTTTATTGGCAAAATAACCACCAAAATTACGCAATAAAACTCAAAATAACACGAGAAAACATATAAAAACCAGAGCGACGTAGTTGTCAGGCAAATACACCGCAGAAAATCCCTGTGTCACTCTTGTAATTCAAACAAAACTAATGACACTTCATTTGTCAAAATCCGTCTAGCCGTTTGGGCTACATTAAAAACTAAAGGCACTCGCATACAGACATCCCAAACACAATTACTTACAATAAAACTAGAAATATGTAAAATTGGTTCTAAGTAGGTATAGAGGATATACAATAAGTAAATAGACAAATAAGTATCGTTTTAATTTCTGCTTCCGTATCCCGATTAATGTCACCCCAAACGTACCGTACCGAGTCTCAAGATATACGGAACCAATTTAGGCTTCCGTAAATTGGGATTCACTCCCCATTACATAGATGAAGGGGTGATTTGAGAAGTTTATTAAGGTCGTTTTTATCTGTTGGAAATAAATTTAGGGTGTGGATAAGCACTGGTGGTCTAGACTCTAGACGTATAGCCTTGCGATCCTAAGGTCGTAGGTTCGAATCCAGTCGTGCAAAAATGGATTTTCTGGATATTGATCATCTCGAACGGTAAAGGAAAATATGCTACAACCAACTGAACTGTGAGGACAGTCAAAGATAAAAATTGAGTTTTAAAAACTAAAAAGAAAACAAACTTCAAAGTAACTCTACGTAAAAAAAACCGGGCAAGTGCGAGTCGGACTCGCCCATCGAGGGTTCAATGCTAAGACTTAATGGTTTTCTCATGAATACCATTGTCAGAACTGGACCAAATTGGAACCACACGGAAAGTAGCTTTCAAATAAAAAAATAATTATCTAAATCGGTTCATCCATTCCAAAGTTCTGAGTTAACAAATATAAAAAAATACAGTTTAATTGAGAACCTCAATTTTTGAAGTCGGTTCAAAAACCTCATATGGACACAATTTGACAAAATTGTTGTATATATTATTTAGCAAGCCGGTTATACCGGGTTCTTGCTTACTTACCGGATTTTCACAAAAACTTTAACCTCTGGCCACATAAAAAGCTCGGGGTATATCCGGCCTTGAATTTCCATGCAATTGAACCTTACACTGTATTCGATTTCGGTATATCATTAACCCTAAAACCACTTTCAGAAAACAGGCACAAGCCATTAAAGCTTCTGATTTATAAAAAACAGCAATCGTCAATCTCGGTCGTGATTATCCTACTAATATTATAAAGGTGAAAAGTTTGTAAGAATGTATGGATGTGTGGATGTAAGGATGTATGGATGTATGTTTGTTACTCTTTCACGCTGAAACGGCTAAACGGATCCAGATGAAATTTGGCACAGATATAGATTATAGTCTGTCAATAGCACATAAGCTATAATTTAACAAGGTACCAGGCGGGTGAAGCCGGGGTAGGAAGCTAGTATTATAAACGCGAAAGTTTGTAAGAATGCATGGATGTATGTTCGTTACTCTTTCACGCTGAAACGGCTAAACGGATCCAGATGAAATTTGGCACAGATATAGATTATAGTCTGGAATAGCACATATGCTACTTTTTATTCCGGAAAAACTTATGGTTCCCGTGGGATAGTTTTTGTTGTCCAAGGTACCATGCGGTAAGCTAGTTTAATTATATTTATACTTACGATTAAATGTATCTGTTAAAGGTAGTGACGACGAACTCCCTGTTATATTACTGACGTTATATTACTGACGTTATAACGCTACGTTATTTTAGGAACGTAGCTTTCCATATATTTTTAACCGGTGCCTAAATGACATTTGGGGCCCAAAGGGCCTATTTCATTCACGGTCTATAATTTCGGTCCAATTTTGCCCTTACTCATTTATTTTTGACAGAGGCTGGATAGCCTTGCAAATACTTGTATTATAACTAGCGACTCGCCCCGGCCTCGCACGAATGCAATGTAGATAAGTTTTGTCAGCGTGGAGTGATCGATTTGATTTTTCTAATTTCTTCAGACATGTTGAACATTTATCGTCATATTTCAACAAATTAACAAAAACAACATTAAACAACAATACCTTTGTATAAACCTTTCTATTAAAACATGATATTTATTGATGAAAACCGTTGCATGGTTTAAAATATCAATGTATAAACAGAGAGACAGACTTTGTTTTGTGATACGTAAAAGCTTTGTTTAGTTTGGGGCTAGATGGCGTTGTGTGCAATGTCAACCAATAGATACTTATTTATTTATGTACAGATAAAAGTAAAAGTTAGAGCATTGACCTCCGTTAATGTACCCAGCAGGGTTAACATGGCAGTCAAGTCAAAACTTTGACGACGCTTTTGTCGTGCATTTGTCTTAAATTCGTACGACAACGAATTTTACCGACCATACTGAAAAGGCCGGAAATATCTAGTAATTTTCCGCTGAAACGCTAAAGCTATACGCTTTCTTTAGCAGGAAAATACTAGATATTTCCGTCCTTTTCTGTATTTGTCATGGATTTCCGCAAAGTCACGTGTGAATCAATCATTTATTTTAACCAACCATGTTAGCTGCTGAAAGTAGAAAACATTATCTCGTTGGATAACTGTAAAAAAAAAACAAAAAAATAAATAAATATGATCACGATTGTAATCCCCGGGCTCGGTAGATTTCTCCTCAGATCTTTTAGATACTTAAAGATCTAAAGGAGGTAGTCAGAGGCAAGTCCAAACATGACATTTGGTACATGCCACATTTTGCACAGTAGTTAGTATTCCGTACGTGACAGGTTGCAAGCCCATCGCCGCTTATAAGAATACTAACCTATGACACGTACCTTCGAATTTTTGGTTCTAGGGTATGCCGGTTTCCTCACGATGTTTTCATTCACCGTTTAAGAGCACTGGCATTGCGCACATAAATTTTTCGAATGGAAAAACTCATTGGTGCACGACCAGGTTTGAACCCACGACCTACGGATCGTGAGGCAGGGGTGCTACCACTACACCACCAGCGCTCCGGATAACTGTTAGATAGTTAAACTGAAAATACTTATACCTAATTATCTGAAAAGGTCTCATATTAAATCCTTAATAACCCAAGAGCCGTCAAACCCAATGGTTATTTCTTCACTGATTAAACCCATTTTCACCCCCCATTTAACCCCCGTTTAACCCTAAAGGTCCAAATTTAACTTAAAGAGCAATATCTGTCATTGTGATTGTCACTCATATTCTGATATGTTGAACGCCAGCGGGTTTGCTTGCTTCATTATTACTTTACTGCGAAGGAAGGTTATGTGTTCGAGGTGTATGTATGTACATAATTATGTCTGCGAGTTCTCTCGGCTGTCACTGGAGCCCAATCGGCTGGACAGATTTTGACATAATATGTCATACTCATATTACATACTCATACTCATATTTTGAGTTATCGTTGTATTCGTCTGAATTGCAAGAGTGATGAGCCATATGAAATGTCAAAAAATCCAAAATGGCGGCTATTCGAACTTTAAAAACCATTTTTTATCACTTTCAGTTGGGTTTTTTTGAGTTTTGAAATAAATACTAGTTCATGTTCTTTCATTTTCCAATGCGAATGGCAAAAAAATGTCTTTTGTCTTGTAACTTACCGTTTTTCTCATTATATTTTCTCGATCCGTTGTTAATGATATAAGCACAAGCGCATACATTTTTGAGTAGAAAACCCATTGAGGAAAGTATACTAATTATTATATATAAAAAATGGAACAGTTGGAAGGGGAAGACCACGGCGTACGTACCTCGATCAAATTGGGGACGTACTAGAGAAAGGCCAGGTCCAGAGTACCCTTAACCGACGCGCATGTATGAAGAATGTAATGAGAGTGAATGAAGCAAAAGAAGTATGTCAGGATCGTAGCAAGTGGAGATCCGTGGTCTCTGCCTACCCCGTTGGGGAACAGGCGTAATTTTATGTATGTATGTATGTAAAAAATGTAATACAATTAAAAAAACCTCATTGCCATTATGCTTGTCACCATGATTAGAACCAACTGTTGGGGTACAAAAGTTGACTGCTTTGACAGTTTTTGACTGTCAGCCAGTCTGTATTAACGTAGTTATCTATACTTAATACTTATATCTTCTTCTTCTCTTTATATATTAAAACTAGTAGTCCGCCCCGGCTTCGCACGGGTATTTATATATACCTATAAATAGTCACGACTGTAATTCCCAGGTTCGGTAGATATCTCCCAGATTTCTAGTTACTTTGATCTTTGAGTAGGTACTCGTACATGACAGGATGAAAGCCCATGGCCGCTTATAAGAATACTAACCTATGACACACACCTTCGAACTTTTGGTTCTAGGGTATGCCGGTTTCTTCACGCTGTTTTCCTTCACCGTTTAAGAACACAGGCATTGCGCACATAAATTGTTCGAATAGAAAAACACATTGGTGCATGACCAGGTTTGAACCCATGACCTTCAGATCGTGAGGCAGGGGTGCTACCACTACACCACGAGTGCTCTCAAATTTAACAAAAATTTCAAAATTCATTATTTATAATACTCACACGTCTAACCATACCCTGCGTCAGGTTACTAAAAAAGAAAATTGTAAGTATAGAAAGTTTTAGTATTATTATTTTAATGAAGTTTTTATTTATTATAATGTATTTTTTTGTTTATATTTTTTATTTATTTTTTCACATTGACTCCATCCTGTACACATCCTGTACACCCAGTGACGCCTACAGTGCATAAGCTAGCGCGGCTCTCACGCAACTTTTTTCTATTGCTTACATTTTTAATTTAATGGTATCTTTTGAATGGAATGTCCGAATTGAGTAATTCAAAAAACTATATAAAGGTATTGAAGCAGTCTAGAATATGATGTGATTTATTTTGATAAGGATTAATACTAAGATAGAAATAAAGAGCATTTTTCTAAGAGTAGCCTTTCAATTAAAATTTTAAAATAAAAGAACTCTTATTGTGGCATAACTATAATAGTTGGACATATGCTATCACGACACTTTTTGTAAATAATGATGTGTTCTACAAAGTCGTAGTACATTATTTTATTCTATCGTCAATAGTTTTCGCAGCGCACGCGATATAAAGAATATTTTAGGTAATTTTTTTACACCTTGGCTTACATTATTGAAGTTTTAGTAAGGATCCCTAATTTTTTTGAAAATATAATATAGCCTATGTCACCCGCTGATAGTGTAGCTTCCCAACAGTGAAAGAATTTTTCAAATCGGTTCAGTAGTTTCGGAGCCTATTCATTTCAAACAAACAAACAAACAAACAATCAAAGTTTTCCTCTTTATAATATTAGTTTAGATGTATTGCTGTTCGTTAGTCTCACTAAAACTCGAGAACGGCTAAACGGATTTATCTTATCTTGGTCTTGAAATGTTCGTGGAGGTCTAGGGAAGGTTTAAATGGTGAGAATTACATACGTCATACAAACGTACAAACGTTAAGAACGAAGTCTGCCGGGTCAACTAGTACTTAATATTATAAAGAGGAAAGATTTGATTGTTTGTTTGTTTGTTTGCATCGAATAGGCTCCGAAACTACTGGACCGATTTCTGAAATTCTTTGACCAATGTGTAGAATGAACTTTCAGGATAAACATAGACTATATGATGACCTCAGTGGCGCAGCGGGCGAGAGTCCGCCTGCGACGTAAGAGGTTGCGGGTTCGATTCCCGCTGCGGAACAAATTTGTGTACGATCTGCAGAAATTTGTTCCGTTGGTCTGGGTGTTTTCTATGTATAATAAAAAATATCTATCTATGTATATAATGTATTAAATTATATATATCAGTTGTCTAGTACCCATAACACAAGCTTTGAGTAGCTTACTTTGGGGCTAGATGATGCTGTGTGGATTGTCCAGCATTATTATTTATTTATTTTATTTATTTATATTTTATGTAGGTACTTCGCGGGCGACGCCGCGAGCGGAAGCTAGTTTTATATATTTATCTAAAGGTCACACTGACTTAACAGTCGGATTAATGGGCCCTTTACGGGTGAATGGCCCTTGTTTATGGCAACCCTTACTCTCAGGTAATACCATTAAATGGCTAAGTCTTGCCATAAAAATGGCGGGTCAAGTAACAATGTCTCAGCTCGTATGTACAAGTAACTGAAAGTTACAGGAATTATCGATGTAAGTTCAAAAGAAAATTTGGAATCATTCTATTCAGTCCCTTATGTAATCGACATAACGACGGCCCAACCGAATAAAGCGGTAATAGCTCAATACACCAAAATTTTTTTATTGCATATTCGGATTCTATATAAGCCAATCTATCACCTAAATTTTTTTCAAAAAATAAAACCAAAAATCCCTTGATTTATAGCAGTAGACGTCTTTTTTCTTTCGAAATTTGCGGCACAAAAAGAAGACGAATATCAACACTCTGTAACCTTACGTTTAATAAGTTATGAAAACAGACGTATTATAAAATCTTACGCCATTATTCAACTGCAAACGATTAATAGTTTAGTTGTAATGTGATAAAAATATTTTATTTTCACCTAGATAAGACCAATATCTTGTTTACAAAGTAACATTTTTTATACAAAGAATGCTATTCCTCAAATCCCTGATTACAATGTCATCAAAATGGTTAATAAAAGGGGGTAAAAGGCAATGCTATACGAGTATAATCTTTAATACTAGTTTAATTATTCATTCTTCTTTCCTACAAATATGTGTGAAAAGTGTATGATTTATTATAAAACAATATTCAAAAGAAAGCTCAACTTCAAGAAGATTTTGAAAAACAGAAAAGAAAAATAGACTGTGGGTAAAGAAGATGAAAGATTTGTAAAAAACAACGTTTGATAAATCCACTCAGAGAGTTGCATGCTTAGATTCGGAAAAAGTTCTACACATCTCATAATAGGTTAAATCCCAGTTAATCATAGTTATTAGATCTTCCAAAAATACCATCTATACCTAAATAGGTTTAGTTTATAATTTAACTTTAATTTTAATCTGACTTATTTACATACTAAAGCATAAGACTGGTATTCTAATAGGTACCTGTATAGATTGAGCTTTAAGTCTTTAAGTATTTAAAACTAAAAGTTCAATTATAGGTAAAATAATATAATGTTTGCTTTTATTGTTATCTAGTAGGTAGATTTGTTATTTTTTCACAAATTATTTGATTATTTGGATACTTTTCTGATAGAAGTCAGACTGCTCCCGAAAATCAAAGCCCCCGATTTTAGTGGTTTCAGAATTGTAGGTTCTTTTAGGTGTTTCAGGAGTAGTTTTATCATAAAAATTATAAGTTAGATAATTGTTGATTTTTAAGAGGTTCTTTTTTTGCAAAAATCGTGATTACCTAGGCTAATAACAAAATTAAAGTTTAACAATTTTTTTTCGTGTTATTTGATTGAATATTTCTTTGTTTTTAATAAAAACCATCATAAGTGATGATTAATTACTATAAAAATAATGAATAAAAATCATAAACTATCTGTTTTACTGATATATTAAAAAAAAACTTAAAAGTTACATGACATCTTGTCCTTTAATAATGTCTGCAGTATTAGTGGGTAATACAAATTTAATCAAATAGTTATAATGTATATTGCAGCTGAATAATGGAGTAATAGGTAAGTACGCGACGCCAATGCTAGCAAATACAGCTCTTTAACGGTGGTGTAGGCTTATTGCTAACCAATCCGTTTGATGATTTGAGGCGAATAAAGACGTAAAGTGCTATTAAAAAGAATACCAAACGAAATAACGGACGAATAATTACGTAAATTAGTTTTTAGCATTTAAAATAAAATCTGTGAGATTGTTTTGTTTAACTTCTAATTAATCTTAAAGCTCCTTTTTTTGCGCATCCAATAATATAACATTTGTGTATATAAGTTAAAAGCGGTCGTGTAGAAATTGATTTTCATGTTTTTTGGCTCTACTGTAAAATATTGATTTTCAAATAACCGCTTTATTCGGTTGGGGCGTCGATAAGAGTCGTAAGATTTTATGAATAGACAGACTCACAAACATCTATACATTCTTTTTCGTACAAAGGAGGTCATTTATTTTGGGCCAAAAATGCCAAAAAGCCGCGATATGTTTTTTGATAAATGTATAGAAATCCGAATTTTTAACCTTAATAAACCAACAGAAGAAATGATTGTAGATATTTGGCGCTCTAATAAAAAATACTCAAGAAAATACTCACTCTCGCATTTTGGACCCAACCATGTAAGAAACCTGAATGACCTCCTTTTGGGAAAACGTAAATAAAACTCGAAATATTCTCCCATGTTGTTTATTGAACAATATTCAAATAATTTGTTGTTCGTATTGTTCATATTGTATAATCATGTATGTATACGCTGTTACACAATTATTACAAGCCCTGTTTATTCACTGTTTAAGCCTTATTCTAGGTCATTGCTTGCAAGAAACGATTTATTCAAAGTGATACTGTCCAACTATAATCAATTAAATAAAAAAAAAAAAAAAAAAAATATGATCACGACTGTAATCCCCAGGCTCGGTAGATATCTCCTCAGATCTTTAGTTACTTAGATCTTTGAGGATATCTAAAGAGGGTAGTCAGAGGCAAGTCCAAACATGACATTTGGTACATGCCCACATTTTGCACAATAGTTAGTATTCCGTACGTGACAGGTTGCAAGCCCATCGCCGCTTATAAGAATACTAACCTATGACACATACCTTGAAATTTTCAATTAAATAAAGGTTAAAAAAATTCAATGGATTGAAGATAGTTAGTAATTTCTTATTCAACGGGCCTGAATGTAGATCTTCAGCAGCCGTAGAGTTAACGATCCAAATAAAAAAAAAAAAATGGTAACATAGCCATTCTACTCAACGTTTTCGTCATTGTAAGCAACAATTTTGGTTACCTCGAAATAAAATTAATGGTAACATAGCCATTCTACTCAACGTTTTCGTCATTGTAAGCAACAATTTTGGTTACCTCGAAATAAAATGAATGGTAACATAGGCCATTCTACTCAACGTTTTCGTCATTGTAAGCAACAATTTTGGTTACCTCGAAATAAAATGAATGGTAACATAGCCATTCTACTCAACGTTTTCGTCATTGTAAGCAACAATTTTGGTTACCTCGAAATAAAATGAATGGTAACATAGGCCATTTCTACTCTACGGTTTTGTCACTGTTCTCACTTTTCGTCATTGTTAGCAATAATTTTCCTTATCTCGCAAAATATTAGTCAATTTAAAATGTACCCTTCGTGAAATAACTATATCAACCAATCTTTTGCTCCATCTTAATGCTATCAGCTTGAAAGACGAGCTCTAAAATCAAGGTTAAAAAAGTTTTAACATAACCTAAAATTTTCTAAATGAAGTAAAAAAGGGTTACTCTGGGTAACTCTTGGCAACGTAGTATAAACTATAATCCAATCTGGTGCCTCACCACGAATTCATAATTACATTGTTATTTCGTACATCTGCAAATTGTATTGAAGTAGTGTTACTTCAAGCTTCAAATGTGACGTTTCTACAACGGAATCGTTCTGGAAGACTTCGTGGTAAGGCCCCTGTAGGTACTCTTAGTGCACTAGAGTAACTAAAAAGCACGCTACTTCACAGTGGCTGTATAAAACTTGTTACGAACTTCGAGACGAGTTCACAGCAGGTCTTTATCGTAAAAAACTTTAACCGACCATTATGCAGAGAGGGTAGTTCGAAAAACTCACTTCTGATGAAACCACTCCGATAACAAAGTAGGGGCAAGTGCTGTTCCTATGGACGCTTGTACCTGTGGACACAATTGTTTCCGACGAAACTAGCAACCCTAAAATTCTAATTTGAACGCGACGGTAAAGCTTTGTCTATGGTTGACAGTTTTGACGTGTTGCCATCTTTGTTTTCTGTGTGGTTTTTTGTATGCCGGCTATTAAAGTTTTTTGCGCCAAAAAGTAAGTTATTTTGCTTAATTTAAATGAGTTTTACCGTGAAAATACTTACGATATCGGTTTGATCGTGTTTGCAGTATGATCTGTGTTATTTATTGCTTAGTTAGTGATTTTCCCTTGCCTGTAAGTCTGTTTTATCCTCAAAGTTAGATCAGTTTTATTTTTTATGTCTGAATTTGTACCTGTGGACAATAATATGAGTGTACCTGTGGACTGTCCACAGGTACAAAAGCGTCATTATGTTTACTTACAAAACCTGATCAGCCGTTTTGTTTAATATTTTCAGTGCCTCGCAGTAAAACTGGTCAAAAAAGAAAAGGAATATGCTCTGATACACTTACAGCAGCCGTAAAGGAAGCTAGAAGTGGCAGTTCCATAAGAAAAGTAGCTGAAATGTATAAATTACCAAAGTCAACCATTTTTAAATACTTAAAGTTACATAAAGGCAATGATTTAAGGAATAGCATTCAGCTATTGAAAAATGATGTAAGAAAGGTATTTGACCCGGAAGAAGAAATTTTGCTGTCCAAATATTTAAGAAAAGCTGCATTTCTACACATGGGTTTAAATTCAAAACAATGTAGAGAGCTGGCTTACCAATACGCTGTTTCTAAACAGAAAACAAATGTGCCTGCTAACTGGGAAAAGCACAAAATGGCAGGAATCGGGTGGCTCCGTAATTTTCGACTTCGTTTCCCGGAATTATCTCTTCGCAAACCTGAACCAACGAGCATAGCGAGAGCAACTAGCTTTAACAGGGCAAACGTGAATGATTTCTTCAACAACTTAGAATCGGTCGTGACACGATACAACTTTCTACCAGGATCGATTTATAATGTTGATGAGACTGGGATCTCCACTGTTCACAAGCCAGGGAAAGTATTGGCTCCTAAAGAGATTCGCCAGCTAGGAAAGATGACTTCAGGAGAACGTGGAGTGAATACCACAATGATAGGTTGCATAAATGCGGTTGGAAACGCTGTACCTCCTGTGTTCATATTCCCACGGGTTTTCTACAAAGACAACATGTTGAAAGGAGCTCCACCTGGTTCTTTGGGTGTGGCTAACCAATCAGGGTGGTCAACAGAACCGATTTTTAAAAAGTTCATGGATCACTTTATTCAATTCGCTAAACCAACGAGAGAAACTCCAGTTCTCTTAACAATGGACAATCACGAGACTCATATCTCCATTGAGATAATTGACAAAGCCAGAGAGAATGGAATTGTCTTATTGACTTTGCCTCCACATACATCCAATCATTTGCAACCACTAGATCGCACGGTTTTTGGACCATTTAAAAGCCAATACAGCCAAGCAGCCGACAGATGGATGCTCAATAATCCTGGTAAACCTATTACCATTTACGATGTAGCAGAAATAGCTGGCGAAGCATATGGAGTCTCGTTTACACCAAAAAACATCGTAAAAGGCTTCGAGGTTTCAGGTATTTATCCATACAATAGAAACATATTTTCAGACGAAGATTTCTTATGCTCATATGTAACTGATCGTCCAGACCCAAGCCAAAACTTAACTGGGAACCCGTCCGAAAATCAAGAACAGTCTGATATTGAAGTCACTAGAACTGAGGATTTACAACAACCGGTTGACCAGATTTCCAGTCAAACTTACCCAGATACCTTGGATCGAAACGAACTAGTTGGACATTCTGTTATTCAGGCCATCAGAGAACCAGTTTTGCCGATCCCTAAGGATGATCGGCTGATACCAGAACAACCTATATTCCGAACTCCACTGAAGATTATAGATTCACAAATAACGCCCGAAACCGTCCGCCCATTTCAAAAAGCTGGTCCTCGAAAGGGTGCTCAGCGTGGAAAAAAGCCCGGAAGAACCAGAATTTTAACTGACACGCCAGAAAAAGATGAAATTCTAAGTGAATCATTAAAAAAAGCTGAAAAGAAGAAAATAGCAGGCCTGAAAACGGACAAGAAAAAAAACACAAAAGCTACTCAAAAAATAATTGCTGCTAAAGCTATTGCACAATCTGGTTCCACCAAAGTTGACCCTTGTTGCTCTAAAAGTCATCCAACTCCTCTGCTGGCTAATAATCTTTCTGAACCTGGTCCTTCCAAAGCGCTTTCGAATGAAAACATTGAGAAATCTGGTGAAAAATATATTAAAATAATTCAACAAGAGAAGTTATCGTTTGTTAGATGTACAAAGTGTAAAACTTATTCCAAAGACAAAAACCAAATGCTCAAATGTAGTTTTTGTAATCATAGCTATCATATTTATTGTGTTCCGAAGTCACACAGAGAAAACTTTGAGTCTGATGATGAGGGTGAAGGTTTCGTTTGCATGGCATGCTTCGTATTAGACAATGATGACGATAGTGATGAATTTACTCAAAACTTGTATGAAGACTGTCGTAATGCATACACATAAGTATAACAGAGTATATTTACGTTACTTTGAAGTTGTTTCTAGAAGTCTATAATTGTTTTTTTAATTTTTTATTGTCTAATTAATGTGAACCGTCCCTAGGTACAACACCGTCTTCAGGTACAATTTCACTGTACATAGGTACAATCGCCTGTTGTACCTCTGGACAAATATGGTGTTTTTAAAAAAAGTTGATTATTTTCGTAAGTATAAGTGATATTGAGACTAGAATTTAAGTTTAAGAAAGGCTGATTATCTCTTAAGACATGTGATATACTAAACATAAAGAAAACTTAAGTAATTCAGATATAAAAAATGTTTTATTCCAAATTCTGGAAAGTGTCCACATGTTCCGCACTTGCCCCTACTATTGCGAGCTGTCGAAACTTTTACTTGGATGATTTGTTACTTTGTAAAAAGAGGTTTTATACCGTGCAAAACTCTTTTCTTTTTTTCGTTTATGTCGTCTGTTTCCTTGGTTTACATGATCATTTGTCTTATAAAGAAAAATGTTGGCAATGTCTGTTTAGTGTTTTTATATTATGTTATTGCCAACATTCGACGACCTCAGTGGCGCAGCGGGCGAGAGTCCGCCTGCGACGCAAGAGGTTGCGGGTTCGATTCCCGCCGCGGAACAAATTTGTGTACGATCTGCAGAAATTTGTTCCGTTGGTCTGGGTGTTTTCTATGTATAATAAAAAATATCTATCTATGTATATAATGTATTAAATATATCAGTTGTCTAGTACCCATAACACAAGCTTTGAGTAGCTTACTTTGGGGCTAGATGATGCTGTGTGGATTGTCCAGCATTATTTATTTATTTATTGACAGAATTGTGATAGATAAGAATTGAATTATTGCCTACAGTAAAATTTGTGAAGACTATTTAAACAAAAGCTTTGGCTGTTCTGCTCAAATTTTTTGATCACAATTTTTTTGTTAAAAAATTTTCATCTAAAATCTATAGTTTATTCAAACCACAAAACTTTGGTTAGACAGTATCACTTTAAAAAAATTATTTAGTATAATAATACCATCCATACATTATAAAATATAGAAATAAGTAGATTCTAAAGGTTTTTTACAGTGCATTCGATAACCTAAGATAAATTTAATTAACACTAACAAAATTTGTAATTCCCGGAAAGATAACCAGTAAACAGAACCTTATTTCGAGGGAAGTAAAGATGACATTACAACAATATTTATATTTTGCGACAATCTGCTGCTCTCATATTTGGTTCATGTAAATGTGGTTCTTTTGAATCTCTCTTTGAAAAATGTTCTGCCCAATGCATAAGATTGCCAGGCAATCATTGGATTAAGGAATTACAATAAAATTAAGCCTAAATTAGTACAAAACTTGTATTTTCCGTGGTCCGCTAAATCCGCTTTAGAATTATTTACATTAGCAAAATAATATAAATTGCTACAAATGTTCAAATTAGTTCTAACATTAGGTGATACAAAAATTAAAATGAAATTGCTAATAGCACTTTTTTAAGACATCTGTAAAGGAAGTCAACAGATTTTCTTTTGGATAGAGATAGCGCGCACGGGTTACTGTTATCGCCGTGGCTATTTCGTCACTCTTATCAAGTCCGTGCTTATGGTGATGCGCGTATGTCACGACGTGACAACTGGGTAATACATAACCATCGTATTTGATGAGTGACAAAACAGCCACGGTGACAAAAGTAACCCGTGCGCGCCATCTCTTAATCGAAATTATGTTTATTGTGAACGTGTAGGTACATGTTTAGTTATAATAATCTTAAAACTTGCATCAAATGCTTAAAATGTAAAATTTCAATAAAAATTAAAATAATTGATATATTTGATATGATTCAAACAAGGATTTTATAACATTGTATAATATTTTCAATGTTAATAAAACTAAATATCGTTTAGCAACGTTAAAAAATTTTGAATAATTTAAATAAATAAGTACGTTTACACGCGTTGCGTTTTATATAAAAGGATTTTGCTTGCAATAACTAATAATGTATAACCGATAATATAATATTCTATCTACTCTCAATGTATTACATAACTGTTTATATAATATACACTTACCTAAGGTATATAACATCAAGAATGAAAGGAAGTGCTGATGATATGTTCTCTAGTGAGTTTCAAAGATTACCTGATAAGATTATATAAAATTATTAACGCTATAAGTACCTTATTTACAATATGCATGCTTACATTATTGTAATATAGATTTGACCTAAACAATGTGTATAAACAAAATATTTAAACCTTTATTTACAGTTAAAAATCATGGATAGCAACAAATAAAAAAAAAAAAAAAAATATGATCACGACTGTAATCCCCAGGCTTGGTAGATATCTCCTCAGTTTTTTAGTTACTTAGATCTTTGAGGATATCTAAAGGGGGTAGTCAGAGGCAAGTCCAAACATGACATTTGGTACATGCCCACATTTTGCACATTAGTTAGTATTCCGTACGTGACAGGTTGCAAGCCCATCGCCGCTTATAAGAATACTAACCTATGACACATACCTTCGAATCTTTGGTTCTAGGGTATGCCGGTTTCCTCACGATGTTTTCCTTCACCGTTTAAAGAAATAAACCCATTCTAAATTATAAAAGCAAAGTCTGTTATGCGTTCACGCTAAACCGCTGAACCAATTTGATCTAATTTGGTACAAAGATAGACAAGAGCTTCAAAAAGGACATCTAGGCATCTTTTATCGCAAAAAACGGAAAGTTAAGAAACGAAAATTTTCAACTATATCTATACTAATATTATAAAGAGGAAAGATTTGATTGTTTGTTTGTTTGAATTGAATAGGCTCCGAAACTACTGAACCGATTTGAAAAATTCTTTCACCAATGTGTAGAATGAACTTTCAGGATGAACATAGGCTATATTTTATGTAGGTACTTCGCGGGCGACGCCGCGTGCAGAAGCTAGTAGATAATATATTTAGAAACTAAAAATGAGATATAAGAAGAATAGGTTCAAACTTGCTCGAATTTGTTAATTGCCTTAAAACAACACGAATAAAGAATATTTCCCATAGACAACAGCATGTTACTTAGTATACAATTGTTTAAGTCAAATCAGATGTAACATACCTCACTAATGGACAAACTTTGTATGGCAATAACAAGTCATTAAGGTAAACATAACAATTGGTATTAATTTATTATTTTATTTGTCCCAAATGTAGGTGTTTTTGATAGTTAACAAAAACTTTTTTCGAATAGTATCACATCTTTACTCTCATACATTTACCTCCATTGGAAATGTTATGGAACTAAAAAATAATCGAAAATATTTAAAACTAGATGAAAACCCGGCTTCGCTCGGGTGAAATGAGCCTCATCATAATACACAATATATTGTGTCTCTGAGCACCATTAGAATTTAACATAACAAATAATAACGGATATTATACTACCAAGTTTGCGATTACCTACCTAGGTACCTACCTACCAACCTACGTAGTGCAGTAGAACAAAGAGGTTGGTTGCACTGTTGATTGTACCTACTTACCTACTTTGAGTTTTTACTACCCAAGATGTCATCCGGTGTCAGTGACGAATATGGCGACTGCGATTTGTCTCTCAGCACCATTAGAAGTTTACAAAATACTCGACAATCCGAATTTTGCGGATGTATGTTGTCGACTCGAAATCTTTACTTTTTTATGTTTTATTACTCAGGTAAGGTTTCGATCGAGTCTACCGTACCCTTTGACGAAATTATTAATATAGATAGATATCTAATCGGCAGTCCAGCAATGATTTTCAAACCAAATTTTCCCGATATCGACCTTATTTTAGTTCCTTATCATTTCCGATGGAGGTAAATGTATGAAAGGATCCTATTCGAAAAAAGATTTCGTAAACTACCAAAAACCCATACTAGGGGTGATGATAGGTGTTATAGAGAATTCCAAACTGTTCTGTATGACTTTAATTTCAACCGTAGAACATTATTTGATTTCTTCAATTTTTAATACTCAATACAAATGTAATGTTATGGCTTATCCACTAAATACGTATGTGTTATAAAATGTTTAGATAAGTGCTTTCAACACTTAACTACCTTAAACATATCACGGCCTTAAGTAGTCCTTACAAGACGATTCTCAGTATCTTAATTATTTATATACTTAAGCACTGTTATCGAAAAGGCATTCATTATATTTTGCAAAATTAACTTAATTTGATAATACTTATCATTATTCATCAAGAGAAGCTCTGAAATAATGTCATAGAATTCATTCATCTTGAATTTGCAGGTACATTGTATTTCAAAATTTGTATAGGTATATTACTTTTTAGGACGATTTTATTTTGACTCTTTTGAACTCAAGTCATCTTTCAAATACTTTAATCATCATCTAGCACAGTCATTAGTTAAATCCAAATCTTAGTTCTATTGGTCACATTATTTCCTAATATAGATGAAAGGTACCTACACACTTGTAGTTATGTAGAAGCAGAAGATTTTCTCTTCTCCACTTTGGTGTCTCTCAATTTAGTTTCATCCAATGACTCTATCTTATGATCTCTTAGTAATGGAGTTCTGGCATCCGTTTTCTCTTCGATACTCTTGTCATCGTATCTCTCGTTTTTGAAGTTATTCACTCTGATAGTATTATCACTTTCAATAGATTCTTGTGAATGTTTGCTTTCTTTCTCACTGGTCTCTTTTTTGATCTCTGCTTTCTCAGTGTGAAACGCCATGTTGTCGAAACACTGTGCTGGTATAAGGTTTACTGACTTCATCATGGGGAGTGCAATTGCAAGAGCTGGACTCACGTCTCGAGGACTTGGAGTAAGGCGAGTGGTGACGGACAGATCCATTCCAGGCATTAGAGTGGCGACTGTTGGGAAAATACATAAACTTTAAAATATACTCAGAAAGTACTAAAATACATATAACACACATTTTTCTTCGTAAGCATGCAGGTAAAAATGATTTTTTTTTTAATTATTAACATGTCAAACAATGTAAAGACACGTCAGCATGTTGATAATTTAAAAAACACTGAAGTCACAGCAGTACACAAAGAAAACATGAACACAGATAATATACGAAATAATGAAAACAACATTGACGACACTGAAATTAATACAAATAGTTTTGAAGGATTTCTTGACGTAAATACAAGACAAACACTAGGCAGTGTTAACGTGTTAGTGAAACACATATGTACGTTATTGCATCGTGTACCGTGGGAGGTGAGTTGGCTACTTCAGTTGTTGTGTTGTTTTGAAGTAAAGCTGGAGTGAAGTGGAAGCGGCCTGTAAAAATACTTCACCGTCATCATCTCAAAGGACGTGTGTTCTTCGCTATATCTATCCTTAGACACGTACGAGTAATATACAATGCTCAAATAAATAACAACTAAAACAAATCTCGTCTACGACAACATCGAAGGAAGCTAAGCAAACTAAGGTGTGGGACATACACAATATACAATATTCTTATCCCGAACCTTGTTAGTCATTGACGAAGCAAAGGGACCTATAGATGGCTCCTTTACAGTGCTGCTTGAAGACTGCCGTGTGCAATAATGATGATGTAATGATTGTTAGTGATGACTAGATCATTCCTGTAAGCAATCCGTGTGTGCAGGCGATATAGAAAGCCCGTTCGCAGACCCAACGGCGCCGTTTTGTGTGTTTCTTTCTAAAGCATGTTTAAATTTTTTCTTTTGCAGTTGTTTGGTGTCGTTTGGATCATAGCCTCAAGCTCGCTACGATCACCATCTGTGGAGGATTACATTGCATAAGCTACGTTAGTATGTGAGTCAATTTGAAATTAGTATTTTTATTGAGAACATTATCAGCTCTTATTATTCTTTAATCTTTTACTGCCTTTAGTATTCAACTGGTAATATTCTCTTCTATATCAGCATCATCTAGTTTTGTTACTTTGTTAAATTTTGTAAAGTTTGTGATAGTGATGTTCTCTATTTGTGATTTTATGGCCAATTGTTTCAGTTATGTTTAATTTTGTCTACGCAGTGATTTAATACACACACTTGTGCTGCTAAGTGAGTTCCAAAAACTTCAGGAGCAATTTTGAATTTCAAAAATATTTGGTTAATAATTTGAAAAAATATATTTAGCAATTATCATCCAAAGCTTTACGTTTGGATTAATATTTATTTATTTACATACTTATTGATTAGTAATTATTGAGAAAGCAATTAAAAATATTATGTTACAATTAAAATATTTCATTTTACAAGAGCCTGCTCACCAAAGTAAAACTGCTAGATTAAAAATGTGAAAAATCAAACAGTAAATAGCTCAGATCCACATTCTGATGGACAAGGTATTCTAAAGATTGATTTTTCAAAGTAATACTTTGGTGGACAGGCTCCCTTTTGTAGCGACACGTACATGTTTCTCTTTCGATTTATGCGATACTTTTGTCAACTTCTTCAAGTATCACATTATGTCCGAATTGATCCTGAAGCAAGGTCTTACCCATGTTAGGTCCCATCATGTCCTTAGGATGATTGGTTTTTATAGCATTCATTCTACGGTTGACTACTTGTTGTCCCATACCTGGACCCATTGGTCCCGGAGGCCCTCCTTGTCCCGGAGCACCTAAATAAACAAAAAGAGCTTAAATTTTTTACACCTCAAAAAGTTAGCTGAATCTTAGATCAAGCACACATATGTAGAAAAGTTTTGGTAATTTTTTATCTTTACTATTATCATGTTAATTTTCGAACCAGTGTGATAAAAGAATCAAAGTGCGTTTCTTCTTCTTTCGAGTCAACGGCTAAGTTTATATCTTTTTCTCCCAATATTCGGCGACTCTTACGCCCCTCTCAGTTGAGAGTCTGCTTTCAAGCACTTACTTAAGGTTCTTAACGTAAGTTGTAGTTCTCGACGTAAGAAACTTACGCATAGGCTGTGGCCTCGTAGGTTCGACGTTGATGACTCTTCGCCTTTTCTTGGGCAGCTTGGCTCTGGCTTGCGTATGGGAATAGTACATTGCAAAGTTGGACACAATGACCGGCACCGGGAGAGCTATCGTCAGCACCTGTTTGCAACCAAAGGAGCGGTCTCATTAAACTGGTATTAGGACGCTTAGGGCTCATGTTTATGAAAATTTGATGTTGTAATAAGGTACAGGGTTTGCAACTAGAGTTGGGTTAGAGGGGCAATTACGTATGCATAAATGAAATTTTTGGGTTTCAGCTGTTTCTGTATTTATACCAATTTGCACAACGAATATAGAATAATTTCTTTGTTGTACCATATCAAATAGTAAAAACGAATTGAATTTGATTGAAAAGGATTTTATATAAAACTTTAGAATCTGACTGACTGGTCTAGAGGTGTACTAACAATTCAATATTAAGGAGATAAAAGCTGGTATGAAAATAAATTCCACGAGTCATTATAGTCATCACATTATAGTTACCATACGTGCAGATACTCACTCCAGCCAACGCGCATAGCGCTCCAACGAACATCCCGACATAAGTCTTGGGTGCCATGTCTCCATACCCCACAGTCGTCATTGTCACCAGCGCCCACCACAGCCCAAGTGGGATGCTGTTGAAATCGTTGTGGGGATTTGTCTGTATCCTCTCTGCATAGTAAACCAGGCTCGCGAAAATCACGATCCCCAGCACCAGGAAGAACACTAAAAGCGTCAGTTCCTTCGCTGACGCTCTGAAGGTCTGTATTAAAATTTTGAGACCCGAAGAATGCCTCGTCAACTTAAATAGTCTCATGATCCGGATGATGGAGAAAAATTCGAGAATGTCCGCATTCTCGACGTGCGACGCGTACTTCTGGAGAATAAGATCGATGTAGAAACTCATCGTGGCAATATAATCGATGATGTTGACTGAAGATTTGACGAATTCGCACTTGTTGGGAGATGATATAAATCTAACTAGGATCTCGAGGGTGAACCACGCGTTGCAGACGCATTCGATGTAGAAAAAGGCGATATGCGCGCTTGTCTGCACTTTGTCTAGGGCCCAGCTTTGCGACTGGTTCGCGGTTGTCACTGTATAGTTTCTAATCATAGGCACTCTCATGTCCGGGTGGGTCTTCAGACAGAACGATATTATAGACACGCATATGAAAAACACTGATATCACGCCAATTATCTGAAAAGAAAAAAAAAAGGTTTTACTATTGGAAGGGGCTACTAGTATTTTATTATTAACGGCAACATTCATTCCAATTTTCCAATTAGAGATCGACTTATCGCTTTGTTTTAGTGACCTACTTTCGATAACCTACAAATTACCTTTTACCTTTTAACTACAGAGAGGAAATATCGTAACCGATATCTATCTTGTATCTTATAGATAGCTATCTTAAATGGTTAAATGTACTTTATGGTTGTTTTGGGGCTAAGTAGCGTGTCTTCTTTAGGTAGAACTAACTTTTATTTGAAAATATCAAACGTATAGATACGGCATATCAACGATTTTATTATACGAGTAATGTATATAGATAAAGAAGATATAGATAGATAAACAAGATATAGATAGATAAAGAAAGATGAATGGTAAATTGAGGCCATTAATGTTGTGATTGCTAATTTGAATTATACTATGACAGAATGGACTGTCAACTCAATAAATAAACTTGACATTAGCAACATTGATCTTTTTAAAATCAGGTGCCTTGAATGAAACGATTTGCAAACATACATAACATTGAAAAGAAAAATAAACTAAATTAAAAATAAACATTTTGAATGTTAACAAGCTAAAGAAAACAAAATACACAAATGTTGGCTGCAAGATTCAAT
Organism: Cosmorhoe ocellata; assembly: GCA_963675405.1. Lineage (NCBI taxonomy): Eukaryota > Metazoa > Arthropoda > Insecta > Lepidoptera > Geometridae > Cosmorhoe > Cosmorhoe ocellata. Next base: position 1,249,015 of record OY776257.1, read on the forward strand.
TTATATGTTAAACAGCGTCAAATTCACGACGCTTAAGGCCCAGCATTTTGAAAATTGCAAGTAATGCAACCCTAATCATTCTATTACCACTTAATAGATTACATTGAAATTGAACTATACGATACTCAAGGATATAAGTGATAAATCAACCGGAGCTAAAACACGAATTAGTTAGAAAACCTTGGTTAAAAATCATGTCAAAAACACCTCTGAAAATTCAGAAATTCCTTAATTTATCTAGAACAGTAAGGTATTTTGAATTTCTATTTCACATGAATGTAAATCAGTTAATTTGAAACAAATCAACCCAGCCCTTTTTTTGAAATAAGCTATTTACTTGAACATATTTATGTTTTTCTATAAATTGTCGCTTTCGTTATGTAATTCAGAGCAGCCATATTATCATGTCGCATTCTACTTACTTGTTATTTGAGTATTTCACTTCGTGCTATGTCTGATTCCGCGGAGATCCGCGTTGCTATACGGACCTATGTCACTTTTTTTGTAACTTTTACGTATGGAATAGAGTCGAGTATTCTGGGCCTTAAAAATAAACAAATACTACAAATGAAATTACGGTTACGGCCAGTTGTGCTACGGAGATGATAGTAGCTTGTTTACTTGCCCGTTTTAATAGAGCCGAGTCTAAACAAGGCTTTAACCCTTTACCCAGGTTGAAAAATGCTAGGATTTGACATTATTTTTTACTGGCGCCACAGAAATAACACGTTTTTAGTATAATGGCATAAAAATCACTAAATTCTTCCACCACACTGCAGCACTGGTTGGAAAGACCTAGTGACACGATAAGAAATGGTATACCTAAGTTTTATAAAATATTTTATTCTACCATTTTTTTTGAACAAAAAAAATTCTGATGTGAATTATATAATCACCATTTTTGTTTCTGAGTTTACTGTGCACTACGTAAAGACAAAAAATACTAAAAAACATTTTATCCTAAAGTCTAGCCTAAAAGGCATCGTGTCATGACACGGAGTCACGGTCACGGCACAATGTCACAAGTGAGGAAAGGCCTTTAGTGATAAGGCCATCCAAACGGTTATTTGTTTTATTCTATACTGTCCACTATCTAGCAAAGGCCTCTACTTTCCACATTTTCCAATCCTGTGCCAAGTTCTGCTAGTCTTTCAGAAAACCATCATCACACCAGCACTTTTTTGGTCTGGCTTATTTTACCAAGAAGTTCAAAGGTTGTAAATGGCGTTCAACTTTAAAACTCAATAAAAACAAAAGATCTTGGAATATTACGTTTCGCATTTCGAATTAAACTCTTCGGAGTCCGAAAGTATCTGCGATTATTACAGTTCATAAAGCCAAGATTACTCCACAGTTTATTTAAGTTGTAAAGAATTTAAAGAGGTTACATTAAAGTTACGATTTGTTTCGTTCATAATATTTACATTGTAATATTTCAGGATCAATTATTTTTAATTTACTGTTCGATGTCCGCTTATGTTGTAATTGTTTACGAGTGTTTGTTATTTAGTCGCTATAGTTCCCCAGCTGTATAACAATTATTATGAACTGACTATAAAAAGTAACTACTAATAACTATTAGCACCAATGCTGTGTGTAAATAAATGTAGATATGTAATTTTTTTGTGACCCTGTACTAAGAACAACAAGTCTCCATTATATTTAGAACAAGAATTTAATCAATAAACTTTTGATACATTATATGTTAATATTTTTAATGACATCATTATTAGTTCTAGTGACTATGCATTAATGTATAATATAGTTACTATAGGTAATATGGTAAACCGACTGACGTCAAATCACAGCCAAAACAAAAAAAACTAACATGCTCACGACTGTAATCCCCAGGCTCGGTAATTATCTCCTCAGATCTCTAGTTACCTAAATCTATCGTGGATATCTAAAGAGGGTAGTCAGAGGCATGTCCAAACATGATTTTTGGCACATGCACATTTTGCACAGTAGTGAGTGTTAAACCATAAGTCCTAGAAAGCCTGAAATAGGTCCTCTTTTGGTTCTAGAGGCTCTTTTGGTTTTTTTTTGGTTCAAGAAAGGCATTCTGAAAGTCCAAAAGGCATTCCTAAAAGTTTAGCGGGAAGATAGACGAAAAAAACATTAAGCGAACAAAATCGTTGGAAATTCCACAAGTTTTCAATAAACCTTATTCAGATTGCCGTGAAATTAAATAAGAGTGTCTCTTTCCAGCTGTATTGGGTGAGCCACACTGCTGGCGAACGAACGGTGATGAGATAGGTTGGTTAGGAATTTGCGGTTTTGGTTTCAGCGATCGTGTAGTGTTTTGATATACCTACTATTACAACTATTCATATAAGTTTTATTAATTTATGTTACCTTCTTAGATACTGCATAGTCGTTTTTCATTAATTTACTAAATCATTCAATATAATAATGTCAAGAGTACCCTAAACCGACGCGCATGTATGAAGAATGTAATGAGAGTGAATGAAGCAAAAGAGGTGTGTCAGGATCGTAGCAAGTGGAGATCCGTGATCTCTGCCTACCCCGTCGGGAAACAGGCGTGGTTTTATGTATGTATGTTATGTAATAATGTAAACAGGCAACGGGAATAGAACTTGCACTTCTGCTGGACACTTTTCACACCGCGTTTTCCAACCGTATAGAAGCACAATATTTTTATAGGAATAATAATTATAGTTACCCCCAGTAAAAAACAATGGCTGGCTTCCGTTCTTCTAAACAATTTAGTAGACTATGACACTAAAAAAAGTAATAACTGGTTTAGCCGTATCTACCTCAAAAAGGTATTTAGAGAATCTGTCTTGTAAATATAATAAAAGTAGATGGTGCCACAGGAAAAATTAGAACGCTACTAATGTTCTTCCACTTTTTATGGTCCTTATGAAAATAAGGAATAATAAGACTAAGGTGCGTCTTAGAGGCTCCTTCCTTAGGCTTTAATGATGAGTGCATCATAGAAGCCAACTTATGCCCATCGTAACGCTATCGAATGTGCTTTGGCTTTGGTAACGTTAAAAAATACTGCGATTGCCCTCCGTTACTACTAATCTAAGGACAGTTATGGATATAGACCGACCAATTCATAGACTCAGAAGCATTCAACTGTAAAAATAATTCATTGGAAAGCGATAAAAACGATAAGGAAAGCCTAGCTCTAACCCTTCGACTTAACAAAAACCTTCAGATTATGTCACAAATTCTTTAGATGAAATGTAAAGTCAGGTTCCTTATGTGAACGTGATAGGTTATGAAGTCGCTATTATAATATTCATTAATAAGGACAGTTTTATACATCTGGGGATATGGTTGACGATACTACTCAATTTGATATTTTACCGTTATTTCAAATACTTTTTTAACCTTGATTTTACAGCTCATCTTTCAAGCTGATAGCATGAAGATGGAGCAATAAAAGATTGGTTGTTAATAAGTTATTTCACTAGGGGTATATTTAAAATTAACTCATACTTTACGAGATAAAGAAAATAGTTTGTTGCGAACAATGACAAAAGTGAGATCAGTGACAAAACCGTTGAGTAGAATGGTCTAGGTGTAAATACCAATATAGTCAATATACACCGTGAAATTTTAATGGTTGTTTTACCGTGGCAGAACAACTTGCCTTAAGGAGTACTTTCGAAACATAGAGTAAAAATAAAAAAATAAAGATGTTTTTGCTCTAAAATAATTTAAAAAATATTCATGAACTCGAATACGATTGAACGATAGTAACATTAAACGTAACTTGTAGGTGCTATTCGAATCGCACGCGCCGTCAGCCGCCTTCGCGTAGGTATCGGGATGAATTACTATTAGTTCGTGGTCGCTTTCGAATTAAATTTTCACAATGGTATATATTTTGTTTCTAATATTTAATTTGTTTATACAACGATTGTATTACCAAGACAAAACCATTTCAGTGTGGGAAAACAACCATTAAAATTTCTCGGTGTATATTTGAAGTTAGTACCAACCTTAGCAGCATTGGAACTGTACGGCTCATCAAAGAGCGACCACATCTGAGGTTTGAGATGCTGCCACCAGGAGACGGTTCCCTTCATGTAGTCCTCCTCGAAGCCGAACTTGCGAGCCACCTCCTCATCAGTAGGCTTTTCCGTGTCCAGGTCAAGCCTGTCCAACACTGCTAAAGTCTCCTGGGTGTCGCGATGCTGTAATAAAGAAAAGGTCAGATATCTTTGCGATAGTTATACTAAAAATAAATAAATAAATAATGCTGGACAATCCACACAGCATCATCTAGCCCCAAAGTAAGCTACTCAAAACTTGTGTTATGGGTACTAGATAACTGATATATTTAATACAATAAATAGATAGATATTTTTTTTAAAAACATAGAAAACACCCAGACCAATGGAACAAATTTCTGCAGATTGTAGACAAATTTGTTCCGCGGCGGGAATCGAACCTGCAACCTCTTGCGTCGCAGGCGGGGTCTCGCACAATCTCACTGAGGTCATCGAAAATAAAAAATAAATATATATGATTACGACTGCAATCTCCAAGCTTGAATTTTTGAGGACAACTTATATTTGAGGATATCTAAAGAGGGTAGTCAGAGACTGTCCAAACATAAAATTTGACACATGCCCACATTTCGCTAAGTAATTAGTATTCCGTACGTATGTAGTTGCACTCGTACTAACCGCCCGATAATTCCCCAGAATGGCCAAAATAGACAATTAAGGGGTAAAATGTTGAAATTTTACAAACTGGATTCTTACTTTATTTATTTTACAAAGGCATTATCTTTTAAAAAACCGAGCAATTCATGATCGCTATTCGAGAGTAGAAAATAAATACAATTTGGTGGAATATGTACTTTTAAACTTACGCGATCTGAACACATTATTATTAGAATTAGACGGGTATTTTTCGCGTTTAAATTACTAATGTAATTAATGTAATTTAAACGCGATAAATACCCGTCTAATACTAATAATAATTTGGTGGAAATTTTACATAAAGCTGTTTAGCCTTAAATTAAGCAAACCTGTAGTATTGAGAACCAATACCTTAATAGATAAATAGGTACCATTTTTGTTTATCAATCTATCTATATAATTTAATACCTTTAAGTATTCTTGTATATATGTATCATATAATATAATCTGAATCTCGAAAATGGCTCCAACGATTTTCGTAAAATTTAGTATGCAGGGGGTTTCGGGAGAGATAATTCGATCTAGCTAGGTTTCATTTTTAGAAAATGTCGTTTTCCCCATAAAAAAACGAGCAAAGCTCGGTCATCCAGGTATTATTCATAATATCACATATGTATAAACACTTTATAATACCATAAACACTTAGATATGGAACAAACATTAAATTATTCATCACACGAATGGCTATTCTGGGTGAGAATCGAAAACATACAAATGCACAGAAGGCAGAGCTATTAAAAACTGAGCTGTGAGGCCAGTTAATGAGTTTTTAATGGATTTATCGTCGATAACAATATTGTATAGTGGTGTACTACGCCACGTAACAAGACCACGATCCAATTACTCAACAGAGATCGACTCGTCCGATGTAATATTCAATTTCACATTCCGATTAATCGCTCAAAAATTTAATTTTCACAATATTACACAAAATACCGCAACACAGGCGTTCGGTTTGATAAATTTAATATACAACGTGCATGGGGGGGTCAATTGGGGGGGGGGGTATGCAAAATGCATAGACAAAATTGCTAGATATCAAACAGTTTGTTGGAACGGTAGTGCTAAATTTATAACTAGATGGCAGTAGTCAATTTGATAAAATTCAATTCACGCTTGAGTTGAATATAAAAATATTGACTGGATTGAAAGTTTGAGGGTTGAATCAAATTGGTTCATGGAACATAAGTAAAATATATCATGACATAATACATGGCAATTTCAGTAATGCACTAGAGTTATACCTAACTTAGTACAGTCAGGTATAAAAAAACTATCTTCATTCGTCGGTGATTTTTTATTATAAATCAAATGGTTTGTCTCAATGCCGCCATCTAGTTATTTGTTTGATTAACTGAGGGTACATTATATTTATAAACTGGAACTTAATATTGTACTAGTATTATTTTATCTGTAATTTAAAAATAAAACAATTTTTAAGTAATTTTAGTAAAATTCAGCTACGCTAGCCATTATTTGGGTTAAAAAAAATACAGAAAATTTATTTCGGTCACAATTCATGAAGGATTTTGACACAAATTTCAGGTGAATTATGATAAAACTGTGTCACATTATAGCTTGCTAAATATTTTAGAGTTGACTGTACCTATGCTATGAATTGCAGTATAACATGAAAACGATCTATGATTAGAATGGCTGATGGACTGATAGTAGGGCATGCGAAAACGCGATTCTTTTGAATCATATAGTTACTTTTTGACGAATGATAATAGTAGGTTATTCTACATTGTTGGTAACTGTACCTATTTATTACTAATAAGCAAAAGTATTTTAGCAGTTTTATCTTATCTGTTTTAGCTTATGACATTGTGTTTTCAGCTTATATTTTTGAACTGAAACTGATACTGAAAAAAAGATTTTAGGCACTAAAAGAAACAGAGGAACCAGTACATCGGTTTGTTTCTACAGAATGCAGAAATATAGGTTAATATAGCAAATATCCAGCATATTTCCCCATTTTTCCAACAATACGGCATCTTTCCAACCACCCCAAGGCTGTGAAATCAAAAAGCAATAACGCCTGCACGAGGAAACTGAAATTAATCTCCAGACTGTTGACCAAACAGGACTGTATCGAGGTCAGTACGTCTACCATGAGTTGTCACATTTAGATCGTCTGACGTTACTACAGTAGTAGAAGAAAGTTACTATGACATCTGTCAAAATTGTTACTCATGGCACCAAATTCTAAGCAAATGAATGAAGCGCAAACTACAGTCGCTTTAGTACGCTGTGACGTAGGATAGTTAACGTGACGTTTTAGTACCCAATTATCCGCTAGAGGCGCTGTACAAGTTTACATAAATTTTTGGAACGAAGTTCTATATCGCGCGTTGAGAAAGGGGGCTAGACGGAAAAAATACTCACGAAAAGTTGTAACGACACTTTTTGCTATAGTTGTAAGCCGTGCGGCGTGCGCGTGTTTCTCTGTCTGTCTCTCTCTCTCTCATAGAAAGCAAGGAAAGGAACTTCGTTCCATCCGGGTGTCCCTTGACACCTCTCAAGTTTTTTTTTTAACTACAGTCGCTAGCGAGTGTAGATTGTGAAAACTCATGGTAGTTTACAGTTGAAAGTTTATAGCACGGCGCCCGCGGCGGCATGTCACGGGTGACATCGTGTGTAGAGCTTTGCGGGAAGGGCTTATAAACTACTTAATTCACAGCGAACCAGTCAGACCACCACAAGCTCTTACAAACCATTACGTTTCAGAAACGTCTCATTTCAAGCTTGAAGTAATACTACTTCGATTCAATTTTATAGATCATTAACTGATGCCTGCGGCTTTGCCCGCGTGGATGTCGGTTATCACGTCTTAAAAACTTGACAAATTATATACTAAAACCTTCCTCGAAAACCACTCTTTCCATTGGTGAAAACAGACAGACGCGGCGGAGGACTTTGTCTTATAATATGTAGTGATAGTACAAAATGTTAAAGTTATATTACTTTGATATTGCTCAAAGAGCTTGTAGTAGCCTCAGTGCTAAGTTATGTTTGAAACGAGAGTGTTTGAATAAGTTAATTGTTGAGATTTGTTATAAAAGTTGTATAAAACTAGTTAAATCAATTAAAAGTCAAATTAGTATGTGAAAGTTTAAAACTATGATAGTTATAATAATATTGTTATATAGCAAAAGGTCTACCAAAACGTGACGTTGACTTGAATTTTTTATTACTCAAAACCATATTTTATTGGGAGTGAAAAAAGTGTTTAAAACAATCGTTTATATAGCACAAAGTAAAATGAGGTAAGTACTTAATTATATTACGATTTTTTGGCTAGAAAAGACTCGTAAAAGATTTTATTTTCCTTATATTGTTCAGGGGTAGAGGTAGGCCAAAGAAAAGATGGATCTGTGAAAGATGACATGGGTAAGAAAGGAGTGAGATAATGAGATGACGAGTGACAGAGGGAAATGGAAGAAGATCACATGTTGTGCCGACCCCACATAGCGTGGGATAAGGGCCGGAAGATGATGATGATGATATTGTTCATGTTGTTTTTGAAGTTACAATTTCAATACGCCGAAGTTGCCGAACTATTCAATGAAATTCAAACAACTTTTGCAACATGCGATGTTACAACGGCGTGTGATAGCGCCTCAACTTTACGGCGCGTCGCGAACTTTGCTCGTTTCAACTACACCCCCCTCCCCCCACATGTCCGGTTTTTATGAGCCACGTGACGTTAGTTATTAAATTCTGGAACTTTCCGTTGTCTTTAGGGATTTGTAGTAATCGGGTAATGCTTTGAGCCTAGCTTTTAAGGTTCCCTAGCTAAATTCAAAGCCTTCATTAAAAGTAATGTCATAAAGAAAGCGTATTTTAGAATAAGAATAAGAATAATTTATTGTTAAACTGTGATATGTTAGTAGGTACCGGAAAGTTTCAACAGTTTTACCCATTTTGGGCGTACAATTTGGTAGTATAATGTACAATAATTATAAATTACCTAAGCTAATAAGTACAAAATAAAGTTATTTTTCAAAGTATTCAGAAAGGTTGTAATGTACATGTTCAATTAAACATTTTCTTAAACTATTTTTAAACAAAGTATCTTGAAGAGATTTAATATTGGTAGGTAAATTATTATAAATTTTAAAAATGAATACCTATATTGATGATAGGAACTCATGGCCCGATGTCGCTCCGCCTTCCGACAGCTAACCAATTTGCAATGTAAACGCTGTCCTTTTGTTTTATGTTATTATCTCGATTACATTTTTTTGTAAGAAGGATCATACAAAAAAGTGCTAGGATCGAGACGAGTTTCTTGCCTGTTTTTCTCGTACTTGGGTTAGGTTGGAATTATCACATAGATTCACCGCATGTAAGACGTTTCAAAGTGAACCTCGTGATTTTATTGAAAATTTTATTTAATTATTATTGATTTTGAATTTGAAAATCTATTTTAATATTATAAAGCTGAAGAGTTTGTTTTTTTGCTTGAACGCGCTTATCTCAGGAACTACTGGTTCGAATTGATAAATTATTTTTATGTTGGATAGTTCATTTATCGAGAAAGATTTAAGGTTTTAAAACATCACGCTGCAACCAATAGGAGCGAAGCATCAATGCAAAATGTTGCAAAAACGGTATAAAATATCTCACTTAAAACGCGCAAAGTTGCGCGCTGGTCAGCTAGTATAAATACTCTTAAGGTACGAGTTGGCAGCGGACGACATGAGGCAGCAGCGGACGACGTGTCACAGCGACACTTCTGGTTTCTATGTATTTCTATGAAATTCCCTCCGTAGTTAGCGACGCATTTCATAGAAATACACAGAAACCAGCAGTGTCGCTGCCACACGTCGTCCGCTGCTGCCTCATGTCGTCCGCTGCCAACTCGTACCTTAAGAGTATTTATACTAGCTGACCAGCGCGCAACTTTGCGCGTTATAAGTGAAAGATTTTATACCGTTTTTGCAACATTTTGCATCGATGCTTCGCTCCTATTGGTTACAGCGTGATGTTTTAAAGCCTAAAGCCTTTCTCGATAAATAAACTATTGCCAACTCGTACTCTTACTCTTGAGGACAGGGCGCAATGGCGCTCATTAGGTGAGGCCTATGACCAGCAGTGGACTGCTATAGGCTGATAATTATGATGATGATTACGTCACTGACTACGTCATACCTGTGTATACGTCATCCAGCAGCAAGGCTCCACCTGGTTTGCGTCCAGGCCCCAAAACTCCAACTCCTCCTCGAACAGCGGCCCGCACACGTCCGTTGGATAATGCAGCTTACCCGTTCTGTCATAGAGATAAAATTCGTTCATCACTGGTTCGGAGTTATTTTCAAAACTAACTTTTTTGTCTTCACTTATAATGTAAAAAAATCTTGTACTCATCGGGTTTGGAACTCGCTCACAGTTCCGGCTAGACAATGTTCTTTTTAATATTCGGTGTTTTAATATTGTGTGTACAGGGTGAAACAACAAAAAATCCAAGGTGAAGGGAAACCACTTTAAATCATTAAGATAGATTATTTTAAAAGGAAACATACCTTTTAAAATATTTTTAACTTCTATACTAATATTATAAAGAGGAAAACTTTGATTGTTTGTTTGTTTGCATTGAATAGGCTCCGAAACCACTGGACCGATTTGAAAAATGTTTTTACCAATGTGTAGAATGAACATTCAGGATGAACATAGGCTATATTATATGTAGGTATTACGCGAGAGAAGCCGCGCCCGAATGCTAGTATTTAATCAAATTGAAAAAATATTTTTCGGAAAAAAATATGCTTTATACAGAACTCCCTACGGACATCTAGTGGATCAAATAGGAAGTAGCATTTCTCAAATTTGCTAAATTTTCATAAAATATTCAAGTTTATACAAATAACCTTGTTAGGAAGCCCATTGTAAGCCGTTCAGATACAACCCTTAGAGGCCCTTGTGTGAAGATGAAATTAATTGCTGCAACAAAGCACTTCGGAAGTGGTTGAACTTCGGGTTACTTCGGGATACTTCGGCTTGTTGGATTGATTGATGCTGCCGCTAGACATCTAAATCTATTGATAGTTTTTAAAATCGAACTCGTAGAAAAATATTGATACGACATGAAAATAAACTCGCTGTTCCCACGGTTAGGCTCACTAAAGTAAGTAAATCTTTCATAGGGCAATGTGTACGCTTCTATAACAAGATCCCAAGCGACATGCTTGATTTATCGATTGTGAAAATTAAAAATGTAATTAAAAAAAAACTGTCTCGATAAGCTTATTATAAAATATTAGAGTACTTAAATGACAAAAAAGCTTGGGACGAATCAGCTCCAACTCTGCTAGGTGTCCCTAACAAAATTAACAAGGATCTTTTTTTTTATTTTTATTTTTATTGTTCAAACAAATCAACAGCCCTTATGGTATAAACAGTACTAACCTTATTAATGTAACTTTAAGCCAATAAGAGATTTACATTTTTTAAAAGACACTTACAAAATAACGACAGTCTAACTTAAACAGAACACAACTTACAGAAATTACTAATTAGAAAAGTACAGTGAGTAACTAAACATATAAAATAAAAAACACAGGAGACAAATAATTTAACCTAGAGCTATAAAATAGCCAAATATATATTTTACTTACCCAATGCTAGTTTTTAATATATTTTAGTTACCCAGTGCTAGTTTTTAAATGATGGATCATACAAAAAAAGCGGTAGGGCCCAGCGAGCTTCTTGTCAGTTCTTCTCGGACTGGGGATAAGACTGGAATTGGCACCTAGACTCACCTAGTATGTAAGACGATTTAAAATGATACCTTTGATTTTAATGAATAAAGATGATTTTTGATTATGTTTTTTTTTTTTATTTTCTAATCGTAATTATCGATACCGGAAGTATCAATTAAGGTAAGGGACAAAACCCGGTTTTACAGGAGAGCAGAAATAAGATTTTTTTTTGTAAATTAGTTTGTATCTTTTTTTCCTGTGGTATTTGAATGCTTCCAAGACCAAATCGTCTTAGGTTTTTGGTATCTTTCGTACTAAAAATTCAAAATTCTGATATATCTTACGGTTTCGTAGATAGCCTGTCCCTTACATTAAAATTTAATGTAGAGCCGTACCTTACGCTAATTAAAATGTAGTTAAAATAAGTCTGCAGTAATATAAGGAACAGATGTAAGTATAAAACTGATAAGTAATTTTAACGTAAGGGTCTATGACTAGTTTTAAATTTGCTGTAAGTAAACAAGAACCTTGCAATATCAACCTTATTTTAATCGACTTAGAGAACAATGCCTACCTACTTGTAACATTACGCCAAATAAAACCATATTGTAACATCTTATTAATCTTACACCTACCTATAAACGAGCAATTCTTGTATATAATTATGTTTACAAGAATCTGAATCTGAATCTCGGAAACGGCTCCAACGATTTTGATGAAATTTAGTATGCAGATATTTCGGGAGCGATAAATCGATCTAACTAGGTTTCATGGTAAGAACACATCGTTTTATCAGTGTTTTCAGGCAATAAAAACTTTAGAATAATAATATTTACATCTATTGGCGAGAAGTAATACTATTTTATTTTTTATTTTTTTTAAATTTGGCAACAAGGTCCATCTAGAACTGTGGCAATCGATCATTTTATGTGCATTTCGTCAAAAATGATTGAATCACTCGCGTCTGGATTGAGATCGAATCAAAGTGATCCAATCAATCGTAACTGACACAGGATTAGCGATCAGCTTAAACAACAACTAAACTTTTTTACCGACATAGCTTGACCATAGATGGCGTTAAGATCGAAAAATATTATTCATATTTCATCAGTAATAAATAATCCATATCTAAAACAATTTCTAAAAAACACGATTTACTAAAAAAAAACACCAGCAATTTTCACTTTTTATAATTGATTCTCGGAAACGGCTCCAACGATTTTCATGAAATTTATTATGCAGGGAGTTTTGAGGACAATTAATCTAAAACGTCATTTTATTCGTGTTTTCAGACAATGAAAAACTGCTACAATATCATTAGAATACTAATATTGTCATCTTTTGGCGAGTAGTACTATTTTCTAGACACGCGGCAGCGTGTCAAGCCAAGTTCAAGCGAACGGGCGAGGCGCGCACCGTGTGTAATATTACACCAACCATTTGGAGCCATTTTCACCCCCTCGTAACTCAAAAACTATTTCACATAAACAAATCAAATTTGGCTCATCTATTGCCAATTGCGAGTAAAATATGTACTCCGAATTTCATAAACACACCTCAAACAGTTATTTAGATATCAACGTCCAAAAATGGTTTTTTATGAAAAAAATTATCACTGACTGACCTATAGACGTTAATTATAACCCAGTTCCAGATGACCTAGAACGTTCAAATTTGGCATCCAGGTAGGTAGTGGGGTGGATACAAAGGAAAAAATCTGAAACTTGCAAATTTTTATATTTTTAACGTACTTTTTCAATTAATTGATTCTCCTAGGAACCCTTACTAGCGCCTGTAATATAAGAATAGCAATCTAAATAGATGACAGTCGGTCATTATGTGGATTTTAATAGGGTCTTGACGTGAATATAATAACGAGTGGAAGTAGTGTCTTGGATTGGTAAGTAGTACACTCTTACCTAGGTATACAATGTGCCAATTGTTGAGCCGTCTAAGCAGATAGGTAAGTATGACTATAGGTATGTATACCTACAATGTGCCAATAGTTTGAGCAGTCTATGCAGGTAGGTAGATATGGCTAGATAACTATTCAGGCCTAGATTATAGTGTGTCTCGGCTTGTCGGATAGGTAGTAGGTAGGTATACTTATTCAGTAAGTACCTACTCAAGTACCTACCTACCTGCTTAGTATGTATGTATACCTACAATGTGCCAATAGTTTGAGCCGTTTATGCAGGTAGATTATATAAGTGTAATAATATAAGAATAAGTACTTATTTACTAATAAGTTCTGTACAAAAAGTAATGATATCCCATCAAAAACATAAATGTGAAATGAGAGCCAAGTTCAATAAGTATGTTTTACTTAGTCGTTGACTTCAGCGACAAAAGAAGTGAGATCTAAACGGGTGCCAAGTACAATGGTCAGTCCTGAAACTTATTTATAACAATATGAAATATTTTTAACAACTTTAAAATATCATTTCATCTTAAAACTTAGGATATTATATTGAAGCCTAAGGTCTGATCGGTAAGCCTGATCACATGACCATCGGTTATGTGATCAGGTTACAAAGATTCGATGAATTGACCCATGCGGGTAATCTAAGATACAGATGTATTCGTTGTACCCATGGGTCCCTTGACTTGTAGGTCTTGCAGGTCGCGGGCGCAGGTCACAGGTTAGGATAATCGGCAATCGATTGGGTCGCGCGCGAGCTTTGCAAAGCTAGCCGAGCAAACAAACGGGTTTTACAGGTTTCGACCTATTAGAAAGAGACTAACGACCGTGCCTGACTGCATGCGAAAGAAGGAGATTCTTGCAGTACTCTTGTAAGAGTAATCTTTACGATACATACATACATTCTGATCGCACCGACATGGCACTTCCCCGCAACACACGGAAATCGGCAGAAAGGCGGGTCAAAAGTGATCGAATCACATATAAATTCGTGATCGAATCACTTGCGTATGGGTTGCGATCGAATCAAAGTGATACAATCAATCGTGATTGACCATGTCTAGAGTCTAAACAACAACTAAACTGTTTTGCCAACACAGCAACACTAAAGCTACTTGATAAAGATGGCGTTAAAATCGAAAAATATTATTCATAATTTATCAGAAATAATTCGTATCAAAATATAATTTCCAAAAAATACGAGTTACCAAAAAAACCAGGTCATCCAGGTAATAATTAAATTAAATAATCCAAAGGCATATCAACGTAAAGGACAGCATTGAAAAAACCGCGTTACATCAAAGCAAGTGATTTTAGTGTAAGGGTCAAAGTATTTAATTATCCCATCAAAAACATAAATGTGAAATGAGAGCCAAGTTCAATAAGTATGTTTTAGTCGTTGACTTCAGCGACAAAAGAAGTGAGATCTAAACGGGTGCCAAGTACAATGGTCAGTCCTGAAACTTATTTATAACAATATGAAATATTTTTAACAACTTTAAAATATCATTTCATCTCATAATTTAGGATATTGTATATACCTATTATAGTCATACTTACGTATCTGCATAGACGGCTCAATTATTGGCACATTGTATACCTAGGTAAGTGGTACCTAGTACCTACTTACCGAGAGTGTACTACTTACCAATCCAAGACACTACTTCCACTCGTTATTATATTCACGTCAAGACCCTATTAAAATCCACATAATGACCGACTGTCATCTATTTAGATTGTTATTCTTAAATTACAGGTGCTAGTAAGGGTTCCTAGGAGAATCAATTAATTGAAAAAGTACGATAAAAATATAAAAATTTGCAAGTTTCAGATTTTTTCCTTTGTATCCACCCCACTACCTACCTGGATGCCAAATTTGAACGTTCTAGGTCATCTGGAACTGGGTTATAATTAACGTCTATAGGTCAGTCTGTGATAATTTTTTTCATAATATACGATTTTTGGACGTTGATATTTAAATAACCGTTTGAGGTGTGTTTATGAAATTCAGAGTACATATTTTACTCGCAAATGGCAATAGATGAGCCAAATTTGACTTATTTATGTGTAATAGTTTTTGAGTTACGAGAGGGTGAAAATGGCTCCAAATGCTTCGTGTAATATTACACACGGCGCGCGCTTCGCCCGTTCGCTTGAACTTGGCTGACACGCTGCCGCGTGTCTAGATTAAGACATACATTAATTGAGATAAAAAACTTCACTTGACAAGTTTGTTACGTTACAATTTTAGATAATTTTCTGTTTAGAACTTCTGAAAATTTGTACTGTAAGGGACATTTTTTTGAAGATATCGAAATTTCAAGTATACCAGTCGATAGAGCAGAAAATTTTAGATAGAACTGCATATTCAACTCATATTCGATAAAATGTCCCTTACGTTAATTGATACT
This sequence comes from Cosmorhoe ocellata, assembly GCA_963675405.1. NCBI lineage: Eukaryota > Metazoa > Arthropoda > Insecta > Lepidoptera > Geometridae > Cosmorhoe > Cosmorhoe ocellata. The sequence goes on from OY776257.1 coordinate 1,264,736, forward strand.
TCCGGTATCGATATGTATTTTAGTAGATTAGGGTGTATTATAGAAAGCGCTGGTGGTGTAGTGGTAGCACCCCTGCCTCACGATCCGAAGGTCGTGGGTTCAAACCTGGTCGTGCACCAATGAGTTTTTCCACTCGAAAAATTTATGTGCGCAATGCCAGTGCTCTTAAACGGTGAAGGAAAACATCGTGAGGAAACCGGCATACCCTAGAACCAAAAATTCGAAGGTATGTGTCATAGGTTAGTATTCTTATAAGCGGCGATGGGCTTGCAACCTGTCACGTACGGAATACTAACTACTGTGCAAAATGTGGGCATGTACCAAATGTCATGTTTGGACTTGCCTCTGACTACCCTCTTTAGATATCCTCAAAGATCTAAGTAACTAAAGATCTGAGGAGATATCTACCAAGCCTGGGGATTACAGTCGTGATCATATTTATTTTTATTTTTATTTTATTTTATAGAAATTGCAGGATTGATTCAAGTCCTGTACGGAGTACGCGGCAAATAGAGTAATGCTAGTAGCCATTTCAAGGAAGTCAAAAAACTTTAGTGATAAATCTTTTTGATTTATTCACTGCCTTATAAATAACACATTTTACTTACATTATTTTTTTCACGTAACAAAGTCCCATGGTAGAACCTCCCTGTAAATCTTATAAGCTTATTGGGGTTCCGTGTAAGTGACTGAAACTTGGAACCCGCATATTTCAGACGTATTCCTACAATACAGAATAATACGGATCTTTAGTCATGAGGCCGCTATCAACTTATCCCGCGGGATGAGTTGACCTAATGCATATTTTGAATCGGTCAACTCATTCCGCTGTTAAAAAAATACAAAAAGAATGTATTATTTGTAATTAATATACACACGTGAACAAAAACTGTGGGAAAAAAAGACACACTATTGTTTGGTTATACTCGTAGGCATGTGCCAAATATAACGTTTGGACTTTCCCCTGGTTACCTTTATACAGATCTGAGGAGATGTCACCTAAAACTATAGTTAAATAAAAATGATGGAAATGTCAGTTTACTCTTAGATAAACGATTTATTCTGGAGTTAGTGCTCAAATCAGTTTGGTCGAATCCAGCCTTAATTGAGTTCCAAGGAAAGATACGACAAAACTAGCTCGGTCGATGCGAATTTAAATTTCAAACGATTTTCTTTGAAAAGGACACTTAACTATAACTATAGCATTTGCAATTTGCAAAACTAAGTATAGACATAATTTTATTTCAAGAATCTAATTTGAGATACTTTAGTTTTCATGAATATGCTTATTCTAGCTCATTCTAAGTAGCTGGCACAGTAGGTATTTTTTTAGGTTCTACGATATACCGGTTTCTTCGCGACGTTTTCCTTCACCGTTTGAGAGTGCTGGGCACACAAAACATACCTCTGGCTACCCTCTTTACATCAACAACGATTTTAGGGTTTATTCCGTATTTGCCCCGCAGAGTTTCGTCCCACTTGTAAAATTCCGCATTTACCCCACATTATATTCCACATTCGCCCCGAAAACAATGTTTTCTTTAATATTATTTATTTATTCCGCTTTTGCCCCATTTTTTGTTCCAGTTTCGCCTCGCATGTTTTTGTAATACATTTTAGTACAGTCAGACTATAAATTGATGAAGCATTCAAACATTTTAATGGTACGTAATACGTAATAAACGCAAGCCAATTTTTGAAAACTATACAAAATGATGCTGATCTCTCTCCGAGTCAATTCCGAGGGGATGGAAAACCAAGAAAACCTGATGTTATTCAGTATATAAAGTTATTAACGACTCAATAACATCAATTTAAAATGGCTCTATTTCATTGGGTCATTGCTTAGAAAAAATATGCCCATTTGTTTTTTAATCGAGGTACTCATAAAAATTCTAAAATGTAGGTACTGTGTTTAATAATTTATATCAAACGAGTGCCCGCCTTCCACTGCGAGTGGAGCGGGCTCCGTACGGACTCCGTTTAACTTAAGTAAGTTAAGTAAATAGCAAAACTAATACAAATTATTCACAACTTCTGAGTTATAAATAGTGTAACTAACACGACTTTCTTTTATAGATTTATTTTTTTGATAGTAAGCCAGTTCCCATTACTTTACAATTCATTTTAAATCAGAAATTTTAATTTGTCGATAGGTACTAGGATAGCAGAAACGATGGAGAGGTATTTCACTGTAGATCCACAAAGAGTCGAAAGATCACGAGTCGCGAAATTCTCTCCCTAGTTTATGCATACCTGGTACTTGGAAATACTCATGTGTAGAAAAGTCGTTTTAATTGTAAATTGTATAAGTAGTGTTATGGTCAGGAATTTAGTTTCTTATAGTTCACACCAGTTTGAATGTTAGGAAACAGTTTTCTTGCCTGTCACACTGCTTGACTGACAGTGTGGTGGTTGGTAATATTATTTCCTAACCGTAACACCAGTGTGACAGAGCGGTGTGAAGGTTAGTCGGGCGCGAAAATAACAGTATCTTGTCAGATACCTTGCTTCTAGATAAGAATTTCTGTGATTTATGATTAAGAACATAATAATATCTTATACCTTTAAACGAGCAATTATTGTATATAATGTATCTAAACTAATATTATAAAGAGGAAAACTTTGATTGTTTGTTTGTTTGTTTGTTTGAAATTAATAGGCTCCGAAACTACTGAACCGATTTGAAAAATTCTTTCACTGTTGGGAAGCTACACTATCAGCGGGTGACATAGGCTATATTATATTTTCAAAAAAATTAGGGATCCTTACTAAAACTTCAATAATGTAAGCCAAGGTGTAAAAAAATTACCTAAAATATTCTTTAAATCGCGTGCGCTGCGAAAACTATTGACGATAGAATAAAATAATGTACCACGACTTTGTAGAACACATCATTATTTACAAAAAGTGTCGCGATAGCATATGTCCAACTGTTATAGTTATGCCGCAATAAGAGTTCTTTTATTTTAAAATTTTAATTGAAAGGCTACTCTTAGAAAAACGCTCTTTATTTGTATCTTAGTATTAATCCTTATCAAAATCACATCATATTCTAGACTGCTTCAATACCTTTATATACTTTTTTGAATTATTCAATTCGGACATTCCATTCAAAAGATACCATTAAATTAAAAATGTAAGCAATAGAAAAAAGTTGCGTGAGAGCCGCGCTAGCTTATGCACTGTAGGCGTCACTGGGTGTACCCTCTTTATATCTTCGATATCCTCAAAGATCAAAGTAACTAGAGATCTGGGAGATATCTACCGAGCCTGGGAATTACAGTCGTGACCATTTATAGGTATATATAAATACCCGTGCGAAGCCGGGGCGGACTACTAGTATTATATAATCTGAATCTCGGAAACGGCTCCAACGATTTTCATGAAATTTCGTATGCAGGAGATTTCGGGGGCAATAAAACGATCTAGCTAGGTTTCAAAAAAACAAAATTTACCAAAAAAAAACTGAGCAAAGCTCGGTCAACCAGGTGCCTACTTATTTGTACAAACATTGATAAATGTTTTTTTTTCGTCAACTGTACTTTACCCCTTTTGTAGGTACCTTTTATAATGTGGGGCGAAAGCGGAACGATTTTTGACATAGGGCGAAAGCGGAATTTTTTGGAATGTGGGATGAACACGTGGGGCGAATGCGGAATAAATCGATTTTAGCACAGTGGATAATGCAATTATAAAAATATATTTAGGTATACTCTTTTTTAGACCTTTGGCAGTTAAGGCATCACACATTTGAGATCTTTTATATATTAGGCACAATGGAACTTTAGTAATTTTTTTGTTTAATTAAAGTTTTTTGCAAAATATTCATTTACATTTTAGGCATTTTACTTCCAAGGCATTTTTGAAATTAGACTTTCTGATCAAAACGGAATTTTATGTAGGTATATTTTTTGAAACTCGTAGTGACTGACAGCTTAAAAAAGTCTACTGTTTTTATTGTCTGTGGTCTATCCTCGCCGTAAATACAATTATAAAACACTGTTGTCTGTCTGTCTTTTGTCTCATTAAAGTCAGAATTCTCTAATTCAATTCTTCAATTTGAGAGCGGTTCTGTGTGGCGCTAAATTGGCTTTGTTTTGTTAATTTAGGTATTTTATCTCTACCTTTACCGTATATACAAATATTAGTGTCTGCCTGCGGCTTTGCATGGGTGTTATGCACAGCTAATACCCGATATTCAGGTTACAAACTATGTCCATTCCAAATTTTATCCAAATCCGTCCAGTCATTGCAGCGTCTAACAAACATTCAAATACATGCCTTTCATATTAAAGCTGCGGTGCTGTTTTGGAGATAAAGTTAAAAAAAAGTTAAAAGAGGTACCTACTATCTTATTTTATTCATTAGAAAGTCCAAAACAGCGTAACATTTTGTTTATGACTGTATAAAAAAAAGCTTCTATAGTGACATTTTGGTCTAAATTTAATTAATTTTCTACCATATTATTAAGAGCGCTGGTGGTGTAGTGGTAGCACCCCTGCCTCACGATCCGAAGTGGGTTCAAACCTGGTCGTGCACCAATGAGTTTTTCCATTCGAAAAATTTACGTGCGCAATGCCAGTGCTCTTAAACGGTGAAGGAAAACATCGTGAGGAAACCGGGCACACCCTAGAACCAAAAATTCGAAGGTGTGTGTCATAGGTTAGTATTCTTATAAGCGGCGATGGGCTTGCAACCTGTCACGTATGGAATACTAACTACTGTGCAAAATGTGGGCATGTACCAAATGTCATGTTTGGACGTGCCTCTGACTACCCTCTTTAGATATCCTCAAAGATCTAAGTAACTAAAGATCTGAGGAAGATATCTACCGAGCCCGGGGATTACAGTCGTGATCATAATTATACACAACACGAGAAATAATAAACTAGAGCACAATAATAAACTAGAGCAAAATAATAAACTAGAGCAAAATAATAAACTAGAGCAAAATAAGTTATTAGACGAAAACATCACAAAAAATCCGGCAACTGTCGTTTAAAATGTTTAAACTAATTCAGTCTTTGGGGTTTACAATATAATATTTATATTTTAAGTTAAGAAAAGATGGATGGACTGTGTGAAATATGATATGAGTAAGAAAGGTGTAAGTAGGTACTGTACGTCGATTCTGTAAAATTCAAACATCAACTCGCATCTCACATCGCTATTCACTCTCACTTCGCTTAAGACGCTTTTTATTTGACACTTTGAGTCGGGTTCAAGTGCAAAGAGAGTGTCAAAGTGACTTGGGAATTAGGTACCGTATAGAATGCCACTTCTTACGTCATCTCATATTTTATCTGTCAAAATCTCTCCGTCAATTTAGTTCAACTCGCTGACACGCTCGCAAGAGTGGCGCTAGTGTGAATTCGAATTATCAACTGAGTTTTTAGAATGCCAATAAAGAAACTCATAGCGGATTCAGATTCAAAGTTTAAAATGAGGTCTTACAGAATCACACGGCTGAGATGATGGATGATAGAAGGAAATGGAAGAAGAAAACGTATTGTGCCGACCCCACATAGCGTGGAAAAGGGGCAGAAAGAAGAAGAAGAAGTTCACGCAAAAATAGAATTACCACCTCATTCTTAACAAATATGATTTTAAATCTAAATATCTTCTAACCTTATTTCAGGCCAACATATTGTGGTTAGAAACCCCGGCCATGATTGATGAAGGTCGAAGAATCCAAGGTGCTTGGAGACCGCAGAATGTTGGTCGTAATATCGTACCCATGTTATCGTGGTTAGTTGAACGCGCATGAACTATTTAAATAATTTCCACCGAAATAGGTAGTGTACTGTACGTCTACCATGAGTTTTCACAATCTACACTCGCTAGCGACTGTAGTTAAAAAATTGTATGAAAACTTGTACAGCGCCTCTAGCGGATAGTTGGGTATTAAAACGTCACGTATTAACTATCCTACGTCGCAGCGTACTACAGCGACTGTAGTTTGCGCTTCATTAATTTGCTTAGAATTTGGTGCCGACGTTTCGAACACATTACAGCGTTCGTGGTCGCGGGCAGACTGAGGTTAGATACGAATTGAGGGTAGATACAGATTCTACTCTCAATAATAAAAACTAGCTCGCTGCACATCAGTCTGCCCGCGACCACGAACGCTGTAATGTGTTCGAAACGTCGGGAATAAAAACAAAATAGGTACGTGATAAATACCCGTTATTCAATTATAATTATGTCATCAAATCACGGAAGTTTAAAAAGTTTGACTAATATATGTCTCAATCTGGATAAAATTAAATTAAAAGTAAAAAAAATAAAGATGTTTTTGTTTAAAAATAATTTAAAAATATTCATCAACTCGAAAACGTGAGGAACGATAGTAACATTAGACGTAACTTTTGGGTACTATTTGAATCGCACGGCCGCCTTCACGTAGGTATCGGGACGAATTACTTTTGGTTCGTGGTCGCTTTCGAATTACATTTTCACAATGGTATATCTGTATTTTTGGTTTCTAATATTTAATTTGTTTATTCAACGATTGCATTACCAAGACAAAACCATTTCGCTGCGGGAAAACAACCATTATTTCACGGTGTATAATGAAGGCGGCATGCTTTGAAAGTTTGGCCACCTCAGTGCTAGGTCATAGGTCACCTGTAGTAGTTGAGGACCTGCGCGAAGACCCCCGGATGCCGGTCGAAAAAGTACTCGTTGAGTACCGGGTCGTAGTTGGCGAGCGCCTCCGTGAGCCGGGATAGCCGGGTCGCGGGGATCTTCTTCAGGGTCGCCTTGTACGTCTCGTGGCGGATGCCGCCCACGTTCAGCACCACGCGGTTCTCCGCGTCCATGTTTAGGAGATTCATCTCTGTTGATAAAACATACATCTCGACTTAATTGAGTATTTCCTTACGGCAATGTCAGCTTTTCATTTTTCTGAACAAAATTTCACATCAAATGTTAAAATTCATGGTCTTCCTTTTATTTCTGACACTATGTTATTTAGCAAAAAATAATCCTTGTCATGAAACCTTTCGATCGGTATGATAAAGCTACAGGGTGATTATATTTCTCGTGTAACGGGTTCGATTTCCGGTTCAACCATGTCATTATTTAAATATCTATGAATGAAGTTTATATTGTTTTTTAAATTGAAATAATGTCTTCTTTCAGTAAAATGTTCCATCTTCAATATTCAAGGTACTTTCCCTTCATGTGGCATTGCCGTGGGACGCCCTGTATATACTTTTTTTTACACAGAACTACGTTCATTACACAAATGTTTATCCTGGGTGGAGATCGAACCCACAACCTACAGCGCAGAAGGCAAAGCTACTACCAACTGAGCTGTAAGGCCATTCATCTATACTAATATTATAAAAAAGAAAGATTTGATTGTTTGTTTGTTTGAATTGAATAGGCTCCGAAACTACTGAGCCGATTTGAAAAATTCTTTCACCAACGTGTAGAATGAACTTGCAGGATGAACATAGGCTATATTTTATGTAGGTACTTCGTGGGCGACGCCGCGTGCAGAAGCTAGTATAATGTAAGACTACTTGCTTGCAAGTTGCTGAATCTCCGGGTAGTGTGGACTCAGGCTACGGGGAGCGGCTCTGGCCTCGTCTCCACATCACCGGGGTGTAGTCGCCTTCCAGTGAGCTGAACCTGGCTCGAACTGGCATGACGGACGACAGACGAAATCTGTGAGCGAAAGACATTTATTTAGTTGTTTATTTATTTACCTGCTATTACGTACGCGTTAGATTACTTTTTAATATACTGTGGGGCTGTACGAATAGATAAGGTTTTTCATGAAATATATCAAATTCTTTTAATTTCTCAACCGATCTCGATGAAACAAAGCCTAAGTTTTAATCCAAGCTTATCTCAATACATTAGCGAAAACTGCATTTTAGATTTGGTCAGCCGTTGCGGAGATTAGCGTGCACAAACAATTTTAATATAAATACCCGCGACTTTGTACGCGTTAGATTACTTTTACTCAAACATTATAAAAACATTGAAATAATTGATGAAAAAAATATATAAAAGAAAAAACATTTTCCCTTCATTTTCCCATACAAAACGTTCATGGGTTCCGTGGCAACTGGTTGACGTGGACAAAGTCGCGGGCTACAGCTACTATTAGTATAGATTAGTATAGATTAGTATAGATAGTGTAGATAAACTGAATTAAGTGTGAAGCAATATTTCTTTAAAAAAAATATTTTAAAGAAATAAGCTACGTTTATGCCTAGTTTTTCGTTGTATCTACAACATTTCCAAAAATTATATATATTGGACTAAGTTATAAGGGAGCAAAACGTTATCGCTTTTTGTATGAAAATTTACAGCATCACAATCCACTTAACCTGTATGTCAAAAACACGTAAAGACCCCATAAGGGCAAGTCCTAACTGTGAGTGGCACTTGAGAAGTTGATGGAACTAATGCCTAGTTTACACCAAACTGTTTGCCGAGCCGATAAGTTTAAGAGGTTTGGTGAGTTGAAAACAGTCGTTTTGGCCGAGTTTTGACTGTGGGGCTCATATTTGAGAGTTCTATGAGCCTAGAAACTTTTCCTATTAAATCGGTTAATGACTGTGTGTCGTTGAAAATGTACTGGATGAAAAACACGTCTCGATATTGGTTAAATCAATGGTAATTAAAATAAAGCGTACTGGGCCCATTACCTAAATATTATAGGTTATGGGCCCAATTTACCGATGTCAAGTGTAGCATAATACTCGTAACTATGAGCGTGGTTTAAATATAGCATAGCTAAGTAATAAGCATCTTAAAACACCGAATACGATTTAAAACGTACTGATTTATTTTTAAATTATTGTTTTTTTTTAAGTCTCACAATAATAGAGAGAGAGAGGTAGAGGTAGGCCAAAGAAAAGATGGATGGACTGTGTGAAAGATGACATGGGTAAGAAAGGAGTGAGTACTGAGATGACGAGTGACAGAGGGAAATGGAAGAAGATCACTGTTGTGCCGACCCCATAGCGTGGGATAAGGGCAGGAAGATGATGATGAATAATGAGGACAGATAACATATTTTTTGTTTTATTTTACAGTATTTAATGAGAGCAACACAAAAACATAAAATAATATGTCAACTGGCAGGGCGCTATTGAGTAAAATGTTTTGACAGGTTGACAACTTTGAGGTATGTACAATCACGACACATAAACTTTACAAATTAAAAAAATGTCAAATACTTACTAAAAAAAATTACATAGAAAATAAGTTGCCATTGTAAAAAGTCTTCGCATAAAAAATATTTAAGTAAATAAGTTCGTTTCATATTAGAGTTTGAGTTTATTTTTGAAATTCACTAATTTTTCACCACTTTTCTGTCTAGTGAACATAGACATAGCCCATTTGGAAACATCTCCTTTGATCAGCTGACGTCGCATCAAACCCGTTATTTCAGCAAGCATTAATCATATTCGTTCTGACAGCAGTTTATTCGCTGAGCCAAGAAAGATGAGGTACGTTCTATAGCACCAACTTCACGTCCGGTGAATTGTTCCATTTTGAATCTTATATCAAAGTCATAAATGTCATTTAACATAACTTCGTAGGATATGATCTCTAATTTGACAAGTTTTAGCATCACGTGTGATTTTGTATAATATATGAATTAAAGTGCATACTTCCTTTCCAAATCCATCGTAAAAATCACGAGAATTTTCAACAAAACAGGTATCTTTTGTTTAAAATTGACTTGACAATTTGACTCTGTGACTTTGACAATACTATACATTAAAAAAACTTGACACTAAAATTATCTCAATAGACACAGATGCCATAACAAATTAAAAAAAAAACGACATGCTATTTTAGTTGCGTGTTTTAGGTATTAATTTCGATCGGTCGAATAAATCTGCTATGTTCCTGAACAATTTGAGCTCACGGCAAGTTTCTCAGTAGGATTCACGTTGTGTGAATCCTACTGAGAAACTTGCCGGTGTAAACTAAGCTTTAGTTATTGTTGATACAAGTTTGAGATGTAGTTTGGTAAGCTCTTAAAGTGACTAAGGGAGGATCTCAAGTTCAAATACGCCATTAGAACTTCCTGGAAAATTAGGCTTCACTTTAACAAAGCGATTTTCAGCTTCTTCTTCTGTTTTGGTATGGCATCTGTCTTTTTTGAGATCGATTTTGCCAGTGTCAAGTATTTAAATTAGTATTGTCACAAAGTCATTCAAATTGTCAAGTCAATTTTAAACAAAAGATGGCTGTATTATATATTCACGGCCTCTGTGGCGCAGCGGGCGAAGGTCCGCCTGAGACGCAGAAGGTTGCGGGTTCGATTCCCGCCGCGGGACAAATGTTTGCATTATTTGCAGATATTTGTCTCAGGTTTGGGTGTTTTCTATGTATAATATGTATGTATTTACAAAATAAAATGTATCTAGGTATGTAGTTTACCAGTCATGTGGTTCCCATAATACAAGCTCTGCTTAGTTTGGGGCTACATGATGCTGTGTAATAGTGTCCAACATTAAAAAAAAAAAAAAAATAGAACTATATCGGGCTTTATTAGAAAAATAAACACGGAAATTACAAAATATAACTCAAAATAACACGAGAAAAAAATTTAAAACTAGAGCGACAAAGTTGACAGTCAAATGCATCGCAGAAAATCCGTTTTTAGGGAAAAGAAGACATGGTGATATTTGTGATACAAAAGTAATATTCTTGTTTGGCCAAACGACAAAATTGTTTTTACTTAATTATTAGTCCAAAATGGTTTAATATCAGAATAGCTACTGTTTCAATCAAACTCAAATTAATTTTGTTCAATAAAATTACAAGGACAAATTTCATATTATATATTATTACTTTATCGGTAACAAAGTGATATTGGTAAAATAACATGTTTCAATTCTAAAAGGGAATAAAACGTGTGCTCAAGTATTTAATAGTCTATAGACCGTAAAAGGGAAATAAAGAAAATGGCTCTGTAATACAATAAAAAATGTGTAATAATGAATAACGAATCGTATAACCAAGTAGAAACGCAATTATCATGTCGGTCGCCGGACAAAGGAATTCAACCCCAATCGCCCGATTTTCGTACAATCGATACGATACTCATTGTACCACAGACTGTTAGAAACTGGACGCAAATTTGTCCAGTTATTGGTTACCGCTCCATTTTTAGAAGCGCAAACCTCTCATCGATGAATCACGCCGCAGGAGATAGATATTTTAATACTTAATGTTGTTTTGAAAACAGGGTTCATGCCAAGAATATTATTTTCCTCTGAAGTTGAAAGAAAAATTACTACGCTAACTTAATTAGGGTAATTATTAATTCAAGAAACACAAAGATACAATAAATGTAGGTACCTATCCAACGTAGATTATAACAAAATTAAACTCACCTACCTAACTACTGAGACTTAACTAGTATATTTAAACATAGTCTATTGCTTAGTAACTATTACAATTCACTGATTGTAAGTCTATAGTAGGTAATATTGGTACTTATCCTTTTTATTGTAACTTCTTTTCCGTTGTGTGTCAAATAAACTTCTATTCTATTATAGTATGATAGTTGATTGATTCAGTCAGTGATTTTGTGGAATTCTATTACTAACAAATCTTCTTCTTCTTTCTGCCCCTTTTCCCAAGCTATCTGGGGTCGGCACATACGTTTTCTTCTTCCATTTCCCTCTAACATTCATCATCTCAGTACTCACTCCTTTCTTACTCATAATAATATCATCTTTCACACTGTCCATCTATCTTTTTTTTGGCCTACCTCTGTATTCATCCACATTCATATCTAACACTCTTCTTGTCACATGACATGCCCATACCATGCTAACTAACCTTTTAATTACTATCTTATATTGAACAGCATATAATAATTGGTTGGATTTTGTCCAGTTGGATAGCTCCAAGCTTTGTTCAGACAACTCAGACCGAAATAAAATCAGCCCATTTTAAGTTCGTGTCGGGTCGCATTTCGGAGCTTCCGACGTTAAAAGGTGGTTATTTGTTTGATAAAAGTAACATCTAAATTAGTAAGTTCAAAAAACAATGTAAAACATAAACAGTTGGGATTTTATATTTGACGACCTCAGTGACGCAGCGGGCAAGAGTCCGCCTGCGACGCAAGAGGTTGCGGGTTCGATTCCCGCCGCGGAACAAATTTGTATACGATCTGCAGAAATTTGTTCCGTTGGATTGGGTGTTTTCTATGTATAATAAAAAATATCTATCTATGTAATAATGTATTAAATATATCAGTTATCTAGTACCCATTACACAAGCTTTGAGTAGCTTACTTTGGGGCTAGATGATGCTGTGTGGACTGTCCAGCATTATTTATTTATTTATTTATTTATTTATTTATTTATCTATATTTTGACATTTTGTATAGCCTATGTCACTTTTGTGATCCAGACGAATTCAACAATAACAAATCTTTACAGTAGGCTACAAACATAGCCAAAGGAACTTATTATTATTATTATTATGTGCTTTTAAACTTACGCGATCTGAACACATTATTGTTAGGTCTACCCGTGACCACGACAGCGTGCAAACCTGTCGAAACGTCGGGAAAATATAAGGTAATTTAAACGCGATAAATACCCGTCTAATAATAATAATTATTATTATTATTATTATTTAGCCGTTATCGTCCCACTGCTGGGCAAAGGCCTCCCTTCCCTTCTCCCACTCTTCGCGACTTAACGCAGTGACAGGCCAGGTGCTCAGATGAGAGTCCAGCTCGTCCCGCCATCTCATCCTGGGTCTTCCACGTGGCCGCGCCATAGAAACTTGCATACATACAAACATAGGTAAATACTACACTCCAAATAAAATTGATGAAAAAATTAAGTTCTCAAAATACAATTAAATAATGTATAAAGTCAATTTTTAATATCAGGAAAACTTCGATGACAGAAGAGGCATTTATGGCAATGAAATAAGATACAAAATACAACTGGCAGTTTAGCCACCTCACCACCGATATCTGTAAGCATCTTTTAAAAAATTCAAGACCTCCATTAGAATTCAGGTAAAAACTTGACAGTGTTGCCAACTTATAATTGAATAGGTTTTAACCCCATCTGATTGTAATCAACTTTTCCAAGACACTCAGAAACTTACTTCATCAAATAACCCTTAAAGTTTGTGTACACATTGAGCGGACAATGGTGACTAGCGGAGAGCTAGCGGATATTGACACTCGAAGAACTGTCCATTTTCACACCCTTCCAAATTCCTTAAGCACAGCTAAGAACTATTTACGGAGTAGAATAGAATAGAAAATTGTATATCCATGAATATTAATATTTTTCACACACAAACATAAAAAATTAATTAAAAGAACGGTAAAGAGACTAACAATATCCATAAAAGAAACAAAAAACATTTAAACTAGGAAGATATATTCCGCGAATATCTGTTTGTAGTTCATAAAAAAAAATGACTGATAATAGAGTTATTTATATTCATAGTTACATTGTTATATCACACGATGGACCGATGACATTAAAGCGGTCACGGGAAGTCGGTGGATAGTGAAGGCTCAAGGCCGCTCTATGGGGGACCCCCATGTCCAGCATGGACGTATATTGGCTGATAGATAGATAATAATTATATACATTGATAACGATATTTTCTTTAAATCAAACGTACGTAAAGTCGAAAATAAATGTATTATAAGCGGCAACACTATACTCTTTTATAAATGTCCGCTTGATATTAATAAAACTTTTAACCCTTTTTACCCGACTGTTACTTTACCGACTTTATAAAAAGTTGGTCGCCCACAAAATGCCAAGTTTACAAAATGCTTTTAGAAGGGGGTAATTTTCACTTTTTCAGTGGAAACGAAGTTTCGTTGAAGAATGAAAATTAGCAATTTAGAAGAAACTAACTTTGGAACTTATGGATAATCAAATCTATAAAAAAAACAAGTAAATATAGGTACAAAAGCTATAGAAAAACTTTAAATCCTACTAATATTATAAACGCGAAAGTTTGTAAGAATGTATGGATGGATGGAATGATGTATGTTTGTTACTCTTTCACGCTAAAACGGCTGAACAGATCTGAATGAAATTAGGCACAGATATAGATTATGGTCTGGAATAACACATAGGTTACATTTTATCCTTAGCGAAAAAGTTCCCGTGGGATAGCGATGTTTTTTTTTTGAGGTATCACGTGGGCGAAGCCACGGGCGGAAGCTAGTAATATATATTTTCGCTAAATAATCAAACGCGCTAAAATCGATTTGCGAAAACCGTTTCTTCAATCATAACTAAACGATCGCATGAAAATTAAACATCCAGCAATGTTGATTAATTGTTTAGATTTTCACCGAAATTGTCGTTAATCACATTTTTATGACTCGCTGACAACTTTGATAAAGCACTTTATATTCCGTAATTTGTTATGAATATTGATGATTTTGTAATATCGATTATTGTTGAGATTTTGGGTCATTCTTTATTAGCTGTCTGCTGATAAATGGTTTTTATTCAATGTTTTGTTAGGAAAGTACTGAAGCATCGCTTTATTATAAAGAAACCCGTGGACTGAACCGTTTCTTAATATTATAATACTAGCTTCTGCACGCGGCGTCGCCCGCGAAGTATCTACATAAAATATAGCCTATGTTCATCCTGAAAGTTCATTCTACACATTGGTGAAAGAATTTTTCAAATCGGTTCAGTAGTTTCGGAGCCTATTCATTTCAAACAAACAAACAAACAATCAAAGTTTTCCTCTTTATAATTTTAGTATAGATCAACTAGTTTTTGGCCACGGCTTCGCCCGCGTGGTACAATCTATCCCACGGAAATCGTACATTTTTCCGAAATAAAAAGTAGCTTATGTGCTATATCTATATCTGTCCGAAATTTCATTCAGATCCGTTCAGCCGTTTCAGCGTGAACGAGTAACAAACATAATATGTACATCCATACATTTTTACAAACTTTCGCGTTTATAATATTAGTAGGATTAGTAGTCATTTTTCAGTCAAGAAGCTTAAATTTTTGGCAAAAAAATATTTATTTTACTGTGGATTTGACTAAATTCTGGTATAACGAAATGGTATTCTCAGAATAATAATAATGTCAAATGCAAGGACAATGTCAGTTTACTCTTAGAAAACTTCGATTTATCCTAAAGATAGTGCTAAAACTAGTTTGGGCGAGTCCACCATCATTGGGTTGAAAAGGAGATAAAAAAACTAAGTCTACCCGTGACCGCGACAGTGTGTAAACCTATCGAAACGTCGGGAAAATAGGCACTTAAATAAAACGCGATAAATACCCGTTAAAACTAATTAAACTAATAATAAAAAAAACTAAGTGGTGAGATAAAGAAAAATAATATTTTTCAGGCTTGTGTGGGTTGAAACAGAATTCTCCCTCCCATTTAGTCATTTACATAAATTTTATGTTTTGTAAAAAATGTTTGAATTTGCAGCGATATTCCCTGAAATAAAACGTAACCTGAATTTCGATTACTTATGAGAAGTGAGTGGAATGAGACGAAACACTAATACAATTTTCCATTCCTCGAAAAAGTAAGGCTTTCAAGGAAAAGTAAAGGGCATTCCACGGTGCGGCAAGAATTTTGCAAAGGGTAAATGATAATTTGTAGATGACCTTAATAACTGTAGGAAAGGTCACTTTCTTTTTACACGCTTTTTATTAGCTCCACTTGTATGTATGTTTGTAACCGACTGCTTTGGGCGCGATTTTGACCCACTTTAAACGGCCAGATTTCGTTCAAACTTTGTAGATTTATCGAGGACCGATGACAATACACTATTAACTAAAAAATAGAAAATAAATAATAGGTTAAAAAAACTAAAAAACACGCTTTTTATAGAAACCGAACTAAAAAATAGAAATTAAATTTTAATAAATTTAAATTAAGTGTGTAAATTAATGTGAATAAAAAAAAATATTTTATTTGAAAAAAAGGGGTTGTTGTACATTTGCCACAAAGTAAATTCGTCACGAAAAAAAGTATGTGTAAATTCGCCACACTTTTATTTTATTATTTTTGGTTGTTGTAAATTCGTCACAAAGCTTTTTCCGTAGAGATAGCAGAAAAATACACGTTACTCCTACCATGACCCTTGGTAGCCCAGAAAAAAACACCGTTTATAAATCATCTAAACTAATATTATAAAGAGGAAAAATTTGATTGTTTATTTGTTTGTTTGCATTGAATAGGCTCCGAAACTACTGAACCGATTTGAATAATTCTTTCACTGTTGGAAAGCTACACTATCAGTGGGTGACATAGGCTATATTATATTTTAATATTTTTTTTTTTTTTTATCATACTTTATTAATAAAATTCGAAATAAAATCGTGATATTTTTTTAATGATTAGGATTTCAAGGATTAACATTACTTATACCTACATAAAAATCACAGTTCACAAATGGCTAATTTGCTCATAACAAATACAAACATTATAAGAAAATTGAAAAAAAACTGGGCTACAAAATAGTCATTGAATTTTGTGACTGCTTCGTTCTGTGGAGCATCCTCCATGATGTGCAACCAAGCATCTTCAATATCCTGTTTCTTTACATGGGCCAATGCAGCACACCTGGCTAAATATCTCTTCTCTTCGACGTCATTCCATTGTAAGGCATGAGCTTTTTTGGCCAGTGCCTGTTTAAAGTGGAAGTTACATCCTCGTAGTTGAACATCAGGGAAAACTTTTTTAACGACATTTATTACAGCAATTTCAAAGTCAACAATCATTGTAAGCGGTGTCCAATCAGGTAATTTTCCATCAGTGATTTAAAAAGTCGTTCATTAGACCGTTCCTGCTTATTAGGCATAAGAACATAGATGAGTGGGACTATGTTCGTTAAGTTGTCGTCGCTATTCACGTCTCCATGTACACAGTACAACTGAAAGGTGAACAGCAACTTGAAAATGCGCCATCCAAAAAGAATGTTTGCAGATTTGGTATGACATCACGAGCTGCATCAGTGCAAAAAGCTATTATTATGTTTTTAGGTTCACTGTCATCGTCAAATAACAAGAAAACCAATTTATATTTTTCTGGAATTATGACATCTTCGCATTTTGAAAATGTGTTTTGGGCACGTTTTAGTTCACGATTCCCCGCATTGTAGAGTGAACGTGAGAGGTTCGAAAATTTTGGACCGGCATTTAATAACTCGTAACCCATATCCTTGGTTGTTTGAAAAACTTCTTCATACACTTGAGGTATAGGTGTGCTTGTATTCACTGCTGCTTCCTTGCAAAGATTTTTTATCTTTGTAATTTCTAAACACTTTACTTGCTAACCCTACTTTATGATGAACTTTACTTACCTGTGACGAATTTACACATCTTTTTTATGCATGTGACGAATTTACTTTCAATGTATGGAGTTTACAAAAATGTGACGAATTTACTTTGTGGCAAATGTACAACAACCCAAAAAAAGCGTGGGGTGCTTTTTAAGATATTATTGAAATGATAATCACTCTACTCATATCTGTCAATAAAATATTAAATAACTATTGACACCATGCACCGCACACTTTTTTTAAAATAAAATAGTTTTTTTTATTCACACTATTATAAATTTATATTTATTGAAATTTTTAACACTATTCTTAATTTAAATTTATTAAAATTTATTTTCTATTTTTTAGTTCGGTTTCTATAAAAAGCGTGTTTTTTAGTTTTTTTAAACTACTATTTATTAATGTCAATGTCAGATTCAACTGTCACCGTCAATATCTAGACACGCGGCAGCGTGTCAAGCCAAGTTCAAGCGAAGCGAACGGGCGATGCGCGCCTAGTGTAATATTACAGGAACCATTTGGGTGATTTTTCACCCCCTCGTAACTCAAAAACTATTTCACATAAACAAGTCAAATTTGGCTCATCTATTGCCACTTGCGAGTAAAATATGTGCACCGAATTTCATAAACACACCTAAAACGGTTATTTAGATATTAACGTCCAAAAATGGCTGGTTATGGAAAATTTTATCACTGACTGATCTATAGACGTTAATTATAACCCAGTTCTAGATGACCTAGAACGTTCAAATTTGGCATCCAGGTAGGTAGTGGGGTGGATACAAAGGAAAAAATCTGAAACTTGTAATTTTTTTTATTTTTATCGTACTTTTTCAATTAATTGATTCTCCTAGGAACCCTTACTAGCGCCTGTAATATAAGAATAGCAATCTAAATAGATGACAGTCGGTCATTATGTGGATTTTAATAGGGTCTTGACGTGAAAATACTAACGAGTGGAAGTAGTGTCTTGGATTGGTAAGTAGTACACTCTCGGTAAGTACCTACTATTATCGGGCTAACCTATCTACTTAGGTACCTAGGTATACAATGTGCTAATAGTTGAGCCGTCTATGTAGATAGGTAAGTATGACTAGATAAGTATTTAGGTTTAGACTAATAAAGTAGTCTCGGTAAGTACCTACTATTATCGGGCTAACCTATCTACTTAGGTACCTAGATATACAATGTGCTAATAGTTTAGCCGTCTATGTAGATAGGTAAGTATGACTAGATAAGTATTTAGGTTTAGACTAAAAAAGTACTCTCGGTAAGTACCTACTATTATCGGGCTAACCTATCTACTTAGGTACCTAGGTATACAATGTGCTAATAGTTGAGCCGTCTATGTAGATAGGTAAGTATGACTAGATAAGTATTTAGGTTTAGACTAATAAAGTACTCTCGGTAAGTACCTACTATTATCGGGCTAACCTATCTACTTAGGTACCTACCTAGGTATACAATGTGCCAATAGTTGAGCCGTCTATGTAGATAGGTAAGTATGACTAGATAAGTATTTAGGTTTAGACTAATAAAGTAGGTACTCTCGGTAAGTACCTACCTACTATTATCGGGCTTACCTATCTACTTAGGTACCTAGGTATACAATGTGCTAATAGTTGAGCCGTCTATGTAGATAGGTAAGTATGACTAGATAAGTATTTAGGTTTAGACTAATAAAGTACTCTCGGTAAGTACCTACTATTATCGGGCTAACCTATCTACTTAGGTACCTACCTAGGTATACAATGTGCCAATAGTTGAGCCGTCTATGTAGATAGGTAAGTATGACTAGATAAGTATTTAGGTTTAGACTAATAAAGTAGGTACTCTCGGTAAGTACCTACCTACTATTATCGGGCTTACCTATCTACTTAGGTACCTAGGTATACAATGTGCTAATAGTTGAGCCGTCTATGTAGATAGGTAAGTATGACTAGATAAGTATTTAGGTTTAGACTAATAAAGTACTCTCGGTAAGTACCTACTATTATCGGGCTAACCTATCTACTTAGGTACCTAGGTATACAATGTGCTAATAGTTGAGCCGTCTATGTAGATAGGTAAGTATGACTAGATAAGTATTTAGGTTTAGACTAATGAAGTACTCTCGGTAAGTACCTACTATTATCGGGCTAACCTATCTACTTAGGTACCTAGGTATACAATGTGCTAATAGTTGAGCCGTCTATGTAGATAGGTAAGTATGACTAGATAAGTATTTAGGTTTAGACTAATAAAGTATGTCCTTGGCGGGGCGGCCGTAGTGTCTTGGATTGGTAAGTAGTATACCTACTCTCGGTAAGTACCTACTATTATCGGGCTAACCTATCTACTTAGGTACCTAGGTATACAATGTGCCAATAGTTGAGCCGTCTATGCAGGTAGATATATAAGTGTAATAATATAAGAATAAGTACCTACGTACTTACTAATAAGTTCTGTACAAAAAGTAATGATATCCCATCAACAACATAAATGTGAAATGAGAGCCAAGTTCAATAAGTAGGTATGCTTTAGTCGTTGACTTCAGCGACAAAAGAAGTGAGATCTAAACGGGTGCCAAGTACAATGGTCAGTCCTAAAACTTATTTATAACAATATTAAATATTTTTAACAACTTTAAAATATCATTTCATCTCATAATTTAGGATATTATATTGAAGCCTAAGGTCTGACTTGGCTAGTTTTCTTAAGAGTAAGAATTATATTAGCTATACAATGCAAGTTATTATTTTATTCTTCTAAAAATTTTGCTTGCTGGTAGAAACTAGCGATCGGACATAGTAGGTAAGTAGTTAATAATAGGTAGGTAATTCGTATAATGAGAACTAGCCAAGTTAGACCTTAGGCTTCAATATAATATCCTAAATTATGAGATGAAATGATATTTTAAAGTTGTTAAAAATATTTTATATTGTTATAAATAAGTTTTAGGACTGACCATTGTACTTGGCACCCGTTTAGATCTCACTTCTTTTGTCGCTGAAGTCAACGACTAAAGCATACCTACTTATTGAACTTGGCTCTCATTTCACATTTATGTTTTTGATGGGATCGTCTTTACCATAAGGGCACACGGAGCCCGGGCCCAGGGCCCCCATCCTCAGGGGGCCCCGAAGGATTGACAACTTGTCGTAACATTTTTGTCGAACACAGTACCTAACAGTGCCAGCGTCAAAAATCATAGTGATATGGGTTTAAAGAACTTTATTTCTCATACAAACACAGGGTTTACTTAAAATGAGATACATAGTAAATTAATTAATCTAGGTTTAAATGATAAACTAGCCTCTGGTACCTAAAATAAATTATAACTAAAAATTATTCACTATTCTATTGATTTGCACTAAAATTACATAAATATTAAATATTCTAACTTAATAAACATTATATTGTTTATTTTATTACCCTTACCAAATAGGAACATAGTAGAAAAATGTTAGTATAATTCGCTATCTTTGCTTTCCAAAAGGGCCCTAAATTCTGATGTGCCTGTTCAATACAGAACATAAAAAACTACTAAATTTCTTCTACCAAATAGTAACTATTTAGTTTTCAGTATTATTGTTGGTAACATCCTCTTCTACATCGATCGTGCTATTGAGCGGTCTGAGCACATTAAGTTTCAATAAAACTAATTAATTTAAAAGTCTATTAGCCTTTTATTTAACAATGCCCAAGGGCCCCAGCATAGTTTAAGACGGCCTAGGTCACCATAGACTAATGAAGAGCAAGTGACGTTAATGTAAATGTAACGATTGTGAAGGAGGGTAATGTGTATGAGGGGGGGAATTTGTAGAGTATCTATGCGAGTTACATTGGCTTTCGGTGGAGTACAAAGGCTGGACGGATTTTGACAAATGAGGTAGCTTTGGATTCGTCTGGATAACAAAAATGACATAAGATAAGCAGAATGACATAAAATCCAATATGGTGCCGGTAAGAAGCTATTTTCAATAACTTTCAGCCGGGTTTTTTAATTGTTTCAATAAATACTGTTTTAGTCTTACGTTTTTACTACCGTATGCCCAATAAGGTAGTGCTATGTGCTATTCCAGACTACAATCTATCTCTAGAGCGCAGGTGGTGCAGTGGTAGCACCCTGGCCTCACGATCCGAAGGTCGTGGGTTCAAACCTGGTCGGGCACCAATGAGTTTTTCCATTCGGAAAAATTTATGTGCGCAATGCCAGTGCTCTTAAACGGTGAAGGAAAACATCGTGAGGAAACCGGCATACCCTAGAACCAAAAATTCGAAGGTGTGTGTCATAGGTTAGTATTCTTATAAGCGGCGATGGGCTTGCAACCTGTCACGTACGGAATACTAACTACTGTGCAAAATGTAGGCATGTACCAAATGTCATGTTTCGACGTGCCTCTGACTACCCCCTTTAGATATCCTCAAAGATCTAAGTACTTAACTTAAGATCTGAGGAAGATATCTATCGAGCCCGGGGATTACAGTCGTGATCATATTTATTTTTATTTTATTTTATTTTATTTTTAATCTATCTCTGTGCCAAATTTCATTCAGATCCGTTGAGCCGTATCAGCGTGAAAGAGTAACAAACATCTATTAATACAAATTTTCACGTTTATAATATTAGGATTACATTCATGTTTGTTTATTTTGTTGGTGTAAAGAGTTTTGGTATCGACATATTGACCCTTATTTTAAACCTGTATTGATTTTTTCTCCTATTATGAAGTGATTTGTTCCTAAATGGGATTTTCCGAACCGACAGCGGAAAATTACACCCGAGGTAGGGAAATATGTTTTTGTGTACTTTAGCTTGGTTTCCGAAAATAAATAATGTTAAACAGAGGCTGCGGTTTTTTAAACGTCAAAAAACTAATTAGAAAAGTTATTAAGTTGACTTTTACGTACATTCTTACTACAAGTAAAATTGTTTACTCGAAAGTTTGTATGTATGGATGTATGTATGTGAATGTTTGCTACTCTTTTACGCTGAAACGGCTGGACTGATTTAAATGAAATTTGGCACAGAGGTGGATTATAGTCTGTAATAGCACATAGGCTACTTTTTATCCCGGAAAAACGTACGGTTCTCGCGGGATAGATTTATTTCTGTTTTTCAAGGTACCACGCGGGCGAAGCCGTGTGCGGAAGCTAGTAATACTCCAGATAATATAACACGTTATACATAACAACACCCAGACACAGAACAAAAATCTGCGTTCATAACACAAATGTTTATCCTGGGTGGGGATCGAACCCACAACCTACAGCGCAGAAGGCAGAGCTATTACCAACTGAGCTGTCAAGCCAATTAATGGATTATTAATAAGTGCTCCCACGTTTCCGTTGTATCTGCATTTATATCGATCGTCTTAGTACGAGCGTCGTTTTTGAGAGACTGAGGCTTAACACATACATTCTGTGTTTGTACAGAGGGATTAGCTCAGGGGTTGTCGGTCAACGGTTTAACGGAATAGTTAATTATGACCACCCGTGGCTTTAATATTATATATAACTAAACAGTTAACCCTGTCTGTATGTATGTTGAAGAAAAGTAAAAAGAGGTAACTAAAGGAGAGTAATAGATCAAAAATATTTTTTTATAATTTTCTGTCTATCTGTCTTTCTATTTGGTTGTAGACGCATATCTTCAGAACTACTGAACAATTTTTGATTTAACTTTTACAGGTGGATAGAGCATTATGAGAGCAGAAATAGGCTTCATATAAGAAATCGGACATGCACAGTCAACTTTAAAAATTTAAAATATTACATTCCACAATTGCGGCAACTTTTGGGTCTGAGTTGGATAATTCGGTTAACCATTTTTGCGACGAGTCCTTGAGACTCAAGGCCGTTCAACGTGGCATATTTTTCACGAGTTCCGCAAATAGTTCTGATTTAATAATGAACGTTGAACATTAAGCTAAACTTTCCAATGACTGCTAAATTGCTAAAACTCAATTTAGCAGTAATCTTTGGATGTCGTGATATTTAACGGATAAACTGCTAATGTCTGTCATTTATAACTGATAGTTGTAAACAAGTTGTAGTTAACAGATTGTAAATCATCTTTTATCGCAGGGTTTTTATTATATTATCAAGTATACGATATTAAGTCTTCATTAAGACAACCACCGAGTGGAGCCCTGAGACAGGGAGACGGCGCGGTAGACCACGTAAGAGATGGCGCGATGAGCTGGACACCTTCAGCGACTACCGGTGGAAGGAAATGGCGTTAGACCGAGAAGACTGGAAAACTCGAGGGGAGGCCTTTGCCCAGCAGTGGGACAGCTCAGGCTAAAAACAACAACAACAACAACAACAACAACAAGTCTTCATATTTTAATTTTGTGTTGTTTGTAATTTTGTAATTTTATAACAATTTAATTTTATTCATTACATCTGATTTATTATTTTGTAGTTCTAAGTCTATGGATAAATAATCTGAAAAAAATAAATAATAACAATACTTAATTATTATTAAGGGCAGTTTTATCCAAACTAGATTAAGCAGTAATAATACTAGCTTCCACCCACAACTTAGCCCGCATGGTACCATGAGAAACAAAAATAAATCTATCCCACGAGAACCGTACATTTTTACGGGATAAAAAGTAGCCTATGTGCTATTTCAGTATCATGTCACATCATGTCTGTTCCCTGACGGGATAGGCAGAGACACGGGCCATTACACAGTACTCTCAAACAGGGAAAGCATCGTGAGAAAATTGACATTTTATAGTTTTTTTTGTAGTTTTACGTGAAAAGTTGCTGTGCCACGGTGATACGATTTTCTTCTAAACAACATTCAAAGAAACATAGAAATCGGTTAGCAATTGCGGGAGATGTCTTTGGTACACAAAATTATAAAAAAACTTTTTATCATCGTCGAAAATGGTTAAAAATTCAACCTGTTTACCAAAAAAAAGGTACTTTTATGATGTTTCCAAATTTTATTCATCCTTACCTTGTTGAAACTGTCTTTGTAGAGATGTTTTTGGTAATTGCTTTTGTTGTGGAAATCTGTGAGTTTGAGTCACTTTTGTTTTGAGTTTTATCGTTTAGAATAATTTTGTTTCAAGATGTTTGTATTTATAAATTGTTGGAAAAGTTTTTTTTTGCAGTCTGAAGATGCTTCAGCTTTTGAATAATAATTGTATTAGGTTTATCTGTTTATTATTAACACAGATTAAAATATGTCCGCACTAATAAACCATTCTTGGAAAATTTACTTTATAATACAGTTATTAATTTTTTACGCTTTTATGATTCGTAAAAAAATGGTTTTTACTACCAAAAACTGTTCTTAAAATAGTTTATTTTTTTCTACCAAACCGACCTTTAAACTCACACAGATCCACAAATTCACACGCCCACACTCCATCACTAACACAAAGTTATAATTTTAGTTAGTAAGTACAATTATAAAAAGAGCGCTGGTGGTGTCACTACACTGTAGCACCCCTGCCTCACGATCCGAAGGTCGTGGGTTCAAACCTGGTCGTGCACCAATGAGTTTTTCCATTCGAAAAATTTATGTGCGCAATGCCAGTGCTCTTAAACGGTGAAGGAAAACATCGTGAGGAAACCGGCATACCCTAGAACCAAAAATTCGAAGGTATGTGTCATAGGTTAGTATTCTTATGAGCGGCGATGGGCTTGCAACCTGTCACGTACGGAATATTAACTACTGTGCAAAATGTGGGTATGTACCAAATGTCATGTTAGGGACTTGCCTCTGACTACCCCCTTTAGATATCTTCAAAGATCTAAGTAACTAAAGATCTGAGGAGATATCTACCGAGCCTGGAGATTACAGTCGTGATCATAATTTATTTAATTTTATTTAGTACAATTGTAAACCGTTTGTTGTGTCAAGACTGTTAGCATTTGTGTGTCTACAAAGTGACATTTGTGACGACAAAGGTGTCATTTTTGTTTGACCAAATTACAGATTTATTGTATTTGGATTTTCTGCGATGCATTCGACTGTCAACTTTGTCGCTCTAGTTTAATATTTTTTCTCGTGTTATTTTGAGTTTTTAAGTAATTTTGGTGGTTATTTTCCCTTCGGCCGCGTACGAAATCGATGCTTCGTAACCAGTTGCGGTAAAAGAAAAATTCTTCTTTTTCGATACTAGTTACCAAACAATAGGATTTTTTCCTTACACGATACTGGTTTCGACATAAGAAATTTATAAATTTAATTATTTTTCCAATAAAGCCCCGAGTTAAACTATGTCATTATTTTTAAACACGCGAGTGTAAAATATGTGAATTACAACGTTCCTTTCTAAATCTATCGGAGGAAATCTCGAGAATTTTGAACAAAACAGCCATCTTTTGTTTAAAATTGATTTGACATAATCGTTTGACTTTGTGACATTGACAATACTACTAAATTAAACACTTGATACCTGTCAAAATTAATCTCAAAAGAGACAGATGCTAGAAACAAAGAAGAAGAAGAAGAAAATTATTGTACTTTATCTTCTCTTCCGTAGAAAAAAACGCTGCCTACACAGTTCTCATGCAGTACATTTGAAAATATACACTTAATATAAAAAATATAAACTAATAGGTTCCAAAGTTGTAGAGTGTTCCACTTATTCACAAATTGCCTGTAGGCAGACAAAAGGAAATTTCCTAAACCAGGCGATACCCTAAACAAGAGCATCGGACAATATGGCCGACGGAATATTTGGCAGTACCACCCTCACCAAATAAATGCCGACACAGCCTAGAAGAGACGTGGTTGGTTAACTTTATACAAATTATCATCTCCCTGTCCGTAACCCATTTCATAGAGCATTACAGTTTTATCTTACACTCTCCTCTATCAGCCGATATTTCCGTATTTGCTAAAAAAATCGAAATATTGCAAAATCTTTATCTATTCTAATATTCTAAAGAGGATAGTTTTGTATTTTGTATTTTTGTTTGTTACGAATAAACTCAAAAACTACTGGTCCGATTTCAAAAATTCTTACACCATTAGAATGCTACATTATCCCTTAGTAACATAAATATATATTTATTATTAGAAAAAATAGGGATTCTTATTAAATCCTCAATAATGTCACCCAAGGTGTAATAATTAATGGATTTTTGCGAACAAAGTCGCGGGTAACAGCTAGTCTTCAATAAAATAAATCTCTAGTGACTTAAATAGTTTTCTCTTACCCTCAGCTTAGATGGAAGTTAGTTCTGCTTTCTGTAGCGTAGGTTGTAGAGTCGATTCCTACCCAGGACAAACATTTTACGGGATGAATGCAGTGAAGATAAATGTTGATAATTGTTATTAGTTAATTATGATATTCATTATATTTGTACTATATTTTACGCTTTGATTCTTTAAATTGATACTAGATGGCGTTGTTTGAAATGCTTATACATATTTTTTATTATACATATTCGTCATAAGTGACATAGCTCTAAACTAGCTTAGCTGTGACCACAAACATATCCCAACCTTGACCTTTCAACGCGAACATAAACCTTATGTGAAGGGATTAAGGGCGAGGTTAAAAAGAGGTGCTGTATAAAATTTCATCTTTAACCTCTAAGCGACGAATTTTAACCTGTCGCATTAGTTTTTACGGGCGATCATTATATGGGATAGGTTTGCATTATGCTGATGCTAAGAGAGGGTTAAATTTTGAATTTTGTCTTACTGTTTTATGTTTTGAAATTGTGCTTGTAATTAACACAATACCTTAATTTTTCTATTTAATTTATATCATGAAATGCGAGAGAGTGACAAGAGGGTGTTTATAAATAAATGTAATATTTTTTAGTTTTATAATTAACTAGCTTCCGCCCTCGGCTTCGCCCGCGTGGTACCTTGAAAAACAAAAACATCGCTATCGCACGGGAACCGCACTTTTTTCGGGATGAAATGTAGCCTATGTGTTATTCCAGGCTATTATCTATATATTTGCCAAAATTATTTTTTTTAATTTTTTTCTTATTTACCTCGTGAGCGCTGGTGGTGAAGTGGTAGCACCCCTGCCTCACGATCCGAAGGTCGTGGGTTCAAACCTGGTCGTGCACCAATGAGTTTTTCCATTCGGAAAATTTATGTGCGCAATGCCAGTGCTCTTAAACGGTGAAGGAAAACATCGTGAGGAAACCGGCATGCCCTAGAACCAAAAATTCGAAGGTATGTGTCATAGGTTAGTATTCTTATAAGCGGCGATGGGCTTGCAACCTGTCACGTACGGAATACTAACTATTGTGCAAAATGTGGGCATGTACCAAATGTCATGTTTGGACGTGCCTCTGACTACCCCTCTTTAGATATCCTCAAAGATCTAAGTAACTTAAAAGATTTGAGGAGATATCTACCGAGCCTGGGGATTACAGTCGTGATCATATTTATTATTTATTTATTTATTTACTTTTTCCCACGTGAGCGAAGCCGCGGGCGAAAGCTAGTTCTATTATAATGTGACCGAATAAACATTGAGTTTAATTTTACGGCACCCCAAAACATACTTTGAATAAATAAAGTGTAATTACCTCAGCCTTTACAATGTAGGCTTTGCAAAAGCATGGCTTTCTGCCGCCATTTTCCTGAACAATTTTCCATGCACTCACGAAACCAATTTTGTAAGCTCGGTAATCTCTCCAAAGAGGCCCATAAGCTTTCAACTACTTTCGTACGCATTGTGTCATGCGTATGAAGAAGTACTGGGACTACCACAAGATATAACAATGTTTAACGTCACATTTCAAGCTTAAAATAATATTACTTTCATACAATTGTTATATTTTAATTTGATGATCTCAGTGGCGCAGCGGGCGAGAGTCCGCCTGCGACGATAGAGATCGCGGGTTCGATTCCTGCCTTCTTTCCTGCCAAAACTGCAGAATTTTGTTCCGTTGGTCTGGGTGTTTTCTATGTATAATAAAAAATATCTATCTATGTATATAATGTATTAAAAATATCAGTTATCTAGTACCCATAACACAAGCTTTGAGTAGCTTACTTTAGGGCTAGATGATGCTGTGTGGATTGTCCAGCATTATTTATTTATTTATTTATTTATAACCACAGACTTGATAAGAGTGACGAAACAGTCACAACAACAAAAGTAACCCGTGCGCGCTATCTCTTACAAACCATCACGTTTAAACGTCACATTACAACCTTAAAATAATATTACTTCTATACTTTTTTTATAGGTCATGGTACGAAATAGGAAAGTTATTATAGCGCGCATGGGTTACTTTTGTCGCCGTGACTGACTGTATCGTCACTCTTGTCAAATCCGTGGTTATATACCAGATAGACGACCTCTGTGGCGCAGCGGGCGAGAGTCCACCTGCGACGCAAGAGGTTGCGGGTTCAATTCCCGCCTCGGAACAAATTTGTGTATGATATGCAGAAATTTGTTCCGTTGGTCTGGGTGTTTTCTATGTATAATAAAAAATATCTATCTATGTATATAATGTATTAAATATATCAGTTATCTAGTACCCATAACACAAGCTTTAAGTAGCTTACTTTGGGGCTAGATGATGCTGTGTGGATTGTCCAGCATTATTTATTATTTATTTATACCAACGTCGTACGTAACATACTCATAATTATACTAACTTGTTTCTTACAAACTTACTTTTCAAAGTATTCGTTCAGTGCGTTTTTGTTAAAGTTGCAAGTATGTTATTTATGTTAATAAAATTGTATGTGTGTCTGTGGTACCAAATAAATTCTTATCTAATATCAAATTTTTATCACTTTGATATTGCTCAAAGAGCTTGTATAAAGCCTTTGGTGGTGTAGTGGTAGTGGCAGCTTGGTCCGAGGGTCGTGGGTTCTAACCTGAGGGACAATCGCGATAATTTTTATCGTAATGATTTTTTTTATATATCCTACAATGGACTATACACTTTGTATTGAAGTAGTGTTTCTCACTAAATTCACACTCTCCGTTTTGCAGTCGTTATGTGCCAATTCCAACTTAGTAACCAGAGGGTCTACCATGAGTTTTCATAATCTACACTCGCTAGCGACTGTAGTTAAAAAAATGTATGAAAACTTGTACAGCGCCTCTAGCGGATAGTTGGCTACCTACTAAAGCCTCACGTAGCTAACTATCCTACGTCACAGCGTACTACAGCGACTGTAGTTTGCGCTCATTAATTTGCTTAGAATTTGGTACCATGAGTAATAATTTCGACAGATGTCATAGTAACGTACTATTACTACTGTAGTAACGTCAGCTGATCTAAATGTGACAACTCATGGTAGACGTACAGACCCTAGCTATCTTAAAATAGATGGTAAGGTCAATGACTCTAGCTCAAAGTTATATTCTGAGGCTTTGTTAAGTTTTCCCTGTAAATTATGTAACACTAGGTAGCCTGCCGTTTCATTCGCGTTGAATAACTACTTACTTATTTCAGTAATCACTTCATATTTTAAAACAAAGTCGTCCGCCGCGTCTGTCTGTCTGTTCGCAATAACTCAAAAAATATTGCACCAAATTTCGTGCTGTTTTCATCAATGAATAGAGTGGTTTTTGAGAAAGGTTTTAGTGTTTAACTTGTCAAGTTTTTGTTAATATATGATGATATTTGTTAGAGGTGTCGTAAAAAGTCTTTGCCACGCGGGTGAAGTCTCGGACATCAGCTAGTAAAAAATAAAATCTCTATAGAAACTATAAACTACTTCTACACACATTAAACATACACTTTAAAAACATTACCCTCCTTCATCGCAGTTAAGCAAAAACAAGATATGTAGCATACGCAACTGACCCGCCGAAAGAATTGAGTCGTTGGCTTTCTGCTACTCTGGGGGACCTTCTAAAGGTCTAACGAGTTTACTTTTGATAATTTACGATGTTCATGTCAGAGCTGCAAATCACCAATAGAATATCATACGACACTAACCTCAGACTGTGATGATCTGCAGAGCGTTGAAATTCCACCGTAGGTTCACGATTCTCACAAGCTACCAGGATGGTTGTTGAGTACATCAGAAGTCACACCAAGATGATGAGCACACGCACGAGGGTTGATGAAAGCGGGGCTGCCTTCTCGATTGTTCAATGCGCGCGCGCGACCGATGTGGATGCGATTCAAAATGCAACTGCTTTCACTCTGAGCTTTGACAGATTATTGTCGCATGACAGCTCAGAACAAGAACTGATTCATACTGATGAGAAGCTCAGACTGACGTGAACATCGCGCGGTATTTGATACGATAAATAAATAGATCGATGTGATCGATGTTTTGAAACTATGAACATTCAGATGATGCGGAAACGAAACAAGATAAGTATCATAAAAAAAACAAGTGTGATTTAGACCAAACGACTGAAGTAAAACTTCTTAAATGTAACTGGTTATGAGAGAAAGAGAGAAAGAAAATGTGTGCTCGTAGCTAATATAATGTTCTAAACGTAACTTTCTCTTTTCCTATCTTCACTAACTTATATCTCCCTCTCAACTTCCGTTCGCCACTCCCGATCACACATTTCGTAACGCTTTCTTAACGCAGCTAACTCCCCAAGTCAAGCGTGCGTAAAGAAGTTCTACTTCAAAAAACATGCATAATAAGCGGCCTTATTGCTAAGAGCAATCTCTTCCAGGCAACCATAACATGGATCATCACACGACGTTAATACCACGCTAACCGGTTAGTAACAACGAATTTGCTAAATAACACAGACACGTGTAATCTATCAGCACTGTAACGTGTACCAATTTGATTACAGAAATACGCGCCATTACCATCCCAAATTACCACAATCCAGTAGTTACACAGTTACATAAATAAATAGGAGCCGTTAGCAAAACCAGACTTTAGAGTCGTAATAATAGAGATGATGATGGGGTATGAACAGGATGGAAGTAGTTTCGGACAAAGTTTGTTATTTTAATCATTTGTGGTTTTTATAAGTAAAAATTCGAAGGTATGTGTCATAGGTTAGTATTCTTATAAGCGGCGATGGGCTTGCAATCTGTCACGTACGGAATACTAACTACTGTGCAAAATGTGGGCATGTACCAAATGTCATGTTTGGACTTGCCTCTGACTACCCCCTTTAGATATCCTCAAAGATCTAAGTAACTAATGATCTGAGGAGATATCTACCGAGCCTCTGGGGATTACAGTCGTGATCATATTTTATTTATATTTATATTTTATAAGTACCTGAATATACTAATTACAATCTGAATTGCAATATTGTTGTATTGCGAACTTTAAATCGTTTGCGGACTGAAATTCATAAGTACTAATCTCGTTTGGTACA
This sequence comes from Cosmorhoe ocellata, assembly GCA_963675405.1. Taxonomy (NCBI): domain Eukaryota; kingdom Metazoa; phylum Arthropoda; class Insecta; order Lepidoptera; family Geometridae; genus Cosmorhoe; species Cosmorhoe ocellata. Next base: position 1,296,305 of record OY776257.1, read on the forward strand.
AATCCCCAAATTAACTTTTCCCAAAATAAAAAAAACACAAGATAAAATGTCTAAAAAAACGTTTCAAACCACCGCAGTATTTTCTATACTTACTATAATAATTTTATATTATTATAAAGAGGAAAGATCTGAACCGGTTTGAAAAATTTGCTATGTGCTAATTCCAACCTAACCCAAGTACGAGAAGAACAGGCAAGAAACTCGTCTCGGTCCTAGCGCTTTTTGGTATGATCCACTGAGTGTCCAGTCAGTGTGTTCCCTTGTAATATTACTCTGGTATTACTTTTCCGTCAGATTTACAATGTTATCGAACGATAAAACTTGGTTCCGTCACCTTGAGGTCCCAGTTTGTTTATGGTTTGTCGCCATGGCAACGGGCAGCACGCCCCGGCACCACAGATTTGGAAATTGATGTGGGATTGCGTCAATTACTACCTATCTATAGAATAGTTATAGTCGATGTTGTAATTCTATGTTGGGATTTTTTCTGGTGATTCGACTAAGAACTTTTCGCTCTAGTTTTTATATTTTTTCTCGTGTTATTTTGTTAATCTATACTAATAATAATATTTATAAAGAAGAAAGTTTTGTATTTTTGTATTTTTGTTTGTAACGAATAAAGTCAAAAACTACTGGTTCGATTTAAAAAATTCTTTCACCTTTAGAATGCTACGTTATCACTGAGTAACATAGGCTATATTTTATGTAGGCACAACCTGAGCAAAGCCGCGAATTAAAGCTAGTTTCCAATAAAGCCGGAGTTCTTGACACAGGTGTGTGAGATGTGAATTAAAGTGAAAGTTTTTTTCTAAGTTTATCAGAAAAATACGGATAAGTTTTAACCATAGGTTAATTATATTTCAAAAGAAAAATATTGCAACAAAACTTTTATTAATTAACAGTTGGCAAGTGACATTTTACTAATTAAGGGGAGGTTGTACAAAAGTTGTATTGTTTCAAAGTAGGCGACGGTGACTGTCAGTTTCAGAGTTTTACTGTCACTCGTATTGACTAGGACTGATATTAAAAAGTTATTTTAGTTCATTTACAATGACTTGGTTTGAGTACGAGTATAATTACTGCTAATGGTCATTATGACAAATGTTGGTCATAGGAAAGAACGGTTGAACCGCTCTTTATATAAATAAAACTCTATTTTTTTGAAATCACTTTTATTAGAGCACTGGTAGTGTAGTGGTTGTGCTCCTGCTTCACGATCCGAAAGTCGTAGGTTCAAACTTGATCGTGCACCAATGAGTATTCTATACGAAAAAAAAATTGTGGGCAATGCCAGTGCTTTTAAACGGTGAATTAAAATATCGTGAGGAAACCGGCATAAGTAGGTACCCTAGAACCAAACATTCAAATGTGTGTGTCATTATATTAGTATTCTTATAAGCGGCGATGGGCTTGCAATCTGTCACGTATGGAATACTAATCACTTTGCAAATTTAGTCTTTCTAGTGAACAACGTCAGATCGTACCTTTTTTACTATTTTTGAGTTAGTATGTAAAACAACAAAACTACCGCCATTGTTAAAAAAAGTTACATTTTCTGTCTATGATTAAAAAATACAATATTTTGATAACAATACAAATAAACCATAGAACATTAATCTCGCTTTTTGAGACGTTTTCAACAATGAGAAGGGCAAATTTTAAATATGTATTTATTAAAATGACAGACAAACAGTAATAAAGCATGTTGAATTTAAAAGATGAATAGATATAATTTTCGTTTCTTGAAACTTTGTTATGAACATTGTTCATCCATGATATTTTCTTTAATCTTCGCGTATATTTTGAAAACGGCCACATGGCTTCAGTAATGAAACTTATTCTTTGTGCTATCGTTTAAATTTAAGTAAGTAAATATACCTTTAGCCGCGACAAAAGCTTTAAAAACCATTATAATTTAATATTATTCGATGTTATTTACGAAATCCGGCGAGATACCGACTCGTCCGCAGCCTAATGAGATTGTCCCATTCTTTTTATATTTCAGGACGCTAAGTCATGAATTTAATATAATTTATTTCGTTTGACGCGCTCCCCCTTAAGAGCGGAGTCCCTAAGAAACGCGCGAACAAGCACTTACGGTTTTAGAAATTTCCATAAGAAATCACTTCATAGAAGGACACAAACTAATAATACGAATTCTCAATAGATGAGTCTACACTAACACCGCGTGATTATTCTAAAATAATTCTTAATTTTTGAGAAAAAAAATCGTCAACATTGATTAAAAACATCGAAATCGACCTTTTCTATTATGAGTTTTTACGAAATTATCGTTGTTATTTTTGTAATATTTTTGGACAAATCGTGAGACAAAATGTTAAACAACACAGTCACCAGGAGTTTTTTCTACTAATTCAAACCAAAAAGTATTAATCTGAGCCTAAACATTGTTAATTTTGTGAGCAGAAATTGTTCCCCGCCGCCATACATTTTAGTATGGAGCAAGCGCCTGCCAAAATACGCTTTATAATAGAATAGGCGCGTCAAAAATATTCAGTACCGTCTCAGTCTTCAAGGTGATCGCACGTCCGTTTGTAGTTCCACGCCGAGCTCTTTTGTTTGTTTGGACTAGGCAACGGGTGGGTCGCGAGTGTCGGATACTAATTTGTGACTACTGATTTGTAGGCATACATAGGGATATAGGGACAGGGAAAGCGACTTTGTTTTATACTATGTAGTGATTCTTTAATTTATATTAGCTGCAAGTTACATTTTTTTTAATTTATTGTAAATAGGTACATGGTAAAGGTAGGGAGTAATTTGCAATATATAACATAACTAGCTTCCGCCCGCGGCTTCGCCCGCGTGATACCTTGAAAAACAAAAATAAATCTATCCCGCGGGAACCTTATATTTTTCCGGGATAAAAAATAGCCTATGTGCTATTCCAGACTATAATCCATATCTTTGCCAATTTCATACAGATCCGTTCAGCCGTTTCAGCGTGAAAGAGTAACAAACATACATCCACACATACATTCATACAAACTTTCGCTTTTAATAATATTAGTAGGATTTACATAGCAACCTAACTAAGACGGACATTGAACAGTTCAAATTATTAGCACGTATCCACCAATAAGTAAGTAGCTCAATGGTAGATACTTACTGAGTATGTGTACCTAGGTAGGTAGGTACACTTGCTCAATAGAATACTATAGAACTTGTAAAATAAAGTAAGTACCTACCTGACTATAAGTAGGTACCTACCAACCTATCTGACACACTAAACTACACAATAGGTACGTTATTCTATAGGTAGGTTGGTAGGTAGGTACTTGTAAAGTCACTGTCTAGCTATTAAAGTTTCACTTTCAGGAGATTACCATTTTACCACAATCTTAGGAAACGAAAGGCAGATTTTTTTTAAAATTTACCTACCTACTAAGCCTAAGTATATGACCAGTACAGTACGTACATACTACCTAGCTAACGTAGGTAGCTCTAGCTGAGTGTACCTACCTACATATCTAACAACCGTCGACGTTTGCCCCACGTCTGCCCGCATTCGGGTCGCGTACTCAGCGATGAGCGACAGCCGACATCTTCCCCCATCCCGCCCGCAGGCGACTCACTCACCCGCGCCGCCGGACCGCTTAATAATATCGCGCACTCGGTTGTTTATCGTCATAAATATTTTAATACGTATTTGTCCAAATGATGTAGTGTAAAAGACAAAGTTTATCTACTTGAAATACCAGATGCGATAAAAAGTATTTATTTTGATTAGGATCAATTTGTTACTGCCAAAATGTGCATTAGAAATAAATTATAAGATTTTATTGTATTTATGGTTCACTATTTTGACGATAATGGCTTATACATAAAAGATAGATATATGCTGTCGCGGACTTTTTTGTAGAACTATTTAAGATAAACATTTCCATTCAACATTATATACGTGTAACTGCAATGGTTTTTGCAGCGCACGCCATAATAGCTCACAGCTTCTACCGCGAAAAACAAAAACATCGCTATCCCACGGGAACCGTACATTTTTTCGAGATAAAATGTAGCCTATGTGTTATTCCAGGCCATAATCTATATCTGTGCCAAATTTCATTCAGATCTGTTCAGCCGTTTTAGCGTGAAAGAGTAACAAACATACATACATACAAACATCCATCCATCCATCCGTCCATCCATACATTCTTACAAACTTTCGCGTTTATAATATTAGTAGGATATCTTTATACTCAACCTTTTCTTTTCTTTGTTAGATAATTATTAGTGGGAAGGTAGTTTTCCCCTCAGGAAGCTAAAACTTAACTTACTGTATACTTGTACATTACAAAATGGTTTTAATTTTTATTCCAGGATGGATAGTTTTTAAATTTTATGAAAAAAAAAACAAGATTTTCTTAGCACGGGCATAAGTACCTACTTAAGTAGGATAATAAAATATTTGTTTGTGATTAGGTTACGTACTCGTAAGCATGGCACCTATGCAGTATGGCAAATATGCACCTATGCCTAGTACATAAAGTGTATCCAAAAACTTCAGGGCGTGAATACACAATGAGGATTGTGGAAATCGCGCGCAAGATCTCAGTTCAGGGCGAAGTACACTAGTACTAATATTATAGGGTAATTCATTATTAGCTGAAAATATTGAAAATATTATAAAAATATATATATAAATATTTAATAAGTCACGCTTATATTGCGATTGAAAATGGTTTTACGAAATTTTATGTTTTAAATAACTAAATCAATATTATAATTGAATAACGGGTATTTATCACGTACCTATTTTGTTTTTATTCCCGACGTTGACTCCATGATCCTAAGGTTCTCTCCAGTGAACGCCATTATTATAAAAGGATAGTCCGAGAAGCGATTGAGATCAGGAAACACCCGAAAAACTTTAATCGTGAGGATGGTTTCCGGCTCTCGGCCTCGTGGAATCCAGTTATTAATAAATGTGTGCGTCGTGACCCGTGCTTGCCGCAAGTTGATACAATAAGTATAGTGTGTCGTAGTGTGAACCTGGCCTTATCTGAATCTGACGACGAATTGAGGGTAGATACAGATTCTACTCTCAATAATAAAAACTAGCTCGCTACACATCAGTCTGCCCGCGACCACGAACGCTGTAATGTGTTCGAAACGTCGGGAATAAAAACAAAATAGGTACGTGATAAATACCCGTTATTCAATTATAATTATGTCATCAAATCACGGAAGTTTAAAAAGTTTAATTGCAAGCCGGTACGGGCCGGAATATGTAAACAAAGTTCGACGCCTAGAATTCCTGCGAAAGAAAAGTGCGAAACTTATTACATCACTGACATTCTTAACAAAATGTCGTGATTGGGACTTGTTACCACGGTGTGTTCATATCAAGCCGCGTGTTGATATTGAACATTCGAGCAGAATTCTAAGGAATGCGAGTGTTCGTCTCTTAAAACAATTGATAAGAAATGACCAGTGTTATTTAGATAGAGTGCAGTGTGAGTTATATGCGTTACATTTGGAATGCAGTGCTGTGTTTACCAGTGGTGATTTTGAATTGTGTGATAGTATAACGTACACACAAGCGTACCGCACATTTGAGTTTTGTACTGAGAGACATGACAAAAAGTTTCAAAACCTGCTTGGTCATTGTAAAGTCGCCCAACCTCAGGTACAGTCACCTCAAAAAGATACTGTCATCAATTTATCTGACACATCGCTGGATGCAGTCACTCAGAATGTTCTGGCCAAAGGGTTAAATTTTGCTCCCACCCCAAAACGAATCCCGTACGAAGACATTGTCAGTAGCATAGAGGAGACAATTATTCGTAATAAATTACCATCAAATGACGCTGAAACGCTGAGACAGGATGTTGCGGTAATTTTGCGAAAATCTAAGCTACCAAAGTCAAACATTTCAGCTGAAGAACGGCAAGCACTAAAAAACCTGCGAGCTAATGCTGACATTCTTGTGCTCAAAGCCGATAAAGGTAATGCTACCGTCGTGATGAACGACTCTGACTATGACAGTAAAATACGGGTTCTGTTAAGTGATAACAATGTATATAAGCCAGTGTCATATAGCCCTACTGCGAGAGTGACCAAACGAATTAGATCACTTGTTTCAGACCTCAAGGATATGTTTACGGAAGAACAGTATGACCGTCTTTATAAACCATGTATAGTGCAGCCGCCGAAGCTATATGGTCTACCAAAGGTACATAAGAGCAATGTACCATTACGCCCTATAGTGAGTCAAATTGATTCACCTACATACCACCTGGCGAAACATGTCGCTTCGATACTGCAACCTTTGGTAGGAAAGACGTTTTCTTTCGTAAAAGACTCCCGTCATTTTATCGACATTTTAAAAACCATAAGACTGGAGCCAGACGATATCATGGTGAGTTTTGACGTGGAGTCACTTTTCACAAACGTGCCGCTGCGTGAATGCCTTGAGGTCGTGAAGGAAAAGCTAAAGGATAACGAGCTACCTGACCAGTATGTTGTTGTACTTGAAAACTGTTTGGACGGTAACTTCTTTTTATACCGAGGGCAACACTACCTCCAGATTGATGGAGTGGCTATGGGCAGCCCAGTGGCGCCAGTTTTAGCCAACATCTGGATGGAGCATTTTGAGAGCCAATTAAACCTATCAGCCAGCGGTGTAAAAATGTGGAAACGGTATGTTGACGATGTTTTCTGCATTATGAAGGGTGATCAACGGGAAGTACAACAACTTACACATACATTGAACTCCATACACCCAAAGATCAGGTTCACACATGAAATGGAGCAAAATAGGACTTTAGCTTTTCTAGACGTGAAAGTTTTAGTGAAGTCGGATGGCTCACTTTTGCACACTGTCTACAGGAAACCAACACACACGGACAGATACTTGAATGCCGCATCCCACCATCATCCGCGCCACTTACAATCTGTGGTGTCTTCTCTCATCAACAGAGCACATGATCTATGTGACCCTGAACACTTAGAGGGCGAACTCGAACATGTTCAGGAGGTACTCAAATCCAATGGATATATATGTAGAAGACAACGAAGACGGATGAGCCGTAAGAAGCCGGAGGCGAGCAGACAACCTATCTTTCTGCCCTATGTGAGAGGGGTAACGGATAAAATTGGAAACTTAATGAAAAGATTTTCAATAAAGTCAGTTTTCACACCCCTCTCAAAAGTGGCACAGCAATTAAGAACCCCGAAAGATACAATACCTCTGCAAATGCCAGGCGTTTACAAGATTGACTGCAGCTGTGGCCGTTCTTACATCGGGCAAACAAAAAGAACAATAGCCGAACGAGTCAAGGAGCATATTGCAGCAGTCAAAAATAGGCAAATCAACAAGTCAGCGATAGCAGAACACCTGCTGGACTCAGGAACGAACCATTGGATTGAGCTCCATGATCCTAAGGTTCTCTCCAGTGAACGCCATTATTATAAAAGGATAGTCCGAGAAGCGATTGAGATCAGGAAACACCCGAAAAACTTTAATCGTGAGGATGGTTTCCGGCTCTCGGCCTCGTGGAATCCAGTTATTAATAAATGTGTGCGTCGTGACCCGTGCTTGCCGCAAGTTGATACAATAAGTATAGTGTGTCGTAGTGTGAACCTGGCCTTATCTGAATCTGACGACGAATTGAGGGTAGATACAGATTCTACTCTCAATAATAAAAACTAGCTCGCTGCACATCAGTCTGCCCGCGACCACGAACGCTGTAATGTGTTCGAAACGTCGGGAATAAAAACAAAATAGGTACGTGATAAATACCCGTTATTCAATTATAATTATGTCATCAAATCACGGAAGTTTAAAAAGTTTAAATCAATATTATTTATTTTCAATCTTTCGGAGTAAAAAAGTTTAATTAGTTTTAATCTGTACATATTTTATTCCATGTTTGTACTAAATATTATTTGATTTTAATAATAGTTTTTTCATCTATAAATTCCACATTCCTCATAACACACAGAACATTGGCTTGACAATTATCTTGAATTTTTCCATAAAAAGAAATACATAGTTTAAAATGAAATCAAAAAGCATACACTCTGACCCAACCCTTTGCCGCCGCCGTGACGAACTGCCCGCGCGCCGGTAACTCGCCGCGGCTCGCGCGCTTCACGATGCTACTAATACATTGCGTATTTTCTATGACATTTATAAACATCCCACAAAGACGAACGCGTAATGGACGCGTAACTTGTTCGAAACATCGAAAGTAGATTTATTCGTTTCCAGGGTGTGTATTCAATACTGAGCGATGCATTTGTGTGAGTAGAAATTATCAATGTAGGTGTTGTGTCAGAAGTTCCCACGCTCGCAGACGGCAGCCTTAAATTATTTTGTCCCTCTTTTTTGTACCGTCACTGTTCACGTTACATGACTTGAATTGACATTATTTCAAATTTCCAGAAAAAATATCCAAATTCTAAAAGTACTACCAAATAACATACAAAAAACATTATCACACTATTTGTAACTACTAGCTGAGCCGTCAGACGTCTTAAAACCTCCTTACAATAACAAACACAACAAAAAAAAAAGTTAGCGAAATCGGTTCAGCCGTTCATGCGTGACGCCGTGACCAAGGAGGGAAATATATAATAACTAGCTGTCCCGGCAAACTTCGTACCGCCTTCTACATTGCTTAGACAACAGTGAGTGATTATAATTTAATATGAACTTTATTAAATAGTAATAAAGTTCAAGTTGACTCCACATTTAATTTAGAAAACGTTTGGGGAAATTATGGGAAATAGAAAAGGGCTATTTTTTGGGTTTTCCCGGCAGTTATTCGAATTTTTCTTACCTTTTAAACCTTTCCTAGACCTCCACGAACATTTCAAGACCAAGATAAGATAAATCCATTTAGCCGTTCTCGAGTTTTAGCGAGACTAACGAACAGCAGTTCATTTTCATATATATAGATAGATATAGATATATCGATACCGGAAGTATCAATTAAGGTAAGGGACAAAACCCGGTTTTACAGGAGAGCAGAAATAAGATTTATTTTTTGTAAATTAGTTTGTATCTTTTTTTCCTGTGGTCCTATTTGAATGCTTCCAAGACCAAATCGTCTTAGATTTTTGGTATTTTTCGTACTAAAAATTCTTAATTCTGATATATCTTACGGTTTCGTAGATAGCCTGTCCCTTACATTAAAATTCTATGTAAAGCCGTACCTTACGCTAATTAAAATTTAGTTAAAATAAGTCTGCAGTAATGTAAGGAACAGATGTAAGTATAAAACTGATAAGCAATTTTAACGTAAGGGTCTATGACTAGTTTTAAATTTGCTGTAAGTAAACAAGAACCTTGCAATATCAACCTTATTTTAATCGACTTAGAGAACAGTGCCTACCTACTTGTAACATTACGCCAAATAAAACCATATTGTAACATCTTATTAATCTTATACCTACCTATAAACGAGCAATTCTTGTATATAATTATGTATAAAAGAATCTTAACCTGTCAACGGGCGGAAACGCCAACTAAAATTTTATTCAGATTCTGGATGACAGATAAAATTAAATAATCCAAAGGCATATCAACGTAAAGGACAACATTGAAAAAACCGCGTTACATCAAAGCAAGTGATTTTAGTGTAAGGGTCAAAGTATTTAATTATTGAGACTTACATTAATTGAGATAAAAAACTTCACTTGACAAGTTTGTTACGTTACAATTTTAGATAATTTTCTGTTTTGAACTTCTGAAAAATTGTACTGTAAGGGTCATTTTTTTGAAGATATCGAAATTTCAAGTATACCAGTCGATAGAGCAGAAAATTTTAGATAGAACTGCATATTCAACTCATTTTCGATAAAATGTCCCTTACGTTAATTAATACTTCCGGTATCGATATAGGTGTATAATATTATGACGTTCACCTTTATTTTCTCCCAACGTTTGATTCGTGAAAATAATAAAGGTAAACGATATTATATAAGTAGTTTGAGAACGAATGTATGAGATAGTTATTTTTGGACACCAGTAATTGAACTTAAAAAAACAATATTTTTTTCGTGGAGTAATTTGAGAATATTTCTTGCAGTACTTTCGGAACAATCCAAATAAACATACTTACTACATAATCAAGATTTTAATGTAAATTGAAGGTTTGATAAACTTCAAAAGGTTTTAATTAAAATGTAGGTAAATTGGCAACCTGATATCGAGTTTGTTACTAATAAAGGATAATAATAATATAGTGAAAATATATTATTATAACACAATTATTTTTACCCGACTGCGAGTTTCTTTGACTGTCGCTATAGCAAAAACGGCTGGACAGATTTCGATAAATGAGATGTCGTTAGATTCGTCTGGATCACAAGTGTGACTTCATCATCATCATCATCTTCCTGCCCTTATCCCACGTTATGTGGGGTCGGCACAACATGTGATCCTCTTCCATTTCCCTCTGTCACTCGTCATCTCATTACACAAGTGTGACTTATGTTATACAAAATGTCAGAAAATAATATATCTATATAAAAGAATTGCTCGTTAAAAGGTATTAAAGAATAGTACCTGGGTGACCGAGCTTTGCTCGTTTTTTTTTTGGGGTAAACGACGTTTTCTCAAAATGAAACCTAGCTAGATTGATTTATCGCCCCCGAAACCCCCTGCATACTAAATTTCACGAAAAACGTAGAAGCCGTTTCAGAGATTCCGATTATATATATATATACATATATACAAGAATTGCTCTCAAGATATAAGAGAATATAGGCACTTACTTCATTTATTCCGGTACAAAAATAAAAAAAAATGATGGACTAGTAAGAACAATTCACAAAACGTATGAATACAACTCAAATATTCACAAACAGATAATCCAATAGCCTTATTACGTCACTGTTCTTTGAAAAATATATTGATGTGTAAAACGAACTCGAATGTAGGTTAATGGACGCCGGGGGATTTAAATTTTGTGAACATTTCAGTTCTACAATTAAGGAAACTCCTGTGGTGTAGTGGTTGTGGTGTTCGATGTCTGTATAAAATATCGTGATCACGACTGTAATCCCCAGGCTCGGTAGGTATCTTCCTCAGATCTTTAGTTACCTAGATCTTTGAGGATATCTAAAGCGGGTAGTCAGAGACACGTCCAAATATCATATTATTTAACACATACCCACATTTTGCACAATAGTTTGTATTCCGTACGTGACAGGTTGCAAGCCCATCGCCGTTTATATGAATACTAACCTATGACACACACCTCTGAATTTTTTGTTTTAGGGTATGCCGGTTTCCTCACGATATTTTCCTTCACCGTTTATGAGCACTGGCATTGCGCACATACATATTTCGAATGGAAAAACTTATAGGTGCACGTCCAGGTTTGAACCCACGTACCTTTGGATGCAAACACAATCACGACTGTAATCCCCAGGTTTCGTAGACATTTTTTCGAATCTACTGATGCTTAGATCTTTGAGGATTTCTAAATGGTGGTAGTCAGAGCCACGTTTGGCACAAGCCCATGTTCTGTACAGTAGTTAGTATTCCGTATGTTATACATTGACCTAATTATTTACCATAGCTTCCACCCGCGGTTTTGCCGGCGAGGTACCTACATAAAATATAACATAAGTTCATCCTGAAAGTTAATTCTACACATTGGTGAAATATTTCTTGAAATTGTTTGGGTAATTTCGGAAATTATCTACCTACCTTCTACATATAAAAAACAAACAAACAAATACACCTCTTTATAATATTATTAGTATAGAAAATGTCGAACAAAATGACATTTAGAATCCATTAACAACTAAACACAATTAGGGTACCGCAAAGTGTATTACGGAACTCAATCTAAGTAAACCATGGAACTTTGGAATTCACGAAGTTAACGTAACAACAATTTCAAATATTTAAGACTAGCTTCCGCCCACGGCTTTTCCCGCAAGGTAGGTACATATATAATATAGTATTAGACGGGTATTTATCGCGTTTAAATTACCTTATATTTTCCCGACGTTTCGACAGGTTTGCACGCTGTCGTGGTCACGGGTAGACTGGAGTACTGGAGCTACCGCCTCCGCGAAGCGGGGGTCGCATTATTTGCAACTACCCTCACTTCGTTCTCGACAATTATAGGGATGTCCATCTGATCAAATACCCGTCTAATACTAATAATAATGTGTTCAGATCGCGTAAGTTTAAAAGTACAATATAATATAGCCTATATTCATTCTGAATATTCATTCTACACATTGGTGAAAGAATTTTTGAAATCGGAGATTATCTCCTACAAACAAAAAACAAACTACCTCATTATTCTATTAGTTTAGATCATAACTATGTATAATATATTTAATTTAACTATATCTACCTATAATTAACTTTGAATGTCGTTCTATAAGTGAAAATGACCGTCCAAAAGAGTAGGTACCTACATCTCCTTTCGACCCAAGATTGTTCTACCCATAGGTATTATCTCCTTTCAAAAACATATTCTCCTTTCTACCCAATCCATAAATGTGAGTCACAGTGAATTATAAGCAGTAGGTACAGACACTATACCTATGTAATAATTGAAAAAATACTAATAATCAAATTTGTATGTTATCGGGTAGTAGGGTAGGTTATATGACAAAAAAGCTTGGGACGAATCAGCTCCAACTCTGCTAGGTGTGCCTAACAAAATAAACGAGAATCAAGCGCTAGGGCCCAGCGAGTTTCTTGTCAGTTCTTCTCGGACTGGGGATAGGACTGGAATTGGCACCTAGACTCACCTAGTATGCAAGACGATTCAAAATGATCCCTGTGATTTATTTAACTGAATAAAGCCCTCTTTGAGTTTGACTTTAGTATTTTTATAAGCGGCGATGGACTTGCGATCTGTCACGTAGCCTTTATTGTAACCCTGAATTTAGTTTATCAATCCTACTGTATATTTATTCTGGATTCAAAAACAACCTGCTTATTTTTACATCCGAGTATTTAAATAAACACAAGTTTTTACGCACGATATTGACGTGACGTAAACACCTCAGTTAGTTGATGATTGATGACCTCTATGGCGTAGTGAGCGCATGATATACTGAGGAGTATGAGGTGCAGGTTTGCAAAATCATGATGATTATAAATCATGTCTCTGTACCTCACTTCTCAGTAGGTATATCAGCCGCTCACTACGCAATATTACGATTAGTACCTGGGTGACCGAGCTATGCTCGGTTTTTTTATTAGTAAAAGACGTTTTCTAAAAATGAAACCTAGCTAGATCGATTTATCGCCCCCGAAACCCTCTGCTTACTAAATTTCATTAAAATCGCTGGAGCCGTTTCCGAGATTCCGAATTGCTCTTTTAAAGGTACCTAATAGATTTAAAGGTATAAGATAACCATGATGATTATAAATCATGTAATCAGTAATGTATACTTACATGATTCATGTAATCTGACTAATGAATAATGAATCATGTAATATATAATTACATGATTTATAATCATGGTTTTTTCTAATCAGAGAAAGAATAAAAATTTTCAAAAATTTAAGGTTATGTTATAGGTTAGTATTTTTTTAAGCAGGCTTGCAAACTGTCACGTACGCAATACGATGTTAAATGTGGGCAGTGCCAAATATCATGTTTCAACGTGCCTCTGACTACCCTCTTAAGATATCCTCAAAAAACTAACTAGAGATCTGAAAAATAATTACAGTCGTGATCATTTGTTTGTTTGTTTTGTTTTTTAGCTAATGTTAAGTTCGTGACAGGTTCCAAGCAATATGCTTACAGGAATACTTTCCAGTCTATGCAGAACTATGCAGAATTGAAAATATCTTTTTTCTATTATTTTGCATGTTCTGAACGTGATTTGTTTCACAGCATAATTAATAAGTTTCCACAAACTTCCAGAACTTTCCAGAAGTTTCCAGAACTCCGTCATACAAGTTCAGGAACATGGAATGAAATTGTGAGCTTCCATTAATTTATTTTAAAAGCATCTTTGTTTTCTCCATTTGCTGTAATCAGGTTAACTACTTTCAGTTGCTTCATTATTCAATTATTATGAAACAACTTTGACATTAGCTAAGATAAGTGACTGTAAAAGTGGGATACCAAAGCCATTTTATCTACTGTGGATACAGACCAATTTATTTTTGGTAAGTGCGTAGTTGGAATTTGACGTAAATTGACTCAAAATAACAAATAATGTCCAAAATTCAGTAGACATTTTTGGACTTTTTGACTCATTAAACAAAAAAATTATGTACTTTAGTTTTTAAAATTTATGGCTAAGTATATTTTTTGTGTCAATATTGAATTTTCATTTTGCTATTTTATACTTTCACGTAAGTATATCGATAAAAAAATGAGATGTTCCGATTTTCAATACTCAAAATTTAGCATTTTTGGATTAAATCATTTCTGTTCTAAGGGTATGTTATTATGGAATATCAAGAATAGAAGTGGATTCTAGTTGGCCATTCGTCTAAAGTAGGTATTAAAGAACTGTGATGCTGGATTAAGATCATAATTTTGCTCCCACTCTGAAGATCGAAGTATTATCTTTTAACCCAGTGTGGTGGTAGGACTAAGTGTGCCTCAAAGCACTGTACGTCGATTCTGTAAAATTCAAACATCAACTCGCATCTCACGTCGCTATTCACTCTCACATCGCTTATGACGCTTTTTATTTGACACTTTGAATCGGGTTCGAGTGCGAAGCGACCTTCGAAGTGACTTGAGAATTACCGTATAGAATGCCACTTCTTACGTCATCTCATACTTTATCTGTCAAAATCTCCCCGTCTATTTAGTTCAACTCGCTGACACGCTCGCAATAGTGGCGCTAGTGTAAATTCGAATTATGAACCGAGTTTTTAGAATGCCAATCAAGAAACTCACAGCGGATTCAGATTCGAAGTTTAAAATGAGGTCTTACAGAATCACACGGCTGTCGTTTTGAGACAAGTACACAAGTTATCGCTCGATAGACAATCAAGGACTCTCGATACTATCTAGTAAGCCTCTCAACTCAAACATGCTCGAGTGAAGTTGCTTGCTTCAAACAGACGGTGTTAACTCAACCGATCAACAATCTCGAACTGAGAGCTTTGAAAAGACATCTAACTTTTGCAAGTCTTCGTGTCGTTTCAATAGTTCTTTCGAACCAGTGTTTTGTTCTTTCGAACTATTTTTAACCCCCGACGAAAAAAGAGGAGTGTTATAAGTTTAACGTGTCTAGGTATATGTCTGTGGCATCGTAGCTCCCAAACGGATGAACCGATTTTGGTTTAGTTTTTTTTGCGTCATAGATAATTTTATGCCAAGTGTTCTTAGCCATGTTTCATGAAAATCTGTTCAGCCGTTTGAAAATCATCAGCTCTTTTCTAGTTGATGAGGGGATCTGACTAACTTCGTTATGTCCGATCGATTTGAAATTTGGTACCGTATTACTTCAATGATATTGAAAGTCTATATACTCTCACTTCGCATAAGACGCTTTTTATTTGAAACTTTGAATCGGGTTCGAGTGCGAAGCCAGCGTCGAAGTGACTTGGGAATTACCGTTTAGAATGCTATTTCTTACGTCATCTCATACTTTATCTGTCAAAATCTCCCCGTCAATTTAGTCCAACTCGCTGACACGCTCGCAAGAGTGGCGCTAGTGTAAATTCGAATAATCAACCGAGTTTTTAGAATGCCAATCAAGAAACTCACAGCGGATTCGAAGTTTAGAATGAGGTCTTACAGAATCACACAGCTGGCCTTTCTCTGACTTTTTTAAAACACGCTAAAGTTGCAAACTAGCCAATAAGTTGGTCATAAGTTGTGTTTATTGGTTCATAAAATACACGATAAGAAAGAGAAATACTTACTGTTAAAAAGAGACAGCTTACATTTTCCTGCCCATTTCAATACATAAAACATTCAACAAGTAAACAAAACTGTGAGCCAAAATAATTCGAACAATCAATCTACTTACATATGTATGAGATGGAGTTCTCGAACAACAAACAATTTCAAATCGTAACAGTATGAGCATAAAGTGTACTTTCTGTTGTAAGGAAATTATAATATATCTGGAATCTAACCTGCGGAAAGTTTCATTATTATGTTTTTTTTTTGCAACATTTATTGCGGCCAGATGGTGTTGCCAAGTCTTTCCGATATTTAGGAGTGGTTTCATGGTTTCTGGTTTGTTATTTATTGGTTATAAGCGTTACATATGCCGTTGTAGCGTAGTATAATCGAGGCTCTAAAATTATTTGTTCAGAACTAGAGATGTTTCACTAAACTTTTACTAACAAACCCTGATCGGGCATCAAAATTAACAAGATTTTAAAGTAGCGTTATTCATTTTACATGATGGAACACAAAACAATTTTAACAGGCGAATAAAAGACTAGCTGTTAATTTTATTAACAGTGTATGGTGGAAATAGCCCTTAGAACCGTATTTGTAGGTACAATTATATATTTTAAATTTGTAATTATTTACATTTGATTTTTGAGCTAGAAACTACACCAAATAAATAACATGGAGAGGGAAAAAAACTTCAAAACAGTTTGAAAACATTATTATGATAACAATCAGTTACTGTCCTGTTTTTTGTATAATTTTTTGTTAAATATTTGTTTATAATTTGTTAGAGCGCTGGTGGTGTAGTGGTAGCACCCCGGCTTCACTATCCGAAGGTCGTGGGTTCAAACCTGGTCGTGCACCAATGAGTTTTTCCATTCGAAAAATTTATGTGCGCAATGCCAGTGTTCTTAAACGGTGAAGGAAAACATCGTGAGGAAACCGGCATACCCTAGAACCAATAATTCGAAGGTGTGCGTCATAGGTTAGTATTCTTATAAGCGGCGATGGGCTTGCAACCTGTCACGTACGGAATACTAACTACTGTGCAAAATGTGGGCATGTACCAAATGTCATGTTTGGACTTGCCTCTGACTACCCCCTTTAGATATCCTCAAAAGATTTAAGTAACCAAAGATCTGAGGAGATATCTACCGAGCCCGGGGATTACAGTCGTGATCATATTTTTTTTTTTTTTTTTATTTTTTTTTATAATTTGTTATGATTTTTTTTTAATTTTTTAATTTAGTTATATTACTTGTGTACCTACTTGGTAATTAACAGGACAGAACTGTTCATCCTCCTCCGCAAGCAAGCAGTCTCTTAACTTCTACATGCGAGGACTCATCAATGGTTATTAGTTATTTTATGTAAGTTTATTTGTAAAGTGTGTTAAACTGTTTGTTCTCCAAATATAACAAAATAAAATAAATAAAATAATTAATATGCAATTATGCATTCACAGTACATGTAGGTACTACATAAAAATCACAAAGTAATGTAGAAAACGGAGCTAAAGTTACATAAGGGTACTAAATGGTCTATTTATAATTGAAAAAATTCGTAAGTACCTATTCATAATCATGTTTAATATTATAAAACACTATATTATACAGTGTAACTGTAAAGAAATATTTTAGTTGTAGTATGAAAATATTTCTTTACAAATAGGAAATTCCGTCTCGACAAAACAACATTAATAACGCCAACTTTGTTTCCTCTTTGAAGAGAATACCAAACAGATTGTTATAAAATAATAAGTTCATGTGAGTTACGACTTTACCAGAAATTTCATTTCGGGAATTATTTTTATAATCTTTTTAGCTTGGTTTTTATTAAAGACCAGTGGACAAAGAGTCATGAATATGGTTGTGAAGTTGACTTACTTTGTTATTGGTCATTTTTGATGTCAATTCGCAATAGTGACAAACATACACCTTGTGCATGTGAAAAAAAGGGATGGTAAAACGTGTGATGAATTGAAAAATGCCATTCAAAAATAATATGAAAATTTATCAAATCACAGATACTGAAAAACAGACCCCTTCAAATAGAAATTAGACATGAAAATATTTAAGTTGGATTTTTTTTAATGAGTTTTTAAATATTTCGAGATTAATTACTTGAACGAGAGGTGGCCTAGAGACGGAAAAGGAGTGTTGGCCGTCCATAGACAAGATGGGTTAACGACATACTAAAATCTGCAGGTCGTACATAGGGGAGGTTGGTCCAATTGATACATACGTTTCTACAATCCCTCTAAATAATTGCAGTACAGAATATAAAAATAAAATAAATTAAATATGATCACGACTGTAATCCCCAGGCTCGGTAGATATCTCCTCAGATCTTTAGTTATTAGATCTTTGAGGATATCTAAAGGGGGTAGTCAGAGACAAGTCCAAACATGACATTTGGTACATGCCCACATTTTGCACAGTAGTTAGTATTCCGTACGTGACAGGTTGTAAGCCCATCGCCGCTTATAAGAATAATAACCTATGACACATACCTTCGAATTTTTGGATCTAGGGTATGCCGGTTTCCTCACGATGTTTTCCTTCACCGTTTAAGAGCACTGGCATTGCGCACATAAATTTTTCGAGTGGAAAAACTCATTAGTGCAAGACCAGGTTTGAACCCACGACCTTCGGATCGTGAGGCAGGGGTGCTACCACTACACCACCAGCGCTCCTACACCACCAGCGCTCAGCTACAGAATATTCCTTAGTACATATAAAGACTAAACTAACTAGGTACACTCCAAACCTAATCTAAAGTTAACCCTTTAAAACTTACTAATTAACTTTACAGTTAAATATAAACTGGTTTAAACTTACAGTACCTATTTTATTCTAAGAAGTTTGTTGGCGACAGTACTTCCTTTTAAGTTATAATATACCCAAACATAACGTGGGCCATGGGTGGAAAGAAAATACCTAATATTAATTTTAGTCGTGCTACTGTGTCCCAACATGGGCCTCAGACATGGTCCATGGTGGGATAACTCTGTATTTATATTGCTGTTTTTGGATTTAAAATTGTAAGTATTTTCATCATTTTACTGGCGTTCATAAAAATATTTTATAGGCAGATAGTTCATCCAAAACTATTATGTCATCAACTCGTAAAATTCGACGTCGTTCAGAATCACGATCCTATTAAAATTTTACGATTCCATAACCCTATGAATTCTTTGCTTTGGTTAAAAAGCGCGGTTCGTTAAATATCAGACATATTGGTCGGCAAATCACGTTCACCATTACTTAATCATTACCTGGGGCCTTACCACAAGGTCTTTGGGCAATGTCAAAGTAATATTACTTTGATATTTTGTTCTTGACAGATGTCAAATGTATTGAAGTAGTGTTACTTTAAGCTTTGTTTTTAAAACATGATGGTTTGGTAGCTTGTGGTAAAGCTCTGTCCTTGTCACTTGAACGTCTAAAGAAGTTATTTCATAATTATGTTTGTTAACTGTGTTAATAATCCAACTACAGGAACATCATAATGAATCTTGTTGATATCACTTGAAAGCTTACAGAATCACCTT
Organism: Cosmorhoe ocellata; assembly: GCA_963675405.1. Taxonomy (NCBI): domain Eukaryota; kingdom Metazoa; phylum Arthropoda; class Insecta; order Lepidoptera; family Geometridae; genus Cosmorhoe; species Cosmorhoe ocellata. The sequence continues at coordinate 1,315,682 of OY776257.1, forward strand.
TAAAGTAAATAAATCTATACTAATATTATAAAGAGGAAAACTTTGATTGTTTGTTTGTTAGTTTGAAACGAATAGGCTCCGAAACTACTGAACAGATTTGAAAAATTCTTTCACCAATGTGTAGAATAAACTTTCAGGATGAACATAGGCTATATTTTATGTAAGTAGGTACTTCGCGGACGACGCCGCGAGCGGAAGCTAGTAAATAAATAAATATGATCACGACTGTAATCCGCAGGCTCGTTAGATATCTCCTCAGATCTTTAGTTACTTAGATCTTTTGAGGATATCTAAAGGAGGTAGTCAGAGGCAAGTCCAAACATGACATTTGGTACATGCCCACATTTTGCACAGTAGTTAGTATTCCGTACGTGACAGGTTGCAAGCCCATCGCCGGTTATAAGAATACTAACGACACATACCTTCGAATTTTTGGTTCTAGGGTATGCCGGTTTCCTCACGATGTTTTCCTTCACCGTTTAAGAGCACTGGCATTGCGCAAATAAATTTTTAGTATGGAAAAACTCATTGGTGCACGACCAGGTTTGAACCCAAGACCTTCGGAACGTGAGGCAGGGGTGCTACCACTACACCACCAGCGCTCTTTAAAGTAATATACTACAATTCATAATTGACTGAATGGAAATTGTAAAAATTAGTCTTGAACAACTCTCTATAAAGCAATTCCAGTTTAAAGCTCCTAAGTGTATTTGGTACAATCAAATTATAGAAAGAGCAGTATAATTATCAATTTTCTTGTAAAGTCACATTTCTGTTGTTTTACAGTTTCATGTAACCATACTGCTCCCTGAAGTTACATTACAGTGATGAGACTTTTGAGTGTTTTCTAGAAGATCCGGTAAATGGCTAAGTTAAATAAAATCATTCGTAATTCAAACTTAATTAAAACAAGCGTCTTGGGTAAGTCGTCTAGCAGTGATCTGGATCTGTTGAGCTATCTATAGATCGTTTGTAACGGTTCTTATATGGTTCAACTTTTCAAATTGTTTAGTTTGTTTAGTGTAGTTAGCGACACGAAGCTAGCGACGCATTTCATAGAAACCAGCAATTGTGTTGCAGAAGAGGGCTGTTCGTGCAATTTATAACATGGGTCCCAGAGAATCTCTTAGAGATAAGTTTAAGGAAATTAACATTATGACAATGCCATGTCAGTATATATATGAAAACTTGATGTATGTTCATAAAAACATTAATTTATTTAAAAAAAATAGTGATTTTCATAATGTTAATACCAGACATAAAAATAAACTAGCTGTTCCCACGGTTAGGCTCACTAAAGTAAGCAAATCCTTTATAGGGCAATGTGTACGCTTCTATAACAAGATCCCAAGCGACATGCTTGATCTATCGATTGCGAAATTCAAAAATGTAATTAAACAAAACCTGTCTCGTAATGCTTATTATAGAATATCAGAGTACTTAGATGACAAAAAAGCTTGGGACGAATCAGCTCCAACTCTGCTAGGTGTCCCTAACAATGTTAACAAGGTTCATAATACAAAAAAAGCGCTAGGGCCCAGCGAGTTTCTTGCCAGTTCTTCTCGTACTGGGGATAGGACTGGAATTGGCACCTAGACTCACCTAGTATGTAAGACGATTCAAAATGATCCTTGTGATATTACTGAATAAAGATTATTGACTATTGACTATTGACTATTGACCAGCAATGTCGCCGCGACACGTCGTCCACCGCCGCCTCATGTAGCCCGCTGCTAACTCGTAAGGTTGTAACAAAAAAAAGGAAAAATATTCACGGTATTCCACCGGTTGACGTGAAACCAAACATTGACAAATTAGCTCAAAGTTCAACCGACCCGAATACAATTTTATTCGGAAAGTTACTCCGTGAAATATTGAGTAAAGTTTGTTAGAGACGTTCTCCTGTAACGTCATGAGTCACTCAGTTTTATTGAGTCTGAGGCGGCTCAGAAAGAAATTGTTTGATGAAAATTGATAGATTGAAGGTTCACCTCTCATTCTTTGTAGGCTTTTATTGGGACAGACGTTTGAGTGAAAATTAATGGGTTAGTTTATGAAATAATAATAGTAATAATTGATGGACATTTCACACTACGCAATCTAGCCTCAAACTAAGCAAAGCTTGTACTATGGGAAGCAGATAGATGAAATATTAATTAGATACTTTTTGTAAATATATGTATACATAGAATAAATATAAACAACTAGACACAGAAACATCTGCGTTCATCACACAAATTGTTAGTCCTGGGTGGGGATTGAACCCACAACCTACAGTGTAGAAGACAGAGCTACTACCAGTCTAAGAAAGAAATTGTTTGATGAAAATTGATAGATCGAAGGTTCACCTCTCATTTTTTGTAGGCTTTTATTGGAACAGACGTTTGAGTGAAAATTAATGGGTAACTTCAAGAAATATAACATAAATACCTCGTTATATGAAATGGGTAGACTGCTCAGACTTACCACATCACTAAGAACCTTGTAACAGTCCCTAACAATAAAAATATTTTAGTTTTTATTATTTTACTAGCTTCCGCCTACGGCTTTGCTCGCATGGTACCTTGAAAAACAAAAACAAGTCTATCCCGCAGGAACTGTACATTTTTCCAGGATAAAAAGTAGCCCATATGCTATGCCAGACTATAATCTATATCTGTGCCAAATTTCATCTCGCTCCGTTCAGCCGTGTTGGCGTGAAAGGCTTATTCCACTAATCCCCGTTGACGATCCCCGTTAACGGGGATTAGTGAACTTTTTGTACACTTTTCCCCGTTGACGCTGATACGAACTCGTAACGGGGATTAGTGAACTAAAAAGTTCACTAATCCCCGTTAACGGGGATCGTCAACGGGGATTAGTGGAATAAGCCGCGTGAAAGAGTAACAAACATACATCCATACATCCAAACATTCTTACAAACTTTCGCGTTTATAATACTAGTGGACCTCACTGCAATTTTGATCTTAGTGTGATCAAAGATTCGGAGTTTGGCTCGTGCTCACAATTATCAAATTGAGAGTATGTGGGTTTGTGACAAATACCATGTGGACGTGCTTTTGACTACCCTCTTTAGATATTCTCTTTTTCGTTGTTTATGGCATCCGTCTCTTGAGATCAATTTGCTTTGCCAGTGTCAAATATTTAAATTAGTAGTATTGTCAATGACACAAAGTCATTGTCAAATTGTCAAGTCAATTTTAAACAAAAGGCTGTTTTTTTTCGAATAGAAAAACTCATTTGAACCCACGATCTTCAAATTGTGAGATAAGAGTGCTACCACTGCACCACCAAATAACACCTAGTGACCATAATGCGATAAAAGCCCCAACACCATTACACATAATCAGTTGATTATTTAATCTAATCTGAGATTAGCACGCCATTGTTTACATTACGTGGTAACCTAGTGGGCTTAGTGGGATGGAGGGTTAAGCCACAAGCTAATTCCCATGTTGTGTTATACTTATGTTACCGACAGTAATTATGAGTTTGTGAACCTCGTGTGAGGAACTTTTGAGCCGACGCGACGCCCTCTGGCGAGCCGCAGCCAAAACTTGACTGGGTTATCTCTCTTTTGTAAATAAAACTTAACTTTAGGGAAAAATACAGGGTAGTACATCTACCATGAGTTGTCACGTCATATAGATTGGCTGACGTTACTACAGTAGTAATAGTACGTTACTATGACATCTGTCGAAACTGTTACTCATGGTACCAAATTCTAAGCAAATTAATGAGCGCAAACTACAGTCGCTGTAGTACGCTGTGACGTAGGACAGTTAACTACGTGAGGTTTTAGTACCCAACTATCCGCTAGAGGCGCTGTAGGCAAGTTTTCATACATTTTTTTAACTACAGTTGCTAGCGAGTGTAGATTGTGAAAACTCATGGTAGACCTGCAGACTATCCGAAAACTTCAGGGGGTTAATAGTACCCATTAATTTATACTTTTTCTAGGAAACCAAAAATGTAAGTGCGAAAAAAAAACAGCTGTTTCATACATTTCGCAGTATTCAGTATTCAGTAGGTATTGAACTTTTGTTTAGCAGTTTTTCGCAGTCCTGACCATTTTGTTTAGTCTTATTTTAGCCTTGATATATATTATTTAATCTTCTCTAATTACGAAATAAACATTATTATTATTTTTACAAACGTCATTTGTTATATTAGTAATTTGTCACCGAATGCGGTGAGACCAGTGACCGAAGTGAACGTGACTCACAAGGTGAGACTCCCAAGTCATTTTATTGTTTTACAGAATCGCCATGCAGACTTACTTGGTTCGTCACACGTACCTTGATCACGTGTTTAAGGAATGGTATGATAAATTATTTGATTCGCGTAATTTCTTAAAATAATTCGGCTGCAATGTTTTATTTATAGTCGACTGATCCGGCTTTCTGAGTAATGGAGGATGTTATTGGAACTAATATTATTGGAGTAGGTATGTTGTCTATTGATTGGGCCTTTGATGTTAAAAGTGGTCGATGATGACAAAGCTGTATCAACTTTCGAAATAAGCCAACTTTTAATTGGTATAATTTATAAGATCCTAATTTCCAATTCTTTGAAACTTTACAAAATGGCGGAATGAAAAATCATAGCATTCTCAATTATATAAAAAAAAAACTATTAATGACTGTAATCCTAAGACTCTGTAGATATCTTCTCAGATCTCTAGTTAGCTAGATCTATGGATCTAAAGAGGGTAGTCAGAGGCACGTCGAAACATGACATTTGACACATACCCACATTTTGCACAATGGTTAGTATTCCGTACATGACAGGTTTCAAACCCATCGCCGCTTAAGAGAATACTAACCTACGACATATACCTTCGAATTATTGGTTCTAGGGTATACCGGTATTTTTTTCACCGTTTAAGAGCACTGGCATTGCGCACATAAATTTTTCGAATAGAAAAATTAATTGGTGCACGACCAGGTTTGAACCCACGACTTTCGGATCCTGAGACAGAGGTGCTACCACTACACATCCAGTGCTCAGTATCTGAGAATATTCTACAGATATACCAAAACCCGTAGTTACTTGGATAAATTGAGGAAAGTTATTAGTTTTCCTAACATGGGTGTCGTACAAAATTGCGTTTTTATTCCCGGTCGAGAAATTCCCGGGATCTTTGCCTATGCAACGTAACTTACAATTTGCTTGGTACAAATGCTTCTTCTTCTTCTTTTTGCCCTTTTTCCATGCTTTATGGAGTCGGCACAACACGTTTTCTTCTTCCATTTCCCTCTATCATCCGTCATCTCAGCACTCACTCTTTCTTACTCATATCTAGACACGCGGCAGCATGTCAAGCCAAGTTCAAGCGAACGGGCGAGGCGCGCACCGTGTGTAATATTACACGAACCATTTGGAGCCATTTTCACCCCCTCGTAACTCAAAAACTATTTCACATAAACAAGTCGAATTTGGCTCATCTATTGCCACTTGCGAGTAAAATATATACTCCGAATTTCATAAACACACCTCAAACGGTCATTTAGATATCAACGTCCAAAAATGTTTTTTATGAAAATTTTTATCACTGACTGACCTATAGACGTTAATTATAACCCAGTTCCAGATGACCTAGAACGTTCAAATTTGGCATCCAGGTTGGTAGTGGGGTGGATACAAAGGAAAAAATCTGAAACTTGCAAATTTTTATATTTTTAACGTACTTTTTCAATTAATTGATTCTCCTAGGAACCCTTACTAGCGCCTGTAATATAAGAATAGCAATCTAAATAGATGACAGTCGGTCATTATGTGGATTTTAATAGGGTCTTGACGTGAATATAATAACGAGTGGAAGTAGTGTCTTGGATTGGTAAGTAGTACACTCTTACCTAGGTATACAATGTGCCAATAGTTGAGCCGTCTATGCAGATACGACCTCAATGGCGCAGCGGGCGAGAGTCCGCCTATGACGCAAGAGGTTGCGGGTTCGATTCCCGCCGCGGAACAAATTTGTGTACGATCTGCAGAAATTTGTTCCGTTGCTCTGGGTGTTTTCTATGTATAATAAAAAAATATCTATCTATGTATAGTATATAATGTATTAAATATGTCAGTTATCTAGTACCCATAACACAAGCTTTGAGTAGCTTACTTTGGGGCTAGATGATGCTGTGTGGATTGTCCAGCATTATTTATTTATTTATTTAGATAGGTAAGTATGAATATAGGTATGTATACCTACAATGTGCCAATAGTTTGAGCAATAGTCTATGCAGGTAGATAGATATGGCTAGATAACTATTCAGGCCTAGATTATAGTGTGTCTCGGCTTGTCGGATAGGTAGTAGGTAGGTATACTTATTCAGTAAGTAGGTACTCAAGTACCTACCTACCTGCTTAGTATGTATACCTACAATGTGCCAATAGTTTGAGCCGTTTATGCAGGTAGATTATATAAGTGTAATAATATAAGAATAAGTACTTACTTACTAATAAGTTCTGTACAAAAAGTAATGATATCCCATCAAAAACATAAATGTGAAATGAGAGCCAAGTTCAATAAGTATGTTTTCAATGTAGGCTTCAATATAATATCCTAAATTATGAGATGAAATCATATTTTAAAGTTGTTAAAAATATTTCATATTGTTATAAATAAGTTTCAGGACTGACCATTGTACTTGGCACCCGTTTAGATCTCACTTCTTTTGTCGCTGAAGTCAACGACTAAAACATACTCATTGAACTTGGCTCTCATTTCACATTTATGTTTTTGATGGGATTATCTTTCACTAAGTCCATCCATCTTTTCTTTGGCCTACCTTTACCCCTGTTTCCATCCACATTCATATCTAACATAAGTACAAGGTTGAACCAACTTTTTCTGGCTTCACTACCCCAAATACTGAAACGCCGCTTGACAACTGAGACCTGCTTACTATGATGTATGTTTGTTTGTTTATGCCCGAAAAGGAGGGTAATACGTTGAAATCCAATTTCACCAAACTCTTGTTAACAAAGCATTATCTGATCGGGCCAAAAAATTAACAAGAATGTTAAATTATCGTTATCTATTTTACGTCATATCATTTAACGGAAGAAAACTTTTGTCATGGTGGAACACAAAACAACTTTAACAGGCGTTAAAAAGGATAACAAGCTGTTTGTTTAATTAACAAAGCATGGTGAAACTAGCTCTTATACCTTACACATAATGACGACCTTTTTGACGATAATTTGACGACCTCAGTGGCGCAGCGGGCAAGAGTCCGCCTGCGACGCAAGAGGATGCGGGTTCTATTCCCGACGAGGAACAAATTTGTGTACGATTGCAGAAATTTGTTCCGTTGGTCTGGGTGTTTTCTATGTAAAATAAAAATAATATCTATCTATGTATATAATGTATTAAATATATCAGTTAGCTAGTACCCATAACACAAGCTTAATACCATAAAGAATAGCCTACTTTGGGGCTAGATGATGCTGTGTGGATTGTCCAGCATTATTTATTATTTTATTATTTATTTATTTATAATGAATGTACCTATGTGCTTTCCTTTTGCTATCGCTGTAGCCCAAACGGCTGGACAGACTTCGACAAATGAAGTTACTCGTACGTTGAATACATCAGTAAATCCAATATGGCGGCTTTGAAAAGCTATTAACAATGAATCTTGGTCGGGTTTCGTTACCTACATCTTTGAGGTTATCTAGAGAGGGTAGACATTATATTTGGCACATGTCCACATTATGCACAGTAGTTAGTATTTTGTATGTGACAAGTTGCAAACCCATGGCCGCTTATAAGAATACTAACTTATGACACACATTCGAGAAGTATTGGTTCTTACATAACTGATGTTGGAAAACATCATTCGATAACAGATTTGTTTTTGATGTAATAAAGCTTTGAAACTACCACGTCGATAAATAGTAATTATAAGTTCCAGTTCAAAGCAAATTGCTAATTATTATTTAAATTAACTTACTAATTATCGGTAATTTAAGCGGAGAATATTATACACTAAATATAATAATTGGTTTTTGGAAATTATATAACTTCGTCCAATATATAAATTTCCACGTAAAATTTTTACTCGACTGCTAAGAGAGAGGATAATATGTTTGAGGTATATGTATGTATGAAAGTTCCTTTGGCTCTCACTGACTAAACAGATTTTGAAAAATGAGATGTTGCTAAGTTTGTCTACATACAAGAGTGACAGTCTTTACAAATGTCAAAAAATCCATTATGGCGACTATAAGAAGCTATTCCCATTACTTTCAGTCAGGTTTTTACAATTTTACAATAAATTCTAAAAAATCTAGCCTTCCTATGATGAACATCCGAAGCATCGTTTTTCTCTACGATAAAATAAACAAAGTAACATTTGCGACGATTATGGCTTGTTTCACCATGCTCTGTTAACTAAACTAACAGCTTGTTAGCTTTTTAATTATCTGTTAAAGTTGTTTTGAGTTCCATGTCTTGACAAAGTATTATCTGCCGTAAAATGAAATGACGTAAAATAAATAATGGTAACGATTAACATTCTTGTTAATTTTGATGCGCGATCACGTAATGCTTTGTTAACAAAGGTTTGGTGAAATTGGAGCTTAAAATAACACTTTAACAACGAAAATTATAGAGACGGTGGTTTCACCAAATATAAATGTCAGTTGACGTCACAAATGTCAGTTTGTCTTTTCTTCCGTAAAGGGAAATGCTCATTTTCTGCGTTGCATTTGACCGTCAACTTTGTCGCTCTAGTTTTTTAGTTTTCTCGTGTTATTTTGAGTTTTTTTGTGTAATTTTGGTGATTTTTTCAATAAAGTCCGAGTTCTTGACGCGAATGTAAAATATTATGTGAATTATAGTGAACAGTTCCTTTCCATCGAAGGAAATCCCTAGATTTTGAACAAAGCAGCCACCTTTTGTTTACAATTGGCTTGACAATCTGACTCACTTTGTGATCATTTAAACACGTGCCACTGCCAAAATTGATCTCAAAAGAGACAGATGCCATAATTAAAGAAGAAGAAGAAGTAAGTAACGCTACGGTACTCATGCTAGGAAGGCACTAAGTTTGTTCTATTTGCGCATTGAGTTGTATAAATTAGTGTTAGCTCTAACTCAGTCATATGCTGACGATGGCTATTCTATTGTTCCGCAACCTTAAATAATGCTAAAATAGAAAAAATATCACGACTGTAATCCCCAGAATCTCTTCAGATTTCTAGTTACTTAGATCTTTGGGGATATTTATTAATAAAGAGAAGAAAGTAAGTCTTTCCTCTCGGCGCTCGGTGGAGCAACACCAGTGCGGAGCGAGTCAACGGTCCTGAGGATGCTTCGTGGAGAAGCGAAACACGTGTCGAGTTTCTATTTGAGGTATTGTGTTGGGATTATTGATAATAGCCTCATTAGATAATTGTTTGAGTGAATGAAGCAAAAGAAGTATGTCAGGATCGTAGCAAGTGGAGATCCGTGGTCTCTGCCTACCCCGTTGGGAAACAGGCGTGATTTTATGTATGTATGTAGATAATTGTTTCAGCGGGAAAGTACTAGACATTTCCGTCCTTTTCAGTATTTGTAATGAATTTCCGCAAAGTCACGCCTGAGTCAATCCTTTATCTGGGATATTTATTGTTTATTTACTATTATTTATCTAGCATCTAAGTTGTGGGTTCAATTCATATACAGGACAAACATTTGTGTTATGATAGCATTATATTTTGTTCTGCTTTCTACACACACAAACATATGTCATCAGTGATCTGGGGCCTGACTACGAATTCATAATACATTACCGAATTAGTATTACATTGTTATTTCGTACCATGACCTATGCAAAATGTATGGAAGTAGTGACGTTTCTATAATGGAATCGTTACGGAATCGTTCCGGAAGACTTCGTGGTAAGGCCCCTGTAAAAGTTACTAAAGTATTTGATGATAACCGGCATTCTCTAGAACTGAAAATTCGAATGAGTATTCTTATAATCGGCAATGAGTTTTCAACCTTTCCAACCTGTCACGTTTGAAATACTAACTACTGTACGAAATGCTATGTAGTTTTGTCTTTGGGATGAACAAAATGATAAATTTTAGCATTTTTAAGTTAGCCCGCGGAACTACAGAATTGCCGCCGACATAAATGCAAAATTAGCTTACATACACATAAAACAATCGTGTGTTGCGGTTGATAAGCTCATAAAGCTAGCATCCACAGTTCATTACCCACCCTCACCCCTCGTGAGGGTGGATTAGCTGCGACTACCTATAAAACAGTACCCACCACAATGCTAACAGTTGGTAAAAAGAAATTGAGAGCTTTGCCGTTCGACCAAAAACATCTTTATCTATATTCTTTGTACACAAATTAAATTACAGTACCTGGTTGACCGAGCTTTGCTTTTTGGTAAATCTTGTTTTTTGGAAAATGAAACCTAGCTAGATCGATTTATCGCCCCCGAAACCCCCTGCATGATATTAAAACATGAAACTAATAGCTTGTATCAGACAAGACAAGCTCAACCCAAAAATAGAACCTTTTTAACAAAAAAATAAATATTTTTTTTACTGAAAAGGACGGAAATATCTATTACTTTCCCGCTAAACTATTATTTGAGTTTGTGTTGTGTTAAGCTCATTATATAATAGTTTAGCGGGAAAGTACTAGATATTTCTGTCCTTTTCAGTATTTGTAATGGATTTCCGCATTTTTTTTGTAAAAATAATGAACTTTTTGCAAAATGAAAAAAAATACTCGGGCCTTATTTTGTTTCGAGTAGTATATATTTTTATTTTGAAGTTCTTAAGGTCATGTAAGTATACATAAGTAGTTAGGATTTGGCGCGAGTAGACTTACCTACTACAAAACTTATAAATTCATTGAATAATTTTACCTTTACCCTACTCCCAAATATTTCCCACATTATGTTATTATAACCCTTACCAAGTGACGGTGAGAAATAAATATACATTTTTATGTTCTTATCGGCTTTTACCTTATCTGCCAGTGCTTTAACCCTAAATGGAAACTCGAGATTATCGATATGGTGCTATTTGGACTTGAATCTGCGACCTTAGGGTTAAATGGTAGGGTCGCAAGATTACCTAACAATATTGTTTTAAACAGAAGTTATAATATATTTTTTTACATATGTTGAAAACTTCGTACACTGACAATTTCAATCGTAATGATTGTATTGAGTGCTTCTCCGTTCGACCCAAGATTGTTCTACCCAATAGGTATTTATCTCCTTTCAACCAAAAACATATTCTCCTTTCTACCCAATCCATAAATGTGAGTCACAGTGAATTTTAAGCAGTAGGTACAGACACTATAGGTATCTATGTAATAATGAAATGATTACTAACATTAAATCCAAAAGTTTTTACTAAAGGTAAATATTATATTATTTAAGTATGTATAGGTAGGTACCTACATACTTTCGTTTCGTTTCCGGTCTGTTTGGACTGAAATTCATATAGTAGGTACAATCTCGTTTTGTTCAAGTCCCATAATCGCCTTTTCCCAAAATGACTTATTTTCTAATGTCTTTGTTCATGAATGTCTTAAATAAAACTGTCGAATTGGTGTACAGTCAGTAACACTTTATTATATTATACTATCAGAAGTTAAAAATTCGAGTAAGTACTTATAGGTTTTAAAATCGTTGTTTTATTAAAAGTAGTAGTGGGCTCATTCCAAAAGTTCAGATACCAGGATAGCAGAAACGATGGAGAGGTATTTAATAGTAGGTAGATTCACAATGAGTCACTTACTTGGTTTATTTGTAGGTTTCCTAACTAATTTAAATGCGAAAGTGAGTTTGCTAGTTTTTATACAAATTATTTCGTAAAAAACGTAATTTTGCATGACTGACATTAATAACTAGATAAGTTTTTTTATTTAAACTCTGTATTTACCTATGTTCCGAATCTAAACTTTGTTGTGTATATTTTTACATGTTTATTTGATTATATGTTAGGTACTTTAAAAGTTGATTAGTATATTATTGTTTGACCAGTAGACAAATTTCACTGAGCACTACCTAGATAAGTCTGATTTGAGTTTTTTTTTAATAAAAATGTTCTTGAGTTGAGTTGAATATCTACATGCTTGTTTTTGATCTGCTGACCTTGCTGCTTCTGTGTTTACACTGTGTCATTTCTTTAAATTTACACAATAGAAATTAGGAATAAGTAGGTGTGGGTAGAAACGAGCATAATATATTAAAGGTTTTTGGTCGAAAGGAGAAAAATACCTATTGGGTAGAAAAATCTAGGGTCGAACGGAGAAGCACTCATTGTATTGTTACTGCAACTACTGTGCAAACGTCATCTTGTGTTTATATTTTTTGTGATAACATTTTCGATAAAATTTATACGGGACCACTTCTTAAGTATGACCTATCAAACAAAAAAAGTATCATCAAAATCCGTTCATGAATGGCAGAGTGATTACTCACATTTAAGCACAAATCTTGAGAAAACGAAAGAAAAGTGTACCATACTAAAAAATAAACAAAATAAAAACTCTGATTAAATAAAGCGTAGGTTTTGTAACTTCATAAATCTAAAGGCCGCACTACACAGCGCGAGGGGCGTACACACCGCTATAAATTCAACAGCAATTCACGTGACGCGTGAACAGAAAACAAGCTTGCGGCACACCGAGAAATATCCAGTCTCTTTGTTACGTGAAGACAATGGTAGCGGCTTTGCGCTTTAACTCAGTTCATTGCACTCGCAAACCACGCGTAATACAATACATATTGTATTTGAAACGAATCAATCAGGAAATTTTACAGAAGAGAGGCATCATCATCTTTCTGTCCTTTTCCCACGTTATGTGGTCGGCACAACAGTGATCTTCCATTTCCCTCTATCATTCGTCATCTCAGTACTCACTCCTTTCTTACCCATGGCATCCTTCACAGTCCATCCATCTTTTCTTTGACCTACCTCTACCCCTGTATATATTTTAGTATTCCGTACGTGACAGGTTGCAAGCCGATCACCGCTGAAACCGCATCAAAATCCGTTGCGTAGTTTTAAAGATTAAAGCATACATAGGGATATAGGGACAGAGAAAGCGACTTTGTTTTATACTATGTACTCGTAGTGATGTTAGTTGTCCAATGGCTTCCGTTTTCGCTCTCTAGTTTCCTAGCTCTGAAACCACTTGAACACGTCTGTTTGTGGAACGTGAAAGGTTGTGATAACTATAAAACGGTCGTTTATTGTTCAAATGTCGTGACGAGGCAGTAAAAGATTTATAGGTTGCATGCAAACGTACATACACCTGACACTGTACAGGGTGTTACCAGACTACTTCTGAAAACTTCAGGGGGTTAAAGTACCCATTTATATAAATAACTTTTTCTAAGAAACCAACACTGAGCGTGAAAAAAAAATAAGAATATTCAAAAAAAGTAATAATAGTCATAATTAGTATAATGCATTCGTTTCATTCACCTTCTATCTTACTAATACTCGTACTATAAACGTAAAAGTTTGTATACGGATGTTTGTTACTCTCACGCTGAAACGGCTGAACGGATCTGGATGAAATTTAGCACAGTAATCTGGAATAGCACATAGATATAAAATTGAACTTTATTTACCATATTACTTGCTGTTTACTCAATAACCTTTGAGCAAACATTCATCCATTCATTCTTTCCAAATATCACGGTTATGAGCCATGACTGCCCCCTGCCCACTGCCCACTGCCCACTGCCCATAATGCCCGTCTCTCAGTTACCGAGCTCTGCCTCCTATATCCGTGGTCGGCCGCATTTCCCGCAAAATCTTGTTATTTCAATAAATAAGTTGAATTTACTCACAAAATATCACAACGTAGCTGATTTTATACTAACAAAATAGCAACTTTTTTATTCAACTCACAAAAAGCTTTTACTGTGAAAGAACCGTAAATTAACGTGTATTTGAAACTCACACAATTATCGAGCGGCCTACCATTATTGTGTCAGCGTGTAACATGTAATCTGACGTAACGTGCGTAGTGTACCACCTACCGGCCAGTGGCGTGACTGCACGCAGATATTGATCCTTGAACATGTGAAATGGGGCCAGAAAACTACTAGCACTATGCACTAAATACACACATACGAACATACATAAAATCACGCCTGTTTCCCGACGGGGTAGGCAGAGACCACGGATCTTTACTTGCTACGATACAAAAAGTGTGATCGGCGAGGCGAACGGAAGTTGAGAGGGAGATATAAGTTAGTGAAGATAGAAGAGAGAGTTACGTTTTGTATATTAGTGTAAGGGCAAGAGAGAGGTGTAAGCACACATTTTCTTTCTCTCTTTCTCTTATAGCCAGTTACGTTTCGTATATCTAACACAGCGCAGGCCTATATACATTTACAGTAGCTAAAGAAGTTTTACTTCAGTCTTGTGGTCTAACGGTCGGTTTTTATATTCTATCTATCTGCGATTTTTGTATTTTGGATGTATTTGACATTAATCCTATAGAAATAATGCCAAATATACCTTTCCAAAATCCAAAAACAGAACACAGAAACCGACCGTTAAGCACACTCGTTCTTTTTTTACATCTGCTAGGCTATTTCATAAATTGGCGCTATGCATGAAAAAAGTTTCAAAGAGTTCCAAATTAGAAAAAAGTTTTGGTTTTTTAACAAGGGTGCTGCGTTCTGGGATTACCTACCGTCAGTCAAACGTGAAAATTCCGTTTGGGTGCGCAACACTCGGTTCGTTTGGGCCCCTATTCCAAACGAAGCGAATTGAGTACTTTACCTACATAACATCCTACGTAACTAGATAGTAAAATAATCCATATAGGGTGTAACCAGACTACTTCCGAAAACTTCAGGGGGTTAATGTACCTATCAGTTTAAACAACTTTTTCTCAGAAACCAACACTGTGAGCGCGAAAAAATAACAGCTATTTCATACATTTTAGCCAAATAGGTATTGAACTTTTGCATGGAACAGCTATTTTTGTTTTCGCGCTCACAGTGTTTGTTTCTTTGAAAAAGTTGTTTATATTTATGGGTATTTTAACCTCCTGAAGTTTCCGGAAGTAGTCTGGTAATACCCTGTTATTATGGGACAACGCACAAGCCATATCGTTGAAGCTAGAAATAAAAATTTGGAAGGTTTTTTATATCAAAACCAAAACCCATTATGGCAGGATTTTTGGTTATACTAAACCTTCGCATTCTTCTTTATCAGGACTTTTGGAGATATCTTAATTTGTGACTTTTTTTAAAGATATTGTATTTTAACGAAAGAGGTTGCGGGTTCGATTCCCGCCGCGGAACATATTTGTGTACGATCTGCAGAAATTTGTTCCGTTGGTCTGGGTGTTTTCTATGTATAATAAAAAAAAATATCTATCTATGTAAAAATATAATGTATTAAATATATCAGTTGTCTAGTACCCATAACACAAGCTTTGAGTAGCTTACTTTGGGGCTAGATGATGCTGTGTGGATTGTCCAGCATTATTTATTTATTTATTTATTTATTTATTTATTACCAGTATTAAACGGGTATTTAACGCGTTTTATTTACCTGTGTTTTCCCGACGTTTCGACAGGTTTACACGCTGTCGTGGTCACGGGTAGACTGGCGATAAATACCCGTTTAGTACTAATAATAATGTGTTCAGATCGCGTCGGTTTAAAAACATAGCTAATATACTATCTTCCTAGCTATTTTTCTCAAAAATGGTTCGCTAAGTCAGGCCCATTTTCTATTTTTAGCTTACGACTACAGTAATCAAGTAGCCAGCACAATAGGTACATGCTAAGCTGCCATTTAGTGGTCCTCGCAAAACGGACTGGAAAATCCGATTTGACGATTTTCATCATATATAAGCCGATCAGGGAGCCAGGCGTACGAATTTGAACTTTAAGCTGATGTGAAGAAGATATAACTTTGCTTGTTAGTTCGAGGGTATGATTACCACGATGTAACCAGGCATACAAATATCAACTTTAAACTGGTTGGTTTTATGAAATCATTTTGCTTGTAGACAGAAATGTATGAGATTTAGCTCGGGTAAGTTGAAATAGGCCATATTGCAAACGACTTTGGTTAGGATTACGGCTTTTCTTATATTTTTTTATTGGATTTGATGATAAAAATGTACATACCTCGCTGTAATATCATCATTCTCCTGCCCTTATCCCACGCTAAGGGGGGTCGGCACAAGATGTTTTCTTCTTCCACACACTCCTATCATTTGTCAACTAGAGTCTACGCCTCTTAAATTCATATCATCTTTCACACAATCAAACTACTTTTTCTCAGGCCTTCCTCTACTTGCGTACCCAGATACACTCACACTCATAACTTTTTGGTGACATGGTTTTCATCCCTCCTCATCACATGTCTATAATACCAATGCATTTTATTAATGCAGTCTTTCATGATGCTAAAAACAACTTTTCACAGTACCTAACAATTTTGCTTTTTGCTCATATTTTCTTAAAGATCTCAAAAACTAAAGACGTCTGTTGCCTAGATGATACGGTATCTTTACCTACAAACAAACACCTACCCACCACGTTTGCATATTATCAAACTGACATCTTGAAACGGCAAAGTGAAAAATATTCTCTCATAATTTGAATCAAAATGCATAAAACATTTATTATGAAAGCGGAACTGACCTATCTAGTAGTGGCCTATCACTTAAAAACCTCTAGTGTTTTGAATGTTAAGCTCTATGACGCTAGTTTTAGATTTACAATTGCATAGCAAAACCGGTATCTTTTTTGTAGATGGCATGAATTACCGTAACTTAGCACATTCTTTGTTATTCTTTGTTTTTTGCGCGAAACAAAACACAGTAGACAATTGCGTCCGCGTTCCGTCTCTATCATAGGTTTTAAAAAGTTGCCTCCGCGCCCCGTCTCTTCTATCATTGTTTAAAAAATTGCGTTTTTGTTTGTCCCAGCCTAACGTCTCCTTTATTTTTTTAGTTATATGTGAAAGCAAAGTTTCGTCGTGTAGACAACAACTGATTATAGCGCACTCAAAATGCACACCCAATACGTACAACAAAAAATATACTTTACATCTCTCATATTCGGTAAGTAGGTCCTTATTACCCCCAAATGGGGCTTGTAGGTGACCAATTAGCTCTCTAGGGTAATAATGTAGCTAGAACAGCCCTAGGGCGGTAAGTAATTAAAAAAAAAACGTCACTCTTTCAAAAAGTTCGCGTACATCTAACCATCATACTGGCAATAGACAACCCAATGACAAAAGAGGTCGCTTCGCTATTCAACCTTGTCTTTGTATGAGTATAGGTAATAGTCATCAATTTTAAATATCGAACGGCGAAGCTCAATTTCGTTCTTGAAAAAAATTATAAAAAAAAAGATGAAAAAAGGCGGGAATAGAAAACTTTTACTTTGAATATTGTTTATTCTTGTAATGCCGGTTTTTTTCAACTTACCTCACAATCGAGATGTAAAGCAGAGTAGTTAGTTCGGGTATAGGGGTACTATCGGGGTACCCTCGAACTATAGGCGCCCTCGCTGCGCTCGTGCGCCTAAATATCTCGGGCTGCAATTGATGCCTTACAGCCCTTGGCTACTAATCTACTATAGCACGTGCGATACAAATAAATTCCTATTCAAAGTGCGGCTCGCCTTAAAATTCTGTTTTCAAACCCAGCTGTTTGTACCTAAACGCGTTTAAAAATGTCAAACCAATAAACTCTGAACATTTTCAATTTTACGTTTCGAAATAGAACTATCCACCGCTGCGTTTAAGGTTCATTTTACAGATGCACCCGGTCACGTTTTGCGTGCCGTGAAAACTTATGCTGTAATTTCAGTGATAGTAGGGAGTTACCTTCTAGCTGCTAGCATTTATGTAAATAGTTGAGCGGCGGACATCCGAAACGAGGACGAGATCAAAGGATGTTGCGAAATGTTTGTGTTAATATTCAGTGAAGCTTCATGAAGCTTTTAGTATGTGCTAGAACTAAATTTATACAACTTGTATTTATTTAAAATCAAAATATCCGTCTGAAAGTTATTGAAAATAGTATCTTACAGCTGCTACTCGTATATTGCATGGTATGTATACGAGTTTCTTTGAAGCTTTTTTTTTAGTTTTTAGAAGGATATTGTTAATTTCAGCAATATATACTAAAAAATAAATAAATAAATAAATATGATCACGACTGTAATCCCCAGGCTTGGTAGATATCTCCTCAGATCTTTAGTAACTTAGATCTTTGAGGATATCTAAAGAGGGTAGTCAGAGGCAAGTCCAAACATGACATTTGGTACATGCCCACATTTTGCACAGTAGTTAGTATTCCGTACGTGACAGGTTGCAAGCCCATCGCCGCTTATAAGAATACTAACCAAGTACACATACCTTCGAATTTTTGGTTCTAGGGTATGTGCCGGTTTCCTCACGATGTTTTCCTTCACCGTTTAAGAGCACTGGCATTGCGCACATAAATTTTTCGAATGGAAAAACTCATTGGTGCACGACCAGGTTTGAACCCACGACCTTCGGATCGTAAGGCAGGGGTGCTACCACTACACCACCAGCTCTCTTATACGCATATATATACTACTCACAACTTATACGCATTTATAGTTTTAGAAAGTATCGATAAAGATAATAATAATATCAGGTTTACAATTATATTTTGTGTAACCAAGGCTGGGGATTAAAGTCGTGATCATGTTTGAATTTTTTTTTTTATTTAAAAACTTAATATTACGCCGATTTGGACAGAAATACTATCATAAGCCATAATGGCGCCGGTGATAAAAAAGATGAGTAATAGGTTAGCGTGGTAAGGTCATTGAGGAAGAATGAACTTCATATATACGACGGCCTCTGTGGCGCAGCGGGCGAAGGTCCGCCTGAGACGCAGAAGGTTGCGGGTTCGATTCCCGCCGTGGGACAAATGTTTGCATTATTTGCAGATATTTGTCTCAGGTCTGGGTGTTTTCTATGTATAATATGTATGTATTTACAAAAAAAAAGTATATCTATGTAGTTTATCAGTCATGTGGTTCCCATAATACAAGCTCTGCTTAGTTTGGGGCTACATGATGCTGTGAGATAGTGTCCAGCACTAAAAAAAAAAAAAAAAAAAAAAATTGTGACGAGGATTGTTAGGTATGAATGTGGATGAATACAGGGGTAGAGGTAGACCAAAGAAAAGATGGATGGACTGTGTGTAGGTGATACGAGTAAGAAAGATGTGAGATGATAGAAGGAAATGGAAGAAAAAAACGTCTTGTGCTGACTCCACACAACGTAGGAAATGGCAGGAAGATAATAATGAATTGGATGACCTCTGTGGCGCAGCGGGCGAGAGTCCACCTGCGACGCAAGAGGTTGCGGGCTCGATTCCCGCCGCGGAACAAATTTGTGTACGATTTGCAAAAATTTGTTCCGTTGGTCTGGGTGTTTTCTATGTATAATAAAAAATATCTATCTATGTATATAATGTATTATATATATCAGTTATCTAGTACCCATAACACAAGCTTTGAGTAGCTTACTTTGGGGCTAGATGATGCTGTGTGGATTGTCCAGCATTATTTATTTATTTATTTAATGACTATTCCAGTCCATTTAACCCCAATCCGAAATTGAAATTAAAAACTCGAATGCAAATAGCTCATTATCATAGTAGTAAGTTGGACCACACCTGTCTGTCTGCAACCGCTGACGTGTGCCTAGTGGTACTTCATAGTCTATTCTAATTAAGTTTGCGGTTTATATAATGTGCGGTATGGATAAACAGTATTATAGCTTCATCGATAACAGATGCAGCAACCATCAAAAATATAAACATATCTAAAACATCATCATCATCATCATCCGCAGCCCGACTTCACCCACTGCTGGGTATAGGCCTCTCTTTGCATATGCCATTGTCCACGGTCTGCTGCTAGCCTCACCCAGGTCTGGCCGCGACGGATGCTGTCGTCAGCCCACCTCGCTACCGGACGACCGACGCACCTATACCCGGTTCTTGGACGCCATTCAGTTAACGCCTTACTCCACCTGTCGTCACCTCGCCTTACCAGGTCTAAAACATACATACATAAAATCACGCCTGTTTCCTGACGATGTAGGCAGAGACTTCGGATCTACACTTGCTACGATCCTGACATACTTCTCTGCTTCATTCATGTGGTTCCCATAATACAAGCTCTGCTTAGTTTGGGGCTAGGTGATGCTGTGTGATAGTGTCCAGCATTATTTATTTATTTTATTTATTCACTCTCATTATATTCTTCATACATGCGCGTCGGTTTAGGGTTTAGTGGACCCGGCCTTTCTCTAAGACGTCCCTAATTTGATCAAGGTACGTACGCCTAGGTCTTCCCCTTCCAACTGTCTCATTTTAATATCTAAAAGTATGGGGTATTTGGTTGGAATACAATTAGATCTTTTTTTATGCGACTGCAAAGAAAAGGAAAAATGGTAGTTATGTTTGGGGTATATGATGTATGTTTGTGAGTTTCTTTGGCTGTCACTATAGCCCGAACGAATTGTTGGATTTTGACAAATGAGATTGATTGTGCCGTTAGATTTGTCTCTATAATATTATATGAAAAAAAAAAATATGATCACGACTGTAATTCCCAGGCTCGGTAAATATTTCCTCAGATCTTTAGTTACTTAGATCTTTGAGGATTATCTAAAGGGGGTAGTCAGAGGCAAGTCTAAACATGACATTTGGTACATGCCCACATTTTGCACAGTAGTTAGTATTCCGTACGTGACAGGTTGCAAGCCCATCGCCGCTTATAAGAATACTAACCTATGACACATACCTTCGAATTTTTGGTTCTAGGGTATGCCGGTTTCCTCACGATGTTTTCCTTCACCGTTTAAGAGCACTGGCATTGCGCACATAAATTTTTCGAATGGAAAAACTCATTGGTGCACGACCAGGTTTGAACCCACGACCTTCGGATCGTGAGGCAGGGGTGCTACCACTACACCACCAGCGCTCTTAATATTATACAAGAGTGAAATAAATTAAGTTATACGGAATGACATGAAATGCAATATGGCGACTTTGGGAAGTTATTTTAGTAACTTCAGTCGGGTTTGTGATTTTTGAAATAACTAGTTTGGTGACGAAAAATTAGTCTCTCAGCCGAGTTAGTGATAGCGCGCATGGGTTACTTTTGTCGTCGTGACTGTTTCGTCACTCTTAGGTTATAATATATGTGTGGATATGTTACCCAGTGTCACGTCGCGACATGCGCGCATCTCCATACATAACCACAGACTTGATAAGAGTGACGAAACAGTCACGGCGACAAAAGTAACCCGTGCGCGCTATGGCTTAGACACTAAAGGTAAAATCTTCTGATCATTTTATTTAATTAATCATCCAAACCTTTGAAGTTTGAAGTTTATGAGTTACTGAACTTTTTGCTACGGAACTCTAAACATTCATGAACGAACGGTTCCAAGAAAAACAAAAAATACTGCCTCGGCCAAATAACCTTGGTTATTCAGACAAGGCCGACCACTTGGGGAAATGATCGATGAAAATTTCTTCTTCTTCTTTATTGAAGGCATCAGTCTCAACTGTCTCTTCTTCTTCTTCTTCAATTATGGCATCTGTCTCTTAGAGAACAATTTTGCCAGTGTCAAGTGTATTTATTTATAAGTATTGTCGACGTCACAGAGTCATAGTCAAGTTGTCAAGTCAATTTTAAACAAAAGATGGCTGTTTTGTTGAAAATTGTCGGGATTTCCTCCGATGGAATTTGAAGAGAACTATTCACTCTAATTCACATATTTTACACTCGCGTCAAGAACCCGGGCTTAATTGGCAAAATAACCACCAAAATTACGCAATAAAACTCAAAATAACACGAGAAAAAATATAAAAACCAGAGCGACGTAGTTGTCAGACAAATGCACCGCAGAAAATCCCAACTGTCTCTTAAAGATAAATTTTGCTAATGTCAAATGTAACTTTATAGATTAAGTGTTGACAAAATAAGCACTAGTTTCAGATTAATTCCGTTTAAGAATTTTTTCATGATGCATTTGACTGCGAACTTTATCGCTCTAGTTTTTATAAGTTTTCTCGTGTTATTTTGAGCTTTATTGTGTAATTTTGGTCATTATTTCTCCAATAGAGCCCAAGTTCTTGACACAGTTGTAATATATGTGAATAAAAGTGAATAGTTCCTTTCTAAATCCATCCTATTTTGTTTATAATTGACTTGAAACTTTTACTGACTTTGTGACATTGACGATACTACTAATTTAAACACTTGCCACTGGCAAAATTGATCTCAAAAGAGACAGATGCCATAAACAAAGAAGAAGAAGAAGAAGAGAAAAAAGTTGGGAATTGATGAATACAATTGAGGATTTTCTGCGGTGTATTTGCCTGACAACTACGTCGCTCTGGTTTTTATATGTTTTCTCGTGTTATTTTGAGTTTTATTGCGTAATTTTGGTGGTTATTTTGCCAATAAAGCCCGGGTTCTTGACGCGAGTGTAAAGTATGTGAATTAGAGTGAATAGTTCTTTTCAAATTCCATCGGAGGAAATCCCGAAAATTTTCAACAAAACAGCCATCTTTTGTTTAAAATTGACTTGACTACTTGACTATGACTCTGTGACGTTGACAATACTTATAAATAAATACACTTGACACTGGCAAAATTGTTCTCTAAGAGACAGATGCCATAATTGAAGAAGAAGAATACAATTGAAGTAATTCATGAATTGCTTTTAGATGAATGATTGCTCAAAGTAAAGTTATAAGTGACCATGCAAATCGTGCAAAGGATCTTGTTGATTTTCATCGCACGTGCGCTAAATACGTGGAAGGAATTGAGCGTGAATAAATGCAGTGAATTTATTGAATTTTTTATATTGTCTTGAACTTCAAAGCCTCCGTTTCCTCGAATATAGGATGAATAAGTAATATGCCTCGTTTAGTACAAGTTAGCTATAATCTTTTTGCCCAAAAACAAATTTAACTGAGTGCTTCCCCGTTCGACCCAAGATTTCTCTACCCAGTATTTTTAACTTTGTCTGAATATATGTACATACATATCTTGGAGAAGGTTAGCGAATTTTTAAGGTAGGTTCAGATAAGGACTGCATATTTTGTGGTTTTATGGTACCTACACAGTACCTGGATGACTGAGCTTTGGGTAAATTGTGTTTTTTGGAAAATGAAACCTAGCTAGATCAATTTATCGGCCCCGAAACCCCCAGCATATTAAATTTTATGAAAATTGTTCGAGCCGTTTCCGAGACTAGAATTATCTATCTATACTAATATATAGATTGTTTGTTATTTTATTTTAAGTCTTAGTCATTTTTAATAATATAAATTTTTAATAATAAGTACAATGTTTATGGGTAGGATCAAGGTGTCCGTGACCTAAATGCAGCCCCTAGCAGAATACCAGCGCTACAGCATGGAGACATGCTGGAGCATCAAGCTGAGCTATGGGCCATTTCTCTGCCACAACAATATATTAGGTATTACTGAAGATTTATATAAGATAGGATAACTTCTATACCTA
Source organism: Cosmorhoe ocellata (assembly GCA_963675405.1). Lineage (NCBI taxonomy): Eukaryota > Metazoa > Arthropoda > Insecta > Lepidoptera > Geometridae > Cosmorhoe > Cosmorhoe ocellata. Next base: position 1,339,231 of record OY776257.1, read on the forward strand.
CCTCATTTGTTAAGTGGGTACATAATATTTTTTAAGCAACTTATTTCTATTTTATGTTTGGTTTTGTTGTGGTTTGCAAGAAATAAATATATTTCATTTCATTTCATTTTCATTTTTGTTTGTTTGTTTGAATTGAATAGGCTCCGAAACTACTGAACCGATTTGAAAAATTCTTTCACCAATGTGTAGAATGAACTTTCAGGGTGAACATAGGCTATATTATGAAGGTACTTCGCGGGCGACGCCGCGTGCAGAAGCTAGTAATATATAATAATATACGTACAAGAATTGCTCGTTTAAAGAATAGAAATAGAAATAAAAATAGAAATAGAAATAGAAATCATTTATTTTACGTCACGTTACAGATATCTTAAGTTTAATTATAAAGCGTTGCTAAGGTGACAATAAAACAGGCAACCATTCAGCATGAGCTGCAGCAGCACACATGGGGGCTGATGCAGCGCTGATTTTCAATGGCGCCTCGGAGCAGCGCAGCAATGACTGCGACACGCGTTACCATATTTACTAATACTAGGTTAAGCACTTACTTACTGCTTATCATGACAGAAGTTACTTAAACAAAATACTTATTATATAAACAAAAAACAGATGCAAGAAAGAGCATAATAAAACTATGTACACCTAGTTGACACTATTAATCCTTTAGGTAAAGATATTATGATCATAAAAATTCCAACCGCATTTCACCTGCGCTACATTGCCAACGCAAACCGGCCACAACTGACAAGATTTATGAAGTGCATAGTCGGTTAGTTTAGTGTTTACAGCTCGAAATAAACTGACGCGCCAAATATTTACGCTAACGAAACCACTGGGTGCTGTTGTGAAGTTTTAACAGATCACCATCGGTATTTAGCAACGTTGAGCGCGAATTCAATTTGAATGGGTGATCGGTTGCTTTATAAAGTTCATACGAATATTTTTAAAGATGTCCCCTTAAATTAACGGCCATTAAAAGGTTTAATAAAGATTTTGTCTTGAAATTTATGGCTAGGAGTTTTTTAAATGAACTGTTCATTTAAAAAACTCCTAATTAAAATAATTAATACGGACTTAGAAGGTCGTTTGAACTCGTTATAGAGAACCTTTTATCTGAATGAGAATAAAGTATTTTTTTGTAGTAAATGTGACGTGAGACGGTTGCGGGTTCGAATCCCACGGCGGGAGAATTTTTTTGCATGTTTTTAGATTTTTCTTTCGGGTCTGTGTTTTGGCACCGTTGCACTTGTAGTTTCTGATCTCACGATACAAAAAATCTTAGTTTGGGTTCAGAACTATACATACCTGGATGACTGGTTTTTTTGGTAAAAGACGTTTTATAAAAATGAAACCTAGCTAGATCAATTTATCGCCCCCGAAACCATATGCATACTAAATTTCATGAAAATCATTGGAGCCGTTTCCGAGACGCAAATACATAGGTATAAAATATAAGAATTGCTGGTTTAAAGGTGTATTATGTGTATTATTATGTATTTACAAAAAAAAAACTATAAATAATCTATTAACCATCTGGTTCCCATAGTACAAGTTTTGCTTAGTTTGGGGCTAGATGGCGTTGTGTGAAATGTTCACCAATAGTAAGTTAAAGGTTTAAGATTAGATAAATTATTATGCGTTGAGTCGCGAAGAGTGGAAGAAGGGAAGGGAGGCCTTTGCCCTGCAGTGGGACAGTAATGGCTAAATAATAATAAATAATAATAATAATTAGAGCGCTGGTGGTGTAGTGGTAGCACCCATGCCTCACGATCCGTAGGTCGTGGGTTCAAACCTTGTCGTGCACCAATGAGTTTTTCCATTCGAAAAATTTATGTGCGCAATGCCAGTGCTCTTAAACGGTGAAGGAAAACATCGTGAGGAAACCGGCATACCCTAGAACCAAAAATTCGAAGGTATGTCATAAGTTAGTATTCTTAAATGCGACGATGGGCTTGCAACCTGTCACGTACGGAATACTAACTACTGTGCAAAATGTGGGCATGTACCAAATGTCATGTTTGGACTTACCTCTGACTACCCTCTTTAGATATCCTCAAAGATCCAAGTAACTAAAGATCTGAGGAGCTACGGAGCCCGGGGATTACAGTCGTGATCATATATATATATATATATATATATATATATATATATATAATAATAATTATACGCTTGCTTGTAAAAAAATAAGTGAGCAAATAAATTTCCAATCTCACATTTATATCTAAGGTATAATAATAAAGGATTAATTTAAGTAATCACATGGTGAATAGGCCTCCAATTGGTGAATGAAACAAAGTCGGAAGCCCCGTTTTAGGTAGGCCTCAAATAAAACGCATTTCGGTACATTACTCGCAAAGGGCAACCAGCAATTTGATAAAAGGTTCTACAGATACCGTAATCGGAGCGCTGAAGTGCTTTCAGATAAAGCGGCCCAGATAATACTGTCGCGTGTTTTTGTTCATTCCGTTTTTATTGAAATCTATTTTTATAAAGAATCTTTTATTTACAATGCCAATGCTTTTAAACGGCGGAGGAAATATCGCGAGGAAACTGGCATAACTTGGAACCAAAAATGCGAAATGATGTGTGCCTGGTATTCATATAAGTGGCAATTATTTCTTACAATTATATTTTTTTGCAACAATTTTTTGAGTGGTGTATTAGTAGCATCCCTGCCTCACGATCCGAAGGTCGTGGCTTCAAACCTGGTCGTGCACGAATGAGTATTTCCATTCGAAAAAATTATGTGCGCTATGCCAGTGCTCTTACACGGTGAAGGAAAACATCGTGAGGAAACCGGTATACTAGAACCAAAAATACGAAGGTGTGTGATAGGTTAGTATTCAAAGCGGCGGATTAGTATTAAGCGGTGATGGGCTTGCAACCTGTCACGTACGGGATACAAACTACTGAGCAAAACGTAGTCATGTGCCAAATATCATGTTTAGACGTGCCTTGTACTACCCTCCACAGAATCGTCAGTGATCTAGAGTTTTTACCTAAAAAATATCTCTTATAATTACAATTTTCTTTTATAAATTATTTAAATTATTTAGATGTATGTGTAAGTTAAAAAGGTTTACTAAAATGAAGGCCAAACGAAAATGTATTAAAAAAGTTAAATATTTCAAAGTTTAGTTACATAAAAATGCATTACAGAGAAACTTTACAACGAAAAATTACATAAATATTAACATACCTCGGCTCTGAAAAATACCACCCTCCATTTTTTTCGCAGTTAAAATCTTAAAATATAATCAAAAACTAATTGCATTATGAAATCAAGCCGCAACTTTATGGCACATAAAAGAAATCATTATTTATTAACGGAGATTAAACATTATTGTATCGTAAAGTCAGTTTACTCACGTTTTACGGATTTCCTGAAGTAAACCCTATATTTAGACCAGTCTCCCCTAACATTTGTAGGTACATAGCGAAAAGAAAATACCGTTTTGACAGTGAACGGTCACATTCTTAGAGGTAAAAAATGACCCCACAAAAAATGTGCTGTGGTATGCGGGGCTTATCAATTATGCCAAAAAAAATATATCGAAATTCACATACCTAAGCATCACATAAAGCTATCTACACGTTACACGGCAATTTAAATCCAAACATCGAGGGAATGAAGTTGACATTAATTAATTTTTGTAAAATCCATAGAGGAGTTTCGATGTGTGAAATTTGGTGTGAAGTTTTGTTTTTATAAATAAATATACCTAAAGGAAACCGGTATACTAGAACAAAAAATACGAAGGTGTGTGATAGGTTAGTATTCAAAGCGGCGGATTAGTATTATACGCGGTGATGGGCTTGCAACCTGTCACGTACGAGATACAAACCACTGTGCAAAACGTAGTCATGTGCCAAATATCATGTTTAGACGTGCCTTGTACTACCCTCCACAGAATCGTCAGTGATCTAGAGTTTTTACCTAAAAAATATCTCTTATAATTACAATTTTCTTTTATAAATTATTTAAATTATTTAGATGTATGTGTAAGTTAAAAAGGTTTACTAAAATGAAGGCCAAACGAAATTTTTTTAAAAAAGTTAAATATTTCAAAGTTTAGTTACTTAAAAATGCATTACAGAGAAACTTTACAACGAAAAATTACATAAATATTAACATACCTCGGCTCTGAAAAATACCACCCTCCATTTTTTTCGCAGTTAAAATCTTAAAATATAATCAAAAATTAATTGCATTATGAAATCAAGCCGCAACTTTATGGCACATAAAAAAAATCATTATTTATTAACGGAGATTAAACATTATTGTATCGTAAAGTCAGTTTACTCACGTTTTACGGATTTCCTGAAGTAAACCCTATATTTAGACCAGTCTCCCCTAACATTTGTAGGTACATAGCGAAAAGAAAATACCGTTTTGACAGTGAACGGTCACATTCTTAGAGGTAAAAAATGACCCCACAAAAAATGTGCTGTGGTATGCGGGGCTTATCAATTATGCCAAAAAAAATATATCGAAATTCACATACCTAAGCATCACATAAAGCTATCTACACGTTACACGGCAATTTAAATCCAAACATCGAGGGAATAAAGTTGACATTAATTAATTTTTGTAAAATCCATAGAGGAGTTTCGATGTGTGAAATTTGGTGTGAAGTTTTGTTTTTATAAATAAATATACCTAATACATAACATGTGTCTAGGACACAGAACAAACATCTGCGTTCACACAAATTTTGTCCTGGGTGGGGATCGAACTCACAACCTGCAGCGCAGAAGGTAGAACAACTACCAACTGAGCTGTAAGGCCAGTCAAGAAGAAGAAGACAAGTCTTTATAAAATGACCTTAAAACTTCCCTTGAGGGAATATCACAAAATGAATTACAATACTAGCTAGTACAAAGTTACATAATAAGAATGGAGCAATCTCTAGAAACGGAAGGAAACCTTTCTACCGATGAAAAACAAACAAAGGTTGTGTAGGAAAAGGTTGCTAAGCACCCTTTTAGCATAGACTAAATTAGCCGCAGCTGGGTCACGTACTATCCTATCCTACTATTATTATAAACGTACAAGTTTAAAGTACCTATGAATATTTATTGATGTTTATTACTCATTGCTTACATTTGCTACATTTACGCTGAAACGAGTAAACGGATCTGGATGAAATTTGGCACAGAGATATATTATTGTCTGGAATAGCACATAGGTTACTTTTTATCTCAGAAAAACGTACGGTTCCCGTGGGATAGATTTGTTTTATTATTAGTATAGACAAGTAAAACTAACATTACTCTGTGTTGTTTTTTAACACCTTACAACATCCAAATTACTATGATTAATAGAGCTACTACAGAACTTGGCACCATTGGTAGATCTTTTTCTATTCACGTAACCGTCAACCCCAAACGCCGTTTGTACCGAACTTGGCCCCTTAATTTTGTCCGGTTTTTTTCTCACTGTTGTGTTTACGGATAAACAGCTAACGGAGACATAGAGGTATTAATATTTATTTATTATATTGACAATAGTTTTAGGAGTAGACATTAAAGGAAATAAAAGGATAAACGTCACAGACGATGGAAGGTGGCAAAATTCTACTGAAATATTTTTACTACCTAAATTTGTCGTGTGTCATTGACATGCAATAAGAAAAAGGGGTGGATTTGGCAAACTCTTGGTATAACTATTCTTAGAATAGGTAATGCCAAATGCAAGTAAAATGTCAGTTTACTCTTCGATAACTTCGATTTATTCTGAGGTTAGTGCTTTAACTAGTTTTGATCGAATCCGCCCTAAGTTAGCTATTTAAAATAAACTATGATTAGGAGTGGAAAACACCCTTAAAATTTCAGAGGCGCTTACACCAGATTGACTAAATTAATGAGCTGGTTTTAAGGCTATATTTAACAAAGGCTACGCTTGATGGATCTTGGAACTCAACAATTAATGGGAAAGCAGATTGCCCTATAAACATTTAGAGATAATTTAAATAATAATTTCTGTAATCTGCGATTACGTAACTTTGACCAACAAAAGCATTGATGAAAACTTTCTAAATATCGCTTAGCTGAAATTGTCGATGAACGACTTTCTAATTATCGATTAACTGAAATTATCGATGAACGACTTTCTAATTATCAATTAACTGAAATTATCGATGAACGACTTTCTAATTATCGATTAACTTAATTTAGATATCCTCAAAGATCCAAGCAGCTAAAGGTGTAGGTTAATAGATATATACCAAGCTTGGGGATTCTTCTTCTTCTTTATTATGGCTTATGTCTCGTTACAGAATATTTTTGCCGTTTCAAGTGATTTTTATTGATAAGTATTCTCAATGTCACAATTAAACTGTCAAGTCAATTTTAAACAAAAGATGGGGAATGTTTAGGGAAAATATATTCATTTTTTACTAGCTACCGCCCACAGCTTTGGCCGCGTGGTACTTAGTTAAATTATAGCCTATGCGCTATTTCAGACTACAATCTATCTTTGTGCTAAATTTCATCCATAACTGTTCAGCCGTTGCAGCGTGATTAAGTGCCATACATCAAAACTTACGCATTTATAACATTATTATAAGGTAAGATAGGATAGGATAGTCAAAGTCATGTCTTATGATATCTTCTTCTTCTTCTTTTTATGGGTCTTTTGAGATAAGTTTTGCCAGTGTTAAGTATTTTCTTTGTGATTTTGTTGATATTTTGACTGATAAGTGATAAGATAAAAGGGATTAAAGTCATGATAATATTTGATTTTTGTGTGTTTTTTTTTTATTTATTATGTAAAAACAATAACTATCCTGACTTCAAAAGCCGAGAAAGACGTCTAAGCCGTTATAAGAAACTCATTGTTCGCTTCCCATTCCGCTTTATCGCCGAGAATTTACTTGTCACTTCCAATTGTTCGACAAAGTGTGAGCTGTCGCTTTGCTATTGCACTCCTGTCGCTGTCACGTGTTAAAGTGTGATTCAACAGCGATTGTGCAATCTAGTCTTGCGAACTGATTGCGAATTATATAATCAAGGGATTTCTCGTTTGCTGGTGAGTGTTGTAGCTCATAGAAACTTGTATTGTAGTACTGTACGTATATTTAAAGCCTGGTATCCGTGGCCTCCTAGTAGCAGACTCAGGGGGAGTCTGCTACTGCCTCTACTGTCTGTTTTCCTTCACCGTTTAAGATAAGTGGCTTTGCGCACATTTTTCAAATGGAAATACCCATTGGTTTGAACCCACAACCTTAGAACTAGCTACCATTAAACCAGTGCTATCCATCTCCTCTCGTCTCTCCTTAAAACGAAGGTGGGTCTACAATGTCAATAACCGTAGATCGGCCGCGTGTCTTGAATGAATAACGCGGAGTGTACACGACTTGATGCGGCTTATATATTCAGCTTTATGTATCATTCCGGTGAATAAATCTTTATTTAAGTACGCGGTTTCAGAACCGAACCTGTTCTGCACCAGCCTTATCGATTTCAAATCAAAATTTGAAAATGATCACGAAAGACTTAGAAATCTCATACATAAATTTCACATTGATCGGTTTGCTTAGTAATATCGATTCTTCTTTTCATACAATCCTCATAATTACAGTCCAAAAAGACTAACGAAACGTAACTACGAGTAGTATTTATATAAATAAAAACTAGCTTCCGTATTATGTATTAAAGAAATAAATATTGAAAACGATTAAAAGTTTTGAAGTATAGCTTTTAACAGCCGCTATTTGACATTTTATCCGGACGAATCCAAGAACCCCTAGTATGAGTTTTTGATAGTAGATCTAGACACGCGGCAGCGTGTCAAGCCAAGTTCAAGCGAACGGGCGAGGCGCGCACCGTGTGTAATATTACACGAACCATTTGGAGCCATTTTCACCCCCTCGTAACTTAAAAACTATTTCACATAAACAAGTCAAATTTGGCTCATCTATTGCCACTTGCGAGTAAAATATGTACTCCGAATTTCATAAACACACCTCAAACAGTTATTTAGATATCAACGTCCAAAAATGGTTTTTTATGAAAAAATTTATCACTGACTGACCTATAGACGTTAATTATAACCCAGTTCCAGATGACCTAGAACGTTCAAATTTGGCATCCAGGTAGGTAGTGGGGTAGTGGGATACAAAGGAAAAAATCTGAAACTTGCAGATTTTTATATTTTTAACGTACTTTTTCAATCTATTGATTCTCCTAGGAACCCTTACTAGCGCCTGTAATATAAGAATAGCAATCTCACGGTCATTATGTGGATTTTAATAGGGTCTTGACGTGAATATAATAACGAGTGGAAGTAGTGTCTTGGATTGGTAAGTAGTACACTGTTACCTAGGTATACAATGTGCCAATAGTTGAGCCGTCTATGCAGATAGGTAAGTATGACTATAGGTATGTATACCTACAATGTGCCAATAGTTTGAGCAGTCTATGCAGGTAGATAGATATGGCTAGATAACTATTCAGGCCTAGATTATAGTGTGTCTCGGCTTGTCGGATAGGTAGTAGGTAGGTATACTTATTCAGTAAGTACTCAAGTACCTACCTACCTGCTTAGTATGTATACCTACAATGTGCCAATAGTTTGAGCCGTTTATGCAGGTAGATTATATAAGTGTAATAATATAAAAATAAGTACTTACTAATAAGTTCTGTACAAAAAGTAATGATATCCCATCAAAAACATAAATGTGAAATGAGAGCCAAGTTCAATAAGTATGTTTTACTTAGTCGTTGACTTCAGCGACAAAAGAAGTGAGATCTAAACGGGTGCCAAGTACAATGGTCAGTCCTGAAACTTATTTATAACAATATGAAATATTTTTAAAGAAAAGTCAACGACTAAGTAAAACATACTTATTGAACTTGGCTCTCATTTCACATATATGTTTTTGATGGGATAGTAGTTTACAAAAATCTTTTTCGAATAGTATCCTTTCATATATTTACCTCCATAGGAAATGTTAAGGAACTAAAATAAGGTAATATCGTGACAACTTTGTTTGAAAATCATTGCTGGGACTGCCAAATAGATATTTTCGATTTTATTTTCATTTCCGATGGAGGTAAATGTATGAAAGGATACTATTCGAAAAAAGTTTTCGTATACTATCAAAAACTCATACTAGGGGTAATGTCCAATCGTTTGGACTACAGCCACATAATACAGTCGTGGTCAACTAATTAGGGACACTCTTTGGTTAAACCGAATTGTGAATTTATTTTTTATTTTCCAATGAGTCTAAACCATATTCCATATCTCTTACATGTAAGTATAATTAGTCATTTATGTGCCCGATTATACAAACAATAACAACTTCTTAAACATTAAACCTCTTTACAGTATAGCTGATAGATTATCGTAGTGCTATTTGTTCAAATAATGCTGGCTGGCCATTTAATTAGGGACACTGAGATATTGCGTTCTATTTTCAAAATTTGAATCTCAATACTTTTTTACTTCTTCTCTTATTGTTTCGTGGTAGTTTTGGCGGCAATCCCGATATTTATTTTAAGTTTTGAAAAATATTTTGAAGAAAAATGGGTAAAATTAAAAGTTGCGATCCAACACTACGAAAAATTATCATGAAGTTTGTTGTCGAGCATGGTTGGCCATACCGAAGGATAGCAGAACATTTAAATTGTTCAAAAACTATGGTATACAATGCAGTGCAACATGTCAGACGCAATAACACAGATTTAAATGTGCCCAGAACAAAAAGATCGAGAAAAACAACTCCGCAAGAAGATAGAATGATAGCCAGGTTAGCTAAGAAAGATCCGTTTCTAGGCTCTATTTTAATTAAACACGAAGTGTTTGGGACAGACGAAAGAGCTGGTGTCTCAGCTAGGACCGTTCGACGACGTCTGGTAGAAGCAGGGTTGTTCGGAAGAGTGGCTCGCAAAGTACCGTTGTTGAAGAAAGAACATAGAAATGCTCGTTTGGCGTTTGCACGTAAATATGGACATTGGACCTACGCCCAATGGCAACATGTATTATTCTCTGACGAGACCAAGGTTAATTTGATTTCTTCAGATGGAAGGCAATACGTACGGCGTCCAGTAAAAGCGGAAATGAATCCAAGATTCACAAAAAAGCAGGTGAAACATGGCGGTGGAAACATTAAAATGTGGGGTTCATTTTCTGGACGTGGAGTGGGACCTGTGAGGAAAGTTCAGGGTAACTTAGACCAACATCAATACAAGGCAATATTGGAGGAAACGATGCTTCCCTATGCTGAGGAGCATCTCCCTATTATATGGACGTTTCAGCATGATAACGACCCAAAACATACCGCCCGTTCAGTCAAGTCGTTTCTTACCAGTCAGTCAGTATCGGTGCTAGATTGGCCAGCAAATAGCCCGGACCTTAACCCAATCGAGCACCTTTGGCACGAAATCAAGAAAAAAGTAGCCACTTATCGTACCACAACTTTAGATGAACTTAATGAAGCTTTTTGTGAGGCATGGGCAAACATTCCTGTCGAAACATGCCAGAAACTGATAATGTCTATGCCACATCGGTGTCAAGCGGTAATTACTAACAAAGGTTTTGCTACTGGGTACTGATTTTACACGTAATAAAATGGAGCTGTTAAAGATATTATAATACTGCAGATTATTAGTTTTGTTTAACTCTATTTTTCATTATAGTTTACTGTCCTTAATTAAATGTCCAGCTACAGAATTATACCTTAAAATTGAATACATGTTCAACCTTTGATATTAAATACTTTTTTCTATTTATTTATTCTTTTATTTACAGCCATTTAAAGCATAATAATCGGACCAAATTATGCAAATAATAGTTACTGAGAAATCAATAGGGTTTTATATTTGTATGTACATAACCGGTTATTGTTCTTCACTATCTTGCATGTCCCTAATTAGTTGACCACGACTGTATGTATGTGTATACATAATATGTGATGTATGTATGATTGTTTGTCCTTTTTAGCAGTCGGTTGAAAATAAAAGGTGCCTTAATTTTATTAAGTACGAGCTGATACCCGCAGCTTCGCCCGCGTGAATGTAGATTATCGCGACTTTTCATACAAACTTTCATCCCCTATTTTATCCGCTTGGGGGTAGATTTAATCAAAATCCTTTCTTAGCGGATGCCTACGTCATAACATCTACCTGCATGCCAAATTTCAGCCCGATCCGTCCAGTGGTTTGGGCTGTGCGTTGATAGATCACTATGTCAGTCAGTCAGTCACCTTTGAGTTATATATATTTAGATAATAGATTTATTTAATGCCTAGAATGCGCAATAGCAGCAGAATAGCATTTATAACCTAAATCCGTGTCCTAGATACGGTCTGGCGTCTCCACGATGCAATACACAATAGAATTGTTTAATGCCAAGCCTTTTGTGTGCGACTGTCCGACTGTTTGTGCCTCGACTTAGAATTATATATAATTATACTGGCTTCCGCCCACGGCTTGCCCTTGCTTTGCCCACGGCAAAAACAAAAACTAATTTATCTCACTCTCTACGGCTTATTCAGATCTATCTTTCCTGGTAATACTGTCTAAGCTTAGAAGATGGTAAAGGCTGTAAGCCTACTCCATTTAAAAATCTGTTCCAAGCACTAAAGCGTCCAATATATTGTGCTATCTAGAATATCTACTCGTATAGATAGATATCTATAGATCTAGATAAAAAGGTCTGTTTTTATCAAAGTGGCCAAATGTGTGTCAATTACACACGTTACTCGGTAGTTTTCGGAGACTCTCGGTATGTCTCGCCAATAGTGTGGCGCGCCCTTTACGGCTTTGTACGCTGTCCGGTTGTTTGAACTCTCTTTGGCTTGTTTGAGTTCCAACTTACGCAGGGTAACTCATTTTTTCAGGGAACTTTAAGGTAAAAAGGTCATGAAAGATTAGAAAGTCGGATCCTTTATTATATTTTTACAAAATAAATGCTTTTTTCTACTGATACTCAAACAACATTAGGAGGCATTCGAAGAAATGAAACCAAAACAAAAAAACAAATATAAGCACGACTGTAATCCTCAGGCTCGGTAGATAAGTATCTTCTCAGTGAGACCTGTAGTGACTTAGATCTTTGAAGATATCTAAAGAGGGTAGTCAGAGGCACGTCCAAACATGACATTTGGAACATGCCCACATTTTGCACAATAGTTAGTACTTCGTACGTGGCAGGTTGCAAGCCCATCGCCGCTAATAAAAATACTAACCTATGACTCACCTTCGAATTTAAAATTATAGGGTATGGTGGTTTCCTCATGATGTTTTTCATCACCATTTAAGAGAACTTGCATTGCGCACATATGTACATTGTGCACAAATAGGTTTGAACCCACGACCTACAGATCGTGAGGCAAGGGCGCTAAACCTACGAGGTAAAATTAAACTTAACTTTAGTGCGAGTAAAATCTTTGTTCGATTCCGTTACAAAGTTAGTAATCGATTTTCAGACACTTCTCGATTGTCGATAGATTTGTTTCTTGTAACACAATCGTCGATGGTACGAATATAATCTCGAGTATTAGGTGGTACATCAATCAAAACATTAAAAAACAGGGTTAAAGGTAGGCCAAAAAAAAATTATGGACTGTGTGAAAGATGGTACGAGTACGAGTAAGAAAGTCAATAGTCAATAGTCAATAGTCAATAATCTTTATTCAGTAATATCACAAGGATCATTTTGAATCGTCTTACATACTAGGTGAGTCTAGGTGCCAATTCCAGTCCTATCCCCAGTACGAGAAGAACTGGCAAGAAACTCGCTGGGCCCTAGCGCTTTTTTTGTATTATGAACCTTGTTAACATTGTTAGGGACACCTAGCAGAGTTGGAGCTGATTCGTCCCAAGCTTTTTTGTCATCTAAGTACTCTGATATTCTATAATAAGCTTTACGAGACAGGTTTTGTTTAATTACATTTTTGAATTTCGCAATCGATAGATCAAGCATGTCGCTTGGGATCTTGTTATAGAAGCGTACACATTGAACAAAGATACACAAAGAAGTGAGTACCTACTGAGATTACGAATGATAGAGGGAAATGGAGGAAGAAATATTTTGTGCCGACCCCACTTAGCGTGGGAAAAGGGCAGGAAGAAGAAGAAGAAGAAGAAGATCCCGACTATAATCCCCAGGCTCGCTAGATATCTCCTCAGATCCGATCTTTGGGGATTTCTAAAGAGGGTAGTTAAAGGCACGTCCAAACATGGTATTTGGCACATGACCACATAACTCATCTTCGCTTTAGTGGATGCCCACCCTGAGTTATTATTAATTAAACCATCCAATTACTAATTAGCATGCTATAATTAATCACTTGTCACTGTCAGATGTCTTAATATTGTATTATGAATATTAGTTTAATGTAAATCGATTGAATATAGTAACTAGGTGCGTCCCGTGACTTCTTTTGCATTATTTTCATACGGACGTCAAACTTCATTGCAAATTCAAATTCAAATTCAAATTCAAATTCATTTATTTTGCGAAACATGGGTTACAGGGATGTTAAATAAAAAAATAGAATGGGAACAGCCATGATCAGCTTTACAGCATGCAAAGTCACAATAGATGTAAGTATATAAAACAAGGTTACTATCAAAATTATTTCATTCAAATCAAAATTATCAATTTGGATTTAATCGAGAACACTAGTGGTGTAGTGGTAAACGCCCCGCCTTCTAATCTTAAGGTCGTGGGTTCGAATTAGGTCACGCATTAATAAATAGATTTAAAAAAAAAAATTGATCTCGACTGTAAACCCCAAGCTCTGTAAATATCTTCTTAGATCTCCAGTTACTTAGATCTTCGAGGATATTAGAGGGTAGTCAGAGGCACGTCCGAACATGACATTTGGTACATGTCCACATTTTGCACAGTGGTTAGTATTCCGTACGTGACAGGATGCAAGCTCTTCGCCGCTCATAAGAATACTAACTTATGACACACACCTTCGAATTTTTGGTTCTAGGGTATGCCAGTTTCCTCACAATGTTTTCTTTCACCATTTAAGAGCATGAGTTTTTCCATTCGAAAAAGTTAAGTGCGCAATGCCAGTGCTCTTAAACGGTGAAGGAAAACATCGTGAGGACACCAGTAATACCCTGGAACCAAAAATTATAGTGATAGTGTGTTTTATAGATTAGTATTCTTATAAGCGGCGATGGGCTTGCAACCTGTCACGTACGGAATGCTAATCACTGTGCGAAATGTGGTCATGTGCTAATTAGCATTTTGAACGTGTCTACCCTCTTTAAAAATCCTCCAAGATCTAAGTAACTAGAGATATGAGAAGATATCTACCGAGCCCGAGGATTACAGCGGTGATCATATTTTTAGTTTTAATTGTCTGCATGACCTGATAGACTATATTTTTGACAGTGACAGTTTAATACAGTGCTTGAACCAAGCTTGTCATTCAAAATAAGCCCATTGATCAAATACCACCGGTGGGTTTAATACATATTTTTACTAAATTATCCCTTTACACGTTTTCAGTTCCTAATGAAAAGGCGTGTTGAGGTGTGTTTGTGTAACATTGGATAATCCGCTTATATTATTATATAACAATAACTTAACTTTAGTAATCTATATAACGAAAGGGTTACTTAGTTTAGTTGTTAACGACTTTTTAGTAATTAACTTAAAGGTTACTAAAACCGACGTGAGAAATGAGTTTTTTACGACCTGAATTTTTAAATATATTTTACGATTTTTTTTAAATTTCCGTTGCCAAAAGGTTTCAAATCTATGCAGCATTGCGGCTATATTCTATGCCTTTTCCTATAAACATAGCATAATTATATTTTTCAATTTTCATAATCTGAAATTTCCTATTAGATTTTTATCCAATACGTATTCATAATGTACATAATTAATACAACTAAATTATTTTATCAATTTTAAAGACATGTATTTTTAAGATTTAACCTTCAAAAGCTTTTAACTTAACTCCGCTTTCCATCCGCACAACTTAACCTATAATTATGTACAACCAATTCTAAAAAATCTCCCAGATTGCGTTTCAAATAATAATATAGTGCGAGTTTCACCTAACTCACGCAGCAAAGTAATTCCCCTACCTTATCAGAAGGCTGTGGAGGGTTTCCCTCTCCGCCACTGCCGTCCACCATCAAAAGGCCACACATAAATCCAATATGTACATTAGGAAAAACCACCAAAAATAGTTCACTTCCTTGCACAAAAAATTCCGAATTCTAGGTTATTCGCGAATCGGCGTAAAGCCGTCCGCTCTCGGTGGCGGTCGTGTCGTGACTGACCGCCTTATGTTCGTACGCATGCGTAGTCAATCGCAATGCCCAGCCACATTTCATTTTGTAATGAACTGAATATCGCAATCCGATAGACTCTATCCTTTATTTATAAAGGCATAGAGTGCATTATTGTTTGGAATGGCGTAAGGCGATTTAAGTTCAGGATACGTGTTTCGGACATTTTGAGTTGCTTCCAAATTGTAATGAGCGTTTATAATCCCTCTATCAATATTGTATATTAGTTTGTGACATACTGACAGACGCTCAGCGTAAATCACTGGTCATAGAAACTTTTGAGGATGTACTTTTTTAGGTAAGGAATTTCCAAAATTTAACCCTTCAAAGTGTAATGGATCTGTATAAATATAGCGTTTTTTAAACGAAGTCATGGGAATAGCCACTAGTTCAGAATTAGATTAAAATTATGTTTTTATTATATATAATTGTAATCTCGGAAACGGCTCCAGCGATTTTCATGAAATTTGGTATGCAGAGGGTTTCGGGGATGATAAATCGATCTAGCTAGGTTTCATTTTTAGAAAATGTCGTTTACCCCAAAAAAACGAGCAAAGCTCGGTCACCCAGGTACTTGTATTTAAAGATACATCCTAAATTCCTTAATGAGGTTAGCTAGGAGCACGTCCTGAACCATATTTTACTCATATATACCAAAATGCACAGACTTTCCAATACTAAATAAGATCATAAATAACTTAACTAATAAAGTTACTAATAAAGTTCAGCTATCAACGGGTTTTTTTATAAACGATCTATAGAGCGCTGGTGGTGTAGTGGTAGCACCCCTGCCTCACGATCCGAAGGTCGTGGGTTCAAACCTGGTCGTGCACCAATGAGTTTTTCCATTCGAAAAATTTATGTGCGCAATGCCAGTGCTCTTAAACGGTGAAGGAAAACATCGTGAGGAAACCGGCATACCCTAGAACTAAAAATTCGAAGGTATGTGTCATTGGTTAGTATTTTTATAAGCGGCGATGGGCTTGCAACCTGTCACGTACGGAATACTAACTATTGTGCAAAATGTGGGCATGTACCAAATGTCATGTTTGGACTTGCCTCTGACTACCCTCTTTAGATATCCTCAAAGATCTAAGAAACTAAAGATCTGAGGAGATATCTACCGAGCCTGGGGATTACAGTCGTGATCATATATTTTTTGTTTTTTGTTTTTTTTTCTATAGATAGACGTTAAGATCTATAAAACCAATCTCATTATTCCAAGAGATAAACAAAAATACACCTTCACCTTTTAGGAATAACATCATTTATTCCAATTCAATAGCAATTTGTCTGAAAGCTTTCATAAAACGCTGTCGTCTCTGCGGTAAAATTCAAGCAAATTTTTTTAGCACTTAAATGATTTCTTAGATTATTTTAGCTATGATAATAATGCTACCTACTAATATTTTTTATGTGAAAGATTTCGCAAATTTTTGAATGTTTCAACATGTTTTACGTATACTAGTGTATGTGACAGATACACAAAAATTGTTTAGCACTTAAATCATTTTTTAGGTTATTTTTCCAATAACCCTATCCTACTAATCCTACTTCCTATTTGTATTATAAACGTGTAAGGGTGTATGTATGAATGTTTGTTGCTCTTTCGCGCTGAAACAGCTGAACGGATCTGGATAAAATTTAGCACAGAGATAGATTATAGTCTGAAATAGCACTAGGAATATTTTTATCCCATAAAAATGTACGGTTCCCGTGGGATAGCTTTGATTTTTCAAGGTACCGCGTGGGCGAAGCTGTGGGTGGAAGCTAGGGTATGATAGAATTCTACCTACTAATATTATAAATGAGAAAGTTTGTGTAGGTGTTTGTTTGTAACACAATCGTCTAAACAGATGAAGTGTATACGATTATTATAGTGAAAAAGTTCAGACTCATAAAATTAATAGCATGACACTCACAGTGACTGCTCTGATAAAGTTTAACTTAGTTACATACATGATCACGACTGTAATCCCTGGGCTCCGTAGATATCTCCTCAGATCTTTAGATACTTAGATCTTTGAGGATATCTAAAGGGGGTAGTCAGAGGCAAGTCCAAACATGACATTTGGTACATGCCCACATTTTGCACAGTAGTTAGTATTCCGTACGTGACAGGTTGCAAGCCCATCGCCGCTTATAAGAATACTAAGCTTTGACACATACCTTCGAATTTTTGGTTCTAGGGTATGCCGGTTTCCTCACGATGTTTTCCTTCACCGTTTAAGAGCACTGGCATTGCGCACATAAATTTTTCGAATGGAAAAACTCATTGGTGCACGACCAGGTTTGAACCCACGACCTACGGATCGTGAGGCAGGGGTGCTACCACTACACCACCAGCGCTCTCACTTCATCACGCATCACTTAGTTCAATGTATAAAATACGCCACCGTACAAAAATCATTACATTGCGTAGGTCGTCTACGAAGCGTAGCGCATCTACGAAGCGTAGCACGCCGTAGCACCTGTTCTTTGCCTCTACTTGCAAATCTTCCGTCTTCTTCTTCAACTATGGCATCTGTCTCTTAGAGAACAATTTTGCCAGTGTCAAGTGTATTTATTTATAAGTATTGTCAACGTCACAGAGTCATAGTCAAGTAGTCAAGTCAATTTTAAACAAAAGATGGCTGTTTTGTTGAAAATTTTCGGGATTTCCTCCGATGGAATTTGAAGAGAACTATTCACTCTAATTCACATACTTTACACTCGCGTCAAGAACCCGGGCTTTATTGGCAAAATAACCACCAAAATTACGCAATAAAACTCAAAATAACACGAGAAAACATATAAAAACCAGAGCGACGTAGTTGTCAGGCAAATACACCGCAGAAAATCAAAAAAATCTTCCGTCTCTATTTCGACAGAGACAGAATGACATAAAGAAAAACTAAGCAAGCTAGGGTTGCCATAAACTAATATGAATGTGGATTATAAACTGCTTATTGACAAGTTGCAAATCTTTGTCTCTATTTCTATAGATAAAATGACATAAAGAAAAGCTAAGTAAGCTAGGGTTGCCATAAACTAATATGAATGTGGATTATAAACTGCTTATTGACAAGTTGCAAATCTTCCGTCTCTATTTCTATAAATAGAATGACTTAAAGCAGGTAATTACAGGGTTGCCATAAGCTAATATGAATCTTAAGCCGTATTATAAAAGGCTCATTGTATTAAATATTGCTCGCTGATGGAAATCCCCTGTGGCACAGTCCGTGGTAATTTCCCCCGGGCTTGCGGGCGATTGTATTCGTTTTAAATAATTATCCACTATCCGCACGTTTGATGTTGGCAACACAGATTAGGTAGGGTACAGAGCTTATAATAAAATCATCATCTTCCTGCCTTTATCCCACGTTATGTGCGGTCGGCACAACATGTGATTTTCTTCCATTTCCATCTGTCATTCGTCATCTCAGTACTCACTCCTTTCTTACCCATGTCATCTTTCACACAGTCCATCCATCTTTTCTTTGGCCTACCTCTACCCCTGTATCCATCCACATTCATATCTAACACTCTCCTCGTCACATGACATTCATCTCTTCTCATAACATGCCCATACCACGCTAACCTATTACTTCTTATCTTTTCTGTCACCGGTGCCACTTTCAGACTTCCTCTGAAATATACAGAGCTTAGATAAAATAAATAAATAAAATAAATATGATCACGACTGTAATCCCCAGGCTCGGTAGATATCTCCTCAGATCTTTAGTTACTTAGATCTTTGAGGATATCTAAAGAGAGTCAGAGGCAAGTCCAAACATGACGTTTGGTACATGCCCACATTTTGCACAGTAGTTAGTATTCCGTACGTGACAGGTTGCAAGCCCATCGCCGCTTATAAGAATACTAACCTATGACACATACCTTCGAATTTTTGAAAAGAACTCATTATATACTAAGTACATAAATTGTGGCTACAATCTATACTAGTCTATTTTTGTTTGTAACGAATGAACTCAAAAACTAATGGTCCGATTTCAAAAATTATTATACTATTAGAATACTACATTATCCCTGAGTAACTTAAGCTATATTTTATGTAGGTACCTGACGAGCAAAGCCGCGAGCGGAAGGTAGTCATTAGTATAATTACGTCAACTAAGCTACTTTTACTACACTGGATAAAAAAAAGTAAGTAAATTGTAAGGGGAAGACCTCGGCGTACGTACCTTGACCAAATTTGGGACGTTTTAGAGAAAGGCCAGGTCAAGAGTACCCTAAACCGACGCGCATGTATGAAGAATGTAATGAGAGTGAATGAAGCAAAAGAAGTATGTCAGGATCGTAGCAAGTGGAGATCTCTGCCTACCCCGTCGGGAAACAGGCGTGATTTTATGTATGTATAAAAAAAACTAGTTAGATGGTAAAAGAAATGCTTAGGCAAGCAGAATTTAGTAAGAAATAGCATTTCGGATCAGGAGGTTTTGGAAGCTAAACGTTTTTGGGTGCACATAGACTGTAATATAAAATGCTCTGACAGCCTAACTTTTTGTTGAATTAATCTTTGATTCGTGCGATTGAGTTTTAACCCGTTATAATTAGAGTAGTTATATTATGTACATATGTTTAGGGAATTAACAAAAAATGCAATTATCAATTTCTAAAATAATGATCACGACTAAATCCCCGGGCTCGGTAGATATGTATCTTCCTCAAATCTTTAGTTACTTAGATCTTTGAGGATATCTAAAGAAGGTAGTCAGAGGCAAGTCCAAACATGACATTTGGTACATGCCCACATTTTGCACAGAAGTTAGTATTCCGTACAGGTTGCAAGCCCATCGCCGCTTATAAGAACACTAACCTATGACACATACCTTCGAATTTTTGGTTCTAGGGTATGCCGGTTTCCTCACGATGTTTTCCTTCACCGTTTTTTTTTTTTAAACAAGTAAATAAAATTTTTTGAGAACACTAAGATCACAAAGTCACCTCTAGAAAAGTAATCATTCTGCATAATATGTTTTTATACCGAGGGTACACCAAAATCTTTTAAACAAGATAATTACAATCTTTTTGCTTTATTCTTGTCAAAAATTTGTAATTACAATTTTCAAATACCAACCAAAAATGTACCTTAAAATATTAGGGTACATTTTTAGGTTATTTTTTTTTATGTTTAAATATATATTCTCGGGATTTAATCGCGTATTGTGAAACATTCTCCCGCCCGAGAATATATATTTAAACATGTTTTCAAGTCGCGATAGTTAAAAAAGTATTTTTTTTTAGTTTAGTGTGGCTCTGCACGCTATTACTCTGTGCCGACGATGTAGGAACTCCAAGCAATTAGCGCAGAAGCTCGTATTCGCGGAATAATCATGTTTTCAATGTTACCAGCAAGAATCTTACCTCGTGCCTTTGAAATCGAGCCTTTGTGAATCAAGGTGGGATGCTTCACTTCTCAGATTTATTGCTTAATTTTATTTTATCTATACTAATAATATTATATTATAATATATTATAATATTATAAAGAGGAAAGATTTGATTGTTTGTTTGTTTGTTTGAATTGAATAGGCTCCGAAACTACTGAACCGATTTGAAAAATTCTTTCACCAATGTGTAGAATGAACTTTCAGGATGAACATAGGCTATATTTTATGTAGGTACTTCGCGGGCGACGCCGCGTGCAGAAGCTAGTTATTTATAATCATATTTTATACCTGAAAATAAGAGCAATGGTGTAGTGGTACCCCGCTTCACGATCATGTGGGTTCAGACTTGGTCGTGCACCAATGAATTTTTCTATTGGAAAAATTATATGCACAATGCCAGTGCTCTTTAACGGTGAAGGAAAACATCGTGAGGAAACCGTCGTACCCTAGAACCAAAAATTCGAAGGTATGTGTCATAGGTTAGTATTCTTATAAGCGGCGATGGGCTTGCAACCTGTCACGTACGGAATACTAACTACTGTGCAAAATGTGGGCATGTACCAAATGTCATGTTTGGACTTGCCTCTGACTACCCCCTTTAGATATCCTCAAAGATCTAAGTAACTAAAGATCTGAGGAGATATCTACCGAGCCTGGGGATTACAGTCGTGATCATATTTTTATTTTTTTTACAATGATCTTAAACGGTGAAGGTAAAAATTGTTACAAAATCTGTTGCACGACCGGATTTGAACCCACGAATTTAGGCCCCGAAGGCAGAGTTGCTACCACTAGACACACAATAAGAAAAAAACATGATCAGGACTGCAATCCCCAGGCTCGGTAGATATCTCCTCAGATCTTTAGTTACTTAGATCTTTGAAGATATCTATAGAGGGTAGTCAGAGACACGTCCAAACATGATATTTTGCACATGCCCACATTTTGCTCAGTAGTTAGTATCCCGTTTGTGACAGGTTGTAAGCCTAGTAAGAATACTAACATGACAAACACCTTCGAATTTTTAGTTCTAGGGTATGCCGGTTTCCTCTCGATGTTTTTCTTCACTGTTTAAGAGCACTATAATTGCACATATACACTATTCGAATGGAAAATTCACTGGTACATAACCAGATTTGAACCCACTTCCTTCGGATCGTCAGGTGCTACCACTCCACCACCAGTGCTTTTTATTTTCCGTTTCTTCGGTTTTCTCACGATGTTTTCCTTCACCGTTTCAGAAAAATAAGCCATGTTTTTAGATTAAATATTAACCTAGAACACTACTATACATAACTCAAACTTTTAACTGAATAAGTTGATGCATAGCTTTGCACCTCGTTTGAGTCCTTATTCAATAAGAAGTCCATGCTCGAAAACCTGCTAGAATCCAAACTATCCATTTCTTGTGTTCTTAGTGAATAAGGGGTATCCACCAATGAATAAAACATTAACAGTACTAACGTTCCGAGTTGTGAAGTTAATCAAAACAGAGTACTACAGACCAGACCAAGAAAGGAATGGTAATACATATCAAGATCACGACTGTAATCCCCAGGCTCGGTAGATATCTCCTCAGATCTCTAGTAACTTAGGTCTTTCAAATTTCTTTTGTCTATGACCAGCGGTTTGGGCTTTGCGTTGTCTATAATATGAGTCATTCGGGTCGAATTTTTATAACCAAATTCGGGTTTGTTCGAACACTTATAACTCTAGAACGGCTGAACCGATTTAAATGATTTTTAATTTGTTGGCTTTGTCTTTGTCCCGAATAGCAGAATAACTAATAAAATAATTTAAAATGTATTAAATGCGAACAAAATCACCGGTAACAGCTAGTAGATAAATGGATTAAATTTGAGAGAAGGGAAAATCTAGCAATATTTATAACTAGTTTTTACCTATGGCTTGGTGCGTGTAGTATCTACACAATAATTTGTCTTAAACCAGATCATTGGCTATATCTTATTTAAATTTCATCTTAATTCAATCAGCCGTTTAGGCGTCACAAAACATCTAAAAGTCAACACAAATGTTCACATTTTAATAATAAAGGATGTACGATTTACGATGATCCTACTCAAAGAATAATCATAAAGGCAGAGATCCAATAAAAGCTCACTAAAGGCGTAAATCGTTGAATAGAAAACGTATTAAAGATGGCAATAAAAATGTCTGAATAATCGTCCCGCGATAAAATATAAAGCTGAAGTCAATTTACGAGGGGGACGTAATGGGGAAATTAAGTTGTCTCCCTCCTTTGCGTGTTGATACTGCGTTGATGGAGGGAAAGGGGAGAGTGTGTTGCTTTGGTGTTATTATCTTTTACAGGAAACAGCACTGGGGGTCAAAAAGGGGGTCAAGACAAGAGGGTCAAGATAAAGGGGTCAAGACAAGGGGGTCAAGACATGATAAATTTTCTGTTAGCACTCACGCTAGAAATATCAAATTGTATGGAAATGACATTAGCTTGAGAGATGTCAAGTGGTTGTTTGTCATTTCTATACAATTTGACCCCCTGCCTTGAAAGTATCATAAAAAGCGTATTTCTGAACAATAGAGAAGACAAAATTTTCTTTTTTCTCGTCACTGATCTTATTCTTCTTATTTTTTATCTATGGCATCAGACTTTTTTTTAACAGAGTCAAGTTTTTTATATGTATAGTATTGTCAATGTCACAAAGTCACCGTCAAATTCTCAAGTACATATATTTTAAACAAAAGATTAAGCTGTTTCGTTTAAAATTCCGGAATATTTTCCGATGTATTTTAAGAAAGGAATTATTCACTTTGATTGAGATATTTTACAACCGTGTCAAAAGCTCGGGTTTTATCGGAAAAATAATTAAGTACACAATAAAACTTTAAATAACACGAGAAAAAATATAAAAACTAGAGCAATAGCGTTCACAGTCGAATGTATCAGAAGGAAATACGTCACTAATATTATACGAGTATAACTTTGACTTTCTGTTAGTGAAAAAAAAACTGCACTTCCGTAAGTTGCCGCTAGAGGCGCTGCAAGTAAAGAAAGGAGACGAAACTAAATAAAGTTTCGTAAACTATCAAACCCCGTACTAAGCTTCCATGGTGTAGTGGTAGCCGGGCATTCTACTGAGTGGTTTTGTCATTTTTCTCACTATTCGTCATTGTTCGCAACAAAAAAAATATATCGTAAAATATTACGATTTTATATTATTTGACGACCTCAGTGGCGCAGCGGGCGAGAGTCCTCTTGCGACGCAAGAGGTTGCGGGTTCGATTCCCGCCAAGGAACAAATTTGTGCACGATCTGCAGAAATTTGTTCCGTTGGTCTGGGTGTTTTCTATGTATAATAAAAAATATCTATCTATGTATATAATGTATTAAATATATCAGTTGTCTAGTACCCATAACACAAGCTTTGAGTAGCTTACTTTGGGGCTAGATGATGCTGTGTGGGTTGTCCAGCATTGTTTATTTTGTTAATGTTTATTAGTTAATTTTAAAACCCTTCGTAAAATAACTTATGTCAACCAATCTTTTATTGCTCCATCTTCATGCTATTAGCACTGACGAGCTCTAAAATCAAGGTTAATGAAGTTTCTAAGATTACGGTAAAAAATCAAATTGAGTAGAATCGCCCTAGTATCTACCTCCTGACCGAATAAGCAAGGTCTTTGGTCTATATTAGTGAAGTAGGTACAGATGGGTCACACGTAATGGGTCGGGGTAAAAGCCACCGCATTTAACAAAGCAATGCATATTTAAGTGCAATCTAAGGAATAGGACACAAACACATATAAGTAATTTCAAGGATTTTCTGCGGTGCATTTGCCTGACAACTACGTCGCTCTGGTTTTTATATGTTTTCTCGTGTTATTTTGAGTTTTATTGCGTAATTTTGGTGGTTATTTTGCCAATAAAGCCCGGGTTCTTGACGCGAGTGTAAAGTATGTGAATTAGAGTGAATAGTTCTCTTCAAATTCCATCGGAGGAAATCCCGAAAATTTTCAACAAAACAGACATCTTTTGTTTAAAATTGACTTGACAACTTGACTATGACTCTGTGACGTTGACAATACTTATAAATAAATACACTTGACACTGGCAAAATTGTTCTCTAAGAGTCAGATGCCATAATTGAAGAAGAAGAAGAAGTAATTTAAAAAAAAAACACGACTGTAATCCCCAGCCTCGGTAAATAATCTCCTCAGATCTCTAGTTACTTAGATCTTTGAGTATATCAGAGGAGTCAGAGGCACGTCCAAAAATGATATTTGGCACATGCCCACATTTTACAATAGTTAGTATTCCGTACGTGACAGGTTGCAAGCCAATCGCAGCATAAAATAATACTAACTTATAAGTTATTTAAGTTATAACACACAACTTCAAATTTTATATGTATTCGTATGTCGGTTTCCTCACGATGTTTTCCTTCACAGTTAAAGAGCTCTGGCATTGCGCACTTATAGAAAAACTAATTGGTGCACGATCAGGTTTGAAATCATGATCTTTGGATCGTGAGGCAAAGGTGCTACCACTACACCACCAGTGCTCTTTCGTTTAGAATTGAATAGAATTATTTATGTTGTAAAATACATGTGAAACCTTTTTTTACTTGTTTACTATCAAACTACAAATTAGTTTGTAATATTCTATTCAAACAAATACTTTTGTAGTTAAGCATATCTATATCTATATAAGAGCTTGACCTGACTGATTGATCATCGCCCAGCCGAAACCACTGAAGCTAGAAAGCTGAAATTTGGAAGGTGGTTTCCTTTTATAACAAAACCACCCACTAAGGCGGGATTTTTGGAAATTCCACCTTTAAGGGGCTGAAAAGGGGTGAAAACGTTAGTATGAAACTTTTTAACGCGTGGAGCGATTTTCATGAAACTTTGTTTGTGCATTGTAAATGCAAAATTAATGGAAACTTATTTCAGGATTTTTCAATATAACTATCAAAAAGGGGTCAAATGTGGGGTAAATTTTTGTATGGGAACTTTTTAACGGGTGGTGCGATTGGCCTGAAACTTTGTTTGTGTACTGTAAATGCAAAATAAATGGATACGTGTTTCAGGATTTTTCAATATAACCTTCAAAAAAGGGTCAAATGTGGGGTAAATGTTTGTATGGGAACTTTTTAACGGGTGGTGCTATTGGTGTGAAACTTTGTTTGTGTACTGTAAATGCAAAATGAATGGACACGTATTTCTGGATATTCCAAAATAACCCTCTAAAAAGGGTGAAAGGGGGGGTCAAAGTTATTTATGGAATTTTTTATTAGTGTGATATGTTTAAAACTCAGTTTAGATACTTTAAGTGAACGAAGTCGCGAGCGGGACAGCTAGTGTACATAATATGCTTCCATATGTCTTTATATATTTATTCTTAAATGTAGACTACCCTTTATACCGTGAGTGGTCCAAGAACAAATGAGACTGCTAATGAGAGCCGCAAGGGACCCAATTAACTTTTGGATACTTAAGAAACGGTGAACGCTATATGACGTTCGATATAGAGCTGAGAAACACGACTGGCAAATAGTTTTGAGTAGGAAATAATAATAATGAGATAAGTAGATGTTTTTTTATTTAAACTTTTTAATTCAAGTTGAGTTTTTTACTCTAACTTAGCATTCTATTATTTTAGTTTAACACAGTTGTAATATTTTTTCTGTATACCAGTGTATATTATTTCTACAGTTGGAAAACTGAATAACTAACAAATCCAAAATCGCGAGAAAAACGCTACTATTTTTTTTGCGTGTAAAATGGCTATAACTTCCACGATATTTATTTGTTTTTATACTACTTAGACGCTATCCTTTATTTTTTTATATTATTCCTTTTTCTGTTTTTTTCTTATGTATCTACTTACCAAGTGTTAGTCTCTTTTTGGTTCTGTTTAATTGATTATTTTCTATGTGTGTGCTGTATTTGTAATGCTGTGTTTGTAACAATTTCTTTCTCTCTTTTTTTCTTTCTCTCTTTCTATTTCGACGACCTCTGTGGCGCAGCGGGCGAGAGTCCACCTGAGATGCAAGAGGTTGCGGGTTCGATTCCCGCCTCAGAACAAATTTGTGTATGACCTGCAGAAATTTGTTCCGTTGGTCTGGGTGTTTTCTATGTATAATAAAAATCTATGTATATAATGTATTAAATATATCAGTTATCTAGTACCCATAACACAAGCTTTGAGTAGCTTACTTTGGGGCTAGATGATGCTGTGTGGATTGTCCAGCATTATTTATTTATTTATTTATATTTATATTTATTCTATCGGACGGTCGCCGTCATTTTAGTAAACCAAAGTCCTCCAAAGGCTCTTGCGCTAAGATTTTACTCTTTAAATTCTAAGTGCGTTCGCGTGGATTTATATACAATGGACTTCTGGGCACTTTAATTAAATTCTTGGAGGTCTGGTTCTTTAGTTGTATTAATTGACTGGCCTCACCTCACAGCTCAGTTGGTAGTAGTTCTGCCTTCTGCGCTGTAGGTCGTGTGTTCGATCCCCATCCAGAAAAAATATTTGTGTGATGAATGGGATGAAAACACATGTTTGTTCTGTGTTCGGATGTTAATTTCTATTCTATGATGTATATACAAAAATATATGGTGAAACTAGTTGATACCCGCGACTGCGTACGCGTTACATTACTTTTCAATATTCTGTGACTGGGGCTGTACGGATAAGGTTTTTCATCAAATATCGACGGCCTCTGTGGCGCAGCGGGCGAAGGTCCGCCTGAGACGCAGAAGGTTGCGGGTTCGATTCCCGCCGTGGGACAAATGTTTGCATTATTTGCAGATATTTGTCTTAGGTCTGGGTGTTTTCTATGTATAATATGTATGTATTTACGAAAAAAAAAAAGTATATAGGTATATGTAGTTTATCAGTCATGTGGTTCCCATAATACAAGCTCTGCTTAGTTTGGGGCTACATGATGCTGTATGATAGTGTCCAGCATTATTATTATGATTATTACTAAATATATCAAATTCTTATCTTTTTTATTTGTCAACCGATTTCAGTGAAGCAAAGCCTAAGTTATCCAATTAAGTTAATCCAAGCTTATCTCAGTACATTCGTGAAAACTGCATTCGATTTAGTTCAGCCGTTGCGGAGATTAGCGTGCACGAACGCAAAGATAAACGATTTTATTAATTTTTTTATAGATATAGATAGATAGATAACCTTTTAGCTATCCGGTTCCAATGGTAGACGCTTGCTTAGTTTCAATTTGGCTAATTATTTTTATGTTGTGTTTGTAAGAAGGTTCTTGAAAGAAAAAAACAATATTCATGACAGGACAACGTCTGTCGGGTCAGCTAGTATGTTATATTGATGAAATTTTGCGGACAGAGTCGCGGGTAACAGCTAGTTTGTATAAAGTTAAGATTTGTGTTACTGAAGCACTTGATGAAGTGTAGCTAGCCCTAGATAACACGCCACTTCAAGGGAGGTTAATCCCAACAAGCGGTGATTGGATTGAATATCACGCTTTGTTGATTTAAGCTCTTGTGAAGCTTAGGCAATGGCTTAAGCCAATACCACCAATAGTAAACCGGCTGTTATTTTGACAGTTTGTAGATTAAAGTCTGCGGCGTCACGGAAGACCAGCGCTATAGCAGCACTAGACGCTAGCGCTACTATAGCATACAGCTGAGTGACGACCCTTTTTGCTTTCATAATTAATTTTAGTTAATACTAGCAGTCCGCCCCGGCTTCGCACGGGTATTTATATATACATACATGGTCACGACTGTAATCCCCAGGCTCGGTAGATATCTCCTCAGATCTCTAGTTTCAGATCTTTAGTTAGATCTTTGAGGATATTTAAAGAGGGTACTCTCGGAGGCACGTCCAAACATGATATTTGACACAATGGCCACATTTTGCACAGTAGTTAGTATTCCTTACGTGACAGGTTGAAAGCCCATCGCCGCTTATAAGAATACTAACCTATGACACACACCTTCGAATTTTTGGTTCTAGGGTATGCCGGTTTCCTCACGATGTTTTCCTTCACCGTTTAAGAGCACTGGCATTGCGCACATAAATTTTTCGAATGGAAAAACTTATTGGTGCACGACCAGGTTTGAACCCACGACCTTCGGATCATGAGGCAGGGGTGCTACCACTACACCACCAGCGCTCTGCTTTTGTGACACAAAATAAACTTATTTGATTTGAAGTTGTAACTATAAAAAGTCGGGTTTGTTCGAACGCAAAACTCTAGAACGCTCGGACTGTTTTTTATGGTCTTTGAGTTTTTGTATTTGTCTCCGTTCCGAATAGTAAAATAACTATTAAAACATTTAAAAATGAATGAAATGTCGCGGGCAACCACTAGTATTTTTTTTTTTTTTTTTTTTTTTTTTTTTTTTTTAAGTATGATTTGCGATCAGTTTCCCACTATGAGCAAATGTTTTGGGTTTGGTGTCGGGCAGAGCACTCCCCCTGTCTCAGTCACAGTTGGTGGGTACTCTTCATTTTCAGTCAGCAAGTTGCATGACATCCTTTCTCTTCAGTCTCCTTATTTGTAAAGGAGCTATTAATCCGTGTGCCAGCTGATTTGGGTGGTGTTTTAATTTGATTTGGTAACCACTAGTATAACGTAAAAAAAATATGATCACGACCGATCTTCAGGCTCGGTAGACATCTCCTCAGATCTCTGGTTACAAATCTTTGAAGATATTTGAAGAGAGTATTCAGAAGCAAGTCATGATATTCGAGACATGTCCATATTTTGCACAGTAGTTAGTATTCTGCTTATAAGAATACCAACCTATGACACCTTCGGTTTTTGCTTCTAGGGTATGTTGGTTTCCTCACGATGTTTTCCTTCACTGTATAGGAGCGTTGGCATTCGTTTTAAACAAACAAAAATACAAATCTTTTATCTTTATTAATAATAGTGTAGATATCTATCTATACATATAATAAAATCGTTTATCATTGCGTTTGTGCACGCTAATCTCCGCAACGGCTAGACCAAATCGAATGCAGTTTTCACTAATGTAATGAGATAAGCTTGGATAAAAACTTAGGTTTTGTTTAATCGAGATCAGTTAACAAATAAAATAGATATGATAATTTTACTTTCGCGCGCGCTGAACGCTATGCGCAAAGTAATAACGCGTACAAAGCCGCGGGTAATAGCTTGTAGATTATATTGTAGTCGTCACAAACAGACAAACAGGACCAAAATAAATATTGTACTTCTGCTTTTCCCAGCCACTAGCTGTATACATGAAGATCAACAGGCGATTCGGAGTAAACAGCTCTGGGCGTTGTCAATATTGTATGTCGGCCATTGATTGAGGATGGAATTCAATAAAGGAGATTGTGTGGCCACGGTCTAATGGGCAATTTAGGGCCTCACCGCAAGCTCTTACGAACCATCGTGTTTTAGAAATGTATTACAATAGTATTTCATAAACTTTCGCAATTATCTACCTACATCATGTATTAAATATATCAGTTATCTAGTACCCATAACACAAGCTTTAAGTAGCTTAATTTGGGGCTAGATGATGCTGTGTGGATTGTCCAGCATTATTTATTTATTTATTTATTTATTTATTTATATTGAAACTGATGTTACCCGCGATTTTATCCGCAAAAGCCATCAATACGAGTAGGCATGAGTTCGATTTATCAAAACGAATCTGAAACCCGATTCCAGTTACAAATCGTACCGTATCGATTTTCCAGCATGGACAAACTGATTTCAGAAAACTTAAAAACATACCTACCGCGAAAACGCAAGCAAACCAAAACCAACCAAAACTTTTAAAACTTACGTTTTCATAAATTCATTCTTCACACTTTCAATCTGCCGAACAACTGCTGAGAGTGACAGAGATGAAGCGAAGAATTCATTCTATCAGTTTCACTCTGCCAAAAAACTGCTGAGAGTGAAAGAGATAAAGCGAATTTTCGACAGTTCAGATGAATCCGCTCCACCATCCGCTTCTGAAATCGGCTTTTGAGATCGATTTCAATATTAGAAATCGGTTTTGTATTCGTTTGCGTGAAAATCCGAAAACGCCCATGTCTAATACGAGTAATAATTCATTCTGAAATTATTGATGTCGGCTCCGAAACTACTGGACCGATTTGGAAAATTCTTTCAACAATGTGTAAAGGTATAGGATATGTAAGTGAAAGGTATGCCTTTCCCTTACGAGTTCAAATAACTTGATAATTTAAAGAAAATTGAATAAAATAAAACCAAGTTTAATTTAATATCAATTTAATATAACAAATTATTGTTTTTGAACATAAATAATCATAAACTATTAAAATAAACTACATAAATTTTTGCAGGTTTTAAGATTCGTCTCGATCAGAAGCGAAATTTAATTATTTTACCGTTTTTTAATTTTTTCTTGAATAATAATTATGATGATTTGATCTTTCGTGACAATCGACGAAATTACGAAACTGCTCTTAAAAATCAAAGTTTTTTAGTAGAAAATGGCTTTCAATTGTCACAAAACTATATATACTTATCTCATATTAGTCAGTGAACGCTAGAAATATTAAAAACCGCAAGATATCGTGCCCGATAGAGACGAACCAGTCAGTTTTAATACGAATAAAATTTTGAGAACAACATTTCTACAAAATATGACCTAAAACTACATAAAATAAGAACTAAAAACTAACAACTAGGTATAATAATTTAAGCTGGAATAAAAAAAACTTATTCAGCTACGTCTTAGTATAACTTTTAACAGCCATCTTTTCAATACTAAACTCTATACTTACATAAAATATTCGCAACAATTTACACAATCTACAACAGTACCTTAAAGTTTTGGCACAAAACCAGACTTTTTGATACAAAATTGATTTTGTTTAATCATAATCTAAGTGTTGTTAGTAGTTCAACTTTAACATTGAACAGTCAATACATAGATAGATTATAAATCAGGCACAAGAGGACTTAAACAGACTCTTTGCATGGTTCCAAAGCAAACTTCTCACAATCAACACTGAAAAAACATGCTATGTCATTTTTAAATCCAAAAACAAATTAGTTCCAGACCATAGACCACCAACAATTGACGGACAAGCATTACAACAAAAGCCACATGAAAAATACTTAGGTCTACGACTCGACACCCACCTTAACTGGCACGCACAAATTGATTATATTAGGTCTAAACTCACGTCCCTACAAGGATCGCTACGAAATGTAGTTCGCTGCCTTCCTCTACACGTTCGACATACAATTTACAACTCTCTTGTGAAACCACATCTTTTGTACCTAATTGAAATTTGGGGCAGTGCTCTTAAAACGATCCTAAAAACTCTACAAGTCTCTCAAAACAAAATTATTAAAATGTTATTCCATTTAGACTACTTAACACCCACTGTCAATGTCTATCGACAAACCAAAATTATGAATATAAAACAACTTTATGCCTACAGTATTTGCATACTCATTAGAAAAATCTTAAATAAATCATTACATACTAATATAACGCTCATAAAAGTCCATCAGACACATACAAGAAATACTCGCAAAAAAGACCACATTCTTCTCCCAAGCGTGCGAACCGATATCGGGAAACGAGCATTAAATTTCGAGGGAGTAAAAATATATAACAGTCTACCCAAAGAGGTAAAGAATGCGGAGTCGTACAGCAATTTCAAACTTAAACTTAAAAAACACATACTTAATGACATATCCTTACTCAAATAACCATTGACTAACTGTTTTGCTTTCACTGTGTCATCGACCGAACGACTTCGCATTGACCATCTCAATACTAGTTGGGGAATTGGTGGGATCTGCGGGTAGTTTTGAAATGTTTTCACTACATCTATTAATTCTTTGTTAACTATCTTATTGTTACGTGATATTTGTATAAGGTTATTTGTAGAACTTTTGTACACGATTAACATTAACTGACGCTCGAAGCTCTATGTAACTTATCTAAACCTAAGATGTTTCTCATAAAAAGTGAAATGTAATTTCTTCTTTGGGAAATAAATATTCTTTAAACCTATAGATCAGTATTCTGTGCACAAGTTTTAATTTTCTGCCGTAAAGCTAATTTGTCGAATTCTAGAATCTGCCCAATTCACGATCTGTCGAATAGCGAATCTGTTCAATTTAGAATCTACACCGAACAAAGGATTTTAATTTGTTTGATTTGGGTGTGACTGCGGAAATCCATTAAAAAATTTGTAATAGATCTATTACTTATTAGACACGTGTGCCACTCGCCCGCTCACAATAAATATACAACTCGCGAATCTATTTGAGATTAATATGCAAAAGTGTGTTCTAACTACAACACTTGGTTCAGCACTTTTGCATGGATTTTTATTTGCGGGTAGTGCACGCTTCTGCATTGTGTTTAGCTTTTTAGAGCATAGAGTATATTTATTTATCTGTTCAATATTTTTTAAAGATTTCTCACTTGGCACAGTTTGCTAGTGTTTTTATTAACCACCCATGCAATCATCACGCAATTTTTATTATCTTTTACAAAATATCTTAAAATTTTGTTCTTATAATAAAAAGTTTTATTATTATCAATAATGTGAATTATTATTATTATTTTTTACAAAGTTTTTTTTGTATTATATACTAGCTATCGGGAAAAACCGATGGTCATAGGATTCAAGATTTTCAAAGAGGCAAAAATTCGAGTACCGTCCTTTCGAAAATTTGGAATCCCATTACAATTGAAAGTAGGTAATTCAAGTCAATAATCAAATTACATTAAAAGATTTTTGTTATCTACACATTTTTTTACAATTTTGATCACTGTCATGTCTTTCGTTTACCAAATATACAAACTCTAAATATTGGTCTCAATGTGACTAAAAATCGCTTGGCGATAACAAATTTTGAAAAAAACTATATATGTACTTTTAAACTTACGCGATCTGAACACATTATTATTAGTATTAGACGGGTATTTATCGCGTTTAAACTACCTTATATTTTCCCGACGTTTCGACAGGTTTGCACGCTGTCGTGGTCACGGCGATAAATACCCGTCTAATACTAATAAAAACTATATATATGAGGGACGCTTGATTTCAACAAAGGTTTCAATGGTTATTAATTTTTAAATGTTTACTTCTAATTAATAAATACATGAGACCAAAATTTTAGAAAGTAGTGGAGATGAGATTGATGAAAATAGACAGTTTAACAGATTAAACATTTAATAAAATTAGTTGTTTCAATTTAAAATGTCACAATTTTTCATCAGGGAGTTTTTTTTGGAAGAGTACAGAGTATTTATAGAGCGTTATAGTAATTATTATAAATTAACATATAAACATTATTTTTAACTTTGGCAAAAGATCCTATGAGATAATCTTTTTGGGGGTTTGTGGAATAATTAACAATTTTCATCAACAATATAACTACAATTTCTTACACAACTCGTCCTAACTGGGGTTTAGGCTTTACATATCAATACGAATTATTATTAGGACTATCATCATTCAAATCAGTAACTGATCCCTTACTATCTATTAAATTTGAATTTATTTCGAATGTATTTGAAACATTGTGATTCACACTATCACTAATCTCAACACTTTTTTGACTACTCGACTTTTGATTGGCGCTGTCACTGTCAACTTCAATACTCGACTTTCGGTTGCCATATTCACTATTCTCACAGCTTTTCAAGCTGACCGACTCAGCTTTTTCGACTACAACTTCTATAACTACCGGCTTATATTCCTTATCTAGATCGGGTGGTCGCACTGTGGACAGTGTGTTGGATAGATAGGATGACTGTAGGTTGTAACCTGGTAGTAGTTTTGGTTGTAGGGGCAGCATAAGGTCGAGGGAGCCAGTGGTTGCGGGGCGTGGTTGCAAGGGCGGTGCGGTGATCAGTGGTGGTTGCAGCGACGCCAAGGAAATGGCTCCGCACTGGGTGATGATAGGGCTCTCAACTGGAAGGTAGAAAGGTTTGTGTTAGGGTCAACTTTATATGAATTGTGTCTATGTGTGTGTGAACCATTCTATTGTGTTAAGCCTGTTCAAACTTTATATGGATTGTGTCTATGAGTGTGTGAACCATTCTATTGTGTTAAGCCTGGTCCAACTTTATACGAACTGTGTCTGTGTGTGTGTGAACCATTATGTTGTGTTAAGGGTGGTCAATATGTACTTTTAAACTTACGCGATCTGAACACATTATTATTAGTATTAGACGGGTATTTATCGCGTTTAAATTACCTTATATTTTCCCGACGTTTCGACAGGTTTGCACGCTGTCGTGGTCACGGGTAGAGTCTACCCGTGACCATGTAAACGTGATAAATACCCGTCTAATACTAATAATAAGGGTGGTCAATTTGATATGAATTATGTCTATATGTGTGTGAACCATTCTATTACGAGTATGTTAACCCTGGTCAAACTTTATATGAACTGTGTCTGTGTGTGTGTGAACCATTATGTTGTGTGATGTACTATGTTGCATCATAATATCTTAAATGTATTATTCACTATGATTTCTAAACATATTATCTACAAAGCACGGGGTTTATTATGCCTAAGGCTCCTTGTAGTGGCCTGGTGTAATTATTTGGAACATGCTTGATTCAGGTACAAGAAAATAAAGTGTTTTTACTAAACTTAGGTTCTATCTAGGTTAGTGTAGGTTATTCTAACATCAAAAGATCATGCACATGCATTTAAACTATATTGTTTAAAGGGATTTAGATTATGAAATCTATTTTATATGTAGGTATGTAGGTACATAATCATATTATTATAATAACTTTCTATAGTTCCTTACATTAGGTCAATTAAGCTGTCCTTTTATATTTTTTTTGTATTAATTATTATTTAATAAAATGATCATTTTACTTCAAAGCTAAATATTTCTTTATTTTTTATTACTTAAAAAGTTTATTGATGGAGTTCGAAGTAAAACAACCTTCGACTCGATTCGTTGCTCTAACATAGCATAGCATGTTTTAAGATATCAGAAGTAACGAGTATAACGATACGATAGTAACGACTACTAATTGTTATTGTAACGAACACACGAGTACGCTGTTTTTCGTTACTTTGACACCTCTAGTTTCTATTATAAAAAAAATATTCGCGCTGAGATTTTTGTAATTCTTTATTGTACACAGTAAAATATTTACAAGCAAGACAGAAATCAAAATACATGTTCAAAGGCGAGCTTAACTCTACAAGAGTTTTCTACCAGCAAACCTTAGAGACTAGGGAGAAGCCATAACATAGGTGGATAAAATGTGTAAGTACCTAAAAATAATTTAAAATCCTATCCTACTAATATTATAAAGGCGAAAGTTTGTAAGAATGTGTGGATGTCAGGATATCTGGATGTATGTTTGTTACTCTATCACGCTGAAACAGCTGAACGGATCTAAATGAAATTTGGCACAGGTATAGATTATAGTCTGGAATAGCACATAGGCCACTTTTATCCTGTTCCTGCGGGATTTTTGTTTTTGTTTTTCAAGGTACCACGCGATCAAAGCCGTGGGCAAAAGGTATAATAACTTAACTACTGATAAATAATATGTTTGTTAGATTATCATTTATTGTTGAATAACGACCATCTGTGCTTTACCTATGGGCGCCCTGGCTTGCAGAGGAACAGCTGTGGTGGTGGGCGGCCGGAGCAGGTTCGGTGGACCCTGGAGAGCTAAGCTGATCATGTTCATCCCGTTAACTCCTGAAATTTAAATGAAAAAAAAATGATATCCATCATCATCTTCCTGCCCTTTTACCATTGTGATCTTCTTCCATTTCCCTCTGTCATTCGTCATCTCAGTACTCACTCCTTTCTTACCCATGTCATCTTTCACACAGTCCCTCCATCTTTTCTTTGGCCTACCTCTACCACTGCATCCAAAATTTAGCTATAACTCTAAATTAAGCTGAATTCAAACAAGAACGTATAATATACCTGCTTGCT
Organism: Cosmorhoe ocellata; assembly: GCA_963675405.1. NCBI lineage: Eukaryota > Metazoa > Arthropoda > Insecta > Lepidoptera > Geometridae > Cosmorhoe > Cosmorhoe ocellata. The sequence goes on from OY776257.1 coordinate 1,375,835, forward strand.
GTTAAGTGAAATATTAAACTTCGCGCCCTAGTTTTTGGTATTAAATCTGTGATAACAAAAACTAAGGCTATGATATTTACAAATTATGATTGCTGCCATCTTTTGTATTACCCGGACACTAAGTTCTCAACTCACCAAATTTATTCCCACTTCCCGGCATTTCCTTCAGTACCACAGGATGTTTTAGTGCGTTCACTCGTCGGTTGGAGGCGCTAGTAGGTTGGTTCACTTTCCTCCGGGGTTGCTCGACGGGTAGCACCCTCCGCCGTTTCTTAGGAAGTTTTGACCGCGCCTGTGGATAGATGGCGCTATTTTAAAATTGGTAATATTACGCCTATAATTTTCCCTGCTCTTCTGAGGTTGATTCAAGTATATTGAACACAAATAGACTCTTCAAACATAATGTGCTTGAAACAAGGAAGCATCTCCTTTTGTCAATTTGCTCTAGTTAATTTGACGCCGGCATTTGATTTCTGTCACCTGAATATTATCCTCCTTGCTGTCAAGAGCAAGGAGGATAATATTCAGGTGCTATATGCTGTCAGCATACTGTTATTAAACAAAAAAACACAATAAGACCTAGCCAGTTATTATATTCTCTTTGACCTAGCCCTGCGTAGTTCGTCCAGACACACGAAGTGAGCGGGCATTCGGTCAAATCTTCTTTTTCTGATCATGTCGCTAGTTCTTTCGAACGAATTATTCCTACTAATATAAAAAAATAACTATAATAATAAAGGTCAAATAAATAATATCTATTTTTGTATATTATACAACTTTTATAAAAAATTAGCAGCCTACCCACGGTTTCACTCGCGTTCTCACCATTAATTCCCTTAATCTAAGTTTTGCTTTGTGATAAACTAGATGGCAATGTGTTAAACTACTCCTTATATATTATCTGTTTGCTAATGATTAGGTGTATATGTGAACGAGTGAATGAATGAACTATTATTAAACCATTAGAAAAATACCTAAATGAATTACAAGTACTTACTGAACGATTTTAAAACTACTACTTAGTTCTTTAAATAAAACAAACAAGAACATTACCATTTAAGACTACTGGCATTTCGCACTTAAATGCAAAAACTCATTGGTAAACGACCAGGTTTGAACCCACGACCTTCAGATCGTGAGGCAGGGGCGCTACCACTACACCACTAGTGTTCTCTTATAAATTTAAAGTAAGTAAAAAAAGACCGAGCTTTGCTCAGGTTTTTTTTTGGTAAACGACGTTTTCTTAGAATGAAACCTAGCTAGATCGATTTAGCGCCCCCGAAACCCCTTGTATACTAAATTTCATGATAATCGTTGGAGCCGTTTTCGAGATTCAGATTATATATATACTAGCTCCTGCACGCGGCGTCGCCCGCGAAGTACCTACATAAAATATAGCCTATGTTCATCCTGAAAGTTCATTCTACACATTGGTGAAAGAATTTTTCAAATCGGTTAAGTAGTTTCGGAGCCTATTCATTTCAAACAAACAAACAAACAAACAAACAAACAAAGAATCAAAGTTTTCCTCTTTATAATATTATAGTATAGATTTACAAGAATTGCTCGTTTAAAGGTATAAGATTTAAATCGAATAATTAATCAGATAAAACGAAATCTTAAGGAGTCAGTTAGTATTTAACAAAAAAAAATAAACTGTTTTTATTTAGGGTTTTAACTTTGTGTTTAAATTTAATCTTCAGTATAAAGCCCACAGTTACCACAATTCTTGTCCACCTTCCCTTTGTTAATTTAACCCTCTTTCCTGATTTCTAGCACCTGGTAAATTAGTTTGTGAACTCATAAAGAAAGTGAGGATTGGATTAAGTTGATTCGCTCAAGTTGAAATTGGTTACGGGATCGAGTTTTTGAACTGCGATTTGAGATGTTTTGAGATTTATGTCAGCAATTATTTCAAGTTCAAGTTCACTGTAAAGTTAAAGTTTTTGAAACTGAAATAATATAGAATAATATAGATTTCCCCAATCCGGTTGGTCACCGTGGGGTCATAGACCATTACCCCCTAGATAACACACAGGATCAATCCATAAAAATTAAAAAGAAAAAACAACCCTTTTACATCGCAACAATCAACACAAGAACACTAAGGACGCAAGAGAGACTATATGAGTTCGAACATGCACTGCAGCATATAAAATGGGACATTATAGGATTAAGTGAGGTTCGAAGAGCTGAGGAAAAAATAGAAGAGTACGATGATTATATATTTTACCATACTAAGACAGAAAGACCAGGTCTACATGGAGTTGGCTTCCTAGTAAAAAAATACCTCAAAAATAATATACGAGAATTCATCGAGGTCTCTGATAGAATAACGGTACTCAATATTGACCTTCCTGGCTATGACTACCCAGTGTCTATAGTTCAAGTATACGCACCAACAGAACTCGCCAAAGAAGAAATAAAAACCTCATTTTACAACGACCTAAAACTCACAATGGAAAACGTACATAAGATCATTGTAGCAATTGGTGATTGGAATGCTCAAATAGGAAAACGAATGGACAACGAAAATATATTCTTAGGACCATACACACTTGGAAAAAGAAACGATAACGGTCATAGACTTATAGAATTTGTCCAAGAACACCACTTGAAAGTCATGAACAGCTATTACAACAAAAAACAAAGCAGAAAATACACGTGGACTTCTCCAAGTGGCGAAATACACAATGAAATCGACTTTATAATTACTAACAAACCCAAAATATTCATGGACGTTAGTGTTATAAATAAACTGAACTTTAGCACTGATCACAGGATGGTTCGCGGAAAAATCAATGGAACTCAATTAAAAAAGGCAAGAAGTAACTTGATATCGAATAAAAATGCACTTCACTTACCACTACCAGACAAAATTCTAAAACCATTAGAACAAGCATTACATAGTTTAAAGGAAACAGACAGTGTACAAGCAACATACGATACTTTAGAAAGAGAATTAAGAGAAACGGAACGAAGTGCGTCAACATGCAAACGAGTGTCCGACAAAGTGGGAGAAGAAGCGAAAGAGCTAATTAAAAGACGGCAAAACCTAAGACAACAGAAACCAATAAACCGAAAAGAAGTATCAGACATTAGCAAGAAAATCAATAAATGTATAAGAAAACATAGACATAAAACAAGAACAGATAGAATAACAACTATTATAGAATCAACGGGAGGAGTGAAAATAGCACAGAAGGAACTACAAGAAAACACAGATTGGATCCCTAAAATAAAAGATAGTAAAACTAAAAATAACAAGACAAAAAGATTAGAAATATTAAACGTAGCGACGGAATATTATACCCATTTATATAGAGACGAGAGAACAGCACCACTAATGAAGATATCAGACTTAGAGGACGGAGACTGCTATGAAATTCCGCCAATTATGCAAAGCGAACTACACAGGGCCATCCAGTCACAAAAAAACAATAAAGCCCCGGGGGAAGACGGAATTTCTAACGAACTACTAAAAGGCTCCGCACATATTATCCAGAAGTATATACTAACCCTTTTCAACAAAATACTGTATACAGAAGAGATACCGCATCAGTGGTCGACGTCAACAATAATTTTACTCCACAAAAAGGGTAATAAAGAAGATGTCGGTAACTATAGGCCGATAAGCTTAATGTCGAACCTATACAAAATATTTTCAAAGATTATTCTTAGCAGAGTCACAAATGTCCTTGACGAAAATCAGCCAAAGGAACAAGCGGGATTCCGAAGTGGATTCTCGACAGTAGATCATATTCATACAATTAAACAAATAATAGAAAAATACCAAGAATACAGAATGACCTACTACATAGCTTTCGTGGACTATAATAAAGCTTTTGACTCTCTAAAGCATGAGAAGATATGGGAAGCTTTAATGCATCAAGGAGTACACCGAAAATACATTCGAATAATGAAGAATATATACAAGAACATGACGGCAAGAATAAAAACGGAAAGATTTGGAGAAACATTCAATATTAAAAAAGGTGTGAGACAAGGGGACCCACTGTCACCCAAACTGTTTTCTGCAACTCTCGAGCAAATATTTAGAAAACTAGACTGGAGTAGATATGGCATAAAAATAAACGGAGCTATGTTGAACCATCTTAGATTTGCAGATGATCTCATATTAATTTCGGATAACCCGGACCAATTACAAACAATGCTGGAACAACTTACAAAAGAAAGCGAGAAAGTTGGGTTGCAAATGAATGTACAAAAAACCAAAACAATGACTAATCACACTAAAATACCCATTCAAATCAACAACAACATTGTTGAATATGTCGATGAATACACTTATCTTGGTCAAATTATCTCTCCTATAAACCTAGCTTCTAAAGAAATCCAAAACAGAATAAACTCTACGTGGAAAAGATACTGGTCCCTAAAAGAAATAACAAAAAATCCATCAATACCTATTAAACTAAAGAGCAAAGTATGCAACTCATGTATCCTCCCAATAATGACATATGGCTGCCAAACGTGGCCCCTAACAAAGGAAAATACCAGTAAACTCGAAACATGCCAACACAGCGTTGAGAGAAGCATCTTAAATATAAAAACAAAAGATAAGATAAACCTGAAGTTCATAAGAAGAAAAACACAATTAACAGATGTTACTCACACAATCAGAAAGCTAAAATGGAAGTGGGCTGGCCACTTACTTCGATGCAAAACAGAAAAATGGGCCAAAGAGGTAACTGAATGGTACCCTAGAGAAGGGAAAAGATCGAGAGGTAGACCGTTCCGGAGATGGGAAGACGATTTTAAAGAATCAGCTGGTGCAACGTGGAGAAGGAAAGCTAACGACCGCGACATTTGGAAGAGTCTAGGGGAGGCCTATGCTGGAAAGCAAAATAATCAAAGCGTTACTGATGTCCAATAGATTTAAATAAAATGTAAAACTAGTTTTAAGATTATTAAATAAAGGCTTTTGAAATTTGAAATTTGAAAATATAGATTCACTTTTCTCTCAGCGCTCGGTGGAGCAACACCAGTGCGGAGCGAGTCAACGGTCCTGAGGATGCTTCGTGGAGAAGCGAAACACGTGTCGAGTTTCTATTTGAGGTGTGGTGTTGGGATTATTAATATTAATAATATTTCTATAAGGCATTTTGTGGGGCTCATTAATATTAATAAGCTTAATTAATAACCTCATTAGATAATAGTTTTAGCGGGAAAGTACTAGAAATTTCCGTCCTTTTCAGTATTAATATAGAAACCGTTTTAATAAACCTAAAAGTAATCAGAGATGATTGAATTTTCAAAGAAACAAAACAAACATAGTGTTACAAATGTAATCCTTAGGTTTGGTAGACAGGTCATCAAATCTGTATCTACTTAGATCTTTTGCGAATAATTATTGTTTAAACGGGGTTAAAATATTATTTTTTAGAACAATCTGGGGCCTTACTACAACCTCTTTGGGCAATATTAAAGTGATATAACTTTCATATTTCGTACCATACCTGATGGTGATTGTGAGCAGGAAGTAATTAGAAGAGCTCAAATGTCTAAGGGAGCGGTGAAAAGATTGGTTATGGTAAGATTGAAGATATGGCGGAATAGGGGCATTAGTCGGAACACCAAAAAGAAGCTAATGCAGACCCTGATCTTCTCAATTTTCCTCTATGCGTCTGAAACCTGGACATCAAAAGCACGAGTTCAAACGAGGATTGACGCGTTTGAAATGTGGTGCTGGCGCAGAATGCTGAGAATATCCTGGACGGAACGCCGCACCAACGAGTCAATTCTTAAGCAGTTGAACATCAAAACTAGGCTTTCCACGATTTGCATGCAGAGAGTTCTCAAATTCTTCGGGCACACAGTCAGACGAGATCCAGACAGTCTTGAAAGGCTGATCATTACTGGCTGTGTGGAAGGGAAGTGAGGCAGAGGACGATCGCCTACACGTTGGACACACACGACACAGGACATTACACAAACCACCCTGCAAGCCTCTATACAGATGGCGCAAGACAGGAGTGCATGGAGAGTGATGGTTTCAGGGGTCCAAAATGCGCCATAATCACGTCCCTCAGTCATGAGGATACGACAAAGAAGAAGACCATACCTGAATATTATAATCATGATCAATATGTACTTTTAAACTTACGCGATCTGAACACATTATTATTAGTATTAGACGGGTATTTATCGCGTTTAAAATTAAATTACCTTATATTTTCCCGACGTTTCGACAGGTTTGCACGCTGTCGTGGTCACGGGTAGACTCAATAATAATCATGATCATTCGTGGTAAATGCCGTCAGAATATTAGGGACGCTGAATTGTTTCAAATATATTTAATACTAGCTTTCGCCCATGGCTTCGCCCGCGCGGTACCATAAAAAGTAGCCTATGTGCTATTCCAGACTATAATCTATCTCTGTGCCAAACTTCATCCAGATCCATTCAGCCGTTTCAGCGTGAAAGAGTAACAAACATACATCCATATATTCTTACAAGCTTTCGCGTTTATATTATTTGTAGGATATAGTGTATAATCATTAAGTTAGATCTGCATCTGTAAATAAAATACCCATGATCATATTTGTTTATACGGTAAATTCATATATTAAACCACATTTTGTTCAAGTATTTAAATAATAAGATGCTTTCCATAATATTTTCCCCGTAAAAATAGCGACACAATTCTTATCTCGTTATTCGGAGACATTCATCTTAAAAATGTGTTTTCCCGTGGAACTGTCTATTCATGTTAAATAAAACAATTTGCTGGGAAATTACTCGTATTCAAGCTACGAGAAGAACTGCGAGAGTAGTAAGGAACAGACTATGCCATGCCAATGTATGAACAGTGGGTTAAAAATAATAAGCACTGCGTAGTGCAGCGGAGTGTAAGAAATCACGAATAAATTAACACGGCTGTTATTCCTAAGCTCAGTAGACATCAAATCTTTGAGGATATCTAAAGAGGGTAGTCAGAGGCACATACAATCATGTTTGGCAGATGCCCACATTTTGCACAGTGTACCTAGTTATTTCGTACGTGACAAGCTGCAAGCCCATTGCCGCTATAAAAAATACTAGCTTATGAAACATACCTTTGAACTTTTAGATGCCAGTTTCCTTACGATGTTTTCCTTAACCGTTTAAGAGCATTGGCCAAGCGCACAGAATTTTTTTGAATTGAAAAACTCATTTGTGCACAATCAGGTTTGAACCCACGACCTTTAATCAGGAAATCACATCACACTAATCATTACAAAGTCTTAAGCATAGCAGGGTAGCAGGAATACAAGGAATATTTGATTCAAAACATCTTCAATATTTAGTATAGTACACTCTACACATAAATACATAATATATATTCACTTTCTCACATTTTCAGCATCATGTTTAGATTTTTCATGTACTATATATTATATGCGATATTTATTGCCTGTGTCGTAGTCCAAACCACTAACGGATTTTGAAAAATGAGTTATTTGACGGCCTCTGTGGCGCAGCGGGCGAAGGTCCGCCTGAGACGCAGAAGGTTGCGGGTTCGATTCCCGCCGTGGGACAAATGTTTGCATTATTTGCAGATATTTGTCTCAGGTCTGGGTGCTTTCTATGTATAATATGTTTATATTTACAAAAAAAAGTATAATCTATGTAGTTTATCAGTCATGTGGTTCCCATAATACAAGCTCTGCTTAGTTTGGGGCTACATGATGCTGTATGATAGTGTCCAGCATTATTATTATTATTATTATTATTATTATTATAGTCTTTTGATAATGAGTTATAGTGTTTTTTTTTTCAATTTCATTCAGGTAACTAATAACATTATTTGCAAAAATATTTTTTCATTAACCACGTTTGAACCTACAATCTTACGGTTAGAAGGTAGGGTGCCACTACACCATCGTTCAACAAGAAGTCATATTAACTTCATCTCAAGGATTTCATTCAATTATAAAGCAATCGACCGACTGCAGCATTGCAAATCAAATGAACGACCTTCACAGCTGGTTATACTTATAATCTGTGGTGACTTGGTGACGATGTTGCTTAGCTTTCAAAATTAAAAAAAAATTAAATCCAGAGTCTATTTTTTTATTTGACTACAAAGATGAATGTTAATATGTTTCACGTGAATGTATTTACGAGTATTATGTATGTATTATCCTATGTATGTGTGTTTTTTGGCGGCCATTGTAGCCCAAGCGGCTGGACAGATTTTGACATATGTAATAGACAGTAAGTATCAATGATGACGTTGTTATAATCATCGTCTCTTCAGCTTTTTAAAGTTAATACGAGAGTGAATTTTCTGGTTTTTTGACTAACAACTGATCCCTATTTTTCTCGTGCTATGTTGAGTTATTACTATAGTAGATATTTTTTAAATAAAACCCGAGTTTTTGACACGGGTATAAGATAATTATGTCAATTAAAATGAAAGTTCCTTTCTAAATCCGTTAAACAAAACCATCAGCCATCTCTTATTTAAAATTGACTTAACAACTTGACTATGACTCTGTGACGTTGACAACACTTAATACAAAAATACACTTGACATTGACAAAATTGATCTCAAAAGAGATGTCATTATTAAAGAAGAAAGTTAATTTAACATGGATATAATAATTTATGAAATAGGAAACGAAATGCCAGCTGCAAACATTTGAAGGTTCTCGGCGTCTTGGAAAACATTTCAATTTCAAATTGAAAATATCCAACATCATTAGCTAGCTGAAAACTCATTTTATAAAATATAGCTGAAACGGAAAACATGAAACCTCTGAACATATTAATATATAAATATATTATTATTACTCTTGCCTTATTGGCTGTGCGGATTCGACCAAACTAGTATAAGCATTAAGCACTATTCTACTATACCTAGAATAAATCGGAGTTATCGAGGGGTAAACTGACATTTTACTTACATTTGACATTGTATTTGATGTTAGTATTCCGTACGTCACAGGTTGCAAGCCCATCGCCACTTTTAAGAATACTAACCTATGACACAAAACCTTCAAATTTTTGGGTCTAGAGTATGCCGGTTTCCTCACGATGTTTTGCTTCTCCGTTTAAGTGCACTGGCATTGCGTACATAAATTTTTCGAATGGAAAAACTCATTGGTGTACGACCAGGTTTGAACCCACGACCTTCGGATCGTGATGCAGGGGTGCTACCGTTACACCACCAGTGCTCATCTTTGTAAATTCATCGGTGGAAATCCCGAGAATTTAGAACAAAACCGCCCATCTGTTGTTTAAAATTGACTTGACAATTTGACTTTGTGACTTTTACAATACTACTAATTTAAACACTTGACACTGGCAACACTGATCTCAAAAGAGATAGATGCCATAAACAAAAAAGATGAAGAACTTTGTGGTTAGGTATTGTGAAATCTAATAAAACTATTTTTATAAGCATACTATAAAATTCAGAAAAAAGCTTTCTCAAGAACAATAAAGGAATACAATGCTAGTCTCGCGTGAAGACACTACGCTCCCTTTATCACGTCAAGCAACTTGATAGCTATCATGAAGGCACGTAGGTGCTCGGTGTATGCCACTCACTTGAGTATAATCTCTTTTGAGATAGCTAAGTACGTACTCTCTTGTCGTGTCATTGATATTAATAATTCTATCGCAATTAGTGACGCCGAGAACTTTGCTGCCAGGTTAAAAAAATCCGACAATATGCCTAGTTTTTCCAAATATATAAAAAAAATAACACAGGATACACATAATAAAGGAGTAGATTCAGAGTTGACGAATGATAGGAGTGAGTGGAAGAGGAATACATGTTGTGCCGACCCCACTTAGCGTGGGATAAGGGCAGGAGAATGATGAAGGAGATGATGATGATGATAAAAAAATAGCACGACTGTAATCCCTAGGCTCGGTAGATATATTCCCAGATCTCTAGTGACTTAGATCTTTTGAGGATATCTAAAGATTGTAGTCAGAAGATACATCCAAATATGACATTTGGTACATGCCCACATTTTGCACAGTGGTTAGTATTCCGTACGTGCACGTTGCAAGCTCATCGCCGCTTATCGGCACGTCCAAACATGAGTTCAGACGTGCCTCTGACTACCCCCTTAATTTTTTACAAGTATTAGATAGTGACTCATCATCTCACGAGAAGTATTTCAGTCCTTTCATCATATTATGGTGGCAGCCATCTTGGATTTTTCATTTGTCATGTGTATAGTATTCTGCTACACAAGCCCTTTTATTTTAGTAACTTCCATTTTGTTCTATAGCTGTGACGTCATGGAATTGATACCTATAAAGGGAGTTGTGGAAAAAATATGTAATCCGCCATTTTGTGCCGGCGGCCATCTTGGACGATTTCCATCAAAAATAGCTAAGAACACTGCCGAACAATTCAACCTTCCAAACAAAAAAAAAACAAAATCGATTAATGCGTTTGGGAGCTACGATGCCACAGACAGACACATTAAACTTATAATACTATTTACTATTGCTACTTATTATAATAATTGGGGGTTAAAAATAACTTTGTACAAAATGAGTCATCGTCTCAAAGGGACCTCTCCACCATTAGTTAAACTAATCCTCCAGTGCCACACAACGAGCACTTGCTTCGACCCTGTAATGACCGTTTATATCAAAGTCAGCGACAGGCAGTTGTGTCGCACTGAATGATTGCAGCTATTCATTTCACGGATTGGAGGCTCTATACCTTCCTAATATTATAAATGCGAAAGTTTGGATGAATGTTTGTTACTCAATCACACTGAACGGCTGCACGGATCTAGATTAAATTTGGCATAGAGATAGATTATTGTCTAGATAGATTATTGCACACAGGCTACTTATCCCGAATATATGTACGATTCCCGTGAGAAAAAAATGTTTTTGTTTTTTAAGGTAACACGCGGGTGAAGTCGCGTGTGGAAGCTATCAGGCTATATACATAATACTTATAATGATATTTGAGTGTTTTGAAGAATATTTACGCTATATTTCATGTACGAAAGTTTACAGAATGCGGATTTTTATACAAACGTTTTTACCCCTCTTCACCCCCTTAAAGACAAGTTTCAACCCCTTGTTTCACCTCTTAAAAGCTGTAATTCAGGAATTCCATTCATAGTGCACCTTAAAACACTGAAAGAACCCTCCAAATTAATTTCATAGGTAGTTTTGAAAGACACTTAAAAACACCTTTAAAAACGTTTTATACCCGTATTTTTTTTTTACTAACGAGTTATTTAAGGAATGCACTCTTCAAATTTCAAGTTTCTGAGACCAGCGATTTAGGCACTGCAAAGTCAAGACAAAATATGACGTATGTGATGACTGATCAAACTTTACTACAAGCATCAGTCAATAATAAATAATTTGTTTATAGATATTAATTTAAGAATTGTGCAGCCAAAATTAATCACTCAATTTGAGTAACCATCGGGAGACTTTAGATCGAGTTTCAGTGGTTTCTGAAATTGACGTTCGCTCTATCAGCTTTTGGTAATATTTAGAATTTTGTATTCGGAGCTAACAGGATCAACCACTTACTGGAAGTTGATTAATAACTAGAAAGTTTTAAAATTGATTATAAAATCAAAGTCTAAATATTAATTTGATAAATTCAGGACCATTTTGAAACACGCAAAGTGAATTTTAAGATCAGTTCCGAGTGCTCGTTTTAACCTAATGTTAAAGTATTCGCATTATAATTTTGTTGACAAAGAATGAAAAAAATCATTTGCCAGTGCTCTTAAACGGTGAAGGAAAACATCATGAGAAAGCCGGCATACCCTAGAACTAAAAACACGAAGGTGTGTCCTAGTTTGGTATTCTTATAAGCGGCGAAGAGTTTGCAACCTATCACGTAAAGACACGCACACATTTTGCACAGCAGTTAGTATTAACTGCTGTGCAAAATGTGTGCGTGTGCCAAATATAATGTTTAGACGTACGTCTGACTACCTTTAGATATCCTCAAAAGTCTAAGTAACTAGAGATCTGAGGAGATATCTACCGAGTCTAGGGATTACAGTCCTGATAAAAAAAAATATAGGAATCATTCATGCTCCCAATTATAACCTATTTTAAACGCGAAAGTTTGTAAGAATGTATGGACTCTTTCATGCTGAAACGGCTGAACGGATCTAGATGAAATTTGGCCCAGATATAGGCTATAGTCTGGAATAGCACATACGCTGTATTTTATCCCGAAAAATTGTACGGTTCTCGTGGTATAGATTTGTTATTGTTTTTCTAAGTACCACGCGGACAAAGCCATGGGCGGAAGCTAGTTCGAATATAATTACAATTCGAATATAATTCAACTGTAATCTTAACTATGTATCTTATCTTATCTAGAGCAAATGGTAGTGTCTATTGTAGTCTATTAGATGCTCGTAAATTAGAGGGAGACGGCAATCTGCGCCGCCTTTGATTAAATTCACCTGCCTCGTGATTTGTGGCTCCAATATCCTGAGGCTAGGGAACCGTCGGCGTCGGGAACACGCTATGATTTCTTGTTCTTGTTAAATATCTGAGACAATTTTTACAGACATATACAAATCTATATTGTAATCTACAGACAGATAGACAAGCTCACGAATGTAATCCCCAGGTTCGGTAGATATCTCCTCAGATCTCTAGTTACTTACATCTTTGAGGATATCTAAAGAGGGTAGACAGAAGCACGTCCAAATATGATATTTAGCACATGCCCACATTTTTCATAGTAGTTAATAATCCGTACGTGATAGGTTGTCAGCCCATCGGCGCTTATAAGAATACTGACCTATGACACACACCTTCAAATTTTTGGTTTTAGGGTATGCCGGTTTCCTCACGATGTTTTCCTTTACCGTTTTGAGCGTTTTGAGAATACATCAGTCAGTCAAATTCAATCAATACGTAATACTTACTTCTTCTTAAAACTTTTTTTTTGTTAAATCAATACCATTGTCCCATAAGGGACGCAATAGGTTAAAAAAAAACAACCAAATTATAACTAGTAGTTCGCCCCGAACTGAGATCTCGCGCGCGATGTCCACAATCCTTATTTGTATTCATGCCCTAAAGTTTTTGGATACACTTTATGTAGGTACTATGCCACGTATAACCTAATCACAAACAAATACCTATTTGATTATCCTACCTAAGAAAGGAGAACTATCTCCCTACTGCTATTTATCTAACAAAGAAAAGAAAATGGTGAGTATAAAGATATATTATGTATGTACCTGCATTACAAATTAGTCAAAATCAAAATCAAAAAAAAATCAAAATATGTTTATTTTCAATAGAATCACAGGGATCACTTTGAAACGTCTTACATATTAGGTGAGTCTAAGTGCCAGTTCCAGTCCTATCCCCAGTGCGAGAAGAACTGGCAAGAAACTCGCTGGGCCCTAGCGCTTTTTTTGTATGATCCTTGTTAATTTTGTAAGGAATACCTAGCAGAGTTGGAGCTGATTCATCCCAAGCTTTTTTATCATCTAAATACTCTGATATTTTATAATAAGCTTTTCTAGACAGTTTCTGTTTAATTACATTTTTGAATTTTCCAATTGATAAATCAAGCATGTCACTTGGGATCTTGTTATAGAAGCGTACACATTGCCCTTTAAAGGATTTACTTACTTTAGTGAGCCTAACCGTGGGAACAGCGAGTTTATTTTTAAGTCTAGTATTAACATTATGATTATCACTATTTTTCCTAAATAAATTAATGTTTTTGTGAACATACATCAAGTTTTCATATATATACTGACATGGCATTGTCATGACGTTTATTTCTTTAAACTTATCTCTAAGAGATTCTCTAGGACCCATGTTATAAATTGCACGAACAGCCCTCTTCTGCAACACAAATATAGTATTAATATCTGCAGCACTCCCCCATAACAAAATGCCGTAAGACATAATGCTATGAAAGTAGCTGAAATATACAAGTCTAGCAGTTTCTACGTCGGTGAAATGACGGATCTTTTTAACTGCATATGCTGCAGAGCTAAGTCTCTTCGACAATTTATCAATGTGCGGGCCCCATTGAAGCTTATTATCTAAAGTTATGCCCAAGAATACTGTGGTGTCTACAAGATCTATATTTTCGTTATTTATTTTTATATTGGTATCTAAATGTCGAACATTTGGTAGTACAAAACGAACACATTTCGTTTTCTTTTCATTTAGTAATAAGTTGTTTACATTAAACCATTTTACAATTTTAGAGATTGCATTATTCACTTCGTCAAAATTAGTCATACGCCGCTTTTGTTTAAATAAAAGTGACGTGTCATCAGCAAACAGTACAATCTCCTGATCATCCCTGACAAGTTTGGGTAGATCGTTTATATATATTAAAAACAAAAATGGTCCTAATATTGATCCTTGTGGTACACCCATTGTTACCACTGACCCCGGAGAACGTTTCCCATTTACGTCAACTCGTTGAAGTCTGTCACTGAGGTAAGATTTTAAAAGATTAAGTGCAACTCCCCTTACACCATAGTGATGGAGTTTCATGATTAATGTTTCATGGTGAACACAATCAAATGCTTTAGACAGATCACAAAAAATACCTAAGGTATCGAGAGATTCCTCCCAGTTATCGAAGATATGTGATACCAACTCAACACCGGCATCAGTTGTTGAGCGGCCCTTTGTAAATCCGAATTGTTTTTTATCAAGTATATTATTACTGTTAAAGTGTTTTTGTAATTGATGAAGAATAAGTTTTTCAAATATTTTACTAAATGTAGGTAACACTGATATTGGTCGAAAATTACAAGGATCTGAATGACTACCAGATTTGAACAGAGGTGTAATCTTGCTATGTTTCATTAAGTTAGGAAAGACACCACTGTCAATACATTTGTTAAATATGAAAGCTAAGTCAGGTGCAATAATTTCAATCAATGATTTTACAACGCTAACAGAAATGCCCCAGAGGTCAGTGGTTTTTTTTACATTAATCTGTTTAAATGCTTTAATGATGTCGTTATTGTTCACATAATCAAAATGAAATGTTACATCACATTCCGGTAAACTATCTTTTAATATAGATTGAGCTATTACAGGTGAAGATTTTAAAGATTTAGTAGTAGAGACTGGAATATCAGTAAAGAATGTTTCAAATGCCTGTGCTACATCAGTATCTTGGTTAATTATTTTATTGTTAATGTTTAAATTTAATACATTACTTTGAGTTTTGATTTTTCCAGTCTCACTATTAATTATTTTCCAAGTAGCCTTAATTTTATCCTGACTGGTTTTAATTTTAGAACTTATATGTTGTGATTTTGCAACTCTACAAACATTCTTAAAAATTTTTGAATAATTTTTAACTCTAGTTTTAAACTCTTCACTAAAATTATACTGTTTTTCGCTGTATAGTTCATACAAAGTGCGCCTGCTTTTATGAATACCTGCTGTTGCCCACTCACAAAATTTAGTACTGCTAGAGACCACAACCGTTTTGGATTTAAAAATTTCATTGAACGTTTGATTAAACTCATTGAAAAAATTATTATATAAATCATTTGGATTGTCATCATTATATAATAAGCGAGGTAAGGTTGTAGCAAGGTTCAATTTCATTTTTTCCAAACGATTTGTGGTAACTGGTATGTAAGTTATTTTTTTTTTAGTGTTTATTTTGACTATTGTATCTATAGTGACTAATTGACCAAGATGATCTGATTGAATATTGCTAATTAAATTTTTCCTTATTTCTTTTATATTCGTAAAAATATTATCTATACAATTGGCTGAAGTAGCAGTTATTCTAGTTGGTTCCATAAATAAGGGTTCAAGATTAAATGATTTAAACAAACTAATCATTCTGGTACTTAAACCGTTTTTCTCTAGTAAGTTTACATTGAAATCACCGCATACTATGATTTGTTTATTTGATTTTGATATAATATTATTCAAAATTTCCTCCATATTTCTTTCAAAAATATCAAATGAAGCGGTTGGTGGGCTATAAGTGCTTATAACAATGAACTGCTCCAACTCCACACAGGATATCTCAATATGTCTTTCTACAGAGTGGGCTACAATGTCTTTGCGTTCTTTGAACTTAATTTGTCTATTTATTAAAATTAATGATCCGCCTCTTATAGAATTTACTCTGCAGAAAGAACTACCAACTTGGTGATTCTGGAAATTGAACATGAGCTCATGGCTTCTCAGCCAGTGTTCTGTTAGGCAGATTATGTCAATTTTGTTTGAGTTCATGTACAGGTCTAATTCTAATTCTTTTTTGCTAAGTCCTTGAATATTTTGATGCACCAAGTTAGTAAACTTACACTTATTTTTACATGATTTATTGTTTAATTGACTTTTTTTTGAATATTTAGTGCTAGAGATTTCCTCTATTGTCTCTGCATTTAATTTAAATGACTTGGAGTAATTTCCAGAGTCATGTCAATATGCTCAATAGAAGCATAGTTAGTAGCCAAGTTTTTGGCTGATATATTAAAATAATAAGATAGCGACACAGCTACCTGTCTTTTATAATAATTGGGAAGGTAGTATTTACCTTTGGTCTGATAGTAATTTTTGTCAATAATACAATTTATGTCCATCAAATGGAAATTATTATTGCATGATAATGTATGCAAAGTCTGATTCAGCTTATATCTAAGGTCATTTTCTGCTTGTGGCAAGCTGTTGCTGTAGGGGAATGTAAACATTACAATTCTATTCACTTGTAAAGTTAAAAGCCTTTCAAAATATTTTATGAGATCTAATTTGTTTATATTACCCCTATTTCCAAGCCAAATCACTAAATTAGAGCCCTGGTTAAGATTACATTTACTTATATTTTGCATGATTTCATGCAGGTCAGCATAAGGCAAACAATTATTTATGACTGGGTGTCCCATTCTAGTGTTTAGTAACTGGCCCATAGTTTTTCCAATTTCATCGCAGAACATTATAGTTTTATTTGTAATTTTATTTTTGTTCAGCTCGGCACACAGCTGAGAAGTTGATGAGGCAGAACTCCCTGGCCCCGGACTCACAGGAGGCTGACAGTGGCATGAGTGGTTAGCCACAAGGGAGTCAAAACGCTCCCTACCTATACTATTTACAGTGAATTAATAAAAAATGAAACTGAGGCTAATAGAAATTAAAGAGTTTAGATATAAAATACAGATAAACGATTGAGGACATTATATTTAGGTAGTCTTCTGTTTTAAATGTTATTCAGAGTCCAGGACTGTCTAGCAAGAGCATCTAGCTCTTTCAGTTTCACTCGCGAGAGTCCCTTAAGATTCTGTATGACTCTGTTGGTCTCGCTGGTAGTAACTGAACTGACCCAATTTACTGTGGTTCGTTCCTCAAGCTTTCCAAGCTTCGTCCTCAGGGCCTCACCAGGTTTTGTTCAAGATATTGGTTCCAGGATTAGTTATGCTTTATAGTATTACAATAGGTACCTGAAATTTAACGCGGTTAGCACTGGACTGGTCAAGGTTTTAAAATATTTTCCAGGACTTGAGTTGTTGAAATAAAGAAATACTCGGAAGACATTTTTCAGCGATTCCTCGTAGGATTGTTTCTTCACTCAAACCTTGAGATCAGACCAGCGTCCGATGTTTATCTTTTATTTTTTCCATCGGTGTAAATATTATACTTTTTCTGCTCATTCCTTTTTCAAATATGACGTTTTTCATTTGCTTTTTAGTTCGAGATAACTGTAAAAAGGTTTTATGTAGGTTTTATAATAAGTTTTTATTTACAAATAGAAATAAATAGTAATACTACACCGATTGAGCTCATATGCTTCCCAGTAAATTTGATTAGCAGTATCTCTAAACCCTCCAAGTTTCATGCAGATTGGATGTACGGTTCTTAAGTTATGCTCTAACAAACATACACGCAAACATACAACGCCAAATCGCATAGCTGCCACTGAGATCTTCGCTCGCTTCGCTCGCTCGATCAATAACGAAACTTGTTTTGTTATCTTGATACCTTGCAGAACCCAAAACCTTTTTCCAACCCAGTTCATATTTAATGGCAAGATTGAGCCACGACGTCGGTTGATTAGATTGATTCCTCAGTAGAATGGGTCAATCCCTAATGTACTTGTAAGTACGGACTCCGACGAGACGTAAGCTTTCTGCCTGATGTGAGTGCGCTATTTTTGTGCGGATTGACAAATTGGGTTACACCGATGTTCACTAACACGTAAACCAGACGTCAAACTGCTGTTTAACCTCAAAACTCAATTTTAGGTTAATCTATATCTATATAAGAGCTTAACCTGACTGACTGACTGATTGATCATCGCCGAGCCGAAACCGCTGAAGGTAGAAAGCTGAAATTTGGACGGTGGCTTCCTTTTATAACAAAACCACCCACTAAGGCGGGATTTTTGGAAATTCCACCTCTAAGGGGGTGAAAAAGGGTGAAAACGTTAGTATGAAACTTTTTAACGCGTGGAGCGATTTTCATGAAACTTTGTTTGTGTACTGTTTCAAGATTTTTCAATATAACCTTTAAAAAGGGGTTAAATGGGGGCTCAAAGTTTATATGGGAACTTTTTAACGGGTGGTACGATCGGTCTGAATCTTGGTTTGCATACTTAAGATGCAAAATGATGTAAAACGTATATCTTGATTTTACAAAATAACCCTCCCAAAAGGGTTAAATGGGGTGTCAAAGTTCTTTTGATGAGTGGTGTAAGTCGGTTGAAATACTATTTGTCTTGGTATGTAGGCGCTCACTAAGACGGGATTTTTGGAAATTCTACTATTAAGGGGGTGAAAAGGGCTAAAAACGTTTGTATGAAACTTTTTAACGCGTAGTATGATTTTCATGAAAATTTGTTTGTAAATACAAAACAAATTTACTAAAACAAATGTACAAGTGTTTCAAGATTTTTCAATATGCCCTCTAAAAAGGGGTAAAATGGGGGCTCAATGTTTATATGGGAATTTTTTAAGGGGTGGTAAGATCGGTCTGAATCTTGGTTTGGATACTTTTAATACGAAATAATTTCAAACATATCTGGATTTTTTAAAACAACCCTCCAAAAAGGGTGTTAAAGTTTTTTTGGCGAGAACTCGGTTTAAATACTTATAAGGCTAAATAAATGGACACTTACCAGTATTTAAGCGTTTTCGAAAATAACCCTTACTAAGGTAAAGAAGGGTGTCAAAGTTTGTATGGTCTTTTTGACGAGTGGTGTGATTAGTTGTAAAATCGATCCCATCAAAAACATAAATGTGAAATGAGAGCCAAGTTCAATAAGTAGGTATGCTTTAGTCGTTGACTTCAGCGACAAAAGAAGTGAGATCTAAATGGGTGCCAAGTACAATGGTCAGTCCTAAAACTTATTTATAACAATATGAAATATTTTTAACACCTTTAAAATATAATTTCATCTTAAAACTTAGGATATTATATTGAAGCCTAAGGTCTAGGCTGTATAACAGCTTTAACAGCAAAAATCAGAATTTTTTGACCCCCTTTTCGGGGTGAACGTGCAGTATGAAAGGAGTTCTCAAAATTCAACCCTCAAGCGTGAAATTAAGTTTGTATGATAGTAACAATTTACGAAGTGGGAGAAAGTTCTATCTTACATTTTTGTATCAAAATAATTTCAGCCACACCACGTGATAAAAAGCAACTACTTTATGTAAGCACTCAAAGTAACTTTAACAAGCAGGAATCGGCCAATCAAGTAGGTATTTATAAAACTAATTTCAAACTCTTCAAAGTACCACTTACAAACTAGGCGAATAGATTTTCACAAACTTTCTAAAATCGTTTAGCGACGCAACAGGTTACAAATAAGGGTTACCGGGGTAAAAAGTAACCTAGTATAAAACCGACGTAAACCGTTAGTCAATATTAAGCCTTATCAAAGGGCATTTGGGGTTGTTGACGTGTCGGTACTAAATTGGTACCTATCTAAATAACATATTATTTATCTCTGTTGCTTTAATGTTACCGCTTTTTATGAAACATTTTCTTAAAACAAAAGTAACGTAAAGTCTTTCAAGTTATTTAGCATTACTATGTCAATGTGAAAGTCAAAACCATTTTAAACATTAATTTGTCACGAAAACAAAAACAAAAATAAAATTCTGCTTGTTAATAAAACATTCCATTTTCTAAAAACTTAAATTGGTAGAAAATTATATATTATATATATTTTTTGGTATATTTGGTAAAGCGTCTTTCGAGAAGAAGAAGAGAGATTTTTTTTTGTATGATCCTTAACATTGTTGCGAAACGTTACTAAAAAAACTTTTTCTGTTTTAATTAAGTATAAAAAAAAATTGATTTGTACTGTAAAAATAACAAACGAACAAATTTAATTTACTCCAATTGTTTTTTGTTTATTTTCTTTCATTAAAAGTTGGTAACGCGATTGCTAATCCGTGTTGCCAACTTGAAAAACAATGATACAAGAGAATCCAATCTCGGAATTAGACCGAATACGCAACTTGTACTTACAACTTAAGTCCTGTCTCTTGTATTTTATCCTACTTAGAAACATGTCATCATTATTATCATCATCATCTTCCTGCCCTTTTCCTACGTTATGTGGGGTCGGCGTAACATGTGATCTTCTTCCATTTCCCTCTGTCATTCGTCATCTCTAAAATAACGTGTGCCTAATTAAATGTTCCTGTAGGTAACTAACCAAATAATGATAAATATTTTTTTGTTGTAAATACCTAAAAATCTAAAAAAAAAAAAAAAAAAAAAAAAAATATGATCACGACTGTAATCCCCAGGCTTGGTAGATATCTCCTCAGATCTTTAGTTACTTAGATCTTTGAGGATATCTAAAGAGGGTAGTCAGAGGCAAGTCCAAACATGACATTTGGTACATGCCCACATTTTGCACAGTAGTTAGTATTCCGTACGTGACAGGTTGCAAGCCCATCGCCGCTTATAAGAATACTAACCAATGACACATACCTTCGAATTTTTGGTTCTAGGGTATGTGCCGGTTTCCTCACGATGTTTTCCTTCACCGTTTAAGAGCACTGGCATTGCGCACATAAATTTTTCGAATGGAAAAACTCATTGGTGCACGACCAGGTTTGAACCCACGACCTTCGGATCGTAAGGCAGGGGTGCTACCAATACACCACCAGCGCTCTAAATCTGACTTCGTATATACCTTTAATGCAATATTAATATACTTAATGTAGGTACAACTTAAATATTAGCAATAAGACCTCAAAAAAAAATCTTTTTTCAAAAAGTTAAAAACCCTTACCGTGAATATTTATTACAGCTTTCATTATTACATTATTAACCTAATTATGCTTATCAAAGCATCGAATTTTGATGATGAAGTTTTTAAGTTTTAAAAGAAAAATAGCAATTAGGTAACAAAATGTACTTTTAAACTTACGCGATCTGAACACATTATTATTAGTATTAGACGGGTATTTATCGCGTTTAACGAGAACGAAGTGAGGGTAGTTGCAAATAATGCGACCCCCGCTTCGCGGAGGCGGTAGCTCCAGTACTCCAGTCTACCCGTGACCACGACAGCGTGCAAACCTGTCGAAACGTCAGGAAAATATAAGGTAATTTAAACGCGATAAATACCCGTCTAATACTAATAATAATAGGTAACAAAATTTATAAAGGACCTAGAAATCGGTTTGCAATTGACATGGCCGTATTGTTTAGAAAATACTTTTTTGAAAAATACTGTCGTTAATCAAAATGTTTTTACGTATTGTGTAAGATAAAACACTTGTAGAAAACGCTCCTTTATTGGTTTGAAAGTTGAGTGAGCTAGTTCCAAACCATACTTGTACAATTTATGGGTTAGTAATTGAGTAAGTTTGTGTGCTAGTAGCTAACACTCGTGGTTTTCTGTTGACCTTTTATTTAGTAACTGTATGTTTTCCTTTTGTTTAATGCAGAAGTTATTGAATTACCAATCCACAATCCTAATTTATAGAATGAAATAGAATATAGGTACAACCAGTAAACGAAAAAATATAGAAGCATTTCTTCAATCCACGAAATCAAACTCCACACAACGAAACTCTTTCGTGGATTTGGCAAAAATTTAAATGTTGACTTTATTCCCTCAACGTTTAGGTTTAAATTGTCGTGCGACGTGTAATAAGCTTCTGTGAATTTTTGATATAATTCTTTGGCAAAACTGACAAGCCACGTCTATCGGGGTCTACTTTTGTGGGGTATTTTTTTAGCCGAAGGAATACTTACATTTAATTCGTCGAGCTGAGGACAGGGCGCAATGGCGCTCATTAGGGGAGGCCTGTGTCCAGCAGTGGACTGCTATAGGCTGATGATAATGATGATGAATACTTCCATGTATTGTCCGTTCACTGTGTCTAAAGGTAAATTGAAATAGCGCAGAAACTTTATAAACAAAAGTTGGAATGTTTATTTTCTTATTATCATAGCTGCTCTGGTTAGTTTCTGTCGTGTTACGTTATTTTCAACGTTAGAAAAATACCTACATTTCGTTACCAATTTTATTTTTGCGGCAATGCCTCCGCAAATGGATAGTAGCTGGCCGTAATGTACTGGAAAAACTACTTTTGCTTTGCTTTGCGGAATAGATTTTTCTAGAAACATTTTCATGAAAACATGTTTAGTGATGGTAATAGTGTAGTATTATTTAATATGTGGTAATGGAAATGGAGTAACTAATTTAAAATGGTATTTTAAGTAGAATTTTTCTTAAGTATTATATTTAATATTATATATTTATATTTATTATATTATATAATAATTTATATATGTAGGTGTGTTTATTGTACTTGATATGTAGGTGTATACATAATTATTATGTTATAATTATTATTTTTTTGTAACTTGTATCTATTTAGGTATAATATTTATTACAATTTAGCTTTATTTATAGTTCATAATATCCGAGTAAGTTTGTTTTTCTTTTGTGTATGCCACCGTCCTCTACAACTATTGTTTTTTCCTATCCATCCAAAGGTTACCTGGAAGAGATCGCTTTTAGCGATAAGGTCGCCCATTGTTACATTAATTTTAAGTTTGTTTCTCTTTTGTATTTCTTTTTAAGGTGTACAATAAAGTGATATTCTATTCTATTCTATTCTATGGTAGCATTTTCTACGATAAATTCGTCTGTCACCCTTGTCGCTCTAGTTTTTATATTTTTTCTACTGTTATTTTGTGTGATTTTGGTTAGTAACCATCAAACTTTAGTAATAATAGACATAGCAAAACCTATCGAAAAATATTTTGCCTGAAAATAAAAAAAATTGTATATAAAGTACAGTCGAACATTGAACCTCCTTCTTTTTTGAAATCGGCTAAATACGATCCGTCTTTTTATTGGATATATTGTATTTTCTTCCATTCATTTGATTCAGTCTCCATCTGTATTGAATTCAAACACCATTATATTCAATTAAATTTTGCTTCAACAGCGCCTCAACGGGGAAGCGAACCCGCTACCTACACAGAAATCTAAAACTCCATTCTAACTGTAAATTAGCGGCAGCTCGTTAGTTTGATCCAATTAGGCGGCTGGCATTGGCGTGTTTTAATTGGTTTTTGGGTTTCCGTGAGCAGGAGGGAAAAACCGTTCGTACATGATGAGATTTATTTAAAGGTTACGAAAATAATTAGTTTGTTTAATCTCGGAAAGGTCATCGCTTGGTTTTTGATGTTGGAAATAAATTGTTTAGTTGATTGTTTTGTGTTATTATCTAAAATGTTTATCTTTCTATACTTCTATATTAATACTAATACTAATCTATACTAATATTATAAAGAAGAAAGTTTTGTATTTTTGTTTGTAACGAATAAACTCAAAAACTACTGGTCTGATTTCAAAAATTCTTTCACCGTTAGAATGCTAAATGATTTCTGAGTAACAGTTCAGGCTATATCTTATATAGGTACTGAACCGTGGTCGGGCGACACTGGCGTCACGAAACGTGTCGCTAACTACGGAGAGAATTTCACAGACATACATAGGAAACCAGTAGTGTAGCTGCGACACGTCGTCTTTCTTACTTTTTTAATATATCACTTTAGCAATACTTTTTTTAAACTATTGAATGTATTTTTTTGCAAACACTGAGAATGTCTCTTAATGGTGGATATTTTTAAAATTATGTATAAAATAAAGAGTGCTGTTGGCGTAGCCTAACAGTAATAACATAAATAAGTATTAAGCACAACCTTAAAAAATGGTTCTATTGTTAGTTATAACATAAACAAAACAATTTTAGCAACAAATAATTGAAATAAAATATTATAGCTTCCCCAATAACTGCTGTTCAACGCATAAAAAACACTGTTAGATCTAAGTTACTCAGAAACTTTGAAATACAATACTATACTACTAGCATCCGCCCACGGCTTCACCCGCGTGGTACCTTAAAAACAAAAACAAATCTATCCCACAGGAACCGTATATTTTTCCGGGATAAAAGTAACCTGCGTGCTATTCCAGACTACCTATAATGTCTATATCTGTGCAAAATTTCATCCAGATCCGTTCAGCCGTTTTAGCGTGAAAGAGTAAAAAACATACATACATCCATAACATTCTTACAATCTTTCGCGTTTATAATATTAGTAGGATTGAAATTGATGTCAAAACTTTACTGATACAGAAAGATGCAGCTTGAATTGGACTTTCTGAAGGTGGAATAAAGTCGATTTGGCAATGTGATAGTTATTTGGTTTTCCATCTACAGGGACGATAATATCAGAAATAGTGCGCGGAACCTTTGCAACTCATGCTCTTTCCCACTTGGACGTTTCGGAAATGCAATGGCGTCAGTCTGGGACACGACTGTTCATAATTACGATTCAAGTGTCTTGTTTTATTTTTCACTAGCTTCTGCACGCGGCGTCGCCCGCGAAGTACCTACATAAATTATAGCCTATGTTCATCCTGAAAGTTCATTCTACACATTGGTGAAATAATTTTTCAAATCGGTTCAGTAGTTTCGGAGCCTATTCAATTCAAACAAACAAACAAACAATCAAATCTTTTCTCTTTATAATATTACTAGCTTCCGCTCGCGGCGTCGCCCGCGAAGTACCTACATAAATTATAGCCTATGTTCATCCTGAAAGTTCATTCTACACATTGGTGAAATAATTTTTCAAATCGGTTCAGTAGTTTCGGAGCCTATTCAATTCAAACAAACAAACAAACAATCAAATCTTTTCTCTTTATAATATTACTAGCTTCTGCACGCGGCGTCGCCCGCGAAGTACCTACATAAATTATAGCCTATGTTCATCCTGAAAGTTCATTCTACACATTGGTGAAATAATTTTTCAAATCGGTTCAGTAGTTTCGGAGCCTATTCAATTCAAACAAACAAACAAACAATCAAATCTTTTCTCTTTATAATATTATTATTTTTCATGAATGTTATGGATTTTTTGGGTGCTTTTCTATCTAAAAGAATCATCATCTTCCTGCCCTTATCCCACTGGTGGGGTCGGCACAACAGGTTCTCTTCCTCCACTCTCCCCTATCATCCGTCATCTCAGTAGTCACTCCCTTCTTACACATATCGTCTTTCACACAGTCCATCCATCTTTCCTTAGGTCTACCTCTACCCTTATATCCATCCACATTCAAATCCAACACCCTTCTTGTAACATGACTTTCTGAACTCCTCATAACATGCCCACACCACGCCAACCTATTACTCCTCATCTTTTCCGTCACCGGCGCTACTTTCAAAGTCATTTGTGACTCAACATGATTTGTTTTACTGACTCAATTTAAACTGTGGTCATATAGTAACGTTATATTATCGTCTTTCACACAGTCCATCCATTTTTTCAAAGGTCTACCTCTACCAACTATTATATCTTCCTGCCCTTTTTCCATAGATAGTACTTCTTCAATAGATATTGGTCCTTATCTTTTCTAATATTATAAAGAGGAAAGTTTTGTATTTTTGATTTTTTGTATTTTTGTTTGTTGCGAATAAACTCAAAAACGAATGGTCCGATTTCAAAAATTATTTCACCTTTAGAATGCTACATTATCCCTAAGTAACATAGGCTTATATGTATTACTAGAGAAAATTAGGGATCACTACTAAAACTTCAATAATGTAACCCAAGGTGTAATAATTAATGGATTTTTGCAGACGAAGTCGCGGGAAACAGCTAGTTTTCAATATACAGGCTCAATTATTAGACGAGCGCTGGTGGTGTAGTGGTAGCACCCCTGCCTCACGATCCGAAGGTCGTGGGTTCAAACCTGGTCGTGCACCAATGAGTTTTTCCATTCGAAAAATGTATGTGCGCAATGCCAGTGCTCTTAAACGGTGAAGGAAAACATCGTGAGGAAACCGGCATACCCTAGAACTAAAAATTCGAAGGTATGTGTCATTGGTTAGTATTCTTATAAGCGGCGATGGGCTTGCAACCTGTCACGTACGGAATACTAACTACTGTGCAAAATGTGGGCATGTACCAAATGTCATGTTTGGACTTGCCTCTGACTACCCTCTTTAGATATCCTCAAAGATCTAAGAAACTAAAGATCTGAGGAGATATCTACCGAGCCTGGGGATTACAGTCGTGATCATATTTATTTATTTTATTTATTATAATTATTAAAACATATCGTCAATCTATTTATTTGCTTTGTCTATGTATGTGGGTTTAGTAAGCTAATTCATTTGGACGTGTAGAAAATACAAACAACCCGTTTAGGGTTCCGTAATGAAATAAGCGAATTGATATAAAATGCGGCGGTTTTCTTGTGAAGTTACGATGTATTAGGGTTCTAGAGGGGAAAATCGTTATTTGTTTTGAATATGTTTACCATAAGTTTAGGAAAACTCTTTTTATTATTATACTAATGGAACTACCCGCAACTTAGTTCGTATGGTTTTTCTTAAATGAAATTGAAAACGTAAAAAAGGGTTTTATACTAAGCGTGTGTGTCTGTGGAAAGAAACAGAATATTACGAGTACATCTTCCAAAGAGTTGAACCACTTTTGATTAAGTTTTTTTAATTGAAAGGTGACTTGAAAAGCTATGCAAGTCGCGGGTTGCAAAAATCCTTAATACATTTTTCAAATTTTTTTTCAACAGGAAATCTACTTAGTTTATTAAACCTGTGTTAAAAACACTGTTCATCATCTTCCTGCCCTTTTCCCACGTTATGTGGGGTCGGCACAACATGTGATCTTCTTCCATTTCCCTCTATCATTCGTCATCTCAGTACTCACTCCTTTCTTACCCATGTCATCTTTCACACAGTCCATCCATCTTTTCTTTGGTCTACCTCTACCCTTGTATCCATTCACATTCATATCTAACACTCTCCTCGTCATATGACATTCATCTCTTCTCATAACATGCCCATACCACGCTAACCTATTACTCCTCATCTTTTCTGTTACCGGTGCCACTTTCAGACTTCAAAAAAAAAAATAAAAAAAATAAAAAAAATAAAAAAAAAAAACAACTGTTAAAAACACTGTTATATAAAAAAAATCTTACGGTACATTATTTTTGTTAAGAACATCCACAACTCGCACCACTGTGTCAACACAAAGTTCAGAATAATTTAATGTTCTTGTTACTTTGTAAGAAAAACATGTTCACAAAAACAAAGATGCTATTCTTTACATAAGGCGGCATCTCCACGAGCGAGTAAATCGCGATAATATTATCGTCACCACGTAGTACTGTAACAACTTTATGAGCGTGTCTACACTGTGTGATATTATCGCGGCGTTGCGACGAGTGGCTTTGACGAGCAAAATGTCAACGACTCGCTGCGAGACACAACCACATCGCAGCGTGCTCGTTGGCTGTCATCGAACTGGGGCCTTACCACAAGCTCTTCGGGAAATATCAAAGTAATATAACATTGGCATTTCATACCGTGACCTATAAGTATATCAGTTATCTTGTACCCATAACACAAGCTTGGAATAGCTTACTTTGGGGCTTGATGATGCTGTGTGGATTGTCCAGCATTATTTTATTATTATTATTATTATTCTTCGACGACCTCAGTGGCGCAACGGGCAAGAGTCCGCCTGCGACACAAGAGGTTACGGATTCGATTCCCGCTGCGGAACAAATTTGTGTACGATCTGCAGAAATTTGTTCCGTTGGTGTGGGTGTTTTATAAAAATATCTATCTATGTATAATATATTGTATTAAATATATCAGTTATCTAGTACCCATAACACAAGCTTTGAGTAGCTTACTTTGGGGCTAGATGATGCTGTGTGGATTGTCCAGCATTATTTTATTATGATTATTATTATCATTATTAAATATTGTATTGAAGTAGTATTACTTCAAGCTTGAAATGTGATTTGTTGCGACGCGCGACGATACGCTAGCGGATAAATTTCCGAACAAAACCCGACGATAGAAGAGCGGACTCGCCGCGATAAACTCGCTCGTGGAAATGGCGCCTTATTTGTAAGACTTAGGCTGAGCTTCGAGTTGCGTAAACACTATTTGTTAGGATCATCGATTTAGGCTGTATCTGTAATATTAATTCTCTTTTTTCTTAAAAAAATAACTAATTAAATAAATAATATGACCATCGATTACTACCTGAAAGTGCACCTCAGAGACTTCTTCTAATCCTTTCACCACACTGGTTCAAAATAACTAGTGACATAACAAAAAAAAGGCGCGAGTATTTAAAAATTTCTTTACCTCTACATAATAGACAACATAAATCGTATCTTTTAAGCAAGCAAATCTTGTATTTTTGATTATAATCTCAATCTTGGAAACGGCTCTAACGATTTTCATGAATTGTATATGCAGGGGGTTTTGGAGGCGATAAATCGATCTAGCTTGGTTTCATTTTCCAAAAAAACACAATTTACCAAAAAAAACGGGCAAAGCTCGGTCATCTATATAGGTACATAATTATTGATATAATTAAATAATTTATTTTAACCGCACTTTTGTGGTTTGAATGTTAACATCCCAGAATAATGTTTATAAAAAAAAAAAAAAAAAATATGATCACGACTGTAATCCCCGGGCTCGGTAGATATCTCCTCAGATCTTTGGTTACTTAAATCTTTTGAGGATAGTCTAAAGGGGGTAGTCAGAGGCAAGTCCAAACATGACATTTGGTACATGCCCACATTTTGCACAGTAGTTAGTATTCCGTACGTGACAGGTTGCAAGCCCATCGCCGCTTATAAGAATACTAACCTATGACGCACACCTTCGAATTATTGGTTCTAGGGTATGCCGGTTTCCTCACGATGTTTTCCTTCACCGTTTAAGAGCACTGGCATTGCGCACATAAATTTTTCGAATGGAAAAACTCATTGGTGCACGACCAGGTTTGAACCCACGACCTTCGGATCGTGAAGCCGGGGTGCTACCACTACACCACCAGCGCTCTAATGTTTATATGCTGCAATAATAGTATATTTTTATGTTCTAATGAATAAAACAGACTAATAAGGAAAACCCATAGATAAATAGCCACACAAAATACCCATTTGTTTAACAAAATGGCACTTCAACATAATGTGGGATAATATAACATCTGATGTTGTATTATTATGCCCCACTCGTCAAGTGCACAGCGTAGTGTAACAGAAACCAGTAGGACAAATGCACTAGTGACGTAATCAAAGTCAAAGTCAAAATAACTCTATCAATAAAGCACAAGGACCATTTTGCAATGTTTCTTAAGTTGAAAAAAGTTATGCCAAAAAAGTTACTTTGAGAAGGAGGCTAAGAGGAGGATTCAGCTGGGTTGGGCAGCTTTTGGAAAGTTACGTCGAGTCTTCTCGTCACCCATACCACAATGTCTGAAAACGAAAGTTTTCAACCAGTGCGTCCTACCTGTCATGACATACGGAGCCGAAACGTGGACACTCACGGTACGGCTAGTTCACCAGTTTAAAGTCGCTCAGCGAGCTATGGAACGAGCTATGCTCGGAGTTTCTCTGAAGGATAGAATCCGTAATGAGACTATCCGACACAGAACTAAGGTTGTCGACATAGCTCAGAGAATTAGCAAGCTGAAGTGGCAGTGGGCTGGCCATATCTGTCGAAGAACCGATAACCGTTGGGGTAAACGAGTTCTCGAGTGGAGACCGCGGCTCGGCAAACGTAGTGTAGGGCGCCCTCCGGCTAGGTGGAGTGACGATCTGCGAAAGGCTGCTGGCGGAGGCTGGATGCGTCGAGCTGAAGACAGGGCGCAATGGCGCTCATTAGGGGAGGCCTATGTCCAGCAGTGGACTGCTATAGGCTGATGATGATGATGATGATGAAAAAAGCTTAGCGCAATTATTAATCTTACTAGCTTCCGTCCACGGCTTCGCCCGCGTGGTACCATGGAAATCAAAAACAAATCTAACTTACGGGAACCGTACATATTTCCGGGATAAAAAGTAACATATGTATATGCTATTCCAGACTATAATCTATCTCTGTGCCAAAGTTCATCTAGATCCGTTAAGCCGTTTCAGCGTGAAAGAGCATACAGTAACAAACATCCATACAGCCATCCATTATATATTAAACTTTCACGTTTATAATATTAGTAGGATTTTATTTGGTTTTGGTGTATTAAGAATTTCTTTTCTATAAATAAGGTAAGTACCTGTATGCGTCGTTTATGACTCAACATCATCATCTTCCTGCCCTTATCCCACTGGTGGGGTCGGCACAACAGGTTCTCTTCCTCCACTCTCCCCATCATCCGTCATCTCAGTAGTCACTCCCTTCTTACACATATACTAGCTGTCCCGCTCGCGACTTCGTTCACTTAAAGTATCTAAACTGAGTTTTAAACAAATCACACTAATAAAAAAATTCCATACATAACTTTGACCCCCCCTTTCACCCTTTTTAGAGGGTTATTTTGGAATATCCAGAAATACGTGTCCATTCATTTTGCATTTACAGTACAAAAACAAAGTTTCACACCAATCGCACCACCCGTTAAAAAGTTCCCATACAAACATTGACCCCACATTTGACCCCTTTTTAAAGGTTATATTGAAAAATCCTGAAACACGTGTCCATTTATTTTGCATTTACAGTGCACAAACAAAGTTTCATGAAAATCGCTCCACGCGTTCAAAAGTTTCATACTAACGTTTTCACCCTTTTTCACCCCCTCAGAGGTGGAATTTCCAAAAATCCCGCCTTAGTGGGTGGTTTTGTTATAAAAGGAAACCACCTTCTAAATTTCAGCTTTCTAGCTTCAGCGGTTTCGGCTCGGCGATGATCAATCAGTCAGTCAGGTCAAGCTCTTATATAGATAAATAGATTATCGTCTTTCACACAGTCCATCCATCTTTCCTTAGGTCTACCTCTACCCTTATATCCATCCACATTCAAATCCAACACCCTTCTTGTAACATGACTTTCTGAACTCCTCATAACATGCCCACACCACGCCAACCTATTACTCCTCATCTTTTCCGTCACCGGCGCTACTTTCAAAGTCATTTGTGACTCAACATGATTTGTTTTACTGACTCAATTTAAACTGTGGTCATATAGTAACGTGTTATTAATTGAAAGGACAAAATGATAAATGTTTTGGCTAAAAGCCAGAGCAATAGAATGAAGGGAACTCAATATCATTATATTCTACGAGTACTATTATTAGTGGAAGCAAAGAGGCTTTACCACAAGCTCTTACAAACCGTCACAAACCATCAAGTTTCAGAAACGTCAAAGGTTCAAGCTCGAAGTAACACTACTTGAATACAATTTTTATAGGTCATGGTATGAAATCCTTGTCTTTCCTTCCTTTCCTTTTCTTTCTTTTCCTTTACTTTCCTTTCCTTTCATATTACTTTCCGTTTGAAATAATTAAAGGTAAAGGATTGAAGTGCTCAGAGAATAAAAAAAACGTCTAAAGATAAAAAAAACACCTATTTAACCCAGAATTAGAGGTGCAATAATTCAATCAAGTTAAAATAAACGCTATCGATTCGTTCACTCGCCGACGACCACTTGTCTAAGGCTAAGCTTTCTGGGTCTTAGTTAGTAATCCTGTAACTTACGACCTATTAAACTATACGCGGTTAAGTTAAACTCGTTAAGTGTAAATGGGGCGTGCCTAATCCCTTCCTAACAGAACTGTTAGTTTAATATTGAGAAATGCGTTTAAAGTTTATCTTAACCCGCCGTTAAAATATTGCTTTTATTATCTTACGAGCGCTGGTGGTGTAGTAGAAGCTTCTCTGCCTTCAGGTCGTGGGTTTGAATCCTATTTGCACCACTAATCGAAACTAGTATTTATTGTCAAAACTTTAAAGCGTGACTGAATGTAACCGAAAATTGATTATTATAGCCGCCATATTAGATTTTTTGATATTTTGTATAGCTTTTTTTTTTTTTTTTTTTTTAATAATGCTGGACAATCCACACAGCATCATCTAGCCCCAAAGTAAGCTACTCAAAGCTTGTGTTATGGGTACTAGACAACTGATATATTTAATACATTATATACATAGATAGATATTTTTTATTATACATAGAAAACACCCAGACCAACGGAACAAATTTCTGCAGATCGTACACAAATTTGTTCCGCGGCGGGAATCGAACCCGCAACCTCTTGCGTCGCAAGCGGACTCTCGCCCGCTGCGCCACTGAGGTCGTCAAAATCGTTGAGTCTAACTGAGTTAACTGAGTCGTTATGTCACTTTTGTGATCAAGATGAATATAACGACACATCATTTATCAAAATCCGTGTAGCCGTTTGGGCTACAGTGACAGCCAAAGGAACTCTCATACATACAAACATACATACATACACTCTAAATACATTTCCTCCCGTTTTTGCTTTGCATTCGGGTTAAAAAACCGACTGAACGTACCTGAAAAAAAAATTTACAGTCACCATAATTAGATTTTTGGCATTTTGTCCGTTGAAACCGGCATACCCTAGAACCAAAAATTCGAAGGTATGTGTCATAGCTTAGTATTATTATAAGCGGCGATGGGCTTGCAACCTGTCACGTACGGAATACTAACTACTGTGCAAAATGTGGGCATGTACCAAATGTCATGTTTGGACTTGCTTCTGACTACCCCCTTTAGATATCCTCAAAGATCTAAGTATCTAAAGATCTGAGGAGATATCTCCCGAGCCCGGGGATTACAGTCGTGATCATATTTTTTTTTTTTTTTTGTCCACAACTGTTTAATAACGCGAATAAAGTCGGGAGTTTTACTAGTTTATATTCATAATATCTACTTGGCTAAAATGTATGAAACAGCTGTTTTTTTTAGTGTTGGTTTCTTAGAAAAATTTGTTTATGTTTATGACTTTAACCCCCTGAAGTTTTTGGAAGTAGTCTGATAACACCCTGTATGTATGAACTAAGACCGTAATAAATTACCTTATATTTTCCCGACTGTTAACTGTGCGAACCTACGTACTATCTATATAAAATCTGTTTTATTTGTTAATCAATGATTATATTTATTGTACCCTTATTTTCCTAATAAACATACGTCCGGTCGAGGAGCATGTCAGGTGCGAAGGGGGGTAAAGCAGGTATGCGCGGGGCAGGGGAGCCGAGGCAGCGCGAGCCGACCCGCACCGCTGGCAGTTGGTTGTTGTCGATTATTAAAACTAGGTGCGCACGCTCATACTCCTTGTCCGCGACATCTTCGAAAACCTATCTTTCGTAATTTATTCACTTGCTCCCCTACACCGACGTTTCGACAGGTTTGCACGCTGTCGTGGTCACGGGTAGACTGGAGTACTGGAGCTACCGTCTCCGCGAAACGGGGGTCGCATTATTTGCAACTACCCTCACTTCGTTCTCGACAATAGGGATGTCCATCTGTACACTCGGACGACACACAACACTAACAGTATCCGCGACGCGCTGAATAACCGGTCTACGACGAGTACACTTAGCTAGCACTGGATTCCATGAGGCAGAGAGATATCTCCTCAGATCTTTAGATACTTAGATCTTTGAGGATATCTAAAGGGGGTAGTCAGAGGCAAGTCCAAACATGAAATTTGGTACATGCCCACATTTTGCACAGTAGTTAGTATTCCGTACGTGACAGGTTGCAAGCCCATCGCCGCTTATAATAATACTAAGCTATGACACATACCTTCGAATTTTTGGTTCTGGGGTATGCCGGTTTCCTCACGATGTTTTGCTTCACCGTTTAAGAGCACTGACATTGCGCACATAAATTTTTCGAATGGAAAATCTCATTGGTGCACGACCAGGTTTGAACCCACGACCTACGGATCGTGAGGCAGGGGTGCTACCACTACACCACCAGCGCTCAGGTGTTTTAATTTTCGCAATCAATACTAGTAAAACATTGTAGAACGCTAACGAAAGAGGTTGCGCTCGGAAAATGAGAAAATAAATGTATTCACACAAACATATCCTCATTATTATTCATGAGCAATATTGTATTGGAAGTTCTGGGAAAATATTTGTTCGCATTGATTTCAAATTCACAAGAAGATGGCGCAAATATTGTGAGTTTGGGAACCAACTTTATAAGTTAACTAGCTGTCCCGCCAGCGACTTCGTTCACGTAAAGTATCTAAACTGAGTTTCAAACACATCACACAACTCATAAAAATCCCATACTAACTTTGACACCCCATTTGACCCCTTTATGAAGGTTATATTGAAAAATCCTGAAACACGTGTCCATTTGTTTTGCATTTAGAGTACACAAACAAAGTTTCAGACCAATCGCACGACCCGTTAAAAAGTTCCCATACAAACATAGACCCCACATTTGACCCCTTTTTGAAGGTTATATTGAAAAATCTTGAAACACGTGTCCGTTCATTTTGCATTTACAGTGTACAATCAAAGTTTCATGAAAATCGCTCCACGCGTTAAAAAGTTTCATACAAACGTTTTCACCCCTTTTCACCCCCTTAAAGGTGGAATTTCCAAAAACCCCGCCTTAGTGGGTGGTTTTGTTATAAAAGGAAACTACCTTCCAAATTTCAGCTTTCTAGCTTCAGCGGTTTCGGCTCGGCGATGATCAATCAGTCAGTCAGTCAGTCAGTCAGTCAGGTTAAGCTCTTATATAGATATAGATTGGTTCATCTTCTAGTCAACTAGTGTATGAACGGTGAGGGAAAACATCGTGAGGAAACCGGCATGCCCTAGAACCAAAAATTTAAAGGTATGTGTTATAGGTTAGTATTCTTATAAGCAGCGATGGGCTTGCAACCTGTCATGTACTGAATACTAACTACTGTGCAAAATGTGGGTATGTGCCAAATATCATGTTTTGACGTGCCTCTGACTACCTGTAGGTATCCCTTCAAAGATCTATGTGACTAGAGATCTGAGGAGATATCTACCGAGCCTAGGGATCACAGTCTACATATAGGGAGTAGTCAGGGGCACGTCCAAACAACGCAATTACATCTACAAACATGTTTGACACAATAAATAAAGTCTAAAAGTGTCATATAACATGACATATTTTGTCAGACTTTGACGTTTTTTACAAGTTATAAAGACTATTAACTGTCAAAATTTGTTTTCGGTGTAAACAAAAACCATTCGCTTAAATAATAATGTAGAATACTTGTTTTATACATTGTGTAAGCGTAGCGAGAAACTTGAGTAATAACATTTAAATATTTATATATCATTCTTTGCCCTATGTAGTTATAAGTAAGTTTCCCGGATATCCGGTATCCGGTAGTTTATCCGGCCACCTGCGGCGAATACCACTTACTGAGATTAGAAGAATATTCGCTGGACTGTTACGAGTGATACGGATGTGTGAACACGGCTTTATTATGAAAATTGTTATCTGCAAAATGTGCCAGCTTGAATGTAGCCAACGCTAAATTATCTTATTATTATTTTACTAGCTTCCGCCCACGGCTTTGCCCGCGTGGTACCTTGAAACACAAAAACGTCGTATATACCCATACGAATATTATAAATGAGAATGTCTAATATAACAAAAGAGTTAAATGCGGACAAAGTCGTGGGTAACCGATAGTTTACTAGTCTTATGTATTAGCATTAATTATCTTAATAATTCATTCGTAGTTGGCGGAATAATCGCTTAACAAACATCGAAGGAAACTTAAATACCTACAGTCAAATAATTGGAAACCTATTTTTAAGCTGTTGTACTTAAACAAGAACCTCCTATTTTGTGAAGTCGGTTAATAAAAATGGCGTCATTCCGGGAGAACAATATTTCACACAAAACGCTACTCTAGTTACCTTCAAAGCTTTATAATACGGAGTTTCGCAAAGTATAGGATTTCCGTCGGCTCCTCTTGAATTTCAGCCGGAATCTGACACACAAAGAAGCATAAATAACCGGCAAAGCCTTCGAGATCAAAGTGATTCAAACACGCAAACCCGTCGCGAATATGGTAGTGAGTATAATACATCTATACTAATATTATAAAGCTGAAGAGTTAGTTTGTTTGATTGAAAACGCTAAGATAACTAAAGATTATACATACATCTTTAATAATATTATAAAGCTGAAGATTTTGTTTGTTTGGTTGAACGTGCTAATCTCAGAAAATCATCTTCCTGCCCTTATCCCACTGGTGGGATCGGCACAACAGGTTTTCTTCCTCCACTCTCCTCTATCATCCGTCATCTCAGTAGTCACTCCCTTTTTACACATATCGTTTTCACACACTTCATCACATTTGCGCTAATCTCTGGAAACACTGGTTTGAATTGAAATATTATTATTGTGTTGTATAGTCCATTAATCGAGGAAGGCTATAGGCTATATAACATCACGCTACGACCAATAGGAGCGGAGCATCAATAAAATATG
The DNA here is from genome assembly GCA_963675405.1 of Cosmorhoe ocellata. Taxonomy (NCBI): domain Eukaryota; kingdom Metazoa; phylum Arthropoda; class Insecta; order Lepidoptera; family Geometridae; genus Cosmorhoe; species Cosmorhoe ocellata. The sequence goes on from OY776257.1 coordinate 1,412,599, forward strand.
ATACACAAACGGGAAAAAAATATATTACTTAAGACAAAGTTGCGCGAGAGGTGGCTTGTATATACATACATAAAATCACGCCTCTTTTCTGATGGGATAGGCAGAAACTACGGATTTTGTCGTAAAAAAGATTTGAATTTTGAAAAACGTTTTTTTTATTTAAATTTCACGGTGTATATTTACTCCAACCATCAATATAAGATGGCGATCCAATTTTAATAAATAAATAATAAAATAAAATAAATAAGTGATCGCATTACACCGTTTGTGGGTTAATTTACCAAATTGAGGGGAGCTAACGAGCCGCCGCTTTGCAACGTTGTTAATTGCTCATTAATGTTTAAAAACATTGTTTTTGTTGGATATAATGACGCAACGTATTTTTAGCCGGCTGCGAAGTAGGAGGGTAATGTGTTTGCCATGTCGTATCATGTTAAAGTCGTTGAAGGAAATTCTCTATGCGAGCAATTTGATCCCTGTTCTTCTTTTGGCGGTCACTGTAGCCCAAACGGCTGAACGGATTTCGACGGTATTTGTATTCGTCTGGATTACTAGTGACTTATGCTATACAAAATGGTTAATGTCCAAAATATGTAAATAAGTGAATAGTTCCTATCTAAATCCTTCGCCGGAAATCCCTAGAATATTGAACAAAAATTAAAAAATTAAAATTGTCATGATAATTTGTCTATGACTTTTGTGACATTGACAACACTAATCTTGACAATAGCAAAACTGATCGCAAAAGAGGCAAATACCATAAACAAAGAAGAAAAATAAAACTCCTCTTTTTATAAAACTAAGGAATAAAAGTTCTCTCTGCCTCTCTCCATTTCATTTAAATTTAAACCTAAGCCCAACATAAGCAGTGATAGTATAACTGAAACTCTTTGTGTAACAGTGGCTTAAACTCTGCCACATTTTAGTATTTATTTATTCCCTCGAATAATAGCCCACATTAACTGTATTGAGGGGCTAGACAAAACAACATTCGAAAATCGCTACGAAAAAAAACACTTGACATTTCTAATCTTCTTTACTGGCGTCTGTCATCATAAGGATCAGTTTTGCCAGTGTCAAATGTTTTAATTAGTATTTTGTACGTCACAGTATTGCAATGAACTCTCAAGTGATTTATTTAACAGAAAAGTTTTGGGATTTATTACTAAAATCAAAGATTAACTTTTTATATTTCAGTTTGAATAATCTAGTTATTACTTGGTTGAAACACCATCAAAATAACAATTACAGTTTAAATGATTGATTCAGGCGTGACTTTGCGGAAATCCATTACAAATACTGAAAAGGACGGAAATTTCTAGTACTTTCTTCTTTTTGACTTTTCTCTCGGCGCTCGGTGGAGCAACACTAGTGCGGAGCGAGTCAACGGTCCTGAGGATGCTTCGTGGAGAAGCGAAACACGTGTCGAGTTTCTATTTGAGATATGGTGTTGGGATTATTAATATTAATAATATTTCTATAAGGCATTTTGTGGGGCCCATAAATATTAATAAGCTTAATTATTAACAACCTCATTAGATAATAGTTTTAGCGGGAAAGTACAAGAAATTTCCGTCCTTTTCAGTATTAATAACAGTTTACAAAATTAACAATAGCAAAAAGCAAGCTATATTTGTAAAAATGATCAAAATACTCACATTTCCAATCCATATAATGTCATATGATAAAAACAAAAAAAATAAAAGAAATATGATCACGACTGTAATCCCCAGGCTTGGTAGATATCTCCTCAGATCTTTAGTTACTTAGATCTTTGAGGATATCTAAAGAGGGTAGTCAGAGGCAAGTCCAAACATGACATTTGGTACATGCCCACATTTTGCACAGTAGTTAGTATTCCGTACGTGACAGGTTGCAAACCCATCGTCGCTTATAAGAATACTAACCAATGACACATACCTTCGAATTTTTGGTTCTAGGGTATGTGCCGGTTTCCTCACGATGTTTTCCTTCACCGTTTAAGAGCACTGGCATTGCGCACATAAATTTTTCGAATGGAAAAACTCATTGGTGCACGACCAGGTTTGAACCCACGACCTTCGGATCGTGAGACAGGGGTGCTACCACTGCACCACCAGCGCTCTTAAATCAAAATAACAATAACAGTTTAAATGATTGATTCAGGCGTGACTTTGCGGAAATCAATTACAAATACTGAAAAGTGCGGAAATTTCTAGTACTTTCTTCTTTTTGACTTTTCTCTCGGCGCTCGGTGGAGCAACACCAGTGCGGAGCGAGTCAACGGTCCTGAGGATGCTTCGTGGAGAAGCGAAACACGTGTCGAGTTTCTATTTGAGGTGTGGTGTTGGGATTATTAATATTAATAATATTTCTATAAGGCATTTTGTGGGGCCCATAAATACTAACAACCTCATTAGATAATAGTTTTAGTAGGAAAGTACAAGAAATTTACGTCCTTTACAGTATTAATAACAGTTTACAAAATTAACAATAGCAAAAAGCAAGCTATATTTGTAAAAATGATCAAAATACTCACATTTCCAATCCATATAATGTCATGTAAAGAGACCCGCCGGTGGTGTAGTGGTAGCACCCCTGCCTCACGATCCGAAGGTCGTGGGTTCAAACCTGGTCGTGCACCAATGAGTTTTTCCATTCGAAAAATTTATGTGCGCAATGCAGTGCTCTTAAACGGTGAAGGAAAACATCGTGAGGAAACCGGCATACCCTAGAACTAAAAATTCGAAGGTATGTGTCATTGGTTAGTATTCTTATAAGCGGCGATGGGCTTGCAACCTGTCACGTACGGAATACTAACTATTGTGCAAAATGTGGGCATGTACCAAATGTCATGTTTGGACTTGTCTCTGACTACCCTCTTTAGATATCCTCAAAGATCTAAGAAACTAAAGATCTGAGGAGATATCTACCGAGCCCGGGGATTACAGTCGTGATCATATATTTTTTTTTTTTTTTTTTTATAATGTCATGATTATTGATTTATATTGATTCAATAATTCATAGTTAATGCTTCGAGCAACCGACTTCAAAAATGGAGGAGGTTCGCAATTAGCTTTTTCATTTTTAAATCATAGTTATGTTCTATGCCACCCCAATCAACTGGCAGTAGACCTAACTGCACCTGGTGCCCTGAGGCGCCTGAAAAGACGGAACATCTTAGATAGATGAATCAGAAAGAGGAAGCTCCGATGGGGACTTTGCTCTACACGACACTTTCACGCAACCCATCTGCTCATAGTCCTGGGACTGATCGCAAGATATAACGCAAAAAAAAAAAAAAAAAGTTATGTTCTATAGCGATGTTCGAGTATCACTTGTCTATGGTTCTTTACAAAGTCGACATAAAACGCCCTTTGTGTTGTTATTTTAGAGGTTTTTGACGAATCACAATATAGTCAGCTTCAGGCCTTTTTATTGTGTGTATTATTTAGATATTTTATTAAAAATATTCCCTTATACTCGTACCATGAGTCCATAATAGCGTTATAAAAGATTTCAGACTCTTTTATATCGCTTTATTGAATCATTGAGTTGTTTATTGAGTCGTGAAAATGATATTTATACTAAGGTAGTCTACACACAAACATAAAATCACGCCTGTTTCCCGACGGGGTAGGCAGAGACTACGGATTTCCACTGACTTCGATCCCGACATACTTCTTTTGCTTCATTCACTCTCATTACATTCTTCATACATACGACATACAACCGACGGTTTAGGGTACTCTTGACCTTCATTCTTGACCTTCAGTATACTTTTGTGGGCCTCACCACAAATTCATAATACATTACCGAATTAATATAACATTGCTATTTCGTACCATTACCTATGCAAATTGTATTGAAGTAGTGTTACATCAAGCTTCAAATGAGACGTTTCTAAAACGAAATCTTTCTGGAAGACTTCGTGTTATTATGGCCCCTTGATTTTCTCTACAAGGTAACTAAGGTAAAATTATTTCATTAATTTTAAGATAAGTAAGTATTGAACTTTTGCATGGAACAGCTGTTTTTTCGCGTGTTGGTTTCGTAGAAAATGTTGTATAAATTGATGGGTACTATAACCCCCTGAAGTTTTCGGAAGTAGTCTGGTAACACCTGTATATAAAAACCCTAACTGACTACCTGACGTGTCACTAGTTCTAGCATATCCACCATAACCAGTGTGGTGAAAGGATTAAAGTGGGCGTGCTTTGAGTACTTACCTACTTATTACACCACCTGCATGAAATTTTGACAGTGTCAAGTGCATAAAAGAAGCCTTTGAGTCAAAGGCTTTCATGCATTTGACACATGTCTTCAAAATGTAATTTAGATGGGAGACCACTTTGATATAAGTCTCTGTTAGCGGTACCAGAATCAAGGCCCGTGTGCACAGTGGCTCACTCAGCTATTTATGGCAAACTTCTAGAACAATGGATCCGGTACAAGCTCATAACATATTCTTTTTGATTTATTTCACAACAGTACAAAGAGCTTGGCAAGTTGAGTTGGCTCAATGTGTGCTTTTAAAACTCTCTCTTTTGAAGTCGATCCCCCCTCTTCTTCTTTTTTGTTATGTCATATTTCTCTTTTGAGATCAATTTTGCCAGTATCAAGTGTGTAATTTAGTAGTATTGTCACAAAGTCAGTCAAATTGTCAAGTCAATTTTGAGCAAAAATGACTGTTTTGTTCAAAGTTCTCGGGATTAACTCCGATGAATTTAGAAAAGAAGTATCACTTTAACTCACATTATTTACACTCGCATCAAGAATTTGGGTTTTATTAGATACATAAAAATTGGAAAATAATACGAGAAAATACATAAAATTACAGCGACGATACGAAAAATTTGCAGTCGAATGCATCGTATAAGATCCTATCGATTCCTTATTACCAAGGGGTACGACCTGTCATTAAAACCTTCTTAAAGTTTTCTATCTCGTCCGACCTATTGCGACATGACGGATGGCGTTGTGAAGGGTGTCGTGTCGAGTGTAGTACGGATTTGGTCAGTCCAGATATCCGGTTGCTGAATATCCGGTGCTCCAGCCAAAGCTTACGCCGAATATGCAGAATCCTGTTTCTGGCCATACCAATCCGTTGTGATGAACCAATCTCTAGTGATCAAAAGTGATCGTTCAACTTTTAAACCGAACAGAAACAATGAAACTCTAAAATGTCGAGAACCCTCACAAATGCAGTCAAGTATCCACTATAAGCTATCTTCTATCTCCTTTCGTTTCCATGTTATAACATGCAGCTGTCTTTCTCTGGCACTGCAAATAGAGCCTTCGTGAAGAATCAGTTTGGAGTGATGTTTACATGAGCGTCTCAAGTACTACTTGAACCCGACTGGTGCTAAACAAAAGGAGGGTTATGACATACTTTATAGGTAAGTAGAGATGATTCAGTCTAAAAATGCCCCTCCACTTGTACTTGTACCGCATGTAGAGGTAAATACATTGGAAATACATTGGAGGGGCGTGCATTTTTAGACTGATCTACCTCTACCTATTTAATCATTTGTGGGTATTTTTATATTGTCGACTGGTTTCCACTCAAAGTTTCGCTCGCGTGCTACCTTGAAAAATAAAAACAAATTTTAGTATACCACGGGAACCGTACATTTTTCCGAGATAAAAAGTAGCCCATAAAAAAAATAGCCTTCCAGACTATATAATCTATCTCTGTACCAAACTTTATTTAGGGTTTTAAAAGTAAACTAATGTAACACTATACATATAAATTTTGATTTTGACATTGGTCTTTCTCAATGCGTGTGTCTAAAAAGTTCCAGCCTCAATACTACATACGTTAAATTTCTCCGATTGTCTCCTTAATTCTAATCACAGCCAAAGGGAAACGTCGCCAAGAATGGCAATGTTGGAAATCCCATCTATCAATTTCTCCATTAAGCTAACCAGCCGTATAAAGTAAAGGTATAGTTCTACCGCTAATAGAAGTTAAGGAAAAAGTCCGTATTTAATCTCCGGACTCGTAAATCTCCGTCCGGAACAATAATTACAAATGTTCCAACACGATTTTGATTTCCTTTACACTTAGCTTTTCTACGAAGTTTTAATCGTCACCATTCTCCTGTCCTTATCCCACGCGTGTATCGGCACAACATGTTTTCTTCTTCCACTCACTCCTATCATTCGAGTCTACTCCTCTTACATTCATATCATCTTTCACACAATCAAACCACTTTTTCTTCGGCCTTCCTCTACTTGAGTACCCAGATACACTCATAGCTTTTCGGTGACATGTTTTCATCCCTCCTCATCACGTGTATAATTGTCCATACCATACTAATCCTTATCTTTTGCGGAATTCAAACTACTGTGCATAATACAGGCATGTGCCAATTATAATATTGTTTGGACGTGAGTTAAGATATTCTCAAACGACTTAATTAACAAGAGATCTGAGGAGATATCTATCAGGCCTGGGAATTACAATCGTGATCACGTTTGTTGTTTTGTTCAAACATGATCATGACTGTTATCACTAGGTGTGATAGGCATGTCTCTAGATCACTAGTTAATTAAATTTTTGAGGATCTAAAGGTAATCAAAAGCACGTCTAATTATTAGCTCGTTACCTTTACGTATAATATATTACGCATAATTATATCCACGTTTTGCGCAGTTATTCGTTTTTACGTCATCTTATTATGTCACTAAGTCCTTGGAACTAGTGTGGTGAAAGGTAAAATAAACATTTATAAAATAATATTTTATATAAAAAAAAACTAATTCTTAAGTTGAAATTAAATTTGGGTTTTTCGTGATAGGTCCAATCCTTCAACCGTTTCTAAAATCAAAGACACAACTTAGATTTTTTTGGATTTAGGACTATGCTGGACACGCCGATCGGTGTTCTCAAGATGTTTTCTTTCACCGAAATTATGGGTCTATGTAAAAAATTGTTTAGAAGTAATAATAGGTTCTAAAGATTGAGAATTATCTTGTCTCAATGCCACCACAATATCATTGTTTACAATATATCCAATCGTTAAACAAACCGGAACACCCTCCTAATCGATCAGTGGCAGTTTCCTTTTACGTATCATTAATGTTTATCGCAGAGTTTATGATTTTTTGTTCAGCCATTTCGTTGCTAGATTATTAAGTCTCGCGGTTTTAAGAGGCTTTTCTACTTGAGTTGATTTAATGGCTGGTTTGTTGACGAGTTTAATATACAGATAAATAACACTTTAAAATTTTGTGTTAGCTTTCACGAATTTCCGTAAAAACGTTTTGTTCTGCGTCTGTTTTTTAATTATTATTTTATTTACTAAATTTTACAAAACTAATTAAATTCTAAAAATTCATTAAGCAAGATATGCTTTTTGTCAAATATGACTATGCTATTAATATAAGTTTGTTATAATTTATTGTACGAGTATACACAAAAAAAATAGTGATTCTTTTAGTGTGCTTTTGCTTAGTTTGTCGCTAAATGGCGCTTTGTGAGATATCTATCAATAGAATATTTACGCACGTCGTTCAAACAAGCTTTTCTGGCATAATATAGTAATTTTTTATCGAAAGAAAGTTCAATATTTACTATAATATTATTTTATAATACTTATTTATATACAGCCATAACAAAATATTTCCATAAATTGTATATTTTTATTTCAAGAGAATAATTGCTCGCTTTTATGTGGCTGTCAAAACTATCCTACACATTCCGTTGAGATAATGCTGATTATAATAAAATCTCAATATACCCTGTTTTTCAGATATTTCTCTTTATTTTGAAGCGTGCCACATCTTTACTACTTATAGCTACGTAACCACATTTTAAACTCAAATAAATATGTACAGTTAGTTTTTAAGATGCCATTTTCTTAATATATTTTTATGACTCGTATTAAAATGCGGTTTAAACCCGGTTTACAACATTTAATTAAACTATTGTTCCCGTCTATAATTAAATTCAAGAGAACTGGTTGTGTTGTGGTAACCACTGCATTCCAATTCTAAGTTCATGGGTTCGAATCTGGTCGTGCAAAACAAATCAATAAATTGACAAATATTGATTTGTTAATTATGCCTTGCTTCAAAACTGTGAGTAAAAACATCGTAAGGAAACCGGCATACCTTAGAACAAAAAATTTGACGGTATGTTTTTGGCTAGAATTATAATAAGCGGAAATAGTCTTGCAACCTCTAAGTCTACGAACAGAATACAAACAGCTATTCAAAACGTCGACATGTGCCACATATAATCTCTCTGACCTTTGGCTGTTTCTGCCTTACCTTTAGAAATTTCAAAGATCTAAGAAACTGGAGATCTGTGTAGTCTTACTGCAAACCCTTCGGGCAATATCAAAGTAATATACTCGTAACTTTGATATTTCGTACCATTTTCTATAAAAATTGAAGTATTGTTATACTTGGGAATTACAGTCGTGATCATATTCTTTTAATTTTGTTTCTATAATTTATTTGCACTATACTTTCTCTGTATATTTTATACTTAAGATAAGTTCACGGTTTAATCAGAGCATAGAATTGTGAGGTTTTTATTATACACTAGCTTCCACCCACGGCTTCGCCTACTTGGTCCCTTGAAGAACAAAAACAGATCTATCCCACGGGAGCCTTACATTTTTCTGGAATAAAAAGATCTATATCTGAGCCAAATTTATTCAGATTCGTTCAGTTGTTTCAGTGTGAAAGAGTAAGAAACATCCATACATCCTCACAAACTTTCAGATTTATAACATTAGTAGGATATTTTATACGAGCCATAAATAATAAAACTGCGGCGAGCAGTAAAAAGCTATTGTTTTACTCATTTCTTTCGAACGAGAGCGTGGTGTAGTGGTAGCACCTTGCCCCACGGTACGAAGGTCGTGAGTTCAAACATGATCGTACACCAATGAATTTTTCTTTTCAGAAAATTTATGAGGACAATGCCAGTGCTCTTAAACGGTGAAGGAAAACATCGTGAGGAAACCGGCATACCCTAGAACCAAAAATTCGATGGGATTGCAACCTGTCACGTACGGAATACTAACTGCTGTGCAAAATGTGAGCATGTACCAAATGTGATGCTTAGACGTGCCTCTGACTACTCTCTTCAATATTCTCGTAGATCTAAGTAACTAAAGATCCGAGGAAGATATCTACCGAGCTCGGGGATTACAGTCGTGATCATATTTGACTCTGTGGCGCAGCGGGCGAGAGTCCACCTGCGACGCAAGAGGTTGCGGATTCGATTCCCGCCTTGGAACAAATTTGTGTATGATCTGCAGAAATTTGTTCCGTTGGTCTGGGTGTTTTCTATGTATAATAAAAAATATCTATCTATGTATACATATAATGTATTAAATATATCAGTTATCTAGTACCCATAACACAAGCTTTGAGTAGCTTACTTTGGGGCTAGATGATGCTGTGTGGATTGTCCAGCATTATTTATTTATTTATATTTCATTCCTTTGCTTTGGTTACTTAATTTTAACATGCGATCAAACTGCCGTTTTGTGACCGCCGTTTGAATGTGCGAAGGCCACAGTAGACACGTATGCCATCGATCAGTGAACTCCATTGATTTCCCGTTCATTGGGTCTGCTTATCTCCGCTTCGTTCACCCAAACGTCTTTATAAACCTAATGGTTTCATCGGATAGCGCAAAAATATACAATCCTTTGTCTTAGTTAATCTTTTTTTTTTCTCGTCACTAATTGTTTTGAAGCAAATTAAAGTGCACCTCAAAGGCTCCTATTATGCAATAATAAAAAATATATGATCATAACTCCGGGCTCGGTAAATATCTCCTCAGATTTCTGGTAACTTAGATTTTTTAAGTATATCTAAAAAGGGTAGTCAGAGGAACGTCCAATCATTTTGACAAATTGCAAGTCCATCGCCGCTTATAAGATTACTAACATAACACACCTTCGAATTGCGCACATATTTTTTCGTACAGAAAAACCCATTAGTGCACGACCAAATTGTAACCCACGATTTTCGGATCGTGAGCTGGATCCGCTCTTGGGTAGGAGAGCTACCACTACACTACCAGTGTTTTTATAGGATACTAGCTATCCCGGCAGACTTCGTACTTATTTAGAAAACATTTGTATGGGAAATAGAAAAGGGCTATTTTTAGGGTTTTCCCGGCAGTTATTCGAATTTTTCTTACCTTTTAAACCTTCCCTAGACCTCCACGAACATTTCAAGACCAAGATAAGAGAAATCTGTTGAGCCGTTCTCGAGTTTTAGCGAGACTAACGAACAGCAATTCATTTTTACATATAAGAAGAAGAAGAAGAAGATTACGATAGCTATAGGATGAAACAAAAAGCGATATGATGTGAGTAAGAAAGGTGTGAGTACTGAGATGACGAATGATAGAGGGAAATTGAAAAAGAAATAGTGTTGTACCGAGCCCACATCGCGAGAAAAGGACAGAAACACCAAAAACGAGATAAAAGTAGCCACTCCATAAATATTAATACAGCAATTAAACACACCGCATCAAAATGCCTAATTACTAAAAAATAAGCTGAAAAAAAAGCTATTCATTCTAGCCGCAAAGTACAGATTATATGACCATAAATCAGCAATTAGCCAAATAAACGTGAAATACGGCGCAAAAAGGTTAATTAAAAGTACCGCAAATGGGAAAAGCGAAATGGAGATATAATGTGGTTACATTCACAGTGGAATGGAAAGAGATAGTGGAAAAATATGCACTTAGATTGATAGCCTATGGATGATAGCCTATGAACAATTGAAATCTACTGCGATGACGGATGATAGGGGAGAGTGGGGAAAAAGAACTTGGGGCCTTACCACAAGCTCTTTGATCAATATCAAAGTAATAAAACTTAGATATTTCGTACCATGACCTATAAAATTGTATTCAAGTAGTGTTACATGAAGCTTAATTTGACGTTTACGAAACTTAATGGTTTTGTTAGTGCGTGTGATAAGGCTTAGGTTGTGCTGATTCCATCAGTGGAATAAGGGTAGAGAGATGATGATAATAAAAGTCTATATTTTACAATTTCTAGACAACGGATTTATAGTAAGTACCTAATGTTTATAGTTTCACGACTGTAATCCCCAGGCTCGGTAGATATCTCCTCAGATCTTTAGTTTCTTAGATCTTTGAGGATATCTAAAGAGGGTAGTCAGAGGCAAGTCCAAACATGACATTTGGTACATGCCCACATTTTGCACAATAGTTAGTATTCCGTACGTGACAGGTTGCAAGTCCATCGCCGCTTATAAGAATACTAACCAATGACACATACCTTCGAATTTTTAGTTCTAGGGTATGCCGGTTTCCTCATGATGTTTTTCTTCACCGTTTAAGAGCACTGGCATTGCGCACATAAATTTTTCGAAAGGAAAAATTAATTGGTGCACGACCAGGTTTGAACCCACGACCTTCGGATCGTGAGGCAGGGGTGCTACCACTACACCACCAGCGCGTGTTTATATACAAAATTAATCTAAATATTATATCTCTTCTTCTGTCAATGACTGACTAACAGATCAAAGCATAGCCTAAACCATGAGTGCTAAAGAGCTGAAATTTGGAGGTTAAATTCTTCTTTAGAATCAAGAAAAGCATTAAGAAAGGAATTCTCAAAATTAAACCTTAACGGACCGCAGAGAAAGAAAATTGTATGAAAAAATATGACCTGAGCAAAGCCACGCGCGATTTATTAGTAAAACCATATAACTGCCAAGTCCGTGACACGAGATGACAAACAAGCCAATAAATCGTCACCATAAATCAAACCGAACCTATTAAAATACTAAAATATATTATTGCTTTGCAGAGGGGCGAATTTATCGTTATTCTGGTCTGGACTATAACAGATATACCCATAAAGAGAAATCAGGAAATGTGAGAAACTATTTATCTACGCTATTATCATTTATAGTTACTAACCTGTCACGTACGGAATACTAACTACTGTGCAAAATATGGCCATGACGTGCCTCTGACTACCCCCTTTAGATATCCTTAAATATCTAAGTAACTAGGGACCTGAGGAGATATCTACCGAGCATGGGGATTTAGCCGTGATCATGCTTTTTTTATCTTATCTTTTTCTTCTTATTGTATATCTAAAACAAATTCAGAAACTGGTGCATACCCTAAGCGAGAACAAAAGACCGAATTCCTTTGGTTTATAAACTGTCAATAGCTTGAAAGTCTCCTCATATTCGAAATAAACGGGAAATACCATTTGGGAAATTTACGACCTTTTTATTGTATGGCGGAGGCTTTTGGAGGCTGTATTTCACTGCATTATTTTACCTTATGGGCAGTTTAAAATTGTCATTCTTTTATGTGGTGGAAATGAAAGTTATTGTGATATAAAATCTATACATCTTATACCTTTAAGCGAGCAATTCTTGTATTATGAATCTCGGAAATGGCTCCAACGATTTTCATGAAATTTAGTATGCAGGGGATTTTAGGGGGCGATAAATTGATCTAGCTAGTTTTTAATTATGGAAAATGTCGTTTTATCAGTGTTTTCACCGAGTAAACCGAGAAAAGCTCGATCATCCAGGTACTAATTATATATACATTTAAAAAAATCGTGTGGTATTTTCTACTAGCTACTTAGCCTAAAACAACCATTTTTGAAAAAAATATCTGTCTGTTTATCTGTGCGTTTGTGCACGCTAATCCCCTTCAACGGCTGAACCAAATCGAATGAAATGTTCACTAATGTATTGAGATAAGATTGAATTGAAACTTAAGCTTTGTTTAATCGAGATCGGTTGACACATAAAAAAGATATGATAATTTTACTTATTACTAGCGCGCGCTGGACACTATCCGTAAAATTAGCCATAAATAAACCATAAGTACATAAATGTGAAATATTAACTAGGAAAATGTATTAACTCAAAAAAATTTTTTATTAAATAAAAACAAAAATTCACTACTGTAATCCCCAAGCTCGGTAGATATCACCTCAGACCTTTAGTTACTTAGATCTTTGAGGATATCTAAAGGGGGTAGTCAGAGGCAAGTCCAAACATGACATTTGGTACAAGCCTACATTTTGCACAGTAGTTAGTATTCCGTACGTGACAGGTTGCAAGCCCATCGTCGCTTATAAGAATACTAACCTATGACACATTCGAACTTTTGGTTCTAGGGTATGCCGGTTTCCTCACGATGTTTTCCTTCACCGTTTAAGAGCACTGGCATTGCGCACATAAATTTTTCGAATGGAAAAACTCATTGGTGCACGACCAGGTTTGAACCCACGCCCTACGGATCGTGAGGCAGGGGTGCTACCACTACACCAGCGCTCTCATTATCTTAGCGCATCTCAATTTGTATTATATAACCTTTGAAAATATCTCTTATAATGTCAATTTCCATTGTGACTCAGTAGTGGTGGTTTCCAATTTTTACGTTAAACAAACAATTAGCGAGCCGACCAAACGTCTGCAGTATATCATATATCGAACGATTGATTCCCAGAACAAATATTTGATCGGAGAATATTTACGCGATCTGTGGATTGAAATTGCGCGGAGAAACACGAAACGAAATACGAATATCTTTTATTGTGGTATTAATAACTTTTTATATATGCAAGTTTCTCGATATAATAACTACATAACTACTATTTTATTAGCCGTTTAAAATACTACAAAATAGGGGGTTACTTCTTGTCTTCATAAATCATCATCTTCTTCTTCTTCTTGAATTACGGCATCTGTCTCTTAGAGAACAATTTTGCCAGTGTCAAGTGTATTTATTTATAAGTATTGTCAACGTCACAGAGTCATAGTCAAGTTGTCAAGTCAATTTTAAACAAAAGATGGCTGTTTTGTTGAAAATCTCGGGATTTCCTCCGATGGAATTTTAAGAGTAATTCACTCTAATTCACATACTTTACACTCGCGTCAAGAACCCGGGCTTTATTGGCAAAATAACCACCAAAATTACGCAATAAAACTCAAAATAACACGAGAAAACATATAAAAACCAGAGCGACGTAGTTGTCAGGCAAAGCACCACAGAAAATCCTAAATCATCATCATCATCATTTCAGTCCACATGACGTCCACTGCTGAACATAGGCCTTGTCTGGTTGAAAATGTCAGTGTCAACTAGACAGTTGAAATTTTCACAGGATGTATAATTTCTGTTGCCGCTATAGCAAAAAATAAAGATCAAATTAAATTAAAAAGTACCTAAGTACTTACACAAATCTTGTATGATGATTGTGCGGAACTTTTCATGGGTCCGACTCGCACTTGGCCGGTTTTTTTTATCGTGTTCTCAAACCAGTGTGGCGAATGGATGAGAGTGCGTTATGCGAGATGTTTTTATTCACCGATTGCAAAATAAAATTAAAATAAGGTATGTAAAAATACATTTATATTACACTTTCAATATTAAATACGTATGTCTGAGAGTTTCGACCTGAAAACGGCTATAAACAGACGAAAGTGTTTCTCAAACTTTTAAATATTTAAAATTAAAGTAATTATTTTATTTTATTCATAGCTTAAATTTATCTCAGAACTGTGTAAATTGAAAATTTTGCAGTTTAAAGTACACTTTTTACTTTCAAGACGTTTTTAAAATAGGCATTGTTTTTGGATAAAATAATGGGGTGAATAAACGAATAAATGAATAATTGGAATAAATAATAATATAAGAAAAAACATAAAATCACGCCTGTATCCAAAAACAGATCAGAAATAACTAAAGACAAATGTGAAACGATAGAGAGGTATTTCACTGTAGATTCACAAAGAGCCAAACGATTACGGGTTGCGAAAACCTCTTCATGGTTTATACATTATTATTAGTATTAGACGGGTATTTATCGCGTTTAAATTACCTTATATTTTCCCGACGTTTCGACAGGTTTGCACGCTGTCGTGGTCACGGGTAGACTGACAGCGTGCAAACCTGTCGAAACGTCGGGAAAATATAAGGTAATTTAAACGCGATAAATACCCGTCTAATACAAATAATAATGTGTTCAGATCGCGTAAGTTTAAAAGTACATATGGTTTATACATTCCTGGTACTTGGATTTCTACATGTTGACTGTACTCTGACGATTTGAAAGGGTGACGATTAGAAAGAGCGACTATTTGAAAATCTGACCATTTGAAAGTCTGACCTTGTGAAAATAAAGCATGCAAAGGTATCAGCCCTAACAAAAGCATCAAGGCAGCATTTTTCTAATTTTCCACGAAAGAAGCTTCTGAGACGCATTTGATTCCATTCACCACACAGATTTTAATGAACTAGTGAAGAAGCGTTTTTCTCAGCAGATAAGACAACTCGTAACGTTAATTGTGGTTTGCAAAGGTTGAGAAACTCTGGACTAGACTGAAAGGTCAGTTCTCTGCGCCTGCAGGCTTTTAATAGAAATATTATCGAAATCTGTATAGAGATGAATTTAACCTAGTTAAAGGTGGAATTGACCAGGGGCCTCACCACGAATTCATAATACATTACCGAATTAATATTACATTGTTATTTCGTACCATGACCTATGTAAATTGTATTGACTTCAAGCTTCAAATGTGACGTATCTAAAACGGAATCGTTAAGGAAGACTTCGTGGTAAGACCCCAGGTTCTGGCATAATAACTATTCTGAGAATAATAATTAATGTCAAATGCAAGTAAAATGTCAGTTTACTCTTAGATACCTATAATTTTATCTTTGGATAGCGCTGATACTAATTTGGTCAAATTCACCCTAATACCACTACATAATTATATCCTACTAATATTATTAACCCGAAAGTTTGTAAGAATGTATGGATGTAAGGATTTATGGATGTATGTTTGTTACTCTTTCACGCTAAAACGGCTAAACAGATTTGGATTAAAATTGGCACAGAGATAGATCATAGTCTGGAATAGTACACAGGTTTTAATTTAACAAGGTACCACGCGGGCGAAACCGCAGAGGGAAGCTAGTAAAATAAAAGTGCTTACGTATATCAGTAACCGCTAGCTGAACGAATGAAATAGAACGAATGAAACAGACCGGGACTAATGAACCGGCATCGAATCCCACCTACCTGAAATAACTGGCGTCAAATTAAATATTTCTCTGTCCGTAATTCGCGCAGGCCGAGAGGAAATCACTACTCTTGGAATGCTTTGGATAATTTCGTAATTTCAGACCATTGTCGTTAAAGGCCATTCGGCTGAAATGAGTGGAGGTAAGTAATTGTGGAATAGAAAAAAATATAAATATACTAGCTGACCCGGCAGACTTCGTACTTTAGAAAACGTTTGTATGGGAAATAGAAAAGGGCCATTTTTAGGGTTTTCCCGGCAGTTATTCGATTTTTTCTTACCTTTTAAACCTTCCCTGGACCTCCACGAACATTTCAAGACCAAGATAATATAAATCCGTTTAGCCGTTCTCGAGTTTTAGCGATACTAACGAACAGCAATTCATTTTTATATTTATAGAAAGATGAACTGTGTCAAAAATGAATTGACAGGAATTAAAAATAGATGGAAATAGTGATAATGTTAGGGCATACTCCCAAGATATGAATAAGAAAGGATAGTATTGAAATGACAGATGACAGAGGGAAATGGAAGAAGAAAACTTGTTGTGCCGACCACACATAACGTTGGAAAAGGGCAGGAAGAAGAAGATTTGTGTCAAAAACTTTTACAAAAAATGTAAATAAATAAAAAATAAATATGATCACGACTGTAATCCCCGGGCTCGGTAGATTTCTTCTCAGATTTTTCGTTACTTAGATCTTTGAGGATATCTAAAGAGGGTAGTCAGAGGCAAGTCCAAACATGACATTTGGTACATGCCCACATTTTGCACAGTAGATAGTATTCCGTACGTGACAGGTTGCAAGCCCATCGCCGCTTATAAGAATACTAACCTATGACACATACTTTCGAATTTTTGGTTCTAGGGTATGCCGGTTTCCTCACGATGTTTTCCTTCACCGTTTAAGAGCACTGGCATTGCGCACATAAATTTTTCGAATGGAAAAACTCATCGGTGCACGACCAGGTTTGAACCCACGACCTTCGGATCGTGAGGCCGGGGTGCTACCACTGCACCACCAGCGCTCTTAACAAAAAATGTGTTAAGTATAAAAACAAAAATAAAACATGATTGCAAAATGACGACTGCAATCTCTAGGCTCTGTAGATATCTCTTCAGATCTTACTTAGATCTTTGAGTACTTATATAAAAAGAGGGTAGCTAGAGGTACGTCCACACAAAACATTTGGCACATGCCCACATTTTGCACAGTAGTAAGTATTCCGTAGGTTGCAAGTAAATTGAATCATAAGAATACTAACCTTTGACACACACCTTCGAATTTTTGGTTCTAGGGTATGCCGGTTTCCTCACGATGTTTTCCTTCACCGTTTAAGAGCACTGAAATTGCGGTCATATTTTTTTCGAAAGGAAAAACACATTGGTTCACGACCAAGTTTGAACCCACGACTTTCGGATCATGAGCAGTGCTACCACGTGTTTAAAAGGTACAAACATACTACACAAGTTTTTGCATAATTATTAGATAATTTTATATTTTTTTTGAATATTTATGTAAAAAAATAATAATAAACACACCCCAAGACAAAACCCCATCTTCTAAAATTAGCAATCATTGAAGCGTTATCGAGATTATGTAAATGGCATTACCACGTCAAAGCGAAGGTGATCGGAAGAGAGTAGAGTTTAGAATAACCAATGTCTTGTCAAAGGAATAATTTATTGTTCATTCCGCTCCGTTAGAAATTGATTTAATAATATTAGAGGATGATTTCTTCTTCTTCTTCTTTATTTTTGGCATCTGTTTTGAATAAAGATATTGTCTTCACGTAGTACTTACAAACTGATATTATGCTATTCGCTGCTTTGGGTATAAAAGCGCCGTTTTAATTAATTAATAATGATCTAAATCAAAATTCGCAAAATGGCCATAACTCATAATGTTAAAATATCGCGTTATTAATTATGAAAAAATCATGCTTAACAGTTTTCTATGAAAATTTGTAAAATGTCTTACAAAAAATAATTTTCCTTGTGACATTAGGCAGATAATTAATTTAGGAATTTCTCAAAGAAGCCTATTAGTCATTAAACGATTGATGATAATAGCAATAACGCTATGAAAAATAGCGATACGTATAGAAATTAAATTTTGACGTAAGTCACGTGATCATTTCCTAACATAATGTTTGAATTACTTTTCGTTCGGTATTCGAAAATCCGGTTCTAAATTATTTATGATCCGCATCCTTATTGTCTACGGCTTAAGGATATATTTCGCATCAACCATTCCGCTCGTTCATAGTGAAAAATCTACCTTAAAGTCACACAAATAGAGATTGTTTTTGACTATCAAAATTCCAAAAAATCTCGTGCGAGGAAAAGTTTGCGGTTGATTCAATTTGCGTCATTAAACCACGTGTTTCTGACGTCACGGGAATATTGAAGGATACTTTATTTAATAATGTCGGCTGGAAATGTAGCGAAAAAGATTAATACGTATTATAACAAATACTTTGTCTTTTATTGGTAGGAAAAAAAAAAGTGAATTCACGCAACGCCATCTAGTTCCAAACTAAGTAAACCTGTATTGAAATCAAATCTCTGATAGCATTGCTTACAAATTTCTCTTACAAATGATTCCTAGAATTCACAATAAAACACATTATTATCATCTTTAATCAAAAAATACAATAGGTAACATGTGCACGAAAGGTGCCTCTCACCACACTGGTTTAAGAGAAAAAAATCAAAAAAAAATTTTTAGAGGCTCCTTTTATGCACTACTTTCATATGTCAGACGGTAACCAGTTAACCACTGACCTGGGGACTTACCACAAGCTCTTACTTACCATCATGTTTCAGAATCGTCACCTTTCAAATACGACGATCATGGTACGAAATATCAAAGTTTTTGTGATGTACTTCAATACAATTTTATAGGTCATGGTACGAAAATTCAAAGTTTTATTACTTTGATATTGCTTGAAGAGCTTGTGGTAAGGCCCCAGCATATGCGAGTAGATCAAGCTTACACTACTTCCGTCTGTCAGACAGTACCACTGACCTGCGTATATAAATATATTTAAATCAAATTTTTATTTTTTTGATCTTACTCGAAGAGCTTGCAGTAAGGCCCCTGCATATGCAAGTAGATCATGTGCACTACTCCCGTCTGTCAGACAACCACTGACCTGCGTATGCGAGTAGAACATGCTGAAGTTAGACACGATGACAGGAACTGGCAGGGCTATGGTCAGCACTCCAGCCAAGGCACAGAGGGCCCCCACAAACATGCCAAGGTAAGTCTTCGGAGCCATGTCTCCATACCCCACTGTGGTCATCGTCACAATCGCCCACCACAGCCCGAGGGGGATAGACTTGAACTGATTGTCTGGATTATCCTGAAAATATATGAAAATTCTTCAGTTGATTCATATCTTATTATACCTTTAAACGAGCAATTCTTGTATATATATATATGTATATATATAATCGGAATCTCGAAAACGGCTCCAGCGATTTTCATGAAATTTAGTATGCAGGGGGTTTCAGAGGCGATAAATCGTTTCATTTTCCAAAAAACACGATTTACCAGATAAAAAACCCGAGCCAAGCTCGGTCATCCAGGTACTTTTTTTATAAGAAAACTTTGGTTGGCGTGATTTGGGGGAGACTGTCCTCCCTTAACTATGAATATTGATTTTTTTATACGAACGTTTTTACAATAAAAAAAGAGTTACCGAAATATATGTATATACTTTTATATTAAACAAATATATTATAATATACTAGCAACACATCCCCGGCTTCACACGCACAGGTAGCAAAAGTATCTCTATTTCTTTAATATAAAATATAGCCTTTGTCACCGGGGATAGTGTAGCTTCCCAACAGTGGAAGAATTTTTGAAATTGGTTCAGTAGTTTCGGAGCCTATTCAATGCAAACAAACAAACAATCGATTATTTCCACTTCATCATATGAATAGATAGACTATCATCCGCCAGTATTGAAAAACAAAAATATATCTATCCCACGGGAACCGTAAATTTTTCCGCGATTAAAAGTAGCCTATGTGCTATTCCAAACTTTAGTCTTTGTGCTAAATTTCATCCAGATTTGTTCAGCCGCATCAGCGTGAAAGAATTACAATCATCCCATACATCCTCACAAACTTTCGTTTATAATATTAGTAGGATAAGGATAAGATATACTAGAATTTTATAGAACCATTCAAACACGTTTAAAGGACTCACGTTCGTGATATAACTTACCCTTAACTTATCTTATCTAAGAAACCACAATTTAAGAGGAAAAGACAATTTAGAAAGAGAAAAAGAGCTATTTTCATATTTTTTTAAGAATCTTTAGGGGAAAGACGTTGTGATGAAAATTGAGATGGGTATGCTAAGATGGTTTGGGCATGTAGAAAGGATGGATGAAAGGAGATTGACGAAACAGGTGCATAAGGAGAGTGTGAATGGGACAGTTGGAAGGGGAAGACCTCGGCGTACGTACCTCGATCAAATTGGGGACGTACTAGAGAAAGGCCAGGTCCAGAGTACCCTTAACCGACGCGCATGTATGAAGAATGTAATGAGAGTAAATGAAGCAAAAGAGGTAATGTCAGGATCGTAGCAAGTGGAGATCCGTGGTCTCTGCCTACCCCGTTGGGAAAGGCGTGATTTTATGCATGTACTTTAGATCCAATGGTTGCCTGTAGATATAGTTTTCAGCGTTAAACCCACCCCAATGTCATACACTACATAAAACGTTTAAATTTTTCAGATATTCTTAAATAAAATTTGCATGAAGATATTGCTAGCGATAAGGCACCCATACTAATATCACAGGCTACATAATACAAACTATTTCTTTGGGGTTTGAAACATAATATTTGCATTAGAAAGATATAAACAAACAAAAACAAACATGATCTGATTTATTTAAATTTTTCATATTCGTAAGTTGTAGACATATTTTGTGTTGAGGGTTTCGAGAATATTCCATATTTCGCACGACGTGGCAAGGAGACGGCATATTGCTAAAGTTTGAACCTACTTTCCGAGGTTTTAGCGTGAAACTACACCACCTAGCGTTAAGCGACACCTTGAAAATCTATATCTATATAAGAGCTTAACCTGACTGATTGATCATCGCCGAGCCAAAACTGCTGAAGCTAGAAAGCTGAAATTTGAAAGGTGGTTTCCTTTTATAACAAAACCACCCACTAAGGCGGGGTTTTTGGAAATTCCACCTTTAAGAGGGTGAAAAAGAGTGAAAACGTTTGTATGAAACTTTTTAACGCGTGGAGCGATTTTCATGAAAGTTTGATTGTACACTGTAAATGCAAAATGAACGGACATTTATTTCAAGATTTTTCAATATAACCTTCAAAAAGGGGTCAAATGTGGGGTCAATGTTTGTATGGGAACTTTTTAACGGGTGGTGCGATTGGTTTGAAACTTTGTTTGTGTACTGTAAATGCAAAATTAATAGACACGTATTTCAGGATTTTTCAATATAACCTTCATAAAGGGGTCAAATGGGGTGTCAAAGTTATTATGGGATTTTTATGAGTTGTGTGATGTGTTTGAATTTCAGTTTAGATACTTTAAGTGAACGAAGTCGCTGGCGGGACAGCTAGTTAAAAAATATATGATCACGACTATAATCCCTAGGCTCGGTAGATATATCCTCAGGTCTTTAAGGACATCTAAAAAGGATAGATCCAAAAGAGATATTTGAAAGAAAAGAAGGAAAAACCATTTATTTGGCACATGCCCACATTTTACACAGTAGTACGTTTTCCGTACGTGAAAGGTTGGAAGCCCATCGCCGCTCATAATAACATGACGCACACATACAAACGTTTAATTCTAGGGTATGCCGGTTCCCTCACGATGTTTTCCTTCACTGTTTAAGAGCACTGCCGTTGTTCTCGTAACTGACTATTGATGACAAGTCCTACCACCTTATAATAATAACTAGGTATTTAGGATCTGAGTGTTGAGTGTATCCGAATATGCTGTGACAGTAAGATGTTTGATAGATGATTGTAAGTATTGATTTATCCGAACGTGAAGGTTGAATGAAAAGGGAACGATGGATGAATGGAAAGGAAGAGGAAGAATGACTGATGATTAGATCTAAGATGGTGATGGAACTGATAAATGGTAATATGGAAATGTGAGTTTAATTTGAAGAAATAAGAAGAATTAACGTGAAAACTGATTTTCATTGCTCTCCCAATCCCACAACTATAAACTACTAATATTATAAAGAGGAAAACTTTGATTGTTTGTTTGTTTGAAATGAATAGGCTCCGAAACGACTGAACCGATTTGAAAAATTCTTTCACCAATGTGTAGAATGAACTTTCAGGATGAACATAGGCTATATTTTATGTAGGTACTTCGCGGGCGACGCCGCGTGCAGAAGCTAGTAAACTATAAAGTGCGGCTTGATGCTGTCATGTGTAGTCTAACACTTATTCAAATTGAAGCAATAGAGATACAGAGTGTGTGATATAAATAAAACTTAGATAAAGTTGTTGGTTTCTATAATAAGATGACAGTTAAATAACGACCGCCATGACGATTCCAAAGGGGAAATATTATTATTTGTGACTAGCTTCCGCCCACGGCTTTGCCCGCGTGGTACCTTGAAAAACAAAAACTAATCTATCCCGCTGGAACCTTATATTTTTCCGGGATAAAATGTAGCCTATGTGTCATTCCAGACCATAATCTATAGCTGTGCCAAATTTCATTCAGATCCGTTCAGCCGTTTTAGCGTGAAAGAGTAACAAACATACATCCAGACATCTTGACATCCATCCATCCATACATTCTTACAAACTTTCGCGTTTATAATATTAGTAGGATTCTAAAATTAGCATTATTGTCTGGGTGTTATTCTATCTATGTAATATATAAAAAAATATGCATTATTTAATTAACTAGCTTCCACCCGCGGTTTCGCTCGCGTGTTGCTTTTTTTAAATTATAGCCTATGTGTTATTCTGATGTGTAAGCTATATTATTGTAAAGTTTCATCAAAATCCATTCAGTAGTTTTTGCGCGAAAGTTTTCGGTTAGTTTGAGGCTAGATGGCGTTGTGTGAAAATGTCCACCAATATTTCTTTATCGTTATTTTTTAACACTAAAATGGTGTATTTAACCAACTTCTGGTTAAACTATTCTCAGAATAATGTAATGTCAAATGCAAGTAAAATGGCAGTTTACTCTAAGATAGCTGCGATTTATTCTTGGTATAGTGTTCAAACTAGTTTGGTAGAATTCGCCCTAATAGGGATAAAAAAAGCTCTTATTACTGGCTCTTAAAAATTAACTCATTTATTCTTAATTTATTCTCATTATAATAAAAACATACTTTTTATTTGCCCGTAAAGGTCATCCAACAAATTTATCCAAGATATTTGAACTAAGCAATATTGTTTTCGCTAATGTTCAAACGCTTATTAAGTTAATAGCTAAGTATTAAACTTTCAGCATAGTTAATGTTAACTACCTTATTTAAAACTTTAGAACGCCTTAGGTTTTATAATAATCGAGTAAAGCATTCGTTTCCGAAGAAGCGGTGACCGCTATGTGTCGGAAAAATTCTGGTGCACCACCAGGTTTGAACTCAGGACCTTCGTGAGGAAGAGGCGCTACCACTACACCACCAGTGCTCTATGTATAAATTACAAAAATGATTGATTCAGGCGTGACTTTGCGGAAATCCATTACAAATACTGAAAAGGACGGAAATGTCTAGTACTTTCCCGCTAAAAATATTATCTAATGAGGTTATTAATTAAGATTATTAATATTAATGAGCCCCACAAAATGCCTTATAGAAATATTATTAATATTAATAATCCCAACACCACACCTCAAATAGAAACTCGACACGTGTTTCGCTTCTCCACGAAGCATCCTCAGGACCGTTGACTCGCTCCGCACTGGTGTTGCTCCACCGAGCGCCGAGAGAAAAGATATATTTTACAAGTAACTATTATTGGCTACATGATGCTGTGTGATAGTGTCCAGCATTATTTATTTATTTATTTATTTAATGCATAAATAAAAAAAACAACTAAACGTAACTGAAAATAGATTTTTACAACCGCCATATTCGATTTTTCGACATTTTGTAAAGCCACTAAACCACTGTGCAAAATGTCATGTTTGGACGTGCCTCTGTCTACTCTCTTGAGATATTCTCAAAAGATCTAAGTAACCAGAGATCAGAGATATCTACCGTGTCTGGGGAGTCGTGATCTTGTTTTTTTTTGTTTTTGTTTTAAAGCCTATGTCGCTCTTGTGATCCAGCGAATCTAACGACATCTCATTTGTCAAAATCTGTCTAGCCGTTTGAGCTACAGCGACAGCCAAAGAAACTCACATACATACGTACATGTAAGTTTCTAGTAGTATTTGTAGTTTTTACTAGAAGAAGGAGAATACAACTCCTTCTTCTAGTAAAAACTACAAATACTACTTCTAGTAAAAACTATTACTAGAAGTAGGAGTAGTATACTCCTTCTTCTAGTAACTACAAATTATTTGAATTTCGCGCCAGACCAAAACAACCTTAAAGGTAATATTACATCATAAAGTGTTCGTGCAATATATAATCCCCTTAAGCTAAATTAACTTATTTGTTCCTCGCTCGAGCTGGCAAGTGAAACGCGAATACGTGGTTTTCATTTAATTGCTTTTCGCAAGTCACTCGTGAAATTATCTGATGCAATTTGGAATTATTTGGTCTGTGGTAACAAAAGAGATGCTATAAAATCAACATATACTTTATAGGTGGCAAAGTCCAATATAAAATGTCTGAAAATGTAGATAGTAGCACCATCGGAAAATTCATTCATTCATTCATCCATCCATCATACCTTCATTAATTCATTCACTCAATTCATTGGTTGAATGAATTGGCACCTAGACTCACCTAGTATGTAAGACTCAAAATTATCCCTGTGATTTTATTTATGGTTGGTTGGTTGGTTGTTTGTTTGGTTGGTTGGTTAGTTGGTTTGGTTTGGTTTGGTTTGGTTTGGTTTGGTTTGGTTTGGTTGGTTGGTTGGTTAGTTTATTGGTTAGTTGGTTGCTTGCTTGCTTGATCGATCTATTAAATCATTAATTCTAAAATAGAAAAAGTACAGTGAATATAAAAAGCAACTCACCTGCGACTTCTCCGCGTAGTACACCAAACTAGCGAAGATCACAATACCGAGCACCAAAAAAAATACAAGCAAAGTCAGCTCCTTAGCCGATGCTTTGAAGGTATGCACCAATATCTTCAACCCTGGACTGTGCCGGGTCAATTTGAACAGTCTTAAGATTTTGATTATCGATATAAACTCTAGTATGTCCGCTTTATCTACATACTGTTTCACTATAGTCAGTTCTACCAACATGTCCATGTAAAAACTTAAGGTAGCCACTAAGTCTATTAAGTTCACTGGTGACCTGATGAATTCTATGAGGTTGGGTGCTACCTGTAACAAACAACAGGGTTAAGTTAAACTTAAGTAACAATAACTTTAAAACTTACAAAACAAATCTATCTCACGGGAACCGTACATTTTTTCGGGATAAAAAGTAGCCTATGTGTTATTCCAGACTGTCTATCTCTGTGCCAAATTTCATCTAGATCCGTTGAGCCGTTTCAGCGTGAAAGAGTAACAAACATACATCCATATATACATACAAACAAACTTTCACGTTTATAATATTAGTAGGATTTACAAAAAAAAGTTTATAATTAATTTATCAACTTTTTGGTCTCATAGTTAAAGCTTTGTTTAATTTGTGACTACATGGCGTTTTAAAAATGTAGAACTGAACAATGCTTTTATCTGTAGCTCGCTTGTTATGTTAACTTATCATATTAAATAACATCAGCACTTTTGTTAGTTATAATATTAAAAATACTGAAAAGGACGGAAATGTCTAGTACTTTCCCGCTGAAACAATTATCTAATGAGGCTATTATCAATAATCCCAACACAATACCTCAAATAGAAACTCGACACGTGTTTCGCTTCTCCACGAAGCATCATTTATCTTAGTTATAACATTTTCATCATTGTATTTTTACCCGACTGTGACCGAGGTTAATGCGTTTGGGTTGTAATTATGTAATAATATATTATGCATGTAAGTGTTATCATAGAAAAGTATTTTTTATTAGGCGCAATTAAGTAGAGTTTTCGCTTAGAAACTTTATTTTTAATTACTTTTCAAAACAAATGGATCTTCAACGATTAGATACGAACTATTAGAAGAACTGTGTAGAGTTTGGTACGAAACAAACGTGTTTAAAAAATAGTTTTAATACCTAACAGCAAGCATTTGAATTTATTAGACATGCATAATATGTGTTACAGCATCTATATTAATAATTTCGTCAAGGGGTACGGTAGACTCGATCGAAACTTTACTTGAGTAATAAAACATAAAAAAGTAAAGATTTCGAGTCGACAACATACATCCGCAAAATTCGGATTGTCGAATATTTTGTAAAATTATAATGGTGCTGAGAGACAAATCGCAGACGCCATATTCGTCACTGACACCGGATGACATCTTAGGTAATAAAAACTCAAAGTAGGTAAGTAGGTACAATCAACAGTGCAACCAACCTCTTTGTTCTACTGCACTACGTAGGTTGGTAGGTAGGTACCTAGGTAATCGAAAACTTGGTAGTATAATATCCGTTATTATTTGTTATGTTAAATTTAAATGGTCTCAGAGACACATATTGTGTAATAAGATGAGGCACATTTCACCCGAGCGAAGCCGGGTTTTCATCTAGTATAACTATATTCTCTTCAGAAAACTTTCACAAAATCACTTCGTTTTCGTGTTTTGTCCTCTCCTATCGCCTTAAGCTTGAATTTAAAACAGTCTTTGGTGAAATGGTTATTTTAAAATGAATCACAACTGTCGCCAAAATGGCCGTCGTACTGAGTTCTCCGGCTTTTAGCCGGCGTTGGCTGGTTTCCAGATAAAAATATTTAGCTTTAAATGGGCTTTCACATTTTAATGGTATCGGACGTTACTTTCAGACGCTATTCGAAGGAGATTTAAAATAGATTTAGACACATACTTTGTTGGTATAAAGTGGAATAGTCTTACTTCTCTTGAGCGGCGATTTGCTTCTGTTATAATATCCCGTTAGAAAAGCTGTGAATAAACTTAAACTTTGTATTTATCTAATAAAAAAAAATATATATGATCACGACTGTAATCCCCAGGCTCGGTAGATATCTCCTCAGATCTTTAGTTACTTAGATCTTTGAGGATATCTAAAGAGGGTAGTCAGAGGCAAGTCCAAACATGACATTTGGTACATGCCCACATTTTGCACAGTAGTTAGTATTCCGTACGTGACAGGTTGCAAGCCCATCGCCGCTTATAAGAATACTAACATATGACACATACCTTCGAATTTTTGGTTCTAGGGTATGCCGGTTTCCTCACGATGTTTTCCTTCACCGTTTAAGAGCACTGGCATTACGCACATAAATTTTTCGAGTGGAAAAACTCATTGGTGCACGACCAGGTTTGAACCCACGACCTTCGGATCGTGAGGCAGGGGTGCTACCACTACACCACCAGCGCTGTATCTAATATAACGTTAAAATAATAAGGACTTTGTCCTTATTTAATTCATTTTCAAATATACCAGTTATTCTGCTATTTGGGGTGTCGGATGATGATGATGATAATATATCAAAAAGAAATAAATAAACAAATATGAAAATGAATCATCATAATCTTCCAGCCCTTTTCCCACGTTATGTGGGGTCGGCACAACATGACGTATTGTGATCTTCCTCCATTTCCCTCTATCATTCGTCATCTCAGTACTCACTCCTTTCTTACCCATGTCATCTTTCACACAGTCCATCCATCTTTTATTTGGCCTACCTCTACCCCTGTATCCATCCACATTCATACCTAACACTCTCATCGTCACATGATATTCGTTTCTACTCTTGCCCAAACCGCATGGCATATTACAATTAGTACCTGGTTGACCAAGCTTTGCTCGCTTTTTTTTCGTAAATCTTGTTTTTTGGAAAATAAAACCTAGCCATATCGATTTATCTCCCCCGAAACCCCCTGGATACTAAATTTCATGAAAATCGCTGGGGCCGTTATACAAGAATTGCTCGTTTAAAGGTATAGAATTAATTTCAAAGCTCTAATTGTATCATAATGTGTACCAACATAATATAGACGTAGAGATTTTTAAAGAATTTGTGGTGAAATTACACAAGCCTTACAAAAGTTTCGCAAAATACTTACGATCTTATATTGTTAACGCAAGGACTAAATTTGCGTAACATACATATAAAATTAGCCACGTAGGTAATGTGATAATTTCTTAGGCCATCTAGGTTATAATGAAACCTTATTGGTCCATAAAATTAGCCTTTACACGGGAACATTCCACCGAAAGTCTTTCAGTGGGTTATCGTGAGTGGCCATGAAATCAGCGTTTTTAGATGTATTAATCACTAGCTTCTGCACGCGGCGTCGCCCGCAAAGTACCTACATAAAATATAGCCTATGTTCATCCTGAAAGTTCATTCTACACATTGGTGAAAGAATTTTTCAAATCGGTTCAGCAGTTTCGGAGCCTATTCATTTCAAACAAACAAACAAACAAACAATCAAAGTTTGCAATGCGCTAAGGTGTGTTGAGACTAGGGTTAAAGACTTGACATTGTATGCAACACGTTCAAGACATCACTGTGTTTTTTTACGAATTAATTATAAAAAAAACATTGACTGTTGCACCTAAAAATTTACAAAATATATTAAAAATTGGTTCGGAAAAAATGTTCGCGCAAGTGTAACACAAAACAAACATACACATGACTAATATTATTAAAAAAAAATATTTAATTATACACGAACTATAAAATATGTACGAAAAACTTAAGGCCCAGAATTTTGAAAATTGCAAGTATTGCAACCCTAATCATTCTATTACCGCTTAATAGATTACATTGAAATTGAACTACACGATACTCAAGGATATAAGTGATAAATCAACCGGAGCTAAAACACGAATTAGTTAGAAAACCTTGGTGAAAAACCACGTCAAAAACACCTCTGAAAATTCAGAAATTCCCTAATTTATCCAGAACAGTAAGGTTCTTTGAATTTCTATTTCACATGAATGTAAATCAGTTAATTTGAAACAAAATAACCCAGCCCTTTTTTTTGAAATAAGCTATTTACTTGAACATATTTGTGTTTTTTATAAATTCTCGCTTTCGTTATGTAATTCAGAGCAGCCATATTATCATGCCGCACTCTACTTACTTGTCATTTGGGTATTTCGCTTCGTCTGATTCCGAGGAGATCCGCGTTGCTATACGGACCTACGTCACTTTTTTTTGTAACTTTTACGTAAGGAATAGTGTGACGAGTATTCTGGGCCTTAATGCCAAAGGGGCATTTTCTACCAGCCAACTCAATCTTGATGATAGCTCAGTGCACTTTTAATCCTACTTATATTATATTTTTATTTATTTAAACGTAAAAGTTTGTATGTATGGAGTTTGTTACTCTTTCACGCTGAAACAACTGAACGGATCTAGTTAAAGTTTGGCACAGAAATAGATTATAGTCTGATACATTCCTTTTTGTTTTTTTTTTGACAGCGGGACTAGTTGACCAATTCAAAAATCATCCCGCGGGACAAGTTGACAGCGGCCTCAGTTGACTAAATACCCGTCTGTAGCACATATGCTACTTATTATCCCGGAAAAAATTGTTTTTGTTTTTCAAGGTACCACGCGGGTGAAGCCGTGGGCAGAAGCTAGTAATAAAAAAATCAATATTAAGCTTACAATATTTGCAACCTTTACGTTTTTTAACTAACCCTGTAGGGATAGCCTAGCAGTTACTAACACCAAGCAAACACATCTGGCAATTAAGGCGCCCTTTTCATGTAAACCCTAACCCGGCTATCGAACATAATGAGGGTCTGATTGTGTGTTGAAGGAATCACCAGGTGCGAGGGATGAGCGTTGAAGGGTTCTTTACATTGGGTTAAAACCTGGTTAAAACTGATTGTGTGCTGATTCAGGGAAACGCTTTGAACGCGCTTCTTGAAACGGACTTTTGTAATTGCTTTTGAAAAGTTATTTTTATTTGGATATTCAGAGAAAACCTGTAATTTATTTTTTACAAATGAAAACTAATTTCTAATTATCCAACACCCATGTTTCATTGCAATATTGTGTTCATTATTATGGACAAAATTATATTTTTTCACAACACGATAAATAGTAAGCCCAACTTAAAAATAAGTTGGTTAGATTTTCAAATGGAACTTGCATTTAGGGTCCAAAAGCGTCATTTTATAAATCTTATCGTACATATTAAACATAGAGAAATGGTCACACAGAACTATAAATACTTATATTTATTAAAAGTACCTGGATGACCGAGCTTTGCTCGGTTTTCTTTTGGGGTAAACGACGTTTTCTAAAAATGAAACCTAGCTAGATCGATTTATCGCCCCCGAAACCCCCTGCATACTAAATTTCATGAAAATCATTGGAGCCGTTTCCGAGATTCAGATTATATATATATATATATATATATACATAAATACAAGAATTGCTCGTTTAAAGGTATAAGATAATTATGTACTTCTCATGTTTTCCAATTTCGTATTATTTATTGGTTTTGGGCAGATTCAGCAGTATTATAAAAACTAAGAAAATAATTTTCAATTTAAAAACCACCGTACAAATGTGAAACCAATTGTATTGACGATAAAAAGACAAAAAAGAAATCTTGCAAACGCAATTTATGTAAAATCGAAACAGAGCGCTGTCAAAGCGGCGCAATAAATTGCTCTCGCATGCAACTTATACGGAATTTAATATAGAATTTCTGGTCCTCAGTCAATTTATGTAGCTAGAGCAGGGAATAATTGAAGAAAGTCGTTTATAGAAATTCGGGAGAGATTGTAACCTTAATTTCATAAAATACGGATTAAAAAAAGCTTGAGACGAATCAGTAATAGATAAAGTGATTCAAGAGGAAGGTTTTAGTAAATAATTTGTCAAGTTTTTGTATTATATTGGCTAAAATATAATAATATTTGTTGGAGATGTCGGAAAAAAATAAACCGTCTTTGTCACGCAAGCGAAGCTGCGGGCATCAGCTAGTTTGGTATAAAAGCCAAAGCGTATAAAGTAAACCTCTAAATAAAAATATGCAAAATAAAAAAATGCAAAATATTCACCTGATTACCCAAAGGAAGCCAAAATTAATAATTTGGTATAAAAGCCAAAATTTTATAGTTTTAAATTCAGCAACGGCTACTTTTGTCTATGAACGTTCGCGTTGAATTGGCGCCGGAAATAGCACGGTTATTGGAAATTAAACTCACCCGGATATTACTTTTTTGCGAGTGTGTTCGATTTCCTCGACTTTTGTTTAGTGGTCTCGCAAATCACAAATATACTATCACATCGGGAGCCAGGCTGAGATTTTATGCTCGTAAAAGTGAGATAAAATGTCACTGGAAGATATGATGACGAAATTGCGTCTAGAAAATGTTGATTGTCATTTGTTTTGGGCATAGACTAACACCGGTATTCACAAACAATACTTGTCTCAGTAAACTAGCATTACTATGCGAAGTGAGGCATTTCTCGATTATACTGAGACAAGTATTGTTTGTGAATACCGGTGATAGACAACTATAAATACACGGGAATTTTCTGCGATGCGTTTGACTGTCAACTTTGTCGCTTTAGTTTTTATATTTATTCTCGTGCTATTTTGAGTTTTTTTGTGTAATTTTGAGAATTATTTTTTCAATAAAGACCGAGTTTTTGATCTTTTCTAAATCCATCGCAGGAAATCCCGTGAATTTAGAACAAAACCACCATC
This sequence comes from Cosmorhoe ocellata, assembly GCA_963675405.1. NCBI lineage: Eukaryota > Metazoa > Arthropoda > Insecta > Lepidoptera > Geometridae > Cosmorhoe > Cosmorhoe ocellata. The sequence goes on from OY776257.1 coordinate 1,444,569, forward strand.
CTTTGTTTCTTCTTCTTCTTCTTCAATTATGGCATCTGTCTCTTAGAGAACAATTTTGCCAGTGTCAAGTGTATTTATTTATAAGTATTGTCAACGTCACAGAGTCATAGTCAAGTTGTCAAGTCAATTTTAAACAAAAGATAAAATTGACTTGAAAATTTGACTGATTTTGTGACATTGACAATACTACTAATTTAAACACAAACACATTTTGACATTGGCAAAATTGATCTCAAATGACAGATGCTATAAATAAAGAAAAAAAAAAGAAAATAATTGCAATCATCAATATAAAAATAGTTACTAAGTTTATCTCAATGATTGCAATAAAATTTATGATACGTGTAACTGACACAACAAAAACTTTATAGATTCTGCCAAATTGACACTTATATCACAAAACTCCAGACAGCCAAAGAAATAATTTCAAAAACTTTTAATGGTGAAACTTCATGATAATTTAAAAGAAAAACATAGAACCATTTCTTCAAGGGAAATATCCGAAAATGTCCGTGAAACATGACACCAAATTTCACATATCGAAACTTTTTCGTGGATTTGCCAAAACTTGATTCATGTTTATTTTATTCCCTCGCGACGTTTGGGTTTAAATTTCCGTGTAACATGTAATAGGGTTCTGTAAATTTTTGATATAATTCTTTTGCAAAACTGACAAGACACGCCTGTCAGGGCTCTATTTTTGTGGATTCATTTTTTAACTCAAGGAATATATTGTCCGTTTACTGCTCTAAAAAGATTTTGTTAGCCCAACTTTGTTTAATATTAATTAATTGAGGTTACAGATTTGCCTAATAGTAGATTAGTAGCCAAGGGCTGTAAGGCATCAATTGCAGCCCGAGATATTCGAGGGTGCAATTGATGCTTACACCCGAGCTAACTACTCTGCTTTACATCTCGATTGTGAGGTAAGTAGAAAAAAAACCGGCATTACAACAATAAAACATTTTAAAGTAAAAGTTTTATATTCCCGCCTTTTTTCATCTTTTTTTAAATTATTTTTTTAAGAACGTAATTGCGCTTCGCCGTTTGATATTTAAAATTGATGACTATTATTCTCATACGAAGACAAGGCTGAATAGCGAAGTGACCTCTTTTGTCATTGGGCTGAATGTATGATGTCTGTTGCCAGTATGATGGTTAGATGTACGCGAACTTTTTGAAAGAGTGAAGTTTTTTTAAATTACTTACCACCCTAGGCTTTGGTCACCTACAAGCCCCATTTGGGGGTAATAAGGACCTACTTACCGAATATGAGAGATGTAAAACAATATTACATTTCGTCCAATTAGTTAAAAAAAGTACATTAATTTTATTATCCCACTGTGTTTCAGATTTATGACCAGCCGTTTTTTTATATTAAATAAAAATACTCTTCTATAACTTAGCTTCAAGTAACCATTAAGAGAACTTTTCTTAAGAAATAATACGAAAATCAGTACAAAAAAGGAATAGCAAAATAGTAACTTTTTGCTTGATCAAAATAATACAAAGATAATGTCTTGAACAAAAGAAAAAGAAATTCGGTCCTCGCTTGAAATGGAACCACTTAGGCTTAATTACTTGGAATTTTGTAATAGTTACTTATACGTGCGCAATGCCAGTGCTCTTAAACGGTGAAGGAAAACATCGTGAGGAAACCGGCATGCCCTAGAACCAAAAATTCGAAGGTATGTGTCACAGGTTAGTATTCTTATAAGCGGCGATGGGCTTGCAACCTGTCACGTACGGAATACTAACTATTGTGCAAAATGTGGGCATGTACCAAATGTCATGTTACGACTTGCCTCTGACTACCCTCTTTAGATATCCTCAAAGATCTAAGTAACTAAAGATCTGAGGAGATATCTACCGAGCCTGGGGATTACAGTCGTGATCATATTTTTTTTTATTTTTTTTTTATTTATACGTATTCTGTGGTAGTGGCACCTAAACAACCTACAAATAGTACTAATTGCACCAAAAAAATCAGACTGAAAGTAACTGAAAATATGTTCTTATAGCCGCCATATTGAATTTTTTAATAGTATTCAATATCTGTGTCACTCTTGTAATTGAAACGAATCTAATGAATCCTTAATTGTCAAAATCTGTCCAGCCGTTTGGGCTTCTGCAAAACTCAAAGAAACTCGCATACCTACATACATAGATAAACCCTAAAAACATTACCCTACTTCTTCGTGTAACGTATTTGGGTAAAAAGATTTGCCAATTCATTGGCTTGAAGATGTCACAATAAAATGCTACGGTTCGTAGCATCTGCTACGATTGTGCTACGAAATGCCTACGACCAGAAACTACACTCAAAGATCATTCTTAGTGCAACTTTCAAGTATTCCACGAAGACTTTATTTACAATGGCATAAGCTACAAAATGGAATGCTAGCATTTTTGTAACGTAAAAAATGCACAAGCACATTTATCAAAACCTAACCTCTTGTTTATTAGCACCGAGGTCAAACATGACTTTTTAAAATTAAAAAAGAAGATTTTTTCCAAAATATCCTACTAATATTATAAACGCGAAAGTTTGTAAGAATGTATGAATGGATGGATGGATGGATGTTAAGATCTGTATGTTTGTTACTCTTTTACGCTAAAACGGCTTAACGGATCTGAATGAAATTTGGCACAGCTATAGATTATGGTCTGAAATAACACATAGGCTACATTTTATCCCGAAAAAATGTACGGTTCCCGTGGGATAGCGATGCTTTTGTTTTTCAAGGTATCTCGCGGGCGAAGCTGCGAGCGGAAGCTAGTCAAACGACCATCATGTAATTAATCATTATTATTAGTGTTAGACGGGTATTTAAACGCGATAAATACCCGTCTAATACTAATAATAATGTGTACAGATCGCGTAAGTTTAAAAGTACATATATGTAATTAATCAATACGAAATTTCCTCTTCCGGAAAGTCATAATGATCGCTTCGCATTACCAAGACAGGACATACAAAAAAGAAGGCCAGCCGCATACGGGATAACTAATTAAAAAAAAAAAAAATGATCACGACTGTAATCCCCAGGCTCGGTAGATATCTCCTCAGATCTTTAGTTACTTAGATCTTTGAGGATATCTATAGGGGGTAGTCAGAGGCAAGTCCAACCATGACATTTGGTACATGCCCACATTTTGCACAGTAGTTAGTATTCCGTACGTGACAGGTTGCAAGCCCATCGCCGCTTATAAGATTACTAACCTATGACACATACCTTCGAATTCAAATTGTATTCTTCGAATCAAAAAACCGTTTTATTATTACTAAGTCTGGAGCTAGAAAGTGTTGTAATAAAAAATAATATAGATTTATGTAAATGAAGTTTATAATAATACTAAATTAGTATTATTACTAAATTAGTATTATTATTTAATAATACTAAATTAGTATTATTACTAAATTAGTATTATTATTTATTAGAGAAATTTAGAATTTTGAATTCAATTCCATCGAGCCGTTGTGATAAGTATAGATTGTACTTGATGATGATCATAAAAAATAGAGAACTCTTCTTCTTCTTCTTTCACACTTAATAAGTAATTGTAGTATAAATTTGCCAGTGTCAAGTGATTTTTTAAGTATTAAGTAATTTCATATAAAATATGGCCGCTTCGTGTAAAACTCTCGGAAAATATTTGGACGAATCAGAGGGTAATAATAATTTATTTTAATTTTCATGATTCACGCCCGCGCAAAGATCACAGGCTTCATTAGTATTAATCAAATTAAGTACAATTATTTAAACTAATACATTCTTTTTGTTGAATAAGAACGTGTGTATTTTAGCATTTTTTAAGTTATTCTGCCGAACAAAAGAATTTTCACCATTGTCTGGAAAATATTCGTATGTCTGCGGTTGACCTTAAGGACATTATCATAGTTATTCAACGCGTACGCGCGCTGCTTACAAATTATTAGGCGATTGTATCTGCAATGCAGCTATGTATTGCTCGTAACATTATGTCTTCCTAGAAAACTGCTGCCGTAATATAACGAGATTGAATGCGGTATAAAACTTAACAATAAACTTACTCAGCCGTTTTCTTTAACTTAATTTAATTTAGTTAAAAGAGCGCTGGTAGTGTAGTGGTAGCACCCCTGCCTTCAAACCTGGTCGTGCACCAATGAGTTTTTCCATTCGAAAAAATTATGTGCGCAATGCCAGTGCTCTTAAATGGTGAAGGAAAACATCGTGAGGAAACCGGCATACCCTAGAACCAATAATTCGAAGGTATGTGTTAGTATTCTTATAAGCGGCGATGGGCTTGCAACCTGTCACGTATGGAATACTAATTACTGTGCAAAATGTGGGCACGTACCAAACGTCATATTTGGACTTGCCTCTGTCTACCCTCTTTAGATATCCTCAAAGATCTAAGTAACTAAAAATCTGAGAAGAAATCTACCGAGCCTGGGGATTACAGTCGTGATCATATTTATTTTTTATTTTTATATTATAATTTAATTTACTTATGAAAGAAGTCTCTGAGGTGCCTTTTATTCCTTTCACCACGAAGGTAATATAAAAGTTTGTTAAATATTTTTTTTATGATTATTATTAAACTGGATTTGACTTTCAAAAATTAGAGTAATTTCAATACAAATGGCTTTTTAAAAATATTTGACTTGCTCGATTAGAAAACTGTTCAAAACTATTCAGCGACCGTAAAAGGAATACAATAACAGCTGTAATGTGACGGTCGTCACTTTTTAGAGAACACAGCCTTTAGTGACATCTAAATATATATAACTCAAAGGCGACTGACTGACTGACTGACTGACTGACTGACTGACATAGTGATCTATCAATGCACAGCCCAAACCACTGGACGGATCGGGCTGAAATTTGGCATGCAGGTGGATGTTATGACGTAGGCATCCGCTAAGAAAGGATTTTGATTAATTCTACCCTCAAGGGGATAAAATAGGGGATGAAAGTTTGTATGAAAAGTCGCGATAATCGACATTCACGCGGGCTAAGCTGCGGGCATCAGCTAGTAGTAGATAATGCCGTAGTTAGACTGGTTGGTAGTGTAACATATTAATAAACGTAGTTTTATAACTTAAGAGTTTTGTTGACGGTCACCCAACCTATATTTTTTGTACCAATTCATATTACCATTTCGCAGTCTTATATTTTTTCTGTATGGATCTCGTGTCTGAATTTAAAGGTATTATTATAATGGATTCATACAAAATCCATTACGGCTCTTTGTATTTCAAGTTTTTGATCTCTGACTACCCTCCTTAGATATCCTCTAAGATTTAAGTAACTAGGAGATCAGAGAATATATCTACCGAACCTGGAAATTTGAAAAGATGAGGAGTGATTGATTAGCATGGTATGGGTCGTGATGAGGAGGGATGAAAACTATGTCACAAAAAGAGTAATGGGTATGAGTGTATCTGCGTACGCAAATAGAGGAAGGCCGAAGAAAAAGTGGTTTGATTGTGTGGAAGATGATATGAATGTAAAAGGAGTAGACTCAGAGTTGACTAATAGGAGTGAGTGGAAGAAGAAAATATGTGCCGACCCCACGCGTGGGATAAGGGCAGGAGAATGATGAGAATAATGATGAGCCAGAATAAGGTAAAGTAGGGTTGAGATGGGTGATTGCTTAACGGATCTAAACAAATGTTTATCAACCACGTATGGATAATTTTCGTCGTAAGATTTAAATTTATGTAAAACCCTTGCTAAATAAATTTTGAAAAAATTATACTTTACCAGCCCGTGACTTCGTCTGCGATATAACATAAATTAATGATAAAATAATTTATATCGGTTAATTGGGAAATTTCTATTGAATAAAAAGAGGCGGTCAGCTATCCAAAAACTGACTGCACCCAGCGTTTCTAAACCATACGTTCCCCTTGCAAACTTTCGACCCCTATTTCCCTTCAAAATTATATTTTGAGACAAAAGATAGCCTATATCTGTCTCCAGAATATAATTTATCTTATTTTTAAATTTCATAACAATCCGTACAGCCGTTTAGTCGTGTGTTAGTCGTGAAGAGATAACAAACAAACAGAGTAGGATGGATAAGGATAGTAGACGTTGGTCATAAGATTTAAATTTATGTTAAACCCTTGCCAAATATATTTTAAATAAATTATGCTTAGTATAATCTGAATGTAAAACCTTTACTTATAAACTACGGCCTATATAACATATTGTATAATTAAAACTGTTTTAGAATTTAAGAGACATTTTATTACACTAGTTTCCGCCCACGGTTTCGGCCGCGTGGTACCTTGTTAAATTATAGCTTATGTACTATTCCAGACTACAATCTATACATACATACATAAAATCACACCTGTTTCGCGACGGGATAGGCAGAGGCGATGGATCTCCACTTGCTACGATCCTGACACACTCCTTTTGCTTCATTCGCTCTCATTACATTCTTCATACATGCGCGTCGGTTAAATATAGTTACAATCTATACCTTCGACAAATATCATACAAATCCGTTTAGAACATCTATACATAAATAAGCGGGATAAATAGCACATAGGCTTTTTATCCCGGAAAAACGTACGGTTCTTGTGGGATAGATTTGTTTTTGTTTTTCAAGGTACCACGCGGGCGAAGCCGTGGGCGGCAGCTAGTAAGATATAATACGGTCACGTAGGATAGAAAACCACACTTTACATGTTTATCTTAACAATGAGTTATGGAGGTTTATGCTTATTTTAGTCTGTGTCCAGGCTCACGAGGGAAAACGATACTAAACAAAAACGTGAGTCAACACACGAGCAATTTTAGAAGCAATTTGTTGCCCGGTTTTGCAAACTTTCAAGTTCTAAAAACAAACATGATTACAATTGTAATCCCTAGGCTGGGTAAATATCTCCTCAAATCTCTAGTTACTTAGATCTTTTCACACACGCCCACATTTTGCACAATTATTATCGGTCCGGGGACATAGGTCTTTAAGTCAAATTACCGACCTGAACCTATGACTTTATGTTAAAATAGCAACATACCATATCATCTGAAAGTCAAAATGCCTTAGACCCCAAAATGCCTATTCCGTACGTGATAAGTTGCAAGCCCATCGCCGCATATAAAAATAACACATACCTTGGAGTTTTTGGTTCTAGGCCTCATGATGCCTCCTTTACCGTTTAAGATCACTGGCATTGCGCTCATGATTTTTTCTAATAGAATAACTACTTAGTGCATGACCAGTTTTGAACACACGACTTTCGGATCGTGATGAAGGAGTAGTACTATGTACTTTTAAACTTACGCGATCTGAACACATTATTATTAGTATTAGACGGGTATTTATCGCGTTTAAATTACCTTATATGGAGTAGTATATGGAGTAGTACTACACCAACAGTGCTCCCCAGGTCTTTCAGTACTTTCCAGTTCTAGCTAGATATTTTTTGGAAATACCATAAACGCTTTAACTTCATTATTGTTAGTAAAATATAAATTTTATGACGAAGCACAACTATTTTACAAATGTTATGGATAAAAAACAAAATGTTAACTCAATTTTAATCTTAAGTTTTGTAGACAGCTGATAAGATATTTAACTCCCGTTGAGCAAAACTCAACTTTAATCGCCCGTGTACAATAACAGTTATGCAAAAGTCGATGTTCACACTCACGCAGAAAATGTAACATAATAAACTTCCGACGGGACATTTTGTAACGTGACGCAGTGTTTTGTGAACATTATTTTACGAAAACTGGTGTTTCTAACTCTTTAGTTTTATAATATGCTCTGAGGCTTTTATTTTACCCACAATAAAGGCTTATTTAGATAGTATGAATATCGTATACTAGCTCGTGTGACTTAGTTAAGTATTCTTAGTTTCATAGTTGTTAGTTAAATTAGACTATCTTTACATTTAAGTATTTTTTTTACGTTTAAGAATTTTTAATGGAACCTTAGCTTAATTGTTCGGAGGAGGGCGCTGTCACTGCAACACAGTTTAAAACTTATGCAGTTGTTCAACGTTCCCATTTTTACTTGTACCTACATGTATTGATGTTCCAAATAAATTATTATTATTATTATTATTTTTTTTTTTTATTTTTTTTAAACTTTTCGTTACTCAGTTTCTAAACAAAACTGGGGGTCGACTAAGATGCACGGGCCTAAGCCAAGTGCATATCAGTGTCTAATAGGTACCTAGTTGAGGTTGAAGGTTGAAGGTCTTCAGCCTGTAAGAATTTCCTCACGATCCTGCAGGTGTTCAGTACTACTGATTTTTGGAGAAGAGCATACGTGTGTCTTGGGATCTTTAACCGGTCAAGGGATTGAAACAATTGTTTGGGAATTACTCCTGTAGAAGACAAGACTATTGGGACTATGGACACATTTTGGAGGCGCCACATTCGGGTGATTTCATTTTTCAAATCAACATATTTAGATAATTTTTCGGCAATGGTGTTCTGCAAGTTGTGTGTATTGGGGATAGCAATGTCTATTAGGAGAGCTGTGTTGTTATTTTTATCTAGAAGAGTTAAATCAGGTCTATTGTAGTGTGTTGTCTTGTCAGTCAGGATAGCTCTGTCGAAGTAGAGCTTGTGAGTGGCGTTCTCCAGCACTGCTTCAGGGGTGTATTTGTAATACGGAGTAGGTTTTACAGATGGTTCGATCAAGTTGTACATAGCAGCTAGCCTTTGGTGGATGATGTTCGCCACCTGGTCGTGTCTGAACTTGTAGTCTGTTTGTGCCAGTGCTTTGCATGCTCCCGTTATGTGCTGGATGGTTTCAGAGGAGCTACTACATCGTCTACAAGATTCCGGTAAGTTCTGTATCTTCATAATATGCTTTTTGTAATTCCGGGTTTCAATCACTTGGTCCTGAATAGCTATCATGAACCCTTCAGTCTCGGGAAAGAGTTCACCGCGATTATTATTATTATTATTATTAGTATTTCTTCTTCTTCCTGCCTTTTTCCCACGCTAAGTGGGGTCGGCACATTGAAGTTAAGTACTTATAAAAAAAATGAAAAACTGTGTATTTTTTTATGATTAATACCTATATTTATTTCAAACCATAGAGAATAGAGTCTATAAAATTTAAAATTGTTTAAGTATACGATTTGTGATCTGGCCAAAATGAAATGAAAATGACGCTTTTGTCGTCACAAAATTTATATGTTAAACGGTACGGAGACACGATCACGGCAGTTTGTCACTGGTGTGGACGCGTTTTAAGATACAGAATGCAATGATTTACGATCTTCTTAAAGTGAATAGACCACTTTACCAACAGATTGCACAAGAACAATGCCTCTTCTGACTCAGAAACAATCGTTGCCCACTTTGACTATAATTAATTTTTAATTACTCTTTACCCGCTAAGTCGGGCAAAGGCGGGCAAACTCGAGCAAGTTTCATTATTTCAAAGTTTGGAGAGGGACGCAATGAAAAAATGAAATAATAACTAAGTTTTGAAGTCTCTTTTCGAGGTTGGAGGGGATTTATACTTAAAGTTGGCAGATTTTTCTGAAACTTATTTTTTTTTGCGGGTTAAGGTCTTTGCATTACCTTTAAGGTTAGTTACTGCAGTCTTTTTAATGAAAATATTAACGTAATATTCTTCTTAATAATAAAAGGTGCTAGAAGTGAAACATGAGTTAATTTATTACATACATACATACATAAAATCACGCCTGTTTCCCAACGGGGTAGGCAGAGACCACGGATCTCCACTTGCTACGATCCTGACATACTTCTTTTGCTTCATTCACTCTCATTACATTCTTCATACATGCGCGTCGGTTTAGGGTACTCTGGACCTGGCCTTTCTCTAAAACGTCCCCAATTTGATCGAGGTACGTACGCCGAGGTCTTCCCCTTCCAACTGTCCCATTCACACTCTCCTTATACAACTGTTTCGTCAATCTCCTTTCATCCATCCTTTCTACATGCCCAAACCATCTTAACATACCCTTCTCAATTTTCATCACTACGTCTTCTTTCACTCCACAACGTTCTCTTATCACACTGTTCTTCACTCTATCATTCAAAGTTAAACCACACATACTTCTCAAAGCTCTCATTTCCACTGCATTTATTCTACTCTGATGCTTCTTCCATACCCAACTTTCGCTACCATACATCAATGTCGGCACTAACACTCCCCCGTGCACAGCCAGACGTGCCTTTTTGGACACGATCCGACTGCTCATAAATGTGTGAAGTGCCCCATTCACACTATTTCCAGCATTCACTCTCCTTTCAATATCGTCATCATGTTTACCATTTATTAACTGGTATAAAGGTTTTTTTTAATTTATTTCATATATTAAATACCTTAGATACACTAATAGTGTACCTACATTTAAGATGTCAAAGTTTCAAGCTATTTCATTCAATACAATTTTTATTGTCATGGTACGAAATATCCAAGTCATATTACTTTGATATTGCCCGAACAGCATGTGGTCCTTACCCCAGGCTCATATATGGTATTATATATATGTATATTTACTTACTGAAAATTAATGATTACAAAAAGTAATGAAACAAATTTTCTGGTGCAGAGTACAGTCGTGAAAAGTAATAAATCTCACCAAACGAACGACGGTCAGGCAGAGTAATAATGAAATGGGCTGCCGGCCAAATGTGTTGGAAGTTAGAATGGTCGGAAATTTTAAGTTTTAATGTGAGCTTAGCTTAACAACGAATATTGATAGGAAAACTATTTAAGAGAAGGCTTTAATCTTAGATACGTACTAGTTACAGTAGAAAGAGTAGTCAGAGGCACGATATTTGATATTTATTTGGCATATGCCTACATTTAGCTCAGTTGATAGTAGCTCTGCCTTCTACGCCGTAGGTTGTGGGTTCAATCTCCACATAAGATAAACATTGTGATAAAGATAGATGTTTGTTATGTATCTGGGTGTTATAATATACGAATATGTACGTGTTTAAAAAAAAGAATATAATTAATCTATCAACCATCTGGCTTATTAAGACACACATCTTCAAATTGTTGGTTCTAGGGTATGCCAGCTTCCTAATTTTCCAAGACAATTTATTATTTCTGTCGAAAAATTGAATTAACTTTCCTACTAGAAATATTTCTTGTGAGCAGTAAGTACATATTTTTCTAGAAAAACAAAGGGGTCCTTAAGACAAGTATTATACAGATCCGTAACAAATAGTTTAACGAATAAAACAAAACTACCCAAAGAAGAGATAGGATAAAAGCTACATAAGTGTACTTACGAAGATTTGGCGACGGCCGAAAAGGATTTGACGAAAAATACCTTCTTATCATACATACCAATAGATCAGTAGGTCTACCATGAGTTTTCACAATCCACACTCGCTAGCGACTGTAGTTAAAAAAATGTATGAAAACTTGTACAGCGCCTCTAGTGGCTATTTGGGTACTAAAACGTCTCGTAGTTAACTATCCTACGTCACAGCGTACTACAGCGACTGTAGTTTGCACTTCATTAATTTGTTTAGAATTTGGTACCATGAGTAACAATTTTGACAGATGTCATAGTAAGGTACTATTACTACTGTAGTAACGTCAGCCGATCTAAATGTGACAACTCATGGTAGACGTACAGAGCTTATCTGATGGTGCGTTTACACTGGTGATAAGTCTTATCTATCTATGTTACTTACTTTTACGCACAATGTGGACACGTACCAAATTATCATGTTTGGGCGTGCTTAAATTTAGGAAAGCTACTTTGCCCAAAGAACTAAGTAATTTACGTTGGGACTACATCTAAAGAATTTAGTCAGAGGCATATCCAAATGATATTTGATGCATAATGTGGGCATGTGTCAAATATCATATTTGGACGTGCCTCTGACTACCCTCTTTAGATAAAGTCTCAAAGTAACTTACTCGCATTTTCGAGGATATCTAAAGAGGATAGTCAGAGGCATCAAACCTGACATTTGGCTCATGCCCGCAATTTTGAACAGTAGTTAGTACTGACAAGTTGCAAGCCCATTTCCCTAAGAATGACAAACATCTTAGAATTTTTGGTTCTAGGTTATGCCGGTTTCCTCACGATGTTTTCTTTCACCGTTCAAGAGCACCTGGCATTGGTGTACGACCAGGTTTGAACCCACAACATTTGGATCGTGAGACAGGGGTGCTACCACCACCAGCAATCACCTTTAACTAATCAATTACTACTATTAATCCCCACCCAGGACTAACATTTGTGTGATGAACACAGATGTTTGTTCTGTGTCTGGGTGTTAATATCTATTCTATGTTTGTATTTACAAAAAAAAAATATTTAATTAATCTATCAACTATCTGGTTTCCATACAAGCTTTGCTTAGTTTGGGGCTATATGGCGTTGTGTAAACTGTCCACCAATATTTATTTATTTAAAATTACACTAGCTTCCGCCCACGGCTTCGCCCGCGTGGTATTTTCAAAAACAAAAACAAATATATCCCGCGGGAACCTTATATTTTTCCGGGATAAAATGTAGCATATGTGTTATTCCAGACCATAATCTATATCTGTGCCAAATTTCATTCAGATCCAATCAGCCGTTTTAGCGTGAAAGAGTAACAAACATCCAGACATCTTCACAAACTTTCGCGTTTATAATATTAGTAGGAAGTATAGAAGTATAGATTACATCTAAGGTACTCACCACAGATCGCACGAGCAATTCAATGGTAAACCACACATTGCAAATCAGCTCGATATAGAAGAAAGCGTGATGCGGCTTGCCATTATCCAGCCAGGACTCCAGGAACACAGACCGTTCATCCAGGGCTGTCGTGTTCTCGTCGGGGGGTCGTGGGGGGGTCTTCACGCGAAGACCTGGATGCGTCTTCAGACAGAAGCACAACACCGATATGCAGATGAAGAAAACTGATATGCAGGATATCACCTGGTGACAAGGAAATTAGGTAGGTTAGAACTTGTCACTAACTGGTTACCTCCTTCAGGTAGTTTCAGGGAGTAACCTGTTAGTGACTCTGTGTGTACTAATGGAAATCTATTTGTAGTTTTAATTCTCAAAGGTCGTGATCACGTTTGAGGAGCATCGGAAAAAAAACTGCTAAATCCACTTATTAAGATTTTTGAAAATCGTAAAAAACTTTTCTGCTTGGATATCAATTTTCTTTTACCTCTTCGTGGATTTATCGGTACTTGTTTAGATCATTAAACTTTAAGCGCATTATTCTACTGGATTTAACGGTCTAACAACAAGTTAAATAAGTCTATCATGTAAAATTATACAAAAACTTCAAATTTACAAATAAGAAAACAAAAAAAATGGGTGTGTCGTATATCGGTTTTTGTTCCGACCCGCCTCGTTTGTTTTATTTTGATTTAGTCAAATTGACTATTTTGCAGGACTATTTCTCAGACTGACTACTTTGTATACCTTTATTATAGTGTCGGATAGCTAATATAGTACAGTAATCAATCAACGCTTATTAAATAGCAACTAAATTACTTTTTTGCAAAAAGACTGTTTCTCAGGCTGTATTTTTACTTAGTATAAAAATATTACAGCAATCAACCAACGTCAAACTTTTTTGAGAAAGTATATTAAATAATATTGTCAAAGTTCCATCAAATCCATGTTATTTTTTGGAATTATCATCCATCACAAGCGTAAAACAAAAGTTTTCACTTTATCTACCGAAACCATTTATAAAAATAATACGTGAAGAATGAACCATAAACGGATAGCGGGTTCCTTTTACATTATAAAAATATGTACACTAATATACAGAGGAAAATTTTTGTTTGTTTGTAGGAGGTAATCTCTGAAACTGCTTATCCTTTTTCAAAAATTCTTTCACCAATGATCTTATAGGCAAAGCCGCGGGTGGAAGCTAGTCCTGTACCTACATTTCAGCAACTCATCAGGTACCTAACCTTTGGTATAAAAAAAATAATTGAATTGGCTTCATAATTACAAAGTTTTTCAAGATTCATTTTTGTCTATTTTATATTATTACAGTTAAATTTAGGATAATATTTTAGATAATATATAAGAGCAAAAAAACATTAGCAAAAGTGAATACTTTTGTTATTGTTTTTTTTGCTCTTATGTAATTTATTTTTTCAATTGTTTAGTATAATAATAATAATAATAATAAAACTTTATTTCGCATAACTTAAATCCATAGGTTAGGTACATTTTTTACAGAAAAAACAATATTCAAAATTATGTCACTTACTTACACACGGTACCCTAAAACGTGGTCTTGTGTTTACTTACCCAGATTCCAATGATTTATGGTGTATTTTTAATTCCGCATGAAGTATATTAAGTGCATTCAAAGTTTTTTCGAAACGGTACTATCTGAGTCTCGTAACATCAAAAACATTTCCCAACTCAAAAGTTTCCAGCAAAATGCGTCACATATTTATAAATCAAAATAAAGATCTGCTCGCAAACCGTTCTGGTTTTGCATAATGGCGCACACTGTGTAACTTCCAACCAAGTACAGTCAACGATAGAAGAAATTGAAACAGAAAATTCATTTATCTTACGTCATGCTACAGATAATTGAGATTTAATTATAAAGCGTTGCTAAGATGACCGTAAAATAGGCAACCATTATTTTTTTAACCTTTTCTATAATAACTAATTTGCTGTGCAAATATGGGGCTATCAATATTTTCTTTAATCATTTTACCAAAATAATTCGTAAGTAGTGACAAAGTAAGAAAAAGCTGGTCGTACTGATACTGTATCATTAACCCATATTACGTATAAATTAGAATCATTTTATATAAATCATATTCAATACGAAAAAAAAAAAAATTTATTGCTGTATGTATTTTACGTTAGCTCACGTTTACAATTATATTCTCTCAGCGAATAGACTGATGAAAATATTAAAAAAAAAGCATTTAATACAATTTATAAATTCTACTAACCTCTTGAGTTGACTGTACCATATGCGTAAAGGGTTTCATGTCATGTCCCGCATATAATATACGATATGCTAACTAATAAAAAACATGATAAAAGTTAGTAAATGGTACTTAAACTTTTAATATATAAATTGCTCCTGAAAATACTTGTAAAAAGCTTCTATCACTGACATGGTATGGCCTAAAATTTAGGCCATGTAATTTATAAGGCCGCCAATTGGGCAGCTTTGTCACGGCTAAATGGTAAAATCTAGACCAAAATACGAAAATTATGTATGAGTATATGGTAAGTATACACGCAATGCATGCTTAGCTATGTGACGTCATTCTATAGCATAGAATAGAATAGAAAATATTTTATTTGACACACACTCACACAACGTAAAGAATCAGTTTTTGTGGACACCACAGTGTTCTTGGGCATAACTCTAGATAATAAACTTCAATGGGGCCCGCACATAGATAAATTGTCGAAGAGACTTAGCTCTGTAGCATATGCAGTTAAAAAGATCCGTCATTTCACCGACGTAGAAACTGCTAGACTTGTATATTTCAGCTACCTTCATAGCATTATGTCTTACGGTATTTTGTTGTGGGGGAGTGCTGCAGATATTAACACCATATTTGTGTTGCAGAAGAGGGCTGTTCGTGCAATTTATAACATGGGTCCCAGAGAATCTCTTAGAGATAAGTTTAAGGAAATTAACATTATGACAATGCCATGTCAGTATGTATATGAAAACTTGATGTATGTTCATAAAAACATTAATTTATTTAAAAAAAATAGTGATTTTCCTAATGTTAATACCAGACATAAAAATAAACTAGCTGTTCCCACGGTTAGGCTCACTAAAGTAAGCAAATCCTTTATAGGGCAATGTGTACGCTTCTATAACAAGATCCCAAGCGACATGCTTGATCTATCGATTGCGAAATTCAAAAATGTAATTAAACAAAACCTGTCTCGTAAAGCTTATTATAGAATATCAGAGTACTTAGATGACAAAAAAGCTTGGGACGAATCAGCTCCAACTCTGCTAAGTGTCCCTAACAATGTTAACAAGGTTCATAATACAAAAAAAGCGCTAGGGCCCAGCGAGTTTCTTGCCAGTTCTTCTCGTACTGGGGATAGGACTGGAATTGGCACCTAGACTCACCTAGTATGTAAGACGATTCAAAATGATCCTTGTGATATTACTGAATAAAGATTATTGACTATTGACTATTGACTATTTAAACAGAGCTGGAAGAAGATAAATGCATATTTTTAGATTATAGGAAACATTAAGATAAATTTACTTATGTACATAAAAGAGGCAAGAAAACATTCACACAAGAGACTAAATTATGACGTACCAATACCAAACATTCTAATTCCAATATGGCAGATCATCCAAGATGGCGAACTAGTTATTTTTTTGCACTACACCGAATGAGTATCAAATGAAAAGGCTTGCTGAGGAGAACACGATAACTAATACGTCACATCAAATCCAAAAAGCTTGTTTTTAAAAAGTTTTTTTACCATTTCTTTATTTGTCCCATTCGACTCCACTTATTATTGTGGGGTCAATGGGACAATTGAAAAGAGAATAGGAATGACCCTAGTGGTGAGTCAGTTAGTAGGGTCAATAGACTCGGTGGGTAAAGGACGCAGTTACACTTCGGTTGCTGGCGGCCTGAGAGGGTCGATTCTATTCATGTTAAGCGACATGAAAATGTTAAATTACATTATGAAAAATCTTACAAAGGGAAATATAACGAGTGATAAATGAAATTATCTACGCAACGGGAATAAGAAAATGTGGTTTTTTCAGTTGAAAAAATATGTGAAATTATCATTTTTCAGGCTCTTTGTGTTTGAATTCATGGAATGTGTATGATTATTTTATTTTAATTCTAAACATTATATAAAATTAATGTATTTAGTGGATTTTATTCAGCTATTTTGTGAAGCAAATATTAAAACGCGCATATTTTAATACTTTTCTTGAAATGTTTTGCGTTGTCTTGATGGCATTTTTCCAATAAAAAATCAGTTCTTGGCTTGGGTGTGAACCATTGGATGAAAAATAAGGTTAAATGAAGAAAAAGAACAATATTATACTTGGTACAAATCAAGTACTTACCTACACTTTTAAATGCATATAATAACTAGCATTATCTTTATTATAATAATATAAAGAGAAAATATTAAATTTTTTGTTTACATTGAATAGGCTCCGAAACTACTGGACCGATTTGAAAAATTCTTTCACCAATGTGTAGAATAAACTTTCAGTATGAATATTAGGAGGCTATATTTTATGTCGGTACTTTATGGGCGACGCCGAGAGCGGAAGCTAGTTGTTAAAATTAAAAAAAATACAACGACTGAAAGTAATACAATATACTCGTAGCTTCTTACAGCCGCCATATTGGTTTTTTTAATACTTTGTACAGCATATGTATTCAAAACGAATCCAACAACACCTCATTTGTCGAAATCTGTTTAGCCGTTTGGTCTTTAGCGATAGCCGAAAAAACTCGGATACATAGACTCCACAATACCTTCGCAGTCGGATAAAAAGTATCTGACGTATCTAAGTACTCGTAATATTTTGTTCTTGATTTTTCCAAAGACATTTTATAAAGATTTTTCGGCTAAAGAGCTACTTTTGACAGCAACTTTCATAACTTGCACTCTAGCCAGCACTATAAGTGAAAATTGGTTGGAAACTGACTAAAATAACCATTTCAAACCACTCCGCTCGCGAGCGTTATTAAACGGCTCTTATCTCTTAAAAGGCCCACGGCCGCTATACATCAAACTAAGACCTGAACGGGCCGCCGCATAACCAGTCCATAATGACCCATTATTTCCCTTTAGACCCTATAGCGGAAGATATTTTAATATTGTATAGATTCTGGCCTACTTGCGCTTATATTTTCAGTATCGTTAAAAGAACTGGAATTTTTTGGTGCAATTAGTTCAACGGTTGAACTTATAGTTGAACTTAGTGGAATAGGTGGTCAAATCGTCTAAGCTGACATTTTTTGACGATTTAATTTATTTATTAAAAATAGCTAAGATCTGCAGTAATTTGATCCGTTGGTCTGGGTGTTTTCTATGTATACTAAAAATATGTATATCTATCTATGTATATAATGTATTAAATATATCAGTTATCTAGTACCCATAACACAAGCTTTGAGTAGCTTACTTTGGGGCTAGATGATGCTGTGTGGATTGTCCAGCATTATTTATTTATTTATTTAGCTAACAGCTAATTCATCATCATCTTTCTTTCTTCTTCTACGTTATGTGGGGTCGGCACAACACGTTTTCTTCTTCCATTTCCCTCTGTCATCCGTCATTTTAGTACTCACTCCTTTATTAACCATGTCATTTTTCACACAGTCCATCCATCTTTTCTTTGGCTTTCCTCTACCCCTGTATCCATCCACATTCATACGTAACACTTATCTCGTCACATGACATTCATATCTCCTCATAACATGCCCATACCACGCTAACCTATTACTCCTCATCTTTTCCGTCACCGGCGCCACTTTCAACATCCTTTATTATACGCATTCCGTATTTTATCCATCCTCGTCACTCCACACATCCATCTCATCATTCTCAACTCCGTCGCATGTACTTCTTTCTCATCCGTTCTCTTGGTAGCCCAACACTCAGATCCATACAATACGACAGACCTTATTAAGGAAAGACCGATTATACGACAATACTGAAACCAACTCATCAGCAAAGGTACCAGTACCCCTAGTATGAGTTTTTGATAGTTTACGAAAACTTTTTTCGAATAGTATCCTTTCATACATTTACCTACATCGGAAATTTTAAGGTACTAAAATAAAGTCGATATCGTGAAAACTTGATTTAAAAATCATTGCTGGGACTGCCGATTACATAATATTTTCGATATTATCGACCTTATTTTAGTTCCTTAACATTTCCGATGGAGGTAAATGTATCAATCTTCAGCCAAAAGACGTCCACTGCTGGACATAGGCCTCCCATAGGAGGTACCTAGGAGGTAAATGTATGAAAGGATACTATTCGAAAAAAGTTTTCGTAAATCAAAAACTCATACTAGGGGTACAGGTCAACAGTCGCTAAAACACCGATCTGACCACTTTACGACAATATAAAAATTATCCGAGTGTGAAACGATGTAGCTCATTTTTTTTGTGTGCGCTTTTATTGTTTTCTTAGTGCCCCATTGCTTGTTTTATTGCTGGCGGATGTATACTGAGAAAATATAGTATTGTTGGAGGAACGATGAATAGCTGGCAAGTTCTTTTAGACATCAGTACCAGAAAGTTGTCATAATAATTATAGATAACTAGCTTCCGCCCACGGCTTCACCCGCGTGATACCTTGAAAAACTAAAACATCGCTATCCCACGGGAACCGTACATTTTTTCGGGATAAAATGTAGCCTATGTGTTATTCCAGACCATAATCTATATCTGTGCCAAATTTCATTCAGATCCGTTCAGCCGTTTTAGCGTGAAAGAGTAACAAACATACATCCAGACATCCAGACATCCAAACAAACTTTCGCGTTTATAATATTAATAGGATTTGTTCAACAAAGGAGTACACAATGTATTTTGTATACTCGTATTATGTAAGTGCGATATCTATTTTCGGCAATATTTATAGTATTACCCGACTGCGAAGCGAAAAAGAGGTTAATGTGTTTGGGGTGTATGTATGTATGTATGTTTGGATGTCGCTGTAGCCCAAATTATTGCACGGATTTTGACAAATGAGGTGTTATTGGATTCAGCTGGATTTCAGGTGATGCTATACAAAATGACAAAAAAATCAAAATGGCGGTTGTAAAAATCTATTGTCTTGTATAAGTGATAAGTCTGTTTTTTTTAATTTTTCCTATTTTAAAAAATAATAGATCACTCTTTCCCTCGCAAATGCTATTTGTAGTAACGTGTTTCGCGTGATATCGAAGTAAATATACAGTTCTCATTCGCACTTCCCATATTATCTGTGGCAAAGCTAAATACGTGATAAGGTAGTACATAATTTCAAATCACCCGTCTACACAGTATCCAATCGACCCCAATCAAACTGAAATGCCTCCATCCATCCAACCTGTCACCCCGATCCGAGTTATCCCAACTTTCAACCCTAGGATAACTTATATTTCTCTACGCTGGCTTTCAGCAACTCTTATTACAGCGGCATAGAATTCAAAACGGCTTGGTGTATAACAGATTTCAAAATGCTAAACGGCGATGGTCAAATGGTGGAAATTATCGCTGTTTTAACGCTTTTTACACAAGGCAAAGTTTTGCAACATGTGACGCGATCAGAAAACGAACGAAAAGACAGGATAAGGAAAGATTATTTCAATTGCCAGTGACAAAAAAGTAAGGACAATGTTACCAGAGCTTTTAAATAATTTACAAGTTATCGATTTTCCGTGATAAAAATATGTTTTACTAGCTTCCGCACACGGCTTCGCCAGCGTGGAACCTTGAAAAACAAAAACAAATCTATCCCCCGGGAACCGTACATTTTTTTGGGATAAAAAGTAGCCTATGGCCTATTCCAGACTATAATCTATATCTGTGCTAAATTTCATCAAGATCCGTTCAGCCGTTTCAGCGTGATAGAGTAACAAACATACAACCAGACATCCATACATTCTTACAAACTTTCGCGTTTATATTATTAGTAGGATTCTATGTTCATACCAAATTTTATCTCAATTTGTTTAGCTGTTAGAGAGATAAAGAGAGACCAGTGTGGTGAACAATAAGATACTATAAGAAGGTAAATTTAAAAAGAACACTTAATCTTTCCAAGATTGTACCATTATTATGAAGGAAGTAAACCAAAGTCTAAGTAAGATTTAACAAGAGTCAGGTCTCCACAGCAAAGAACTCCCTGAGGTCTTGCACCTAATGACCTAACCTGAGATCTAGGTTTTCCGTTTGTCTACGCGGCAAGGACTCAGTCACACCACACGGCAAAAACTGGCTCTTATTAGACTCAACATTGCCATTAAACGGGGTAATGCCGCCAACGTCTTGGGAGTGCTTTTTTCTGGCAATATCTGGACTAGTTGAGATATTATAATTTTTTTGTGACGGTTATTAGATTGGTAAGTTAACTGTTTCACATGCATTTTACATTCACAAAATAGTTTATTTCAGTAGCAAATAATAACTGATAACCAAGGTTAGTATTTTCTTTTAAATACAAAGTGCTTATGCCAGATGGTACCGTTCTTACATGTCCATATTTATTGTACGAGTAGATACAATAATTTAGACAACATAATATGGACATGCACTTATGACATTTTGAAGAATTGTAATTAGTGATTACGCAAATGTAACATAAACTTAAATTATTTAAAGGTTAAACAAGTTTAAATACTATGTACTTAATAAATTATCTATTATGATGATGGGAATAAAGAGAGTAATTGGTTATTTAATGCTTATAATTTGATGTATAGTATTAAACTAATGTAGTATTATCTGTAGGTACACGTATTGAGATATTAAGGTAAAGAAGCTGAAAGCTTCTTCTTCTTCATAATTTAAGAGTTTGGCTCTCGTGGGCATAACTGATGAATCTCTCTCCACTTAGTTCTTTCCAGGACAACCTCCTTGACCTCTTTGTACGACATGGCAGCAACCTTCTCTTTCACTTGGCTCATATAACTGAAAGCTTACTTTATCTAAGAACTATAGCGTCCTGTAATTGAGCCAATAGTTGCACTTGCTATAGGTACAGCAAAAGGCCCTGTTTACTGGCTATTTACATTTTTAAAGTTGAATCTACTGGCTATTTAAAACACTCGGTGTGACTAAGTCCTAAGTGCTTTGGCGCCAATTTGCTCTGCCTTTGTCTGGCTTTCGTGCCTTTTCTATGAGAAATGATGTTAAGACGGAGACGTCATGATATCTTTCATAGAAATACTCCTTTGACGTTATGTAAATCGCTTGGATTTGTTCTAGAATTG
The DNA here is from genome assembly GCA_963675405.1 of Cosmorhoe ocellata. NCBI lineage: Eukaryota > Metazoa > Arthropoda > Insecta > Lepidoptera > Geometridae > Cosmorhoe > Cosmorhoe ocellata. The sequence continues at coordinate 1,466,480 of OY776257.1, forward strand.
TCGAAACGTTCACTAGAAATAGGTCATCCATAATAGCTTCCAATATTAATGCATTTAAACATAACGGGTTGTAAGATAATGCTATCATCGTCATTATCATCTTCCAGTCCTTTTTCCATGTTAGTCGGCACAACATGTGATCTTCTTTCGTTGTTGGAAATAAATATTATATTATTTTAAAAATTTTAATTCTCTTTTAAAGTTGCTTTGTGTTCCACCGTGTACAAAGGTTATTCGTAAAAAGAAATGACGTAAAATAGTTAATGATAATTTAACATTCTTATTAACTTTGATGTCCGATCAGGTAATGCCTTTGTTTCGACCCTCATCCTCAGCTTAAAAAGGTTGAAGAAATATAATCAATGATTAACACTTAAGCAGTCGCTAATGGGTCTATCAGACCCAGTGGTCCATTGTTTGCATGGTAACTATTGAATCTTAAGGATTGCGACTTTGTCGCTCTTAGTACCTTCCGACGTTAAAGTAAGACAGCGAATGACAGGTCTCCGCAGTCAGCTGGCGCGCTGCGCTCGAGTGCTAAGGACCTAAAAGGCGCGCATGGGTTCTTTGGACCCGGTAGCGACTAAATACGTAAGTGATTTTCCATAAATTTATAACCCTATAAAATTTATTTAAAATTTGACTTTATTACATAAAATGGCAACCAATAGGTTCTTGAGCTTCTGTGATATTGAACAATGCTTGAACGAAGAACAGAAAATGAAGAATGACCAAGAAACTGATTCCGAACAAGATGGCGACGAAGAAATGCTAAATGCTGAGGAACCTGAAAAAACTAGCTCCGCGTGAGTCAAGTTGTGCAGCAAATTGAAAATTCAGTTGAACCAATTTCACAGCTCATGCAAGCTCGTTTGTCGACTCACACCTGACCAGCAACGCTAAGTTACGTTAACGTTAAGTTCCAAAGAAGTTAATTTTATATTGTTAATTTTTGGAGAAGTTTTTTAGTTTTTTTTACGAAATAATGATTAATCTTTTTTTTGATTTTGAATACGTACATTATAGTAGTATTAGAAAAATAAAGAAAAATAATGTTATTATCTTTATTTAATAAGATAAAAGTTAAAATGTGGCGTTTAAGTAAGTTGAATTTGAGTATATTTTTAAATAGCGTTTTTTTATGAATAAAAGTAATAAATACAAGTGTTTAAAACCATTTAAAGTTTTATTTTAGAATATTATCACTGTTAAAAAATACACAATAACATTAAATTCAGCAGTTTTAGAAAAATCCGGCAATATTAAACTGTCCGGGTCTGGTGGACACGGTAGCGACTCCTAGCGTATCAAAATAGGGTGCGACTGCCCAAGTGTTAAGGCCCAGAATTTTGAAAATTGCAAGTATTACAACCCTAATCATTCTATTACCGCTTAATACTAAATTGAACTACACGATACTCAAGGATATAAGTGATAAATCAACCGAAGCTAAAACACGAATTAGTTAGAAAACCTTGGTTAAAATCATGTCAAAAATACCTCTGAAAATTCAGAAATTCCCTAATTTATCCAGAACAGTAAGTTATTTTGAATTTCTATTTCACATGAATGTAAATTAGTTAATTTGAAACAAATCAACCCAGCCCTTTTTTTGAAATAAGCTATTTACTTGAACATAATTATGTTTTTTATAAATTGTCGCTTTCATTTTATAATTCAGAGCAGCCATATTATCATGCCGCACTCTACTTACTTGTCATTTGAGTATTTCGCTTCGTGCTATGTCTGATTCCGCGGAGATCCGCGTTGCTATACGGACCTATGTCACTTTTTTTTGTAACTTTTACGTAAGGAATAGTGTGACGAGTATTCTGGGCCTTAACTATTTGCATTAAAAAATTTAGGGTTGATTCAGACAGTGATTGATAACAGACTTGTAATACTGTTGTTCCAACTAAATACAATTGCTAACATACAAACAATTTTATTTTATAAAGTTATGCCAGAAATCTGGAACCGACAGTTTAACGTCTCTTCCGAAGCACGGAAATTCTCAAATGCTATGCAATTGCAGTCACCCATCCATGTATTGATTATATGCCGTTGCTTAATTTCGTTGACGATAAGGCTGCTAGGATATAAACAACATAACTCGAAGACAAAATAAAGCGTAAAAGGCGCAAGGTGTGGACACTGCTATGAAAACTTCATAAAAGTATTCCAAACTTTATTGTGGCCAAGCCATAATAAACTTTATTAAGAGCGTTGTAAATATAATTTTTCAGGTGCGCAAACTGTGGCTTACCCAAAGTCATAAAGTACCTTTGGTAAGCCACTTTTCTGTATTGCGCGTTGTAAAAAGTTTTTTTAAGACGGTTTTCGTTCGATTAAGGAAAAGTCGTGAACCGTTGCAATTTGTGTCTTATGTCCTTGACATAAATGTTACCGGAAGATATTTTTTAATCAAATAGATTGTACAACGAGACAATCAAATAACTAACAAGATTAATGAAAAAAGAACGAGTGTGCTTTAGACCAAACGACTGAAGTAAAAATTCTTTAGCTCTATCTATAGTGTGTAGGCCTGCATTGTGTCTTACATAGAGAAAATATTACATTAGTAACTATAACAGATCACTGGTATCTTAGATAATAATACAAACTGTAACTGGCTATGAGAGAAAGAGAGAAAGAAAATGTGTGCTCGGACCTCTCTCTCTTGCCCTACAGTAATATACGAAACGTAACTCTCTCTTTCTATCTTCACTGACCTAAACCTCCCTCTCAATTTCCGTTCGCCTCGCCCGATCACACTTTTCGTAATGCTTTTGTCATGAATTCACCAGCTGACACCCAAATCAAGCTTGCTTAAATTTTCTTAAAAATGTACAAATGTCTCAAATGTAAACTAAAAATAGCTGCTTTGCCGCCATATTGTTTTTTTTTACATTTCACATACATACGTACATACAGTTCATCCAACGGACTTAGGCATTCGTGAAATTAGCCACAGGTGCGAGTGTGCGCATGTACAGTCTCACCGTCCCTCTCCATACCTGCAATTGCTCCCGTAAAACGATACTGCGCAGCTCTTGCGGCTAACTTCATTAATGCCTCGACTCGTTGGGCCATCTGTACACTATGTACTTTTAAACTTACGCGATCTGAACACATTATTATTAGTATTAGACGGGTATTTATCGCGTTTAAATTACCTTATATTTTCCCGACGTTTCGACAGGTTTGCAGGTCTACCCGTGACCACGACAGCGTGCAAACCTGTCGAAACGTCGGGAAAATATAAGGTAATTTAAACGCGATAAATACCCGTCTAATACTAATAATCATCTGTACACTCTCATACACGTAGACATAAAGCTACATACACCCCAAATACAATGACATAAAAACCTCACCTTGGCAGGCTGTGAGCTGGAAGGTTCATCGAACAAGGCCCACACTCTTGGCTTGAGCCTCTGCCAGATGCCGATGTCTCCTTGGAGGTACGCCTCTTCATACCCGAAGAGCCTCGCGATTTCCTCCTCCGAAGGCTTTTCGCTGTCAATGTCCAGCTTGTCCAAAATGGCCAGGGTGTTCTGTGGACGAAAGTTTCCAAAAGTCAGTATTTCATTTTGATGAAACTTACCAAGTTTTTTATTTTGATGAAACTTGGTACAAGGATGGACAAGAGCTTGAGAAAGGACACTTTTTATCCCGAAAAATTTACGGTTCTCGTGGAATATCTCATGGTTTTGTATATTCTAATATATAATAAATTCTAATAAAATTGCTGCAGTAGTATTGAAAGTTTTTAAGTTAGCTGTTGTGAGTCCACTATGACAAAGTTAAAATCTTCCTTACAATAAGTAAAGCTACTTGGTAAAGTTGTCTGTTGCAAACATTATTCTGAATAAGATATTGTATTGTGTACCGAGAGCTAGTCTTTATAAACTTTATACAATCAATGGACATTATGGCCAAACACGCAAAACGGTACGCTTATTGCCAAATTCTCATAATGGCAAATTCGTGAAAAGTCAAATACGCGTAACGCCAATGCGCAATTTTTACTATTACATTTTGACATTACTTCCAAGTGTGTCGTGAAGAATTTGTTTGTTATCGTATTATTAAAAATGGCATGAATATGGTCCATTATATTATGTTTGGATGTCCTTCTGACTACCCTTTTTAGATATTCACAAAGATCTAAATAACTAGAGCTCTGAGGAGATGTCTACCGGATATCCTCAAAGATCGAAGTAACTAGAGCCGAGCCCAAGGATTGCAGTTGTGAAAAATCCAAAGTGGTCTCTCAGACTATAGTCAAGAAGTTCTTCTTCTTCTTCTTCTAGTGAGGACGTTTACGTTTTCAAACTTGCAGTTCTGCCAAGGCTCTCTTAAGCTGATTTAAATTCAGCTCGAGTACAAACTGTTACTAAAGTAACGTCTGTGCTGGTTTTTGCTTTTTGGGGTTACAGCAATGAAATTGTTTGTGGTTAGATCACAATGCAAAGCACAATCGATGCGTCTAGGTATCTTCTTCTTCTTCTTATCGTATCACTGGGTCGAACCAGTGTGGCGAAAGGTCGTAAGAGTTCCCTAAAGGCTCCTTTCATGCACTAGGTAGCAAAACGTCCAATAGCTAACGTCCAATCTATACGTATTGGTAGCAAGACGTCCCACGATCGTCAAATGACTAAAATATTATAGGATTTGGATCAGAAGTCTTAAATAAGGGTATATTTTTCATACAAAATCTGATACTTACCTCATTTTAGTCCAACAAAATTTTATGGAAATCGGTTCAGCTGTTATAGAGTAAAAACATCCAGACATCCATACATAGTAGCTACCGCCCGCGGCTTCGCCCAAAACCTAAATAAAATGTAGCCTATGCCTTTCCTCAAGCCTCTCTTCTTTCTCTTCTCTCCTTGTCTTTCTATTTACCAAATTTCATCAAAATCGGTTTAAGCGTGAAAGCGTAACAGACAAACAGAGTTACTTTCGCATTTATAATATTAGTATGGATTTAGATATGTTTCATGTTTCATGTGTTCGATTTAAATTACCACTGCCTATAATATACTCTCTATTGTTTTACGAATAGAGTTCAAAATTGTACATATAGTTGGTAAAATATATACATTTTATAAATCTCTACAGATGCGTATGACATTTTTTATGGCCAGAACGTGTAATATCGCCCTTGGCTTAAAACGACCTGTTTGGATCATGTGGACGCCGTAATGGAACTCTTTATGGCAGGGATTTTTGCTTAAAAATATCATAAAAAAAAACCTTTTTTAAGCATTATATTTTTTTGTCTAATTAGTTGAAAATTTGGTCGTGCCAGTAGCAGTTTTTCAGATTGCTTCGTGTTTCAACCCGTGTTATTTCAACCTAGTTATTCAAAATTCAAAAATGTTTTCTTAGCGTCAGTGATCTGTGCTTTATGCTTAGCGTTATCAATTTTTTTTTATCTAAAATATTCAATAATTCTGCTGAGCCAGTAACAGTTTTTCAGATTACTTCGCGTTTCAACCCGTGTTATTTCAACCTAGTTATTCAAAATTCAAAAATATTTTCTTAGCGTCAGTGATCTGTTATCTTTATGCTTAGCGTTATCAATTTTTTTTTTTGTCTAATTAATTCAATAATTTGGCTGAGCCAGTAACAGTTTTTCAGATTACTTCGGGTTTCAACCCATATTATTTCAATCTAGTTATTATAAAAAATCATAGTTTTAGTTTTAACATTATTGTTTTTCCATTCCAAGGTGTGTGTCATATCATAGGTTGGTGTTATTTTAAGCGGCACTGGACTTTCAACCTGTCACGTACGGAATACTAACTACTGTGCAAAATGTGTTCATGTGTCAAATAACATGTTGGACGTACCTTTGACTACCCTCTTTAGATCTAAGTAAATACAAATCCAGGGAGATACCTACCAAGACTTGTTTTTCTTTGTATAATGAAAATTGAGTTATTATTTCCAGTTTCAACCTATATTATTTTAACCTAGTCATTATTTCCACGACTCCACCCATTTTATTTATACTTAGCTGTCGCTACAACAAAAATGTAAATACTTATTTTTCAGTTTCCGCCATTTCTACGGAAAATAATTGTACGTGTTTCTTATATTTCAATGAATACTGCGAATACGCCGGATTTGGGTTCGCCCAAGTGTTTTTTAATGTAAATAAGCACTTATCCGTCTCTTTCAAACTGAACTTAACCCTGGACGATGCTCGGTCCTTATCCTTGAGCAGTTTATCCAGACCCATGGTATGACCCGTTACTTTTGTTAACATTGAGCGGGTCCACACTCCAAAGCCCAAATGGTAATTTTCTTTTTAAACTAAGTATCTTAACAAAAAAACAAATATGATCACGACTGTAATCCCCAGGCTCTGTAGATAACTTATATAATATATCTGTAGTTAATCAGATTTTTGAGGATATCTAAAAAGATAGTCAGAGGCAAGTTTAAACATGACATTTAACGTATAAGAGCGCTGGTGGTGCAGTGGTAGCACCCCGGCCTCACGATCCGAAGGTCGTGGGTTCAAACCTGGTCGTGCACCAATGAGTTTTTCCCTTCAAAAAAATTTATGTGCGCAATGCCAGTGCTCTTAAACGGTGAAGGAAAACATCGTGAGGAAACCGGCATACCCTAGAACCAATAATTCGAAGGTGTGTGTCATGGGTTAGTATTCTTATAAGCGGCGATGGGCTTGCAACCTGTCACGTACGGAATACTAACTACTGTGCAAAATGTGGGCATGTACCAAATGTCATGTTTGGACTTGCCTCTGACTACCCTCTTTAGATATCCTCAAAGATCTAAGTAACCAAAGATCTGAGGAGATATCTACCGAGCCCGGGGATTACAGTCGTGATCATATTTTTTTTTTTTTTTTTTTTTTTTATTTAACGCATACCCACATTTATTTTAAACTTACGCGATCTGAACACATTATTATCGATAGGTTTACACACCGTGGTCACGAGATGACTGACCCAGTGTGTAAACCTTTCAAAACGTCTTGCAACCTGTCACGTACAGAATACCAACTATTGTGCAACATGTGGGTGTGTTGACTACCCTCATTAGATATTATCAAAGATCTAAGTAACAAGAGATCAGAGAAGATCTACTAAGCTGGGGTATTGAAGTCATGTGCATTTTGTTTTTGATTTTTTTAAATAAAACTACAAAGAATCGAGCATTCATTGTGCACAATAGAAACTCGTAAGGTAAGAAAAACCCTTATAAAAATAATGTACTTCAAGAAATGATTTTCATTTCGTGCCGACGCTTGTCCGAATTTCGTACACTTTCGCTAACAATGCCAAAGACACGGGGTCAATAGGACCCATGTCACGTGACAGGTTAATAGTTCCTTTTCTTGAAAAACCCGTAAGACCCTACCTTAGTTTTTTTGTAATTCAATATGCTTTTCATGTTAGCCTATCACATTGTCTACACAAATTCACAAATATTTTACAACTAGTTAGCAGATTTTCATATTTTGTAGGTACTTAAAAAATGTGTTGGTAAGTATTAAACAATTTTTGCTAACAGAATTACATTTAACGTTTGATAGGAATAAATAAACAAAGAGATAAAACAACAATTTGTAATGCAAAATAATAAAACAGCAACCCTTTGATCAGTGTGAAAATTGAATATTGATTGTACCTGATACCTGTATCTCTTTTCGCTTTGTTTTGTATGAAGGTTTTTCAAAATGGCGGACATTTTGGTACGCAGTAATGAAAAACTTGAAACATTATAATGTTTGTAATCCCCAGAGCTTAGTAGATATCTCCTCAGATCTCTAGTGACTTAGATCTTTGAAAATATCTAAGAGGGTAGTCAGAGACACGTCCAAATATGATATTTGGCACATGCCCACATTTTGCACAGCAGTTAGTATTCCGTACGGTTGCAAGTTAGTCGCCGCTAAAAAAAATCACTATTAATAGATTGCGATAACCAGATTGTTTTTTATTTAATCACGTCAATCAATTTAGATGAAATTAGGTATTTAGATAGATTATAACTCGGATGGTTTGTCCGAGCCTGGGGATTACAGTAGTGATCATAGCTTTGTAGTAACACTCAGCCCGCCACTAACTGAATTTAATATTTAAGTAAGTTATTTACTTAATTAAGTACGGAGAGAAATTCTCAAGATTTTTTCCGGCTCATTGGTTTATTATTCAAAGAACATTGTTCATTAGCACGATGCCTGATTCTTTAATATCTCTGAAACCAACAGCTTTCAGTAACTTAGACTTTAGAGACTTGGCTAATGTTGTACACGGACGATTAAAATCGGGCAACGATTGGCGATTTTGTTTTGTTGCCATGCAATAATAAGTTGCTTCATTTTACCAGTGAAAATGAATTGCTATATTTATGTAGCAGTGATTTTAGTGAAGACTAATCACTAACGAGAATATTAAAGACACTTTTGATCTCCACTGCGGGACTTTTTCATCTGGCAAATATTTGTATTCAAACAAGTTTCACTTTGTCGTATTTGAGAAAGAGAAATATTTTTTAAATCTATAAAATACGCAATATCTTTTCTCGTATTTATCTATTCTTTGTCTATTTTTACCTGACTGCGAAGCAAAAAAGGAGGGTAATATGTCTTTAGGATGTATGTACGTATTTATACAAGTTTTTTGGCTGTCGCTGAAGCCCTAACGGCTTGACCGATTTTTATAAATGAGTTCTCGTTGGAGTCGTCTGGATCACAAAAATTAGATTAGCTATACAAAATGTCAAAAAGGTTAATAAGGCGGCTGTAAAAAACTATTTTTAGTTGCTTCAAGTCGGGTTTTTTTATTTTTGCAATAAATACAGTTTTTGTGGAATTTTTAGCCTACTAACCAAATGTTTATTTAAAGATTGCACCCTTGGACAAAAGTAGAATTAAATAATGTTCAATTACCCAACATATAATTCAACAGTATCCCAAAATATACTTTGATATTTTTGACTAAAACTTACAAAATCGTACGTTTTGTTGTATAAAGTTGCTCAAAAGTTGCCCGTTTATAGCACCCTGAAATTCTCAGTAACTCGCTTTGGGATAACTCTGACAAACGAAGGATTATTCTTGGTATTTGTGAATATTAATTGGTTCTGACAAACAGACTGACCGCAGGACTGAAGGTATTAGATATTCGGATCAGTCGGAAGTTTGACCTTCATTAATTTGGATGAGACTGATTTAGTATTGATCTCCTTACGATTTCAAAACTCACGGCTTTTGGTATGTCCACATTCAAGACATTACGCCGTGACGAGTTGGCAGCGGACGACATGAGGCAGCAGCGGACGACGTGTCGTAGCGACACTACTGGTTTCTATGTATTTCTATGAAATGCGTCGCTAGCTTCGTGTCGCTTACTACGGAAGGAATTTCATAGAAATACATAGAAACCAGTAGTGTCGCTGCGCAACGTCGTCCGCTGCCAACTCGTACCTTAACTCCGTAACAAATACGCGTAAATCTGTGTTCATCACACAAATTATGTTAGTAGTCCTGGCTGGGGATCGAACCCACAACCAACAACGCAGAAAGGAGAGTTACTACCAACTGAGCTGATAGGCCAGTCTGTTTATAATAATATTATAAAGCTGAAGAGTTCGTTTGGTTGCACGCGCTAATGTCAGGAACTACTGGTTCGAATTGAAATATTGTGTTATATAGTCCATTTATCGAAGAAGGCTTTGGGTTATATAAAATCACGCGCATCACCGACCAATAGGAGCGGAGCTAAACAAAAATTTTGCATAAATGGGAAAAAATATTACTTAAAACGCGCAGACAAAGTTGGGTGAGGGTCAGCTAGTTTCAATATTAAGTAACAGTGTTTTTGTGTCTATCATTTATTTAGGGCTCGTAATATTGAGAGGTTTACCCCAAAACTCAATTTCCTGACAATGAAACCAAACAGCCAACCCTTAGTAACGAACTTACAAGGAATTGCATTTCGAACAGAACTGTGTACAGGGTGTTACAGAAAGTTTATATTTAACTATTAAACTCCCCGTGACTTTGTCCGCGTAATGTTTTTTCAAACAAACTTTTAAACCCCTTTTCATCCGAATTCAAGAGGTTGAATTTAAAAAACAAAATAAAAATATTATCCTTTCTCTTTCTTTTCTTCGTTATTTATGACATTTGTCTTTATACAATAAATGCCATCTTTTTTTAAACCGAAAATTTACCAACTGTGATTTAGAACTTACCTATTACAGAGTATTAAGGTGTTATTATAGGACACCCTATATATTCGGCCATGTTTGGACATCCCGCTGACCAACTGATATTTATACGAGAAAATATTGTGTTTGATATTTCGGTATCGGTTTTATCAAAAGGAACTTATTCCGGTAATAATAGAAAAGATCTCGAATGTAAACCAAAGTTTGGTAGACATTTTATCATTCTCTTCGGAGGGTGCATTATTTAGAGCACTGATTCGTCCCACTACTGGGCAAAGATCGTGGGTCGAATTCAGTTAAAAAAAAGACGTACGCTAAGAAAAGATTTTTGGAAATTCAACCTGTAAGAGGAGTAGCAGCGCTCTTATAATGTCTAAATATCTATATATATAAAAATGAATTGCTGTTCGTTAGTCTCGCTAAAACTCGAGAACGGCTAAACGGATTTATCTTATCTTGGTCTTGAAATGTTCGTGGAGGTCTAGGAAAGGTTTAAAAGGTAAGAAAAATTCGATTAACTGCCGGGAAAACCCTAAAAATAGCCCTTTTCTATTTCCCATACAAACGTTTTCACGAGTCAATTTGAACTTTATTACTATTTAATAAAGTTCATATCAAATTATAATCACTCACTGTTGTCTAAGCAATGTAAAAGGCGGTACGAAGTTTGCCGGGACAGCTAGTTTTTTATAAATATAATCTGAATCTAGGAAACATGAAATTTAGTATGCAGAGAGTTTTGGGGGCGATAAATCGATCCAGCTAGGTTTAATTTTCCAAAAATCACGATTTACCAAAAATACCGAGCAAAGCCGGTCATCCAGGTACTAAATAATTATAACTAGTTATAAATAAGATAAGTGGCAAGTTGCAATCGCTGCGCGTGTGTACATCACCTGTTTATGGTTTTGGCACTGTTCCGTATATTGGGTGTTTGCAATAAACTACTTGTTTACTGGCTAGGTTTACGGTACCCTAAAAATACAGAGTTGAAATCGTTCCGTTATTTTGTTGCTCTGTAAAATTCAGATTGAATTCTATAGGCAAGCGTACATCGGCAGTGATAAGTGTAATTTATGTATTTACTCGGAGTGTTTGGCTATATATAGGTCGTTTTTAATGGTAAAACTAAATAATAATTCTATATGTATTTTAAACCTTTCACCACACTGGTTTTAAAGAAATAATGACACAATGAGAAAACTGACGCTTGTTTTATATTATTCAACTAGCTGTCCCGCCAGCGACTTCGTTCACTTAAAGTATCTAAACTGAGTTTCAAACACATCACACAACTCATAAAAATCCCATACTAACTTTGACACCCCATTTGACCCCTTTATGAAGGTTATATTGAAAAATCCTGAAACACGTGTCCATTTGTTTTGCATTTACAGTACACAAACAAAGTTTCAGATCAATCGCACGACCCGTTAAAAAGTTCCCATACAAACATAGACCCCACATTTGACCCCTTTTTGAAGGTTATATTGAAAAATCTTGAAACACGTGTCCGTTCATTTTGCATTTACAGTGTACAATCAAAGTTTCATGAAAATCGCTCCACGCGTTAAAAAGTTTCATACAAATTTTTCACCCTTTTTCACCCCCTTAAAGGTGGAATTTCCAAAAACCCCGCCTTAGTGGGTGGTTTTGTTATAAAAGGAAACCACCTTCCAAATTTCAGCTTTCTAGCTTCAGCGGTTTCGGCTCGGCGATGATCAATCAGTCAGTCAGTCAGTCAGTCAGTCAGTCAGTCAGGTTAAGCTCTTATATAGATATAGATTTGTAAGAGTCCAATTTTTACCCGACTGCTAATATGGTAATGTGTTTGGGGTGTATAATATGTATTTATTGATGTATAGGTATATGTAGAAGTTTTTTCGCTGTCACTGGGACTCTAACGACTGGATAAATTTTGAAAAATAATTATCGTTGTATTCGCCTAGATCGCAAGAGTGACATAGGTTATATGAAATGTCAAAAATTAATTATGGCGGCTGTAAAAATCTATTTTCAGTTGCGCTCATTCGGGTTTTTTAATTTTTGCAATAAATATCTATCTTTTACGGGTCAATTTACCGCCACTTTTATTTTTAGGTCCACTTAGTAGGTAGTAATATTTTATTTTATTATTTTACTTTTTTATGCTTTGTATTCTTTTGAAGTCTCTCGTCTTTTAGTGGTGGTAAATAAATGGTTTTTTTGTCTTTCCTTTTTATTAATATTGACCTTCGGCTCGTAAGGCCGGTACTCCACCAAAGCGGAGACGACACGAGCGGAGAGATGTTTTTTAAACAACCAATAGAATTGTGTTATTGACACATCTCTCCGCTCAGCTTCAGTGGAGATCGCTGTGATGATGTGTAATATTTGTGGCGACGAGAGATGTGAGCACACCGCACAGATCTCCGCTTTGGTGGAGTCCCCCGAGCTGAAAAACATCTCTTCTCGCACAGCACACAGTACACCGCACACATCTCTGCTTTGGTGGAGTCCCAGCCTAAGGCAGGGGTGCTACTACTACACCAAGCGCTCTCTATACCAGCGCTCTAACTGAAATATATCATTAAAGTTGTAAATTATCAGGACTGACCTTCTGTTACCCGTAACTCGGGTACCGCTATAAAACGTTTGAAGTCGTAAAAAGTACTATAAGGACATTATATCTTTATGGTAGTTTTATGGGTCCAAGCACCATGATGAAAATTGGAAAATTCTTAAAAGAAACTATAGCCATAAGTCTCGACAATCACAGTTAGAAGAAATACGTTTTTTTATTTTCAACTAGCTTTGCCCGCGCGGTACCCTGAAGAACAAACACGAATCTATCCTACGGGGACCGTACATTATTCCGGGATAAAAAGTAGCATATGTGCTATTCCAGACTATAATCTATATCTGTGCCAATTTTCATCCAGATCCGTTCAGCCATTTCAGCGTGAAAGAGTAACAAACATACGTACATGCAGACATCCTTATAAACTTTCACGTTTATAATATTAGTAGGAAAAACAAAAACAAACTTGATCACGACTGTAATCCCCAGGCTCGGTAGACCTCAGATCTCTAGTTACTTAGATCTTTAAGGATATCTAAAGAGGAGTCAGAGGTACGTCCGAACATGATATTTGGCACATACCCATATTTTGCACAGTAGTTAGTATTCCGTACGTGACAAGAGCTCTGGCATTGTGCACATATTTTTTTCAAATAGAACAGTTTATAGGTACACGTCCAGGTTTGAACCCACGACCTTCGGATCGTGAGGCAGTGGTGCTACCACTACGCCACCAGCGCTCTTCAAAAATAACTAGTGACAATAAAAATAAGTACTTAGTAACTATATTTTTTTTTACGATCGTAGGTGCTGTGCTATTTCGCTCAATCATCAATTTTAATTTAATTTCCAAAACTCATGATCAAAATCTATACTATCAATTTTAATGTAATCCAATACATTAGATCAAACAGACATTTCGATACAAAACGTCAGAAGTCATAAACTATTCGAGATCAAAAAATAATCTTTCAACATTCTAACGAACGGATAGACAGACGGGCGTATTATCTTTACTTTTCAATCAAAAACATCAAAGTGCAAGTGGTATTACGTGTTACAGTGAAAAGGGAAACAGCTGATCAACTTGGCCAAACGACATTTAGACGCGGTTTCCACCAAAACAGAGAGGAGAGGATTTTTGTATAAACTCAAAAACCAACACTCGATTCGAACGATCAATCATTAGGTAAAAAAAACAAGATCACATCTGTAATCCTCAGGCTTGGTAGATAATTTCCTCGGATTTTTAGTTGCTTAGAAATTTGAGGATATCTAAAAGTGGTAGTCAGAGGCACGTACAAAATGATATTTGACACATGACCACATTTTGCACATTGATTAGTATTCCGTACGTGACTGATTACAAGCCCATCGCCGCTTATCTATATATATAAAAATGAATTGCCGTTCGTTAGTCTCGCTAAAACTCGAGAACGGCTAAACGGATTTATCTTATCTTGGTCTTGAAATGTTCGTGGAGGTCTAGGGAAGGTTTAAAAGGTAAGAAAAATCCGAATAACTGCCGGGAAAACCCTAAAAATAGCCCTTTTCTATTTCCCATACAAACGTTTTCTAAATAAGTACGAAGTCTGCCGGGTCAGCTAGTATAAAAATATTTATCTATGACACACACCTTCGAATTTTTAGTTCTAGGGTGTGCCGGTTTCCTCACGATGTTTTCCTTCACCGTTTAAGAGCACGAACGATCAATCATTACAAATTCATTGAAACTTGGACAGGACTACCGTTTTAGGTTTAGCTAGTTAACAAATGAACACCTAACCAGCCATTCTCTATTAAGCTGTGACGTTATCGAATATGATGGGATTTATCGGAACTGAAATAAAGGATACTGAGATCAAAGCGGTCTATTTCAATGTTATTATTTATACGATGAATACTCTCTCGGATTTTGTCATTTATTTTAGACTACATGATATTTAGCACATGCCCACATTTTGCACAGTAGTTAGTATCCCGTACGTGACAGGATTACTTCGAGGTCAATTACACCTAAAGGAACCTAAAAATTCTAGAAGACATATACAAAATACTAAACAACCAATCACACTACCAATACCAAGCCATGTTCTAGAATCCTTAAAAACTAAATTAATACCATTATGTGAACTAAGAACAGTCCAGGAAAAATATGATACATTAGAAGAAGAAATAAAAGGAACTAATAAAATCATAGAAAAAGACAAACCATTTAAAGATAGAATAGGAACAGAAGCAAGAAGATTAATAAAACAAAGAGCACTTCTATTTAAAAACAGGAAGAACAATAGACAAAACATCATTAAAATAAGTAAAGAAATATACACTGAAATAAGGAAATACAGAAATATACAAAAAACTAAACTAATACAACTCCATATAACAAAATTAGGTGGAATCAAGAGTGCGTGGAAAGAACTTCAAGACCACACAAACTGGATTACTAACGTAACACATCACAAAACCAAAAAACATAAATCTAAAAGAAACGAAATACTAAATACAGCAACAGATTTCTATCGCGATCTATATCATGAAGAACCAAGTTCATCAATTACAAGTAGAGAAACAGTTACAAGTACTGAAGAAGAACCAGTTCCTAATATATTGAAAGATGAAATTATTAAAGCCATCAAATCACAGAAAAGAGGAAAAGCACCCGGCGAAGATAACATCTCTAATGAACTTTTAAAAGGAGTATCAGAGACCATCTTGGAAACACTAACAAACCTTTTTAACGAAATTTTAAGAACTGAATATATACCTCTTCAATGGACCACATCTACAATAATCTTACTTCACAAGAAAGGGAGAACAGATGATATATCGAACTACAGACCCATTTCGCTAATGTCAAATGTATACAAAATTTTCTCCAAGATAATACTGGACCGGATAACAAAGACCATAGACGAGAACCAGCCGAAAGAACAGGCAGGGTTTCGAAGTGGCTTCTCAACCATAGACCACATCCATACTATCAAACAAATGATCCAGAAATGCAATGAATATAGAATAAACTACTACTTAGCATTTATAGACTACAATAAAGCATTTGATTCGCTGAAACATGAGAAAATATGGGAAGCCCTCACCGCACAACGGGTCCACAGTAAATACACTAACATAATAAAAAACATATACATAAATATGACTGCCAAAATACGCACAGAAAAGGTAGGAGAATGCTTCCCCATTAGAAAAGGAGTTAGACAGGGAGATCCCTTATCACCCAAACTGTTCTTGGCAACCCTAGAACATATATTTCGACAAATGGAATGGAAGGAATATGGTATAAATGTTAATGGAGTTTTACTAAACCATCTAAGATTCGCAGATGATCTTATATTAATAGGTGGTGATCCAAACACTCTGCAGGTTATGATTGAACAACTGATAAACGAAAGCGAAAAAGTAGGACTATCAATAAATACCAGTAAAACAAATTTAATGACAAATTATGTCAAAACTCCCATTAAACCTGAAAATGCCGCTGAACTGGAATATGTAAACGAATATACATACTTAGGCCAAATAATATCTCCAACAGACATCACAACAAAAGAAATTCAAAATAGAATAAACCTAGGATGGAAGAGATACTGGGCTCTAAAAGACATAATGAAAAACTCGGATATACCAATAGGAGGGAAGAGGAAAATATTTAATACATGCATTCTACCAAGCATGACTTACGGATGTCAGACATGGAGCTGCACAAAGAAAAATATTAAATCACTAGAAACTTGTCAACACCGAATGGAAAGAAGCATACTCAACATAAAATCAAGGGACAAAATTAGATTAAAAACAATCAGAAAACAAACAAAGATAATAGATATAAAATACCAAACAAAACAACTGAAATGGAAATGGGCAGGACACCTAACAAGAAGTAAGACAGAAAAGTGGACGAATGAAGTGACGGAATGGTGCCCTAGATATAAAAAGAGAAATAAAGGCAGGCAGCACCGAAGATGGGAGGATGATATCAAAGAGGCAGCAGGACCATGCTGGATGAGGATAGCAAGAGATAGATCGTTGTGGAAAACACTTGGGGAGGCCTATGCCAAAGAGCAAGACAATCCATAAACCGGTGTCTAATACAAATAATAAATTTAATTACGTTGCTTTCATAATCAAACATGTTTAATATTAGTAGTACATAAGCAGTAATAAGATGAAATGTAACTTTTAAGATTGTTAATAAAGGCTTTTATTATTATTATTATTATTATTATTACGTGACAGGTTGCAAGCCCATCCCTGCTTATAAGAATACTAACCTATGACACAAATTAGAATTTTTGGTTCTAGGGTATGCTGGTTTCCTGACGATGTTTTCCTTCACCGTTTAAGAGCCCTGCTATTGCCGCACATAAATGTTGCACGAACAGGTTTGAACCCATGACAACCAAATCATTCCTATCTATATCTTTATATAAGCTTGGGACGTTATAGAATTACCCTAATAGCATCAATAGATTCGGTTAAGAGCTGATATCGGCACATCCAAAGCTCTCAATGGAACTAATAAAGTATTTATCCACTGATCCATTCTACCTGTCGAACGCTCCGAGCCACTCAACCCTTCAGCTAAGCCGTGACTGGTCACTGTAACTAGTTCACGTACCCTGAAATAGATATTCACGTTCGGGTATTATTTAGGGTATTATCCCAGGCTACTTGACAGGTGCTATTCGGGTATTAGTCTAGCTAGTTATCTAGGTTAGAACTCGATTAGAGGTGAAAGTACAAAGCTTTGTTTATTGCGACAGTCTACTTTTAGAAGTGATTTTTTTTTTTTAAATATTTTAGAATTATTAAATAATAAAAAAATATGATCACGACTGTAATCCCAAGGCTCGGTAGATATCTCCTCAGATCTTTAGTTTCTTTAGATCTTTGAGGATATCTAAAGGGGTAGTCAGAGACAAGTCCTAACATGACATTTGGTACATGCCCACATTTTGCACAGTAGTTAGTATTCCGTACGTGACAGGTTGCAAGCCCATCGCCGCTTATAAGAACACTAACCTATGACACATACCTTTGAATTTTTGGTTCTAGGGTATGTCGGTTTCCTCACGATAAATAAATAAATAAATAAATAAATAAATAAATAAATAAATAAATAAATAAATAAATAAATAAATAAATAAATAAATAAATAAATAAATAAATAAATAAATAAATAAATAAATAAATAAATAAATAAATAAATAAATAAATAAATAAATAATGTTTTCCTTCACCGTTTAAGAGCACTGGCATTGCGCACATAAATTTTTCGAATGGAAAAACTCATTGGTGCACGACCAGGTTTGAACCCACGACCTTCGGGTCGTGAGGCAGGGGTGCTACCACTACACCACCAGCGCTCTTAGAATTATTAATGTGTTACAAATTATACAAACGAGATACACGTTATACTGAAACGATTCAAAAAATATTTCTTCGAGCTTTTTTTACGGGGAATGTTATTTGGATCAAAAATTGGCAACAAAATATATCATTTTGTTGTTTTTGTGTGTAGATAAAAGCACCGGTGATATTTTATTTAATTCTCTACTATTCTTAGCAGTGTTGTGTCCCAACAATTTTAGTTTTTGGAGCTTTTTTTTTGACAAAATGAAAAAAAGTGGTGGTGAGGGGGCATCCCCAAAGAATTCAAAGAGAAAATTTATAGAAGCGATAAAATTCAGTAGGTATACCTACCTAGCAAATTCTTGTTGATTTACATACAAATAGGGGGAACTGCTAACAA
The DNA here is from genome assembly GCA_963675405.1 of Cosmorhoe ocellata. Classification (NCBI taxonomy): domain Eukaryota; kingdom Metazoa; phylum Arthropoda; class Insecta; order Lepidoptera; family Geometridae; genus Cosmorhoe; species Cosmorhoe ocellata. The sequence continues at coordinate 1,485,028 of OY776257.1, forward strand.
TATTACCTTTAAGCTGAGGTTTTCTAGAAGCAGTGTCCGTTATAAAACGGACGCTTTAAAGCGATCATCACTTAATAAGGTTAAGAGGATAATTGGTAAGAACATAAACTTAAAACTGGTGCACTAGAGCACTGATTGTGTAGTGGTAGCGGCCCTGACTTTCGATCCTATAGTCGTGGATTCAAAACCGGCTGTGCTCCAATGGTTATTCTGTTCGGAAATTGTATTTACTTTTTCTTCTTTACAAATTGAGCACTGGTGGTGTAGTGGTAGCACCCTTATCTCACGATCCGAATGTCGTAGGTCTAAACCTGGCCCCTATTCAATAAACATTACAAATTGTAAAATACAATTAATTGTAAGCGGCTACAATTCTACAAGTTTCTGTTTAATAAAAAACTACGATTTACTGGAGGAAAATTTACAAAATTGTAAAGTTTTCTTACAATTCTACATATTTGTAGGTTTTATTAAACAGCACTTGTCATAAAATTCGACAATATTGTCACTTTTTTACAAATTTGTAGACTTGTAATGTTTATTGAATAGGGGCCTGGTCGTGCATCAATGAGTTTTTCCATTCTAAAAAATTATGTGCGTAATGCCAGTGAAGGAAAACATCGTGAGGAAACCGGCATACCCCTGAACCAAAAATTCGAAGGTGTATGTCATAGGTTAGTATTCTTATAAGCGACGATGGGCTTGCAACATGTCACGTACGGAATACGAACTTCTGTGCAAAATATGGGCATGTACCAAATGTCATGTTTGGACGTGCCTCTGACTACCCTCTTTAGATATCCTCAAAGATCTAAGTAACTAAAGATCTGAGGAAGATATCTACCGCGAGCCCGGGGATTACAGTCGTGAACATGTTTGTTTTTTTTTGTTTGTTATTTCATCTATGTAGGTCACCACACGCTCGCAAAGCAATTTGATTAGCTTTATCTTATACGAGCTGATGCCCGCAGCTTCGCCCGCGTGAATGTCGATTATCGCTACTTTTCATACAAACTTTCATTCCCTATTTTATCCCCTTGGGGGTAGAATTAATCAAAATCCTTTCTTAGCGGATGCCTACGTCATAACATCTACCTGCATGCCAAATTTCAGCCCGATCCGTCCAGTGGTTTGGGCTGTGCGTTGATAGATCACTATGTCAGTCAGTCAGTCAGTCAGTCAGTCAGTCACCTTTGAGTTATATAATATTTAGATAGATTCAGTATATTTTGCTTAAAATTTGTTTACCTGACGGTACTCAACAGCTTCAATAATTTCATGGTGTCCGAATCGACAAAAACAAAAATATTAAAATCAAGGGTCATTTGGGACACTGTATCCCAATAAATTTTGACCGAATCGTCTTCAACCCTTTCTGTCACCGCTTTTTTGAGAACTGCAGTTTTACCTAGGTAGGCTTATTTGACTTCGCATCGCAGGTATAACCGATAGGGTTCCGTTATTGGACCCAAAAACCCGACAAATAAAATGAAAATAGGTTCGAGTACGGTTTTATCTGGGGTTGGAAAATTACATAGATAAAATAAGGCGATACTATCGTAATATCTTGTTTTTATATTCTACAATGCACTGATGCCAATTTAGGATAAAAGCAAGACTGGAAAACTAGTTGCGTAGTGCTAGACTCGTTGCCTTCTGATACGAAGGTCGTAGGTTCAAAGCCAGTCGTACCAATGGAATTTTCTGTTCAAAAAAATTATGTGCACAATGCCATTGCTAGAATAGTGAAAGAAAACATCGTGAAGAAACCGGAAAGCTCGAAAGTGTGTGTCATAGGCAAAAATTGGGCATGTGCTAAATATCATGTGTGACGTGTTTCTGACTACCCTCTTAAGATACCCTCTTACCCTCAAAGAGCTAAGTAACTAGAGATCTGACGAGATATCTACCGAGCCTGGGGATTACAGTAGTGAGTATTTTTTTTTATGTTTTTCTAGTAATTCAGACAAATCTAACGACACCTTTTTTTTGTTAAAATCTGTTCAGCCGTTTGTGCTTCAACGACTCTTATATCCAAAAATATTACCCTCTTTCCTTGCAGTCGGGTAAAAAGGCATGTATAAGTACTTGAATTACAGACTTTGTTATTCAATTCAATTCAATTCAATTCTTGTCTATGGCTTTTGTGGCTTGTTGTCACAATTCTGCAAATGTCCGTTTCATTACGTTTCGTGAACTATGTGTTTAGAAGTGTTTGGTATAATATGGTCGGTAACTTTGTTATTCAAAGTGTACATAATGTAGGTAGGTACCAAAAATTTTAAAGGCTGTCAAAATTACCTATTGAACCCTCTCGAACCTCGGCTTACCCCCAATATCTTTACGTGTTCCAATACACGCCAGGTCCTAATTTCATTTTTACAACGCCAAGTTAATTGGAGAAATGTTTTCAGGCGGTGTTCCTGAAAATTGTTTGAAAACAACAGGAGGATTTTCTTTCAACTTTTTTCGCGTAAACATTTATTTTGGACTAGCTATTACCTGCGACTTCGTACGCGTTCGATTACTTTTACGAAGCGTCTGGCGCGCGCGTAAAATAAGTAAGGTAAGCATATTTTTTTATGTCAACCAATTTCGTTGAAACAAAGCCTAAGTTTAATCCAAGCTTATTTCAATACATTAGTGAAAATTGAATTCGATTTGTTTCAGCCGTTGTAGAGATTAGCATGAACAAACGCACAAATAACTAGATAAACAATTTTTTTTTTCAGAAATGGTTGTTTTAGGCTAAGTAGCGTGAGTTCTTTAGGTAGGACTAATTTTTATTTGAAAATATGAAATGTACAGACACGGTTTCGCAACGATTTTATTATATCTATAGATATACTCGGCTACTTTTACTCCAACATTGTTCACGGAAAATAAAACTTTAATACATTAGTTCCCAACCACATCCACGAGCGTTTTAATAATAATTTATGGGTTAGCTATCTTGAAGTTAATTTAACGTCTAGTGTAGCTGGGTACGCAAGTAGAGGAAAACCGAAGAAGTGGTTTGATTGTGTGAAAGATGATAAGAATGTAAGAGAAGTAGACTCAGAGTTGACGAATGATAGGTGAAGGGAAATAATATATGCTCCATTCTGCGATGCGTGGCTATACTTTGAAAACTCTAATTGACCTAATCAAACTGGCACTGTATCGTCAACTCTAGCAGTAATAAAGTAGAGGTATGTTTACTCACGTACAAGCGCCGTCAAACTCTGATCAGGTTCTTGGAGGATACTTCCAAGATTGCACATCGGGTAGGTCACTTCACTGCATTCCAGTAAGTTCATAGGTTTATGGTTCTGATTATGGAGATCCCAGGTCACCACACTCCAATATAGGTAGAAAAATGCGAAAGGAAATCCACCGACAAGAACGCGCGCGTGCCTCTTGCCAGGACGAAAGACGAAACTGTAGATGTTTCCAGAAGGCTCCGGAAATCCTTTTATGCGCAGTGCGAAGAAGCGCGAATGCGAGGGTAGACCGCGCAAATGGGTGCGCGGGCGCGACGTATACCGTCATCAAAATTAAACGTAACTCATACGAGCATAAACATCCTCAAATTACTTTATTGACGGCACAATGCGTATATGTTAATAAGAAGCGTAACCAATAGGACTGAGTAGAAGAAGAAAACATGTGCCGATTTCATGCGTGAGATAAGGGCAAGAGAATGATGATGAAAAGTATTTATTAAAAAAACAAAGTTCCGTCTGGTAGTAATTTAAAATAGCTATTTACAGTCGCCATATTACATTTTTATCATATAATTTAGTACTAGCTACGCCAGTGGCTTTGCCCGCAAGATGCCTTCATCTAGACACGCGGTAGCGTGTCAAGCCAAATTCAAGCTGGCGAACCGCGCACCGTGTGTAATATTACACGAACCATTTGGAGCCAGTTTTCACACCCTCATAACTCCAAAACCATTTCACGTAAACATGTCAAATTTGGCTCATCTATTGATATTTGCGACCTAAGTAAGTACACCAAAAAATCGACAAAGAATCGACGCTTTTGAGATGTGGTGCTGGCGCCGTATGCTGCAGATACCCTGGACAGCTTTCCGCACAAATGTATCCATTCTACGCCAACTAAAAATCGAGAGGACAAAGCGCCTATCAACTACCTGCTTGCAACGAATAGTGCGGTACTTTGGCCACGTTGCACGCAGAGAAACTAACAACTTGGAACGCCTGATGGTTACTGGAAAAATTGAAGGCAAAAGACCCAGAGGCAGAAGTCCAAAACGATGGTCAGACCAGATAGCGGAGGAACTAGACATGTCTGTCAGTGCCGCACTGCACCAAGCTACGGAACGCAACCGATGGAGACAACTGGTTGACGAAATCAAAAGGAGTCACGATCCTCAGTAGTGAGGGAACGATTGTGGAGAGAGAAGTACACCAAATTTCATAATGACACCTCAAACGGTTATTTAGATATTAACGTCCAAAAATCCTAATTTTTATCACTGACTATAGACGTTAATTCTAACCCAGTTCCAGATAACCTAGAAAGTTCAAATTTGGCATCCAGGTTGGTGGTTGGGTGAATACAAAGGAAAAAATCAGAAACTAGTAGGAACTCTAATAGCGCCTATAATATAAGTAAGAGCAAAGATTATAGTGTGTCGGATCTACCTACTTTACTTAGGTATGTATACAATGTGCCAATAGTTTCAGCCGTCCATGCACGTAGATGTATAAGTATAATAATATAAGAATAAGTACTTACTTCCTAATAAATTCTGTACAAAAAGTAATGATATCCCATCAAAAACATAAATGTGAAATGAGAGCCAAGTTCAATAAGTAGGTATGCTTTAGTCGTTGACTTCAGCGACAAAAGAAGTGAGATCTAAACGGGTGCCAAGTACAATGGTCAGTCCTAAAACTTATTTATAACAATATGAAATATTTTTAACAGCTTTAAAATATCATTGCATCTTATAATTTAGGATATTATATTGAAGCCTAAGGTCTATATCTTCCTTCTTCGCAGTCGGATAACTTTTACGCAGTATACAGCCTCCGGTGTTAAACCTCCTTTACATAGACAATGTTCGCAATATTGAAGCTTATCGCTTATTCATCAGAGTTTGAAATCTTAAATCAACCACTTTCTATGTAAATTGTGGCTGTAATGAGAAACAAACAGTTTCCGTGGATAATTAACTTTGCTGCATCGTATTACGGTATGTTTTGGATTACAAAAATAATTCTTTTTTTATACAGATTTTTATATAAATCAGATAAGTCTATTGTTTGGTCTTAGCATTCGCTTCGTCTAATTCCTGGTTAGTCAAATACCATTATGAGTACAATCGACCTAACTAGTACCGATAAGCATTATCCCTAGACTAAATCGTATTATCAAAAAGTATGTAAAATGTCAGTTTAGACATTTTACTAATACTTGACATAGCATCATTCAGAGAAAAGTATTGAAATAGGTGAATTTGACCAATTCTGGTACAATATTGTCAGTTTTTTTTTTAAACAGTTCGAAGTCAAGCTTAGTCAAATTTGCACCGAGGTCGCATTATAAATTGAGTTATTTTGTTGGTTTGTTTGTTGATGTCGTAAATATCAGCTTATGCTTTGACTAGACTCACAGCTCAGTTGGTAGTAGCTTTGCCTTCTGCGCTGTAGGTTGTGGGTTCAATTCTCACCCAGGATCAAAATTTGTGTGATGAACTCAGATGTTTGTTCTGTGTCTGGGTGTAATAATGTATTTACGATAAAATTTTATATATTTAATCTACCAACTAGTTCTCTTAGTACAAGCTTTAGGTACTTAGTTTGGGGCTAGATGGCGTTGTATGAAAATGGCCACCCTTATTCATTTATTAAAATCAATGTTATATAATTTCGACATACTAAAGGCGTATAAATCAATTAAAAAAAAACTATTTTTAAATCGTGCCATTCAATTTATATTACTTTGTATTTTGTTTCCCGTTTTTGAGTAAGTAGGTATACATAATACTTCCGAAGTTGTGCTTAAAAGGAAACTGCACAGGTGGCGCCACAATCGCTTGTTTCCCTGAGTGCTCCAAGGTTTTAGCAAAATTGCTGAAGCATTTAGTAATTTGTTGATACACTGCCTAGCACTATATTGTCTTGCTAAACTATTTAGTATTTGGCGAATAAAGAATGAGGAGTATATTTGATCATGTTTGGGCGTGAGGGACCGGCAAAAAACTAAATTTGAAGGTATAATATCGTACGAAATACTAACTACTGTGCAAAATATGAACATGTACCAAATATCATGTTTGGACCTACCTCTGACTACCCTATTTAGATACCTATCCTCAATTATCTAAGTAACTAGATATCAGGAGATATCTAATAGGCCTGTGAATTTCAGTCGTGAATGATGTTTAGTTATGTTATATTGCTATATTATTGTTCTTTTCAGGATCTAGATATGTATTAATAAACTTTTTTTTAAGTCATTATCTTCCTGCCTTTTTCCCACGCAATGTGGGGTCGGCAAAGTTTTTTAAAGCAATGGTAATTTTTTTTTACAAAAAAGTATATAACAATTACGAATGAAGTTACGGGGATACCACTAGCTAGGACACAGTACATTATCACCAGAGAGTTAATCAATAATCCTATCTAGGTACTGATATATATGCCAAATCTGATAATACTCTTGATCCGTTTGAATAAACCGTAAAAGCTTTGTCAACTGTGATTTTAAGCTTTGTGTATTTGTACCAGTAAATGTAAAAACAACATAATAAACAGCAAGCTATAGCTCACTATAGGAATCATGAACGACAATTCATATTCATTGTTATTACGAGCAGCTTTTAGAGTCACGAAACCAAAGTGTTCATACAAATTTTTATTAGTTCTGAATATTTAGATTCACTTGTCTTCTTCTTATCTTATTACTTGTACTTTCAAACCAGTGTCATCATCTTCCTGCCCTCTTCCCACGTTATGTGGACAGCACAACAGTGACCTTCTTCCATTTCCCTCTATCATTCGTCATCTCAGTACTCACTCCTTTCTTACCCATGTTCTCTTTCACACAGTCCATCCATCTTTTCTTTGGCTACCGCTGTATCCATCCACATTCATACCTAACACTCTCCTCGTCACATGACATTCATCTCTTCACATCATGCCCATTTCCATACCAAGCTAACCTATTACTCCTCATCTTTTCCGTCACCAGTGCCACTTTCAGACTTCCTCTAATAATCATTCCTTATTTCATCCATCCTTCAAACTTTCAATTCAGTGTGGTGAAAAGAATAAAACGCGTCTCAGAGGCTCATTTTAATCCTTTATTATCTAGACACGCGGCAGCGTGTCAAGCCAAGCTCAAGCGAACGGGCGAGGCGCGCACCGTGTGTAATATTACACGAACCATTTGGAGCCATTTTCACCCCCTCGTAACTCAAAAACTATTTCACATAAACAAGTCAAATTTGGCTCATCTATTGCCACTTGCGAGTAAAATATATATTCCGAATTTCATAAACACACCTCAAACGGTTATTTAGATATCAACGTCCAAAAATGGTTTTTTATGAAAAATTTTATCACTGACTGACCTATAGACGTTAATTATAACCCAGTTCCAGATGACCTAGAACGTTCAAATTTGGCATCCAGGTAGATAGTGGGGTGGATACAAAGGAAAAAATCTGAAACTTGCAAATTTTTATATTTTTAACGTACTTTTTCAATTAATTGATTCTCCTAGGAACCCTTACTAGCGCCTGTAATATAAGAATAGCAATCTAAATAGATGACAGTCGGTCATTATGTGGACCAGCCAAGTTAGACCTTAGGCTTCAATATAATATCCTAAGTTATGAGATGAAATGATATTTTAAAGTCGATAAAAATATTTCATATTGTTATAAATAAGTTTCAGGACTGACCATTGTACTTGGCACCCGTTTAGATCTCACTTCTTTTGTCGCTGAAGTCAACGACTAAAACATACTTATTGAACTTGGCTCTCATTTCACATTTATGTTTTTGATGGGATTTATTATTACTCTAATAAAAACCATGTTATTCGCTTGTTCATTCAAACATTCCATCACAACGGATTATAGAAAACGAAAAGTTGTCGATCGATAGCTATCCAGGCTATTTTGACGGCGTAAGCTAAAAGGTACCATCAGCTTTTATAATATTTTTGATGTTACAGTAGTTCCTGAAAAAAGTTTTTGAAAAATGTTGATTTAAGAATCGTTTAATAACTACACGACTGTCTAAAACCAAAAAAATGTTAGGACCTTATATTCTGATAATAAGATTTTTAAGCAGTCTACACAAGCCTTAATTTCATACTAGCTTCCGTTCGCGGCTTTGCTCGCGAGGTACCTACATAAAATATAGGCTAAGTTACTCAGGGATAACGTAGCATTTTAACGGTGAAAAATTTTTTGGAATCGGACCAGTAGTCTTCGAGTTTATTCGTTACAAACAAAAATACAAAAATACAAAACTTTCCTCTTTATAATATTAATATAGAAATAGATGATTTTAGCGCTTGAATGAACTAATGATCAAACATGGAAAAACGGATTTTAAAACGTGAAAATGATCAAGTGGCTCAAATAAAATTGATCTAAGTGGAAACATGATAAAATGGGAAAATGATCAAGATAGATTGTAGCTAGTTAGGGTTCAGACTGAAAACCAGCGTCGGTACCGGCCTCTGCCGGTAGCGGCATTAAGCTGAGGCTGGACCTGTTTAGCCGCACGCATAGGGAAAGACCAATGTCCATCTTTGTAATGTGTATAGTTTTACTTAGTTTAGTTTAGTTTTAAAACCTCCAGATATATTGTGTTGTTGTGTCGTTACTTTCCCTCTGTTCATCTGTGTGTGTGCTACAAATAAATTATCTTATCTTATCTTATCTTATCTTATCCATAGACGTCTCATTTAAGATAGTCTAAATAAATCTTTGCACTAACTATCAACTGATATTAAGAAAGCAATTAACCCGACGATAAACAGAACATTCCAGACAACGTATGGCGAAAGCGATAAGACCGCTCGTAATACACGCGATATGAGCGAAGTTACAGCAATTGTGTTTGAGGTTTTATGTTGATAATAACTCGGTGAGATCACGCTTGGCCATAGAAACAGAGATTTATCCTTGTTTCCATGTCACTAGTATTTTTCTTAACCAGAGTGGTAAATGGTTAAAATCTCATCTTCTTCAGCCTTCCTCTACTTGCGCACCTAGCCACACTCATACCCATAATTCTTTTTTAATTTGAATTCATCCTACTAATAAACGCGAAAGTTTGTAAGAATGTTTGGATGTAATGGATGTATGTTTGTTAGTCTTTCACGCTGAAACGGCTGAACGGATCTGGATGAAATTTACCACAGATATAGATTGTAGTATGGAATAGCACATAGCATTTTATCCCGGAAAAATGAGATTTTCATGAGATAGATTTTTTTTTTTGTTTTTCAAGGTTCCACGCAGGCAAAACCGTGGGCAGAAGCTAGTTTTACTTAAAAAAACAAATTACCGCTGTCCCAAAAATTCAGACTACGAGGCCAAAGGATCTCTCTGACTACCCTTTATAAAAAGTTTTTATATAAACTTGAAACATTAAAGTCAACCCAACACTCTAGAATTACAGTCGTGAAATTACGATTTTTATCTACGTATATCAAGAGGCGGAAGTTAACTGCTCCTTTCATGGCCACACATTACGAAGTAACACGATGATTCAACCTCAATAACGGCAGTAGAACAATTCACAAGTAACACTTCCGGTCTGAAAGTTTATTTCGAAATAGTTTCCCGAAAGTTTAGGGAAAATTATTTTCCCTTCAAAAACTTACGGATAATGTTGTTTTACGTTTACACCTAGGTTTAAAACAGATATCAAAATATATCAAATTGTTTTCATATATTGTTCACCCTTAAAATAATAAATGGATACAAAACTTGTAAAAAACGTGTTAAAGACTGACAAAAATTTTATCTTATTTAAATTAAAACAATATAAGACTCTTTTAAGTATTGATCACGTTTGTAATGACATAAGTTTCGTAAACAATTAGTTCAAAGAATGAAAACTAGATGGCCGAAGAATGAAAAATAGATGGCGGTAGACCACGTGTAGTGGTGCATCACATAATCGCAAAAGAAGATAATATGTAACACAAAGGGGACAGAACCTTTGTGGCACTTTGACCCGCCTCCATTTTGTTATTTTTTAATTTTTTTTCGCACGATTCGGATTAACATAAATGACAGTGTTTTTTTCAAAGATTCTCCGCACGATTTGGCCAAACGAAAATGAAAGTTTCCTGACTGTAGTAACGATTACAATTCACTGGTTTTCTGTCACGTTCTCTTCTCTTCTGTAGAGAAAATATTCTGACCTGTGTATCCCTGTGGATGCTGTAAGTAGACCAGCAGCAAGGCTCCACCTGGTTGGAGTCCAACCCCCAAAACTCCAGCTCTTCCTCAAACAGCGGCCCGCACACATTTGTGGGGTAGTGTAGTTTCCCAGTCCTGGAAGACAAAATATTTTTTACTAGCTTCCTCTCGCAGCTTTGCTCGCGAGGTACCTGTATAAATATAGTGTTTGTTACTCAGGGATAATGTAGCATTCTAACGGTGAAAGAATTTTTGAAATCGGACTAGTAGTTTTTGAATTTATTCGTTACAAATTTTTTATTAGTGAGTGAAAAGTTGATGACGTGAATCCTATTAATTTTATAAACGCCGATGTTTGTAAATTCTTACATTCGTATGGATGTATAGATGTATGGATGTATGGATGTATAGATGTATGGATGTATGGATGTATGGATGTATGGATATATGGATGTATGGATGTATGGATGTATGGATGTATGGAAGGGTGGATGTATGGATGTATACGTGTATGGATGTATGGATGTATGGATTTATGGATGTATGGATGTATCGATGTATGGATGTATGGATGTATGGATGTATGGATGTATGGATGTATGGATGTATGGATGTATGGATGTATGTTTGTTACTCTTTCACGCTGAAACGGCTGAACGGGTCTAGATGAAATTGGCACATATATAAATTATAGTCTGGAATTAGCACAGAGGCTACTTTTTATCACGGAAAATGTACGGTTCCCGTGGGATAGATTTGTTTTTGTTTTTCAAGGTACAACCCGGGCAAAGCCGTGGGCGGAAGCTAGTAAAATCTAATTTCAGAAAAACATTGTGGTTTTTCTTATTTTATCTAATGTATATCTTCGTAAATTCAATTACTAACCTAACTTAAAGAGCGTACCCTAGCACGATTGAGATTATCTACCTGATTCGCAAAGAAATATCTGATATTGAGTTACGAAAGTTTAGTTTTAAGGTGCCGTATTCAAAAAAAATAAGAAATCCCAAGGCCGTTCAGTAAGTTAGTTTTGTATATTATTATCTTCCTCGTATATAAAAATTAATTGCTGTTCGTTAGTCTCGCTAAAACTCGAGAACGGCTGAACAGATTTATCTTATCTTGGTCTTGAAATGTTCGTGGAGGTATAGGGAAGGTTCAAAAGGTAAGAAAAATTCGAATAATTGCCGAGAAAATCCTAAAACTAGCCCTTTTCTATTTCCCATACAAAAGTTTTCTAAATAAGTACGAAGTCTGCCGGGTCAGCTAGTTTACAATAAATAAAATAAGTACTAACAATTAAAAAACTTGAATATTTTATCCTCTGTAACTTTAAGGGCCGATTTGACCAAACTATTAGAATAAATCTACTGACATTTTATATGCATTTGACATTGCATTATTCTAGGAATAGTTATTGTTACCAATTTACAAATACACCCTAGCCACTGTCATTGTTATATTATGTCACTGATATTATTATGTGTTGTGTTTTTTTTTATATGTCACGTACAGAAAACTACATTAAAAAAAATATATAAAAAAAAAAAAAAAAAAAAAATATAATCACGACGGGCTCGGTAGATATCTCCTCAGATCTCTAGTTACTTAGATCTTTGAGGATATCTAAAGAGGGTAGTCAGAGGCACGTCCAAACATGACATTTGGTACATGCCCACATTTTGCACAGTAGGTAGTATTCCGTACGTGACAGGTTGCAAGCCCATCGCCGCTTATAAGAATACTAACCTATGACACATACCTTCGAGTTCTTTGGTTCTAGGGTATGCCGGTTTCCTCACGATGTTTTCCTTCACCGTTTAAGAGCACTGGCATTGCGCACATAAATTTTTCGAATGGAAAAACTCATTGGTGTACGACCAGGTTTGAAAAATGTAAAATGTAGGCATGTACCATATGTCATGCATGTTCCGACGTGCCTCTGACTTCCCTCTTTAAATACCCTCAAAGATCTAAGTAACAGGAGATCTGAGGAGATATCTACCGAGCCTGGGGATTCCAGTGGTGATCATATTTTATTTTTCTCTTTGTTAAAAGAAAATCTTTGCCTCACGTACTTTGTCTAAGACTAGAAAAGCTATGGTGTTGCCATCTTATTATTAGTGTTACCAACATTTTGCCAACATTACTACAGTGTAAATATTATTCAAAGGAATATAAATAATCCGTATTGGCATTCTGTGTTTATATTCAGCTCTAGGCACTCGTTGGCAGATCATAAATCAAATTGAATATTGCTTTTCGTTTACACTGGCAGCAATGCCATGTCGTCACAAGGTAGAGACTTTTAAAATATCCATAGAGTTCCGTATCTCAGAAGGCTAAAACTCGTAATTTTATTATACACGTAAAATACCTCAAATTTTTGGTTTTCAAGGTACCACGCGGGTGAAGTCGTGGGCGGAAGCTAGTTCTAAATATTTTCAGGAAAAATTCTATAACGACTAAGAATGAAATATAAATTATCTCAAAAGGTCCCTAATTAGGCCCTAAATACAACATTTCATTTGGTATTACATAAATTTAGAGAGAAAACTTAATAAGGTTTTATGCTTATAAAGACTAGCTATGGCGTAATAAATTTGGGTGTATCCCATCTGGCCCGGTGACTTGGCCCGGCGCCGGGCCACATGGGAAAAAAAGTTTTAACTGGCCCGGTGATGTGTTTACCGGGCCAAATGACACAAATCAAGTGCCATCGTCCCCGGTAAGGTGAGAAAAGAGGATACGCCTCGTAATTTATGAAATACTAGCTTCTGCACGCGGCGTCGCCCGCGAAGTACCTACATAAAATATAGCCTATGTTCATCCTGAAAGTTTATTCTACACATTGGTGAAATAATTTTTCAAATCGGTTCAGTAGTTTCGGAGCCTATTCGTTTCAAACAAACAAACAAACAATCAAAGTCTTTATAATATTAGTATAGACTACATATGTACATGCTTCTACCTATGAAAGGGACTTTGACGTTATGTGACGTGGCACGATATAAAACTACTACCTACGTGTTTCTAAATCGTTTACGTTTTAAAAATATGGGTATACACTGGTAGTAATTCGGTTGTTTTGCAGACTAACTTAAAAAATGCTACCATAGGTACGATCTTATTCGGCTTTCTACAAAGACCAAATTAGCGTAACATTTTTGAATGACAGTTTTAAAAAGATCTAAAATTGACATAATCATTCTAATTTAATTAATTTTCCACCATTTTCACGTAGCTTTAGTCAACACCAATTTACATGGCTTCTAAAATAAGCTAAAACACGTCAATCATACGTCAGTTTAGTCAAATTTAGAATTGTGATTTAAAATGTTTACGCTAATTTAGTATTTGATGTGAACAAAATAAGGTCGCGTTTATTTCAGCATTTTTTTAGTTAGTTTTAGATAGTCAGCGGAAAAACAGAATTACCACTAATGGGTTGATGATTATTTATATCCAAGCAATGTTCCTAATAAATTCCTTTCTTTTATTTTTTACTAGCTGTCCCGCCAGCGACTTCGTTCACTTAAAGTATTTAAACTGAGATTCAAACACATCACAGAACTCATAAAAATCCTATACTAACTTTGACACCCTATTTGACCCCTTTATGAAGGTTATATTGAAAAATCCTGAAACACATGTCCATTTGTTTTGCATTTAGAGTACACAAACAAAGTTTCAAACTAATCGCACGACCCGTTAAAAAGTTCCCATACAAACATTAACCCCTTTTTGAAGGTTATATTGAAAAATCTTGAAATAAGTGTCCGTTCATTTTGCATTTACAGTGTACAATCAAACTTTCATGAAAATCGCTCCATGCGTTAAAAAGTTTCATACAAACGTTTTCCCCCTTTTTCACCCTCTTAAAGGTGGAATTTCCAAAAACCCCGCCTTAGTGGGTGGTTTTGTTATAAAAGGAAACCACCTTTCAAATTTCAGCTTTCTAGCTTCAGCGGTTTTGGCTCGGCGATGATCAATAGATATAGATTGGCATTTGTCTTCATCGATCAACTTTGCCATTATACATTATTTTTACAAAGTATTTTCAACGTTACAATCGCTGTCAATTGTCAAGTTTTTCATTTAAAAGAAAGAAATGTAAGTTTTATTTAAAACCTAAATTTCTCGCAGATTTTCATAGTAGACTACGAAAATGAAAAAAGTAATGAAAAAAATGGCGACCGCATTACTGACGGTGAAAATGACATAGACTATAAAAATACTCACTGTCACTGTCTAAGATTGTCAGTGATTCACTCACTGTCATCATTAGAGACCTCAGTGGCGCAGCGGGCGAGATTCCGCCTGCGACGCATGAGGTTGCGGGTTCGATTCCCGCCGCGGAACAAATTTGTGTACGATCTGCAGAAGTTTGTTCCGTTGGTCTGGGTGTTTTCTATGTATAATAATAAAAAAAAAATCTATCTATCTATATAATGTATTAAATATATTAGTTATCTAGTACCCATAACACAAGCTTTGAGTAGCTTACTTTGGGGCTAGATGATGCTGTGTGGACTGTCCAGCATTATTATTATTATCATTATTCAAAATTACCAGTAAAGCGGTCGCCATTTTTTAAAAAACAGTGCCCGTCACGATCTGTTTTTATGTAAAGTTTTTATTACGTAAACTGAAAGCGTACGTTATAAATCTTCTTTATTTAGTGGCAGCGTTTAAATTTCATTAAATTTCATTCGTTCTTGAGATACATACGTGTCTCGCTTTAGAATAAGCTCATGAAATATTACGTTAAACAAAGAATATTTCAATTTTGATATAAATTTATTTGAATATGGAACTAACTTGCAAAATGGCTGCCAAGTATCTGTCAACGAAATAAATCCCATTCATAATAAACACGAAAGTTTCTGCCGATGTTTGACTGTACAAAACTCAATCCCACATTATATTATTTGGAATAGATATTGGGTAGATCTTGTTTACAATAAAACTTATTTAGGGCTAGTTTCACCATGCTCTGTTAATAAAACTAATAATTTGTTAGCTTTTTAATCGCCTGTTAAAGTTGTTTGTTAAAGTTGTTTTGTGTTCCACAAGTCCTTACAAAGTAAAATCAAAAGGCGTAAAAAAGTTAACGACACTTTAACATTCTTATTAATTTTGATGCCCGATCAGATTGGACCTTTAGAACTAATCTAAATATACATAATTCAAAGGTGACTGACTGACTGATTGACTGACTGACTGACATAGTGATCTATCAACGCACAGCCCAAACCACTGGACGGATCGTGCTGAAATTTGGCATGCAGGTAGATGTTATGGCGTAGGCATCCGCTAAGAAAGGATTTTGATTAATTCTACCCCCAAGGGGATAAAATAAGGGATGAAAGTTTGTATGAAAAGTCGCGATAATCGACATTCACGCGGGCGAAGCTGCGGGCATCAGCTAGTAATTTATATACTGAGTCAATTATATTGGTCGCTTTTAACACACACCCTCACACGACTAAAATCCCCAGGATCGGTAAATATCTCCTCAGACCTCAATTTACTTTGATTTTGAGGTTATATAAAGAGGGTAGTCAGAACCACGTTCAAATATTATATTTGGCACATGCCCACTTTTTGCACGGTAGATAGTGACCGTGCGTGACAGGTTGTAAGCCTATCGCCGCCAACATAAGTCTACAAACCCTTGCTAAGCTTTAAACTTAGGCTAATTTCTAGGCTAGGCCACATTCATAAAACATCAATTCTCTACAATGTCCCTTAGTAATCTGTACCGCTACCCTACGGAATAACAGAGATAGAACCTTCTCCTACTACGATCTAAACTCACGTGGTTCTCGCAATTATCTTTCAAGTCACCAGCTTTTTGAAACAATTTGGAGTAAGGATCAAACAAAGCTCCGTATGGCAACGGGGGCCAGATAGATCTTATTAAATAAATAAAATTTCCAATTGTCCCCATCTTGGCAACGGGGGGACAAATGGAACATTTTAGTCACATTTACTTCCCTAAGGGGACTAATCACACCTTTCGTGGACTTACAATTATGAAAACCCATCACTCAAAATGATAATAACTTTATACTTCTGGTTGATATTTGTTTAGATCTTAATTACTTAATCGTTTAAATCTAAAGAAAGGTAGTCAGTGACACGTCCAACATTATATCCGGGACATGACTACATTTAGACAGCACCACTACCACCACCAGTTATTTTTTGCTTTTAAGTAACAAACAAATATTAAATTTATTTTTTACTTTTGTAACATGCTAATAGTTAAAAATATAATACTTCTAATCTATTCCTTAAAAATTACTACTTATTCCTTAAAAATATGATTAAATAAGTTTATATACCCTCCAGGGACCATATTCAGAAGGAAATGTAATTACTAGCGAAAAATGTTTTCGTTCATTTATATCTGAATAAAATTTAAGAGCGCTGGTGGTGTAGTGGTAGCACCCCTGCCTCACGATCCGAAGGTCGTGGGTTCAAACCTGGTCGTGCACCAATGAGTTTTTCCATTCGAAAAATTTATGTGCGCAATGCCAGTGCTCTTAAACGGTGAAGGAAAACATCGTGAGGAAACCGGCATACCCCAGAACCAAAAATTCGAAGGTATGTGTCATAGGTTAGTATTCTTATAAGCGGCGATGGGCTTGCAACCTGTCACGTACGGAATACTAACTACTGTGCAAAATGTGGGCATGTACCAAATGTCATGTTTGGACTTGCCTCTGACTACCCCCTTTAGATATCCTCAAAGATCTAAGTAACTAAAGATCTGAAGAGATATCAACCGAGCCTGGGGATTACAGTCGTGATCATATTTATTTATTTTATTTTTTTATTTTTAGTGAAATAAAATAAGCTTACTCGTACCCTTGTTAGGAGAATGCCGTAAAATAAATAACACCACGACAGGACGATCCCGCAAGGGTTGTAGGCAGGGTAACCTGTCGACTCGTTGAAATAGGACTGATTCGTACCTACAATCCTACTAATATTATAAACGCGAAAGTTTGTAAGAATGTATGGATGTCAGGATGTATATTTGTTTTCATTCTAAAATTATTAATATCGGTTAATGGGAAATTTATGTTGGAAAGAGGACTCTCGCTGGTTACTCTACCAAAACTGACTATGCCCAGTGTATTATACATGAGTTCCCATCGATATTAATACTACTACTACTACTACTATTATTATACTACTACTATACTATTAGTAAAACAACGAACTCAAATCATGTAGGCCCATGCTAGCTTTAGAAACAATTTTCTGTTTAACTTCCATTGTCTAAGAAATTCGTAGCATAGCGGAACTTTTTCTTAGGTATTTTAAAATCAGAGCATAGCGGAACTAACCGATAAATAGTTACTAAAGTCTCAATGTGGGTTTCCAATGCAAACTTTCAACATTATCTAAGATTATTTTTTGAGACAAAAGATAGTTTATGTCCATCTCCAGGATAAATAATTTATCTTCTAGCCAAATATTCATGACGATCTGTTCAGCTTGAAGAGGTAACAAACAAACTACTTTCGCATTTATAATTAGTATGGATATTTACAAGAATTTAATGTCTGCACATAATTTTTTTGTACATTTACACCCACTCATCAAAGAAGAGTTATATTGTGAAAACCACTCTTTGCCCTTAATTGTACGTTTCACTCAAATTATTTATTCATTGAAAGGAGTTTTATTCAATTTATCACTGTTTCAAGCACACCTATACCCTGTTCGAATCACGTATTCATTATGCTAAATGTTCGTTAAAATGCACAGTTTGGTTACAACTCTGCATTGAAATTCAATTGGTATATTTTGTTTTTGGCAAGCCTATTTTAGAGGCAAAATGACCTAGTGTTTAAATACTAAGGAATCAAGCTGCTGTATAAATCATTATAGAATTCATATTGAAGACTAGTTAAACTAACCAAGAATGTGGATGGAACAGTAGGCCAAAGAAAAGATGGATGGACTGTGTGAAGGACTTTAAAATTAAACAATTTTTTTATTATATTTAAGACGGAACGAAGTTCGCCGGGACAGCTAGAACTTAATAAATAATGGTGGACAATTCACACAGCACTATCTAGCCCCAAAATAAGCAAAGCTTGTACTATGGGAACAGTTTTTTTTGTAAATACATACATCTAAATATATATAACTCAAAGGTGACTGACTGACTGACTGACTGACTGACATAGTGATCTATCAACGCACAGCCCAAACCACTGGACGGATCGGGCTGAAATTTGGCATGCAGGTAGATGTTATGACGTAGGCATCCGCTAAGAAAGGATTTTGATTAATTCTACCCCCAAGAGGATAAAATAGGGGATGAAAGTTTTAAAAAATGCTGCCAAAAACCACTATTTCACGCGAACGAAGTCGCGGACACAGCTAGTAGAATATAATAATAACACCCAAACACAGAATGAAAATCAAGTTAATCGCACAAATGTTTATCCTGGGTGAGGCTTGAACCCACAACCTCCAGCTCAGAAAGCAGAGTTACTACCAACTGAGCTATGAGACCAGTCACTTGCTTCGGAAGTGTATTTGCTCATTTAAAGTTTACCTAGTAGTCAGCTTTATCGCGGCTTGAAACTAGTTCATCTAATCTTGTCAAACTTCTAACTAGCGATTATAATAGAATCTTAGTCGACTTAAGGTGGATTTGACCAACTTCTGGGGCCTTACCATAAGCTCTTCAGACAATATCGAAGTAATATAAGTTGATATTTCGTATATAACCTACTAGCAACACGCCCCGGCTTCACACGGGTAGAAAAGTATCTCTAAGTATTTTTTTTACTTACGTAAATTTAGCCTATGCTACTCAAGGATAATGTAGCATTCTAATAGTAAAAGAATTAGTTTTTGAGTTTATTAGTTACAAACAAAAATGCAAAAATACAAAACAATCCTCTTTATAATATTAGTATAGATAGATAGATAAAAATTGTATTGAAGTAATGTTACTTCAAGCTTGAAATGTGACGTGTCTGAAACATGATGGTTTGTAAGAGCTTGTGGTAAAGCCCCAGCTATAACTATTCTTAGTATAATGTAATGTCAAATGCAAGTAAAATGCCCGTTTACTCTATGTTGAGTTGTGTATGGTGGTTATATTTCCAATAAACCCCGAGTTCTTGATACGGTTGTAAATTATAATGAATATTCCGTTTTTTAAATCCGTCGGAGAAAATCCCGAGAATTTTAAACAAAACGGCCATCTTTTGTTTCAAATTGACTTTACAATTTTACTGTGTACTCTGTGGCATTGACACTATTCAATAAAAAAAAACTTAACACTGGCAAAAATGATCACAAAATGGGTGACAGCCCATTTTGTGGGCTGGTCGCCCACTTGGTCGCTCTAGTTTTTGTATTTTTTTTCGTTATTTTGAGTTTTATTGCGTAATTTTGGTGGTTATTTTTACAATAAAGTCCGAGTTTTTGACGCGAGTGTAAAATATGTGAATTAATGTGAATAGTTCCCTTCAAATTCCATCGGAGGAAATCCCGAGAATTTTGAACAAAACGGTCATTTTTTGTTTAAAATTGACTTGACAGTTTGACTGACTTTGTGACAATACTATTTATACTATAAACACTTGACACTGGCAATTTTTTTCTCTAAGAGACAGTTGCCGTAATTGAAGAAGAAGAAGAAGACGCCATAAATAAAGAAAAAGAGGTTCATGCTGGAGGGCTGATCATAAATAGTATGTTGATGAAGTTTTTGAATCCCAATAGACAGTCCGCTGTTTATACTAACAACCCCGTAGAGACCATTTGAGACATGGCCATCTGAATGGGCCATTCCCGGACCATTTACTTAGGCCTTATGCGCTGACTGTTCGATTTTTAGGGCTCTGTAGTCTGATAAAAAAACCCCAAGGGCCCGTTTACAGTGACAATCCATACTGAAATAAAAGTGAATAACTCCTTCCGAACCCACGGCACAACTGCTATGCTCAGCTAGTTGTGCCGTAGGTACTACTCCTTCTACAAAACTAATTGACCCGTTGAGAAAAAAGGTATTCCTAAGGAGATAGTTGTGTTATGGGGAATCAGATTGGTTTTAGGGTTCCCTACATCTAAACCAGTTGAGCATGGAGATAGTTGTGCTATGGGGAATCAGATTGATTTTAGGGTTCCCTACATCTCAACCAGTTGAGCATAGCAGTTGTGTTATGGATCCGGAAGGGAATAACTCTGTCTGTTACCTTTTGAACTTCCTTTGATGACCTTCTTTATACAATTAAACGGCTGAATTGATTTTATTGAAATTCCCTTAGGAGATTGTATCCAGGAGAATGAAAAATCTATCATTTGTATATACCGACATACCTATTTTGTTTATCGTATGCCAATGACTTAAGGTACATAATGCAATGATTCACGACCCTTAATTTAACAGACACTGAAGAATATAATTTTATCAATATAAATTTTTGTCATTTTGGAAGTCGATGAAAAGGATTTAACTTTTTAATACGGACGCACCTCAAAAGGTTGAAATTAAATTATCGTCCTCGCGGAGGTTCTATAGAAATTTCCAGATTTGCCGCGCTGGTAATAAGATCGCTCCTTCTTAAGAACTTTCATGAAATCAGTTTCTTTCAGTGAAGGCGGGACTGAAAAGATAGGTCACTTACAATATTTTTTATACTCTTTCCGTTAATATAGACCGAGTGGGAATCTTCTTTCCACGATACACTCAGCGGCACAATTAACCGACCACCATTTTTTTTTTATTTCTCGAAGTTTTAACTCCTGGAATGTAAGTTATTGAAATGTGAAGGGTATTTTACGAACAAAAAAATAAAAACTACCCACTTAACTCCACTTTTTGACACACTTAAAGCTTTGGATATGATATGAGACGAATTTCACTTCAATGTCATAAGGCTATGTCTATACTGTACTCTATTAATCTTCAAATTTGTTTTATTTTACCTTTATAATTACTAGCTTCCGCTCGCGGCGTCGCCCGCGAAGTACCTACATAAAAATAAATAATTATAACCTATGTTCATCCTAAAAGTTCATTCTACCATTAGGGAAAGATTTTTTGAAATCGGTCCAGTAGTTTCGGAGCCTATTCAATGCAAACAAACAAACAATCAAATCTCGCTCTATATGATATTAGTACATAATTATAGAGGATAGATTTGTTTTTGTTTTTCAAGGTAGGAAGCTAGTCTATACTAATATTATAAAGAGGAAAACTTTGATTGTTTATTTGTTTGTTTGTTTGAAATGAATAGGCTCCGAAACTACTGAACCGATTTGAAAAATTCTTTCACCAATGTGTAGAATGAACTTTCAGGATGAACATAGGCTATATTTTATGTAGGTACTTCGCGGGCGACGCCGCGTGCAGAAGCTAGTCAACTATAAATTTGAGGCATGCAACAAGGGCATGCTTCACGTGCGCTGTGACGCATGCCTTTGATGAATGTAAAATTGCATAGTGTAGATATAGCTTTAGCTACATTGAAGTCCATTGAGTGCTCCTAGTTTTGGCGGTGTAGTGATAGTGGTTTTCTGTTTCGTCGTGGGTTCAATTCCAGTCGTATATA
Organism: Cosmorhoe ocellata; assembly: GCA_963675405.1. Taxonomy (NCBI): domain Eukaryota; kingdom Metazoa; phylum Arthropoda; class Insecta; order Lepidoptera; family Geometridae; genus Cosmorhoe; species Cosmorhoe ocellata. The sequence continues at coordinate 1,507,030 of OY776257.1, forward strand.
ACATTATCTTTTTTTTCTGTTCGAAAAATGTATGTATTAGTACTCTTCTTTTGAACCGGAATGTCAAAAAGCAAAACAAAAAGTTCATACAATTTTCATGTATTTTAAAAAAAGCCTATGTTAATTTAGTCTTTAACGTTAACAAAATAAGAGCGTACAGTTTATAGCATGTTTTAACTAGTCCACAAACCAACAGAATACCACTGAGGGCTAGTTTCACCATGCTCTGTTAATTAAAGTAAAAGCTTGTTAGTCTTTTGATCACCTGCGAAAGTTGTTTTGTGTTCCACAATGTATGACAAAGGATTATTTTCCGGAAACTGAAGTCACGTAAAATAGATAACGACATTTTTAACATTATTAAACTTGATGCCCGATCATTTAATGCTTTGTTAACAAAAGTTTGGTGAAATTGGACCTTAGACTCTCAAATCCCAATTTATATGGAATGAACTGTCTGCAAGTACTGCAAACTTGAAACGTCGTATTTGTGAAATAAGCTCTCCTTCAGTGACGGCGGAGCAATTCTATTTGTGCCATTTTAAGCTGTTTGAGATCCAAATAAGAGGAATTTCCTTTTCCCCTCTTGTGAACGAGATGTGATGACAAAAAAAACTTCACTCACAAACATAAATTCGACACCAAGCAATATCGTCAGATTATAAACATACTAGCTTCCGCTCACGGCGTCGCCCGCGAAGTACCTACGTAAAATACAACCTATGTTCATCCTGAAAGTTCATTCTTCACATTGGTGAAATAATTTTTCAAATCGGTCAAGTAGTTTCGGAGCCTATTCAATACAAACAATCAAAGTTTTCCTCTTTATAATATTAGTATAGACTTTAAACTCTCTACGATTTCGTTCGGGTGTTTTAATGCAAACCCTCACTGCACCGTTATGAATTTAATGTCATAACAATAAAATTCTAAAGGAGCACTATTAAATTTTAATAGTGCTATTAACCAAAAGTAATCTACATCTACCAAATTTTAACTCTATAGAACTTATGAATGTGCGTTGATCGAGTGCTTCGCTCAACCCAAGTTTTTCAACCCATTATCATTTTTTCCTTTTCGACCCAAAACATATTATGCCCTGCTCTACTCAATCCAAAAATCTGAGTCACAGTGTATTTAAAGCTCCGTAATATTCATAAAAAATCCAGCTTGTTGAAATTATTACTTTCAGTAACTTCAAAACTTTCTACCTGTAGCATAGATATATAGAAAGAAAGAAAGAAAAACCATTTATTTACCACCACACATTAAAACGGAGTAAAAGTAATAAAATAAAACTACAAGTAACTAGTAATGAGTTGAACTTAAAATAAGAGTGGCGGTAAATTGGCCCACAGCTCAGCATAATGCTACAGCATGTTTCCATACTGTAACGCTGGTCTTCCGCTGAGGCCAGTGATGACTCCACGGACATCTATAACACAGGCTATACATACAACATAGTACCTACTCAAACATTACACTATCATTAACAGTTATTTATCTAGTCACAAAAAAATCAATAAATAATAAAACAATATAACGAGTACCTAACAACAATTATTGAATTCATCAACCTCATACCCTGTACCTTAATAATAAATAATATAATATTCACAAACAATGATCTTAGAGCTAAGTTTCAGATATGCCAGTCAGGGTTGAGCTAGTTGTGTTAAAAATATGTACTTTTTTAATTTATATCTGAAAAGATTAACGTTAGAGATTTGTTTAAGCGGGGTTTTTATATCTTACTTGTATAGCCTCTGAGGCACATATCAATCCTTTCACCACACTGGTACGGAAGAATTAGTGACTCGAAAAGGAAATGACTTGTAAGCTCTCCTTTACAAACGAATACAATGTCGTGGATTGCTTGTCACCCACTTACGGTCGGTTTCTAGAATCTGCGCTTTTTGGATTTTAGATTACTTAATACCTATCCAAAATCCAAAAACTACAGACAAATAGAATATAAAAACTAGTCAGTCATTCGGTCAGTCTGTCAGTCGCAAGAGATTCAAATAAGAAAAGCCCGTTTATGACTCAACAAAGTTTACGCTCAAATTTCCCAAAATTTCTAACAGTATAAATCAAACTTTTATCAATTAGCCATCTCGATTGGCAGTTTCTTCGCTAATTCCGTAATAAATCAAAGAAAATTACGTAATCATGACGCTCAGAATATGAATAATGGCTTAGCAAACACAATAGCTGAATCTGGCCGCGACAAACAATGAAGCAGGGAATGATAAACAGTGGTTGTGCCAACGAAGAAACCAGTGTAGCTATGTTTTTATGTAGGTGAGTTATATTAATTTATTTAGGGGATTATCAAGTATATGAGGTCCAATGGCATGGTATATGAGAAGGGATGAAAAACATGCCACCAATAAAGCTATGAGTATGAATGTGGCTGGGTGCGTAAGTAGAGAAAGGCCGAACATGTGGTTTGCTTGTATGAAAGATTATAATGTGTAAGTGAGGTCCAATGGCATGGTATGGACACGTGATGAGAGGGGATGAAAACCATGTCACCAAAAGAGATGAGTATGAGTGTGGCTGGGTACACAAGTAGAGGAAGGCTGAAGAAGTGGTTTAATTGTGTGAAAGATGATATGAATGTAAGAGGAGTAGATTCAGAGTTGACGAATGATAGGGAGTTAGTGGTAGAAGAAAACATGTTGTGCTGACCCGACTTAGCGTGGGATAAGGACAGGAGAATGATGATAATATGTGAGGTCCAAATGCGATGTAAAAACTCTTTGATATTAAATAATAAACAAAAAGAGATATTTATAATACTCGTAGTGTTGTCAACGTCACAGAGTCATAGTCAAGTTGTGAAGTAATTTTTAAACAAAAGCTGTTTTGTTTCAAATTCTTGGAAAATTTTCTGATGGACTTCGACAGGAACTCTCACTATAACTCACATCTCACACCCGTGTCTAGAATTAAGGTCTTATTGGAAAAATAACCATCAAAAACACAATAAAACTCTAAATAACAAAAGTAAATATATAAAACGAGCTGATGTCCGCAGCTTCGCCCGCGTGAATGTCGATTATCGCGACTTTTCATACAAACTTTCATCCCCTATTTTATCCCCTTGGGGGTAAAATTAATCAAAATCTTTTCTTAGCGGATGCTTACGTCATAATATCCACCTGCATGTCAAATTTCAGCCCGATCCGTCCAGTGGTTTGGGCTGTGCGTTGATAGATCACTATGTCAGTCAGTCAGCCAGTCAGTCAGTCAGTCAGTCACCTTTGAATTATATATATTTAGAAGTAGACAAAGTTGACAGTCGAACGCATCACTTAGAATCCAATAAGTAGTAAATAGTAAACACACGTCCAACACTATAGTTTTATCATTTGACAGGTTCATGGACCTGTCATAGGCAGACCACGACCACAGAAGATGCGATAGTACCTACCATTCAACAAAAAAGTTTCACTTCAACTAATTATACGTAGAATGAGTACCGCAGATAGCTTTTTCTATAGAAGAGTAGATAAAGTGACATTTGTGACGATAAAAATTTTTTTTGCCGTCTCATCTATAAATTTCATAAAGAATTGTTTTGTTCGACTGTCAACTTTGTCGCTCTAGTTTTTATGTTTTTTCTCGCATTATTTTGAGTTTAATTGAGTAATTATGGTGGTTATTTTTCCAATATAGCACGAGGTCTTGATGTGAGTGTAAAATAATGTGAATAGTTTCTTTCTAAACCCATCGGTGGAAATTTCGAGAATTTGAACAAAACAGACCTCTCTGTTTAAAATTGACTTGACAATTTGATTATTATCTTTAATACTACTAGTATTGATCTCAAACTAAAGTAATGTAAGACTCTTTTAGACGTTTTGTTTTTATCGTCTTAAACATGTTTGTAGATGAAACCGGGTAAAGTTGAAACACATCCAATACTAACCCGCTTCAGTTGAATATGACTGCCCAATATCTAACAGAAACTCCATCGAAACTCAATTACCCCAAAAACTGGTGACCCTAATCCGAACCTTGAATCGAGCAATCATAAAATTACAAGCAAAAACCCTTAGCTTGGATCAGTCCTAAAATAAACTTTAAAAACAGGACGTGAGAGTTCAATTCAGTTTTTTAGAATTCAGCGCACTGTAATGAGCAAGTGGAAAATAGTGTTGTGGTCAATCACTAGTATGCGTTAGGTTTTAGCTAAAACCTACATCGCCATATTGAATTTTAAGGCAGTGTTTCTAGAGTTCATTTTACATTGCAAGCTGGTTGGATGAAACCTGCGAGTTCTCCTATAGTAGGTCTGTATGACCTAATTAGGTTGCAGGTATGTTCAAAATAGATTTCATCGGTTTTCGTTTAAGCTTTCGTCTGGTAGCTGGAGAGACGATCAATAAGTTACTGAAATAAGAATGAAAAATAAATTTGGAATAATATGAATAACACGTCTTAAATTTTTGTTCATAATGTACTGAATCTATATGATATGGTAATCCTTACTAATAATTATAAATTCGAAAGTAACACTGCGTGTTACACAATCGCGCCTAAACTACTGAACAGATTTAGATGAAATTTGGTACAGTGATAGACTAGAGTTTGAAAAAGGACATGGAATATTTTTTTTCCCGAAAAAATGTATGATTCCCGTGGGATAGACATGTTGTTGTTCTTCAAGGTAAAATGCGGGCGAAGCAGCCGGCGGAAGCTAGTAAATTATAAATTATCTATTTAAAAAATGATCTATTTTATCTCTACAGTCGTAACGCACTGTCATCAGGAACTATTTAAAAAAATAACATTCCATCAAAGTGTCCCAAAATAATCGGATAAATTTGCATTATAAATAACAGAAATAACAACTAAGTTTTGTGAGTTTCCTTTGTTAAGACGCGTGTCAAAACAATTTCTAGGGAAGTTAAGACTTCTGCTTATAAAGTAGCTTGTTCATTTGATATTCCATTAGAAACATCTGGATGGATAAGCGCGTCTCCTGCGCTTATTTTGTTCTAAACACTACATAAAAATCTTACTAAATTTTGTTTAACTTTAAAATACTCTTTCGTTATTGACTAATTCGCTGACTTATAGACTTTTTAACGCACAGCCTAACCCTTAATTTCTTTAACAAAAACAACCTAAGACTTCTATTTTAGTTCTAGAATTCAACACCTAAAGGGTGTTACGAAAAAATAGTCAGCATGTAGTAAATAGCCTATAAAAACATATTATAAGCTACTTTTAACTCGATAAATATCCCTCATTTGGGGTGCAAAAAAGGGATATCAAAGTTTCTAATACCAAATGCGGGCGGAAGCTCGTTAACAAACGGCTTTGAAGTAACCAACAATATGCCTATATGTAAGCCTTTATTAGCGTAAGTATGCTGCCGACCTTAGAGTGGGCTCAGTACGAGTGTTGACAGCTACTGAAACTTTCTTTCGTTATGATCCTTTGTAAGTTTCCGCTTGGGGCGTTGCAAAAAAACGTAAGGATACATAATGAAAAATGTATGTGTAAATCGCCGCTTTTAAGAATACTAATCTATGACACACACCTACGAACTTTTGGTTCTACGGTATGCCGGTTTCGTGAAAAATCCTTTGGTGCACTACTAGATTTTCGAATCACGACACATGAGCTTAGCTTGTATGAAAAACCATAACTCGAAGAAAATACAGGGTGATCCACTAAAGGTGATACGGGTTAAAATTTTTAAAAACTATTTTGTATAAAAACCGTGACTCGAACGAAGTAATCCGCTAAAGGTCTGATTATAATGTAGTTATTAAAAAACATAGAAAACCAGCCGACCCACTGCGTTGCCCTATAATCTAAGCAGGCCCTACCTATATCAAAACACAAAAACCATTTTCTTGTTAAATCGTAAATCGCAGACCCTCGCGGGAGCTATGGAGCAGCTTGATTTACAGTGCTGCTGTTGGCTGTATACTTTCAACAATAATCTGTTTCTTTACAAATTTTGTACAATTCGGTATTTTCCGCGAAATTTTGTTGAAAAAGTAGATAATTTCGGCTGGTACACTTATCCCTACCAAGCTATCCCTACTGGTAGGGATAAGTGCATGTTTGTGTAGATCTTTTTCTACCGGTAGGGATAGGCGCACAGAAAATTTATTATTTCTAGCTAGCTATCCCTACTGGTAGGGATAAGTGCACATTTGTGTAGATCTATTTCTACCGGTAGCGATAGGTGCACAGAAAATTTCCACTATTCCCTACTGATAAAAAATACTTTAGCCAAAATACTTCGTCAAGCGAAACATGTTATATTTCTTTTTAAGGTTATATATGCCGTGAAGCATGAGGAGGGTTACATTAGCATGGTATGGACACGTGATCAGGAGGGATGAAAACCATGTCACCAAAAAAGTTATGGGTATGAGTATTATCTGGGTACGCAAGAGGAAGGCCGAAGAAAAAGTGGTTTGATTGTGTGAAAGATGATATGAATGTAAGAGGAGTAGACTGACGTTGACGAATGATAGGAGTGAGTTGAAGAAGAAAACATGTTGTGCCGACCCCACCTTAGCGGGGTATAAGGGCAGGAGAATGATGATAATATGCCGTGAAGCATGTTCAATTTCTTTTCAAGGTTAAATAGTATTCGGACTGTGTGTACTTTGGCGTTTTTGCATGTCTTTTATTTGCGGGCGAATAAGTAGTACACGCATTAGCATTTTGCTCATCATCTTATGATTTATCTTAGTTTGGCGGGATAGCATTATTCATCTTCCTTTTTAATATTTAACTTTCATTTATTTTCGCGAAGTCACGCCTGAATGAATTAATTGTTTGCCGCTTTCAAGCTAAAGTTTTGGCTGTTCAATACCTAAGCTCACCTATAATTGATTGTTTATATAGGTAGTCATATAACTGGCCTCACAGCTCAGTTGGTAGTAGCTCTGCCTGCTGCACAGTTATATAAATAATAATCTATATATATATAAATTTATTGCTGTTCGTTAGTCTCGCTAAAACTCAAAAACGGCTAAACGGATTTATTTTATCTTGGTCTTGAAATGTTCGTTGAGGTCTAGGGAAGGTTTAAAAGGTAAGAAAAATTCGAATAATTGCCGGGAAAACCCTAAAAATAGCCCTTTTCTGTTTCCCATAAAAAAGTTTTCTAAATAAGTACGAAGTCTGCCGGGTCAGCTAGTAATAAATAAAATAATGCTGGACACTAGCACACAGCATCATATAGCCCCAAACTAAGCAGAGCTTGTATTATGGGAATCACATGACTGATAAACTACACAGATACATTTTTTTTTGTAAATACTAATATATTATACATAGAAAACACCCAGACTTGAGACAAATATCTGCAAATAATACAAACATTTGTCCCGCGGCGGGAATCGAACCCGCAACCTTCTGCGTCTCAGGCGAACCTTCGCCCGCTGCGCCACTTAGGCCGTCTATATAGAATACCAATTACTGTGCAAAATGTGGGCATGTACCAAATGTCATGTTCAGACGTGCCTCTGACTAACCTCTTTATATCCTCAAAGATCTAAGTAACTAAGAGGTCTGAGGAGATAATATCTACCGAGCATGGGTATTACAGTCGTGATCATCTTTTTTTTTCATATAGACAACACCTGTCATAGTCATAATAGGTACACATCTAACCTACAATTTAGTATTACTCTAGTAACAAAAACAAAAAATAAAACAGAAAAAGCAGCTAGTTTTGAACAGTCATTCTTCACACCGTGCATATCGATCACGCTGTCAGTGCGTATGATAGTTCTATTTTTTGCTCACTGAAAAGTATCGACTACATGCAGCCTATATTTTTACATGGTTTTAGCCTGGCACAGAAGTGTCTGACTATATTTTTGGATTACTCACAATGACTTTGTTCAATTGCTCTGGTACGATCTCATGGAATGATCGGAGATAGGTAATTAATATTGTGTGGGACTAAGCCATAATAGCCCTTCTATGAAATCAATACTATCTATACCTACTAATATTATAAAGAGGAAAGTTTTGTATTTTTGTATTATTGTTTGTAACGAATAACCACAAAAACTACTGTCGCGATTTCAAAAATTCTTTCACCGTTAGAATGCTACGTTATCCCTGAGTAACATAGGCTATACTTTATGTACCTCGCGAGCAAAGCCGCGAACGGAAGCTAGAACCTAATATATTTTTTACAATAAGTTGAAAACTACTTCACCACAATCTCAATCGTAATTATTGTCGCTGCAAACTGAAATCGCAAGCTTATAACTCGGACGTCTGCATGACACACTCGACATGACACTCACAAACGAAAACGTCATGGTGAATATATTGATTTTTTCAAAAAGTACTAATCAATTTCGATAGGTACAATTTATATGGAACCTCTGAAGTATGACTCACCAAACAAAAAAGAATCATCAAAATCCGTTCATAAGGAGTAATCGCGTAACAAACAAACAAAAAAAAAAACATAGAGATGAATTGAAAACCTCCCTTTTGAAGTATTTTAAAACAAACCCAAGTTTATGAGAATACTTATCAAATGATACACACTGAATTTAACAGATACTTATTCCGAAGGTTTTAAATTCGCTTCAATGAAGTTTTGGAATTCAACCCAAACTCTCACAGCGTATTAATCAAAGAGGTACCTTACTTCAACGGTGACCTGCTAAGTCTGGAATATTAGGTGATCAATCATTTGGAAGGACTGTGTAGCATGTAGGTTGGAGCCGTGAACAGGGTGGCCATTTTATTTTATGGAACCAAGACCAAAAAATATTAAAATATTAAAACTAGTGGCATGATAAAAAGTGCAAGACGAACCCACAATGAAGATAATTGTGTTGCCGAGTCAAATATGTAAAACGAAAATTGAAATATTCAGAAATGTTTATTCAGAACTCCCAGCAAATATAGACATGAAAAGAACGTGAAAATGCTGGCAGCTGCAATTAAAAGCAAAGTCATTACTCTCTTTCTTTCAATCGAAAGCAAAGTCTAGATATCCTTTTATAAATTCCAATGACCACACGCATAGGACCATTTTGTCTTAAAATGGATTTTACTTATTTTGTAAGACAAATTAATGGATCTATGCGTGGGATGCACTTGATGACATTAGATGTCGATCCCAAGATATCTAAGGTTGGCAAATGTGAAACCTTGTATTGCATGCGCACAAGCTACAGACACTACCATCAGGTGGGCCATATGTTTTTTACTTCAAAAAGGAATAATTTTCACTGTTCAATGACAACATTAAACGTGGTTCTGACTAGCCCCTTTAAAGGTCGGTTCACATCTGACGGAAGATGCGTCGAAAGTATCAACGACTTACTAAAGGTTGAATTTTTTATTATTAATTTGTTTGTTATGGCGTTAAGCGACCGATAAAACGCAACGTATCTTCGGCTAAATGTGAACCGACCCTAAGATATCCTCAAAGATGTAGGTTCAACTATACCTAGATTTGAGAAGATACTACCAAGCCTAATAATTACAGTCGGGATGATGTTTTTGTTTTATCTAATGACTGTAACTGAATATAAATTCAGTTCAATGCCATGGTCTCCCTACTCTTTCATCCACATGGCTTGGCTTTAGAATATTAAAGGGTATTATGATAATATTGTTTAGCTACATAAATCAATTGACTTTACAGTTACCCTCACGATGTTTACACAACTAATACCAACTACAATTTCAGTCGACTCAGTACACAATTGCACAATGAAACTTTGAACATTATTTTTCCATAACGCGGATTATTTTTAATGTTATGTCACCAGTTTATCATTCGTTTTCTTCAACTTGCTCAGGAGAGCAATCTTGGTAATTTAACGTAATTACCAAAGCCAAAATAAATTTGTAAACGTTACGTAGGGACATTTCGTATCGCGGTATTTTTGAGAGCGACTTTAAAACCGTTCCGTTCGAAATGCTTAAAAACACTTACAAACAAACGTTTTTGATTTAGTTGGTAAGTAATATAAACTTTTTGTGCATAAAATAACCTTTACGAAAGTGTTTTAGCATTTGTTAATACGTTAAATTCCCGCGATTGATTCCGCCGATTCAAAGGTTCAAACTCTATCAGCACCTTTATCTTCATTATGTAGTGAAGAAAGCCGTGGCTTAGTCAGCTCCACGCCATAAAAGTGAAGTGGACATGTCTATCAGTGGATGAGATTGGCCACTGACACATTCTTTGTGTACGGTGGCCACATAACTTGTAACCGTATATTCTATAGCAATGGCAGTATATCTATCGAAAACAAACGCATTCTTCATCATACCTATCCAATCAAGTATTCCTTATCTTACGAAAAACTAGGTCCCAAAGCCTGTAAAAGACGCTGTCTGAATTTCAAAGCCTAGTTCCGTGGAATAGAATTCTTTATCTGATCGTAAAAATTGAAGTGTCCGTCATACGTTTTCGTTTATCTAAGGTTTGAAGGTTTGCTGTTTTTTTTATGTAGATCGTTGACGAAAGTATTGAAATTATTGCCATTGCCAGTGACAGAAAAGTTGATTATTAATAGGCTAATGACATGAATAAAGATGAATGTGAATGTGGATGAATATAGTGGTAGAGGCAGACAATGAAAAGATAGATGGATTGTGTGAAAGAGGATATGGAGAAGAAAGAAGTGAATGTGGTATTGACGACTGATAGAAGAGAACATGAAGAAAGAACCCACATGAAGTGCGAAAGGGACAGATGCAGATGATAATGACAAGTCAATCAGACAAGTTAATGAAATGCCCTGGTACTCATATCAGAGGGTAGAAAAGCTTCAGGGTCTCCCAAAGCATTTTAATGCTTTAAATGGTGCTTTAGGTGGTGAACGTACTAAAGTAAGTTCACCACCTTACACAATATTTAATCATCATCTGGTCTCAACAGACAACAGCAAGGCAGTTGTAAGCTTTCTAAAACATATAAAAAATATGAAAGAAATAACCTCATTCCTATTGAAGCAGAAACTAGCACAGAACAGATTCCAGCATCAAAATGGAGCGAGTTCAAGGTCTAATCGACCGTGTGACCCCTACTGTTTCCAACAAATGCAATGTGACCTACGGGACCTGTCTAAGGTTATTTGTAAAATGACCAAAATAATTAGAAACTAGAACACACGGTTTTCTGTAAAGCAGAACACGTAAGATAGCGGAGAGAGTCAAGACGTTGTCACGACACGCGTCGTAACGTAGCACGATGCGACACCGCGGAATCACGATGTCGTGTTAAGTTATTACGGTGTCCATCGTAAAAAATCACAATGAAATCTAATCAGACTAGCTAGATTTTTTTTGATAATAATAGTTAGTTTAGTAACATTGTTTTAAAATATACCAACCTACATTGTTTTAGATATTTGTTAATGCTACATTTTTAGAGTTCCGTACCCAAAGGGTAAAACGGGAGTCTATTACTAAAAATCCGCTGTACGTCCGTCTGTCTGTCCGTCTGTCACCAGGTTGTATCTCATGAACCGTGATAGTTCGACAGTTGAAATTTTCACAGATGATGTTTTTATGTTGCTGCTATAACAACAAATATTAAAAAAAAAACAGAATAAAATAATATACTAAGGGGGCTCGCATACAACAGACATGATTTTTTGTAGATAAGGTACCCTTCGTGCGTGAGTCCGACTCGCACTTAGCCGGTTTTTTTTTAATAACTCAGAATATAGTTTGACATTTCTCCTTCAGCTCAAACAATAAGTATACCTCATTAGTATAAAAGCTCTCAAACTAAATTGGATTTGATCAGAAGTTTGGATCTTATAACTTTTTAATGCTCCCTCAAGATAGCTCTTAATGTATTAAGGCAATTTACAAAACAATAAAAATTGCCAATCCACTAGAGAAATGCGATTTGAATAATAAAAACTTTTTTATCCAGTGTTTGAGGGTTCTTTTCGCTGTCGCTAGAGCCCAAACGGCTAAACAGATTTTGACAAAGCGAGGAGTCATTGGATTCGTCTGGATTATAAGAGTAACATAGGTTATACAAAATCTCAAAAAATTCAATATGGCAGCTGTAAGAAGCTCTTTTAAATTACTGTCAGTCGGGTTTTTTTTAATTTTTTACAATAAATGTGTCGTTATTATGTATTATTATTAGTATTAGACGGGTATTTATCGCGTTTAAATTACCTTATATTTTCCCGACGTTTCGACAGGTTTGCACGCTGTCGTGGTCACGGGTAGACTGCTACAGTCTAATAATGTGTTCAGATCGCGTAAGTTTAAAAGTACATAATATCACCTATTTGGTTCCCATATTACAAGCAAGCTTTGCTTCGTTTGGGGCTAGATGGCGTTGTGTTAAGAGTTAATCAGCTAACCCATCTATGAATATGTTACAAGCCCATTGCCACGTATTGACCGTCCATTACTACCCATCACTTCATCCCAAACCAGCCTGCCGAAATAAGCGATCAAATCAATTTTGAGTAAAGGGACCTTTCAGACAGTAAATTTAATCTTCATACAAAGTAGTGTTTATCCCTATTTAGGGTAACGCGACTGTTTTGGACATCATTTTTACCATACTTCGAAAAAGGGGGTACTTATCTATCTTAAATGTGTTTAGGGTTTCACTCTCTTACTCCGCGTTTACATCTACAAACTTGTTTGATAAACGATAACAACTAAAGAGTCTTATAAAATTGTTTTGTTTAAAGCATGAAAACGTTTTTGACTGTCTTTGACACGTTTTCTACAAGTTTATAAACTTGTTTTAGGTGTAAATAATAGAATAAAACAGTTTGATACGATGTTTTAAGCCTTGGTAACATAAAGTTAGAGAAACATCTCATTTGGATGTAACTAACAATTGTAAAATAGAATGTAAGTAAATATGAATCGCTTGAAAGCGATCACTACCAACAACATTTGGATTAATTGTTTTGTTAGCAGTCTGAGGGTATCTTTAGACTTGTAACTGACAACCTGTCAGTCCAGCAGTCAAGCCAGTCAGTCGCTGACATAATCTTGTTTACGGCGACCCGTGTCAAGCTATTTGACAGGTGCAAGCGAGATAGTAACGTAACGTAAGACAAGAACGGGGCGCGGACGCAAATTTTTAAACATGTAGAAGACGCGAACACGACGGATATCTTCAAAAGTTTGACCTCCGCAGAGCTAGGTCATAGGTCACCTGTAGTTGAGGACCTGCGCGAAGACCATAACCAGTAACTATTATAAATGTCTCAATCTTGTGTGTCACATGTCAGACGACTTGTGGGCAAAGACCACTCGGAGATGACGGGACGAGCTAAATGTGCATCTTCCAGACTGGCCCACTGCAGCCAAGGATAGAAAAAGCTGGAAAAAAATGAGGGAGGCCTTTGCCCTGCAGTGAGAGTGCAGTAGTGTTAGCTAAATTGTTATGTAAATCCTACTAATATTATAAACGCGAAAGTTTGTTAGAATGTATGGATGTGTGGATGTAAGGATGTCTGGATGTTGTTTGTAACTCTTTCACGCTGAAACGGCTGAACGGATCTAGATGAAATTAGCACAGATATAGATAATAGTCTGAAATAGCACATAGGCTACTTTTTATCCCGGAAAAATGTAAGGTTCCCGCGTGATAGATTTGTTTTTTTTTCAAGGTATCACGCGGGCGAAGCCGTGGGCGGAAGCTAGTGTATAATATAAGTGTCAGATAGTTAAAAGAATAGTATCTAATAAAGACGGCACGTTTCAAAAATTTGACCACTTCAGCGGTAGTTTGTTTGTTACATCATTCGTCCATTTGAGCAGACTAAAGTCTAAAGACCATACTGCCTAGTCTTACATAAAATAATTTCTTCCGTTTTCTATCTAATCTAACCTAAAATCTTCCTAACTAACCGCCATTTTTCTAGTCTCTTCCATTCATTTAGCTCTAGGCCATACATTAAACGTCATTATTTGAATTTCAAACTTTTTTCTAGTTCGAGATAATGGCCAGCTAGACGTTAATACAGTGTAACGCCCGCTTTTGTACAGCGTTACATGGTTTTGCGAACTCATAATTTACATCTTGTTTACAGCTGATATTTGTCTCAAGAGATATTTTCACGTTGGAGTTCATCAGTTTGCTTGACAGTTTTGACATTTGACATTTGGTTAGTTTTGAGTTTGACAGTTGGTTTTTTTTATTGAATGATTTAGTGTACGGATCGATGGTTTCGGTCGTGAGTTCACCCGTTCTTTGGTCTTTGGATTCATTCTACGAAACATCACTTTCTCCCCGGACATACTGCGTAGAACCCGTAGTAATTTTAATCGAAATTTTTCTGTTTGATCTTTCATTTAAAAGGCTTTATAATGGTTGGATATTGACCACAAGGCCGCTGGGAACGCTCCCATTTGTTCATTTTCGTCTCATTCTTGGTAAGTTTCACCAATTGGAGAGTTGTATTTGTGGAATGTGTTTTGGCGTTGTTTACAGTTAAAATTGTTTTGTTCTAGACCTACACTTTAAATACAGTAGCTGCCTTTTAGCTTACCTTTGGTGTGGTCAAGAGACGTTTCTTTGAAGAAAAACGGTGAGTTGTTGACAGACTTTTGTTCGAACTTAGTAACACGTTTTGGGTTTTTGTTTAGAATTAAATTGAAATATTTTGTTTCAGCTATTTTACTAGTGTTTTTCTTACGGATTTAAATTTGGGTTTACTTGAATCCACGTGGCAGAGGTTTTGCTTTACCTGCTGACATCACAACTTTCGGAGGTCCGCGTATGGAATTTCCACCTACGCAGCCTACTATGTTTCCTGCACCCGCCTTCCCTTGCTCCCCGATGTTGGATCGCGTAGCACGAGGGTCCGGCGTGGTAACCTTAACCTTAATCTAAATTAATATTGAAACGAGGTATTTACATTTTCATTTATTCTTTATTTTGGATGCAATTAATGACAGTTATACAATTAGGATCTTATCTATGTTATAGCCATAATATCAGGCTACCAACAACCCTTCTGGTTGTTGTTTCACCATTTGTACAGTTATTATTACTTATTTTAAGTAAGCAAAATTTCTACGGGCAAATGTCACATTACCAATAAACATTTATTTGAATCGAACATCTGATTTAATTTAGCTCCCCGCCTCTAAGATTAAAATTTCAACTTAGCCGACTTTCTATCCAGGTTAGTTATTGTGTTTCTTTACAATTTAGGTAGGCATCTGGCGCCCGAACTTTATTTCTTTATTTTTTTATTCTTTATTTGATGCGCTATCCTAATCTTTCTTTAACTTAACACCTTTTACTTTAGAGTCTTTTTATAAACCACCCAGGTTTAAATTTTTTTATATTACAATTGTCGCTCGCGAACAGGGACCTGAAGTAGTTATTTTGCTTACCTGTCATTGTTGCATCCTACTCTTTAGTTTGTTTAATAAAAGTGAGGCTATTTCTTTATTTGTGTTACCTGCTTAACCTTGTTTACTTTGTTTACTTTTGTGTTTTGTTACTTTATAACATTGTGTCATTTTACACATTGTATTGTATTGTTTTTGTTCTCTAACAAACAACTACAAACCGAGTTGTTCGACATGTTTAATTATATCATTCTACAGCGGTTATATTTATAAGATTATGTTATAAGAAGTGTTCCTTTGTAAGTGATTATTGCATCCACAGTTAAAGATAACAATTAATTAAACATTTAAAACTTTTTATACATTTAAAAACTTTTATAAAATATTTAAAACTTTAAATAACTTTAAAATATTAGAAAAATTAACTTAACGTTTTGATAACTTTTTGCTGCTCTGTTTTTCTGGTTTGATATTCTTTCATTATGGATAAAGAGGTTCAGTTTCCACCGTTGCCTGAACTTAAGGATAGTCGCACTACTATTGGTAATTTTACTCATGATGTTAACGTTGCTGCTTCTGATGTTATAAATTTGACTGAGGTTCCGGATCCATTCATGGACCATGATAGGGCTGCTCATAGTTCTTCAGCTTGTGTTCCGTCCTTTAACACTTTGAATGAAAATATTAGAAAAAACATGCCTTCTACTAATATGAAATTACCTGACTTGAAGAGAAGTAAGATCGTTTTCGAAGGTAAGTCTTGTGTTAGAGAGTTTATTACTCAGGTAGAAGAGTATTTTCTTTATAAAAACTTTGATGAGTCAATGTTGGTCGGTTCGTTTTCGGATTTACTTTCAGGGTCCGCCGCTAAATGGTTTCGTGCAATTAGAATTAACATAGCTTCATGGCAGGAACTAAAGATCGCTCTGCTCAAACGTTTCGATAAACTTGAGTACGACTACTTCTTAGAATATGAACTTCGTACCCGCAAGCAGAAAAATAGTGAGTCTCTTCCAGACTTCATTACTGAACTCATGGATATGGCTAGTCGTCTTGCTACTCCCATTTCCGAGTCCACTATTGTTACGATTGTTAAACACAACATGTTGTCGATTTATACACCTTATGTGTTAGGCAAACATATTTCATCTTTAGATTGTTTCATTAACCTAGGCAAAGAGTTGGAAGTCTTTGTTAACAGGAAGTCTTCCAAGGTTGATAAGGTTCAAACCAGCGCAGTCAAAACTGACAGCACTTGTTTGAAGTGTAAAGCTTCTGGTCACTCCTATAAAGATTGTCCCGCCATTCCAGGCATGATTTGTTTCAAATGCAAAAAGTTAGGTGTTATCACAAAGAACTGTGATGTGTGCAATTTAGGTAAAAAGGATGATTCAAAAAACTAATTAGTTTCCATCGAGCACCAGTTTCTGAGAAAACTCGTCGTGTCTCGATGAAGAAAATTGTTAGTCACATGAATAAACCTGACATTACATCTAGTAAAAAAGAATTTTCGGATTGGTTAGGATATTTAAAAACTTTCTTTAACGTCTACAAGGCTGCGCCTGTTTTGTTTGTTAAAAATAATGATTCTAGACCATTTCTACAGTTTTCGGTTGGTAAACATAAATTTTCAGGGTTATTAGATAGTGGTTCTAACAGTTGTGTTCTTGGTTCGAATAGTCATTTGCAATTTTTGAAATTAGGTTATAAAATAAATTCAGTTTCTAGTAGTGATTCTAATTCTGCTTATACTGCTGATGGTTCTTCACAAAGAGTTATAGGAGCTATGGATATTCCAGTAACCTGCGACGGCGTTACTAAAATTGTTAAATTTATGGTTATACCTTTGTTTAATTATCCAATTATTCTAGGTTTTGACTTTTGGCTTAAATTTGATCTTGCTAAAGACTTGTGGAAAAATATAACTTTTGTTAATGATGATAAAATTCATACTTGTACAGTAACTTCTGCTGCTGAACTTTCTCCTTCTGAGAAACTTAAACTTAACAAAACAATTTCACTTTTTGAAGATATTTCTAAAGTTTGGTTGTCCCAAAATTATAGTCTGTGATAACGGTACTCAATTCACTTCAAAATATTTTGTAGATTTCATGAAAAGTTACAACATTACTAAAATATTTTATAATACTTTGTATACTCCACAGAACAATCCTGTAGAGAGATATAACAAGACTGTAGAAACTTGTATATCCTGCTTTGTTAGAGATGATCAACGTACTTGGTCAAAATTTTTACCTCACGTTCAATTAGCTTTGAATAATAGTGTTAATCTCGCTACAGATTATACACCTAATTTTCTCATGTTTGGGAGAGAATTAATTTTTGATGCTTCTTTACATCGCTTTAGTAGTTCTTTTGATAATTTAGATCAACTTGAACTTGGAGAAAGAAATTCTTTTGCAATTTCTCTTAAATCACTTAGTGATATTTTTGTTAGGGTTCAATCTCATTTGTTGAAATCCTATAAGCGTAATGCTATTTATTATAATAAGGGGAGAAAAGTCATTTCTTTTGCTGTTGATGATATTGTTTGGAGAAGGAGTTTTGTTCAATCTAATGCTCCGGCATATTTTTCGGCTAAGTTTGCACCTAAGTTTATTAAATGTAAAATCATTGAAAAAGTTTCGGATAATGTTTACCTCTTAAAGGACTTAAATAAAAACACAGTTGGACGTTATCACGTCAAAGATATTATTAAATATTAATTTTCGGTTCTACCTACGTTTTTCTTGAGTTTGGTAATTTGTTTTGAATTTGGCGTTTGAATGTGATGGATTAGATTTGATGGATGTAAGGTAATTGCCATTTGTTAGTGATGTATGTAAGAAAACTTCATAACGGTTATTGAGCTTTGGTTAGATGTTCAAAAGACAACTTAGGTCGTTTCGGTTTCCAACTTTTCACTCTTTGCGTTATTTTTCAACATCAAAAGATCTTATTGTAAATTTTGTACATTTTTGAAGGTTTTTGTACTTTTATTTGTTTTGTGTTTCACGTTTTGTTTTTGTCACTTTTTGTGCTGTCCAAGTTTACAATATTTTAGGTTTACATGGATAATTTTAAGTACACGGATTTGACACTTTGCTTTGGCCATTTTTGCTTTGACACTTTGTTGTGGCATCCTTTCGGATTGTCTACACATTTTTTCAGCAGTTCCGGATTTTCCCTCCAGTCTGTTCTTTTTGCTTGTTTGCGTTGTGCCCAGAAAGTTAGTGGAGTTGAGCTGATCACAACACATTCAAATTTTTTAGATATGCTTGTGCCCGGAAAGTTGGTGGAGTTGAGCCGATCACATCATATTCTAATTTTTTTGTTTATTCACACCGTCTTGTTGTGCTGAATAACACTTTTTCATTTGTTGTATTGTGCCTGGTAAGTTGGTAGGGTTGCACCGATCACAATACACAAATTTTTTTGTTGAATGTTTCAATGTCTAGTTGTACCTAGTATTGAACATTCACACCTCACACTTTTTGTTAGTGTGTTAATACATTCTTCCTTTTCAGGAGATTGTCTTAAAAAAACTGAGTCGGTGACGATGGTTGTCCAACCGCACTTTGTATTTGCTATCATATGATATCTTTCGATATTTAAGCTTTTCACTCTTAGATTATTCTTTGAACCTTGAGTCGGTGACGTGGGTTGTCCAACCGCACTTTAACAAAGTTTCATTGAGTTTTTTTGTATTTAAACTTCGTTCAGACATTTAAACTTTGAGTCGGTGACGTAGTTTGTCTAACCGCACTTTATAGGAAGATGTTTTTTTGCCTTTGTTTGGTACCTCTCTTAATTAACTTATAGTTAATCAAGCGGATGTATACATTCATTTTCATTGTAGTTTTTGTAGAGCCTATAGCACTTTTGTAGGATAAGCACTATAGAGATGTAGAGCTTATTTCTGTTTCTTGTTGTAGAGTCTCAGAGAAGTTAATATTTTGTTTATAGTTTGCATATCTCTATATTTTAAGCTAGAGTTTCGTTTTAATAGAGTTATTCTATTATTGGTTTTGGGTTAAACTTTTCTTTTGAATGTTTCTTTTTGGTAATGCGTTTAGGCATAAAAGAAAGTATCTTTCTTTTATTTTTTTTTGGGAAAATTTGTACTGTAACGCCCGCTTTTGTACAGCGTTACATGGTTTTGCGAACTCATAATTTACATCTTGTTTACAGCTGATATTTGTCTCAAGAGATATTTTCACGTTGGAGTTCATCAGTTTGCTTGACAGTTTTGACATTTGACATTTGGTTAGTTTTGAGTTTGACAGTTGGTTTTTTTTATTGAATGATTTAGTGTACGGATCGATGGTTTCGGTCGTGAGTTCACCCGTTCTTTGGTCTTTGGATTCATTCTACGAAACATCACTTTCTCCCCGGACATACTGCGTAGAACCCGTAGTAATTTTAATCGAAATTTTTCTGTTTGATCTTTCATTTAAAAGGCTTTATAATGGTTGGATATTGACCACAAGGCCGCTGGGAACGCTCCCATTTGTTCATTTTCGTCTCATTCTTGGTAAGTTTCACCAATTGGAGAGTTGTATTTGTGGAATGTGTTTTGGCGTTGTTTACAGTTAAAATTGTTTTGTTCTAGACCTACACTTTAAATACAGTAGCTGCCTTTTAGCTTACCTTTGGTGTGGTCAAGAGACGTTTCTTTGAAGAAAAACGGTGAGTTGTTGACAGACTTTTGTTCGAACTTAGTAACACGTTTTGGGTTTTTGTTTAGAATTAAATTGAAATATTTTGTTTCAGCTATTTTACTAGTGTTTTTCTTACGGATTTAAATTTGGGTTTACTTGAATCCACGTGGCAGAGGTTTTGCTTTACCTGCTGACATCACAACTTTCGGAGGTCCGCGTATGGAATTTCCACCTACGCAGCCTACTATGTTTCCTGCACCCGCCTTCCCTTGCTCCCCGATGTTGGATCGCGTAGCACGAGGGTCCGGCGTGGTAACCTTAACCTTAATCTAAATTAATATTGAAACGAGGTATTTACATTTTCATTTATTCTTTATTTTGGATGCAATTAATGACAGTTATACAATTAGGATCTTATCTATGTTATAGCCATAATATCAGGCTACCAACAACCCTTCTGGTTGTTGTTTCACCATTTGTACAGTTATTATTACTTATTTTAAGTAAGCAAAATTTCTACGGGCAAATGTCACATTACCAATAAACATTTATTTGAATCGAACATCTGATTTAATTTAGCTCCCCGCCTCTAAGATTAAAATTTCAACTTAGCCGACTTTCTATCCAGGTTAGTTATTGTGTTTCTTTACAATTTAGGTAGGCATCTGGCGCCCGAACTTTATTTCTTTATTTTTTTATTCTTTATTTGATGCGCTATCCTAATCTTTCTTTAACTTAACACCTTTTACTTTAGAGTTTTTATAAACAACCCCAGTTTTAAATTTTTTATATTACAACAGTAAAAAGGTTTTAGTAAAATAAGTTTTATTTACAAATAGAAATGAAGTATACTACATAGGTCACCTGTAGTAGTTGAGGACCTGCGCGAAGACCCCCGGATGCCGGTCGAAAAAGTACTCGTTGAGTACCGGGTCGTAGTTGGCGAGCGCCTCCGTGAGCCGGGATAGCCGGGTCGCGGGGATCTTCTTCAGGGTCGCCTTGTAGGTCTCGTATCTGGAAAAATTATAACAATTTAAAACTTTAGAGTTTATGAATCGACTGGCCTCACAACTCTGCTTTCTGTTCTATAAGTTGTGGGTTCGATCTCTACCTAGGATTAACATTTGTGTGATGAAAACAGATGTTTGTTCTGTGTCTGGGTGTTGAGTATGTATTCTATGTATGTATTTACCAAAAAATTAAGTGAATAATTTAATCTATTATCTATTACGTATCTAAATCGAATTGGGGACGTTTTAGAGAAAGGCCAGGTCAAGAGTACCCTAAACCGACGCGCATGTATGAAGAAAGTAATGAGAGTGAATGAAGCAAAATAGGTGTCAGGATCGTAGCAAGTGGAGATCCGTGGTATCTGCCTATCGTTTATCTTTGCGTTTGTGCACGCTAATCTCCGCAATGAATGCAGTTTGCAATAATGTATTGAGGTAAGCTTGGATTAAACTAAGGCTTAAAAAAAGATAAGAATATTTGATGAAAAACTTTATCCATTCGTACAGCCCCAGTCACAGAATATTAAAAAGTAATCTAACGCTTTCGTAGTCGCGGGTATCAACTAGTTATATAAGTACGATAGGATAGAGTGACCTTGTCAGTGAACAGTATTTTCGTACACTATTTTGATAGTTCGAATCGAAATGAATTCAGTGTTAAAATTAGTTTTTATTATTTACAGATTGATTGATGGGTACAGCGAATACGTTTTATTCCGAAACTCTTTTAAGCTTCATGCTGAAGGCAAAATGGGTTTTGATAGTTTACAATACTTTATTTCATTTCGTTGTTTTTTTCGATACATTTATCTGCTTTTTATCGCTTCAGACCCAGTTTGGTTGAAATAATGAAGTATGCCCTATAGGTTTTTTGGCACTTGTCACTGTCTATAGTTGCATTCTACTTTATATGCTGGTCATCCGAGACCATGGGATTTTCTGCAGTGCATTTGCCTGACAACTACGTCGCTCTGGTTTTATATGTTTTCTCGTGTTATTTTGAGTTTTATTGCGTAATTTTGGTGGTTATTTTGCCAAAAAGACATATTGAGATAGCCTGTGTGGAGTTGGAGCAGTTCATTGTTATAAGCACTTATAGCCCACCAACCGCTTCATTTGATATTTTTGAAAGAAATATGGAGGAAATTTTGAATAATATTATATCAAAATCAAATAAACAAATCATAGTATGCGGTGATTTCAATGTAAACTTACTAGAGAAAAACGGTTTAAGTACCAGAATGATTAGTTTGTTTAAATCATTTAATCTTGAACCCTTATTTATGGAACCAACTAGAATAACTGCTACTTCAGCCAATTGTATAGATAATATTTTTACGAATATAAAAGAAATAAGGAAAAATTTAATTAGCAATATTCAATCAGATCATCTTGGTCAATTAGTCACTATAGAAACAATAGTCAAAATAAACACTAAAAAAAAAATAACTTACATACCAGTTACCACAAATCGTTTGGAAAAAATGAAATTGAACCTTGCTACAACCTTACCTCGCTTATTATATAATGATGACAATCCAAATGATTTATATAATAATTTTTTCAATGAGTTTAATCAAACGTTCAATGAAATTTTTAAATCCAAAACGGTTGTGGTCTCTAGCAGTACTAAATTTTGTGAGTGGGCAACAGCAGGTATTCATAAAAGCAGGCGCACTTTGTATGAACTATACAGCGAAAAACAGTATAATTTTAGTGAAGAGTTTAAAACTAGAGTTAAAAATTATTCAAAAATTTTTAAGAATGTTTGTAGAGTTGCAAAATCACAACATATAAGTTCTAAAATTAAAACCAGTCAGGATAAAATTAAGGCTACTTGGAAAATAATTAATAGTGAGACTGGAAAAATCAAAACTCAAAGTAATGTATTAAATTTAAACATTAACAATAAAATAATTAACCAAGATACTGATGTAGCACAGGCATTTGAAACATTCTTTACTGATATTCCAGTCTCTACTACTAAATCTTTAAAATCTTCACCTGTAATAGCTCAATCTATATTAAAAGATAGTTTACCGGAATGTGATGTAACATTTCATTTTGATTATGTGAACAATAACGACATCATTAAAGCATTTAAACAGATTAATGTAAAAAAAACCACTGACCTCTGGGGCATTTCTGTTAGCGTTGTAAAATCATTGATTGAAATTATTGCACCTGACTTAGCTTTCATATTTAACAAATGTATTGACAGTGGTGTCTTTCCTAACTTAATGAAACATAGCAAGATTACACCTCTGTTCAAATCTGGTAGTCATTCAGATCCTTGTAATTTTCGACCAATATCAGTGTTACCTACACTTAGTAAAATATTTGAAAAACTTATTCTTCATCAATTACAAAAACACTTTAACAGTAATAATATACTTGATAAAAAACAATTCGGATTTACAAAGGGCCGCTCAACAACTGATGCCGGTGTTGAGTTGGTATCACATATCTTCGATAACTGGGAGGAATCTCTCGATACCTTAGGTATTTTTTGTGATCTGTCTAAAGCATTTGATTGTGTTCACCATGAAACATTAATCATGAAACTCCATCACTATGGTGTAAGGGGAGTTGCACTTAATCTTTTAAAATCTTACCTCAGTGACAGACTTCAACGAGTTGACGTAAATGGGAAACGTTCTCCGGGGTCAGTGGTAACAATGGGTGTACCACAAGGATCCATATTAGGACCATTTTTGTTTTTAATATATATAAACGATCTACCCAAACTTGTCAGGGATGATCAGGAGATTGTACTGTTTGCTGATGACACGTCACTTTTATTTAAACAAAAGCGGCGTATGACTAATTTTGACGAAGTGAATAATGCAATCTCTAAAATTGTAAAATGGTTTAATGTAAACAACTTATTACAAATGAAAAGAAAACGAAATGTGTTCGTTTTGTACTACCAAATGTTCGACATTTAGATACCAATATAAAAATAAATAACGAAAATATAGATCTTGTAGACACCACAGTATTCTTGGGCATAACTTTAGATAATAAGCTTCAATGGGGCCCGCACATTGATAAATTGTCGAAGAGACTTAGCTCTGCAGCATATGCAGTTAAAAAGATCCGTCATTTCACCGACGTAGAAACTGCTAGACTTGTATATTTCAGCTACTTTCATAGCATTATGTCTTACGGCATTTTGTTATGGGGGAGTGCTGCAGATATTAATACTATATTTGTGTTGCAGAAGAGGGCTGTTCGTGCAATTTATAACATGGGTCCTAGAGAATCTCTTAGAGATAAGTTTAAAGAAATAAACGTCATGACAATGCCATGTCAGTATATATATGAAAACTTGATGTATGTTCACAAAAACATTAATTTATTTAGGAAAAATAGTGATAATCATAATGTTAATACTAGACTTAAAAATAAACTCGCTGTTCCCACGGTTAGGCTCACTAAAGTAAGTAAATCCTTTAAAGGGCAATGTGTACGCTTCTATAACAAGATCCCAAGTGACATGCTTGATTTATCAATTGGAAAATTCAAAAATGTAATTAAACAGAAACTGTCTAGAAAAGCTTTTTATAAAATATCAGAGTATTTAGATGATAAAAAAGCTTGGGATGAATCAGCTCCAACTCTGCTAGGTATTCCTTACAAAATTAACAAGGATCATACAAAAAAAGCGCTAGGGCCCAGCGAGTTTCTTGCCAGTTCTTCTCGCACTGGGGATAGGACTGGAACTGGCACTTAGACTCACCTAGTATGTAAGACGTTTCAAAGTGATCCCTGTGATTCTATTGAAAATAAACATATTTTGATTTTGATTTTGATTTTGAATAAAGCCCGGGTTCTTGACGCGAGTGTAAAGTATGTGAATTAGAGTGAATAGTTCTCTTCAAATTCCATCGGAGGAAATCCCGAGAATTTTCAACAAAACAGCCATCTTTTGTTTAAAATTGACCTGACAACTTGACTATGACTCTGTGACGTTGACAATACTTACTCGTATAAATAAATACACTTGACACTGGCAAAATTGTTCTCTAAGAGACAGGTGCCATAATTGAAGTAGAAGAAGAATCCGAGACCGTCTGTGTGTGGGTTGTTTATAGTTATTAGTTTTTTTAGTTTCATTTTAATATAAATGTTATTCTCGTGTAACCCCCGTTTTCACTTGCCACCTAATGTAAATGGGCAGTATTATGCTGTTCGTAAAAACTGGATAAGAATCTTCACTTTGGAAGCTACGAAAGTTGATAATCGCATGTTAAAGTCGAGAAAACGAAATCTGTAAATTACCTAAAATTATTTCAAGGGAATAATCGTTTAGAACTAATTCCCGTATAATCGTGGCTTTAGGGAGCTTTTCCACCTATGCGTGTATGTTGCTAAGCTAAAAATACGTGTCAAACCGACCAATAAGATCGCCTCATTTCAATAGCTTAGCTTAAGTGGAATTGGGTTCAGCTAAGCTATGTTTTTGTTTGTTGGAAGCGCTGCGAAATTGTGTGGCCGTTTCCACTTAAGCAGAGGGTGCGAAACAGAATGGCTAGTTATAGATACATGTTAAATTAGTATCGCTTCTTTCTCATACTTTAGCTTAAGTGGAAACGTTTGCATAGCTTCGCAACTTAACTAGCCTTTCCAAGCACGCATTAAATAGTCACATAGCTTTGTGCTTTAGCTAGCCATCCTTAGTTTAGGTGGAAAAGCATCTTTAAACGTTGATTTCCCGTGAGCCAACAGATTTATCGCTCATGCGATGTGGTATTTAGAACTTTTCTTCGGTTCCGGAGTATTATTATATCTGTGGCTCTCGGTATTTATTGAAATGGCTGGCTTTTTGATATTGCGAGCGCGGTTTCATTTTTAGAATACCGAACTTTGCATTGCCATTTTTCAACCACAATTTGGAATAAGTGATCAAAATGGCTGCTTTATAGCTATACTAATATTACAAAGGTGATGTTTGTTTAGTTGTAAGGGGGTAATTTTGAAAACTACAGAAACGACTCTAAACAAGTTTTATTGATAGCTTATTTGAAAACTTTCCTGAGTGCTTGTGATATATTTTTTATTATTGAACGCGATCAAAGTCAAAAGGAGTGCTAGTCAATATAGCTACTGTTTTACGGCTTGTATACACTATTTGAAAACAGAATTACACCTCGTTTTTATGACGCAACAGTAATAATAAATATCGCCATTATTGATTTTTTTTATCGAAAGGGAATGAAAGAGGTTTTTAATGATGATTATAAGCGATAAGTCGTAACTCGCGGGAAATCAGCTTTCGTCGAATGGACTAAATAAACCACGAGCTCAGGGAAGGATTAAGGATGAAAGATCAATCACAACATAAACCACAAGAAATAAGATGAATCCAAATAATGTTTGATTGGGTCTGATTAGCCAAGAATTAATGAAACAATTGCTGTTGGGATGGGGCATGGAGTGAAATAATTATCAAAATAATTAAAAGAAATACAATAGAGAGGAAAATTAATAGAGAGACGAGGCCTATACCCAACAGTGGGTGCAAACGGGCTGAGTGATGATGATGATGACAATAGAGAGAAGATCAAAAGTCTCTGACTACACTCTTCAGATCCTCAAACATCTAAGTAACTAGAGATCTGAGGAGATTTATAACGAGCCCGGGGATTACAGTCGTGATCCTGTTTGTTTTTTTTTTTTTTTGGAACAACATCTAGCGACTTCAAAAACAATTGACTTCAAACTATGTAATAAGTGTACCTACTAAATCGTTGGGTTAGGTAAGGTACCACAAAAATTTGCCACCAGTCCGTCCCCGGCAATTACTATCAAATCGGCTCCCCTGGGCCGTGAGGTAACTGCAAATATGTTGATTGATTTCAAGTTGGGTAATTCATTGCGCCCGGGGCTGGGCAATTACGGCAATTGTGTTTCCTGTAAACTGTTTGGGCTCTTATCTACGACTGCGATATGCTGTCGATAGATTTTTTTCAGTTTATCATCCTCCTGCTCTTCTCCTACGTTATGTGGTCAGCACACCAGTGATCTTCTTTCATTTCCCTCGGTCATTCGTCATCTCAGTACCCACTCCTTTCTTACCCATGTCATCTTTCACACAGTCCATCCATCTTTTCCTTAGCCTACCTCTACCAGTGTATCCATCCACATTCATACTTAACACTCTCTTCGTCACATGATATTCATCTCTCCTCATAACATGCCCATGCTTATCTTTTTCGTCATCGGTGCCACTTTTAAACTTCATCTTATATTATTCTCATTCCTTATTTTATCCATCTTCGTCACTCCACACATCCATTTCAACATTCACATTTCCACCACATGCACTCTTTTCTCGTCCGTTTCCTTAGTGGCCCAACATTCAAACCCATACAATACGACAAGGTCTGATTTTTCTCAGTTTATATCAAAGAAAAAGACAGCAGTAGGTTCTCTAAGTACGATGTTATCTGCATATTGCTGAATCCCTAACTAGTCACTAAATCCAATTTCCAATAGCAGACCAATAACTTTAGATGGCAAGTGACGTAATTTTCAACGTTCAAATCTGTAAGAAAGTGGCCCGAGACGGTCGTAGAGACATGAAATTTTAAGAGTATGTTTGTGTTAGTGCGTAGAATCATAAGACCTGAAAATAGATACTTTAAGCTTTAAAGTTTAATGTTCGTTTTGAGAACTATAGAAGACTATGAAAAGATTTTATTCAAACCCCAAATTAGCGATTCAATCTCAGTGACATGTCGCAATACTGAGATCATGTGCGATATAATGTGAGGGTTCCGAGCAGTCTCAACGGAATTCACGTCGGGGTTACAGGCCGTAGAAATTAGGCGGAGCTTTTAGGGAGGATTTTGTAAGTTCTCTCGATCCAATAGTTTCCGTTCTGAGAATGGACAGGAATTCGATTGAATAGACCCTTGTTTGTGTGAATTGTGTGGGCTTGATTAAATAAACTATTGTGTGTGAAAGGGATCTATGAGGAGCATTGGAGCCTTTCATTACACAGGTTCTCGGGTCTTCGCAGGACCTTATTGACCGGTAACCTTAAATACTTACCTACAGAAAGCTGATACTATCATTCATTCATAATATTTCATAATATTTGACGACCTCTGTGGCGCAGCGGGCGAGAGTCCGCCTGCGACGCAAGAGGTTGCGGGTTCGATTCCCGCCGCGGAACAAATTTGTGTACGATCTGCAGAAATTTGTTCCGTTGGTCTGGGTGTTTTCTATGTATAATAAAAAATATCTATCTATGTATATAATATGTATTAAATATATCAGTTATCTAGTACCCATAACACAAGCTTTGAGTAGCTTACTTTGGGACTAGATGATGCTGTGTGGATTGTCCAGCATTATTTAATTATTTATTTATTTATAATTGATATTTTGAATTCATGAATCGTGCCTTATGTCTTATGGATTAAAACTAGTTTTTGAATGTAGGACAGCGAGATATAAACACATGTTGCAAATTATTAAATTTAAACTAGTATTTATTGCAAAAGTTAAAAATCTGACGTAACTGAAAATATTTTTTTACAGCCGGCATATTAGATTTTTTGACATTTTGTATAGCCTGTCACTCTAGTTGTCCAGAAAAATCTAACGACACCTCATTAAATTTTGTCAAAATCGGTTCTGCCGTTTGGATTCCAACAACAGCCAAAGGAACTTGAATACATACCAACATACACACATATGATACACCCCAAACGCATTACCCTCTTTTCTCCTTCGCTTTGCAGTCGGGTAAAACAATGAAACCATTGACCATTTGTATAATTTTGGTTATTTAACTGCAACTTTTATTTACTTCTTTCCAAATTCCAAATCACAGGAATCAGTCTGGATCGTTTTATATTAAAATAATTTTTATGAAGGTTAACTGAATGGCGTTCAAGAACGAGGTATAGGTGCGTCGGTCGTCCGGTAGCGAGGTGGGCTGACGACAGCATCCGTCGCGGCCGGACCAGTACGTCTACCATGAGTTGTCACATTTAGATTCGCTTACGTTACCACAGTAGTAATAGTACGTTACTATGATATTTCTCAAAACTGTTACTCATGGTACCAAATTCTAAGCAAATTAATGAGCGGAAACTACAGTCGCTGTAGTACGCTGTGACGTGGGATAGTTAGCTACGTGAGGTTTTAGTACCCAACTATCCGCTAGAGGCGCTGTAGGCAAGTTTTCATACAATTTTTTAACTACAGTCGCTAGCGAGTGTAGATTGTGAAAACTCATCCAGTAGGTCTACCATGAGTTTTCACAATCTACACTCGCTAGCGACTGTAGTTAAAAAAATGTATGAAAACTTGCATATGCCATTATGGCATATGCAAAGAGGGGCCTATACCCAGCAGTGGGTGAAGTCAGGCTGATGATGATGATGATGATGTACCACTCAAAGTAGAAGCTTGTGTTACACCACAACTCCTTGTCAGTAGTATTGTGGTGGAAGACCACAGTGTTCATTGTTGATTGAATATTGTGGTCACCACACTTCATAGGTATGTTATTACAGTAACCACAGAGTATTGTTTGACTTGTAAAATGAGGAAGTAAATATCGGTGAAAATTATGATTTCACACAATGCCAGTCCACAAAGTAAGCAAAGCGTACTATGGGAAATTAATTTTGTATTTTTTTATATATGTACATACTCGTAGATATATATAATAACATCCAGAGCCCTGGTGATGTAGTGGTAGCACCCCTGCCTCACGATCTAAGGGTCGTGGGTTCAAAACCTGGTCATAAACCAATAAGTTTTTTCATTCGAAAAATGTGCCTATGTGCGCAATGCCAGTGCTCTTAAACGGCAAAGGAAAACATCGTGAGGAAACGGGCGTACCCTAGAATAAAAATTCAAAGGTTTGTCATAGATTAGTATTCTTATAAGCAGCGATGGACTTGCAACCTGTCACGTACGGAATACTAACTTCTAAACAAAAGGTGGGCATGTGCCAAAAGTATTATCTTTTACGCGTCTCGTATCCTCAAAAATCCTCATTATAATTTATAAATATCCTCAAAAAGACCTAAGTAACAAGATATCTGAGGAAATATCTACCGAGTCGGGGGATTGTAGTTGCGATCATGTTTGTTTTTGTTTAAATCTATATCTATATAAGAGCTTAACCTGACTGACTGACTGACTGATTTATCATCGCCCAGCCGAAACCGCTGAAGCTAGAAAGCTGAAATTTGAAAGGTGGGTTCCTTTTATAACAAAACCACCCACTAAGACGGTATTTTTGGAAATTCCACCTCTAAGGGGGTGAAAAAGGGTGAAAACGTTAGTATGAAACTTTTTAACGCGTGGAGCGATTTTCATGAAACTTTGTTTGTGTACTGTAAATGCAAAATAAATGAAGACGTGTTTCAGGATTTTTCAATATAACCTTCAAAAAGGGGTCAAATGTGGGGTCAATGTTTGTACGGGAACTTTTTAACGGGTAATGCGATTAGCCTGAAACTTTGTTTGTCTACTGTAAATGCAAAATAAATGAAGACGTGTTTCAGGATTTTTCAATATAACCTTCAAAAAGGGGTCAAATGTGGGGTCAATGTTTGTATGGGAACTTTTTAACGGGTGGTGCGATTGGCTTGAAACTTTGTTTGTGTACTGTAAATGCAAAATGAATGGACACGTGTTTCAGGATTTTTCAAAATAACTTTCAAAAAAGGGTCAAATTTGGGGTCAATGTTTGTATGTGAACTTTTTAACGGGTGGTGCGATTGGTCTGAAACTTTGTTACTGTACTGTAAATACAAAATGAAGGGACACGTGTTTCAGGATATTTCATAATAACCTTCAAAAAGGGGTCAAATATGGGGTCAATGTTTGTATGGGATCTTTTTAACCTGGTGCGATTGGTCGGAAACTTTGTTTCATGTTTCAGGATTTTTCAATAAAACCTTAAAAAAGGGGGTCAATGTTTGTATGGGAACTTTTCAACGGGTGGTGCGATTGGTCTGAAACTTAATTTCGTGTTAAAGGATTTTTCAATATACCTAACTCTAAAAAAGGGGGTCAATGTTTGTATGGGATTTTTTTAACGGGTGGTGCGATTGGCCTGAAACTTTGTTTTCTGTTTCAGGATTTTTCAATATATGTAACTCTAAAAAAGGGGTCAATGTTTGTATGGGATTTTTTTTGACGGGTGGTGCGATTGGTCTGAAACTTTGTTTACTGTAAATACAAAATGAATGAACAAGTGTTTCAGGATTTTTCTATATGACCTTCAAAAAGGGGTCAAATGTGGGGTCAATGTTTTTATGGCTACTTACTTTATAAAAGGGTGGTGTGATTGGTCTTAGTTTTGGTTTGGATACTTTAAATGCAAAATAAATGGAAACGTATTCCTGGATATTTGTATGGGAACTTTTTAACGGGTAATGCGATTAGCCTGAAACTTTGTTTGTGTACTGTAAATGCAAAATAAATGAAGACGTGTTTCAGGATTTTTCAATATAACCTTCAAAAAGGGGTCAAATGTGGGGTCAATGTTTGTATGGGAACTTTTTAACGGGTGGTGCGATTGGCTTGAAACTTTGTTTGTGTACTGTAAATGCAAAATGAATGGACACGTGTTTCAGGATTTTTCAAAATAACCTTCAAAAAAGGGTCAAATGTGGGGTCAATGTTTTTATGGCTACTTACTTTATAAAAGGGTGGTGTGATTGGTCTTAGTTTTGGTTTGGATACTTTAAATGCAAAATAAATGGAAACGTATTCCTGGATATTTCAAAATAGCCCTCTAATATGGGTAAAATTGGGTGTCAAAGTTATTTATGGGATTTTTTTATTAGTGTAATTTGTTTGAAACTCAGTTTAGATACCTACTTTAAGTGAACGAAGTCGCGGGCGGGACAGCTAGTCTATATATATAAAAATGAATTGCTGTTCGTTAGTCTCGCTAAAACTCGAGAACGGCTAAACGGTTTTATGTTATCTTGGTCTTGAAATGTTCGTGGAGGTTTAGGGAAGGTTTAAAAGGTAAGAAAAATTGGAATAACTGACGGGAAAACCCTAAAAATAGCCCTTTTCTATTTCCCATACAAACGTTTTCTAAATAAAATGTAGAGTCAATTTGAACTTTATTACTATTTAATAAAGTTCATATTAAATTATAATCACTTACTGTTCTCTAAACAATGTAGAAGGCGGTACGAAGTATGCCGGGACAGCTAGTATTTTATAAAAAATACCAGTCTATAGGTATTTAGATTGTACAGCAAAAAATAAATTACGTGATCATCCCATCCCCGTAACTTGGGGAAGATTGACTAATTCCAACCTGAATCGATTCTAATTTTTACAAAATCTTACAAATCTCGTATTTTCAAGTGGGTTAAATTATTCCCGGCATACCTTCGGAACACCTTAATAGCAGCGGTCCTAAATGGCACATTTGGCGTTCCCGAAAATTGCGTGTGGCACCCCCGGGCCGGTTCTTACCCTGCAAATTGAGGGATGGAAGCGAGGCTAGTGATGTGCTGATAAACAACCCCACAAATTACTGCATAAAACCTTTTGTTTCACCCTTGTATACAAGATAAGGCTGACTTGCGATAACCAAGCTTGTAGACCTTGTAAACGAGGGTTTTTGTAACTATGAGATAATTGACTTGACGAAAAAAAACAACCAATTCGAATGCAAATTATAGGATAGGTAGATATTTTTCTTTTCGAGTTTTCCCCACGATTTTTCTACCCTGTATTATTTTCTCCTTTCGACCCAAATATGCTCCATTCTACCCTATCCAAAAATCTAAGTAACAGTGTTCAGTAGTATAGACTCCGTAATATTTATAAAACATATTTGATGAATTTCTTCTTCTTCTTCTTCCTGCCATTTTCCCACGCTAAGTGGAGTCAGCACAACATGATGAATTCATTACTAAAAATAAAGCGTAGGTGTAAGTGTAAACGTAATATTATAAGGATATCTTCTCCGCTATTTCACGCAGTAAGCATACTGATATAAGGTTTATTTTATATGCTCTCCGCTATTTCACGCAGTCGTAATATACCGGCCATAGCCTTTAAGGAAACGTTAATTCTTATACCTCATGCAGATTGCATGTGACGATGACGCTTAGAGTAGGGACCTCCCTACTCTAAGCGTCATCGTTCATCATCTCTAAGTGCGGCATTAGTCCGGTCCGACCACCCATTACCGGCAAGCCGTGCTACCAAGATGACAAATTGACAGATAAAAATTGACCTTACGTACGTTAACAAGTTAGTTAGCTTAGATTTAGCTTCGGCCCAACGAGTCGAGGCATTCGTGAAGTTAGCCGCAAGAGCTGCGCAGTATCGTTTTTCGGGAGCAATTGGAGGTATGAATAGGGGGGGAAGGAACTGTACATGCGCAAACTCGCACCTGTGGCTAACTTCACGAATGCCTAGATCCGTTGGGTGAACTATACGTTGACAAGTTAGTTAGCTTAGATTTAGCTTCTACACTCAGAAATGATGATAATAATTGATTAATTAAATCTATATAATATCATAAAATTGTTAATAAGCCGTGTCTTTATTATTGATATTTTCAAATAAAAATTAGTGCTACCTAAAGAAGACACGCTATTTATCCTGAAAACACCGTTTTTGAAAAAAATGTCTGTGCGATTGTGCACGCTAATCTTCGCAACTGCTGAACCAAATCTACTAGTTTTTCCTTTTATATGTAGTTATAGAAGAGTTAACTTCAGTTGTAGGTATTACTTGCTTGTATTTGACATTACTCTGTGTATCAATCTGTACCTCTAGAGAGACTTTACTCATACCAAAGTATCTGAAAAAACAATTATGTAGAAGGAATTCTGAAATGCGTGTCAGAATGTGCACAATCAACAAAATGTACGTAGCGTACACTACATACGTACATGTACGCGTGACGTCCCAACCCTACACTGTCATCTGTCATCCACGAGTGTGACATTATCCCGAGTGTCGGCCTCTCAAAAGTCGCTACCGTCTTATAATGGTCGTTAAAGCTTTTTCACAGAAGAGTCTTTCCGATGATTGATGCCTCGATAGATATGGCAATGGAAGCAAAAGTCAAAAGTCAAAATATATTTATTTTCAATGAAATCACAGGGATCAATTTGAAACGTCTTACATACTAGGTGAGTCTAGGTGCCAATTCCAGTCTTATCCCCAGTCCGAGAAGAACTGACAAGAAACTCGCTGAATGGAAGCGTTATTTACGAGTATAATTAAGCGACTAATAATTAAAAATGAAAGACCAACTTATTAAAAAAATTCACTTACGGTGGGGTAGTTTTTAGTTATAAAAAAATACAGTAATACCCAGTATCTAACTGAGTTGTATAAAAAAAAATTATCTGTTGCTGCTAATGACAATCGTCAAATAACGCTATCCGTATTATGGAATCCCAAGCTTTACTGTGAATGCCACTTGCATACCAAGATAGATGGGAAATTTTGTGACGACTGCTACACTTAAGTGTGTACTAAGCTTACAGGCCAGTGTCCAACGTAGCTCACTTGATTCGCTTGGCTTGACTCGGCTTTGGATGACTTGGCTTGGCTTAAATTGAAGGCTCCCGTTACAGATATACATCGTTTCCACACTCTATAATAATGAATTTATATTTATTTATATTTATTTATTTACACTGGTAATGCCGCCTGCGTCTTGAGGAGTGGTCTAGTAGTGGCTTTCCGATTTTTAACTCGTGGGTTCGAATCGGGTCACGAACCAATATTTTTTTTTAACTTAAATATCCTGTGGCTTTGCCTTTGTTCATCCTGAAAGTTCATTCTACACATTGGTGGAATGTATGTATGTATGGATGTTTGTATGCGAGTTCCTTTGGCTGTCGCTACAGCCCAAACTGTTGGACGCATTTTGATAAATGAGATATCGTTGAATTTGTCAGGATCACAGGAGTGACATAGATAACAAAATGTAAAAAATAATAGTGATTTTGAATTTTTGCAATAAAAACGCTTTAAATAATTTTTTTTTTATATCAATTCTTGGCGACAACGGGGGGACAAAGGGATCTTTTTATTCTCATCTGCCCCCTAAAGAGACAGAGCAGGTGGACAGATGGGAATAATCCAATAAGTAACTATATTCTTGAACAGAATAACATCAAAACAATAATTTTGCCATATTTGTCGAAGAATTCTCAAATCTTTGGGATTGAAGGCAGTTATTTTAAAAGGTAGTAGGTACCCACTGTCAGTGGGCTGTGATGTAACCTATGTATCAATGTGTGGGTGGCCGGGTTAGCTGTCTTTTAATAGCACCCAGGGCTTAGAAACAGGTCGGGCTTGCATGGAAAGTAGGAATTTTGTGTTCTCATGGGAAGAGCCTAATATTTTTTACTGGGTAAAACATTTGGCGAAAATTAAAAATGTTTGCGCGAACGCTTGTCGTAATTCGTCCGTATCAACCCTTGGAATGGGGGCGAGCTTTACATTTGTTAGGGCTTTATCTATATCTAGATATTATAAAAACGTTGAGAAGCCAAGTCTTTACTATTGATATTTTCAAACAAAAATTAGTGCTACCTTAAAAACCAGACGAGTCACCAGAGCGGAACTCTGGTTGCAATCAATAACAATGAATATCTATCATCAACAATGCTGTGATAACGTAATTCTGATACTTACAAATTACACCAATAGTAATTTTATTGCAATAAACTTTCGTTTTAATTCTATCCAGTCATACTAGTAGTTCGATTATTTAACTGTTTGGACAGAAATATTCCAAATTGTTAGACTGACTAATCTGTCATTGGATACTTACGCAGATTTCATTCAAATAAAAACTAAATTAATCATAAAATTATGTTTTTTAATGTTATCTCGACTGCGAACTTTCCATAATACATTAACCGCTATAGTAATTAGAAGCTGGTTAGTGTCAATGTCTTGTAAGTATCAGGATCACGTAATCGCAGCACAGATCTTTTCGAACCAGTGTGTTGAAAGGTCTATTTCTTGCACAAATATAATCTGATACTAACATCACAATTACCAAACCAACCGCTAGTGACTAAAAACTGGTTAGTATCAATGTCTTGTTAGTATCAGGATCACGTAATCGCAGCACAGTGGGGCGATTATGGATCTTTGCTTACAATCAATGTCAATACGTTTTCATTGTAATCAAGTGATTTGGTATGACATAAGAGTGTTTATTCAATCAATTTGAGCCAGTTTTGACAAGTGTTGATTGTATCAGAGTTCCGTAATCGCACTACAGATCTTTTCGTACCAATGTGTAGAAAGGCCTATTTCTTGCACAGATAAAATCTGATACTAATACCTACTCTTAACACTTGTTAAGACATTTATCACAATTACCAAACTAATCGGATAGTGAATACCTACTACTCTAACTTGATTCATCAATCAATTTGATCCTATAAGGAAAAATCAAGGAAAAGTAAGCAAAAAAAGAAGTTTTGCTACGAGTATTATGGTATGTCACTGGATTATTTTTGACTAGCTTCCGCCCGGGGCTTAAACCGCAAGGTAAAATATAGCTTGTGTTTATCCTAAAAGTCGATTCTAAGCATAGGGAAAAGAATTTTTGAAATTGAAAAGGCAGTTTCGGCGATAACTTCCTACATGCAAAAAAACAAATTTTTATTTCGAAAAGTACGGTTCTCGTGGAATAGATTTTTGTTATTAAAATAAAATAAAAATAAATAAAATAAATAATGCTGGACAATCCACACAGCATCATCTAGCCCCAAAGTAAGCTACTCAAAGCTTGTGTTATGGGTACTAGATAACTGATATATTTAATACATTATATAGGTACATAGATAGATATTTTTTATTATACATAGAAAACACCCAGACCAACGGAACAAATTTCTGCAGATCATACACATTAAAGGTACCATGTACGCGAAGCCGTAGGCGGAAGCTAACATAATTATAAAAATACCACGCTAGATTGCGAAGAAAGAGTTATCTCATCAAAAACATATATGTGAAATAAGAGCCAAGTTCAATGTATGTTTTAGTCGTTGACTTCAGTGACAAAAGAAGTGAGATCTAAACGGGTGCCAAGTACAATGGTCAGTCCTGAAACTTATTTATAACAATATGAAATATTTTTAACAACTTTAAAATGCAGTGGAAATGAGATCTTTTAGAAGTATGTGTGGTTTAACTTTGAATGATAGAGTGAAGAACAGTGTGATAAGAGAACGTTGTGGAGTGAAAGAAGACATAGTGATGAAAATTGAGAAGGGTATGTTAAGATGGTTTGGGCATGTAGAAAGGATGGATGAAAGGAGATTGACGAAACAGGTGCATAAGGAGAGTGTGAATTAGGGGACAGTTGGAAGGGGAAGACCTCGGCGTACGTACCTTGATCAAATTGGGGACGTACTAGAGAAAGGCCAGGTCCAGAGTACCCTAAACCGACGCGCATGTATGAAGAATGTAATGAGAGTGAATGAAGCAAAAAGGTATGTCAGGATCGTAGCAAGTGGAGATCCGTGGTCTCTGCCTACCCCGTCGGGAAACAGGCGTGATTTTATGTATGTATGTATGTATGTATGTAAAATATCATTTCATCTCGCCGTTCGCTTGAACTTGGCTTGACACGCTGCCGCGTGTCTAGATGTATTTGAGGTGTATGTACCTATGTGTCTAGTATTTATATAT
The DNA here is from genome assembly GCA_963675405.1 of Cosmorhoe ocellata. Lineage (NCBI taxonomy): Eukaryota > Metazoa > Arthropoda > Insecta > Lepidoptera > Geometridae > Cosmorhoe > Cosmorhoe ocellata. The sequence continues at coordinate 1,544,714 of OY776257.1, forward strand.
CGTTTTTATTATTTTGATATCATATCTTTTGCTTTTAAAAATTGTATTCATAAGTATCTAAATCATTGCTAATGTCCAGGCCGCAAATAAACTTTTAATAAACAAACAAACGTCTATTTTATTTTACGATTTCTAAATACTCATTTGAGATCATCGTAGTTTCTAAATATATTTACAGAAATATACCTACCAGATCTATCTTAGTATAGACACTATTGTAAAATACATGTGAAACAGTTAAGCTATCTAAGGAACGTTACAAACGATCTATAGATAGCTCAACTGATCCAGATCACTGCCAGATAGAAGCATCTCCAAGACATAAAATAAATATATTTATTTTAGATTCAAACAACTGTGATGTTCTGAAGCCTAGCTCTTCGAGCAATATCAAAGTAATGACTTTGATATTTCGTACCATGATCTATAAAATTTGAATTGAATTATTACTTCAAGTTTGAAATGTGAAGGTTTACTAATACGATAAACGCGAAAGTTTGTAAGAATGTATGGATGTAGGTTTGTTACTCTTTCACGCAAAAACTACTAAATGGATTTTGATGATATTTGGCACAGAGATAGATTATAGTCTGGAAAAGCACATAAGCTACTTTTAATCCCGGAAAATATACGGTTCCCATGGGATAGATTTGTTTTAGTTTTTCAAGGTACCACGCGGGCTAAGCCGTGGGTGGAAACTAGTACACGTACCTATATTAAAATGTATTCTACTATTCTTGTTGGATTTGGATTAAATTGAACCCTCTTTGGCGTTAGCGTAGTTGGGTAAAAAGGTCTCTTTTCGCCAATACGTAAACATGACAGGTTAGCATCCCGACTACTGACGAGGATTGATTGAGCACACCATACTAAGGCTTCTATTCAAAAACACGCCCTTTAACTTGTAAGACAGGCCGCACACCAGCGCCACATGCTACACGCATCGCACATTTACGTCGGCACAATCATTGCGCTACAATTCATACATACAGCGCGCCCGCTACAAATGTGTCCTGTGTGCGTGCTTTCGCACAGACACCGTGAAATTTTAATGGTTGTTTTCCCACAGAGTACTGGTTTTGTCTTAGTAATACAATCGTTGTATAAACAAATTAAATATAAGAAACAAAAAATACAGATATACCTTTGTGAAAGTTTAATTCGAAAGCGACCACGAAACGATGAGTTGGAATGTGCACTTGCAAACAATCGTCCCTCGTCTAAGAAAATTAATCTATGTATTCAAAACCCTTCGAACTTCTGCATCTCCGGGAATTCTTAAAATGGTTTACTATGCCCTCGCACAATCTCTGATATCTTACTGCATCACAATATGGGGTGGAACTTTTGGTTCACATATGATAAAATTAGAAAGAACTCAGAGATGTATTTTGAAAGTAATGCATAATAGACCTTATCGATATCCCACCAGTCAGCTGTTTGCGGACTCTTCAGTTCTTACAGTAAGACAGCTGTTTGTAATGCAAATCATTCTAAGAAAGCACTCCCAAACCTCCTACGATCCCCGTTTACTTGAAGGTAAGCGCCTTAATACCTACAAGTTACGTCTAATGTTACTATTGTTCCTCACATTTTCGAGTTTATAAATATTTTTAAATTATTTTAAAACAAAAACATCTTCATTTTTTTACTTTTACTCTATTTTTCGAAAGTACTCCTTATGGCAAGTTGTTCTGCCGCGGGAAAACCACCATTAAAATTTCACGGTGGATATACGGGGGTGTTATATGTGTCGCGTTTCTAATGTGGTCCACAATTATCAATATACAAGTGTATGCCTGATGTGCGGCCTGCCTAAAATAATTTTGTAAAATGACTCGTAGTAATGTAGTTCGCTGATCCTATCTTCTAGCGAGGCTTATAAATATAAATAAATAAATATTGGTGGACAATTCACACAACGTCGTTTAGCCCTAAACTAAGCAAAGCTTGTACTATGGGAACTGATAGATTAATTACAAACATTTTTTTGTAATTACATACATAATTATATATAGGTACATAGATTATCTATACCTACATAAGAGCTTAACCTGACTGACTGACTGACTGACTGACTGATTTATCATCGCCCAGCCGAAACCGCTGAAGCTAGAAAGCTGAAATTTGAAAGGTGGTTTCCTTTTATAACAAAACCACCCACTAAGGCGGGATTTTTGGAAATTTCACCTCTAAGAGGGTGAAAAAGGGTGAAAACGTTAGTATGAAACTTTTTAACGCGTGTAGTGATTTTCATGAAACTTTGTTTGTGCACTGTAAAAGCAAAATGAATGGACACGATTTTCAGGATTTTTCAATATAACCATCAAAAAGGGGTCAAATGTGGGGTCAATTTTTGTATGGGAACTTTTTAACGGGTGGTGCGATTGGCCTGAAACTTTGTTTGTGTACTGTAAATGCAAAATAAATAAACATGTGTTTCAGGATTTTTCAATATAACCTTCAAAAAGGGGTCAAATATGGGGTCAATGTTTGTATGTGAACTTTTTAACGGGTGGTGCGAATGGTCTGAAACTTTGTTTGTGTACTGTAAATACAAAATGAACGAATACGTGTTTCAGGATATTTCGATATAATCTTGAAAAAGGGGTCAAATGTGGGGTCAATGTTTGTATGGGATCTTTTTAACCTGGTGCGATTGGTCTGAAACTTTGTTTCGTGTTTCAGGATTTTTCAATAAAACCTTTAAAAAAAAGGGGTCAAATGGGGGATCAATGTTTGTATGGGAACTTTTCAACGGGTAGTGCGATTGGTCTGAAACTTAATTTCGTGTTTTAGGACTTTTCAATATAACTTTTAATAAATTTAAAAAAAAGCGTGGGGTGATTTTCATTTCGATAATATCTTAAAGAGCACCCCACGCTTTTTTTTAAATTTATTTTCTATTTTTTAGTTCGGTTTCTATAAAAAGCGTGTTTTTTAGTTTTTTTAAACTATTATTTATTTTCTATTTTTTAGTAATTTTTTATCAAAATAGTGTATTGTCATCGGTCCTCGATAAATCTACAAAGTTTGAACGAAATCTGGCCGTTTAAAGTGGGTCAAAATCGCGCCCAAAGAAGTCGGTTACAAACAAACATACAAACATACAGGTGAAGCTAATATAAAGCGTGTAAAAAGGGGGTCAAATGGGGGGGTCAATGTTTATATTAATTTTTTTTAACAGGCGGTGCGATTGGCCTTAAACTTTGTTTCCTGTTTCAGAATTTTGCAATATAACTCTAAAAAAGGGGTCAATGTTTGTAAGGGAATTTTTTTTAACGGGTGGTGCGATTAGTCTGAAACTTTGTGTACTAACTGTAAATACAAAATTAATGGACACGTGTTTCAGGATTTTTCAATATAACCTTCAAAAAGGGGTCAAATGTGGGGTCAATGTTTTTATGAGTACTTTTTAAAGGGTGGTGCGTTTGGTCTTAATTTTGGTTTGGATACTTTAAATGCAAAATAAATGGAAACGTATTCCTGGATATTTCAAAATAGCTCTCTAAAGAGGGTAAAATTGGGTGTCAAAGTTATTATGGGATTTTTTTATTAGTGTGATTTGTTTGAAACTCAGTTTAGTTAGATACCTACTTTAAGTGAACGAAGTCGCGGGCGGGACAGCTTGTAGAATATAATTATACCCAGACACAGAACAAACATCTGCGTTCATCACACAATGTTTGCCCTTGGATGGGGTTCGAACCCACAACCTGTAACGTAGAAGGCAGAGCTACTACCAACTGAGCTGTGAGGCCAGTCTCTTATCGTTTTTTTTCATACCTTTTTCGACAGTTTTTAACTGCTCAAAAACCAATAGAGTTAAAATGAAACTGCAATTAATTAATGCATACAGTTTTAATCTATTTTATAAAAGCTTCTTGCTTTGATTAATTTATGAACTTTAATTATAATTTACCTACATATTATTTAAAAAAAATATTTATGATCACGACTGTAATCCCCCAGGCTAAGTAGATATTATCTCTTCACATCTCTAGTTACTTAGATTTTTTAACGATATTGTAAAGAAGATATTCAGACGCACGTCCAAATATGATATTTGGCATACGCTCACGTTTTTCACAGTATTTAGTATACCGTACATGACAGGTTGCTAGCCCATCGCCGCTTATTAGAATACTAACCTATGACACACACCTGGATTTTTGGCTCTAGGGTATGCCAATTTCCTTCACCGTTTAAGAGCACTGGCATTGCGCACATACATTTTTCGAATAATAAAACTCATTGGTGCATGACCAGGTTTGAACCCACGACCTTCGGTTCGTGAGGCAGGGGTGCTGCCACTACACCACCACTGCTCATACCTATAACCAAACAAGATGGCGTCATTCTATTCGGACCACCACCTCCCTATTTACATAACGGGTGTCAGTTTTACGGATGACCGTCTGAATTGTTTTGAAACGTTTTTGCTGAAATGTTCATTTCATTTGAATATAAATAAACTTATAGGACTCCCGACTCCACTCGCGTTTTTTCAAGTTTTGGATAAACAAATATACCTTGATCTAAATCGGTTTAGCTGAAATAGTGAGAATGTCTGATTTTAGTGTTATTTTATATTTTTACCCGACTACGAAGCGAAAAAAAAGGGTAATGTATCGAAACATACACCCCAAGGGTGTATGTATGTACATACATTATATTGGTTTGTATGGATGCGAGTTCTTTTGGCTGTCGCTGGAGCCCAAACGGCTGAACAGATTTTGATAAATGAGGTATCGTTAGATTCGTCTGGATCACAAAAATGACACAGGTTAGTAAAACTTAGTAATGAGTTGCGTATGTATGGAAAAATTAAAAAAAAACTACTAAAAGTTACTGAAAATTGATTCTCGTAGTCGCCTTGTTAGATTTTTTGGCGCTTTATGTATTCTATGTTTGTATTTACAGCAAAAAAAGTATTTAATCAAGTAATCTATCAGCTATCTGGTTCCCATAGACAAGCTTTGGGCTAGTTGGTGTTGTGTGAACTGTCCACCAATATTTATTTACTATTTATTTATTTATGTCACTTTTATAATCCTGACGAATTCAACAACACCCCAAACACATTACTCTCTTTATTCGCTTCGCAGTTGGGTAAAAAACCTCTGTATTCGGTGTTCTGTTAGCCAATAGTTTGTGCAGTTAATTGCACCTGGAACCGTAAACCCAATGTCCATAATGCCTTGCCCAAAACTACGTTTTACACTATTGCTTGCGCTCTTGCCAAGGTTCAAAACAAATTGAAATTTAATGTTTTTAGACTTAAATTTCCAGTACGTATAAAGAAATAACTTTCGTCCGCGGTTTGACTTGCAACCCACATAATTATGGCTTGAATCGTGAAAGTTAATTCAATACATAGGTGAAAGAATTTTGGAGATCGGTTGCGTATGTTACCTCCTACATAGAAACAAACGAGCTTTACCTCTTTATAATATTAGTGTAAGTAATGTAAATTTAGTCATCTTCTTAAATATCACTAAACAGTTTGAACTGGTGTGGTAAAAATCTAAGTCAAAGTCAAAATAATATCTATTCTAAAATCTATCTAATACCACAAGAATCACTTTGAAACGTCTCTGCTTAGTCTTACCAAGGATTTAATCTCAGTGGAAAACCACTGTAACTGCAATATTACTACCGTAAAAATAACGGTGATAGCATCTTCAAAAAACTTTACTCTTGCGGAAAAGCTTTAAGACAGAATGAGGACAAATTCACCGTTATTGCCTCCATCTTTGTTCTGAGATAAGTGAATTTTATTATCTCTTACAACTGAGACCCGCTTTACTTGCGTACAGCTCTGTTATTTCTTCTTCTTCTTCTTCTTCAATTATGGCATCTGTCTCTTAGAAAACAATTTTGCCAGTGTCAAGTGTATTTATTTATAAGTATTGTCAACGTCACAGAGTCATAGTCAAGTTGTCAAGTCAATTTTAAACAAAAGATGGCTGTTTTGTTCAAAATTCTCAGGATTTCCTCCGATGGAATTTGAAGGGAACTATTCACTTTAATTCACATATTTTACACTCGCGTGAAGAACCCGGGCTTTATTGGCAAAATAACCACCAAAAGTACGCAATAAAACTCAAAATAACACGAGAAAAAATATAAAAACCAGAGCGACGTAGTTGTCAGTCAAATGCACCGCAGAAAATCGCTCTGTTATTTATAAAACCTTACGTAATGTTTTGACAAAACTCAAACAATGGTTCGGCGTCAGTTTTTTACTGACTCCACGATTCAGCATCAGTTTTTAACTGACAAAACCATCCAGAGAGTTCAGCAACAATTATAATAGTAATCGCTTTAATTTAATTCTTCTTTCTTAGGTATCATCAGTTTTTTTGAACCAGTGTGTGGTCAAAGGATATTGAATTAATAAATAAATAAATACCTACCCTTTTTCTACCTAGTACTACAATTTTTTCATGATGTTTTTCTTCACTTCTTCAATACTCGTAATAGCACACATTCATTTTTAGAACGCAATATCCAAATAAAAATATCCAATAGTGCCCGACCGATTTTGAACCCATGACCTTTAAATCAAAAGGCGGGGGCGGTACCACTAGACTACATGTGCTCACGGATTATTGTAAATGGCCAAAAAATTCATAACCTATTCGTAATGTAGGTAAGTATCAGATTTGGGTTATAGATATTATACTAATTGTAGGCAATATTTATATTTTTACACGTCAACTTCCGTTAGGGCATGACCAAACAGTTATTTTTAAATAGTTGGGCACTAATCTAGTTTCGAAAATATAATCACTAGGCAGTGGGCATTGACTTTACAAATAAGGTCATCAAAAAATCTTAGCCCTTTGATCCACCACGCTACTCAAAAGAGAAAAAAAAAAAAAAAAAAAAAATATGATCACGACTGTAATCCCCGGGCTCGGTAGATATCTCCTCAGATCTTTAGTTACTTAGATCTTTGAGGATATCTAAAGGGGGTAGTCAGAGGCAAGTCCAAACATGACATTTGGTACATGCCCACATTTTGCACAGTAGTTAGTATTCCGTACGTGACAGGTTGCAAGCCCATCGCCGCTTATAAGAAAAACTCAAAAGAAATCAGTTCCAAATTCAAATGATCAATATTATGACGAAAATTTCAGCACTAGTATTTGAAGCTACCAATTACATACTGGTTGGTAACTAATCACTCGTTACTACTAACATAATTGCTAAAGCGTTTAAACTCAAACTGTTGAGTAGCGTTGGACAATTGGGTTTTTGCATCGAGAATTTTATAAACGAAAAAAAACATTTATATCAAACAAAAAAAAAAGACACTGCGTATAATTAAAAAAGGTTTTTAGGTAAATATAGCCGATAATAAAACCTCCTTAGAGAAATTTCAAATTTTAATTTCCAAAAAAAATTGAAAATCGAATGATTCGTATTTTTTTAATATTCCGGCTGTGTTATATTAACTGAAATTGAAAACTCAGCTCTAATTCGGCCAGATACAGTGCATTTTAAATCTCATAAGCCTGTGCTACATATCCCACAGAGTATTTACTCTAAAAAACACAATTTACTTGAAATGGCCCGATTTGTAAGGACTCTTTATTAGCTCTGTTTACTTAGGCCTCTGGTTTATTATCCTTATCTACAGAATTGAGGACCTCGGAGGTACGAAAGAGTATTCTTACGTTTAATGACGTTTTCCTTGAAAATTTTCATAACACTCTTAAGTTGCTGGACAACTGACGTGTCCAAAGATATATACGATGTACAAAAATTGCTGAACAACTTATTAATTAAGTTTAAATTAGGAACGCTCTACCCTGACTCTATGGTTTAGTGTGCATGTCAAAGAGTGTCACTAATCTGTGTTTTTTTATTTTTTATACCTATTTTATTACAATGTTAGTCTTATCAGAAGTCTCGTGTATTATGTCTTCAAAATTATGTTTAAATAGCAATTGAATACAGTATAAAATCAGAAAACTTTATAATAGGGAATCTTTGAGGTGCATTATAGCCATTCACCACTGGTTCAAAAATACTAGTAACACAGAAAAGAAAAAGATAAGACAGTTACAAACGATGTTGATTAGGGCCGAGTAAAGCCGTGGTAAAAGCTTGTACATCAGTACATACAAAGTGCTCAAAGCACTTTGAGCACTTAGCGCCAAAAGCACACGAAACTTTACTTTTGAACAACTTTATAATAAGGCAACTGTTTATAACTGTATTTGTTCGCTCGTAACTCACTCAATTAAAGTTAATATTAAATTATAAGCTAAGCGTTCTGTAATTCAATATCTGGTAAGTTTCGTTTTCTAGCGATAAGACCGCTCATTGTATAACATAGTTTTAAATGATCATCATCTTCTTGCCCTTATCCCACTGGTGGGGTCGGCACAAAAGGTTCTCTTCCTCCACTCTCCTCTATCATCAGTCATCTCAGTAGTTACTCCCTTCTTACACATAATATATTAATTTCACACAGTCCATCCTAGTTTTAAATGATAGTACCTGGGTGACCGAGCATTGCTCGGTTTTTTTTTCGTAAACGACGTTTTCTACAAATGAAACCTAGCTAGATCGATTTATCGTCTCTGAAATACTCTGCATACTAAATTTCATGAAAATCGTTAAGCCGTTTCTGAGATTCAGGCAATATAATACACAAGTATTGCTCGTTTTAAGATACTTGCTTATTTCGTTGCAATATTTATGGTGTGCAATAAATTATTTTTTATCTGTCTATCTATGTAAGCACTTTTTCTTTTTGGAATCGGTTTTTTTTGTAGAATTGTTTAGGTACTTTTGATCAGTAGAGGTGCTTAGTTAGGTGCTTTGTCCACTGGCGATCGTTCATAATGTTCGAACGCTCCTAGTTTTATACTCTCAGCTAAAACCTTGAAAATTTTGACATTAGTGCTGGGTAAGCAAGACTCTCTGGTTATTCTGAATTTATAATTTTGTCGCGTTACGGTAATCCCCCAAGTTTGAGAGGGTAGTTGTGAATGTTTAATGCCATTCTTGGGACTAAAAAGGTGTTAGTGGGGTTGAATTACCCCAGATTCAAGTGAAAGCTCGATTGGAAGATGTATAAAATTTAACCATGCGTGTTCATTGCACATGAAATCGTTGATCCAAATACACTTAATTAAATTTCATCACAAAGCTCCTCGAATTTCCTTAACAGAAAATTTCCGATAAAAAGACTGCGCGACAATCGCAGATTCCTTTAATTCCGGACTTAATTGAACGTTACCTTATGCCGCCAACGTTCAAAATGATCCGGTTCTCCCCATCCATACCGCCTCAAAAGCCACACAGATTTGACATAACAACACTGAACCAGCCAATCACAGTCGCGAACTTGAAAACGGAACACGGTTTTAAAATTGGCACGTTACACTTCGATGTTTGAATTTTCGCGAGCGTGGCGGCGCGACCGGTCGCTGCGGATGTTCGCTCGGCACTGGGGATTGAGGCTGGATGAGGCTGGATGAGGCTGGTGTGGAACGGAGGGGTGACACCCCACCTGTAGGCTGCACGCACTGCAGTCACCCTTGCGCCTTTCAAATAATGATGATCATTTCCACATATTATAGAATAGAATAGAAATCGTTGATTTTACGTCACGTTATAGATAACTTAGGTTTCATTATGAAGCGTTGCTAAGTTGACAATAAAACAGGCAACCATTCAGCGTGAGCTGCAGCAGCACACATGGTGGCTATAGCGATAGATAGATGACATAATAAGATGACTCCATGAACTTTGACATTTTATTTTATAGAAACATGATCACGACTGTAATCTCCAGGCTTGGTAGATATCTCCTCACCTTAGATCTTTGAGGATATCTAAAGAGGGTAGTCAGAAGCACGACCGAACATGACATTTGGCACATGCCTACATTTTGCGTAGTAGTTAGTATTCCGTAGGTACGTGACAGGCTGCAAGCCCATCGCCACTTACAAGAATACTAACCTATGACACACCTTCAAATTTTTGGTTCTAGAATATGCCGACTTCCTCGCGATGTTTCTGGCATTACGCACATACATTTTTCGAATGGAAAAATTCATTGGTGCACGACCAGGTTTGAACCCACGCCCTTCGGATCGTCAGGAAGACCACTACACCACCAGCGCTCAATACCATCGCTTATTAAAATTCTACAAGACAGTGATATGAATTTTCCCTGCCATTTCAACGATGAATAATAAGCAATCCTTTCAACCCTCTGATATCTTTGAACTCGTGAAGAGTACTTGTAAAACCTTATTTGTTTCCAGTTAAAATGCAAGCTACTATTCAGAGATTCTCTTTGTTTAGATTGATATGCATATTTGGCGGTTTCATGTGGTTATAGGTTTTGTGCAAGGAATATGTAGCAAACGCGCTGGTGTAGTGGTCGCACTTCTGCCTTGCGATTTGAAGGTCGTGTGTCAAACCCTGGCTGTGGACCAAAATTATATAATACTAGCTGCTGGTGAAGACGGCTTATTTTTTTCCGACATCTCCAACAAATATAATTATATTGTAGCCAATGTATACAAAAACTTGATAAATTATTAAGGAAACATCATGAGACCAGCATAACCAAGAACCAAAACTTCGAAAGTGTGCAGCAATTTAGTGTACGGAATACTTCGTCAAGGGTTCTTTTTGGACGTGTCTCTGACTACCCCCGTTCAGATATCCTACAAAATTTGAGTAATAAGATGACTACCAAGGCTGGGGATTACAGCCGTGATCATGATTTTGATCAGAACATTCATGTGTCAGTTCAATCTTCTGCGCACGTGAATCCTTTCACCACACTGGTCCCAAGAACTGATGATACGACTAGGTATTAGTTACCGTAACAAAAACAAACAATTTTCCTAAAATTTTACCTCAATCCTACTTTAATCTTGCTACATAACATTTAATTATAACGCCATACAATATTCAACAGTAATGATGACATAGCTGAGATTAGAACAGCTAATATACTTTCTTTCTGAAACCGAGTTCTTTGTCAACTTGCACCAAAAATTTCGTACCAAATAAAAACACAAAAATAATTTTAATTTTTTTTGTACTCATTTCATTAGTCGAGTACACTCAGCCATGTGCCAAAAAGGGCCACAAAGGCATGTGACAAATTTTATCATGATTTGACGGGCCTCTGACTAACCGCTTCAGATATTCTCAAAGATCTAAGTAACTAGAGATCTGAGGAGATATCCACCGAGACTGGGGATTACAGACGTAATCAAATTAGTTTTTTTTTTATTATTTAAAGTAATTTACCTAAACTAAGACTTTGATATTTTACTTGCATTTGACATTACATTAATCAGAGAATAGTTATACCGAAGTTAAATTCAACCTTAGGTTAGGTATTAGGGTATTAATCGTATAAGGTATTAAGTATGTTACTCGCCCATGGTTATTTAGTTTGGATGCTGTTTTCACCTAGGTATTATAATATTATACTGACACTTGACATGTTTTTTTAAGGCATCTCTAAGCTAGTTTTAGTGTACACTATTTTTGGTGATCAATAAATAAATAAACCTTAGTGACTTATCTATCTTTAATTTACCTAGTATATGAATCTACCCACGGGCTTCTGAAATCTGCTCTCAAACTGTTACTAAGTTTTCAAAGGTTACCCAATTGGTTAGTTATATCTACCCAAGTTCCTAATGTTGATGTTATACTTCGTAGCCATGCCGCAGTTTTAATTATATGAATAAAAGTAAAAAAATGTACAAAATTTGCTCGTATATTTTACTAGCTACAGCCCACGGATTCGCCCGCGTGACACCTTGAAAAACAAAAACCAATCTATCCCACGGGAACCGTACATTTTACCGGGATAAAAAATAGCCTATGTGCTTATGTGCTATTCCAGACTAATCTTAATTTGTGTCTCATTTCATCCAGATCCGTTCAGCCGTTTCAGCGTGAAAGAGTAACAAACATACATCCATACATCCACACATCCATACATTTTTACAAACTTTCGCGTTTTTAATATTAGTAGGATTACTAGAGGGACTTTCTGTGACTTCGAACGCGTAATGGTTTTTCATACTCACTTCAACAACCCGCGTTTTGAGGTTGAATTTAGAAAAATCCTTTAAACAACTCTGTTTACGTTGTTTTATCATAGAAACTATATTATGTTCATAATGTATTATTCTCGTATGGTACATAATTATTATGTATAAATACACATTTTGTTTAATTTTCTTTGTTTAATTTGCTGTTTATTTACCCCAATCTCGCCCCTATTGTTCTATTGTTGGCTTGTTACTGAAAGCTCGAAATGGAATGCAATCTGATTCTAACGTTTGGCTAAATTAGCGTTTGCAAAGGATTGATTCAGCTGCGGTTCGGTTGCGGTTCAGTTGCGTTTCAGCCGCGTTTTAGCTGCTACTGCATTAACTAAGTCGGTACCTAATGTCCAAGAACGTAGTCATGTGCCAAATATATTTATGAACTTTAGATATTCGCAAAGATAACTAGAAATTTTAGATGAATCAGAGAATTTTATTTATAACGATTTTATTATGTGTATAGATAATTATTTTGGTCATGACTGTAATCCCCAGGCTCGGTATATAATCTCCTCAGATTTATAGTTACTTAGATCTTCGAGGATATCTAAAGGTAGTCAGAGGCACATCCAAATATGATAGTTGGCACATGACCACATTTTGATTAAGTAGTATTCCGTACGTGACAGATTGCAAGCCCATCGCCGCTTATAAGAAAACTAACATGACACACACCTTCGAAGTTTCGGTTCTAGGGTATGCCGGTTTCCTCACGATGTTTTCCTTCACCGTTTAAGAGCACTGGCATTGCGAACATACATTTTTCGAATAGAAAAACCCATTGGTGCACGATCAGGTTTGAACCCACGACCTTCAGATCGTGAAGCAGGGATGCTACCACTACACTACCAGTACTGTATCAACATCTAGAGCAGATGTAAAGGAATGTTTATTAATCATGGATTTTGTCTTATTTAAATTCTCACTCCATCACAAGATTTTCCTTCTTTAACAAAAGGCTTGGAAATTAAAACTTAATTAAATTAAGGCTGGTCCTCACTGACAGCTACTAAGTAGCACGGCTTGGGCACTAATCAGCGTTCATTACTGTCGCCGCTTTCATTAGATACTGTTAATTTACTTCAGTTAAGCCCGGGTCTCTGAACTGACGGGCATAATATCGCGGTGGCCGTACGGTGAGGTTTGGTGAACGGAAGGTTATGCAAGAATCTCTAACATGGCGTTGTAAATGGAGATTATGGTGAAGATTCTGATGTTTACTGATTTACTAAAGTTCTTATTTACTGTACGCTAAAGACTAAAATATAGCTTTAAATTAAGATTCCTGAAATTAAGTTAAATAGGCGTTATTTGGGTCGTTTTCAAGGAAAATCTGTGTTACTAAACGCCCAAATATACACCGATTTTATTAAAATTACTTACTTAATTTTAAAAATGATATTCTTTATTAATCTATAGTTGGAATTGGAGAATGTTATAATGACGTTCATATATTAATTACAAAATTTTAATAAATTTAGTGAACATTGTGACTAGCAGTTGAACTTGAAAAAAAACCAATGTACCTAATAAAGTCCATATCACTTTGAATGACAACAAGACACGTTAGTGCGTAATAAGACGGATGCCGCTATCTGAAGATTCGGACTTATTGTACAGGCTGTAGTTAATTTGTTGCCATTGTAGCTTTGTGATAGAGACTCAATTTAGCAGATTCGTATTATATTGAAATGTTCTGTGGCCTGATAAAAAAAACTTCATCTCTACAAATAAACTATTTATTTATTTATAACGGCACGAAAACAGCCTTTTCAGAAAAAAATCATTCAACGTGGTAATACCACCAGCGTCTTTGGGAACTTTCCTTTGGTAGAGATCTGAATCGGTTGATCTATCTATGGATCGTTTTTATAAATTTCACACAACGCCACCTAGTGCCAAACTAAGTAAAGCTTTTACTACGGACACCAGATTGATTGATTGATTATACAAATTATTATATACTTTTTTTTGTAAATACATACATGGAATACGAGTATAATAACACCCAGACACAGAACAAACATCTGCGTATTTTATTATAGTCTGTTAATAAATACATTATATAGTTTAACTACATAATTGTTTTATATAACTACCGGAAATCATCTCTGTATCACACACAATGAAACGCCATCTTCAGACTACCCTCATCTTTGTGACAGAACCTAGATCTATTAACGTAACATTGTATCCAGTGAGTCTACCATGAGTTTTCACAAACTACACTCGCTAGCGACTGTAGTTAAAAAATTGTATGAAAACTTGTACAGCGCCTCTAGCGGATGGTTGGGTACTAAAACCTCACGTAGCTAACTATCCTACGTCACAGCGTACTACCAGTACTACAGCGACTGTAGTTTGCGCTCATTAATTTGCTTAGAATTTGATACCATGAGTAACAATTTCGACAGATGTCATAGTAACGTACTATTACTACTGTAGTAACGTCAGCCGATCTAAATGTGACAACTCATGGTAGACGTACTGTGCCGCTGGAGTAACACAACACCGCTACTTTACAGCTGCAATATGACGGTCGCCATTTGTTAGAGAGCTGTCTTTACTGGCATACTAGATAATGACGTATTATTGTTGCGTAGTGTGTAGCTAAATGTCAAGTTAGGTAGTTGTTCTTTATTACGCGTGCCAAGTCGCGGGAAGCAATAGTTATTATGTACATTTATTTAAACAACGCCATCTATTGTCAAGTAGTTTTAGTGTTTACTCGTATGTCGGTAAAACAGTAGCAGTTTTTCATTACCTGAAAACATGGACGAAACGACTTTTTCTAAAAATGAAACCTTGCTAGATCGATTGATTGCCCCCGGAACCCCCTGCATACTGAATTTCATGAAAATCGTTGGAGCCGTTTCCGACATTCAGATTATATTATTAATATTTTACATTACTTTTATATAACAACAAATTGTTCGTTTACGTTTTTTTGCTACTTTTCTTAAATGTTATACTCGTACTAATATTACTAAACGCACATAAGTAATACTAATGCTTATAGAAATAAGTTTTGTAATACAAATTTTGTAATAATAGATTGGCGAATCATCTCAATGTCGTCAACGATAAAGTTATCTGTCATTGCGAAATGGAAACAAACGATTCCCGAATGTTGCAGCTGAAAATACTTTAGATAAGATTATATATGTAAGTACCTATGTATTATACACCAATGTGGACTAGGCCTATCTTTTAGATCAGTTTTGTCCAGCATTATTTATTTTATTTATTTATCTATATAAAATTAGCTTTTTTACCCGTGATTTTACACGCGTAATATAAAAAGTATCCAATATAATTTTCATCCATATATTATTCTGTCCAGTCGTTAGGCGTGATTGAATCACAAAATATCCAAACTTTTGCTTATTCATCATCTTCCTGCCCTTATCCCACATTATGTGGGGTCGGCACAACATGTGATCTTCTTCCATTTCTCTCTGTCATTCGTCATTTCAGTACTCACTCCTTTCTTACCCATGTCGTCTTTCACACAGTCCATCCATCTTTTCTTTGGCCTACCTCTACCCCTGTATCCATCTACATTCATACCTAACACTCTCCTTGTCACATGGCATTCATCTCTTCTCATAACATGTCCATACCACGCTAACCTATTACTCCTCATCTTTTCTGTCACCGGTGCCACTTTCAGACTTCCTCTGATATACTCATTCCTTATTTTATCCATCCTTGTCACTCCACACATCCATCTCAACATTCGCATCTCCGCCGCATGCACTCTTTTCTCGTCCGTTCCCTTGGTGGCCCAACATTCAGACCCATACAATACGACAGGTCTTATGATCGTTTTGTAGATTTGCCCCTTATTTAAACTTTTGCTTATTATCCTATTTAAATCTTTGCTTATTATAGTTTAATATAAGAGAAAAGATATTTTATAGTAGGATTTATTATTGTTCTTATATAAATACTAGGCATTTATAATCCTTTGTGGTTTTAAGAAGTGTGTATGTCGAGAAATTTCAAGTTTCACAGTTTTTTGCAAAAATAAGGAAAGTAGAGCCAAACAGATTAAAAGAATTTTCTGCGTTTATACGGAAACAGTAATTCTTAAGAATTACATGTTACTAATTTATGATAATTTGATGAATATGTAATAAAATTACTCCAATCAAGAAACAGCTTTACTTATAAGATGAAAAATTATCAATAGATTCTGTCGATATGCTTGATAAGACATTCCAGTGACTGCCTAGCTCCTGTTCGACATAGTTTTAGACATATTTTTTTGATATAAAACTCAGTAGTTTGACATAATGCTGAATTATTTTTTATTTATAACTGCTATTGTAGCAGTGTGTAGTGCACCCTACCCTTACGAGACGACACATTTCAGAGTTGGGATCGAATATGACCGTGAGTATCTATGTTTATTTTTGCTCGACTGCAAAGGAGAATGTACATACGTAGGTTGGTACTTAGGATGTATGAAGGTTCCGTTGGCAATTGTTGTGATTTCGCAGACTGTCGTCAATTACTTGTGTGTCCATATCCTTAACAAGTAATTTGTTGATTTCGCAATGCGTCAAATTCTTTATTTATCATATCCTACTCAAGTCAAATTTTCGCGATTCGTCAATTCAATTAGGTATTCGTCAAAACGTAATACGCGTCATACGTAATTTATCTAGTCTAACCTAGGCAGCTGGATGGATTTTGAATGTATATCATTGGATTCATCTTGATCACAACAGTGACAAGGCTATGTAAAAGTATTTAATATGGTGTCTGTACCTTAACATCTCTTTTTCATTTAGGTGCGGTCAAGTTTTTTAAATTTTTGCAACTTTTCAATTACTTAACTAAAGTTACATTTGTCCTCTTGGCAACGGGAGGACAGATAGAACAAATAGGGTTACTTATCTGAATGCTTTTATCCTTTCCTAGCTATGGTGTCCTAAATTTATTTTCCTAAATTGTCTCCAGAAATGATACAAAATATTTAAATTTCAGATTCTTTGCCAATGAAAGGGGGTTCAGACAGATATCGTCACAGGAACAACTATGATCCCTTCTTCGTCACCATTACTGCAACAGCTAAGGTTACAAACGATCTATAGATAGATAAACTGATCTTTGGGCCTAACCCATGCTCTTACAAACTATAAGTAGGTACCTGGATGACCGATGTTTTTTTTTTGGAAAATGAAACCTAGCTTGATCGATTTATCGACCCCGAAACAAAAATTAATACACGCAGCTAAAATGCGACGCGATTGGCCCCCCCCATAATGGTTCAGGCTGTGTAATGTATCAGTCAATCAGCCTATCAGTAATGGAAGAGTTTTTTAATCTCCTGATTTTTTATCCCGCAGAATGGTTACGTAATATCCTATATAGACGTGGTAGCGTCTGTGGATGCGACTGGGGAAGTGGATTTTCACGTGGTACGAGGAGCGACAGGATCCACGACAATGACCTTCCAACTGGTCTCCAACAATTCTGACTTCCTCTCGTACACCTACCTGACTTACGGGATCCGTGAAGACGAGTACAAAAAGGTGAACGAAGCTTCACAGATTTCTAATTAGGTACTTTACATTTTGAATTCATAAGAAAAAATTACGATATACTGCCATCTATGTTCGACAGCGTGAACTTAAATCGGCTTTATTACGCTTGAACATTTTATTCACGGTCTCTGGAAGTTATTCGGCTTGCCACTAAATAGTTTTCATGCCTACCGCTAGGTGACGCTACTAGGTAGCATTAGTAGTAATCTGGAGCTTGTATGGTTCAATAAAACGGTTATAAGTTCTTATTATAGACTATTTAATTTTATATAACAACAATCAACAAATAAAGCTTTATCTAGGCAGCCTATGAGCTCGTCCACAAACTTATATTATGTACCAACTTGATGGCCATAATAAATAAATAATAATTTATCTCTATGTTTTCAGATCTCTAATATTATAACTCTACCGATCGGCAACAAAGGATCACGGTTCAACTCAAAAGGAGTAATATTAATTAGCACACTTGTTTTAACTCTATTTTATTCATAGATAGAATATAACTTAATATTAATCTATATTTTTTATATTTTATGAAATTTAGTTTTACCTTACTTCCTAAGATTCTTTCTAATAACATTATGGTGTACCTTAATCGTAACTACCTATAAATTGTTTTATTAAATTTTGTTTGTGGCATTCATTTCCATACTATACTTGTAGTATCCTATTTATAGCAGTAAGATATTTTTCCAGAAGCCCTATATCTGTTGTATTCCCGACAGGACATTTATCCACACTGATACACTCCCCCGTCTCGTTCCGAAACAGTCCCGCTGCGCAGACGCAGCCTCCGATACAGATCTTGGTGCATATCGGTTCAGGGTCAGAGCAGGATGGTTCACAGCGTCCGTTGCAAGCGTCGTAGACCTCATTATCATTGAGACACGGCTCTGAAAAAATATGTTCTAGATCAAAATGTCTACGTAATGATAAAATATCATGAGGAGGTCAGCTTTTCATTAATTTTTCATCATCATCATCATCTTCCTGCCCTTATCCCACGTTATGTGGGGTCGGCACATCATGTTATCTTCTTCCATTTCCTTCTATCAATCGTCATCTCAGTACTCACTCTTTTTCATCCATGTCATCTTTCACACAGTCCATCCATCTATTCTTTGGCCTACTTCTACCCCTGTACCTACCTATCCATCCACATTCATACCTAACACTCTCCTCGTCACATGACAATCATTTCTTCTCATAACGTGCCCATACCACGCTAACCTCCTCATCTTTTCCGTCACTGATGCCACTTTCAGACTTCCTTTCAGATATAAGTACTCATTCCTTATTTTATCCATCCTTGTCACTCCACACATCCATCTCAACATTCGCATCTCCGCCGCATGCACTCTTTTCTCGTCCGTTCCCTTGGTGGCCCAACATTCAGAATCCATTCCATATTATCATCGAAATTACTAGTAACGAATAATGACTTGATAAGATTCAGTAAAGAAACACTAACCACTAGGACAATTTTCAACAGCAATACAATTCCCGCTATCTTCATCTCTCACGAATCCACTCTTGCAAGCGCACCCCGTCTTGCAAATGAAATCACACGCCTCTGGCTCTGGCTGGGCGCAAGTCGGGGGACAAGATGATCCGCATGTCAGGTATTCTTCGTTATCCTCGCATTTTGGGACAGATTCTGCAATCATTTATCGATGGGTGATGATTGTCATGAGATCGCGTTCGGTTGTGTATCAATGGATTTTGGATTCTTTGTTTGGAAAATGTCTTATACTAGTATCCTCAAACGGTGAAGGAAGGTAAGGAATTGTTAACTAGCGGAATTGTTAACTCCGCTAGTATTGATAATGGCTTTCCTGAGGATATAGCCTATTAGGTTAAGAAGATGGTAAATATAGAGCAAGTTTTAATTCCAAATATTACAACCTCCTGAACGTATTGAATAAAAAAATACTCAATGCCGTATAAATCATCAAACACTGCAATCGTTTCATAGTTAGTTATTTTTCGATAAGCTTAATGGAATCGCAGTATAAACCCTCATCTACAATGATTGGAGTAAGTTAATTGAAAGAAGTTAGAGTCATAAGAGAACGAGCTAACTTCATAATCTATTGTATCATCTAGGTATACTTACCTGCTATAATCCATCAATGTATTGAAATTGGTAGACCGATGAGACCTGCCTATCAAGAATCCTGTTACATTTTCTAACAATAAAAGCATTAACTTACCGCATTTGTCAGGAGTAACGCAGGTACCGTTTTCATTCCTCAAATACCCTAGAATACAGAAGCATCCTTCCACACATTCTGCTGAGCACAGCTCTGTTTCAGCAGAGGTGCAGTTGGATGGGCAGGCAGTTCCACAGAGGAGATACTCTTCGTTAGGAGGACACTCATCTGGAAAGAAATAATATTAAAATACTAAAAGAATTTGAAGGTTTGAAGATTTTGAGTCTTCACGACTGTTTGGACCATGGCCTACTGGAAATCGATACAATTTTACACGTTGGTTGCGTAGTTAAAAAAGTGATTTTTGTGCTAAATATAATTCCGTTATAACCAGTTTTCTGTCCCTAGTTGACGGTCACGGAACATCACAAAGAGTTATAGAAATGAATATTTTGTGTATTGTCTTCTGTTTTATTAGCTTTGCAAACAGCACTATGCTTAGTGAGTTTTTTTAAACTGCTTTAACAGTAGGTACCCATTATTTTGAAAGAAATCGGTAGTTTCTCCTTTTATATCAAAACGAGCATTCATTTCTTTAGAATGCATATTATTGACAGCGGTTTTCTCTATGGAGATGACTTTGTGATTTGGCCAAACAAAAGTGGCAATTTTGTTACTTTGTCTTCTTTTTCGTAGAAAAATATGCTATCTACGGTGTTCATGATGGGAAGGCTATAATGTTCGTCAATTAGCCACGTAGAAATCTTTCAGACGGCCTAAATACTCCGTCACCAGCGTAGGCCACAATTTACAAAGTAAACTTCAGAGAAACAATTTCCTAAACTTTACAAACATTTTTCCATCAGAAAAAGAGTGTCCCTTTGAAGAAGTGCACAAATCCTGTTCTTTCTATGATGAATACACTTGCTGGACCAAAGAAGACCGGATGGAGAGAGTTAAGAACGCGCCAAAGAGGCTGCCACACTGTAAATCTGGATGTTTTTGCAAGTAAGACATTTTCAAAATATCAACCTGAATCACAAAAGTATATGTATCTCTTTAGTCAACTGAGGCCGCTGTCAGGGATGAGTTGAATGCATATTTTAAATCGGTCAACTCATCCCGCGCTGCAAAAAAAAAAAACAAAAAGGAATGTATTATTTGAAAAAAGAAATTCACAAAAACTGTTTTGACTAGTTATGATCCCAGAACTGGAAAAATAGCAAACCAATCAGGAATAAATGTAAAGCTTTCGAGCAACTTATGAGTTCCACCACCAGACTAAACCACAGACTCATACAACTGATGGTGGTTTCAGGAAAGGGTTCGTGCGTGAACACGATAGTGGACCCTGCATTCCGGCGTCAATCTGCCGCGACCAGAGATTGATCCTGCTACTAGAGAAGCTGCCTAAATCCTTCCAGGAAATCTCACGAGGATAAATAAAACAGCTGTTCCAAGGACTCTTTTCTTTCATTCCAGCTATGATGCAAATCATCATCATGATCATGCTTCTAAAGCCTACACTAAAATGTACAAAACTTGTGGTTTACAACATCCAGCGACACCTTATTTATCAAAATCCATCAAGCCGGTTAAGCTAGCGATAGATAGAGAAACTGACATACAAGAAACATTTGTATTTGCCAAACACATTCTTCTTCAAGTTCGTCTTATGTAATGTGATCGACTCGCAGTCGAGTTAAAACATCATTTACTAAACTTATAGTGAACTTGAACGAATCAATTGACAGATAACTAATAGACTTGAAATTTAGAGGGGGAAATCTCAAAATTCAAACTTTAAAGCTAGCAGCGCGAGGTTGCAATTTGTATAAAAAAAAACATTAAGCGGAGATAATCGCAGAGTTCCACCATTGAAATATAAAGCCTTACCTTTCACAACATAAATGCCAGCAACAAACGTCGACATTCCCAAAACAAGCAAAACTTTATAGAACTCCATTTTCAAAAGAGTCAACTGTCACTGTCAAAATCTAGAATCGGTCTGGCTGTTTGTCGGAATATATCCAGGGCTGTCGGACGACCTCAAATCATGGAATAAACAATACATAACGTACAAAAGTCTCACTCTGACAGCAACAAACCAGCGACAAACAAGCATGCTGTCAATCTGTTAGTAGGTAAGTTATAACATACTGCAAATGGACGCTTTTAGTATCAGAATACTCAACCTACACCCGATTTTGATGAAAAAAGCCATAATGTTGTTCCAAGCTAAGTTTAATCTACTTATGAAAACCGCATGAAAATCCAAGAAGTAGTTTTGGAAATTTGTCTAAGTATATTGTCCTCTTTAATCATGTCATAATTTCACTAGTGTCACAACATAAACGGATCTCGATAAATTGGGCGAGGATTTTCTGCGGTGTATTTGCCTGACAACTACGTCGCTCTGGTTTTTATATGTTTTCTCGTGTTATTTTGAGTTTTATTGCGTAATTTTGGTGGTTATTTTGCCAATAAAGCCCGGGTTCTTGACGCGAGTGTAAAGTATGTGAATTAGAGTGAATAGTTCTCTTCAAATTCCATCGGTGGAAATCCCGAAAATTTTCAACAAAACAGCCATCTTTTGTTTAAAATTGACTTGACTACTTGACTATGACTCTGTGACGTTGACAATACTTATAAATAAATACACTTGACACTGGCAAAATTGTTCTCTAAGAGACAGATGCCATAATTGAAGAAGAAGAAGAAGAAATTGGGCACAACACGCTGAGATCAGTAGCCAATTCAATCTGAACCCGGGATCGGTGAAGCCAAACTCATATAAATACAGTTAGTTTACTAGGTGCTGTACTCTTGCTGAGAATTATAACTAGGTAACTTGTACCTTTTTATGTTATGTATTCTACGGAAATTGCTTAATCAATACTAATATTTTTAATGTGGTTCATATTTTTTTTACATATTTCATTGACCATGATATTTCAGTGAAATATTAAAAAAAAACTATTGCATGCATGTTATAGGGGGCTGTTTATAATTTTATCAGCCTCAAAGCTAAGTGACATAGGGTATAGGGCCGGTATGACCTACGTCCCGATCGAATGAACATTGTCGTTTTTGCATGAACAAAAAATTGGTTCCATCCTTGAATTCAACGGAGCGTGTTTCAATCACGCTTCAATGTTATGGATAATTGGATTACTGGCATGGCGTAATGAAATTATTACCGTAGTGTATACTCGCTACAATAATCCCTGTTTTCCATTATCTCTGGAAGTTTCTGGTACAATATGGAATGACGTGAAAATTCAAAATAAGAACGCGTCATTCTATGAAATCCCCACGTGACCCACTTGTATAGACGGATGCAATCTCCAGCCCTTCCACTCTGCTTGTCTTCAATAGAGGACCTTGTAAATTCAAAAACACCCTTTATTTTATAGGTACAAGGTTGAAATTTCTGTAAATATTTTGGATGCAAAATCGGCAGGCGCAATTTAATTTGGCGATGCAGCTTCGATTCGAATTAGGAATAGAACCGAGATGCGTGTTCTTGTTTTGAATTTAATTGAATGATTTCAAATAACTTTTTGCTGTACATTTTAGAGATTTTCTATTCCTTTGATCGAATTTCAATGTGTCTAACTATATAATTTTGACTAAGGGCGCTTGCGATCTAACTAATGTACTTATGCCCTTTCCCTAGAAATTGTAGTTATTTAAGTAGGTAGGTATACTGGCATTTTACTTGCATTTGACATAAATTATTCTGAAAATACATAGTTATGCCAGAACAGAAAACTACAGAGATGGCAGGATGGGAACAATTATAAGCCAATCAGCGCGCACTATCACGTCATCGTATCGTCTCCTTATTGGTTGTTCATGATGCAATCAGTATAGGTACATAGTAACGCGAAGTAGGTAATGTGTCTTTTAGATTTAAAAATCTATCTTCATTGAGCACCGACTTTCCTTTCAGACGAGCGAGACGGGCATAAATTATAGTCTTATAAAAATCCAACGCTCAACTTCATTTTTCAAGGCGGGACAAAATATAAATATCTGACTAGCGTTCACACACGGTTTTACTCGTACTTACAAAAATATTTTACCTAATGTTTCTGATAGTACCTACATACAAGCTTTGCTTAGTTTAGATCTAGATGGCACTGTTAAAAATGGATGCTAATATTGTTTATTTTAAGTATTAATTGTACTTATGAAAGTTAATCGATACTAAAGGTTATTTTTCAGCTTAACAAACTTTCTTTTTATCAAGGCTTTTTTCTCAAATCCATATTCATGCATAAAATCACGTCTGTTTCCCGACGGGGTAGGCAGAGACCAAGGATCTCCACTTGCTACTATCCTGACATACCTCTTTTGCTTCATTCACTCTCATGACATTCTTCATACATGCGCATCGGTTTAGGGTACTCTGGACCTGGCCTTTCTCTAAAACGTCCCCAATACCCGTAGTGACCAAAAATATACCAGTGTCACGACAGACAGACAAAAGTTATGTTCCAGCGTTACATGCAACGGAATATAACTCTTTTCTATACCAAACTAAGTTATCGCGAGTCTAAATCGCATTACCATCGCTGGGCGTGGACCAAGTTATAAGATAGTGGCTGAAGTCAACTTTTAAGCTCCTGAAACTTAGTTCTAGTAAAAAATTTTAGGTACATACCTATAGAAGCAGTATTATTATTTTGCTTTCAAGCTTGAAATCAGACATTTTTGGAAACATGATGGTTTGTAAAGAGATTGTGGTAAGGCTATAACAAAGTGACATTACTTTGATATTGCCCGAAAAGCTTGTGCTAAAGGCCCAGGTTTGAATCCATGTGTGGATGTGTGGATGCCTGTGTGTATGTTTGTTACTCTTTTTCGCTGAAACGGCTGAACGGATCCGGATGAAATTTGGCGCAGATATAGATAAAGTCTGGAATAGTAGGTACATAAGCTACTTTTAATCCCGGCAAAATGTACGGAAAGAGAGAAAGAAAATGTGTGCTCATACCTCCTTCTCGTGCCCCTACAATAAATACGAAACGTAACTCTCTATTTGCACTAAATAATCTAGACACGCGGCAGCGTGTCAAGCCAAGTTCAAGCGAACGGGCGAGGCGCGCACCGTGTGTAATATTACACGAACCATTTGGAGCCATTTTCACCCCCTCGTAACTCAAAAACTATTTCACATAAACAAGTCAAATTTGGCTCATCTATTGCCACTTGCGAGTAAAATATATACACCGAATTTCATAAACACACCTCAAACGGTTATTTAGATATCAACGTCCAAAAATGGTTTTTTATGAAAAATTTTATCACTGACTGACCTATAGACGTTATTTATAACCCAGTTCCAGATGACCTAGAACGTTCAAATTTGGCATCCAGGTAGGTAGTGGGGTGGATACAAAGGAAAAAATCTGAAACTTGCAAATTTTTATATTTTTAACGTACTTTTTCAATTAATTGATTCTCCTAGGAACCCTTACTAGCGCCTGTAATATAAGAATAGCAATCTAAATAGATGACAGTTGGTCATTATGTGGATTTTAATAGGGTCTTGACGTTAATATAATCCCATCAAAAACATAAATGTGAAATGAGAGCCAAGTTCAATAAGTATGCTTTAGTCGTTGACTTCAGCGACAAAAGAAGTGAGATCTAAACGGGTGCCAAGTACAATGGTCAGTCCTGAAACTTATTTATAACAATAGGAAATAGTTTTAACAACTTTAAAATATCATTTCATCATAACTTAGGATATTATATTGAAGCCTAAGGTCTAACTTGGCTAGTTCTCATTATACGAATTACCTTCCTATTATTAACTACTTACCTACTATGCCCGATCGCTAGTTTCTACCAGCAAGCCAAATTTTTAGAAGAATAAAATAAGAACTTGCAAAGGCTATACCTAATATATAATTCGTAATCTTAAGAAAACTAGCCAAGTCAGACCTTAGGCTTCAATATAATATCCTAAATTATGAGATGAAATGATATTTTAAAGTTGTAAAACTATTTCATATTGTTATAAATAAGTTTCAGGACTGACCATTGTACTTGGCACCCGTTTAGATCTCACTTCTTTTGTCGCTGAAGTCAACGACTAAAGCATACTTATTGAACTTGGCTCTCATTTCACATTTATGTTTTTGATGGGATATGTATCTCCCTCTCAACTTTCGTTCGCCTCGCCCGATCACACTTTTCGTAACGCTCTGAACGCATTCAAATCGCTCCCTCTCATTACTTCCACCTGTATATTTGCAGTCTACTGCAGAACAGATGTAGTTCGCAATACTCCGTTATTAGATCCGCTGAACAAACCGGAGACGAATTGAGAAGGCTGGAATACGTATTTTTCAGTTGACATGCGGAGACCCAACTGTACAAAACACCTGCAAATATTTATAGGTCCTTGCTATAGAATAACACTTTTATAAACAACCGAAGACTGTTTTTTTATTATAAGTACCTGGGAACCAGAATACTAACTACTGTGCAAAATGTGGGTATGTGCGAAATATCACTAAGTAAATATATCTTTAGATATCCTCAAAGATTTAAGTAACTAAAAATCTGATGAGATATTTACCGAGAGCCTGGGGGTTAAAGTCGTGATCATGTTTTTTTTTCATGATTTTATAAATAAGAAGGTATTATTAATTATACCTACTCTTCATTACATTCATAAAATCATGAAAAAAAACATATTCGATGATATCTGCCACAGACTTTAGCGTTGGATAGTCTGTGACACTTTTTTTTCTTACATTACATTCTGTTAATAATACTTTTTTGTTTCATAAAAAATGCTATGTGTAATATTTGTGTTTTTTGCTGAGTTTAAATTTATTACTCGTAATTTTATGTTATTTATTTATTTAATATTAAATTAGTATTCTTATAAGCGGTGATGGGCTTGCAACTTGTCATGTACGGACGAAATACAGAGAAGTGTGTACAAACATTATAAGTACCTACTTAGTAGGTGAAAATGTTTCGCAAAAGCCAGACCACTAATAAATAAAATCAAACCAATATCCAATATCAGAACTGGACCGTGCAATATGAACGTTCATTCATTCAATACCTTCACTCACTGGCGCATTATCTGTGGCCCAAAGGTAATATGGAAGTCGTAATTCTGACCCACATTTAGACCCAAATGTTATTGGACTGCGAGTGATTGATTGAACCGAATGATTTAATGTTTTGACAGATAACTATTTACAGGCTCATAAAACTTTTAAGGGTTTTTTATCGCGGAGAAAAAACGGTATCTAGGGTTTGGCTGGTTCGTTTTCAATTTGATTGAATCGTACAGGGTAAGCGGATTCTACTCAACAGTTTCGCTATTATTCTCACTTTCGTCATTGGTCGCAACAAACAATTTTGGTTATATCGTAAAGTATTAGTTAATTTTGAATGTACCCTTCGTGAAATAACTTATTATCAACCAATTTTTTATTGCTCCACCTTCATGCTATCAGCATGAGAGACGAGCTCTAAAATCAAGGTTAAAAAAGTTTTTAAAATAATAGTAAAATATTAAATTGATTAAACCACCTTTTTTGTAAATAGAACCCCTCTCCTTTTTTTAAAGTTTGCTTTACCGTGTTACTGAGCAAAAGTTAACGTTTGTAATATATTTTTTCGTTACACGTCACATAAGCAAAAATGTGATATATAAGATTTAAAAACTACAGCCTAGAACTCGTATAAATTCAACAAAACAAATATAAAAACAAAAAACTTGAGAGGTGTTAAGGGACACCCGGATGGAACGAAGTTCCTTTCCTTGTTTTCTATGAGGGAGAGAGACAGACAGAGAAACACGCGCACGCCGCACGGCTTACAACTACTTATAGCAAAAAGTGTCGTGACAACTTTTAGTGAGAATTTTTTCCGTCTAGCCCCCTTTCACAACGCGCGATAAGGAACTTCGTTCCAAAATCTCAAACAATAGGGTAAAGGCACCAGTTAGACAATGGAGTCAATAATCTTATGAGAGATTCCACAATAATGGCTGACGCGTCTGTCGTACCTTGCGCGCTCAGCCGCTGTGGTATTTCCTATTTCGAAGCGAGAAATGTGTCACTTCATATGACAGCCTAAGACAAAATGAGCTTTATTACACCTACGCAGTATTCAATTTTGTAGTGGACACTCGTACTTTATCAATAATGCTCCAACAGTGGTATCACGCTGAACTTCTATGATTTAATCTAATGGGAAATTAATTTCAGACGCTAATAATTAATTTAAAATGTTTTTTCCAATTTTCAAAGTGAAACTACACTTTTGTTACTTATAAATATTCTTTGATGAGGCAGAATAAAATATAGGAAGGTATGTAAATGGTAAGTCGCCTTGATTTGAAATATTTCCGCTTTTGACTGAGGTATTTTAATGAAATACTTTATAATTTAGGTGTAGAAAGAATTATGACTTTTGACAATCGACGTATTGGTCCTAGAAAGAAATTTTGACAAAGTGACATTTCGAAAAAATTACGTCCGATTCGGCCCAAATGAAACTTTCAATTCTAATTTATTTATTTACTGACATTTCGGCCACCATCAAAATACTGCAGATGTTTTGTAGTCATACTAAGAAAAAAGGTGATATTAGAATTACCTAAGTAGGTATTGTAGGATAGGTCATAGCGCCATTTTTCTGTATCTTTGTTACAATCACTGTAGTTTATTTTATTTATTTATTTAAATTCTTTATTGCACACAAAATACAAAATATGCACAATTGGCGAGCATAATGCCGAAGGCATTTTCTACCTGCTGACCAAAGTAAAGTAGGAAAAATACAGAAGGCGTGCTAACAACAAAAATAACCTTAATAATCTAACATTAAACCTAAAATTTAACATGATTGAAAATTTAAAACAGTAATACAAACCATTATGTAATTAAATATTAAAATTTAGCAAGAGGATGATGGAGACGATTCAAGAAATAACTCCCGACTCCGTCTTTTGAAACGTTCTCTGGACTCAATATTCCTAACGTAGTTCACTACGTTAGGATCTCAAATCAGAAAAAAACCACTTTTAGCGTTCTTCATTGCTCTCAGTTATGATTTCTTTCAATACAGCCTACATCTTAATTTCTAATAATCATTCATAAATAAACTCTAATTTATGAATCGGGATAATAATAGTAATTTAAATCGTAATGGGGTATGACTATAATGTGTTGACTCCGGCGCCCATTGTTACGTCGGTTGGGACTATGAATTAGTAGGGTAAACGGGCCGTTACTGACCTCGCCTCATTTAAGTACCTATTAATTTTCCACAGAAATTTTGATAATCGAGAAGAATTTGGGAAAATGAGAGTTATGAGAGGGATGATTATGGCTGGACTTGAACTGAAAGATAGATAGCAGTTCTGATTTCTTTATCCTAAGACCGAACCTTGCCAAATTATTAAAATTAAACATAAAAAGTATTCAAAAGTAATTTAATAAAAAAACTTTTCCTAAAAAAATTAAAATCTACTTGATAAAACCTAGATTGAACTCTAGGTATTTTTCATGCAAAAAAATACTTTTTGGACCTATAATTTTTTTTATTAAAGAAAAACTAAAACCCTGATCGTAATTGTTTCATCTACCCTACTTTGCATCCCGTTATTACGAAAGCGGATGCATTTGTCTGAATCACGGCTCGCTTTATTATCTGTAGTATTATTGTGTAGAGTAGGACAATGGCATTATAATATGATAATTTTGTACATTTTCACCTTCCGCCATCCCTTTTAGGGTGAGGAGTAAGTGTTAGCGATCCTAACCGTATTTAAGGAGATTCTATACGCTATTTTAAACTAAAACCATTTCCCTCTACAATCTCTCATCTCAGTAGGTACCTACTCATTCCTTTCTTACACTTATTTCTATAGGTGCGTTTTCTACAAATAGTATAATATTTTTTATTTTGCTATCGCAACTTTTTCTATATATTTTTTTTAATTTATATAACTATTATTTTCCCGACGAGTGGTACCACCTACAAATTAAAAGAAACGAAAAAGCGTAAGAAACATCTTATTATATATTATAAACGTGAAAGTTTGTGAGGATGTATGGATGTTTGTAACTCTTTCCCGCTGAAACCGCTGAACGGATCTAGATGAAATTTGGCACGGAGATAGATTAAAGAATTGAACAGCAAATATATTTTTTAAGTATGATAAGTGGGATAGACTTGTTTTTGTTTTTCATGGTACCATGCGGGCGAATCCGCGGACGGAAGCTAGTACATAAATAATATTAACAAGACTAAGACCATCTTAGAATTCGTCCTCTCGTATTATAATAAAACTTCAAGTCTACTCCTTTATAGTTTCATACAAAAAAAAAACATTTAATTGATAAATAATATCTTACAATTAATAAACTCAAACTCTATTTTAAAAGCGAGAAAGAGGAAGAGAAGAAAAAGAGAGCAATAGAGAGAGAGAGAGAGAGAGCGCTGGTGGTATAGTGGTAGCCTGCCTCACGATCAGAAGATCGTGGGTTCAAACCTGGTCGTGCACCAATGAGTTTTTCCATTCGAAAAATTTATGTGCGCAATGCCAGTGCTCTTAAACGGTGAAAGACAACAGAAACCGGCATACCCTAGAATCAAAAATTCGAAGGTATGTGTCATAGGTTAGTATTCTTATAAGCGGCGATGGTCTTGCAACCTGTCACGTACGGAATACTAACTACCTACTGTGCAAACCGTGGGCATGTACCAAATGTCATGTTTGGACTTGCCTCTGACTACCCCCTTTAGATATCCTCAAAGATCTGTGGAGATATCTACCGAGCCTGGGGATTACAGTCGTGATCATACTCTATTTTATAAGTATAAAGTATGAATTTTTTGAGCTCTCGGAAAGGTTGTATTTTGAACCAACCATCTCTTCGTTGTGTAGGTTGGATCAACCAGATCAGATGCACTTTAATGTTAGACATTGTAAACTTTACAAAATTGTATATTATTGCTTATTAAGATAAAAGTTCTTCTGGTTTTGCCCTTTTTTCGTAAGACCATTTTCAGTTCAGTCAAGCTTAATTCGAATTACACCATATTATATACTACTAGCTTCTTCTCGCGGCTTTGATCGCGTGGTACCTACATAAAATATAGCCCATATTACTCAGAGATAACGTAGCATTCTAATGGTGAAAGAATTTTTGAAATCGGACCAGTACTTTTTGAGTTTATTTGTTACAATCAAAAATACACAAATACAAAACTTTCTTCTTTATAATTATATTAATTGAAAAATTTTAAAGATTCCCCGGAAAGGAAAACACGAAAATATAGAAAACTTTGCTTTTTTGATATAAAAAAATGGACAAGACAACTTACGTAAACTTATTCAAGTAAGTAGATTAATTTAATTGACTAGATACTTAATTACTGACACGTGTTACTAATTATTCCCAAAATTAATTATACAGGCTGCTCTTAAATTAAATCAACTGTACAATAAATAATAACTGCTTTCAAAGTAACATAATACATAATACGACCAACGGAAGATGTCTATCAAAACCCAACCACAGCTTCACAAGATCAAATAGTTTCCGCCCGTGGCTCCGTTTGCGTGGTACGTACCCGGATAAAAAGTAGCCTATGTGTTATTCCAGGCCCCTATTCAATAAACATTACAAGTCTACAAATTTGTAAAAAAGTGACAATATTGTCGAATTTTATGACAAGTGCTGTTTAATTAAACTTACAAATATGTAGAATTGTAAGAAAACTTTACAATTTTGTAAATTTTCCTTCAGTAAATCGTAGTTTTTTATTAAACAGAAACTTGTAGAATTGTAGCCGCTTACAATTAATTGTATTTTACAATTTGTAATGTTTATTGAATAGGGGCCAGGTCACGAACTACGCGTATTTCAAGTTTCATCCAGATTTAATCAGCCGTTTCAGCGTGATTGAGTAACAAACATCAGTATATCTATCTGTCCATCCAAACTTTCGCATTTATAAAAGTACTAGCTTCCTCTCACGGCTTCTCCCGCGTGGTGTTTTGAAAAAAAAACTATCTGTCCTACTATAAAAAGTAGCTTAGGTCTATTCCAGACTATTACTGTGCTAAATTTCATCCAGACCCGTTCAGCCGTTTCAGCGTGAAAGAGTAACAAACATCCAAACTTCCTCGTTTATAACAGTAAAAACGTCGGTGAAAATATCCAATAGAGGTGGAGATTTTCAACACAATTTCAAGTGAAATATTGCTTTTGCGACATTTTTTATGTCTCATGATTTATTTGTAGAAATATCCGCTTACATGGAGTTGTAAAATCGCCCACAGTTTGCCGTAAAAACCGCCCAGCATCATAAATACGCTCAGTGAAAACAGTACATTCGTACACTCCCACAAACTGTTATAAAAACATACTTTAAACTGGGTAAAACACGTAATATTTATTAAGTTGATTAGCGAGCGAAGCGAGCGAAATCTCAATTGCAAGTAGAGCGATTTGGCGTTGTATGTTTGTTTGTTTTGTGATTTACTGTACAGTGTACTTACACTAATTTGTCAGTTTTCATGAACATAACATGAGCATTTAACAAAAAATCAGTCATTTTTGGAAAAGCTAGTTTTGGGATTTGTACCAAACGAGATTAGTACTTTCTGAATTTCAGTCCAAACACCCCTGCCTCACGATCCGAAGGTCGTGGGTTCAAACCTGGTCGTGCACCAATGAGTTTGTCCATTCGAAAAAATTATATGCGCAATGCCAGTGCTCTTAAACGGTGAAGGAAAACATCGTGAGGAAACCGGCATACCCTAGAAAAAAAATTCGAAGGTATGTGTCATAGGTTAGTATTCTTATAAGCGGCGATGGGCTTGCAACCTGTCACGTACGGAATACTAACTATTGTGCAAAATGTGGGCATGTACCAAATGTCATGTTTGGACTTGCCTCTGACTACCCTCTTTAGATAACCTCAAAGATCTAAGTAACTAAAGATCTGAGGAGATATCTACCGAGCCTGGGGATTACAGTCGTGATCATATTTATTTATTTTTTATTTTACAAACATAGAGTACCTACATAATAAGATCACACCGGTCCATTTGAATCGTTAAAAAATGCCATGATATTATGTTATCTAGTACCCATAACACAAGCTTTGAGTAGCTTACTTTGGGGCTAGATGATGCTGTGTGGATTGTCCAGCATTATTTATTTATTTATTATTTATTTATTATGCCATCACACAAGACTTTGTGGAATATATTAATTTAACTTGGCAACATTATAAGCTAAAACTAGCAAACAGCACACATAAAATCAGGGTTCCGTGCAAACAAGCGCGGGTTCCGTATGAGGGCCGCGCAAACAGAATTAATACCAGTTTAGTGTATACTTGCTTTATTTGCGCGCTCTGTTGTGTTACAATTAACGTAAATCTATACATATAATAAAATCGTTGAGATTCCTTGTCTGTCCTATTGATATTTTCTAATAAAAATTAGTGCTACAAAGAAGACACGCTACTTAGCCCAAAACAAACGTTTTTGAAAAAAATGACTGTCTGTTTATCTGCACGTTTGTGCACGCTAAACTCCGCAACGGCTGAATCAAATCGAATTCAGTTTTCAATAATGTATTGAGATAAGCTTAGATTAAAACTTAGGCTTTGTTTCATCGAGATCGGTAAATAAATAAAAAAGATATGATAATTTTTAGTAAATTGATAAACAGCGCGCTGCTTGCGTATAAATGTAAGCAGCAAAATGCTGAATTTACTCCTTTTGCCTTAAATTACTTGTTTTTTTTTAAATAGGTAAGTCTAAATTTTTTATTCTGTGTTTTTTTTTTGGCAATAAACTGATTTCTATTCTAATTTTACTTATTTCTCGAGCGCAATGGACGCTATGCGTAAAAGTAATCTAACGCGTACAAAGTCACGGGTCACAGCTCGTACATACAGAATATATGTTAGTGTATGGAGTTATTGTTACTAGTGTGTCTACCTACTTTGTATGTTTACCTACAGACAGTTGTTTGTTAATAAATCTTCTTCTTCTTCTTTGTTTATGGCGACTGTCTCTTTTGAGATCAGTTTTGTCAGTGTCAAGTGTTTAAATGAGTAATATAGTAATTAGTCAACGTCACAAACTCAGTCAAATTGTCAAGTCAATTTCAAACAAAAGATGGCTGTTTTGCTCAAAATTCTCGGGATTTTCTCCGATGGATTTAGGATTTTTGACTTTAATTCACTTATTTTACACTCGCGTCAAGAACTCGGGCTTTATTGAAAAAGTAACCACGAAAATTCAATAATAAAAATCAAAATAACACGAGAAAATATATAAAAACTAGAGCGACAAAGTTGACAGTTCCGCTGTCCCCAATAACAGGGGCCTCACCACGAATTCATAATACATCACCGAATTAATATTACATTGTTATTTCGTACCATGATCTATGCAAATTGTATTGACTTCAAGCTTCAAATGTGACTTTTCTAAAACGAAATCGTTCTGGAAGACTTCGTTGCTGCCCCTGGTCACCGTCAATTGGGACAGCGGGCATAAAATTTAATTATATTTATATAGTTCCGTTGTCCCGATGACCCAGGTGCTTAAAAGTTAATCTACAGAATAGTAAATAATCCAGCTATTCAATGTAATCCCCAACAAATCATCACGGAACCGCCGGCTGGCCACCTGAGAGACGATTTATCAGTTAGTCCCCTAGTTAGCAGTTCCAAAGTACGGAATACTGCAGCAGAATGACGAAAATCTGAACTATGATAGAGGCAAACATAATCTATACTTCTATAGGTACTAATATTATAAAGATGAAAGTTTTGACTTTTTGTATATTTGTTTGTAACGAATTAACTCAAAAACTACTGGACCGATTTCAAAAATTCTATCATCATTAGAATGCTACCATTATCCTTGAGTAACATAGGCTGTATTTTAAATTAAAAAAATAGAGATAAAAGCTACCCGTGTGAAGTCGAGGCGTGTTGCTAGTAGATTATAGAAACACATTTATTTGCTTCTAACGAGTTAACACCAAGGATACCTTGGTGCAAACGTGTATTCTACATAAAAGCGTCAACTATTTTCATTTAAGTATTAATCTATACTAATATTATAAAGAGGAAAACTTTGATTGTTTGTTTGTTTGTTTGTTTGTTTGAAACGAATAGGCTCCGAAACTACTGAACCGATTTGAAAAATTCTTTCACCAATGTGTAGAATAAACTTTCAGGATGAACATAGGCTATATTTTATGTAGGTACTTCGCGGGCGACGCCGCGAGCGGAAGCTAGTACACTATAAACAAGTTTTTGAGAATAATTGTTTTGAAAACTTGTAGAAAAAATACTGCTGTTAAATATATTTTCTTGTTTGAAACAAACTGGGAGGGGAAGGGTTTTTCACGGGTCATCACATCACACAAGGATCACTTTGAAACGTCTTACATGCTAGGTGAATCTATGTGCCAAATTCCAACCTAACCCAACTACGAGAAGAAGATCACGACTGCAATCCCCAGGCTCAGTAGACATCTCCTCAGATCTCTAGTTACTTAGATCTGTGAGGATAACACACGATACACAGGAAACGAACCAAGCGATGATTACAATAAGATTGTGTAGGTATTTGTGTATGCTACAACAGCGAACTGGCATAAGCTTAGCAAAGCGTTTTTACTAATTTTGTTTGTTTTAGAGTTCATCATCATCTTCCTGCCCTTATCACACGCTTTGTGGGGTCGTTTGTTTTAGAGTTAATATATTATATATATCTAGCGATTGCATACAGTTACATTGAGAACCTCCTCTTTTTTAAACTCGGTAAAAAAGATCAAAAACACGCAAGTTTTCGTCTCCCTGGAGCAAAATTGATTTACAATTTTGCCATAAAAAAAGTATTTTTTTTTCACTTTTGTAATGAAAAATGCTGTCGGTGCTCACACTAGTTAGAGATGCTTTCTCTATGAAAGGGCACAGACTTTCTATTCTAATACTCTGCGGCACTCAATCCGAGACGAACTGAGTTATAACTTGGACGTTATCTAGCAGATTTCAATTTGTGTAACTTTAACTCTTCGCTCACTACCTCAAGACTGCTAATACTGATACATAAAGTTTTTACCTAATACGACTTATAAAGAGGCAAAGTTTGTTTGTTTGGATGTAAGTAATCTCCGAAACTACTCATCCGATGACGTACTGTTCGTCAACTAGCATGCGTCTTTCGATTTTACCAAATTTTTTTATAACAACTCGCGCGCACGTGATAATCGCGGTTTTGTACACACAGATAGATGACAATATTCACGATGACATCAGAAATATAACGAAGGTTGCGCAAATGACCAAAATTGAACATGAAATGTCTATTGATCTCCAACATTCTTACACCAAACGGACTTAACAAAAGCTTTAAATAAATATGCTAATAGCCTACTCTATCTAAAACTATTCTACACTTCATCATCATCATCATCATCATCAGCCTATAGCAGTCCACTGCTGGACATAGGCCTCCCCTAATGAGCGCCATTGCGCCATTTTACACTTGCAAGCTTTAAACTGGAATCGCTTCATGGCGGGTTGAACAAGACAATTTTTTTTAATTTCTAAGCATTTAACTATGAAATTGTGGTATATCTTGAAAGGTAATTTTATTTCAAGTAATATTAAGAAGATTTAAAATTAATGTACCTAAGCACAAAGTTCTATGTACATAAAATACGGAAATTTGACTAAATATTTTCTGTCGTGTATAACGCATAAAAACATAATCTAATTACACCAACCGTTATTTTAAACCATTTTGTCAGTTTAACCACCTGTGAAGCTCAGCTACCCCGAAACGTAACGCCATTGTTTGACTAATTGGGGAAAATTTAAATGCATTACGGCCGATTTACATTGAGTTAGTTACTGGCGTCACTACTAGCGTCAAGAACTTACGTGCACTTACACAATCAATAGCCACTATAAAGAAAGATAGTAAAAAAACATTGATTTACAACACATACACACAAAAAAACCATAAATAAAGAGGAAACAAAAGAGAAAAATACTACAAAGCTGTAATAACTGCACATGTACCTACAGTTGATTTATAAACCTATGATATAATACCTAGTCTGGAAGTAGCGCCTATTACTGAAAAGATGAGGAGTGCTAGGTTAGCATGGTATGGACACGTGATGAGGAGGGATGAAAACCATGTCACCAGAAGAGTTATGAGTATGAGTGTGGATGGGTGCGCAAGTAGAGGAAGACCGAAGAAGAAATGGTTTGATTGTGTGAAAGATGATATGAATGTAAGAGGAGTTGATTCAGAGTTGACGAATGATAGGGGTGAATGGAAGAAGAAAACATGTTGTGCCGACCCCACTTAGCGTGGGATAAGGGCAGGAGAATGATGATGATGATATAATACCTAGCTGAATCTGTGTTTTTAAAAAAAATATGGTTACGACTGTTATCCCCGGGCTCGGTAGATATCTCCACAGATCTCTAGTTACTTAGATCTTTGAAGATATCTAAAGAGGGTAGTCAGAGGCATGTCTGAACATGACATGCCACATGCCCACATTTTGCACAGTAGTTAGTATTCCGAACGTGACAGGTTGCAAATCCATCGCCGCTTATAAGAATACTAACCTATGACACACACCTTCGAATTTTTGGTTCTAGGGTATGCCGGTTTCCTCACGAGGTTTTCCTTCACCGTTTGAAAACATAATGAGGAACGCATTAAGATTTTAAAGCTATAAGTATAGAGGTATTAAGTACTTAAGAAGTTAATTATGCCGATGAATATAAGAAAGTTTTAATCAGCCGTTTAAACTTAAACCGCTGGTTATGGGATGTTGTGACTGAGAGTCGTGCAGCACTAAATGTCAGTTCGTAACGAATTTAATGTTAATAGGTAGAAAGCTAGACTTCAGGACAAATTCAGGCTTAAAGCGGGAAACCTAGCTAATCTTGATGAGTTGAGGTCACCTAAAAGGCACTTTATCAAGACCAATATGGCACGGAAATTGAGAATGATGAATGATGAAAAGGCATAGACAATGAACAATTAGAGATACATACGTCAATGCTTCAAGCTGACAACCAAGAAATATTCTGTCGCTAGTTCTTTTAAACTGGTGTGGTAAAAGGCTATGAGCGCCTCCCTGCCTCATGATCCGAAGGTCGTCCGAAGATCAAAGTAACTCGAGAGCTGAGGAGATATCTACCGAGCCTGGGGATTACAGTCGTGACCATGGTACGAAATTTTTTGATATTGCCCAAAGAGCTGATAAGGCCTCAGGTCGGTATTAACCTGCTTTATGTATAAATGCGGTCAAGCCACACTAGACGGTTCTATGTCGGTTGTGTGACATTTTCATAGAAAGCTGGCTCGAATTATGTTCGTGCCTATTTGTTTATCTTGCACAATAAAACAAAGACTTACAAATGCTTTGTGAATAAATCATGCGGCCGAGAATAATAAAGCGGCAATGGACTTGCAACCTGTCACGTATGGAATATTAACTAATTTGCGAAATGTGGGCATATGTCAAACGTATTATTGAACGTATTATTATGAGAGTGAATGAAACAAAAGAGGTATTTCAGGATCGTAGCAATAAAGATCAGTGGTTTCTGCCTACCCCGTCGGGAAACAGGCGTGATTTTATGTACTTATGTATGTATTATTGAACGTGCCTCTGACTACCTCCGTTTAGATATCCTCAGAGATCTGAAGCATGTAAAGATTTGATTCTGGTCTTCTTGATAAAAGTCGTGGCCATTTTGTCATCATCATCTTCCTGCCCTTTTCCCACGTTATGTGGTCGGCACAACATGTAAGTAATCTTCTTCCATTTCCCTCTGTCATTCGTCATCTCAGTACTCACTTCTTTCTTACTCATGTCATCTGTGACGTGAAGTTTATCGTGTGATGTCAAGTCATGATCATGTTGTCATGATTTTTGTTTTTATTACTTAAATCATGAAACTGGTTAAAACAGTAACCATTTTTGCATAACACAGTCGCGTATTATGTCAAGCCTTGTTTGCACAATTTTCTCAAGTAATCTGTTCTCATCCATCAAAACTGTCACAGCACTGGGCTGGCCCTTTAGTTGTTTGATCTTATCAAAGCGTTTAATTGAAAGATAAATTCTTTTTTGAAAGCGTAATAAAACGTATTTACTCAAATATTCACCGCAAGATATTACAAACCATCATGTTTCAGTAACGTCACATCTTAAGCTTGAAGTACCTAAATCATCTTCTTCTTCTCTTATATATAAAAATGAATTGCTGTTCGTTAGTCTCGCTAAAACTCGAGAACAGCTAAACGGATTTATCTTATCTTGGTCTTGATATGTTCGTGGAGGTCTAGGGAAGGTTTAAAAGGTAAGAAAAATTCGAATAACTGCCGGGAAAACCCTAAAAATAGCCCTTTTCTATTTCCCATACAAACGTTTTCTAAATAAAATATAGAGTCAATTTGAACTTTATTACTATTTAATAAAGTTCATATTAAATTATAATCACTCACTGTTGTCTAAGCAATGTAGAAGGCGGTACGAAGTTTGCCGGGACAGCTAGTAAAAAATAAATATTTAAATATTATTATGATCACGACTGAATCCCCAGGCTCGGTAGATACCTTCCTCAGATCTTTAGTTACTTAGATCTTTGAGGATATCTAAAGAGGGTAGTCAGAGGCACGTCCAAACATGACATTTGGTACATGCCCACAATTTCGCACAGTAGTTGGTATTCCGTACGTGACAGGTTGCAAGCCCATCGCCGCTTATAGGAAAACTAACCTATGACACACACCTTCGAATTTTTGGTTCTGGGGTACCTATGCCATACATCAATACAACTTTTATGTGTCATGGTACGAAATATCAAAGTTATTACTTTGTTATGGCCCGAGAGGCTTTACTACAAGCTCTTCGCACAATATCAAAATAATATCACTTTGATGTTTCTTCTTCTTCTACTTATTGATGGCATCTGTCTCATATAAAAAAAATTGCCATTGTCGAGTTTTTTAAGTCAATTTAAAACGAAAGATGGGTGTCGTATGGTTTTTTTTCGATGGATTTAGAAAGAATCTACTCACTCTAACTCATTATATTTTACACCCGTGTCAAGAACTCGGGCTTTATTAAAAATCATTAAAAATAACACGAGAAAAAATTCAAAAAGATAAAGTTGACAGTCGAATGCATCAGAAGAAAATCGCAAAAACATAACGCGAACAAAGTCACGTGTAGTTCTAGAATGCTCTAGCTGGTGGTAAAAAAATAAAAAATAAACCAATTAGGTAAAGGGGCAATAAATTCGAATTTAGAACGCCGCGTGTGGTCCCTTGCACCGCGCGTTTAACCATTCGTTAATCCACAGATAACGCGACAGCCATTGTTCTAACAGAATAGATAATTTACTGATACGTTACGTGAGCGGATTATAGGGTGTTGCAATGTGTAATTTGATTATGTTGTGCGTTTGTGATTCCTTGTTTTGAGTTTGTTGCAGGCTATTGTATGGTCTACGTGTCTGTGGGCACGTAGACCATTTTCAGTACTTTAGTAGTTTCCAGTCTGAGGCATACCTTAATCCTTTCACCACACTGGTTCAAAACAACTAGTGAAAAGATAAGAAAAGAAAGAAGTACTAAAGTCTTGTAGTGTTTGTATCTATGCGTTAGTAGCATCTTAATAGTCTGTGGTATTTATCTAGTGATATCGATATCTGTGAATAGTTATCTGCCAATGTCATACACCTGTCAATGTCAGAGTGACGTTTACGGGAATAAGCCCGGGAACTATTGACGAGGTAGAGGGAAGACGGAGAAGTGGAGGGGATGAATGATGCATAGTGTGAGCGGATTAATATGGGGACAGTAAATTTGACAAGTTTTATTATGAAGGTTATAGAACTAAAACGAGTCTTGAAAATTAGCAACCTTTCACAATCTTTACCTACTTCTAAAGATCAATCACTTAAAAAAGCTATACCTATTCCTAGTTTTCAGTTTCGGATATAAACCTAATAACAGTTTTTCATTTAGAACTGCCAGAATATCTTTAGGTACTAAGCTCTCGGTTTCAATTTGAGTTTTGTAATCCGCAAAGCTAATCGACATTACGAATCGTTAAGGTATTTTTACGATTCCTTTAAAAGCCTGTAAAAGCAGGTATAAATGTTAACTGAAAGGAAAATCCATCACTGAAATTTTACGACTACTCTGATTTTGGGAAGGGAGTTTATACCTATTTACGAGTACAAAATCTATTATATAACTTACTTACTTTACTATGAACTTACCATAGACCATCATTAGATATACCTACATACCTAACTACTGTAAGTATAAGTTACTAGACAATGATCATATTTTCAATGTTTTTACATAATCAAATGACAAAAAAGAGTATTTGGGTGAGATTATACAAGATTTTAACATAATTGACAATAAGTCTATTGTAAGTATAAATAAAATAACGTAGGTAACATAGGTAAACAATGATTTTCACAGAATAAAACAATTAGTTTTTATGTTGTCCTGTCTGTTTATTTGTACCTACTTATGTGTCCAAGTCAATTATTGGTCTATTTTTAGTCCAATCGGACGCGATCAATCATGAAATTATGCAAATGCTGTCGTATCATAAATACACGATAAATCATCGAAACAGCGAATTACCATACTCACGCTTGACTGGTCGTATCAATTAGCGCCATTATCGTCCATTCATATCAGCTGTCATCATGAAAACAAGATGGCGGAAACGCGGGAAAATGTAGATTGTCTTTTTTATACTAGCTGATGCCCACGGCTTCGCCCGCGTGGATGTCGGTTATCGCGACTTAAAAACTTATATACAAAAACCTTCCTCGAGAACTCCTCTATCCATTGGTGAAAACAGCATGAAATTCGGTGCTGTAGTTTTTAAGTTTATCGCGAGCAGACAGACAGACAGACGCGGCGGACTTTGTTTTATGATAATATGTAGTGATGTCATTTTATAAACGAATTTAAATTTTGAACAGAATATTTGTAAAATTGTGCTCAAGTTATTCTGACTTTTTATAATGTCCTGACAAAAGATTATCTTCCGCAAAATAAAATGACGTAAAATAGATAACGATAATAAATAAATAAATAATAAATATTGGTGAAAAATTCACAAGTCATCTAGCCCCAAACTAAGCAAAGCTTGTATTTATAGTAACCAGATAGCTGGTAGATTACCTCATTAATACTTTTTTTTTGTAAATACATAACATAGAATAAATAATAACACACAGACACAGAACTAACATCTGTGTTCATCACACAAATGTTTATCCGGATTGAACATACAACGATACTTTAACATTCTTGTTAATTTGATGCGCGATCAGGTAATGGTTTGTTAACAAAAGTTTGGTCAAATTGAACATAGGTACGAGTATTCATTTGCAACTTAATAGGTGCATAAATACTATTTTGTGGTTTCAGTCGAAATACAGCCAAACAAATACCGCTGCCACAACAAAGCAATTTGAGGCCTGAAGGCATCTGAAGGGAGCCTTATGAGCAAAACACAAAACAGAAACTCCCTCGTTAAACTTTGCCAATAACTCAATTGCCGCGTTCGGAAACCCCGTCAATAACACTCGAAAATGTTCGCCGCTTAGGTTTCCGAACGCACCTGACTGGCTGATTATAGACGAGGACCCCGGAGTTTTTATTATAGTATCTTATCTTATACCTTTAAACGAGCAATTCTTGTATAATCTGAATCTCGGAAACGGCTCCAACGATTTTCATGGACTTACCTAATTTAAATGTCGTTTAATAAAACAAAGCCCCAGGTATTATAATATTAAAACATACTGGTTTGAAGAAACGGAAAGCTTTTATTGTCACAATAAAAGTATTTTTAATTTCAAATTTTTATGCTTTAAATTTCAAACTTAAAAGCAATAAGCCACGGTTGGAAGGAAATTTTAAACGTGATACCATAGCCCAACATGAACCATCATGGGCTTATCTAATTTCTACAAAATCCGGTGAATTACTCGATTTCGAATCTTATAGCGATGTCTTAAATGTCATTTCACGGGGCTAAGTTAAGTGTAAAAGTTGAATTGTACCTTCT
This sequence comes from Cosmorhoe ocellata, assembly GCA_963675405.1. Classification (NCBI taxonomy): domain Eukaryota; kingdom Metazoa; phylum Arthropoda; class Insecta; order Lepidoptera; family Geometridae; genus Cosmorhoe; species Cosmorhoe ocellata. The sequence continues at coordinate 1,587,712 of OY776257.1, forward strand.
ACTTAGCACGAGCATTTTCTCTACAAAAGAGAAGACAGACAAAGAAGTACCTACTGTGACAGCAAAATTGTAATATTTATGGGTAAAATCAAAAATAGACGATGGTGGGAAACCTCGAAAGTAGGGATGGTTGGCGTGATTTGTTGCCTTTTGCCCAGCAGCGTGACGAAACAAGTTAAAAAAAAATTACTGGTATTATAATACAATGGACGCCATACTTATATCTACTCTATCTCTTAGACTACTTTAGAAGTAAAATAGTGTAAAGTTTCGCGGAATTTCATAGCTACGGGTGTGACGGCTGTGGCAATTTTGAAAAACAGATATACTTGTATACAGTTTTGTATTGTTTCGTCTTTTGATATTATTAGGTATTTAGGCTCTGATATAGGTATATAATAAAGCGAGGTAGGGGAAGGGTCTTTACTACAGGCTCTTATAAACTGTTTAAGAAACGTCAATGTGTCAAGCTTGAAGTAACACTACTTCAATACAATTTTTATTGGATGTCGGTTGTCGCGACCAAAAGTATATCATGAAATTTTGATCCCACCATTTTGATCACCTCCAACAAATATCGTTATATGTTAGCCAATGTATACAAAAACTTAACTTATTATATATTAAAATGTTTCTCGAGAAACACTATATTCATTAGTGAAAAGAGCATGAAAATCAGTGCAGTAGTTTTTGAGTTAATCGCAAACAGACTGATAGACGCGGCAGGTACCTACTTTGTTTAAATTTTGTTGTAATAATGGCACAAAATAACAAAGTTATATTACTTTGATATTGCCCGAAGAGCTTGTGGTAAGGTCCCTGGAATTTACATGAGCAAGAGTATTCAATACATATACAATTTTCGAGCAGAAAAATCCATGACCGGGTTTGAAGCCACGACTTTGGACCAGAAGGCGGGCTTACAACAATAGATCACTGCTCCGAGGAAAATAAACAAAAACGTAAAATCGCAATATTCGGTAAATCCATTAATTTTCACGACCGCCATTTTTCAATAACTTTACTGAACAAAGTCAGTTGTAGGCTTATTGGATGCGCCCGGATGGAAATTAATAGCAAGCGCTGGCGGCTCTAATATGTAGAAAGTGGTTTGTTTTGCGGGGGCGAGCGATCGGATTTTATGGTGTTGCATGGTCGAATACTGGTGTAGTGGTCGAGCACTGGTTTACTGGTCGAGCATTGGTTTACTGGTCGAGCACTGGTTTACTGGTCGAGCATTGGTTTACTCGTCGAGCACTGGTTTACTGGTCGAGAACTGGTGTACAGGCAGCGAAGTATGGCTTTGATAGTGCACAAAACTTTTTTCGTTTAGTTTTCTGCCATAAACCAGCACTGCCATAAGTTTACATTAAGGGCGTTGCAGGTAAATGTATGGGAGGAAACGAAACGAGAAAAGTCAGAGTCAAGTCAAAGTCAAAATATGTACCTATATTTATTCAATAAAATTACAATCTTACATGTGGTGAATTTAAGTGCCTCTTCCAGCATAACCCAAGTCCGAGAAGAACAGGCAAGGAACTCGTCTCGGTTCTAGCAGCGCTTTGAATGATCCTTACAAATTATAAAACATACCTACTGCCTAACTAGTTTCGTAAACTATCAAATCCTATACTCACCATATTCTTAGTGTGTCCAGAACTATGCATGTGACTATTAGGTGTTATTATCAACACCCGTACTAAGCCCCCTGGTCGAATACTGGTGCAGTGGTCGAGCACTGGTGTACTGTTCGAAAACTGATGTTGTAGTAACTCTTTTATCATTTAAGTCAAACGTATATTAAGTTAAGTGAAATTCAACAATAAAAAAAGGCCACGGTAAAGACAGCATTTCTTAGTCAGAAAAGCAGATAGAATCAACAGCTTTTTTGTTTAAAATTGACTTGACAACTTGACTATGACTCTGTGACGTTGACAATACTTATAAATAAATACACTTGACACTGGCAAAATTGTTCTCTAAGAGACAGATGCCATAATTGAAGAAGAAGAAATATATTAATTTACTGTAAAAAATACAAAGAATCTCTAAGTTAGGGCCCAAAATGCACAAAATTCTTGAAATTTTTACTAATTTTCACTAATTTTTGTATTTTGTGTGCAATAAAGACTTTAAATAAATAATAATAAAATTCGAAAATAAATTAGAAGTGGGAGTCACTAAATGTTTTCAGCGTTTGTGACACAGTAAGTACTAAAGTAAGTAGTAAGAAATAAGTAGGTATTATTAATAGGATTATATATTATATTATTTAAGTAATTGTAGATTGTGTAGGTATTTTTATTTATATTAAATAGGTAGGTATATATATGTTTATTATTATAGGTATTTCTTTATATTTATCACGCCTCACCATCATTCAGCACGCCCAGGATGACTGGTAGAGAATGCTTTTAGCATTAAGTTCTCCTAGCATAAATAATTTGTGTGAAAGTGTTAAATAAATAAATAAATAAATAAGTACAATCTTGGTCCACTAAAACTGTTACTACAGCATATTTACTTAAAACTACTTCACTAAACTTCATGTGACTAGGTGATTTACAAAACTGCAAAATAAGGCCTAACTCTATTACAATACAGTTATATAGTTTAGTTTTGAAATTGTTGCTGTAAGTTAATATTGATGTGTCATTTGGCGTGTTTAATAAATGGGCGGAGAGCAAACAAACAAATGTTTTGGAGGCAAATATTTGATAATTTTCAGAGATTATAGTTATTTTATACAAATTTGAACCTTCCTTTCGACCGTTGAAGGTTGACTTTTGAAAGTTCCCACACTGTGCGCCTACATTCTGCTAAAAAAGTCATTCAGAACTTTTAGTAATCTCAGTTTTCACTCAAAAACACAAAAGTGTTAATAGATATCTACTACTTTACCCATCTCTATCTTCAAACCTATCTTCCAAAGTGAAAGGATCTTTTAACACAGATGTTCTTGAGAACCAGGGACCGTAATGTTACGGCCTATAATATAAATCTATACTAATATCTATTATATAGAGGAAAGATTTTTTTGATTGTTTGTTTGCATTGAATAGGCTCCGAAACTACTGGACCGATTTGAATAATTCTTTCACCAGTATAGAGAATGAATTTTTAGGATAAACATAGGCTATATTTTTATGCAGGTATTTTGCGGGCGCCGCCGCAAGTGGAAGTGGAAGCTAGTATAAATATAAATATATAAATATTGGTCACAAAACACCCTCTAGGCCCAAGAACTAGAACCAAAGCAGACAATCATACCCTCCGAATTTCAAGTCTCTACAACCAGCGGTTTAGGCTGTACGTTGTCTACTTAATGTCAGTGAGTGACGGTCAGGACTTTGAAAAAACAAAAAATATGATCACGATTGTAATTCCCAGGCTCGGTAGGTATGTTCTTAGATCTTTGAAGATATCTAATGAGGGTAATCAGAGGTACGTCCAAAACATTATATTTGGCACCATGTCCACATTTTGCACAGTAGTTACTATTCCGTACATGACAGGTTACAAGCCTTTGTACTTTTAAACTTACGCGATCTGAACACATTATTATTAGTATTAGACGGTCAGTCTACCCGTGACCACGACAGCGTGCAAACCTGTCGAAACGTCGGGAAAATATAAGGTAATTTAAACGCGATAAATACCCGTCTAATACTAATAATAATACAAGCCTTTGAATCTTATCTTATTAGATGTTTGGATACACACTCTCTCTAAAAAGTTATCCTCAAAGATCTAAGTAACTAGAGATTTGAAGATATTTACCAAACTCTAAAGTTGCAATCGCGATCATGTTTGTTTTTTTATCTCAGTACGGCCGTTATATGAAGTCTTCCGTAAAAAGAGCAAATCTCGAACAGACCACTTTTTGGAAAGATGAACTTTATTTTTACATTTACAGTATGCCAGTTCATTGTCACATCTTCAAAGTAGTTTTTTGAAAGTGGTAAAAAGTTTTATAGAGTGTTAACTGATTTGGGTGATGAGAATACCTAAACTATGAAAACTATATCGGTACCTCTATTATACATACGTATATAGTGATGGATTTGGAGGTAAATATGTTGTTTTGCAAAACTATCTAAAAACTTCTAAATTAGGATCCTATTTTGTTGTTCGCAAAAACTAAAGCTAACATTTGGCAGTTTGACCGATAATGTAAAGTTTTTGACGACTTCAATAAAAGGGAGGAGGTTCTACATATATTCAATGGTAGGCATGTATTTTTTATATGTATGTACACCGATTTCTCCGCCAAATTTTAACATATTTTCCAAGTTCTGTTTCTACATATTTGGTATTTCATACTTTAAAGAAGGTCCCATATAAATTGATTCCCGGGAGATTGAAACTTTTTCCGTAAAAGTAGTCCAATATTGAAAGCGGTTTTTCGTTTAATTTCTAAAACGTACCAAAAAACACATTTTTCGACACTGCTACTAAAATAAGCTAAAAATAACGTCGATCACACGTCAATTTAGTCAAATTAAGAACTGACCTTTATAATGTTTACGCTAATTTAGTTTTTGGTGTGAACAAAATAAGATCGTAGGTATTTTAGCATTTTAGAACAGTAGAATTACCACCATTGCCTGCCTGTGTAGTCGGTTATGTACCTACCTAGTTGCTGATATTAATCAGTGGTCAAACACTAACCACAAACAAACGGAAACACGACACACGTACACACACCCTAGTAGGTACCTACCACTTGTGTTATGTACATACTATCCATCAATAGTGTAATGGTATAGTGATTAATACGTCATCATAATTCAAGCTTGGTCTAAGTTCTTGGACTTGGTTACAAAATAAACCTTCTGGCAAGGTCTGAGTTCCTAGTATTTTTTTTATAATTTTTTCAATGCGAAACAGTTTTTTGCTCTGTTGACGACGTAAAAAATATTTGAGTAGTCTTCGAACAGTCGAATTTTGTAAGTTAGTTGATAGTGACTCATTTTATTCTTCAATGAAATCATACGGTCCATTTTCCGAACTTTATTTTTTGGTCCGTACCGACTAACCAAAGTGCTAGAAAAGTAGCTAAGAAATTCGTCTAGGTCCTAACGCTTTTTAATGGTCCTTTTTACAGATATTATAAACTAGCTTCCGCCCACGGCTTCGCCCGCGTGGTACCTTGAAAAACAAATTTAGCCTGTGTTATTCCAGACCATAATCTATAACTGTGCCAAATTTCATTCAAATCCGTTCAGCCGTTTTAGCGTGAAAGAGTAACAAACATCCAGATATCCAGACATCCAGACATCCTCACAAACTTTTGCGTTTATAATATTAGTAGGATAAAGAAATAAATATTCTAGACATTTCACACAACGCCATCTAGCTCTATACAAAGCAAAGCTTGTACTATAGGAACCAGATAGCTGATAGACTAATTATATAATTTTATTTTTTGTAAATGCATAACACCCAGAGACACAGAACAAACATCTGCGTTCATCACACAAATGTTTGTCCTGGGTGGGCATGGAACCCACAACCTGCAGCGCAGAAGGCAGAGCTACTACCAACTCAGCTGTGAGGCCAGTCAATTATGAAGCTATAGTGTGAATACATTGGATAATGAGGGGTGTCTCCAAAGGGTCATCGTTTGAAGTGGTCACCAGACTTGGACCATTAAAACAACTTTAGGGGGAACTTCTCCCTAATAATGGGAAAACATAGGCCAGTACCCCATTTGTGGGATGGATTAGAAAAAAAAATATTACACCTGGTAGATAATTTCCTCGAATCTCTAGTTACTCAGATCTTTGAGGATATCTAAAGGGGGCAGTGAGAGGCATGTCCAAACATGATATTTGGCACTGACCACATTTTGCGCAATTATTAGTATTCCGTACGTGACAGGTTGCAAGCCCATCGCCGCTTATAAAAATACTAATTTGACACACACCTTCAAACTTTTGGTTCTAGGGTATGCCGGTTTCCTCACGATGTTTTGCGTCACCGTATAAGAGCACTGGCATTGCGCACATAAATTTTTCGAATGGAAAACTCATTGGTGCGCGACCAGGTTTTAACTCACGACCTTCGGATCTTGAGGCAGGCGTGCTACTACTACACCACCAGTGCTTTATGGATTAGAAAGCAGATCAAACTACAGAAAAAAAACCAGACCATCTGTCAATGCCCACACAATCTTTTCACTCCTTTCATTGCTCCTCAGATTCTATTGAAAACCTTTTATTACCCTAGTTTTACCCCTATTCGTCCAACTTTCCCCCATTTACATGAAAATAACCCCTTCTGCTGGGCATAACGGGACCAAATGATTCGATTACCGACGGGTTAAATTGGTAACCTGACACTAACCATTCGCATTCAAATGAGTAGGCCTTTTATAAATCATTTAATATGGTTTCGGGTGCCCGCTAAACCCTTAAGTACGGTTTGCAAGTTAACAAAGAGCAAATAAATAGAAAAGATTTTTTTGATCATTAAAAAAATAGGTTAGCGACATTAATAAGTATTTCTATAAACGATGGGCTTACAATCTGTCACGAACGGAATACTTTGCACTAAAAAACGTGAGTTCCACATAATTTATTGTACAGAAATACTCTGATTACCCCAACTCAAATTACCTCAAAAAGCAACTTGACCAATGTCCAACTTTACCTATATTATTTACAGTTTTACTTAAGTCTTAGATATTTTGTGTTGTTGTTTCGTTACTTTCCCCTTGTCGTCTGTGTGTGTGCTACAAAATAAAATCCTTGTTTTTTGTTCTTCTTTGTTCTTAAGATCTAAGTAATTTTAGGCCTATCAAAATCTACGTTTTTGTAACAAACACAAACCTTTCACATAAAAAGCAGCAAAAACTATGCATTTTAACTGAAACACTGAACATTCAAACAAACAACTCTCAAAGTTTTCTTTACAATTTACAAAATCCAAACTTACAACGCAAATCTCCGACAGTTTCAAAGCGTAGCCAAACTCAGTGTACATACTCGTTATTTCAGGTGGAAACACTGTACAGAAATGTACATTTTTGGTTCGTTTTTTGCAAACTGTACTCCATAACGAACAGTAGCTTAACTCACGTCCATGAAGCGAGGACAATGGCCCACTGTAGAACACTATTCAACAATATTGTTTATATCAAGCTGATATTAGCCGGATATCGTTTGAGAGCGCTGGTGGTGTAGTGGTAGCACCCCGGCTTCACGATCCGAAGGTCGTGGGTTCAAACCTGGTCGTGCACCAATGAGTTTTTCCATTCGAAAAATTTATGTGCGCAATGCCAGTGCTCTTAAACGGTGAAGGAAAACATCGTGAGGAAACCGGCATACCCTAGAACCAAAAATTCGAAGGTGTGCGTCATAGGTTAGTATTCTTATAAGCGGCGATGGGCTTGCAACCTGTCACGTACGGAATACTAACTACTGTGCAAAATGTGGGCATGTACCAAATGTCATGTTTGGACTTGCCTCTGACTACCCCCTTTAGATATCCTCAAAAGATTTAAGTAACCAAAGATCTGAGGAGATATCTACCGAGCCCGGGGATTGCAGTCGTGATCATATTTTTTTTTTTTTTTTATCGTTTGAATACTCATGTTTTGCTCGTATACAAACTAATATAATTATTTTTTTAAATCCTGAAAAAAGAATGTGTACACCCTGAATATTTACAACCTAAATCACAAAATATTTACTTTTAAACTTACGCGATCTGAACTCATTATTATTAGTATTAGACGGGTATTTATCGCGTTCAAATTACCATTTATTTTCCCGACGTTTCGACAGGTTTGCATGCTGTCGTGGTCACGGGTAGACAGTAATTTTGTTTATTTTTTTATAACACAAATATTTTGTGTTATAAAAAAACAAAATATCGTCTACGTATAAACATTCGGCATGGCAAGTTATGATCGCGAAAGATTTTATTAAGTTTTAATTTAAAACTCAAAAAGCTCTCAAGAAAAAAGTTTAAATGGAACTGAAATGTAGCCTCTTTTTTAAAAGTCAATCCAAGTTTAAAATAAAAAACAAACCTCTAAAGTAGACAGAATGTTATTCCCAAAACAGGAATGAAAGACAAACCGGTGTAATTACAGTCATCTAAGGACCTCATTTGACAATGCCATCTGCACCCAACCCTCACATTCACCCCATAACAGAACGAAAGCCCAAAATGTGGTGTTTACGACAAATGATGGTATCGAATTCTATTATATTTAGGGAGAAAACACGCAGCTGGAAGAATTATAAAAGAAATATTAATAACTAGCTGTCCCGCTCGCGACTTCGTTCACTTAAAGTATCTAAACTGAGTTTTAAACAAATCACACTAATAAAAAAATTCCATACATAACTTTGACCCCCCCTTTCACCCTTTTTAGAGGGTTATTTTGGAATATCCAGAAATACGTATCCATTCATTTTGCATTTACAGTACACAAACAAAGTTTCACACCAATCGCACCACCCGTTAAAAAGTTCCCATACAAACTTTGACCCCACATTTGACCCCTTTTTGAAGGTTATATTGAAAAATCCTGAAACACGTGTTCATTCATTTTGCATTTACAGTATACAAATAAAGTTTCTGACCAATCGCAACACCCGTTAAAAAGTTCCCATACAAAAATTTACCCCACATTTAACCCCTTTTTGATAGTTATATTGAGAAATCCTGAAATACGTGTTCATTTATTTTGCATTTACAGTGCACAAACAAAGTTTCATGAAAATCGCTCCACGCGTTAAAAAGTTTCATACTAACGTTTTCACCCTTTTTCACCCCCTTAGAGGTGGAATTTCCAAAAATCCCGCCTTAGTGGGTGGTTTTGTTATAAAAGGAAACCACCTTCCAAATTTCAGCTTTCTAGCTTCAGCGGCTTCGGCTCGGCGATGATCAATCAGTCAGGTCAAGCACTTATATAGATATAGATAATAATCACGACTGCGATTCTCATGTTCCAAACCTCAGATCTTTAGATACTTACTTAAAATATTTGAGGAAATCAATGAAATTAACAAAATGTATAGGTAGATCGTTTGTAACGGTCCTTAGATAGCTCAATTATTTCACATGTATTTCATATTATAGTGTGTAGGTATAAAGATAGATTACCACAAGCTCTTCGGGCAATATCAAAGTAATATAACTTTGATAATTATTATTTCCTCCATTTCCTATAAAAATTGTATTGAAGTTGTGCTACTTAAAGTTTGAAACTTTGACTTTTCTTAAATATGATGGCTTGTAAAAGCTTGTGGTAAGGTCCCTGTATGAGTATATTTCTGTAAATAAAATCATAATTATTAATCCCAAAAAAAAAGATTTGGATGTCAAAAAATCTTGAAACGAGTTTGCTCCAAACCGTCACGGCATAACAGGAATAACAAGGAGTGCATACAAAAAGCACCCCAGTACCCCTAGTATGAGTTTTTGATTTACGAAAACTTTTTTCGAATAGTAGGTATCCTTTCATACATTTACCTCCATCGGAAATGTTAAAGAACTAAAATAAGGCCGATAATATCGAAAATATTATCTAATCGGCAGTCCCAGCAATGATTTTCAAACAGAGTTTTCACGATATCGACCTTATTTTAGTTCCGTAACATTTCCGATGGAGGTAAATGTATGAAAGGATACTATTCGAAAAAAGTTTTCGTAAACTATCAAAAACTCATACTAGGGGTACAGATCGGCGTAAGTTTCTTGTGATTTTCTTCATGGACAAGATATCTTTACAATTACTGTATTTGGCTCGTAGATTTACGGATTATTCTAATAAATAACACTTATCGAAAATCTATTCCGATTTCATATTAATAACGTAAATATTATCGCACGCAACCATTAAAAACTATCTAATTACTTAGCAACGATCATGATAATTCAATGTTTCACTTTCACATGATGTGTTCTGTCGTCTTTGCGATAACACTGTAATTTAATAAATTGAGCCAATTCACGCGAAAATCTTTCTTTTTACCCGATTGCCAAGCGAAGGAGGGCAATGTTTGTTTATGTATGTATGACTGCGGGTTCTTTTGGCTTTCGCTGCAACCCAAAAGGCTGGACGGATTTTGAAGAATGAGATGTCGTTGGATTTGTCTGGATCACAAGAGTGACAGGTATAGAAATTATCATGTCAAAAAATCGAATATGGCGGCTGTAAAAATCAATGTTTAGTTATGTTCAGTCGGGTTTTTTATTTGTTTTTAGTTGGCTTAATATTAAAAACTAGTTATTTCAAATATATTTTTTTTGTTATTTTTTTTGCCTCCAGTGAATCGGTTTTAGTTTCAAAGACCTGTATAACATAAAGTGTCTATGTAAATTTAATTAATTTCTGAAACCTAAAGATTCTATGAAAAGTCTATGGGTGAATTGAAATACATGACCGAGTTTCGAACTCAACGTTCCAGGGGAAAGCAGAAGAATTACAATCATCAGTGCGTAAACCAACCTATTCAGTCCAAGATTAGATTTTCCCACTGCGCTACTAAACCATAAAATCGCTTGGGATCTCACGGACCACTTACTTCCATACAAACTATAATGTCACCTGTGTCATTAAAGGCTTCTTTGGTACAAACTACTGTCTTTTCTGTGGCTATGAGGCTAATGCCTACATCCCTTTCCCTATGTAGGTTAAGGACCCTGTGATTGCAGCTTTGTGCTGATATCTGGTTATGGAGCTAGGGCTATAAGTAGAATAAGGGCTATTAAAACCTCTTTATAAAGTGTATAAAAACTACTTTTTAAAACATAAAAAAACATACAAGATCGTTCACTTTTTTTTAATATTCGATGTTCGAATGTTATCTTGTCTATAGCTTTCTCTGTTAGATCTTTGAGGGTATCAAAGGATTTTCTGCGATGCATTCGACTGTCAACTTTGTCGCTCTAGTTTCATATTTTTTCTCATGTTATTTTAGTTTTATTGTATAATTTTGATGGCTATTTTTCCAATAAAGCCTGAGTTCTTGAGTGTATGGGAATTAAAATGAATAGTTTCATTTTAAATCGATCGGAAGACGCCCGAGAATTTTAAACAAAACAGCCCATCTGTTGTTTAAAATTGACTTGACAATTTGACTGACTTTATGACATTGATAATATCTAATTTAAACACTTGACACTGGCAAAATTGATCTCAAAAGAGACAGATATCATACGCAAAGAAGAAGAAAAAGAAGTAATTTCACAAGCAGATAGTTTTATCTATGCCTCAGTTTCTACTCTATGATCATAGGTTAGTATTTTGATGTGTAGGTATTCACTATCAAAGTGCTCATTATTATTCTGTCTGTCTGTATTAATATCGTCATCCAGGACTGAGTTCCCTATCCCACCTTTGTATTCATCGCGAGGGATAAATCTTGAAGCATTTCTTATGTTAGCAAACTCACATTCTTCGTTGATTTTACAATATTTTAAACATTTCTGCTCACCGCTTTGGTGGATATACAGGGTGTCACCAGACTACTTCCGAAAACTTCTACAAAACTCCTTTTCTAAAAAACCAACACTGTAAGCACGAAAAAAACCAACTGTTTTATAAATTTTATCCAAGTAGGTATTGAACTATTTGTATGAAAAAACTGTTTTTTTTCGCGCTCAGTGTTGGTTCCTAGATAAATTTGTTTGTATTGATGGGTACTATAGCCTGAAGTTTTTGGAAGTAGTCTGGTAACACCCTGTATACCCAAATTTCCTTACTTGTGACGTCATCTAAATTGTGTTGACACTCGCTGAGCTGTCACCGACACATTCATTTTGAGCGCTCGAGATATGAATTTGATATGTGGGTTTATGAATATCTCTATATTTACAGAAGAAAAGGGGAATTGAGATTACATATCATGTATGAAAACTTGTATTTTAGGGACCGAGCATACCGCCCCGGCAGTCTAAGTTCTGCGGTCAAGATTTTCGTTTCGCCTCGGTTTCTTAAGCTAGCGCTACATTGAACGTATAAGCCAACGCCAAACGCCAGTTTATTTAGTTTCTATTGTTAACGGTATATCTGATCCTCAGCGTAATGTGGGATAATAGAAACTACATGAAATAACAATAAGAGCGCACTGGTGGTAGTGGTAGCACCCCTGCCTCACGATCCGAAGGTCGTGGGTTCCAACCTGGTCGTGCACCAATGAGTTTTTCGATTCGAAAAATATATGTGTGCAATGTCAGTGCTCTTAAGTGCAAGGAAAGCATTGTGAGGAAACCGGCATACCCTAGAACCAAAAATTCGATGGTGTGTCATAAGAGTTAGAATTCATATAAAGGGCGATGGACTTGCAACCTGTCCCGTGTGGAATACTAACTAGGTACTGTGCAAAATGTGGGCATGTGCCAAATATCATGTTTGGACGTGCCTCTAACTATCCTCATTAGATATACTCAAAGATGAGTAGTGAAAGTAGTCACCTCTTTCGATCCTAAGGGCGTGGGTTCAAACCGCTGGTGCACCAATAAATGTTTCTGTTCGAAAAAATAATGTGCGCTATACTCTCAAACGGTGAAGGAAAACATCATGAGGAAACGGCATGTTGTAAAACCTCAAAAGAGCTTGAAAGGAGCCTCTGACGGCCTCTTTAACCTTTCACCACACTGTCCGAAAGAACTAGTGACAAGATAAGAAGATTGAAAAGAGGTTTAATAACTGCACTACCGCAAAGGTAGACTTTAAAACGGAAACAAACTAAGATCCAAAGGGAATACGCTCCGAGTAATTGATATTATTTATTTATAGCTCTCTGTCTGGCGCCTGTTGTAGGTATTATATGAACTGACCACTAAATTACTATGACTTTTAGCGCTTGTAGTTTAACACGGAGTTTGCACGTTTTAAAAATCACATTAATATAATAAAAGTGTAAGTTTGCGAGTGTGTTATTTTATTACCTCTTTACACTCAAATAAACCTTGATTATAACATAGGCTAATTTGTTCCAGAAAATTACCCTTAAAGGAATGAAAAGGGAGTGTATAGCCGCTTAACATCTAACTTCGAAACTGCTTGGAGTACCTAGAAATTGGAAAAATGGTAAATGGGAAAAAATAAGGTAAAGTAAAAAGAAAGCATATGTACCTATAATAATAATAATAATAGCCATTTATTTCAGACAATTGAATAGTGTACATGCATGTTCGAATTGTATTGGATAATTCTAATATCTAATTTCTAATTTTTGCTTTATAAATTATAACATAAACTTCTTGATTTAATTGTTTTAATTTGTTTTAGTTGTCTGTGTGCTGTTCAGCAAAGGCCTCCTCCAATTCCTTCCATTTTTCTCTGTCTTATGCAATTCTCGTCCATATGTTTCCCGCAGTATTTTCGATGTCATCTTTCCAGCGTTTGTATTATCTACCTTTGTTTCTCTTTCCGTTTCTTGTACCTATAAGTAAACAAATAACATCCAAAAGTCACACACATAGTTCTGACCCCACACTGAGATTCCCTGTATTTTGGGTATCAGAAACTACGTGTACTATGGTACCATAACACCCAGACCCGGAAGACATATTATATACAGAACATGCAAACATTTCTTCCCCTGGAAACATTTCTTCCGGGAATCAAACCTCACCTCTCACGTCTCAGCCGGACACCCCCGCCACGAGGTAGTCAAAATTCTAATAAAGTGTTTACAATTTAGCAAAAGACTTACTAACCAAAAAGACCTAGTGCTAGCCTTATTCCCAGCTAGACTAAATCGACCCCACAATAACCTTAAAATACAAAATAGGAAACGTCGATATTCACTACTTTCTGGTGAAGTTGTGGGCGCCAAATAAATTATTATGGAGCAATGAAGTGGTTCGATAGCGCTACCGTCAACAGCGTGATACATGGGTTACACGTTACACCATAGGATAAATATTTATTACTTACTTCGTGTCGCACGTTGCCACGACAAAGTTTAGCTTGACCTCTCATTGATAGCTCAGTACCCCTAGTATGAGTTTTTGATTTACGAAAACTTTTTTCGAATAGTATCCTTTCATACATTTTCCTCCATCGGAAATGTTAAGGAACTAAAATAAGGTCGATAATATCGAAAATATTATGTAATCGGCAGTCCCAGCGATGATTTTTAAATCAAGTTTTCACGATATCGACTTTATTTTAGTTCCTTAAAATTTCCGATGGAGGTAAATGTATGAAAGGATACTATTCGAAAAAAGTTTTCGTTAACTATCAAAAACTCATACTAGGGGTACAGTTGTGTGATTCTGTAAGACCTCATTCTAAACTTCGAATCTGAATCCGCTGTGAGTTTCTTGATTGGCATTCTAAAAACTCGGTTGATAATTCGAATTTACACTAGCGCCACTCTTGCGAGCGTGTCAGCGAGTTGAACTAAATTGACGGAGAGATTTTGACAAATAAGTATGAGATGACGTAAGAAGTGGCATTCTATACGGTAATTCCCAAGTCACTTCGACGGTCGCTTCGCACTCGAACCCGATTAAAAGTGTCACAAAAAAAGCATCTATTTTACGAGTGAAAATAGTGAGAGTGAATAGCGATGTGAGATGCGAGTTGATGTTTGAATTTTACAGAATCGACGTACAGACATCAAGTATCTTGCATACCTCTCATCCAAGATATTGCTAAAACTCTTATTGAAGCTCCAAATCCATTCCCCATCCTACTAATATTTATAAACGCAAAAGTTTGTAAGAATGTATGGATGTGTGGATGTAAGGATGTATGTTTGTTACTCTTTCACAATGAAGCGGCTGAACGGATCTGGATGAAAATTGGCTACTTATAATCCCGGAACAATGTACGGTTCCCGTGGGATAGATTTGTTTTTGTTTTTCAAGGTACCACGCGGGCGAAGCCGTGCGCGGAAGCTAGTAATGTATAATTATGTATTTTGTGCATCTCTGCTACATACCGAAAGGACACGGTTTCGTGGGGACACGATTCCATAATGCTTAAAAAAGTGGTGCTTGGACACGCTTTAGTAAAATGTATGTTTAGAAAAAAAATGCTAGTGAAGTTTTAAGGCCCAGAATTTTGAAAATTGCAAGTATTGCAAACCCTAATCATTCTATTATCGCTTAATAGATTACATTGAAATTGAACTACACGATACTCAAAGATATAAGTGATAAATCAACCGGAGCTAAAACACGAATTAGTTAGAAAACCTTGCTTAAAAATCATGTCAAAAACACCTCTGAAAATGCAGAAATTCCCCAATTTATCCAGAACAGTAAGGTATTTTAAATTTCTATTTCACATGAATGTAAATCAGTTAATTTGAAACAAATCAACCCAGCTCTTTTTTTGAAATAAGCTATTTACTTGAACATATTTATGTTTTTTATAAATTGTCGCTTTCGTTATATAATTCAGAGCAGCCATATTATCATGCCGCACTCTACTTACTTGTCATTTGGGTATTTCGCTGCGTGCTATGTCTGATGCCACGGAGATCCGCGTTGGTATACGGACCTATGTCACTTTTTTTGTAACTTTTACGTAAGGAGTAGTGTGACGAGTATTCTGGGCCTTAAAAACCTATTTATTTGTTTGTAAATCACATCTTTGATGTATAGGTATAAACAACATTATTTTCGTTTTGTCAGTATAATCGTTAAAAACACAGTGCTTAATCAATCGTTTAATTATCAATTAAACAGTCAAGTGGCCATGAATTTATTTTAAACTTGTCAGTCATGTATTTATCTACCTATAATGATTGTGAATGAAGTACTTGCTAGCTTTTTATAGTTTTTACCTTTTGTAAATTTAGTCGATCGAGTGAGCGAAGTGAGAAAGTTTTTTTCATTTCGCCTTAGTAGATACCTGCCTTTAAACTACGCTTTAGCTCCACTGTAACAGCAATAAACCCAAATGTCGATAAACCTCTGAATGTTGCTCCATTCATAAATAAACATCCGACATCTTGCGAAACTCTGTTTAGCTAACTAAAACCAAATTTAAGATGTCTGTAGAAACCATGGAGCTACTAATGAAAGATTATATTCACGTTGCTTTGGTCTATTTTTTATAGACAAACGTAACTTTTGTCTACCGTGTTTTACACACTACTCGAGCCACAAGATTTTAAATTAATGGTCTATTTATAGAGCTTTTGTATTCAATTTATGTATGACTAGCTTCTGCACGCGGCGTCGCCCGCGAAGTACCTACATAAAATATAGCCTATGTTCATCCTGAAAGTTCATTCTACACATTGGTGAAAGAATTTTTCAAATCGGTTCAGTAGTTTCGGAGCCTATTCATTTCAAACAAACAAACAAACAAACAAACAAACAAACAAACAATCAAAGTTTTCCTCTTTATAATATTAGTATAGATAAATAGTTTTGGTAACCTATGGGCGCTTCCAATAGATTGGTACATATATATCACACGCGCGTAGCCGACCGTAAGAGTTTTAGTTAGGGATTAACTTATTTTGTCAGTAATTTCAATACTTTTAGTGTCCTTACCTAAAAGCAGTAACATTATTCACTATTGCTTGGTGGCAGAATATCTGGTGGTACCCTCCAAGACAAACTATTGCTGAAAAGTCTCTCATAATCATCTTCCTGCCCATAACAGTGGGGTCGGCACTATAGGTTCTCCTCCTCCACTCTCCCCTACCATCCGTGATCTCAGTCAGTACCTTTCTAACACAACGTCTTTCACACAGTCCATCCATCTTGTATTAGTTCTAACTGTACCCTAATATCCATCCACATTCAAACCCATCACCTTTCTTGTAACATGACTTTCTTCCCGCCGCATCATGCCCACCACGCCAACCTATTTACTCTTCAACTTTTCTGTCACTTCCAAATTTCCTCTAAACTTCAGCTGAAAAGTCTACCACCTGGTAAATACGAGTATAAAAATATGCCATTTTTGTAAATCTATATACCTAGGATGCGCGTATAATCCACTTACACCTCATTTGTATGCAACATTTGGAAAATAAATAACCTAATTAAAGCTAAATGAGCCGGATCCGATGGCCGCATCGACCAAATTAGGGGACTATGCCATTCCGGCCATATGCCGATAATTGTATTTTGGGTGCTGCGTAGGTTTTAGCCTAATTCTAACTGGTCTACTGACCGACTACTCGAAAGTACGGAGGGCTGAGAGTACCCGGGATCCCGGGATGTACATTACATCCCGTATGTAATGTACATTAATATACATTATTCGACGATTACATGACGATTTCTATGGAAAGATGTAATGAGATGTATCGTGATATAATGTACATCTTTACATTATAGCTGCTGTGTGTGAAGCCCTTAAAGCTGAAACAAATAGGTACGGCTTTAGAAGGTTTATCACAAACACAGCAGAAAACTTAGAAGAAGTTACACCATTGGTGGACATAGCACACAACGCTATCTAGCCCTAAACTAAGCAAAGCTTGTACCAGATAGCTGATAGATTAATTAAATACTTTTTTGTAAATACATACATAGAATACATAAATAACACCCAGACACAGAACAAACATCTGAGTTCATCACACAAATGTTTATCCTGGGTGAAACCACAACCTGCAGCGCAGAAGGCAGAGCTACCAACTGAGCTATGAGGCCAGTCATTCATATCATATTAGCTTCCGCCTACGGCTTCGCCCGCGTGGTACCCTGAAAAAAAAAACTATCCCGCGGGAACCGTACATTTTTCCGGGATAAAAAAAAAGTCTATGTGCTATTCCAGACTATAATCTATCTCTGTGCCAAATTTCATCAAAGTCGATTGAGTAGTTTTTGCGTGAAAGAGTAACAAACATACATCCATACATAAATTCTTACAAACTTTCGCGTTTATAATATTAGTAGGACTTTTTAACATTTATTACGGCACGAACGCTAAATCGCATCGCACATTATCGCCACATGATGTCGCAAACGTCAATACCTAAGTGTAACCCGTTCACGTTTTCTTTTCTACAAATCAATGTCACAATAAAACACATAATTTCATTGGAATAACTCCATAGAAATCCCATGTCCATCAATTTTCCCATGTCGCTCAAACGGCGCCTTACGTGAAACTGGTCTGGATAAAGCATAAGTTGTAAGATTTAGCAATTTTTAATGGCTTTGGACTTTGAACCTTAGCTGGACACCATCTTAAGATCAAAGGAGTTAATTTTCGACATTGACTCTACTTTATTAAGTAACCTTGCAAAAAACCTGGTGAGTGAAAGCGACGATTTTGAACTGAAACACACAAACCGTTTTACAAAGGCACTATTCGAATTGAGCAGTTGTTTAGCTAATATTGTAAAAATATATCTTCATACCCTAATATCTAACGGGGTGCGTTGACATTCAGTTCAGAGTCGTCCTATTTGCTTACCAGGATTTTTGCAAGGTGACTTGATCAAAATATTATCCTCATACCCTGATATCTAATGGGGTGCGTTGACACTTAAATAAAAGGAGAGGAAACGGTATGTAAAAAGTGTTCTCCCCTCTCCCTTGGGTTTGCGCGTGGCCGTGGTCATTGTAAAACTTTAGTCCATTGTAAACTTTTTTGCATTCATTAAGTCGTTAGTTTCCAAATGTCTAGTCATAACAAAGAAATATGTATAACCTAGGGCTAGACTTCTCTTCATGAAAATATTAATTTTTTGTGTTCCTTTCGCTTTAGCTTTTATTTTAAGCCAAACATTATGACCATAATATAGACGACATTAGACCTGTTAGACCACATTTAGACACACAGGGGTCTAGTGTTAGACCAATGAGTTAAGGACCGGAAAAATAACGTGTAAAACAAGATGATAAGCGTTGTAACTCTATTAGATACCTGTACGGTGTTTATTCATGTCAAGCTTTCTCGAAGTATAATTACATAGAAAAATGTCTTCTTATTTTGTGTAACTGTCTTTTGGAACATCGTGCGAAAACCGACATACCCTAGAAACAAAAAGTAGAAGGTGTGTAGAAGGTTAGTATTCTTAAAAGCGGCGATGGGCTGGCAACCTGTCACAAACGGAACTGTGCAAAACTCAAACTCAAATAACTTTATTCAGTGAATTCACAGCGATCATTTTGATACTTACATACTAGGTGATTCTAGGTATTGTAACTATTACAGATCACTGATTCTAGGTGCCAAAATGTGGGCTTGTGCCATGTAATGTTCGGACGTGCCTTTTACTACTCTCTTCAAATATCCTCAAAGATCTAAGTAACCAGAAGTCTGAGTAGGAGATATCTACCGAGCCCCCCAGGCTCGGTAGATTACAGTCGTGATCGAGATTTTCTTTTTCGTTTTAATTTCTACGCTACATGCGGTTTCCTCGCAACGTTTTCATTTTTAGTACAGTTGGAATCATTCTACTGTCGAAAGCTTACAGAAATTAGAAGAATCAGGATCTTGTCGCCCCCCAGATAAGGGAATTGGGCTGAGCCACAGGTATTATTCAAAAGGCTATCGCAGAATCCAGTATGCTCAAGAATTCGCCACTACAGTATCAGCTACTTAATATGCTGGTCAGTGTCTTGACCCGCGTGTGAATACTTAGCATTACGGCGTCTCCAGTCTACACAATAAACTTTACTTAAGGCCCAGCATTTTGAAAATTGCAAGTATTGCAACCCTAATCATTCTATTACCGCTTAATAGATTACATTGAAATCGAACTATACGATACTCAAGGATATAAGTGATAAATCAACCGGAGCTAAAACACGAATTAGTTAGAAAACCTTGGTTAAAAATCATGTCAAAAACACCTCTGAAAATTCAGAAATTCCCTAATTTATCCAGAACTGTAAGGTATTTTTAATTTCTATTTCACATAAATGTAAATCAGTTAAGTTGAAACAAATCAACCCAGCCCTTTTTTTGAAATAAGCTATTTACTTGAACATATTTATGTTTTTTATATATTGTCATTTGGGTATTTCGCTTTGTGCTATGTCTGATTCCGCGGAGATCCGCGTTGCTATACGGACCTATGTCACTTTTTTTGTAACTTTTATGTATGGAATAGAGCGACGAGTATTCTGGCCCTTAAGCTGGTATTCCATAGAACTGGAAAGATACTTAATACACAAAACACTATTTTTACACATTTTCGATAGTGACACTGATTCTTAAGCTAATTTTAAGGTATAATTGGCGCATTATTTTTTTTTCAGAAAAAATTGGCAGTTTAGTCATTCTTTGTTTCTTTTCTCGATATTCTTAAATTAAATGTGATACATAAACGTTGTGCCTTGAAAATAAGTTACAGAAACTTTTACATTATTTTGACAGCTAAAATTTAACTTGATCTAAATATCTACCTACAGATTTAAAAAGAATTTGGTACCTACCAAAAACCATTGGCAAAATTACGTGCAACAATTTTGTGTTACTAAAACTATCCTGTTTTATCTGACACAAAATTGTTACACGTATTTCTGACATTAGTTACACGTTTTTGTAAAATTCCGAACACGAACATCCTCAAATATTTTGAAACTATGGGTATACCGTCAGTAATAGTGTCTTTGTGATGTCCGCTAGAATATATAATAAATTACCTGCTGAAATTAGGGATTGTGACAACTTTATGACATTCAGAACTAAGCTATATAATTATCTCATTGACAATACGTTTTACTCAATAAAAGAATTCTTTGACAATATTTAATAAGTAGGTAGGTAATAATTCTGACTTTATGTTTATCACTAGTAATAAAAATTCTTTGACAGTGTTTATAATTTTGACTTTATATTTTAAATCTATTAATTTATTAATTAAGGAATATTTTAAATTAGAATTTTGTTCAAATATAATATTGTAAGTAATTAAAATAATTTGTAATAATGATAATCTAATAAGTACCTACCTAATTTGTACACCCAGTGGGTAGATCACAGTGCTCTTTATAATTTATATTAACACCTTTGTAACCTGTGTATCACAAATAAATAAATTTGAATTTGAATTTGAATTTGAACCGTCTCCTATAGAAACATACTCGTAAGTAAACTGGCTTGTATAATATTCTTACAACCACTAATAGGTACTAATAGGTGTATGGGTTCGTTTTAATGGCGTGAAATCCTTCTAAACTACGTTATCCTGTCTCGCTCACTCGCTAAAGTCCAATTTAAACTGTTATGATCCCTTCGTACGGCATTTCCCGTAATAACGTAGAGTACGTAACTGTGACGTAAACGTAACGGTAGCTGTGCATTAGAACGTAAATTACAGGCAGCGCCGGATGTGTACAGGGTGATTGTGTCATAGAATATGGCATCATTTAGTTTACATACCGAAACGTGGACACTCACGGTACGGCTAGTCCACCAGTTTAAAGTCGCTCAGCGAGCTATAGAACGAGCTATGCTCGGAGTTTCTCTGAAGGATAGAATCCGTAATGAGACTATCCGACACAGAACTAAGGTTGTCGACATAGCTCAGAGAATTAGCAAGCTGAAGTGGCAGTGGGCTGGCCATATCTGTCGAAGAACCGATAACCGTTGGGGTAAACGAGTTCTCGAGTGGAGACCGCGGCTCGGCAAACGTAGTGTAGGACGCCCTCCGGCTAGGTGGAGTGACGATCTGCGAAAGGCTGCTGGCGGAGGCTGGATGCGTCGAGCTGAAGACAGGGCGCAATGGCGCTCATTAGGGGAGGCCTATGTCCAGCAGTGGACTGCTATAGGCTGATGATGATGATGATGATGATAGTTTACATAAAGTACCTACTATAAACGTCTGTACATTTTACCAAAGCGTGTCCCAGTGGCACTTTTTAGGTCTTTTGGAATTGTGTCCATGCGAAACTGTGTCCCTTCGGGATGTTGACGCAAAAGAAATATGTCGTCAAATAGAGTTGTAGCGTTAATTGAAATTTATATTTTACATCTAAAACCGGTAATATTGTTATTGATTTGGACACATGGTTTTAGTAGAATAACTTGTAAATTCATCATCGTTGAAATTCATCAGTTGCTCACAATTATACAAGTACCTATACTTACAAATTATAAGCATGAATAATATACTTAAATGGCCCAATCGTGAAAATATAAGTGAGGGCTGACAGTGGGAAATGGAAGGAGACTTGCGCCAACCCTACCATAGCGTGGGATTTACAATACAATGATGTGTGCTTTTATTCTCAGAACTTGTATCACCCTGTATGTGCTACTTAGGGCAGGCAGTAAATCGTGCGCCTAGCTAATATTGACGCTGGGATAATTTATCGGTTTCTGTTTTTGCGTGTTACTTTTTTTGCGTTGCGTGTAATCGAAAGGCTTTGCTGAAAAACCAAAATGTTGGAGTTCTGACGGTGGTAGTCGAAAAGTAATTATAAGATTTTATTATGACTTGTGATTCTTAGATCATGGATTCATGGCGTTGAAGAAAAACATCGTGAGATAAGCTTTTTTAAATTTCTAGAACCAATAATGCGAAGGTTGGAATTCCTATAAACGGTGATAAGCTTGTAATCTGTCACATACATAGTACCATACTAATAGTAGGATATCTAAAAGGGGTACCCTATGGGGTATAAATACTAAGTACCCCTTTTAGATATCCTCAAAAATTTTGTTTTTGTTTTTGGACTTTTCACACAACGCTTGTACAAAGCTTGTACTATGAGAAGCTGATAGCTGATAGTTATTTTTTTTTAAATACATACATAGGATACATAATAATACCCAGACACAGAACAAACATCTGTGTTCATCACACAAATGTTTATCCTGGGTCCCCACCCAGGATAAACAAATCGAACCCACAACCTACAGCGCAGAGGGCAGACTACTACCAACTGAGCTGTGAGATCAATGTGTAGCGAAACAATGTTTTGTGTAGATTTAAGGCAAAACATTTGCTGTAGAACAAACTGTTCGATAGACCAATCTCAGCTTCAAAATCCAAGAATACCAACATAACAGAGCGAATTTTGTAAACTGTCTGATGCCACTTCCGGCGTTTAGCTAATGCAGTTGTTATGTTAGCCCTTTGTTCTGCCAACCTAACGGACCCTTCCGGTATAGAGGTACTACCTAAATATGGTAGGTGGTAATCTATTTTGTATAACCAAATAAAGATTGAATTATTTAGAGATTTACTTTATATAAAAAACAATATAAGACGAGTTATGGCTTACCTCTTTCTACGCGTCAGCAGTATCTAATCAAAATCGGTTCAGTCAGTCATTACGTTGGCGGCTTTTATTAAAAAGTGAGAACATTACCTCTGAGTTTAACGTCAGGCATCTGTCTTCATTATGCTCAATTCAGCTTATTACTAAATATTTTTATAAATTTAATAATCCATACTTTAACATTATAAATGCAAAATTAACTGTCTGTTACGCTCTTACGCACAAACTACAGAACCAATTTTTATAAAATTTAGTACAAAGATTGAAATTGAAAAATTGAAAAATATTTATTCAGTACAATCACAAGGATCACTTTGAA
Source organism: Cosmorhoe ocellata (assembly GCA_963675405.1). Classification (NCBI taxonomy): domain Eukaryota; kingdom Metazoa; phylum Arthropoda; class Insecta; order Lepidoptera; family Geometridae; genus Cosmorhoe; species Cosmorhoe ocellata. The sequence goes on from OY776257.1 coordinate 1,611,161, forward strand.
ACGTCTTACATTCTAGGTGAATCTATGTGCCAATTCCAACCTAACCCAAGTACGAGAAGAACAGGCAAGAAACTCGTCTCGGTCCTAGCGCTTTTTTGTATGATCCTTCTTACAAAAAATGTAATCAAGATTATCTAATAATAATAATAATAAATTTATTTATTTTCTCTCACAAAAGGTTACAGTTACAAAGGGTTGAACTTAAATACTAAATACTCAGATAAACTAGACATAGACTAGATCTTGAGAAAAGACTATTTTTTATTGCGAAAAAATGCTTGAACAAGATGAAATAGGGGATGAAAGTAAAGTGCAAAATAAATATCCTATTAAAAAAATGCCTATAGTAACTATTCCACGCGGACGAAGTCGCAGCCAAAAGCTAGTAGGTAATACTATAAAAAAAACCATAAGTACCTACTTACCTTGAATATACTTTAACTAACTACGTACCTGTAGTTCAAACGTTCAAACCATAGTTTGAACTTGCCGAAAAAAACCCCAAATGAAATTCAATAATCAGTCAACACGTCAACTTGGCCAAATGACATTGACATAAAACTTCATTATAACCCTCTTTACAGGCAACAAATCCATAGACCCCATAGCTACAGAATAGTATTTATGCGTAGCTGTCAACTTGACATATCAGCAGTAACAGACAGACGTACAAACAGGATATTGTCGGCACGTGCACAAGTAATTTGGACTCCCCTTTACAAGGGTCGTTATTAGAAATGGACATGTGATAAAAATACATGTTTTATTATAATCCTACTACTATTATAAACGCGAAAGTTTATAAGAATGTATGTACGATGTTTGTTACTCTTTCACGCTGAAACGGCTGATGTAATTTGACACAAAGATAGATTATAGTTTGGAATAGCACATAGGCTACTTTTAATCCCGGAAAATGTACGGTTCCCGTGGGATAGATTCGTTTTTGTTTTTCATGGTACCACGCGGGCGAAGCCGTGGGGGAAGCTAGTTTGGAATAATCGGCACACTTCTTATTGAGATGTTTTAATATGGTATAACTAGCTTCTGCCAATGGTTTCGCCCGCGTGTTACCTTGAAAATAAAAACAAAACTATTCTCAGAATAATGTACCTAGTGAAAAATAAAATGTCAGTTTATTTTTAGATAACTAACTATAAGTATTTACTTACCTACTTAATTTTTATTCTGGGGCTTTTACTTATAGGTACTACTAGGTACTAGGTACTACGAGTAGTTTGGTGGAATTTACCCTTTTTTTAATTTGACATGAAGCTAAGCAAAATGTAATATATCTTGTCGATATGCCATCAAAGAACTGCCAGGTAAGGTAAGGTACTTAAAATGGCAGTTTTGAAAAAAAAAAACAATTTATTTCTCTTTCAAGTCCAATATTCACCGTCCATTAAAATAGTTACACGCATGATTCAATACCAACAGAACTAAAAGTTAAATTCTAAATTTAAATTAACGAATGGTAATGCGCCTGAGTCATTATTGTTCTATTTTCGAAACAATTGTCTCGAAGCGCATATCCGCTGTTTACTCAGAGGGCGCTTTACCAAATATATTAGTTTTCGAATTTGCGTTTCGTTTGCTCATTAAAAATTTTCTTGATAAAATTTATTTAAATAACAAAAATGTATATTGTTTTTCATTCATAATGTCAGTGTTTCGAAACTAAACTAAATTTATACAATATGATCACGACTTTAATCCCCGGGCTCGGTAAATATCTCCTCAAACCTCTAGTGAATTAGATCTTCTAAAGATATCTAAAGAGAGAGATATCTGAGGGTAGACAGAGGGACGTCAGAACATGACATAGCACATGCCCACATTTTGCACAGTAGTTAGTATTCGGTACGTGACAGGTTGCAAAGCCAAGATAAAAAAAAATACATAAGTACCTAAGGATTCAATTTTGTTGCTTAGATATTTTATTGCGACGGTGAAATTACATGCGTAGACTTTATTATCGACAGAGGGTCTACCATGAGTTTTCACAATCTACACTCGCTTGCGACTGTAGTTAAAAAAATGTATGAAAACTTGGTACAGAGCCTCTAGCGGATAGTTGGGTACTAAAACCTCACGTAGCTAACTATCCTACGTCACAGCGTACTACAGCGACTGTAGTTTGCGCTCATTAATTTGCCTAGAATTTGGTAGCATGAGTAACAATTTTGACAGATGTCATAGTAACGTACTATTACTACTGTAATAACGTCAGCCAATCTAAATGTGACAACTCATGGTAGACGTACAGGTAGGTAAGTGAACCTTAAAAACGAAACGCAATATTGCGCGGCAAAAACCATAGGATATTGACACACCCTTCACACATTTCGTACAAATGATTCAACACCTGGACAAATAAGGTACAAATACTACACCAGCATGTGCCTTTGTCTTTTCTTGTGTGTTATGTGTTATGTGCTGTGAGCTAGATAAGAGCTGACTCGCACTGGTACGCTGCCAGCGTCTTGAGGATACTTATTCTATCTGGCAACGATTAGATCTATCTTTAGATCGGTCTTTAGATAGCTTAAAGAGGTTCTATTCGTGCATATACCTCTTCATTTCAGTATTCCCAGTTCGATATTTTCTCATTATTTTTTTCAATACAAAAATACAGAAAATCATACATTTATTTACACAATTTCCTTTAAATAACCGATAAAAGTTTCCAATGAAACCTATCAAACGGCTCCTCACCAACTTTGCACTCTACCATCGTATAAATAAAGTTCGTTTTATTTAAACAGGTGGAAGTGGCCGGCTGGAGTGCTATTGAATGCAGTAGACTACTTGAATGGATGGATGAAAAGGCATTTTATCTTTACTTCTACTGGTGTAGTGGTAGCACTGCCTTCTGATACTTATATAGTGGGTTCGATCCTGGTCGGTTAGTGCCAGGGATCTTAGGACCAAAAATTGCAAGGTGTGTGTCATTGGTTAATATTCTACTAATATGATAAACGTGATAATTTGTGAGGATATAATGGATGTTTGTTACTCTTTCACGCTGAAACGGCTGAACGGATCTGGATGAAACTTGATATGCGCGTAGTTTATGACCTGGAACCAAGCCTGCCATAAGGAACTTCGTTCCAATAACACAGATTACGGTTGCTAGTTCCTAATAATGTGGCGAGCTGCGATAAACTTTCAAGAATGTATGTAAAATCAACTTCTGTGCAAAGCATGGCATGCGCAAAATATAATACTTTAATGTGCCCCTGATTACCCCTTTTTGAATATTGGTCAAACGCCGCCCGTAGCCAATAAATGGTTCACCAAAGATCTCTTCCGCAAACGTCTTCCAACGGTCACAAGTTCAAATAAGTCAATCATCATCATTATCATCAGCCTATAGCAGTCTACTGCTGGACATAGGCCTCCCCTAATGAGCGCCATTGCGCCCTGTCCTCAGCTCGACGCATCCAGCCTCCACCAGCAGCCTTTCGCAGATCGTCACTCCACCTAGCCGGAGGGCGTCCTACACTACGTTTGCCGAACCGCGGTCTCCACTCAAGAACTCGTTTACCCCAATCGGTTCTTCGACAGATATGACCAACCCACTGCCAAATTAACTTACTTTTCAGTGCTATCTTTATTTGTTTTTAAAAGTTCAACAAGCATTTCCCGACTTTACTTACTTAAATAAATATATGATCACGACTGTAATCCCCAGGCTCGGTAGATATCTCCTCAGATCGTTAGTTACTTAGATCTTTGAGGATATCTAAAGAGGGTAGTCAGAGGCACGTCCAAACATGACATTTGGTACATGCCCACATTTTGCACAGTAGTTAGTATTCCGTACGTGACAGGTTGCAAGCCCATCGCCGCTTTGAGAACACTAACCTAATTAATTGATTAGAGTGTGATTCTGTAAGACTTCATTTTAAACTTCGAATCTGAATCCGTTGTAAGTTTCTTGATTGGCATTCTGTAAACTCGATTGATAGTTCGAATTTACGCTAGCGCCACTCTTGCGAGCGTGTTAGTGAGTTGAACTAAATTGACGGGGAGATTATGACAGATAAAGTATGAGATGACGCAAAAAGTGGCATTCTATACGGTAATTCCCAAGTCACTTCGACGCTCGCTTCGCACTCGAACCCGATTCAAAGTGTCAAATAAAGAGCGTCATAAGCGAAGTGAGAGTGAATAGCGATGTGAGATGCGAGTTAATGTTTAAATTTTACAGAATCGACGTACAGCGCTCTCTTACTTACTTATCCCCATAAAAACAAAGCAAACATCTCTGGTGGCATCAAACAGTACCCCTAGTATGAGTTTTTGATTTACGAAAACTTTTTTCGAATAGTATCCTTTCATACATTTACCTCCATCGGAAATGTTAAGGAACTAAAATAAGGTCGATAATATCGAAAATATTATGTAATCGGCAGTCCCAGCAATGATTTTTAAATCAAGTTTTCACGATATCGACTTTATTTTAGTACCTTAAAATTTCCGATGGAGGTAAATGTATGAAAGGATACTATTCGAAAAAAGTTTTCGTAAACTATCAAAAACTCATACTAGGGGTACAGATAACAATCACCCATAAATCCAACATACCGCCATCAGAGGGTAGATAAACTACTTATTGGCGTTTCATAGTTTTATAAGCGACGGTAGGGGCTGATGTTGTTTCACCAAATTCTCAAAGTTATTATCACAGATAATAACATGGGAAGATGTATCTTTATTACCTACTTACTAAGTAATTAGATTACTATCATTTTTCGATAGTGATCTAAAAAGTTATGTGGCTAGCAGCAGTGGACAATGGCATGTGCAAAGTGAAGCCTAATAGAGGCCGTGAGGTCGAGTTGCGGATGATGATGAGATGATAATGAGAATGATGATGATAACGATCATGATAATCTAAAAAGCTGGTGTTGATTTTAGTCTAAAGTATGTGATGTGGTTTTTCGTAGTTAGGTGCATGGGTTACTTTTAGAGAGTCATCCTACTAATATTATAAACGTGAAAGTTTGTAAGAATGTATGGATGGATGGATGGATGGATGGTTGTATGTTTGTTACTCTTTCATGCTAAAACGGCTGAACGGATCTGAATGAAATTTGGCACATATATAGATTATTATCTGGAATAACACATTTACAGGCTACTTTTTATCCCGGAAAAATGAATGGATATGTGTTTTTGTTTTTCAAGGTATAAAGCGGGCGAAGCCGCGGACGGTAGCTAGTACTAAATAGATACAGCCACGAGCTTTAATTTGGGACCCATTTCCTTGAAATGTTCTGAGAACACTCAGAATGCAATAAGGTTGAAAGTTTCGTGACCTATAATTTAAAATAAATTCTAACTACAAATACAAAATGCCACTTTTCAGAATATTGCATAAACTAGTGATCAACGCCATCTGTTACCATTAATATTCAAAGTTTCTGCCACCCTTCACACACGACCTAATCAAAACTAATTACATTGCAACCTATCACCAGGTGTGCGGGTTCCGTGGATAATAAATTGTTATGCCCGATACGGAACCCTAATTATCCCCAATTGGCCCCCACCCTATACGGGCTATGTTTTATCAGCGCGTGCGCACTGTTTGGCATATGGAGTTAATAACTCGAATGATATAGAGGGGTAACCAACCCTGATGCAAGAGGTCAAAACTTGAACGGGGAAGCACTCAGCATATCCCTAGTTTACCTCTTTCAATAAGTCATTTCTTTTTTGCCACTTGCTGGCATGTGAATTACGCCAAGTTTTAGTGTCTTTATCCAGTCTAATTTTTTATGCTTTTCAACTATAATAACGTTATTTTTTTTTAAACTATTATATTTTAAAACATAATTTTTTACCTGAAAATTATTTATGATTTTAATGGAAATTTAAATAATACAGCGCATAAAATGAATGTGTCTCTGGTTATAAAAAGACAAACACAGCACGCAATTTCCGTGTTTTATCTGTTTAGCTCGTTCATGTTTAGTCTGTTTTATTAAAAAAATGTAAATTGAACGGTCGCGTTACATCCTCAAATTTAATTAAAAATGTTACGGCATCGTAAACAAAGCTTGTCTCAGCGTACGTTTAAGCATGGTGTAACCACGCATCTCGTTTTAAACATTTCTATGAAGAAGCATCGTGAATTATTCAGTTTTGAATCTTAAATAATCATCGTTAAAATTAAGAACTTTGTCGTGTCTGACTAACTGATAGACCTACATATTGACAGAAAACCCAGAGCTTAGGTAAACCATTGGACCTTACTTGAAATATGCAGGATGCATTCCTTATAGCACGTAGGAGTAGGTACAATAAGAAAGGAATATTCAAAATGGAATCTCCTAAAGGATTAGCAGAAAGTTGAAGTTTGCATGAAAAAATATTACCGAAACAAAGGGATCCATTTGAAAAACATACGCTTTATATTTTTCACAGTTAATCAAAGTTAAAGACACATCGCCAAGAATGATCCTGCTGATAGAAGTTCTATCTGAAACGGACAAAAAGTAACTAAAAAGACTCAACGGGAATTAGTAACGCGACAGAGCCAAAAGAACAATGTCCAACTACTGTCAAAGGCAGCCTTTTGCAACAAAGCCTTAACCTCTTACGTTGTTAAAAGAGGATATGGTGGTAAGCGGGGAGATAGCGAGCGCGGTTCACATTTCTAATGAACCAATGTTTTTTGGATACGATGGGCAATACGAATACAATAGAATGCATTTGGGTTTAATTACCATTATTTATTAAAATTTTTGTGTATGAAAGGATTGAAAGAACTGTAAGAAAAAATAGAAGATCAGAATAAAATTAGTATTGTGCTAAAGTATTTTATTTTGCCAACTATTTTCAAAGTTTAGGAATGTAACGATTGCATAATACTGATGCTTTTCTCGCTATGCTCATTTGTATAAGCGCTACTTTTCAGCACATCAGAAGGCTTTTTGCGCAGGCTTTTGAGCGAGCACGCGGGTACTTGACTCTAGTAGTGCCACTGAAGCTCACTAGCATCTTGTAACTACATCCTAGGTAAGTAATATTCTATGTACATAATATATCCTTTATGTATTTACTAGCTGTTACCGTTTGTCTACGTGATGATAATGAATTTACCGATGTCTGGTTTTATTGAAACAGCCAATATCTGCTCCGAACCGTGCTCTGTCGTTTGAAAACTACATCAAAAAACTGACAAACAAAAATTTTTATTCTATTGTTTTTAAAATTGCTTTTCTTCAAGGTACAGACCCAGCGTTCTACTATTTTATTATTATGTAGGTCTGAATTATTAGTAGCCTTATATATGACAAACGGTCATCCATCCAGTCGACTCATACATAAAGTACCTATCTATGTTTTATTTTTCAGCCAATATTGTCCTACTGCAGGGCAAAGGCCTCCCTTCTTTCCTTCCACTCCTGTAGGCCAAGATACGCGTCTAGCTCGTGTTGCATCTCCTGGTTCTGCCACGTCGCCATCTTTTGTTGGTAAAGTACCAATTAAAAAAAAGTATCTAGTTAAGTGTATTTTTTGATGGTGTGAGCAGGTATGTTACTACTCAACGTTTTCAATGAAGGTAAGGTAGACTGGGTACGTTTGTGCCAGGGTACGGTAGTGACAGTCGTCATATTGGCGAAACTATAAGGAATACGGGGTTGGGTGCAAGGGAAGAAAGGAGCGGCGTGCCTGTCCGAATGTGCTTCACAGTATTGCGTCATCCGGCGCGCGACGTAGCGGCTTGCAGAGTACCACATTACTATTTTTCGATGGAAAGTAAGTTTTTTTGTTCGATTTCTTTGTGTGATTGTTGTTTTATGTGTACAGATAGAGTGATAAGTGTTTATTGTCGTAAAAACTTAAACATTAGTGGTTAAATAGCAGTGATTACTTTGAACGTAGATTAGTCGGTATAGTCATGGCAATTGGTTTTTTGTCAAATGAATAAAATGGGTACGGTTGTGCCAAATTTTCTGGTTACGATTGTGACATAATTAAACATTTTTTTTTGCTTTTAGATGCCGCAACGACATGTCAGGAAGATGGAAATAGGTCATTGTTAGAATATGAAGAGTATGAAAACGCTTACCAAGCAGTGAAACTTGCCATAACTGTGAAAAATCTGAATAGATTTCAGTAGGTTAAATTTTTGAAAGTAAGAACTTTCTTAGATTTTGTTGATTTTGTTTTTGCATGTTTAAGCACCTACAAAAATGTTTATTTAAGCTGTTATACACCTGATAAGAATTAATATGATTAATATGAAGACTGTTACCTAATAATTAAAGATGCTAAGGAGCCTTATTATAACAAAGTGATACAAATGTTACTGTTTTCTATATTTTATCATAAATTGATTGTATAACATTTATAGGTGATTGTATGACAAACAATACGTGCAATTAAGTTGATTTACGACCGTTTATGTGCGTTTTTGAACCTGTCACATTCGACCCCAGGCACTGTCACAACCGTCCTTGGGGTGGGGACGATTGTGACATTTTTTTCTTTTTTTTTTAAATGGCTATTATGGGTTAACCTTTACCGTTAAGGACAAAATTGAAGTATTTATTCGTAGACAAATGTCCATTTTACTATAAAATACAACTTGCCTCCAGCTAACTGGAATACTTATGAATTTATGGACGATCAAATGAAAATTGGCACAACCGTACCCAGTCTACCCTACCACTTAAAAAGTACTTGATGAAATAGACAAAAAGTTGTTAAGATTTCCCTATTTAAATCCCAACAAAAACTCCACTGAAGATTGTTTATTTTTAAACACATTATTAAAACACGTGGCCCTACTAAACAAAAACGCGGCAACTCTCAATTTGTGCAATAATTATGGTACTCTAAAACTAAATGCGTGCCATAGTGCCATGTGGTCATTCCTACGCGACTCTATTCCGCTAACATCATCCCTCTCAGTCACACTTGGGCTGAAGAACGCTCCATTCAAATTTCGTTTGACCTTTCTCTTTCTCGCGCGTGATTTCAGTCCGCTACAAGACGTCGTGGGTTGTGGACGTACCGTCGCGTCCGGCGTTTTCGTGATAACTTACGTAAAAAAACATTGTAGTTTACTTTTTTTGCAAGAACAGCGATTTCGCGCGTGATAATAACGGTGTCTATGTGACGTGAGTGGATGATACGTGGATATTGTTGTGCATTTGGAATGTTGCAAAGTTTTCAAGTAGCGCAGGTTGCTTAGCTTGGATTTACAACTTTATGGTAAGTTTTATCTGCTATTGTTGAGTCTGCAATCTTAGCGATAGCAATAATTTTTATTGCTCTAAAATTGATTGCAGGTATGAATGTTTGAGCAACTGAGAATGGTTAATTCGACGAATGTTTAACTTAACACCCGCATAGATGCCTATTCTGACAAAGGTTGTTTTCAAGGTTCCAACGATTACAGATTTTATGCATTCAAAAGTTAGAACAAGTTTCATTTTTTTGTACAAAACTCCGATCTCAGATTCCGTGCTATAGACACATTCAATAATCTGTCTGAATAAAAACATTTCAAGGTTATTTGCGCAATAAAAACGAACGTACTTAGGTATGTTCTCATTTCGTTGATAATATTTTCTGCCGTCGCATGTGAAAATGTGCTAAGTGCAATTTATTAGATTTTGTGACACATTTACGGCTTTATTGTATTTCTAGGGAATATGGGTATTAGTAATTTTAGCAAAAAGGTTTTGATGTTATCAGAACAAAACTATTACATTTATATCTTAAAAGAGTGGATGCACTTAACATGACTTACCTACCTAACTAGGCTATTTTATTTGAGAGCGGTGTGAGTGTATTTGAGTAGGTACCTACCTACCTACTACTATATGCCTAAATACCATCATGTCCTCATGACTTGTTATCAATTAAGATAACGATATTGACAAGTACCTACTTAGGCACGGAACCCACGTAATAATAATGTAGGTAGGTACCTAGTCTAATCTGTTACTGTGATAATTTATTTAATTATTATCCAATAATCTTGTTTGTTTCCATAATAATTTTACCTGCCTACCTATTGTTAACAACAGCAAACAAAGTTATTTTATAAGAAATACTTCAAAAAAATATTAAACAGAACAAAAACAAAGCGAAATTATTATTATTATTAGTACATCAATATGTAGGTATGTATATAAAATTTACAACCATGATTTTGATTTTATTATAAGCGCAAAACCCTATACTAAAAACCTAAAACCAAAAAATAGTAGGTGGGTATGATTTTTCCTGTACCTACCTACCTACCTAGTTGATGATGTTTACAGTGCTAAATTATGCTCGTTAGGTCAGTAGGTACTTATGTAGTTATACCTACAAAGTTATTAACTTGTAAACACCTTGACAAAGCATTATTTCACTCAGCATTCAACCAGTCTTTCGGGAAAATCTCTATGAAATCTAATTATGGTTGGTTTCAAAGTAATCTTCTTTCTACTTCCCATCTTTATATCATTGTCATTTCCGGGACTTATCTGCTGGCAAATTATTCCATCGATTCACAAAATAAATCTGATTTGAATTACTACTTACAACATAACAAAAATAACCTGTAATTACGATGTTTCAATAGCTCAAAATATTGCAACTTTTTTGTCAATTTAGTCAATTGCATACGATACAAGGTAGTATAAGTTTCTAACCGCAAAGGTTTTGTGGTCAAACCCTATCTAGCTTTAGCTTACTACCTACAGATTAGATCTAGCTAGGGTGATATGTTAAGCCCCTTAGTAATGTTTTGAAATCACATGCCACGCCAATTTCTCACTTGATTTGATTCTTTTATGCCATTTTTGAAGTTCAGCTATGAATTTATTGCTTTCTAGAGCGTCTTGGTTTATTTTTATTGATGATAATACACAAACGAAATGGTCAGAAGTAAGTAATACTTGGAATTTTGTAAGTACCTACTGCCTGACCACCTAAGAACCTTCAACTGTCTCAGTTTTAACTTCATAGCTACGTTAATTCCCAGTATTTTCTATTGTAACAAAGTACGGTTCTTAGAATACATTTTGATTGAGTTCTAAGAATGTTACATTGCAAAACCTCTCCAGTATCGCTTTCATTGAATCTATCAGAGGATATTTCCTAAGTCTCTGATGACAGTTTATCAATATTCATTAGAATAGGTAGCTTTGTAATCTCTGAGTTTACTTTGTTGTTTGAAGAATGTTTAATTGTCTAAAACCTGTTTAGTTTTCAATTGATTTAAATATGGTCATGTGAACTGTGTTTTTCCACAATCATCATCCGTGTATTTACAATGCATTCGGTATTAAATTGTTTTAATAACAATTACAAAGCCAGGTAAAAACCTCTCACGCAACTGACTTTCGAAAATATCTTAATTAATTCTTAAAAAATATTTTGGACCGAATAAAATCAAATTAACATTTTTGCACTTTCTATATTGCACAGTAAGAGTTTTACCTTCCTTTTGTTACTGTGACGTCACAATCGGTCTTAACTTACATGGATACGTGAATATTGAAGGTCAATACTCTATTGTGTAACGAGGCACGTTCCCACATTACAAAAACTTAGTTATACCCTTAAATAACCGTAACTTGAGTAATATTCACTAATTTTGTCGACAGTTCTACCATGCTACAAAGTAAATCATTATTAAATAATTTAGTTTGTGTAAGTAATTGCACCTATCTATGTAAGTAGCATTAATAATAACAATAATAATAAAGCCATTTATTCCCATTAGAACATTTGAAAACATTTGATTAATTACATAAATTTAACATTACCTATGTTAAATTTATGTAAATGTTCATAATTTTTTATTAAAAAAAGTGTATCATAATATCACTTTTTTTTTTTTAATATATATTATTTATATTTATTTTTCTTTATTATGGGACTGCCCATTTATGGGCCAAGGCCTCCTCCAATCATTTCCAGTCGTTTCTCTGCTGGGCTATCTTTCCGTGGTTTTAGTGGGGTTGGAGGGTTTTGGTCTACTCTTCCCGTGGGGACCAGCCATATTGGGAGAGGTAGGTTTCTTTTTGTGTTTGTTTGTCTGGTTTGAGTTTTGTAAGTAGCATTAGTCCTTTTTATAATTATGATTTTTATAACTTTTTCCATTTGTTTGAACTTTGAATCATTTTTGCTTCAAGTACTAAAGTGTGTAAAAGATAAACTGCAGTATATTATAAATGTTCAAATCTCTTGAAAAATTTAATAAAAAATGATGTCAAGCAAATACTTCAAACGAAATCTATTTTAATGAATCAGTAGGTCAACTTTTTTAGTCCGTACAAATAAAAGTAAATTGTATTAACATTTCCGCTTTTGTTGCCTCAGCAATTTGAGCAGTTGTTGTATTGTTGAAAGACAAGGAAAAGTTTCTTTGCCAAATCCAATACGTGATTCGTATGTCTGATGATCTTCAATCTCTCGAAAATAGAGAATTTCAGAGATACATCTCAAGGTTTTTATCTGGATTTTGCTAAAATAAGTGATTGTAAATTCAGAAGCGCTCTGTCCTTATTAGTCTCCAGTCGCAAAGGTCACAACACTTGGAGATAAAATTGTTAGTTTGTTAGTACTACGTTTATATTCAACACAGTCTCTCTAGTCTTGTCACCAGTTCTTTCGAACCAGCAATGTTAAACGATTACAGTAAGTATTTTGGATAAATAGTATTTTGTATCTTATCCTCGCATAATCAATATAATTTATATGCTCTAGAATCATCAACTTTGCTGTATTAAAATTGTAAAATTGTAATTGTAACATGATGTGGTTTCTTTACAACATTTTTAATCGTAGAGTTTTCATTACAATCTTGAAAATAGAAAAAGGTGAGTTATCTACATTTCTTATCAACACGGCCGATTATACATTTAATTTTAAGAATCTTTATAGATTTTTAAATGTATAAAGAACCGCCAAATCATTCATTATAGAATCATGCAAAGTGTAAAGCAAAAAGCCACTCAACTATAATTACGGTATTAATAATAAGAAAACTGGTTTAAGCGGAAGACAAAAACGTCAGGCAAGTGTGGTCTGCACCACATCGCAGGTAAATAGCATAAATACTAAAGATTCTAGGACTTTTCATGGTGGTAATTTTATTTAAGGTATTTTGGTTTAATACATTAAAAAGAAGCTTATTTCCATAACAGTTTTATTATAAAAAGCTAAGCTTTATATTTAGTTCTATAATGCATAGATTTCACGAAGTTGTTGATTCGAAAGAAGAAGACGAAGTTTTTCAGAATTTACATGGCATTAAAATGAGCTAATACCTACGTCAAAAAAGTCAAATTGAAAAGTGACATTTAAAATACCTACGCTAACTTGGACTTTGGTACAACGAAATAAGATCCTACAAATTTCAGAACAAAACTTTAGCAAATCTGACTGAATCAGCTATAGGTTTTTGTAATTATTATTTAATGTTGTGTTTTTAATATAACATTTAATTGTTTTAAGCTATTATCAAAATTTCATAGAAGTTGCTGTGGTCTTAGATAGTAACCTTTTTGTACATTTAAATAATTACTAACTAAAGTTTTCAGAAGTTGTGTGGTTTAGTTATTCTGTTCATCGAGCTCAGTGTATCCTGTCCCATGATATTCGGTTTCCTGGCCCATAATATTTGATAAACATTACAAATTATAAAATACGATTGATTGTAACCGGCCTCTAACTCTATTAGTTTCTGTTTGATAAAAAAATAAGATTTACAAATATGTAATGGTGGAAAGTTTACAAAATTGTAAAATTGCACTACACTTCTACATTTTGTAGTTATTAAACAGCACTTGTCATAAAATTCGACAATATTGACACTTTTTTTACAAATTTGGAGACTTGTTTGTTTGGGGCCTGTTCTCTCGGAATACTATTCTCAGGTATTCAGTCCTGAAATTCTGAAATATCTCCCATTCATGTTAGTGCGCTAGAAGCTAATGAAGCGAATCATTATCAGATGCACAGCATAGCTCGCCATTCCTGGCAGCAGAATACCCAATAAGATGCGAATTCTCAAACCTCTGACCTTTCCCACAGTAATGCTGTACTTAAACTGTCGTATGAATTAGCCTTTACGTTTGTTTATTACAGTGCGTGTCACTGAATTGTATGGATGGATGAATGTATGAGTAGAATACTATTCAGGGTGTTACCAGACTACTCCCGAAAACTTCAGGGGGTTAAAATACCCATCAGTATAAACAACTTTTTCTAAGAAACCAACACTGTCAGAGCGAAAAGAACTGCTGTTCTATTCAAAAATTTAATACCTACTTGGCTAAAATGTATGAAACAGCTGTTTTTTTTCGCGCACACTGTGTTGTTTTCTTAGAAAAAGTTGTTTGATGTTTATAAAACGTTTTGTAAATATAATAAAAAGTTAAAAACGACTTCATACACTGACAATATAATACAATATATCAATCGACATTATTGTTCTTCTTCTTCTTCAATTATGGCATCTGTCTCTTAGAGAACAATTGTGCCAGTGTCAAGTGTATTTATTTATAAGTATTGTCAACGTCACAGAGTCATAGTCAAGTTGTCAAGTCAATTTTAAACAAAAGATGGCTGTTTTGTTGAAAATTTTCGGGATTTCCTCCGATGGAATTTGAAGAGAACTATTCACTCTAATTCACATACTTTACACTCGCGTCAAGAACCCGGGCTTTATTGGCAAAATAACCACCAAAATTACGCAATAAAACTCAAAATAACACGAGAAAACATATAAAAACCAGAGCGACGTAGTTGTCAGGCAAATACACCGCAGAAAAATCCGACATTATTGTTGCTGCGAACTAAAACCGCGAGTTCTTCTTCTTCTTCTTCAATTATGGCATCTGTCTCATAGAGAGCAATTTTGCCAGTGTCAAGTGTATTTTTATTTGAGTATCGGTTTATCGAAGGAAATTAGCTTGAACGACGTCTGCGTGACACTTGACATGACACTCACAATCGAAAACGTCATCTGTGTAGGTATATATTTATGTTATCGTTGATTTTTTGAAAAAGTGCTTATTATGGGTCGCGACTCGTGGTCCCACTAATTTGACCCACTGGTGGGACAGTGTGTCGATTTAATGGGCTCGTGGTCCCACTGTTTGGTGGGACCATCAGTCAATGTAGGCACTGCCCCAAAATAGAAAGCTAAAGCAATATTTATTTATATAAAAACCAAAGTTTATAAAATAGCACATTCAATAAAAGTAAAAAAAATTGCCAGTAATTTCCGCAACAAAATGTTTTTTAACATAAAACTGATTGATTAATCAGAAACGTGTTAACGTCTAATAATAAATAGACATGAAAAAGATTAAAGTTATTATGACCTGATAGTTAATAAGGCTCACCAAATTATTACCATTAAAAAAACATTGCGTGATAATAACGTATTGTAACATGCATGGCCTCTTTACCATCATCATTCATTATGATCATGATCAAATCATGTCATTTTAATGTAACTGATCAATCATTCAAAATCAAATTGATCAAGAGAGATCCAAAATTACATAACTATGCGATACATCCGCCTGCACTTGCAATTACTAGAAAGGTATTTGGTTGAGCTATTGTTTATCGATACATATAAAAAGCTTTGTCCTGAATGTCTGATAGATCAACGCACAGCCTAAACCGCTGATCGTAAAAACTTGGAAGGTATGTTTTAGTATAACAAAGGCATCCGATGAGAAAGGATTTTCTGAAATTCTATCCCTAAGGAGGTGTAAAAGGGGGGCAAAGTTTGTAGGTATAGGACGACGGGATTCCTTAGTCCAATCTACTTGAAATTTTACATAAACCATTTTTAAAAGAATTGATGGAAGATGTGTTTTGTATTTTATTATAAATTCATTTAAAAAAAAACGTAAACGAAGTTGTGAGCGGGCCAGCTACTTGCAAATTGCAAATATAATACGATCTGTTGTTACGTATTTGTTACGAAAATAGTACCTAATTTTAGTCATCAATCATTTAAATAATAGTAGCAATGAACATAAATAATGTTCATTTACGTTTGACCATGGTTAAGTGTTTTGTGGTTAAAGTGGTACCTATGATGTACCTAAGTTGTTAGGTATTAGGTACGTTGTATTATACTAAATAGTGTTATGAATCATACTAAATTTACATTTAGCGCAAAATTGGGACTTTATTATTTTTTTTAATAATAATAATAAATGCTTGGTTTTTAACATAACATTCGTTAAAATATGTACTTTTAAACTTACGCGATCTGAACACATTATTATTGGTATTAGACGGGTATTTATCGCGTTTAAATTACCTTATATTTTCCCGACGTTTCGACAGGTTTGCACGCTGTCGTGGTCACGGGTAGACGTCGGGAAAATATAAGGTAATTTAAACGCGATAAATACCCGTCTAATACCAATAATAATTCGTTAAAATATTTGAATATCAAATTAAATTCAGAAAATAACAATTTAAACCTTACTCAAGCTCTGTCAATCAACTTTGAATAATTATTAGAGAATGACAAGGATAACAAGATAGTAATCGGATCGAAATGTCATTTATGAGATAGAGATAATCTTTGTTTGTTTGATTATAATTTTATGTATATTGTGAACCAGTTATGTACATGTCCTGACCTTTGTGCAGGATTTTTTTATTATTTTAATTGACTAGGTAACTATAGATAGTTAGGAATGCATCTACATAACACAGCAGTATGTATGTTTGTTTGTTTGTGTGCTAGTACAAAATATAAAATAAAAAAATATTACCTTAATCTGCCCGATTAATAAGTATTTTACGTAAGTATGAATCTTTCTGCTAAATCAGAATTTGATCGGTTTGAAAAAAAATTGTTCGAAAACAAACTATAGTTTTAATACTTTTTTGGTAAATAGGGTTTGATCCTGTAGTATAGAACAGTCAAGAGGCAGAGCCAAGGCGTAATTTAAATAAAAATACAATAAGTAAAAAAGCTAAACCAAAAAAGTAATTCTACACCAACGTCTCTCACGCCTCCTATTTAATGGATGTGCATAAAAAAAACACAAAAAATAAACAACTTACGGTGAACTTTTTACTGAAGGCGATAAAGGTCAAAATTTCTTGTGTATTTCGAATTATTGATCGACCCGTCTGTTAGTTTTGAATTATTTTTCCACAAATTTATAAATACTTTAAATTTAGCTTTAGCCACTCACATAGAACCAAATCCATAGCATAGATTTTTCAATCGAGAATAACTGTTTTTTTATCCTGTAATTATGCTATTACATTGCAATTTCAGTTAATTACAACTGCAAGTAATCATTCGAATTCTGCTTTCACAAGTTTCACATTGCCACGAGATAATTACTGATGGCTGATAATTGCCAAAAATGTATACGAAAGCTAATAGATGCCTAAAGCGCTAGTAGTTTAGTGGTAGCCTTTCGATCTTTCGAGGGTTCGATTCCGGTCGTGCACCAAAATTTTTTTTGGTTCGAAATCTTGCTATTACCACAATACAGTCGAGTTTCAACTTTTCGTAAAAAATATCTTAATAAATGATTAATGGGAATGTCTTTCTGCAACTGTGATATGATTACGTTATTCTGATACTAACGAAATATTGTTACTAAGAAAGAGCTTCTAGTTAATAACAGTGAATTGTATTACAAAAAGTTTATTGCCATAAAATTATATTATGTTACTCATATTATTTGTTTACTTAATTTACTTAATTACGTTTGTAATTATGTTTACTTTTTTTCCGTAGGTAAAATGTTTGTAAGTATAATGTATTATAACAAAAGTTTGAAAAAATTGGACCTGAAACTTAGTGGCAATTATTAAAAATCGCACGAGTTTTAAAACAACGGGTTAACCGAATAGCTCTAAAGTCTACGAGATACACCTCCTATTTTAAAGTCGCCTAAAATCGAAACATTTTTCCGCACGTCATTTGCAAACATAGCGAAATATTCCAATGCCCAGTTACCCACTAAAATACCAATTCATACATAAATGCAATATAAATTGTATTGGAAAGCAACAAAAACTTTTCGTACCGGTTCACTTAGTACGCCAATTGCAGAATGATCAAGGGCTGTTTCCATTGCACCAGTTAAACAGTTTTATGTAGTGTATTGCAGTATTGCATTTTTTTCCAAAATTTCAATAAAAAATCATATATTTTTAATTGCAGTTTTTTTACGTTTTTTTGTTTATAAGCTTGTTTAACCATTAAAAATTGTATTACGTTTTAAAAATGGCATCATCATGATCATCTAAAAAAAAAAAAAATTTAAAAAGTAATTTAAAAAAGCTACTTACAGACGCTGTATCGATTATAATAATACTTAAACATAATTTAATAACAATAAAATTATGACTTACAATAACACTCGTGATTCTTCAAATCTAATGACACCTCATTCATCAAAATCCGTCCAGCCGTTTAGGCTACAGCTGCCTACAACCAAATAAACTCGCATACCTAAGTACTACGAGTATATACAGGGTGTCCCAAAAAGTAGTGTCAAGCGAAAGTCCAGAGATAGAACACCCCTTGGGGTACCCGAATCACCCCCATGTATGTTCCGCGATTTTCTATAGTTTTCGAGTTATTAATTTTTTTCCGAATTTTTGAAAAAATTACGACTTCAACAACTTAAAACATTCTTACAAAAAAAGTAGAAAACTTTCTTGAGATTTTTTTTTTGCTACTGAATTTTAATGAGTTGTTCTTTTATGCATAAAATAATCAGCTACGTGACTTTGATGAAAACTATGAAAATGTTGGTGTAAAGTCAAATAATTACATTCGGTGAATTATGACTAAAATTTTCAACTTCAAATTAAAAATCTTAAAAAGTGATTTCATGGTTTCTAAATAAGTCTAAAGAATTCTCCAGACTCTCAGCTTTCATAATCATTAAAAAAAAGTAGTACTTAATAGGCTACTTTTGCTACAATCGACCTTCAAAGACGGTGAGGTGGAAAATTCTTAAAATTAGCAACCTGATTAAAAACTAGATTTTGGCCATTTTATCATTCCTAAGCTTAATTTGTTTGTTAACTAACCAAAAATGATTACAAAGAATTAGTTTATGCCGAAAAAATCAGCAATATGGCCGAATTAGGAACAAAATTAAGCGGGCCGAAAAAAAAAATTAAGGCACTTAAAATAGCTTTCATACGATTAAAGGAAACCTTTTTAAGACGATGTAGGATTTGTATTGACTAAGAAGGTTGACATTTTGAAGACTTTTTGTAAAAAATTAATAAATTTTACTAGTTGTTTTATTTCACAAATTTAGCTAAACTAAATAAATAAAACCTTCAAATATTAATGAAATCTTACTTTCCTGCAGTCATTTTTGGTTAGTTATCAAACGAAGTAAGCTAAGGAATGATAAAATGGCCAAAATCTATTTTTTAATCAGGTAGCTAATTTTAAGAATTTTCCACCTCACCGTCTTTGAAGGCCGATTTTAGCCAAAGTAGCCAATTAAGTACTACTTTTTTTTAATGATTATGAAAGCTGAGAGTCTGGAAAATTCTTTAGATTTATTTAGGAACCATGAAATCACTTGTTAAGATTTTTAATTTAAAGTTGAAAATTTAAGTCGTAATTCACCGAATGTAATTATTTGACTTTACACCAACATTTTCATAGTTTTCATCAAAGTCACGTAGCTGATTATTTGATGCATAAAAGAACAACTCATTAAAATTCAGTAGCTAAAAAAAAATCTCAAGAAAGTTTTCTACTTTTTTTGTAAGAATGTTTTAAGTTGTTCAAGTCGTAATTTTTTCAAAAATTGGGAAAAAAAATAATAACTCGAAAACTATAGAAAATCGCGGAACATACATGGGGGTGATTCGGGTACCCCAAGGGGTGTTCTATCTCTGGACTTTCGCTTGACACTACTTTTTGGGACACCCTGTATATGCACCCCAAACTCATCACCTTCGTTCTTCACAGTCGGGTAAAAAGAGGGCGATTTCAAGATTGTGTCACAAAAGCCAACTCAAATACAATTCTTGAATCGTTTAAATAAACTAACTATTTAACCGCGGTCACCCATCCAAACAAAGTTATACAATGGGCACAATCTTCGTTTCTCCACATGAAAGTTACACCGTGATTGCGTGTCTGTTAATCTGATGTATTACATTACAAAATGACGCGCCATCTGTCGCAAAAACCGTAATCTGTTCTAATTATGGTGAAGTATGATGTTTTTATAGCTTTACGATAGATACATATACTTTATTCACAGAAATATACATATTTATCTAAATACACATCTTATATAATAAAAATGAATTGCTGTTCGTTAGTCTCGCTAAAACTCGAGAACGGCTAAACGGATTTATATTATCTTGGTCTTGAAATGTTCGTGGAGGTCTAGGGAAGGTTTAAAAGGTAAGAAAAATTCGAATAACTTCCGGGAAAACCCTAAAAATAGCCCTTTTCTATTTCCCATACAAACATGGCGGTACGAAGTTTGCCGGGACAGCTAGTCTATAATATTACTGAACATATACACAAACATTCATACAACAGAGATCTTCGCAGATGGCTTGCTTCGCTCTCTCGTGATTTCCATGTGACAACTTTTTTTGATTTTCATCATCATCATCATCTTTGCCCTTTTCCCACGTTATGTGGTCGGCACAACCATGTGATCTTCTTCCATTTCCCTCTATCATTCGTCATCTCAGTACTCACTCCTTTTATTAATTTTATTAAATAAAATATTTTATTTGAATAGTTTACAACCATACTATCAGGAAGCCTTTGGCAGACGGAAAACGAATAAAAGAAAACGAGTTCAATAGAACTTATTCAAACCCACGACCTAAGAATCAAAAGGTGAAGCCATCACTACTCAACCACTGTTCTTTTCAAATTACTTTTAGATATTATTTTGCCAGCCTATCAGAATCAATTTACGATTTATCCCATCCGGTTTATCCTACTAGGTGTTTAAATATATATAAAGTGTAGTTAAACGTCTTCAAAGTCTCCCGTTGAACTGTTATTATGATCGATCGTGTCTGAAAACCGTTTAGATAACCTAGCCATGGTTTACAAAATGCTGTGACCGTCATTGACGTAGTCAGTAATAAAGCTGAAAAAAAGTGGAGTGTGTGAGCTGGCTACAAATATCTGGCTAAAATCACTGGTTAGAACTTAATTTATAATCCATTTATATTTTGGACATTTATATAGGTTTTTCGGTCGGATTTAACAGAAAATTGACCAAAAAATATGCTGTAAAATAAGGTATAGGTACCTACCTATTTTTATTTTCATAAAATCTATTTCTGAATAAATGCAAGCCATTTTATATTTAAAACTAGCTTCTGCACGCGGCGTCGCCCGCGAAGTACCTAAAATATAGCCTATGTTCATCCTGAAAGTTCATTCTACACATTGGTGAAAGAATTTTTCAAATCGGTTCACTAGTTTCGGAGCCTATTCATTTCAAACAAACAAACAAACAAACAATCAAAGTATTCCTCTTTATAATATTAGTATAGATTAAAACAACATTATGATTCAGAAACACATTTCGTACAATTATAATAGTTGTTTTTTTAGGAATCCGGACTTAAAGCCAATTTCTTGCGCCGGCCGTTCAGTTTTTTATTATTAAACAACAAAGCCATTAGAACTAATTGAATAATGAACTAAATGGCCAAAATGGTGTTTGGAATTCATTATTGGACACTCAAACTTTATTCGTTAGAGCGGTTTTGCACTACGTCCGATGCGAATCCGATCCGAACCCGTGAAAATATGATCCGGAGTAGTATTTCTATGGTAATTTACACACTAGATCCGATTTCCGTCATTCCTCATTTCCGTCACGTAAAATGACGTAGGTATGCCAAAAGGTGGCTCCTGAATTGCTTGGATTTGTATTAGAGATCGGACTAGTGCGTAAGCAATATCTAAATTGGGTCCGAGTTTTCTAGATCCATATTTTCTCGGGTTCGGATCGGATTCGGATCGGACGTAGTGCGAAATCGCTCTTATAGTAGTAAGTTACGCCACGAATTCGTTTTTGTTCTACAAAAACTTGCTCGTATTAAAGGTGTTATAATTATTAGATATACAGGCAAATCTACATGAAACGACTAGTCGTTCTGCGATATGTTAATAAAACAAGCTATACAATTACGTAATGTCTTAAAAGATGGATGGAGGTTTTGACTTTGAAAGTCTAACACGTTTAGATTTTTTTATTATTTTTACTCGTTAATTTATGAGCTGAAGTTCGATTTATTGTCGCTTATAATCTTAATGAAGTGATAAATTAGTTCGGTATTAGAATCAAGTTCGCGTTTAGTCAAGGTTGATTTTGTGCAATTAATAATGTTTAATTTGCTATTTTGAGCCAGGGGAGGACTATTGCGGTAATATTATGTACTTTGAAACTTACGCGATCTGAACACATTATTATTAGTATTAGACGGGTATTTATCGCGTTCAAAATTCTACCCGTGACCACGACAGCGTGCAAACCTGTCGAAACGTCGGGAAAATAAAAGGTAATTTTGAACGCGATAAATACCCGTCTAATACTAATAATATTGCGGTAATATTTAACGTTTTTATCAAAGTTTAAACACAGTATTAGTGGTGTAGTGGTAGCATCCCTGCCTCATGATCCGACTGTCGTGGGTCAAACCTGTCCGTGCACCAGAGTTTTACCGTTTGAAAAAACATGATATTTGGCACATGAACACATTTTGCACAGTGGTTCATATTACGTACGTGACAGGTTGCAAGCCCATCGCTGCTTATAAGAATACTAACCTACTACACACACCTTCGAATTTTTCGTTCTAAGGTATGCTGGTTTCTTCACGATGTTTTCCTTCACCGTTTAAGAGCACTGGGATTGCGCACATATTATTTAGAATAGAAAAACTTATTGGTGCACGACCAGGTTTCAACTCACGACCTTCGGATCGTGAGGTAGAGGTGCTACCACTACACCACCAGCGCTCTTATTATAATAATAATACTTTAAATTGCGGTATCATCAATCTGCTTATACAATTCAGCTTGCAATAAGAAATACCAAGAAACCTAGTAAACTAAGTAAATTGATAAATGGTATTAACACTATTGAAATAGCTGAAATATCACGATTGAATGTAACATTGCAAGGTTATTGCTGTTAATGCATCGTGCGCAACGTTGGAAAATTACAAGAAGCCTTATCGAATTCAATTTATGTACTAATAGAAATGAACCTAAGTAGGTACGAGTTGGCGGGCGACATGAGGCAGCAGCGGACGACGTGTCGCAGCGACACTACTTCAGTTAAATTTTTATATGTCATGGTATGAAATATCAAAGTTATAATACTTTGAAATTGGCCAAAAAAACGAAAATGTCACCAAACAAAATAAAACTTTTAATTGTAAAAAAATCTCTCAAAAAAACAGCCTCTTTTGTTTAAAATCGACTTGACAATTTGGCTCTGTGCCCTGAACAATACAATTAAATAAAAAACATGACAGATGCCATAAATAAAGAAGAAGAAGAGAGAATTTTCTGATGTTTTCGACTAAGACCTTGTAGCTCTACTTTTTATATTTTTTCTCATGTTATTTTGTGTTTTATTGTGTAATTTTGGCGTTTATTTTTCAATAAAGCCCAAGGCAATACGGGTGTGCGATATGTGAATTAAAATGAAAGTTCCTTTCTAAATCCATCTGAAAAAATATCTAGAATCAAGAACAAAACAGCCATTTTTTGTTTAAAATTGACTTGACAACTTCACTATGACTCTGTGACGTTTACAACATTTAAAAAAATACACTTGACACTGGCGAAATTGTTTTCTAACAGATAGATGCCATAGATAAAGAAGAAAAAGATTGATGCCATGAACTAACAGAGAAGTTTAAAAAAAACAAGTACTTATTGGAGCTTTCTCAGAAAAAGAAAAAAAAATGGCAGTTAGGTTAGGTTAGATTTTAAAGAAAATGGAAGAAAATAATTTACGTAAGACTAGGCAAGGTCTATAGATTATAGCCTGCTCAAATGAGCGAATAATGTAACAAAACAAACCTAGCTTTCTCAACGTCTACATATTATCACTACTCAGTAGGTATATAGACAAGCTTTTAAAGACAAGTAGAAAAGACTCGGATAGACAATATCCTCCGCGTCTATGTTGCAGAGCACTGCCAAATTGCAGGCGAGTTTTGTGGGCCATAACAGTGTCATTGGCCTGAGCTGTAACTATTATGTATGCTACGTCTGCTTCCGACACTCAATATTTTATAGACAATGTTCGGTAATAAAGTTTGGTAAGTATACCTACTTACTATGATGGACAGTGTTCTTTAAGGCCATAAAGTCTACTAACTATGTTCTTAAAATATAGACACTTTCTAGTTTTTAACTTGGGCCCTCACAAGCTATTGAAACGTTACATTTCAAACTCGAAGTAACACTATTTTAGTACAATTTTTATGTGTCAGGGTATGAAATATCAAAGTTATATTACTTTGATATTGACTGAAGATGTGGTAAGGCCTATAACAGAAAAAAAACTAATAGTTCCCGTGCGATCGTGTAACATAGTGTCGCGAACGATGTTCTATTGTTATTATATTTATGGTATTCATACCACGTCGTGAATAAAAAATGTAGACAAACTTAAATCAGGATTCGACCAACTTCTGGTATAACTATTCTCAGAATAATGTAATGACAAAATGTCAGTTTACTCTTTGATAACTACGATTTATTCTGGGGATATATGTAGCTTATAGGGATGACTGATTGAAGTTATTCCATTATCCACGACAGTGTGTAAACCTGTCGAAACGTCGGGAAAAATAGGTAAACAAAACACGATAAATACCCATTTAAAAAAAATATGATCACGACTGTAATCCCCGGGCTCGGTAGATATCTTCCTCAGATCTTTAGATACTTAGATCTTTGAGGATATCTAAAGGGGGTAGTCAGAGGCAAGTCCAAACATGACATTTGGTACATGCCCACATTTTGCACAGTAGTTAGTATTCCGTACGTGACAGGTTGCAAGCCCATCGCCGCTTATAAGAATACTAACCTATGACACATACCTTCGAATTTTAGGTTCTAGGGTATGCCGGTTTCCTCACGATGTTTTCCTTCACCGTTTAAGAGCACTGGCATTGCGTACATAAATTTTTCGAATGGAAAAACTCATTGGTGCACGACCAGGTTTGAACCCACGACCTTCGGATCGTGAGGCAGGGGTGCTACCACTACACCACCAGCGCTCTTACCATTTAATACTAATAATAATACCTATGCATAGTACAAGTTATGATGTCTGTACTAAAATGGGTTCAGTTAGTTAGTACTCATTACATTTCCATGTTCTAATTATATCTATCTACCCTCAATTGGTTTGATCGTCTGTCTGTTATTAAATTATCTAATCGAGTGCTCAATACAAGCAAATGTCGAATCACTATGCAATGATACAGCAGTTTCATGCTACACCTCATTAACAGTAGACATACAAAAACAAACCAGTGTTTTCGTGATTGGTCCATGCAAAAAGCGTTTATTTAACAGCCAATAGAAGTTCGCTACTGAAGATAAGTCTTTCCAAAGAGTGCCTTCACAACCCATCATAAGTCTTCACCATATTCTACCGTTGTCATCGAGTGAAGGCGACAAGCGTACAAAAATGTAATCAACTTTTTTTATTATTAACTAGCTTACACCCGCGGCTTCGCCCGCGTGGTACCTTGAAAAACAAAAATAAATCTATCCCACGGGAACCGTACATTATATCTGTGCCATATTTCATCCAGATCCGGTCAGTCGTTTCAGCGTGATTGAGTACCAAACATCTATACATACAAACTTACGCATTATAATATTAGTAGGGTAAGTTATTTTGAGATAGAACTGTGGGTCTATTTATTTATTTATTTATTTAATTTTCGGAAAACCAACAGCTAACATAAAATGACATTAAAAAAAGAAACAGCAAGCCAATTAAAGGTCTTCACAAATAGAAACGGGATAGAAATGAAATGTGAACACTTACTAAAACTACGCGTACCTAAACCACAAACAGATCAAGCACCATGCTGCCAATTACAAACTAGCTACATACTGGTTGTAATTTAAATAAAATTAACCTACACACTAAAAAAGTTAAGGGACAGGTACCGCCTTGCCTTGGGGACACTCGTTAGAAACAGATCAATGTTCAACAATTTACTGAAATCGTTTACAGTTCTACTCGCTCGCACCATATACGAATTCTGCCTATAGTTGGTTGAAGCACAAGGTACACTCAGCGGTGGGTTAAACCTGAGAGTTCTTTGAGGAACAGTTAAATGAATTTTGAATCTAATGAGAATGGTCCCTTATTAACCAATTTAAAAAAATATGTGGCGGGCATTGAACTCGCGACCTTCTCCATATACCAAAGGCCTTTGAGATGCACTAGCCACTGAGCCACAAAGCCAAAATTCTATAGTACCTACTATTTTTTAGGACAAATGATTGAATTCGTGATGTTTTTTGTAAAAATATTAATTAGGTGTTGAAAAGTATATCCCTTGCACCAAACTCCACTAAAGCACGATTTGGCAAGCAAGCCAAGCCACGGGAAAATTAGAGTACGATACACTATAATGGACACTGCCCTTAGCACCAGTTTGTGACGTCATCGAGCTGCTTAAAACGAGAACCTAGTTTCAAATGTCTAGTCCTTTCAACCAAAACCATTTCAATGCCAAAAACTCCGTCTGAAAACGGTCATAAGGATAATTTTGTGGACATTTTTTGTTAAAACTACGTTATTCACGACCCTTAGCACTAGTTTCTGCCGCTGTAGGATCGTTAGCGAGCGCTTCGTAGCAAGTGCTTTTTAGCAATTTCAAAAAAGGATGAAAGTAACCAGTCGGCTGTAATTTTACCCGACTGCAAAGCGAAGAAGGAGGGTAATGTGTATGTAGTGTATGTATTTATGTAACTGTGGCACTACTGTTGCGCAACTGTAGCGCAACTGTGGCTCAACTTTGCCATAATTATACAGGAAATAAGCGTCATCTAGATACACAAACTCAAAAAGACCATTCATCGTAGCATGTCTGAAATTGAACATAAGAGGTCATATATTAGAAAAATTGCCACTAACAGGAAGTTATCGTTATGTTATTATACAAACTGAAGACCGTTCATCGTAGCATTAATGAAATTTAAACTAGATAATGTTCATCCGCCAGAGAGTTTACGGGTCTTTTACATAATGGCTGTGCTAAAGTTAGTAAAAGAAAATGCGAACCAAGTCGCGGAGGTTCCTAGTATTTATAAAAAATATAGAGCTAGTCAAAATAAATCCGGTAGAGATGGCAAATCCACCTGATAAACAAACCTATACGATAGTCACCTGGATGTACCAATATACAGGGGACGGCGTTTGGGCTGAAATAGGGTTGTCACTTAATTTTGATGGCAAAAAAAGCTTAAGCTTAGCAGACATCTCCTCAGATCTCTAGTTTATCAAATTTTTGAGGTTATAATCAGAAGGATAATCATTTATTTGTATATTATTTATTGTTTCCTATATTAAAAGTGGCAATTTTCATATCACAATGATTTAGTTTTTAAATAAATAGGAAATGTGAAATCTTTTTTTTTAGTACATATTTTGAGTTACATTATGAAACTATACAATTCATCATTATCATTCTCCTGCATTTATCCCACGCGTGGGGTCAGCATAACATGTTTTCTTCTTCCACTCACTTTTATCATTCGTCAACAAAAGTGGCAATTTTCATATCACAATGATTTAGTTTTTAAATAAATAGGAATTGTGAAATCTTTTTTTTTAATACATATTTTGAGTTACATTATGAAACTATACAATTCATCATTATCATTCTCCTGCATTTATCCCACGCGTGGGGTCAGCATAACATGTTTTCTTCTTCCACTCACTTTTATCATTCGTCAACAAAAGTGGCGAATTTCAATAACAGGCGCCACTTTCATACTTTTTTTTTATAAATTTTCTTTTCAATGCTAAAAATAAGAATAGGTAAATGTAATTTTGGTCATCTTTATAACAATATATATTTTAAATTTACGCGATCTCAACACATTATTATTAGAATTAAACGGGTATTTATCCCGTTCGTCATTCCGTGACCAGAAAGTGTATAAACCTGTCCAAATGTCGGGAAAAACAGGTAAATAAAACGCGATAAATACCCGTTTAATACTAATAATAACATCTTTATAAAGTCATCAGCTTAGAACGCAATGCCACCAGTCCTAATAGAAAACTGTCGAAGAGTGTTGGATATGACAGTTGACAACCCTACATGCAACTCCGGGCAACGGTTAGCTGGAAACCGCACGCGTTTAATTGGTGCCTTCTCGGATCTAAAACCCAATGCATTTTGGCTTAGCTTCATGGTTTTAGTTGGGAGTACCTATTACTTTATTTACAGAGGTTTCGGTAATATCAAGATCGTGCCCTTAACCTCTATATATTAAAATTAAATGGTTAATTTATTGTTTACTAGTGAAACTCCCCGTGACTTTGTTCGTAAACTTCTTTTTCATACTCTCGCTACCCTTGACTGAGGTTACTTTCTTATTGCACATCTGAAGTACCCTTTTAGTAAATTAGTCCGTAAGTTTTAGAAGGCTGCAACTTTCAGTCGGTCAGTATCTAACCTAAATGTTTTATACATTTTAGATTTCTGGGATTTAAAAGATGTTAAATACCGTTTATTTTTTTATCAATTATAAATCTTTGCGTAGGGAATATAGAAATCACGGATAAAGCTTCAGGTTAAAAATAAATACATTCCATAAGGAAACTGAAATTAATATCAACGTTCAATGAAACTTGTGGTCTTTACGCACGGTCGACTTGTCGCATGAAATATCGGTATATTTTTATTCTGTATAGTTTCTTTACATACCTGCGACATAGCAGAAATTTTGAAAAACTTAAATCGGCAGTACGGCAAAGGTATAATTATCGTAAACGACGATACGGCGTCGCATCGTCCCATGTTACGACACCATGAAAACAGGCCATCGTTAAAACTCACGACACTATGTATGTAGTGGCACGATGCGACACTGTGCAAATCTACGATGTCCATCGTAAAATCTAACGATGAAAACAAGTCAGTCTAGCTAGAAGTTCTTTACTATAGTATTATCAATGTTACAAAATCAGTCACTTGTCAAGACAATATTAAACAAAAAATTTTGCTATAGAGGGATTTTTTCTTTTTAGAATAGGATTTAGAAAGTAACAATTCACTATAATTAACATATTTTACACTCGCGTCAAGATCTAGGGCTTTATTGGAAAAATAACCACCAAAATTTACACAATAAAACTCAAAATACACGTGAAAATGTATAAAATCTAGAGCGATAAAGTTGACAGTTGAATCATCTGAAGAAATCTGAATGAAACTCATTTTAACCCCTTCTAGACTTTAGGTCGCGAAGCGACCAAGTCGCGGCATCCAGTCGCCCGTCTGAACCAACACTCAAAGGTTTCCGATCCCATACAAATACGAAGCAAAAGCTAAGAGAAAATCTCAAGAGAAAACTAACCTTTCCGATATTAAAACTAAGTTGCTTTTTAATTAAAACTAAACGAACCGTTATTAATTTGATCCGAAAGGCGCAGCATATGGGCGGATGAGATGGATTTGTATGGCTTTCTGCTTAAATATACCAACTGTTTGTTAATGTTTTGAACTTGATTTGTAGTCCATTATAGCGATTTATGGATTCTAATAATGTCCACTAATGCTTTGCTTATTTTGATTTATGAAACCGACATGAAAACACATCGAGACAACTTTGATTCTACAGAATTTCAGTAACTCTCATCTAGAAATATCAATGAAACAAGTATATTGTCTATGGCTGTTGAAATATTATTATTATAATCATCTTATATCATAAATTTAATATTTTTACTAGTGTTGCCGGACCTTGATAATCAATTATATAATACCTTAATACCTTGATAATTAATTACCTACGTTATCGATTGGTCTATAGACTATCGATAGGTTATTATATACTGTCGATAATCGGCTAACGACAGCACTAATTTTATTCAACACAATAAAATTTGTCAAACCTAGCTGTGTCCGCGGCTTTGTCTGCGTGGAATAGTCACTTTCGGCAGCATTTTTAAGGTTTTAAACTTTCATCCCATATTTTTACCCCCTTCAGTGAAACATTTTTACAAACTTTGAATGTCGTATTAATGTATAATCTCATCAAAAGCCTAAAAAAGAAGTTTCAAGCATTTAGCTTTAAAAATTACGTAATTTTCATACAAATTTTCATTCCCTATTTCAACCCTTGACAGTCTTTATTTTAGGCGTGATTGCGTAACACAGAGTTACATTCGCATTTATAATATTTGTAAGGATATCAGAAGCTTCTTGCAAAGATAATCACAGATTTAATGAATTATACGAGTGTAGTACAAATTGGCTCGTGAATTGATTATAACGACTGTGTCTATTGGACTTTAGTTCAATCTAATGGACAGTTTACCATGATCCAATCTATTAACTAATCATGATTTATATCCACACTAACGGATATAATTCAATTTAAAGTTGGGCCTTCGCGTCAGGTGGTTGATAGCTTAATGCTCTTATTAATTGCGTCTAGACGGACGCAGTACTTCCATGCACTCTGTTTAGATTGTAATTTAGATTTTAGATATTTTTTTTTAATAGTTCAGCCGTGTGATTCTGTAAGACCTAATTCTAAACTTCGAATCTGAATCCGCTGTGTTTTTCTTGATTGGCATTCTAAATACTCGGTTGATAATTCGAATTTACACTAGCGCCACTCTTGCGAGCGTGTCAGCTAGTTGAACTAAATTGACGGGGAGATTTTGACAGGTAAAGTATGAGATGACGTAAGAAGGGCATTCTATACGGTAATTCCCAAGTCACTTCGACGCTCACTTCGCACTCGAAGCCGATTCAAAGTGTCAAATAAAAAGGTCAATGTCAAATGTCATTTTGAACCCTAGGCGAAGTGAGAGTGAAATGCGATGTGAGATGCGAGTTGATGTTTGAATTTTACAGAATCGACGTACAGGTTCGTTATAAAAATTTACAAATAAATTTGGAAAAAAAATTCAATGCATAATGTTGCAGTCAAAAGAACTCTTAACTGAAGAAATACAGGCAAATGTAGTAACGGGTTGGGTTAGGTTAGTTTTTTTTTTGCCTGTTCTTTTCACTCAAAAGTACTTTTGTCTACTGTCTACTTGTAAACTAGTGTCTCTTACAAACCCCACTGCAATATACTATATATATATGTTCTAGATTTGTTTTTATATTTATTTTTATGTCACTAAATTATTTTGAACCAGTGTGGTGAAGAGACTCGTTTTATAGTTTAAATAACATTGTATTAGATTATTTATATAAAACTAAAGTGGAGCTCGACAAACAAAGTAGATATACTTAAAACTATTTTTGGTTTTGTTTTAAAAACTACACACTAGTGATGGGGTTTTAAAAGCTTCATTAATAACAAGAACCGTTAAAAAACAAAAGTGTTATGTGGTCGTTTATATTAAAAAAAAAGTAAATTTACGTGTCGACTTAAGGCGGTACCCCGAGTCAAACTAGCGCCGCCACCTATTTTATCTAATTATTCTGTAAAACAAAAGAATTTTCAAAAAGTGATTGGGTAATTTGTGATACCTATCATAAGCTTTTTTTTAATACCTCTGTAATAATTTTATTTTGTATAGTTTAGGCAGAGAGGCGAAAAAAAGAATTTAGTGTCCACCAAGTGCAACTTCGTATCTCTTGCTAAATTAAACAAAATAAAACTATTACAGAGGTATTAAAAAAAAGCTTATGATAGGTATCACAAATTACCCAATCACTTTTTGAAAATTCCTTTGTTTTACAGAATAATTAGATAAAATAGGTGGCGGCGCTAGTTTGACTCGGGGTACCGCCTTAAGACTTTCTTCTTTTGTTTTCATCTGTTTTACAGCACTTTAATGATTTCACTATACTGGTTCGAAAGAACTTATATGTTAAATACTTACAGAATAATATCCTGTCTCTTTATAAATCTGACTTAAAAAATTGGTGTTTAAAAATAAAAGTAAAGTAGGTAAAATCATGTCATGTGAGCAAGGTACAATAGGTCTCACATCTATATATCTATCTATGTCAATACTTATACTAAAATCGTTTATTTATGATTGAAAACCTATACTAATATTATAAAGAGGAAAGTTTTGTATATTTGTATTTTTGTTTGTCTATACTAATATTATAAAGAGGAAAGATTTGATTGTTTGTTTGTTTGTTTGTTTGTTTGAATTGAATAGGCTCCGAAACTACTGAACTGATTTGAAAAATTCTTTCACCAATGTGTAGAATGAACTTTCAGGATGAACATAGGCTATAATTTATGTAGGTACTTCGCGGGCGACGCCGCGTGCAGAAGCTATAACGAATAAACTGAAAAACTACTGATCCGATTTCAAAAATTCTTTCACCGTTAGAATGCTACGTTATCCCTGAGTAACATAGGCTATATTTTATGTAGGTACCTTGCGAGCAAAGCCGCGAACGGAAGCTAGTTAATAATAAAGAAAAAAAATGAAATAGCTTTGAATTTTTGGAATTTTAAAAATCAAAATAATACCACGCGACCGGCAGGTGTGCACGAACAATGCAAGCCAATATTATTGTAGTTGTTACAGATTGTACCTTAGGGTTACCACAAAATATTGTTGAAAAAAAACTATTATTACACTTTTCATTAGTCAGTAGCAATGTCAGATGTCAGGTACCTTAAATATGATAATGATGATCAAGACCTTTAATATGGCACAAAACGGAGCAAGCAGTGAGTAGACATAGGTTGGAAATGCCACTAAAACTGAAACGCCAATAAAATGTTAAAATATTGTAAAATCTTGTAGATGTTTAAAATTATAAGCTGAGCTAAAATAGATAAGTAGGTAACGAACCTTAATAAGAGAATGTAATCAAAATAAGGCGCACTAAATAGGTCACGCATCCTCTCATGTTATTTTTTAATTAAAAGCCCGCCAAATTACAAGGGCTCGATATCTAATAACGTAACATTAATTAAATCCTCCGCGCTCTAGTAACCGCTGAATTTATCGCTGTCAACAATAATGGCACAATATTACGATAGAGCTTTTTTGTCGTGCGTGACAGCCCTGGCCATCTGCTGTGACGTCAGCAGATGCAAAAGGTGGTCGAAGAAAGAGATGTCTGTGTCTTTTCTATATCTATGGTCGAAGTGGGCAAAATGGCGAAGGTTTTTTTGTGATATCTGTTTCAAAGCAGATGTTGGTGGGACAATAAACTTTTTGCAATTTTTCGGTACAGTTACATTTCGTGTTCTTTTATAACCTTAATTGGTGAGGACCGAGGACGCGAAATTGTTAAGAAGTTGATAAAAAGATACTTATACAGTTTTTTTTGCAACTTTTTATATAACTTAGGTAGTACTTATTACTTATTAGAGAGCGCTGGTGGTGCAGTGGTAGCACCCCGGCCTCACGATCCGAAGGTCGTGGGTTCAAACCTGGTCGTGCACCAATGAGTTTTTCCATTCGAAAAATTTATGTGCGCAATGCCAGTGATCTTAAACGGTGAAGGAAAACATCGTGAGGAAACCGGCATACCCTAGAACCAAAAATTCGAAGGTATGTGTCATAGGTTAGTATTCTTATAAGCGGCGATGGGCTTGCAACCTGTCACGTACGGAATACTAACTACTTTGCAAAATGTGGGCATGTACCAAATGTCATGTTTGGACTTGCCTCTGACTACCCCCTTTATTATTATAGTACTTATTACTTTTTGTTGTACAAGTGAAATAATTAACTTATTTAGTTACTTTAGTTAACTTTTTGCGAAAATATTTCTACCTATTTCTACCTACCTAGTCTTAATGAGTTCAGAAAATTTATCAAAGTATAAACTCAAACTCAATATAACTTTAATCAGTGAAATTACAGGGATCATTTTGAATCGTCTTACATACTAGGTGAGTCTAGGTGCCAATTCCAGTCCTATCCCCAGTCCAAGAAGAACTGAAAAGAAACTCGCTGGGCCCTAGCGCTTTTTGTATGAGTTAATTTTGTTGGGACACCTAGCAGAGTTGGAGCTGATTCTTCCCAAGCTTTTTTGTCATCTTAGTACTCTGATATTCTATAATAAGCTTTTCGAGATAGTTTCTGTTTAATTATATTTTTGAATTTCCCTGTAGACAAAACTTAAATCTTTAATCTCAGTTAGGTACATATTTATGTATTATATTGTTAAGATTGTATTATCTGTATATTAGGGCACGAAAAGAGCCTCTGTTTAATCCTTTCACCACACTGGTTACATACAACAACAAGAAGAAGCATGTATTTTAAACAATAAATACAATTTGACTTAGAACTTTTCTATGGTGAAAAATCTTAGGTAATTATTATCCACGCGCAATGAAAAATTAAATGAAATATGGGGTAAACAGCAGTTAACGAAACGAGCTCAGAGGGTGAATATTACAATTATAGAAAATCTATTTGCGAATATGAATTTATTGCACCCCATTGCAATGAAACAGGGTGATCAAAAAGTGATAAAAATATCAAAATGAGGCATATTATTCAATTTTTACCTGGCTTTTTAAAATATCAATTCAGATAGAGTCTAGCTGATTTTTTGTTTGTATTTGTTAAATCTTCCAACACAAGAAAACTATGTAGATAACAATATTACCCTCCTTCTTAGCTTCGCAATCGGCTGAAGAATATTCTTTAAGTACTGTAATTTTCGGGTTTGGAAGACATCTCTTAAGACCTCTACTTACTTAGATCTTGGTAGATATCTAAAGGGTGGTAGTCAGAGGCATGTACTGCCAACGTGACAGGCTGCAGGCCCATCGCCGTTAGAAGAAACGTCTTCAATACACATATGGTCAAGTGATATAACAGAATTATTATTGTTAAATTAAGTCTTGCGTGCCTCACGCCATTTGCTATTTTTCTTGTTTTCCTTATTATGGCATGCTAATTTCATTCGCTAGTTTTTCCGACTAGCTATTTCCTGCCATCAAAATGTTAATTAGGGAAAACTGATGGATTTCTTTGATTCGTTACAAAATGTTGGACTAATGAACGACATTAGACAAAAAGGCGTATAAAAAAAAATAAAAAAAAAAAAAAAAAAATATGATCACGACTGTAATCCCCGGGCTCGGTAGATATCTTCCTCAGATCTTTAGTTACTTAGATCTTTGAGGATACCTAAAGAGGGTAGTCAGAGGCACGTCCAAACATGACATTTGGTACATGCCCACTTTTTGCACAGTAGTTAGTATTCCGTACGTGACAGGTTGCAAGCCCATCGCCGCTTATAAGAATACTAACCTATGACACATACCTTCGAATTTTTGGTTCTAGGGTATGCCGGTTTCCTCAGGATGTTTTCCTTCACCGTTTAAGAGCACTGGCATTGCGCACATAATTTTTTCGAATGGTGCATTGGTGAAACATTCGTGCAACTCATTGGTGCACGACCAGGTTTGAACCCACGACCTTCGGATCGTGAGGCCGGGGTGCTATCACTGCACCACCAGCGCTCGTATGAAAAGATGGCGTATAATCGGCAACAAATAATTACGGCTAGTATACAGCGTAACAGAAAAAAAAACCGAACTCAACGTAACTGAAAACAGATTTTTACAGCAGCATTTTGCCTATCTAGAATCTAGTCGAATCCAACGAAACTTTATATGTCAAAATCCGTTCAGCCGTTTAGGCTACAGTGACAGCCAATAAAACTAACTAAGATACATACATACATAATATACGAGTACATACACCCCAAACACATTACCCCCCTTTTTCGCTTCGCAGTCGAGTTCCTAATGACACAGATAATTGAGTTACGAGTGAAGTACTTCGTAGAGATTTTTTTTACCATTCCTTCCCGTCTCAATTTGTAGCGTCCTGTATCTGACCAATACAATCAATACAGAAACAATATTTACAAAGATATTTATCACAATACCTAGCCAGGGCCATTCAGGCCCGGTATTGTCCTCCAGGGGGCTGTTGTAACTATAAGGTTAACTGGGGAAGCTATTTGTATTTATTGAATTCTACCCAACGATGCTCACCACTTGTGAGTCACGTGGTGTCGGCTTTCGGCCTTTTAGGGGCTGGATTTTAGTAATATTAACGTAAATGTGTAGGGTTTGTAGGAAACTATTGTTATTACACATTTTGTAGTGTCGATTCGAGCAACTTCTGGTAATGTTAAGTTTGCAAAGTGATAAAACCTTTAAGGGTATGTTAAGATGGTTTGGGCATGTAGAAAGGATGGATGAAAGGAGATTGACGAAACAGGTGCATAAGAGTGCGAATGGGACAGTTGGAAGGGGAAGACCTCGGCGTACGTACCTCGATCAAAATGGGGACGTTTTAGAGAAAGACTAGGTCCAAAGTACCCTAAACCGACGCGCGTGTATGAAGAATTTAATGAGAGTGAATGAAGCAAAAAAAAGTATGTCGGGATCATAGCAAGTGGAGATCCGTGGTCTCTGCCTACCCCGTCGGGAAACAGGCGTGATTTTATGTATATACATATGTATGGATGTAAAACCATTAATTTGTAATCACTATACTTACTGGCTGACTGGCCTATTGATGAAGTCACCGGGAATTGCTCTAGTATAATATTAATGTACCATAACCCACTGAAACTTGTACGGGTAAAAGTGGAGGCCTCGAAATTTTAATGTGTTGACTTATTAGGTGCAATTTTTCGAAAATTCCGCGTAGTTTGCGCTCCTAGCGTAGTTTTTGCCTCGTTATTAATTTATTCTTAATTTGTAAAGCTTCCTTTTCTGTAGCTCTCCGACATTTTATCTACTGACGTAACATAGAAGGTCCTTGAGCTCTCCATTTTAAATCGGACTTGCACGAAAAAAATGTTACATTAAATTTCATACCATACGTAGTACGAAAGGTAAAACAGAACTATAGCCTTAAACCTGGTTATAGCCTTTATAACAAAGTATCTTTTGACCTTAAACTTTCGTAAATCCCCAGAATCGGAAAGTTTTCTAATTTAGAATCCTAATCCTAAGGTCGGAGAATCCGCTTTAAACTTAGTTTCTTAAAAACCGGCGGTAATTGACGGCCGTATTCATTGGGCTCGCTTCTCTTACCGGGCGAAAAGGTGTCATTAATTTTGAGATGTTTGTTCTGTGTCTGGGTGTTATTATGTATTCTATGTAT
The DNA here is from genome assembly GCA_963675405.1 of Cosmorhoe ocellata. Taxonomy (NCBI): domain Eukaryota; kingdom Metazoa; phylum Arthropoda; class Insecta; order Lepidoptera; family Geometridae; genus Cosmorhoe; species Cosmorhoe ocellata. The sequence goes on from OY776257.1 coordinate 1,648,522, forward strand.
ATATTTACAAAAAAAATGTATATAATTAATCTCTCAACTATCTGGTACCCTCAGTACAAGCTTTAGTTTGGGGCTAGATAGCGTTGTGTGAACTGTCCACCAATATTTATTTATTTCAAACCACTGTGGCGAAAGGATGACAGTACCTTCCCCACAAAATGTCTTCGAACATTTTACGTGGCTGTGTGACGTGACAGGTTATAGCGGTTCTTGTTTTTTGAAAAATCAAACGTCCTATACAATTCAAGTAAGTTCACACTTCGATGGTTTTGTCTCAAAATTAGAAAACTTACTCAAAAACTGTTTATACATTTTGATTTTCAGTAAATTTATTCATGTTATCGAGTTTGGTCTTGAATTTTTCATAAGTTTTTTAAAGCAATGTCCTAATAAAGGCTGATTATCAAAAAGCAATCTTTACTAGAAGAAGTTTTGTTTGAAATACTCGTATAGAACGAACGTAGCTAGATTATTTCTGAGTTCTTTAAAATAAAACGACATGGCGGGCAGCTAGTACTAAATTAAATAAGAAATAATTAATACAGCAAAGTCTAGCTAGACAATGTCATGATGTGAGCAAAATGTATGGGAATATCATTTTTAATCGATAATAAGTCACGTGATCATTTTCATATAATATTATTATATTATATCGATGCTCGAATCTTGTTCTCAGATACAAATTATTTTATTGACATCTAAAATTTACAAATTAAATAAGTGAAAGAAAAATAGGACAGAAAGTTTTTTTGCATATAAAAAGATTCAGAGAAAGAGTTTCTAAGCTACCTTTTTTAACTTATTGCAGACCTTTTTAGGCATACAGATAAAAAGTATTGACAAATTCGTTTTCTCGACAGCGTGAAAAGTTTAATAAAACTCTTTACTTTGCAAAAGAATTTAGCAAATACTGTACTTCCGATTTGTTGATAGAAACTTGAAATAATTCCAAAGTTTCTAAGAAGCTTGGAAGCCAATGTTTCATCAAGTAGGTATTCAGGAAGTTGCTTATTTCAGTCATTCAAGCACTGGTTTCTGAGGTTGAAGTATCTTACGAGTGATGTGGGAGAAAATTAAAAAAATATCAATACAACTCCACAAGTTGATAAGCAGGTAACTAAAGTCTATACAACTTTGCTCAATCGGACATCGGAAAATAAGGAACTCTAAGACTTGCACAAACTTCTACTAGTTTTTAGATAAGATTTAAACAATCAAAAGGTGGTAGTAACAGGAACATAATTCAAATGTTTTGGTTCGAATTGGGAAAAATATCTTCTGGGTAGAGCAATCTTGGATCGAACGGGGAAGCATTTATCACCACACTAATCCTTGTTTCGCACCCTTGTGATGTTTTGTCATAATACCTAGGTACACGTGCCAATTTTACAATTAATATTGCTTTAAACTGTCCGTCATTGGTACTGACTACAAACTCGCTAGAATCTTGATATTAACAACTGGTGCTTAAGGTCTAAATTTTGATATTTCAGCATTTCATTCAGCCATGAACTTATCGAAGTAAAGTTTATTTGCTCTCACCTACTGCTTGTTTCTCAAAGTTTTAAATATCTAAATCCTTTGCTAATCCGACCCGTTAATGTTTACCGTAGAATAAATAAATAAATAAATAAATAAATAATGCTGGACAATCCACACAGCATCATCCAGCCCCAAAGTAAGCTACTCAAAGCTTGTGTTATGGGTACTAGATAACTGATATATTTAATACATTATATACATAGATAGATATTTTTTTATTATACATAGAAAACACCCAGACAACCGGAACAAATTTCTGCAGATCGTACACAAATTTGTTCCGCGGCGGGAATCGAACCCGCAACCTCTTGCGTCACAGGCGGACTCTCGCTCGCTGCGCCACTGAGGTCGTCAAAATAACCAACTGTTTAGGCTACTTCATAAAGAATCTGTCTTCATCTCTATGATTTCAAAGAGCACATTATTATAATTACTTTTCTTTCCATTCTCGCTGTATTCTTCATCATCTCTGTACTCACTTCTTTCTTACGCACTGTCATCTACCACGCAATCTATCTCTCTTATCTTACTCCAAACACTTTCAATTCTTTCAATAAAAACCAATGGTACCTGTTCTTTTTCTCTTTCTTTGTGATTTATAAAATATATTCTTTGTTCCAGGTGAAACAGTGCAGTGAGTGTTTAGTGATGTGCCGGTGTTAGTGAACGATGTTGCCGCAGTGGCGCTGGTGTCGGGTCACGTGACAGGCACCAAGATGGCGGACAGTCCCGCCATTTCTATCATCGAGGGCACTGTCAAATTTCGCGATGGAAAAAAGGTGAGATTATTGTGTATTCATCAGTCTTTTAGTCATAGCCTTCCGATTCAATACTCGTGGATTTGAATCTGTTAGCGGATATTGTGGTACCCAATTGGGTTATTCCACACAAAAACCTATCTGCTCTTATTATCAGAATTTAAACTAACCAGAATTTCCAAGAACTCAAACATTCAAAAGACCATAAAATGTACCATCCTAAAACGCTCAAACCTCGTAAAACCCACTCTTACTCGTGAGTAAGTCAGAGCTATAGAAACAAAAGAAGTCCGGTCGTGGTGATCAATTTTATTAGCTACAAAAATTCTGTATTTGTCCACCACTTTTTCCCAGAAGCTACCGTTGAACGTTATCGATTGACACATTTCTCAATATCGATAAGCTATCAACGTATGATAGGAAGCAGTCAGTGCTATGGCCAGCTCTTCAGGTGCTTATACTCTACAAAAGTGGACCTTATCTACAGGACTTAGATTACGTATTGGACTATTTTTTACGACCAACGTCACACCACTATCTAAATACTAATATTCTGTATCTACATCACCTATACCCTCAATTACCATGGCAGCCATCACTTTACGAAGAACAACCAAAAATGTAAAGTAATACATAATGTAGCGGGAGCTGGTATCACGATTGTATTCTAATCGTAAGTTTGTAGGGTCAAATCTCCACCAACACTTTTTTTTCAAATAGTCATTGTAACGTAGCAAAATCCGGCGGAGTAGCAATAAATAGCTGGCTATGACAGCAGCCAGCGTCATACGAATTAATGGCTTTTTGTACGAACTCAATGTTATAACATTTTTGCAATACCTAGCACAAAGTGAGCTATGATAGAATGAGCCATATGACGTCTGGCTGCTGCAAAGCTTATTAAGATCTTAGATCAAGAAATGCTTCGTTGGCCCTGATGTAGCCTCATTAAAACCAATTTAACTGAACAAAATACAAAAAACGCATTATCAAATCAGCTAAAATTTTCCGATCGTCCGGGTCCTGACGCACAGCCATGTGTGTAAACAGCCACACGTGTGTTCAAACATGGCTATAATGGTGACAATCGTATTATGTTCTCGATGTCATGTTTATTTTATTTTGTTTATGAATTTCTTTGATCGTTTCTAAATGGAGAATTAGATTAATACGTTTCTTTGTCATCGAAAACATATTATTAGTTGGCTTTAATTAGATTCTGATGATGATGATGATAAACCATACTGGTCCTTTCTTGTGCACCTATGCCCCTAATACTGAAACGCCACCTAAATATTCAGACAACTGAAACCAGTAAGTAAGCTAAAACGTAAGTGAAGAAAAGTTTCAGTCAACGAATTTGTCCTAATTTGTCATTTGTCGTAACAAAAATGCTACTTTTACCGTCAATGACTTTACTTTTCTAGCGTATAGAAAAAACGCAGGGGCCTAACTAACCACAAGCTCTATGGGCAATACATAATATCAAAGTAATAATATTTTGATATTTCGTACCACGACCTCTAAACGTTGTATTGAATTAGTGTTACTTTAACGTTGAAATTCGACGTTTCTGAAATACATATGATTTATGATAGTTTGTAAGAGCTTAATAGTAAGGCTCCTGGTCATGCTAGAGATGCAAAACTACATTGTACAACAAATGCAGAGTCAAAATAAAAAATAACAATAATTAAAATAGGGAGCGCCTTGAGAACGTTCCTAAAACATTACTCATGTCTCCTATTAGGTATTCTAGTTTGTACTTTGAGTTTGATCAATCTAGGCAAACAAGTGATTCACTGTTCTCTACTTCCGTTCCATGCTATCTATGTTCCTATTTGTCATAGATAACAGATGAAACCAATGGCATAGGAATTGTTTTATGCCCTATGTATTCCGTTTCCATGAGATAATTGCTTCTTATGATCCCGTACTATGTTGTAACAGGTTATGTTGGTAAGTATGCGAGTTTTTATAGCTGTCACTGTAGTCAAAACGGCTAAGCAGATTTTGACAAATAAAGTGTCGTTAGATTTATCTGAATCATAAAAGTGACAAAAGTTTAAAAAAGTCCAATATAATGACGACTATAAGAAAATAGTTGTTTTTATTTTCTCCATTATATTGGACTAATTTAACATCTTTCCATAAGTAAATACTAGGTACTTTAATAATAATAATAATACCAATTACTGGCATTTAATCTCGAATTTACTTAAAACATACGTACAAACTATTTAAAATTACTACTTATATTATAAGTAATACTTTTATAAACTTAACTAAATTTTTGCACCAAAATATTTAAGCCTAGTCTTCTGTTAAGATACCTAACTAGCTAGATGGTCCAGCATCATTTTGAAAACTGATTTCTTTCAACGCCTTCAGAATCTCAATCCTCGCTTCAAATTTCTGTTTATCATTCAACTTTCTAAACGTTGGCACTAGAGACATAAGGAACTGCTTATCTTCATCTTCTTCATCTTTCTTTAAATCCTTTTTCACATTCTTCAAGTATTCTATAACTTTTCCGTCTGTGCTTTGATTATGATTTCGATTGTCCAGATTTGCATATGAGTTGTCATTACTTCTAATAGGTTCAAAGGCTTGTACGTAAGTCTCGGGTGCCATATCCATGGTCACTTCATGTTCCATTTCATACGCTTCAGTCTTGAAGTTGACAAGAGGATCGTAGTCATCGTCGGAACCCTCTGTCTTTGCACCATCTTCGTTTCCGTCATCATCTTCTATGAGGAAGCTGAGTTTCTTGTAGTAGCCGTACACTTTTCTCGGTTTCACTGGGAGGTTCTGCTGTTTTTGTTGCGCTTCTTGCTTCTGTAGAAGCAGTTCTCGCCCGAAGCATGTTCGGAGGTTCTTCCAGCGCTTCTGGATTTGAAAGACTGAAACGAAATACCAACACTGTATTATTATGATTTGGGCGCAATTTTTGACCATCCTAAGTTTAGCTTCAAAAATATGACCATCATGGTTTAATAAATAAATGTTTGACCTTTTAGGGTTTCGTTTAAAATATATTATTTTCAAGTTATAAAGTCAACACAACTAGAAAGGGATTTTAATGGTTCTAAAAACAGCAAAACCCTTTTCAGAATGTTAAAATAATACCGAGGCTGAATGGTCGGACTAACTAATGACTAAAACATTCCAGACTTTATCCAAATGTCATCCCACATTAAGAACCTTTAGACAATCTAATTATAACTCTATAGTGCGACACAGTTTCTATCCTACCTGCTTACTGTAAAGAAAGACTTATAACCTAAATGGTACTACAAACATAGCTACTCCCCACCTCTCCTCAGTTTTAGATACCCGAAAATAATGGTAAAATCTATGTAAACTCTTATTTACCGCACCATTAAATGTGCCATAGCTCTTGGTATTGTTTTTATGTGCCATTGGTGGTAATGTGGCATTGTTTACTATAGTTCAATTACGTTAATAGCACGAGAAATATTTCCAAAAACTCACTAATGCTGCTATCCTGTATACAAAGCAACAGCCTGCACAATATGGCAACAATAACAGGGTAGCCCTAATAATTCACTCATACATTTGCATGTGGACCTTTCTACTCAACGGTTTCGTCATAGCTCTCACTTTCATCATTGTTTGCAACAAATACTTTTGTTGATCTCGTAAAATATTAGTTTATTTTAAAAGTACCCTTCGTGATATAACTTATTATCAACCAATCTTTTATCGCTCCATCTTCATGCTATCAGCTTGAAATATGACCTCTCAAATCAAGGATAAAATGTTTTAACATAACGGTAAAATATAAAATTGAGTAGGTACAAAGGTACCTATACCCATTACCCAGTCGTGTACAAAAGTCACTTCCTGTATGTAGTAGTCGTTTATTTCAGGTTGTTTGGGATGAGGAGTTTTGCCATCAGCTATTAATTCAGGGATGGACAGTGATCCCGCGGGTATCGAACCCACAGCTCGTGAGTATCAGTCTACACCGCCATATGAGTATGACGTAACGTCACTTATCGATTTACGCTGCGATAATAGTCGAAAATATCGCAATTACATTCTTGCTTATCTTACAAAAACATTATGTTTACCTAAGTACATAAATAATTGCTAATTTTTGTGCTTTGTGAAGCCTTCACACTTCTAAGATGCTGTCTTGTCAACACCAATTTTCTTCTTCTATTGTAATATTTACTCATATATGTAGTGTATGTGGCCACACCGGCGCGCAGGGCAACACTGCCCCGTTCCGGAGCATCCGTCATACAAGCCAGTCGCATAACCTCTCGTTATTATTGTCAAGAATATACCTATGAAACTAAGCTGTTGTGTTATTACTACAAGATTCTTCAGTGGCGACGAGTATCAAAAAAGAACCCAACGACGTGCACTATTTATAAATTGGAAAAGTGGAAAATAAATATGTCGATCGGCAAAGTCGGTGAGTTTAAAGTACAGACCGACGATTGGAAATTATATATTGAGCGCGTGGAGCACTATTTTAAGGCTAATGCCATCAAATCCGAACTACAAGTATCAACCTTAATCACTGTGATGGGGGCGGAGGCCTACGAACTTTTAGTAAACTTGTGCACACCTGACAAACCTAGTGAAAAAACGTTCGCAGATCTGACCGCCATTTTGGCACGACACTTGCAACCAAAACCAAGCGTGCTTGCCGAACGTTATAAGTTTAGACAAAGAAAACAGAGAAGCGGAGAAAATATCGCAGAGTACGTAGCAATTTTGAAGAAGATGTCGAAATTCTGTGAATTTGGTAGTTGGCTAGAAGAGAGCATTCGAGACCAGTTCGTGTGTGGCATTAGTAGCGAAACTATTCGACAACGACTATTCGCCGAAGACAAACTTGATTATGGAAAGGCGTTCAATCTGGCGGTGAGCATGGAGTCTGCGGAGAAAGACGCAGCCCTCGTGGAATCTCAAGGAGAGTTAGCGGGCACCGGCGGTTCAAAAGTAGAGTGCCACGCAGTCATGAATTCACGCCGGACTGGCGGAAAACCGACTCCGAAAGGGAACCAACATAGTGGAAGCAGTGAGCAGCGTAGACAAAGCGGGCAGCGAGCCGCGAGCGGCGCGGGCGGAGGCGCAGCAGCCGCGACGGCGGGGGCGCAGGCCAGGTGCAGCGGGTGTGGCGGCGCACATCAAAAAGCGTCGTGCAAGTTCAGCAAATACGTGTGTAGGGTGTGCAACAAACAGGGACATCTACAACGGGTATGCCCCTATATGGTGCAGCATCACGACGTAACAGCGGAGAATCCATATAACGATGGTTCGGAAAATGAAGGCAGTGATGAGGTATTTAATCTGACTTTTTTAAATACATTATCAATCAGTGAGTGTGCACCGAAAAATGTAATGCTCAATGTTCAAGGTAGAAATGTTTCCATGGAATATGACACGGGTAGTGCTGTATCTTGCATTAGTGATGTTATATATAACAATATGTTTGCAGATTTAGAACTAAGACCATGCAATCTGTCAGTGTGGTACTATACGGGGGAACGGGTAAAACCCATGGGTGTAATTAGACCGCTCATACGATATAAAGGCAAAGAGAAAGTTTTAGATTTGTATGTGTTAAAAAATGGCAAATCAGGGTTAATGGGTAGACAATGGATGGCTGAATTAAATGTTACCCCACCAGATATTATTTATGTTAATTCATTGGAGGCTGAAGAATTTAATATATTCAATTTCAGTTCCAGATATTGTAAGGTGTTTGAAGACGGGTTGGGAAGGTTCACGGGTGGCCGTGTGAGCATCCACTTAAGAGAGGGCGCACGGCCGGTGTTCCTGCGCGCGCGACCCCTGGCGTACGCGCTGCGCGAGCCGGTGGAGCGCGCGCTCGATCAGCTGGTGCGCGACGACATACTCACTCCCGTCGACCGCTCCGACTGGGCCACGCCAATTGTCCCCGTTGTCAAAAAGGATGGTACTATCAGAATATGTGCGGACTATAAACTTACACTTAATAAGGTACTGGAAGTCGACCGTTACCCCCTACCTAGAGTTGAGGACTTACTAGCGCGCTTATATGGGGGAGAACGATACAGCAAAATAGATCTATCACAGGCATATGCTCAATTTGAACTAGATGGGTCAAAAAAGTATAGTGTTATAAATACACATAAGGGATTATACATGTATAATCGGTTAATCTATGGTTTGGCATCCAGCCCAGGTATATTCCAGAGGAAGTTGGAAACACTATTTGCAGACATGCCACATGTAGGAGTATTTTTAGATGATGTTATCATTACGGGGTGCACTGCAGCAGAGCACATAAAAAATTTACATAATGTTTTCAAGCGCTTGGAGGCGTATGGCCTTAAGGTTAAAAAAGAAAAATGCAGTTTCTTCGCAGAATCTATCAATTATTTAGGTTATGTTATAAGTCGAAAAGGGGTTCATACATGCACAGACAAAGTACAGGCCATAGTAGATACGCCGGCTCCATCGAACGTGTCTGAGTTGAGATCTTTCATAGGAATGGTAATGTACTACGCCAAGTTTGTGAAAAATGTGAGTACCATTCTAGCTCCACTCTACGATTTACTTAAAGTCGGCGTCAACTTTGTGTGGAGTGATAGATGCCGAGAAGCTTTCGACCGGATAAAAAAAGCCTTGTCATCCAGTGAGGTACTAACTCATTATTCAGCAGAGCTACCTTTGGTGCTGACAGCGGACGCGAGCGGAGTGGGCGTGGGCGCGGTCATATCGCACGTGACGCCTGACGGCGAGCGGCCCGTGGCATATGCGTCTCGATCGCTAACCGCCGCTGAGCGAGACTACGCGCAGATAGATAGAGAGGCTCTCGCCATCATTTTTGGAGTTCGTAAGTTTCACCAGTATCTTTATGGAAGAAAGTTCTTACTAAGAACGGACCACAAACCTCTGACGTTCATTTTCGGTGACAAGATAGGAATTCCGGTCATGGCCGCATCGCGGGTACAACGCTGGGCCGTACTGTTAGCTGGGTACACATACGACATTGAGTATGTGCCGTCAAAAAAAAATTGCGCCGACGCGTTATCTAGGTTACCACTTCCGACCAAAAAGGAAGGGAGGGTGAAAGAAAAAACGTATGTAAATTTTGTGGAAGATTTCATGCCGGTCACGAACAATGACGTGAGAAGTGTGACAAGTAGAGATGCAGAGCTGAGCAGGGTCATGTTGTACATCCAGGCGGGCTGGCCGCCGGCGTGCCCGGATACAAATCTTAACCCCTATTTCGCGAGGCGAAACGAACTCTATGTCGACGGTGGCTGTATTATGTGGGGTTACAGGATGGTGGTGCCATCTGTTCTCAGACACACAGTACTAAAGCAACTTCACTGTGGACACATGGGTATTGTAAAAACTAAATCGACAGCGAGAAGCTACGTCTGGTGGCCCAATATTGATGTTGACATCGAGCAGCTTTGCAAGCAGTGTGAGACGTGCGGGGCAGAGGCTGCGGCGCCGCCGCGAGCCCCTCCGCAACCGTGGTCCTACTCGACGCAGCCCTGGAGTAGGATACATATCGACTTTCTAGGCCCTCTAGAGAGTAAGACTTACTTAGTTTTAGTAGATTCGAGTACAAAATGGATAGAATGTATACAGATGAAGCGTACAACAGCAGAACAAGTAATTAAAGTATTACGCGCTATTTTCGCAAGATTTGGTCTGCCAGGTGAGGTGGTATCGGATCAGGGGCCGCCATTTGCCAGTGCAGAATTTAGCAGTTTCTTAAAAAAAAATGGCATTCGTCAGACATGGTCCCCGGCTTACCATCCAGCGTCTAATGGCGCGGCAGAAAATGCTGTAAAAATATGTAAAAACGCGATTAAGAAAGCCTACAGAGATAACGTTGATGTTGACGCCGCCTTACAGTCGTTTCTGTTAGCGTATAGAAATAGTATTCAAAATACCACTGGAGAAACTCCAGCTATGCTGTTGCAAAAACGTAATCTCCGCAGTAGGATAGATTTAATACGCAAAGGCAGGGAGGTAGAAAACAAAGTCCATAATGCGCAACAAAAACAAGTACAAGACGCAGGTAGGGGGGTTCTACGGGAACTTCTTGAGGGAGACCCAGTGTGGGCTAGGGGCTATGGTAGCGAAAAATGGGTAAAGGGGACAGTAACAAAAAGAAATGGTTCAAGGGAGTACGTGATAGACAGGGGTAACGGTCGTCTTACCAGAAAACACATTGATCAAATCAGACGTCGCCCGCGCATGTCCGACGTCACATGTCCTGATAGTACTCATGAGAATGAGGAGGATAGGCAGGGGCTGTCGAGGGGAGAAGAGAACAATAATTCACCACCCATGCCGGAGTCGGATGCTGCGTCACCTCTACGGGTAAATGAAGCGCTCAGTACAAATAAGAAAGATACATTAATTATACCTAGTCCATCCCCTTCTGGGAACGAGTTGTTTAATGAAAGCAAGCCTCCGCCTCCGAGCACACCCGTTGAGCGCCCCAAACGTAATCGAAGACCCGTTAAACGTTTTGAAATAGATACATAGTTCTAAGATTTTTATAAATTTAATATTAAGTACATAGTTTAAGCATATAGTCTACCGAAGTTCCTAAATTACTTTATGAGTGTAACTTCAAGCTATACTCAAATTTAATTATAAAAATTGTAATTATATAACTCAAAGATTACTAGGTTAACATAGATTAAGCGGGGAGGTGTAGTGTATGTGGCCACACCGGCGCGCAGGGCAACACTGCCCCGTTCCGGAGCATCCGTCATACAAGCCAGTCGCATAACCTCTCGTTATTATTGTCAAGAATATACCTATGAAACTAAGCTGTTGTGTTATTACTACAAGATTCTTCAATATAGGTATGTTTCCAAAGATGCCACGTTTGCATGGTGTCATTTTTTGCCAAACAGATCGACAACCACCCACTTTGGAGTTCGGGCGGTTGCTTGACTGACAATTGTCAATTGACTTGACAGTGACATTGACGGTAGAGTGGGTAGTTGGCCGGCCTGTAAGCTTGCCAGTTTATATATAAGTATTTTAATTATGTTATTTTTATATGCAGTAAGCACTGATATTTTCATTTTTCATATTTTTTTTTGTATATTATGTAGGTACCTATTTTATGTATTTTGCGCTATCCTATTGTATGTAATGGTATTATATTCTGTTATTTCCCGTTAATAACTACCTATTTAGAGCTATGTTTGCAGTAGTATTATATATCGTTTTTTTTCAAGTTTGCTATGTGTTTTCGCTAGTGATGTCACTTCTGTTAGGTCCAATCCGAAAACCAGCGCTACCTCCTTAACATTAGGTGGTAGCATTAAGCTGAGATTGGTCCTATTCAGCCACGCGACTTGCATGCAGGAAAGACAATTTATATCTTTTTTTTATTTTACTTTCTGTTTTACTTTTCTAATTTTGTTTGGTTTTACCTTTGTTTTGTTTTTTTTTATCTACTTTTATTTTCCTGTATGTGTCCGTGTCTGAATAAAAATCTATTCTATTCTATTCTATTCTATTCTTGTCCTTGAAAAGTCTTCACGGTTGCTCAATGGGTTGCTAAGCAACTACTTGACATGCTATATAAAGTTGACATCAAATAAAAATGCAGAAATAAAGATTGTTGGTGCTTGGTACATGAAACAATTATAGCGTCGCTGTATTATTGTAAAATTAAATAACCAACAAAACGAAAATCAAGAGCAAAACTAAATTTTTGTAAAAATAGAGCGATAAGTATTTATTTTCTATGCAGCATTATTTTGACGTTAAAAATGCAATAAAGTGGATTATTCATACTGTGTTACAGTTTAGTTATATAGTTTGCCAACTCGATATACAGCGACGATAATATTATTAACTGAACAGTTTTCTCAAGCAAAGGCTACGATAACCCGGCTATTTTACGAATGAACGCTAGTGAATGTCAAATGCCACCGTAACTAAGTAAACTAAAGTAGCTGTACCTACATCATGAATTATTCTAACAACCGTCTTTGGTCGCGAAATGCAAACATAAAGCATAATAGGTCGTACCTAAATAACTTACCGAGACCAACCTGATCCTGCGGCTTTAAGTTTTCCCAATTCGGAAGAACTTCGCGGCACACTTCATGCCAAATCTTCGGCTTATGATTCGACTTGTGGAAATACGTCGGATCACTTTTCTTGTACAGCGCTGGATGACGTTTCACTGCTTTTATTAATAACTCTGTGTCGATCATAATGTTTGTAGACTCATCCATAACAAAATGACAGTTTAACGCATGGAAATAGAGTTATTTTTTGCTTGCACTTCGCGTAAAAAAACGACGTGCACTCTGGCGCGAAAACTCTGGGCGACTAAAGATGGCGGCGGAGGCGATAGTAGCGCCACCGTTGCGCAACTGTCTGCGCAATAGTAGTGTGTGCGTGAGGTTGGAATTAGTAGGACATTTTAGTGAAAGTGAGATGTAGGCAGGTATTATGACTATTTAAACATTGTTGATGATTATGGTAAATATAGCTACATTATTTATTACAGATATCATTCACGTGAAATAGGCATATCATTTAGGCTTAACTTATAGGCAAAATGTTAAGCCAAATAAATACAGCTAACAATAACTGTTGTGTGAAATTGATGATGTTAAATGACTTATTTGTAAAAGTAAGTTTTAAGTGATATTACAAAAAAATCTCAGTGACTTATGTACCATCATGACATTGCTTCTTGATCACCCATTACATAAAAAGAAGATAATTTTGTTATGAAGTCGCCAAAGAAAAACCATAAAACAAAATAACTAAAAAATCTTGAGTTACCCCAAATTATTGTCACCCTTTTCGACCCACAACCATCACGTTAATAATCGTGTGCACGAATGAGACAGACCAGTTACGTCACAAAACTAAGTGAGTTAGAGAGAGATGTAATATCAACGTGTCTGACGACTGCTGGCCGACATTCTATTTGAATTGCCGATGCTTCAATGTAAATAAAGTTGCTTTATTCACTTCATCCTAGCTACGAGTATCTTTGATTCATTGCTACTACCCTACTACCTATAATTTATACAACATAGATAGTATATTAAATTGCTACGTTTTGAAATCTTCTTCTATATTATAAAGAGGAAAGTTTTGTATCTTTGTATTTTTGTTTGTAACGAATAAACTCAAAAACTACTGGTCCGATTTCAAAAATTCTTTCACCGTTAGAATGCTACGTTATCCCTGAGTAACATAGGCTATATTTTATGTAGGTAGGTACCTGGCGAGGAAAGCCGCGAACGGAAGCTAGTTGTTTATAAAGAGATACTGTCTGAACTTTGAATAAATTCCAAAATCTTCTATCTATAATATAAAATTAATCCCTATTTCCATTGGGTGACCAAGGGAAATATCAGGCATCACGCGTGAATGGCTGAACCGATTTCGATAATTCTTTTTTTGTTGTGTTTGTTATTGTAAAGAAAAGGTTTTAAGACAGGACAAAGTCTGTTGCCTCAACGAGTATCGAATAAATCTATAATTTTGAGTAGCTTTGAAAACTCTATTATTTTGTAACTTATTTTCGAAAGTCCATAATAAATGTCATAATCACTGGATAGCATTAAAATTATATACCTACCTACCTAATTGTTATATTTTTCAATATTATTTTATTTCTATCTTTTCAGTGGAAGTCTCGATGGTGTGTCATGAGGAAATTGTCTCCAGTTGCAGGTATGTACATAGATTTTTTTTTAGGTATTTAAATATGTTATATAAGTGCTTTATTAACAAAAACCTTAAAAATACAATTTTACCCCTTATTTGAGGTATATCAACAATTGTTACTTTCAAATAGTAAGACCTCGCTGTGTCCGCTACAAAAATAGTTTAAAGAGGCCTTATATGGCGGCCTACTAAACATACTTTTAAGTTTTCCAAACTAAAGTCACAATAAAATAACCAAGTACACACACACACCTTATCGTAAATCCGTAACTTTTATTTCTTCCGAGGGTATTTTGTTCAACTTAGCTTAACTTGAACTTATCTATCAGCCCTAAAGTTGGAGAGGACTGCCCCAGTGGAGGCTTTCACTGAACACAATGTACTCAACTTTATAACTACTCCTGAAATTTTGATGGGCACTTAATACCTATAGCGTGTGAGATGAATTGTATAAAAAATATATAAAATAAAATATATTATGCTGGACAATCCACACAGCCTCAATTAGCCCCAAAGTAAGCTAATCAAAGCTTGTGTTATGGCTACTAGATAACTGATATATTTAATACATGATATAGGTACATAGATAGATATTTTTTATTATACATAGGTACACACCCAGACCAACGGATCAAATTTCTGCAGATCGTACACAAATTCGTTCCGAGGCGGGAATCGAACCCGCAACCTCTTGCGTCGCAGGCGGACTCTTGCCCGCTGCGCCACTGAGGTCGTCAAATAAAAGGGGGTAAAATTTAAAAACGAACGGAAAAGGGGTAGAAATAAAATAGTCTGAAATCAGTTTAAAATATCATAAAAACATTGCATTACAATATTTAAATTCAATATTTTATTATTAATTTTAATTTTTAACCCTTTCCAATGTTACCCTGCACCAAAAGTACAAGTACTTAGGTTTTTTAATATTGTAACAGATGAACGGCGGATAAATGACAGTGGTAGGTACTGATTCTGTTATTTTGTTGGACGACAAGCTTAAATTTTGTAAAATACGATCTTTTTTACACCAAAAACTATATTAGCGTAAGATTTATTATCAAGTAGGTATTTTAATCTTCATATTTAAAAAGTATACAATTTACAGAACTATCTTTGTAGATATTATTTACTTCACAAGTAGTTATGTTATAACTTCGTAACATAATTTATAATTTACCTGTTTAAAACAAAGTTACCACGGCTAATAAAACGACCACACGATTTTGAACTGTATTCTCTATGAAATTAAGAAGCAGAACATGAATTACACCGAAATTGGTGAGTCATCTCTCTAAGGAAATTCACCTTGGCGATTGTTGAAGTAAGAGGAAGTGAACCTTCTTAGAAATATACAAATGCTTGTAAATAATACATTAGGCATTTTGGCCAAGGTTGGTTCATTAAAACCTGTTTGAGGTTACTTACTTTTAAAAAAAGATTGGTGTATAAAACCTACTTAGAATAAAATATTACCTAAACTTTTTATTTATTTCATGCTATAGAAAATCTTAATTGTTAATCCCCAAATTAAACTTGAATAAAATAAGGTTCCAAAAAGGGGTAAAATACAGATTTGGCTTATGTTATTGCATCCCAACTTTGTGGAGCACTACGTCAATGAAAATATTGAAAATAGGGCACAATGTCACATAAAAAAACATCAATCAACGTCTTTAGAGAACGTGATTTAATGTTTACACAGACTATATTGATGTACACTGCGGATATAAAATTACAAAAAAAATAAAATTCTATTCTACTTTGTTTAACTTTTACGTAGAATGAATGAACGTCGAGTTCACAAACCATTAAATACCCATTGACTGTCTGGTCCGTTAAGTCAATGAACAATATTGACAGTCTGATTTGCATAAGTCTTGAATGGCAGCAAAAAAATGTTGCCAGCCACCTGTTGCAAGACGTCAATCAATTGACTTTTTGTGTTCATTAATCGAAGTTAATTTGGTAAGTCAATAGAGCTTCTTTTTATTTTTAATGACAATAGGTAGTTACTCATAATGTAGTCGTATAATTAAACAGTAAATATTTTGCATTGCCTCGTTTTTTTGGTGAAATTTAGGAAGTTAAATTAAAAAATTACATTCTTCTTTCAATTTCGAACAAAAGTAACGCCAATTTAAAAAAAAAGCTTGAAAGAATTATGAAGGCCAACATAACAAAAGTCCAAAGAATTCGTTTTAATCGTGTTTTGGATTTATCTACCTTAAAACAGAAAAATTTGAAACAATAGTCATAAAAAATAAAATGATTGCATAAAAAGCAGTTGGAAAAATTCTTGAGTAGGTACTAAGCTCAATTTAAAACGGAAACCCTGTTGAACCCAGCCCAGAGATAACAACAAAAAGCTTAAAAATAAAATTTACCCTTGTTTTCCTCATTCCGGTAATATTTATCATCGAGTTAACCCGACAATCATTAGCATTACCCGCGTGTTCATTAAGATTTTAAACGATGATAAGACTAATCTAGGTTTACTAAGACGTAGGTACTTCCATAAATTGTCGTTAATGTTCCTTTTGAAATGAGCTTTAGGTCCAATTTCACCAAACTTTTGTTAACAAAGCAATAGGTACCTGGGCATCAAAATTAAGAAGAATGTTAAGGTAACGTTAGGTATCTATTTTACGTCATTTTTTAAGGAAGATAGTATTTTTTCAGGACATGATGGAACACAAAACATTAACAAGCTGCTAGTATAATTGAAGGAGCATGGTGAAACTAACCGTTATAATAGTTTTTTTCTTATAAAAGTAACTACAATCAACCTGTGAACTATTATTTGAATACGGAGGAATGTGTATTTACACAAATAATTACTGCATTTTAATGATATTCATATTGACGATCAAAATAACATTATTACTTTGAAATATTTTATTTGTATAAGGTGTCCCATATTAAACTACATTAAAGTATTCGGAAACTTTAAAAAAAATGGAGGCGGATATGCCAGCTTCCAAAAAAAATGTCCGAACTCCTTTTCCGCTTTATAAAAATTTTTCAAATGTATTAGTACTTTTACATAAGATTATCGTACAAGTGCTTACAAAACCGATAAATACATCAGCAAACACTTCTACCGGTCTTATTGCTCAAGGTGCAAGGACCCGACTGAAATAGACGACTCGCTCTTGACACATTAATATCTGTCTGTATTTACAAATTCATAGAATGAAGATTTTCGCACAGATGTGACAATCGGATACTGTTGTTTATCGTTGCCTCGCTTGCTTAGTATCTATACGCAATTTTAGGAGATTATTCTCATGTGATTTAGCAACAAACAAACATTCAGAAATATTGATAAACTCAATAGGTATCTACCTACGTTTAGCAATATGGACTGACATCATGCTACCTCATTTAGTTTGCTATCTGATCATGCAAATTGCATGCGAATCATATAAGTACGTACAAACGCAATAATATTTTATTTACTTATAATATGTTGTACAGAGCATAAAAGGAGTCTTTGAGATTGGCTATAATCCTCTTACTACACTGGGTCAAAATAACTAGTCTCAATATGAAGAATCTGTTACGTTTTTTCCAGTCGACCTTATTGCTACCTACGCTCTGTCTGTCTGTATCTTTGTCTCAGGAATGCATCTTTTCTAATCATGTATTATTTTGGAATTCATGCATATCTTTCTAAAAGCGTGTCTTCTTTAGCCTTGACCTCTTCTTTGCGTGTTAATATTTCAACCAGATATAGACGTAAGTATGCTTTAGTAAAAAGTAGCGATATCCACAGTTTATCAAGCTCTTGTTAACAAGGATCATTTTGAAGGATCACTTGTTTACAAGCCTTTTCAATGACTTGCTTGTAAATATTTTACTTTATACAATAAAGAATTACAAGGATCTTTAGCTACAAAGTAGTCAACGCTCGACCAAAGAAATTAAGTAAAATGATCTATCTTCATCACCACTACAGATATTTAAATTTCTATATCCGATCGAAAACTGTAGGCAAATCATTTTGTTACGTAATTTATTTCGCTTAACTGATCTATGACCGAAATAGACTTACCAAGAAACAAACCTGACATCAGCTTTTGAGAATCTCATAAGGTGTGACGAGAACGATTTATAAATAGGCAATACGCAGTGTCATTGGTAACACTGAGATCTATAATGTCATGAACTCTGCAGTCGTGTTGATAAAGTATTTGCAGTCAGCTATAAACTGCGACTTTGCTTATTAACAATTAGACAAAAACTAAAGTAAAACTGTAAGCTACAATTCCTATAAAATCTTAAACAATAGACCGCATTATCCTTATTTTTATCATTGCCTTATAACCAATATTTTAACATACTGAACTTTACTTATTAACAATTAGACAAAGTCTAGAGTAATACTGTAAAAATCCTAAAAATCCCCAAACAATAGACCTTACATCCTTATTTTTATTATTGCCCTAATAGCCAATAGGTCATACCGACATGGCTCTTGCGTTTGATTGTATTCAAAAAATAAATAGGCTACTAAAATATTTTGGAGTCATGAATGTGTCATCCAATTGTACCAATGAGATTAAAAATAATAATAATAATAAAATCATTTATTTCAGACCACAATTTTTGATCCATAGATTAATATTAATACACAATACACAGTAAGATGAAACAAAATAAAATAAAATAAAATTAAATAAAACCTAGCCAGATCATTGAGCCACCATGGAAGATACCGGTTTCAGCATCATTAGCCAGTAGCCCATGATCGTGGAACGGAGGTCCTGCGCCACAGCGGCCAGCAGGCTGTTGGAGCTGCGGCGCATGCGGCCCACCAGGGATGCGACCCGCTTGCGCATGATTGCGTGGAAACCATCCACGCGCTTGTCCGCGAACATCCCTGATGCGCTACAGTACCGCGGCAGCCCCAACAACATCCTGAAACCGTTATTATACTGGACACGTAAGGCGTTGTAGGCTTTTTGTGTATATCTGGCCCACAGACTGCACGTGTAGAAAGAAGCACAGTACGCTTTAAAAAGTAAAAAAATTGAGGAAAAAGATTTTGGAGTCACTGGAACTAACATACTGGATATTATATCCTTCCTATGTCACTCTTGTGATCTGAACAAATCTAACGACACCTCATATAATTTTGTCAAAATCCGTCCATCCGTTTAGGTTACAGCGACTGCGAAAAGAACACACAATATACATCCAAAACATAAAATATGTTAATAAATAATATTTTGAAATTGAATTTGAATTTAAACCATTGACTACATTGGTTAGAAGGAACTAGAGACACGATGTTAATAGGGATGAGATAGGCTATGAAGTGCCAGAGTTAATGTTTATTCATAGCAATAAAATCTTTGATCTATAATATTCACACGAACATAAAGATAATAGTCAAATTAAACTACCTATATCTAGATAGGCCGTTAAACTTTAGTATTCTTAAAAGGCCACCACCGTAATATAGCAGCTGTAACTGATAAAGAATTGAAGCAAACAGTCATTGAACCAATAGAGTATGTCTTATTGAATAACAATTCACAAAGTCGACCAAAATAATGAATTTACTAGATTTTGCCTCAAAATTGTTTAGCTTCAATAATTCAAAAGCTAAAAGATCACTTATTATTTTCCGATACATGAACACTTCTTAGCAAGAAGAGATGCTCAACGGCCTAAGTCAGACCACCCCATGTTCCAATGACATAGTCAGCGTAGTCGGCAACCACGACGTGACTAATTGGGTACCGGAAAGAGTGGCCTATACCCAACAGTGGGTGCAAACATCATGATGATGATAATGATGATAACACCGTCATTACGGCCACCGTTTTATCAAAGTACAGCAGCGAAAGCAATCACTTGAAAGTCCAGAGCGCTGACCTAATACAAGACAACAAGGTCTTTGTATGTCTTATTGAGAGTACTCTACGTCCGGGTCCATACTTCCTTGATTGTAATCCCTACTAGTTGGTTATGAGACCAGAGATCAGATAGCTGCGGCCTAGATGTTACTGTAACCTGATGGACGATAGATACGTTTTGTAATAGTGTTGTGTGCTAAATTTGTTTTGTTATCGATGAAACGGTCATTACCTGATATGAAATGCGGTTCCAAAAAAAAATTTCTTATTCTCGTTACATGGATATTTTTGACGCAATGTCTATCAGTTGATGGAATTCTGCAAGTGTATCACCACAAATTGAGTCAAAAAACACAAAATATATTTATTCAATGACTTCACAAGGATCACTTTGAAACGTCTTACATGCTAGATTAATTTAAGTGCCAATTCCAGCCTTAACCCAACTCCGAGAAGAATAGGACTGAGTTTGCCTTTCACCGTCGCGTCCCATAAAAACTTATAGATGACGTCATATAAACTTTATTTGGATGGCGCTAAGTTCAAGGTGACTCGATTGTGAATAAATGCACAACAGCGAAGAATCCAATACCTACGAAGAACTGGCCTAATGGCAACTTTGAGTTAAGAATTTGAGGCATAAATAAAAGACGCAACGTCCCATGGGGACCACCTACCTTCTGATTGATGGTGATACTATTGTTCACTGATTTGCTATAATTTCGTAAAACACTAATGTTCTTATTTACTTCACGCTAAAGACCAAGTTAGCATAACTTTCAAAATGACATTCTAAAATTAAGTTAAATAGGCAATATTCGGGTAGTTTTGGTCAGAAAACAAAATCTGTGTTTAAAAATCGGCAAACGTGGCTATTTTATTAAAACTACATTATTTTAGAAATGTCACGTTGAATGTCATTTAATATAGAAAATGTATTATGGACGCCCAGGACGCTCGTTTTTTTAGAAAATTGTATTAAGACAGTGAACAATATTATAGAATCACCACAATTGTTCTT
Organism: Cosmorhoe ocellata; assembly: GCA_963675405.1. Classification (NCBI taxonomy): domain Eukaryota; kingdom Metazoa; phylum Arthropoda; class Insecta; order Lepidoptera; family Geometridae; genus Cosmorhoe; species Cosmorhoe ocellata. The sequence continues at coordinate 1,669,419 of OY776257.1, forward strand.
GTAAAACATTTGACAACAATTCTATAAAGATTTTAACCTAAAAATTTCAACAAACATCAAAATTCACATCACGAGCTCCAATTAAAGTTTATCACACACGATTATCGAAGCACAAGTTTCAACGAGCTAAATTCCTTTCGAATTCTTGTACTAGAACTTGCAAAACCTGCTAAAAGCCAAGCCATTTCAACCTTTATTGTTACGAGATAAGAATAATTTAGTGTTGCAAGTTGTAACGGCTTTTTTCGTTGCCATATTTGCGCGCGGAAACCGAAAATGATAACGACTTGTTTTGAATAGAGATGGGATATTCAAAACATATGAATGCAGTTATTACCATAATAAGTTGACCTTTATGTTGAGTGCTGCTTCTTTTGCTACTGGACATTTAGATAGTGGATAAAATTAAGTAGAATCTACCTAAATAATAACAAAAATACTGACAACCCAATATGCAAAATGAGTAACAAATAAGTAAAATAATTCAGTAAAGAACCTAGTGATATTATCATAAGCTGAAATAAATATGGTGTTACGTTATCTCTTTTATTAATTGTGATTGTGTTATCTATTAATTGTGATAACTCGCATTTACTTTATTTGCTATTTACTGTAAATAAAATTTTAAAAATCATTTTACATGTCACAATTTTATTTAAAATTTATTTAGGCTTTATAATACCAATGTGAAATTATTAAGAATATTATCAAGTACTGTATTTTTACTGTAATTTACTGTAACAGCACTTTGACAAATATTTGGCTGTGATAAAATGATTCATTTTGATTGAAAAACTATCGACAGAATTCATCGACAATATCCCAACCCTACGACAGCAAAAACGTGTTAAAATGTTTGTCCGGGCGACAGGTGGAGACGTAGTTTTGAATTGTTTGCATACAGACGAGATTTACAATATTTTTTGTATGTAGATTTTTTAAGTTTAGAGAAATACTCTCACACTAAGCGGATGCAGTTGGATGAAGTTTTGTATGAATGTGGATGGATACCTACAGGGGTAGAGGTAGACCAAAGAAAAGATGGATGGACTGTGTGGAAGATGACATGGGTAAGAAAGGAGTGAATACTGAGATGACGGATGACAGAGGGAAATGCAAGAAGATCACAATATTATGTCCACTCCACATAACGTGAAAGAAGGACATGATTGCTTAGTAGCCCGGTCATGTCATCATGACTTGACCGCGCTGACTAAGCAATCAAAGAGTAAGGCAAAGAAATAACCTTATTAAGAGCTATCAAAACGCACTTTGCTACCGCGAGAGCCGAAACCCTCACCAAAAATCTATTTCGTAACAAAATACTACAAAAACTGTCATTCAGTGTTATTGACAAAAAATCCAGATAAATACGCCATTTTAAACCATAATCCGTGGAGTTAAGAGTTAATGTTTGTTACGAAAATGGACGCTACGGATGTTGTCTTAATTTTTTTGTGATGCGGTTCGATTGTTAGTTTGTGTTACAAATATCGAGGTAGTCAACTTTACGAGAGAAACAAGTTTTTATAAGAAAGAGACAGTTACTATTCTAAATTCAAAATCAAAATTATGTTTTAGTCTACTAGCTGACATTGTCTTGTTCAAGATTAAAAAAAAACCTTACAAATCTGTTTTTATCGTATTAACCAAATTTTCAGTAACTTTTGTTTTTTCTTTCATATTTGGAATTACAAACATTAAAAAATATATAATTCGATTCAGCCTTTAGCTGTAAACTTTTATTTATAATATAACAACGCTGAAACGGCCAACGGATCTGGATGAAATTCGGCGCAGAGATAGATTATAGTCTGGAATAGCATATAGGCTATCATTAAACAAGGTCCACGCGGGAAAAGCCACGGGCGGAAGCTAGTAAAGTATACAGCGAGATAGTGATATATACATAGCTTTGTTCGATAATTTGTTTGCAGCTTAAACCGTGCTATTCAATGTGACAAGTTATTTATCTCGCTAAATGGCTTCGGGCGAGCCTGCCGAGTGAAAGTAGGCTTTCTAGGGAGCTTAGAAACAATACTTCACATATAATGCAAAATAAGATTCACTATAATATTTCAACTCCGTAAAACTTACTTTCTAGCGCGTCAATTCAATATCAGGTATTGATTCTCCTCTAAAGTTTTATCATTGTTCTCACTATTTTTCATAGTTCGCAACAAACAATTTTGGTTATTTTGTAAAATTTTTCATGCAATCAGTTTGAAAGACGAGCTCTAAAATCAAGGTTCAAAAGAGTTTAAAATAACGACAAAAATAACAAATTGAGAAGAAATATAGAACTGTGGACCTATAGGTGATGTGTAGGTGGCTACACATTACCTATTACACAACAACATTGTTTGCTCCACAGATCCATAAATTATCCAGCCCTAAGCAAAGCTTTATTATATGAATCAGATAACTAATAGAATTTTTACTGGATTACCTACTTATGTATATTTTTTTGTAAATTTGTATGTAACATTAAGTATTTATGGGTGGGGGGTCGAATCCAAAACAAAAAGAAACCCAATTTTTATTTTTTTATTTTATCTGTGGTATTATTTAATACAGCGCCATCTATCCTTAAACTAAGTAAAGCTTGTACTAAAGAATCCAGATAATATAATTGGTAAATTGGTATATTGTGTACTTTTTGGTGAACAGTTGGGAACGAATGACATGAACTAACAAAACTGGTCTTTTAACCTGAATTCAAAGCCTATTTAGTAGTCTAGACTGAAACATTGTTACTAGACATTTGGTCAATAAACATGTTTTAATGTTTTTCAGGTCACCGTACACTTTCATTTTGTTTTCTCTTTAAAAGTAGTTATACGTTTCGCTGTATTGTTTTATTTATACAGTCTTAGTAAGTAATTAGCTAATTAGCTTAGATAAACGCACGCGCATATTATTGTTCAGCCATTTTTGAGTAGCCAATCAGCGAACCATGTTATTAGCCATATAATAATCTAGGTACCTACTAGTATCTGTTCGCGGCTCTGTTCATTATTGTAACTTTTAGGAAACCCACAAAATAAATTACAATTAAGTATTATTTATTAGAGGTTTTTTCGGGTTAAAAAGTCGCATATGTTTATAATCCAGGTTTAATCCACATTAATACTTCATATCAAATTTCATTCAAATTTATTCAGCCGATACAAAAATAAACAAACAAGAAAAAGGAACGAATACCCAAACTTTACCATTAATAATTTTAGTAGGATAGTAAATACTAGCAACCAGGCGATCAGAAACTCTAAAGAGGTTGATTCCACTTTCAAAAGACGCAAACCAAAAAGTTTAATTTCAATAGGTCCAATACGTGTAGCAAGGAGGTTGCAAGCTGAATCTCCGTATCTCTGACCACCTGCCTAGCATCTGCTCTTCAGACAGGTTTCTCAGGATGTAGGTTTTACGGCTGATTGGATTTGTGAGAAAATCTGGACTTTGTTAAGTGATTTTGTAGTGTACATTTTGTTCGCTCGTAAAGCAACTTAGTCAGTGTTCCCTCAGTGTTGTAAAGCTGAGCTATTTGTGGTGTTGTTCGTAGTGCGTTAGTAGGTTCCAAGCAGACGCGGGTTCAAGTCCCGTGTGTTGGAAATCTTTGGAATCTTTTCCTTACACTGAACACACTAAACACACTAAATATTAAATACAATTTTATTGTGCTGAGTCATAAATTATCTACAGATCGCTCAACTGATCCAGATCATTGCGATAGAGAAGCTAAAATAAATTATACATGATCACGACTATAATCCCAAACTCTGTAGATAATATCCTCAAATCCTAGTTACTTAAACCTTTGAGAATATCTAAAGGAGGTAGTCAGTGGCACGTCCAAAATAAATATTTAAAAAATCTATATAAAAATTAAGAAATGAAATGTTTAGTAGATAAATTCTCTGACACATCCAACTAAAGGCGATTACACACCGGACGACGTTGAAACAATTAAGGCACGCCCAACTCCAAAATAGAACTTAAACGGACAATTCCACCCAGCACTTAGTTTAACTAACTCCCTAACAAGTTTACAACTTGCCGACATCTCAAAGGAGCTACATAATGGAATAACAAACTTTACCTCTGCCTACCCCTGTAAATGTAAAGATTACAGAGCTTTAAGTACGCTAGACGTAAAGAGGTGACAATTTATGGTAAACATTTTGAAGTGTGTTTCCGGCTTTATAGGGTAGGGTTGGTACAACGGGCAAAGTTAAATATTAAGCATTAGGGACTTATTTTATTATTATCGCGTTTTCTGTAAGTAACTTGTTTAATATTTAAATCAGAAACAACTTTTTGCAACGGTTGCTTGTTACTTAGGATTTCTCTGCTGTGCTTTAAATAATAAAATAACTTTGAAATATTTCCGCTTGCAAAGTGAAAACTTTGGTGAAAAACTTTGCCCGACTACTTTTAAAAGGCGTGAATATGTTTTAGAGAACATTTTACATGGAGCAGTTTGAAGAAAGGTACTAAAACTTATGAAAGTCTAGTAATTTAAAGTTGCTCTGGAAAGTTTAACAGCGTATAAAATATGAGTAGCCGTTTATTGGGACATCGTGAGTCCGTAATCAACTTACCCTTAAAAATCTTTTGTCATTCTTGTAATTCTTTATTGTACATCGTAAAATATTTACAAGCAAGACAGAAAAAATACATGCACAAAGGCGAGCTTAACCCTACAAGAGTTTTCTACCAGCAAACCTTATAGAGTAGGGAGAAGCTACAACATAGGTGGATGAAATGTGTTTCTAGAATGAATTTAAAATAATATATAAGACTAGCTTTAGCGCGCGGCTTTGCCCGCGTGGTACCTCGAAAAACAAAAACAAATCTATCTCGCGGAAACCGTAGATTTAAAGAACCGGGATAAAAAGTAGCCTATGTGCTATTCCAGACTATAATCTATATCTGTGTCAAATTTCATCCAGATCCGTTCAGCCGTTTTATCGTGAAAGAGTAACAGACATACATTCAGACATCCTGACAAACTTTCACGTTTATAATATTAGTAGGATATATTATGTAAGTACTGATATAACTCGACCACAAAATGAATCAAAATTATCGTAAACACCGTTGAATATTTTAAAGTCATTTTTTTTAAAATAAATTTTAGTAAATTATTAATTTATTAGCCCTCGTTTATTTTAATGCTTACTTGCTTTACACTGTGATTATAGTAACTCAATATCATAATATAATTTCGTATTTAATAATATTGGTATGTGACAACCCTGACAGCTGTCAGCGCCGGCGCAGCATGCCCGCAGCTACAACATTACACCTGTCAACCGATCCATTATACAAGCAGTTTAGTTAACTTTCGTAAACAATGTAGGCTCTTAATAATAAACTTTCTTATTTTCAGGTATGTTGGTTGAATAAGCTATTTGTTTGGTAAGCTTTATTTTAAGTTTCAACTGTGACGTGGTCCTTTTGACTTTGATACTTTATATTATCATCTTGATTCATTATTCTTATTGGAACAGTACAGTGAATGACATTTACATTTCTGTCTTTCTCTTGGATTCTTTTTTTATCATTATTTTAATATTTTACAACGTTTTTTTAATTAATAAAATGTCTAAAGAATAAGTTTTAAGTTTTAACTAGGTAAAAGTACAGTAACCTCCAAAAGACTCACATTTCATTCACAGACAGATATCTGTTTCAATCCAGATCATAAAATATCTAAATACCAAAATTATGATGTAATTGTATTAATAAACATCCAAACTTTTCAATTTATAATATTGATTGTTAATTTAGGAAATGTCTTATTTTATTTATAGCGCAACAAACTAGGAGGTCCTGTTTTTAATGAATATATTGGTCATTAATATATTCGTGAGATAAATGTGCATTAAATTAAAACGATAGTAAAGGTACGTTGTTCAAGTAACGAACGGGTACAAGGCTGTTGTGGACGTTAAGCTACAGATAATCTATACTTATTACAATAAGCCTTGGTTCTCTAAAGAGCGGTGGAAGTTAGAACGCTTTCTTCAAAAAAATTTGGACGAATTTTCAACTCGACGACTATCAAAAATACAATGGATCATACAAAAATGTGGAAGGGTCCGACGAATTTATTTTAACTAGCTTCTCTCCGCGGCTTCGCCCGTGTGGTACCTTGAAAAACAAAAACGTTTCTATCCCACGAGAACCGTACATTTTTTCGGGATTAAAAGCAGGCTATGTGCTATTAACTATAACCTATCTCTGTGCCAAATTTCATCCAAATTGTTTAGCCGTTTCAGCGTAAAAGTGTAACAAACATCCATACGTCGATACATACAAACTTTCACGTTTATTTATTTAGTAGGATTCTTCTTGGACTAGGGTTAAATAAGACTTAAGGGACCTAGATTCAGCATGTAAGATGATTCAAATGATCCCTGTGATTTTAAAGACGAAATATATTTTGAATTTTGAATAAGTATTATGCAAAATCGTGGCTTCTCCAATTATTATTAAAATAATATTTATGACAAACTAAATAAAAAATCATTTTGGTATTAATTATTTTTATGTTAAAATGTATATTCGCAATGCGAAAGAATTAAGAAACAAAAATACTATTTTAAACATAAAACAGAACTGAATTTTCCATATCTTCGTAACAATACGAATTTACGGTCGCCGCTTCTTATGAAACGATAGCTTAAGCTTGATTTTATTATGCATGCCTAACATAAAATTTACCGTACTTACGTTACATAAATCTTCATGGATATTGTGTTAAACTTTTGTTTGTCTGTTTGGTATTATGTTATTTATACTAGAGCGCTGGTGGTGTACTAGAGCGCTGGTGGTGTAGTGGTAACACCCCTGCCTCACGATCCGTAGGTCGTGGGTTCAAACCCGGTCGTGCACCAATGAGTTTTTCCATTCGAAAAAATTATGTGCGCAATGCCAGTGCTCTTAAACGGTGAAGGAAAACATCGTGAGGAAACCGGCATACCCTAGAACCAAAAATTCGAAGGTATGTGTCATAGGTTAGTATTCTTATAAACGGCGATGGGCTTGCAACCTGTCACGTACGGAATACTAACTACTGTGCAAAATGTGGGCATGTACCAAATGTCATGTTTGGACTTGCTTCTGACTACCCCCTTTAGATATCCTCAAAGATCTAAGTATCTAAAGATCTGAGGAGATATCTCCCGAGCCCGGGGATTACAGTCGTGATCATATTTTTTTTATTTTTTTATTTAAATACGCGATCCCTTGAAGATAAGATGTCTGTGATGACTCTCTTTCTAAATAATGCTTTGAAATGTCTAACGATCATATTGTTTTCTGATACAATGATACTGCCTACATATTTCTTTGAAAATGACATTTTTTTTATTAACCTTTATTGTCCCACTGCTGGGCAAAGTTGGCGGGACGACCTCGATGCGCTTCAGAAGGGCTGGTGGGAAGTGGCGGGTGACCGGGAGCATTGGAAGGAATTGGGGGAAAATGACATATAAACAAAATAATTAAGGTGTTTCATACAAAGCACAATTTAATGACATCAAAAATAAAAACATTAATGGCCAATCGTTTCCTGTCCATCATTAATGTTAATACAGCAAATTTGCTGCATTAAACCTCGTTACAGCAAAATTTACAAAAAACATCCTTTCCACCGCATACTGATACTAACAAACTTAAATATTAACTGACACCAAAAATCCGCATCAAAATTCTTCAATTAGGTTCATCAATCAACATCTGCTCGCTACATTTAGCAACAGGTCTTAACGCTATCGAAATAAGGTTAAGATTCGTGATGTTTTTTAACAGTTTAATTTATTTTGCTGTTTTTGTTGTATCGCATGATAAATAGCAGATGCGAGCTGCCTGTGCGTGGATTTTGCACCTGTGGACACTGGTTACAACTTGTTCCGACTCGTTCTACTTATCATCTTACGTATAAACTGTTGTAATAATGACTGACTGACAAACAACTTAAAGAAGAAGTCAAATATCAAAATTTGTACGCAACAGGATGTAACCCATCCCGAGCAGAGTGAAAAAACCAGGCATTTTATGGAGCATCTTTCTTCCGTTGAGGAATGCACTAAAAAGGATCCCAAAAACCGTTCTAAGATAAGTTTCTAAAAATACAACTCTGCGAACAAAGCCGTGAGTGTTATACTAGTTGTTTCGTCTAATTACTACAGTCTGATGTTCGTGTGAGATCAGATACTATTTCAAAGCTCTTTTAAATTGACTTGCAGTTTCTATCGCGATTCTTGCAAGGCATTTGATTGTATTGACCTCTTCGTTCTACATGATATCATGCCAATTACTATGTTAACTGATAGGGAGATGTATAATATAATGATTTATAATTGTCACTATATACGCTGGTGGTGTAGTGGTAGCACCCCTGCCTCACGATCCGAAGGTCGTGGGTTCAAACCTGGTCGTGCACCAATGAGTTTTTCCATTCGAAAAATTTATGTGCGCAATGCCAGTGCTCTTAAACGGTGAAGGAAAACATCGTGAGGAAACCGGCATACCCTAGAACCAAAAATTCGAAGGTATGTGTCATAGGTTAGTATTCTTATAAGCGGCGATGGGCTTGCAACCTGTCACGTACGGAATACTAACTACTGTGCAAAATGTGGGCATGTACCAAATGTCATGTTTGGACTTGCCTCTGACTACCCTCTTTAGATATCCTCAAAGATCTAAGTAACTAAAGATCTGAGGAGATATCTACCGAGCCTGGGGATTACAGTCGTGATCATATTTATTTATTTATTTTTACTATATACGATATACCTAATTATCCTGTTGTAGTTTTGTTGCAATTATACACCAAATTAAAAAAAAATCAAATTACTTAGATCGTTTTTAATAGGTCTTCCTCAAGGATCTTTATTTGGTCAATTATTCTTTATGTTATACACGGATTACTTACACTTAGTTTTCTGTGTTACGAGACAATTAAAAACAAGTATTATGGGAACCGAAGCAAAGAAATCTAATTCTCTGAACGATTTGCGATAAAATCCAGGCCATAACAAAATTTTACCATAAAATCGTATTAAGCTGATAAAATAAACGCGAACGATAACACCTTTCCTGCAACCTTGCCACTCTCGTTAGCATAAAACCACGACGCTGTAATAAAAGACAACGTCTAACTTTGCTACAGTCGCTCCGTAAATAGGAAAAACTAAGTACGAGTCTCTGTCGTCAGTTTCATTTAAGTAAGCGACTCACTTTTACGTAGATTAGAAACATTTTGTGAAGCCGTGTCCTAAATAAATTTCGTAAATGAAAAAACTGGCATAAGGACTTGTAATACATGTTATTTGGTTAATATTTATTAAGGCTGTAGCAATAACCTTTCGAGAAACCAAAATATTATTTCTAAAATTCCATAATTCAACTTTCAACTTGTGAATGCCGCTGAATTATACTTTGTGTCCTAAAACAATTTTGTAAATGCCATCGCACAGAACTTCGTGAGATAGGTAAACTGTATCCTAAAATCATCTACATAAACGTGAATTACTTAAACAGGATTACGTATTACAGGTAGGTACGTCGACCAAGGTTGTACTTACATAAGCCAAATCGTTTTATTTAAATAACATTAGAGTATTTACCAAATATTACCGAGGTATACTGGTATTACAGAGGCCTTGTAAGATATTGAAAATTGGTCACGGATCGCCGTGAGCCTCTTGGGTGTTATAAGTCGGTATCTTTCGGGTAAATATTTTATTTCGTCTGTATTTGGGCCCGAGGGTATTTTAAGGTTCTTGTGTTTTGAGATAAAATGTTTGAAGTTTCGGTAATAAAACATTTTATCATACTATTTTAACATTTTATCATTTTAGTATCTAGGTAGATGTATTACTTTGCCGTTTTATTTCAACTTTTAACATAAAAAAAATCTCAAAATTTTCCTAATTTGTGCCTATGTTATGTATTAGTCATTATTGAAAAATATTGCATCCTCTACATAATAATTATGTAACTTACCATGAAGTGTTTTTTATATTATATTATATCATCATCATCATCAGCCTATTAGCAGTCCACTGCTCGACATAGGCCTCTCCTAATGAGCGCCATTGCGCCCTGTCCTCAGCTCGTATTATATTATACAATATTAGTGGTATAAGTAAGTACTGAACCATCAAATATAAATGGTTTCTTTAACCAGTAAAAGATCCGTCTTAGCCCTTATCAATATAACGTTAATGCAACCTTCAGCAGTTACACTCATTGTTTAAACAAACACTATCTTGATTTATTTGTATCACGTACCCCACGTTTCTGCTTGAGAGTGTTATTTTAACGAGTCACGATCGGACTAAGAAAAGTAGAAGTTTCGACAGATACATCACTGGTTAGCTGTCAGATGCGCTGGATAATATAATCATTTATTTTATGGGGTTATTTGCAAAAGACAAATCTTTAAAATTGCAAAAGTGTCTCCTGAAAAGGCATTTCTGCTAAGTTGACTTAAATTTTACTGCATACGCAATAGACTCAATGTTATTGCTATCATCTTGTGCTTTGTTCTTTTTCTATATTTTGTGTGCTAAGAAGTAAATAAATGTGTGTCCATGTCTGCATGCTAGGTGAATTAAGGTGACTAGTCCAGTCTCTCGAATCTGAGAGTATATACCTAATAGCAAGAAACTCTTAGTCCTAGCTTTTTTCTGTCGTCCTTCTTATAAAAATGATGAAGTTTCAGTGTGGTACTAAAAAAATATAGTTGAAACTCATGCCAAATTATTATAGAGGAAAATATTTAGTGTTTAGACATAGCTAAGATTGTTAAGATGATGCTTATAGATACTGCAATATCCATTGCGCTTTAAACAATAGGGTACTAAGAAAAACAGAACAACAAAGAACCAACATGGATACAAGAACTGCTGCCTAAATATACTTACCACAAATAGCTTCAACATCAAACAAAACCCGAAGTCCCGTTTTAAACAAACAGAATTTTTAACGCAACCACGCATATCCTAATACAACCATATAACGTGGGATAAACACTTCATCAAACGAAACACGTGATGATCTAAGTGTAAACATTAACTACCACTTCAGTCTTTTATTTTTGACGTTTTTCAAAAAGTCCTATAACGGTTTTCTTTGATGTGAGTTAGAGATTCATTGCGGGTTACAAAACTTAGTATTTGGTCATAATGTGCTGTGTATTCATAATTATAAATGACTTTTGTAATTTGTAAAACCTTGCTACAACCACGTTCAATCAAGCAACAGATTGTCTTTCAAAATTTCGTCAACCTGTTTATTTTTATCTTTACTTTTTATCTTCTCAATCTCAATCTTGTCATTGAATTTATTGTATTGCTAAACTATAGCAAAACGATTTGCTTACTAACGCTGAATGACCAAGATTATAGGTAGATGCGGTATCTTTATCCGACAACCGTGACAGACTAACTACACAAGATACCTCCAAGAGCGGCGTGCCAAAACCAATCCATTTCAAACAGTTTACTCCCTTTAATATATAGTCCTATCCGTCCATTAATGTGCACTTGTGAAGTGGTTCTGTAGATTTACTTCCGACAAAAGATTCCGGTATTTCACCGTCTGCGTTCTCAAGGATATTTTTATCAGGCTCAGCCAAAATTGCTCCTTCAAGTTCTTTTGAGCTGTAGAATTCAATTTAAGTGGTATATTTAGATTTGCGTTCATTGTCTTCTTTTAGTTTTGTATTTACATAAATTCTGGCTATGTTCCATCTTTTCGATGACTTATACTCGTATTATTTAACAAACGATAATTATTTAGTGAACGAAATCTAAGAAAACTATAATATTTAAAAAACACGGACGAAGTTGCAAGCTGGTCAACTACTTGCTGATAAAACGTTTACAAAGTATTAGGAAATATACAAATATACCATGTAAAACTACGAAATGAAAATGGGTAAATCATTTTTATATTATTATCCTACAATTTCGTTATTGTGTAAGTTATAACAAGAAGTTACATACACAATATCGACTCCATTTCTCCATTTTTTGCTTATTGAAGCATTCCAATTCTCCAGAGAAAGGACCGCTTCATAAAATTCATGTTTTCATTTCGTTATTGTTTCAGAAAATTGCTTTCTTTTTATTACAAGCCTCCCTTTCGATGTAGTAGCGAATCTAGCTTTTCGAAAATATATTCTGAACATTTGGATGTAAATGCGTTGTTGTTTTTGACTCAATGTTAAGTAACATCTACATAAATATGTATTCAATATAATATTTTCTTGAATAATTGTATTTTGTAAGTCTTAATTTTTTGTTTGTTAAAGAATAAATTTCTTTCACCTAATAAATCTAAGTATGTGATTTTATTAAAACTTTCGCTTTGATATTTCTGATTATTTTCCACTTTTTAGAGATATTTTTCTTCTTATCGTGTCATTAGTTCTTTTGAACCAGTGTGGTGAAAGGATTTGATTGATTTTGAACCACTTGATAGATATCTTTTTAGGCTCAACGACATGCCGATTTCCTCACGATGTTTTTAAATTAATTCTCCTTTATATTATTCTAATTATATTCTTATTTTTTTTTTAACTATTTATAATGTTACCGACAAACGCTTTCTCAAATATTTTTTGGGTATGAAAGTGACCTTGTTGACGCATCGCTAGAACTCTGTCTAAGTGCGTGGGATTTACATATTCTGTCTCGGATTGTGCCAAATTCTATTTACCGTCGTATTCTTAACATAAATATTCAGAATATTAGTTATGGTTCCACATTTATTATTCCTTCTACGAATAATAGTTCTGAGAATACCCACATAGTTAATTATTCTGAGTATAATCTACCTGATGGCTATTATATTATTACGGATAAGGAAAATGCGTGAGAAATCTTCGTCGATTTCTTTCTTGTTACAAAGGTCATTTATTCATTAGGGAAGGACAAATTCTATTCAATTGGGTTTTTCGGATAGACGGGACCTTACAATAAAAGCAATTATACGGTTGAATAAAAGATTGTGACGCAATTCACTATGAAATTGGCAATAAATACATTGATGAACCAGAAACGTGTTAAAGCTAAAATGTGTGACACGATTTTGGCAAAACTGCGTAGATATGAATAGTACATGTACTTAACTGAATTTCGATTATTTTATTTAGATATCGGTAAAATACAAACTTCCTGTAGGTACGTTAATATTTTAAAGTGTGTACAATCACATTGAAAATATTAAAATTTATTGTAACTGATGAAAAATCTGATGCATATCCTGTTTAATGAAAATTAGGGTTACAGTTTCCAAACCACTAGGTATCGTACGTTTTACGATGTACACCAAAAAACCATAGCCATTTGTTCTTGTTAAGTCTACAGCTTGCTATAACTTCGCTGGATTTAGAAACAAAAATATTTGACCCTTTTTACCCGAACTTTTGTAACGGGTCCATTGTTTTTGCCCCAACGGCTCGTAGGGAAAAAAACATTCTTACATTGAAAGGACTCATTTGGGGCATTGGACAAAGGCCTAAATTGAGGCCCAAATCGTAGGCGTTCGGTCTAAGTTGCCTCACAATATGTGTAAAGAAACAGTAATTAAACTTTGAACTTTTTTTACTACAGAGCAGAAGAAAAAACTATCTAATAGCCCCTAATAGTTAATGATAATTCGAGTGGTTATTAATTTCACTAGAACTAATTCAGAGGCATTTTTCTGAGAAAATCTGATCTGATTATTTATCTCACATTTCCAAGATTTACCTGCTACAATGATTAGCATAAAATCTTCTATCATGTGATTCGTTAATTAACGTTAAATATATTAGGCTTCCAACAACCGCATTTCTTGGTTTTGATTTTTGCTATTTCTCACAGTGATTCTACTGTTTTTCAATATTGTGTAATAGTGTAGTCGATAATACGCATCGGATCGGAAAAAACTACTTTTTGCTCTCCTCATTGAGGGCTAGCCAGTAAATTATCGGTAATGTGTTTGCCGTACGAGAAATTGTGAGGTTTTGGGGTACTTTGTGGAGTAATAAGGTTCCACTGTGTTTTATTGTATTTAAAAAATACGATAATAAAAAACACAATTTTTTGAGCTAGATAATAGAAGAAACTGTCTTGCTATAGTATAAAGAATTTCAAGGTGTGTGCCATAGTATTCTTATAAACAATAGAATAGAATAGAATATCACTTTATTGTACACCTTAAGAAGAAAACAAAAGAGAAACAAACTTAAAATTAATGTGACAATGGGCGAACTTATCGCTAAAAGCAATGATAGGCTTGTAATCTAGCACGTATACAGGGTGTCCCAAAAAGTAGTGTCAAGCGAAAGTCCATAGATAGAACACCCCTTGGAGTACCCGAATCACCCCCATGTATGTTCCGCGATTTTTTATAGTTTTCGAGTTATTAATTTTTTTCCGAATTTTTGAAAATTTACGACTTGAACAACTTAAAACATTCCATAGAGAAAAGTAGAAAACTTTCTTGAGATTTTTTTTTTGCTACTGAATTGTTATGAGTTGTTCTTTTATGCATAAAATAATCAGTTACGTGACTTTGATGAAAACTATGAAAATGTTGGTGTAAAGTCAAATAATTACATTCGGTGAATTATGACTAATATTTTCAACTTTAAATTAAAAATCTTAACAAGTGATTTCATGGTTCTTAAATATGTGTAAAGAATTTTCCAGACTCTCAGCTCTCATAATCATTAAAAAAAAGTAGTACTTAATAGGCTACTTTGGCTAAAATCGGCCTTTAAAGACGGTGAGGTGGCAAATTCTTAAAATTAACTACCTGATTAAAAAATAGATTTTGTTTTTTCATTCCTAAGCTTAATTCGTTTGTTAACTGAGAGATCTGAGAAGTCTTTCAAGACCCTAGGCTTGGAAGAGTTTACAGTAGTGACCTATTTATATATAATGTAGGTTTATATCGATGACCTGCCTACAATAAAACTAAATGCCACGATAACTCCCAGATAGTCCTATCTACACTCAGAGATAAAAACTACATGACAGGGCCATGAATAAAAAGTGTTACGTATCTCTGGATAGTGCGGAGCGGAACTATTGTAACCGTATCCGAGTATTCGGAACTTGTGAATGGGAATCACTGATCGCTTTAGAACGTGCTATAGAACTTTTTGATAGGGATGGCATGCTATGGTTAACGAAGGCGTATGAGCGGGAAAGAACGTTAAGAATGTGAGAAATACCGCTCAAAACTTATTAGATATTTTTTATACTCATCTGAGTTAAGTAAATACTTTTTTGGGATATAATTTTTAATTTCCTGAAAGAACAAAGCAACATAACTAGCGCAAAACTTTGTGAGGTTTCAAAATAATTACGCACAGATTAAAAAATATTTGGTTGTGGCAGATTAAAAAATAGCAATGCAATATTTCTAAATTACTATTTTATTTACTTACCTACCTCTCCGAAATGGTTAGTTTATACAAATTTGTCAACTTCATAAAATTAA
Organism: Cosmorhoe ocellata; assembly: GCA_963675405.1. Lineage (NCBI taxonomy): Eukaryota > Metazoa > Arthropoda > Insecta > Lepidoptera > Geometridae > Cosmorhoe > Cosmorhoe ocellata. Next base: position 1,684,932 of record OY776257.1, read on the forward strand.
TTACTTCAGAGACACGAAACTAATGCGCACTATTCCGTATTTCGTTTTCCGTATCTATGGAAATTATTCGAAACATCACTACAAAAAATCGTTCTAGATTCGTGTAAAAACTTCATTTATCATTCACACGCGTGACGTGGTTGCGAATGATATCGAATCGAATCGATAATGTAGGTATTCGAATTGTTTGAGGTCACATTCGTAGCCTGAAAAAAACAGTACTTGCACCTGGGAATAGATAACCGTGTGGATAGAGCGTAGAACGTCTAGATCTCAAAACGACTGGTTATGCAAAATATCAATATGGACTGAATAGATAAAAGACGTTTGTTGCCCGTGTAACTACCGATAGGCTCAGGCTTTAGTAACTATAACAGATCACTGGGCTCAGGAGACGGGATAGCAGGATAACCGAATAGCAGAACGCTACATCTTGTTTGTTTTTCTTTTGTAATTCGCATTTGAAATAGTATGAAAACACTACCTAAACTAAGCTAAAGTTTAATCTTGCATGTATATTGAAACATACATAGGTACATACTTAGGTACCACTTCAAACAAAACATCTTCACCTATTAATTCTTCCGCTAAGCTTCTAAGACATATCGGAATGAGCTTAGTTTTATAGTTAATTTACAATTTATTTATATTAAATCTATATTGTTTCTCGTTTCTTGACTTAGACTTTAAAAAAATCTTTGTCATAAACGACGAACTACCAATCTTCTGGAATAAAATACACCTAACTTGAATTCCACTAAACTAGTAAACACCATCTCTAAAATAAATCGTATTATCGAAGAGTCAACTGACATTTTACATTTGACATTACATTACACTTAAAATAGTTATAAATATCAAGAATTGATCAAATCCAACCTTATTATTTATTTATAACTTTTTTCTTCGCCAACATCTCTACCGTGCCCTAGGAATCTAATAGAACCTATAAGTGGAAACTTCTATATTTCTTATTCTAGCTGTAAGTTTTCCAAGTATTAATAAAATAAATTATTGCAAGTATCACCCAGTTAGTTTGCTTGAAGTATTGCCAACTAAATGGTCTCCAAAGACCACCCATCCCTACAAAGCGCTGGCTGAATGATCGTGATTCGTTCCAGCCTCGACTTCCCTCAAATCAGTTCAAAGGATACTACATAGTTTTCCGATAACATAGTTAGTGTTAAACAGTTGGTACACTTTTTTTTTATAACTTTAGATAAACTTTATCTTGGCTAAACAGGCGAGAACAGAAAAAGAGGTTGCTAGACGCACAGAGAACTTTTAAAGAAGCTAGGCCATATAATTTTGATTATGGTCATAGACATTTATTCATATCAATGGAAAGTTACGAATATAAGGGCCTGTCATTCTATATTATAATAAAACTAGCTGATACCCGCGACTTCGTACGCGTTACTTTATTTTTATGAGTATCTACCTACGTATTGCAACAAAAAGGTTGGTTGCACTGTTGATTACTTTGAGTTTTTATTAGCTACTCAAGATGTCATCCGGTGACGTTTCGCTAGAATACCCAATATGGCGACTGCGATTTGTCTCTCAGCACCATTAGAATTTAACAAAATACTCGATAATCCGAATTTTGCGGATATATGTTGTCGACTCGAAATCTTTATTTTTTTATGTTTTATTATTCGGGTAAGGTTTTGATCGAGTCTACCGTACCCCTTGACGAAATTATTAATATAGATATTAATATAGATTGTAACAGAGCAAAATCCGTAAATGAAATATTTAAATTTTAATTAGATAGATATGGCTTATCATACGATATAAATGCCGAAACAGCACTTTTTAGAATTGTTGTCTGCCTTTGAAATCGCATTCTATAAAAATTACGTGATGGATTTTGATGAAACTTGACATAATGCTAGACTATACCTTAAAATAGGATCTAAAATATAAGTCATCACGCTCAGTCACGTACACCATTTGCGCGTTTTGCGAACAAAGTCGCGGGTACAGCTAATGATTATAAAAATCTTGCACAAGGATATAGGACGCCGGCATCATATTATGCATTGCTCTGTCACCATATCTCTTACATACTAAACCTTGTTCCATTGACTAATTGCCTAAGTTACCTAGCTATTCCTGATTAGCTTCACTGATACCCACGAAAACGCTCAAATTGAGCGGAAATATTTTATGTCCCTCCATTAAGTTCGTTCAACTCATTCTCCGAAGCCAGCTCGCTGATTGCAAAACTGACAGTCGAAATAAATAGCAGTAAAAAGGGTTTATGTGTTTTGGTAAGGTTTATCAATGTATTCCACATCCTAAAAACATCAGGTTTTGTCGTAAATGTGTCTGGAATGTACGTTTTGGCAGACCGCCCATCGTATAGACCAATGAACTAGGCGTGTTAAGGCACGTTAAATAAACTTTAGCACTACCCTAACACATCGTTAAATATACGATAGATGTATAAGAAAACATCTTTTTGTATCTTATCTTTATGCAATATATGTAATTTTAAACTTACGCGATCTGTAAACATTATTATTAGTATTAAACGGGTATTTATCGCGTTTTATTTACCTATTTTTCCCGACGTTTCAACAAGAAGACGACGTTTAGAGTCATCCCGTGACCATGACAGTGTGTAAACCTGTCGAAACGTCGGGAAAAATAGGTAAATAAACGCGATAAATACCCGTTCAATACTAATAATAATATCTTTAAGCATCTTTTTGCATTTTATATGACAAAATATCAAGTGAAACTTTTTAAGTGCTTTGAACGAATTTAACTTTACAAATCATCTTGTTTCAGAAACGTCAGTTTCAAGCTTGAAGTAACACTACTTCAGTACAATTTTTATAGATCACAAAATATCCAAGTTATAATTTACTTTGATATTTTCGTGAAGAGTTTGTGGTAAGGCCAAACTAAACTGACATAATATTTGATTTTATTTATTGACTCAGTACCAACTAGTGGGTCGAACACGCTATTTTACTATCTCATTTTTTCATCAGGGCAAAATATATAGGTAGGTATACATAATATATATCAACTTTCCAGCTTTGGACATCAATGTGGGTTCACAAATTTCATGTTGACAACCTCCAAAACCATACTCCACATAACTCTACTCAGGTTTCAAAATATTGACTTGTTCTCCAACTTGGTAACAATGCCATGCCTGTGCTTACCTACTGAAATAATGAATTGAAACTGACGATATTGAGTTCAAAACGTATACCTACTAAGCTGAATAATTTATTATGTACTGTCACGAACAATAACAGTATTAATTGAAGCTTATGCTTAAAGTTTAAACGCAGATCCTGACCTTTTTGAGAACGAAAGTACTCTAGAATTAATAAATTATGTTAGGGTCCAATTTCACCAAACTTTCATTAACAAACCATTGCCTGATCGGGCATCATAATTATCAGGAATGTTAAAGAATCGTTATTTATTTTTACGTCATTTCAATTTACGGAAGATAATACTTTATCAGGACATGGTGAAACACAAAGCAATTTTAACAGGCGATTACAAATATGATGATAGTACAAAAATTAACAATCCTTCATCCTGCATAGAATATTTCTTTTGAAAAAGTCCATTGCGTCAAGGTGCGAACCCACGACTTTAGTATCAAAACCGCTACACTACCAGTGCTCTTAAAAATAACAATGTGGATTAACTCATAAGAATAACTTAAAGTATAATTATCTCGTCTAAATATTTCGTAAGTCTTAAGTCTTCACCATAATTTCCTTCGTCATTACAACAGAATGATAAATTCGATCAAAACACTTCATTACCACCATGGCGCCACCATTAATCTTTTAAAATTGAAGTAGATGAACGAATGGTAACTTATCTTTGTTACGCAAAGGTAGATGGCGCCACTTAAGTATTTCATAATGATCATCATTAAGATAATATACTAGACACTGTAACCTCAATAACTAACTTCGGCTATCACATTATAATGATTATTTTTTGTCTCTACAAAAACTTTTAAGTCAAAAAATATAAATATTCTAACGGTGCCTTTAATCTTTTTAAGCTCTTTTTCATCCTTTCGAGTTTTGCTCCGGGATAAAAGGTAGCCTATGTTAATCCAGGATATATCATTCTACATTCGTACTCCATCCAAAATCTGTTCAGCCGTTATAAAGTTCTAAGTACAAACACACACCCCCACAATTATTGTTAACTCGCTTTTTCGCAGGCTAATCTACATAAATGAAGCGTACTATCGCAGATCTATTCAAATTTCACCCATATCGATCTATCCAAATCCAAACATCCAACATTCACTCTAACCAACTCCTCATGAGTAGGTTAGAATGAACGTTGGATTTATCTAAAAATTATGTATGACTAGCAACCGCGCGCGGCTCCGCTCGTGTGGTACCTACCCACCCGGATAAAAAGTAGCGTTATTTATTCCAGGTCATTAATTATCAACTGCGCGTATTCCAAGTTTCATTCAGATCCGTTCAGCAGTTTGAGCGTTAAAAAGTAGCAAACATACATCCAGAGATTTAAACATTCCTCATACTTTCGCGTTTATAATATTAGTAGGATTAGCTTACGCCCCACAGCTTCGCCCGCGTGGTACCTTGAAAAACAAAAACAAATCTATCCCACGGGAACCTTACATTTTCCGGGATAAAAAGTAGCCTATGTGCTATTCCAGAATATAATCTGTATCAGTGCCAAATAACATCCAAATTTCATTCAGCATGAAAGAGTAACAAACATACATCTATAATAATGTAAATAAACCTTCTCGTTTATCTATACCTATATAAGAGCTTAACCTGACTGACTGACTGACTGACTGACTGATCATCGCCGAGCCAAAACAGCTGAAGCTAGAAAGCTGAAATTTAGAAGGTGGTTTCCTTTTATAACAAAACAACCCACTAAGGCGGGATTTTTGGAAATTTCACCTTTAAAGGGGTGAAAAAGGGTGAAAACGTTAGTATGAAACTTTTTAACGCGTGGAGCGATTTTCATGAAACTTTGTTTGTGCACTGTAAATGCAAAATGAATGGAAACGTGTTCCAGGATTTTTCAATATGACCTTTAAAAAGGGGTCAAATGAGGGGTCAATGTTTCCATGGGTACTTTTTAAAGGGTGGTGCGATTGGTCTGAATTTTGGTTTGGATAATTTAAATGCAAAATAAATGGAAACGTTTTCCTGGATATTTTAAAATAACCATCTAAAAAGGGTAAAAAGGGGTGTCAAAATTATTTATGGGATTTTTTTATTAGTGTGATTTGTTTGAAACTCAGTTTAGATACTTTAAGTGAACGAAGTCGAGGGCGGGACAGCTAGTAATATTATAAACAAGAAGGTTTATTTACATTTATTCTAGCAAAAGCACTGCTCTAGCGCAAGTTAAGTTCTAAAATAGAGTTAAAACCATATCGGCATGTTGCAGCCGCAGCCATTGCAGACTGCAGTCAGAGTCTCCGCCTAAATTAGATTTATTAACCAGTGAGCTGCATAGCGTTTTCTTTGTGGACGGAAATAGCTGGAACTGAGTACACAAACAGACAGAATATCAGTTACTTTCATAGTTTTTACTATAGGTACAAATACAGGTACCGGGATTGAACGGGTGATTCACGCCATGAAAGTTTACAATGTGGAGGGTAAAATCACTAAGAATTCTAATTTCAGATGTCCATACAAGTATTTTTATTTTACTTAAATAAATCAAATTCTTAGCCGTTATTTTGTTAGCAATTGTGCAAGTAGACTTATGAGAAAAGACTTATTTTTTTTGTTATGTTAGCCTATTTGGATGAGATACCTATTTTGTTTTTATTCCCGACGTTTCGAACACATTACAACGTTCGTGGTCGCGGGCAGACTGATGTGCAGCGAGCTAGTTTTTATTATTGAGAGTAGAATCTGTATCTACCCTCAATTCGTCGTCAGATTCAGGTACGTGATAAATACCCGTTATTCAAATATAATTATGTCATCAAATCACGGAAGTTTAAAAAGTTTTATTTGGATGAGGTATATTTTTAAGACACAAAATTGTATTCTATTCTATTTGTTTAGTCGTGAAAAAGTAGCAAACAAACAAACATAGTATTTTCGCATCTATGTATAATATTAGTGTGAATGATAATCTAAACAAATACGTCTATATCTAAGACCATTAAAGCAATTAACATAATGAAAGCCAAGGCACCGACTAAGCTAACTTTGATTTTGACAATGACGTATTAGTCTGTACTCTACATTACGCGATTGTAGATGTGATTTCCCCCTTAGTCCTGGATATCTTTCTAAACAGTGAAATGATAATTTATGTAAATGTTCAAAGAATTACACTACCATCTGTTCGGATCCCGGCAGCAAATGCGTTTGTCTTGTATCCGAATTAAAGCGACGTTCGGATACGCGTCACACTCAAAACTTCCTAGACGAGGGGCTGTGCCACAGACCAGGGCAAAGATAGAAAGGGGACCAGCGACAAAGAAATCAAAAGAGGTTTAAATTAAAAAACAATAATTAAAAAAGTATATTTGAGAAAAGAGTTTCTTTAATATCCTAAATTTAAGTGCGCTATTTTCTACAATCAGCTACTTTTTCCAAACCTTGAAATCCTATAAACAATAAATAGGTTTGGGATCCATAATTTGTAATACGTTAGTCGGCTTCAGAAAATAGCATGGATTCAAGTACGACTTTTGAAATTCATTTAAATGAAACCTTAAAATCTTTAAAAGAAATTCTATCGACCGGAATAATTTCATTAATCTCGCTCTATTAACTAAAGTTTACACTGAAGCCTATCTTCTGAAACCGCGATTGTTCCATCTGCTCCATTCCTCTGGTCCAACTTCGAAGAGCTTGCATAATTAGTGCTTAGCATGATTAAAAATCCCTCTGTCTCGCTTCTCGCTCCAGGCATTGTCTCTGAATTTTGATTTAAAACTTTTTTAATAAACCTCGCTCGGCTTCCGCTTAGTATGCACATAGTAGGTCGTCTATGTAAAAGACAATCAAGTTTCGGAATGCCTTTGATATGGGTGACATCGTGGAATTTTAGATTTTGTAAAATGTCAGTACTTTACTGCAAAAGTTCATTCTTCTTCTTCTTCTTTCGAGTCAACGGCTAAGTTTATAATATCTTATTTTCCCAATATTCGGTGACTCTTACGCCCCTCTCCGTTGCCTGTTTGAACAAAAGTTCATTGAAATTTATCGCAGCAATCTTGAAAGAATACCTCTGGGAAAGTTATTAGCATTAATATTTTTTAGCTTAGGTGGACCATAGTCCATATGGTTTCTTTATAGTTTCTAATAAAGGCACAGTAACTAAGTAATATCTTCTTATCACGACTGTTTCCGATTGCAATAAAGTGACCTTCTGGTCGTCTGATAATGGACTGGAATGGCAGATAGCAAAATCACTATGCTGTTGTCACATCATTTGCACGACTTGTCCTTCATAAAAAGAAACAAAAAATAAAAAAACGGATGAGGCCAAAATATTCTACATGCAAACTCAACTGTAATTCCCGACCGTATAAACAAACACAATAAGACTGTCTATTTAAAACTTCAAAAGGTGAGAGGGTGTAGAAATAGGACCATTTCATGGTTTTCAGCGCTAGCTGGAATTTAAGCATCCTTTTATTTTTCCTGAAAGCGGTTCACATTCTTTTCCTGAAACAAGCAATATAAATCTTTAAGTACACTTTCCTCCTAACAAGAATTACCATACATCTCTTAAAAATGACAGGTGACAGCAATATGTCACGCACACACACAAGCTCATGTACTAATGTGCTTTACTTTTAACATGCTTAACAAATAAGACCTTTATTATCAGAGCCATAGAATGTATTATTATCATCACTGATTTTCAAATTTTATCACATGGATTTTCCATAAATGTGTGATGTTCCTATTTACAAAATTATACATAAAACTTTTATGAGACTGATCAAGTTATTGACTGACATATCCAAGCACAGTATAAACCATAAGTCCAAATCTGAAATTTGGAGGGTAGATTCTTTTCTAGATCTGGGGAAGCACTAAGAAACTTCTAAAGCTCTACGAATGAAAATAATAACACTACAAAATTTACATTAACACCAACTATTTTACCAGTACTCTAAAACGGTGAAGGAAAACATCGTGAATAACCGGAATGCCGTAGAACCCGAAAAGGTCAAAGACATGTGTCATATAGACGAAAAGAGCCTCTGAGGCGCACTGTTTATCACCCTGGTTGAAAAGAACTGGTGTCACGATAAAATTAAAACTTGAATAATTATAAGCATAGACTTCCTTACGCACATCTTGAAGCTAATTTATAATTCCATCCGTTACTGCCAATAAATAGTTAGTACCAACTCATGCGCGCTTGCGATTGGTCTCGACACTTGAAAGCTAAGTTTAGAACTCAATAAAATCTTTATTTACCACCCAGGCGTTCCCCTGAGTGTGATCATTGCCTTATGTTCAGTCACAGGCGATAAATCAGTAGCTGGTACACACAACTTAGAAGCTGGCGTAGTTGATCTGTTTAGGAATGACAAAGCAAGTTTGGGAAACGCTTCATGTGTACTTGCTAGTAGTATACCAACTGTCCTTAAGCTAGCTGTGGCTAACGTGAAAGCTATGATGTATTGGTTTTTTTACGAGGTTTCAGTGCACGAAAGTGACGGTACGTGACAGAAGGGAGAGATCATTGTACACTAAGTTTAACTTAATTTGTTAAAACCCTGTGCGGTGGAACGGCTGTTGAATCTATTAATGTGTTTTTCGGTTTGTTTTCAACGATGTAGCTTTTGTAACTATCTCATATAGTTTTTGTTTGTGCATTTCTATAAAAGTCTTTTGTTTTATATACGTATTTTTCTCTACACCCGTATCAACATGTTTTTCTTCTTTATCTAAAATTGGAAACGTAAAATTTTACGTTTCTACTAATAAGTAATTTTAGCTATACTGTACGAAATATCCATAGCATTGTCAATTTCACATAACAATGTTCTGGATTAAACATTTTGTTATAATTACAAGCCGAGCTCCTGTTATGCAATGTGAAATGTCCAGCGACAGGGTAATGTACTCTCAAAGTTGCCACACCGATGCCAAACATGCAGCCAAACGAACGTGGTTTAAGTCATAAGCAAGTCATAACAAGACTATTTAGTAACAGCAAACCGTGATGTGAACCATGTGAACTGTGATGTACTTATTTGGATCTAACCCCCTAATAATGTTGCTTCAGTTCCCCATGGAGAGTTTATTTTATTTAGGAAAATGCTACAAATAGTACAGGCCCGAGAGTGGCACCTTGATGTACGCCCAAAGGTGTATGAGTTGGTATATTGATATAGTAATGTCTAGATACTAATTTTATTGTTTCAAACACAAAAAATATGAGTAATATGTTAAACAAAAACTGTTTACACGAATAGATTGGGAAGTATTATACAGATATATTTTTTTTTGACCATTTAAGTAAAATTGTGGAATGATAAACCGAATCAAAAGCCTTTAAAAGATCAAACAAAATATTAAAATAATTTTATCGCGATTGTCTTTAAATTACACCATCTCTGTAACTTAATCCAAACATAATTCAAACTGGAGCGTTTCGTTGCGTGTACGCACCGCAGTAATTGGTCCGCGGCCGTCTTTGATCTCACCGCGCGAATCAGCACGCCCGATTCGAATCCCGACCGATCGTGTTTCCGTTTCCGATGACTTGTTTTCTCGGATACAGATTTTCTCGATTTCCTAGTTTTGGATTGTTTTGGGAATTTTTATTTTAAGATGTTTCCAGTATTAACACAATTTATTTGTTTCACAAAATCTTGTAAGATGATAGTTATAACCTTGATTATAAGTTTCAAAATCAAACCATTCACAAAACTTCGTGAAATATATAACGTTAACAATTTAATCACAGATTAAGGGTACCTTTTGTGTCATAAAGTCATCGACTGTTATATCCGTTTTTGAGTTATTGTATTCTTTTAAAAATGTCTTCTACAATCCAGTAAATATTTGTTAGAGGTATTGTTTTTGTTTAAAAAAAATCTTAACCTTTTAATTAATACAGAAACATTCAAACGTTATAGATTTAATCAATACGTGTGGCACGTCATTATCACATATTTCAAACACACGCTCAATTAAATAAATGCTTTTACAACAATAAAACGATTGATAAGATCCATTTCATAAAGTAACTCTTTCACTTTCAATGACGCCACCGGAACACACGCGTCAGCTGTCAAGTTGCTAATTTCCTTAAGTAACCGCTTGTAAAGTATACGTAATTTAAACCAAATAAAAAAAACTACTACAGTAACAAAATATTTTCACCCTCCATTTTTATATCTCAACTTTTTTTATCTATGGTCTATTTGTTCTCTGTGACAAGGATGTCATTTTTATATGTAAACTTTTTTCTATAATGTATTTTTTATACTTGATCTAGGTATTTTGTATTTTATGTATTCTCTGTGATATGGATGTCAAGATTTTCTAAGCGATTTCTCTACAATTCTGTAGTCAACAATAATGGATGTATATAAATCATAATGTCCCGTTCTCTATAATTACAGTTATCGCTTTTCAGAAAACCCGCACTTGTTCCACCTCTGTTCGACTGTGAAAACAGTATATATTACTCAGATACCCAATGTCAATTTTGCAGGTATTTTTCCTTAAAAATTGTCCTTTCAAAAATGTTGCCATCTCATAAAAACTCCTCTCCCAAACAAACATTGAACGAACCCTCGCCATCGACACCTGAATTTGCATTCGCCCTGTTTTAAAAAGTTTCCTGCTTCCGCTAGTGTCAGTGAGGAATGGGTTGAGCCTTTGATTGACGTCCCGGTCGGGCGAGGAAGTGTGGACTACACAAAGCAAAGTCATGCCGCACTTAATGGTTTTAGTTTAACTATTGATTGACATTAGCAAGTAAAGGTAGGCAGTAAAAAGATGGATGGACTGTATGAAAGACGATATGGCTAAAAAAGGCGTGAGCTTTGACGGCCAAAAGAAGGGAGAAAATGTAGGGAGAAATTAAAAAGAATTGACAATGTTGCGCTAACGACATAGCGTGAGATAAGGACAGAACGACGTTGAAAGACTGTCTGTCTAATATTTTGACAGCCATTTTATTTGTATAACATGAAAAAATAAGCAATTCTATATGGTATTGCCACCGCCCGCATTTCTCCACCACGAGTCTTGAACGTAGAAAGAGTTCTGAAATGTCTACCAAGCCTGGGGATTACGGTTTTAATCATATTTGTTTGTTTTGTTTGATCTTTAATTGTTTTTATTTTTTTCTGCCATGGTTATTATAGATTTTAACATACCTAAATAAATAAAATATTTGTGGACAGTTCACATTAATTACTATTAGCCCCAAACTTAGCAAAACTTGCTGTAAGGAAACTATACAAAATAGCTGATAGATTAATTAAATACTTTTTTTTTGTAAATACATAGAATACCTTTATAATAACACCCAGACACAGAACAAACATCTGCGTGCATCACACAAATATTAGTCTTGGGTGGGGATCGAACCCACACCTACAGTGCAGAAGGCAGAGCTATTGAGCTATTGAGCAACATACCAACTGAGCTGAGAGGCTAGCACTAAATTACATAAAGCAATACTGTTATTATTATATACTATAGCTACTCTAAATGTTAGCTGCCATGCATCATTTTCCCGCGCACAACGCTACATTTTTATTTTTCGCCAATATTTTTAAATGTGGCAGCGAACGTGCCTGTGCGTTCTACCGAATATTGTTAATCCGTTGGCTCCTAAAATAGCGGTGCCACTCTTGTAAAACAACGAAATATGACGGTCATGTATTCTTTATTTAATCTGATAATTTGTCGGTATCTACATTAGGTGTTTCCTATAGATTTAATCCCACAATAAAACTAAAGTCGCAAATTAAATTTTGCTTGTTTAGAATCTCTCTATAATTAAAAAAATGAATTCTGTTCCTAATTTGAGAAATTTTATTTAACGATCAATAACGATCGCCTTAGTTACAAAACGTCCAATAATGCGAAACGCTCAACTAGCAAAAGGTACATCTAGGTAGGAAGACGTCCAAAGAGCAAACCGTCCATTTATAATAAGTCTGACGAAACAAAAAAAATAACGAACACTGCCAATTAAAAATTAAAAAGAAAATAAACGTTGACGCCATTTTAAAAATTCCCAACATTTTGGTAAAAGCAAGTATTTTTATAGAAATGTTACACATTTCCAACTTCTTGGAAGCTGTAGCCGGTGTGATATTTAACGTGACTTTTGACAGGTAACACTGATGGGCGTTAGAAACGGAGGAAACCTGTCACGTTACTTTACAACTCGCAAAATGTTTTGCACATGTGCGAATTATATTTCTACTTACGACGTAAAGTAAATTATATAAATATCTTTTTTATTTATGAACCGATTTCGATGAAACAAAACTTAAGTTTCAATCCAAGCTTATTTCAATAAATTAGTGATTCATAGGTGAATAGGTAATTCGATTTGATTCAGCCGTTGTGGAGATTAGCGCGAACGAACGCACAGACAAACAGTTTTTTTTCAACTATTGTTTCAGGCTAAGTCGCATGTCTTCTTTAGGTAGCACTATTTTTTAATTTAAAATATCGAAAGTACAGACACTGCTTTTTAACGATTTTATGATTTGTATTTGTTTTATTGTTTCAGGTACTTAAGGACTTTTTATAAAAGAGTACTTATATAAAAAAAAACCCTTATTTTTTTCGTTTACTAATCTTATACCTTTAAACGAGCAATTCTTGTATTATAATCTGAATCTCGGAAAAAGCTCCAACGATTTTCATGAAATTTAGTATGCAGGGGGTTTCGGAGGCGATAAATCGATCTAGTCAGGTTTCATTTTTAGAAAACGTCGTTTACCAAAAAAAATATAGTCATCCAGGTACTACATTTAGAATAAACAAAAGTGACAGCTTAAAATCATTCACCTGTTGTAAACTAATGGAAATTGGGGTTGTTCATCCCTAAAATTAATATCTAATTTAAAATCACCCCCTTGCGAAACAGAGGGGTTGCAAAACGTGATTAAGCACAATCTGATGAAGAATTTGATTTAATATTTCAATCGCTTAAGTCGCAATAATCTAAACAGGAATTAAGGACACCTGCGGGTGAGCACGAGTATCTGGCGGCGATGGGTTTGCAACCTGTCACGTACGGAAAACTAACTGCTATGCAAAATTGTCATGTGCCAAATCAGTAGGTATACTTCATGTTAGGACGTGTAAGATCCAAAGAGAATATAGACCAATATTATACTTCGTTGCTGCATCCTATGAGATTTAATAAACTATGTAGTCCGTTTTCTGTGGTACTGCATCATCACACGTAATTTCAGATCTTTTTTAAAGAAATGACAATGTCACTAGACTTCAGATTGACAGACGTCATTACGTCAGGCTCAGGTGGCGCTGCGCCGTGAGCCTCTGCTTCATTCGTTTTCCGTGTGTTGCATCGGTCACCCGTACTAACTGTACTTAAAAAATCCTACGGTTATTACAATATAGTTAAGTGAAGATGGGAAAAAGAACTAAGGAAAAGTCTGATGAAGAAATCGAGCGAAAAATTAAACGCCTGGAGAAGGAATTAAAATCACGCGAAAGACAACCGACTTATCCAACTTATTCTCGGAATGAAGGTACTTTCATTTTTTATTGTGCTTTACTGAGCATATGCTGTAAGGTACGTCTCATACGTACCTGCTTATATTATTATTTCCTCAGGGGTGGCACGCGATGTCATCCGGAAATAATCTTATTTACTTTCTTAAGGGATGGCACGTGATGTCATCTAGAAAGTAATTTATGAAGCCTAATTCAGCTTTATTGCCCAAATAGGTCGAGGTGACGACTCGTTCCACGCATCATCGTATGACTTCTATGACGAAGTTATGCTCGATGAGTATCTGGGTAACGGAGCAGCTTGCGAAGAGGAATCTACTCCGAACATACCTATCTTACCTATAAGTACCGATGACGTCATGCACTCACAGTGTGCATCCATTCCTGCTGATGAAAACTCAGCGAATTTCTCGCAGCGTATTTACGACCCAGCGCTGAATAATGTCCAATCTATGGCCATTGTCTGTCCAGCTCCTGAGCAGGATGTGGCAGATAATATTCCCGAAGAGATTTTGGAAGTACTCGGCGAAGCGAAGAAATCTGAAGAGACCTTTGGAAAGAAGATCTCGCAGGGAGTCTCTGAACGCTTGGGAAAAATCCTGGTCGACGGCCTGGCAAAAGAGCAAAAGGAGAATTTAATATCAAAAACCTTGATTCCAGAAAATTTTTTGCTTGCCAGAGCACCAAAACTAAATGCTGAAGTGGCCTCTATACTGACTGAGCCTTCGAAAAACCGAGACAAACGATTAGAGTATTTGCAGAATCAGCTAGGGTCTGGTATCGCAGGATTAGTAAATTTAACAACTGAATTAATCAACAAAGACCTGGATAAGATGGAGATAATTAAAAGAATATCAGAAGTTAATCAAATTTTGCTTGATCTGCACGATGAAGAGACAATGAGCCGCAGGAGATTGATTATTCCCATGCTCGACAAAAGTTTTATTAGCATTATTCAGAACGTAAAGCGTGACCAATATCTATTTGGAGAAAAACTTGGAGACAATATTCAAAATTCAAAATCGATCGAAAAAACCAGTCTTCAAATTAAAAAAGCAGTTTTTCAGCGTAAACCTCAAGGTCAGCAGGGAAACTCACGAGCCCCGGCCCGCCAGGGGCCGGGGGTAGCGCGTGCGCAACCTTCAACGTCGCGCTATTACCCGCCCCCGCCCCCGCCGCCCCCTGCGCCCTACAGGAGGCCGCAGGCGACACGGCGCCCGCCGCCGCCTCGCCCGCGGGGCGAGTCGCACTCACAGGACCAACGCGGTCGCCGCCGCTAGAAAAGGTACCATACGCTGGCCGCATTCAATATTTTAAACCCAAGTGGTCGCATATTACAACTGATCCTCAGGTTATGGAAATAATTAGCGGATATAAATTGAGATTTCAGAGAACTCCAGTTCAGTTCATTGAACCCAGCAACCCACCTTATTCAAGAAATCATATGTTAGATTCAATTGAAAAGCTTAAACGTATGGAGTCGGTTGTATTATGTTCAGAAATTGAAGATCAATTTATTTCACCAATTTTTCTAATACCTAAGAGTGATGGGACCTATAGATTTATTCTGAATTTAAAAACTCTTAATAAATTTATACATCAACATCATTTTAAAATGGAGGATATCCGAGCTGCAACAAAATTATTATCTAATGACTCATATTATATATATCAATTATCAATGATACATGGCGACTATAGATCTTAAAGACGCCTATTTTGTTGTTCCAATCCATACGTCACACAGAAAATACCTACGATTTCGCTTTGAAAATAATTTATACGAATTCACTTGTTTAGCTTTTGGTTTATGCTCGGCGCCATATGTTTTTACTAAGCTAATGAAGCCTGTGCTTACATACTTACGTAGCTCACAACATAAAATAGTAGCTTATTTGGATGATATCTGGTGCACCGCCAGCGATTTTGATTCGTGTTTAAATACAATAACAGACGTTACCAATACATTGGAACAACTTGGTTTTGTGTTAAATAATGAGAAATGTAATTTTATTCCAAACAAAATTTGCAAGTTTTTAGGAATTCAACTAAATTCAGAAAAAATGACCTTAGAGTTACCTTTAGAAAAACGTAGAAAAATTTACGACTTAATCCATGAAATATCGAGTAAAACTACTATAAAAATTCGCAAGTTTGCACAATTTTTAGGTACCCTCACAGCGGCTTGTCCAGCAATTACCTACGGCTGGCTTTATACAAAGCGCTTTGAAAGGGAAAAGTACCTAGCATTATTATCACCAGGATTATGACGCATCTATGGAAATAAGATCTTCATTATTACGTGACGATTTTGTATGGTGGAAAAAAGTAATTATTTATGCAGATAACCCTATTCGAACAGGTCATTATCAATACGAAATATTTTCGGACGCTTCGCTTTCAGGCTGGGGGGTTTATTGTAATGGTGAAACAATTAACGGGTTTTGGTCAATCGAAGAAGGAGAAAAGCACATAAATTATTTGGAACTGTTAGCTGCTTTTATTGGGTTAAAAAGTTTTTGTAAAAACATTCAAAATTCAGAGATCCTCTTACGTATTGACAACACCACCGCAATATCTTATATAAATAGAATGGGTGGTGTACAGTTTCCCCATCTAAACAATATTACACGACAGATATGGCAGTGGTGTGAAAAAAGAGGTATTTTTATATTTGCATCTTACATCAGGTCACGTGATAACACCGAAGCTGATAAAGCCTCGAGAAATTCTAACATTGACACAGAGTGGGAATTGCAGGAATCATACTTCCAAGCACTTATTTGCGAATTCGGACAGCCGGTTATCGATTTATTTGCGTCCAGAATCAATAAAAAATGTTCGAAATTTGTATCATGGAAACGTGATCCAGATGCTTACGAGATTGACGCTTTTACCCTGAATTGGAACACCTTCTATTTTTACGCTTTTCCCCCTTTTTCAATAATATTAAAATGCTTAAGAAAAATAATTAACGACGAAGCTTCCGGGATATTAGTTGTGCCATACTGGCCAAGCCAGCCTTGGTTCCCGCTATTTAAGTCTCTAGTAGTATCTGAGGTTTTGTATTTCTCACCTGACAGAAATATGTTACTTTCTCCTTACAGAACCTCTCACCCTTTATGGCCCAGTCTTACCCTGGCGTGCGCGAGGTTATCCGGGAAGCCTTCGGCCAACATTCACTAGACCAAGACATAATTGATGTTATGATTAA
Organism: Cosmorhoe ocellata; assembly: GCA_963675405.1. Lineage (NCBI taxonomy): Eukaryota > Metazoa > Arthropoda > Insecta > Lepidoptera > Geometridae > Cosmorhoe > Cosmorhoe ocellata. Next base: position 1,701,867 of record OY776257.1, read on the forward strand.
ATCCTTATCTCAGAACACCCTACAACAATATAATTCAACTTACAAACTATGGTTTATATTCTGCAAAGATAATGAGTTAGATTTTTTTAAGGTACCATTTCAAATGTTATTAAAGTTTTTATCGAATCATTTTAAAAATGGAGCTAGTTATAGTACGTTGAATTCGGCTAGATCAGCGTTATCATTAATATTGGGTAAAGAAACTTGTACAAATGATTATGTATCGAGGTTCATAAAAGGAGCATTTAAAATTAGACCTAACCTCCCTAAATATGAAAATTCATGGGATCCTAACACAGTTTTGACTTACCTTTCTCAACAATTTCCTAATGAATCCTTAACTTTGGATATGTTGACTAAAAAACTTGTGACTCTGCTCGCGTTATCCACGGGACAACGTGTTCAGACGTTATCTTTTATAAAGCTCAATAACATTTTGATAAGTGAAACTGCTGTTAACATTTCTATAGATGAAATAATAAAAACCTCAGCACCTAATAAGACAAATCCAAGATTACTCATTCCATTTTTTCAGGAAAAATCTTGTATTTGCCCAGCGAATACCCTGTCTGTGTACATAGATAAGACAAAAGATTCACGAAATAAGCCGGCGACAGACAGGTTAATATTAACTATAAAAAAGCCAATCCACAATGCCAGTTCTCAATCCATAAGTCGCTGGATTAAGAGCGTCCTCAAAGACAGCGGCATAGATGTCAGTGTATATTCGTCGCACAGCACGCGGCACGCGGCCACTTCGGCGGCGCGCCGTGCCGGTGTCTCCGTGGACGCAATCAAACGTGCAGCCGGCTGGTCTGGCTCATCTCTTTGTTTCGCTAAATTCTATAACTTACCTTTGGTAGACACTACGCAAGACAGGGCTTTCGCTGAAGCAGTGTTTAATGATAATTTGTAAATATTAATAGGATGTAAATATACTTATGATTAAGAGAATAATATCATTAATAATTATGTGCTTAAAGTTATATTTTGGTTGAAATAATCATAGACTGATTTGGAAGTTAGATACTTAGCTGATGATTCTCATAAATAAAAATCTTAATTGATGCCGACCTTTTATCATTCCGCATTTTGCGCTGAACATCTACATAGTTTATTAAATCTCATAGGATGCAGCAACGAAGTATAATTGATGGTTGATTGAACTTACCTTAAGTGAACTTCAACCATAATTATACGAGTTGCTGCATCCGTAGAGATTTAAATTCCCACCCTACCCGATCATTCTTCCCATCTATAACGCAGAATGATAAAAATATGCAGGTAGGACTCTAAAACGAATGAAGCAGAGGCTCACGGCGCAGCGCCACCTGAGCCTGACGTAATGACGTCTGTCAATCTGAAGTCTAGTGACATTGTCATTTCTTTAAAAAAGATCTGAAATTACGTGTGATGATGCAGTACCACAGAAAACGGACTACATAGTTTATTAAATCTCTACGGATGCAGCAACTCGTATAATTATGGTTGAAGTTCACTTAAGGTAAGTTCAATCAACCATCAATTATTATGCTGAAGAGATTGTTTTGTTGAACGCGTTAATCTCAGAAACTACTGGTTCGAATTGAAATATTATTGTTGTATTGTATAGTACCTACATTTTATCTAAGAAGGCTTTAGTTAGGTTATATAACATCACGCTATGACCAATAGGAGCGGGGCATCAATAAAAATGTTGCAAAAACCAGAAAAAATATATTACTTAAAACGCGCAGACAATGTTGCGCGAGAGATAACTCGTATATTATTTAGTCTTTACGATTTTCAGCATGTTTTGTGGTTTGTACTAATTAGTTACTTTGATATTCAAGATTTATAGAAATTATGAAGTCCTTGTTCATTGACTTTTGTTGGTGACTGTACCACGCACATCAAGCCATGGCCAGAATCTTGATTTTAATAATGTTGCAACTTGCAAGTGATAGTGCTTACAGGATTTTGTTTTCTCTCCCACCTCGATAACGTTAGAAACCGGTGCTAATGATACTTCGCAAAAGGGGTACCGTGATTAGCATTTAGCCGTTTATTTAATAAATATCACTGGAGTTTAGACGGTGATAAATTCATTTCATAATTTCAAATTAATAATTGCACGTGCTTGACGCCATTTTGCTTGAGCGTACATACATTCTGGAATCATGTAAACGCGGCTTTATAGAAAAAACAAACATTATTATGACTATAATTTCTTTGAGGATATTTATCGTATATACTATATACTTACTTAGTACCTACTGAGCGCTGGTGGTGTAGTGGTAGCAGCCCGGCCTCACGATCCGAAGGTCGTGGGTTCAAACCTGGTCGTGCACCAATGAGTTTTTCCTTTCGAAAAATTTATGTGCGCAATGCCAGTGCTCTTAAACGGTGAAGGAAAACATCGTGAGGAAACCGGCATACCCTAACACCAAAAATTCGAAGGTATGTATGTGTCATAGGTTAGTATTCTTATAAGCGGCGATGGGCTTGCAACCTGTCACGTACGGAATACTAACTATTGTGCAAAATGTGGGCATGTACCAAATGTCATGTTTGGACTTGCCTCTGACTACCCTCTTTAGATATCCTCAAAGATCTAAGTAACTAAAGATCTGAGGAGATATCTACCGAGGCCGGGGATTACAGTCGTGATCATTTTTTTTTTTTTATTATTTTTTTTTACTTACATAGGTATAATCTATTTGTTGGAAGTGTGTGTAAGCATATTAATAGAGTATGTATTATAATGTTTATGAGTACTTTTGGTTATCGTTATAAGTCATAATGGCTGGACGGATTTCGACAAATGTATCGTTGTAATGAAAAAGTGACATTCGGCTTTTTTAAATCATAATAAATCCAATATGGCGGCTGTAAGGAGCTATTTTAATAACTTTTAGTGGGTATTTTGATTTTTGAAATATAAGTAGGTAAGTACATAAGAATAAAAAAAAATAAAAAAATACTACTGTAATTCCCAGGCTTGGCAGATATCTCCTCAGATTTTTAGTTGAAAATGAAAAAAAATGAAAAAATATTTATTTCACTAAAATAAAGAGTTACCTTTGAATATATCTAAAGAGGGTAGTCAGAGACACGTCTTAGAAATTTGACACAATATGCCCACATTTTGTACAGTAGTTAGTATTCCCTTGAAAATTAGATACTTATAATATAGAGAAATATATTTTCGTCAGCTTATTACTCACACCACGACAAAAATGTTTCCTCAAATATTTCACTAAAAGCGCTGTTTCTACTAAAAAGCATTTTCATTTTTAACAATGATAAGTAAAAGGTTTCTGATACCTGAGTGACACGCCGCATGAACCATTCGGACACTCATTTTTCAGTTACAACCATATTTCAAAGAGGGTTCAGCCCTGCTCACCCTATTTAGAGTATGGTCTAAGTTTTCAGTGGTAGCGATTGATACCAAAGTTAAAATAGAATCAGAATTAGATGTTCTTATAGCAAACTATTGATAAAATTAAAAAATATCATAAATTATAGATCAATAATCATTCTTGAAAAATAAAATAAGAATAAAATAACTTTATTTGTTCGATTAGACTAACATAAGAAAACAAAAAAAACTAGCCGTATGTAAGTTTCTAATCGGCGGCGGGATATTATTCCAGCACTTAGAAGCTGCATAGCGGAAGCTGCCTCTGAAACAGGCAGAGCTGTGCCGCTGTGTCATAAGCTGCTTTGAGCACTGGCGAGAACCACAAGATCGGGAGCTAGATAACCATGGCAACTTCTCGTAGAGAAACGTAAAACGTTACTTATCAAGCAAAAATCTTTGACAACAAATCTTATCTATGGATGTCAAATCGTTTTGAAGATAAAATATGGAAACATTAGATTTTGCATTCAAACAGGTTGTGTCTCGGCTCTTACCCTAACAAAACACATGAATATTCTCCCGTCCATTGTGGATAAAAAAGTATTCACTGGAATTTGAAATCATTGTGTCACTGATTTTTGAGCAACGGTTTTATCATAGGTATTCTAAAAAAAATGATATCGTTGTTCGAGAACCATAATTACTTATTCAAATCAATAACCATAGACTATTTACCAGGTTTCATGAAAAATTGGTTATGTTTATGTACCAACTAAGTTTATTCATCCTAATTCTAAGCACCCGCTGTTCTCTTATGACTTGTCCTTCAGTTATAGCTGTATCGAGTTCGAAACGAAGCGCAGAGGGCATTAAACATGAATTTCTCGCCACACCTGCCATGGGGTGAGTTTTCTCAGTTCGTTTCACGGGGAATATCCATTGTTTGGCTGTTTTGTGGCTGTAATTAATACATTTCCGCAAAACTGGAGTTTTTAGAAGCCCCAAACTTTTATTTATATTATTTAGAACCACCAAAACAGTACTATTATATTTTAAGCTTGTATCTCTAAAAATTTGTGTAAATGTTATAATAAAGTTTTACGGAAACGTGTTAAATAAAAAAAATGTGTCAATATTTGAAAGAAATCTAGTTAGTCTCGTTTTTTTGATAAACCATGTTTCTTTTGACACAGACAAATAACAAAGTACTTATTCATATTTATAAGGGTTCCGTTTTGACTTTATGAGATGCAGAACCTTAAAATCAAAGAATAAAATAATAAATTCGAAAGAACACGGATCAAAACCGACCCTTTGTAATGAAATACTAAACTTGTTTGAGTAGTTTTCAACAAAGTGTCAAAATCAGTCAACCATCGATATTTGGGTCCTCGGGCCCAACGAAAAGGCTCAATTATTTACATACTAGCCGAACGGCGACTTCTTTCGCAGAAGTAGGTATTATTTTTTCATACAAACATCAAACCCCCTTAGAGGGTTAACCCTGTAGAGGCATCACCCTTTTGAGGGTGAAATTTAAGAATTCCTTTTTTAGTACATCTGTAGACCTTTTTTTATACAAATTTCAACCCCTTTTAGAGGGTTACCCCCTATAGAGGCATTACTCCTAAGAGGGTAAAATTTAAGAATTCCCTTCTTATTTTATCTATAGACCCAAAAAAGTAATCTATCCTCCTAGCTTTCTTGTTCCAACTATTTCGAAACTTGAAGCTAAAAAGAAGTTAAAAAACCTGTTCGTACGAGTACCAAGTGAATTTTTTATTTCGGAGCATTATGTTATTAATTATTTGAATTTTTCGGACCGAGTTTAACGTAACGTGTCGCATCTCTAATCTGTAAATAAGTTCATTGAACCTTCTTGATAATGGCATACGGTTAAAGTGTTAGATAAACCAAATTCACACGAAAGTTGCTTGTAGCTAAATTGATAAGAATGCAATTAATTCAATATATCACATAATTTACATATTTTTTCTATTTGTCCGTGTGTTCGAATAAAATGTTATTTTTTTGTTTCCTATCCTTTTTTTCTTATAATATTTACATTTATTTTAAAGGTAGATGATAAACTTTTTAATACATTCAGTGAAGCGTACATTTATCTCTCATTCTACCCCACAGGAAACCCCAACTTGGGGTTGCCAAAACTTCGCGTTACCGCAGGGCGATACTCTATCCGATTCTTTATGCCTTTTTGTATTATCATGAAAAATTTAAAACCTCTTTTGTTAAAATGAATTCTTTCTTCAAAAACTTCGAATGTTTTGCCCGTGATTTTGCGTGTATTTTGATCAAAAGTAAATAATAAAGAGACTAATATTTAAATGCAAAAAATAAAAAACCCGAAGAGTAATTGAAAAAAGTTTCTCACGACCGCCATTTTGGATTTTAAGACATCTGTAATCCAGACCAATCCTATACCACGATACCTTGTCAAAATCAGTCTAGCCGTTTTTTTGTGTCAGATAATTTTATCCGGAGTGTTCTTAGCCATGTTTCATGAAAATCTGATCATCCGTTTGAAGATCATCAGCTCTTTAATAGTTGATGAGGCGATCTGACTACCTTCCATATTGTCCTATTGATTCAAAATTTGATAGGTACCGTATTACTTCAATGATATTGAAAGAACATGGTAAGATAACCATGACTTTAAATATGATAATGTTAGGGTAAGGTTTAAATGTCGGGGGGTTTTTAAAAAAAATAATTTTGTATTATTAGATATAATATATTATTAGGGCTTATCCAGCTCTTATTCATGCTCTCAGAGCTGAGTAAGCAGCGGGTTTCCTAACGATGTTTTCCTTCACCGTTGAACACATGTATATAGTATTATAAAGCTAAAGAGTTTGTTTGTTAGGTTGAACGCGCTAATCTCAAGTACTACTAGTTCGAATTAAAATATTACTGTTGAGTTGTATAGTCCATTAATCGAGGAAGGCTATAGGCTATATAACATCACGCTACGACCAATAGGAGCGGAGCATCAATAAAAAATGTTGCAAAAACGGGAAAAAATATATTGCTTAAAACGCGCAAAGTTGCGCGCGAGTGAGCTATTTTATTATATGAACACACAAAGCAGAGTTTACCAAAATGTCACCTACATTCACATTCCTCATTATGTCAAGTACTCCACGTGTGGGGGTCGTTGAACTATTAAATATTGACTGTTCGACTATCCGTTAGGGCATAGAGGTAGGTGTTTATTTGTATTGAAAGATATACTGGGGACGTTTAGAAATGTCGTATCCGAACTAGGTTATACTCGCGACTGTGGTTTGGTAGACATCTTGGGGACCTTACCGCAAGCTCTTTAAACAATTCTGTTTCAGAAACGTCACATTTCAAGCTTATACAACTTTAAAAGGTCATGGTAGGAAGTATCAAAGTTATATTACTTAGATATTGCCTGAAGAGCTTGTGGTAAGGCCAATGATCTCTTGTTACTTAAATCTTTGTGGATATTTTAAGGGATCAGAAGCTTGTTCAAACATTATAATTCGCACATGCCTGCAGCATCGGTTGACATAAAAATTAATCAAAATTTTCGAACGGGTGGGACTTGAACTCGCATCTTTGCCTGGCCAATGCACTTCTAGCTATGTTACGAACAATATAGTTTTCATTCAATATAATGAGATAATACTAACGCATAATTTTAGGATTGGGTTTAGAGAAATAGATTGCGCATGCAACTGTTCCAAAATATCTGGAAGCAATAAAACTCACATAATATCACGGTGTTTTTTTTTTGGTAAGTACGCATCTTTTGAGTAGGTATAATGAACTTTATCCTAGTGAAAATTAGAGCAGTATTTAGGTAAGTATATAGGTTTAAAAAAAATAAGTTGAATCGAAAATAATAATCGCTGGATTGAAACAAGGAACTCAATTTTGGATCCAAGTCGTAGTGTCTACGGTCTATTTTCCCGTAGCACGGTTAAAACAAATTCATCATTCCGCGACAAGCCGCTCATCAATTCTCGTTGGCTGAGATCCAAAAATAAATAATGTCTCTGCGTTACCAAAATTAGTATTGTAATAATTCATAGACTCCTTTTATTTTATGGTGGTTAAACATAAAACATTCACACGCGTTGTTAATTACTCAGATTTTTTATTACTAATTGGACCACAGAGCGAGATTAGAAAGTGTACTGCAGGACAAAATAATGGGAAAGACTTGAGTGGTTACAGATTACGCAAAAAGATTTGTTTTTTTGGGGTTTTGGGAATTTCACTGTAATAAACTCACCTGTACACGAGAGGACCTTAACCAGACAACGTAGAGGGGCGTAAGAGTAGAATATTGGGAAAAAAAGATATAAACTTAGAACTTAGACTCCAAAAAATAAGAAGAAGAACTCAAACATGGTCAAGACGCATGGCTTTTAAGTAAAATAATAAATAAATAATGCTGGACAATCCACACAGCATCATCTAGCCCCAAAGTAAGCTACTCAAAGCTTGTGTTATGGGTACTAGATAACTGATATACTTAATACATTATATGCATACATAGATAGATATTTTTTATTATACATAGAAAACACCCAGACCAACGGAACAAATTTCTGCAGATCGTACACAAATTTGTTCCGCGGCGGGAATCGAACCCGCAACCTCTTGCGTCGCCGGCGGACTCTCGCCCGCTGCGCCACAGAGGTCGTCAAAATAACGTTGTTTCAAAACATTCACTGCCCTTACAGCTTAGTTGGTAGTAGCTCTGCTTTCTGCGCTGTAGGTTGTGAGTTCGATCTCCACCCATGATAAAAAAAAATTGTGATGAACACAGATGTTTGTCTGTATGTGTTATAAAATATTATATGTATGCACTTACAAAAAAATATAATAAGGTAGTCTTCTATTACTTATCTGGTTCCTATAATACTAGCTTGGATAATGCTTTGTAGAAAAGTCCGCCTATATTTAATTACTAGGTGGTCGCCCGCGACTTCGTCCGCATTTCATGTTTTGTATAAAACAAATAAAACAAATCAAAAACCATGAAAACCGTTCTGGAGTTATAAGTGTTCGAACCAACCCGTCTTTTTCTATGTACATACATACATACATAAAATCACGCCTGTTTCCCGACGGGGTAGGCAGAGACCACTTGCTACGATCCTAACATACTTTTTTTGCTTCATTCACTCTCATTAAATTCTTAATACATGCGCGTCGGTTTAGGGTACTCTGGACCTGGCCTTTCTCTAAAACGTCCCCAATTTGATCGAGGTACCTACGTATGCCGAGGTCTTCCTCTTCCAACTGTCCCATTCACACTCTCCTTATACAACTGTTTCGTCAATCTCCTTTCATCCATCCTTTCTACATGCCCAAACCATCTTAACATACCCTTCTCAATTTTCATCACTACGTCTTCTTTCACTCCACAACGTTCTCTTATCACGCTGTTCTTCGCTCTATCATTCAAAGTTAAACCACACATACTTCTTAGAGCTCTCATTTCCACTGCATTTATTCTACTCTGATGCTTCTTCTGCCATACCCAACTTTAGCTACCATACATCAATGTCGGCACTAACACTCCACCGTGCACAGCCAGACCTGCCGTTTTGGACACGATCCGACTGCTCATAAACAGCATACCCAAATATTTAAACTCTTTCACTTGTTCCACTCTTTTTTCTTCTTTTTTCTATGTAGTGTATTAAAACCAATAGTGTCCATTTATTTTGCAATTCATGTACTTATCTAATTTGTGTTTCAAACTACTATCACACCTCTCGTCAAAAAGTCCTATAGGTATAAACTTTGATACCCCTTTTTTCTATCTGTGAGGGCTATTTTTGAAAACCCTTAAATATGTGTTCATTTATTTTGCATTTTAAGTATTAAAACCGAGTTCTCGTCAAAAGAACTTTAACACTCCATTTAACCTTTTTTGAAGGGTTATTTTGAAAAATCCAGAAATATGTGTCCATTTATTTTGCCTATTAAGTATTTAAACCGAGTTTCAAACAAATCACGCCACTCGTTGAAAAAACTTTGACACCCCATTTAACACTTTTTGGAGAGTTATTTTGAAAAAATCTAGATACACGTTTTAAATTATTTTGCACATAAAGTATCCAAACCAAGATTCAGACCGATCGTACCACCCGTTAAAAAGTTCCCATATAAACATTGAGCCCCCATTTTACCCCTTTTTAAAGGTTTTATTGAAAAATCTTGAAACACGTGTACATTTGTTTTGTATTCACATTACACACACAAAGTTACATGAAAATCGTACAACGCGTTAAAAAGTTTCATACAAACGTTTTTAGCCCTTTTCACCCCCTTAAAAGTGGAATTTCCAAAAATCCCGTCTTAGTGGGTGCCTACATACCAAGACAAATAGTATTTCAACCACTCGTTGAAAAAACTTTGACACCTCATTTAACCCTTTTGGGTGGTTATTTTGTAAAATCAAGATATACGTTTTACATCATTTTGCATTTAAAGTATCCAAACCAAGATTCAGACCGATCGTACCACCCCTTAAAAAGTACCCATATAAACATTGAGCCCCCATTTTACCCCTTTAAAAGGTTATATTGAAAAATCTCGAAACACGTATACATTTGTTTTGTATTTACATTACACACACAGTTTCATGAAAATCGTACAGCGCGTTAAAAATTTTCATACAACCGTTTTTAGCCTTTTTCACCCCCTTAAAAGTGGAATTTCCAAAAATCCCGTCTTATTGCTCGCCTACATACCAAGACGAACATACCCTCCAAATCTCAAGTCTGTACAACCGGCGGTTTGGGCTGTGCGTTGTATCTATTCAAATCAGTCAGGACTTATCCTTTTATATAGTAGATTATTGCATTACAGAGTTATAAATACCATATTTATTTAGTTTTTGTTCTACGCTTCTATCTAAGTTTATCTATAAAAGTAACATGGCTTAGATGAAATTGTTGCAGCTAAAGTCTTGTGTCAAATAAAACTCCTATTCTAACAGAGTATAAAAGTTGTTAAAAAACAAACTACACTTTTTGTTTTTTCTTGCTTGGGGCGTGATGAGCAATGGCGTAATAAAATGTCGCCCCATAAAATTATGGTCATATTAATAGCATGGGATGGAATTATTACAAGCACGGGTTATATTTATCGCTTTATGATATATTTGATCATAATTGCGGCTTTACACAGAAATTTACACATTAAGTATTCTAAAATAGTACGTAAGTTGATGCAGTAGAGTTTTTATTTCACTGATGCGTTGGGTAAAAAATTAGGGAGGAGAATGATAAATCTGTTACATCTTGTTTGTGCTTGGATTATGCAGTCAGCCCTTTAATTAAGCTTATAAATTTACTAAAGTATTTATAAGGGGCTTTTTTTGTTGATCATTAGGAAGTAAGTACCTAGAAAAATAAAAAAATGTTTGAAGTTTGTATTCACTTATAAGTCGAAGAAGGATGAGCTTAATTATTTAACCTTTTTCATGTAACAATATTTCTCTGTTCAGTAAAATGAAAACAAAAATGAATACGACGTATTATCCCCCAGGCTTTGGTACTCAGATAATATTACCTTTGAGGATGGCTAAAAAGGATAGTCAGAGACACGTCCAATCTTTATATATCACATGCATACTTTTCTACACAATAGTTCAATAGTGTTCCGTAAAATATTAAAACTTTTTTACAAAAGTTTGTATGGTCAAAAATTTTTTACCAATATCTTTTGCGTAAACATTTTTTTGCACGTCAGTGTATTTCAAAGTTAAGGCTTAGCCTCATGATCTTTTTGCCACCCGCACAATGTTGAGCTTTGTAAGTACCTCAGTCGGATCCGAGTCACTTCTCCATTAAAGTCAATTGGCTGCGAGTGGCTCAATGGATGATGTTATGCAATGCGCAGCCATCCAATTTATTTTTATACTTTTTAAGTTTTACTGTGTAAGTTTATGTACATCTTACTTAACGGCTCGCTAAACGTTGTTTTGATAGTGCAAATTCAAATTCACTTTATTCACAACATTGCCATACGATAATTTAGCAAACTTAGATTGGATTTGATAAATTTTTGGTATAACTATTCTCAGTATATAGTTATAGTAACACCTACAGCTAAATCCAAATAATTCATAAAACTCACGACCATAAACAAAAGATAACAAAATTTCGGTAAACCTCTCCATTTTTAGTAAATAAATAATACCCAACAGTCACATCCATAGTTCTAACTACACTACAATCACATGTATCGTGGGTATCAGATACTACTACAGTGATACCACAACATCTAGACACGAAAGAAATATTGTTACGTGCAAAACTTCGGGCCACTCCAAGAGCTCAGATTTGGAACATTATAAATCAAAAACTTGAATTGTCACAGGTTTTAATACTGTACGGCATGGATCAACTTTTTTGCACGAAAGTGTGTTTGCAGAACGTGCAAACATTCATCCCACATCTCTCGCGTCTCAGCCGGACACATGCCCACCACGCCACCGAGGTCATTAAGTGTCCGTACTCACATTCAGTATTACTCGATAGTTTTACTCCAAAACCAGTAAATATTAACGGGTGGACCGCAAAACTCACAGCCGTGTGATTCTGTAAGACCTCATTTTAAACTTCGAATCTGAATCCGCTGTGAGTTTCTTGATTGGCATTCTAAAAACTCGGTTGATAATTCGAATTCACACTAGCGCCACTCTTGCGAGCGTGTCAGCGAGTTAAACTTAATTGACGGAGAGATTTTGACAGATAAAGTATGAGATGACGTAAGAAGTGGCATTCTATACGGTAATTCCCAAGTCACTTCAAAGCTCGCTTCGCATTTGAACCCGATTCAAAGTGTCAAATAAAAGCGTCTTATGCGAAGTGAGAGTGAATAGCGATGTGAGATGCGAGTTGATGTTTGAATTTTACAGAATCTACGTACAGCTCGAAGGCTCGCATCTAGTAGTAATCCGCATCAAATGTAGGCTCGACATGATAGCTCGATCGAGCAAAACCGTATGTGAGTACGGAGCTTTAGAGTCGTCAATAAGATACTTGCTTCTCTTCTGCCTACCACCGTCCAGACGGAAGATCAAAGTGGAACCAATAAACATGTTGTCTCACGGGAATCGAGACAAACGGACAGACTGCTCATAATTAATTTATAAGCTCGGTTTTATTGACAGCGCACTGATTGGACTGCCACTGATCATGTTTGGCTATTTTCGTAGGTTTGATTTGGATTCCTGTGGTAGAAAGTAGTGTCTTACGCCTTTTACGGAAATGGTGTAATTTTTCTTCTTGTAAATTCTTGTATAATCGTTGGAATATATAATCTGAATCTCGGAAAGTTTCCGAGATTACAGTGTAATAATAATAATAATAATAATAATAATAATAATAATATGATCACGACTGTTATCCCCAGGCTCGGTAGATATCTCCTCAGATCTTTAGTTACTTAGATCTTTGAGGATATCTAAAGGGGGTAGTCAGAGGCAAGTCCAAACATGACATTTGGTACATGCCCACATTTTGCACAGTAGTTAGTATTCCGTACGTGACAGGTTGCAAGCCCATCGCCGCTTATAAGAATACTAACCTCTGACACATACCTTCGAATTTTTGGTTCTAGGGTATGCCGGTTTCCTCACGATGTTTTCCTTCACCGTTTAAGAGCACTAGCATTGCGCACATAATTTTTTCGAATGGAAAAACTCATTGGTGCACGACCAGGTTTGAACCCACGACCTTCGGATCGTGAGGCAGGGGTGCTACCACTACACCACCAGCGCTCTTACATTACAGTGTAACAGTAATATGTATAGGTACTGTTGTATAAATCAGACATAACCCTTATAAACATTATAAATTACCGTTTAAATAATAGTACCTGGATGACCGAGCTTAGCTCGGTTTATTTTTTGGTAAATCGTGTTTTTTGGAAAATGACATATGAAAATGACTAGCTAGATCAATTTATCGCCTCCAAAACCCCCTGCATACTAAATTTCATCAAAATCGTTTCGTCGGAATTATATAATCTGAATTTTGGCGAGATTGATATAAAAAATAAAGCGAGCTAAGCTCGGTCATCCAGGTACTATTATTTAAACGGTAATTTATAATGTTTATAAGGGTTATGCCTGATTTATATTACTGTTACACTGTAATACTAATCAGGCATAACCCCATTCCACGAATATCGTCTTTCACACAATCCCAACAGCTTTAACTACATTCACGTCTATATTGTTTCATTGTGAATTGAACAAACATGAAAGAATAAGTATCTCTAAAAACGTTTTTATGAAGCAATAAAGCCGCTATTTTTCAGCCAAGAGAGCCGCAAAAACTTGAGATATCGCAATAAGAGAGCAAAGAAGCGAATTAACTTGTTTATTCATTGTTATTTTATTACTACAAGAACTATAACTTTATCTCGCGGGTCCAACCGTGGACCAGCACTCCAATGGTTTCAGCTTACAGGTGGTTTTTCTCAAATTGTTATATTACCGTTAAAAACATATTTACAAGTAAATACAAAAAAAGTATTCCGAGAATAGTTATTTAACTATTCTCGGAATACTTTTTTCATATGCACAACTTAAATAAAATAATTAATAAAAACAAGGAAAAAGTACATAGAATAGTGTTTCATAACTTAGAAATTTAAAAACGATGATAAGTACTAAGTACAATTTCTAGTAAGGGACTCAAACCCGCGTCTTTGTCTAGAACAGACACTGCTAACAGCTATGTCACAATCGCTGACAATAATCAAATCCAATTAAAACTAATTAAAAATAAAATATATAAAAGTTATCTTGTTCAGAGTTTTGCTTAGTTTGTGGCTAGATGGCGCTGTGTGTAATGTCAACTAAAATTTAACTCAAAGTTTATAATTATAAAGTTCGCTCGTACGGACAGACAGACGTAGCATTTTATTTGTAACATAAATGGACTTTTTTATTAGTAGAGATGGAATAAAATGATAGCGATTTAGCAAGATTGTAGATAGTATTCTCTATGAATTTGTATTAGTCTGTATTTTGGCATAAATTGGCCATAATAGGGTTAACGACCTAGTCTAGTCTAGTATTTATTTGACCTTTATAACAAAGTCTAGAGAAATCTATGCCACCCAAAGAATTTTGTAATTTTTAGGGTACCTTACTTCAAAAACTACATTTATTTATTTAGTTATTTAAATCCAAACCTAAAAGAGTGTTTTCCGTTAACCTAGAATCGTGAAATTCATAAAGCAAGATTTCATAGCACAAACGAAAAAAATTAAAAATTGTGTAGGTAAGTATTGTAGTTTTAACATATTATTTTATTTGCGGAACCCTCCGCACCCAGTTGGACTCGTATTTACATGTTTTTTTGTTTAATTTGATTTATAATATGCATGTATTCGTAAAAAAAACTGCATTTATTTATACCAATCCAAGGTTTTAAAAAAAAGATTGTTTCCAACGTTATTGTATTTTTAAGTTCAGAAACAATAGACAGTTCTGTTATTTCATCTGACATGACAGAGCTGAAAATACACCGGACTAGCTTTCAAAAACCTCGTATGAAAAATATACTGTACAGGCTTTAGAGAGGTTTCAGCCATGAAAGGACATACCTACCGATGGGAACTAGGAACGAAAAAACCAGATACACGCTGCCATACTAAACTATGTAGGTATTTTTGTTTGTAACGAATAAACCCAAAAACTACTGGACCGATTTCAAAACTTCTTTCACCATTAGAATGCTATGTACATTATCTCTGAGTAACATAGGCATAATAACATATTTTGCATAAAATAGATATCCTTTGCTACCCGCGTGAAGCCGGGGCGTATTGCTAGTACAGTATATACCTACTACGTACCTACATGACAAACATCTTTATTCATCATACAAATGTTAGTCCTGGGTGGGGATCGAACCCACAACCTACAGCGCAGAAGGCAGATCTACCTACTAAATGAGCTGTGAGGCCAGTCAAAGACAAATAACTGTAGGTACTTATCTAGTCTCATCATCATCTTCCTGCCCTTATCCCACTAGGTGGGGTCGGCACAACAGGTTCTCCTCCTCCACTCTCCTCTATCATCCGTCATCTCAGTAGTCACTCCCTTCTTACACATATCTTCTTTCACACAGTCCATCCATCTTTTCTTGGGTCTACCTCTACTCTTGTATCCATCCACATTCAAATCCATCACCCTTCTTGTAACATGGCTTTCCTCCCGCCGCATAACATGCCCATACCACGCCAACCTATTACTCTTCATTTTTTCTGTCACCGGCGCTACTTTCAAACTTCCTCTAATATGCTCATTCCTTATCTTATCCATTCTCGTCACTCCACACATCCATCTCAACATTCGCATCTCCGTCGCATGCACTTTTCTTTCATCCATCGCCTTAGTTGTCCACTAGGCGACGGATGATCCACTTACTTAGGTACTTATCTAGTCTATGGTCAGCAATAAGCGACTGACTGGTAATGCATCTAAATAATTGGATCTTCTCTTAAAAGTTGGCTTTTCATCTTTCTGATAAAAGATTAAAAAAAAAAAAAAAAAAAAGCTACCTAAATCAAACATAGAGTCCCTGGGTTAAAACTCATAAGCACGACACAAATTCGCATCGTCCCGTTACGAAACAATGAAAACATACGATGTTGTCTCGCGTAAACGTACCTACTATGTGCATTATAAAAACTCGGTGAAATCAAATCGGTCTAGCTTTAGCTGAAGATTTTTCACGACACGATATTTTTTGATTCCCGGTGTCGCGTCGTGCCCATTTGTCTTGGCCGTCAGAGTGCTACACCCTGTATAGATCCGTTTTGAACCGAACAATAGGATTCGGCAACGAATCTAACTCGCTCGTCAGAAAGAGAAAAAAATCGCCCATGGCATATAGCACGGGCCGCGTTCAATTGACTGAGAGCGATAAAACATGTGAAATGAAATTTTCTCTTGCATAGTTCAAAATGAAAAATGAAAAAATGTTTATTTAACAAAAATAAAAATCCAGATACAGATTAGCAAGTTATAAAGTATGATGGTGGCTTAGTAACTACAGACCTGTTTGCAAGTGCGAGTGATTAATAAATGAGGTTTTTTAGGTTTTACGGTTAAAGTACTTATCCCTTATAAATAAAAGGAGGATATCCTCTAAAATCACTTCGAGAGTATACTCTTTCGAGGAAAAAAACAAAAAAAAAATATTTTCGGGTACTGAAATTTGGGAGGTATTTTTTGGACGTCTAGTAGATAAAAGTGTACTAAAAAAACTTGAAATTTAACCCGTCAAGGGTGAAATCGGTAAGGAAATAACAAACGCGAAAGAAGCCAGGCTGATTTACTAGTATCAGAAATTATCATAGCTGTCAGTTTGCGCCTACGCGTGTTTTGCAAACTATTTTTGCTGCTACATTAATTTATCAATTAAATGATTAAGCGCAATTACTCAGATCCTGCGACGTAATCGAGTTGTGCAGTTGCTTGCTAGATTGTTGTACTATAATTGGTATGTTGTTTTATTTATTTATTCATTTATTTACCTATGCTTATATTTATTCTCGGAGAACCTGTTGTGCCGACCCCACCTAGTGGGATAAGGGCGGGAAGATGATGAGTATGATGATTTATTCTCGTAATACTAACTACTTAGCAAAATGTGGGCATGGGTGAAATATCATGTTCGGATGTGCCTCTGACTACCTTCTTTAGATATCCTCGAAAGATCTAAGTAACTAGATAGCTGAGGAGATATCTACCAAGCTTGGGAATTACAGTCGTGATCATGTGTGAAGTGTGTGTTAGGTATATATTCTAATTTGTAATAGTTTTATATAATTTCGTGTTTGACTACCTCTTTTATTAAATAATAATATTCTTCATAAAAGATTTGACATCAAATCTTTTATGAAGAATATCGAATCAGGGTATTACAGTCCTGATCACTTTTAGTAGTTCTCTTTTTGTTTTTTATATGTTTTGATTTTATTTCGAGTGTACTAATGGTTCTGTAATGGGAAATGAAACAAAAAATATGATTATTCAGTGGATTTTACATACTTACCTACATTTATCAATACAAATATTGTTGGACATTTCACACAACGCCATCTAGCCCCAAATTAAGCAAATCTTGTACTATGGGAACTAGATAACTAATAATGATGACAATTTTTTTTTGTAAATACATAAAAAGAATACTATAGTAACACCCAAACACAGAACAAACATCTGCTTTCATCACACAAAGGTTTATCCTGGGTGGGGATCGAACCCACAACCTGCAGCGCAGAAGGCAGAGCTACTACTAACTGAGCTATGAGTCAGTCAATCAATTAAAAAAACACTTATTAGTACATATTGCCATGCAACGACAATATCACGCACCCAACATTATCATCACTGTAATCTAATAACAAAAAAACCAATATTAATAAATTAATCCTATTGCTAGGACAATAAGGTTTTATTCAGGTTGAGTAGAAAGCAATGACTCATACCTTGACGTATGCAAAACATGTCATCTGTAGGTCTACCATGAGTTTTCACAATCTACACTCGCTGGCGACTGTAGTAAAAAAATGTATGAAAACTTGCCTACAGCGCCTCTAGCGGATAGTTGGGTACTAAAACCTCACGTCTATCCTACGTCACAGCGTACTACAGCGACTGTAGTTTGCGCTCATTAATTTGCTTAGAATTTGGTACCATGAGTAACAATTTTGACAGATGACATAGTAACGTACTATTACTACTGTAGTAACGTCAGCCGATCTAAATGTGACAACTCATGGTAGACGTACTGGCTGTCACGTGAGGTCAACGACCTGCTGGTATGGTCAGGTTGCACATTGATCGTTATCGTCTCAGCTTACACCTCGCTGCAGTAATCTATAGCTTAATAGATTAAAATTGTTGTGCTCTATAAAATATGACGTAAGTAATTTTTTTGCTACACATAACATTTAACCAACGCCATCTAGCGGTGAACTAAGCAAAGCCTGCTACGAACATATAAATATCAACAATGAATACCAAAAAACGTTGTTAATACAAATGTAATAAACAAGCTACCGTTCGCGGCTTTGCTCGCGAGGTACCTACATAAAATACAGCCTATGTTACTCAGGGAAGGGATAACTTAGCATTTTAACGGTGAAAGAGTTTTTGAAATCGGACCAGTAGTTTTTGAGTTTATTCGTTACAAACAAAAATACAAAACTTTACTCGTTATAGGTAATATTAGTATAGACTTAACATTTAACCAACGCCATCTAGCGGTAAACTAAGCAAAGCTTGCTATGGGAAGTATATAAAAAACCTTGTTAGTAAAAATGTAATAAACTATGTAGCTTCCGCCCGCGGCTCTGTCCGCGAGGTACCTATATAAAATATAGGTTTGATGTACAGACGTTGTAATATTCCGTAAATTTACTTTTTATTACTAAAAATTGTAATTTTGCTAAATTTTCGAAACTTCTTTTCTCCGTGTAAGTATATTAAATTTTTTATTTCTTATTTCTGTCAGGCAAGCTAAAGTTTTGGACCAAATTTGCCGCCCTATGCCAAATTTGCCTCCATCCTACCCAGCCTGTTGGTTAATCCACTGCGAATGAGCCTCTAAGGCACACTTAATCCTTTCAACACACTGGTTCGTAAGAAAAGAGCTATGAAAGGCGAAGGTTTCTTTAGTGCGTAATTTCCTATGCAAAAACTTTTAATTTTAATATCCTGGGAACATTTGTGAATGCAGCAGGTGTAACCACATTCCGTCACTTTGCCGCCGTTCTCGGGACTCGAACCGGTACTATTAGCATTGCAAAATTGCAAATCCGTCTAAATATTCTATCTGGTAGTACCCACTCCACGAGCTACCAAATACATTATACTTGGGTGGGTTTGACCAACTTCTGCTATAACTATTCTCAGAATAATGTAATGTCAAATGCAAAGATTGAAATCGTAGATATGCCCGTACGGTACTGAGACCGCGCCGTTTTGTTGCCACACGAAATGAGATAGCTCGCTCATTTGGCACACCAAATATTTTCAATTTCAGGGTACAAAAGGAATGATTATATTTTTTCACGAAAGATCGTGCAATATAATTGCACAATAAATGGTGAAATAACTGTTTGGTTCATTTTTTACTAATCATTAGTGTGCGTGCAACGGCATTTTGTTAACACACAAAGTAAAAACAGTGCCACAGTTTTTGGCGTCCGGGCATATCTACGATTTAAATCTTTGGTTAAATGCAAGTAAAATGTTAGTTTACTCTTCGATATCTACGATTTACTCTAGGCATAGTGCTTAAACTAGTTTAGTCGAATCTGCCCTTAATCGGTTTATTCAAGAAGTCAAATTTCACGGTACAAAAATAACGTTAGATAACGTAACTTCTTCTATAAGAAAATACTATTTTGGTTATCTCGTAAAATATTAGTTAATTTCAAAAGTACCCTTCGTGAAGTAACTTAGTATCAACCAATCTTTTATTACTCCACCTTCATGCTATCAGCTTGAAAGACGAGCTCTAAAATCAAACGATAAAATATCAAATTGAGTAGAAAGGTCCAAAGAATATCAACCAGCTCCTAAGAAAAGACAAGTATTTGTGAACACAAAAGTGTCATTTTTTTTTGTCCATCACTAGATACTTTATTTCTCTTCCATAAAGAAAAAAGCGTTCTGTCTCAGGATAATATACGGTTTTCTAGGCCTTCGGAGTTAATACATTTCGGTATACGAGTTTTATTATCGAGTTTTCATATTCCGTTATACAGTCAAACTTTACATTAAGTACTTTATTCATTGTAAAAAAAATAAAAATAAATATGATCACGACTGTAATCCCCGGGCTCGGTAGCTCCTCAGTTCTTTAGTTACTTAGATCTTTGAGGACATCTAAAGGGGGTAGTCAGAGGCAAGTCTAAAGATGACATTCGGTACATGCCCACATTTTGCACAGTAGTTAGTATTCCGTACGTGACAGGTTGCAAGCCCATCGCCGCATATAAGAATACTAACCTATGACACATACCTTCGAATTTTTTGTTCTAGGGTATGCCGGTTTCCTCACGATGTTTTCCTTCATTGTTTTTATTCATTGTATACAAATTAAAATACATTTTAAAGCTTAAAACTAATGGCGTTAACACTAGAAAGAGTTATTTTCCAGCAAACCTTGGATGGAAATTTTGAACTAGTGGTGGGTAAATATTTTACTTTGCACTATAATAGGATTACTCTAGTTTTCAAAATGGCGACGCGTAAGAGTAATTTTCTCTCGTCCATTGTTTCCTAATCTCTACAAACGAGGGTAGGCAGAAGCTGCAAGTAAGGCTGTCATGCTGCGTCACGACTCCATATTGGTACTATTGGCAGTTCCAAACGGCCCAATATTTGCGGACCACATATTGGACTGTAAATAGAGTAGAACTAAAGAGAACAGTAGGTTTACCATGAGTTTTCACAATCTACTCTCGCTAGCGACTGTAGTTAAAAAATTGTATGAAAACTTGTACAGCGCCTCTAGCGGATAGTTGGGTACTAAAACGTCACGTACCTAGTTAACTATCCTACGTCACAGCGTACTACAGCGACTGTAGTTTGCACTTCATTAATTTGCTTATAATTTGGTACCATGAGTTACAATTTTGACAGATGTCATAGTAACGTACTATTACTACTGTAGTAACGTCAGCCGATCTAAATGTGACAACTCATGTACAGGCTTGTTCTTGACTAAAACGAGGTCAAATGTCATTAGAGTCTTTGTCTATGTTTTGTTTACAACCTCTTTGGTGTACTGATTGTTTTTCTATTAAAACCTTATTGAATACCAGCTGACCAGCCTCACTTCAAGCTTTTCGGGCAATATCAAAGTAATAATAACTTTGCAAATTTAATACCTTAAATCAATTTGTATTGCAGTACTTAGTATTACTTCAAGCTTGAAACAGACGTTTTTAAAACATAATGGTTTGTAAGAGCTTGTGGTATGGCCCCTACTCGCAACATTGTCTGCACGTTTTAAATATTCTATGTACAATTACGCGTATTGCTTGTATAAATTATGGTAGGGACTTACTTGATTGATTGGCTGGCTGTTATGAAATATCATCAGGTCGTGTTTTGTTTGACCTTTGTATTAAAATGAGTTAATAAATAAAGATAACTTGCTGGAGCGCTGGTGGTGTAGTGGTAGCACCATTGCCTCACGATCCGAAGGTCGTGGGTTTAAACCTGGTCGTGCACCAATGAGTTTTTCCATTCGATTCGACTTTATGTGCGCAATGCCAGTGCTCTTAAACGGTGAAGGAAAACATCGTGAGGAAACCGGCATACCCTAGAACCAAAAATTCGAAGGTATGTGTCATAGGTTAGTATTCTTATAAGCGGCGATGGGCTTGCAACCTGTCACGTACGGAATACTAACTATTGTGCAAAATGTGGGCATGTACCAAATGTCATGTTTGGACTTGCCTCTGACTTATAGACTAAGACTTACTCATTAGATATCCTCAAAGATCTAAGTAACTAAAGATCTGAGGAGATATCTACCGAGCCTGGGGATTACAGTCGTGGTCATATTTATTTATTTTATTTTATTTTTTTAACTTGCAACAGCAAGCGACTTTGTCCCCATGACTTACTTTTTTCCGACATCCGATTTAATGAAACCTCTATGCTCCTAATTATGTTCTGTCCAATTGGGTAAACTACATTAAAATCCGTTCAGTAGTTTCGAAGAGCGTGAATAAACAAATAAACAGAGAGTTTCCCGCGTCTTCATCCGCATTAAATTGATTTTAAATGCGTTTATAGTTACCTACCTATTCTGCCATTCGGGACGGAGACAAATCCAACAAATTAAAAATCATGAAAACCGGTCCAGCCGTTCTTGATTCAAAAATTGTGTAACTAACAAGTCTTTGTTTTTTATATAAATATAGAAATTTGAGACATTCCCGTGGGACCTCTATTGACGTTTCTCTGAGGTTGACTAGGCTCTACCAAACCAAACAAATATACTTACCTAACTGTGGCTCTAATGAAAGGAGATTGTGTTTATTACTCTCGTTGATGTTTGTTTTTATGGGCTATGATGGCCATGCACCTTTATTTCGGGAACCGTTGTATAAAAAATGAATTGTTTTTTTGGTAATCATAAAATATTTACAGTTTACTTTATTGTTTAATAAATAAATGACACAGAAGTAAGCTAGGAAGGGGATATGTATACATGCTCACGACTGTAATCCCCAGGCTCGGTAGATATCTCCTCAGATCTCTAGTTACTTAGATCTTTGAGAATATCTAAGAGTCAGAGGCACATCCAAACAAGATATTTGACACATGCCCACATTTTGCACCGTGGTTAATATTCCATTGGTGACCAGATTTAAATCTTTGTCGGTGACAGGTTGCAAGCCCATCGCCGCTTATAAAAATACTAGATACTACAATGTTTGGACGTACCTCTGACTACCCCCTTTAGATATCCTCGAAGATCTAAGTTACTAGAGATCTGAGGAGATATCTACCGAGCCTGGGGATTACAGTCGTGAGCATGTTAAAAAATATATATTTAAATAATAAAGCAATTTGAAAACTTCACAGTGCCATTTTAAAATGAAGTCATGAATAGCAGTGACAAGTTAATAAATTAATAACATTCACATTTTATGAATCTTGTTTTCGATTCCTTATTCATATCTGTCTTTATTTGTAACAGGTTAATATTCAAAACAATGTTTTCAATTCCTTTTAAAGATTCAAATGCGCTTAAGCCAAGGCTGAGCACTTTGTGATTGTGTTTACGGAATTATGGTAATAAGGTAAAATTAGCATAGTAAGTGCACTATATCCGGACCTTGGCTTCCCAAATTTGCATACAATGTACCTTCTCTGAGGTCATGGATTGGTTTGACTGATAGTATCGAATATTTTTAGTAAATAAATAGATTTACTTTCAAAATTATGGTAAGTACTAACTTTTTAGTATATAAAAAAAAAACTTAATATTTTAATTTGCGGCTAAAATTATTTTAAGGGGCAGAAGAATGTCACAAGTGTGGATGGACCCACGAATAGAGGAGAGGGTAACCAAACCACACATACCCCGGGGAGAAAATAATTTAAATATCACGCAATAAAAATAGATGAATCTCATGTGACCAGAAGAGTGTTAGGTATGAATGTGGATGGATATAGAGTTAGAGGTAGGCCAAAGAAAAGATGGATGGACTCTGTGAAAGATGATATGGGTAAAAATGGTGCGAGTACTGAGATGACGGATGATAGAGGAAAATGGAAGAAGAAAACGTGTTGTGCTGACCCCACATAGAGTGGGAAAAGGGCAGGAAGAAGAAGAAGAAGAAATAAAAACTGACATACTTACATCAATGATAATCACGACTAATCCCCGAGCTCGGTAGATATCTTCCTCAGATCTTTAGTTACTTAGATCTTTTGAAGATATCTAAAGAGGGTAGTCAGAGACACGTCCAAAGATGACATGCCCGCATTTTGCAAAGTAGTTAGTATTCCGAACGTGACAGGTTACAAGCCCATCGCCGCTAGTAAGAATACTAACCTATGACACACACCTTCGAATTTTTGGTTCTAGGGTGTGCCGGTTTTCTCACGATGTTTTCCTTCACCGTTGCGCACATAAATTTTTCGAATGGAAATACTCATTGGTGCAGTACCAGGTTTGAACCCACGACCTTCGAATCGTGAGGCAGGGGTGCTACCACTACATCACCAGCGCTCTTCTGTCATCAATGATGACAGTATAAAATTTATAAAATACTAGCTGGCAGACTTCGTACTTATTTAGAAAACGTTTGTATGGGAAATAGAAAAGGGCTACTTTTAGGGTTTTCCCGGCAGTTATTCGAATTTGTCTTACCTTTTAAACCTTCCCTAGACCTCGACGAACATTTCAAGACCAAGATAAGATAAATCCGTTGAGCCGTTCTTGAGTTTTAGCGAGACTAACGAACAGCAATTCATTTTTAGTATATAGATTGTATCTCTGATATATTTTAACGTAAAGACTTGATTTCTTCTTCTTCTTCTTCAATTATGGCATCTGTCTCTTAGAGAACAATTTTGCCAGTGTCAAGTGTATTTATTTATAAGTATTGTCAACGTCACAGAGTCATAGTCAATTAGTCAAGTCAATTTTAAACAAAAGATGGCTGTTTTGTTGAAAATTCTCGGAATTTCCTCCGATGGAATTTCAAGAGAACTAGAACACTCTAATTCACATACTTTACACTCGCGTCAAGAACCCGGGCTTTATTGGCAAAATAACCACCAAAATTACGCAATAAAACTCAAAATAACACGAGAAAACATATAAAAACCAGAGCGACGTAGTTGTCAGGCAAATACACCGCAGAAAATCCAAGACTTGATTTAAACAAGGATACAAACATTTTTTAGCCTCAAGACATTGATACTAACAATATTAATCCACAGACTCAATTTCAATTTGCTCAAGTTAAAACAAAGTTATATTTAAGTTGGAGCCGGTACCAGAATATTAATTAATATTGCTAAACTCTTGTAATTTATACACTTTACTGTTAACGACTTGAGAGAGTAATCTGTAACGGATTTTCTCTGATGGTGTAGTGGTAGTGACTGTCGTCCCATCTTATATGGTGAAAGGTTCGATGATGATATGGGTAAAAATGGTGTGAGTGCTGAGATGACGGATGATAGAGGGAAGTGAAAGAAGAAAACGTATTGTGCCGACCCCACATAGCGTGAGAACACGGCAGGAAGAAGAAGAAGAAGAAGGGGTTGAAGCCAAACGTACACCAATCGATTTTTCTATAAGGTTCTATACCAGTAACTCTTAAACGGTGAACGGAAACTGGATATCATAGAACCAAAAATTCAAAAAAAGCGCTGGTGGTGTAGTGGTAGCACCCCTGCCTCACGATCCGAAGGTCGTGGGTTCAAACCTGGTCGTGCACCAATGAGTTTTTCCACTCGAAAAATTTATGTGCGCAATGCCAGTGCTCTTAAACGGTGAAGGAAAACATCGTGAGGAAACCGGCATACCCTAGAACCAAAAATTCGAAGGTATGTGTCATAGGTTAGTATTCTTATAAGCGGCGATGGGCTTGCAACCTGTCACGTACGGAATACTAACTACTGTGCAAAATGTGGGCATGTACCAAATGTCATGTTTGGACTTGCCTCTGACTACCCTCTTTAGATATCCTCAAAGATCTAAGTAACTAAAGATCTGAGGAGATATCTACCAAGCCTGGGGATTACAGTCGTGATCATATTTATTTTTTTATTTTTTTAAAAATTCAGGTTTTTTATCATTGGTTAGTATTCTTATAAGCGGCGATAGGCTTGCAACATGTCACGTACGGGGTGCATAATTATAAATGTGACCGAGAACCGAGTAATCTTGCGTTTCAGGCGAGATGAACCTACTGTATCATACATGCCATAGGTGACCGCGCTGTAAATAAAGACTAAGCAGTAAACAAACGAGTTACAAAATGCGGCTCTGTGCCTTTGAATGAAGATAAAGCCTTCCACACCACGCCAGAGCGGCTACGTAAATCAAAACTTTGCAGATTATAGCCTCATTTGTGACATCCAGAAGAGGGTGGGACTGCCTTAATTTATTTATTTTCGTCTTAAAACTTGGCTGTGATTTTACTATAGGTATTTTGAAATGTTTTACTTCTGCCTCTGACTACCCTCTTTAGAGTACTATGCTCAAAGATCTAAGTCACTAGAGATCTGAGGAGATATCTACCAAGCCTGGGGATTACAGTCATGATCGTGTTTTTTTTTTATTTCTGCCGTTGTGATTTTTTATAATAGAGGAGAGAGGGAAATTTTTTTTTTTAGTAATTTTCTAAATAAAGGAGAGTGTGCAAAAGTGGCTTCACCGATGATTGGAAGGCAGGAGTGCTAACAACCGCACAGGTGCTTTTGTAAAAAAATATTTTGCTGTCGTCATGTCATAGAGATGTCTTCGGGAATCCCTTAGCCCACTTCCCTAGGGGAATCCCGTGAACTCATCAGTTCATCAGAACCCTCAAACCAACGCTAAGCTGGCTAAGGCCCCTCAACATCGGATTGAGTTAAGCATACAGTATTTTCAATTGCATCGTGGGTTTTTACAACACAACGTCGTGCCGTGCACTGTGTCACGATGCGACATCGCATCATAGATTTTCACGATATGATACCGCATAATATTAGGACACTGCTTTTAATTATTGGGTTGAGTAAAACATGCAATAATCTCGATCGCATCGTGGGTTTTCACAACACAACGTCGTGCCGTGCATTTTGTCACGATGCGACGTCGCATCATAGATTTTCACGACATGATACCGCATAATATTAGGACACTGCTTTTCATCATTGGGTTGAGTAAAATATGCAATATTCTCGATTGCATCGTGGGTTTTCACAACAGTATTGTTTTACGATGCGATGTCATATTGTAGATTTCCACAACATGGCATCGCAACACGACGCGACGCACACATGATACGACGTGCGACGTCGCAACACGATGTGACGCAATGTAAAATGTTTTTGCCGTATAACCTTTGCAAGTACTTTTGAATTCTTCATGGCAAACGGTAAACAGATGTCAAAGTCGATAATCTCATTATCCCCGTTCGTTATAACGATAACGATGACATAACGTAACGGCGTCGTTAGGTATTGACGTTATCGTGACATGCGATCGGTGACTAATAATTGCTACGTCTGATAAAATGAAGGAAAATAATTTTTTTTGTGTGCAAATAACTTTTTTGTTTCAATTAACCTACTGTGCAAAACATGAGCGTATGCTAAATATTATATTTAGTCTTGTCACTGACTACTCCCTTTTAATATCTTAAAATTTAGTAACGCGTCGTCGGCAGCATTGACTGATCATCAATGTATGGAATATCAAAATAACTTGTTTTAGGGTCGAGTGTACGAAACGCCGACAACCCTTACAGCTAGTACATCAATGCTTGACAGAAAAAAAACGCGGATTCGAATCCTGTCCGATCAAAAATGTTAATTCCCATTTGAATTTACCGTCGTTATCATGTTTAGTTTTGTAAAAAAACCATAAAAAAGCAAGAATTATCTTAGCAGATTTACCCATAGCTTAGATGGAGTAGGCTAGCAGCACCTTTAACAATCCTTTCAGCTTAGTCAGCGCTATCACCAGGAAATACATGGTCAATACTAAGTTGACTAAGCTATGGGTTTCCTTACAATGTTGTCTAAATTGATACTTATTAAAGACTAGCTTCCGTTCGCGGCTTTGCTCGCGAGGTACCTACATAAAATATAGCCTATGTTACTCAGGGATAACGTAGCATTCTAACGGTGAAAAAAATTTTGAAATCGGACCAGTAGTTTTTGAGTTTATTCGTTACAAACAAAAATACAAAACGTTCCTCTTTATAATTAGTATAGAGTATATAAGTGTCCCGGAGGTTTGGCTTATGAGCTGTGGCATTTAACTTGATATAGCTATTAACACATCGGTCAAGCGTGATCGGTCACCAGGTATGCGACATTCGATAGTCTCTTAATTTGACTTATATTGTTTAGTTTGTTTTGGAATAGTTTAGTACTTAATGTGAGTTAAAATAATGATAGCTGAGTTTATATGAAGATCACTGGTGGTATTTTATTTTGTGTGTAGGTAAGTAAGTGAGAGTATAAAAAAATATAATCGCGATTATAGTCCACTGGCTTGGTAGATATCTCCTCAGATCTCTAGTTACTTAGATCTTTGAGGATATCTAAAGAGGGTAGTCAGAAACACGTCCAAAAATGTTATTTGGCACATGACCACATGCATTGC
This sequence comes from Cosmorhoe ocellata, assembly GCA_963675405.1. Lineage (NCBI taxonomy): Eukaryota > Metazoa > Arthropoda > Insecta > Lepidoptera > Geometridae > Cosmorhoe > Cosmorhoe ocellata. Next base: position 1,730,121 of record OY776257.1, read on the forward strand.
AAACGCATTATGATATTTTTTCTGTATAGAAAAACTCATTGGTGCACGACTAGGTTTGAACCCACGAGCTTCGGATCACGAGGTTAAGGTACCACTACACTGCTAGTGCTTTCTCTAGGTAAAAGTATACCTCTAGCAAACCCACGGACAGAAGCCAACATATTACAAATGAAGAAGCAGTTAATTAGGAGGTTTCTTCCAACAGTTTTCCTTGAAGGTTGTTACAGATGAGTAAGGTACGTAACTCTTTGATAGAGACGGACAAAACAAAAAGCCGGAAAAACTAGTAACCTTAATCTTTAGAAACTTTTAAAAACCCTGACCTGCAAAAGAAATTACTTATATCGGCAAATTAATTAAGTACTAAAATTTCCTTTGGTTCACCATCGTAACGTGAATTTTTTATAAGCAGCTACGAAAGATGATTCTGTTTTGATGTCCAAACGATTTAAAGTTTAAAATCGTAAGTCCCTTTAAATACGTACTAGTAAAAAGTAAATAAAATACATTCAATTTGTAGAAAATAACATTCTCGCAGGTTATCCGAGCCGTTATTATTCGAACTCAAACCAGAACATCACTGATTCGAAGATCCAATATAGATAGATTGATTTACATACTGATTTGGTCTTTAACTATTTCTCCGACTGAAATTGTAAAAAGCCGGACACCAGCCAGCTCTAGTTGCGACAGAACGTCTAATTTCTCGCCTGTGCAAATTAACGGAATAATACAGGACATTTCTTTGACCAACCTTTTTAATTTCAATAGAACTGGGTAAATGTTGAAATTACCTACCTACAGTCTTTGAGATATTTTTTTTTGTAAAAGGTTAGAGGAAGCATAATATTTATATCAACTTTGTATATTTTTAACTCAAAATAATTACAGACACAGATTTTTTTTTTTGCTTAAAATTTTAAATATAAAACCATTAAAATTGACAAATTTCTAGGTATATTTCTGTCTAGGTATATATTCAATTCGCAATAAATTGTTTAGGTGTAGGTAAGTAAGTAAGTACATAAATAATTTTTAATTATTTAAAAAAAATAGGTATCTATTGACAAAAAACAACACTTCCAGCATTATATTCTCATAAAAATATTCAGAAACGTCATATTTATTCTACAAACAGGGACACAAATCGAGTTATTTTAGTAAGAATCCCCTGGCATTGGGTTGAATTGGAAAGGGAGGGAACAAATGAAATTGTATTGTCAAAAACACTTGTAGTTTTTCGTTTTCACTTGTAAAATTTATATTGCAAGTTCTCGTGAAATATTTAGGCCAAGAAACCAAGACTGGGAAAATCTTTGGAGGCCTAACTTTATGAAAGTAATAATTGCCTTTCTTATTTGTAGTAAAAAAACTTCTGTTTGAGTTATATTTTAATCATTCCTTTATTGATTGAATTACCGAGACTTTTCCGTTTCAAAGCAGATCGTGAGCGCTAGCAAAAATGTGACGGCTATCACAAAAAAATAAGCTATATGAGCCGATTGAAAGAGAAAGTTGTCTCATGTCGTGTAAGGAGGTCAAGAAGGTTGCTCCTGAGAAAACGAGGTGGAGAAAAAGTCATCAGTTATGCCGCTAAGATAACTCTAAAAGAATAGTCTACATGATGGCATTACGAATAGGATAAGACAGTCAGACGGACAAAAAGACGAACGACAAATGACGACGAACATGAAACAATAATGGGACCTTGTATGTAAATGTAAAGTTATGTATTTGTTCCATTATTTGTACAAAGTTAGAACTAAAAGGAAAAATCCTGGAGCCAACGCTTCTCGAAAACGCATAACTTATTCATGTGTCTAGTTACCCAAAAACGGCGAAATTCTCGAGGAAAATAGATTTCTCCCTCTTGTAGAAAAGCTTTTAAATTAAATTGAAAACATACAAGTTCCTATTTTGATTTCTATCGCTTGCTGATGGGGCGCGTTTATGTTTTCACTGTCAAAGAAATGCTACGAAAATTAAATAGGCATTTGATAAAGTAGTATCATTTTTATTATTGGTACGTCAAAGATTTCCTCATGGAACATCACAAGAATAGCTTGTTAGTTGCCTGTCTACTTTAGTAGCCAAAAGTCCAACACGGGACACAGCTTTTGCATGTAACTGTACTCGGATCTTTTGAGTCTTTGAGAAATAAATAACAAGTATTTTTATTTAACCAACATTATTTTGAAGTGGAAATCGATAATTATGAGATTTAAAAAATTGAGAACAATTTTTTTGGAGTCACTGAAAAAAACGCCACTTTATCCATATTAGAAATCTCTCTCATTATGAAAATTTCAAATCAATTTTCCACCTTGAATTCTAAAATCGAGGTAGAATGGAATTTGAAACGAAAAATCCCGTGATTTGTTTTGAAGAGAAAATAGCTAAATTTAAATTTAAAATAATACCCACAAGATTATCAGCAAGTACCAGGCTTACATGACTCAATAGACAGTCGTTACCGCTTGTATTATTACATCGTATGTCACCAAGGGCTGGCAAAGCAACGTCAGCGAGATTTGAGAATCGACAGAGGCATGGGATTTCATTGTATTTTATGACAAGACCTTTTTCTACAAGCTTCACTGGAGCAATGGAGGCGTAGTGGTAATTCAGTTGTTTCGTCAGACTAGCTAACATATCACACAATCTTGGACGAATCAACACGTTGCAAATCTTAATTCGTCTCAATTGACGATGAGGTTGTTAGGTTCGGAGATCGGAAGAAATTATTATACGGGGCGGACTGCTAGTTATTATATAATTCAATTCAATTCAATTTGTTTATTTCAGCTTTATATACACATAAAATGCTTAAAAGCCATATAAAATAAATATTTTAATTTAACTTAAGTTACACATAAATTTATAAATATTAAAAAGAAACACAGACTACATGCAGCGCATTATTGGTGCGAATGGTGCACCTTTGTGCAGCGCTGCATAAAGATGCAGTCTGTGTCCAGCCTTCCCGCTATAAGCTGCAGGAAGCTGTTGGAGCTGCCCCTCACGCGGCGCATCAAGGATGCCGTTCTTTTGCGGATGATCGCGTAAAAGTAAAAAATAAACTGTTACACCGTTTATTTACTTTTTTTTTCTTTAAAAACAATAACACAATAATCTTTACTAATTTTCTACTGGCCTTTACCCGAGAGGGGTCCTAACTACTTACAAAATATTAATATTAAACTCAATCGAAAACGATCTATTCACATTCAATAATAAGTAGCTACTTTAGTTATTAAGATCACCTATTGACATTTACTATTGATTATTGACATGAATTCTTGTAAGTACCTATACTTGACATTAAAACTACATTTACTTTTATATTACGACAAGCTATTTTTTTTATATGCACGATTGAAATTGTTTTCTTAAGGAATAAAAGGCTTTTTTATTTTATTATTTATTTTGAAGAGCGCTGGTTGTGTAGCGGTAGCACCCCTGCCTCACGATCCGATGGTCGTGGGTTCAAACCTGGTCGTGCACCAATGAGTTTTTTCATTCGAAAAATTTATGTGCGCAATGCCAGTGCTCTTAAACGGTGAAGGAAAACATCGTGATGAAACCGGCATACCCTAGAACCAAAAATTCGAAGGTATGTGTCATAGGTTAGTATTCTTATAAGCGGCGATGGGCTTGCAACCTGTCACGTACGGAATACTAACTACTGTACAAAATGTGGGCATGTACCAAATGTAATGTTTGGACTTGCCTCTGACTACCCCCTTTAGATATCCTCAAAGATCTAAGTAACTAAAGATCTGAGGAGATATCTACCGAGCCTGGGGATTACAGTCGTGATCATATATTTTTTTTTTTATTTATTTTATAATTTTCTACTGATCACTGCTGTCAAAAACAAAACATCAAAACGAAAAGTATCAAAAACCTATCCGACCTCGGTGGTTGTGGTACTTAGAGGCCGTAACAATAACTTACAATCTTGGACGAATCAACACCCTGCAAATCTTAATTAGTCTTAATTGACTTATGATCGACGTGTTTTAGACAAAAGTGACTAACATTTTAATAGTTACGTAGGTAAATTTGTGCTGAATCAAATAACGGTAAAAATGGCGATAAATAAATGCAATTAAAAACTAATAGTGTTAACTTTAGCTAATCTTATTTATGTTAGATAATAATTTAGTCTTAGTTCGTCTAAAATTGACGTATGATCGACGTGGTTTGAACAAAAGTGGATCTGTAATTTAATAGTTGGGTAAGTAAATTTGTGCTGAATAAAGTAACGGCAAAAAATGGCGATAAATTAATACAATTTTATATCTACCAATAATGTCAATTTTAGGTAGGTAATCTTATTTATATAAAACACTAATTTACAAAAATATGATAATAAATATAAATTTCACATGTAGGTATAGGATATTTTAGCTATTTTAAGATGAATTTCATGTGACGAGGAAAGTGTTAGATATGAATGTGAATGGATAAAGGGTAGTGGTAGGCCAAAGAAAAGATGGATAGACTGTGTGAAAAATGACGTGGGTAGGAAAGGAGTGAGTACCGAGTGATAGAGAGAAATGGAAGAAGATCAATGTTGTGCCGACCACACATAACGTGAGAAAAGGGCAGGAAGATGCTGATGATGATGAGGATATTTTAGCTGCAAGTAGTACAGCAAAACAGCAATTGGCATATTAAGGAACATGTGTTGCATATAATGTAGCACGTTCAAATGACCTCATTAAGATCGTGATTAACCGACAAAGATCAGCTAATAGCTCGCCTACGATTGGTCGGTCACGACGGAACTATTGACATGTTAATACAGTCAAAGTACTGTCACTGAAGAAATAATAAGACTATAGAATACTATACGGATTTTCTTCTGATGCATTCGACTGTTAACTTTATCGCTCTAGTTATTATAATATATTTTCTCGTGCTACTTTGAGTTTTATTTTTCCAATATTTTTTAATATATTTTTTTTAAACCTAAGTTATCTGTAACGTGTCGTAAAATAAATGATTTCTATTCTATTCTATTCTATTCAATAAAGCTCGAGTTCTTGACAAGGATGTAAATATGTGAAGTAAAGTGCTTCCTTTCTTAAACTATCGGAAAAAAATCCGAGAATTTTAAACAAAAAAGTCATCTTTTGTTTAAATTGACTTAGTGACATTGACAATAGTATTAATTTAAAAAACTTGACACTGGCAATATGATCTCAAAAGATTCAGATGCCATAAATAAAGAAGAAGAATATACGACATTATTACGAATAGGGTAGGACAAATAGACGGACGTCAGGTAGACGATCAGACAGGCGTGAGGAATTGTATGTAAATGTAGAGCTACACCACATTTACACCAAAGTATAAAATATGTATTCTACATGTTGTAGTAATGTTTTCATTTGTTTTTACACCTAAAACTGTAAAAATAGATTGTTATTTGACACAATGAACACACAATGAAATTGACTTACTAATAAATACTAATCTATGAACAAAAAATGTTTAGGATTAGTCGTTTTCAAGTTTTGTTGAAAACTTGTATCAGACATATTTGTAGATATCAACTAGTACAATAATGACTCTCTAAGCTTACACCTTACGATGTTTTGCTTCACCATTTGAAAGCACTTGAACAAATCTTATTGAAATAAGGTTCATTTTGCATTCAAAATGAATATGCAGTGGCAATGTTCTAGGTAATATTATGTCACTGCATCGTGAGATCTCGACGCAGGATGTTTGTTAATCTGTGAGACAATGTTCTAGAAGACAATGGACAAGTCCTCACGGCGCAATAACGGTGACATGATTTAAGTAACACCGTGACTCAAAGGAGGTGTTTTTGTATGATAACTGGACTATGGAAATTCTGTTGTTTCGCGGACTAACTTTAAAAAATAATAAAACGCATAATCTTATTTTATTAACCCCAAAGACTAAATTAGCGTAAACATTTTAAATGACAGTTCTTATTTTGCCTGACGCGCGATTGACGTGTTTTACTTTTTTTTTAAAGCCATGAAATTGGCGCATAATTTCCTTATTCCACTTGTTTAATAATATTCTTTGCGCTAAAGTTACAGGGATTTTATCTTATTTCCTCCTTACTTGTAAAAACACCGGTAAAATTAAAAACGAGTAAAGCTTTTTACATTTACTAAACATTTCAACTTCTCTGGGACTCGTGGGGTAACCTACTAGTTTTTTAAAGCAAAAAACGCCATATAACTGGTAAATAGTAAATGACTGTCATTTGCAGATGGAACAGTTCAATCCAACACGCGTGCATACTGAACAATCGCGGTGGTACAAATTACATTCGGAATTCAAACACTCTGATTACCGAACAGTCACGTTCGCCAATTAGAAAATGCTGTTCACTAGGGATGGCCAATGAGGTCTACTTTAATGTTTAAAAACAGAATTGTCAAATCAGCTTCAATAATGGAATAGCCAGCCATTGGCCAGTTATTAGCCAATAAGCAATCGTTTTTGCGATTTTCCTTTATTTTATTTTGATTATCAACTGTCTTAAAAATAATACTTGCTTTTATTAGTGTTGAAATATTTTGTACAAACAGCCGTTGTATGTGTACCCTACGTATTAGATTTAGATCGCCAATTCGCCATTTGTTGTCTGTATTATGCAGTTTGAGAACAATTTACAGGATAAATTCACGTCAATGCATAACATCCCTATTTGAATAGAGCGCGAATTAATTCAAAATTCGAACTCTCCATTTTGATGTAGTGGAAGCTGTCACTTCCTTTGTTAACGCTCACAATCGGCTTTCAACTTTATTACATTGCATCTTAGGATATAGAATAGTATGGTAAGTGTCAATATGCTGTCGACTGTCATGCTCTTTGTTACAAACTACAGACATTTTTGAACTTACATACAAGGACGGTAAATGCTATTTTTTCTTGGCAAAATATTAATAGGAAATGCCGAATGATATTTTCCAATATGAAGGAAATTTTTACGACCAATAATTTTATATAGCATCCTATATCTGTTCATTCTGCTAAAATTAGTTAATTCTCATTTACCTATCCCAGGCAAAGAGGTCCTAAATAATAAAACCTAATTAACATAATTATATTGCACCTCATTTTCAAACATTTGTAATTTTTTTAGGGATCCGTAACTCAAGAAAATTGTCAAAATCCAATAAATAAAAACATAATGGGTCCCTATTTACTGACCTCCAATAAAGCTACAGTAAAAAAATTTTACTCATAATTTTTTTTTATTACATAATAATATGCATTAAGTAGGTATTGATGGACGAGTAATACAAAAACGTCGGGTAAATAATAAAGGTAAACGCGATATAGAGACCCGTTAAAGTTAATCACGAAAGTTTAGGAAATAGCAAACTCAAAAAAATTAAAACTTTTTTTCTGATTATAATTTCAACTGGCTTCTTGTGTCTTAGAAAATGTTAGTTCCATTCCTTTGTTCAGACCTCTGCCGTGCGAATGTAAACTCGTTAGTACCAACCTCCTCAGAACCTCAGAGGTATGCTAAGACCTCATTAGTCGATAGCAAGGTATCAAATGAACGAGACCAAAGTTCACGTTCATTAGTATGAAATTTCTGATATCTGTAAAACATTTAATAAGATTTGATGTAAAACTTACGCCCGAATACTCAACTGCCACTAAGCTATTTGAGATCATCTCAAATAAGTACCTTCCTATTGTATACAATTCATTCAGAAGAAGAAAAATAAATGTGTTCAATTTATTTTTCTTCTTCTTCTTCATTAAGCAAGGATATCTGTCTTCACAAAAATCTATTTTGCCAGTGTCAAGTGATTTTCTGAGGCTCATTCAAATAAAAAATTACTTGACACTGGCAAAATTTATCTACTATAAGTTTAATTATGAAATGAGACAAATGCCATGAATAAAGTAGAAGAAGAAAACTGTTTGACGTTAAAACTAACCACAGACAACATAGCCTTAAAAAGAAGAAAGCTTTAAAACTATCCTCGAGAATGTCAAAATTGACCTTTATGAATGCGATAAATAAAAAAAAGCTGAGCATAGTTCACGGAACAGCCTAAAATCCTAAAATCTCATTTGCGCAACTTTATGAGGTTGCCACCTTTACATTACGTGGTATTTTAGGTTATTTTCGTGGACCCATTTCACTGATTGCTTGAATCCCGACCACAGAGCACATAATAGTCACTCGTCCCCAACTTCGTGCTTCACAAATTGAGACACTCTACAGTACCTAACTCTATGGAATTGAGGCTATTCCGTGTCGGAAATGTCGAAGTTAAATTCTTGGACGTGACGTATTTTTGCTGCCCTTGCTATTCTACTATTGTGTGTTTTGGTCAAATGAAAGGGCTTGCGGCTTGTCCCTTTCACCTATCACTTGTACCTTCATGGGTCACAATCAAAAAGATTAGCGTGAAACACGAGTTTCATAGATATACTTACCTACATTTAAAAATAAATAACCCTTGTTTGAGACAGAATTTAAAATTCCCTTTGAATTATTCAAAAACCGCGTTTATCGTTCTCAAATTGTTAGGGTTTGAACACAATGCGTTTCGGCGAACATCCAGGGGCCTTACCACATACTTTTCGGGCAATATCAAAGTAATATAACTTTGATATTTCGTACCATGACATATTAAAGTTGTATGGAAATAGTGTTAATTCAAGCTTGATACTTGGACGTTTCTGAAACATGATGGTTTGTAAGAGCTTGTGGTAACGGCCCAGATTAACACTTTGGAATTATAGTAACATCTATACTACTATAATATTATAAAGAGGAAAGATTTTATTGTTTGTTTGCATTGAATAGGCTCCGAAACTACTGGACCGATTTCAGTAATTCTTTCACCAATGTGTAGAATGAACTTTCAGGATGAACATAGGCTATAATTTATGTAGGTACTTCGCGGGCGACGTTGCGAGCGGAAGCTAGTTGTTCAAATATATCTGATGGTGATCATGTAACTTCCTCTATAGCTGTGCTGTGGATTACAATTGTCCTCGTAGTGCAGTTATAAAAGTCATATAATTTTGGGTATTTTATCTGCTATATGGCACTAAAACAACAGAGAATGGCAACAATTTATTTTTATGAGTGAACTGCCGACATCCATTTTTTTCGCTAGCCATCCATGACTCATCTTTCAACTTTTTACCAAAGACGCAAGGAGATATTTTAACGGCTTCTACAGACTAGAAATGTACCCGGCTTGCTAATAACATAAACTTGTTCCAACAAAAGTAAACTCTATCACACCGAAATTTGAGTTTTAAGTGGTTTGGCTGTTCTGGCGCCCCGGGGCGCCTCCGCCGGTTGACGGGTCTAAAAGTAAATTTCTTTCAACAGATTGCGTGCACCTGCAACTTTACAAAGACCTGAAGGAGCGGCAGAAGAACGGGCAGACGAAGGCTTCGCTTTCCCTCCAGCAGTTCCTCGGCTTCGAATCTGGATTCACCCTCGACAAAGAGTCGAATACCCTGGCCATATTGTGCGAGGACGTGGTCCCTGTACTGGCTTTTGATACCAGGGAGATCCTTATTCAGTGGCGAGTTAAGGTAAATCTCAGTCTGTAAGTTTATTAAGAGCTGGAGTTGAGTTTTTAGAGTTCCATACCCAAAGGGTAAAACGGGACCCTGTTACTAACGGCTGATTTCTATATTCTATCTATCTGCAGTTTTTGGATTTTTGGATATTTGACATTAATCCTATAGATAGAGGTAATGTCAAATACCTATCCAAAATCCAAAACCCACAGATAGATTAAATATATAATATAAATATAATATATAATTATATATAATAATACATAGAAATCGGCCGTAACACTCCGCTGTCCGTCCGTCCGTCCGTCTGTCACCGGGCTGTATCTCATGAACCGTGATAGTTGATAGCTGAAATTTTCACAATGATATATTTTTGTTGCCGCTATAACAACAAATACTAAAAAACAGAACAAAATAAATATTTAAGGGGGCTCCCATACAACAAACGTAATTTTTTTGCCGTTTTTATAAATAATGGTACGGAACCCTTCGTGCGCGAGTCCGACTCGCATTTGGCCGGTTTTTATTATACACTGAAATGACCATTTACAGGTTTATCATGTTGAAGTTGGTGAGAAAATACGCAACACTTAAAAAATTTTGACTGGCTGACGTTACTACAGTAGTAATAATACGTTACTGTGACATCTGTCAAAATTGTTACTCATGGCACCAAATTCTAAGCAAATGAATGAAGCGCTACTACAGTCGCTGTAGTACGCTCTGACGTTTTAGTACCCAACTATCCGCTAGAGGCGCTGTACAAGTTTTCATACATTTTTTTAACTACAGTCGCTAGCGAGCGCATATTGTGAAAACTCATGGTAGACCGACAGAACAAAATACGGTGACGGAAAACGTGAGGAAACTGTCATCGTAAAATCTAAAAAGTTCTAAGACAGTGTCAAGTGCACTAAAGAATCATCAGAGTCTGCTTTCACCACATTGGTCCGAAAGAACACTGTCAGAAGAAGAAGAAGGCTATTGCAGCTTCAAAATTTTCAATCTAACATTTTTTCCAGGTCCAGCACAACCTGGGCAGTAGTAAGGAGTTCGCAGCTGTCATCATATCATCGCCTTCCACCAACAGCATCCGTGCGGGCCCGGTGCGGCTACACGCGTGCGGGCCGCGGCTCGCCCTCTGTGCCTCCAGGCCTCCCGAGGTGCTGGCGCTTTGGGATGTCAAGCTGTTGAGGTGAGCTTCTGTTTCTCATTATAAAAACTAGACGAAAATTGGTTCATCCGTTTGGGACCTACGATGCCACAGACAGATACACAAATACACACACAGACACGTTAAACTTATAACACTCCTTCTTTTTTCGTCGGGGGTTAAAAATAGATTATATTGAAAACTGTCTTTTCGGAATCAAGGATAATAACTCGTTCTTTTTCTTTTTCTTCTTCTTCCTGCCTTTTTCCTTTTTCTCCTGATCTTCTTCCATTTCCCTCTGTCATCCGTCATCTCAGTACACCCACTAATTTCTCACTCATATTACTTCTGTTTATTTATGAAATAGATTATTTTGATGAAAAAAGTGTTCTCGGAATCTAGAAAAATAACTAGTGTTTCTTCTTCTTCTTCCTGCCATTTCTTTTTCGTTGAGTAGAAAGGCCCAGTAGGTCTACCATGAGTTGTCACATTTAGATTGGCTGACGTTACTACAGTAGTAATAGTACGTTACTATGACATTTGTCAAAATTGTTACTCATGGTACCAAATTCTAAGCAAATAATGAGCGCAAACTACAGTCGCTGTAGTACGCTGTGACGTAGGATAGTTAGCTACGTGAGGTTTTAGTACCCAACTATCCGCTAGAGGCGCTGTAGGCAAGTTTTCATACATTTTTTTAACTACAGTCGCTAGCGAGTGTAGATTGTCAAAACTCATGGTAGACCTACAGGTTACTGTACTAATCATTTTCAACTCAAACTCCCTACGTAATATACCTATCTGTTTCGTTTTATTATTCAGACCTTAATTAGGTTAATGTATTTACCTATTCAAATTAAACGCAAACATCCCACTGATTATGCAATTACCCGAAACTCAAATTACAGCTCTTGAAATAGTATGTACCTACTTACCCGGAGTTTTTTTACAAAATAAGTAAAGGAGATGTTTCACAAAATTGTCTGGAACCTTGCCATTATGGATGTACATGTGTAAAAACTAGCTTTATAGGTATAAAAGGTTATGTAAACGGATCTGGATGAAATTTGGGAGAGATATACATAGATTATAGTCTGGAATAGCAGATACATATGCTACTTTTTATCCCGGAAAATGTATGGTTCCCGTGGGATAGATTTGTTTATGTTTTTCAAGGTACTATAATCACTCACTGCATATTATAAGACAAAGTACTCCGCCGCGTCTGTCTGTCTGTCTGTTCGCGATTAACCTGAAAATGACTGCACCGATTTTCATGCAGTTTTCACCAATGGATAGAGTGGTTCTCGAATAAGGTTTTAGTTTATAATTTGTCAAGTTTTTAAGTCGCGATCACATCGACGCGGGCGACACCAATTTATAAATAAAATAAAAAAAAATAAGTTTCTTTTCGTGCTTGAGTGGCAACACTGAAGAAAAATATCATGACAACAAATTCACCTTGTAACTTGACTCGCCAATCTCACCAGGTCTGTGAGAAATGGGCTAATTTTTCATCCCGGCCCGCCTATTCGCTTCCGCCGGATGAGTGCGAACTCTCGAGTTTGACCCAGTTTCCCCTATCACTGACATTAAAACTCGCAGAAAGAGTTTTTGCGTTTTGCAAACTGTCAAAACAATTGCGTATTAATGCAAGCTACCTTTTGGATTGAGAATTTTAAACCAATTTTGTGGTTATTTTTGATAAGTTATGTAGTATTTTTGTAGTATTATACGCATTTTTTTTTAATTTATAACTTATAGGTACCTACTTCACTAGTTCCTTTGAACCACACACTTTGAGACTCCTTTCGTGGACTTTTTTAATTTTCATTTAAAATGATGACTGGTTTTTTTAATAAAGAACTAATTTTTATTTTAATAAGTACCTACTGAGTATACCTACTGATATTTTTATTACTATCATACCAAAATTATACGTTAATACTTCTTTTATTTTGTACTTAGGCTTAAAATACTCAAATAAAACTTATATTAAAACAATATTATTGACAAAACGATTTCTTGTTTTTTTTTAACAAGTCATTAATTAATTTAAAAAAACAAGATTTTTTAGATTAAACTTTATTGCAATTATTTCGAGCCGCATATAATATAATAGTGCAAATTAAACCTCCAATGAACCAAACTCGTGCTTTTATTTCTCAATACGATGCTTTTCCATTCATCTGTAGGTACTTATCCAGACTATTCTCGGCTTTGTACTCATACTGATACAGTTCACAATGTAATCAAATGTTCCATAGAATTCATTTGAAGATAAACTCAAGATAGTTTCGACTTTCACACTGTATCTTCAAGGTTCAAATTGGTACATTTAAACAGTGTACAGGATAGAACAAAAGTTGTTGCCTTCATCAGGCGTTGTTTGCTAACGTGGTATTGTCTGTATTTACTAACTACATTTAATTTAATGACGGTACGTTTCGGTGCAAAAAGTAACTTTTTGTTTGTGTTTGGCAATGCGGCTTGCGACTCAACGAAATGAGATTTGGGACCACAGTTCGGTTTCACACGCCAAAATTTTTTTTAAGACGCTAAAACACGCCAATGTTATTAAAACAAGAAACCAAAGTATTTTCCTTTTTGGAATAGGCCTGGATTTTTAGTCCTTTTGGCTTTCACATTATTACACGTACCTATTGCTTTTTAGTCTTTACGTGCTCTTCAATATAATAGAAGTACACAAAAAAATATTTTGTATTTTGTCAAAGTCACATTTTTTTAATGATATTAAAAAAGAAAGACGTGTTTTTTTTCCGATACGAGTATTCGTCCAAACTTTTCAAAAAAATTGTCAAGCTTTCATCAAGCTAATTTTATAGATTAAATCTTGCTTGATGATTGACTGTGACTCTGTCGTTGATTGAATAAACACTCATTGACGAAAACAGTTTTCAATGGCTTAAAAGAAATTAAAAAGGAATTTAAGGCCCAGAATACTCGTCACACTATTCCTTACGTAAAAGTTACAAAAAAAAGTGACATAGGTCCGTATAGCAACGCGGATCTCCGCGGATTCAGACATAGCACGAAGCGAAATACCCAAATGACAAGTAAGTAGAGTGCGGCATGATAATATGGCTGCTCTGAATTACGGAAACGAAAGCAACAATTTATAAAGAAACATATACAAATAGCTTATTTCAAAAAAAGGCTGGGTTGATTTGTTTCAAATTAACTGATTTATATTCATGTGAAATAGAAATTCAAAATACCTTACTGTTTTGGATAAATTAGGGAATTTCTGAATTTTCAGAGGTGTTTTTGACATGATTTTTTTACGAAGGTTTTCTAACTAATTCGTGTTTTAGCTCCGGTTGAGTTATCACTTATATCCTTGAGTAACGTGTAGTTCAATTTCAATATAATCTATTAAGCGGTAATAGAATGAATAGGGTTGCAATACTTGCAATTTTCAAAATGCTGGGCCTTAACGAGTGGTATTTGTTTTTGGCGCCATGATAGGCACTGGTGGTTATTCTGCTATTGTTGCCATTGTCGGGTCGTTGTTTCATGGAATTTATTTCTTTTGGGGTTGGAAACGATTTCCCTGACAGGTAGGGGAAAAGCTTGTATTGACAATAATATTCGTATTTGATGACGTCATGTTTTACAGAAATAGGCATAACTACATATTTTACGACGAATGCTTCAGGTAGAGTAGCGGGCAAAATTGCGTTAAAAAATTTTCTTTGATTTTGATATATCAAATAAAAAATATTTTTAGAAGGACCAAATTTTTTAGTCTTCAATAATTATTACTAGGTGAATTTAGATATCTACAAGGTTCAAATTTGTCTACAGTGCTAGTTTTCATTTATACCTACCTACTTAAACGAGATTGTAAAAGTATACTTTTGTTTTATAAAAATAAAGAAACACGAAAACGACTGTAATCCCCAGGTCGAAATTTTCTCAGAACATTTGTTAATTGGATATTTGAGGATATCTAGGGGTAGTCAGAGGAACGTCTAAACCTTACATTTGGTGCATGCCCACATTATGCTCGTAAGTATACACTACGTGACAGGATGCAAGCCTATCGCCTATTGCTGTTTTATTTTGACTTTAAACTGTAAACAAAACTGTAGGTAAGTATTTCGTGTTTCTAAAGCATATTGGTTGAATTTCTCGCCTTAAACCCTTCCTAAATCTCAGGGGATGATAACAAAGGCTCACAATACAAGCGCCATGGTCTGATAACAGCATGGTCCCAGGAGACAGCAAGTATTCCATGATCAAACGAATCTCGCAGCTATTTTATGTTTAAACAGAATATTTTGTAGCGATTTATATCAAATTATTTCTAATTCTTTTGTGTTTTGAAGAACATTAAAATATGCAGCGTATTAAGCTATTTTTGTACCTAACCGGACCCTATTTTTCGTCGTATTTAGCGCATTTTGCGATGGGAAAAGCATATTTATATAAAAATTTTGTCTAAGCCCAGTTTTTATTAGCGAACTTTAGAGATTACGTTTAATTTTATACCATAACATCTTTACAGTTATGATCTCTGGTTATTTAAATGGTGCCAACAAACCATTGATATTTGTAAAGACGCCCTTAAAATAGATAACAAAATGTAAAAATAAAGTACAGAATTATTTTCACAACCCAAAATAGTCTTTATGTTATGTTATGCATGTTAATATTCTTCATTCAAGATCACATAGTATAAATCTAGGTATTAAAAATTCGTTCAAGCGCGATTAAGTTATTACGTTTAAACATTAGTAGAATAGACAGATCACTTGCTAACTAAATACCTTTTTTCATCGGTTAAAAAAACAGAAAAAACATTAATCCCGAATATAAATGGGCCTGTTTCCTTCGCAACTTCCGCTAAAATGTTTCTACCTAAGTAAATAAAAAATAACTGCGGAATCAAATGAGGAAAATGGCTAAGAAGCAGATAATATCACTCCCGGGCCAATTATGAGAATCTCCTTTAACATTTAATAAACTGTTACTGAGCTCGTTAGAACTCTTATTTACTTCACTCCAAAATAAAGTAAATAATCTAAGTTAAAGTATGAATTTGCGAATCTTGAAAAAGGTAAAATCATTTTTGTAAATATTTTCTCGGCCCTTCGCAAATTCTGAAGGACCTTTTAGATTAATGTGTCTGGTCCAGATACTTTTGTCAAGTGCAGTAATTTGAGTTATTCATTAACTTGATTCTTTAAAAGATTTATCTTATTTTTTTTTGCTTTGAATTAATTTAATTTGAAGCACCAGTCCTAAGCAAAGAATTTTGTTGATTTTTACCCGACTGCGAAGAAAAGGGAAAGTACCTACCCTACCGGTTAGGTATACATAATGCGCTTCAAATTTGTATACTAGCACTAGGTTCTTATTTAGATCTAGATCTACATAGTTTTCTGATCATTTCAGGACCTATTATACTAAGGTTATTGTTTATAAATTTAGGTATATAATGTGCCTTTGCTAGATTTGTCTATGTTATGTAGTTACTTAAGTACTAGAATATCTATTGCGCTCTCAAATGGATCGTTTTAATAGCATTAGGACCATATTCCTCCAGCAAGGGTGAGGTGTGTGCTTCGCTAATTTCATTACTAAGCTGTGTACGCCGCCGTGCCCAAGACAAGTCCTTGTGGATTACAAAGCGACGTTTGTTTGCACGGCGCTAGGTATAAGCGAAAGCGGGCTTAATATATCTGAATTTGTACCCAATTTCCAACATTTTCGTTTGAGGTTCAATGTTGGCTTCGACCACGACGAACAACACTGTTTGTTCAACTCACCTGTTATTTTAGCTGCGGGTTGAAACAGCAACATATTTTAGGTTGAAATGGAAAAATGTTATCAATATCGGTGAGAAACAGAAATGTGTAAGAAGAACAGAAATGGTGAAAAGCTATGGCTTGAAACCGAAATACACCAATTTTGTCGCATCTGTTTACCCATTTTTTGATACAATATCAACGATTTTGTAAGCATGTTAAAATCTACGCTGTATTAAAAAAAAATATTATGAAACAAAGATAATAAGTACTTTATTCTATTTTGACATAACAGTATTTATTACTACCGAACTAGATACAAAAATTATTATACGGGCATTTTCCTATTCTCTTTAAAAAATATTGAAAATCGCTTTCAGCTTTAATTTATAGGTACCAACTTAAGCATAGGCTACAGGCTATTCCTTTGTTCAACTATAATTATTAAGTACTTACCTGATGAATTTCCAATAGGAACAGCGAATTCAAAGCGGTCCAACCCTAACTTCTCTAATCAAATATAATCACATCAACTTAGAAAGCAACGTGTAGCGGCGTCATTATTTGGATGAGTGACCGGCATTTAAACTGAGCTTTTGATATGGAGCCATTTTGGATCCTTTATTGTCAAGTGGATAGCCACTAGTTATTACGAACTTATTTTTAAGTTGTGAATAATAAATATAATATTTTTTATCCACTATTATACAGGGTGTTGCCAAACTACTTCTGAAAACGTCAGGGGGTTAAAGTACCCATCAATATAAACAACTTTTTCTAAGAAATCAACACTGTGAGCGCGAAAAAAATACAGCTATTCCATGCAAAAGTTCAATACCTACTTGGCTAAAATGTATGAAACAGCGGTTCTTTTTTCACCCACCTAGCGTCAACAAAAACAAAAGTAAAATCGTCTAGAAAAAGTTAGACAGGTCGTGATTCCATGAAAATTAATCTATATTAATAATTTCGTCAAGGGGTACGGTAGACTCGATCGAAACCTTACTTGAGTAATAAAACATAAAAAAGTAAAGATTTCGAGTCGACAACATACATCCGCAAAATTCGGATTGTCGAGTATTTTGTAAAATTCTAATGGTGCTGAGAGACAAATCGCAGTCGCCATATTCGTCACTGACACCGGATGACATCTTGGGTAATAAAAACTCAAAGTAGGTATGTAGGTACAATCAACAGTGCAACCAACCTCTTTGTTCTACTGCACTACGTAGGTTGGTAGGTAGGTACCTAGGTAATCGTAAACTTGGTAGTATAATATCCGTTATTATTTGTTATATTAAATTCTAATGGTGCTCAGAGAGACATATTGTGTATTATGATGAGGCTCATTTCACCCGAGCGAAGCCGGGTTTTCATCTAGTATATTAATATTATCGCATCGGTCGTGGCCATAGTGTGTCACCAGTCTTACGTACAATAGGAATTAATTCAATATAATTAATGTGTTTGCCTCGGTTTAATAATAATAAACTAATTGTATGTGTATGTACAGACAGATTATATAGCTGACTTGTATTTGTTTATGGTTTAAGGCGATGAATTAAAAGTATTCTGAATTAACGTTGTGAGGATTTAATTTTTTCTTAGCACAGTCACCTTAACGAAAAACCCTTAGTAAGTAAAAAATAAGGATTTATGCCATATTCGTCCCTAATGTTCGGCCCTCTCCATTAAAAAGTCTTTGTTTGTCCCTCATGATAATATTTGTCCACATTCGTCCCTCATACCAAAATTATTGAAACTACAGTGAACGTCATAAGTGTAATCACCACGACCAAAACGGCTGGTACACTTATCCCTACCAAGCTATCCCTACTGGTAGGGATAAGTGCACCTTTGTGTAGATCTATTTCTACCGGTAGGGATAGGCGCACAGAAAATTTCCACTATTCCTTACTGCTATTTTATTATACTTAATGTTAAATGTTAAATGTAATCCAGTCTCCTTTAGTTTCGTAGTTTTAATAAACAAATTGACTTATCGTATTATTATTTTATTTTTTTAATCGATAATTAATTCCAACCATATACCGAACTAATGAACTAATACATACCAGATACCAGGATAGCAGAAACGATAGAGAGGTATTTCACTGTAGAATCACAAAGAGCCAAAAGATCACGGGTAGCGAAAACCTCTTCATGGTTTATGCATTCCTGGTACTTGGACTTCTACATGTTTCCTGAAGTTAATGCATTTTTTTCAACAAATTAACTTATCGTATTATTATTGTATTTTTTTCATCGATAATTAATTCCAACCATATCGTAGTGGGTACACGGGTAAACAGAAATTATCCCTACACCCACCGGTGGGTGAAGAAAAACATAAATATGTTCAAGTAAATAGCTTATTTAAAAAAAAGGGCTGGGTTGATTTGTTTCAAATTAACTGATTTATATTTAAGTGAAATAGAAATTCAAAATACCTTACTGTTCTGGATAAATTAGGGAATTTCTGAATTTTCAGAGGTGTTTTTGACATGATTTTTAACCTAGGTTTTCTAACTAATTCGTGTTTTGGCTCCGGTTAATTTATCACTTATATCCTTGAGTATCGTGTAGTTCAATTTCAATGTAATCTATTAAGCGGTAATAGAATGATTAGGGTTGCAATTCTTCCAATTTTCAAAATGCTGGGCCTTAATACATATTATAGGTAAGACTTATAAAACACTTTTATTAATATTCATCCGTTTACATTTCGTTTAATAAAGTATTATAGAAAAAAGAACTTCCGAGGTGATGATTAAATATGTAGGTTAAAAATTTAACGTTTAATTATATACCTATTCAGTATGAATCCGTAAACACTAATCAGCCAAAGTCATAATTTCTAAAAAATATTAATTTAATCTTAGCCGCAGCTTTCTTTTGCATCGACTACCCCAAAACGTGCGCTTTAAATTGAGTTTACCCATAGAGTTTACCTTTCTGAGCATTGTTCATATCATACTTACAATATAAAAGTCAAGTAAAGACTTATTGCTTCAACTGTACTAAATCAATGATAATTTGCCTATACAAAAAACGTGGGCCGAATGTGGAGCAGAAAAGTGGGACGAAATAAGATTTTATGATATAAAATATATTATGGGCCGAGTAAGGCATACAATGTGGGACAAACGAAGATTTTTTCATGTGGGCCGAACTTTCTAGGGACGAATATGGCATAAATCAAAATAAGTGGACAAAATGCCATAAAACCCCTTTGAAATTCAGTAGGTAATTTAAAAGTAGACAAAATCAAAATGTTTATTTTCAGTATTTACGTAAGTAGGTACATGCTTTTTTCCTGCTGCTTCTGTGTTTATATTGTGTCTCCATGTCACTGTGTATTAAAATTTACATAATAGAATTTAGGAATAAGTAGGTGTTCTACCCAGAAACGAGCATAAATTAATTATATCAAAAGTTTTTGGTCGAATGAGGTAGAAAAATCTTGGGTCGAATGGAGAAGTCGTACGGTCTCGGCCAAGATCAATTTATCGTCTACAAGTGTTCATTAATGAGTAGTCATTGGTTCTAACCAAAATTTATGCAAAGATGATTTAAATCCAAGGCACCTAAACGAATCTTGTTGAGCTTTTGAATCACCCCTATTATTTACGTAGGTAATAACTAGAGATGCCGAGATGCGACGGATAGCAGTTTGGCCGGAGAATTGAATACTTACGGTTATTCGGCGTTGGTTTCAGCCGGAGCGCCGGGTGATCCTATATGACTCAATCAATAAAGTTGTAATCTGCAGAGGGCGGGGCGTGGGTCTTCTGATCGCGAAGGCAGCACTGATTTTAATAACAAGAAATTTAGATTCGTTGATTTAACTGTTTATTTTTAACAAATTCTCTTAAACATAATTGTAATTGGATTTTGCGGATACTCCATAGTATCCGGCTGGTTACCGGAAAGGCCGGATGCCGAATAGGAACCGGATATCCGTTGCATTTCTAGTTATAACTGTAAGTAGCTAAACGCCCGTAAACTCCGTCACTCAACTAAGTAATCTGATAAGCTCTGTTTAGTCAACAGAAGCGATTAGTTTGTATAAGTTTATACTAGTGCAACTCCCTGTGACTTCGTTCGCATACTATTTTTTTTAAACAAATTTCAACCTACCGCTGTACCACTCCTAACGCATAACCATAAACATGTTTGATGTACACGTTATCAACAAAACTTGTAAGAATCAAAGAGAAAAACATTTTTTTTTATTAAATTTGGCAACAAGTCCTGTAAGAATCATAGAGAAAGACATTTTTTTTTATTAAATCAGGCAACATTTAAGTCTCATTTTGTAAACTGATAGACAAGTAGGTAGATACTTCTTTAAATAAATATTTTATACGAATTTGTAATAATGAAATTCATAAATGTATTTTCCAACGATATTTCATTTAGCGGAAATTGAAAACGTCCGCCAAACAATGATATTTTGTTTATTATTAGGTAATACGAACTCGTCTACATAAACCTTTTTGTAGCGAGGGCGACAGAAATGTTGACTGTCAAACTGTTGTCAGTAAAATTGTCAGTGTCAATATTAAAAAAAAATATTAATACGAAAATTACAAATTTGTAAAAAAAAACGGCACGATGTCGTCTAGAATTTTTCTACGAATAGGGCCAAAACCCCATCGTTATAATGGGGGACCGTGGCAAAGACAAACGCTCCGATTCTGCCCCATCTTTTTAATGGAAGGAACCGGAAGATAAGCTTACCTACCTTCTAATAACCCTCGTTATTTAGAGTATATCCGGGATTCGGGTTCGATCAGATAACACACAACTTATTGTTGCTAAAGATTTGTAGGTACCTATACCAGTAAGTACCTAGGTAGGTACCTATAGTTGGAGATTCTAATCAATTTGATATTTTAGCGTTATTTTAAAAACTTTTTAACCTTGATTTTAGAGCTCGTCTCTCAAGCTGATAGCATGAAGATGGAGCATTAAAATATTTATTGATAATAAGTTATTTCACGAAAAGTACATTTAAAATTAACTATTATTTTACGAGATAACCAAAATTGTGACGAATAGCGAGAACAATGACGAAACTTTTGAGTAGAATGAACAGTTATATTTTGACTGGTGTCTTTAATCATATAAGTAGGTTTAGCTCGTAACCGGAGACCGAATTTAACAGGCCGCCCTTACGGTAAGGGGTACGGGCCTACGTGGGGTAAGGGCCTTACCCCACGTTTACGCATAGGTATAAAACAAGTATTCAACATGTTGCATCAAAGTGTTTTCATTTATTTGTTCACAACTCAAACAAGTTGTGAGAATAAATGTACCTATAGAAAAATGTACAAAACGTGTCCGACTGCCAAATTTTTTTTCCTTTATAAAACATGCAAGTAACTAGTTTTGTTAGAATGAAACATGTTTGTAGATGTAAACGCGCGAATAAACCTCCATAATTAGGTACCTATTTACATCTTGTTTAACACCTAACAAAAGCATTTTACTTTGATCAATCATTAATTGTTAAATATCCGAACTTTTGAAAATACTGTAGGTATGTATGTAAAAAGTAACAATAAAGCACAACCTTGAATTAAAAAATAAATCATTCGTTTTATCTCACCTTTTTATAACAGCCACTTAACTGCATTTACATTCATGTACAACGCCATGCGCTCCCAGTAAAGCGTTTACGTGACTTGTATCCGAATTCATGCAAGTAGCAACCTACCGAATTGAAATATACTTTATTTTCATTCAAAGCAGTCGAATTCGCTGACTTCTGAGTTCCGCCGTGTGTATGTTTTGAATTACGATTTCTTTGAATTTGGAATATTTTGTATTCCCGCGTTCTGGTTTGACGGCTCTTTTCTTTATAATGAGGCACGAGTATAGCACGTGTCTGTCTCTGTATTATGCCAGGAAGTGTGTTTATGGTTTGATTTTATTTCGGAATAAAAACTTTTTTGAACGAGGAAGGAGCTTTGTTTGCGATTAGTTTTATTGTTATGTAGATGGTGACTATAATAGTTTAGTTTCTTCGTGTTAATTTGTAGTGACAAAAGAAAACATCTCTTCTAAGAATTAAATAGGTACTTAACTGTTGTTTGTTATTGTAATCGCGTGATAGGATAGCTATTATAGAGTTACGATTATAATGGAGAACATAAACATAATTTTTAGTACCACAAATCACTTATCATGTTACTATTTTAGTTATAAAATAGTTTAAAAATAAGTATGCACCTACACCGTAGTACCTACTATCCAAAATCCAACTGCCTAGTCATTTTTTTGAACTGGCAATTTATTCTAATGCCCAAAACAAACCGGAACTCTCCAATTTGTGAATGGAATTGAGCGGTTGGTTCAATTTGGTCGCACAAAGAAGTAGGAATAACTCAAAGACGTGTCTACTGCAGCCGCCATTCAACTCCTTTGCGGGTAGATCTAACTTTTAGTACAGCGATGGAAGTAAATTGGAAAAGACAAACATTGCAGCACGCTTTATCTGTGCATTTTCTTTTCTTTTATTTACCTGTGAACCAGGTAAACTCTTTGTTTACGAAAATAGTATTTTACCGATTTTAAAAATTTAAACTACGGATTGGGGAATTATTTTGGTTATACATTTTACTTCACTTAACTGTAATCTGTACAATAAAAGTACGGAAAATAATTGGATTTTGTACTATCTTATGCATTGACTGTCTTTACCTTCGGCTTTTACCCACATATTTTTTTAATACCTAATTTGTTTTCGAGTTTGTTTAAGCAAAACCTTTTTGCACTCCTTCCTATTTCTTATTTTGAAAAATAACCTTTTTTCTAACCAAATTTTAAACCTTTTTGAAAAAGGTTTCTACAAAAAGTTTTAACGTAATTCCTATCCAGTCTTACAAATAACTCTAGATCTCTACAAGACGCCCACAAGGCGCTCGATGTAGCTTCGTTCCAGGCATCCGTGAAATTTGCCAGCGATATCTCCAGAACTCGCCAGAATTTGCCAGAATTCAGTTGTACAGCTCAAATGAAATTCCCTCTGCGGTCAGTGCGGTTTTATACGAGGGTTTAGCGTTATTGTAGAGGTAATTTCTGCCCTACTCTACTTAGACTCGATTCGTTTTTTATGAATAGCGATGACCATTAAAACTATAATGAACTATTTTGTTTAATTTTATTTCGTTTCTGCTTTTGTTTTTGGTTGTAGGTTTTTTCGCTTTCAGCAGAATGGTAATTTTTAAAGTGGATATGACCAACTTCTGTAGGTAGGTATAGGAACCTAACTATACCTACTCATTCTGAGGTAACCCTAAGGTTTTTATGCAGATAATAGGTTTTACAATGATATTTTTTGACAAAATTCTTTATTATATTCTTCTTATGACCTGATAAAGCTCTATAATAGTACCTTACTACTTATTGTAATAGGTAGGTAAATAATAGGTCATAGCATAGACTGCGTTCAAGTGCCATTCTTATTCACTTATAAAGGCTTCTAAAAATGGTACTTACTAGGTAGGTACATGATGAAGTAGGTACTTACTCGGAATCAGTTGTAGGTATTTACTTACTTAAACTTTCTCTTACTTAAATTAATACGTTCTTTCTAAATATCAATCATACGCCATGCTTCAATTGTCGTCATTCATTTAAAGCACTTACCAAACGTAAATTAAATATTAATTACGTAATAGATGCGGGAGGGCCAATCTTCAAAGCGTTTTGTAAACAAATTTTTATTAATTAATTGTTATTTGAACGTTTACGTTTATTGTTTCCTCAATAAATGAGAAACAGATTACAATTTGAATGATAATGACCTTTTGATATGCTTTCAAAAATTACATTTTCTCTATCCATAGCATACCTAGGTACATAACAAATATACGGCTACAGGAAATACCTATGTGTTTGTCTAAGTGTCTCTCAGAGGTCAAATTGTGGGAATTCCTTTTCAAAGTAAAACCATAATTATTTACTCAATAAATCACAAGGATTATTTTGAAACGTCTTACATGCTAGTCATAGGTGAAATGCATCCAGATACCATCCGGAAAGGCTCCAAATTTGATTCTGTGTAGTCAGTAATTAACGTTAGATTTTTATATAATACCTACGCGGTAATTGCTATACATTATTTCCAGTTATCAATCTTCAGGTGGATTAAGACCAGTAGGTCTACCATGAGTTTTCACAATCAACTCTCGCTAGCGGGAAATGTATGAAAACTTGTACAGCGCCTCTAGCGGATAGTTGGGTACTAAAACGTCACGTAGTTAACTATCCTACGTCACAGCGTACTACAGCGACTGTAGTTTGTGCTTCATTCATTTGCTTAGAAATTGGTACCATGAGTAACAATTTTGACAGATGTCATAGTAACGTACTATTACTACTGTAGTAACGTCAGCCGATCTAAATGTGACAACTCATGGTAGACGTACAGTATCACCAGAATAATCCACGAGCTCATACAATCTTTATTGTCAACAGACGCTATGGCCTTGTAGACAAGCGGTTCTGCGTGGAAGGCGGCTCGCGGTGCGGCAGGGGGGAGGGTCTGTTTGTCTTCGCGGCGGAGGGGGGGAGGGAGCTGACTGAGACCCTCAATATGCACAGCCACGACGCTCAGTCCAGGCTGAGCATCGCTTCCAGGAGCGGATCAGGTTAGTTGTCAACTTGTCATAAACATGTTGCAAAGTATTGTTGTTTTACGAAAACAATTATAAATAAATAAATATTGGTGGACATTTCACACAACGCCATCTAGCCGTAAACTAAGCAAAGCTTGTACTAAGAAATCAATATACTAATCGCGTCAGTACACCGGTAGATTTAATTCACTAAAGACGTGTAAATTAGGTACATAAAAGTAAAGCTTGCCTAGCTATTATGTTAGCGATAGCATTAAAAATATGTGTAAAGAGTAAAAAATGGATGAAGCATTGGCTTCAAGACAGAGATCAATATACACACATGAATTTATTAAATCAGATTCGGGAATACCAAACATATAGGATGAATCACTCGATAAATATCGACTAGCGAGACAAGACACTCGATATTTATCGACGATACTTGACACAGATCGTGGATTTCTGAATATTTAGCGATCCATATCACGATCCGATACGCTATACTACACACTGGATAAACATCGTAATCCTGGATTACGATCCAAATATCGTGATAATTACCGAGTGTGTAGCAGGCGCCACAAAGTGGGAAAAAGGCAGGAAGATAATGATGACACAGAAAGGTAACCCTTCCAAAACTTTTCACTTTCCAGTGATGGATAAACGGTTCTCGGACACTAGTTCCATCGATGACGGCTTCCACCCCTCTCTCCGGTCAGGCTCGCCTTGCTGGGCGCCTGCCAGTCAGACAATGCACTGCCTGTCAGACCTCAACTCCAGCATGGACAGCGAGGACGACAGGATCCGAAGACCTACGTCCTTGCCAAGATGCACCAGCTGCATCGGGAAGATCAGTCATTTGACCAGGTTAGTTCAAAATTTGATGGGAGAATTTACAAGGATATTGATCATTCACTAGTTGCACCATCAGTCATTATGGATTGTTGCAAGGGTATCAATCATTCGCCACACTATTACTTTTTGTTTTTTTTTGACAGCGGGATGAGTTGACCAATTTAAGAATGCATTAGGTCAACTCATCCCGCGGGATAAGTTGACAGCGGCCTTAGTTGATCAAAGAGCCAGTTGTTTCACCATTATAGTCGTATGTACTTTTAAACTTACGCGATCTGAACACATTATTATTAGTATTAGACGGGTATTTATCGCGTTTAAATTACCTTATATTTTCCCGACGTTTCGACAGGTTTGCACGCTGTCGTGGTCACGGGTAGACTTAATTATAGTCGTAGATTATTTATTTCTTTTTAGATGCCCTAATTGCATAATATTTTGTCAGATATTTAACAGATTATCCGATTTTAAAGGCACGTATTTTATCGAATAATTAAGACTTGAATTGCCGTCGCAAAAATAAGCTAAACTTTTAGATCCACTATTCAGCCATTAGTGTTCATGAATAAACTGTCGACTCTACATACTCTTATATGTAGGTACATAAGTATTTTTAATCACAGAAATATAGAGGCCTGTCCTATTAAATACACTGTTTAGAAAATACATGTAAAACAGTTGAGCTATCTCATGACCGTTACAAATTAGGATCATATTTACAAATTATGATATAGATATCTGCCAGAAGAAAGCGTCCCCAAGACACTGGTGGCATAAGCACCATAGATAGATGTAAAAGATAGATCTACATAAGATTATGTTTATAATTCCACATCTATGCTTATCTCTGTTGTAACCTTTTCCTCATCATCGCCTTGAGATTGGTCATCGAACCAAGTTAATTAGACAGTAAGGCAGCACAGTGATTAAGACCAGACATGCGTTCACGGGCCGCTGCGCGCGAGTGCCTCTAGCTCCTATTAACTGAAGCATCGTTAAGGCAAACATCGCCTTGGCACTTAATCCAGGATGCTCATTGTCTTGAGCTTGTGAAATCTAAATCTCAAAGCAGAAAATCTAAAACAAAATCATGATCATGACTGTAATCACCAGACTAGGTAGACATCTCTTTTAGATTTGAAGTTACTTAAATCTTTGAACATATCCAAACATATGGTTTGGACATCTAAACAATATGTTTGGCTCATGCCCACATATGGCACAGTAGTAGGCATTCTGTACGTTTCTGTACAAAACACCGTTTTTTATTTGGCATTGACATTTTAATACTTGCTACAAAGAGCAGGTTAAGTCATCAAACATAAATAAATAAATAATGCTGGACAGTCCACACAGCATCATCTAGCCTCAAAGTAAGCTAGTCAGAGCTTGTGTTATGGGTACTAGATAACTGATATATTTAATATGATTCTAAACAAAGATAGATATATTTTTACTATACATAGAAAACACCCAAACCAACATGTCCGAAATAAAAATAAGGCCTTACGACCAACTATCTCACCATAATCAGCTCCTAACGTAAGAAATACTTTCAAATTTCAGATCGTCCACAGTCGGAACCCCAGGTTCCATCATGTCCCCCGTCTGGACCATGGACAACATAATGGAAAAGCGCTCCGACTCCGACAGAGCTTCCATCTACTCCCGGTCCTCAGGCAGCGCCTCCGAGTACAGTGTGCCGCGCAGCTCCTGCATCCTTGACAAGAGCTTTGACAGAGCCAGTCCGGTGGGATGCTGCACGCCGACTGTACCAGCCAAGGTCGGCTGCCAGTGCTGGCAACAGAAGCCGTGTTGCTGCAGGAAGAAGCTCTTCAACGGACCTTATGAGAATTACGACGTGCCAAAGACACCTATGCCTTTAATACAGGTAAATATAAGGGCTAACTTGATCAGTAACTAGACGTCATCTGACTTTGCTAGATGTAAAACAAGCCAGTGATGCTGATGATTTTAAGACTTAAGAGAATTCAGTTTGGGAACTTATAGAAAGGGAATTTACAAACACTGTCGTTGATTTATTTAGTGTAAAACATCGTAGCAACATCTCAAGGAATTACATAAGTAGACCCTGTTGGTGATCTGAATACCTATGACATGACTGCGTCCGGCTGCATTCTGGCTGTGAGACAAGTGTCTGTTTGTATACTAGGATATTCATTAACTCTGATAGACAACTTGGTTCACTATTTATGTTAACGACTCAGTGAATTTGAATGTACCTAGATTTAGGATGTTTATCATCGAAACCGCAAAAACTTTTTTTTGGTTCCAGGAACATCCTATAGATGGCAACACAGACGCCGCAAGCCTATACGACACACCAAAGAAACTGAAATGTCTAATTAACGGCCAACCCTGCGCTTGCATTGAAACCAAAACCAATCAACCAGACAGTCAAACCGTAACCAATGAAGAACCACACACCAACTACGTCAACGTTACCCCAATCACCATCAAACCAGAGATAGACTACAGCAACTACGCGAATGTAGACCTTGCGACTACACTAGAGAAGTTCGAAAGTTCCTTGCAGATTTTAAGAAGCGCTGGTTTTAGTCAAGAGGAATTAGAAGGTCTGGAAGACATACCCGAGCATGATGACGATATATCAACAGCGACAACTAACACAGTGCATCAGACTGAGTGTTGCGATATGAACTTTATGCAGACGGAATTAGAAATCAGTAGTTCCAGCAACAGCAATAAGAATTGCTCCGACAATATCAGTAGGATAAGTCACGTATCTGATCCTACGCAACATTCTGAGTCGGATAACACTCTGAGCACCAGAAGGTCAAGCTCAGCAGACTTTACCAAAAGACACGATGATGAGTATGGAATCCATAGTCAGATTTGCTTCACACCAAGTGTGCTAAGAAAGGCAAATAAAAACGAAAGAATAAACGCTCCGCTGCAGAGCTTAGAGATAGTGGAACCTAAAGACAAAGTCTTTAAACCCGAAGTCAAAGAGAACGCCTTCGTGGCAAAGTTCAGAGACGTGGTCAAGATACGGCGGTCATCGAGCGTCCCCAGCAAGTCAGAGAAAAATAGAGATTCGTCTAGCTCTAACGACTCCGGAGTCTCAACTGGGTCTTTGAAGCATCACAAGGGAGACTTTGACTTCGAGATGCCGATAACCAATGCCAAATCGATGAAGAAGCACCTAAAAAGCAAGCAGATGAGAAGGTCGATGACCCCCGTGCATGTGCCGAAGTCAAATTCGTCAGATCCGCTGAAGAACCTGACATTTCAATTCGAAGAGGTCGCGACGATGACTAAGTCCAATTCATGCGATGCAGATACCTTGACCAGACGGAAAAAGCCAAATGGTAAATATTCTAATAAACCATACTTTCGTTACGTTAAAATCCAAAGGAAGGACCAATTTTGAAAGTCAACTAAACAAATTAGTACCTAGTGGTACTGATATAATTTTTTTCACAGTAGGTATTCTCAAATAGTATCAGAATGAAACATACCTACAGTTTCTTTCCAATTCCTTCGAACCAGTGTGGTGAAAGGATTAAACTGAGATTATACAAATATTGGTTAAAACAAAATTCCACCCAGATAGATTACACAAAAAACGAAGATTATTAAAATGAAATTAAATTTAAAATTACCCAATTGTATTTGTTTAATAATAAGTACCTGGTTGACCGAGCTTTACTCGGTTTTTTTTCTCGTAAATCTTGTTTTTTGGAAAATGAAACCTAGCTAGATCGATTTATCGCCCCCGAAAGCCCCTGCATACTAAATTTTATGAAAATCTTTGGAGCCGTTTCCGAGATTCAGATTATATATATATATATATATACAAGAATTGCTCGTTTAAAGGTATAAGATGTTGTATTTTGTTCTCTTTCCTACAGTCGAAACAGACTCGACCGCGCGCCACAGCCAAATGACGTCGTCCGGAGCATCTGACACTTCAGACTACATGGAGTCGCTGTCAGTGTCATCCTTCAGTTCCTGCGACGTGTCAGCTGACAGGCACGTGACACGCCCGCGTTCCGGCAAGGAGTATGCTAGTATAGACCGCGCCGCCCTTGCAACTCTCGACGTCACTAATTAAAAAAAACTACAAACTTTTTGATTCGGTCGCGGTGTCGCTAGATGTCGCTAGTTTCTACGCTAACATGCCAAAGTAGCGGCAATGATCCAGTTGAAGTCACCGGTCTAGATAAGTTTGTGGTATTTGTAGTTACTTCCATAGATTTCTATGGCTATTACTATGTACGAAACTGTATATTATTATGGTATAATTATGTAAAGCTTTGTTTGTACTTAAAATAAAGGATAGAATTGTATTAATTTGTTTTTATTTTTGGCATAAAAAGTAATTCTAATGGACTTCGGTGATGATAATAATGATACCATAGGTACATATGACCGCCATAAGTGCCCTTCAACGTATGAAATGATTTATATGCCATGCCCTTTAAGTGTTGACTGTCTGTCACAAGAAATATATTGTTATCGTTGCTATGAGGGTATCGCCATTGGAATTGTACATAATACCTATCTACATTCCTACCTACTGCGATCACAAAGATAACATTAGATAATAAATTATGTAGGTGTTCATTTAATAATGTTTAGCCATCGATATAATCAGCTCTGCACGGGACTATGTCTTTCCTATGGGTGCTGTTTAGGTGCACTATTTAAAAAAAACGCAACGGAAATCCAAACATAACCTAATCACAACCAACAAAATCATCACGCAAACGCGACAATCAGGGCCACCTGCTCAGCAGAAATAGGACATCAGTCATCTATCTTATATTTAGTGCAGTCTTCTTGTTTCACACACCGCCTGTCCAGCCCCAACACCAGTCCGTCCTTGCAGAAGCATCCGCCAACACACGTTGATCCGCACACCGGCTCAGGCTCATTGCAAAGCCTCACACACTTCACGCACTCCTTGTAAACCTTGTCGTGGCTGCAGGAGTAGCGAGCTGATACCGGTTCCACGAACGTTCCTGGAAGCAGGGAAGACTGTTGAAAGACAGGTGAAGTAGGTGCCTACCTGCTTAGCTATTGTTGAAATACTTTTGAGATGTTATAAAATAGAACTTTGGATGGAGTTTTCATTGTGTAGGTAGGGAAATTGTGAGGCGAGGCGATTTATAATATACCTAAACTACTACTTACTACTTACATATTCTACTTAAGCACTTATTTTGAAAGGAAGTACCTAAGTAGTCTTTTATTCTCCACCAAGAAACTTACAAAATACAACTAAGACAAAATATCTCATTAACATAGGTAGGTACAATAGAAGATCGGTAAAATATAGGTAAACTCTTATTTCTCAGTAGATCTTAGTAATCCCATTATGGAGAAAAATATCTATGTAAAATAATATTTTCAAGGCAAAATGATGACATAGTTTTCATGACTAGATCTTCGATTTCATTTTGACCTTGACAATTGTCACAGTCATGGTCAGAATTCGCGGAATCTGACAATAAAATTACGCTATGCATGAGATAGGCACCAACTTTATCAAACGTAAATATCAAATCTAGGTCATGTGAGCACTTGTATTTAAGTAGGTACTATGGCTTTGATATTGTTTATTGTCCATAGAGCTTCTGGTAAGGCCACGACTAGAAGCCACATCATCATCATCATCATCATCAGCCTATAGCAGTCCACTGCTGGACATAGGCCTCCCCTAATGAGCGCCATTGCGCCCTGTCTTCAGCTCGACGCATCCAGCCTCCGCCAGCAGCCTTTCGCAGATCGTCACTCCACCTAGCCGGAGGGCGTCCTACACTACGTTTGCCGAGCCGCGGTCTCCACTCGAGAACTCGTTTACCCCAACGGTTATCGGTTCTTCGACAGATATGGCCAGCCCACTGCCACTTCAGCTTGCTAATTCTCTGAGCTATGTCGACAACCTTAGTTCTGTGTCGGATAGTCTCATTACGGATTCTATCCTTCAGAGAAACTCCGAGCATAGCTCGTTCCATAGCTCGCTGAGCGACTTTAAACTGGTGGACTAGCCGTACCGTGAGTGTCCACGTTTCGGCTCCGTATGTCATGACAGGTAGGACGCACTGGTTGAAAACTTTCGTTTTCAGACATTGTGGTATGGGTGACGAGAAGACTCGACGTAACTTTCCAAAAGCTGCCCAACCCAGCTGAATCCTCCTCTTAGCCTCCTTCTCAAAGTTGTCTCTACCTAACTGTAAAATCTGTCCGAGGTATGTGTACTGCGAAACAACTTCAAGAAGGTTGCCATTAACAGCGACAGGTCTCGGGTCAATTTGGTTATTAACCATGAGTTTGGTCTTATCCAAATTCATGCCGAGACCCATCATCCGCGAGGCTGATGCTAGGTCGTCCAGCATCTGTTGCAGCTCCTCCAGCGACTCCGCCAGTAAGACTATGTCATCTGCGAATCGTAAGTGTGAGATGTGCTCGCCATTTATGCTTATGCCCATGCCTTTCGACAAGAAGCCACAAATAGTTGTTATTATCCCCTACTACGAAGTACAATTGCAACATTATGACGAAACGCGTGAGTACCTACCTACACTCAGTGCAGTGGTACTCTAAACTCTAAACTACTACAAAGGTTTTCTACTATTTCTTATTAAAAAAAATGCCTTACTTTCCCTTTCCTTGATATAGGCCTGTATTCTGGAACATTGTCCCCAAGGCACGCACTTTCCATTCACATCCCTCAGCAGTTTGCCTTTACAGAAACACCCCCTGGAACACTGTGCAGGACAGATAGGGTTGGGAGTATCACACGTCCGATTACAGGGTTCACAAAACCGGTACTCCTCGTTTTCAGGACATACGTAGTCTTTATCGCGGGGTTCTGATGTATCCTGTTTGTACTGGAACGCTGGAAAATACCAAAGGAAATAATGTTAGGAAAAAATACTAAATCTGGTGCCAGGTTCTAAGGTTTAGGGGATCATGAGACTTACCCTATGAAATTGTAGAACTAGAAGAGATAGGTAAGTATTGTTTGACATTTCACAAAACACCATCTAGCCCCAAACTAAGCAAAGCTTGAACAACTGCAGTGGTTCATCGTGATAATGATGACTCTTTTTGGTTGGACGTAGGTATTAGAATACATAGTAGGTAACACCCGAAAACAGAACTAGCATCTGCGTTCATCACAAAAATGTTTATCCTGGGTGGGGATCGAACTAACAACCTACAGACAGCGCAGAAGGCAGAGCTACTACCAACTGAGCTGTGAGGCCAGCAAAGATATATTTTCAAAGTATTCTTTGGACAAGTAAAAAGGACTGTCACTGGCCTTTCAGCTCAGTTGGTAGTAGCTCTGCCTCCTGCGCTGTAGGTTGTGGGTTCGATCCCCACCCAGGGCTAACATTTGTGTGATGAACACAGATGTTTGTTCTGTGTCTGGGTATTATTGTGTATTCTATGTTTGTATTTACAAAAAAAAGTATATTATCTATCAGCTATCTGGTTCCCATAGTACAAGCTTTGCTTATTTTGGGGCTAGATGGCGTTGTGTGAAATGTCCACTAATTTATATTTATTTACGTCTAGGTGGACAATCAGCCAGCTTCACGCAGCGTCCCTCATCATTGCGGACCTCCCCCTCTTCACAGAAGCAGCCCTCTTTGCACACCCCTTTGCAGTTGGGAACGGGGTCACGACAGGTCTTAGGACAGCCACATTGAAGCAAACGTTCGTTGGGGCGGCATAGGGAGCCTACTTGACCTGGAAGAGACAGATGTCTGTGATTAACTTCTAGTTCTAGTAACCAAGCGGCGATGGGCTTGCAACCTGTCACGTACTGAATACTAACTAATGTGCAAAATGTGGGCATGTACCAAATGTCATGTTTGACGTGCCTCTGACTACCCTCTTTAGGTATCCTCAAAGATCTAATAGTAACTAAAGATCTGAGGAAAATAATCAACCGAGCTCGGGGATTACAGTCGTGATCATATTTTTATTTTTTATTTTTTTGATTCTAGTAACCAGTGGAAATCTCTTTAAAGTACTTCGTTTGCGTAAGGAATTTCGTTTTTATGATTTCCAAAAGAACATAGGCATGTGTTATTTCAGCACTTTAGAAGCTGTAGGCAGGTTTACACGTTACATATTGTCTGTCATTTACAAAATGGTGCCGGAAACGGGGAAGGAAAACACATTCACAAGTCATTAATATAAGATACAAAATGCAATAATTGACGCATCGAGATATCACCTTAGTAACTCCTAAATACTTGTACTTATAAGAAGCCTAGAATCGCTGGAACCCGTTCTTTCAGCAGCTCAATACTTTTACTTGTCTAATGAAAGTGATCTGACTGACAGACAGGAGGCAAGATTACTCGTAGATACAATACAACAGACAGCATGCACCACGATAACATCGAATTGTTTAAGTGAAACTACGATTGAAAAGAATGATGAGCTGACAGCAATTATTGTAATAAATAAGGTACCTGCAGCTAGGAAACATGAAAATGTTTTAGCTTTTAATAATAAAATTCAACCCCTAACTAAGGGGTTAACTTTGTATGAAAAATCATACAGGTTACCTAGGTTACCTATAGGTTTAGGTACCTACCTTTAACTTACAAAATTGAAACTTGGCATTATACAAGTGCACTTAGGTAAGTTAATAACGCTTAACAGAACTAAAATGGAGGTTGACAGGACAATGGTAAGCACGTCTATCGGTCTTATAGCTTTAGTTGAAGTAAATCCACGAATCTGGTGCAGAAGTGTCAGTTATCAGCTAAAAGGGCGATGATACAGTATCGTTGAGGCTGGACTTGGGGCCTTACTACAAGGTTTTTGGGCAGTATCAAAGTAATATAATTCGTACCATGACTTATACAAATTGTTTTGAATTATCGTTACTTTAAGCTTGAAACTTTGATCTATCTGAAACATAATGAAAGAGCTGGTAAGGACCCAGTCAAATATACTTAGGTACTTAGTATTTTTATTGATTTATTAGCAATAAATGTTTAATAAAAATGACTGATTTGTTCAATGTCAAAAACCCTCGGCTACCTGATAAAATTAACTGCTTTTTATTTACCTGTATTAATATATTGCAGTTATTCATGTCGACGGTGCGAATTAATCTTTCAAACTGGTTTTAGCGGAAACAGACAAACGAGGCATTATTCAAAAACCATAAAGTCTTGTGTATCTTTATGTACCTATCATTATTATGTAGGTTTTATAAATTACCTAAAATACAGGATGCGTAAAATCAATAAACTACAAATACAGGATGCGTCAATTAACTTTATCAAAAACGAATGTTGCTGTTTCGTAAGCTCAGGTAAAGAAAACAATATTTTGAGCAACAGTGAGCGCAGGATTATTATGTATTTTTTTTTAATAAGTTTACGGATATATATACCCCTTTTCTCTGTAAAAACTCTGTTCGTAAGTTCGTTCGTTAGACACTGGCTAATGTCATCATGACCTGATATGACATGATAATAGCTTGTGGAAGAATAATAGATTTGCTCTTTTTACCCCTTCGATTTTACCCCTTGCACCCCTCTAACAATCCTGCGCCGGAGTCATTTAGACGACCAAATGCTCGTAAGAAGGTTGTATAGGTAGGGTAGACTGGGTACGTTTGTGCCAGGGTACGGTAGTGACAGTCGTCATATTGGCGAAACTAAGGAATACGGGGTTGAATGCAAGGAAAGAAAGGAGCGGCGTGCCTGTCCGAATGTGCTTCACAGTATTGCGTCATCCGGCGCGCGACGTAGCTGCTTGCAGAGTACCACATTACTATTTTTCGATGGAAAGTAAGTTTTTTTGTTCGATTTCTTTGTGTGATTGTTGTTTTATGTGTACAGGTAGAGTGATAAGTGTTTATTGTCGTAAAAACTTAAACATTAGTGGTTAAATAGCAGTGATTGTTTTGAAGGTAGATTAGTCGGTATATTCATGGCAATTGTTTTTTTGCGAATGGATACCATGTGTACGGTTGTGCCAAATTTTCTGGGTACGGTTGTGACATAGTTAAACAATTTTTTTTTGCTTTTAGATGCCGCAACGACATGTAAGGAAGACGGAAAGAGGTCATTGTTACCTGCAAGAATATGAAAACGCTTATCAAGCAGTGAAACTTGTCATAACTGTGAAAAATCTGACTAGATTTCAGTAGGTTAAATTTTTAAAAGTAAGAAATTCCTTAGATTTTGTTGATTTTGTTGTTGCATGTTTAAGCACCACAAAACTGTTTATTTAAGCTGTTATATACCTGATTAGAATCAATATGTCTTCATATAATTAAAGATGCTTTTACCTAATAATTAAAGATGCTAAAGAGCCTTATCATATAAAGTGATACAAATGTTACTGTTTTCTATATATTATCATAAATTTATTGTAAAACATTTATAGGTGATTGTATGACATACAATACGTGCAATAAAGTTGGTTTACGACCGTTTATGTGCGTTTTTGAACCTTTCATATTCGACCCCAGGCACTGTCACAACCGTCCTTGGGGTGGGGACGATTGTGACATTTTTTTCTTTTTTTTCAAATGGCTGCTATGGATTAAACTTTGCCTTTATAGAAAAAATTAAAGTATTTATATGTAGACAAATGTTCATTTTACTATAAAATACACCTTTCTTTCAGCTAACTACAATAGTTATGAAATTATGGACGATCAAATGAAAATTGCCACAACCGTACCCAGTCTACCCTACTTATAATGTAGGTATATACATATTTTAAGTGTATTGAAATTGTAACTGGTTTGAAGCCTTGGCTCATGTGCCAGTTACGGGTTAGGCAGAGCTAAATGGGTTTCACCTACATGGTAGTACGATTAAAGAAATAAGGTAGGTACGGTAGAACTTATTTGACTAAGATCCCAATGTTGGGCAAAGACCAATTCCATTCATACGGACTTGTTAATTAAAATAAGGAGTAGGTAGCCCTACCTAATAATTATTATTTCTCTGACTAGATAATTATATCTAGGTAGGTACTTTATAAATATTCAGATTAAGTTTATGTTCTAATAAACATCAGTTAATAATTTGCATACTAAGTGCATGTCGTCTATCGACCTATGCTCAAGTCGTGACTTCTGAAATTGTTTCCCAACATAGCTATACAACTGGGTAGCCTTTGACCAGCAACGGGTATCGAACCCGCTTTCGCAACTCAGCCGGCAAGTCGCCAGCCGCGCCTCCAAGCCAGATAATAATCATTCAAGCAAGTTGCAAGAATGTTAGGTACAAGCTCTTTCTGAGATCAAATTCGTAACAAAGCGGTAGATGTGACCATACAGTCTAAAACAGTCTCTCCTACAGTCTAATAGACCTACATAGGTACGAAATAAACTTTATATAATTATATATATAATCTGAATTTAGAAAAGGCTCCAACGATTTTCATGAAATTTAGTAGGTATGCAGGGAAATCCCCTGCATACTGGGGCGCTAAATTGATCTAACTAGGTTTCATTTTTAGAAAACGTTGTTTAACCTGCCTAGCTACCTACATCAAAAGCACCTAGACTGTACCTATATTTATTTCAGGTCATAGACTGCATAATATACTACAAATACAAAGAAACCATGGCTTGATTGAGCAACTAACTTAAAATCATTCAAACATCCAAACCTTCACATTTACCTATATCGAAAAATATTGACAGGATAAATAACTAGGTAAAATCCTTTAAAATTTCAAGCTACTAAAAGAATTCAGGCCAACTAGTTATTTCACAACACATTACATTAAAACATTAATCAGCTTTACCATTTCTACCAAAAACCACACTTCTGACAGGACTACCACTTTTTACCATCAACAAATTATAGTTATCACTCACCATTCACGCGACAGACGGAGAGACAGACGAAGAGACAGACAAACACCAGTTTAACCTCCATATCGATGTAGAGATGCAATAGCACTGAATACAGTGGCCACAATCGCAGCTATATACGTAATGCCAGTTCGTAAGTTACGTGGTAATGCTTTGTATAGGTACCTGCTAAGTATATTATATCTTAGTAGAAAAGTACCTACTGACATTTATTCTGCGTCCTAGTGTTGGTAGTTATATTATGATGCGATGATAAGAAGTGCAAGGTTGCAGTTATAAATGGCCTCACAGCTCAGTTGATAGTAGCTCTGCCTACTGGTTGTGGGTTCGAATCCCACCCAGGACAAACTTGCTAAAAGTTGTAATTCTCCTCTACAGTCTTTGTTCTCACCATTACCACAATAGGATTACCAAAATTGGTAATCTCGTAAAATATTAGTTAATTTTAAATATGCGATACCTCCTGAAATAACTTATTTATAAACCAATATTTTATTGCTTCATCTTCATGCCATCAGCAAAGATTTAAATCGGGCTATCAGCTTGAAAGACGAACTCTAAAATCTAGGTCTATTTTTTTTTAAATAACTCATAGAGAAGAACTACCCTACTGTTTGTGTGTCCCAGTAGAACGGTATTTTAGAATAGGGTCCCCAACGAAACTGCGTCCGTCGGAGGGTTAAGAACACTCCCGAAAAATTCACCTTTCAAACAAAAAAAACAAGATTAAAATCGGTTCATGTGTTTTCGGGAGCTAGGTACGATGCCACAGACACACACACAGACACGTCAAACTCCCCGTCGTTTTTGCGTCGGGGGTTAAAAAGAAGGAAATTAGGAAC
Source organism: Cosmorhoe ocellata (assembly GCA_963675405.1). Lineage (NCBI taxonomy): Eukaryota > Metazoa > Arthropoda > Insecta > Lepidoptera > Geometridae > Cosmorhoe > Cosmorhoe ocellata. The sequence goes on from OY776257.1 coordinate 1,768,805, forward strand.
TTAACCTCGTTGACCTCAAGTAGAAATTCAGATTTTGATCTTCCAACGCGTCATAATTTTGAGAATCGATGTTATGTAGCCCAAGGTACATGTTATTGAGAAAAGGTCTTTGTTAAGTTGGTACCTGCGCACGCGGTGAGGCAATAATCACGTCAGAGCGATCGTGAGAGATATCCCTCACCCCTATAGTGTAGGTAAATATGTACCTAGATCATGTTAAACATCCTCTTGTTACCTATTCATTGTACTTATCTAAGACTTAGAACGGTCTCACGTCATGAGAAATGGTCACTTTGTTCAATTATGTCTAATTAAATGAATGAACTATCAAACACAAAAAGATTTTTTTAATTAGTTCCTGAGATAGCGCGTTCAACCAAACAAACAAACAAACTCTTCTTCTTTAGCTTTATAATATTAGTATAAAGATGTTTACTAATAAATACACAACTTAAGTAGGTACACAGTTAATCTGTAACAAAAAGTTTTAAATACTTAACTCAGTTGAGCCATCCTGAAACCAACCGAAGGCTGTATTTTAATCTCATGCTGACGTTTAGTGCGTAGGTACCTACCAACTTTCTTTCGAGCATCAATGGATTTTATTTGAAAAATGTCTGTGCGCTACAAAGAATACATCTTTGGTGCGCTATTCTTACCTACCAGTACCAGTACCTACCTACCTACAGTCGCAAGCAGTCAAGGTTGGAAAACATACACTAGTAAGTATTCAAGAGCGGATCCAGCTTTGGTGCCAGGGGGGGGTCACATAGTCGTGGTCAAATCACAAAAAGTTATACTTAGGTAATCCTTAACATATATAATTTTAATTAGTGGTCCACCTAGGTCCTGGGTCATGACCCCCCCCTAGATCCGCCCTTGCTAGTATTATATTTAACTATAGGTAGGTACGCCAGTTCTAAATGATATAAAAATAAAGAGTGATTTCGCGTTTCCGTGTTGACTGAAATTCAGAGCAAGGCTAAAGAAAGACAAACTTTATGTTGATAAAGTAAGAATAGATAAGGTACTTAGGGTACCTACCTACTTTAATATTTTTTTGATATTTGAACATCCGTCAGGACCAAGGTGAAACCTTAAACCTGCTTAGTACCTACCCTCAAAATGGCTGTTGGTGGAGGCTGGATGCGTCGAGCTCAAGACGCAATGGCGCTCATTAGGGGAGGCCTATGTCCAGCAGTGGACTGCTATAGGCTGATGATGATGATGATGACCCTCGAAATAAATAGGTAGGTAGGTAAAGTATCTACGAGTAAATGCTTACATAATCTCAAAATAAATTGCTGTTCACATGTCCAACAGTTTAAAACAATCATAAAATAAATATAAAAAAATCACAGAAAAAATAACAAACTAGAAACAGTAAAAATAACAGAGTCAGTCAATGCAAAAAGTGTTTCTCTCCGGCGGGGAATCGAACCCCGGTCTCCCGCGTGACAGGCGGGGATACTTACCACTATACTACCGAAGACTTCGTGAGGGAGTCAAAAATACCTTTATGTTACATTTGTTTCTACTAATCTTCTTTTTTGTATTTATTTTTTGTCCTATAGTCTGGTCATTTTGACCAGTGTCAAATATCGTTTTATTTACTTGTATAGCTATGCATCCGTTCTAAAAATTTCTATGACTTCAAAATTATATATAAATTCTATCTTTTCTTTCTTTAGAAAAGAATTTTCTTCTTCTAGATAACCTGTTGGTTATTAGTTACAATTTTAAAACGAATTTTGAATGATCGTTCTGTCTTAAATTTATTGTTCTGTGGATCATCCTAGTAGGTCTGTGCCGCTGTGCTTAGCTCACTCACTCAATCCTATCGCACACATCGGTCGGTCCTGGTCGTCCTGGTCGGTCGGACGAATGAATGAATGCTTGGTTGGATTTTGGATTGGATTTATTTGGATTGGATGAGGATTGGATGGATGATACGTAGTATGCCCGTATATATAAGTTACTCCTATGGTAATGGTATCCACAGACTAGTAGGATGATGGTATCCACAGAGTACTTTATTATATGGTATCCCTCCCTAGTACGTCTGTGGTGGATGGATGGTTTGTTTTTATTTTCGTTCGGGCGCTATCCGATTTTACTCAACTTTCTTAGTCGTTAGCAATAAAATAACTTTAAAATGAGCGACAAACTCAAGGAACTTCGAGAAAGGTCACAGAAAAGGAAAAAGCTTCTGGCACAAACTGTAAGTAATGTGTAACTGCATAACCTGTAGATTGTCGGCTGTGTTGATTTTTTCTGAGGCTTGGGCATCATAGCTTAGGCCTACATGAACATGACTCGTTAGTAACGAGTCGTTACATAACTAACGATTGACCAAATAGCAAAAGGAAAGCATTAAAGTCCTAAGCTATTGCTTGTCTTGCAAAACCCTGTCCCTAAATCTTTTGTAGGCTATGTTCTGCTTACAGATTACGTTAGAATTTATGATCATCATCATTGATCAATTGATCATCAAGCATTTGATTTATTCAGTAGTCTAACATTTCTTGCAGAATAATATTGGTTATCTTCCAAAAAGCAATCCCAATAATGAACTATCCATTTATTGTCTGGTCTATAGTCAATAGTCAATAGTCAATAATCTTTATTCAGTTATATCACAAGGATCATTTTGAATCGTCTTACATACTAGGTGAGTCTAGGTGCCAATTCCAGTCCTATCCCCAGTACGAGAAGAATTGACAAGAAACTCGCTGGGCCCTAGCGCTTTTTTTGTATTAGACTTATGTTAGATACCTATAAAGAAAAAACTTACAAAATAATACCTAGTTATTTGTCACAGCTAGGTGTGTCCAGTGTAAGTGAGCTCCGTCATGCCCTCGGGTCAAACCTGGATGTGCCATGTAAGAAGCAGACCAAGGCCGGCAAGCATCGGGAGACGACAGATAAGACTCCCTCTAAAGAACAGTTAGATGAACTGGTTTATACTGACTCGTCTACTTTCCTGAAGGTATTTTTCTATCGTGGATTAATCATTTTTTGTGCAAATTTTATATTTTACAAAGATGTAGAAATAAGGAATACAATTAGTCTAATATTCATTGCATACACAGTATAAGTAAGTAGGTGTTACTTCAACATGAGCCCAGATAAGGCATAGCAACTGAAGTTTAGCTAGAAGGTGAATAGGATAGGGATACAAGTTTGATCATCTATGTATCTTTAGAAACAATCTGCAGATAGCTTAACTGATCCAGGTCATTATAGTGTAGCAGCAGTGCATGCAGCTGGTATTAACTTCCAGTCCACATGTAGGCTGCTTAAGCAATTGCTGATGTGCAGAAGAGTCTTCTGAATTGAAACATGATATTTATTTGTCTTTTCCAGGGAACCCAGTCATCGAACCCTCACAATGATTACTGCCAGCACTTTGTAGACACCGGTCAGAGACCACAAAACTTCATCCGTGACGTCGGCCTGGCCGACAGATTTGAGGAGTATCCAAAATTGAGAGAACTGATCAAACTGAAAGATGATTTGATAGCTCAGACGGCCACACCACCTATGTATCTCAAGTGTGACTTGAAGGTAAGAAAGGTCAAAGTGAATTGTTATGTCAATTGCATAGAATGCATAACACATCCCTTTCAACTTATGGCGAGCAAGAGGTGTATGTCGAACTGTCATCTACCTAAATACTGGCTAAAAACCCATTGAAAATCCTTTGTTTACCTTAGCGCTGAATGCTGACCGGACAACTCATCAGATGAGCTAATCAATGCTGCAGCATTGGCAGTGTCACAGTTTTGGATTCTACCCGGGTACTAGTTCCAGCCCTTAGCCAAGTCCGAGAAGAAACATGGTCTTACAAAAGCACTCCAGAATCGTAGTTATCTAAGAGTAAACTATCATTTTACTTGATTTACTTGATTATGACATATTATTGGTCGGGTTGACAATTAAAAAATATATAATTAAATTTCGTAGTGGACGTTTCGGCCCGCGGATTTATTGAGGTGTAGGCTGAGTTGACCCAAGAATCATTCTGAGAATAGTTGAACCAGAACCACCCTGTTTAGTCCCTGGTGTCTCCGGCTTGCACCGAGGATTGAGTGAAGTGTGGGCTGAGTTGAGCAAAAAAACATTCTGAGAATAGTTGAACCTGTGTAGTCCCTGGTGTCTCCGGCTCGCACTAGAAATGTATATGTGTTTCAGACGTTCGACCTGAAGCAGATGAACAACAAGTTCGACGTGGTGCTGGTGGAGCCGCCGCTGGGCGCGGGCTGGCGCTGGCAGGACGTGCTGGCGCTCGAGCTGCAGCACGTGGCGCAGCCGCGCAGCTTCCTCTTCCTCTGGTGCGGGAGCTCCGACGGCAAGTCTGCACACCTACTTCTACGCTTTACTACTCAGGATTGTGCGCAGAGGCGGATTTCCCTAAAGGCCGAGTAGGCCCGGGCCTAGGGCGGCAAAATTACTGGCTCGGCGTACTGGCGTTGCCAGTACGCCGAGCCCTCCCCGCCCGTGCCCCGCTCATCCGCTCGTGGGACCGACCCGTGCGCGCGCCCCTTCACCCCCGCGCGCACATCCGCCACCATTGCTGCCGAAAGCTGTCTGCCCGCTGCGCCTCCGCCGCAGGCATCGACAGCTACATCGAAAAAGGGGACAAAGAAGCAGCGTTGCGAATCTCTTCGCGCTACTGCGCCCGTTGCGGCTTCTCGTGAGAAAAAGCCGTGTGATTCTGATGTGTTCACCGAGGTAGTGCGGAGAAAAAGGAAGCCCAGCAGCCGAAACCAGCGTGGCGTCGCTCCGACCGGACCTAACTACTTGTTGCGCCCGGCCGTGCCTTCGACGTTGCTCTACGTGTCGAGGCTTCACTACACCACGAAGGTGGAGGATATCGTGGAGTACGTGAAGAAGAAGACCAACACCTTGGTGAGGGTCGAGCGGTTGGAGTCGCGTCACAATGATTTTAAATCATTTGTGGTGCGTATTCCAACTGAGAATATTTCGACCTTCACTAAGGAAGAATTCTGGCCGAAGAATGTGCTGTTCCGGCGTTTTCGCGGACGATTGCCGGCCGCAGCACATCCCGCGTGTCACACGTCACCGCCACTACGTGCTAGTAAATAAGTTTATATATTATGTATGTTAGATTAAGGTATATATTTATATGGGCCGTAGTTTCTAAGTAATTTCCATCTTGTACTAGACTAATGTTGCCTGAAATAAAGTATTATTATTACTATTATAAAATTTAGGGGGCGGCAAAAGTTGGTCGTGTTTTTTTTTCAAAAATAGACGAAGACAGGTTGAATGAACGCTCTGGCTATCCTCTGCATCGAATCACAGTTGCTACGGTCTTTAGATTGTGATGATTTGATAAACAAATTCGCTGCTCAGAAAGCTAGGCAAAAGACAATTTGAGAATAACGATTCATTGAGGGGGTTAAAGTACCCATCAATATAAATCTTTTTCTAAGAAACCTAGTTACTCTGCTACGGGGCGGAGACTAATCATCAAATCATTTTATATGATCATTATTTAGAGCGTGTCGTCTCTATAACGAGTTAGCTTCCAAAAACAAGGATTTGGATATTTTCAACTCCAACATGTATAAATTTAAGCAATGCGTTATCAGGTTGGTATATGGTGTTCCACAAGAATTTAATAGTTGATTTTGTGTTTATTTTTAGTTTGAATTTTTGTTTTGTCTAAGTATTGAGTTTTGTGAAATTTCATGTTTTTTGGTAAATTTTAAATTTTAGCTTGCAACATTTTTTCTAAACTTGTTATGTTTGCATATTTGGGTAAAATGTAGTACGAAACCGATTAATGTACCCACTGTATTTTTTTAAGGATCTTACGCTGTTTTGTGAACTAATAAATAAATAAATCGAAAAGTATGAAAATCGCTCCAGCCATTCTCGAGTTACAAATGGTGAAACCAACACGACTTTATTTTATAAGTACCTGGATGACCAGGCTTTGCTCGGTTTTTTTTGGAAAATGAAACCTAGCTAGATCGATTTACCGCCCCCGAAACCCCCTGTATACTAAATTTCATGAAAATTGGAGCCGTTTCCAAGATTCTGATTAAGAATTGCTTGTTTAAAGGTATAAGATGTATAGATAAATGTTGATTATTCTATGAATATTACAGGACTCGACATGGGTCGCGAATGCTTGAAGAAATGGGGGTTCCGTCGCTGTGAAGACATCTGCTGGATCAAAACCAATATCAAGAACCCAGGACACTCTAAAAACCTGGAGACTAACGCAGTCTTTCAGAGGACTAAGGAACATTGCCTGATGGGCATCAAAGGTATTTGAATGTGGATGGACACAAGAGTAGAGGTAGACCTAAGAAAAGATGGATGGACTGTGTGAAAGACGATAAGTGTAAGAAGGGAGTGATTACCGAGATGACGGATGATAGGAGAGACTGGAGGAAGAGAACCTGTTGTGCCGACCCCACCTAGTAGGATAAGGGCAGGATGATGATGATGATTGAGGAAACAGGCAAAGAGTGGCGATATACGCGTTAGAATCCTGAGTACTGTGCAATGTTAGAAATTGTCTCTGACTACCCCATCAGACTAGTGCTATGATGAAACTGCAGATCAGTTTTTTAATTTATTTTCTCTGTTCCATAGGAACTGTCAGAAGGTCCGTTGATGGTGACTTCATTCATGCCAATGTGGACATTGACCTGATCATATCTGAGGACCAGGAGTTCGGCAGCACAGAGAAACCTATTGAAATATTTCATATCATGGAGCACTTCTGTCTTGGAAGAAGAAGGTGGGATATATTTAATGTCCTACCATAGAACTACAGGGATAAAAAAGTTTTAACTGTTCTATGACGTCATAGTCCTATAGAACAAATGGGAGTTACTGCTAGTTGCGACTCGCGGTTTCACCCGCGTGGTGATGGACATATTATCTTTGTTTATCTCTATAAATTATAGCTTATGTGTTATTCGAATGTGTAAGCTATATTATTGTAAAGTTTCATCAAAATCCATTGAGTAGTTTTTGCGTGAAAGAGTAACAAACATACATCCATACATTCTACAAACTTTCGCGTTTATAATTTTAGTAGGATCTGGTGACTGACCAACTGAATGGGTAAGTTTCTTGAGGTGCATTAAGATTGGAATCCTAAAATTCAACCTATAGGATGCGCAGCAAGGGATTGAAGTATGAAATGACATCACGCAAATGTGTCCCACTAATACAATCTTACTAATATAAAATAGTCCTGAGGGATTTAATGCAGTCTGAAACTTTAACATAATATTCTTGTGTCAAAGACCTGGGCCTTACCACAAGCTCTTACGTAATATCAAAGTAATAAAATAAAAAAAATATGATCACGACTGTAATCCCCAGGCTCGGTAGATATCTCCTCAGATCTTTAGTTACTTAGATCTTTGAGGATATCCAAAGGGGGCAGTCAGAGGCAAATCCAATCAAAGTATTATACTTTTATATTTCGCACCATATACACGCAGTGTTACTTCAACCTTGAAATGTGACTTTTTTGAAACATAATGGTTTGTAAGGCCTCTGACCTGACTTTCGTTCCAAGGTCTGGTGGTTCATCAGGAAATAAGTATGCATGGGTTGAACTTTCCGATTTCCTCAACATGTTTTCCATCACCGTTTTTGCAGAGGCTTTTGATCGGATAACTCAGTCACCAGAAAGTTATGAGTCAGAGAAACTTACCTGATCTATAATTTCAGAATCCACCTCTTCGGACGTGACTCCACCATCCGCCCGGGATGGGTAACTATCGGTCATGAACTGACAAATTCTAACTTCAACGCGGAACTCTATACTTCCTACTTCACGGAGGGCAGGGAGAGTACTGGCTGCACTGAGAGGATCGAGGCTCTGAGACCTAAGAGCCCTCCTAACACCAGCAAGGGCACTCGGCCGAGGGGCAGAGGGGGATTCCGAGGCAGGGGGAGAGGGAGAGGAGGGTAGCATTGGCCCACACACCTCGCACCAGAATTTGAACTTTATCTAACGGGATATAAAGGTTGTTTTGACATTTTGTTAATGTGTAATGGCTCAAAGCTGTGAATTTAGACTGTTTTGTGCTGTGGATAAAGTTTATTAATGATTAAGGTGTGTGTGGTTGGATAGGACAATATTACTTTAGGCAGCATAACTGTTGTCTTTAAATGTGATGTGTCTGTTTAATAACAGTATTTGTTTGATTCATGAATTTTGTACTTATTAGTAAGTCTCGAGATCTGAAAACAGGTCTAAATAAAACAATCTGAATATATACATCAATATATTTTATTTTACATTAGTTGTCTTTAAATCAACTCGACTATTCCGAAGTTCCTCAAAATATAAAAAAGACAAAACAAAAAATAAGACGTATGAGATCTTTTACTTCCTAAGATAAGAGAAATTTACATATTTTTTTATTAATTATTGTGGAACTAAGAATTTCTTATGATTTATTAAATGAAAACTATTATTTTTATGCGTTGGGCTTTACGGTAAAATGTACTTGATACATTGACTGTTAACATAACCATAGAACATAGTCAAATAATAGTTTTGAACCAAGTAGTACTGGTCAGAAACTATAAGTGGCCAGCGGATTTGAGTCAGTGTATCAAGTTCAAACAGTACAGAAAAAATGCACCAATCCCAGGTCCAACAATTGGTCCTTCAGAGGTAGAAAATCTAAAACCTTATTGGCACCATTGAAAGAAAGTATACAAGCAAATGGGGTCATTCCCGTGCCGACCGATAAAGCCCTTGCGCGCTGATTCCCGACGGCTCACACAATATCGGACTTGTCAATAACTATATTACATTTTCACTTTGTTATCATTATACAAGGCCTTACATTCGTACCAGTTGCTAACGCAGAGCGCTTGGGAAGTAACCTTTTGAAGTTTCACTAGCGCATTCGACTTCTCTTTTCGCAAATGTAATTGAAACTGTCTCGAAAAGCTTATTATAGAATATCAGAGTACTTAGATGACAAAAAAGAAAGCCCAGCGAGTTTGTGGCTATGCCTATGTAAGACGATTCAAAATGATCCCTTTGATTTTAATGAATAAATATATTTGACTATTGACATAAGTAAATATGAGCATCTTATTTTTAGCCCAATACTATGGCAAGATAACGAGTTAAGTAACACTCGGCTACGCAACGCAACTGTCCGTTGCATACCGCGGGCAGTCTTTATTTTATGTAATATAGAGACATTTTTTGGATTAATGAAATTGTATTTTCTTGTTATTTATTTGTAAATAAATACATCTGTCACACCACCAGAACAGTGCGTTCGACCCGTTCGATAGAGAATGCTGAAATTAATCCATGAAACTACGGGGTACACTATTAAGATTTTAAGCACCTAGTTATGGTTTTCTAACTTTAAAGTGTCTTTGAGTGAGTACAATGCGCAAGCGCACAAACGCTCTACGATAGCAACAGCGACACCCTTTTATTACAATCGTCATAAAATCACATTTTTTTATAAGGCAAACAACCATCATTAAAGCTAAACCTTTGATGAAGGGAAGGGAGGTCGAGCGATGAACCGATAACGTATTTTCCAATGCAATAAAAAAAAGACACTTCTCGGAATGGGGATAATTTAATACTAAAGATGGCTGATATAGTTTTTTGGAAGATAAAAAGACAATGACTTAGTCCACTCCGCTATAAGACGGCAAAAACTAACAACACTTAAATATTTTGTACTTGATGTGATATATACGCGTAATTTTAACTTCGGACGCCAAAGATTGGTTCGCTGGTCGCGCAGTTTTGTAACTCCCGAGCCGGAACGCATCAACACGTTAATTTAGAATTTCAATCTTATTTACATAATGGAAGTTAAAGTGACACATTAAGCTTTTGAAACTAAATCAAAACATGAGCCAAAATACTTAGTCCACGTCCACCAAAGCATTAACCGGACGGTTAACGGCTAGTTGGGCTAGCTGATTACTTTCTCGTGGTCACAGTAACCGCCGGTATATGTTGGTGAACGTTAGCCAATAATTATAATGCAATCTGAAGCGATACAATTAAAAATTAAATTACAAACTAATTAAAAACAATGCATGACACTTAAAGAGACATCTTCAGACTGGAAGCATTCGTGACTCCGCTTTAGGGTACCCGCCCACTAGTGCAATATATTAACCGAGCTAGTGGGCAGCTACCCGCCTTATGGTCATAGCACACATATCAACTCGGAAAGGGATCGTCACCGTATCGCCTCGCCGTCAACTAGGCGTCAACCTAACGTATAGGTCATCCAACGGATCTAGGCATTCGTGAAGTTAGCCACAGGTGCGAGTTTGCGCATGTACAGTTCCGTCCCCCCCTCATACATCCAATTTCTCCCGAAAAACGATACTGCGCAGCTATTGCGGCTAACTTCACGAATGTCTAGATTCGTTGAGCCAACTATAAGCGCGTTACCAAGCGATTAGCAGCTCCGAGTCGACTCGGTTACGGCTAGGCGACGCTGCGCTTACGGCTCGCCGCTGGGTGACGGCTAGGCAGGGTGCCTTGTGAAAGGCAGAACGTTCGTCATGGCAGCGCAGGCAACGGAGTTGTAAGATAGCGTACGGTGAGACGTAAGCGCGGGAACGGCAAGTCGACCTCGCACCATTCCGCGGTTCGTGAGCTTGTCCCGAGGCGAGGCGATTACGTTACGATTCCGATTAGCCGCGTACTGACCAAGCGAGCGGCTTCGCGAGGCAGCCTCGGACATTTGCCGCAGTACGCATGCCGCGCGAGGCACGTCTTGACCGACCGAGGATTTGCCTCGCGAGGCTGCTCGCTCAATCAGTACGCGGCTATTAGTGTGCGTTGCAGTAGGGAGTTTCATACAAAGAATACTGATCTGCTAGAGTTGATACGGTTCCGTTCCGTTCACGAGTTGATCTATGTGCTATGACCATTAGGATACCCGCCCACTAGCGCACACTATATTAGCCGAGCTAATGGGCAGCTACCCGCCCTAGCAGTAAAAGAAACATTCAAATAAATTCTAATCGAACCAAATTTTTTTGTGATTTTCCCCTTATTTACTCAACTTACTTTCCTTTCGTTTCTATGACGTTAAAAACCTATCTAAACACGATCTAACCTAGCTACAATAACCATTCCTTAGTCTTACTAGTCTAATCAATAGAGTTTATCTAAAATGCTTTTATTCGAACACTTTCGTTAACTTTACCCTCAGTTTTAACTTTCCCATTACCCGCCACTCCTCTCCCCGGCTCGTGCGCCCATCTCACGCTCCACAGACATCTGTATGACAGATTAGATAAACTCCACGCATTCGATCATGGCTCAAATGTTTATTTGGAATTAATTGACTGATTCAGGACAGGATTGATTTCAGTTTTTTTTACAGAGTTTTGATTCTTATTTGGTCTTGGGAAATTCCCAATACCGCCGTTGTACGTCACTATTAAAACGTCGCCAAAAATATTTTTATATCAAAATCACATTTCAGTTTCAAACTTTTCAAAGGCATAGACATCGCTCTGTATGTACTTAATGATCGTAGCGATAGATCAACGTACAGTCAATGTCTTGTGCCTTTCGGGTAAACCGATTTGAGCCACCAACGTTTATACGAAGCCGCTTTATCACATTCACCGCCAAAGTTCCCTTAAACGTCATAGAAACACAAAAATAGGTTACTCTGAGGGTCTACCATGAGTTTTCACAATCTACACTCGCTAGTGACTGTAGTTACAAAAATGTATGAAAATATTGTACAGCGCCTCTAGCGGATAGTTGGGTACTAAAACCTCAGGTAGCTAACTATCCTACGTCACAGCGTACTACAGCGACTGTAGTTTGCTCATTAATTTGCTTAGAATTTGGTACCATGAGTAACAATTTCGACAGATGTCATAGTTACGAACTATTACTACTGTAGTAACGTCAGCTGATCTAAATGTGACAACTCATGGTAGACGTACTGTTCATCATACAGATGTTGGGCTAGACAAATCACGGCTGATTGAATCACACATAGAAAAATAAACAAGTTTTAAACGCACGTGATTTTATAATTCGCGTATTCAATGGGAATCTCACCAGAATCAGAGCACCGCTTTAGATATAAAATTCCCTTTACTGCGAATGGACCGGCCATAAGAGTAACTATTGTCAAATTATAAAATATCCCATCAGGCATGGTTGTGACACAACCTACTTATCTAAAAACACAGATCTTGTTTAACCACTAAGTAATAATAATATGTACAGTTCAATGATGTATTAGGAGCATATTTTTTTGTTTGTTATAGTGAAAAGTTCTACTGAGCTCATGGGCAAATGATTGATTCAGGCGTGACTTTGCGGAAATCCATTACAAATACTGAAAAGGACGGAAATATCTAGTACTTTCTTCTCTTTCGGCGCTCGGTGGAGCAACACCAGTGCGGCGCGATTCAATGGTCCAGAGGATACTTCGTGGAGAAGCGAAACACGTCGAATTTCTATTTGAGTTTGTATTGTTTAGCTCATTAGATAATAGTTTAGCGGGAAAGTACTAGATATTTCCGTCCTTTTCAGGATCTCATGGACATTATCACCAAGTGGATGAAAGCGAAGAATTATTATACGGTCTACCAGGTTACCGTAATAGACTCTTGCTGAAGAGTTCTAACATCTTGTGATTTCAGAGATGTCCATGAAAATGACCTGGGGCCTTACCACAATCTCTTCGAGCAATATCAAAGTAATATCTTTGATATTTCGTACCATGACTTATAAGAATTGTATTGAAGTAATGTGACGTTTCTGAAACATGATGGTTTGTAAGAGCTTGTGGTAAGGCCCGTGGATCATCAGTGAAACTTCCATTATAACATTGAATTCGTATAAAAGTTACAGTACATTTTTTAAATGTGTATAAACAAAAATGAAATATTCAACCGATTTTTACACAAACTCAATCATGTTTATCTTGAGTACCTACGTAAGCTGAAAAGACTGCGAATATCTAACAGCCATATTCTGTTTGGAAAGACCACTGTAGTTAAGTGCTTAGTATAAATTACACTGGGCCTGCAGAAACATTCGAAATACTAACAAAACTGAATTTATTTATGTTTTTTTACTACAAGTGATTACTGTGAAATCTATTAGCGTTGTTTCCAAAGACTATACTGATACGTGCAAAACCAATAATTACTTTCGATTTAATAGTAATTACACAAAAATTTTGTTTTTTAAGGGTCACTTAAAAAATGTTAAAAAGTGTACCTACTGACCGATAATATTACATACTCTTTCGAATGTACAACATCCCTTTGTTAGGAATGAAGTCATTCGTAGGTCAAATTCATGATACGTAAAACTGTAGCAAACTGTATGTATTCGGTATTGAGTAACGGGTACGCCATTTCGAACAGAGTATCGAGTCGTTACACCCGAATGCATCTCGTTACTCGCATCTTTTGTAGTATCGGAACCTAGTGTCACAGTTTGTCAGACAAAAAAAAGTTCAAAATACGGAAAAGTGAAAAAATGCACATTACGCAGTTCAGGATGTTTTCTACAAATTGCGAATGTTTTAACGCCGCGAGACGTTATCTGTACGCGTACGCAATACGACTCGATTCGGTGCTCTACACCGAATCGAGTACTGATACCTCAATCAAAAGAAACGAGTAACGTGTTCGGTTCGATAGTAACGAGTACTTATTGTTACAGTACCGAGTACATACGGGTATTCCTTGTCGTTACTTTTACACTTTTATTGATGCGAGAGCAATATTTATATGTAACCACTGAGGTATACGCTATAATTCACAGTAACCACCTCAAGTCAATCTTAATAAATCTAAAAATGACGACAGCTGTTGAGATCTTTAAAATTATACAAGAAAACTGTCCGTCAGTGAACTTAGTCAAATAAGCAGGTGGGAAAATCTGCCGCGCCCAACGACAATGTATTTCTTTAAATTATAATCAATTACTTAAATGAAGAGATGGTGCAAAAGTAATAAAAAATAAGCAACTCTATTATTAGTATGTATCGGGAATTTTCACGTACCGATCTATCCTTGAAATATGAAATAACCGATAGTTTTTGTTGGAAAGTCGACCCTAAATGACATAGACGTAAGATACATTTTCATATAAACGTTAACATAACAGCACCACCTAGAAATTGGTTCCATAATTTTGTAATACCTTTTATATATTTTCTCAAAACCATACACAGCTGTTCAAAGAGTTTGTACACAAGATGGGACAAAATTTATTTGCTTCCCAAAACGAAAGCCAACGTCATGGCATTCAATTATTGAAAAATGGGCACGTTTTCTAGAACTTAACTCATAATGAACTTTGTATTAGTGAGAGCGGATATCTACTTTTAAACTTACGCGATCTGAACACATTATTATTAGTATTAGACGGGTATTTATCGCGTTCAAATGACCACGTGACCACGACAGCGTGCAAACCTGTCGAAACGTCGGGAAAATAAAATGTAATTTGAACGCGATAAATACCCGTCTAATACTAATAATAAGAGCGGATATCAACTAAAGCGAAGCATCAACTAATACAATCTTGCCAAAATTACACGACAATGACAATTATTATTTGATTTTATACATCACGCCCCGCTTTGGTCGATAATCGCCCTTAATGGTCAAGAAAACAGCTACAAGTTCTAAAAAAGTTCATAAAAATTTTGACAGTTGTTTGTAGAGAACGGAAAATATTAAGCGCGGTACATATCAGCTCGAATTTAGTGAGTTTTAGACCATGAGAAAGTTACTAGTAGAAAGAGTAAGAAGATTCATATTTACTCGTAATGGTAAATAGGCGAGTAAAGTCGGGAATCGAATGCTTCTAGTCCATGCTTGGCTATTTTTGGAAAAGACTCAATTTCAATTTTAGTTTTTGGCAATACTGATTTACAATTTGTACCGTGGATAATAATTCCCATTACATTAAGGGTGGATTTGACTTAACTTTTGGTACTTTTAACTATTCTCAGAATAATGTAATGTAAAATGCAAGTTCACTTTTCGATAACTATATTTTTTCTGGGGATAGTGTTTAAATAGTTTGGTCGAATCCGCCCTTATAAAGTTTAATAAAAATGTTATAAAAATCTGCCCTAAACTCGACGGCGAATACAAAGTATCTGCCCGAAAAATGATAGAAAGTCGACAATAAAAAATACACAATGTACTTATCAGTCATAAGAATTACGTAGTTTATAGGATTATAGTCGAAAACGCACCTCGCGATACACGCACAGAGAAATAAGAAAACACAAACGTCACGTTTGTACTGCTCACACGCCCGCACCAACCGGGCAGTTAACAATACTAGAGCGGGACAGATATACTTCCCTCAGTGTGTGTAGTCCTGTCTCGCTATTGGTTGTAACGTCACCCGATTGGTACGGTTATCGGCATTAGTACCAAGATTCATTAATTCCCTAGTCCATTCAGCACTCGTTATTATCACAAACAGTATTTTGAAGCCGTAATTTCCGTCCGAAGCCATAATGGCACAGCCCGCTTAAAATAAATATCTACACAAGTTAGACACACATAACACTACTTGTTCAACGTCACTAAGGTTCAAGGGATAATAGTCTTTAGGGCATCGCGTTAAGAGTTTAGCCTTTGCCACGGGTGGGGGTAAAGCGGGGTATATTTATAGAGAAGTGTAGAAAGGTCACACGGCCCACGTGTCCCCTCACAAGTATGTAGATTCACCTGAAATTTGAGAAACCCATATAAGCCATGTAACCACAACATATGCCACATTTAAAAACTTGTTTGAATTTTTGATGATATTTAGAGGTAAAATAAAATAAAACATTTTTTAACCCATTTTCTAAACAATCCACTATCTGGTATCTATTAGAGATCTGGTATTATCTGGTATCTAGTAGAGATCTGGTATTATCTGGTATCTAGTAGACTTAAGAGACTTTGTCTCAGTACTCTAGTGTTACCAACGAGGATTATCCAAAAAGGATTACTGAGCTGGTCTAATATCAGTTGTACACTAAACGCTTTGAATATATTTAGGTAATATTAATATAGGTTATACTTTTATTCACAAAAATATTTAAGGTATTTTTATTACAATGCAAAATTAGCATCTCAAAAATTCAAACAGTTAAATTTTCTTGTTAGATATTCTAAACGCCAAATATAAAATGATATATACAAAAGGCGATTAGAAGTAACACATTATGTGGCGTGTGTTGTGCGTTCACTTTGTGCAAAGCGGGTATGTATGAATGAATGTTAGAACGTTTGTGAGGGTCTGGAGTTTGGAATTAGTGGTAACATAACACAATCCACACAAAACAACCTGATTTGCAACAACAGAAAAATATCAATTTCTCTCTGTCTCTTTCATATTTGTGTAATAAAAAGAGGACAAGTATTTAAGTTGAAAATGTTGAGATTAAAACTGTTCTTGCATATCGCGGTAGTGAAAAGGAAATAACTCAAAAGCGAATTATATCACTTGAAATTTCACTGAGCGGCCGTAATATAATTAAATATTAGTTATTATCAATTTACAAATTTTATATTACGGTTGCTTTTCAAGAAAATATAACATTATTACACTTATATTTGGCATTGAAAATGGCTGTTCTGCCTGATCAAAGTTTTTTTACATATTTTTAATTTTCGTTATAATAATTACATGTTACGGATTGCCAATCATTAGTAGTATAATAATGTTACATAGAAAATGCATGCACATGTATGAAAAAGTTAGAAAACAAACACAGACACGCACAAAAATAAAACTGAATCAGATTAAAATATCAACATAACTTCATTTGACATAAAAGATGGCGCTGTAGATACTCCGTGTAGTATTGAAAATAAAACCTAGGATGCTCGTGTACATTTTTGAATAATTTTTAATAAAAAATTACAAAAATGTATAATTATTTTATTTTTTTCTAAAAATCTTTTATGTCACATGAATTTTAACAAGTGCAATGAGGTAAATAAAATGAGACGAAACGAAAAGCGATGAACGAAAACGACAAATAAAAATAAAACGAGTTTTAATATCGAAAGCCGAGCGGTTACGAACGTGCTAGAACTAAATAATCGATGATGCAGTTTCTGAATTCGACTGAGTGCGCAAAAAACGTGTGCTTAGCTTACAGTTAAACTTCGATGAAAATAAACAATGTTATCCCTCTCATTTGGCAATGGTAAAAATATTTCACGCCCAAATATTGAAACGTCACAAAACTCCCACCTTATTATTTTAAATAGGACGCGTGATAATACGATCTGTAATCGCCAAGTATAATGAATACCAGTTAAAAACAAAATGTTATTGTCACTCAATCTGTAGGCTTAGTACGAGTTTTGATAGTTTACGAAACTTTATTTCGTTTCGCTTCCTTCAATACATTTATCCGCAGCGCCTCTAGCGGTAACTAAAATCAGCAGTACGGCAATGTAGGTAAACGAAACTCGCGCTAAAGAAGCATTGCTGTCGTAACACCAAGCTGAGTGGTGACCAATTATATTTTTCTTTCAGATTTTCATTGTTATATGCTTATTTCAATTTATGGTATAAGCCTTTTTCTAGTATATTTCAATTCTAAATTTAAAAACGTTTTGTAAACTATCAAAAGTCGTACTAACGCCTCTATAAAGAGTGTTGCCAGACTACTTCCGAAAACTTCAGGGGGTTAAAGTACCCATCAATATAAGCAACTTTTTCTAAGAAACCAACACTGTGAGCGCGTGTTACATTTTAGCCAAGTAGGTATTGAACTTTCGTTCAAACTTTGGTTTCTTAGAAAAAGTTGTTTGTATTGATGGGTATTAAGTATTGTCTTACACCTACCTAGGATCACTGGGTGAGTGTTATTAAGGTAAGTGTAAATTACTAAAAAAATAAAAGATTATATTATTTGATAGAGTTTTGTATTGTCAATAGTGACTATACATGACACAGATTACAAGTGTAGGTGATTTAATGTACTTGACACAGGTTCCCGACTCGACCGTGTCATGCGACTGACTGTCTGAGCCATAGGCTAGTACTTCTAACTAAAGTATAAACAACTAGCTTCTGCACGCGGCGTCGCCCGCGAAGTACCTACATAAATTATAGCCTATGTTCATCCTGAAAGTTCATTCTACATATTGGTGAAAGAATTTTTCAAATCGGTTCAGTAGTTTCGGAGCCTATTCATTTCAAACAAACAAACAAACAATCTGTTATGAGTTATATCAAAATTATTTAAATGATGACTAGTAACGCCATCTATCCTTAGGTATGTGTACTTAGGTTATAACGTCATTACATTATTTTGTGAATAAAGTCAGTCTGTTGCGAGCCATACTGTCGTTTCTCTATAGGTTATGGGCTACTTACGTTTTATCAGTTTATTCAGTGTAATAAGATAAAATAGTACAGTTATTTCGCGGAAACATGACTACGAACTATATTGCTAGTGTGCCGAAGCTAAAAGGCAGGGAGAACTATGACGAGTGGTGTTTTGCGGCCGAAAACTTGTTGGTGCTGGAAGGAATGGAAAAGTACATCAATCCAACGGCAGGTTTTGAAGTAAAACCGGCAGACGACGCAAAAACGAAGGCAAAGTTAATATTAACGATAGATCCAAGTTTGTACGTGCACATCAGGAGCACCAAGAGCTCAGCAGAATTATGGACTAAGTTAAAGGCCATGTTTGATGACTCTGGATACTCAAGAAAAATAACGTTGCTTCGTCATTTGATATCGATAAGACTTGAGAGTTGTGATTCGATGACTACCTATGTTACACAAATGACGGAAACGGCTCAAAGATTGAATGGTACGGGCTTTACAATAACCGATGAATGGCTTGGATCGTTACTATTAGCTGGTTTGTCGGAACATTATTCTCCAATGATAATGGCAATTGAACATTCGGGTATTTCGATAACTGCTGATGTCATCAAATCAAAATTACTGGACATGGAAATTAGTAGTGATTTTGAAGGTAGTGGGACAGCGTTTGCAGCAAAAAACAGATATTCTTCTAAGAATGGCAACACTAAGTCAAAGAAAAATAATAGTCCGTCAACGTCAAACCAAAAGACAGTGACACAGACAGATAATTCTAACACAAAAAAAACAATTACTTGTTACAAGTGTAAAGAAGAAGGACATTATCGAAATCAGTGCCCATTATTGAATAAAAATGCGAGTAAATGCGTTTTTAATGTGGTTTTTCTGAATGGAAAGTTTAGTAAAGACGAATGGTACGTCGACTCCGGCGCAAGTGCACATATGACGGCGAATAAAACTCTGGTGAAAAACATGAAAGTAACATCGTGCTTACCTGAAATTGTTGTGGCCAATGAATCAAAAGTGCCAGTTGTTTGTTCCGGAGATGTAGAAATCGTATCTGATTTGGAATGTCAAATAACAGTTAAAAATGTGCTATGTGTGCCTAGTTTAACAACAAACTTATTATCGGTAAGTGAGCTGATTAAGAATGGAAATAATGTCGTATTTGAGCAAAAGCATTGCTACATTCGAGACAAAAACAATGCATTAGTTGCGACTGCAGATTTATCGGCGGGTGTTTACAAGCTGAGATTGCAATCACAAAGCTGTTTGTTAACTGCTCAAGATGATGGTATGTTATGGCACAGAAGACTAGCACACATAAATAGTCAAGATATGCATAAAATGAGAAATGGTGTTGTGAGTGGTTTGTCATATAATGGTAATATTGAAATAACCAAGTCACAATGTACCACTTGCTGTGAAGGAAAACAATCAAGATTACCCTTTTCTCATGTTGGTGAGCGGAGTACAGAAACACTACACAGAATTCATACTGACATCTGTGGACCGATGGAAACAAGTTCTTTGAATAATGCTCGATATTTCCTGTTGTTTATAGATGATTATAGTCGGATGACTTTCATATATTTTCTGAAGAAAAAAAGTGAAGCTTTCAACAGATTTAGAGAGTTTAAATCAGTTGTTGAAAATCAGCAAAGTAAGAAAATAAAGATATTAAGATCAGATAATGGACTTGAGTTCTGCAACAAAGTTTTTCAAAGTTTCTTAATGCAGGAGGGTATAGTACATCAAAAATCTAACTACTATACACCAGAACAAAATGGCATATCTGAACGAGCAAATCGAACAATTATTGAGAAAGCAAAATGTTTATTATACGATGCAAAGTTGGATAAAAAGTTTTGGGCAGAGGCGGCCAATACAGCTGTATATATTAAGAACAGGTCTATTGCATCGGGCTTAGATAAAACTCCATATGAATTGTGGTATGGTAGAAAACCTGACTTGAGTCACCTACGTTTGTTTGGCAGCAAAGTAATGGTACATGTCCCTAAACAGAAACGGTTGAAGTGGGATAAGAAAGCCACACAACACATTTTAGTAGGATATGGTGAGGATGTAAAAGGTTATCGTGTCTATAATCCTACCAAGAACAATATATCTATCAGCAGAGATGTTATAGTGATGGAGATGGAGACAGGGGTCGAGAAGACTAGTGCAGAGTCAGCTATCTGGATTCCAGATCTAGAAACATCAGTAGAAGCATCAGCTGACAGCCTGGTAGAGGAGAGTAAAGATTCAGTGGGGGAATCATTTCAGAATACCCTAGAAACTGATAATTGTTTTGACAGCTCTTCAGATTCTTCAGTGTATGTGGATGGCAATGAAACATTAACTGATATTTCAACAGAACAAGTTCCGGTCCAGGCAACAACGCCCGAAGAAGTGACAGATGTAAATAAGCGTCAAAGGAAAAAGCCAGAGCGGTATGGTTATACCAACATGTGTGTTTCCAGTACTGTTCCAGATTACGAGGAGCTAACTTTCTCAGATGCCCTTGAGGGGCCTGAGAGGGAGCAGTGGAAGCGTGCAGTGGCCGACGAGTTACAGTCATTTGAGGACAGTGAAGCGTGGGAACTTGTTGACAATCCAGGTGATGTTACAATAGTGAAGTGCAGGTGGGTGCTTAATAAAAAGATTGACATTGACAATAATGTGAGATTTCGAGCTCGACTAGTGGCAAAAGGTTTCTCTCAAAAACCTGGTGTAGACTATACAGATACTTTTTCACCAGTGGTCCGACATTCTACATTAAGATTATTATTTGCTCTGAGTGTAAAGTTAGGAATGAGTATTACTCATTTAGATGTAACTACTGCTTTTTTAAATGGATTTTTGAAAGAAAATATACATATGTCATTACCTGAAGGTTTTGTAAACAAAAGTGGGGGAAAAGTATTAAAATTGAAAAAGGCTATTTACGGGTTAAAACAGTCTTCCTTAGCATGGTATGAGAGGGTTAAAGAAGTTTTAAGTAAATTGGATTTCAAAAACAGTCAATATGAACCATGTTTGTTTACAAAAATTAATGGTAAAACTAAAATAATAGTGGCATTGTATGTTGATGATTTTTTGATATTTTCAAACAGTGATAATGAAACTATTAAATTAAAAAATGTGTTAGGTTCAGAATTTAAATTAAAAGATCTTGGATCTGTACAACAATATCTAGGCATGAGAATAAATTTAGATAAAAATAATAATGTTATTACTGTAGATCAACAAAAATATATTGAACAGTTAGTTTCTAAGTTTCAGATGTCTGATTGTAAGTCACAAAGTACTCCAATTGAGTCTAAATTGAATTTAGATAAGTCTTCTGATAAATGTGTACCTGATGTTCCCTATCAAAGATTAATAGGAAGTTTAATGTACCTGGCAGTATTAACAAGGCCAGACATTGCCTTTTCTGTTAGTTATCTGAGTCAATTCAATAACTGTTATAGTCATATACATTGGAACTATGCAAAACGTATATTGAGATACTTGCAATGTACTAAAAATTATTGTTTGAGATTTAGTAGTAATAATATTGACTTGCAAGGATTTGTGGATAGTGATTGGGCGAGTGACGCTCTAGATAGAAAATCTTATACTGGTTTCTGTTTCATGCTGTCAGGATCAGCTATATCTTGGCAAAGTAGAAAACAAACAACAGTCTCATTGTCCAGTACCGAGGCAGAGTATACCGCTTTGTCTGAAGCTTCTAGAGAGGCTGTCTATTTGAGAAATTTAATGCATGAAATTACTGGTTTGTTTTGTATAATTGATTTGTATTGTGATAACCAAAGTGCCTTGAAGTTAGCTATAAATAATCACAGTCATAATAGATCAAAACATATAGATATACGCTATCATTATATACGAGAAGTTGTTAAAAATAAATATGTTAAAGTTAATTATATTCCTAGTGAGGAAATGCCAGCTGATTTACTGACTAAAGGTCTATGTCACCTGAAGCATTACAAGTTCATGAATTTGATTGGCATTGTTCCCATGTAATATTCTATGTAGGTAATTAGTTTATTTTGATAAGTGCGGGTGTTATGAGTTATATCAAAATTATTTAAATGATGACTAGTAACGCCATCTATCCTTAGGTATGTGTACTTAGGTTATAACGTCATTACATTATTTTGTGAATAAAGTCAGTCTGTTGCGAGCCATACTGTCGTTTCTCTATACAATCAAAGTTTTCCTCTTTATAATATTAGTATAGACTAGCTTCTGCACGCGGCGTCGCCCGCGAAGTACCTACATAAATTATAGCCTATGTTCATCCTGAAAGTTCATTCTACATATTGGTGAAAGAATTTTTCAAATCGGTTCAGTAGTTTCGGAGCCTATTCAATTCAAACAAACAAACAAACAATCAAATCTTTCCTCTTTATAATATTAGTATAGATAAGTATGAATGTAGCTAGTATTACAGGTAGGTACACGCTACAGGTACTTTAACCCGCTGAAGTTTTCGGAAGTAGTCTGGTAACCTGTATATTTACGAAAATGCATCATCGAGGGTAGTTATAGATCGGTGTATAGTTACGTGTGCGGCGCTCGTTCCGGCGACAGCGGGCGGTAGCGGCCCACTCGCTCGCACGGCGGCCCTGCATCACACTGTTACACTACACACGGCCCCGAACACTACCATGTATATTGACCCTATTTAGGGAACTTATCTATACTACGTGACCCATTTTTCACAATTTCTTTTTTAACTCTCTCCCTATCCTAGGTGACCACCCGTAGTAATTGCTAAGCCCCCAGAAATACGGTTTTTAAATCATTTTAAGGGTTTCGTACCCAACGGGTAAAACGGGACCCTATTACTAAGATTCCGCTGTCCGTCTGTTCGTCCGTCTGTCACTAGGCTGTACCTTATGAACCGTGATAGTTAAGACAATTGGTTTTCAGAGATTTATTGGAACGAAGTTATCGCGCGTTGTGAAAGGGGGCTAGACGGAAAAAATTAAGATCAAAAGTTGTAACGACACATTTTGCTATAGTTGTAAGCCGTGCGGCGTGCGCGTGTTTCTCTGTCTGTCTCTCTCTCTCATAGAGAGCAAGGAAAGGAACTTCGTTCCATCCGGGTGTCCCTTGACACCTCCCAAGTTTTTTTCTGTTGCCGCTATAACAAATACAAATTAAGCAATATATCAATTTAAGGGGGTTCCCATGCAATAAAGTGCGTAATAAGTCGTGCGCGAGTCCGACTCGCACTTGGCAGGGTTTTTTGCAAACAGAAAGATATTTTATAAAAAAATTCGCTCACGCTTATCTTTAATACGGCGTGACGCTGTGACCATGCGTGGCATTTTTAAAGATCCCCCAACTCCCCGAACGGATCACGTAGTATAGGTTCGTTATCTTATAGCCCCTGACTATCGACTATCACTAGTTCTTAGTGTGGTGAAAGGAATTAAGTGCGCTTTAGCCCTCGGCCTCCCTCGAACACATTAATATGAAAGTTAACGTCTTTAGTACTTATGGTTTAGGCTGCGTTTATCTGTCTGTCAGTTATTAGTCGAATACGGAATATATGTTTAGTAATAAATAATCACCAATTAAAACACTTTTCATAGAACTAAGCCGCTTGAAACTGTTAAATATTAAATTCTCACAATTTTACAAAATGCCACACCCGATAATGTAGAATATATACAATGATGCCAAACAGATTTACAATATGGGGTTTGGAAGTGGTATTCTTAAACATACGTGTAGGTTTCACGTGGGCATTCAAACACTAGTTTTAAAATAAATTTGAGGTTTTATAAAATTCTGTTTTTTTTTAAGGATAAGTTATTCTAATGCATTGCTTCCGTCCTAGCCGTATTTTAGCACTTAAACAAGAAATAGATCGTATTAAAGAGAAGTTAAAATCTTAAAAGCAATTTAAACGAAATTTCATGACGCAAGATGAACCCTTGTTTTTCAGGACGTCAACAAAATGACGGCCAATGACCATGAAAACGCATTATTGTGTCATCAGAGCCCTTTGATGGCGGTAGCACACCTCCGCCGCGAAACCGCAGTAGTTCCACCGAAACTTGTCAGTTGTGCAAGCGAAACAGGAGCAAAACTACCTGGGGGTTTACCACAACCTATACGGGCACTATCAAAGCAATATAACTTTGATATTACCTAAAAATTTGATCACATCTTGTGCCGACCCCACATAACGTGGGAAAAGGGCAGGAAGATGATGATACCTATTATATGATTACCTATAAAAATTGTATTGAAGTTGTGTAACAATCTTGAAATTTGTCATTTCTCGCCCCTGTTCTAACGCACAGGTTTGATTATGATTCTATCTCTTTTCCGCGTGATTTCGCGTTCGTATCTCCGCACTCTGTCCGCTTTTTTATACCGCTTTTGTTTCGCGCGTGTCTGTCACGGTCGAAATGCACGCTTCCGCCAGCGGAACTCGTGTAGCGGTTTCGCTTCATTAGTTTCGCAGTTCGCGTGGGTGTGCTAAAAGATCTACCATAAAAATAAACTGGCCTATAGCAATAAGCTATCGGTTAAGAGATCATCATCTGAGACGAATCCTCGCCTCCCCGTTTAAAGAAATTGTATTTTAAAATTATAAAATTAAAAATATTAATAAAATAACTAAGTATGAATCCATTACTTAATACAAATGTTGCTGTGACAGTTCGTGCAACGTATTTACAAAAGTTTCATAAACAAAATGTTGATATACCTTGCCCTAGGTAGAGAAAGGTGTTATACTCTGTCTATGGGCTCGAGTATTTGTTACAAATTTTATACATCTAATATTCGAACGGTAGCAAAAAACCGTTGTTGCGTGTAACCGTTGCAGCAACATTTGCCGTTGCGAACTTCCGGACCGTGTAAGTACCTATTTATTATACAAATACTTACACAATATTATAACGAAATACGAATTACGGAACTACTTAATAGACGGTCGTAATTAAAGATTCACAGATAAACGAGACTTATTTTTATCTCTTTCTCTCTAACGTTAAACAAACGTGAGTAAGACGAGACGAATAACATTTTAAAGGTCCTATCCTCAATTGCAACTGAGTTATCCTATGAATCTCTAACTACACCCAAACATAAATTAATTGTAAAGTCTACCTAACCTAGCCTAACATCGAAAAACTATTTATCTCGCGCATGCGCGTGAGACTGCGCCGAAATTTCGACCTACCGTCAATCGTATACGCTCCATTTTGAGCTACTTGTATCGAGTTGAAGCGAATCTGTATAACTGATGAGCTTAGTTTATTCGTGTGATCTAAACGTTAAAGGAATTTAACCTTTATGTTGTGCTACTGTAGCACAAATATACCGTAACTTCGGTTCTGAGGGTTTGATACCGGTTTTAACGGTTCTTCATCGACGTTTTCATTCCTCCGGTTACATGAAATCATTTTCTAGATAAACTTTAACCAAGTTTTTCAAATGACGGGACTCGAACTCGCGTCTGCCTATAGCCGGCCAACGCACTAATTGTTGGCGCTCACGCTAGCGGAAAGATCAAACTGTCAAAATTACATTAGAAATATCACTAGCAAATTTTATCTTTCCGTTAGCGTGAACGCCAACAGATAATAGATCCTTTCGAGACCCACAAAAGTAAAATGTTGCTCATGATAAGGGCAGGAGAACGAATAGACCCAACGACTTGCTTTTAAGGTTCGTATCGAGAGATAAAAGACCAATAGACCGCATTCTACTACGACTCGTCTTTCCTCCGTCTGCTATCCGAAGCGAACTTTCCGCTAAACTCCCGCCAGGAGGCTCTCATGTCGCCTAAAGATAACCGCGGCTTAGATTTATCATCTGTTCGTTTCTTGTCTTCGACGGGACTTTCCCGAGCCGAGGTCGGCGCAGATGAGAACACATCGTTAGCGTACTCCATAGTTTCAGCTTCGAATTCGATAGGTGGCGCGAATTCCGGGGATCCCCTATTACCGGCGGTCGGGTAATCCCCCAAGTCCGTCACAGCATTGTAGGTGTCTTTTTGATAGACTGTCGCAGTTTTTTTACATTCGGTCTGTTGATATTCGGTATTCGTGTCCGCCTTGCCACAGTAAAGGGGATTAAGTGTTGGCGCATCGTATTCCCTAGCGTTACAAAAATCACCCGTCGTGTAGTTCCGTGCGTTATCCGGCGCCAGTTGGCAACACTCGGGTATCGTATCGTAAGGTTTCCGTGCGTTATCCGGCGCCAGTTGGCAATACTCCGGTATTTTGGTATCCGGGGTGTAGAATGGATCTTCGCAAGTGAGGCGGGTGTAGGGGATGCGCTCACCGGAGTCCCAGTGCGCGTCGGGCTCCGTGTCCGGCTCGGAGCAGGAGGACGCGGTGGAGGAGGGGGGCGAGGGCGCGCGGGACACGCCCCCGTGCCCGCTGAACGTGGAACTGTCTGGCATCTTCTGGACTATTAACTCCACCTGGAAATTGTGTAAACCTAAATTTCAGTGTTATTCTTTGAAGACCTCGATGGCTGCTTAGTCAGTAATTAAGAACATAACACAGATTTATGATATTTTATACCTTTAAACGAGCAATTCTTGATATATAATAATCTGAATCTCGGAAACGGCTCCAACGATTTTCATGAAATTTAGAATTTAGGTTTTGGGGGCGATAAATCGATCTAGCTAGGTTTCATTTTGAAAAAAACACAATTTATCAAAAAAAAAACCGAGCAAAGCTCGGTCACCCAGGTACTTATTTTAAAGTGACATAATCTATACTAATTTTATAACGCTGAAGTTTGTTTGTTTGAACGCGCTAATCTCAGGAACTACTTGTTGTAATGGTTGGAATTGAAATATTATTGTTGTGTACAATAGGGCACATTACGTTACGACCAATAGCAGCGGAGCATCAATAAAAAATGTTGCAAAAACGGAACAAAAAATACTTTATTGAAACGCGCAGAAAAAGTGAGCGCGAGAGTGAACTAGTATATAATTTTGATATTTTATATCATAATTTTGATGTTCATAGAGTTTTCTGGTTCCAGAAAAACTGATAAATAGTAAAAGAGTCTATAGTAGAATACCTTGAAGTCTTGGCTGTAGTTTTTGTGTTGCTTATCTTTATGCGCATCGTCCAATTGCCATTTGTTCAGCGTCAACTTAAAAGTTTCCAGATTAGGACCTGAAAATATAACCAAGTAACTTTATAAGAAAACCAGGCATTTCAACTTTAAACAAGTGAAGGACTCGCGTTTTTTGCCTTACTTGGGCTGTGCGTTGATAGATCACTATGTCAGTCAGTCAGTCAGTCAGTCAGTCAGTCAAGTCACCTTTGAGTTATACATATTTAGATACGTACTGTCTGGTAACGGCGGATGGGAGACAGCGCCGGCGCCCGCGGCCAAGAAGAACGTATTGAACCAGAAATGGAACAGCTTCTCTTTGCGCATCTTCATCTTGTGCTTGTTGTAGACGTCGACTCGCACGTCACCGCACAGCGGCGTGCAGTGCGTCAGGTGCACGTGCAGGGACGACTCCGAGCGACGCACCTCGTGGCATCCCATCGGCGCCTGCGAAGGATAATCGATTTTGATACAAAAAAAAACTTGAGAGGTGTCAAGGGACACCCGGATGGAACGAAGTTCCTTTCTTGCTTTCTATGAGAGAGAGAGAGAGAGACAGACAGAGAAACACGCGCACGCCGCACGGCTTACAACTATAGTAAAATGTGTCGTAACAACTTTTCGTGAGAATTTTTCGTCTAGCTCCCTTTCACAACGCGCGATAAAGAACTTCGTTCCAAAACTTCGTTCCAATATATATGATCACTATATACACAATCTATATATATAAAAATGAATTGCTGTTCGTTAGTCTCGCTAAAACTCGAGAACGGCTAGACGGATTTATCTTATCTTGGTCTTGAAATGTTCGTGGAGGTCTAGGGAAGGTTTAAAAGGTAAGAAAAATTCGAATAAATGCCGGGAAAACCCTAAAAATAGCCCTTTTCTATTTCCCATACAAACGTTTTCGAAATAAAATGTAGAGTAAATTTGAACTTTATTACTATTTAACAAAGTATATCACACATCCTCCAATTGCTCCCGAAAACGATACTTCGCAGCTCTTGCGGCTAACTTCACGAATGCCTAGATTCGTTGAGCCAACTATACCTTGAAGAATGGATGCGCCTGCGTGATGAGCAGCTCGGGTACGGAATGCCCCGCGTGCTGGAAGGGCGGCGGCGTCATCACCAGCTCTCTTATATGCACTTTGGTGGGCGCGTACTGCAGCCCCGAGTGGAGGAGCCACGCGTAGTACTCCACGTACCGCCGTTGGGAGGGTATCGTCACGCCTAGAACACAATATAATATTAGAACTCTACGCATAATGTTTTTAAACTTCGCAAGGTACAAACAATACATTTTGTATCAAACTAATCATCTTCCTGGGGGTCTACTCCGCAAAACGACGACGATACTATCGGAGTCGAATGTTCGTCGAATTGAGTCGAATTAACAGTTGTTTCGTTGTCAAATTGGAAATTGGTTTACGAGATCGGTTATCAAAAGTAATGTCGGTCGTTCCATTGTTCAAATAATAGCATAAACAATGTTACTAAGAGTAAGTTTTGCACGATTATTGTGCCGATATATCGTTGATCGTTTTTCGGAGTAGACGCCCTGCCCTTTTCCCACGTTATGTGTGGTCGGCACAACATTTGATCTTTTTCAATTTCCCTCTGTCATTCTTCATCTCGGTACTCACTCCTTTCTTACCCATGTCATCTTTCACACAGTTCATCCATCTTTTCCTTGGCCTACCTCTACCCTTTATCCATCCACATTCATACCTAACACTCTCCTCGTCGTATGACATTCATCTCTCCTCATACCACGCTAACCTATTACTCCTCATCTTTGCCGTCACCGGTACCACTTTCAAACTTCCTCTTATATACATTTTGTATCAAACTGTTTTTATTAATTGTTTGCAACTAAACAAGTGAGAATAAATGTAACAATTAAATAACCCTTTTGCTATTTTAGGGGTAGTTTTGAAAACTATTTTATCATAAACGTATTTTACCCCTTTTTTAGAGGTAATATTTTTCTGTAAATTCTTTCTACGTGTACATTTACATGCTATAAAGAATGAACCGTCTAAATTTCAAGTCTTTGGGATCAGCGGTTTAGGCTCTGCGTTGTATGTCAATAGGTCAATCAGTTAGTCAAGACAAAGATTCTTAAATAATTATTATGATTTGTATTTCACGACAGTAGTTTTCTCCATAAGAAACTGTCAACGTGACTTCGGCAAATGAACTTCGTCCCTCGATAGCGACATTAAGCTGAGGTTGGACCTGTTTAGTCCTCCTCCTCCTTGCGTCGTGTTCCTCAATGCTGAGGGTCGTGACCTCCCTTCTGTTTAGTCCTACACATAGGGAAAGACCAATTCCAACTTTGCATGTAGAGTTTTACTTAAGCTTAGTTCTAAAACCCTTGGATATCTTGTGTTTTTATTTCGCTACTTTCCCCTTATCATCAGTGAGTACGCCATAAAATAAAATCTTTATTTTTTATGTAAACTTCATTATTCCAACCTTTCTCATCGTGTGTTCTCTTGGTTCCGTAGAACTTGAGTGCTTCATCCGCCGTCGTCTTCTGTCGACTGTAGAGCAGGTAACAGCAAACCATCGTGCCTGTAATATTACAACAGTCTTTTAGATTACAGTTTACATTCCTGGATTGTTAGCCCAATGCTCACTTATTTAAGTGCCATTGTACAAATGAAATGGAAATGGAAGAAGATCACATGTTGTGCCGACCCCACATAACGTGGGAAAAGGGCAGGAAGAAGATTATGATGATGATGTACAAAATGATATAGATATGTTTATATTGATGGGTACCTTAACCCCCTGAAGTTTTCGGAAGGAGTCTGGTAACATTTTGTATATGGGCATAGTTATTTTGTTATATTATCATACAACAATATACCTCTACGAATGATTGTTTAAAGCTTACATACAAAGGAGCTTACTAAGCTTTTTTGTAAAGCACAAAGACCTCTCAGAATATTGTCAAGTAGGTATAGAAATCATAAAAGAAAAGCCTACAGTATTCAACATCAAAGTGTGGGTCCAAATCTCGACAAAAGTATGGGTCAATAGGGAAACCTTGTTTTCTTTTAACGAAAGTAAATAGTAGAAGGTATTTTTTTTGTGTATAAAAAAGAAAATATTATAAGCTTATGAAATATGTATTGAAAAACTAAAATAAATATGTGATTGATGAATACAGGGCTTTAACACGCAGTTTTGGTAGACATCTCTTCAAAGTTACTCAGATCTTTGAGGATATCTAATGAAACCATATTTATATGCTGTATCGTTCAACCATATCCAAACACATAGAGGCAAAGCAGAGTACTTGAAACCAAAACGCAGTTTCGCTACTGACCCATACACCATTCTCCGACATTATTTTTAATATTTTCACCGACACTATCTTGTGTTCACATTGCAATGATTCCATCAAATCTTTGTCATCTTGTTCCAGGTATTTCACGACGCCATAAGTGATGCTAACCTCGCTGGTCTGTGGGCCGTCATAATGGCTACAGAAGTAGGTTATACGCTGATGCAGCGCTGTTCTGTGGAATCTTCCAAAAGTCCTTGTTCACACTTCACACCATTTAGTAATCATCAAAAGAAACTTTCAACAACTTTCCTCTTTGTAATCATAACAATAGAAGAAATGGGCGTAGTTTTTTTACCAACTCTACCGATTTATGGACGTGCCGAGAACCCTACGACCCTTCTGGGCGACCTACAAAAAAGTAGGCGTTTCGAGACCTTTTTCTAAAAATTTACGACTTTCCTGTAAAAGCCGGTACTGTTGCGTCCAATTATGTGGTGCAGGGAACTTTGGCAATTACACCAGCGGGTTTTCGACTGGTTTTTGTTTGCGCGACAATAGTGGCGACGTAGCTTATAACGGCCTACGTAATTTGTTGCCTTTACCTTTGTTACGGAGAATGTTCGGGCTGTATTCTATTATGCGATTATGCTAAATTTTACGATCTCCATCTGGTTTGGTGAAGAGATAATTTATTCTTTTCATAAAAATGTCTCGATACGATCTGGATGGGTGAACTAATAGATCATGCCTTGATGGGTGATAACGTGTTTTTGCCATTTCAGAAATGAACAGCGTCACTTTTTCCTTAAGGGTGAAAGTCTATTGTTGCTTTTGCACAAAGGAGGCGTCATTTATGACATTATGGACCTTTTTCGTGTCTCGGCGGATCCGCCCGCAACACACCAAATCGTACATACATACGACGACCTCTGTGGCGCAGCGGGCGAGATTCCGCCTGCGACGCATGAGGTTGCGGGTTCGATTCCCGCCTCGGAACAAATTTGTGTACGATCTGCAGAAATTTGTTCCGTTGGTCTGGGTGTGTATGTATAATAAAAAATATCTATCTATGTACCTATATCATGTATTAAATTTATCAGTTATCTAGTACCCATAACACAAGCTTTGAGTAGCTTACTTTGGGGCTAGATGATGCTGTGTGGATTGTCCAGCATTATTTATTTATTTATTTATTTTATTTATACATACATGGTCACGACTGTAATCCCCCGGCTCGATAGACCTCTTCAGATCTCTAGTTACTTAAATCTTTAAGAATATCTAAATAATATCTGCTGCATGCGAATAGAACTCACTTTTATTTTTGATCTGCTGGGAAATTATCTACAAAGTTCCCTAATATCACTGTAGAAATCCATTTACCTGTTCTTCCCTTGCCAGCTTTACAATGTACCGCAGCGACGTTCTTGGAGTCAGCGCTCAGCCAGTCGTGCACGTCTTCACAGAACGGCTGTATCATCTCTATTGTGGGGGGTGTGTGGTCGTCGAACGCGTACCTCCCTACCTGGAAGTTAATGAGTTCATATGAGTGCCATACTTGATTGCGCTCCTGAAAAGGCGTCAATAACTGTGCTTTTTGTACGCTAATATTTGCTGTTGAATACGCATTTTCGCCGCTCGTCGGGTGATAGCCAACTAAAACTTCCAGAGACCACTGGTGGCCAGTGGTAGTGACCATTAGTAGGGCCCTTCAGATCGTCGTTGGTTCGAATCATAACATCAATAGATTTTTCTGTTTCAAAAATGTATGGGCTCTAACCATCTCGTGAGGAAACCGGCATATCGAAGAACCTAAAAGTTCGAAGATGTCAAGTGCACGAAAGCAGCCTCTGAGCCTCCTTTCACCACACTGGTACCAAAAAAGGAACCCGATAGAAGAATAAGAAGACGCAACAGGACCTAACAGGGACGTGACGTGCCCGGGATATTTTCTTACTGCGAACGTCTGACCAATGTTACGGAACGTAAAATTATTCCGTCCACGTCACGTTTCCGTCCCGTATATTTTCCCGTTGTTAAGTAGGCACGCTATGACCTTTAGCGGCTGCGGCGTGATTCAGAAGTACTTACAAGTCTTACAACAAATATCTACGCGAGGCTTTTACATTATAATAATAGTACGAGTATTTACATGAGAGGTCAAGTTTGTTGACCTTTACGAATTTCGCTTATAGATTACCTACTCATTTCTCTCCAATTAGTACGTGAGTCAATAATACGGGCATATCTCAAATTATATAATTATGATGATAAAATGTTTTGAGGGAAAGATAATGTTTTTGGCGTTACATATTAGATAAGTATATGAAA
The DNA here is from genome assembly GCA_963675405.1 of Cosmorhoe ocellata. NCBI lineage: Eukaryota > Metazoa > Arthropoda > Insecta > Lepidoptera > Geometridae > Cosmorhoe > Cosmorhoe ocellata. The sequence continues at coordinate 1,801,917 of OY776257.1, forward strand.
GCGTTTTATTCTAAAAAGTTGAATAAACTAAGCAATGCTAAAAATCTAACAAAATATATAAAAAACTACGTAAAGTTTAGGTTAATAAGTCACGTATAGGTCTTAATCTTAAATCATAACTCAACTTACAAAAACTTGAGGAGGTATCTACCAAGCCTGGGGATAACCGTCGTGATCATGTTTGTTTGTTTTTGTGTTATAATATAACATAGTAACTCTGGGTATTGTTCGAAAATCTATTTTATTAAAAAAATCTATCGTTCTGGAACTGAAATTTTGGGATGCACTCTTTAAAGTTTGCATCAAAAAACATCGCGAACGAAGTCGCGGAAGCTCTACTAGTTTTTTATAAGCGTAGAATGCGATAAGTGTCTAGGTAGAAATCAATGTGCCGTTTTGACCTGATTTGAAACATGAGGGCGTTAGAAATTTTAAGTGGTTATAAAAACGCAGACATTTCACAGACTATACCGCGGCACTCACATATTCATAGTTCTTAGAACTGGTGCCATTTTAAGTGGAACCTGACAGAGGCTTCCTTGATAAGCGTTATCGGTGAACAACTGATAGCTGGTTGGAAGGGCGGCGGTGTCGACATCTAGTCTGCCAGACTGTCAGAAAGGTGGTGCGGGTTAGTTATCATCAAGTAACTGATAAAATTTCCCCCTACGATCGCGTCATTTTTATCGAACACTGATTGACTTTATCTATAAATTCAGATGTTGATAGAGACAATACAAACACGATATTTTATATTTAAAGCTACCTACTAGCTGTTGCCTGCGATTTCGGCCGCGTTTCAATGAAACAAAACCTGCTAAACTAAAGCTAAACTGAATCTACCTGTGAAAACCGCATGAAAATCCATTCAGTTGTTTCAGTGACCAGACCGACAGACAAGAACTTAAAAATCAGTTTACGCTCTTCTTCGCTTATTCAATGTACAGACATGCGGAATAACCCTTTATTAATGTATGTACTTATAAGAAATTAGAAACAATACTTTGCGTAGGTACACTATGTACCTCTTTTGTTTATATCGATAAAGTTTTGAAGGACAAAAGAGTCAGGGATATACATTTAATTTTGTGACTGCAGCAAATGCGAAGGGCATTGAGGCATTGAAATGCCCTACAGCCTACTGTAACCTACATCGTACATTGAACTGCAATTGACTGAAAAAGGTAACCCACAGCGCTACATGCTGATATTATCCTGCTGATAACAATTAATCTAATGTTTGTAGTTTAAAATATCAGGAGAACATAATTTTGATGACACTTAAAGGATTAAACAGTTCGTGAAATCGTGTTGTCATCACAATCATACTCGACTGCTTTTCATATTCAAGCATTTCAGTTCTGGAGCGCTTCGGGCAATATCAAAGTAATACAACTCTAATTCTTCGTACCATGACTTATACAAATCGTATTGACGTAGTGTTGCTTCAAACTGGAAATGTGACGTTTCTGAAACATTATGGTTTATAAGAGCTTGTGGTAAAGCCCCAGAACCAAGACAAAAAAATATTGGCCAAAAGACTTTAGGAATGCCTAGATTTCTATAATGGAAGGCAATCGAAAGACAATTTCGTAAACACGTAGGCGCGACGAAGATACAAGGAGAAATCTCATCCACTATCAGACTTATAGATATTATTAGAATTCTAGACAGTTTATTGATTTTGCCTTTGAATAGAGTACATATAACGGTGATACAGAGAACCGAATGTGTTTAGCCGTTCATTTTATTATTGAGTAGGAGCAGTAATAGCACCAGTATAGCATGATAGGATCCGACACTACCCGGTATAGTGTTCAAAGTTCTAAAGCCTCGTTCAGAGAGACTGTTGTGTAAGTTGTGCAAAGTCGCCACTTTAAGGATGCGAGATTTTAAGTCTGCCGAAGACAAGATTCCTTCAATGTAGACCGAGAAACATGGAGTGAACTGCGATAGGTTAATGATGATGAAGAGGGGAATTCCTGAGACTCCCTAAACAAAGAAGATGAGATTCTATTAGAACACGCAAGGAGTGTTATGTCAAACACATCTTCTGATTTATGATAGATTCATGGTTCAAAGTACCTTGGATAGAACACCAGCTCTGATAAATCTAAGTTGTGGAACACTGATTGCTTTCAATCTATGAGCAAAAAAGCAACAGATGAACTCTTCAAATAAAAAAAAGCTTCAACACAGCCCCTTTATATAAATAGTCCTTCGTAATAGGTCCTCAAGCGTCATTTATTCAAATTTTATGCGACACCATGTCAGAAGGCAACACAGGCCCCAGAGCAGAGTTGTCACTTCAACGACACTGATCGAATCAGAGGCTCGTGCAAGCGATAATGAAACATGAATACAAATATTTGTGATCTAAGTAGTAGTACGCCGGATAGAGGCGTTGTATGACACGTTCAAAATGACTATTTAGAAGTGTTGGTGTCATTTTGTTCAATCTGCATCAGTAGTTCTACTTAATTTGATATTTCAGATTTTTTTTTTAAATTATCCTTTATTTTAGAGCTCGTCTTTTAAGCTGCATAAAGATGGAACAATAAAAGATTGGTTGATAAGTTATTTCACGAAGAGTACATTTAAAATTAACTAATATTTTACAAGATGAGAGTAGAGTAATTATTTTATCTTACGAACAAATACGAAATCGTTGAATAGAAAGGTGAATTCAGCTATCTTAGTTCCATGAAGTAAAAGGGTGGATCCAGTTTTAAATGATCCACCAATATCGTTTTGAAAAGGGACAAGGTAGAATAAACCCAAGTAATTAAATCGACAAAGCCCATTTTCCTTTGAGAGTGAGTTATAGTGATGCAAAAACAGCACAGAATGGGATTATTATAATGCAAATTCACCGCTACATATGCATTCGAGTTTCCTCTTAAACAGCACGTGGCCTATTATTGTGTTGGCGCTTTGTACAACAGTAGGTACCTACTTGACTACATTGTATTACTGTACTGCTCTTATTAGTACATATTTAAGCTTAGTTCTCCAGCACGTGTCTCAGTCTCATGCCTGTTTTAATGAGTGGTAGTCATGCAGGCTGCGGTATAAAGTGTCATCATTTGTGGGCATACCTACTCGTACAATTCAATTATTCATCGGACAGTACCTACTACTTATATTCTAATTGACATATCTATATCAACAGTAGACTTGTAGAAGCTAGCGCGGAAGTTATCGTTTGTACTAGCTACCGCCCGCGGCTTTACCCGTGGTACTTTGCAAAATTATAGCCGAGAATGATCTGGAATAGCACACGGAGAGATGAATCTCATGTGACATAGGGGTAGAGGTAGTCCAAAGAAAAGATGGATGGACTATGTGATAGACAATATGAGTAAGAAAGGTGTGAGTACTGAGATGACGAATGATAGAAATAAATGGAGGAAGAAGAAGAAGTGCTATTCCAGACTATAATCTATCTCTATGTCAAATTTCATCCAGATCCGTGCAGCCGTTTCAGCGTGATTGAGTAACAAACATCCATATATCCATTCAAACTTATAAACTAATATAAAGAAGATAGGATTGACTACAGAATATGACGGGTAGACGATAAATCTCTCTGATATTGGATTAAACAATCTTTTGAGACTGGGTATTATCTAGATATTATTCGTATAGACTCGTTTTATTTCAGTCAGGAATGGCAACATGCATTGACGCATCCACTCGATTATCTGGCCCGGATTCCGTCAAAATTGTCTAACATACATTGTAGAAGACATTTTAGTCAAGACTGATATAAATGATCGGGGAGTAAACCTTGTGATCTAACAAAGTAACTTCTAGAATTAGATTTTCAGCGATGTATTCGACTGTCAGTTTTGTCCCTCTTGTTTTTATGTTTTAAGCCTCGGATACACTAGGGGGCAAATGAAGAAACAAGTTGCGGAACAGTCCCTCAACAACTACGTAAAGCGTCCCGCGACAATTGTCATGGAACATTTTGCCGGCTACACTAGTCAGTGTGTATAGAAATGTCGCCGGAGGAGGTTGCGGTTATTAGCCATAGCCCACACTAAAGCCATGTTTAAGAGGCACGTTGCGTACGCGACTACACTTGGTGACAAATGGCGCGACACTGACGCGGGACACGTGCGCTCGCTCTCGAGGCGGGAGCAAGCAACATGCCCCGCGTCACGTACAATGTTGCGGGGTATGTTGCGGGACAATATGCAACGTTGCAGCGTCACGTAAATTAAGTGTTGCGCGTCATGTTGCGGGACAAAATGTTCCCTAGTGTATCCCAGGCTTTATCTTGTTATTGTTTTATTTGTTTCGTATTATTGTGTAATTTTAGTGGTTTCCAATAAAGCTCGATTTCATGACGCAAGCGTAAAATATGTCAAAGTGAATAGTTCCTTTTAAAATCTATCGGAGGGATTTTCTGCGGTGCATTTGTCTGACAACTACGTCGCTCTGGTATTTATATTATTTCTTGTGTTATTTTGAGTTTTATTGCGTAATTTTGGTGGTTATTTTGCCAATAAAGCCCGGGTTCTTGACGCGAGTGTAAAATATGTGAATTAGAGTGAATAGTTCCCTTCAAATTCCATCGGAGGAAATCCCGAGAATTTTCAACAAAACAGCCATCTTTTGTTTAAAATTGACTTGACAAATTGACTATGACTCTGTGACGTTGACAATACTTATAAATAAATACACTTGACACTGGCAAAATTGTTCTCTAAGAGACAGATGCCATAATTGAAGAAGAAATCTATCGGAGGAAAGTATATTGAACAGAACAGCCATCTTTTGTTAAAAATTGACTTGACAATTTGACTATGACATTGACAATACTACTAATTTTAACACTTGACACAGGCAAAATTGATGAAAGAGACAGATGCCATAAAAAATAACTTTTAGAATCACTATCAACCCTGAAATTGGCTCGTGTCTTGTCTTAAAGTTCGTCTTTCATGGAAAAATTCATCAATACCAGACACATGGAATATTTTCCAGAACGTTTGGTTCCAGTTATACTTTGGGATAAAAGCGTCTGACTACATTGTAAGGGTTCGTTGCTCCTGTATCGTGGAAAACGAAGGTTTCTTTAGCAACAAAGTTACATCAGAGTTCCCTTGCTTCACGGGGCAACTTATAACTAGCTTCCGCCCTCGGCTTCGCCCGCGTGTTACCTTAACACAAAAAGTAATGTATCCCGTGGTAACCGTAAATTTTTCCGATATAAAATGTAGCCTATGTGCTATTCCAGACTATAATCTATCTCTGTGCCAAATTTCATCTAAATCCGTTTCAACGTAAAAGAGTAAGGTACTTCCATACATCCTTACAGACTTACACATTTGTAATATTGGTAGGATTTACTATGTAGGTCAATTCCTGGGAAGTAAATAAATAAATATTGGTGGACACATCACACAACGCTATCTGGTCCCAAACTAAGCGAAGGTTACAAACATGAAACTTTGTATGTATGGATGTTTGTTACTCTTTCACACTGAAACGGCTGAACAGATGAAATCTGGCACAGATAATAATAATAATATGTTGGACAATCCACACAGCATCATCAAGCCCCAAAGTAAGCTACTCATAGCTTGTGTTATGGGTACTTGATAACTGATATATTTAATACATTATATACATAGATAGAAATTTTTATTATACATAGAAAACACCCAGACCAACTGAACAAATTTCTGCAGATTGTACACAAATTTGTTCCGAGGCGGGAATTGAACCCGCAACCTCTTGCGTCGCAGGCGGACTCTCACCCGCTGCGCCACAGAGGTCGTCTAGATATAGATTATAGTCTGGAATAGCACACAGGCTACTTTTTATCCCGGATATATGTACGGTTCACGTGGGATAGATTGTTTTGTTTTTCAAGGTACCACTTGGGCGAAGCCGTAGGCGGAAGCTAGTATGACAATAAAACTAGTATGATAATTGAGCTGTGTTCAAGTAAAAAAATTTTAGAATCGTTTCAGTCGTTACAAAAGAAGTGTCTGTTAAAAAACTAAATCTAACCGTTTCTTTCGAATGCCTTCTTACGATGATTTTAGATTATTGCAGACTTTTTTTTTTCGTTTTTATATTTTTTTAAACTCATCGGTCCATGGCGACGACCTTAGATCTTGATATTTCCGGCTATTCAGAGATTCAGTCAATTTATCACCAGACCTACTTAGAGATTATTAATCATATACACGCATATTTACAAGGTCGCAAAATATTATCGTACTTAATATTATAAACGCGAAAGTTTGTAAGAATGTATGGATGTGTGGATGTATGTTTGTTACTCTTTCACGCTGAAATGGCTGAACAGATCTGGATGAAATTTGGCACAGATATAGATTATAGCCTGGATTAGCACATAGGCTACTTTTAATACCGGAAAAAAATACGGTTCCAGTGGGATAGATTGATTTTTTTATTTCAAGGTACCACGCGGGTGAAGCCGTGGGTGGAAGCTAGTTAATACATATGTATGTTTGTGTAGATATTAGAATACTTACCAATTTGTTTGTACTCAGTCACGCCTAAATGGTTGGACGGATTTGGATGAAATTTGGAATAGGCTACTTTATAAGTAAGCACTGGTGTCGTAGCACCCCTGCCTCACGATCCTAACGTCGTGGGTTCAAACCTAGTAGTGCACTAATGGGTTTTTCTGTTCGAAAAAAATTGTACGCAATAACAATGAACAGTGAAGGAAAACATCGTGAGGAAACCGGCATACCCTAGAACCAAAAAATCGAAGGTGTGTGTCATAGGTTAATATTCTTATAAGCAAGGATGGGCTTGCAACCTGACACGTACGGAATACTGACCATTGTGCAAAATCTAGATATGTGCCAAATATCATGTTTGCCTATTACTACCATCTTTAGGTATTCTCAAAGATCAGTAGGTCTACCATGAGTTTTCACAATCTACACACGCTAGCGACTATAGTTAAAAAAATGTATGAAAACTTGCCTACAGCGCCTCTAGCGGATAGTTGGGTACTAAAACCTCACGTAGTTAACCATCCTACGTCACAGCGTACTACAGCAACTGTAGTTTGCGCTCATTAATTTGCTTAGAATTTGGTACCATGAGTAACAATTTTGACAGATGTCATAGTAACGTACTATTACTACTGTAGTAACGTCAGCCAATCTAAATGTGACAACTCATGGTAGACGTACTGAGTAACTAGAGATATGGATATCTACCAAGTCTAGGGACTGCAGTCGTGATCATGTTTTTTTTTGTTTTACTTATACCTTCCGCAATAAATTTCCACTTAAAAATATGTTCCATTCACACAACTTATATATTGAAAACATATGTATTAGAACAGCTGTTACATTGTTAGACACCGTAAATCACCAATAGACACACACGTTGGAAATATTACAATCCTAATATTATATACTATCCTTCCTACTATATCTATGTATATTAATATTATAAAGATGAAGAGTTTGTTTGGTTGAACGCGCTTATATCAGGAAAAAATTTAGGCTATAATTTAACATGGTATCACGCGGGAGAAGCTGCGGGCAGAAGCTAATACTATATAACAAACTGTAGTGACTGACTGACTTATTGACAGACGAGGTAGAGCCTACACCTAGACTTGAAATTTGGCAAAGACAAGGTAGAGCTTAAACCACTGGTCATAGAGACTGAAATTTGGCAATATAGCACGTAGATTTACACTAAAAGGAGTTCCTGAAATTCAACCTCTAAGGGTAGCAGCGGAAGGTTGAAGTTTGTATGAAATAAAATGCGAACAAAGTCGCAGGGAAATTCTCTAGATTTTTTATAAAAAAAATCCCAAAGAATCACATTATGAGTTAAATCGGAGGTTTCCTCACGATGTTTTCCTTTAACGTTTAATTGCGCACATGATTTTTCGAATGGAACAATCTATGTGCGATCGGGTTCATCCCTAGGACTTTAGAACCAAAAGGCATGGTGCTACCACTACACCATTGGTGAGTGTTACCCCCGGGACTTATCCTTGGCATAGACGCAATGGTTTGTCATCAGTACACATGTCATGTACACAATAAAAATAGACATTATGAACTGAATTTCAGTTGCAATAATGACGAAAATAGCTTGAAATTATTTGACAGGTAAGGCCACACGTGAGACAAAACACGTAGACCGTCTCTAGAGTAGAGACTACAATGATTATGAGTCAGATCAGACCGCACATAACGTCATACCATACTAGATATGCAAAATAAATAAAATATCATTATTTATGATAATAATATCTACGGAACACACAGGGTCGCTTGTTAAACGACATTTATTTTATTTTTTTACTAGCTGTCGCGGCAAACTTCGTACCGCCTATTTTATTTAGAAAACGTTTGTATGGGAAATAGAAAAGGGCTATTTTTAGGGTTTTCCCGGCAGATATTGGAATTTTTCTTACCTTTTAAACCTTCCCTAGACCTCCACGAACATTTTAAGACCAAGATAAGATAAATCCGTTTAGCCGTTCTCGAGTTTTAGCGAGACTAACGAACAGCAATTCATTTTTATGTATGTAGATTTAAATATATAAATATATATAGAGGAGCGCTGGTGGTGTAGTGGTAGCACCCCTGCCTCACGATCCGAAGGTCGTGGGTTCAAACCTGGTCGTGCACCAATGAGTTTTTCCATTCGAAAAATTTATGTGCGCAATGCCAGTGCTCTTAAACGGTGAAGGAAAACATCGTGAGGAAACCGGCATACCCTAGAACCAAAAATTCGAAGGTATGTGTCATAGGTTAGTATTCTTATAAGCGGCGATGGGCTTGCAACCTGTCACGTACGGAATACTAACTAACTGTGCAAAATGTGGGCATGTATTAAATGTCATGTTTGGACTTGCCTCTGACTACCCCCTTTAGATATCCTCAAAGATCTAAGTAACTAAAGATCTGAGGATATATCTACCGAGCCTGGGGATTACAGTCGTGATCATATTTTTTTTTTTTTTTTTTTTTATTTAGATTTAAATAATGTAAGTTTATTGGTCTCCAGGACGATAATATAAAATCGCGTTCCACTTAAATAAGTATTTTACCCGTCTGCGAAGTGGGAGGGTATTGTGTTAGAGGTGTGTCTAAGAGTTCTTTTTTGTGAAACCGACATGCCGCTAGAACTAAAACTTCGAATGTGTGTGTCATTTAGTATTCTTATAAACGGCGATCGGCTTGCAACCTATCACGTACGGAATACTAACTATGCAAGGAGCATGTGCCAAATATTTAGACGTTATAACTACTCTTTTTAGATATCCTTGAACGATCTAAGTAACTAGAGATCTGAGGAGACGTCTACCAAAGTACCAACCCTGGGGATTAAAGTCATGATCATGTTTTTTTTATTTGGAACATGTTCCAAGACATATCAATGTCCCCAAGACTTACTTTTATAGATGCGTCGTTGCTATGTTGCTGAGCACCTCACATGTTCAAAAATACCTACGCAGACTGGAAAATCTATTATTCTATACATATTTTATTGTGATTAAGTTTGTAGTTTAGTTAGAAAGTATATAATTTTTCGTAGAGATGATTTTTGGAACTAAAAACTCAGCCTTCTGATTTTTATATTCTCTTGGTAGCTAAATAAGCAGGTTGTGAAGAAAATCGCTCAAAAAGAGAATAAAATCAAGGCTTCGTAAAAATCTTCTCAAGCCTCTTATTTATCAAATACTAGCGTCCGTTCGCAGCTTTGCTCGCGAGGTACCTACATAAAATATAGCCTATGTTACTCAGAGATAACGTAGCATTCTAACGGTGAAAGAATTTTTGAAATCGGTACTGTAGTTTTTGAGTTTATTCGTTACAAACAAAAATACAAAAATACAAAACTTTCCTCTTTATAATATTAGTAAGTATATAGATGTAAACCAGAAGATACAATAGAGTTCAGAGTTTGTGACACTTTTGAGTACTTACGATTTTTTAATTTCCCCGGACACCAAAGTTGCTCAGCTACTTCTGACGACTGTTACAAACCAGTTCAGAAAATGTTACAAGAAACGAATACAGATATAGTAACTTGTCGACCTCTATCGCGTTACGGGACATCGCACAGCGAGGCAAAAAACTGTACCTATCTGTATTGTGTCGGGCACCTTAAGAGTTTCAGAGAATCCTAGTTTAAGATGCAGGACGCGGCTAGTGGCCAAAGTCATCTGAAAAACTAGTGTACGTGCGATATTTATACCCGCCTTCCACTGCGAGCGGAGCGGGCTCCGTACGGACTCCGCTTAACTCGCAACGGCTTTTTTCATACAAGTGCTTCCACTGTGAATAAGCGGACTGAGCGGATCAAAAGAGTACAAAGAGTTTCAAAAGTGGTCACAGAGTTTAACGGATTTCTAACGGACTCCGCTCAATTCGCAACACAAAATGTCATACAAGTGCTTCCACTGCAAGCGAGTAAGTGGAGCGGATTGAGCTAGTTAAAATGGGTCCGCTGCGTATGTGTCGGCATGGAGCTGCTGGCAATGGAAGGCCAACAACTCGCTCATCTGACTCCGCTCATTTCGCTCCGCAAAGCCCTTTGGCAGTGGAAGGCAAAATCTGAAACTCTTTTTTAGTGGAAGTGCACAACAATTTTTACTCCGCTCCGCTCAGATCATTTCTCACTTCCCGCTCATTACCCTTTTTTAGTGGAAGGCGGGTATTATATCAGTAGGTCTACCATGGGTTTTCACAATCTACACTCGCTAGCGACTGTAGTTAAAAAATGTATGAAAACTTGTACAACGCCTCAAGCGGTAAGTTGGGTACTAAAACTTCACGTAGTTAACTATCCTACGTCTTAGCGTACTACAGCGACTGTAGTTTGCGCTTCACTAATTTGCTTAGAATTTAGTAGAGGTAGATCAGTCTAAAAAAGCACGCCCCTCCAATGTATTTGCTACTCTATTTCCTCTACATACGGTACAAGTACAAGTGGAGGGGCTAGCATTTTTAGATCGAAATATCTCTACCATGAGTAACAATTTAGACAGATCTCATAGTAACGTCAGCCGATCTAAATATGACAACCATGGTAGACACTCAGAACTAGGTGCGCATCGCGATTTCTTTCTTGGTTATCCAATTTTGAAATTAATGAATTCGGTGATCGAGTAAATAACTTTAACCTTTCCTTTTCATCCCTTTTCGGGTTTTTTCCGGGATAAAAATAGCTTATGTTAATCCAGGGTATAATCTACATTCACACGAAGTTTAATCGAAATCCGTTCAACCGATAGAACAGAGATAAGGAGGGACCAGACAAATTATACACACAATTTTTTGCATATTTTTTTTTCTTAAGTTTTTAGAAAGAACTTTTGCATACTTCATACTTTTAAAAAGGGACTCCAAGCTTCTGACTATGGAATTGGCTCGCATGATGGCATCATATAAAAGTATACTTAATGCTTTCTAGACCACAGATTACGTTATATTACAAACTAGCGACCCGTCCCAGCTTCGAACGGGTGCAATGCTGATAATAAATATACTAAAATGTGCTTATTTACGACATCACATTAGAAAACCCTCTAAAATATTAGTGTTCCTCTACTATCATGTATATCTTCTTCTTCTTATATATAAAAATGAATTGCTGTTCGTTAGTCTCGCTAAAACTCGAGAAAAATCTTGTTCTTGAAATGTTCGTGGAGGTCTAGGGAAGGTTTAAAAGGTAAGAAAAATTCGAATAACTGCCGTGAAAACATTAAAAATTGCCCTTTTCTATTTCCCATACAAAAGTTTTCTAAATAAGTACGAAGTCTGCCGGGTCAGCTAGTTATACATAAAAACCTTCCTCTTGAATCACTCTATCTATTAAAAAAAACAGCATCAAAATCCGTTGCGTAGTTTTAAAGATTTAAGCATACATAGGGACAGAGAAAGCGACTTTGTATTATACTATGTAGTAGTGATATCCGCCATTTACTATAAGCACTTACTTATTGCTGAGCTGAACAGGTTCTTTGCAGATGCATGTCAAATTAATTGAACATAATGTTAACTTGAATATCCTTGAATACACATGTTTTGGTCAGGAGGTATTTGTAGATGCAACTGTATAGATACAGGTGCAAGCGGGCTGGCCTTCAAATAACTGGAGCAATTTTCACTCAATATAAACTAAAGCTTACAGTCGTGGATACAATGAAGAGAAAAGAAAGAAAGAAAGAAAGAGCATTTTATTAAATAGTTTACTCAACAACGTTTGCCTGAAAAGCCTTAATGCCCTACCTAATCGGGACGTCGCCGGCTTGGTACCCAGTTAATATAGAAATGTAGATAAATCACTTGGCCACGGTATGGCAACGTCGTAAATTGGGAACAGTGGCTTGAATGAGACAGACATTAGCGAAACTCTATCTGGGGACCATCGGTAGCCAATGGTAGCCAAGCCTACGTTGCCAGCGAGGTTGCCGTGGCATCCGAAGTAGGGTTTTAAGTCTTCGAAGCTGCGACCAAAAAGCAACCAATGATTTCCCTTAAACTATAAGTGCTCTAGATTTCTTAACACTCCAAATAACCTGTGATAAGGTTATTTCTTAAAACGCCAACCGCTTAACATTGTCCTTTTTATCGTGTCAAACCATTGTGTTAAAGGGATTAAAGCGTGCCATAAAAACTCTTTACGTGGACATTATCTGCTTCTAGCGTATCCTTAAATATTTCGGACACATTGCTAGCAGAAACCCTAACAACCTCGAAAAGTTATGGTAGTTTGTCAGATCGATGACAAACTTCGCAGTCGCTCACCTACCCGTTGGACAGACGCAGTAAAATCACTAACCAGCCTACCAATACCTGAAGTTCTAAAGGCCGCAGAGTACCATCACCTATAAAAATTGTATTGAAGTAGTGTTACTTCAAGCTTGAAATGCGAAGTTTTGGAAACATGATGGTTTGTAAGAGCTTGTGGTAAGGACCCTGTACTTCACTCTAGACATGACCTTCAGTAATGAAGATGCTGACTAAGGCTGTGTCCCCAGTAGGCAAACTGTTAGCGGCCGACTGAGTTTGCGGCGTATCGGTTTAGTACGCCCTTCCATATATTTGAAATGGAGTGTCCACAGTTTGCGAGTTTTGCGCTCACTTTACGCAGTTTGCAGCGTTACGTGCGCCTTGTTGTTTTTCGCCAGTTTGCCTACTGGGGACACAGCCTAAGAGACGTGTACTTTTCTTCACCAGTTTCCTATAAGCAATGATATCAACTCACCCTCTCATGAAACTTGCTCGAGTCGTACGACCTCTCGGAGCAGAGGTTGTAAATCTTGTAGTGGTCTTTGTGCATCTTCTCCAGGAACCTGTAGACTTCGTCGATGTGGTTCCGGTAGACTCCTTCCAGCTTCTCGGCGGGGAAACCCATTGCTATCAGCCTGTCTGTTATATCTGTATCACTGGTTCAGGAAATATCAGGAGGAAAGTTAACAGTTTAATCATGATCAATTGGTATACGTGCAAGCTAACACGTTGAACGTAACTGAATTTTTATAATTATTGAAGTGAAATTTAGAATATGAGATATTTAGGTTTTTATGAACCTTTAACCGCCAATAGATGTCGAAACTGGTGAATCAGCCTTGCGAATCGCCTATACTATAATCATCATCCTACTAATATTATAAGAGCGAAAGTTTGGATGGATGGATGGATGGTTTGTTGGAATAACACATAGGCTATTTTGATCATGCAGCAGGGGTGCTCCCACTAAATACTGCTCTTTAAGTTTAGTTACCCTTATCCCACGCTAAGTGGGGTCGGCACAACATGTTTTCCTCTTCCACTCAATCCTATCATTCGTCAACTCTGAATCTACTCCTCTTGCATTCATATCATCTTTCACACAGTCAAACCTTTTTTTCTTCAGCCTTCCTCTACTTTCGTACCCAGATACACTCACACCCTTTTTTGGTGACATGGTTTTCATCCCTCCTCATCACGTGTCCTCTTCTAGCTCTCTAGCGTCTTGACTTTAAATCTAGTAATTTATGAAGCGTTAACAAGTTGTACAACGCCACTGCAAAATTACTGATTAGAATATTTATGCAGCGCACGGGTAGTGTATATGTACTACTCTAATTAATATTCGCTATATAGCGGAAGACAAACATGATTTAAAGTGCCAACTTAAAACAATTGGTGCAATTGTACGTTTTCATTCGTATTGCAATGGGTTCAAGGTGGTTTGGCTTGGAGTATCTATGCCGCACGTATCTTGAAGGATATACTGAAACAAATTAATAAACGCAATTGTATGGGTTCCTAATGGAGTGAGACTATTAGCTACTTTGTATTAACTGTCTCTGTAGTGTTCAGCGGGTTTAAAAGCGTCGCGTTCGATGAATCATAATAATAATGATCAAGATTGAAATTAGCTGACAATTCAGGAAACAATAGTAAAGAAATTGCTTAAAATACCCCGAATACTGAAACGCTACTTAAGTATTCAGACAACTGCCCCGCTATCGTGATCATCGCAGACGTTTTTGTCTACGGAAAAGAAGATTAAAAATACATAAATTTGGTAAAGGTACCTACTTAAATAAATTTAAGGTAAGTTTTTTAATAAAGGTAACATTAATTTGTGTTTTGTGAAGGTTTTGTGGTCGAGTCAAAGAAAAATTAAAGTTTTGGCGTCAAAAATATTATCTTCTGCCAGACAAAATATTGTAGACCCTTTTGTCGTGCATGTTGGCACGCGAAAGAGCGAGACAAAACAGTCGACAAAAATTTGTTTGAAAAAGTTTATTGAAGGAAATATCGCTAAGAGGGTTTTGTGGTTGAGTCAAACAAAAATTAAAGTTTTGGCGTCAAAAATACTATCTTCTGCCAGACAAAATATTGTAGACCCTTTTGTCGTGCATGTTCGCACGCGAAAGAGCGCGACAAAACAGTCGACAAAAATTTGTTTGAAAAAGTTTATTGAAGGAAATATCGCTATGAGATATTGTACCAAGTCAAATAACAATCATTATTTTAATGCAAAGCATTTGCAAGGTAAGTAGGTATATAAGCGACCCAGTTACGTTATGTACAACGGAAATAATGACATATGTGTAGCTACTGAGTTAATATTTCCGTAATATAAGGAAATCGATAGGACCTGACAGATAGGTATACAAAACAAACATCACGACTGGGCCTCTCTAGGGGCCTTAACACAACCTCTTCGGGCAATGTCAAAGTAATATTACTTTGATATTTCGTACCATGACCTATAAAATTAAATTGAAGTAGCGTTAATTCAAGCTAGAAATGTGACATTTCTGAAACATGATGGTTCTTCGAACGAAGTCTTCCAGAACGATTCCGTAACGATTCCATTATAGAAACGTCACTACTTCCATACAATTTGCATAGGTCATGGTACGAAATAACAATGTAATACTAATTCGGTAATGTATTATGTATGAATTCGTGGTGAGACCTCCTGGTTTTGTTAAACATTTTCTCTGATTTTTTATATACAAGGTGTTACCAGACTACTTCTAAAAACATCAGGGGATTAAAGTACCATCAATATAAACATCTTATTTTTCACGCTCACAGTGTTGGTTTCTTAGAAAAAGTTGTTTAAATTGATGGGCACTTTAACCCCCTGAAGTTTTCGGAAGTAGTCTAGTAACACCCTGTATAGAAACTATCAGAGGTACGTTCAAAAATGTGTTTTAAAATGTTGTCCGAGAGTTGCAAATCCAGAAGTGTAATTATTTCTACAAGGCCACTGGTCGGTTGCAATATGTTTTCGCTTTTAGCGATATTTCGTGGCAGAGAGGTAATCGAGATCGCACACGCTAAAAGTAATTGCTACGACTGTTAGAAAGAGACCACAGATTATCGTACGTTCCATAAAACTGAGATAAATCCTCGTACAACACTCAATTCCGGTATTCCAAGCAGCGCAGCAAACGTGCAGGTAGCGCGGACTAGGGCGTTTACAACTTTGAGACCTGTAAAATAACTTTACCAAAATTCTTACGACTTTGCGGTTGGTCATTTAAGGTCCGCGTATACCAATGACTTTTGCATTTCCTGCACTGCATGGAAGCTCGATTTCGATAGCTGTTCGATTGTGGGCGATTCTTACTCTATTTGATATTTTACCGTTATTTAAAAACTTTTTTAACCTCGATTTTAGAGCACGTCTTTCAAGCTGATAGCATGAAGATGGAACAATAAAAGATTGGTTGATAATAAGTTATTTCACGAAGGTACATTTAAAATTAACTAATATTTTACGAAATGACCAAAATTGTTGAGAACAATGACGAAACCATTGAGTAGGCCTTTGTACTGATTTCTCAGAGTGTGGCTTCAAATAGTCTATTTACCATAAAGCACGGACTCCACCAAAGCGGAGACGAGACGAGCAGAGAGCAGATGTATTTTAAACAACCAATAGAATTGTGTTATTGACAAATTTCCTCTCAGCTCAGCTCCAGTGGAGATCGCTGTGCGGAGATGTTTAATATTTGTATGGAAGCGGATGGAAGCGGAGATGTGAGCTGTGCGCGGACGACGCGCAGTGGAGACGAGAGAACCGCACACATCTCCGCTTTGGTGGAGTATCGGCCTTAGACTGCTTCCAGCATCATTTTAAGCTCATTAATATTCAACGTCATATCGACAGCGTAACACAAGTAGCGAAAGACATCGGTCACACCACAGGCGTTGCACCCATTCAAGGAACGTGCACGAAATATTAAAATCACTCAGTTATCCGCTTGCACGCACAAGGAGCACTGGTGGTGTAGTGGTAGCACCCCTGCCTCACGATCCGAAGGTCCCGGGTTCAAACCTGGTCGTGCAACTATGAGTTTTTCTATTCGATACATTTTGGTGCGCAATCGCAGTGCTCTTTATCGGTGAACGAAAACATCGTGAAGAAACCAGCATACCCTATAATCAAAAATTCTGTCATAGATTGTATTCTTATAAGCGGTGATGGGCTTGCAACCTGTCACGTATCTTATACCTTTAAACGAGCAATTCTTGTATATATATATTTAAATCTATATCTATATAAGAGCTTAACCTGACTGACTGACTGACTGACTGATTTATCATCGCCCAGCCGAAACCGCTGAAGCTAGAAAGCTGAAATTTGGAAGGTGGTTTCCTTTTATAACAAAACCACCCACTAAGGAGGGATTTTTGGAAATTCCACCTCTAAAGGGGTGAAAAAGGGTGAAAACGTTTGTATGAAACTTTTTAACGCGTGGAGCGATTTTCATGAAACTTTGTTTGTGCACTGTAAATGAAAAATGAACGAACACGTAATTCAGGATTTTTCAATATAACTTTCAAAAAGGGGTCAAATGTGGGGTCAATTTTTGTATGGGAACTTTTTAACGGGTGGTGCGATTAGTCTGAAACTTTGTTTATGTACTGTAAATGCAAAATGAATGGACACGTGTTTCAGGATTTTACAATATAACCTTCAAAAAGGGGTCAAATGTGGGGTCAATGTTTGTATGGGAACTTTTTAACGGGTGGAGCGATTTGTTTGAAATTCGGTTTTTATACTTTAAGTGAACAAAGTCGCGAGCGGGACCGCTAGTGTATGTATATATAATTGGAATCTCGGAAACGGCTCCAGCGATTTTCATGAAATTTAGTATGCAGAGGGTTTCGGGGGCGATAAATCGATCTAGCTAAGTTTCATTTTTAGAAAACGTCGTTTACCAATAAAAAAAACCGAGCAAAGCTCGGTCACCCAGGTACTGGAATACTAATCACTGTGCAAAATATAATGTTTGGACGTGTCTCTGACTACCCTTTAGATATCCTCAACAATCTAAGTAACTAGAGATCTGAGGAGATATCTACCGAGCCTGGGGATTACAGTCGTGATCATGTGTTTTTTTTGCACGCACTTTAACGATGACAGCCACTGTGCAATTGTAAGTACTTAAAAGTCCTGTAAATCACCAGTTTTATAGCTCGAATAAAAATAAACGCCAAAAATAAACATTGATGCATTACAATAATTTTCATTCTTTGTTTAACGCGAGCGTTTTATAGAATTTACAAGCAATTAAGGCCCAGAATACTCGTCACTCTATTCCTTACGTAAAAGTTACAAAAAAAGTGACATAGGTCCGTATAGCAACGCGGATCTCCGCGGAATCAGACATAGCACGAAGCGAAATACCCAAATGACAAGTAAGTAGAGTGCGGCATGATAATATGGCTGCTCTGAATTACATAACGAAAGCGACAATTTATAAAAAACATAAATATGTTCAAGTAAATAGCTTATTTCAAAAAAAGGGCTGGGTTGATTTGTTTCAAATTGACTGATTTATATTCATGTGAAATAGAAATTCAAAATACCTTACTGTTTTGGATAAATTAGGGAATTTCTGAATTTTCAGAGGTGTTTTTGACATGATTTTTTACCAAGGTTTTCTAACTAATTCGTGTTTTAGCTCCGGTTGATTTATCACTTATATCCTTGAGTATCGTGTAGTTCAATTTCAATGTAATCTATTAAGCGGTAATAGAATGAGAAGGGTTGCAATACTTGCAATATTCAAAATGCTGGGCCTTAAGTCGTGTCTTTCGGAATTCGAGTTGCGTTAAAAGTTACAAATTGGCAAATGGCCCAAAGGTAAAAGCGGTAATAGAATGATTAGGGTTGCAATACTTGCAATATTCAAAATGCTGGGCCTTAAGTCGTGTCTTTCGGAATTCGAGTTGCGTTAAAAGTTACTAATTGGCAAATGGCCCAAAGGTAACTTCAGGCCGAAAGAACACAAAAACCAAGGGCATAACACTTACAAGAGATTTTTCAAAGGCCTAAACCGGAACCAAAAAAGGATCAGCCTTTTTTACATAATTATATTTTACTAGCAGTCCGCTCCGGCTTCGCACGGGTATTTATATATACCTATAAATGGTCACGACTTATTTTTTTACACCTTGGGTTACATCATTGAAGTTTTAGTAAGGATCCCTAATTTTTTTGAAAATATAATATAGCCTATGTCACCCGCTGATAGTGTAGCTTTGCAACAGTGAAAGAATTTTTCAAATCGGTTCAGTAGTTTCGGAGCCTATTCATTTCAAACAAACAAACAAACAATCAAAGTTTTCCTCTTTATAATATTAGTATAGAAGTATAGACTAGATGACCCGTCAGACGATGTCCGTCCACTCAATTTCAATAAATATTAAGCACTTTTAGTTTTTCCTGTATTTCCTTACTAGCTGCCGCCCACGGCTTCGCCCGCGTGGTATTTTGAAAAACTAAAACAAATCTATCCCACGGGAACCGTACATTTTCCGGGATAAAAGTAGCCTATGTGCTATTCCAGACTATAATCTATGTCTGTGCCAAATTTCATTCAGATCCGTTCAACCGTTTTAGCGTGAGTAACAAACATACATCCAGACATCCATACATTCATACAAACTTTCGCGTTTATTAATATTAGTAGGATTTTCCGGGTAACTTATTAAATTTTATTCATCCGCAAATTACAAACTAAAAAATTGCCGGATCAGTCTAGTCGTTCTCAAGCGATAAGTATACCAAGGAAAAGTTGGAAAACGTTCAGCATTACAGTCCCATCGACCCTAGTGGCTTTAAACCCTGCACAGAGGTTGATGGGAAAATAAGTGGCGTCGGCCCCTATACGTTCCCCGGGATTGGTGATGTAATTTTTTTCAGTTGCATTTTTGTTACATTAGAATCTAAGAGTCAAGTTATTCAATTTCTTTAAGGTTCTTTAAGGTTTGACGACCTCAGTGGCGCAGCGGGCGAGAGTTCGCCTGCGACGCAAGAGGTTGCGGGTTCGATTCCCGCCGCGGAACAAATTTGTGTACGGTCTGCAGAAATTTGTTCCGTTGTTCTGGGTGTTTTCTATGTATAATAAAAAATATCTATCTATGTATCTAATGCATTAAATATATCAGTTATCTAGTACCTATAACACAAGCTTTGAGTAGCTTACTTTGGGGCTAGATGATGCTGTGTGGATTGTCCAGCATTATTTATTATTTTATTTATTTATTTATTTATTTCACGATAACTGGTGAATAGAATTTTGAATCTTAAATCAACCACATAAAGGTCATCGCACCAGTCTTCATAAAATGTATGAACATCAATAACTTATCTACTAGCCGCTCTGACGTCACACACGAACCGAACGTCATTATTCCGAAGCCAAAGTACCAAATTAATGTCACAGGCGATATTTCCAATAATAGCGTACTTGTATCCTAATATTATACCTATACCATTGATTTTACCTTATTTGGTTCAGAGGTTATGTATCGCTACGGCATTGACACAGTTTTGTTGTAAGAGGAAGATGATTTGATATTTATGGCGTCATAATCTATTATGGTAACAAATTCATGACGTCACTTGATATATTAAATATCTACTGAATAATCCTACTAATATTATAAACGCGAAAGTTTGTAAGAATGTATGGATAGATGGATGGATGGATGTATGTTTGTTACTCTTTCACGCTGAAACGGCTGAACGGATCTGAATGAAATTTGGCACAGATATAGATTATGGTCTGGAATAACACATAGGCTACATATTATCCCGAAAAAATATACGGTTCCCGTGGGATAGCGATGTTTTTGTTTTTCAAGGTATCACGCGGGCGAAGCCGCGGGCGGAAGCTAGTATTCTATACGTAGTATTCGTCCCATATTAAACCCACAATCCAGAAGAATTACGTTAACATAGTTTGATTTTTTTCACATTTTCAATACGAGTAGACTGTAGACCTGAGTAAATCGTTTTTATATCGTCTCCACGCGTTTCCTAGATAAAGAGACTTGACAGACAGACGGACGGACGACAAAGTGTAACATAAGGGTTTCGTTTTTCCTTTTGCAGTACGGAACCCTAAAAATAACTAACTGTACTTACTCAATTTTCTTTTAGAGAATATTCACGGATATACACATAAAACGCTCAGAATTGCGTTTTGCGAGGCAGTCAAACGTACAAAATATTACGACACAGAATAGCCTAGCGACTAGTAAGTATAGAGTAAGTAGAGTACGGTGTAATAGTGAGTGACGGAAATTAGATCTGTCACTCAAAAGCCTATAGGTGATTCATAACGTACGGCTGTTGCTAAATCTAAACGGCGTCGAATACACGAGCGAAATATTAAAACTCCAATATTTCACAGTTCCCAGCCAATTAGACAATCATCAACTGAAGTGCAAGCGACGAACGAAAACGCTAATCAAAAAACCGGCCAAGTGCGAGTCTTACCCGCGCCCAAAGGGTTCCGTACCATTATTTATAAAAACGGCAAATCACGTTTGTTGTATGGGAGCAACCTCATTTATTTTATTTTTTTCTGTTTTTTAGTATTTGTTGTTATAGCGGCAACAGAACTACATCATAATTTGTGAAAATTTGAATTTGAAGTGAAATTGAAACTATCACGGTTCATGAGATGCAGCCTGGTGACAGACGGACAGACAGACAGACGGACGGACAGCGGAGCCTTAGTAATAGGGTCCCGCTTTACCTTTTGGGTACGGAAACCTAAAAAACGCTACTATGAGGGCGTTTCTAGACGTCTCCATAAAGTACTCTACAAATTATTTCGATCACTGACGATTGAACTTATTAATGACGTCAATAAACAGTACTTAGCTTTAATAGCTATTAAACTAGTTAAGAACCTAACGCGTAAAGGGTATCGCAGGTTAATATTCTGTTACCTATTTGTCGTCTAGTGCACAATCTTAGGATCATTTGTGGCTTAGTTCTTGACATAATCTAAGTTATCGAAAGGAACCTTGGAGATTTGCCTTGAAAACTGTTGCTGCAAAATCCGTGTCTAGCTTTAGTAATAGGTACTGGTCTAGTTTTCTGAGACGTTTTCTCGAAATGTGGGTAATTTATTCAGAGCTACCAGTGCGCGAGACCTTTATAATAAGCGATGAAAACTAATCCGAATTCACCGAATGCAACCAGACATGTCACATATAGCATAGTTCGTTGACCTTACAAATTCACTTCAACGTAAACTCAATGTGTTCAAATAAGAAGGAATTGGGTTGCAAGATGTGACCCAAAAATTTAAAATACGTTTCTTGTGCTGAAATACTTCAGTGAATTACAATGTCACAGTCACTGAAGACAATGATTGGGTGGATAAAAATATATAATCACAGCAATTTTACCAACGATATATGGTAGGTACTTAGCCGAAAAAAGAGCCACTCTCATAATTGGCTGTTGCTATGGCAGCTAAAACGCGCATCTATCTAACGTAGCGTTAAGAAACGCTTTGATTGTCCAAGTATATGGGAACTTCCAGGCTAAAATAAAGCATTTTTATTGCGTATTTTTAGGGTTCTGAGCTGAGATGGAAGACTAATAACCGTTCGTACGTAAAAGAGACGGTAGAATGTTCTTGCTAGATAAACGTGCTCTGATAACCAGAAAAATATCGTCTTCAGTCTGACTATACTCGTTTCTGAGCATAGGTCTTCTTTTTTGGCTATACTACACGATTGGGCCGTTTTGTTTCATCCAGGTACTGCCTGCTACACTTAGAAAATAATATTAATATTTTCCTCTTCACATTTGTAACTTTTGACAGAGAAGACTTACAGGACCCAAACATGTATGGCTCAATCCATGGCAGATGAGTTATCTGTTAGCGCCGACCATTAGTCCAAATTTGCGCGGGGATATCGAATCGGCTAAATAAAAGGCGATCTCGATCTGGGAACTTGTATTAACTAAAAAAAAAAACAATTTTGCCAATCACTTTTGTAGGCAATGCCGGCAATCTATTCATCATCAATCATTGGATAAAAAGGCCGAGTTGGACATTACAATGTAGAATGCTTTACAAAAATAGGTATTACTCTACAAGTACCGCAGTAGGTAACAAAAAAGAATATAGAAGGAGCAATCAACTAAACGGTTCTTTCTTAGTCCGGGAAAATAATTAAGGAATTAATTGAGGTCACAAGAAGCCAGAGTGAAAAAACACATAGTTTCAAAGATAACGATTGCATACGCATTACTTCGAATTTCGGTTACAGAACACACCTGTTACCTTATTCCTTCACTTTGCGTCGGTTACACAATTCTAAGCCCCGTCCAGCCAGACAGCAAATATCGAATTGCAACAAAAAACGCTAACATAGAGTGCATCAACCTAAACAAATCCAATTACACAAAGAAGCGCGCCACTGACGCATCACTTACGGAGGGATTATCAACTTTACAATTGCAGAAGTGTATGCCGTTTTCCAGCGATAGGTTAACGTGAATCACTGCGACCCACATTACCTGCTCGATAAACGATTAAATAATGCAACCGAAGAACATCGGCTAGACGATACGACATCAACGATCGATCGGACATGTACTTACTCAAAACATTTTATATTAGACAAACTGGTGCCAGCAACTTTTCTGACAACCGATTTTTATGAAACAAAGCCCATATTTTGCTTAATGCTTAATTCTAATTAATTCCTTAGGCTCTGTCCACCTGCGATAACTAGATGGAAATTCTTTCAGTAGTTTCGGAGATGTGTACGAACGAATGTAATGAAATGAGAGTGAATGAAGCAAAAGAGGTATGTCAGGATCGTAGCAAGCGGAGATCCTTGGTCTTTGCCTAGCCTGTCGGAAAACAGGCGTGATTTTATGTATGTAGTAGTTTCAATGATTCGTTTAAAACAAGGATTCATGACATGGCCAATCAACATGAGGAATTTGTAGACAGCCGAATCCACATGGAGTAATGATGATCGCGTGAAACGTGATTTGTGATAACATCTCAGTCGAGTGTAGCTCGTTTGCCTTCGTTCGTTACCGGAGATCTATCGGATATATCCGCTGGGAGTGCCGTATGATCAGATCTAGGGTAAACCGCCTCGTAAAATCATGAATAATATGTTAGCAAAAACGTAGGGCGCAAAACTCAAGATTAGATTTTAATTAAGTCGTTAAACGGTAATGCGTGTCCAGTGAAACTGTTAATTTCTAATACGTGGTCGTGTTTAAATGACTTGGCTGAGTTTCGCAATGCTATTTCTGATGTCATTGTAACCCGTTCTGACATCAGCTGTTTCTTTTTTAATATAAGTACCTTATAACTTACTGAAAACTTAAGTCCCCTAAAATCTTTGCAAGACGTTTCAAAAAGGTATTTGTGATTTTATTGAAAAAAGATTTTTTTGCTAAATTGTTTGAGCTCCTTTGAAAAATATATAAACTAACTTTAAAAACGGCACGACTTATTTAGTATCAAATCAACCTTATACAACCAAATCTAGCACAGTATTACTTTTTCTATCATCCGAAGTGTTGTGTCAAAGTATCGTTTAAGATGGTGAAATCGATGCTAACCAAAACCATAATAGGCTTTACTAACTTAGTACGCTCTATGAATCTAGGCCTTAGTCAATTTCAATGTATTCGTGTGTGGTTCTGATTAGAAACCAGACAGTTACAATGTAAGTGGTATACAAGCTAGAATGAAGACTCTAGGAGCACGTGTGACCGATTTTCGCAAGGCTAATCACTAAGCAGAGGCAGTCAGCGTGCTGGGCCCATAACCTAAAGTTTATTCCTATTGATCTGAGCTCCACAAAAAATGATCACAAGAAATAAAAGAAAATTTATTTTCCCCCGAAAATAATTGTCCCTAGTTAGTAGAAAGCAGGAAACGTACAAATACGGCATCTAACTATGTCATCAAAGAAACTAGTTAAATAAGGTATCCCAAATAACCTTTCCGCTCGATTTAATCAACATCGTAAACCATTAAGGACCCCGCTAGCGGACAAAGCTAGTCCAATTTTTTCATCCACCAAACTGGATAAAACCACTATCCCCTGGAAACATCTCTTCATTTATTTTTATTTTTTTTGTTACCAGCCAGCATTACCTACGAGCTTCGGGGTAGTTACACGAGCTACTCACAGCAACTTTGTTGCATTGCAATGTTGTAAATTGCTCATTTCTCGTTATGGGCCTGTCATGCTGCGTGGCGTAGGTATCTGCGAGTAACGTTGTTTTATTTACGAGCTTCACTCGCCCGGCCGACGTGTTCAATTCCTCGGAAAGCCATACAAATTACCCGGAATTTGGATAAGATTTGCGTCATCACTCATCCGTGACTTGCGAGATGGCGTTTGAGAATGTTCGTTATCCAATACTCCGCGAACTGAGCCAAAAGTTTATAGCCAGCAAGCAGACTGTCACGACGCATCAAAGAAAACTCTGTTCCAAAAAAATATCAGCTCATTCCGACGGACGCCATACAGTCTTGACAATGTTCTATTTTCGATTATCTGTCATAGCCGTCGAACCATACCTATACGTAAGTATAATCACGTTAAACTGCGAATTTGTCGAGCTTACATAACGATTTATCCGCTGATCAATTACACGAAACACTTACATTTAATTCGGTCAGCTCATTTGACATCCTTATTAAATCATGCAAGTTATTATAAGGTGCAATCCATCTGCCCACGACTTTACCGTGGCTGGGGGCTGACCTCTGTTGTGTAACTGATCCCTGAACTGCTGCTCAGCTTACTGACGTGACAGCCAGACAGCCTGTACAGATAGCCGCGTCAACCGAGCTTTATATCCAAAGCTGGTCCAGTACCAGTAGACACTTGATCGCTGACTGACAAACAATCGAATCTCGGAGTCTGCACGCGAACCCGTTGTAATATCATTACGTCCTTTTCTTTATCGAAAAGGAAGATAAAACTGGGGATTTTCTAAATATGGGTTGATGAAATCTGGTTCTGAATACCGAGTACCGACACGAAATGGGCGTGGTCGTGACGATTTGTAGTTTGAATATAGTTAGATACTTTTCTTCGTCGACGTAATCAAAAATAATGTTAGTTTTACGTAAAATTAATTTGTCCACATTGTCCATCGGACTGGTTATCATTTCATCAGCTCTCAAACTAGTTTCTAAACCGTTATGTGGTTATCGTTCAGAGCGAAAGATAAACTTTAATTTCGGAGAACACAAGTCCGTAATTTAAAACGTTTTGTATTTGAATTTAGCGACAAAATATCTAAGGCAAGTGCTAAAACGTGCGCCAAGGTCGCAAAGACAATCATCTAATTCAGTTAAGAAATCACGGTTTATGCCGAAAATGGAACAAAAACATAGCGTCCGTTTGTCCGCAACCTAAAGTTAATTAAAACACGGTTCAGAGCCCAGTTATGTAAATGAACCATTGTTGCTATGCACGTCCGAGTCGTAAATACATTTCACTGCCAGCCACATCTTTGAGTAGCCTTGGACTAACATGTTCAATGATGCTTTTACGGGAACCGGCCGGAACAATTGCAGTTTTGGTTTTTGTGCAAAGGGTCAGCGATATCGGAGGGGAACTGCCGTGCAAAGTATGCAAATGCAGAGAAAGTTTCGGGGTGACTCTTGGCACTTTGGTTGAAATATCAACGTGAAACCTACTTATTGAATGAGAGTCTGCGGTGGATCTGCTAGACAAAGTTTAATTTATGGTGACACTTGAAGACCAGTTTGCCAAATAAAGATTGCCGTCGAGATTGTGGACGATAGACGTCGGCGAGGACTTAGTAACACACGCCACGGCCTGTTTGGAACAAGTTAAGGAGGTGTTCCCAATTCGGAAACAACCTATTGTTTACCGATTTTGTATCGCGCGCCCGAGCCGACGGATTAATATCAAATAATTTATAGTTTGACCTGTGCTTGTACTCAATTTTTGTGCATCAAATAGCATTCCACAATAGTCTTCACGACGTGCTATTACTTATTATAATGTCAAGTACAAAATGACGAAACAATCGAGCTGTTAAAAACCTTTTTGTTGCTTGCTAGCATCCATTGTTTCAAAGCTTTGTGCTGGGATTAGGTATAAAGATTTTACAATTGCATGCATAGTTGTATGTTCCAAGTTCAGTGACCCGCTGTCATGCATATGGCCGGTGCAGAGTTTTTATTACGTTCCAATATCTGTTTCTGTGGACGTTAATGTGTGATTTGCATTGCGGTTGCCAAGCCCACGGCCATGTTATTAAGCGATATTGTAGGTATAAGATTATTCTGGCCAGATGACCACCTGAACCACCAATTATCAACACCAATTCGTATTAACTACGGTTCGTGAAATACACTGTAAGTCTATACCTAGTTTTTCTATCATTAATCTGTATTACAATTTCTTTGTACTGCATTGCAGTCAAGTTTATGCTCTTAGACTGAATTTCGGTGCCTTCAGCGATAGGACGGTGTGAATCGACATAACGAAATTACAAGTCAGAATCTGAATCCAAATTGCATATCAAATTCAAAGTCTCTGCTCTTTTCTATTCGAATATAGTTACAAAATTTTGTGATTTCGACCGAAACCTTTGATTGTATGGCTAGTTCACTGTAGCCGAGGCCTTACAGTTCTATTGTTTATTTAGTTCGGACCCCTGACATTTCCATCTGCTCTATAGTCTGATAAGGCTCGGTCCTCAATATTTGCATAGCAACGTTTCTTAGGCAAAGCACAGAGCGATTTCACAAGGCATCGTAACATTCATACTAGAAGTAAAACTCTTGCATAAATCTCTACATAAAAAACAAAATCCCTTTCCGCCGTCTGTTCTTCTGTCTGTACGCTTAGATTTTAAACTAAGCAACGGATATAATGCGGTATTTTATACTAATTAATATTTTATAGTTTTGGATTTTTGTGTGTAACGAATTAAATCAAAAACAACTGGACCGATTTCAAAAATTCTTTCACCATTAGAATGTTACATTATCCATGGAGTAAAATAGGCTATATTTTATATGTATAAAAAATATATAAACTTTAGCTACCCGTGTGAAGCCGGGGCGTGTCGCTAGTTCATTTTATAAGAGTCTGTACTGTATTCATGTCGTATAGTTAGGTATTTAAGGTTTGCGTACTAACAAGAAGCAGACTAGGTATCATTACTTTGATTAAAATGTCGTTAAATTGTTGGCTATCATTTAAATCTCAACAATGAACTGATGAAATACAAAAATCTACATAAACATGGAATGCTTTAGTAAGTGGTATAAGAACGGCTGAAGAGATTTGATTTAAAAAAAAATCCGTAATAAATTGTCCAAATGAGTTTTTTAGTAAAATATAAATGTAATATTACACTAGGCGCGCATCGCCCGTTCGCTTCGCTTGAACTTGGCTTGACACGCTGCCGCGTGTCTAGAAACTGAAAATGCTTTCTTCTATGGAATCGAGAGGGTTTAGAAACCTAGGATTGGAATGAACACTAGTAGGTATAGGTACTAAAAGTACGCTTGGTCATGCTCAATCTAGTTGTAGTGATGTTTTGCGAAAGGCTGCTGGCAGATGCTGGATGCGAGAAGCTGGGAACAGGGTAAAATGACGCGCATTGGAAAAGGTATAGACTACCGACGATAGGCTAATGACGATGCTGAAGTACTAACTTTTACTAGTGAAGTGGGAAATAACAACCCAGCAACAGTTTCTATTAATAAATTATACGACGTCGCTCATTAGTGCAACTTTTTTGTGCCTGGACCGCAGAATACACAATAGTACTAGGACCGGTAGACAACACTGAGAGCGTTAACGGCACGCAAAAACACCACTCTCTTCTTATCGTGTCAATAGTTGTTTTCAACTAGTGTGGTGAAAGGATTAATGTGGATAAAACTTGCCAACAGATAAACAATGTCAACTGGATTTTCAATTTTTCTGGAGCGAAGCGAGCATATCACATGCCGAAGATGTATCGCGTTGGGAGCGCAGCAAGCTACGCAATAATAAAGGAATATCTTAGCATCCTGCATTACGCTTGAGTTCATCATCATTCTCCTGCCCTTATCCCACGCTACATGGCACAACATGTTTTATTCTTCCACTCACTCCTATCAGTCGCCAACTCCTCTTACATTCATATCATCTTTCACAAAATCCAACCACTTCTTCTTCGGCCTTCCTCTACTAGCGCACCCAGCCACACTCTTACTCATAACTCTTTTGGTGACATGGTTTTCATCCCTCTTCATCACGTGTCCATACCAAGCTAAACTAGCACTCCTCATCTTTTCAGTAACGCTTGAGTTCATATAAATACGTTTACCTCAACTCAGTTGACTCTTCATTTATATTCGTTTTATGACCAAAATGAAAATAAAGTTACGAATCTAAATTATGATCTGATAAGTTCGTTTATCGTGTCACTGGTACTTTATTGTGCACCCGGTGCTAGGTTGTTGACCTGCCCTGAAGCCGTTAGTGCATTTATTTCCATCACCAGATTTTGCAACCAGCATTTACGAAATCAAAAACGGTGACGGAAAAGATGAGGAGTAATAGGTTAGCATGGTATGGACATGTTATGAGGAGAGATGAATGTCATGTGGCGAAGAGAGTGTTAGGTATGAACGTGGATAGATGTGTGAGTAGAGGTAGGCCAAAGAAAAAATGGATGAACTGTGTGAAAGATAATGAGTAAGAAAGAAGTGAGTACTGAGATGACGGATGATAGAGGTAAAAGGAGGAAGAAAACGTGTTGTGCCGACCCCACTTAGCGTGAGAAAATGGCAGGAAGGAGATTTACAAACTCACCAGCATACAATCTTTCAAAATGGGAGGGAGAATGATTTCATATTTACAGATAATTGAGTAAACTAGTTACTCTAAGTATCTTAGGTATTTGATGTAATTTGTTTTTAATTGTACATTTATGCGCTCAGCCTTGGTTTCACTACATTTTGGGGTTCCGCGGGGAAAATGCAAAGCTGCGTTAATCATTTAAAAGATCGCGAGGTATGCGAGTTTATTTATTGTCTGTGACTAGAGACCCAACGGCAAATGAGGTGTCTTTGGATTCATGCAAAATGTCAAAAAATTAAATATGACAGTTGTAAGAAGATATATTCAATTACTTTGAATCTTTCAATTTTTGAAAGACAATCTTTCAAAATCTTCTAGAACCACAAACTACAAAAATCAATAGTTACCACTTAAGATCCTGGAATAGTAATGTTGAAAGTAGTTTCAACATAAATCGCACTAATGAGACTCATTCATACCTATAAATTTTATTTTATCGAGTGAGCGAAGCGAGGTGGGGCCTTAGTGATAACTACATATATTTTTTTTGCTGAAAGATATATGATATATTTTCATACTAAAACAAATCTATCCCGCAGGAACCGTGCATTTTCACGGGATAAAAAGTTGCCTATGTGCTATTCCAGACTATAATCTATAACAGTGCCAAATTTTATGCAGATCCGTTTAGCCGTTTCATCGTGAAAGAGTAACAAACATACATCTATACATTCTTACAAACTTTCGCGTTTATAATATTAGTAGGATAAAGATAAATATACTAAGCAATTTCAGCTTTCAGTTCGGTTTCACATCTTGACTTGAAGACAGACATACTTATTACTACATAGCTAGTAAGTTAAGATTATCACACGCTATACGGAACCATCTCATTTATCGGTCGTTAACGCTTAACGATTTTTTTATGAAGCTCTGGCAACAAGGTAACTTCTAAATTAAGATCTGTGTAATGATACCTTTTGGGATCAATTGAGAGGGCTTATTCTCAAGAGCACCAGAATTAAGTACCTACAGCGTACCGTATCATACCGAGCAAGGCAATTGGTAACTGAATAATTTATCGGGTACTGTGTGTAACCAATTAATTTCTGGACTTATTTTTGAAAAAAATCCTGCTACGTTTTACGATGAGATTAAATTTAGTAAAATAAATGTTTTTTTAACCTGGTTCGTCCCATTGCTGTGCAAAGGTCTCCACCAAATCATGCCAATTCCCTATCCTTCGAGGTCTCCCACCACTCGTCCAAAGTATCAAGATCGTCCCTCCAACTCTCTAATCTCCAAACTCTAACCCTCAAATTATTTGATTGTTGTAATTAATTGATGGGTACAAAGAACGAGTATTTACTTGAAACTACGAGTAATATTTCTCTTCTTCTTCTAGTTTTCTCATACTACTTTCTTACGAACCAATGTGGTAAAAGGGTTACACAGTGCGGCGGAATCGACTAAATGATAACCAAACATTTATATCATCCAAATCTTGCGCAGTAACAATCAAACCAGCACCTACCGTGCGCGTCAGCCGGATACGCGCGCCGCACGATCTCAAATATTGATTAATATAAATAGGAAACTGTTAATAACTTCTCCAGCAGCATTTTTTACTTTTGCTGACGCAACTCGAAATAGATTTTGGTGCGGTCTGGAGCACGCCGCGCTGTTGCCAAGCGCGCCAGCTCTGAAGGTCGCCATCGCTATACCGTTCGTCTGCGTACGATTCTCTAACCTCTTACGCTTACAACATTGTCTTTTCCTTATTAAAGTCTAATGTTGTGTTAAGTGATTTTTTTATTGTTGCTAGGCAGTGTTTGAGGCTTTGGAATCGATAAACCGGTATTTGTGTAGGACGTTTAAGGTTTTTGTAGCTAAGTAGAGACTTGGTACGACTCTGAGACACGCTTTAATCCTTTCAACACACTGTTTCATAAGTTGATTACCTACAGGACAAGTGTATTAAGTACTAGCTTTTGCCCGCGTGGTACCTTGAAAATTAAAACAATCTTTTTGCGGGATAAAAAGTAGCCTATGTGTTATTCCAGACTGTAATCTATATCTGTACCAAATTTCATCTAGATCCGTTCAGCCGTTTCAGCGTGAAAGAGTAACAAACATACATCTACACATTCTTACAAACTTTCGCGTTTATAATATTAGTAGGATCTTGAGCGGTGAAGGAAAAAATATCGTGAGGAAATCGGCATGTCGTAGAACCAAAAATTCGGTGTGTGTCATGTTAGCAATCTTATAAGCGGCGATGGGCTTGTGATCTGTCAAGTACGGAATGCAAAATGTGGGCATGTACCAAATATCATGTTTGGTGTGCTCCGACTACTTTCTTTGGATATCCTCAGATCTAAGTACCTAACTAGAGATCTGAGGAGATATCTACCGAGCCTGGGGATTACAGTCGAGATCGTGTTGTTTTTTTTGTAAATAACTTGTAATTTTGAACTAGTGTGGTGAAAAACCTTTAGTTTCTAGGACATGCCGGTTTTCTCAAGATGTTTTCCTTCGCCGTTTGAGAGTACTAATAAAGCGAAAATTTATTCGGACATAGGATCAGGATCGGAAGGCTGGGTACCACTAGACCACCAGAGTTTCTAAGCAATATTTTTGAAGAAGACTGAGCTGGTAGATTCGTCTGATGGATGATGGTAACTCCTACGTAACTTACAAATTCTTCCAAGAATGTTGATTTAACAGGGTTAAACACGACTAAATGATTATTCGTAAATAATCGTGTACACTGACTCTCGCGCATCTTTGTCTGCGCGTTTAATAAAATAAAATATTTTTTCCCGTTTTTGCAATATTTTTTATTGATGCTCCGCTCCTATTGGTCGTAGCGTGATTTTATAAGCCTACTAGCTATCCCGGCAAACTTCGTACCGCCTTCTACATTGCTTAGACAACCAGTGAGTGATTATAATTTAATATGACACTTTAGTAAATAGTAATAAAGTTCAAATTGACTCTACATTTTATTTAAAAAACGTTTGTATGGGAAATAGAAAAGGGCTACTTTTAGGGTTTTCCCGGCAGTTATTCGAATTTTTCTTACCTTTTAAACCTTCCCTAGACCTCCACGAACATTTCAAGACCATGATAAGATAAATCCGTTTAGCCGTTCTCGAGTTTTAGCGAGACTAACGAACAGCAATTCATTTTTATATATATAGATAGAAGATAGATAAGTAGCCTACCTCGATAAATGGACTATACAACGCAACAATATTTCAATTCGAATCATTAGTTCTTGAGATTAGCGATTTCATCCAAACAAACTCTTCAGCTTTATAATATTAGTATAGACCGGGGTTGCTCATTTATTCTTGGCGATGCCATCTCTTGACGATACTTTGAACTAATCTACGTTATCGGAAATGTTGCCTACTTTCACAGTTGCATTTCTAGTACCTTCTTAATGGCACTGGAACAGGGTAATAAAATTAGGTTCACAAATTTCTGATCACTGGGTTCTGTCAGGGTCGGTAGCAGGTTCTAATCAAGGTTTTCTAGATCAACTAATCTAGATCTGCTGCCTCTGAGGCGTAGAGTAATCCTTTCAACACTCTGTTTTGAAAAACTAGTAACTCAATAAAAAAAAATTGAACTACAAAAAAAAACAGAACTTCTTTAGAACTGAAATAATAGACGCTAACAAGGCCCTAGGTTTTAACCATATTTTTTTATTCTTCTTACATTGCGCGGCAACCCGATTAAAAAAAAGTTCATGGGCCTTAACACAAGGTCTTACAAAAATCATGTTTCAGAAACGTCACATTTCAAGCTTGAAGTAACACTACTTATATGTCATGGTGAGAAAAATCAAAGTTTTATTCCTCTGATATTGTTCGAAGAGCTTGTAGTAAGGTCACAGGTAGGTAAGGAAACATACTCTATCTTACTGATCTACCTACCCTTTCCCACATCATTTGAGGTTGGCACATTGTTCTTCCATTTTCCTATACAATTCGTCATCTCAGTATTCACTCCTTATACACTAGGCATAGAAGGCATGTCATGTAAGTACTCTATATCGGTTCATTATTACTTTACCTAGAACATTCTGAGCACTCCCAACATACATTTTATTCTATGATAATAATTACGTTTCAAAAACTAAATATAAATCCGATGTTATACGAAAATTTATAAGCGAACATTTATTTATTAAGTTTTTTAAGTTTTACGGGAAAAGTATCAATTCTTCAAGAATCAAATTTATATGGGACCACCTCTAAAAAAACATAATTGGAATAATTGCGTAACCAACATACAGCCAAATTAAAAACCTCCTCCTTTTCGAAGTCGGTTAAAAATAGAAGCAAATTAGTTCTAAAAAGCGACCATAATATATGAAACAATAGAAACACAAATAAAATGTCTTATCTAAATGGTAATTACTAACAGGCCCTTACTGTCACAACTGGTGATTTATTTTACTTCCTACATAAGGAAGCGATACCTATTTACAAACTTTGATAAACTAACTGCGCCGCGCGGTTTTGCCCGTGTTTCAAACATTATGTCGTTTGAAAATTGTGAAGTCTACGAAAGAACTAGTAACATGATAAAAAGAAGAATTTGTGACATGATAGGATAATATGCAGTTTTAACTGAATTCTACGTACTTATATTAAAACGAATTATTATAAAAAAATATTCCTATTTTTCAGTTTTTCCGAGATAAAAAGTAGCATAAGTGTTAATTCAGGGTAAAATCTAGATTTGTAGCAAAACATCCGAATGCAGTCAGTCGCAACCAAGATAAAGCCGGACAAACAGACACCAACTCTCACATTCAAAATTAGGTATTATATTGTAGTAGAATAATAGGATAAATACACTACAGTGCGTAGGCCAAGCGTTCCTTCGCACCGTAAAAACGACAATTTTTGTAGACACCATAAAGTAAATAAATTTAGTAAATACTTTTGTCGATCGGTCAGAGAACAGTAGACTTTGACTATAGTGTGTTATTTTTTAAATTTGGTATTTTTATTCTTCCTTTTGAGATACAGAACCCTAAATTCTAAAGGATGTTAACTCAACCAATTAACACAGAATCTAACTACTAAAAAATACATAGGCAGGTAGGTACATAATGCAATCAAACTGACTGATAGGATGTCTGATAGGCATAAAACTATTCAGCTATGTAACTAAATAACTATAGCCAGATAGTCAGGTGAATGACTTTGGTAAGCCTAACAAGATATCTGGAAAAATTAATCATTTAATCTATCATTTTTTTCTTCATTTTATCAACTGCCAGTGTGGGCTATAGAAGAAACTTGCATAGAAACAGGGATTACTATGTATAATACCTTCATAGAAGGGCTGTGATGCCGGACTATATAGAACTGGCCATCAGAATTAAGTCCTATAACTTGAATTGCAAAAATAAACAATGAGATAATTCTAAGGCAATTCTTAGGTTGCGGGTTTGATCACCATTTAAAAATACTTTTGCACTAAGATACTGACTGTGGATAAATGCAATCTAAACCTATAATCTAGGAATAGAAGCAAGCTAGCAATCTGAATTTTAGAGTATAGGTTCTTTGGGGTCTAGAAGTTCACAAATGGTTTACTTACATGTTTATATAAGAAAAAGCATTGAAAATAACTGAGTTGCATGATCATGTATCAATTCATGACATAATTTGAAATCTCTTAATTTTGATAGGTTTTGAATAGGTATATTTAAAATTTTAAACGAGATGCAAAAAGCCGCTTAGTGACTTTGGTTTCCACAGCCAAAATTATTAAAAACTTTGACACTATTTTGTAACTATTTAACAAATCAATGCAACAACATAGGAATGGTGAGGTGTTTAGGAGATTTATATAAAATTACATCTCAAAATGTAATTTTCTAACATTGGTATAATTAGGTAAGATAAATATGAAATTTGTGTAAGGTCTGATGTAGTTTTTTTAAACTGCTGTACTAATAAGTTTCACACTAAATTGAAAAGAAGAACTAATTAGGCTTATCAAGATACATAAAATATTATGCAATAGATAATCAAAATAGAAAACACATCAGTTTCAAATATGGCATTGTAAATAAAGTAAACAGGTCTTAAGCATCAACTTTAGATTACATAGACGCATGAAACTCTACACACAAAATGAAACTTTATTTGCTTACAGAATGCTGAAGTGTTTGGACCAGTTTTTAGATACAAGTGGGCCTGCCCATCACCTGTACCATCTTCTTAATATTATATCTACAGTATATATATGAAGTTTTAATATTTCTGTTAACATGCTTTACATGGTTTAGTCCACAGCTAGGCATAAAGTTATCTAAATGAACCTAACCATATATTTTAGGATTTAGCAATTTATGCTGCAGAAAGATCACTTCATCATCGTCATCATCATTCTCCTGCCCTTATCGTACAAAAAAACACTTATGAATCCATTATGTAAATTCATGCAAAAAAATAATAATAAGAGCATGTATCAAATGTTATGTTCGGACATGCCTCTGACTACCTTCTTAAGATATCCTGAAAGATCTAAGTCACTAGAGATCTGTGGTATAGACCACAGAGCCTGGGGAATACAGTTGTGGTCATATTTTAAATTCAACAGTTTCTGCTAACCTACATGACCAAATGTCATTAATTGTTTTTCCTGCAATAAGTTTATGGTCATTTTGCTCATATTAATTAATAGAATAGACACCTAAGTCTTATACTGTGTAGCAACAACATGTAAGGAAGCTGAGTAAGGCTACCAAGGCCAAATGGTGCCATCATACCAATAATATAGGCATTATAACAAGCCCTAACCACTCCTGTTATCTACTATGAAACATGATTTCCAGCTATCTATGGCACTCAGCGATGATAATCAGATAGTTTCTATGTACACAGCTGTAATAGTCATGTACATACATACGCCTATGTATACAAAGTTATAGGTTATATGGACTGTTGCCATGTGAGACTTCAACATTGGTAAAATTGATAAGCGTTGGAGTAGTGACTTGACTATGATGATCGATTTAAACTGAGATTTCTGTAAATTCTTACTGTGTCTATTTTTACGTAACTTTGCTTGTGTGAGCTATTAACTCTTGTTAAGACCTTGTAACTGTAATAGGAGTAGTCAGAAGGTTTTATAGACATACTTACCTAAATATTTATAATTATGTTAATGCCCAACATGATAATTCCTTGAAAATAATATATAGCCTGCCTTACTGTTACCTTGACAATGATAAAGTTTAGGTTTTTCAGCATAGTTCTACGATATAAATTTATAGGTTATAAGTTGAGTGCCCTTGAAAGAATTTTATGGATGGTCAAGTAAGATTAACGCTATGATTCTAAACCGATTTTGAGGATCAACATAACGGCGATCGTAGGGTTCAAGGTGTCAAGGACAAGTGCAGGAAAGGGTCTAAACAAAAGAACTCACCAGTTTCGACATCGATCTCACTTCGCACAAATATCAAACACATAACTACACAACACCTTATAAAAGGATACAGGCTAAGTCCAGGTTGAATCCGTCTTTCATGTAGCGTTTCCGACGCTTGCTGACGATTGTCTTGATAGGGTTGGTCATCTTGATGTTTGACATGGAGTTGGCCATCATTGGGAGACGGTCACGGCGCGGCAGAAGTTCCGCAGCCGCTGCGCCCTTACCGGGCCCGCCCGCTCCAGGCACCGTCCTCTTCTCTGGTGCCTTCCGCTCGCGACGCCGGCAGCTCACGCAAATCCCCATAAAATAACCTCCGCCGCGTCGAGCGTGCCGCGCTCATCGGGCCGGCGGCGGAGGCGAGCGCCCGCGGCCGCGGCAGGGGCTCAGCTCGCGCCCGCCATGGCCTCCTCGAGCCTCCGCGCCCGGCCTACCAGTGCCAGCAGCTCTGCACCACCACCGCTGAGACCGAACCGCACACGCCGCGCACTATACCATAGCTCCACGCCCGGCACCGAAAGCTTGCTGATGTCGCTGTACGAGCGAACGGAAAATTATATCGCGTGAATGGCGTCCATCCTGCGTTTGCAGTGCACTAGCTAGAACACGGACGGACGGGGAGGTCGGGGAGAAACAGTTGCACAAGAAAGAAAGATGGTTTGACGGCCGTAACTCGAAAGTGTGTTGGGCATCTCGTTTACACCGCGTTGATATCTTTGCGACTAACAAGGATAAAACACAACCTTAACTTTGATGAGTGGATAGCTCTTTGTTCAGTTTTACTTCAGTTTCTGTCACAAGATGGCGCTACTGGAAGCAAATAGAGTCGCGCCAATTTTAATTTTATGCATTATAATTTTTATATTTATAAAAAAATATACTTGAAATAAACTTTAAATTATTTATTAGGTAATTTTTCCTGATTTGACATTAGGCCGATTGTTGTTAAAGTAGTTAGGTTCACATTATTTCTCAACTTTAATGGTCTAGTTTTATTTATCCCTATTAGCAGTTTCATAATAAACCACGAGATGGCGCTATATATCAAAACCGCCAAGCAAGACCGGTTAAAAAAATTGAACAGATAATCGTATTTACATTCATATTTATACAGACAGTAAATAGATATTTATTTGGCGCTATGTTTGAATTGGTGATTAATTGTCCGGGGCCGGGCGTATTTTTCTTTGGGTTTGTACAAACTGGTTATCGATCATTTTCTAATAGTATATTAGGTATTTAACTAAAATGCTATCATCAACTAAAACCATACCATAAAGTGCCCGTATAGTCTTTGAAGCACACTGTAATTTCAACTTATACCGTGGGCGGAGTGTCAGACTGATAGATACTACGGCACGGGTACTACTGATAGGATACTACCGATCTATTATTCAACCATGGCACTGCATATTTTATAAGCTTATAAAACCTTCCATACAAATTTTATCGCGTATGTAGGTGATTACCAACATAACCTACATACTTAGCAACGGCACGTGTATCCAAAGCTACTGAGTAAAAACCTGAAAAAATATTCAAAACCGGAAATTTGGCATTGCTTCCCATTATTTACACGATCCACTAAAAATTATCAGAATAGCGAAGACTCTTGCGTTGAAGTAGGTCACTGCTACGATATGGTAAGTGTGTCCTACTCCTAAAAAAAAAAGGTGACTGACTGCAGACTTGGAGCAGTGCGTGCACGAAATAAGTGGTTGCTAAGTAGAGATGACCATGATGACTTCCAAACCTAAAGTCGTAAAGCGATGTAGCTAGGTACTACTCTAACCATAAGTAGGTAGGTAATCTGTATAAAAATGCACATTTTTAGTAGAAAGTGTTCTAAAAACGTCCAAATAAATAAAATAAAATATCAGCAATCCTGCAACCAAAAACAATTCTTTTGGATTAATTAAATACTTATGTAGGTACCTAGGTACGTATTTGATAAACACGAAAAGAGTTTTTATAGAGCGCAATAAATTTTGAACACAGATGTTTTTTTACCATTCGCCGTCAGCCCCTTTGAAGCTCCAAAACCTCAACCTGGCCATAACTAGAGCAAGCCTAGAGAGTAGACCCATACTTATTTAAAAATTCACGACACTGGCAGAATTGTTCTGATGCCATAATTGAAGAAGAAGAAGAAGAGAGTAGAGCCATGTCTATAAATAAATAATAAAATAAATAATGCTGGACAGTCCACACAGCATCATCTAGCCCCAAAGTAATCTACTCAAAGCTTGTGTTATGGGTACTAGATAACTGATATATTTAATACATTATATAGGTACATAGATAGATATTTTTTATTATACATAGAGAACACCCAGACCAACGAACAAATTTTTGCAGATCGTACACAAATTTGTTCCGAGGCGGGGATCGAACCCGCAACCTCTTGCGTCGCAGGCAGACACTCGCCCGCTGCGCCACTGAGGTCGTCTATGTTCTCTTTATTCATAGTTCGTACAAGGTCATTGCTAATTGCTTGCGCAAATGAATCATTCTGTCAACAGGCACTTAAAAGTTCCCGACACCAAGTTGCGTGGCGACAAAATCTTTATTATTTTAATTGCCCAGCTACAGCTCAGCTACAATGGGATGCAAATTAACAAAAAAATACCTACCTAATACCTAATGCATTTTCTTTGGCTTTGAAAATATTGTTAGGTAGGTATTTGTTTTAATCCGATTTACTTACATACCTATTTAATTTCTTACTATACCTATAGTACCTGGGTGACCGAGCCTTGCTCGTTTTTTTGGGGTAAACGATGTTTTCTAAAAATAAAACCTAGCTAGATCGATTTATCACCCCCGAAACCCTCTGCATATAAATTTCATGAAATTCGTTGGAGCCGTTTCCGAGATTCAGATAATATATAATAATAAATAATATACAAGAATTGCTCATTTAAAGGTATAAGATATAAATGTTGACTTGTGAACATTTTACTTAGGTATTATGGTTTTCGTCGGTTGAAAAGTAAGTCAAGAAACCTAGAAGATATCATTGAAAGTAGTTAGGTAGGTACACAAAGGAGAGAGGTAGGTAGGTATGTGTTATAGCCAACTACCTATAATGTAAGTAGGTACCTAGGTACCATAAGTACGTACACTTACTTGAATCATCTACAGTATCTACTTTACCTATCTGCTGCATAAAATTGATGCAATCTCATACACGTGGAAACGTTTTATATTATCTAAGTACCTACCTAGATTATTTACATGTCGTGCTTGATCGAGCAAGGAAGGACATCTCGTTTATTTATTATTACAATAAAATAAACAAAAATTATGTAAATCCCTATACCCTGCACTATAGTAGGTAGTAACTAGCTTCCGCCCACGGCTTCGTCCGCGTGGTAACTTAATAAAACAAAAACATATCCCACAGGACCCGTAATTTTTTCCGAGATACAAAGCCTATGTGATATTCAAGCTAGACCAGTGATTCCCAAAGTAGTCCAGGTGGACCCCCAGGGGTCCACGGGAGACCCGACGGGGGTCTACGTTGGACGTGACAAAAAATGGGGGCCTACAATAGTAAGCAGGGGGTGCATGAAAATTAATTTGGTTTCGATAGTGAAGAACTACAATGTTGGCCACAAACTCAGCCACAACGCAAGTTTCCTTAAATAGATCTAATCTTCACTTTTTTTTTTTTCAAGATTTAGAAATTGGTAGCAATGTAGATGCCACCAGGGGGTCCACCGGATCCAGCAAAATTTTGAAAGTGGTCTATGAAAGAAAAGAGTTTGGCAACCACTCAGCTAGACTATAATCCAGAGATCTGTAATAGTTAGAACTCCTATTTGTCTGAAGTCGGTTAAAAATAACTATAAAATATATATATAAATATAAAATGACACGCGAAGTCGGTAAGTTCCAATAGTCTAGTACATATCTCTACACAAAAGGTCCTCAATCGTTTAACATCGTACCTTATCGTTATCAACGTGTATGATATCCAGTCCTAGTAAATGGATAAGATAGTGTTGCTAGTTGCTATGCGATGGGTATATCTTCATACTAGCTTCCGCCCACGGCTTCACCCGCGTAGAACAAAACTATATATTAATTTATAACCCACGGGAAAGGGAGCGGGAGCCAAAAGCTTTTTTGCTGATGTCATCACACAAAAACTTTCATCATATTTTTACCCTCTGGGGTAAAATTTTTACAAACTTTGAAAGTTGTATTTATCAATATCTTATCAATCTTATTGTTGCAAGACTGGATTCGAACCCATGGCGGAGCTACTACCACTAGGCCACCAGTGCTTACTCTCTCTCAACTGATTCACATGTATTTTATTCTGTAAATAAATAATATACTTCAGCAAATATATATTCTTATTATAATCCTACTAATATTATAAACGAGAAAGTTTGTATGTATGGAAGTTTGTTAATTTTTCACGCTGAATCGGCTGTACGCATCTGGATGAAATATGGCACAGTGATTATAGTCTGGAATAGCACGTAAGCTACTTTCTTCCCGGAAAAAGGTACGGTTTCTTTTTTCAAGGTACCACGCGGGCGA
This sequence comes from Cosmorhoe ocellata, assembly GCA_963675405.1. Classification (NCBI taxonomy): domain Eukaryota; kingdom Metazoa; phylum Arthropoda; class Insecta; order Lepidoptera; family Geometridae; genus Cosmorhoe; species Cosmorhoe ocellata. The sequence continues at coordinate 1,843,571 of OY776257.1, forward strand.
AGCTGCGGACAGAAGCTAGTACTTATCTTATTATAATGAAACCATAATTTCAATAGTTATTTTGGTTTCTTTACTATAAAGAACTTCTAAAAGAAACACCACAACAACATTATAAGTAAAAAACTTTAATCAGAACTTCAGCTTAGAATCATGCATCGTCAGTATCTTATTAACTTCACTGGCTCTTTCTCTCAATACTGCCATTTCACTCTCACTCAGCACATTGCTCTTCTTTCCCGCATTTTTCACTAAGAAGTGCTGTATGAAGAGTTTAAGGCTTTCCCTGAATACGTGGAGTTTCGGAGACTTTGCTATCCGGTGAAATACTTCCAATGCCGTAGCAAGATCCTCACTCATGATAATGGTGAGGAGAATCTGGCGCATGAAGCGGACCGACTGCTTGTTCAGCTCGGAGAATTGGATCACCTGAAAACAGGGGGTAGTCAGAGGCACTTCCAATACAATTATATAAATACAAACAATTTTCACAGTGTAGTTATATAGAATACTCTTATTTCATTAACTTAATTAAATTGAGTTATAATTATATTTTGAGTATTTTTTATTTATTTATTTGTGGTCAACTATTTTTGCAGGCAAACCTCTTTTCGACCTTTTCTTTCTCTTAGGATGATAATACATACTATTGGGGTATTTTGGTTTTTGTTTATATTTTGTGTAGTACCCGTAGTACATAATAAATTGAAAATAGTATACAATTTTTTATTACCTTCAAAACAGACAGCGGTAGTCCCTTCTGCATGATCAAGTGTATCAGAAACTGAGCTAGATTCGCCAAACTGAGCCTCGATTGGTTCTCTATATCCTTAATCTTGTCCCAGATGGAGTATTGAATTGAGAGCTGTAATAGAAAACAATTAATGTTACTACAGCGCCCTCTGGCGACTTAACACCATCTTAATAAGAATCATCGCCGATAAACTGCCAATCTTTTACAGAATACCGTATCTAAATCATTTAATTTTGGATACTTAAATGAGAAAATTCGTTTATTGCACACAAACAATCTCTCATCCTAAACGCATAATATACCTCCTCCATTCCATCATGGTAAAAAAAAAGCCAACAGACAGGACTATTTTTTATAATTTTTATCTGTTCATCTTTATGTTTCCATATCACGAAAATTTTAGCAATTTTGATGGGACTGTCACTCTTCTTCTTCTTCCTGCCCTTTTCCCAGGAAGAAGTCACTGTTCATGTCAAATATCAGATTTAGTCAACATCGAACTTTAAATACCTGATATTTACGATCAAAATCGCACAGCTTCTGACCCAGGACCGCATAGTACGGGTTGAAGGTCTTCTCCTGCAGGCAGCACGCCAGTAGCACGTGAACTATTTCCCGTTCCTGTTGTCCTTTTAGACCTAGATGCTGGAGTTTCTCGAAAGCATCCATGTAGTCCTAGAAAAAGATAGAGATAGAGTCCTAGAGGAGGGGGGGGGGGTCCTATGATCGGGAAGCAAGCGGGTTGCTGATTTGTATGCCACTTTTAATTATCAAAGTGGATTCATATAATTGCATTGTTTTTTAACAATTTTAATCATACTGAATTATCAACACATAGATTTAATGCTATCCGGTAACCGGTTGAATACACCGCTCTGTTCGGCCAGATACCGGATAGCTAAAAAACAATCGGATAGGCCGGATACCGAATAGTAACCGGATATCCGCTGCGTCTCTAATTTTGAGACTACTTTGGTAGTAGCTGCCGTAGGGCATGTTAGATGGGTAATATTTGTATATGATAGCGACCCGCCTCCGCTTCACACGGGTACAATGCTAAATATACTAAAACGTGTTTATTACGACGTGTTTCTCAACTATATTATGCATGTATTACACATATAAACCTTCCTCTCGAATTCATCTTTCTATTAAAAAAAAAATAAAAAATGTTCGTAAAATGTGACTACCCGCCTGCAGTAAACGTCACTGTGTAGCTCTGTTTAAAAAATCTTTAAAAATACAAATAACAACCTAACAAGTGCAAATAACATTCCAAAAAGTAAATCAACGTTTTAGAATCAAGTGATAACGTTATCTCAAGCAAGCCTAGTGAATAAACTATAAAACAAGAAGGCAAGTGATACTGTGAACATTGACGGAAATCACCGATACTAAAGAATAAAATAACTTTGTGTAGATTTAAACAATAATCTCGACTAATGGTAATGACTTTACGCTACGCTATCTATCTAGACAGTTCTGTGTTGTGTGTGATAAAGGCTGAATTTCTCAAGAATTAAAAAACCACCATATCTAATAAAATTGTTCTGTGATCATTTAATTTGTGGCGGTGGATGGAAAAAACTTTAACGCCAATATCAACGAACATTCACAACACAAAAATTACAGACTGGAGCTGTGGCTTAATTTCGTCATAGTCGTCAGCGGACACGATAGCTCAGCGGTACAAAACGCGGAGTGCGCATACGCTCGCATTGACGGCACTGGTTCAAACCACCACAAGACCGTTTCACTTTTTGTGCAAAAACAATTACTGTGCAGAAAAAGTTAAATAAACATTGTTCTTTGCGCTCTCCAACGGCCACAGCGATCTCAATAGACGCTAATATCAACGGAACAAGCCAACATGAATGAACATAATAATATGATGGACATGTTAAATGCACTTAGAACACAGATAAAAGAAGACAACCAAGAAAGTTTAAAATTAGTAGAAAAAAATATAACACAAAGAATTAATCAAAACTTCGACGACAAGTTCTGTCGAGTCGAAAAAGAACTAAATAAAATTCAAAAAACTCAAGAAGAACATGAAAAAAGATTGGATGACTTTGACAAAAAAATAAGGCAAAGAAATATTATTATTTTTGGTATCAACGAAGAGGAAAGCAGCTACCACGAACTGGAAGAGTTAGTACTCCAAATAATTAACCTAAAACTAGAAATCGAATGCAGCAGAACCGAAATAGAATTTGTTGGACGAATGGGAAAGAAACTCACTAAACCCCGACCGATTAGATTGACGCTTACAACATATGGCAAGAAAATAGCAATTTTACAAAACAAGAAAACGTTGGAAGGATCAGGGGCCTACATAAAAGAGGACTTTCCACCTAAAATTCTAGAAATAAGAAAATCTTTACTGCCGCAACTCAATGAGCAGAGAGAAAAAGGATTCAAAGCCATATTAAAGTACGATAAAATCATTATTAAAGAGAAAAATCAAGAAAAATCAAACAAGAGAGCTCTCTCAAACAGCCCTTCAGAAAAAACAGGAAGCACTTCAGCAGACGCACAGTTGTCTCAGATTTCAAAGAAAACAAAGACTTCTGCTATCATCAGACCTAAAACACAAAAACCCTCACAAGGGACGAACCAGTCCATTACTTCATTTATGAAGAAAACAACACAAAATGGAAAAAATGGATCTGAAATTCCAGAGACAGAATAGCAATCACAGCAGGCACCCAGAAATATAAACATTAAAAATCAGATTAACAATCACGGAACATACAGAACCACAAAAACAAAACACTACACTCGACTCCCAATACGGGTGGTCGCCGAGGGATTTCAAGACCGCAACCCTCCATGCGCAAATCACATAATAAGAAGTAACCAAACTTTGAAAATATGCTCGTATAATGTACGATCATTAAAAGCTGAAAATAGAATAATCGAGTTAGAATCCGCAGTGGAAAACATTAACTATGATATAATTGGCTTATCGGAAACTAAACTTACTGGACAATGCATACTTGAAAAAGGAAATTATTTATTAATGTACCGAGGGGATAAAAAAGGAACCAACGGGGTTGGTTTTGTTGTTAAGTCCTATTTGAAGAAAAATATTGTGAACTTCCATACATTCTCAGATAGAGTCGTCAGATTAGACATGACCTTTGAAGGCACAACTGTAAATGTGATTCAAGTGTATGCCCCTACAGAAAAGGCTAAAGAAACAGATATTGATTCCTTCTACAAAGACCTCCAAAAAGCGCTGCTAAACACAGAGAAAAATACAATAATAATGGGCGACTTCAATGCAAAAATTGGATTTCCACAAGAAGAGGAACAAAATGTCTGCGGTATCTACGGATATGGTAAAAGGAACGAGAGGGGCGAAAAACTATTATACTTCTGTCATGAAAACCGACTCACCATCGCAAACACATTATTCAAGAAACACCAGAAACAAAAATGGACGTGGATATCACCAGACGGAAAAACTAAAAATGAAATCGACTTTGTACTAGCCAGAGACCGAAACAAAGTACAAAACACAGAAGTTATCTCATTGAAATTCCCTTCAGACCATCGAATGATTCGGACCACTTACAATATCAACTCAAATATCAAAAGAAAGAGAACAAAATTCGGACAGAGAAACAATAACTTCGTACCGATTGAAGTAGAGTCTCTTAAAACTTTAATGAAACAACAACTCTCTAATACTATTACATCAGGAGATGTCAACCTACGCTACCAAAGTACAATCACAGCCATCAAGAGCTGCATTAATAAGTTACCTGCCAAACAAAATCAAACATCAAATATAATAACTGACGAAGTAAAAACAATGATAGAGGAACGAAACAATTTAAAATATATATACCCAAGAACTGCAGAGCAAAAACGTAGATTAACATCGTTACACAAAACAATTAAGAACAAAATAATATCTAACAAGAAAAAAACTAAAATAAAAGCCCTAGAAATAGAACTGGAAAAGAGAAGCTCTACCAAACAAACTAGGAAGACATTTAATAACCAAAAAGAATGGATCCAATCAATCATCACTAACGCTGGAGGAAAAACGACAAATAGACATGAAATTCTATCGGAAGCAACAAAATTCTACGAAGCACTCTATTCGGGCAGTAAAAATCTAATACCTACATTTTCAAACATAGCCGAATCACATCAATCGATCCCACAATTCCTACCAATAGAATTGGAACGCGCCATACTGAATATGAAGAAAAATAAATCTCCAGGCGAGGATGGTATAACCACAGATGCTGTAATTGCAATGATAGAGCCCCTGACACCGCATCTAACAATTCTGTTTAATTCAATCCTTCAAGAAGAAATAATCCCTGATGATTGGAAAAACTCACTTATTACCCTACTATACAAAAAAGGAGACCCTAACTTGATAGACAACTACAGACCAATCAGCCTATTACCAATACTGTATAAGTTATTTTCATCCACTGTACTGTACAGAATAACAAAATCCTTAGACGAACAACAACCACGAGAACAAGCCGGATTTAGAAAAGGATACTCTACCACTGACCACATATTCACACTAACACAATGCATAGAGAAGTGCAACGAATATAATAAAAAAATATACATAGCATTTGTAGACTACACAAAAGCATTCGATTCCATTTCGCACGATCATCTTTGGGATAGCCTAAATGAGCAGGGAATCGAAGCCAAATATATCAATCTTCTCAGAATAATATACTCACAATCCTATGCTAAAATCAAACTAGAAACTATCGGAAAACCATTTGCAATTAAACGAGGCGTAAAACAAGGAGACCCAATATCGCCGAAACTATTTACAACAATATTAGAATCAATGTTTAGAAAACTCGAGTGGTCAAAATACGGTATAAACATAAATGGGGAACAGCTAAGCCACCTTCGTTTTGCAGACGACATCGTTATCCTTGCAGAAAAACATGAACATATACAATACATGCTAGAGTCACTGGACATAGAAAGTCGCAGAATAGGCTTAAGAATGAACCTAAGAAAAACAAAGGCGATGACAAACGGAAACCCTACAGCTATACAACTAGAAACAGGCACGATCGAGTATGTAAGCCAGTATGTGTACCTGGGACGAATCATATCATTCCAAGACACTACACTAAAAGAGGTAGATAGAAGAATTGCTATCTCATGGAAAAAGTATTGGTCCCATAAGGACATATTCAAAAGCAAACTCCCAGTTCATCTCAAGAAAAAGCTCATGGACAACACCATACTACCTTCACTACTATACGGATGTCAAAGCTGGTCTCTAACAAAAGACATCGTTACAAAAATTAACACTTTCCAGCGAGCAACGGAAAGATCGATGCTCGGCCTGAAACTGAACGATAGAGTAAGATGCGACACCATTAGAAGTATCACAAAGGTAACGGACGCAGCGAGCATGCTATGCAAACTGAAATGGAAGTGGGCGGGTCACGTCTCTAGAACACAAGATGGGAGATGGAGCGAACGTATACTGCACTGGTACCCAAGAGACGCGACGCGCTCACGAGGGAGACCGGCGAGGAGATGGAGCGACGATGTCGTGGAGGTTGCGGGGAGGACATGGACTCGAGAAGCACAGGACCGCCGGCAATGGAATCGCATGGAGGAGGCCTACATCCACTTTTGGGTGCCAAATAAAATAAACTGAACAAAATTTTAAAAAATTACTAGTTATAATAAATAGTTATATAATATTTATAATACTTATAAAAATTATAAGTTATTATAATTCTTATAAGTATTATAAAAAGTGAAATTAAAACCAATTAATGAATTACTTACCTACTGTAAATTTGGAAATAAAGGCTTTATTTATTTATTTATTTATTTATTTTATTAAAAAAAAACCGCATAAAATCGGTTGCCTAGTTTTAAAGATTTAAGCATGCATAGGGACAGAGAGACAGCGGGCGACTTCGTTTCATACTATGTAGTGAGTGCATACCTCAGCGGACATGATGACGCAGAAGACGGTCCGGCGCACGTCGGTGTTCATGCGCTGCGCGCGCGCCAGCGCCAGCAGCCCGGCGGGGCGCGGGGGCGCGGGGGGCGCGGCCGGCGCGCGCGCGGCGCCCGGGCCCGCCTCCTGCCACGCCGACCCCACCACCCACCACTTGCCGCGCTCGTCAGCTGCGATTTGAGAACACTTATATAAGTAACTAGCTTTCGCTCACGGCTTTGCTCGCGAGGTACCTACATAAAATATAGCCTATGTTACTCGGGGATAATGTAGCATTCTAATGGTGAAAGAATTTTTGAAATCGGTCCGGTAGTTTTTGAGTTTATTCGTTACAACGAAAATACAAAACTTTCCTCTTTATAATATTTGTATAGATAGAGAAAGGCCCAGGTCAAAACTACCCTCCCGAACCGAAAAATGTACGGTTCCCGTGGGATAGATAATGATTTTGTTTTTCAAGGTGACATGCGGGCGAAGCCGCTGGCGGAAGCTAGTGATGAATATATATTTCACGACAGAAATATCCTTAAAATCGGTAGGCTTATTATGTTAAACTTTGCAGTAGCGACAGCGACCGCTATGCGATCGGTTGCAAGTTGTCACCATTAACGGTATCACGGAAGGCAGTCACCCGCCTATCGCTAAGTTGTTGCTGAATGCACATTGCCTTTGAACACTAGCGCCACTAGCGACAGAACAGCAATCGGTGGAAACAAATATTGTTCACCGATTGTCCGGCAGAGGGAGACATAGTGCTCGGTTGCTGTTGCCTGTTAGCTAATACAAAATTGACGTTTGAAAGCGATAATTGCGAGATTTTCGCCTGTTGCAAACCTGTCGCGAGTATCGTAATCAGCCTGCCGAAGGTAGGATGATGAATACCTTTCAAGAGATCCTCTAATCTGATGTTGAGGGTGGTGATGTAATTCCCCTTCCTCACGACGGTCCGGGAGAGCTTCTTCAGCTCCTCCTGATAAGAAGGATCGTAGTTCGGGATCTTCGTTAGATTGTTGTTTTTGACCGCCATTAACACCTCTAGCAGAAACTTTACGCGGGATCTGGGAAATTAGAATTTTCATAAAAACATGATCACGACTGAAATCTCCAGGCTCGGTAGATATCTCCTCAGACCTCTAGTGACTTAGATCTTTGAGAATATCTAAGGAGGGTAGTCAGAGGCGCATCCGAACATAACATTTGGTACATGCCCACATTTTGCACAGTAGTTAGTATTCCGTACGTGGCAAGTTGCAAGCCCATCGCCGTTTATAAGAATACTAACCTATTACACAGTTTTGAAATTTTGGTTCTAGAGTATGCCGGTTTCCTCACGATGTTTTCCTTCACCGTTTAAGAGCACTTAATTGCGCACATACATTTTACGAATAGAAACACTCATTGGTGCACGACCAGGTTTGAAACCACGACCTTCGGATCATGAGGCAAGGGTGCTACCCCTACACCAAAGCTCTTAGATATCTCTTTAATTACTTAGATGTTTGAGGATATCTAAAGAGGGTAGTGGCACGTCCAAACATGACATTAGGTACATGCCCACATTTTGCACAGTAGTTAGTATTCCGTACGTGACAGGTTGCAAGGATTGAATTAATAGGCCGCCTAATGATTTACTTCTGGGCGGTGTAGCTTTTATATAAGGTCAAACTTTACCTGTAACGCCTAGAATATAAGGCACTATCATGGTTTTGAACATGATGCTCACATATCATGGTACGAATGATAGGAGTGAGCGGAGGAAGAAAACATATTTTGCCGACCCCACTTAGCGAGGGAAAAGGGCAGGAGAATGATGATTCACATATCATGATATCATGGTAAATATCCCGTTTTAAGTGAAAATTATAAAGGTGCATACCCACTGGCTGCTTCCTCGCTAAGTGCAGCTAATTTCGCTTGCGTGTCCAGTATAAAGTTCTTCAATAGTGTCGGTTCTGTTTTACGCATCACTCCGCCGACACATCGCAACGCCACCACCACGCACTCTATAGTTTTCTCGCTGATTGTGGACAGAAGGCGGTTTAGGATATCATACAGAAGAGTTGCGTGGTATATCTGGAATATATATAAAGTATTGTCATTAATTAAACCAAACACGTCATCATCATCATCATCTTCCTGCCCTTTTCATACATTATGTGTGGTCGGCACAACATGTGATCTTCTTCCATTTCCCTCTATCACTCGTCATCTCAGCACTCACGTCATAGCAATTTAATTAGCTGTATGACTTTATATCGAAAAACATGACGGTGGGACCCATTCTAAAATACAAATTAACTTACACCAAGAGAGCGCGAGGGCGCTGGTGGTGTAGTGGTAGCACCCCTTGCCTCACGATCCGAAGGTCGTGGGTTCAAACCTGGTCCACCAATGAGTGTTTCTATTAGATAAATGGATGTGCAATGCCAGTGCTCTTAAACGGTCAAGGAAAACATCGTGAGGAAACCGACATACCCTAGAACCAAAACTTCGAAAGTGTGCGTCATAGGTTAGAAATCTTATAAATGGCGATGGGCTCGCAACCTGTCACGTACGGAATACTAACTACTTTCAACTATCTAATTCTAAACTATCAATAAAGAGCTAAAGTTTGTTTGTTCGTATGTAGGAGGTAGTTTCCGAAACTATCCATCCAATTTCTAAAATTATTTCACCAATATGTAGAATGAACTTTCAGGGTGAATATAGCCTATATTTTATGAAGGTACGTCTCGGGCAAAGCTGCGGGCGGAAGCTAAATAAAACTGAATATTAAAAAAAAAGAGGCAATCCCCGTTTCAAAATACAAATTAGCACAATGAACATGTTAATAAGATTCAAATCATCAAACATAATAAAGTTATATTATATCAACAAAACAAATCGAGCCTTGCCAATTTGCACTTTGTAAGTGGGTATAAATAGAGTCATAATTTCAAGAAACTTACCTTGAAACTGTATAAATGCGCCAAGCAAGATATGAGGTTATTCAATCGCTTATCTTCCATAGGCTGTGGTACCTGCATCATCTCATCAAATCTCTTGCACAATTCCTGCAAGAAATGGGCACCTGAAATATGTAAAACATCTTTGTTTATACCTTTAATAAAATGATCAAAATATAATTATATTATATTGTTGTATTGTATGATCCACTAGCTTCCGCCTACGGCTTAGCCCGCGTGGTAATTTGAAAAAGAAAAATATAATCTATCCCGCGGGAACCGTACATTTTTTCGGGATAAAAGTGGCCTATGTGCAATTCCAGACTATAATTTATATTTGTGCCAAATTTCATCCAGATCCGTTCAGCCGTTTCAGCGTGAAAGTGTAACAAACATACATTCATGAAAATGAAAAAAATGAAAAAATATTTATTTCAGCATGCAAAAATACGTACTTAAACTTAAAATAGACACAAAATGTTAAAATGCATTAAATTTGATGCTGCTAGATTTTTACAAGGTTTGAGCTTACAGCGGTTTTCACACTAGGCAAGCCTGTGTCGTAAATATATATAAATACATCCTTACACCCATACATTCCTACAAACTTTCGCGTTTACAATATTAGTATAATCGAGGAAGGCTATAATAACGTCACGCTACAACTAATAGGAGCAAAGCATCAATAAATAAATATTTATTTATTTATTATAGACAAAAGATAGATGGTCGATAAACTTACCAATCTCAGAGCCCACGTTAGCATGCAGTACAGATATCAGAGCAGAGTGTTCGGTGACCATTCTATCGGGAGTATTGGACAGACCGACAGTCGCGTCTAACCACAACTGTGTGAATGCTGTGTTGACTGAGTTGCGACTATTGTCTGAGTACAGGTTCTCTATAGAAGTGCAGGCCCAATGGAGGTTTGTCCCGGCTAGCTTGTTGAGGACACCTGGAAGTATATTTTAATAAGTATTCTGTAAAATAAATCCCACCAAAAACATAAATGTGAAATGAGAGCCAAGTTCAAAAAGTATGTATGCTCTAGTCGTTGACTTCAGCGACAAAAGAAGTGAGATCTAAACGAGTGCCAAGTACAATGGTCAGTCCTAAAACTTATTTATAACAGTATGAAATATTTTTAACAACTTTGAAATATCATTTCATCTTATAACTTAGGATATTATATTGAAGCCTAAGGTCACATTTATGTTTTTGATGGGATATCATTACTTTTTGTACAGAACTTATTAGTAAGTAAGTACTTATTCTTATATTATTATACTCATATATAATCTACCTTCATGGACTGCTCAAACTTGGCACATTGTATACATACCTAAGTAGGTAGGTACTTACTAAAGAGGTGTACTACTATCCGACACACTATAACCTTTGCTCTTACTTATATTATAGGCGCTATAAGAATTCCTAAGAGAATGAATTAATTGAAAAATTATAATAAAAATATAAAAATTTGCTAGTTTCTGATTTTTTCCATTGTATTCACCCAACCACCTACCTGGATGCCAAATTTGAACTTTCTGGGTCATCTGGAACTGGGTTAGAATTAACGTCTATAGGTCAGTCAGTGATAAAAATTAGGATTTTTGGACGTTAATATCTAGATAACCGTTTGAGGTGTGATTATGAAATTTGGTGTACTTACTTAGGTCGCAAATATCAATAGATGAGCCAAATTTGACATGTTTACGTGAAATAGTTTTGGAATTATGAGGGGGTGAAAACTGGGTTCAAATGGTTCGTGTAATATTACACACGGTGCGCTTGCCAGTTCGTCAGCTTGAACTTGGCTTGACACGCTACCGCGTGTCTAGATGATTGATTCAGGCGTGACTTTGTAGAAATCCATTACAAATACTAAAAAGGACGGAAATGTCTACGGAAAACGGTCGGGAAAGTACTAGACATTTCCGTCCTTTTCAGTTTAAGTAATCTTTAGCTGAAAAAATCACTCGTTCTCAATGATATTGCTCTTAAGCGGTGAAAGAAAACATCGTGAGGAAACTGGCATACGCTAGAACCAAAATATCGAAGGTGTGTGTCATAGATTAGTATTCTTATAAGCGGCGATGGTCTTGCAATCTGTCACGTATGAAATATTAATCGTGAAAACTTGGTTTGAAAATCATTGCTCGGACTGCCAATTAGATATTATCGATATTTCTACTCATCGACCTTATTTTAGTTCGTTAACATTTCCTATGGAGGTATACGTATGTATGGAAGGATACTATTAGAAAAAAGTTTTCGTAAACTATCAAAAACTCATACTAAGGGTACTGAAGGGTTACACGTAAGGGTGTTTAAGTTATCCTAAACTTACTTTTGATTTGCCTTTTCAACTGTATAGTCTGTTTGTCGTCTGCATCTGCTGCTTTGTTTCTGAGATGCGGTGGCACATATACGCCTTTCTCTTCCTTAATCAAAGTTAATTAAATAATTATAAACACATGAGCTCCCGCATAGCTTCTTTAACAGTGTAACAAGTAAAAACTCATTGAAAACAAGCTTAAAGTAGCATTATACGAGTATAACGTAACAGTAGGTATCAACCAAGCTAAAATTATATGTGATTTGTAACTAAGTTTAAAATTTAAGTAGGTATATTTGGGTATATTTATGTATAGGTACATTTACAGTTTAAGAACACTGTGTCCACGAGAGCTACTGCCGACAAACTGTTGTACATTTTGAAATAAAGATAATAATAATAACATAATTTTAAAGTTATCACAAAGGTTAAAACACTGTTCCTAGTTAATACACTGGGCCAAATGTGTCCAAATCAGTCCAGTCATATAAGAGCATTATTATTAATGTTAAACGTTTATTTATCGCTTTATTATTAGTATTAAACGTTTATCGGAACATCGTCAGTACCCGTTACCACGACAGCGTGTAAACCTGTCGAAAAGTCGGGAAAAAATAGGTAAACAAAACGCGATAAATACCAGTTTAATACTAATATTAATGTGTTCAGATCGCGTAAGTTTAAAAACATATAAATAAGAGCTCACCTTAAGAACATTGCCTTCTTTGTCCCTCTTTCTTCCATAAATATCTTCCCAAATATCTGGCTTTTCTTTCTTATCTTCAATAACATCACCTATCTCTTCATCGTTTTCATTATCAGAGAACCCTTTTACATCATCATCATCAGATAAATCAGATATTTCATCATCACTGAATATTTTGCTTAGATCTTCCTCCTTTACTACTTTTTCTTTAGTTGATTTTGATTCAGGTTTAGGTTTACTTTCCACTTTCAATTTGATTTTTTTCTCTAATTTCAATTCCTTAGATTTGGGCGATTTTTTGGTGAATGTCGGTTTTTCTGTAAAATGTATTATTTGAAATAAAATAATCATAGCAATTAGGTAACTACTTAATGATTATCATTAGCCATATAATAGTTCAATGCTAAACATAGTCCTCCACAAAATCCTACTGAATTCATAAAAAGTACCTGGATGACCGAGCTTTGCTCGTTTTTTTTGAGGTAAACTACGTTTTCTAAATATGAAATTTCATGAAAATCGCTGGAACCGTTTCAGAGATTCCGATTATATATATATATATATATTATATATACAAGAATTGCTCGTTTAAAGGTATAAGATATATATTTACTAGCTTTCACCCACGGCTTCGCCCACATGGTATCTTGAAAAACAAATTAAATCTATCCCACGGGAACCGCACATTTATTCGGGCTAAAAAGTAGCCTGTGTTTTATTTTAGACTAAAATCTATATCTGTGCCAAATTTTATCCAGACCCGTTCAGCCCTTTCAGCGTGAAAGAGTAACAAACATACATCCAGACATCCAGACATCCTTACAAACTTTCGCGTTTATAATATTAGTAGGATTTGTTTACCTTCTGGCCCATCTGAATCACTTGCTTCACTATCTTCACTTATCTCATCATCTTCATCACTACATTGTTCATCTTCACCGTCTCCACTCATGTCACAGTCTTCAGTTTCATCAGCATTGTCACTATCATCATCAAGCTCACTGTCATCATCACTTTTGTCTTTGTCATTCTTTTTTTTTTCTTTGACAGGTGGTAATTCTTTGCCAGTGACAGCAGCCAAGTCTTGTTCAAAGTCCGAGTCACCTTCTACTTCGGCAAGGTGTTTTTCCGCAGCTACTATTTGCTCTGTGGTCTTTTTGTCACATATTTCTAGTAAATCTGAATGGTGATTAAAGAAATAGCCATCTAAAATGTATGCCTACATAATTCTTGATCTATGTTAAAAAAGTTTTTTTATTTATCTTCTGTTTACTACAATCTGTCTCCTTTTGGTGGGACATTCAGTAAATATTGGGCGTGTTAAGTTATGTCTTGATGGGTGTGTGACCCTTGTCGCACCCTGTAATATTTCACAAGTATGTGACATGTTAAAAAAGTATAATTACAACTCCAGCACTGCTTGGATAATTAAGACAGCCTCTGTGGGGCAGCGGGCGAAGATCCGCTTGAGACGCAGAAGGTTGCAGGTTCGATTCCCGCCGTGGGACAAATGTTTGCATTATTTGCAGATATTTGTCTCAGGTCTGGGTGTTTTCTATGTATAATATGTATGTATTTACAAAAAAAAGTATATCTATGTAGTTTATCAGTCATGTGGTTCCCATAATACAAGCTCTGCTTAGTTTGGGGCTACATGATGCTGTGTGATAGTGTCCAGCATTATTTATTATTATTATTATTATAACTATAAATATTGTCTATAAGAACATTTGTGGTCTAGTTGTAGTTGCCCGTCTTCTAATTCTAAGGTTGCAGATTCATATCTAGTTGTGTACCGATGGATTTTCCTAAATGTTTTTTGAATTGTATAGCTTATACTAAAAAAATAATTATAAAATTTAAAAGGATACAGTCCAAACCATCATCTGCAAAGTAATTATTTTTATTCTTTGACTTGTTCAAACCCATCTGCTTCTCTAGTTTCTTAATCAGCCGGTCTTCTTCCTCGTTAGCGTTCAGTAAGATTTGTCGTCTCTGTTCTTCCATTTGAGATTTTAGCTTATTGGCTTCTTTCATCTCTTTCAATCGCTGCCGACTCAGGATGTCTTGGGCTGTTGGTTGAGGCTTAGGTTTTTTTTTCTGAAATTTAAGTCAAAACTTTGTAGATAACCTTACCTTCTCAATCTGATTGAAAAATTTGTCGACCTAGAGGGCTAGTTGACAACTAGACCTATAAAATATTTGTTAGCATAATTTTGAGTATATATAATGTAGTCTGTGTTGCAAGTATTATAATTATGTTGCTTTGCTTTACACAGAAAAGTCAAACAACTAAAATCAAGTGCTACAAAATTTATAGAAACCATGATATTGCAAGCACCTTGTAACTTATACTTTTTCCTCAGTTTCGAGAACTTCATGCTGACCTTAACTTCTACATCTAGTTTTTCAGTATCCGCTGGTCTCTTTACGAACCTCCCGGCAGTATAAACAGGCTTTCCCAAATCAGTTTTCTTCTTCAGATAATGCTCTTGCCTGTGAACTTTTTTTTGCTGCCGTTTTTGCTTACGAATAGCTTTTCGAGAGTTTTCTACTTTCGGTCGAGCAATAGACTTAGGCCTTTTCATTTTAGGCATTTTATTACGTTAGTTAAGGACGAAAAGATGGAATAAAATAATTTGAAAGTAACAAAACACAAAAACTTTGAGGTTATTAATGTTTTACTCTACTTCTTCTTCTTCTTCTTCTTCAATTATGGCATCTGTCTCTTAGAGAACAATTTTGCCAGTGTCAAGTGTATTTATTTATAAGTATTGTCAACGTCACAGAGCCATAGTCAAGTTGTCAAGTCAATTTTAAACAAAAGATGGCTGTTTTGTTGAAAACTCTCGGGATTTCCTCCGATGGAATTTGAAGAGAACTATTCACTCTAATTCACATACTTTACACTCGCGTCAAGAACCCGGGCTTCATTGGCAAAATAACCACCAAAATTACGCAATAAAACTCAAAATAACACGAGAAAACATATAAAAACCAGAGCGACGTAGTTATCAGGCAAATGCACCGCAGAAAATCCCACTCTACTTTTTAGTTTCTCATATTTTGGCATTTGACTTTGACATTACTTTAGGATGATTTTCACTTTATTTTCAAAATGACAGTGACAGTGGATGTTAGGTAGAAAAAGTTATAGACAAAGATCAGGGTGGTGTGTTTGTAGTAGTCTGTGGGCTGTCAAAACTGTCAAAGTTTTCAAGTCAATTTTAATGAAATTTATTTTTGTCTATAGTTCAAAATTCACTACGAAGAGCATGACGGGAAAAGACTTTTTACTGAAATAAATTGTGTAACTTTAGTAATTCGAAGAGCACGTGTGTTTGAGCGACTGGTTTAAGTTATATTTGTGACCTTACAACTAGCAGTCATTCGGCATGATGGTGGAAGGGTCCGCATTTACCAGGAACGATGTGTTCCAAATGGCTATTCGTGTTTGTTTCGTATCTGCTGTGACTTACTTCTCAATCAAATGGCTCGTAAACCAGATAGATCCTACATCGAAGAGTCGGAAGAAGGCTGAAGAACGAGCGCGGGAACAGTTACGCAAGTGAGTTATCGATCCGTCTACCTCATCAGAATTTCAAATTTTTGCCTCCAGTTTTACACATTTTATTCGTAAACTTATCATTATTTGATACAATATATTATTAATTTCGGTTCATATTGCATAATAATAATAATAATAATAATGCTGGACAATCTACACAGCATCATCTAGCCCCAAAGTAAGCTACTCAAAGCTTGTGTTATGGGTACTAGATAACTGATATCTATATCTATATAAGAGCTTAACCTGACTGACTGACTGACTGACTGACTGACTGACTGACTGACTGACTGACTGATTTATCATCGCCCAGCCGAAACCGCTGAAGCTAGAATGCTGAAATTTGGAAGGTGGTTTCCTTTTATAACAAAACCACCCACTAAGGCGGGATTTTTGGAAATTCCACCTCTAAGGGGGTGAAAAAGGGTGAAAACGTTAGTATGAAACTTTTTAACGCGTGGAGTGATTTTCATGAAACTTTGTGTGTGCACTGTAAATGCAAAATGAATGGACACGTGTTTCAGGATTTTTCAATATAACCATCAAAAAGGGGTCAAATGTGGGGTCAAGTTTTGTATGGGAACTTTTTAACGGGTGGTGCGATTGGCCTGAAACTTTGTTTGTGTACTGTAAATGCAAAATAAATGAACACGTGTTTCAGGATTTTTCAATATAACCTTCAAAAAGGGGTCAAATGTGGGGTCAATGTTTGTATGGGAACTGTTTTTACGGGTGGTGCGATTGCCTTGAAACTTTGTTTGTGTACTGTAAATGCAAAATGAATAGACACGTGTTTCAGGATTTTTCAAAATAACCTTCAAAAAGGGGTCAAATGTGGGGTCAATTTTTGTATGGGAACTTTTTAACGGGTGGTGCGATTGGCCTGAAACTTTGTTTGTGTACTGTAAATGCAAAATAAATGAACACGTGTTTCAGGATTTTTCAATATAACCTTCAAAAAGGGGTCAAATGTGGGGTCAATGTTTGTATGGGAACTTTTTAACTGGTGGTGCGATTGCCTTGAAACTTTGTTTGTGTACTGTAAATGCAAAATAAATGGACACGTGTTTCAGGATTTTTCAAAATAACCTTTAAAAAGGGGTCAAATGTGGGGTCAATGTTTGTATGGGAACTTTTTAACGGGTGGTGCGATTGCCTTGAAACTTTGTTTGTGTACTGTAAATGCAAAATAAATGGACACGTGTTTCAGGATTTTTCAAAATAACCTTCAAAAAGGGGTCAAATGTGGGGTCAATGTTTGTATGGGAACTTTTTAACGGGTGGTGCGATTGCCTTGAAACTTTGTTTGTGTACTGTAAATGCAAAATAAATGGACACGTGTTTCAGGATATTTCAATATAACCTTGAAAAAGGGGTCAAATGTGGGGTCAATGTTTGTATGGGATTTTTTTAACCTGGTGCGATTGGTCTGAAACTTTGTTTCGTGTTTCAGGATTTTTCAATAAAACCTTTTAAAAAAGGGGTCAAATGGGGGGTCAATGTTTGTATGGGAACTTTTCAATGGGTGGTGCGATTGGTCTGAAACTTAATTTTGTGTTTTAGGATTTTTCAATATATCTCTAAAAAAGGGGATCAAATGGGGGGTCAATGTTTGTTAACGGGTGGTGCGATTGGCCTTAAACTTTGTTTTCTGTTTCAGAATTTTTAAATATAGGTAACTCTAAAAAAGGGGTCAATGTTTGTATGGGATTTTTTAACGGGTGGTGCGATTGGTCTGAAACTTTGTGTACTGTAAATACAAAATGAACGGACACGTGTTTCAGGATTTTTCAATATAACCTTCAAAAAGGGGTCAAATGTTGGGTCACTGTTTCAATGGGTACTTTTTAAAAGGGTGGTGCGATTGATCTTAATTTTGGTTTTGATACTTTAAACGCAAAATAAATGGAAACGTATTCCTGGATATTTCAAAATAACCCTCTAAAAAGGGTAAAATTGTGTGTAAAAGTTATTATGGGATTTTTTTATTAGTGTGATTTGTTTGAAACTCAGTTTAGTTAGATACCTACTTTAAGTGAACGAAGTCGCGGGCGGGACAGCTAGTATATAATATATAGATAATGATTCTAGCTTTCGAGTAACTCAAGTCTTATCAATTTGCATTGTGAAGTTAAGGGCCAGTTAATGTATGCAACTCCCAACTCTTCTAACCTGAGAAAATTCTGACTAGATTCCTATAAATAAATCTACTGTCAAGCATTCCCTGTGTTAACATGCAAATTTAGCCAAATTAGGTCAAGACTTCAATTCTGTTGTTCCTGATCAAAGTATAAATACTTTACACACGGCACCTATAATGTAAATATGTATATTATAACATGATATATTTCAATACAACATCTCAATATATCTTTCCATATAAGTCATCAGGAGATGTTTATTATAATTATCAATGATCTATATTAAAACTAA
This sequence comes from Cosmorhoe ocellata, assembly GCA_963675405.1. Classification (NCBI taxonomy): domain Eukaryota; kingdom Metazoa; phylum Arthropoda; class Insecta; order Lepidoptera; family Geometridae; genus Cosmorhoe; species Cosmorhoe ocellata. The sequence goes on from OY776257.1 coordinate 1,862,298, forward strand.
TGTGTCTGATGTGCTTTATGTACCATTCCAACTTATTGATCACCTTTTTCAAGAGAAACTGCCTAAAATTATTGATTTCATGAATATTCTGTCTTCTATGACAGTATTTTTCTTTCAGAGTAACGTCACCAATTCACATAAATAAATAAATAATGCTGGACAATCCACACAGCATCATCTAGCCCTAAAGTAAGCTACTCAAAGCTTGTGTTATGGGTACTAGATAACTGATATATTTAATACAATAGATACATAGATAGATATTTTTTATTATACAAAGAATACACCCAGACCAACGAAACAAATTTCTGCAGATCGTACACAAATTTGTTCCGCGGCCGGAATCGAACCCGTTATAATTATAACTGAAATGTATAAAGCATGCATGACAGGATATCTTCCAGAGCGGGTCTTGGTGGAAAGCACTCCGTGGCACTGGACACCCTGACCGACCATGAGATGATCATCGCCTCCCAGCTGGTTGTACCTGATGAAATGAGTGTATGTACCTATTATTTTACAAAATCTTATTTTTTGAGTTTCAATACAAGCTGTGATTGAGTAAGTTTCAGTTCACTTATTAATTTAAAAAAAAATGTAATGTTTGGACACGCCTCAGATTGGGAGGATATCCTCAAAGATATAAATAAATGAATAAATAGTAAAATAGGGTTTACAGGTATAATCCTTTGCTCTTTAAAAAAAGTTGTTTTTTTTTTATGTGGAAAATGAATTGTTAGTACTTGTATTTTATGCCTTTTACTTATAAATGTAATAGCTAAATTTATTGATGAGTAGGGTAAAATATATCCTACTAATATTATAAATGCGAAAGTTTGTAAGAATGTATGGATGTATGTTTGTTACTCTTTCACACTTAAACGGCTGACCGGATCTGGATGAAATTTGGCACAGGGACAGTACTTAGTCTGGAATAGCACATGTAATGCAATAGCATGCAATCTGGAATAGCATGGGCAGGAGAGTAGTATTATAATAGCAATACATAGTCAGTTTTTAGCGTTATGTTTAACAAGAAGTAGATTAGTACAGTACTCGGACATCTGTTAATATTCAGCTGAAGATCTAAATGGCATGACTAAACAACTGAAACATTATACTAATGCTAATTGGAAATAGTTACACTCAAGTTATTGTAATGTATCTTTAGTTTGTTTTCATTGTTTACTAAACAAAGAATGGTGTTTTTCTTTGTACATTTTAAATGAGTTTATTTGTTTAAAGTACTAGTAGTTTAGTGCAATAAAAAAACGAACTATATAAAATAAATAACTTAAATTAAATAAACTTAAAAGCGAAAACAAAATAACCAATTTCATCAAAGATCTAAGTAACTAAAGATCTGAGGCGATATCTACCTAGCCCGGGGATTACAGTCGTGATCATATTATTATTATTATTTATTTTAAATTCCACACTCCCAACTCCACATGAAGTGGGAAAAAGGCAGGACAATGATGATGGATGAGTTACTTATTCATTGTTTAGCAGATGAAGATCTAACTAAATGTTTGTTATAGGGGGATTGTTGACAAACATACTGAGTCAATGTTTGAATACATTGTCAATCATGAATGACCACTGAAAAATTACATTTCTATTCTACCAAATCTACTTACTTTTTCATTCTCACATCCTCCTAGTAATGAAGAACATGGGTAATACCACAAGCTTTGTTTGGTCAAATTAATGTCGCAAATTAAAGAAGATAAGATAAAGTAACACTAGAAGAACTTACCCTCCAAATTTCAGCTCTCTGGGACCAACGGCTCTGCGTTGTCTGTCTATAGGTCAGTCAGTCAGTCAGTCAGTCACGACAAAGTCTTTTATATAGTACTAGCTTCCGCCCACGGCTTCGCCCGCGTGGTACCTTGCAAAATAAAAAACAAATCTATCCCACGGGAACCGTACATTTTTCCAGGATAAAAAGTAGCCTACGTGCTATTCCAGACTATAATCTACCTCTGTGCCAAATTTTATCCAAATCCAGTCTGCCGTTTCAGTGTGAAAGAGTTACAAACATCCATACATCCAAACTTTCACGTTTATAATATTATTAGGACAAGCTAGAGAAACTCCGCGACCCTACACTTCATAAAAGTTTAGTTGTGATTGTGATACAAATGCTAATCATCATCATCATCTTCCCTTACCCACGTTATTTGTGGTCGGCACAACATGTGATCTTCCATCTCCCTCTATAAATAAATAAATAAATAAATAATGCTGGATAATCCACACAGCATCATCTAGCCCCAAAGTAAGCTACTCAAAGCTATGGCTTAAAGCTATGTGTTATGGGTACTAGATAATTGATATATTTAATACATGATAGAGGTACATAGATAGATTTTTTATTATTATACATAGAAAACACCCAGACCAACGGAACAAATTTCTGCAGATCGTACACAAATTTGTTCTGAGGCGGGAATCGAACCCGTGCAACCTCTTGCGTCGCAGGTCGTCATCTTTCGTCATCTCAGTACTATATACAAATGCTAATATGTACTAACTTTAAATACAGGTAAACTGGACCGATATTGCTGGACTAGACCACTTGATTCAAGAGCTGCGTGAGACCGTAATTCTACCAATCCAGAAGCGTGATCTGTTCGCTGATAGCAGACTCACACAGCCACCTAAGGGGGTCTTGCTACATGGTCCACCCGGTAAGCTTCCACAGTCACTAATAAAAGTTTATAAAAGTCATTAAAACCTCCATCCTACTAATATTATAAACGCGAAAGTTTGTATGGATGGATGTATGTTTGTTACTCTTTCACGCTGAAACGGCTGAACGGATCTGGATGAAATTTGGCACAGATATAGATCATGGTCTGGAATAACACATAGGCTACTTTTTATCCCGGAAAAATGTACGGTTCCCGCGGGATAGATTTGTTTTTTAAGGTACCACGCGGGCGAAGCCGTGGGCGGAAGCTAGTTATTTATATAAAAGTCAATATCCTATATTAAATTTCAAAAGTAGCTGATCAGCACAAGCTACAAAACATTGTAAAGACTTTATCGCCATAGCCTGTTCCCAGGATCAAAACAGACTAATCACTGATAGAATACATAGAATAAAAACCTTTATTCTCTTTACAATAATACTTATTTCCCTAACTTTAAATTTCACTTTTTATATTAGATTTTTGAAATCATATGTGTAATTTGTCTTGTGTTTCTTGAGTACATGTCCCCCCCCCGTTCCCCCTCCCCTCCCCCCACCTCTACTACATCGTCGCTACACCTTCTCTCAGTCTTTCTCATGTATGTACGTATCGCGTCTCGTTACCAGTGTAGTGAATAAATTTCTTTATTTGTACCATTTCAGGTTGCGGCAAGACACTGATCGCCAAAGCGACTGCCAAGGAGGCTAACATGAGCTTTATTAACCTGGACGTGTCCCTGCTTACTGACAAGTGGTACGGGGAGACGCAGAAGCTGGCTGCAGCCGTGTTCAGTCTAGCTGTGAAGTTGCAACCATGCATTGTCTTCATAGGTTCGAACATACTATCCATACTAAGCCATACTTAATATTATAAATGCGAAAGTAACTGTCTGTTACGCTTCCACGCTTAAACCGCTGAACCGATTTTGATGAAATTAGGTACAAATATGGACTAGAGCTTGAGAAAGGACATACCTACTATTTATTGCGAAAAAAATGCTTGAAGAGTCAGAAATCAGATGAAAGTTCAGTGCTAAATAAGAATTCTAAAAGAATAAAAATGCTGCCTATCAATGCGAAAGTAACTCCCATTTCACAATTAAACGGCTAAACGGATCTTAATGAAGTTTGGCAAGGAGATAGATTCCATCACGGCAATGGCTACATTTTGTCTCAAAACATACGAGTACAATGTGGACCTATTACTTATGTATTAAGTATCTTTCAAATTCAGCCAAATTCTTACTGTTTTTTATGACTTATTGTTTAGGCAGTGCGATGTCAGCCAATAAAATATTTTTATATATTAGGATTCCTTTAACAATGTTCCAATGTAAAACAGCAACTATTAATGTTTCAGATGAAATCGAATCTTTTCTGCGCACCCGCACGGCGCACGACCACGAAGCGACCGCCATGATGAAAACACAGTTCATGTCCTTGTGGGATGGCCTCATCACTGACCCTGGCTGCACTGTCATTATCATGGGTAAGTCAGTTGTCATTGTCAAGGAGTCAGTTGTCATTATCATGGGTAAGTCAGTTGTCATTGTCAAGGAGTCAGTTGTCATTATCATGGGTAAGTCAGTTGTCATTGTCATGGAGTCAGTTGTCATTATCATAGGTAAGTCAGTTGTTATATTCATTAAGTCAGTTGTCATTATAATGGGTAAGTCAGTTGTCATTATCATAGGTTAGTCAGTTGTCATTGTCATGGGTAAGTCAGTTGTCATTATATTGGCTAAGTCAGTTGTCATTATCATGGGTTAGTCAGTTGTCATTGTCATGGGTAAGTCAGTTGTCATTATATTGGCTAAGTCAGTTGTCATTATCATGGGTTAGTCAGTTGTCATTGTCATGGGTAAGTCAGTTGTCATTATATTGGCTAAGTCAGTTGTCATTATCATGGGTTAGTCAGTTGTCATTATCATGGGTTAATCAGTTGTCATTATCATGGGTTAATCAGTTGTCATTATCATGGGTAAATCAGTTTTTATTTGCAGGAGCTACGAACCGCCCGCAAGACCTGGACAAGGCGATCCAGAGACGCATGCCCGCCACCTTCCACGTGCCCATGCCCAGCGAACTCCAGCGCGAGAGGATCCTGCAGCTCATCCTCAGAGAGGAACCTGTAGCTACTGATGTAAGTGACCTATCCCATACATAAACAAAAATCAACAAACAACATATGATTTCTAACGGTGAGTTCGTAATTCGCAGTAAATTTTGTCGAAATGGTGTCTTTAAGGTAGCCTTTGTTGCAGATCGACTACCGGCGCCTGGCGCTGGCCACAGAGGGCTTCTCGGGCTCCGACCTGCACGAGCTGTGCCGCCAGGCCGCCGTGTACCGCGTGCGCGAGCTAGCGCGCCAGGAGCTCGCCAAGGACCCCGAGGTATAATAATACACAATACATTTTATTTTTCATCTCGTTGCTGTCCACTATTGGGCAGGTCTCCCAAATTATCTATTATAAAAATCTCGTGATCCAGTAATCTTGATAAATACTTAATTTCCAGGCTAAAACCAACGGAACCGACTCTGAAGACGAGTTCGTGGACGCGGTACGACCCATAACGATGGACGATATGCGCCTCTCGCTCAGCAAGCTGAAGGAATCCAAGATACAGTGTGGGAACCTCGTCGCCAGCACCCGGATAGAATTGGACTAACGTAACAAGTGAGACTTACTTGTATTACTTTATGGGAATCTTATAACTTAATATCCCAAAAATTTCGACACAGGACTATAAACAAATCAAAACAAAGTTTAGGATCACTTTGAAACGTCTTACTTGCCTCACAGCTCAGTTGGTAGTAGCTCTGCCTTCTGCGCTGTAGGTTGTGGGTTCGATCCCCACCCAGAACAAACAGTGTGATGATCGTGGCGTTGTGTGAACTGTCAACCATTATTTAATATTATTATTATTTATTATCTTCATGCAGTGAATTTAAGTGGCAATTCCAGCCTTACCCAAGTTCGAAAACTGGCGAGAAACTCCGGTCCAACAAAATCCGGAAAATCCTTACAAAAATAATTACCAAACTAATAATAATAATAATATATGTATGTATAGCTAAACCCAGAACATAATACAAAATAAAAGCACATACATTGCTAATTGGTAAGTTAGCTATCGGAGGGTAGAGCATATATTTATGCAATTGAGATACTTGGAACTAAATTTTTGGTAAAATGTTATTATAAAAGCCGAAATTAGTTATCCTCAAAGATTTGAGTAACTGGAGATCTGAAGAGATGTCTAGCAAAACTTTAAAATTCCAGTTGTGATCATGTTTGTTTTTTCAGTCGATATTTTTGGGATAATTAAAAAATTACTTATACTTATGCGACTAGAATGAAAACCTTGTTCAGACTAGGGGCTACCACGAGCTCTTACAAACCATCATGTTTCAGAAACGTGGCATTTCCAGCTTGAAGTTACAGCACTTCAATACAATTTTTATATATGTCATGGTTCGTACCATGACATATATAAAAATTGTAGGTATTGAATATCAAAGTTATATTACTTTGATATTCCCGAAGAGCGTGTGGTAAGGCTCAGGTCTTTTAGCTAGGTATTTATTGTTATTATCTAAGACTTAGGCACATGTCCACAGCAGGCGATGAGTAGCTATATCGCCGAGCTATGAACAAGTACTCTCTGGAATGCGTGTATCATTTTTTCCAGTAGTAAATTACACTCAGCGCATATTATCAAACAATGGCTTTTTGACCAAATGTACTAAGGAAAGGCTTACAACTTAAAAAAAAATTATAGATTTTCGGAAACATATTTGAAATATCAAAATCAAAATAATACGAAATATTTCACACAAAATTTTAGTTTGAAATATCAAAATGAGGATCGTCGTATATTTGGATTTTTCAAAGTAACCCTCCAAAAAGGGTTGTTTAGAGTATCAAAGTTTTTTTGACGAGTATACCACTTGTATACTCTTGTTGATTTGTTTGAAACTCGGTTTAAATACTTAATAGCTAAATCATTGTATCAATACCTCAGATTATGTAATGTAAAGATTTTCATTTTCAATTTAATGCAGTATATACTTACCCTGATATTCATAACCATTCAAAGCGCTCAATAAAATATAGCCATCCTTGTCATTCTAATGTCAATAAAAAAAGACGACAACACAAGTCTTTATGGTTATGAATAGACGTTTAGAATAATATATTTGACTAGTGAATGTTTCAAATGTGAACTCGATTGTGTTCAAATTGTGATTGAAACGTAACCCGATCGATACGCTATCACATTACAATAATCGAATAAATTATTACGGATGCGATATAGATACTGATACTTTTCATTTATAGAAAAACTATTACTGGAAAGCACGCTTTACATAGTCAATCAAACAACAGTAATTCTGGCTTAGTATACTGATAGTAAAATGATTGATTCGGGCGTGACTTTACGGAAATACATTAGAAATACTGAAAAGGACGGAAATATCTAGTACCTTCCCGCTACACTATTATCTAATGAGCTTAACAACACAAACTCAAATAGAAATTCGACACGTGTTTCGTTTCGTCACGTGTTGCTTCACCGAGCGCCTAAAGAGAAGTGTTCTCTTCTTGTTAAGCTTTTTAGATAATAGTTTAGCGGGAAAGTACTAGATATTTCCGTCCTCTTCAGTACTGAAAGTAAACCTTTCGGGTAATGATTGATTGCTTGACGATATTGATCAAGTAGTTTAGGTCATCATATCAGTCTAGTCTAGTTTTTAGCTACAAAAGGTCTAGGCACTAGTGGTTATGCTTCGAATTTTGTACGCTTTTGTAATGCCGTTTGTAGCTTAATTATGTTACCAGTTCAATTGTCTGTCTTAGTCTATTCACGCATTGTCAGGGTCAGGGCTTCTGTGTTCCGTCAGGGACTGAGAAATTATTGAATAATGTATTTGGTATGACTTGTTAGTGGTTGACAGAACACAACTTTCTGACCCTGATATGTGGATAGATCTCATAATATCTTTGATGTAAAGACTTATTCAGGTAATCGTTTTGAGAAGTGAAAGGCCTTGAGCCTGAATTTCCTGACCCTGATGCATAGATAGACCTTTATTTAACACAAAGGCCATCATAGATTAAGCTAGATTTCATCATGAATATCTTGTTAAATCCTACTATTGTATACATAGATGTTAAAACTTTCTGGTTTCATCACGCCATAACGGCTGAACCGATTTCGATTTAACTTGTAGTAGTTTGTGATCTGGAAAAGCATGTAGGCTACTTTTTAAAGAGTTCTAACGAGAAAAACCGCGTGTAGAAATGGGTCAATGTGCATATGTTTGTATATAATATGCTTCGGGTTGTGCGACATCTCTAAATATTGATATTCTTAGATTGCGTAGTACATAGTTAGTGTTTTGCTCATTATATAAATTCTTTATATTATGTACGTTAAAATATTATATTTTCTGAATACTTACTACATTATTACATCGTAATGAGAACTATAACCCAGTAATGTCTAGCTAGATTATTAAATATGGCGATAATTTGGATTTACATAATATAAAATATATATATATATAAATATTGGCGGACAGTTCACACAACGCCATCTAGCCCCAAACTAAGCAAAGCTTGTACTATGGGAACCAGATAGCTGATAGATTAATTATATACTTTTTTTAGTAAATACATACATTATGTATTCTATGTATGTATTTACAAAAAAGTATTGAATTAATGTATCAACTATCTGGTTCCCATTAGTACAAGCTTTGCTTAGTTTGGGGCTAGATGGCGTTGTGTGAATTGTCCACCAATATTTATTTATTTATATATTATTCAATTACTTCATATTAAATTACTAAAACATGGAGATAGAAAAAAAACATTACTGGGTACAAGTTAAAATGAGATCGCGTGAAATTATGTCATATGAAATACAAAAATACAAATTATTTACTAATACTTGTTGTATACTTGCATGTTGAGATTCTTCTATCATATCGTTAAATTATATAAAGTTATATTCACTTTGGGAATCTCTTGTATACCTTATTATTAGTATTAGACGGGTATTTATCGCGTTTAAATTACCTTATATTTTTTACCTTATAAGGTAATTTAAACGCGATAAATACCCGTCTAATACTAATAATAATGTGTTCAGATCGCGTAAGTTTAAAAGTACTCTTGTATACCATCTATAGAAATAAAGGATTCCTGACAGGGTCATTAGTTAACTATCTATACATATAATAAAATCGTTTATCTTTGCGTTTGCGCACGCTAATCTTCGCAACGGCTGAACCAAATAGAATGCAGTTTTCACTAATGTATTGAGATAAGCTTGGATTAAAACTTAGGCTTTGTTTCATCGAAATCCGGTTTTGCACATCTGAATTTTACTTCCCGAAATAAATGTGTGTAGGTACTGCTCGGTGACTGAAAACATCATTCACCTGACCTTATCCCACGCTAAGTGAGGTCGGCGCATAATTTCTTCTTCCACTCACTCCTATCATTCGTCAACTCTGAATCTATTTCTCTTACATTCATTTCATTTTTCATAATCAAACCACTTTTTCTTGCGTACACTCATACCCATAACTTTTTTGGTGACATGGTCTTCATCCCTCCACCACATGTCCATACGGTGACTGAAAACACCATAAGAAAATCCGCAGCATAGTCAACTACGTGTTTTGACCATGATTTTCCTATAGATGCGGCAGATTAAGCTGAGAAATGGTACATAATGCTGCAAGCCATCTAAACAATCCCAGGTCACCACAGCGTGCTGTGAGTTAAAAGATTTACTTGACGCTGAATAAATGATCTAGAACAAATACTGTTTAAACATAATTATGTACATACATAAAATGTTTACAATTTTGAGGAAACTAGCGTTTGAACGAACAACATAGGCCTTAAATATTCACATTTGATTTTTAAAAGTATGTTTACATCCATAAGGCTGTATTTAGTCTTGTCCGGTCAGTGCTGACGATCAGTGTGCACAAACTTCGTCTGTATTGTATTAGACGGTCAGTGTTATCCTGACGGTCACTGCGGACGATCAGTGTGTACAAAATGTACAAACTTCGTTCTATATTGTATCAGACGGTCAGTGTTATCCTGAGTGCATTGCAATGCAGCTTCAGCGATACTTACAACTGACCGTCACGATAAGACTAAATACGGCCATAAATGTCACTAGCTACATTTTAATAGTATGTTCTGAAAGTAGCGCCTAGTAAACATTCGTTATATTTACATTAGAAAAGTAAAACTAGGTATTTTTTGTGCATTTTTATTGCATATTATGGCATAGTTTGATAATTCTAGGTAGTGTTAGTAGCGGCTGTGTCAGTAAAATTGTAGTACTTTTAGCTGTTTTTTTTATTTAGATGGTTTCGCTGGACGAATGGAATTGGATTGTAACTTTTTTTATGATTCGAATTATTTCACTGTGAAAAGATTTTGTCGGTGAGTTGAAATTGGCTATGTTTGTATAATCATAAAGGTTCTGCGATATTTAGATATTCTTCACTGTTGTTAGTTCTAGCACAAATCGTTATTCATCTAAATAAATTGTATATTTTTCTGGATTTCAAGTTACTTAAAAAGTTTACTAAATTATAAATAAGCCTTACTTTGAGTATTAATTCACGTGAAAGTAGATTAGAAAATATATTATCTAAAGAAGCGCAAGCCGCAAAGTGATTCAGAATCAATAGAGAAATGGCTAAAGTTGTAGTTATTATTGGTATGTTTGAAATGTGTATAAATTGGTGTTTATTTGATAACGTGTCAAAACAGACTTATGTTACGTCCTATACGAGTGTACCATTGCATTTTGTACCTTATATCAATGGTATAGCGTTGAATGTTAGGCGTAAGTAAGCAAGGGCGGATCCAGCTTTGGTGCCAGGGGGGGGTCACATAGTCGTGGTCAAGTCACAAAAAGTTATAATCCGTATTATATATAATTTTAATTAGTGGTCCACCTAGTTCCTAGATCCAGCCCAGGGGGGGTCATGACCCCCATGACCCCCCCCTGGATCCGCCCTTGTAAGTAAGTCTGGTTTGAATCTATTGTGTTATAATGTAATGAGATCGTTTTGTAAATACTTTGTTAGCGCGGTGTAACTGCTTAATTTACTTGTTGAAGCCGTAACATTAAAGATACCTTCTGAAATAATCTAACTGATAAATACGAAACTAACAGTTTATCTGTATGAGATTGTCATAAAAAGTTTAATATCTCATTTGAGCCATCCTGAAACCAATCTAAGGCTGTATTTAGTCTCATCCTGACGGTCAGTATTGACCGTCAGTATTGACGGTAAATGAGCAAAATTTGCAATACGTCAGTGCAAATATGGAAAGAAACGAAACGAAAAAAGTTAAGGCGCTTTGCACATCGAGCAACTGGCAACTAGCTTTTTACATAATCAAATGGGATTGCGCACACATAGCGACTCAAAAAGTTGACAGTTGCCTCTACTAAAGTTGCTCCGTGTGCAAAGCGCCTAAACTATCAAAAGTACCAAGTCCCTAGATAGATACGCTAAATCTTAATATCCCCGACAATATAGGACGGATTTTATGATAAAAATCTAGGTTTTTGACGACCTCTGTGGCGCAGCGGGCGAGAGTGCACCTGCGACGCAAGAGGTTGCGGGTTCGATTCCCGCCTCGGAACAAATTTGTGTATGATCTGCAGAAATTTGTTCCGTTGGTCTGGGTGTTTTCTATGTATAATAAAAAATATCTATCTATGTATATAATGTATTAAATATATCAGTTATCTAGTACCCATAACACAAGCTTTGAGTAGCTTACTTTGGGGCTAGATGATGCTGTGTGGATTGTCCAGCATTATTTATTTTATTTATTTATTTATTTATTTCTTAAATAATCTTTAATATTGCGGTCTTCAATGTTGGGAACCAATAATTTTTTTTAATTGTGTTTTTTGTTGGCTTCTCGTGTTGATTGTCAATGAAGCTATAGTTAGGTCGTTATTCGATTTGAAAGATATTTATTGTGTAAATAAAAAGCAATAAATGTTATTATAATATGTTTTATTACTAGCTTAATTACACACCCTGATAATTTACTATAGATATTTGTACATTTACAATGGATAAGTTGAAATACTTAGGATTCGACTAACTAGTTCAAGCACTATCCCCAGAATAAATCGTATATCGAAGAATAAATTCACATTTTGCTTGCATTTAATATAACATTCTTTTAACACTCTTCTGAGAATACTGTGACTCAAAAAGCCTGATTTATTTTTATATTTTCCGTAAATAGTTCCCGAGATTATCTGCTCCATTATTTAAGTTTTTGATTTACCTCCATGGCGCCATCTGTAAAGAAATTTATTTGAAGGCGCGGCAGCTAGCTAGTGGCCAACGGCATACTGCCCGTTGCTTGAAAAGTCTAAGTTTTTATCCCTTCGAATTTTAATAATTTGAAATAATAATTTGTGTTAAATTTAAATAATAAAAATGAAACACACATTTTATTTATAAGTAAATTATCTACCCGTTGGTGTAAAAAAAATATGGAAATGACCTCAACTTTAGGAGGAGAAGCAGATTTTGTTTATTTTTTGAGTTTAAACAAAATTTCATACTCAGATTTTAGAGATAAAATATTGATTATTTTCAGTGACCTTTCAGTTATTTTCCACCAGGTCAAGCATCTGAAAAACAGCAAAACTCCGCGATCAGCTGACCACCGCGCCTTAAATAGCGTCGTAAGATCAGCCCGATTCCCGTATTGTACGCAGTGCTGATAACGTGCAGTCTTTGTCATCTATACTAATATTATAAAGAGGAAAGATTTGATTGTTTGTTTGTTTGTTTGAATTGAATAGGCTCCGAAACTACTGAACCGATTTGAAAAATTCTTTCACCAATGTGTAGAATGAACTTTCAGGATGAACATAGGCTATAATTTATGTAGGTACTTCGCGGGCGACGCCGCGTGCAGAAGCTAGTTTGCATATAAAGTAGTGTCAGTGACGTTAAAATCTTTGGCCAATTCTACAAAATGTAATTGTATATAATTTGCAAGTTTTGCAGGAGCGGCGTAGTGGAACTAAGGTTAGGCGCGGCATAGTGGGAAATTGGGAAGCGATATAATGGGAAAAAAAAATAACTCACCCATTTCCTCTAAAAGGCGCAACCTTTCTTTTTTTCTTCTTTTTCTTTTTACTTTTATGTTTGATATTTTCTTGTTTGGAGTTTGTGTGAGGTTTTGTGGAAGTGTATGTGAGTTGTTCGAAGTTAATTCCTGTTTGAGGTTTCTTGGAGTTGGGTCTTTGTCTCTGGTGTTTTACGGGGTTCGATACCCACCGTTGGGGCAGCATGGCGGCGTTGAGCAACAACCGCACGAGATCTGTGGAATTATTATACATTATAACCATAAATATAGAATCAAAGTCCTACTGACTCACTGATATAGACAACGTACAGCCTAAACAGCTTGTCGTAGAGATTTGTAATTTGGAGGTTATTTATATAATTATTAGTGAAAAAATAACTCTATGTTCTAAATACAGTTTAGCTTCCGTACAACTAAATTTCGCTATGCTAGGTTCATTGTATAATTAACACGGTTACAAGTATTTTATTAATAAACTTCTTTTTTTTACGAAACTAACTATAACTAGACTCGACGTAAAGGGAACTCGACATTAAGGGAATGATTTCATTGTAGGTAATTAAAGTGTATACCTAATTTTGACACCATTTCGGCTCTGTAGTGATATAATTATAGTGTGTTGTACGGAATAATTTTATAGGTTTTTTTATTGAAACTGTATTTTTTTACTATCGTATCACTTTCCTCACGTGTGGTTAAAGAATCAATTTGGTGAAAAGATTATAGTGCGTCTCGGAGACTTTTCCTCCTTCAATTGAAATGAAGAAAACAAAGGAGGTCTTTGCCCATCAGTGAGATCCCATGGGCTCTTTAGATAAGGTTTAGCTAGACATTATTTTCTATAGTCAACACTCAACTCTAAAGTGGTAGTGTTATTGAACCGTTCGTCGTGGGTCTCAGCAAACCGCGTTTAAAAAAAATATGGCACCTAAATAAGTTTGTAAAGGGTTTTCACGACATCTACAAAGTCTAAAAACATAGAAGACAAGAAATAATAATACAAGATAGGTACCAATCGTTAAACTTTTTTTAATTTGCATATATTTTTTTCATATTTTTTCTGTATTTTTTTCTATTATGAAGTATTATTTGTACTAGTCTAAAAATATCACAGCTACCTTAATGCCTTATTTTGATTACATACGATTTTATTCAAAATACTGCAGGAAAAAAATATATCTAGATAACAATATTTTTATGGCTATTTTTCTAATGTTTTAATACCAATATATAAAAATTATAGTAACAGACTGTCAAACAGTGCACTGCCTAACCCGCTAGTCGTAGAGACTTGAAATTTGGAGAGCGACTTTTAACCAGATGTAGGCACATATTTAACCCTAAAAGTATCAGCTTAGGTTTATATAAAAAGTTTGTTAAGTTCCACAACTTTCCCTATTCCATATCTATTAAAACTTAGACCTATTAGCAATAACTTCACTCAATACTACAAAAAATTACCTTGCTCCTCAACCGTCTCCAACATCAAAGAGTCCACCTGGATATACGATGGAAGATGACTCACTATAGAGATATCAGAGCACGCCCCAAAGTTCTCCTGTGCACCACAACCCAAACCTTCAGTACCATTACTGCACACCCCCCAATTATTTCCACAGGTATACCGCCACTGCAGCACACAGTTCCCGCAAGTAAGGCCTTTAGGAAGGCGATAGTTTACGTTATACTTCGCGCTGCCTCGTGTTGGATAGTATTTCGTGCCTCCATCTTCGAGTTCTAACGTGTTCGAGTCGAAGCAAGCTTGGTCAGGGTCGTAAGAGTCGGGACAGAGTTTGAATTCCCAATAGCCCCGGTGGTGAGCAGTGATTTGCACTGTGATAGTGATGATGGCGCCCTCCTGGTAGGTGCTGACGATGACATTGGAATCGTAAATGCCGCCGCGCTCGTGCGCTCGAGGGAGGGACGAGTCGTAAGGATCACCGCAGATCCCACACCTGGAATAATAATTAAGGCTTATTCCAAATATTAGTATTTTATTTTTAAAGTACCTAATGAGGATCAATGAATGTTTTAGTTCCCTAATCCCCATTACGAGGTCGCATCAGCGTCAACGGAGAATGGTGAACAAAAAGTTCACTGATCCTAAATATAGCTTTATAAATTCTAATTGAAAGTTTATTTTTAAAACTGACTTTTTTCGCCAATGGACATAAAATAAGTCGATGCACATTTCGGGAAACATACTCCGTCGAACTACAGAACCACAAGAATACATTATTATGATTAATTTATTAGAATACATAATTCATTTTGAAAACATTCTATAACTTATACCTTACACATAGTATGATATTTATGTAGAAGTATGTTATCCCTAGTGTTAGGTATAAATGTGAATGGATACAGGGGTCAAGGTAGGCCAAAGAAAACATGGATGGACTGTGTGAAAGATGACGTGGGTAAGAAAGAAGTGAGTACTGAGATGACGAATGACAGGGAAATGGAAGAAGATCACTGTATTATTTTTAAACTTACGCGATCTGAACACATTATTATTAGTATTAAACGGGTATTTATCGCGTTTTATTTAGGTAGGTACCTATTTTTCCCGACGTTTAGACAGGTTTATAACACAGGTCATCCCGTGATCGACAGTGTGTGAACCTGTCGAAACGTTGGGAAAAATAGGTAGGTAAATAAAACGTGATAAAACCCGTTTAATATTAATAATAAGATCACATGTTGTGCCGACCCCACAGAACGTGGGAAAAGGGCAGGAAGATGATGCTATCTCTATGGAGTCACAACCTATGTTACTGGTACCACGAGAGGTCCTACTCACTTGCCACCGTTCACCACGTGCTGGTGGTAGAAGCCACCACAGTTAAGGCCGTCGTCATCATAATTGGCGCGTGCATTGAACCCTACCCTCCAAGCTGTTCCTCGTCCTGGTGGATCCAGGACCCTCCCGTGACCACGCACGATGGCCACGCCTGCTGATAGTGATAACAGGAGTATCCACATCTGGAATTAACGTGCTGATAAATGCGTGCATTCCCGTTGTCCCCGTACGCCATGTCCCGATACGGGGACAGCGGGACGATTAAATTTCTTTCCCGTAATTCCAGTAACGTAGATTCGGGGCCGGGGACAAGTGTGTACGGTAAGTATACATTTCACGTGTCGTTGTTCCCATAAATCTGTGTTCCTCTTAACCCTTAACTGAATGAAGAAACTAAGTGATCGGGTAAGTTTGTACACCAACTGAAATTATTTCAATTAAAAATTCAGGGGTCACTAAAGCGCACTTTAAGCCTTCTACCCCACCGGTTCGAAATAACTGGAGTGCAGAAAGGAGACACGATATAAATAAAAAAGAAAGGGGATAAGATAAAGGGGTAAGGTTTGTACCTTGTATGTTTCTTTGTTTATGTTTAGGGGTAAAGTAGTTCTAAACCAATTCTAACAAGTAACCGATCCTTATTTTTTTTCACTAATATATATTAGTTTATTTATTTATTTATTATTTATTTATAGTTAGATTAACCCTGATTTTTTTTATTTGTGATGTTTTTTTCTAGATTAAAACGCGCTGACGAAGTCGTAAAAAATAATTTTATAAAGTTATGTTAATAAGTTTGCTTACTTTGATTATTTTTGATTGAAAAAAACCAAACATAATTTTTAACAGTTCAGCAAGTTTTCTGAGTAAAACTGAAAAATCTAACCTGCCTCCTATCGTTTTATAGACACTACTAAACTCAGCGCAATATTTATCTACAATTGTTATTTCAGATTCTAAGATATCAGTTAAGATTATAAAAACAAGTGTTACAATCGGTTAAAATCAAAACATACAATATCGATGTCAGCTTATTTTGTTATTAGCGTTAAGCTTGAGTATATAGCACTTGATAGATAAGTACTATATTTTTATGGTATCTATATTTATGCACGGTAAAATGAATGTGCCTTTTACCTACATACATACCTACTCAGGTCTGTTTCCCGACGGGGTAGGCAGAGACCACGGATCTCCCCTTGCTACGATCCTGACATACCTCTGCTTCATTCACTCTCATTACATTACTCATACATGCGCGTCGGTTTAGGGTACTCTGGACCTCTGGGTAGGCCTTACCACAAGCACTTACAAACCATTATGTTTCAGAAACGATAATTTTTAAACTTGAAGTAATACTACTTTTATTCAGTTCTTATAGGTCATGGGTACTTACGGGTTATCAAAGTTATATTACTTTGATTTTGCCTAAAGGCTTGTGTTCTAGGCCGAGATCTTCCCTAACTGTCGCATTCACACACTCCTTATGCATCTGTTTCATCATCCTTAAACAAGAATGTAGAGAGAGGTAGACATGGGATAGAGAGAGGTAGAGATAGATGGATTGTGTAAAAGTTGTAACTATGAGACTATACCTACTATAGCGTCATCACTAGTTACGTAGGTACTGTATCAAAATCTCTAGATTGAGGTCTACTCTAAATGATTTTTAAAAAATTTTGACCATAAACACCTCCCAATAGTTACTTAGGTACACATATGTCGGTGGCCATTCTACTCGGTTCGTTATTGTTCTCACTTTCGTCATTGTTCGCAACAAACAATTTTGGTTATCTCGTAAAATGTTAGTTAATTTTAAGTGTACTCGCGAAATAACTTGCTATCAAACAATCTTTTGTTGCTCTATCCTGCTTTAAGCTTGAAAGACGAGCTCTAAAATGAAGGTAATTTTTTTTTAAATAACGTTAAAAAATTAATTTGCGTAGAATCGCGGTGCTGAAGTGGCTATCGAATGATAAAGTGGGGAAAAATTACAAATCGCTCATTATCAATTCTGCTAACATGACACATTTACCACAACAAAAGAAGCGTTGAAGAGTTAGTCATAGCGTTTTAAAAATGCAATTATTCACTGAAGGTATATTACTACCTACTTATGAAATATTTCATTGTTCTCATGCCTTTATTTTTGTACTACGAGTATAGTACCTTCCGACCTACTAAGTTTTTAACATTGTCTTTACAACCTTTTATGTTAAGTACCTGGATGACCGAGTTTTGCTCGGTTTTCTTTTGGGGTAAATGACGTCTTAAAATGAAACCTAGCTAGATCGATTTATCACCCCCGAAACCCTCTGCATACTAAATTTCATGAAAATCGTTGGAGCCGTTTCCGAGATTCAGATTATATATATATGTATATATATACAAGAATTGCTCGTTTAAAGGTATGTTAATAATAATAATATGCACCTACCTACAAGAACATATTTATTTCTTCATATCTATTTATACTCCATATAAGTAGTGTCATAGCTTAGTGTTAAGCGGCGATGAGCTTGCAACCTGTCCCGTACAGATTTCTAAATACTGTGCAAAATGTAGGTATGTGCCAAATATCGTGTTTGGACGTGCCACTGATACTCCCCTTGAGATATCCTCAAAAGATTTAAGTACTTAACTAGAAATCTGAGGAGATACTTATCTACCGAGCCTAGGGATTGCTGTCGTGAGCATGATGTTTGCAAAGACTACTTTTTTCTAAACAAATTACAAACATCCTTTTAATCTTTAAAATAGTAGGTACTAATTATAAGCAGGATGCATTGTTCCTACCTTTTGAAAAATTATAAAGAAAATTCGGTTTAACTAGGAACCTAATAAAGTACCAATTGTCTCTTTGTAGGTACATTTTAACACACACATCCAAAGCTTTTGGACGATTCAGCCATGTAAACAGCCATGTCCTGGAAGGATTCAGACGACCACTTAGTGTCAGTTAGGGTATCTAGATAATAACTAAGTTACTGGTACTCAGTAGAAACCTCCAATCATGAAAAATTTACTACCTTGAGCAATGTTCCAATAACCTCAGACATCAAAAGTATGACCGATAACACTGCGATAATAAACAATAATACAATCGTCCATTGAATAAATATAATAAATGCGCCTATTAAATATTGAATTTTTATGCCTTATTTTATTAGTTACTTATAAACATACAAACTTATCGTGTTCTAATCTAATAATGGTAAGTACCTCTATGTACTAACCCCGATATTCTATAGGTATAGGTATATACTCGTATATGAAACACAATCATGTTATTTATTTACCTACATCATTTATAACACGAGTGCGGCTGGACGGATTTTCATGATTTTTGATTTGTCGAATAGTCTTCCACCCTGAATAATAAAAAAAAAAACATATGATCACGACTGTACCTAATCCCCGGGCTCGGTAGATAACTCCTCAGATTTTTAGTTACTTAGATCTTTGAGGATATCTAAAGGGTAGTCAGAGGCAAGTCCCAAACATGACATTTGGTACATGCCCACATTTTGCACAGTAGTTAGTATTCCGTACGTGACAGGTTGCAAGCCCATCGCCGCTTATAAGAATACTAACCTATGACACATACCTTCGAATTTTTGGTTCTGGGGTATGCCGGTTTCCTCACGATGTTTTCCTTCACCGTTTAAGAGCACTGGCATTGCGCACATAAATTTTTCGAATGGAAAAACTCATTGGTGCACGAACAGGTTTGAACCCACGACCTACGGATCGTGAGGCAGGGGTGCTACCACTACACCACCAGCGCTCGCCCTGAATAGTAGGTACTCGTAAAACAACTACCTAAGTATTACATCAATTACCTATTGCTATATTTAACTATAACAATGAAACCTGCTGAATGGTTTGGGTTGAAATTTGGCACTCTGGAATAACATGAGGGGTGCATAACGGGATACCTACGAAAATTTATAATTCTATATAATCCATAATAATGCGGCCATGTGAACGGCCATAAAATTGCTGTAAAAATAGTCATGAAAAGTTTACTTTTTTATACTTAGTATCTAAGTAGAGTAATTCAATGACTTACATACCTGTGTATAATTAAATATTATAAGCACATTTCACAATTTTAATTTGTTTTCGGTAAAGCACATCCAATAGAAAAATTATTAAGATTTGGATGGTCAATATTGGTAACAAATTATCCACTATTTGTATGTTTTACAAAACGTATGGGTGGGTGCGGTGTACCCCTACACCCACCGCGATTTTCGCAAACAAAGAAAAAATAACGTTTCGATTATCTAGAAAGCTTGGTTCAAAACCTGTGCAGTTGCGCCTGCGCCGGGTAACCGCGGATAACTGAAGTTAAGATACGCTCTTCTGCCAGATCGATTTCATCGACTTTCTCTTAAATTTGTTTCAATAACAGTTTAGTTACGACCTGTTCGATTTGCGCGCTTTAATTTATTTAAATCAGGAAATAGGTTAGTTATTTAATAATAAGGTGTGATCTCGGTAGCGTAGTGGACGAGTGGCTGGCTAAACGCGGTGAGTGCAGGTTTAACTCCTGCGTTATATTAAATCTAGCTCGTACCTTTCGTTAGTTTCTGGTAATCTCTGTACCTACCTAAGGACGACAATCACTTGCCTATTTACAGAAATTGATGAATAATTACTAATTATTATTACTTATTAAACAATTACTGATAATTATTTTAAAGTAGTAGTTCTGTCTTCTGCGCTGGGCTGTGGATTAGATTCCCACCAAAAAAATGTGTGATGAATAATTATAATTGAATAACGGGTATTTATCACGTACCTACTTTGTTTTTATTCCCGACGTTTCGAACACATTACAGCGTTCGTGGTCGCGGGCAGACTGATGTGCAGCGAGCTAGTTTTTATTATTGAGAGTAGAATCTGTATCTACCCTCAATTCGTCGTCAGATTCAGATAAGGCCAGGTTCACACTACGACACACTATACTTATTGTATCAACTTATTGATAAGTTGATACAATAAGTATAGTGTGTCGTAGTATAATTATGTCATCAAATCACGGAAGTTTAAAAAATGTGTGATGAATGATCGAACGTAGCTACGATGAGTTCTTCGCCATCAACTAAATAAAAAACGTCTGTTTGACAGTTTTTGAAGCATTCCGAACGTGACTTAGGTTAGAGATGCTGTCAAAGGATTTTCTGCGGTGTATTTGCCTGACAACTACGTCGCTCTGGTTTTTATATGTTTTCTCGTGTTATTTTGAGTTTTATTGCGTAATTTTGGTGGTTATTTTGCCAATAAAGCCCGGGTTCTTGACGCGAGTGTAAAGTACGAATTAGCGAAGTAGCGACGCTAAAGTATGTGAATTAGAGTGAATAGTTCTCTTCAAATTCCATCGGAGTACCCGAAAATTTTCAACAAAACAGCCATCTTTTGTTTAAAATTGACTTGACTATGACTCTGTGACGTTGACAATACTTATAAATAAATACACTTGACACTGGCAAAATTGTTCTCTAAGAGACAGATGCCATAATTGAAGAAGAAGATGCTGTCAAAAAATACCGCGTTACAAAAATGTGCATAGCGTATTTACGAATGTGTTTTGGCATTGGTAAATTTAAAAATTACCGCGATTGGTATGGTAAAGACCTATTGATTACTTAGTATGCATCGCCATTCACAGCATGAGTCGGTGTTGATTCAATAAGTGTTTACGGAGAAACCATATTGTAGATAGGTACATTAGGTAGGTTAGAAAGTGAAATTGCTAATCCTAATATCCTTTCGGCGCGGCCTAGTCGAAAGTTGAGTAACGTTGATTCTAGGAAAGATAAAAACAATGAAATGTTCGCACATCATCCTGGTAATAGGACGATTCTCGTCAACGGTTTCATCATGTCTCACTATTCGTTATTATTCGCAACAAACTTTTTGGCTATCTCGTTAAATATTAGTAATTTTAAATTTATTCTTTGTTAAATCAACCAATCTTTTATTGCTTCATCTTCATGCTATGCTTTGAAAGACGATGACTAAAACCAATTTAAAAAAATAAAAAATACATACATACACACATAAAATCACGCCTGTTTCCCAACGGGGTAGTCAGGGACGATCCTGACATACTTCTTTTGCTTCATTCACTCTCATTACATTCTTCATACATGCGCGTCGGTTAAGGGTACTTTGGACCTGGCCTTTCTCTAGTACGTCCCCAATTTGATCGAGGTACGTACGCCGTGGTCTTCCCCTTCCAACTGTTCCATTCACACTCTCCTTATACAACTGTTTCGTCATTCTCCTTTCATCCATCCTTTCTACATAAATAAAATCCTTTCTACATAAATAAAAAATAACGACTAAAATAAGAAATTCTGAAGAACCACGCAATACTAGCTGTGGTTTTACTTAATTTTAGAGTAAGTGTACCTACTTACTGTCTCTTTCTTTTATTTTCAGAGTAAAAATGAAAGCAGGTTATCATTGGACCTAGGCAATAGGTAGGTACCAAATTTTTAGGTAAGTAGGTACTTAATTTTCGTTCCTTCAAGATATTTTCACTGATGCCAAAAGTGACAGTAAAGGACTTTTACATAATATCGACAGCTGTAACTACGACGTCTGTAAATAAATAAATAAATAATAATCTTAATATATAAAACAAAGTCGGGTTTGTTCGAACACTTATAACTCTAGTCTTAATATATAAAACAAAGTCGGGTTTGTTCGAACACATAACTCTAGAACGGCTGGCCCGATTTTAATGATTTTTGATTTGTTGGATTTGTCTCTGCCCCGAATAGCAGAATAACTACTAAAACATTACAAAATTAATTAAACGCCGACGAAGTGGCGGGCTACAGCTAGTAATAAATAAAGGAAAGAGACGTGCACACCTTTGTTTTTAAAATTTTTAGCTACTGCTGTCGAAAATTAGGGCCAGTACCTACCTCGTAGTATTTCCTAAGTGTTCAGTTACGTAGTTAAGCGCAGGACATGATCAGTGAAGGTTTTTCGTTTTCTTTTTAGGTAGGTAGTAGCCTAGTTAGGCTTTTTACGCTACAGATTCCTCATCAAAGTGTTTGTAGAAAGTAAACTAAATTTTATAAAACAACTCTTTTATTATCATAGGAGTTCCTTGCCATAATTTTAGGGTAAATAAGTTAAATAATAAAATCACAACTTAATGAATACTTAAAATTAACTCGAACGTCATCAAATTCAAGTTTGCAATTTTGAATTTGAAAACAACAATCATTCAAGATTGAATAGTTGAATGGTACCGAAAGGCGATCGAACCGAGACGTTAAATTCGCTTATTTCTATGGCAGGTAAAATGGGATCAAAAATTAATTAAAAAATATTCAAATACCAATGTGTAACATATTAAACGAACAAATTGGCTTAAAAAATGCTGGCTACGGTTTGATGTTGGTCAGCCAATGAGGCCATGCATTCAGACGAACCATAAGAAATAATGATAGCTACATTCAAGCTGCAAATAATGATAGCTACATTCAAGCTGCAAATAATGATAGCTACATTCAAGCTGCAAATAATGATAGCTACATTCAAGCTGCAAATTCACGAGTCATCTATGGTCATAGTCATTATTTCTTGTGATCCGAAACAGGTGTAGGAAATTTTCTATAACGATTAAAGTATAATTAATGTACTGAAAAACTTAAGTTTTTACATTGAGATGTATCGTAACTATTTACAGCGTTTAACAGAATCACACACGAGTAATTCAACTTGAAAAACGATTCAAATTATCAACTTTTACCTAAACATACATCACAGATAGAGATAAAAAAATACTATTCTATTTAGTTGAGTATATCCGTTCAATGACTGATATAAGTAAGTTAACTCGGACGGACTCCAGAATAAGTAATCGACTTTATTTTTTTGGCGTCGCTTCAAAACATAAATTTGTTTTTCTGCACACGAAATGAACAGCATAGATAATGAAATATCAAGGAGAAATGAAGAAAATGTTACGAAAGCAAATTAAAAACTAATCATGAATAGAAAGAAGATAGAAGAAAATGCTTCCCTTCAGTGAAGCTTACAAGTCCATTTAAATTGGCAAGCACTTATACAAAGCATTACAAATTGATACATCTTACAAATTACTAGATCCGATGACTGCACTGACATTTGTGTGAAAAATAACTTTGACTAGAATATAGATTTTACCTATAGAGACACTAAGATGGTGAGGTCAGTATTTAAACTATTTAGAATATCAATTTTAAGTCTTATTCGATGTGTTTAATAAAAGCAAAATACAAAAAGAAAATAAATAAAATACTACTAGAAAAATTTCAATGGCGAAACAACAAGATGTTCAATAATAAGTTTTTCTTAATTGTTTCCGTAACGTCTAATGAATTATTCATTGACTGGGGTTAAGTTAGGTTACGAACCATTTACTTTTTGTCGTCTCCTGTTTTCTCTTTCTTAGTTGTTTCGTCACTTTTAGAATCAACACTTTTAACGTCATCTTTACCATCCCTCTTTTCGTGAGATTCACTGTTATCTTGTGATTTGCCTTTAGAGTCATTTTTGCTCTGGAATTCTTCATTCAACAGCTTCTCAAATTCGTTTGAAGCTTTGTTCACATTCCTCTTCATGGCCTGGTCTGGATAGCTCTGAAAAGTAAATAATAGAGTAAAGAGCAACGAACAGTGGGCAATTATAAATGACTAGCTTCCTCTCGCGGCTTTGCTCGCGTGGTACCTACTTAAAATATAGCCTATATTACTCAGGGATAACGTAGCATTCTAACGGTGAAAGAATTTTTGAAATCGGACCAGTAGTTTGAGTTTATTCGTTACAAACAAAAATACAAAAATACAAAACTTTCTTCTTTATAATATTAGTATAGATAATGATGAATAAACCGTAAGTACCTTAAGATAAAGTCTGACATTATTGAAAATTCGTCTAAAGTCTTGCACTACTTGTTCATACTCGTTGTAGGAAGAATTCTTCAACTTGGTTGTGATATCGTGTAAGCACATAGGATATTTCACCACTTCATAGAATCTTGGAGCCTGGAAAAAACCTGTATTGAAAATTTGAAACACTATTCTTCGTTCTAAGAACTAATATAAACTTGATAAAAATAAACTAATTTCTTGTCACTATATATTGGCCATACATACGTCACAATGCATTGTCATATTTAAGGCCCAGAACTTTGAAAATTGCTTGTATTGCAACCCTAATCATTCTATTACCGCTTAATAGATTACATTGAAATTGAACTACACGATACTCAAGGATATAAGTGAAAAATCAACCGGAGCGAAAACACGAATTAGTTAGAAAACCTTGGTTAAAAATCATGTCAAAAACACCTCTGAAAATTCAGAAACTCCCAAATTTATCCAGAACAGTAAGGTATTTTGAATTTCTATTTCACATGAATGTAAATCAGTTAATTTGAAACAAATCAACCCAGCCCTTTTTTTGAAATAAGCTATTTACTTGAACATATTTATGTTTTATAAAAATTGTCGCTTTCGTTATATAATTCAGAGCAGCCACATTATCATGCCGCACTCTACTTACTTGTCATTTGGGTATTTCGCCTCGTGCTATGTCTGATTCCGCGGAGATCCGCGTTGCTATACGGACCTATGTCACTTTTTTTATAACTTTTACGTAAGGAATAGTGTGACGAGTATTCTGGGCCTTAAACTACGAGCATTTGTCTGGTTAATTGACTGAAATTGTACAATATTGTTTGTTTAAGCAGTAACCAACCCATAAGTTGGTTCAATAATTCCTATACTAAATTTTAACAGTAGATACATTTTCAACTCGGTAAAAACATTTAAAAATTGAAGTAACTCTTACCACTCTGATATCCATATCATGCTGAATAAAAGCAACTTCATTAATTTGAGATAAATTGTTTATGATATTTTCAAATTTCTTCACAGTGTTGACTTGCAAAGGCTTCTTTTTCTTAGGATGATACCACATTCCGGATGCAGTTACTTTGGATTTGTTAGTTTTCTTCTGATTTTCATCTCTTACGTAACTTCCTGAATGATCAAAATTGGTACATCGAGTTTCTTTCACGTCTTCAGATTTGGTATCTTGTATTTCTACGTGGTCATCATCAAGCGATTTACTTTCAGAATCAAGTCTCATCTTACTCTCTTCTGAGAAGGTACTCTGTTCTTTAGGCATGTAGTCGTCCTTGTTCATAGACTGGTTCCAAAAACTAGTCAAATCTTTTGACAAAAAATGGTTTGCAGTCAACCCACTGGGCCATTCATTGTTTTCCATTCCAAGCTTCATATTTTTAAAGTCTTCCGCGAATTCATCAGTTGTATTCAACCCCAGAGCATCGTATAGCCTTGCGGTGTCAGATTTGGATCCATCGTGAAGGAAATCCAACAATTTCGGTGCAGATTGCTTAGCAGCTTCCCAGGCACGGTCTGATGTCAACGCACTGAAAAGATCAAAGGTGTCGATGGGCCTCATGTCTAAACATGGAAAGGCTTGCCTTGGTAATTTTGATTCATCGCTGAAGGTTTCTTCGTTACGTCTAGGTGCCAAGCAAGGCCACGATTCGAGGTTATATTTCGGCTGTGGGGCCAGTGTGACCGGGGGGAACGGAGGTTTGATCTTCAAGTCGTCTGCAGCCACGGCGTCGTAGGCCACGTCTGGAGAAGCACCCTGTTTAAAGGACGGAATCGAATCCGAAGGCTTTATCGGAACTTTGTAACTTCCAGGTTTCATGTAAACTTTGGACATTTCGTGATACTCATCATTTTCGGTGTCAATAAATTGCACGGGGCCAGAGATATTATTCGCAATCACAACGTTCGATGGAATCGGAACGCTGTGACCGTGATGAGCTATAAATTCAGGTTCTTTTTGTACCATCTGACCCCACGCCGCAAAAAAATCAGCCTCTTCCTTTGTGTCACCGCAGCTGTTGTTTTTCTGCACATACCCTCGCATTTCTGCTGCCGTCGCCATACTCGGAATCAAGCTTTTTTCGACATGACTTAAAGGTATCATTTTAGCTTTAAGTTCCATGTCCCTGCGTTGTAATAAATCGCATGGCACGTTCCCCATTATCGGCTGGCCAGGCGCCTTGCCTAGTTCGGCATCCATCTTGTGCTTCAGCTGGGTATACAGTTCTCGTTGGTCAGCGTGGCACATGTTCTCCAGAGCGCGGAAGTCGGGCACGTTGGTGATGGTCCAAGACTGTCGTGGCTTTGCTTCGCGAACTGAGCAGGGATCGCACTTATAATGGGATTTCTGATAGACATCTAGGTCGCTCTGGTCGCTCAATGGGTAGAAGTTGTGCGAGTTCGACGGTGGCACTACGGGGAACTTCTTGTAGGCAACTCCCGACCTCACCGGCCAAGGCACTTCGTTGAAGCTATGCGAAGTGGACGGAGTCTGGTTCTGAACCCATGGCGGTTGCACGGCGTTGAATGGCTGCGGAGAAGCATTAACGGGCCTCGGAGTACTCACGTGAGCCTTAGCAGCTTGAAACTTGTTCTGACACTGGTGTCTAGGCGCCGCAGAGTTGGTTGCGTAATAATTATGTGTAAAACTCTTCTGCTCCATAGTAAACCCGTGGTCGAGACATTTGAACGTTTTGTAAATGTGCGTCAGCATCTCCTTGGTCACAGCTTGCCATTGCACGAAACACTCTCTGATGTTAGGGCTGTAATATTTGTTCTCAATTCTGGAAAACGTGTCGTGTTTTTCACTCAGTAGTTCCTTCACACCCTTCCATCCATCTAAGATTCTAACAAAAGAAAATATAAAGTTCTTGATGACCCAAGGAATACCTTGAGAGTGTAGATTGGCTACAGCACTATCCGGTTTTTGGACGTTGGATCTGGTCTTCGCGCAGATGGAATGTATGTTTTTGAAACATGGACGGTTATGGTGCGCGATGGCTATATTTTCCGCGTCGGTGCACGCTTCTATAGCCAATTGTACAATTTGGTTCGGAATCTGGTCATGAATGACGATCTTGTCAAGGACGTTCAGTAGAATCTCAGCAGAGTTTGATGTAGAAGGTTTGTTCTTATCGTCCTCTTGATTCATCGACTTCTGATTTTGCTTGTTAGAATCAGTTCTAGGGTCTGGTATATTGCACAGTTCGGAGACCATTCTTTCTCCTTCTGCAAAGAAGTCTAAGCTGGAAGTAGACTCCGACGTCAAGTTACGATCTTTCTTTCTGTCGGTGTCGCTGTCTTTGTATTTGTCGTGATATCGGGAGTCAACATAGGTACTACGCTTCTCCTGACTTTTGACTATTTTCTTTTTGGCTCCGGTGCCGATGGGTTCTTGACTCGACCAGCTCTGAGGGCGCCTCTCGCTGCTGCGGTCACCTATCATCCCGGGACCGGTATAGTTGGGCGAGGACGGATCGAATACCAGCCCGACCAGCGGAGAGTTTGGTGGCGAGCTGAACGTGGGCGCCGAGGGGTTGTTGTATCTGGAATATTTTTTGGATATTAACGTCTCCTGGGTTAGGAAAAAGGGCGCGATGAATTGGGTAAGTGTACCTTGGGGTTTGATACTGCTGGTTAGAGGATGTTGCCTCATAGATGCCGGTGGCGACGCGGCAGTAGGTCGCCATGTTTTGGTCAGACGTATCTTTGCTGGAGCATCCTGTATAACAAGTGTTTAACGTGATTCCCATTGTTACATCCTTTATAAACAAAAACGATGGTCATTGCAATTTACTGACAAGAGTATCGTTAAATTATTTGATTACTTTACTTTTTAGAATCAGTATAATAGTAATTAAGAACAGTGTAATAATTGTCATAAATTCAAAGTGTAATCAGATTTCTTTAAAGTCGCCGCACAATATGCAACTTGATTTTTTGGCCTCACAGCTCAGTTGGTAGTAGCTCTGCCTTCTACGCTGTAGGTTATGGGTTCGATCCCCACCCAAGATAACATTTGTGTGATGAACGCAGATGTTTATTCTGTGTCTGGGTGTTATTATGTGTTCTGTACGTATTCACAAAAAAAAGTATATAATTAATTATTCTATCAGCTATCTGGTTCCCATAGTACAAGCTTTGCTTACTTTGGGGCTAGATGGCGTTGTGTGAAATGTCCAATAATATTTATTATTTGATTTATTTATTAAGTACCTACCTATCAAAATAATAGCTTAATGAACTTCGATTTCATGATATCATCATAAAATCATGAAGCGATACTTATGTTTAGTAGCCAAATGCTTATGGTGAAGGCAAACACCGGGGCACACACGAATTAACCGCGTGTCTCTTATGGATAAAAGACTATAATAGAATGAGATGCTGAAATAAAAGCTGGGCTAGCCTACTCAAACCGTGTCACAAGCTCTAAGAACTCTGCATCTAGTAAAACACCTGACACTGTAAATAATCTAGATGTAATTTTTTTCTTGACTCACCATAAGTCTTCTGCATCACATACTGCGCCTGGTAGTCATGCCTCTCCCCTTCACGGTACTCCCCCTGCTTACTCGCCCCCCCTCCATACTCTTGCATTGGGCTCGTGGGAACCTGAAGGAATCATGATTGAATCAGCATAATCGTAGAAATAGAAAGTCATTGTAATTTCCATGGCCAAGTATTCTGAAGATCCTTATGTTAGTAATGCGAAGAGAACGTCTGCGAGAAAGAGTTTTGCAGGAGGCTTCGTTTTAAAAGAAATTTAAAGCAAAGAGTGAGAAGGCACAGAATGTAAGAAAAAAAATTGTGTTTGTTTGGTAATTGCAGAAATAAATCTAGAGACCGAGGATGCCTCGCGAGGATACTCGCTCAGTCAGTACGCGGCTAATCATGATCAGTCTTCGATGTTTGCGAAGTAAAAACACTTTCTAGATCGATACAGAAAATGAAGAATGCTTTAAATATGGCGGATTTTTTTACCTTTTTCCGTTAATGTTGAATTAAGCTTGGTTTATGGACCAAAAGATTTAAACGCGCTTTGAATATAGTCTGTAAAATCTAGTAGTTTACAACTGTTGAGTTAATAATAAGCGAAAAATCAATTTATTTCCATCTTTTTTGACTTTTACAATCAAAATCCTTTACTACAGTGACGTGATGAGGAAAATTTTAGCCGAATCTAGTTGGTGCCGGATCACGGATCTTCGGATAAAACCCGAAAATTATGCGATTTTCTGCAGTTTTTCTCCGCGCAACCCTTGTCGATCGAGCTAGCTAAACTACTGTGCTCTCTTCTTGGTGCGTTAGTAGAATTATGAAGTATAATGAAAAAGCTGTACCTAAATTATGGATTTTTCGTGTACTCACCGAGTTTTCCCAGCCCGTATCCAGCGCCAGGGGGGATGATATTCTTCTAAAACATTGTCAAAAATCTATCGCCTAAGCTGATTGTCAAAATATATTTTACTGTCTTATTCTTACGTATAAATTGAACTTTCCACTCGATTTAGACGATTACGAAGCTTCCTTATTTCCTAAATATTCAGTCTTTTTAGTTCTTTTTTATCATTATAGTATATTTTTACTAGTTTTAATGAGAACCTAATGGTGTGTGACTTGCCAATAAATTGAAATGAACCATATGATTTGCTTCATTTGTTATTTTATGGCATTTTTCAAAACTTTGATCTATGGAAAAGGGAAAGCGGTTAGATTCTAAAAACAGCATACAGTTTTGATATCATTTTCAAATTACCCTTGTCCCTCTAGGATTTTATAAACACTTTTTTATAAGTAGGTGTGTAGGTCTAGATACCTAAATCTTTCACATCTTTGAAGGTAGGAACTTAAAAACCAACAAATTTGAACGTACCAATAATTTATTAAATAATAAAAATAAACCTACTGAGCCTTTTTACACTCATTAAAATCTACCAAAAGCGCGCCAGCAAAACAAAAAGTTCGTTATGTGTGAGCCCATTTCAAATCTTAGTGGCGATAAACATGAGGATAGTGGATGTCAGGATGTTAGTGCTGAGGTCATGAGCTCCGTTGCAGTAGTCGGTGGTGCAGGAACACACCTCTTGTCGGCCTCCGTAGCCGGCTCGAGTGTAGCAAGTACCCTGGCAAAAACATTAATTTTTGAAGTGATGTGTCCGAAGAATGTGTACTTTTTGCTAGACGTAATCGTAGTTGTTTCAGTTAAAAGGTCCTTTACTTTTAGGAGAGTGTTAGGTATGAATGTGGATGGACACAGGGGTAGAGGTAGGCCAAAGAAAAGATGGATGGACTGTGTGAAAGATGACATGGGTAAGAAAGGAGTGAGTACTGAGATGACGAATGACAGAGGGAAATGGAAGAAGATCACATGTTGTGCCGACCCCACATAAAGTGGGATAAGGGCAGGAAGATGATGATGATGATGACTTAACTGAAAAAAATATATTTAGTCTTCTCATAGAAACTCATCAGATGTTGAACAGATACAAAAATATCTAGTAGGTAACTTATCTCATTGGAGAATAGATAAGTGGAAAGCTTGCCGACATCGACATTGGCAAAATTGCGGAAAACTCAACCACAGATGCCATAACCCAAAGAAGAAGAAGAACATTGATTATATTTATTGGTTATTATTAATGGTATTAAATATTTACATGTTTATTTTCAAAGAGTCTTTCAAACATACCTACGTTATCTTTCAACAAGTTTCAAGTGTTTACCTACTTGTAACGGCATTACGGGTTAACCTTTAGAAAATTTAATTTGACCTCGTTCTCTTTAATACTTAGGTACTGTCGATTTTTAAGTATGTAGTCATAAGTACTTACTTATCATCATCCTCCTGCCTTTTTCCCACGTTATGTGGGGTCGGCACAATATGTGATCTTCTTCCATTTCCCTCTGTCATTCGTCATCTCATTGCTCACTCCTTTCTTACCCATGTCATCTTTTACACAGTCCATCCATCTTTTCTTTGCCTACCTCTACCCCTGTATCCCTCCACATACATACCTAACTGTCCTTGTCACATGACATTCATCTCTTCTCATAACATGCCCATACCACGCTAACCTATTAGGTACTGCTCATCTTTTCTGTAAGTATTTTTTTATTTTATCTTTTACAAGTAATAACTTATACAGTTCAGAAATACCCCAGGAACATTAATGTGTAGCAAAAATGGGCAAAATTTGTGCCCTTGCTAGGAAATCTATCATTCAAGACCCGACCTCACCTTGTATTTAGTCTCATCCCAGCCGCAACTCCTGATGGTGCGGCTCTCAGGCTGTCGTCCATTGATTCCATAGTCTACATGCTGAATTATCTTCCTACACAGAGTATGGGTGACGCCCCGGTCATGTTCGGAGCAGTTCCTTTTGAGGACTTCTGGCAGAACACCGTCGTCACACATGGAGTTCGTCGCGCTGTTGCATTCGTAGCACATTATTGAGGAGCCTGAGGGATAGCCATGGTAATATTTCGAGGATACCTGCTCAGGTACCCATATTTTAAATTTAAAACTGCTGTTAGCACCAATCAATCCGTCATTCCTTCCCGAGTTCCTTCCCTAATCTGTGTCTATTGGTGAGTACCACACAGATAAGGAAAGGAAATCAGGAAGGAATGACGGATTAAGGTGCTAACATCTGGCCTGTCGCACGATCCGAAAGTCGTGGGATCATACCTGGTCAATCATTAATGAGTTTTTCCATTCGAAAAATTATATACGCAATGCCAGTGCTCAAAACATAGTGAGGAAACCGGCATTCCCTAGAACCATAAATTCAAAGGTGTGTGTCATAGACATGTGCCAAATATAATGTTTGTACGTGCCTCTGACTACCTTCTTAAGATATCCTCCAAGATCTATGTCACTAAAGGTCTGAGGAGATATCTACCGAGCCTGGAGTCGTGATCATGTTTGTTTGTTTGTTTGTTTGTTTTGTTTTGTAAAAGTAAAACTCTTACATTACTGACGTATCAACGCACCTATCATGGCTAAAGAAAGTATCTTGATCAACTCAGAAGTTAAATCGAAAAAGTTGTTTATGATGTAATGCCCAAAGAAATCTCTTTGCACCAGAAAGTAAAAGTGAAAAACCAGTAAATTTGAATTTAACATCTTTTTATCGCGTCACTAATTCTTTGTAATTTATTAATAGAAAACATCATTGGCTATCAATAATTTAAAATGCAGGGCCTGTAGATACGAACTACCCTATCAATCATTAGAAGATACAGGGCCTGTAGACACCAAGTACCTATATTTCTATACTCTATTTGCCCCAGATACCCCCTCTGATTGCCCAATACCTACAGGCAATCAGGCAATTGAAAATAAACACCAGATTTCCTGTTATGCTTGAGGCGATTAGGTTATTCTGCGCTTGAGGTATCCTTAGCTCATCCGTATGGTAGTTGAAAATAAAAACACCTCGTATTATCACTAGATGGCACTGCTCACAATTTTATACAGGCAATGAAAAACCTAATAACGTGGTGCCTAGCCCCACATAACAGCATCTTGTTTGAAGCATATTAGTCACGTCTATTGGAACCGCCACAACCTAACACCTTCGCCAGTGTCGACAAGTTTAGTATCTAAGAACATTTGAGCCCTTAGAAGTTTTTTCAATGCTACCAAAGGTTACCTCATTCTACCAACGAATTTTGCCAAATAATTATAAAAAATTAAAATTTGAATTTGTGTCCAAATCATGTCCAAACCACCTAAATATCTGATAGAATTTAAATAAATAAAATAATTGTTAAAATAAAAAATACAAAATTATAATACCAATGACCAGTTGAAATCAATACCATCGTATTAATCAAATTATTGAAATCACGCTAAGTAGACATGCGTATACCTCCACCATATTGTAAACAACTCAGACCAATAAAATGTAAGCTGCCAATTGATTATCATATCAAGAGCAATTGAAACAAATCGTACTTACCATAATCAAATAGGCCGCAAAGTAGCAGCAATCCAAACGTCACCATCGTGCGACCTGACCACGCCAAGGCAAGAGCTTAGTCTGACAAGCTGAAACGAATCAGCTGTTCCAGTGACCTAGGAATCACACCAGGAAACCTCTTATTACAGACAGGATACGACCGATAAACGTAATTTATACCGGTATAGAAATGATTTATCCAGTTACGTGAATGTGTTTTGAGTTTTTGAGTATTGCAAGAAATAAAAGACATGGTTTTCAATTTACTTTTATAAATATAACAGTGTAAAGGTTCTATGTACAACCACAAGGTAACGGTAGCGTGTATTATCGCTATTTACATAGATATGACATAATTCACACGTGTATTTAACTATCTAGCACTAATCTACTTTAGAACACTTGTGACTAAATTTCACAGTGTTCTTCAGGATCTTGCAAAACACAATGGGACTACGTGTTTTTGTTATACATTTTTTTTAACAAATAAAAACTCTATTGTTCATCATTATTAACATTCAACATTCACTCTATTATTCTTTGGTCTAAATTTAGGTCTGATGTCCTTTACTCAAGTGCTTTTGCACAAAAATGGTCTGTTAGATCATCAAATTAGGGGAATGACTCTATCACTATGCTATTTTCATTGCTAATTTAGCTGAAACTACCATTTTGTGTCAAAATTAGCTACAATATTAATTAAATTATCCTTGTGCGTCTATATTTTTGAATTTTGACCAGAATTTCTTCGCAAATCTACTATTGATCTATCATTTGGTTTAATAAAACTTTAGAAGCGCGAATGTGAGTATCATCAGGGCAGTGGCTCCCACGGGGATCGAGGCAGAGTTGCATCCGTCTTCTGTGCACGAGCAGACTTCCTGTCTTCCACCGAACCCGGAGCGCTGGTAGCACCGACCCTGGAATAGCAGAACCTCATTAAAGAAGACTTAGGTCTTACAAATCAAATATTCTCAACCAGTCTTCACAATTTGGTTAATTTTGGGACATGAACTCTAGACATTCTTCTTATGTCTCTTATCTTTTTGAACAAGTTCAACAGCGACAAAGGAACTGGAATTCATAAATCCATACAACCTAGTCGAGTGAACCTAAAAAGTTCAACATTGTGTCAAGTACGGAAGACGAGCCTTTGAGGCACACTTTACCCTCACCACACTGGTTAAAAAGAATAGGTGACACGATAAAAATTCGAGGGAAAACTGTTTTTCAGTTGGGATTCTACTCAATTTGATACTTTACAGTTATTTTAAAAACTTTTTAAGCCTTGATTTTTGAGTCCGACGTTCAAGCTGATAGCAAGAAGATGGAGCAATTAAAGATTGGTTGATAATAAGTTATTTCACAAACGTAAGTATATAACCAAAACAGATAACCTAAATGGTTTGTTGCGAAAAATGACCAAACCTTTGAATAGAATGGTCCAGTTCCGTTGTTGGGAACCGTGGGTGGGTTACGAACCAAACCCACCTTATAACTGCTTTCGTCCCAGCCGCAGCCTTGGATCAAATATTTTATGAGATAACCAAAATTGCTTGTTGTGAACAATGACCAAATCGTTGAAAAGAATGGCCCAGTTCTTTGTTCGTAACTGTGGGTGGCTTACGAATCAAACCCACCTTATAACTGCTTTCGTCCCAGCCGCAGCCTCGGATCACCCGGCTATCCGGCGGCATGCCGTTCATTTCGAACTCCACCACCTGCTTGATCTTCCGGCACATGGTGTCCTTGGGGGTGCAAGGCACTCGCAGCGAGTCGGGCAGCTTGTCTAGCAGGCACCGCGAGTCGTTATGGCTGTTGCATTGGTAGCAGGTTATGGCCAGACCTGGAGAGAAATACTGACTTATTTATTTATATGAGGGTTTCCAACAGTAGCTCTGTTATAACAAATAAATTTATAATAATCATTGTCCTGCCACGTTAAGTCATCACACGCTAAGTGGGGTCGGCACAACATTTTTCACTCAAACTTTTTAAATTCCGTGACATGCCGGCGTCCTCTCGATGTTTTCATTCACCGTTCCAGAGTATTGGTACAGCGCATATATTTTTTTCAACCAAAATCGTGATAGTTCGGAAAGCGGTCACTATTGCACTCGAACTTACTCAAACTTGCAATTTTTGTTTCAGTAAATTGTTTCCATTCCCACCGGTTCCTATGAACTAGTGATACGCTAGAAAAACTGGAAGGTATTACCATACTGATGGTACCCAAATGATTAGCACTCGCATGCAAAACCGTCTTGTTAATGAGGTCGTAAGATCATACAACGTCGTTAAATAGATGAAAGAGGTCAAAGACAACTTTTTGTTAATGACGTAATACTGGAATTTGATACATTGCTCCATTGAGGGCCGAAACGAGCTTCTGGGGCACTTTAATCCTTTCGTCACGTCACACTGGTCCGACAAAACTAGTGACATCATCATCATCATCTTCCTACCCTTTTCCCACGTTATGTGGAGTCGGCACAACATGTGATCTTCTTCCATTTTCCTGTCATTCGTCATCTCGATACTCACTCCTTTCTTGCCCGTGTTATCTTTCACACAGTCCATCTATCTTTTCTTTGGCCTACTTCTAGCCCCTGTATCCATAACTAGTGACATCATAAAAGGAAAAAGAAGCTGAAAGCTTAGGTGGTGTTGTGGGCTTAGTGTTAGTACTAGAGAATGTGGGTTTGTACTTTTTATGAAACTGTTGTATTGGGTCGTATTGGACGGCGATGGGCTTGCAACCTGTCACGTACGGAATAGTAACTAGGTACTGTGCAAAATGTGGGCATGTGCCAAATATCATGTTTGGATGCCTTTGACTAATCCTCTTTAGGTATCCTCAAAGATCTAAGTAACTAGAGATCTGAGGAGATATCTACCGAGCCTAGGAATTACAGTCGGGATCATGTTTTTTAGATTGGGTATCTATAATAATATCTAAAAGGTAATTTTTTCCGAATGTAAACACTGATTAACTAAATAAGTAGAACTGGAGGTATAAGTAGCTAGCAACCCTGCTTTCCAGTTTTTGAGTTTGAATTTTATTTTTGGACGAGTCTCTGACAACCCTCCTATAAGAATCTAAGTGACTATAGATATAATTATGTCTACCATTCCTGGGCATTATTAATCGTGCATTTTTTGTCCCAAATACTAAATCCTTGTTCAGAATTCAGTTTCCTCTCGGCATTTGTATGAAAGGATACAATGACACAAACATGAAAAGATTCTTCAATGACATACAATACAATCAGCAAACTGTGCTAGCCGCGCCTAATAATACCACAAAGAGTCAAGTGTACAAACCTTGGTGTAGCAAACTGCATGTTACCGCCAAAAAGCAAATTATCCAGAGCGCCATTTTGGTATTCTAGTTCTGTCCGGTTCGTCCCGCCGTGAATCGCGCGCGGCTGCCACTGCCGAGCCAACAACTGAACTAGACGCGAACCCACCGTATGCTAGGTACTCTAATATCCACGTAGCTATAGAATATGCTACCGTTTATTCAATTGCTATAATACCTGACAAATTGACTGTGATATGGGAAATATCCTATGGGCGGACGGTTTCGTAATGCACGCAAGGGCCGCGTTTTCAGCTTTGCACTGGTTTAGGTGGGATACCGTTTCGTTCCTAATTCAATTATCCACTCGTCTAGTGGCCACTTAAGGTAACTAATTGTCTCCTGTCTGGGCCTTACCACAAGCTCTTACAAACCATCATGTTTCAGAAACATCACATTTCAAGCTTTGAGTAACACTACTTCAGTACAATTTTTCTAGGTCATGGAACGAAATATTAAAGTAATATTACTTTGTTATTGCCGCAAGAGCTTTTGGTAAGCTTTTGAAGTACGTAAAACTAGTGTAAATGTCAAGGCCACGTAGTGCCAGTTACATGTAACTACATAATCTTTTGATATAGGTAAACATGAGATCTTAAATAAAAAATCGGTCTAATGAAGTTATTTATAGTGGTGATTCTTCAACATCGTTCGCAATTAATGTTAAAAATGCCCAGCGTAATATTCAGGTTTCAAAATCTAAATAAATCAAAAAAGTAGATAAATCTAATGGTTTTTCATACTTTTGCATCCGGTTTTCAATAATACTGACTAATAATACACCCCCATTCATCTAGTGGTAAACACATCCCCCCCTCCTCTGCATCCCTAAGGAGTTGATATTTCGACATTGCTTTCTCATCAAATGTCTACATCTTCCAAACTACAAGTCTCTACGACCAGCGGTTTAGACTTAGCATTGTCATAAAACGACAGTAAAAGCATGTTTTTATTTTGAAACGCGTGAAGGTAAAAAGGGTTAAAAAATAATTGTACGTAGGTAATCACGTCACCGCTACCTTGCGGCCTTTAGGCAGGCCGCACATCAAGCATACTCGTACACGCTTGTATCTTGATAATTGTGGTACCACATTTAACGCCGCCCCCGTATATCTGTGCGGGAGCACGCACACTAAGGATACATTTGTAGCAGGCGCGAATGTATGTATGAATTGTAGCGCAATGACTGTGCCGACGTAAATGTGCGATGGGTGTAGCATGTGGCGCTGGTGTGCGGCCTGCCTTATGGAAGTCAGAAAGGACAATGTGCATCCTGGCGATTATGATGATAGACGTCGCGTCCTACTTCAGGTCGGGGCAGATCCTTGCGGGAAGCCGAGCCGCCAATTGATGCGCCAATCGCGGAGGTGTAGGTAGGAAATGCTAGGTAGGGTCTTTAGTACAGACAGATGGGAAACTAGCACTGTTCGATTCGTAGAAGTCATTATTTTTTTTAGCCTATATCGTCCCACTGCTGGGCAAAGGTCTCCCCCAAATCACCATACCTTTTAAGATCTCCCACTCTCTGCCAAAATCGTACAAAGTACCAGACAAAAATCATGTTGGACATTAGTCCTAGTTGGATATTTTGTATTTTGGACATTAGTCGCGTAAAAGAGTAATTTAAGTACATACTTACAACGGAGCTCGACTTGAACACTAACAAATTTAGTACCTACTCGTACCAAAAAAAGTTATTTTAATTTCCGTACAACGATGCTTCAATCGCACACTCTTTGATTGCATTCAAAAATTTGTAAGTAAGTAGTTTTGTGCAATTTGGGCAGTGATTGCAAGTGTTAAATTTTGTGTAAATGGACGAATCGGGCTCTTGTAAAATATAGGTGTGTTGCTGATTTAGAGCAATGGATTAAAAAAAAACGGAAGGATAAGACTTTAGGTTACCGTAGACGAAAAATATTGCGGCAATAATATGCTTTGAATGTAATGAGAGTGGATAAAGCAAAAGAGATAGGCCAGAATCCTGAAAGATAGGTATATACATTATGTCAGAATCCTAGCTAGTAGAAATCTGTGAACTCTGCCCCTTCATAAAATATTAAGATAGGAAAGCTCTATGAATGTACATAACTACATAATAAGACGGAAATATTTGTAGTGAAATATACTCCATCCAACGCGCTTTATCAGGTCTGAATATGCCATGGTTTTATGGGACTTTTGATAGCTATAGTTTGGGCAAATATAAAAGCTATATCTCAGGAAAGAAATCACCAACCACACAAAGCCCGGAGCCAGGCACGGCATGTGATCCATTTCGCCAAAGCACGAATGCTGTATGGTTATTAGATGGCAGCTTTTACGTAAAGTTACCTGGGGGCGATTGCGGGGTTTTAACATTTTTACCAACGCTAAAACGCATTCGTATTCGTACCTATCATTAAACGTTGCTCTACAATTCAACATCAACCATAATAAAAGTAATATGTCAGTGTTTGAAGTTACCTTCTTAACTTCATTAGCTAGGTGATACAAACTAATAGGTACATCAATTGCCACCATGTTCGATTTTTGACATTTTATGTTATAGGCTAGTACCTATGTCATCTTTTGATCCAGACGAATCCAACGTCAATATTCGTCCACCCGTTGCCGCGTTGGTTCATTCTTGTGGTCCATCACTGGTGGACAGTAACACGCGTGGAATAAATATTTGCACAAGGCTTACAGTAACAGTCAGAGAAATTTACATAAGTAGGTAATACATCCTACATTACCTACAACTGAAAATTTTACATACTAGCAACATCGTATGTTGCGTCAAATAAAAAAAAATACGTTTGACGCAACGTACGATACGTTAAATTTGATGTAAAAAATATTGACTCTATCTACCTGACGGCTGTACTTAAAAATTGAAAATATTAAAAAATCCTGTATATCCTGTGTCTGGGCACGGGTTACAATGTTAATTCACTGGCACCGGTGAGGGGGCGGATGCGGTGTGCGTATATATATACCTACCGTATGTACAATTTGTGACTCTGTTAGTTAGCCTGCAAAAGGTATTAACTTGTAGTGATTGTGAAAGCGTTTTGGCACTTTTCAATAGCCTATTAACGTAAAGTTGTTCTCTTCTACTATTAAGTACAACCAAAGCAAAATGTAGAATATGAACTTGGTTAGAATTGTCTATTTTTGCCTTTGCAGTTGAGTGGAGTTGGTAAAAATGATGTGCGATGTACTACTCTGAAACGGTGAATGAAAACATCATGAGGAAACCCGCATGTCGTCGAATCTAAAACTAGCTGATCAAAACAATCTACAAAACATCGTAGACGTTATTCATGACTAGCTTCCGCCCACGGCTTCGCCCGCGTGATCTTGAAAAACAAAAACAAATCTATACCACGGGAACCTTACATTTTTCCGGAATAAAAAGTAGGTAGGTACCCTATGTACTATTTCAGACTATAATCTATATCTGTGCCAAATTACATACATTCACACATCCATACATTCTTACAAACTTTCGCGTTTATAATGTTACTAGGATTGATTAGCAAATTTTGAGGTAAAGTGTAGGTATAGGAATATGGAGATCACGTGTTCATTGAAATCTGTTGGTGACTGTACCTAATCAAAGTTTACATTATAAGCTCATCTTGTAAATATCCACTCATTCTAATAATAACGCATCACACGTTTGGCAAAATCGACGTAAGCTCAATAACTCTTAGTAAAATCGTGAAGTATGCCAGTACCCACTAAAAATACTTCATACCATCAAACTTGCCGTCATGACCTGGCAGTGCTGTGAATAGTCGTGACCTCGGAAAATGTAGGTACACCATAAGACATAAAAATACTAGCTATGCGTTGGCTCATATAATACAAGTATATAACCTAAGGCATCCTAAATAAGCAGAAATTGTTATTTCGTTGTCTTCATATGTATGTACCTAATTGAAAAACTACGGATTCGACAAAACTATTATAAGTTTTATCCCAAGAAAATAACGTAGTTATTGAAGAGAAAACTGTAATCTTACTTGCATTTGACATTACATTAATCTGAGAATAGTTATACCAGAATTTGATCCAATCCACCCTAACCGAATAATTTTATTAAACTGTTTGTTTGCTACGAAAACTGCTACGGTTTCGTAGCAAACAAGTAAATTAGCAATTTTTAATCTAAATGTTTTTTGTATGCATATAAAATACTTTATTTGACACCATAAATTTAGAAATATGTTATACGAGTACCAGGGCAATCTTATCGCTAGATAGCGGTCCCTACCAGACAAATTTTATTTCTATGTTACATTATATAAAAGTAAGTAAGTATTCACTAAGTAGGTACCAGCATAATATGGAAAAAACTCAGAATACAGAAAGAACCAGAAGCCGTGTTCGACTGTAATCGCAAACCGCACGCTGTGTCCAAAAACCAAACAAGCGTCCCGCACCCACCTCACTTCCCACCCGCGTAATGTTGCTAGCTAGACATCGCTTACTCTTTTTTTGGGTAAGCGTTGAGAGTATTAAAGTAAGATAATAAAATCGACATTGTCCATTCTTATAAATGTATTCATATTTTATATCTATGTAACTAATAATCTCAAGAAATAAAAGTTTTATAAATAAAACACGAAACTTAAACTCAAAATAACTTTATTCAGTGAAATCAAAATGTTAAAATGTTTTTTAAAGACGTATCCAATAATTTACTATCACTCAAAATAAAATCCCTCAGTACCTACCTACGTAATAAAAAGCAGGGAAAATCAAAACTCTTACATTGGCAACACTAACAAGATGGACGGATCATTCTCTATGACAATTACAAAAAAAACAATTTATTCAGTAATTAAATAAAACGACATCTAAATGCACTACTTACACGTGAAATGTGATACCATCCTGTTTTTTTTGTAGCCCCGCTGTATTTTTACAGGTAGGAACGACACAAGACGGCATAATTTGTTTAAATTGCACACCGGTAAGTCACGTCACGCGATACGACGTCCACAGAGTGACTGATCGGCTGCGCTTCAAACTACTCATTTTATGAGTAGTATTTGACGCTTCAGTATTAGGCGCGTTCACGGTTTCTGTTCTTTCTGTATTCTGAGGGAAAAAAGTACATATCTCATTTTCATTGTCATAATATATAAAACAAAGTCGGGGTTGTTCGAACATTTATAACTCTAGAACGGTTGGACCGATTTTCACGGTTTTTTTTGTTGTATTTGTCTTCGTCCCGAACAGCAGAATAACTATTAAAAACGAAGTCACGGGAAACAGCTAGTACCTAAGGAAAAAATAATGAAAATCGCATCGTGTGGGTTGGGACTTGTGAGCTTATTGTCGAAAGATGACAGCCAATACAAAAGGGTTCGCAGTGTAGGCCGGCCAATGCCAAAGTACTGTGCCATTTCCATTGTGGGTACCGTGAATCACGGATCTTTTATTAATGTATCCTGCAGTATCCCTACCTGTAATTATAACCGAACTGCACTGGTTTCTCCTTTGTCACCTTACAATGGATTGGCCGAGATACGTGTTATAAACCCGGCTACAACGAACCAGCTAACAGTCTGCTGCTGAACTTAGTGAGGATTAATCAGGGATCAGACCCTTTAGTTGTAAAAAAAGTTGGCAACACAGTATTTTAATCTTTTTGAGAAGTCGCGAAAAGAGGCCAAGTTCTAATCATTTTAACGTAAGACGTTTTGCGTGCAAAATTATATAAGGCGCTTCGAAATATGTATTTGAAAGATAATCACGTAGCTTTAAGTGTTTTGATACTGCCAATAATGTTTTTCAACCCATGTAAGTGCTATTTTATTAATTTTAAACATTTAATAACCGATAGAGATCGACTAGACTGATTAACTTAAGCCGGTCGTTCGTTATCAAACCGATGCGTGCGCAGAATACCTAATTATGGCGTTGCCTTGTATGCCAAAGTTTATTTACTGGTCGGAATATAAGGCAGTTTTTAGTACCATTCATGATACTTACCTACCTAAGTATTTAATTAAAGTACTTAGGTCCCTACTTGACGTGCCTCTGTCTACACTCCTTTAGATAAACTCAAAGATCGAAATAACTAGAGATTTGAAGAAAAGGTCTACTAAACTAGGACTATTTTGTACTTAAGTCATCATCATCATCATCTTCCTGCCCCTTTCTCACGTTATGTAGGGTCGGCACAACATGTGATTTTCTTCCATTTCCCTCTATCATTCGTCATCTCCGTAGTCACTCCTGCTTACTCATATCATCTTTCGCACAGTCCATCCATCTTTACTTTGGCCTACCTCTACCCCTGTATCCATTCACGTTCATACCTAACCTAACACTCTCGTCACATGACATTCATCTCTTCTCATAACATGCCCATACCACGCTAACCTCTTACTCCTCATCTTTTCCGTCACCGGTGCCACTTTCAGACTTAAGTATGACTTTTTTTATAATTTCAGGTGAATCTATAAAATGCTTCGATTGCAGCAGCGTGAACAACTCTGCGTGTCTGGACGTGAACCTACAACAGATGCACGCCGTCATTCCTATCGTGGACTGCGCCAAGAGCCTCCCCGAGATGATCAGCAAACAGTTCTTCTGCCGAAAGATGATTCAGACTAGTGAGTACTTACTTACTACTAAAAAGTGATTATAGACGTACCTAAACAGTAAGTACGTACCTAAACAGAGCTGCCGCCAAGCATGATCACCGTAGACAGTGGCAGAAAAAATGCAACTGAAAAAATGAAAAAATGCAACTATTGTAGTTGCATTTTGTTATAATTTATATTTTACTGTGTAATATTTTATTCTGACGTAGGGATCATGCAAATAAAAATCTTTGCATGAAGAACGACGTAACAAGAAAAGGTGCTTTAGGAATCGCCGAAGCAAGAATACAATCGAACAACATTTTTTGAAGTATTTTACGCTCTGCATAATCCTACTCTAGCTCTTATCAATGTAATTCTACTAGATGTTACTATTTATAGTTATGCTGGATAATTTAATATTTAGTAGGATATGAAGATGCTAAGTACAAGATAGGACCTGCGAATACGTGGACACATTACTCGTAGTTCCACTTCTGCTCTGAATCAAACTAATTCAAAACCAAACAAAACCGCATACCATTGTCAATGTCGTTGAATACAGATAATTATCACCTCCCCATGAGGTAGAAACCGGCTCATGGTCGTTTCATCTCTAAATATAAGTACTAGGTAGAACCTAGGTACTCAATTGCCTCGTTATATCTTGACCCCTGACAGTCAAAAATTAAAAAAAGAGGGGTTAACTGAACTTTTTTTCGTGTCGTTTGATAATAACGCAAAACGTGGGCACGTATACATAATGAATGACATAATTTCCTCTAACTAGTCTTTTTAATATTCTCAAAGGAATAAAGTAGCAAAACTGTCTACCAAACTGTAAAATGTCATCATAATTGACACTTGACTTTGTTGTGTCAAGCTAT
Source organism: Cosmorhoe ocellata (assembly GCA_963675405.1). Classification (NCBI taxonomy): domain Eukaryota; kingdom Metazoa; phylum Arthropoda; class Insecta; order Lepidoptera; family Geometridae; genus Cosmorhoe; species Cosmorhoe ocellata. The sequence continues at coordinate 1,906,714 of OY776257.1, forward strand.
CATTAAAAATAAACTCTCTTTGGTTTCCGCAATTTTAATAAATAATACTTAATAATATACTTAATATACTTAAATTACTTAAATATACTTAATAATGGTTCAATCTCCAAAACAAAAAAATTACGTGTCCGAGTGAAGAAGTGTACCTTAAAATAATATTTTTGAATAGGAGTTTTTTTTGTTGGATAGCTTGGCCTGTAAGCTACCTTGGGCATTCAGAATTATTTCTCTAACATTGTTGTAAGTATATTTAAAAAAATCGGAAACCTCGAAAACTTGATTGCTCTGGGCTGTCCTGACTACAGATTGACTTAAAAAAATGATCGTAACTTTTTTGTGTTGAAATATTATGACATTTTTTTTATTTATCTAACATAAAGAAAAGTTATTATTTATGAAATTCAATTAGATGACAATAATAAATGCATAATTTAGCTTCAATTCGAAAAATAAGTTGTGTCCGCGTGTTTTTGTTTATCGCTCTGGAGCGACACGAATTCGTGCTCATATCTCCAACTGAACGCTTTGGACAATTAGTTTTCGCCAAGCGCGCTGCCAACAGGCTTGCTCTGTCTACCGAGGGGGAGGAGCGTGTTCTGCTTTGCCATGGTGCTGAGATAAAGAGGTAAACGTATGACTACTCTGGCTTTCAATTTGTAAATGTTTGATTGCTATGGTACATTTTTCTCATTTGATTTTCATTTTGTTTATGTTTTAATTCAATAATTAGAACAGTTTAAGGAATATATTTAACGTGTGCAAGTGATAGCTTTCTATCTTTTTGCATCTCTGCATTATCATTGAATTAGTAACTTTTTTTGATTGATATGGTATTGATCACTGTGGTCAAAAAGACCAGATCCATCAAAAAATTGCATTTTTCTAACTATAAAGTCATAAAATATTACAAAATGCACATGCTACCAGATTATCTAGGCTGAAAATGTTATATTTAATCATAAAATAATTATATTTTTAGATCCTATTGTTTTAACTTGTTTAATTTTTTTACTAATTGATGCTACAAAAAATACCAACCAAGTGGTTGTACCACCTACATTTTACTTTTTATATAATCCTATTAGAATTAAGATGATATCTGAATAATTTAAAAAACAATTTAATTGTTTTATAATCTTTTTTCTAATACAAATCCTTCTTTTATTGACTGCTCTGGCATTAATATTGATTGCTATGGTCTCGAAATTTTCACACCTAAATATTTCGAAAACTGGTTGAGAAAATTAGGGGCGAATATGAAAATACGCTTATTTAGACACCTCCTTTTCGATATAAAAATACAGAACAGCTGTAATATTAGTATTCAAAAAGCACCAGAGAGGTCAACCGAATACGCTGATTTTGAAGATTGTCCCTAATAAATTCCTGATTATATGTAGGTATTGTTGATAATAATTATTTTCGGACGTTAATCCGAAACAGAAGTCTACGAAAAACGTTTTTAGTTACCAATCTTTGTACCTATTGTTTTCATTATTCTTTGTTAAGCTATAGGAACTTACAGTAAAAAATCAAAGCAAATACTGACACCGCTCGTGGTGTAGGTATCTACCAACCTTTTGATCTTGCAATTTCGTGACAAGTCAGCCGCCAAACTAAAATTCACATAAAAACTTAAAAGGCCCATTGTCGCTCTAGGATCAATTCAAAAGCTATTGACTTTATTGTGAATCTAATGAATTAATGGCATTCGTTAACAGTGCGTACACAGCCTTATTTTGGTTAAAAAATATTCTAATACTTACAAACCTAAATTAAAGATGTCCCACATTGCCAAGTGCTTAAAGACTGGTTCGAAAGAACAAGTGACATGTAAAAAAGACGCTATAAAGGTCGATTCACACATATCAGTGAAGTCACAGTTCCGGCACAGTACCGACACAATGCGAAATATTCTTTCATAAATTCTCTGAGAGGCCTGTGTCGTCACTGACACTGACAAGTGGGGATGCGTTCATAGAGAATGTATGAAAGAATATTTCGCACTGTGCCGGTACTGTGTCGGAACTGCGACTTCACTGATATGTGTGAATCGACCATAACTCTTCATAACCATTGTAACTCTTCATATTCATTTCCAGTTCTTCACCCAGAGAAAGCTCCTGAGGTCAGGATCCGCCGTAGCTGCGGCTGGGTGAAACACAAGAGAGAGTGCTACAAAGCGGACAATGCTGATCACTTGGAGACAGTCTGCCAGTGTTTCGGAGACATGTGCAATGCGGCAACGTCGCTGCGACACGTCAAAGTGACAGTGCTCGGCGTAGTTGCCGCTCTTCTCGCTGCGATTAGGAATTGGATGATGTGAACATTATTGTGCTACGAGTAATAGACTGCTTATGAATCGAATTTACTCTCGTAAGAGCTTAACAATGGAACTTTTAAATCTTGCCGGTTATAACTTCAACTAAAAGTTGTTCATGTGTATCAAGTGTACCAAGGATTGATTATACTTATTGTTTTAATTTACGCATAGTTTTATTAATTACTGTTTAGGTAATTTCATAAAGAAACACACACAGATGGCACAGCACACAAAATTCTCTCAAAAACGCTTACTTACACCACCTTTATAATTACCTAAACGCAGGTAAAAATAATGTGTTACAGTTGATACAAAGGTTTTTTGTTGCCGTATATAATCATTTCGCTACGTGAACTGGCGAATGACACCAATGATCACTGAATACGGACACGGCTCCAAATCACTATTTTATTGTAAACTGTAAACAGTACGATCGTATCGTCCTCTCATTTAGCTCGTCCAGTGATAAACAATATAAATAATGTTTACGAGAAATGCCCTTGTTTTGGTGATGTTTTCGATCTGCATTCGATCTGGTAAGTTTTTTCTGTTCTGTAGTCATTGGGGATGATAAGGAAGGTTGATTGTTGATAACCCAGCAATCACAACACAACTCTTCAATATTGTCGGTTCTGTTACGAGTTAGTGTGAGGATTAAAACGTTTTTCAACTTACTTTTAACACTGATAGTGATTACCAAAGGAGTGAAAGTTTTTCTATCTAACATAAGACATTACCTACATGTACTTACGTACCTAGTGAGTTTCAAGAATAATGATAATGTTTCACCTACTGGGATAATAGCCTTCCTAGTGTGACTGGATTCAACAGATTGGTGGTTTTCTAACTATGGTTCCTACATTGTGCAGTCCTTTCTTTTAGCAGCCTGATTTAGGCAGCAGATATCAACAAGTACCTATACTTACTGTATCCATAATCATTAATCTACCAGGATTGTCCATACGCTGCTACGATTGCAACAGCCACAACAACTCAATGTGTTTGGATCCCTCGATCTACGACCAGGACACGCTGACCAAGTTTCTGCCAGCGACCACTTGTGGCCAGGGCGTCGTGTCTGCTGACCCCCATGGATTCTTTTGCAGGAAGATCGTACAAACCAGTAAGTCATCATATAACAAGCTTCCAAGCTTCAAGGTGTATTTAAATCTTCGTGAATATTTCACGGTCAGCAGACCGTAGACAATGGCATTATGCAAAGAGAGGCCTATAGGTACCCAGCAGTGGGTAAATTCGGGCTACGGATGATGATGATGAAGAAGAATATTTCACAAAACGCCATCTAGCCCCAAAATAATAAAAGCTTGAATGTTAGACTTAGAAATGGGATGTGACACAATTCAGAAAACTTACAAAAATGACAGACAAAATGATGCTATAGGATTTATTTTTATTGGTAGCTAAGAGCAAAAATGTATTACTTACGAAAAATTTAGATACTCATCTTAGCAGCTAAATGCCAAATAAATTTCTAAGTCGGCAAATACTATAAGGTTGGTATCTATATGATCTGCATTCCTGGACGGAACGACGGGCATTGCCCTCAATAAGAGAGGATGTGGCCACTTGCTCCAGAGGCAAGGAATTGCCTTTGTGAGCTCATTTATTACCTACGCATTGGAAGGTATTTTATGAGTTACAGAACCCTCCTACCGGTTCAGTACCTAGACCTACCTCTTAAAATATGATCTCATCTGTCTTTCGGCTGTTTATTTATTTCCTAGAATGTGAAAGTATAAAGTTGATCTTTTGACCTTTTCTCTATTGATAAGAAGATAATGTAGGTATTCTAAGACTAAGTGGTACGAGTTCGCTCCAGCTATCATAGCATAATTCATAGAGATAAACTTACTAATAGAATCTAAAAGTATGAAATTGCAACTTATGGTACGGACTGACTGCTGTGGGAGACATCTTTACTATAGTCTATCGTGCACTAGTTAATCATAATTTGCAAGGAATTAATGAATATTAAAATGAAGAAATACAAAAAACTAAAGGAATAAAGCAGTATATTGTGAACGCTAATTTTTGTAGCCATAGACGCGTGTAATAACTTAGATATAGGTACCTACAAACGTAAATTCACTATTTTATAGAACTGTTCCATCCGAATCATTCATCGTCACGTTCCTGCTCTTTTCACGTTCTTCTTCTACTTCTCTCTGTCATTCGTCATCTCAGTACTCACTCCTTTCTTACCCATGTCATCTTTCACACAGTCCATTCATCATTTCTTTGGTCTAGGTACCTCAAGCTACCCCTATCCATCTACATTCATATCTAACACTCTCCTCGTCACATGACATTCATCCCCCATAACATGACCCCTATATCCACATTCAAATCTAACGCTCTCTTCGTCACACTCTTACCACGCCTTTAACTCCTCATCTTTTCAGTCACTGGCGCTACTTTCAAACTTGCTCAGATATACTCTCATTCATTATTTAACCACTCTCGTCTCTCCACACATCTATCTAAACATACGCATCTACATCCCTGCCACTCTTTTCTAATTCAAATGATACTTTGAACAAAACTAATGACTTTGACATTGTTATCTACAGTTCTCCACAAAGGCTACGAGCCGGAAGTTCGTGTGACGCGTGGATGCGGTTGGATCCGCCACCACAAGGACTGTTACAAGGCAGACAACGAAGACCATCTGGAGACAGTGTGCCAGTGTTTCTCCGAAGGCTGTAACGGTGCTGTTGCCAACACGCTCAGCATGGTAGCTCTTGCGACTGTGATTTTAGGGTTGAAAATGATCTGATGCTTGATGGTTTGATGTTTGATCACTGTACTTATTAATGTTTTCATGTATTTTCTTTTTGAGAATATTAACTTATGTTTTGTCAATAAAAGTGCGCTTTTTGTGTTCTATGTGTATTTTTGCTTTATCTTTCATACGAACCTCCAAATTACTATGGCCTCGTGGTGTAGATTGAGTTTAGCGCTATCTATCGGCAGGCTCGATAACTAAATATTTGTATGCTACAATGTGTAGCATTCGAGCTACTAAGCATTGTTTAGTTTACGAAACTGACAGAAGGTTGCGCTAATTTTGCTTTTATTGAAACCAAGAAAATCTTCGAGCATGATTCATTTAATGGTTACGTACTTTTGCCAGTTAGTTAATTCTAGAACGATTTTTTTGTTTACATTAGAGGTTATATTATTACTTAGCGTTTTGATGGACAAAACAAAGGTTTTTTGAATAACTTTCTTTACTTATTCTTCGTGATATACCTAGCTAAATACATCAACGATTTTTTGGTATGATTGGAAAGAAACCAGTGATCATTGGACCATGGGCAACTAGCCAATAAACGCAAAACGGATTCATAAATTCATCACTCCACACACAGTCAGGTTGGCCGAGTGGTCTAAGGCGCCAGATTTAAGCTCTGGTTCCCGAGAGGGAGCGTGGGTTCGAACCCCACACCTGACATAAAGTTGTCTTTTTGAAATTATTTTCCTTTTTTTTTAGTTTTGTTTGCCGTAACCAAAAAAGATAATTTCTAAATGACTGACAAATTATCTTTTAGATAATATTTTATTTTTTAGGTTTTGTTTGACGGAACGAAAAAGAGTTATAATAATTTAGTTATATTTTTTTCAAAATTCCGATAAAGTAGCATGAGATTTCTCTTTTTCTTCTGTCGACTGTATGTCACAGTGCGACAGCAACACATAAATTTCGACATAATATCTCAAGTTCGACATGACTAGTGCGACTGGTTGTTAAAGCGACATGTAGGTGTAATGTCGAATACAGATGGGACTTACCACAAGCTCTTCGGGCAATGTCAAAGTAATATAACTTTGATATTTCGTACCATGACAGAATATTATTTCAAACTTGACACTTTGACGTTTCTGAATCATAATGGTTTGTAAGAGCTTGAGGTAAGGTCTCAGGTGGTCCGTAAAATAACCCTCGTTAGAAAAACGAATACCTACGTCATGGTACACAAGAACTATGTGTTTTGGCATCATGTCTACCACAGAACATAAAATAATAATACCTAGGTACCTACATTACATAGGTAGGTACTTAGTACTTCTGCCTAATCAGTCTCGGAAACTGCGCAAATACCTTGCAACTTCCTTTTATTCTGTGTCAACCATCGATATATTATTTTACTAGCTTTTGCCAGTGACTTTAGGCGTATGACGATAAGCGACATCCTTATCATGGTCTATGTCCACTTGTTTCACTAGTACATGTGCACGAACAAACAAATGAACTGAGTGTACCTAGGTGTACCTTAACATTTTTGAAAATCACTGATTTCTGTTTTTTTACTCTTTTTTGTTTATTTCTTTATGTATGTGTGTTTGTATGTAGGTATGCGAGTTCCTTTGGCTGTCACTATAGCCCAAACGGCTGGACGGATTTTGACAAATAAGCTAACGTAAAATTCAAAAAAATGTATTCGGTGACCGTAAAATGTTTAATTACTACTAGTCGAGTTTTTAGTTTTGGCAACAATAAATAAATATTGGTGGACAGTTCACACAACACACTCGAATAAAGCAAAGCTGACCTAGAACAAACATCTGTGTTCATCACACAAATGTTAGTCCTGGATGGGGATCGAACCCACAACCCACAGAGCAGAAGGCAGAGCTTATACCAACTAAGCTGTGAGGCCAGTCTAACAAATACTAGGTTAGAATAGAATAGAATAGAAATCATTTATTTTACGTCACGTTACAGATAACTTAGGTTTAATTATAAAGCGTTGCTAAGGTGACAATAAAACAGGCAACCATTCAGCATGAGCTGCAGCAGCACACATAGTGGATGATGCAGCGCTGATTTTCGATGGCGCCTCAGAGCAGCGCAGCAATGACTGCGATACGCTCTACCATATTTTGGTACTAATATTAGGTTAGGCACTTACTTACTACTTATCATGATAGAAGTTACACAAAATACTTATTATATAAACAAAAAACGGATACAAGAAAGAGCATTACTTATTACTTTTCTTCAGACAAATTGGACTCTACTGTTTTATTATAGTTGTATATATGTAGATTTATCTAACTAAATACTGTGCCAACAGATAGATATTAAACAAACATCTCTGGAAAACTACTACAACCATATCACGAAATACAACGTTGCTTCTAGAAAATCGATAGCACATACCTATTCCTGAAATACTAAGGTGCAAAACCGCGTGGCAAGATGCTGTTTACAACAAACACGTGAGTACAGATATCACGCACACATGCACGATAGTTGTCGGCTGTGTGTGCACGTGTTATTGGAATTTCAGTTTCAGTTCGTAAACATTCATATTAACAATTCTTCTCATGGTGCCTGTAGTTCTTTCGAACTGATTTCGAACCATTCTCCTCAATGGTTTCGTCATTGTTCTCACTATTCGTCGTTGACAAACAATTTTGGTCGGTTTTTCATGGTTAAAAAAGTTTTTAAAATAACGACAATGTGTATTATGGTATTTTAAATATTTTTATTAGGTATTAGTATTTTATTATTGGGGTTTACCAGACTACTTCCGAAAACTTCAGGGGCATTTCAGGGGGTTAAAGTACCCATCAATATAAACAACTTTTTCTAAGAAACCAAACAGTGAGCGCGAAAAAAAAACAGCTATTTCACACATTTTAGCCTTTTGCATGGAACAACTGTTTTTTTCGCGCTCACAGTGTTGGTTTCTTAGAAAAAGTTGTTTATATTGATGGGTACCTACTTTAACCCCCTGAAGTTTTCGGAAGTAGTCTGGTAACACCCTGTATATATTACATTTATATACCTATTAGTAGTTTATATTAAGTTACATAAATTTAATTTTAAATTAAGTATTTTTTGTTAGGTAGGTAGGTACACATTTATCCACCTATGTTATAGCTTTTCCCTAGTCTCTAAGGTTTGTTGGTAGAAAACTCTTGGAGGGTAAGCTGTAAGCATTTCAACTTTAAATACGACAGGTGACTCATTATCCTGACGTAACGATTTTACAGTCTACAACCACAAGGATCACTGTGACGTCAAAATTATACCTACCTATTACCTCAGTCACCTGGTGAGTCATGCCATAGTCAGACCCATAAAAAATCATTCATACTGATAGCGTAACAACAAAATTATAATAGCAAATACTATGTTAGGTACAAAAAACTACCTTTTTTAAAATCACTTTTATCTATTGTATTAAATCTTTAATATCGCTGTGCGAATATCCGAATAAATAGGAAAATATCCTACTAAATTATAAACGCGAAAGTTTGTAAGAATGTATGGGGATGTCTGGATGTGTGTTTGTTACTCTTTCACGCTGAAACGGCTGATCTGTATCTGGATGAAATTTGGCACAGATATAGATTATAGTCTTGAATAGCACATAGGCTACTTTTTATCCCGGAAAAATGTATGGTTCCCGTGGAATAGATTGTTTTTGTTTTTCAAGATACCACGCGGGCGAAGCAGTGGGCGGAAGCTAGTTAAAAATAAAAAAATTAACCTATAATATTACCTAACTACTTAGTATTCAAAGCAATTTGGACTAAGGCTTGTATTATTTTCATCTTATTTGGATGGTAGCTTAGTAAGAAAAACCGACTTCTAATTATAGAAAAATCACAAAGTTTCCCAGCATGTCGTGACTCAAAAAAATATCATGACGTCTTTTAAGTTTCACATGAAAAGTAGCAATCCTATGGGAACAAACCATTTCTCTGCAAAGAATACCGCAGCAAAATAAATTGGTTTCTACGCAAAATATCGACCAGTCTATTTCTAGAGGTGACATCTTGCTTGAACCTTCGAAAGGTCACTATTGATGGAAGTATTTAGGTACCTTGGTATACTGCTATGTAGAACTAAAAAGTATGTTTGCATGAGCTAGTTACTAGCCCTAGTGCAATTCATAGGCCACCTAAACCTAAAAAGGAATGTGTTACATTGCTAAGCTATGGATATGTGACAAAGCAAAATAAAATAACTTGATTTTTAAAACTTATAGCTTAGCTTAGCACTGGAGGAAATTTTTCAACAGTTTTATTTAGCTTGCCCTGTTGAAAGATGCGATCTAAGGATGAAAGCTACTTTACTATCCTACTACAAAATCGATACTAAACGATGCATCGTATAGCTCACATCCTAGCTCGCACGAATCCGTAGCTAGCATCTTTAGCTCATATCCTTAGCCACACCGCTAAGCTTTGGTGGAAACGGTCACATAATTTCGTAACTTATCTTTAGCTACCTCATCTATCTCTGGTGGAAAAGCAGCCGTCTAGTAGCAAAGCAGCGTCTACTTGTCTACTAAACTAAGCCGTCCTAAGCAGGGGAATGTCTACTAATGGAATTAGGAAGGTGGGGTAGTATCTGCGGTATCGGGCTAGGTACCTAAGTAATTGAATTGATTCACATGTGTGTGTTAGGGAGGGTGAGTATATGTGTGAGTTAGAAGGTCAACGAATATTATTATACAGTAGATACCTACTTTACGTGGTTATTTTAAAGAAACGCACACAGCCAAATCTGTCTCTAGAAAACTCCATTTGCTGGCAATTCGACTGCTTTTTTATTTTTCTTCTTCTTATCAGGTCACAAGATCGTTCTTACCAGTGTGTTGATAGGCATAAAGTGCATCTCAGAGATTTCTTTCGTGCATACCACGGATCCGAAAGGCATAGATCGTCGGGTCTTCAAATCTACAGATTCTGCTCATAGAGATACTTTAGTAACTATAACAGATCACTGATTCTGCTGTTGACTGTCAGTAACTTGACAGTCAGTACCTAAGTCATTTTCATGCTTATTCTTTAATCACGCAGTCTTCATGAAATGCCGGTTTTCTCACGATGTTTTTGAGAGTAGGTGTACTGGTAGCGCACATACATTTTACAAACAGAAAAACCCATTGTTGCACGACTGGATTCGAACTCACGACTTTAGGATCGGTCACTAAACCACCAGCGCTCTCTGTTATACATTATAATTATACTATAAAGAGGAAAGTTTTGTATTTTAGTATTATTGTTTGTAACGAATAAACTCAAAAACTACAGGTCCGATTTCAAAAATTCTTTCACCGTTAGAATGCTACTTTATCCCTGAGTAACAGGCTATATTTTATGTACCTAGGTACCTCGCGAGCAAAGCCGCGAACGGAAGCTAGTATATTAGTAAGTCACGAGACAAACATTAACATCAGTACCTAACATAGCACGAATTCCTGAGTAGGTTATTAACATGTAATGTAAGTTCCTACTTACATACACCTGTAAAGCACGTGTTAGAACTGGCGAGCAATTATTGCAGCTGCAATGTAGACATTCATATTCATCAGACTGAAGAGCACTATGATCCTTTCCCCACACTGGTTTGAATGAACTCAAGATGAGTGTTCGCACGTAACGGCAGAAAGTCAGCTGAATTGAGAACCTCCTTTTTTAACCGACTTCAATAAAGGAGGTGTACCGATTTGGATGATTCTTTTTATTTGAAAGCTTCCCGTGTCTTATTTCAATTTGGTCCAGTTCTGACAATGGCATCTATGAGAAAACCGTTATTTGTCTTAAATTTTTTCTACGTAGTGCTACTTTGAAGTCGGTCTTTTTTTAAAACGTAATTATTTGAAGTCGGTTTAAAACAAACAAACATTCATATACATAAATTCTGGCCTGTTTCCCAAGGGGTAGGCAGAGACCTCGGATCTCCTGATCCTGACGTACCTCTAGCTTCATTCTCCCTCATGATATTGTTCATACCTACATGCGTGTTAATTTAGTTTATTCTTGATGAAGGTAGTCAGCTGTTAGAGGCGCGTCCAAACATAGAGGTAGGTAGGTACCCACATTCCCATTCATTTGACGACAAAGCTCGCCTTGAATGAGCAATTTCTATTGCACAAATAGGGACTTATTCTAGTATGTACCAGCTATTAGTAGTGAATTAAATTACACATGGAAGGTACTCGTAACCTCCATACTACACAGAATACGTAGATGTGTGTTTGTTTTGACGCGCACACCCACACTAGCGTAAATATACCAACACATCTGTTCACAGACCCTCGTGTCCTCTCTGTAGGTAGGTGCTCACGTTGCAAATAACTGTATCACAAACACAGGCGCATTTTACACGATCGAATGACGCAGGAGAAGCGAGGCCGCGGGGGGAGGAGACGCAATGGACGGTTTATATAGGACGCGCGGACGCAAACCAAACCAGTTTCGTTCTAGAAGTAAACAAAGAGGGACCTCCCCAAAGAAATCGCAGCATCGCTCGGCTTAAGGCCATTATGGGTATGTTAACTTACCCCATCTTTTGCTTTCGTTTTTTAGTTGTCAAGGAGTCTGAATAAGGTCCACTGTTCTGACTGGCGTCAATTATGTTTCATTCATTCATTAGCCTTATTTTATTTCGTAGCAAGTGCAATACAACATCATTTCATATCACTAATAGTTGTCTAAGCCTATTAGCATCTTTATGTTACCCTAGACCTAATAGATTCGTCCAAAAAAATTTCGCAAATCACAAATTTTTAAATTTCTAATGTAGGTACTCATTATAATTGAATTGATATCACTCACACGGTGTTTCCTGACCCAAACATATATCCCGAGATAACCTTTTCTATTTGGTATTTGAATAACAGCAATATTTTAACAGTTTTTTACTGATAAAACTACAAATCAGTTGTTTAATAACTGATGTATGTATGTATGACCTTGAATTGTCTAGTCGATACCATAATGCACGATTGTATCACGTGTCGTTTTTGCGTCATTAACAGACATCGCGCGACCCACTTCGGGTAATTCAGAGTGACCATTAGGGAAACCATTATTGTAATTCAACTATTTGCACTAGAATATAACATTTATTATTTATCTTTAGTCAGGAAAACCCCTTTAATATAAGGCTCGTCTTCCTGTTAGGCTGTTTATTCTTCCTTGTGCTTTAATTAAATTTGAGTTGATCCGGTAAGTATTGCAAAATGTGACCATAATAGAACTTCAAATAAGCGAAAATCTGCAGAGCAACAGTTTTTCCAGACATTGGTAGATTGCCAAATTCTGCAGATTTTAAGCGTTATGAATGACGCACTTAGGTAGGTACTGTCTAGTCCAACGAAAAGTGACTCATACATGACGCCGCATTGTCTGATCGATCGATCTTTACTATTTGTTAGGGGAGCATTTGATGGGGCTTCTATTGTCAGGTGATGTTTTCTGGTGTCCCTAGCCAAAACTTTTTCTATTCCTATTTCATTTTCACATAGATTCATTGAGTATTTTACTTCTTTTCAGATATGTTAAATATAAAACCGTTAAGTAAGGACATGGAGTGGTCTCCCGATGCGCCGGTGGGCGTGGGGGCCACTGGGGTCGCAGGATCGTATGGCCAGGACCCCGCCGCGCCTCTCGCCTCCACCTCCAGCGAGGAGCGTGCGATTCGCCGCGTTATGGGTCGCTGGGGAGTCGAGTGGTTGAGCTGACTCGGAAGCGGATCCAAAAACGCCGCTGGCCCGCAATGGCCGGCAGACCACCCCCTACCACCACCGCGGTGGGGGGCGCCCCGCCCGGCTTTGCACCTCTCCCTCGGTCAGTACGAGGAGCTGGTCGCTAAAGCCGAGGCGCTCTTGAGCCGTCTCGTCGTCTCCGAAAACTATGATTCGGTCAACAACTTCCTGTCTCTGTACGACGCGTACATGGCATCACCCGACCAAACTTTGGCGGAATACTTCCCCAAGTACAACCCGCCCATCCGTGCCCATAAAAACACTTGTGTTGGCTTGGGCATGGAGGTGATGAAGCGTCTGAAGACCTTAGAAGCCGACTTCCCGGGAATAACGAAGTCGATGATGCTGGTGTCTTGTGATGAGAATATCCAGGATCTTGAAGACTATGCTACTTCGTTCCCTGGACCTCAAGGGTTTCTCATCGAGACGGAAAAAGATCACGTGATGGTGGCTATCCACGTGAAGGTCGCTGGCAGACCTGGATTATTCCTGTCAGATTTGGGTTATCACATCTCCCGCGTTGTCACTGTGATGGCTGACCGTTGCTACCCACATACTGGTGAGTTTCTGATCATTTTACAGACAAACAGTTTAATTTCTCGATAGGAAAAATATTTTTGTTAATAAACTAATTTGATTGAATCTAATAAGCATCCTTTTTTTTCCAGGCTGGTTCACACAATCAGATGAGCCACACTCTCGCAAGGAATACAACTACCAGCTAAACCTCCACAACACTAACTACGTGGAGTGGCATGAGCGGGAAACCAGAGGAGCCGTCACCAAAGAGCGCCTGTCTCTCATCTACGTCGCCAAGGCTTATCTGTCTGCAGTCAGTGTGACTGAGAAAAGAAACCTGGTTTGGGATATGAGGTGAATAAGATACAGATACAGCAAAAATCTTGTGATATCACAAGACATAACAGCAATTCTTAAAAGCAGTCATAATAAATCCAAATTCAGCGTTAACTTACGTAATATAAAAAGGGTTGTTATGAATACTTATATATCTTAGCAAAGGTTATTGAATAGTACTTGTGATTGACTTGATAGGTATACAATGTTGGTGCCATTGTTTTATCATTGCAATGAAAGCAAATAATCTATTAAAGATAATAAAAACAAACATCACCCGTTTTGCAACGTGTTTGAGACATCAGTAGGCAACTATTTGATAACACAGGCTTGAGCTGTCTGTTATCAATAATAATGCTATTGACGATAGTCAAAGTATATACTGTAGTAAATCCTTTTGATGCCATAATCATTTGTTTTTGCAGAAACAGAATTATAAATTATCAAAGATAACAGAACTATCTCTCTCAAACCTAGTCTTGATCTAAAGATCTTCAATCAATATTGTCAAGATGACCTTGAATTGTGTCGCAAAATTTTTAACCGATTTTTATTTATTCCAGGAGTCTACTTGCCAGAAATCCTAAGGGCCATCTGGCAGCTGGTATCTACTTCCCGGTGAAGCCCAAGGATCAGCAGTTCACCATGTTTTTTGATGGACAAAATGGAAAGCAGAGGAAGAAGTTGAAATTTGAGACTTTCGTGAAGTTGCAAAAGGTAATTATCTCCTTTAACTCTATAAGATTACCTATGTGATAAGAATGCTATAGCTGTTATTTTCCAAATAATCGATAATAGTTTTTTCACGAACTGTGAAACCTTGGTTTTCTTGATATGACATTAATTAAAGTCAGTGCACAGGACCAGTTTTGAATTCCTTGAATAAGCAAAGCAGCATTTTCTACTGGAAATTATACAAAAAAACATCGATATTGCACTTCATGCTAATTTCTTGAATCTTTCGTTTCAGATCCCAGATGAGGTAGTCGATGAGGTGGAACAGTGCAACGACCAACTCCATCTGAGGGATGGCGAGCTGCTGTCTATCCTGAATCGCCTCGCCACCATCATGGCTGACGAAGAATACATGGCAGAACTCTTGGAAATCAACAACAAGATCGTACAACTTTCAGCCGGCAACTAAACATCCACTCTAACTTGGGAGGCTTCTGAAGATCATGCTGATGGGAATTGTTGATCGAATAATATTATAGGCATTTAGATTTTTGATGTTCATGTTCTAATTTGACTATAGATTTCACACTTTTAATATTATAGCTATGCACTGTGGTTTCATTAGTGTCCTTAAGACTTTGTATTACTTAAATGCATGCTGTTTATGTTAGATGTTCTTAATAATCACCATCTATTGTCTATTTTATCTTATAAGCCGTAGTTTTTAATTGTAATGAGACATTAGGACGATTCGGCTCGTTATGGGGAAATAAAATTTCAAAACGTACCTTTTTGTTTGCTATCCATTATATTCACATATTCTACATATCTGTTCTATTTCGTGTAGCAGCGTTTAGGCATTTCGAAAAGTAGAGACTTACCTATTTCTTTTATACATTCTCGGTCGTTTCTACTCAAATTGATATTTTACAGTCATTTAAAAAAAAACCTTCATTGTAGTATACCTAGAGCTTGTAAAGCTGATAAATATGGAGCAATAAAAGATTGATTGATAATACCTAAGTTATTTCACGAAGTGTTCATTTAAAATAAACAAGTATTTTACGAGATCAACAAAATTGTTTGTTGCGAACAATAACGAAAGTGAGAGCAATAACGAAACCGTTGAGTAGAAAGGCCCTCTCATGACTAGTAGGCACTAAAGCAGCAAGTTGACAAGAAGTGTAGGTTCAAGCATCGAAGTGAATTGTCCTTTTCAAATATATCTACTTTTTCTTCATAATATAGTTTTTAGTACTTACAAATGTTCACATATCATAACTTACTAAAAGGTACTTGCAGTCTGCTATGCAGTTAGGTATTCATTAGCTAAGGCTTCCAAAGCCATTAAGGTAGATAACCACAAAACAGAGCTAGCTGCGTACAATGCCATTAGTCATACTGCTATGTATCAACTATTACGCAACCACTCCGTTATACTCGTAGTTTCAACATCATGGGTTTCTCATCAATGTTATTGTAGGTGCAATGAAACGATTACCTACTCACGAGAAATCACGTAAAGGGCTTCACACACAGCAGCTATAATGTAAAGATGTACGTTATAGCACGATACATCTCATTACATCTTTCCATAGAAATCGTCACGAGACCACACACGACAGCTATAATGTATGGCATAATATCTATGGGATGTAATGTACATTAATATACATTATAGCTGCTGTGTGGGAAGCGCTTAAGTGCTAGCTCCTAAAAGCGGTTTCGCACTACGTCCGATCCGAATCCGATCCGAACCCGTGAAAATATGGATCTAGAATTACTCGGACCGAATTCGGATATTGCTTATCCACTAGTCCGATCTCTGATACAAATTCAAGCAATTCAAGAGCCATTTTTTGGCATACGTCATTACGTGACGGAAATGATGAATGACGGAAATAAATCAGATGACCGAAATCGGATCTAGTGCGTAAATTACCATAGAAATAGTTCTACAACTACTCCGGACCATATTTTCACGGGTTCGGATCGGATTCGGATCGGACGTAGTGCGAAACCACCCTAAGGCTCGCAAGGCACTATGCTTCACTAGGTAGGTATAGGTACCTTCGAGCCTACGAACAAGCAATTGTAATGATAAATGACGAATGTTGGGAAACCAGTATTTAACCGCATGAATTATAAAAAAAATGCTTCTGCCAACGGACTCGCGCGCGTGTTGCCTGGAAGAACCAAAAACAAATCTATCCCACGGGAACCATACATTTTTTCCGGGATAAAAAGTAGCCCACTTAATGTGCTATTTCAGACTATGATCTATCTCTGTGCCAAATTTCGTCTAGATCCTTTCAGTCGTTTTATCGTGATTGAGTAACAAACATCCAAACTTACCTACATCCATCGATCCAAACATTCGGATTTATAATAATTATTATTAATTTAGTAGGAGTAGGATAAAGTACGTACCTAGGTACTAGGTACATATCTATGGTACCTACAGCGAAAACACATAATTACGCTATAATCTTATACCTTTAAACGAGCAATTCTTGTATATATGTATATATATATATAATCTGAATCTCGGAAACGGCTCCAACGATTTTCATGAAATTTAGTGTGCAGGGGGTTTCGGGGGTGATAAATCGATCTAGCTAGGTTTCATTTTTGGAAAACGTCGTTTACCTCAAAAAAAAAACGAGCAAAGCTCGGTCACCCAGGTACTATATTATATACAAACATGCTATGCAATAGAGCTTATCAATAGGTATCTAATGCTATAAAAATATATGTTATAAGTAGGTTTATTTTTATTTAAATAAACAGATATCGTCAGTCAGCTGGTCCATTCCTAAACATGGCGGTTTTTAGTTTCTACGACATGCGTCACGTTGTATATAAACGTGACTAAACAATAACACGCACGCGTCACCAAATGCATATTTAATCGTCTCGTCAAATGTCTGGTCTGTCAGAGTGTGGATCGGACATAGCATCGATCGATGTATATTGCATCTGCATCGAATAATACAACTCAACATGCTCAAAGTAACTTTATTTATGTAAATAAACTACCCACATAAATAAATATGCGTTAGTACGTAACCATGGACACGTCAGCTGTCAGATAGCAATAATGGCAGAGATAATGCGGGTGTTACTGTCATGCGCAGAACATGATTAAGACCACGTGAGAATGCCGATTAGGGATGGAATTAAAAAGTTTTCTATCGTTGTTTGTGGCCTACAACAAAAATATATATTGTTTTTTAAATGTACCTACTTACTTAGACTAACATTATTTTATAATAAACTTTAGACCGTTTCTGTCGTGCTTCGGATCCTGGTCTATAATAAATCTATGTATGTTTGACTATTGAATGTTTAAAAACTTTATTTCAATCATGGAAATGGAAACTTTAAACAATACAAGACAATGTTTTTAAAACATTGCATAACAGAAAATCCTTGAATAGACTGAATGAATTGTAGAGATCCTGCGAACGAATGAATACCAAAACGTCAGATATGCTATAAAATAACGTCACAGCCCTACAACTGCAGACAGCACTAGCATCGGCGCAAATATTTAGCAGAAGCACAGCCCTATTCAACGATCAGTTTGTGAGACGCGTTCGCAGGGGCAGTACGTCCGGATAGAGCGCCCTCCGGCAACGAAAACAGTTTTCTTTTTTTATTTGGCTTCTAGCCGTTGTATGGGTAAGTCTTTATTATTTGATACCTAATCCAATAGTGCGTAATTTCACGTAGCATTTTTTGTGAGAATGGAATGGATGCCGTGTCGTGGCGTTGCGATGCGGTGTTGTGAAAACATAAACAAAACACAACGAGGAAATTTGATTGTTTGAGATATTTCTGGGTTTTGATTGACATGGTAAACCATTATATTACCATGGTTTAACTAAGGTTAAGCTGGAAACAAAACGTGGCAGCCCTATATAACTAATTATCGTACTTCTAGGCGTATTAGGTTAACGACTCGATATTAGGCAGGTGCCTACCAACAAATTGCACAAAGCATAGCAATAGTTAGGCTTAACTAACATTTTCTTTATTCTAATGCTATGCTTAATTTAGGATGATAACTCAATATCTAGGTAGGTAAGTAATTTAAGTTGCACTAAATGACGATTTCTGTAAAGGTGTTTAAATTTTACTTAAGGTAATATCCACCGTTATGTACATGTAACAGATGTTTCTTTTATCTTCTAACCTACCACTTATCGTGTCTACGAAGAACACTATTATATTAAAATTTACAATGTTTACGAAGGAAATAAAATTACTTTAATTTTATTGACTTGAACTGCCAAGAGAATACCGAGAAATCCCCAAATATATCGCGGGATATTTGACCGTGTGCGTCATCCAATTTGCTAATGCAGACCCTTAGCTATAGGGAATATTTCCATTTCGTAAGTTTAGATATAGTACCTATAGATAGGCAATCATGATTCGATAGAGATAACCTTTCAACGCGTACCAAACGCCCTATGACATATAAATTCAAACGAGTGGGTGATAGAGGCAGTTTGTAAGGGTAGGCGATAGTATAAGGTCATCGCTCACTTTAGTAAATTAAGGGTTAAGGTAGGTATCCTTTATTGTAATCAATTTTTTATTTTTATACTAGATTAGAAGGGGTACAATTTTTTTGTCGCGACGCCGACGTTATCCAAAACTGGTATGTAAGGGGTAGAAGGGGTAAAAGATATTGTCGAACAGTGTCGCCAAATCTGGCTTAACGCCATAAACAAAGGAATTAAACGCTTAACAAAAAACTTGGCAACACAATTAGGTCAAGCGTATGTTGGCCAAAGATACGACAATGAGCAAAGTATTCTTCCGATCTGTTTCACTTTCATCGTTCGTTATGAGACTCAAAAAAAAATCATTGAATCGAGGCGCAATCATGTAATTTCGAAATTTCGAAGTATGTTGCAATAGGGGCTCTCATGTTTGAAATATAAAAGGAAACAATGGTGAAATTTTCAAAACAGAATCATAATATTATTTTGGTTGTTGTTACACTATTCGCTCATTTGAGCAGACTAAGATCTATAGACCTTAATAACCTACTGCCTAATAATAACTTTTTCCATAATATTTTGGTCTCTTTTCCGCTTTTCCGATCATTGTTATCAGGGTTGGTCTAAGTTGCATTCGCATAACAATGTGAGTTTCAATTCATTTGTTGTGCGAGTTCCGACTTCAAATCTCGCCCTCTATATGAAAGAGGAATTTCTGGCCGAAGGGTGTCATATTTCGGCGATTCCGTGGAAGGCTTGGTGACACCCCCCCACTGCCAGCTCCCAATAATTAAATAATTAATTTATTATTATGTATGTTAGACTGTAAGGTATATATTTTATATGGGCCGTAGTTTTTAAGTATTTTCCATCTTGTACACTTAGACTAATGTTGCCTGAAATAAAGTTATTATTATAATTATTATTAAGTCGTTAAATCATTCTACCCAGATTCTATCAAATGCGGTGCATAATCTTTAAAAAAAAACTATAATTCTTTAAATTTATTATTGTGCGCCGACCCGGCTTTAAACCAGAATGGGTTGGCTGGTAGAAAATGCCCCCTAGGCATTAAGCCCTCCTTTTGTCACACATGTTATGTAATTTGTGTACAATAAAGTATAAATAAATAAATAAATAAATATGCTCAAGAATCATTATTTAACGTAATAAATATCTTTGGTCATTGAGTCTCGGTTACGTGTTACGACTAAGGTCGCTGGCACACTGGCCTAGTTCACGTACCAGTCACGTGCCGAAAAACTGGCATGACGTGCCGGGCCTTGAAAGTCAAACTGCACTTCCCGGCAGCCATAGCCGCCGACAGCTAAGTTTTGAAGGCTAATTTAAAACTAAACTCTCTCTTGGCTTATTTTTTATGAAAATCTGAATCAAATATCATTGTTCGCAATAAAACATTTTGTTTATATCGTAAAATATTGGTTAATTTTAAATGTTCCGTATACCCTCCACTTAAAATCTTTTATTGATCAATCTTCTTCCTATCAGCTTGAAAGACGAGCTCTAAAATCAAGAATAATAAAGATTTTAAACTAACGGTAAAATATATATATATATATATATGATCACGACTGTAATCCCCAGGCTCAGGAGATATCTCCTCAGATCTCTAGTTATTTAGATCTTTGAGGATATCTAAAGAGGGTAGTCAGAGGCACGTCCAAACATGACATTTGGTACATGCCCACATTTTGCACAGTAGTTAGTATTCCGTACGTGACAGGTTGCAAGCCCATCGCCGCTTATAAGAATACTAACCTATGACACATACCTTCGAATTTTTGGTTCTAGGGTATGCCGGTTTCCTCACGATGTTTTCCTTCACCGTTTATGAGCACTGGCATTGCGCACATAAATTTTTCGAATGGAAAAACTCATTGGTGCACGACCAGGTTTGAACCCACGACCTTCGGATCGTGAGGCAGGGGTGCTACCACTACACCACCAGCGCTCTAAAATATCAAATTAAGTAAAAAAAGTAACCTTCGGATTATGATGAAACTGTAGGATTAAAGAATTTAAACAATTTTTTAAATCTTTGTTTCTAAATAATTCTTGGTTCATCATGCTTTTGAACTCTTTGTTGGTTAGGTACACTGGTTTGAACATCTCACTCAGTAGGTACCCTTGCGTCATGGGGCTTTTGACCTATGAGTGTATCGCATCGCAGAATAAAATCGTAAAACCTAACGATTCACAGTTCTAACTGGATGTTACTCGCCCATTTACCTACTGTCATAGGAATTAGGTACCAACTGTCGATGTCGGTGAGTTACAAACCACTTTTCTTAGAACCTTGAGTCCAAAAATACATTGGTCCACGACTGTAACTCCCATGTTTGTTAAACATCGAATATAGGTGAGTAGGATTTTTTTTTAAATTATTTGGGACCAACTGCCTATTCAATAAAAACAGAATTCAAAATCGCTCTGTAAAAAGTTATGCGTCATACATAAAAAAAAATACACTTAGGTATAATTGGCGTTCACTTGAGTACCTACCTCCTCCGTTTTTTTTGTTACTTGAGTCGATTTAGGTTATCGTGAGTTCCAATATTATTGGCAAAATCTCCTACAACTGGCAATTAGTGGCCTGGCAAAAGCGAACTCTTTTCCATTTAAACTTGGAAACTTCAAACCGATTTTGCTGTGAAATTTACATATCCTTTATTCTGCATTGTTCCACTACCAGTGTCTCGTTCCGGCATAATTTATAGCATTACTGCCGCATTCCTGAGGTATTGAAGTAAAACGACCTTGCGTCGATAATATTGGCTCATTGTCTAACGGAGCTGCAAGGGATCCGGTAACATTCACAATGAACTGGTCTTAACGGTTATCTTTGAACGATTCAACGATGGTTGGCAAATAATGAACTGAAAGTTCTTCTCGTGTCACTAGCTTTTACTAGTGTGGTGAAAGGATTAAAGTTCACGGGGTCTAGTGGTAGAGGTTGATAGCCGGTCGTAAAGTCGTGGCTTCGAATCCGATCGCGCACCGAAATATTTTTCAGTTCCAAATCTATGAAAGTGATAGTTTTACGCCATTGGATAGGTACATACCTACTTTGATTTGATAGGTCTTTCAAGAGCCACACACTTTACTTTGCTCATTGACCTAATGCAGGGTGACGAAAAAATCAGTGATATCACAAAAGAACGTATAGCCCCTTAGCCCCTTAGCCCCCTAATACTCGTATAGTAAGTGCGATCGCACTGCCCTTTATTGTCGGTCGCTGCGCCGGCGCCGGCGATGTCCGCTCCGAACCGGTTCGCGCCAGACGTGACCCTTTTTCTGATTTAGCCAGACCTATTGTATGTCTGTGACCTGAACTTACTTGCAAGAAGGGCATTGAATCCCATCGTCTAATTCCACGTTTCGTTTCGTCAGTTGGGTTACGAAATTAGTAGAAATAGCGCGATCATAATGCATTTATACTTACTTACTTCAATTTTTTCACTTTGACTTTGTAGTAGGTACCTAAGTAGGTAGGTACCTACTTATCAAATGATCATAACAATCACCAAATTATTCGCGACATAGGTACTTAACTACGCAGGTTTTCGCGACATCTTTATCAACGAATTTCCTGGAAAGATAAGACTTCATGGAAAATAGTTGTAGTGACATCATAGGTACTTATGTACCTACTAGAAAACTGTTGTTTAACGCACGTGACGTATTGTTTTAGCACAATAGTTCGTGGGAGTTTTCGAACATCATAAAGGTAGGTACCTACTGAAGATGCTCTATTGAATAGTGCACTCAGCTAGTTTTAATGTAAAAGCATGCAGTTGGTGGCAAGAATAAGTAATTATTCTTACCCACTACATCTATGTTGCCTAGTGAGAATTTTTCGCACTTAGCTCTAGTACTTTCAAATCAAACACCCAAAGTTCCCTTTCATTGACATCCACGGTTAAAGGGACGACCTGATACGGACGGGCGGCGTGATAAAATAGTCGCTGGCTTCTAGGCTATAAGTTCAACAAAACAGAATGCTTAGTGGATGAGTATGAAAATAAAATGGTACAATCATGATACAAACATCGGCATTTGCTACACTGATCCATCTAAAATAGAACGCGGAACCCCGTTTCTATTGGTCGTTTACTATGGATAGCGACGCATTTACAGGAAGCCTATTTGATTGAAATATAATGTATAAACAAATTACAAATTAGTTGTAACGTTCGGTAAAACGTATTAGTAAGTAGGTAGGTAGACAGTTTAATGCCAAAAAAAACTGGCGCAGGCGGTACATATATTTTGTTTAAAGAAATGAATAAGTAATACAATTCTTATTTTATCAACAGAGCGTGAAAAACCTTCATCATCAACGTTAGAGAGGCAACGTGAGGCGCTCGCAAAGGGCGCCGATGTTGCGTGGGAGCGAGGTCGCGATGAGACACGAGCAAGGGAGCAGGGGGCCATTGCGGCGGAGCCGGCGTCGCCCTCCGTGGGCCGCTGGGGCGCCGAATGGCCGAGTTGACTCAGTCCGGAAGCCGACAGGCACTTGACAAGGCAACCGCTGCCGCGCGCGCGCTGGGGCCCCCCGGCGCGCGCGCTGCCACTGTCTCCCGCGGACCACGAGGCGCTCGTCACGCGCGCCGAGGCCGTCCTGCGCCGGCTGCTCGTCTCCGACAACTACGACTCCGTCACCAACTTCGTCTGTCTCTACGACGCGTTCCTCAAATCTGAGAAGCCGTTGTACGACGTGTACGAAGGGTACACACCGCCGATTCGGAACAAGAAGCACACGTGCGTGGGATTGGGGCTGGAGCTTATAAAGCGTTGGCGGGGGTTGGAGCGTCAGTTCCCTGGTTTCGGGGAGGCGACAACCCTGGTGTCTTGCGAGGAGGCGGTCCAGGATGTGAAGGAGTATGTGTGCGCGGGGGAGGGGCCGGTGTCGGTGGAGATGGCGGAGAAGGAGCACGTGATGATCGGGGTTCAGGTCCGCGTGGACGGCCGGCCCGGGGTGCTGCTGGCAGACCCGGGGTACCACGTGCCGAGGATCATCACCGTCATGGCTGATAGCAACTACCCTCACACCGGTAAGTTGCACCATCACCTAAACGTAATGTTCAAAGTGTCCTTAGTGTCTTAAGTCCTTATAATTGCAAAAAATAGGAGACATCAAAATTAAATACTCTTATGCTTTCATTTGGGTAACCTATGTACATCTTCTCCGGCAATATACAAGATGATACAAGACAAATCCTCTTGTATCATCGTGTATCTGGTTTTTTCATAATCATGTTTATAGGTAAGGTAGTTACAAGCTTGGTAGTTAAATTTTCATGCACGCACAGTGACCTTTAGACAGAAAAGAGATATGTTCCAGTTAACACAAATGCAACCTCAAACCTGCCTGTTTTCTTCCAGGCTGGTTCACCCAAACGGACGAGCCGCAATGCCGCAAGGAGTATAGTTACACCTTCAATCCCCACAACAGCAACTACGTGGAATGGCACGAGAGGGAGACCAGGGCTGGCGCCGCTGTCAAGTGCCAGACTTCCTTGGTGTTTGTCGCTCAGCCCTACTTGGACGCTGTGAACGTTACTGAGAGACGTAACTTGGTTTATAACTTTAGGTGAGGGTCGAGAGCCTTTGAATCCTAATCACACTGATATACAGTGAGCAAAGTAATTTAAAAATGATTTATTCTTGATATTCTTTCAGCCAGCCTCTACGAAAATCTTGAATTCTAAGATTTTCGTAGAGGCTGGCTGATGGCATAGTTTGTGGTGTGTTGGCCGGCTCTATGTAAAGACGCGGGTTCTAGAAACACCCGAAATTTTGAATCCCATTTAAATTGATGGAATAGTCGTGAAAAATATACCTAGTGAACCCATCACGAGCCCTTAAATTATCAGAAAAATCGAAGAAAGAAAGAAAGAAAGAAAAGAAAGAAGAAGACGAACGAACGCCAGTAGTTTTGTCAAACAACAAATAGGCCTTTGCATCTGTTCTAAATTATGCAGCATCAATTGTAACTTTTACTCGCCTATATACTCGTAGGTACGAGGTTGTTGTACCTGTGACAGTTCTGTCATACGAGCAACTATTAAAGAACTTGTTTCGTCTCCAGGAGTCTCCTGTCACGAGATCAGAAGGGCCACTTGATCGCCGGTCTGTACTTCCCCGTTGGAGCGAGGGGGAAAGACGCACAATTTACGCTATTCTTCGACACTGGCGCTGAGAATCGCAAAACTAAGTACAAATTTAGCACCTTCGCGGACCCTAACAATGTGAGTATCCACTACTAACCTCATCAGTATTATCATAAGGCCGCTGTCAGTCTATTAGACATAAGTACTTACCTACTTCTCCGAGTACACGCCACACACCCCCAGTTCGGCTTTCTTCGCCCACTTAGCCGGAGGGTCAAAGTATTGAACCTTTCTAAACCGGAATAATATGCACGAATAATATGGAAAACACTGCACGAACTGTGATCAGTGATCACTGATCACGCAACACGATCAGAGCCAGTATGTACTATGTACTTCACCATTTTAGAATGAGCATCTGCTTGTTACACGGACAAGTTGTTTCATTGACTTTCTATCATGAAACAGGTTTACCAAAGAGTTTTTTTGCTACGTAGGTAGGTACATAATAACAAATTGCAAGGGTTTCCACGGTTTATAATCCCCACGAGAACTCAGAAATCGCTCGCGTGGCTCGGTCACAAAGATCAATGTAGTGTCATTACGACTATCTCCGGAACTATGACCCTTAAGTACTGAGCAGATGCCTAGAGATTTAATCAGCCTGGGAACGCTAGTGATAGTTTAAGAGACAAACATCCTGAGAAATTAAACAGTCATCCGGCATTCTATCAGAGCCATGTGTACCTACTCATTACAAAACAAAAACCTGATATGCTATCACGGTCGCAGTTTGTTTCAAAACAAAGCCCCATTCAGCGGATCTGTTCAGAATCGTTACAACATAAAGAGCTTAAATGTCTGCAAGATTATAGCACCAGACTTTTATCTAACATTGGAATAAATTGTGCCAGGAAATCAAAATTTTAGGAATCAAGGCTTGGATATTAAATTATTGAGAAAGATGAGTAGGGGACAGGTAATTTCATACCACTTTAACACACAAAAGTTCTGTATTTGGACGTAAACATTCAACTATGTGCTATCAAATGACACACAAAAAAATACAAGGATATCGAAAAATACAAGAGAGGTAGAATTAGTAGAGAAAACAAGATTTATGTCATGTAAGTAATAAATACCTCGAGAAGTACCTGTATAAAGACCTGCCTAACATCTGGGAGATAGCTAAGCCTTGGTATTCTATCACAGAATATACCAATGTATAGAATACTAGGTAATTTAACTGGGTACTAGGTAGGTATAGGTACGCAAGAGGAGAACTTGTAAAGTTATATTATGGCCACGCAGTTGGAGAAAATTACAGTAATTTCGTCCATTATCCTCGCATGTCGAAAGTGGAATAGCTAATAGCGGCTTTCACAAGAACCCTGCAATCAACTACCATTAGCTAATGCTCTATAGAATACCTACATTTCGAGTTGTCTTTCGAGGACGTTAGAATATTCAGAGGTTCACCCTTTCCATTATTGATTGTATTCTACGATAACAAATGGTCAGGATCATTTTAACTAAGCACTTTCATAATGACCACTGACCACTGTAGCCTATTATTGATTTAACCTGTGATATGCCGGGACGCAGATCCACGCGAGACATAATAGATTTTCTATTATGTCTGGAATCCCGGCATATCACAGGTAGAATCATAAGAAAACTTTAGTAAGTGTCAGAGAATCTATCCAGATATTACAAAAACGTAAAATTGTATTTAAAGAATGAATTTATTTCACAGATACCAGAATCTATATCAGAAGAGATACAATTATGCAACGTTCTGATGAACTACAAAGAGGGAGAACTCTTCAAGATTCTCTGCAAGCTGGCGAAGATGATGGCTAACCAGGCCTTCATCGACCAATTGTTGGAAATCAATGACGACATCTGCCGTATGTCCCTCTAACAAGATGGCGGCTACAACAAGATGGCCGATTAAAGAACAGCGCGAATCCTCAACGATAATAAAATCTTCGTTGTGCTTTTACTCGTTAATTTTCCCCGCTAATTTTTAAGTTTAGTTTTATTTTAAATTGTTGTACTTAGGTATCATTGTTTGAATTCAATTAAGCTATTAGTAAACGGATAGTAGATCATCAAAATGGCGGCTAAAACAAAATGGCCGATGAAGCAAATAATTATGCATTATTCCACTTAATTATTAGTACCTACTTCACTTTGTGTAATTGTTTAGTACTAGTTATTTTAGTAGGTAATATTTTGTATGTTTAGTATCTACTTATTAATGAATACCTACATAGGTATATTAGTCGTATGCATATTGGTGTATTGGTTTGTTTGTACTATAGTAGGAGTTAAGTTAAATACTGATTAAACATTAATTTGACCATCCCTATAAATAAGTAAACAATTAAGTACCTACTTACTTTGATGACGAAAATAACCTACAAAAATAAATATTCACTCTAAAATAAAAATAACTGTAATTTTTATTTCACTAATTTATTATACATATTTTAATCACACATACCTAACATTGAGAATTCTTGATTCTTAGAAATAAATTACGTCTAAAAATATATATACCTATGCCCAAACAAACATGGGTTGTACGAAGCGGTAATAGGAGGTACAATCTTAACTTTAGTCTTTCCGAGTCAGCGCCATCTATTGGACATTAACTAAGGTATATTTAAGTTTGGTTTTAGTCGTGGTAAGTACTTACCACCACTATTAAATAATTAGATTGTTTGAATATTTTTTTTGTGACAGTTGATTGTAGATACCTACTCAGTACCTTACCTACTCACGATAAATAATTTATTCCATCTTTCCTCCCGTTCGTACATTATCCCGCGCATATTTTATTATTATTTGTTTCCCCAATTTTTCTGAAGTATGGTCGTAAGTAAAATTCGTTGCGTCGTTACTGTGGTTAAGTACTCACGTTATGAATTTGTTCCGTCCTCACGTTGGTAGCTGATCGGAAATACTAAAAGCTAAGAATTCGTTAAGTCGTCACTGGAAAGTATCTGACCGGAAATCCATAAATTTTGGACGCCGAATTCTACGATAAAAAAACGTCAAATGCAAGTAAAATGGCAAGTCATTCTTAGGTTTGTAACTACAACTTATGAAGCGGTTAATATTTGAACCAGTTGGTTAGTCACAACCTTAAAGTGTTTCAAATAGGTATCTTGTGGTAGAAAACAATACCGGTTTTGCGAAAACTTCGCCTTTCACATACTCTGTTTTCACAGCTAAATAAAACACCGTCTATGACTATTTATATTTATGGTTTTCAAAAATGTGTAATTCATTTTTTGCATAAACACGACAAGTATTATGTAAATATAATTAAGTGCAATAAACAGACTAGTGTCTAATGTTACTAAACAGTATCGTAACGAATTTTGGCTTTTGACTGTTGGATTTGTAAGGGCATAACTACATGTACCCTTATTGTCGGTGTCTTTTAACTGACATTTCTAATATTTTAAGCAAAATAAACTAATTATGAATCCAAAATGTAAAATTAACAGCATTGTGACAGTAAAAAGACAAAATAATATTTCATCTTTATTACGGCTTTACATTTACAATAAGTTAAAGTCTACTTAAAATACATTTTTTTGATATACATAGAGGCATGGAGTTACAAGTATTAACTGCCGCACTCAGAAACGCTAATTATACGGATAGTTTCATAAAACTGTTCTTTATTTAAAATAAGCCATAATTAAACCGATGTTTGCACTAAAATCTTCGATAAATTTTGAATATTCAAGTATCAAACATTCTTGGTTTTGTGGGATGCAATTGCGGTTTTACCTCTAATGATCATAAAGTATAAGTGACGTCTCTGAGTATGGACATCCGACTTGGAGATAATAAATAATATAATGTGTTCACAATAATGTTACAGCATGACTATACTAGGGCTCCACAAACAAATCCTCTTTGGTAGACATCTCGATTTCCTTTGATATCTCAAGGGATGTCTTAGAGGCAAGTCCAAAAACTATACTTGGCACATACATACACATGTTTTACGCAGTGGTTAGTAGGTATTCCGTACGTGTCAGGTTGCAAACATATCGCCGGCACACACCTTCGATCTTTTGAAAGTTTGATCCCAACTCATTGTCGTTCCATCTAGTGGGGGGCCGTCCTTTACTGCAATTTATTGTGCGTAGTCTCCACTCGAGAACCTTTCTACCCCAACGTCAATTCTAAGAGCTATGTGATGCCCACTGCCACTTCAACTTGCTAATCCTGTTGGCTATGTCGGTGACTTTAGTGCTAAGCATCTCTTCATTCGTCATCTCGTTGTAAACACATTATAATACTTATTAGAAAGCAGTTATTATTTCTACACTATTTCGATTGGGGAAACTTCGTCAAATACATATTATAAAGAATAAGACCTCCTTATTCACCTCTAATTGGGAGGGTACTGAACTCTTCATGCTAATTTATAGTACCAGGTACACTGCACCCCTTATGCCTATTGACTCCAAACGGAAGTAGGTCGCTAGCCATAGCCAACACAAACTTAGACAAGGACAGAAGATAACACCAGCCTACGCGAGCGTACAATACAAACCTCGGCAAGCTATCAAACCACTTCTACACATGTTGGAAGTTGGCTATGGCTCGGCGAGCTACAGCCACCGTGTGGTATCGGCTTTAGATATAAAGCTAAAAATACAAAGGGGATCTTTGTTGGGGCAATTCTGTAGGACAGAAGAGAAGAGTTATGCTGTAGAAAGAGACGCATAAATACACATTGTAGGCACTTAGCGTTGTGCGAACTGAATTTTTAAAACGAACTTTATTGCGTCGTTGCTAGAGTCGATATTTATTTATTTTTGCGGAATCCGCCTTTTGTATTCTATGCTGGATTTGGGTGAAAAAAGCTCTCAACCCTAAGAACTCACCCTTCAACGGACTGCGTAGCATGTAACTGTAACTATCGAATTAATAAGAAAATGTTTAAGCAACCGTTTAAGTGTTGATGAATTGGGGCTTAGGTATCAGGAAATGAGTAGAACGATAGCGATCAAAATACACCAATTAAATCGAAATGTATTCCCGGCTGTGCTATGGCACATCGTATATTTACAGTGCCATGCTTGGAGACGGGAACTGTAAGTAATAGGTATGTCTAGATAATACTAATTATAAGTTAAAATAATAAATCACTAGTATAATTATAAAGATTCTAAGCACATCAAGTGTAAATTTAGAAGCTTTGAATCACATTTTACAAAGGAAATTGAATTGTAATAATCCATCATTAAAGTTCATTCTTCCTTGTTGTAAAAACCAGGTTCGAACCCACGATCTTAGGATCGGAACGCGGGCTAGCTACCACTACACCACCAGGGTGTATTTTGCTTTTAATTTCCTTTGTAACATGTAAAATACGCTCCAATACCCCGTGAAGCCTTAAACAGGCTTATCATGTATTTTATATCATTTATCATGAAGTTAATATTGACATGTGAATGAACTGTGTATATCAAACACATTAGCAATTGAAATACACTAAAAAAATGCTGAAATATATGCGACCTTATTTTGTTCATGTCAAATACTAAATTAGCGTAAACATTTTAAATTACAATTCTAAATTTGACTAAACTGACGTATGATTGACGTGTTTTAGCTTATTTTAGAAGCCATGTATATTGGTGTTAACTAAAGCTACGTGAAAATGGTGGAAAATTAATTAAATTAGAATGATTATGTCAATTTTAGATCTTTTTAAAACTGTCATTCAAAAATGTTACGCTAATTTGGTCTTTATAGTAAGCCAAATAAGATCGTACCTATGGTAGCATTTTTTAAGTTTGTCTGCAAAACAACCGAATTACCACCACTGTCAAGAAATTACAAATGGACTGTAGAACTAAACGTGAATTAATGTTTAAACTGGGTTAAAAACAGCCCTTAACATCTCAGGGTTATTTTAAACTTGGGTTTATTAGACTTGGTTAAGGGCGATTATAGATGCAGCGTATTTTCCGCGCGTTTTTCACGCTCGTTAACATGCGACGGCGCGAACACTAAAGCGTTGACAATATTGTACACTCTCAGCTCATTGTAATGTACGCTCATGTAGACGAGTCATGCGAGCGTCAAAAATAAACACTGTTTATAATTTTTTTGGTGGGAAGTGGCGGGTGACCGGGAACATTGGAAGGAATTGGGGGAGACCTTTGCCCAGCAGTGGGACAATATAGGTTAATAAAAAAAATAATAATAATAATAATTTTTTGTCATTAAACCATGTTTACAAACGGGGTAGGCAGAGGATCTACACATGCTACGATCTTGACATACCTCTCATATATACGAGTGTCAAAATACGACCATAGACGCGCGGAAAATACGCCATATCTGTAATCGCCCTTATTTTCATAATGAAACCGTCACATCTGTACCTTCTAAGTCTAACCATTTTAAAAGCATCCAGTACTTTTCGCTTTCATTCTTAATAAATTATAATTAACTCGGTAAATTAAAATTACAAAGGAACAGAACTCTCAGATTCCAATGCAATTGTATTACTTACTTGTTTTATATCGAAACTACAAGTTGCAATTTTATAAGCTAAAGTACTTATATTACATAATGTCCATATTCTTTTAATGTAATTGTCACATTATAGCTCAAAATGCATTTTTAACATGTATTTTTTGAAGATTTCAATAAATATATAATATTTTGTCATTCAACTCTGACTTGTATTCGAAATAAATCAA
Source organism: Cosmorhoe ocellata (assembly GCA_963675405.1). NCBI lineage: Eukaryota > Metazoa > Arthropoda > Insecta > Lepidoptera > Geometridae > Cosmorhoe > Cosmorhoe ocellata. The sequence goes on from OY776257.1 coordinate 1,938,499, forward strand.
AATCTTCGACTGTTTAGACATTGGAATCGAAAAGTTCTTTCAAACTTGAAAACGAGTCATGACCTCACAGACAGCATCACATCACGGTCATTATAATTTTAACCGCAGATTGAGTCAAAGATTTAGGCTGTATTTAGTCCTCGTGACGGTCAGTCCTGACGTCGCGATTTAGTCCTCGTGGCGGTCAGTCCTAAAGTCACGATTTAGTCCTCATGAAGGTCAGTCCTGATGTCGCGATTTAGTCGTCGTGGCAGTCAGTCCTAAAGTCAAGATTTAGTCCTCGTGACGATCAGTCCTGACGTCGCGATTTAGTCAGCATTACGGCCGACCGTCATGCTGACAAAGATTTAAGCTGTATTTAGCCCTCGCGACGGTCAGTCCTGACGTCGAGATTTAGTCCTCATGACATTTAGTCAGCCTGACGGTAAGTTCTGACGTCGCGATTTAGTCATCATGACGGTCAGTCTTTACGTCGTAATTTAGTCAAGTTCGTACGCACTGACCGTAATATTGAAACTAAATACAGTCTTAGATATAAGTTACGAACAAACTCTGTCTTTCTATAACTACATTATATTAAGCGTATAGAACGGTAAGTAGAGTCTGAAAATCGCTGCTTTCTATAATACAAAAATAAAGTGCTAGTTTTTATATAAGTAGTACATACCACGCATGAGTACGAAAAGCTGTCAGATCAGTTTTTATTCAGCATCTCTTTCACACACAGATTTACTCTACTATCTATGTCACTCGTGCTCAACTCATCTGCGGATGAAGGTACTGTCTGTTTACAAATAAACGTGATCGCTATCGCTCGTGAGTTATTTAGTGGTCGCTCTGTCGGTGAGTCTTGTGGCCGTGCTTGGGTCTGCGCTGCGGATGCGGCGCGCTGTATACCTGGCGTACTGTGGCACTGGAAACGACAAGTTCAGTTTGAATAGCGTGTGAAGGAGCGTTCAGAAAGGCGGGCGATACACACAACTCGGCATACATCACCATAATACGTATGTATATACATTATATATTTGACTAGCTATCGGATAGCTAGTCTAAAGACTAAAGAAAGACAGACAACTGAATCGGAAGAATCGATCGTCTGTTTTAATTTCATGCTTATAATATGCCAGCTCAGTACTCAGCATCAATTGAATGTAATTCAAATGAGATTATTTTTTTACTGGTTTTTTTTTTTACTTTTTCATAATATTTGCTGATATTAAAACTGCAGGGCGTCTACTCCGAAAAACGATCAACGATATATCGGCACAATAATCGTGCAAAATTTACTCATAGTAACATTGTTTTTGCTATTATTTGAACAATGGAACGATCGACATTACTTTTGATAACCGATCTCGTAAACCTATTTCCAATTTGACAACGAAACAACTGTTAATTCGACTGAATTCGACGAACATTCGACTCCGATAGTATCGTTGTCGTTTTGCGGAGTAGACCCCCTGGGTTCCCTCACCTTTATCTTGATAATACTTGAAATAGTAAATTAAAATATTTGTATCATTCTTTACAAATTATTATCATTAAAAAAGGGTTTAAAAACGATTTAAGAACGTAATGGTGATAGCTGCTGGCTAGGGAGAATCAATTGGAGAAGGTGATAGATTGGAAGAGAGAAAGAGACAGAGAGAATAAAACATTCCCATCATCCGTAACATAAACATCATGCCGCATACCAAACACGAAAATAAAGTCATGCTGAAGACAATTTGAAAACATAGCAAAACATATTTACAGCTAAAAATAGCGTTTCAAAACATAACGAATAATTAAAGATATTACGATAAATTTAATAGTAGTAACGCCTCCTCGAATATCTGGAGCTGTTCGGGATAGAAAAGTTGAAGTGAGCTTAGAGACACAATAAAGTGAGCTTAAAGACTTAACCAGTTATACTAAAATAAGGTTAATGATTAAAACATCTGATTGACTGAATCGGTAGCTGCTGAATTAATATTATACCTAAATGACTAACCCAATGAGTTTAACAACTGTAAGAGAGTTAAATTAAATCACTAAATCGGTGAGTTTATTGACTAAGCCAGTTAAGTCGAAGCTGAATCTGTGTGTTTAGTAGCTGAATTAACAGTGAGTCTTCTAAACAGAAGTTTAATGATTGAATCGGTAAGTTAAATGACTGAATCGGTGATAGTTTGAACCAGTAAGTTTAGTGACTGCATCAGTGAGTTTAGTTACTTAATCAGTGAGTCTTTGAAATGGAATCGGTAAGTTAAATGACTGAATCGGTGAATATAGTTGAACCAGTAAGTTTAGTGCCTGAATCTGTGAGTTTATTAGCTGAAACAGTGAGTCTTCGAAATGGAATCGGGAAGTTAAATGACTGAATCGGTGAATATAGTTTGAATCAGTGAGTTTAGTGACTGAATCAGTGAGTTTAGTAGCTGAAACAGTGACTGTTCGAATCTGTAGTTTAATAGAATCGGTAAGTTAAATGACTGAATCGGTGAATATAGTTGAACCAGTAAGTTTAATGACTGAATCAGTGAGTTTAGTGACTAAGTTTTGATTAGTAACTTGAAATGCAGATTCGTCATTACCTGTTCGTTGTGAGGGGACTAGCAGAAGCTCGAATCGGCCGCCGGGACGAAGGACGAGTATGCCTTCTCTCAGTATTACTTGTACTGGAAAGGATACGATACGCTATACGGGTGACTCGTTAGCGCTAACTGTCTAGAGGTGGATGACTTGGCTTCGCAATTGTAGACCTTTTGGTTTTGATTCTACATTGCTCAAAATTATCAAATAGATTGGATACCCGATAATCCATTTACAAAGTAATAATCACGTAACATGTGAATAATCAGTGACTAAACATAATATTTTGAATATAATCTGAAAATAAGTCTAAATAAAAAGCTTTTTATAATATCATGCACTAAATACATTAATAGTAATACTTTGCATAATATCTACCCACCTCTACACAAATCAATTATAGCAAATAAAATGTAAAAGTATATAGTAAGGGAATAAAAACATGCTACATTGTGCAGTGGTTATATAACAAAATCTATGTAATAAGCTAGCGTTGTGCAAGTATAAAACACCTTATTTTTTAACCTAGTTCGTCCCCCTACTGGGCAAAGGTATAAAGGCATTACCTTGCGGTTTTACAAAGAAAATATTTTACTTTCCTGTTTTTTCCTCAATCAGTAAGTAGTTGCTAAAGAGTTGTTTATTCCTCATTATGTTTTCCTTCATTATAATTTCATATTTTGGACCATTTTAGCGAAGAATTTTTTTTTGAACGTTTATACCAAGGTAGGCATTCTACAAGTTGCATGTTTTTTTTATTGTGCACAACTAAAATAAGCTGTGAAAATGTAGGTATACTTGTAGAAAACGTGTAAACGCGGGGTCTGATTTCTCTAAATCCTCCGTTATAGCTTAAACGACCACTGACTTAGTTATATAAATCCAGTGCATCTGTTAAAGGCTAGCCTAGTGTAAGGCCCGGTTTCCACCAAAGCAGAGAGGAGAGAAGACGAAGGGAGATGTGCTGCAAAGCTGGCAGGTTATTTCCACCAAAGCAGAAAGAAATGTAGCGGAGAGAGATGATTGATTGGAGATGTGAGCTAGCCGACTGAGAGAGAGCCTGCTAGTCACTTCTCCGCTCCGCCGCTTGTTACCTCGCCGCACAAAATTCTATAGAAAAATGAACCATCTCCCCTCCTCTTGATCCATTTCAACCGAAGCTAAGCGGAAAATAAATGTAGAAATAATTAAATCTGTGATAAATAGTGAGTTGGGGGAGACTTTTGTCCAGCAGTGAGACGATACAGGTAAAAAAAATGAAATCTGATTGGTTTATTCAAACACATCTCGTCTCCTTTCTGCTTTGGCGAAAACCGGGCTTTAGGCAGTAACAGTGCTTCGAAGGACTATGAAACTACTGTGTAGCCTTACTAGACTAGGTTTCCTCCAAGTATAGTATACGCACTTGACTGTCGGCGGAGCGGGCAAGGCCAGGCGGGCGGGCTCGCGTCTCGGCGCCGCTTCTATAGCCAGCACGCCGGGCGTGCTGTGGCCTGCTGGCATGCTGGCGTTTGCCTTCATCTGGAATTCCCTGTAATAACGAAAGTGGAATAACCCTTAGCGTGAGCGTCATAGACGTTTTCCTCAACGGAATAATCATCATCATCATCAGCCTATAGCAGACAAGACAACGTATAGTTGGCTCAACGAATCTAGGCATTCGTGAAATTAGCCGCAAGCGCTGCGCAGTATCGTTTTCGGGAACAATTGGAGGTATGAGGAGGGGAAGGAACTGTACATGCGCAAACTCGCACCTGTGGCTAACTTCACGAATGCCTAGATCCGTTGGATGAACTGTAACCTTTGTAACTATCTCTTATGCATTTTACATTTACAATATCGTATTTTTTACAAAATTTGAATACGCAATCATACAAAAAAGTCTGGTATAATCCAAACCGAAGTTACGTGAGTTCAAAAATACGACGAAACACTTCGAGAAAAGGTAAGTTCTAGGGTATGTCGGTTTCCCCACGATGTTTTCCTTCACCGTTTAGGAGATCTATTTAACTAGAGATCTGAGAGGAGACTACCAAGCCTGGGGATTACAGTCGTGAATATGTTATTTTTCCGAGATACCTTCATCATCTTCCTGCCTTTTCCCACGCTATGTGGGGTCGGCACAACATGTGATCGTCTTCCATTTCCCTCTAACATTCGTCATCTCAGTACTCACTCCTTTCTTATCCATGTAATATTTCACACATCTATTCTTTTTTCCGAGATAACTTGTATGATCAAAAGGTTTCTACAGGTTTACACTCTGTCGTGGTGGGTAGGTCCCATTTGTTCTATGGAACATGAGGTAATAGAACAATTTGAGAGAATATTATCTCTACTTGTACGATAGAACAGTTTGTACTTTTTGTCTCAAATTGTTCCATAGAACAAACTAAGTACATATATAAACTTCTTGAAGTTGATATGTAAACTGGCCACTCGAGAATGATTTGCTACCACTTATCTTAGTGACATTGATGATTAGATCATGGAAGAATTTGGGAAAAGTGCTTCCCATTTAGTTCCGTGCATTCACAGAAAAATAAAAACAGGAGCAAAAGCTAGTATGTAGTTAAATGATTGATTCAGGCGTGACTTTGCGGAAATCCATTACAAATACTGAAAAAGACGGAAATATCTCGTACTTTCCCGCTAAAACTATTATCTAATGAGGTTATTAATTAAGCTTATTAATATTAATGAGCCCCACAAAATGCCTTATAGAAATATTATTAATATTAATAATCCCAACACAATACCTCGAATAGAAACTCTAATTAATATCCTATAATAGTCATTTTCAGTATTTTCTCAAATTGTTCTATTACATGTTCCATAGAACAAATGGGACCTACCCGTCGTGGTCACGAGATCAAAAAAAAAAAATGGTCAAATCCCATGTGATGCGTAAGTTTAAAAATATATATATGGAGATACCTGTCAAACTCCTCAGCCTCATCTTCCTCCAGGTTGATGAACTCCTGGTTCTCCTCCGCGTCGCCGGTGTACAGGTTTTGCTCGCGCTCGATCACATGAGCGCGGTCACCGATGTGGTGCCCTGCGAACAGCGCATTACACTTTAAGGCCCAGCATTTTGAAAATTGCAAGTATTGCAACCCTAATCATTCTATTACCGCTTAATAGATTACATTGAAATTGAACTACACGATACTCAAGGATATAAGTGATAAATCAACCTTAGTTAGAAAACCTTGGTTAAAAATCATGTCGAAAACACCTCTGAAAATTCAGTAATTCCCTAATTTATACAGAACAGTAAGGTATTTTGAATTTCTATTTCACATGAATATAAATCAGTTAATTTGAAACAAATCAACCCAGCCCTTTTTTTGAAATACGCTATTTACTATAAATTGTCGCTTTCGTTATATAATTCAGCACAGCCGCACTCTACTTACTTGTCATTTGGGTATTTCGCCTCGTGCTATGTCTGATTCCGCGGAGATCCGCGTTGCTATACGGGCCTATGTCACTTTTTTTTGTAACTTTTACGTAAGGAAAATTGTGACGAGTATTCTGGGCCTTAATCCTTCTTCTTTTGGAACGAAGTTCCTTATTCGCGCGTTGCGAAAGAGAGCGGAAAAAAATAAGACCAAAAGTTGTAACGACACTTTTTGCTATAGTTGTAAGCCGTGCGGCGTGCGCGTGTTTCTCTGTCTGTCTCTCTCTCTCATAGAAAGCAAGGAAAGGAACTTCGTTCCATCCGGGTGTCCCTTGAAATCTCTCAAGTTTTTTTTTAGTGTTACTGGTTTGAAGGAACCAGTGCCTCTTGAGACTTCCTCCAGTTCTGCTATACCTACCTACAAATCACTTTAATAAATACAAATTCTGGATTTTTTTATATTTTTCATATGTATAATGGTTGGTTCGTATCGGTTTTGATGAATTACGTAGGCATCAGTGCTGGATTTGTTTTTTAGTTTGCCTTGCAGATATAATAAAAAAATAAAATATACACGGAGAAAAGAAGTATCGAAAATTTAACAAAATAACAATATTTTAGTACTATACAGCTTACCAAATACTCTAACGTCTGTAAGTACATGAAATTACTAAACGCAAAAAAATTGATGTCTACTAACGGCAAATGTGTAAATCCGCCACTGGTAGGCATTCAATTATTGCTATTGCCTTTTCAAGTTATAAAAGTTAAAAGTTTTATACATTAGTTGTTTTCATAAAATCGGCTTTGTTGTTCTTTAGCAGGTTCATACGCGATTCATAGCTTATTTATATTGCTCTATCTGAAAAACCGGATATAGGCTATTTTTAGGTACGATAATTTCGTCTAGTTGTGATGTACACAAAAAACTACCGGCTGACGTCATCTGTTTGGCTTGATCCAACGATTCCATGACTTAACTTAATTCTACTTTTAATATACGATAAAAATACGTTCTCTATGCGAGGCAAGTGTAGGACGCTACCCCTCTTATTAGGATTAAAGTGTCGAGAATCGCCTTCCCCCGGGAAACTTAATTTGCGAGACACCCTGTAATAGCGGGTAGTAAATAATAATAATAAAATAATAATAATAAAATAATAATAATAAAATAATAATAATAAAATAATTATAATAATAATAATAATAATTGTGTGATGTACTCAGATGTTTGTACTGTGCAGACACAGTACACAGGACACCCAGAGGTGTTATTATGTATGTATTTACAAAAAAAACGTATTGAATTAATCTATCAGCTATCTGGTTCCCGTAATACACGCTTTGCTTAGTTTGGGGCTAGATAGCATTGTGTGAACTGTCCACCAATATTAATCTATAGATTTTTTTAAAGGTCCTATTATTATATCAGCAGAAAGTACTAGAGGAGATTGGCAAATGGCAATTAAAAGCGAAGAGAGGTTTATACCTAGAAGTGGGATGAAATGCTAATGATGTATACTTATGAGGTATTTACCAATCGCCATTTTCTTAGTGCCGGTGCGAGAGTCCTGCAGGGTCTTGCGTGTCTCCTTGATGCCATTAGCTCCGATTTTGGTGCTGCTTGTTGAACTAAACACCTGAACAAAGTAAAAAAATTCATCAATTTTAAAAAATTAAGTTAATTTATGGAATTGGACTATGCCTTGAAGAATTACAGTTATGTACATTATTTTGACTTTCAACCCCTCTCCCAAGAGAACCGTGCTGGGATAAAAAGTATCCTATGTCCTACCTCGTAGTATGAACTCATTCATACAACGAGGAGGTATTCAGTAGACATGCGCAAAATGTGTCATTGAAATGAAAAGATATATACATATCTTTTCATCTCGGTGAACTATATCTATCATCTAGTTCAGTAGTTCAATCTAGTTCAGTAGTTCAACCTAGTTCAGTAGCTCAATGAACTTGTATTGTGTGTCGTTCGGTTTTCTTTCACTCAATATTGAGACTGTAGAGATACATATATAGCATAGATTGCAACAACAGTTCATTGAATCATCTTATCGCTACTATTTTACATACTAGACGCGTTGAAACAGGTCAGACAGGACACAAAAAATAAATGGTACCTACTTACCACAGATTTCCCTTCATACTTGGTCAGGCTTAGGACTGACAATCTAGATAATTTTCGTTATTGTTTACACAGTTTGTAGTTTGTGCCTACTTAGATAGGTACTACCCTACCTATCTACCTATAACCTACCTACCTAATAAATCTAATAATAACTTTATACACAGAATACACACTAACTATACACTACACAGACACTAAACTTTTCGCTTAACTATATTTTTAAATTCAACAACAAAAAAACAATGCTTTTACAACATAAAAGTATCCAATTCAAAACTTTGATTTTTGAACTAGCTTAGGAACAAGCGGGACGGGAGTAAGATTTGTTTACGTTATTTGAATTCGAAATAAGTGTACTAACGTGACCTCTATCGTGACCGCATAAAGCTCAAAATGGTTTTACAAATTGTCGCTTCGCTATTCGATACCTAGTTGTCTTCAAAAGATCGTAAATGTAGATCTACGGTTGCTGAATGCTGGCATCTTTATTGCCTTGGAATAGAGTTTAAATTTTACTAATACGCCCTGGTCAGATGCTTCGAGTTGAAATTCGTTCGAGTGAGTGTTACCATATCCGTAGCAACGTGTGTCGTTCATGAATGAGTCTTTCAAATGGACTACTTCAGACCAACTTCCTTCATGTTTTGATTCGAATCGTTCGCGAAGGAGTGGAATAAACCACTGACTGAACTAATTGAACTATTGAACTATATGAAATGTTACTGAACTAGAGAATGAAGGACAAACCGAACTGAAGTAGTCCATTTGAAGGATTCATTCATGAACGACACACGTCTAGTATTCAGTAGTTTTAGCATGATGCTCAGCCCAGTTCAGACAGACAGACAAAAATGAAAGTAAATACAGTTTTGGCATCAATATTGGAGTGCCCTCCAAAAAATGTTACAGTTTTATTATAAAAATGATATTATATACTTAGATAAAATAAGTTTAGTTTATAACTATGTATGTTTCTTCACCTGCGGTTTACCGTTGGGTCCACTTGACAGAACCACAGTACTACTGCTGAAAGAACTGCCTCCTCCCATCCCCATGGGGCCATTCATACCAGCTACAATGAACAAAAGGTAAACTTAAGTTTAAAAGTTCTTCTAATGTCCCTAGTGTCACTGTCAAACAGTGTGGTGAAAGGATTAAAGTGAACCTCACAAGCTCACTTCATGCACTCAACAAATGTCTTTGAACTTTTTGGATTTTACAATGTGCCGGTTTCATCACAATGTTTTCTTTCACTGATTGAGTGTACTGTTTTAGCACACACAAATGTATTGAACAGAAAAATCTGCACTACCCGATTTGCACCCTCGGCCTTAGGATCGGAAGGCAGGGTCTATACTTCTACACTAATAGTAAAGAGAGAAAAGTTTTCTATTGATCTATTTATAATGATTAAATTTTAAAGTATAAAATGATGTTCACCTGAAAACAGCCTGTTCATCGAAGGTATCTGAGGCATGAAAGGCATCATAGTATTCATAGGTGAGCCATGTCTAGGGCCAGTAATAGCCAGCGGGCCTCCGCCCCCGAGCATTCCGAAGGGGTCAGAGAACATTGAATTCATCATAAAGCTGTTTATCTGACGCAATTGTCTCATGTGTGACCTGTGAAATGAGAAGTACATGAAACAATGAGATTCGGACATGTTTTTTATACTACGCCAAAACATGTGTGAATTTGGGAGCTTTTTAAAAAAACAACTACGCCATAATGGTTTTATGGGAAGGATCAGAAGAATCAATCATAGAATAATCGTAGCATTTGAGGGTACACAAGAGAATTACCCGAAAAACGGATCGTCCTCCACGTCGGCCATCAGAGATCCGAAAAGAGACATTATTTTACGATGCGAGATTGAAAGTAGCACTTCAAAAACACTGGGTTTGTATATAATGTACACGAGGTGCAAATAATTGCAAAACCGCGCAACGCAATAATTGAATTCACAATTTCACAAGAACCAAGCGCATCGGATTTCGATTTTTCTCGCGGTGAATGAAATGAATGAAGGCGAGGACGTCAGTCAGACAGTGACATGGTAGATAGTAGGTAATAATAAAAAAAATGAGCTGTCAAATGTCAAATTGACAAAAACAGACAACAAATTCAATTCGACTGACAATCGAATTTGGTAGAGCAGTAGGAACCTATGTACAATCTCCGCTAAGTAGGTAGGTGTTCCGTGGGCACAATACGTTTGTAGATGTATGATTGACCGAGTGGCATTTGACCGCGAGTTTTAGTCAGATTACATAATGCCGTCATGCCCGCCTTCCACTGCGAGCGTTATCACGTAGGTACATTACCCTTTTTGAGTGGAAGGCGGCTCCGCCTTCCACTCAAAAAGTAAGTTCACTAATGTACGGAGCTCGCTATGCTCGCACTGGAAGGCGGGCATTAGAATTGCTAATAATAGTTAAACATTTTTATATATTTTATTATGTATTCTTTTAATTCCACTTAACAAAATCACAGCATCAAACGAACAACAATTTATAAACTCAATATCACAGGGTAGGCACATTGATAAACCAAAAATGTACGCCAACTTCAGGGCTATCTGCGTAATCGATACCCAGGTGCATAAGGCGAGCGGTCGTGATTACCATGGAATGACCACTTCGCTGAAGTTGGATATGAGGTGTATACAATGTCTTGAAGACCATTCCGGGTCTTCTTGTTCGGAAGCTGTGGAGAAACAAAAACGGGAAGGTTAGAATAGAAATTCGGTTCAAGTGTTCAATAGTATGATGGGCTTGCAACCTGTCACGTACAGAATACTAACTAGGTACCCTGCAAAATGTGGGCATACGTACCAAATGTCATGTTTGAAAGTAACTTAAGGTCTGAGGAAGATATCTACAGAGTCCGGGGATTACATTCGTGATCATTATTTATTTTATTTTATTTGTTCAATAGTGTCAAAATATCAAAAGTAGAAGATATTTGCTAGAAAAGAAGTTTAGTAACTACTCGTATTATACGGTAGTAAGGTTTATCTTACCGCAGCCGGTGCGATATCTCCATGGGGCTTGTTATCAACAGGCACTAGCATATCGCCTGTGTGTGCCATAGGTTGACCTGCAACTGGAATTTGGCTGTTTGCCATCTGGTTGTTCGCTAAAGTATCGCCTGCAACTCTCTCAACAGGCACGTGACGTTGCTGATTGGCGTGCGCTTGCGCAACGTTAATCTTTCCTTCAGAGTAAGTGGCTCCTTGACCTGGTGCTCGAATATTCTGCTGAGTATATGATTGAGAGCCCTTGTACTGGTTGTATATATGCTGCAGTTGTCCTCTGCTAGGAGTTCTCCCGACTGGTCTACTTCCCATCAATGATGTCTTGCTGACTGTATTCTTCACAGTAAATCTCGATTGATCAGTCCTCGTTTTCGTGACGGGTTGCGGAGATAAGGTTTGTTGGGTGGTCATGTCAGGCGCTGGGTGGTACAGTTTTGCTGGCAGCATCTCAACTGGCTGTCCTAGGGTGTTGTAATCATAATACTTCTGATGTTTTATTTGAGGTGGCTGTTTCTTGGAAGTATCCACGGGGAATATTGGTTCCCTGATCATTTGTTGATCTGCTGTAGAAGGTGGTTGGGTACTGTAGCTCTGTTGTGGTGCGCTGTAGCTCTGTGGTGGCTGCTGACTTATTGAAGCGTTAGGGTCTGCTACGTACGAAGACTGGAGATCGGGGAGATCAGGAGCCGCCATTGCTTGCGCATTTGGATCCGTATACTGTTGTTGCTGTTGGTATTGTTGCTGTTGATATTGCTGAGGTGGTTGTTGATATTGCTGGGTTGGCTGTTGATATTGCTGAGGTGTTTGTTGATATTGCTGGGGTGGTTGTTGATATTGCTGGGGTGGTTGTTGATACTGTTGAGGTTGTTGTTGATATTGTTGTGGTGGTTGGTTCTGATTCATAGTCGGTGCTCCAGTCAGAGCCGTATACACCTGCTGCTGCTGGGGTACTTGACCGTAAGCTTGCTGTTGTGCTTGATTAGGCTGATTCCCTGCAGCATTTGTATAACCTTGGCTGTGCTGCGTTAAGCCAGGCTGGACTGGTTGCTGACTGGGAGGAGGAATATTCTGTTGATTTACTGGCGGCTGATACATTGAAGCTGAGGCTGCGTTACCAGTCACCGCCGGCTGTATCGATCTGGAATTCGTAGATTCTAAACCTCTTTCGATCGGACTCCCATTCATTAACTTATGCATCTGGTCCATGGCGCATTGTTTCTGATTTGCTGGATTCATTTGTAGCGCTATTGACATTGGATCGAAACCGAGTTCTCCGCTCATTACGCCTGGAAACATCTCGTTGAATTTTGCCACACCCGGTGTATGTTTCCCGTAGTTTTGTTGACCACGGTTTGATGACATTTGTTGTGCCGCTGGATTTGAGTAGTTCACTTGGTAAGATGCACCTGGTTGTCCAGGATTCTGTTGCATGTTCCCACCCATTGCGTTTTGAGAATTTGGATCCATAGCACTGTTCATATTTTGCTGTTGCATATACTGGCTTTGGACTTGCTGACCTCCATAGTTTGAAGCGTTATTACTCATATCTGAGTTATATTGACCGTTGCTCATTCCTCCAGGAGCTTGACCTTGGGATGGGTCAGCGGCCATTGGTGCAGACAGCTGGCCAGCTTTTCTTGACTTACTACCATCTCCTTGCATCATGTTGACGATATTTGCTCCCATGCTCTCCATGCCTCCCATCTGAGACATAGGCTGACCCGACATTTGTTGGTTACCCATTTGTTGGTTTCCCATTTGTTGGTAGCCCATTTGTTGGTTAACCATTTGTTGATTACCCATTTGCTGGTTACCCATATCATACTGGTAGCCCGCTTGCTGGTTCATGGACATGTTCGGGTTTTGCATACCACCCATGTCAGTACCGGGCATTTGATTTTGAGCCATTCCCATGTTTCCTTGCACGGCTCCTCCCCCCTGTTTCTGGAATCCCATCTGGTCAGCCACTTTAGGATTGTTCACTATTGAGTTAGCAGGGTTGATGGATTTCAAATCTTGGTAAACTTCATTTACAACAGGTTGCATCAGATTAGTATTCAAATAGTTGTAAGTGTCTGCGTAAAGTTTGGCAGGGTTGCATTTCATGCCCATTCCTGGGTTGTTGTAGGGTTCTCCAGCGCATGGAGCGCTATATCCATGGTTATGGCCGCCATAGCCATGACCGTGACCGTGACAACATCCGCGCCTGCATCCTCCACATGTTGGCAAATGAGAACCCATTGTTGCACCAGCTTCCCCTCCTTGGTTTGAGGGTTGACCTTGATTTGAGAATAACTTTCCCATGCAACCACTGGAAGAAGTGAAATAATTAAGTACCTATACGGCAAATAGCTATTTCTAAGGCCCCTCTCTTATATAATAAAACATTTTACTTATTTTTGTAGGTACCCAATACGTGCCTACCTTCTTAGGACCCTAGGGGCCTTTGCATTTGACGTTGGCTGACTCCACGTTCGTCTCGTTATCAGCTAACCATGTAGGTACCTACCTGCCTAGGTACTAACAGATTAAGTTAGATTTTTATATTTCTGTGCGTGGACTTTTGTCACACAAATTTGTAATCTGTGTAGGTACAATAAAGTGTAAATAAATAAATAAATAGATACCTAGAAGCTATTTTATAGTTGCTAACTGCTAGAGAGGAATTCGAGGAAAATGATCATGGTTATAGTTACAGGAATATCTTAGTGAATGAAAGTTAAAAGACTTACCAGTCAGCGCTCTGAAGTTTGTTCATCACGCTACCCAATTCACTCAATATCCTTTGCTTGTCCAAAGCCATTCCAATTTAGAGCCTACCCGAATAAAATTTGTTCGAAACCAAAACTAATTTAGTTTGTAAAATTTATTTACGTCCGAATTTAAAATTTCGACATTGTGAAATGATTAAATTATGATAATGACAGATTGTTTTGTTTAGAAAATATTTTTGAAGAAATTTTTATTTTGAATTTCGATTATCTGAAAAAGTTATTTTTAAAAAGTTTGTAAGCAAAGATTTTATTTTACGGCTATCTAGTTTCCCCTCTTATCGTGGTAGGTAACCTACATACTTACGGTCCATAAGACGCATTTTGCGAAAAATGTGTGAATCGCTTCGATCGACCGCGAATCGGCTCAAACTTCGTGAAGTCTTGAGCGCGCATAGCACAATTTTTTTTTAAATGTTTTTATTTTCTTAGTTACAGTTAGGTCAACGTCAAACATTGTTGATGTGACATCAATATGTAATGTCATTATGCAGGTATTTCCAAAGACGTTATACGGTACCTATCTCAGAGTAAGCAGGTTTAGATAGTAAAAATAAAATCTATGGCATATTTTTACAAAACGTCTAGAAAACCTATTATACCTATAAAAATACCTATCCTTACTCTGAGTCAAAAACACTTGACTTGACACTGGCATGGCAAGATAATCTGAACCGAAACCTTACTTCTGGTAGAAGAAAAAGTCAAGTTAAAGTCAACTGTCAAGTCAAGTCAAGTCATTCGACATTCAGTCAATTTCTAGCCAGCCAGCCAGCCAGCCAGCCAAGCCAGTCAGTTACTTTACTATCCAACCAATCCCATCACTCTATATAGTGTAGGTAGAGGAGAGGCAGTGTTACCAGAAGGTTACTTTTGTAACCTTTTAGGTAATTTTTGACTCCTTCAGGTTTCTTCTAGGTTACACAAATCAAAGGGTTACATTTTGGTAATTTTCCGGAAGTTCAACTTAATTTTTAATTTCTACATGAAACGGAACGCAATGTGGGGCATCGCAAAACTTCGTTCCTTCGTCAGTGAGTGTAACTTTTAAAACAAGTCTTTCTCTCTCGTATTAACGAATCCAAAGCATAATAAATGACCAATGTCTCGGTTACTCGCTCGTTCAATCGGACGGATTCGTTGTTGTTCGAGTTCGTTCGTGCTTGTTGCCTCATTCACTCGGTCGACGCACAGCAGAGTTCTTTACCCTAACTTATAAATATTACTGTACGGAAGCTCAAACTAATAAAATTTGCCAACAGGAATAAACTTTGCACTGCAACAATTTCAGCGTTGATGACTACAAAAGGAACTATAAAAATTCGACAGCATTTGAGACAGCAAAAGCTATGATCAAAACTAAAATGCAATATTCTATGTACTCGTAACCAGGATACCAGGATGAAGTATTTTTTTTAACAAAATTGAACAAAAAATGGAAAATAAAAATAATTAAAAAGAAAATAAGAATAATTACTGAATTATTCATATTTCTGTAAGTTCATACAAAATAATATAAAATAATATATAAAATAACATCTATCTATCAACATTGAAAATTCTGTACAACTGGAAAAAGGTGATTTTTCACGCCAAAAGGTTACTTTTTACCCAATTTAGGCTACTTTTGACAAGACCTGGCTGGCAGCACTGAGGAGAGGAGTCTAGGTAGGTACCATAGAGTAGGGTAACTATTGGTTTGGTAGGTAATAAAAGACGAGTGTCGAGTGTCCGTGTCCGTCTGATATTGTTTAGGAGTGCGATACATAAAAAAACTGAAACCATTCACTGAATTTAAATTGCGATCCAATTGGAATCGAAACTTCACGACATCGACGACTAACGGACGGTCATCGCGCCTTCATGAGATAACGTTATCGAAGAATAAAGATATCAAACTTGCTTTGTTGTGTGGAGCAAAGTTCAGATTTCGCTACTCATCAGCGAATTGCGTTTCAACTCGAGCGTCGGTCAGTTCTCCGTGGCCACCACTCCGCCGCAGTAATCAACCGGAGGTAATTATTTATTTTACAAAATGCCTAGAAAAGTTTTCGTGGTCGGGGTGGGAATGACGAAGTTCATCAAACCTTCGACTGGCGGTGACTACCCTGAGCTAGGCCAGGAGGCGATATTAGGCGCTCTGGCCGATGCTCGCGTCAGATACACCGACGTACAGCAAGCAGTGTGCGGCTACGTGTTCGGAGACTCCACCTGCGGTCAGCGCGTACTCTATCAAGTTGGTATGACCGGTATCCCCATCTACAACGTAAATAACAATTGTGCCACCGGCTCTAGCGCTCTCTTCCTCGCTAAACAGCTTGTTGAAGGAGGCATTTCAGATGTCGTTCTAGCGGTCGGTTTTGAGAAGATGGCGCCGGGAGCTCTCGGCGGCGGTAATTTCAACGACAGAACCAACCCATTAGATAAACTGACCCTCAAAATGGGTGAACTAGCCGACCTAACCGGTGCTCCCTTGACCGCGCAGTATTTCGGTAACGCTGCCATCGAACACATGAAAAAATATGGTACGACTGAGACCCACCTAGCTAAAATTGCTGCGAAAAATCACAGACACGGTGCCAAAAATCCCCGCGCACAAGGCAAGAGGGAGTACACAGTGGAGGAAGTATTAAACTCTAGAAAGATCTACGGACCACTTACCAAGTTGGAATGTTGTCCTACCAGTGATGGAGCCGGCGCAGCCATCCTCATGTCCGAAGAGGCCGTCATCAGGTATGGCCTCCAAGACAAAGCTGTAGAAATTATTGGTATGGAAATGGCCACAGACACGCCAGCTGTCTTCACAGAGAACAGTCTGATGAAGGTAGCAGGGTATGACATGACTGCCTTGGCTTCCCAAAAGCTGTATGCAAAGACTGGTATATCTCCTAAGCAAATTGATGTTGTGGAACTCCATGACTGTTTTGCTGCCAATGAACTAATTACCTATGAAGGCCTACAGCTATGTGGAGTAGGCGAGGCAGGGAAGTTTGTTGATGCAGGTGACAACACCTATGGAGGCAGAGTTGTGGTCAATCCGAGTGGAGGACTCATTGCTAAAGGCCATCCGTTGGGGGCGACAGGACTTGCACAGTGCGCTGAACTTGTTTGGCAACTGAGAGGTGAAGCCGGGGACAGACAGGTTGGTTATTTTTTCTTATCAATCTGAATAAGTCTCAGGCTAATCTTGCTATCTGACGGCACATCCTGATACTAATGTAGTAAGTGTTTCATATATGTGTGGTATTATTATCTACCTATTTGTGTATGTAAACCATCCCTGAATTTGTATAGTTATCTGGAAACTAAATTTTGCTACTATCAAACACACACTAGATAGTTTAGTGTGATATTATTGTACTTGTATTGTGTATTCTAAAACCTCAACATACAGAATTTCATGTAAAATCACCTCTATGTATTATTTATTTATATTTATGTGGGCTTGGGTCACACAGGTTGTTGAGTGTATATGACCTCTGGCAACTTAATGCTTTGTTTTGTCTGTTGTGTCAGTGTGTACTGTAAAAAGGTATATATTTTTGCTTTTGCAAAATAAGTATGCTAATGTGGTTGCTATCATGTTTTTGAAACGCAAAAATGTTTGTATTAGAATAAAAATATGTCATTTCAATGCCCGAGTTAGTACAGGTAAGTACATAACATCAATAGGTAATTCAATTATTATTAATTCACAGGTACTCAACTAAAATCAAACATTTCTATGTAGTTATTAATCTAAAATGTATTTTTATTTTGTTAGCTCAAAGTGAAAGTAAGATGCTTTCACTTGAATTCAAGTTGTTTGCTATAGAAAGGTTATCTCGTCACTGCCCTCAATTTCCATTTATATCTCCTCATAGTTCAAGTCAGTTAGTGCCCTAAATTCTGTGAAGTCGGTATATCTGATCTGTCTCATATCTATTTTATTTGAGTGAGTTAGTTTATTGACTGAGTTGTAGTGTTTATTTGTAACTGGCATCTAATTTACTTCCTATCTTTACTTACGTGACTTACAATCTAACTTACAATTCAAATTGCAACTAAATCGGTGAAGTAGTAATCAAATCAAAACCAACCAAGGTATATCTATGGGAAGTGGTTGTGGAAATCTGTTTTCTGAAAACACAATTTAATAAGTAAGTTTTAGTCTAAACTAACATTTGAAGTTGCCGTTTTAGGCATCATAAGTTTACAGATCTTAACATCACTTTTGATAATCCCCCATGATTCAGTTGATTTGTTATAACTGTGAGTGTGTATTAATATATAACACTTCTACAAATACAGGTTGGCTAAAAGTGCATAACCACTTGATATAGAAAGTTGCCTTCTTACTATCTTTGCCAACTATACCTACTTTGAAATCAAACTGATTACATAATATCATAATAACTTATTTTCAAAAATATTTATAGCACTATTTACAGAGTAATCCTTAACATATCATGATATTAGTACTTTTTTAAAAAGATTAAATTATGTATATCAGTAAGAATGAAGTGAATACCTACTGTGAAAACTGATAGAGAAAATAAAAGAAATACTATGTGCCTCATGTTAGGGTCACATGACGTAGAAAGAGGGCAGGAAGACGATGATCTTATTCATGACAGTTTTGTAAATTATTTTGGATCTTTATTTGTATCAGTTATCTAAATTTCTTGACATCAAGTCCCCTAGCGAGGCATACAAAACCGTAACTTGAAAAAATATTTAATTTTTATGAATTTCAAAATTGCTGCCAAAAACTATTTTATCGTATCGATATGTACCTACTTAAATAATCCGACATATTATCCTTTTATCAGATATTCTAAGCTGTTCAATGTACGTTAGGCATTAACACAATATTTAAACTTAAATTTCCCATTGCACTCAATAAGAATTTAATATCGGGAATCCCATTATGCCTTTACTGTAGGTACTCCTTAAAAAACACACCATTCCAAATATCTCTATGACCAGTTTAGTCTATGAGCAGTTTTAACCGTGCGTTGTCTATTCGTCAGTTAGTTTGGACTTAAATTATTTAATTATATTTTTATGATTGAAATAGTCGGGAAACAGGCGTGATTTTATGTATGTAGGTATACATATGAAATGGACAAAAAGCTATACATTTAAATAATAATTTAGGTAATTACATAGTCACCATCAAAGTGTTTAAAGGAATAGTTTGTGGGTGTCGCGAATACGGCTTTTACCTATAGTTTTATTGATATTCTTTTAGATAATTTGCATATTATTCAGATTACTCAAAAGCTCTAGACTTACTTGACTAAAAATACTTCTGTAAACCTTGTATTGCCTGCCTGTGGGTACTACACTCAACTTAATTACTGCTTACGACACTCGCACAAGGCCTTTGCAACGCAATGGCTAGTGTATTCTTAATTCTCCTAGTGTCACTTGTTATTTCAAACAGGTGTAGTGAACGGGTTAAAGTGCGCTGAAGTTCCCTTCATACACTTATCTCCCTAAAATTATTTAGAATTGTAATGTAAAAACTAAAGTTATACATCGAGTTTTCGTGTTGCATAAGCTAGCGTTTAGTTTGCTTCGCGTAGATGGCCTTGGATGTTGAACAGAAAGTTAACAAGCACAGTTTTTTAATGAGATCTTTTAAAGCGACATTTGTACCCTTAAAGCGTAGTTTTGTCCGTATCTTTTAGGGCTCATCCAACGAATGGTAATCGCACTGAAAAGATAACAGCGGTTTAAAGGGACAATACATTCTCGAGACTAATTTAAATGCTTAACCTTTAACCTTGAACATGACGATGCAATAACTAGTTAATGCGCCCAGTTAACTAAATATTCTTACCTAACAGTCACACAATTGAATGTTGCTTGTTCACAAGAATAATGGGGAGTTATTAGCCGGAACATAAATTATTCTGCCATCCAACCCTAGTAAGCACTGACGTGTTTTTATAATCTGGTACGTGTTTGATAAATCTAAATTAGTTGGTAGTTACTTAGTAACCTTTAATGTTTTGCATATTCTGATCGTGTCTCTCGTTCTTTGGCTGTATAGTGAAAGGATAAAGTGCGCCTGAGTGCCCTTTGAGCTCTAACTTGCGTCGCGTGGCGCAAATGGATTCCAAATACATTATGAATGATACAACCTACACTATTGTTTCATATTACAAAAATATTGGTATTTGCTTGTAAGAAACCTTTTTCTAAACCTTTTTTATAGGTCTATTCGCTGAGTGAATATCGGACTAAATAGAAAAATAGCAATAAAAACAAATTAAAAACACTTTATATCTTAAAGCTAAAAATAAAAACTCCTACCTAATATTACCTGCCTACCTATTGTTTAAAGCAACATGGAGTAAAGCTAGTATAATTTATCTCAACTCGTTGTTCCAGGTGCCCCGAGCCCGTATCGCTCTCCAGCACAACCTGGGACTAGGCGGAGCCGTCGTCATCAGCATGTATCGCAAGGGATTCACCAATGCGCTCCCCAACAACGTTGCCGCTGGCAACCCAGAGGACTTCAAAGTCTTCAAATACATGAAGATTCTCGAAGAAGCTATGGAGAACGACCCTGATAACCTGATCGAAAAAGTCAGGGGAATTTATGGCTTTAAAGTGAGGAATGGACCTTCCGGCGCTGAAGGCTATTGGGTCATCAACGCTAAGGAAGGAAAGGGGAAAGTCACTTACGATGGTAAAGAAAAGCCTGACGTAACGTTCACAATCAGTGATGATGACGTCGTGGACCTTATTTCGGGAAAACTCAACCCTCAGAAGGCTTTCTTCCAAGGGAAAATTAAAATCCAAGGCAACATGGGTCTAGCGATGAAGCTAACGGATTTGCAGAGGCAGGCGGCCGGCAGAATTGACGCTATTCGTTCCAAACTGTAGTATAACTGGTTTGGTAGGTTCTTAGATAATAAATACCTGTATCAGAAGACGCGTAACATGCATATAACGCGAAGTTAGCTGTGAAGTACCAACATTCAACAAAAGTGCGAATTAGAGTGGACCGGACTGGACTGGAATGGACAGGATGGGACCGGACTGGACCGGACCGGACTGGACCAGACCGGATCAGACCAAAGCACAGCGAACCAAACCAGTCTAAATCGAGTACGCCACGTCAATAATTCAATTTTATTATCTTTTGTAAACTATTGAAATGCTGGTTGAATTTAAAAATTACTCCTGTAAAAACGGTTGATTTAAATTTTGCAACAAAGATGCGGGTTTCAAAAACGCGTATGGAAACAAAGTTACACAGCGTCTTGTGGTACGAGGAATGTAGATAGTCGGTTCGGGGTCGGGGCATTTTGTAAGATTTTAATATCTGTTAGCCAATCGTCACAGACTTAGCGCAGTAAGTTTAAGTTTACACATTTTTACATTTTATTAAAAGTATTTTAAATGTATGGTTTATAATCATTCCAGAAGTCGTTATATTGAAATGGTACTACTTATATTTGTTAATAAATGGTTTTTGTATAAAAACACTGTTATTTACACCCTAAAATATCCTAGTGACCCATGTACCTACATACCGAGTTATTATAAGTAATTAAATGAATTTATGGTAACATTTATCGACAAAAAACATTTGATAAATCAAGTAATAAATTTTTTTTTTGCGTTCATTGGGAAGATAGTAGGTGAATACATATAATAAGAACTTTGGTTGTAAGCATGGTGTAAGTGAACGTTGGCTTATGACTACTAACGCCATCTATCGACGCCAGATACTAGTCAATGCGCACACAAGATTCTCTAGCTAGAGGGTCGCTATTGCTTTTTATAATGACTCGCTAGATGGTGTTACCAGTCCTTTTTTTTTAGCAACTTTTACACGGATAGGTACTATTGACGGCTGATAGTTTACTTGATCATGTTTTTAGAAACTTAGTAAGAGACGGTAAACACGCACTAAGGGCGAAAGAGTGACTGACTTTTGCTATAGTCTAGGTACCTACATCTAAATCTAGATTGGCCGGTAGTACCTATAGGTACCTAATACCTATCCGACTTTGTCTCTGGTACATTGCCACAACACATAACAAGGAACCTTTAATCGTTTGTTGTGGTTTCTTTCTGCGATAAAATCTTATACCTTTAAACGAGCAATTTTTGTATTATATGTGTATTATAATCTGAATCTCGGAAACGGCTCCAACGATTTTCATAAAATTTTGTATACTTACAGGTATATTATATTTTAGGGGTGATAAATAAATCTGGCTAGGTTTCATTTTTAGAAAATGTCGTTGTATCCGTGTTTTCACCGAGTAAACCCAGCGAAGCTCGGTCATCCAGGTACTTTAAATAAAGCTAGATTAGGTAGGATGGATTGGGTAGAAATGTAAACAGCGAATTGCGAGTTAATTCCATTTTTATTAAAACTCGGATTTTTGCGACTTTAACATGAATGTATTTCAAACGTCGAATTTGTAATAACAATCTTACATGAGATCACAGAGCAGTAGGTGTCTACTGCCCTGGCAAATCACCAAAAACGCATAAAACAATGTCTCGCACAAATGTTTAATTCACATAAAAAGATAGATGGTAAGCTAGGCCACTTAATATTCCAATTTAAGATGGCTCGTTTCACTTGGGCACGAAATTAAATTACTTACTTACCAAATTTGCTGTTTTTTATGTTTTCCGTGACACGTAGCAAAAGCATGAGGTTTTGCGACGATCGTAACGTAAACCTCCTACAACCCTGTGTTTAACCAAACTTTGATTAATATGCTCAATTTGGTTTATTTGGCAATATGATCTACCTATCCAAATTTCGCGCCCAAGCGATATGAATCAACTAACGGCCGATTTCTATATTCTATCTATCTGCGGTTTTTGGATAGGTATCTATTTGACAATAATCCTATAGAAGTAATTTCAAATACCTATCCAAAATCCAAAAACCACAGATAGATAGAATATAGAAATCGGTCTTAAGTGTACCCTTTCAATTTTAGTAATTACATACATAAAAAAAGTAGGTAGATCATGACTACATTATTATGTGGTTACAAAAGCAACCAACAAATTATAGAAGTTGACAAATTTTATCATAAACATAAGTACATAAATTATGTAAGAAAAGTCCTGACTGACGATGACAACTCACAACCTAAACCGCTGGTCGTAGGGACTTGAAATTTGGACGGTGTGTACCTTACCTATGGTGTGCAGTCACACATTTTAGAGAGGAGTTTCCAAAATTCAACCCCTAAAGGCAGCGGGGGTTTCAAATTTGTAATACAAAGATTACGCGTGCGAAATTGCGAGAAGTTCCGTACTTCGAAAAGGAAGCAAAGAACACTTCGTTGTCCGTCTGTCTGTCGGTCTGTCATGACTTTTTTTATAACGTGGTAAGACAGTGCTTTATGACATTTATGCACGATTTTTAAGTTTAAAGTAGCCTGGCAATCGCGCAGCTCCAACTATTCAAGAATAATATTTACACTGCTCTCACTGTCCTGGGTATATTAAAAAAAATGGGTATTTCATCAAAATAAAACCAAACTTTTAAATCTGAAGTCGCACGGGCAACCGAACAAAGTTTTAGACATCTCTATCGTCAGAAAATTTTGCTGACTGTAGATACATACTGTTTTACTGAGACACTGTCCTATTCCATCCCAGCGAGGGAAAGAGACAGTGAGAGCTCTGCGTCTTTTAAGAAACTTTTCTATCGATACAAAAGATTACAATCCAACCCTACGCCAATTAAGTTTCAAACGGCTTAGCCATTATTTTAAAGTTTCCCAAGCAAACAAAAATAAAATCATATTGTTGTAAAAATACTTTTAGAAAACGAATTTAATAAACCAAAATAGTTGCCAATAAATAGGTATCTACCAAAATATATACAATTAAAACACTAAGTTAGCCAAGCCAAAAATATAGCACCAAAATACATCAAACGTACAGACAGAAAAGTTTCATTATATACATACTTAACTTAAATAATAAGTAAGTATGACATGCATTCCTTTCCTATTTAAATTGTTTTTAAACACAATAATAAGTTATTCTTACACTCCTTAAAGTACATACATACATATTGAATAATATACATACTTATATTTATATTAATAAGTAAATGGTAATTTTATTTCTTCAAAAATTCTCTGACTAGAGATAATTAACTACTTCTAAAACGGATCTTACTCTTCGTAACTACTACCTAAGAACATAGCACTCTTTGAAAATAAACAAAAACTCCTACACAATTTGAGCTTCGCTAAGTCATTTTTAAAAGCGAAATCAGATTTCGCATACTTTTCAATTTACCGGGCGCTCTGAAAATCATACTCTAGGCCCAGTATAAATTTACCCTCAGAATAAAAGTATGAAAACTCTTCTTTA
This sequence comes from Cosmorhoe ocellata, assembly GCA_963675405.1. Classification (NCBI taxonomy): domain Eukaryota; kingdom Metazoa; phylum Arthropoda; class Insecta; order Lepidoptera; family Geometridae; genus Cosmorhoe; species Cosmorhoe ocellata. The sequence continues at coordinate 1,962,789 of OY776257.1, forward strand.
CATGTATAAACGGACAGGTAAAATAATAGGTTAACAAATTGTACCATGGTAAAAATAAAATGAATAGGCTTACAACATGCTTTTAAAACCCTAAGCTCAGTGGACTACAATATTGAGGCTACATAATAAACAATTATAATCACAAACCAAGTCCTTAACAATACGACGAATATAAAATATATAAATTTACAGAAAATATAGTTATAAACTAAGCCTATAGAATTATATTGCTCAGTCACAAAATCGTATGCACTAAAATCAAATGCACAGTTACTGGCAAAAAAAAATACAGTACCAATAAGGTACGCATATTAAAAATACCGTAAACGAAAGAGGGTAGTTTTATATTTACAATCTGAGAAGTTATTGCTTTGCTTTCTCACCGCTAGGTGTCGCTAGGCGATGTACAGCCGATGTATCTCCGTCTCCCTTAGTTTACGGTATAAATAAATGGCAAAAATGTAATCGCCAAGTGCTTTAGGAGGCAATAATTGCCGAGTTTAAAACAAACCCTCGGTAAGCCTATTGTGATGATACGAAATCATGACATCAAATAAAAATACGATGACCACTGACCATCTACCTTAAATTTTACAAAACATTGCTTAAATTTACGTCGAACAACCACCTAAGGCATTTTTAGAAATTACGAAACAGACAGGCAGTGTTATTTTCACTTTAATTTAAAATTATTGCTCTGAGTCAGAACATGGTCTAGCTCTAGCTGAACATTAGCAACATAGCTTTATACACGAGATTTTTCTTATAGCCGAATATATTTTATTTACAATGAGGTAGACAGCGGGAAAATCCCTTATAGATAATTTTGTTGGCTTGAGTTCTACTGTATTTAAATCTTAAAGATAAACAGCTAAAATTTCAGCACCTATCTTATCTAGATGGCTCAAATACGATGCGCATTAACAACTTCGATTCGAAAAAGTGTTACAATTATTTAAAAGGGTACTTCTAGCTGCTATATTAATTTCTCAGCAACTCTGTACAACACAAACCTAAACTGAATCGTTTATGAACAAAACAAAGTCGTATTTCGTTTTTATAAATCAGAATTTATGTTACAAAAAAGACGATGGTGGTGGAATCGACCAAATTGAACCCTTTGAAACGTGGTAAAAGTATGTACCTCTCGACAAGATAGGTGTTTAGACATGACGACATCAAAATTACTACGAAAGTTGTCTCTACAATTCATTTGGCCGTCAGTACAAAATGTACCTAGTCAGTAAATTAAATCCACAATGTTTTACACAACCATTATAGGCATTAGAGGTATAGATTATACAGGTAGGTATAGATAGAGTTTAATATTTAGTACGATGACAGTATTTAGGTTATTATTAGGTATTTGGTATGACTGAGGTTTATACAGAGTTATTCAAAACAATGCTATTAGTTTGATTTTTGGTGGAATAATAGTTTGGGTAAGTATAACTTTCAAATTGTAACTGAAAATACTTCGAACTTATATTAAGATGTACGATAAAATAGGCGATGACGTTATTGAAATACAACTTACAATAACCCTGTATAAATTATGCTTACTGTTGTAACTTTAAAACTATTTTTTTTTATTATAATGTGAGTATTTTGTTATTTAGGTATCGAAAAAGCACAGATTGAGGTTATGTGAAAGGTAATGCACCTCAGAATGGCACACGAAGAGACTACAAGAGAGAGAGAGAGAGAAAAAAACAGTGTATATTGTACAAAACCTATTTCAATAACTGTACTTGATATGATTATGTACGTCTATTTCCATCGCATTCGGTAAAACTGCTTAACTCCAAAACTGTAAGGCTCATTAGACTCGACTCCGCGGCAAAGTTTCACAATCACCGTAGGAGATCCGCGCACCGGATCGGGGTATAGTCCAAACGTTCATCACTATAGCCTGGTGATGACGCGCGTCGGTCAACAGGGCGGGTCAGGGGGTGGGGGGGACGCGCGCGGCGGCGGGGGCTGCTCCAGGCGGGCCAGCTCGGCCTCCCGGGCCGCGACCCGCGCCTCCCGCATTGCCAGCTCGGCTTCCCGCTCGTCCAGTCGCCGCGCCCGCTCCGCCAACCGCGCTTCCACATCAAGCAGCCGTGCTGCAAGCTCCGATTCACACTGCGGCGGGGGCGACGTGGATGACGTCACGTCGTCCACGGGCGGCGTCAGCGGCTTCAGCGCCACATTCGGCTGGAAATCTCTCTCGAACTCCGCACAGTTCGCGACTCTGACCACCCTCTCTGGGTTCTGGAGGACCGGCTCTCGCTTCCCCCAGGGTCTGAAGGCGGATATCGCTCTGTAGTGCAGTGCGTACTGGTCCAAGAATAGGGCGTAGCTGTACTCCTCGCTTCTGGCTTTCTTCGGGGGCGATTCTGGAGGCTCTGGCTTGCATACTACTGTCTCGACCATCTGAAAAGTAGAAAAATATCTTTTAGAATTTGCATAAAATACAACACTGATATTTTATATTAAATCATCACATCAGCTAGTAGGATTTAGATGATATTTGGAATATTTATATCTAAGGCTACATTGAATGCAAGTATTACGTGAGAGACACCGCGTGCAGAAAGTAGACCAAAACTGCTGATATAAGCGAGGTCAAAACGCAAGACCCAATAGGAACTCTTTACGTAGCATTCGAAATATAGTTCAACAAATGCGGCACATAGATTAGGGATGACCTCTGGCGCGTCTACGCATCGATTGCGACAAGGATCGAGGTAAGCACGTCATTTTGAAAGCAATAAAACGAGGACATAAGATAAGTACCCACGCAGGAATTTACTGATAGAGGGCCAGCCCGAACCATATTGATAAAATAATTCACATAGTAAACTGGGAACTTCTTGTACGTGAAGTAAATGGATATTATAAAGAATTACTCTTACTAAATAAAGCGTAAATTGAAATAAATTGAGTTTCATCGCGTTTCAGATTTATAACAGGGCGTCTCGCGTCGAAGCGAATCGAAACCCAAGACCTGGCCCGTGTTTGGCTCAACGTATCAGCATTTCCATTCAACGTAGTAATGCCGTCAGCGTCCCTGGGGACGCTTCCTTCTGACAGTGATCTGGATCAGTTAAGCTATCTATAGGGTGTTTGTACTGGTCCTTAGATAGTTCAACTGTTACAGATGAGTTTTATATAGTGTTTTGTATAATTTTCTGTAAAGGTTTATAAATTAGTCGTTAGGTGAGTACTCTCAACATGATCAACGCCTTTCCTCATATTTTTCAGCAAGGGCCTATTCATTTCCGTGCCTTTCAAATCTCCAGGAGCTTAGTGTGCATAGAATTTCTAAAAGCCCACAAAACACGCAATTCGCTATCACCCCGGCACATTCGTCTTACGTAATGCAGGTGCGAGCTAAAGGGGTGTGGGGTAGACGCGCGTCATCACCCCACTTGTCCCCTTCGACCCTGCAAAGGGGGTTACCGGGGGATGAGATGTAGGTCGCGCCCGCAGACAAACCCTAGACGCCGCCGCCCGGCCGCGCCCCGAAACCACGAATTTGTTTACAGATTCCGCAGTCGTTTTTGGCTTTAACAGCTGTTTTAGGAGATGCTAGGCCGCGATTCTATCTCATACAGCTTATGCTAAACAAACAAGCCCTTTTTCAAATCATTGGAGTGCTAAGTCATAAGTCATAAGTACAGTATACATATACAGTAGGTACCTAAGTAAGTTAATTTAATCCTTGAACAGATAAATGAACATGAAGAAATCCGTATTGTATTGCTGACTAGTTATATCAGCAGAACCACTCTACAAAATATATGTAGAGGTATATAGTGGGAGAGAATGCTCAGAATTTTAGTACACAATCCATCTGCGAATTCATCGTTCCTCATGGCAATTTCAACCTTATGCCAACACAACAAAGATTCCACTGTCAGCCTGATAAACTGACGACGCCGACGGTTCGTTCAAAACACTGGCTCGAAAACAATGTTCGTAATGAGAGAACGGCGGGGTTCCCGCCGAGACTCATCTACGGAACGTGTCTCGAGATAACCAGCAAAAGCGGAGCTACCACACCCTCTCCTTCGCCTCCTTTTCTATGTGTTCCGAGGCGTGGAAGAGGTGGGTCAATGGGCTTTCTAGGCTCTAGTTCCGCCGGCTGCGTGGGTGCGGCCCAACTAACATTTCGGCCTACTTGCAATTTAGTGTTTTTTTCTGGCGCGTGCTTACATCCTACGTAGTTGTATATCCGCAAGTGATGCGGTTTCGATAACAAGTGGGTGTGCTGTAATGATGATGCGAGCTTGCTTATCGGACTCAAAGAGGTTTCATCTCGCTTAGCAACCTCGCGAAACCAAAAAAAGAAGACTGAACAGTAAATAGTGAACAAAATGAGCACTGCTTTGCATAAAATCTAGATATTTTCTAGTCGTAAAGTAATTTTATGATACCACTGCAAGAATTCTTTACATTGTTGGGGTAAATAGGGCCGGTATAGTCTAAAAGTTATTTGCTGTTCTGCCATACTCGGAATACATAAAAAAGTCGTATCACAGAGTAAAATGTATAACTACCCTCTGTATTACAGACAGGTTACAAACAATTGAATACGCATTCGTCTAACTCTAAACTATAGAGATACAGACAGAGAGCCAATTTGCGGAGAAACATGTCTCTAGCGAGAATGGTCAACAGTTCCTTTTAATGAACTGTATCTTTGTTAAAGGTATTGTAAAGTTAAAGGTCGTTTTGTATGCTCTCGTTGACCTAGTAATCATATTCAGGGTATCCCTGCAGGTCGGAGTGCCTGGAAGTTATTGATTTATTGTAGCTCTGCCTCCTGCCTCCCAAGAGTTATATACATGGGTTAATACGTCTATAAGAATCATCGCTCACACACGTTTTCCTTCTAATGCTGCAGAGTATGTGGAGTACCTATGTTTGCCTGAAGATATGTAGCAAACTAATTAGATCAGAGCTACGAAAGGAACGCACTTTAATCCTTTCACGACAATGATTTGAAATCAGATATGAAATAAGAGTCCGGGGATATACAGATCCCTTGAAAAACGATTGAATAGGTAGGCATTGATATGAGATAATCATTGTTGAGGAAAAAGGCGTGCTCATCATAGGTTAAACGGGTACCTGACGAATAGTTCTGAATGATAGCCTTAGCTAACCAAAATACTAGGTCCTTTTTACTAGTAGCGCAGTTTCTATCGCCAAACCAAAATCCGCAAAACGTTATGCGTCGTCATGACAACTAAGCAAAATTTCGCTTGGCGCGCCTGGTAAAAATATCTTATTACGCAAGTTGTCGACGCATGGAGACGGGGAGACCAGACACCCCCTAACGGCACCCCTTGAACGACCAAGGTCAACCACCAGTCTGATAGACTATCGTCGAGCGAATTCGAACTCTATTCACGAACGCTTACTGTACTGTTTTCAATGATAGTTTGCGTGTTTCCATTTCTGTTCCAATACGAGCCTTGGCTGTTTATTCATAGGATCGAGATTCCATTGAGCTGAGGTTATTCTGGTGTTGTAGTAGAACTACGTTTGCAGTAAGTCGCGGTAGCAATCAATGAGCCTCAGCCTTGCTCGCCATGAATTATGTATGGTATGGCGTGGTTGGGCGACACTTCCCTGAAAACATATTTTGGTTTGTTGGCTGAACGAATCGGCGCCTACATCTGCGAATGCTTAATAAACCGAATATATTGTTAGAACTGAGACGTAAGTTTCACAAACGTAAACTTGTCAAAGCCTTACCACAAGTTCTTTGATATTTTATTGAAGTAGTGTGAATTCAAGCTTGAAATGTGATGTTTCTGAACCATGATAGTTTGTAAAAGAGCTTGTGGTAAATCTCTAAGTAGGCATAAGTACCTAACCCAGGCCAGACTGCTTTAAGCTATCAGGATTTCCCTAGTAGGTAGCTAAACTAAATGTTTCTACAGAAGTGAAGAAATAATGATTCATACATACAATGACTTGTCACGAAATGATGGCGTCTTTTAAGATTTGCAAAAAAAGTAGCAATTCTACGGGAATAAAAAACAATCAAAGAAGCACCAAAACGAAGGAGATAATATTTAGTAACATACTCATAACATCAAAAAATACAGTCGAACTGTTAACCTCTTATTTTTAGTCGGTTAAAAAAAGAAGAAAATCGAACAGATATCTTACTACGCATCAAAATTACATCTTTATCGATCGATTACTTGCACCTACAAATCTATCTACTTATCGATGAAGTAAGTAGTTTTGGTACTTACTGTAGTAGGTACCTCTTAATCAAACTAATCAATTAGGAACAAACTCCATTACCCGATAGCAATATGTTGTGAAAAACAACTCCTATTCTTTACCAAATCTTCTTTGTTTATGGCATCTGCCTCTTTTGATATCAATTTTGCAAGAAGAAGTTTATTAAACTCAAAATAACATAACAGATAGGTACTAAGTTACTATCCAATTTCATTTTTTGTAATAAGGATCATACAAAAAAGCGCTAGGACCGAGACGAGTTTCTTGCCTGTTCTTCTCGTACTTGGGTTAGGTTGGAATTGGCACATAGATTCACCTAGCATGTAAGATGTTTCAAAGTTATCTTTGTGATTTTATTGAATAAGTAAATGGTTTTCAATTTCAATTTCAATTTTGCGTTTAACATAGAGAACATTGCAAGAAGTGTACGCAAGAAGCCTCTAAGGAGCACTTTAATCCTTTCACCACACTGGTTCTAAAGAATAAGCAACACGATAAGAAGAAGAAGACTGATGACGTCACGTTTTGAGATAGCTATTAGATACAAGGGCCAATGCCAATGCCGACCGCTTCACTAGAAACCCACCAGGGCAAAGCAGAAAATCACAAAACAAATCCCATGGAGTCAACGATCCAAGGTATCACCAATGATCATCGGACTTGCATCAGTGAGCTGGTGAGTATTTTGGTGAGCGTGGTGAATCATCGTGGGACCTCATGATTATGTACGTACCTGGTTACCACCTAGATAGTGGTGATAATCACGCAGTCTAGAAAACATGTTGTGCCGACCCCACTGATAATCATGCAGTCTAGATAACATGCCAACCCCACTTAGCGTGGGATAAGGACAGGAGAATGATGAATCACGTATAGTCTTATAAAAGAAACTCCTGAAGGCTTAGGTACCACAAGCCTTTCGAGAAATATCAAAGTAGGTAATATAACTTGGTTATTTCGTAATATTACATTTAAAACTTTTACTGAAGTAGTGTTAGTGTTTCTAAACCATGATGGTTTGTAAGAGCTTATGGTAAGGCCCCTAAAATTTTTAGGCGGACTACGAGTCGAGAACCTGAAAACCACATACGATTCTGTGGACTGTGGAAATGCCAAATATTTCAACGAGCCTCTGACTACCCCCTTCAAAAATCTCCAAAGATCTCGAGTACCTAACTAGAAATCTGTGGAGAGATCTGCTTAATCTGGGGATTAGAGTGCTTTTACACTTAAGCTAAGAGTGGCTAGCCAAGGTACGCGACCGTTTCCACTTAGGCTAAGGATGCGAGCTAAGGATAGCTAGCGCAATTTTCGATTTAATTACAAAATGATCAAAGTTTATATTTGCTTTTTCTATCCCTATAAAAACGCCGTACAACCTTTTGTTTAAGTATTCCTTTCTCCCATTCTGCAGTTCTTGAAAACGTTTCCCAAGAAACTGCAAACGCTAGAAGAATAGCAGAAAAACGTGTCGGCTTTGTTCACAAGTTGACATTACGGGATGCGTGCAGACCCATGATTAGTACACACTCGGGGCGGAGACGATTCCAGCAAGCGGTTACTGCTCCCGCGCCTTCCCAGAACAGCTAAATGACCCTACCATGAGGAAACATCGCGGTTCCTCAGGGTTTCTGTGCTGGGAATATAAATGTAATGGATATCTTAGTTATATATAAGAAACTAGCTTCCACTCGCGACGTCGCCCGCGAAGTAGGTAACTAGGTACCTATGTTCATCCTGAAAGTTCATTCCACACATTGGTGAAAGAATTTTTCAAATCGGTCCAGTAGTTTCGGAGCCTATTCAATGCAAACAAACAATCAAATCTTTCCTCTTTATAATACTCGTATTATTAGTAAGTAATAATATTGGTGGACATACCACACAACACCCTCTAGCCTCAAAATAAGCAAACCTTGTACTATGGGAACCAGATAGCTGATAGATTAATTAAATACTTTTTTTTTGTAAATAGGTAAGTACATTAATAAATAATAACACCCGGGCACAGAACAAACATCTGCATTCATCACACAAAAAGTCTTGGGGGATCGAACCCGGAACCTACAACGCAGAAGACAAAGCTGCTACTACTAACTGAGCTCCAAATAAGCCTACAGTAAATTCATATGACGACATGTATCGAAATAGGTAATCTGAATAAATAAAAATTAACGCTGTATGCATCGCTTGACATAGGCTGTACCGAAAATTGCCCGGAAAATACGGAAATAATGTGAGCAACTTGTGCTTACATAAACAGAAAACTGCGTTGATATAACAAAAGAAAACAAACGTGTGTATGATTGATTTTTGACTGGAACAAGATTCAACCCACTTAAAACCTCGGCAATATTCAAAGCAAACATTCCACATTTATAGAAAAAATCTCCTCAGATATGTCTGGGATGGGATGTCATTCAAACCTGCCGATCGGATCTTTTTGAGACAGAAATGGGAATCCTGCTTCTGGTGCGTAGGTAGGCTACCTACTCATTCAGTGATATCTATTTCTCCGTGGACGCCATGTTTATAGATTCAATGGCCGGCTAACAAGAAAAACGTAAGTTAAGTTGTAAAGACTAGGCTGCCTTAATAATCTTGGACTGACTTCCCAAACGTGGTAAAACTTTTGTTTTGTTGGCTGGCACTTTGGATTTTATTTTTCATTGTACACATATAACATGTGCTTTTGGGAGCATATATTTTGGCACAGCTGACCACAGATGCTATGGAATTTTTAGGAAACCTCTAGCTTTTTTATTTTCTTCTTAAACACAACCAAGCAACAATAATAGGTACATCAACGGTCACTGTTGAGCTCTGTGGACTGAATTTATTCTTGCTAGTTTCCTGGGTGCTTCGACTAGGTAGATGGTAGGTGGCAAGTAAAAACAGGGGTCACACGAACATTTGAATTATATTGACGACCTCAGTGGCGCAGCGGGCAAGAGTCCGCCTGCGACGCAAGAGGTTGCGGGTTCGATTCCCGCCTCGGAACAAATTTGTGTACGATCTGCAGAAATTTGTTCGTTGGTCTGGGTGTGTATGTATAATAAAAAATATCTATCTATGTACCTACATCATGTATTAAATATATCAATTATCTAGTACCCATAACACAAGCTTTGAGTAGCTTACTTTGGGGCTAGATGATGCTGTGTGGATTGTCCAGCATTATTTATTTATTTTATTCAAAATGAAACCAACAAAACTATGACTACTCACACACACGGTCTTGGGCAAACAGAAAGGGTTGCCCGCTACAACCAATTTTATTTACGCTACTACATTTCTGTTGGTGTTTCCAACAGTCACAACTGAAATTATACTCCGCTGTTTTCTGACGGGTTTTTTATAGCTGTGCCGACAAAGTGTGTAGAAGCCTTTCTGTCACACAATATCATGAACAGTTAAAGTACATAATTACATAACAATGACTAACCCGATGCGAATGATTGCTTCAAAACAAAATGCCACAGTATTTACAAGTCAAAGACCCCCGATTCTAGTAAGTCGTCCGGAAGCGGACCTCGGAGATCATAAACAAACACTTTAAGCCCACCGTCCACTAGAGCGTACGAAACTAGTTGTATACTGATCAACTAGTTGCGTCAGTCACGTAAGGGCAGTTATTAACTCCGTCACCAGAATTAGCCACATACGTGACCACTAATGGCACTTACAACTGGAAGTTTAAGGTTTTATTGGCGTTTTTGTCACTGACAGGTGACAGCTCAGACTAGCCTGCTGAGCGTTTTTGTTTCTAACACGCTATAGCGCAAGCTAGAGAAGACACGCAAGAGGACGCTACTTTTTAAACTATTGAAACATCAGAAACAACGCAACATCTCTCTTCTGTATGTTTTGCTTCACTACGCTTCTATAATTTTGTATGAAAGCCCAAAATATGCCGTGTGTCTAATTAATCCTTTGTATAATTTGCTACGCGACGCTTATAAATTTTGTATGAAACCCCATAAATATTTAGTCTTACCACGTCAAAATATGTATTTATTTTATTTGGGGCCATTTCACCTAGATCGCGATGTTTCCTCATCTTATGACTCGTATTACTTTCTGTCTGTCTTGCAGTTAGCAACCGGCTCCAGAGTTCTGTGGTCCCAGCTATATGCTAGACAGCTTCAATTGTCATCTCTACTCACCAGCCGGGCTAAGAAGACCGCCACGACAGAACGTCAACTGTTTTCTCTCGCTTCTTCTAGGACGAATATGAGATAACTCCTCGACAAAAGCGTCGACAGCATTTCGTTGCGGCATGTTATCCTGGCTGGACCGTTAACATAGTAGAAAGCGGCCTTTACTTTGCCGTTGAACACAACAACATTCTCTGGTGTCGGATACCTAAAGAATATGATATGAAAAACTACAACAGACCTTGATACCTAGAGAGCTGATTCCACAGCTGGCACGTGTAGAGAAGTAGGTACTACCTGCCTGTTATTGCAATAACTGGTGCGGTGGGTGATAGATATTATATTAACCGTGTGAAAACTTAACATCTGTACCTACCTATACCTAACTATAACAAGTTCACCCCGAACTGGAGATTTCGCGCGCGATGTCCACAATCCTCATTTGAATTAACTTTTTAGTAGGTACTACTTTCCAACACAAACCTTATTCGACATGTTGTAACATAAAAATATCGCAGACATGTGTCAAGTGCACCAAAGGAGCCTCTGAGGAGCACTTTAATCCTTTCACCACACTGGTTCAAAAGAACTAGTGCCTCAATAAGAAGAAGAAGGTACTTTAGAAAGTTATTTGTGGATATCTAAAGTAGGGTAGTAAGAGGCACGTGCAAATTTATATTTAGCACATAAATACCTACCCACGCCCTCACGCCCAAGTAGTACGTAGGTAGATAACTATTATGTTATTAGCAGTCGCCCGTGACTTCGTCCGCAAAAAAATCATCAATATAAGATACTACTTAACTATTTCTCTATAGAGAGTTCCAAAAACTGACTGCGTCCAGCGTTGCTTAACCATCCGCTCCTCATACAAACTTTCAACCCCTATTTCAGCCCTTGCAAGATTATTTTTTGAGAAAAAAGATAGCCTATCTCCGCCTATATTTATTTATTTATCGGAAAAAACAACAGCTTTTTACATTAAATTAACAACTGCTTAGTAGGTAAGTACTAGATAGTCAAAGGGTGGGTTCTCATGTGTAGTAGTAGATACATTAGGTACTTATACAAATCGGTGAAATGTAGTATTACTTATAAAAAGGATTACTCTTTACCAAATTTCAATACGATCCGTTCAGCCGTTTAGTCGTGAAAAGGAGAGATACTCATACAGAGTAAGAGCGGTTACGCACTGCGTCCGATCCGAATCCGATCCGAACCCGTGAAAATATGGTCCGGAGTAGAACTATTTCTATGGTAACTTACACACTACATCCGATTTCCGTCATCCGATTTATTTCCGTCACGTAAAAAGACGTATGCCAAAAGGTGGCTCCTGAATTGCTTGGATTTGTATCAGAGATCGGACTAGTGCGTAAATATCTGAATTCGGTCCGAGTTTTCTAGATTCATATTTTCACGGTTTCGGATCTGATTCGGATCGGACGCAACCGCTGGAGTAGAAAATAACAAGGATATATTCACTAATAGGTTGAGAATTCGTCTCCATAGCTACCCCCTAAAGGGCTGCCTACGCTGATGTCTGGATAATGGCTTCATGTGGGTAGATGCTCCACCCTCGTCATTAGGCATACACGTGTAACGAATCACTATGGAAAATGTACTAGTGAAACTTTCCCGACTTCGCTCGCGTACTGCTTTTAATTAATACTAGCTGTTTTCGTCCGCGTGAATATCGCGGAACCCATGAATATTTTGTACGCGAAAATGTTTTTTCACTTATTTTTTCGTAAATTTTCCAATGTTTTTAGTTATTCTGCTATTCGGGATAGAGACATATACAACAAATCAAGAACCATGAAAATTGGTCCAGCCATTCTAGAATTATAAGTGTTCGAACAAAGTTGTTTTATACCGAATTGACTTTGAACTCTTTACTGTTCCCGAATTTATATAAACCGACGAATCGAAGAAATTGAAATTAGAAAAATGTGTATTATTTTCAATAGCTAAAATATCAAACTATTTCCTGGCGTTTGTTGGTTTCTTCTTGGGCATCCTGCCTGAGAATAATCAATTAGCAAAAAAAAAAAAAAAAAAAACATGATTACGACTGTAATCCCCAGGCTCGATAGATATCTCCTCAGATCTCTAGTTACTTATCTTTGAGGATATCGAAAGAGGGTAGTCAGGGGCACGTCCAAACATGATATTGGCGCATGCCCACATTTTACAGTGGTTAGTACTCCGTGAGAGGTTGCAAGCCCATCGCCACTTATAAGATTACTAACATGACACACACCTTCGAAATTTTTGGTTCTAGGGCATGCCGGTTTCCTCACTTTGTTTTCCTTCGCCGTTTAAGAGCACTGGCATTGCGCACATAAATTATTCGAATTGAAAAATCATTGGCAAATGTTAGCTAGTGAAAATTCATCATCACGAAAATATTTTCAGCAAATATTGTGGCCATGACACGAGCGATGGATGGCCAAATATTTTCCCGATGATTCCTGTGATTCCTATGACTTGGAATGTTCCCTCCGAGAAACCATGAATTACCAGAGGACGCAGTTGTTTCCAATTACAAAATATTTTGTCGCAACTTCCGTTAAAAAATTAACGACCGTCTTTTGGTCGGCGGCCAATGGACATCAAAGTATGACATTCTCGATTCGTCATCGTTCGTCACTGGTAATTTTTTAGGCATTGCTTTAGCCACACATCTTAAAGACTATTGCAGAACTTGTAGAGCTAAGTCAGTTAGCAAAATCAAATCATTTGTCAAAATGAATTCAGATACCTACATACATACAGGTCATCCTACATACATACAGGTCATCCAACGGATCTAGGCATTCTTGAAATTAGCCACAAGTGCGAGTTTGCGCATGTACATTCCTTCCCCTCCTCCTCATACCTCCAATTGCTCCCGAAAAACGATACTGCGCAGCTCTTGCGGCTAACTTCACGAATGCCTAGATTCGTTGAGCTAACTATACATATACATATGTAGATACATTCATCCATGTATCTACACCCTAATCACTCCTTGGTGCGGCGCAGAAGACGACGAGCCTGCGGCTAAGAAGATCTACAACCTAAACACATTACCATTCTTCTTCGCAGTCGGGTAAAAATAAATTTAATGTAAGTATAGGAGGCAGGTTGAGGGTCGGGATTTAGGGGGTCTTAAATATAATTTTATTTGAAATTTTATTAAATAATATTGATGAACATTTTGTGCTAAAACATGGTCACGACTGTAATCCCCAGGCTAGGTAGATAATCTCCTCGGATCTCTAGTTACTTAGATCTTTAAGGATATCAAAAGGGGGTAGTCAGAAGAACGTCCATAAATGATATTTGGCACATGACATTTTATACTAAGCAAAGTTTATAATTTTACTGTGGGAATCCGATAATTATGTTGCTGATAAAATAATTACGAAATATCAATTGCTTTATTTTTTTTTAATAATCGTAAAATATTTTTTTGTAGCAAAATGAGAAAGGAAAAGGAGGGATAACAAAACAAAACATATTATTTTTCTCTGATGATTTGTTTGAATGTTTTCGTAGAGTATAAACAGGTAAATACAGGGACATAATCATCATTTCATTTCATTCAAAAACATTCAAAGTCTGTTTTAGAATTTTAAATGCAATTCTAAAAAGTATTATGCGCGCGCGGCGCATACTGTGAGTGTACATAATTATACCTTTGTCATGCTAATCTGCGGCATAATATTATTTATTATTATTGAACTGTGACGTCAATGGAATTACATGCATATAACTAGTATTTGTAATAATTTATTTTATTCACCGGACAGGGATACACTCAGGGCAAACACAGGGGCTGTGGTTAGGAAAGACGAATTGGTTAAGTTAGTGAATGATATTTCTTTTTTTTTCTAAGCTTAAAAATAACTCTAGAAGAGAGACTTCAATAGAACTTAGACCACAAAATACTTTATTCTTTACCTTATTTCCAGTTGAAAAGTTTTTAGTGTTTTAGTTTTGAAATCGTATATTTTATTAATAATAATGCCCTTTCTATAAAACTCGGCACCCCTCACGAGATACGAAGCCACATCAACAATCCGACCTCATTACCCCGGGGTGAGGGTTATAAATATGGCTCGGTAGCCATTCCCAGCTAATGATTAATTAAAAATCACCTTGTACTCGCCTCGGCCGCCACACGGCAACATGGTATGAGTAGCGTGAATTAGTTATCGTTCGTTGACAATATGATGTCAGAAAGCACTTTATATCACACGACGTTGTTTTAGGTAGTGAGTTTTAGAACCCAAAGGTACTTTATTGTATTTCACGACGCTGAAACGCCCTAGCCTTTTAGCGGCGGAAACTGAAGAGCTAAAAGGAAAATATAATAGGGCTTTTACATTTTGTGGAAACGTTACATACGATAAGTGATAATATAAGGGAGTAGAGTGCTTATGAAATGTGAAGCGCCAGATAAATATTAACATATCAACTTGTTTGTTATACACCATAACTGGACCGATTTTCATGATTTTTGGTTTGTTGGATCTGTCTCCGCCCCGAATAGAAGAACAACTGTTAAAATTTTTGAAAAATAATTTTATGCTGCTAAGCTAAATTTGCCGGCAGCAGTTAGTTTACTCTTTAAGACTGTCGTAAAAGGTTATCTTCTTTATCAAACTAGTCAAACCTATCGTGTTATGTAAATGAACACTGTACTTAAAATAGTTTTATCATGGCAAGCTATACAAAATTATACTTGTGTTAGTTAATGGAGCTAAACAAAGAGTTGCAATAGCCTTGAAAGTCTAGCCTGTAGATAGACAAGTGCATTTAGCTATTGATTGCAAGTCGCAACGTGATAGTCCTATCCTATCTGATTAAACATTGTAGGTATTAATGATTATCATTTTGTATAGGTACTTAGATAAGTTGTTGTCAAAATTTATTCATATAATAGTGAGATAGATAGGGCATTAAAGGCTAAGCTGGAAGTAGCTATCAGGTAGGGAGGGAGTAAAACTAAATAATATAATATGATCTCTACCAGTAGGAATAAGAAATGTACTGTACACCTATCCCTACCGGTAGAAATAAATCTACGATAACGTGTACTTATCCCTACCAGTAGGGATAGCTTGGTAGGGATAAGTGTACCAGCCGAGTGGGAATACTGTCTTTGTATAAGTAAACGTAACTATAGCATAACGATGTTTCAGCTAGGAACTAAAATTACTATATGACAGACATTTATAGAGCATCGAACTAAACGTATATTGCAGAATTTAATATTTTCAAAGACCTGCTGACCGTATCTACCTGCCACTTCCTTTGCAAATAGTCATCGCGAATCATCTACGTCATTCTTCAGGCCACAAGATTGCTTGTAGACTTTTTTTGTGTAAATGTATTCAATGCGTAAGCATAAATCGTCTTCAACTTCAACCCATTCTATTCAATACATCCCATTCAATGGTGAAGCGTGTGACACCTGTCAGCTTGACATGACTCATTTAAAATGTCATCACTGTTGTGATAAAAGAGACATTTCATAATATGGGTGATATGGGCCTCTTCGTTGCGTAAGATGACATTAGATAATGAGTGTTTTTGCACTATACCTACAATAACACGACTCGTCTTGCGCTCTTTTATTTCTTTAACGGATTGCAGTAGAATTCAATGTTTGTTTTTTCTCGAAAGAAGAGATGAGAAAAATAATTATAAACGAATTAATGATAGATCAATAAGAAAGGTCGAAAGATTATTTTGGTCACCATACTTTACTTAAATCAGAGTGACCAAGAAATAACCGGATAGTTACTACGCCCATTATCTACATAACCAAAATTACTTATACCTACTACATCATTCTTCATTTAGACATTCGCTAGACTTGTTTGGCGAGCAATATAAAAATATTGATTACATATGCATATCGCGAACGATCTTGATTCATTCATTGTTGCGTAGCGCATTTATAGTGTTTATCAAACCAATCTTTTCCTCTTACTCAGTTGATCTCCGCGTATATCGTTGACCTTGCTAAACATTTATTCCACACTGGCTTCTGCCGGCTGCTTCACACGCATGATACCTACATAAAAGTATCCTTCATGCTATTTTAGGTCACGGACTATTATCTATTCTTAATAATTAGGTACATTATGATTAGCCATGCCGTTGCAGCATGGTCAAACCACAAAAAAACTTACAAATATCCAAACTTTTTTATATAAGGTAGAATTCCCTGTCTCTGCTAGTTTTTATTTTCTCGCAGATGCGCAATTTAAGAAGCTGTCATCCATGTTGTTGTTTATGAAACGTAAATATTTTGGCAAGGGAAGAGCTTTCATTCATTAATGAGTCAGCGGGTATAGAAACGAAGCCCATGCGACCAGCACGAGGCATTTAGCCATCATTTAAATATTGGCAACACCGCCAAAAATGACAATGCAAACAACCTCTTTCGATGATTCTATTACTCCTAATTCGAGTTACAAAAATGTACAAAGAAGAATAAGTAAATAAATACGCACGCAGGGTCAAATATTCTAAAGATTAAAATCTGTTACAAAGCTTACCTACAGAATAACATTGTATTGTTACTTATCTGTTTCGTTCTCAAACATCTATTATATAGGTACCTCCTGCTGATAGTGATATTTTTTAGCTGTATTCAAAAAACTTACCTATGGTTTTTTGAACAGTACCTTCTTATCTATCATAGAAAATATTTTCCGTACACAACATTTTCCTGTTTACGAGAGCTATGTTTGTATGGTTTTGATAATCTGTTGTGAACTAGCGAAGCATAGAAAGACGTGGGCTATTATTGTGCATAAGGACATGAAACTGCCTGTCGACTTAGTGACAGTTTGCACGTTCGTCGCTTTATAGCTGAAGACAGGCAGGATAGCATCAAAATGAGGTTATTGCGCTCTGGAGAATGGTGACTGAATTTATCAAAATACTCTATAAAGTATGAAAAATAAGATGCATTTTTCGTTTTGCTAGTAAGTCAAGAGCCTGAGCTATTTTCATGTATAAGTGCTTATAGAAAACTATGTGGAACTGTTTTATGAGCATGAGATTTCGTATGAGACGAGACGATTATCCTCCTAGCAAAACTACCTTCTGAAGGCCACGACTGCTCGTTCATGGCATTACGGATAAGAAGTTTACTTTTCTCTAAACTTAATATATCTCTAAAAGACTCATTTTGTGCTAATAAAATCAATTTTAACTTTAATTATTCATTTGACGTATAGTAATTCTTTCCCGGAATCGCCCATACACTCACGCCGAAAACGCGATACTGCGTATGTGTTTTGAAGCCAAATATTTCGCGTGCCAGCTTTCATAGCTTTTCGATGGCCTGTTCAGCGGTTCGAATAGTAATTACTGGTTAAATTAATGAGCTTATTGTGCGTATGGTGTAATGTTAGTCATGTTGGAACAACCAGTCGATTCGTGAACACTTATTTATCAGAAAACATGATTCGATATTTTTTAACTTAGATCATTTAAGATAAATCTGTTCTAAGAATTTACCAGATGGATGATGTTACATAAAATCTTGAAAAATAAGTTTCTTAATAATTTAATTAAGACTTTTTTCGTAGCCTGTTCCTTTGTCAATAATCTTAGTGATACTGTAATTTATAGCCTCATTCAAACAAAACATCACACACAAAGTACAAAATAGACAAAGTAGCAACAAATATATCAATTGTCAAAACATAACGGACAACCCATAAACCCATTGTTTTATCCATTCTCTTCGCGCTCATATAAAAATCGAGAATACGAGACGTTTCAAAACACGGCAATACCATCGAAATAAAAGTGCGGTGTCGAAACAGCCATCAGTTAATAATTAGTCACGGCCCATCAAGCAACGTCGTAAAATAGGCAGCTCTCATTAAACTGACGATAATTCAGGTGGCAGAATGAATCACCGCATTCGAGCCAAGAAATTGGAAAAAGAATAGAAACGAACCGCGAAATGTGTGAAAGTTGAGTAATGTTATTTTGTTCTTTGGAGTTCAATGCTACTGGTTGCTATTGCTAACAAAATAATTATTATATGAACAGAATATTATGCTGCCCACGTGTTTAACTTGAAAATACAAACTTATTTAAGCTTTGGTCATCGTTAATTCTATCATTATTTTCTTTACTAGTCGTAGATATTTCGATACAAGGTGCTATAGTTTCAGTTTCATCAGTTTCACTGATGACTATTATGGTCCATTACTTGAACGTTAGGATGACGTTAACATCTAAAACTAAATGGCTGAACGCATCCGGCAATGCGAAGGAAGAAAATAAGCAAATCGATATTTTGCGCATAAAGTTCATCTTTACGTGTACTTTTATTGCTGGCTGCATGCGCTGGTATGCTAAGTGTTATTCCGAGCACGTTACGGGAATAGCAAACCATACAAATTACGCTTCAGATTTTAAAGCAGCTTCGAAATCTTTGATCTCCAACTGTCCTGCAACTTGCAAATATAATAAACGGTCTTATTTGCATTCACCTGCCGTGCATCCATTACTGTGCAGTGCTGCCATCGTACAGCTGCAATTAAAGCTGCTAAAAGCACTCTTACGCAGTCGCGTTAAGGTGGGTCCAGGTGGGCGAGCAAAAACAAGGTTTATAGCGGTTGTAAATGTGATAATAGTTTTTACGACGTTGTAATAGGGATTACGGGAGATGCATTGTGGAGATTGCAGACTCGCTTTGTAATAATAGTCCTGGTCGGTGCTGGCCGGGTGCCAACTCGCGGGTACCGACCCCCGTGCAGCACTGGATGCGCTCCTGACAGTGTCAACATGCATGACATGACGAGCTGTCATTAATTAAGATCGCCGTATTCTTCACCTTTCGTATTGTTTTACTAAGGCTATTTAAAAGGCCGTGTTGATGAAATTCACGATAGAGTCCATGACCTTTCGCTAGCTCAGAATTACTGGATTTTCGTCACGATCTCCATATAAATAACAAGTGTAACTCCCTGCGACTTCACAATTGTACCTACTTATCACATACTATTATTGACTGCATTTTATTGATCCGACTGCGAAGAAGTTAGTATTTTTCATATTTTTAGTATACCTATACTCTTTGACTTGCAGTTCAGGTAATTTGTATGCGAGTGTACCACTCTATTTAAAAATGTAGGACATAAAAAGCAGATTGATTGGATTTGTAAGATCCCATTGTGTTATGCTTTTGTGGATACCTACATTTACCGGAAGAATAGTTTGTTTTTATTATAACAGGTGTGTAAAAGACGAGGTATAACGTACCTAGCTCCTTAACGACACACCTTAGTAACAACTACAATCCCACTTAATTTCATTAAATCATTTTTTTTAATTTCATACTCTCTTTTTTGTCAGCAAATTATCTGTACAACATTAAATATAGATGTCTAATAATATACCTATTCATATTTTGAGAGAACTATGTATTTAATGTTTTTTTTTTTTTTTTTTTAATTTCATTATGATTCTAGCATTTTTTTGACAGCAATTATGTTATCCAGACGAATCAAACTCATTTATCAATATCTGTCTAGCCGTTTGGACAACAGCGACAGTCAAATAAACTCGCTTACATATCTACATACAATACAATAGATACACCCCAAACACATTCTTCTTCGCAGTCGAGTAAAAATACAAGACTGTTTTTGGTATAACTTAAAACCTCCAATAAGCCAATGAAGCCAATGATCTGCCTGACCTTCTTGCCCCTATTTAGGGACTTAATAGGAACTGTGTGTGGTACAATCAGTGAAATCTGATGGGTTCTTTGGCTATGCTACCTCCTTGTGGAATAACTGGGTATTTCTGCAAACGGGTTCCATATCTCCGCTTTCCATCAGATTCAGAGATAGCGCTCTATGGAGCAACCAAAAAAGGCTTTATTTTATTGGTAAGTCAGCCAGTGTGGCTACTATCTAGGGCCTAGATAACCGATTGCTTAGATTCTAGGCAATCGGTTATCCAGACCTGTTAAAAAAAAGGAATCTCTATGTTTCGCTCTTTTAGTTTATGAAACCATAGAGTATATTATAATCATTGGTGATTTGAATTTGGACTTGTTTTTTTTAACTGTCGTGAACGACAAGGCATAGACAACGAAACTAAGATTTTGGACATACTAAAAATCTGTGCTCCAGTGTTTACTAAAACCAGTTTAATTTAACGGCCAAACGCATGAATAAGGTTGGAATTACCGGCATACGAGTATATGGCATGTAACATAAAATGGCTAAGAAAATGGAAGTTGCACAGCATCACAAATATTGTGAGCGCAAGCGCAGCTTAATTAGAGTCATGCGAGTAATATTTCAGCGGGAAACAAACCACAAACAAAAGACAAATGGCAGAACTCAGAATAGCTCGCCTGACTCGCGGCTTGAGGGGAGAAATGTCAAAGTGAATTAAATGCAGCTTGGCAGAAATAGATCGATGCACATGCAAAACGTTGCCTACATCTCGTGACATTATGCTTAGTAGGATTATGGTTATTGTCATGCTGTATGCTTTTTTAGATAAATAAATTAATATTCCGGAATATTTCACACAACGCTATCTAGCCCCAAAGTCCCCAAACTAAGCAAAGCCATGGGAACTAGATATGATTGACTAAATTATAGACTTTTTGAAATGTTAGTCCTGGGTGGGAATCGAACCCACAACCTACAGCGCAGAAGGCAGAGCTACTACCAACTGAGCTGTGAGGCCTGTCTAAACAATAAACAGTCTTATGTTTGGCCGTTGGGACAGAAAGGTTCTCGAGTGGAGATCACGCACCGGAAATCGCGAGAGGACGGCCCCCACTAGATAGAAAAACGACCTACTTAGTAAATGTTCCTGGGACCCGTTGAGCCGCGTAAGATCGCTCTGGAAATCCCTATATTAGGCCTATATTCAGCAGTGGATGTCATACGGCTAATATGATGATGATGCTCTTAAATGGTGAAAGAAAACATCGCGTGGAAACTGGCGTAGAACATAATTTCGAAGACATGTATCGAGTGTTGGCACTGTAGCGTACTTTACTATGAACACACTGGTTCAAAAACAAAAAAGCTTGGGACGAACCAGTTCCAACTCAAAGGTATCCCTAACAAAATTAACAAGGCTCATACAAGAAAGTGCTAGGACCCAGCGACTTTCTTGTCAGACTAACGTATGTAAGACGATTGAAAATGATCCCTGTGATTTTATTGAATAAAAATATTTTGATTTTGTTTTTTATTCTTTTTGTTCGAAACTAATAACACGATAGAGAAGCGATTTTGTTCTATTTTTCCGAAGTATAGAGCGAGTTTAAGTGAATAAACTAGGAACACAAATAAAGTCCGCATACATTCGATACTAGCAGTAACAATTTGATACACTCCTTTGTCTGTTTATCTGAGTGGTTTGCGATAGGAGGGTCGGAGGTCGCGCGCATTCGTACGATGAACCCTAGATCCCGGTTTGGGGCTTGATGCACGTTTTTGCTCATAATTTACTAACTCCATGGGTTTACAGCTTGAAATTTTCAGGCAGTATACCCTGGAATCTAGGAGACATTTAGACGTAAGTATCCTAGATCTGTCTTAGAGCATAATGCAACTATCCTCAGTTATTAAAATACTAGCTACGGCCAATGGCTTCGCCCGCGTGTTAAAAAAAAACAACAAATCTATCCCGCGGGAACCGTAAATTTTTTCGGGATAAACATTAGCCTATGTGCTATTCCAGACAATAATTTATATCTGTGACAAATTTCAGCCAGATCCGTTCAGCCGTTTCAGCGTGAAAGAGTAACAAACATACCTACATCAATATTAGTAGGATATAATTATCGCAGAGATCTTCTAAATCGTCATTTGTTTCCGTTAGCAATATTTTTGAGCTAGGTACCTAATAACTACTTATTAGCTTGTCGTTTGAAGGCTGCCTATAAAACCAGACGCAATTATAACCGAAACAATGCCATAAAATTCCTTCATTACATTAGCAAAAAGTGTATTATTATCTTGCCTAGTGTTCAACGTGTGCGGCGAACATTTTATTACCTACTCAAGTAATGTTGTTACTTGATAGGAATAGGTCGCAATAAAATTACTTATCAAAAGTTCACGATACGAGACTGCGATCTAGTATTTTATTCAACCAATTTATTTAATAAGTAAGCTTTTACATGACTATATTATAGCTCTACGAAATAACAGAAAAATGCGCGACGCAACGCCAAAAAAAAATTGTCACAGATTTATCTATGCGCTCCTATAAACAACCTTATTCTGTGAAATTAACTTGAAATTAAATTGATGTCTGAATTATTTTGAATTCGAATTTCTTTGACAGTTTTTTTAGGGTTTCGCACCCAAAGTGTAAAACGGGACCCTATTACTAAGACTCTGCTGTCCGTCCGTTTATCACCAGGCTGTACTCATGAACCGTGATAGACAGCTGAAATTTTCACAGATGATGTATTTCTGTTGCCGCTATAACAACAAATACTAAAAAACAGAATAAAATAAATATTTAAGGGGGCTCCCATACGGCTCGCACTTGGCCGTTTTTTTTGTTATTATTTGTGAATACCCAACATAGACGCAGACGTAGGTACATGAACTAATGTAAGTTGGTACTTTATATACTTTAAAACTAGGTAAGTAAATTCCGTTAATTTATAATGAGAACACAAGCCCTAATCTACAATATAACACTCAAATTTGTCTTAGTCCTTTGAAAAAAGGATTTCAACATTTATTAATTTTTTTCATGATGATGTAAATATGATGAATATTTTATTGGATTAGTCAATAGCGTACTGACGTAAGTAGTTAAGTTATTATCATGTTAATCACCAATTATACCAATTAAAATAGGTCAAATCAATATCAAAGGAACAACTCATGTTAGTAGGTAGGTATGTAGGTTAGGTAACTATCTTATACCTAAAACTCATGTTAGTAGGTAGGTATGTAGGTTAGGTAACTATCTTATACCTAAAACTCATGTTAGTAGGTAGGTATGTAGGTTAGGTATCTATCTTATACCTACAACGATAAATATAAGGTACTTAACCTAGTGATGATTGCAATCAAAGCTTAATGATTGAAATCATTACGAAATATTGTTATAATGAAAACGTCTCGGGTACATAACAAAATGATTGTACGAGAATTGAGAATAAGTAGTTAAGTATAAAGTACACTAGCAGACTCTCCCGTAACTTTGTCTGCGCGTTTTAAGTAATGATTTTTTTAATCGATTACCTCTATTGGTCGTAGCGTCTTCCTCGATAGATAGACTATTACAAAACAACAATAATATTTCAATTCGAACCAGTAGTTTCTGAGATTAGCGTGTTCAAACAAACAAACTCTTCAGCTTTATAATATAGATTTTAATTTGTGCGGGTATCGAACTAGTAGCGGCTTGTTTTTTTTTCTAGTGACAAAGGAATAGTACTAAACCGGAAGTAACCACAATTTAGGTGTTGAGACAAACATTTTAACTTATTTGTTTTGACACCTACGGTCGTGTTGATAGATTGGTAGTACCTACTTGTGTAGAATGAGTCACAATAGACTACACGTGTAAGTAGATATATTATCGAGCTGTCAACTACTTTGATGTATGAACGTGTATAGGGTTGAACCCTGGTCTATTGTTGAACTTCTAACCGCGAACGTTCAAACGATTGATATTCAATGGCGGCTCTCGACTCTGTTTATTTTCAAACAATGTGTGAAGATACATTGTTTGAAAACAAACAAAATCAATCAACGATGCATGTATGCAGAAGCTCGCATGCGGACGCATCCTGCCGAGCAGCGGTGGCACGGCAGGCAGATCAGTATGCGGCGCGGGTTCCCGGACGGCGCGATCCTCGCACTTCAATAGAAGAGTTATCTAGCCGCACCGCCCGGCGTATCGAATATAAATTACACAAAATTACAGTAGACGCATAAAATCCGCGGTACGTGCCACGATCGCTCGTCGCCATTTTGAAATTCAAACGCCATAGAGCGTACGTTCTCAAACTTGGTGCGGCGACCCCGTGACCGCGCGCCTGTAGAGCGATGCGTTGACCGCCCACGGTCAAGTATTGACCGACCAAGCTTATTTACAAGTCGATATGGTTAGAGTGGCCGCGGGTTACGACGACGCACCAGACTTGTGCGGATCGGGTCGCGCCATGGCAGACGCGTTCATTGTTTTCCATTTATACCTCTTTGGGTGTTTACGAGTCGATCCGAGGCCGTCGCACGTCCGCTTCGATTTGATTTCTTTTTATTACTATAGCCGGGTTTAAAACGAGCTGTCTAACTTGCTGCTCGTAACGAATTATATTCCATTGCTACGTTCTATTGCCAAATACAACGCCATTGTAGATTAGATCGAAAACGAAAACAGATACGCAGAGAAAGAGCAAAATAACTTCAAAACATGTTATGCTTATGATAGGTGATCATAATAATTTAAGTCTTTCTTGATAATAATAGTTGGAACGACAGATTTGAGTTATTGTAAATACTACTTTTCAAACAAAATACTTGCTTAATAGGTACGTATTTTATATTGTGCATATCATAACCATATCCTGCTTGACAATAACGTATTTGATCTTATAGACGAGTACCTATTTGAACATGGTCTGAACAAAGGGTCTGAACAATTTGTATACAACAGTAAATCAAAAGTCACGGTGCATTAGCAATTAAATAACGATTAAACGAAACGACAGTCTAGATGACATCGAAAATGTGAATGTCAATCGGAGAAATGAGAATGTCCAAATATGAAGAATGTAAATCTCAGGAAGCTAGGCGAGATTCAAATTTAATAATGCGGAATATCGTTGACTGCCAAGCGACGCGACGGGAGACAGCGATTGACATGGCAGTGACAGGAAAAGGCATGTCACTGAGCATTCTGACATTTCGCAAAATAAACAATTTTCTTTTATATTTATCTTTCTACGAGAGACGACTAGATGAGAGTTTCATGATTGGAAAAAAAATCTTGAAAGTAGCTGGTAGGTATAAGATTTTTAAAATTTAAAGATAGATATTATTGGATTAATTAAATATACCAAACATATAAGACGCTGAAAACTTTTTTGAGTTACAAATAGAAACAAAACAATACAGAAAAATAATTTAACAAAACTCGTTAGTTCTTGGATTAGCAACTCCTTTTAATTTTGGTTTAGTCAAAAGAACTTTATAAAAAAAAACACAAGTTGACCTATTCTATAAATAGCTAGCTGTATACATATTAATTAGGCAAAGTATTCAAATAATTTTGGCGCCAGTTAAAAGAAGGTTGTGTGTGTCTCGTCTCGACACTCGTGTCTCAATCTCAAACCTTCAGATAACCATGTACAAGGTCGTATAGCAGGGTCCTATCCAATTTCAAAGTAAATTATAAATGCATGATTAGAAATACATAAGTAAAGTATGCTAGTTGGTAATGACTAATAGATGAATGATTCAGTACCTATTCACTAATTATTTTTTAATCATAATTATTTATCTTATTTATTTGCAACTAAATTGCATATTAGTCAACTTGTCGCTATTATAATATATTTAATTAATCTTTAAATCTAATCTACATTTAAATCGAAATGATCTCATTAATATAAATCTCATTAGTCACTATAGAAACAATAGTCAAAATAAACACTAAAAAAAAAATAACTTACATACCAGTTACCACAAATCGTTTGGAAAAAATGAAATTGAACCTTGCTACAACCTTACCTCGCTTATTATATAATGATGACAATCCAAATGATTTATATAATAATTTTTTCAATGAGTTTAATCAAACGTTCAATGAAATTTTTAAATCCAAAACGGTTGTGGTCTCTAGCAGTACTAAATTTTGTGAGTGGGCAACAGCAGGTATTCATAAAAGCAGGCGCACTTTGTATGAACTATACAGCGAAAAACAGTATAATTTTAGTGAAGAGTTTAAAACTAGAGTTAAAAATTATTCAAAAATTTTTAAGAATGTTTGTAGAGTTGCAAAATCACAACATATAAGTTCTAAAATTAAAACCAGTCAGGATAAAATTAAGGCTACTTGGAAAATAATTAATAGTGAGACTGGAAAAATCAAAACTCAAAGTAATGTATTAAATTTAAACATTAACAATAAAATAATTAACCAAGATACTGATGTAGCACAGGCATTTGAAACATTCTTTACTGATATTCCAGTCTCTACTACTAAATCTTTAAAATCTTCACCTGTAATAGCTCAATCTATATTAAAAGATAGTTTACCGGAATGTGATGTAACATTTCATTTTGATTATGTGAACAATAACGACATCATTAAAGCATTTAAACAGATTAATGTAAAAAAAACCACTGACCTCTGGGGCATTTCTGTTAGCGTTGTAAAATCATTGATTGAAATTATTGCACCTGACTTAGCTTTCATATTTAACAAATGTATTGACAGTGGTGTCTTTCCTAACTTAATGAAACATAGCAAGATTACACCTCTGTTCAAATCTGGTAGTCATTCAGATCCTTGTAATTTTCGACCAATATCAGTGTTACCTACACTTAGTAAAATATTTGAAAAACTTATTCTTCATCAATTACAAAAACACTTTAACAGTAATAATATACTTGATAAAAAACAATTCGGATTTACAAAGGGCCGCTCAACAACTGATGCCGGTGTTGAGTTGGTATCACATATCTTCGATAACTGGGAGGAATCTCTCGATACCTTAGGTATTTTTTGTGATCTGTCTAAAGCATTTGATTGTGTTCACCATGAAACATTAATCATGAAATTCCATCACTATGGTGTAAGGGGAGTTGCACTTAATCTTTTAAAATCTTACCTCAGTGACAGACTTCAACGAGTTGACGTAAATGGGAAACGTTCTCCGGGGTCAGTGGTAACAATGGGTGTACCACAAGGATCAATATTAGGACCATTTTTGTTTTTAATATATATAAACGATCTACCCAAACTTGTCAGGGATGATCAGGAGATTGTACTGTTTGCTGATGACACGTCACTTTTATTTAAACAAAAGCGGCGTATGACTAATTTTGACGAAGTGAAAAATGCAATCTCTAAAATTGTAAAATGGTTTAATGTAAACAACTTATTACTAAATGAAAAGAAAACGAAATGTGTTCGTTTTGTACTACCAAATGTTCGACATTTAGATACCAATATAAAAATAAATAACGAAAATATAGATCTTGTAGACACCACAGTATTCTTGGGCATAACTTTAGATAATAAGCTTCAATGGGGCCCGCACATTGATAAATTGTCGAAGAGACTTAGCTCTGCAGCATATGCAGTTAAAAAGATCCGTCATTTCACCGACGTAGAAACTGCTAGACTTGTATATTTCAGCTACTTTCATAGCATTATGTCTTACGGCATTTTGTTATGGGGGAGTGCTGCAGATATTAATACTATATTTGTGTTGCAGAAGAGGGCTGTTCGTGCAATTTATAACATGGGTCCTAGAGAATCTCTTAGAGATAAGTTTAAAGAAATAAACGTCATGACAATGCCATGTCAGTATATATATGAAAACTTGATGTATGTTCACAAAAACATTAATTTATTTAGGAAAAATAGTGATAATCATAATGTTAATACTAGACTTAAAAATAAACTCGCTGTTCCCACGGTTAGGCTCACTAAAGTAAGTAAATCCTTTAAAGGGCAATGTGTACGCTTCTATAACAAGATCCCAAGTGACATGCTTGATTTATCAATTGGAAAATTCAAAAATGTAATTAAACAGAAACTGTCTAGAAAAGCTTATTATAAAATATCAGAGTATTTAGATGATAAAAAAGCTTGGGATGAATCAGCTCCAACTCTGCTAGGTATTCCTTACAAAATTAACAAGGATCATACAAAAAAAGCGCTAGGGCCCAGCGAGTTTCTTGCCAGTTCTTCTCGCACTGGGGATAGGACTGGAACTGGCACTTAGACTCACCTAGTATGTAAGACGTTTCAAAGTGATCCCTGTGATTCTATTGAAAATAAACATATTTTGATTTTGATTTTGATTTTGATATTTAAAACTAGCTCCCATCCACGGCTTCGCCCGCGTGGTACCTTGCAAAACCAAAACAAATTTATTCCGCAGGAACCGTACATTTTTCCGGGATAAAAAGTAGCCTATGTGCTATTCCAGACTATAATCTATATCTGTGCCAAATTTCATCCAGATCCGTTGAGCCGTTTCAGCGTGAAAGAGTAACAAATATACATTCATGCATCCACACATCCAGTTATCCATAAATTCTTACAAACTTTCGCGTTTATAATAATACGAGTAATAGGATAGTAAGTGTCATACGTATTAGTATTCTTATAAGCGACGATGGGTTTGCAACCTGTCACGTAGGGAACTAACTATTATGCAAAACGTGGGCATGTGTCAAATATCATATCCTCAAAGATCTAAGTCACAAGGTCTGAGGAGATATCTACCGAGCCTGGGGATGACAGTCGTGTGAGTGTTTGTTTTGTTTGTTATAAGCTTGTCAATAGGTAGATAAGTTTGAATTGCGAAATATCGTCAATGATAAATATTTTGAATGAGAATTATCGTACAAAACAAGGTCCCATTTCCCTAAGTTCTAGATCCAGCAACGAGCTCCAATAATGAATCACATAAATCAGAAGTTACGGTATGGTAGTAGTCCTTCCACGAAGCATTGCAAGGTCATCCTTACAACCGGCGGCCATCATTGATTTCACTATGACGCAATAGTCGCGCCGGCGGACGCGGAACACATCTACCTACAAGTTATTCCCTCCAAAGGGCGTCGTCGGTAGAAACCAAGCCCTAAGTTTTCAAGTAAGACTTGTGTAACCATCAAAAAAACAAAAGATTACGTACGACAATAATCCCCAGGCATAGATAAACTAGAACAATTATATAGAACTTAGAACAAGGCACATAGAACATTACTTACGCTGAAACTAATGCAGAATTTATTGAACTAATATTGCCAGTTGTGCTTCCCAAGGTACATTTGTTCCGCGCTCAACTGCCTAACAAGGAAGGTTATTCGTATCTGCAGGTTATTGCCAAGAAACTATTTACGAGAGGTGGCTGTTGACCACAAAACTCTTTCCAGAATCTAGAGACAAATCTTTTGTTTATTATTACTTTTTGGTGTTTGGTATCGATGTGTTGTCTGCTACGTATCTAGACTAAATCAAAACTTATGGTCGGATTAAAATAAGTGACTTTATGTCAACTATCTCAAATATTACGGAATTTGATAACACCGAAAAGCGTGACAATTAATTCACTAAAAATGTTTCACAAGACGCTATTTTTCAAAATGTTGATTATATAACCTATGCCGGTTTTGATCGAACCGTTTTCAGAGAAACTCGTCCTGCTGTGATAGCTAAGCTATTCAAACCAAAGGCTCACTACACAACGGTATCGGATAAACGAAATCGGCGTCCAATCTACATATACCGGAATAGAATATAGATTGGCGGGAACGAAATTTTTCGTACTTACGTTAAATTGTGTATCAGCAACTATAAATTCATTTTACGATATTATAACGTATCATCTCATTAGTAAATTCATACTACCATCCATAGACGATTGTAGAGTAGCAAAACTTGAAAATTACCTGAAACAAAAGAATGACATCATAAATATTTTTTCAAACAAAATTATTCCAAAATAGAACTGGCCAGCATTCGAAATTCAAAATTCAATTTGCTATCAGTTTGCACAAACATTGACACGAATAGACTAAGTATACAAGAATAGACAATAGAAGACTCGGCGAGAATTACAAAAGAGATCACACAAAGCTAAATCAATGTACCTACACACGATCTTTCATCATATTAGTAGTCAATTTGTAGTTTTAAGGAATGCGAAAAACGAAAGAAAAAATTCGGGACGTATGGTATGTGGTGTCGTTGCCAAAGCGCGCGATCCAATTCTGTCAAACCAGTCTCTGTAATGGCCCGCTTATTTTTGGCGAGAACACACAAATATCATTTGCTTCGTTATGAAGAAATATAGCTTGGGTTAATCTCGGTGTTCATACGTTTTCAGGTAACGACTGGGAAGATTTATTATAGTTTGTAGAGAATTAAGACGAAACTAGTGAACTGGCTTTCATAAGATTCAATGAAAGTTGAATTTACTACTATTTTACAAATAAATATTGGTGGATGGACATTATAGGACGTTTCACACAACGCCATCTAGCTTCAAACAGCAAAGTCAAGAAAGCTTCTATTATGTGATACAAGAGATCTAAAGGTATAAAATGCGGACACATTAAAAAACAAAAATTACGTTAGACACATAATATTATAGCCGCCATAACCTCAAGAATGACTCAATATAAAATATGAATAAGTAACACGTTCAAGTCAATGAACTAAAAATATCATACCGTCGGAGTCGGCGTATGGTGAAGACGTGATAGTTACATTTTTACCAATTTAATTTTATTGCACCATCTGGCCCCTGACCACGAATTCATAATACATTACTGAATTAGTATTACATTGTTATTTCGTACCATGACCTATGCAAATTGTATGGAAGTAGTGACGTTTCTATGATGGAATCGTTACGGAATCGTTCTGGAAGACTTCGTGGTAAGGCCCCTGTACGATTGTATATCCTCAAACATCTAGGTAACAAGAGATTTTAGGAGATGTCTACCTTGTATGAATGACAGTCGTGATTATATATATTTTTTTTTGTAAGTACCATTATTTCTTAAACTTTCCGATTATCACACATATTTATATATATTTATAAATAAACTATTAGCTTCCGCCCACGGCTTCACCCGCGTGGTACCTTGAAAAACAAAAACAAATTCATCCCGCGGGAACCGTACATTTTTCCGGGATAAAAGTAGCATGTGCTATTCCAGACTATAATCTATATCTGTGCCAAATTTCATCCAGATCCATTGAGCCGTTTCAGCGTGAAAGAGTAACAAACATACATCCATACATCCTTACATACATACACCCTTATAAACTTTCGCGTTTATAATATTAGTAGGAATATCCGTATTAGTATCCTATACTAAGTTTTCACTATACGTCGTCGATACGTAACTATTTAAACTGATATAGAACATGAATGTGTGTGAGGTTTCTAGTTTCCACTTTGAGAAAGTAGTTCCAAAGCCTATGAAAAGGAAACTTCAAAGGTAGGCGTTTAATAGTAACTAGGGGAGATTGAACAAAGAGGAGACGCTCATTCAAACTGGTATGAGAAATTTAAAGACCCCTAGTTTCAATTGCTATGCGAGAATGAAACAAGGGCCAAAACTGGTCTGGTTTTGATCCATATTTATGATGCGGTACCTACTCGTATAAATACAACGTATGAGCAAAAACAAAAAATAATCGTCTTGTCATTATTTTTACCTAATAAATGCGAAAGTAACTCTATTTGTGTGTTATAATTTCACTTCAAAACGACTGAACGGACGAACGGAGATATTGTATTTTGGGCCTGGGCCTGGATGGCAAGAGCATTCGTTACATATTGTTTAAAAAAAATCATTAAATGCGGACTAAATTGCAGGCAAGAGCTAATTGCAACTCCTAACTAATCTAGGTTTTTATTTTTAAGATATGAAGTGTTTTTGTAGTATATTTTCCTAATTAGTGAATATGTTAGTAAAAAATATTAAAAAGCAGCTATTTTTTAATATTTATTTTAGGAGCTTCGTTTTAAGGGTCATAATGTCCGATGAAAGTGTGGTTAGTTGTCTAACAGAGGGTAGCTAAACTAAAAGGTTCCCAGCATCGATTTTTCCCAGCCGTTTGGCTGCAACCCTTGTTTTATCGCCATACGGCATGTAGTAATCTCAACCCCAGAACATAGAAACGTACATAAGCGTAGAAGTAAATATGTAGAGGGTGCTTGCATAATACCAGAGCAATTAACGCAGTGCGTAGCTCGTTGAGTCAAACCCTTGCAAGCAAACTATGGCGCTATAATTGACTATACAGTTATACTTTTTATGCATAGGTTAGATAAGGCAAAGAGTAGAAAAGTAAGGTACATTTAATATCAACAAAGAATGAACGTGAAGTAAAACGAAATAAAGGCAAATATTACAAAACCTTATAGTTTTAGCTCGAAAACTTTTTATTCACGTTCCGGATTGAGGCGCCGACACTTATTGTCAGTGTCAACTCCCAAATTTTTTCCTCAAACCTATTCTATTGCAAATTTATTCTCATGTAAATGTATGGAGTCCCTAAATATCATGGGGCTGCCGAATGACGTCGCGCCAGCCGGAGTGCGAGTCGCCAGCGACTGTTTGTATGCTAACGACTGTGTATTAGATCCCGGTGGTAGAGCTATTCTATGCTATAGGTACTTACATAATATAAAGCTATGGCTCACTTTTCTACTACGAATAAGCATTACCTTGAGCTGTGAATTGTATAAATCAAGGAAATGCCAAATTCATCACTTATTAAGATTCTTCACTTAGACCAGCGCGCAACTTTAACTGCGGGTTTTAATTTTCCCGTTTTTCCAACACTCTGCATTGATACTTCGTTTCTATTGGTCGCAGCCTGATGTTATAAAGCCTAAAAGCCTTCTCGATAAATGAACTATCCAACACAAAATCATTTTTTCAATTCAAACCAGTAGTTCCAGGGATTAGCGCGTTCAACCAAACAAACTTTTCATCTTTAGTATTAGATTTGTAAATATTCATCATTCTCCTGCCCTTATCCACGCTAAGTGGGGTCGGCACAACATGTTTTCCTCTTCCACTCACTCCTATCATTCGTCAACTCTGAATCTACTCCTTTTACATTCATATCATCTTTCACACAATACAACCACTTCTTCTTCGGCCTTCCTCTACTAGCGCACCCAGCCACAAAGTGGCAACATAAATTTATAATAATAAAAGTGCCATGAAAATTGATTCGTGAAACATATGAAAGTAAGGTGAACCATCATAGATTATGGTACTTATAAAACAAAAAGACAGAATGGAATTGCAACATTTCAGTTTTTATTACCAACGCAACAGGACACGGCACCAAATCCCTTGACCCCAGAAAGTAAATAATTCTTGACAATGTTGTGTGACAAAGAGACGTATCAAGTTGTGGTTGACGACGTGGTTAAAAATAAACTACAATTAGCGTCCGTTGCCCCGAAATGGCTGCGCAGATTTGACGCCGCAAATATCTTTATTTTTAAAGTATTCGTATACAAAAGACGCATTACCGGAGTTTAAGAATTGAAAAAAATAGCTACCGAGATTTTATGATTATTAGTCCATGGTTTAATAGAGCGCTGGTGTAGTGGTAGCACCTCACGATCCGAAGGCCGTGAATTCAAATCTGGTCGTGCACCAATGAGTTTATCTATTACAAAAATAAAATAATGTGCGCAATGCCTGTGCTCTTAAACGGCGAAGGAAAACATCGTGAGGAAACCGGCATACCCTAGATCCAAAAAATCGAAGGTCTGTGTCTTATGTTAGTATTCTTATAAGCGACGCGACGATGGGCTGGTTACAAACTGTACGGAATACTAACTACTGTGCAAAATGTGGACATGTGCGGACGTCCCTCTGACTACCCTCTTTAGATATCCTCAAAGATCTAAGTCACTAGAGATCTGAGGAGATATCTACCGAGCCTGGGGATTACAGTCGTGATCATGTTTGTTTATTTGTTTTTTTTTTGTTTAACAGAAGTAACACTAATTACATCGTATAAAATTGAGTAATTGTAAACAATTTGAGACAAAATTATTCAATACTAGCTTCTGCACGCGGCGTCGCCCGCGAAGTACCTACATAAAATATAGCCTATGTTCATCCTGAAAGTTCATTCTACACATTGGTGAAAGAACTTTTCAAATTGGTCCGGTAGTTTCGGAGCCTATTCAATTCAAACAAACAAACAATCAAATCTTTCCTCTTTATAATATTATTATTAGTATAGAAAATGATATTCTTTGATAAGTAAGTGCTATGCAAATTATGTTTCCTAGTTAGTAATTATAGTATAAACAAGACTTAAAAGACTTATAAGACAAACCAAGACTTATCAGATACCTACTAGATATTTCATCCAAAGGGTGTGACAAAATCCGATTTGAATGATCGACCATACTACATTTGAAGTCACATACTCATAATAAGGTCATCCACACAGATCATCTTAATTATTTTTAACCATTTAAGTGTAGTGAGCATTCAACTCCGGTTGTTTGTCATTCTGCTACAATGTCGGTCTTAATTTGTTTTATAAATAACTTTATACATGATGCATATTTTATTGTTATAATAAATTACAGTTGAGACCGTAAAAAACAAGCTAAAAACGAGAATATGAATATGCTCGCTTATATTCTTTTTGGTTTGCCGACGTACGTAGGTAAAGTGAATATTAAACGAGCAATTTTTAAGCAATTCCAAAAAAAACATGTCGTTCATTAGGAGAATACAAGGAACAGTGTGTAAAACATCTACATACTTATAATAAAATCGTATATCTTTGCGTTTGTGCACGCTAATGTCTGCAACGGCTGAACTAAATCGAATGCAGTTTTCACTAATGTATTGAGATAAGCTTGGATTAAATTTTAGGCTTTGTTTCATCGAAATCGGGGTTGACAAATAAAAAAGATAATTTTATATATTTGATGAAAAACCTTCTATTCGTACAGCCCCAGTCACGGAATATTAAAAAGTCACACGCGTATGTAGTCGCGGGTAGTATCAACTAGTCTATACTACATATAATATTATAAAGAGGAAAGATTTCATTGTTTGTTTGTTTGTTTGCATTGAATTGGCTCCGAAAAAAAAACACCGATGTGTAGAATGAACTTTCAGGATGACGCGGGCGACGTTACGAGCGGAAACTAGTTGTTGAATAAGTACGTAGACTGATTTCATTATCCAAAAACCTAACAAAAAGGTGGATCAATTTGCGATCAATCCTGTATCAAATTCGTGACATGAAAAGGTCCGCTTCACTTAAACAAAGCTTCATAAATCCAAGTTCCGCTTTTTCGCTACACTCATCTCTCAATTTATGGTAACGTTTAATGGGTGGGATAAAGAGGTTTGCTCCCTCCAGAGGTTACTGCCCTTCTAACAGCTGACGGGAAAAGGAGTGATGCCCCCCTCGGCCGATGACCTTACTTATTGTCTATTATGTATAGTATAAAATAAAATGCATACACACAAGACTTTGTAACTTCTAAAGCTACGAATACAAGATCTGGAATAAGTGTGAAATTATTATTTGTCCTGGACTTGAAGATTGAAAAGCTTGATATAACCTTTGAATATCATTACTGTCAAACTGGCATTAAAAAGAAGATATTTTTCCTATTTAAATTAGGGTGGATCTTTTGCAAATGTTTTGGTAAATGCCTATAGTAAATAATCATCGTTGAATAATTAAAATGTGTTATAATGTAAGGAATACTTAGCTAAGTTTATGCTGTGTGTAGTGGTTTAGGTAAGTATACTTTTATTGTTCAAATATGCGTAAAAGATGTAAAATTATTTTTCATGCTATTTTTATAAGTACATTAAACTTAAACTTACTTTTTCGTTAATTTATCTTGGTCACTGAGTTATTCATCTATTCGAATTTTATATTGTAATATTTAGGTAGGTACCTACTTACTTAAAGTATTTATGATGAGTAGGTACTTATCTATCTGGTAATAAGTTTATGTTATAAGATGTATATAAATTCTGTTGTAAAGATGTCGAGACGACCTACATTACATTAGAGGCATCGCTACCTAAATGTCTACATTTCAAGGTCATTACCCTTGCCATAACAATAAACGTCTCAGCTACCTTATTACATGACAAAGCGAATTTGAAAACATTTAAATAAATACGAGAAGAAACCTTTCTTGCACAAACAAGTAGTTTCAATACCGGTCGTTGTGTTTCTGACCCGCTCGCACGTGTTAGGAGCGAGTCGTGTGAGAGAGATAGACAGACAAGGTCACTGGTCAGCCGTTCTCCGTCAGACAGCGGGGCGCGCGGGAGGGGGAGTGCGCGGGCGCAGACGGCGCAACTACACGGCGGTGGCGGTAGACGTGACGTCACTCTCACCAGGTCACGAACCAACTTGCATGAAGCCTCTCATGCGTAGGAAAACTAGATGCATACACGATACATAAAAAGCGTAACATGACGTTTATAGAATTTGCGCGGAAGAACCGACTCGAAGTAGAAACTATTATTGACTTGCATTTGTTGTTACATGTAGTTAGCGCGTATTGGTATCGGAAAGAACACAAATCAATGCTGCTTGCAAAGCTGTGATTATATGCAATACACGTTTGTAGTCATTTGCTTTTGGACCCTGCGATCGATGACCCGGTTTATCTATTACTCGGTAGGTATACCTAATAAAAAGTATGAAGCACAAATCCTTTGCCACAATAAACCTATTGAGATGACGCTGAACGTATTAACAGGAAATAATTTCGTAAACAACGAACAATTTGATGAAGAAAGTGTATGGCGTATTTAGCGTGCCACGGCTATACTTCAGCGATCCTGCTGATGGTCATAGCACTGCCCACTTCATTTTCTCCGGTTTATTTACGTGGCCGAGTGGGGAGCACTTTGTCAACGAGCCAATTTTATAATTAGATAGTTGTCAAACTCCTCTACTGTTCGAAAACGTGTGATTGCGCAACGATAGGTTTTTTTTTTATTTTTCAAACGCACTACCGTATTTTATTTTTGCTGGCACAGCCTTGGAACGCAATTAATATGCGCATATAGTTTGTGAACTTCCTCTTTCATTGCAAATTCTTTGAATTATGTAGAGAAAACTCGCGCATTTTTGCAAGTTTGATGATTTTAAACAATTTACCTGACCGAAACGGATATGAGACAAGTACTGAAACATGACGCGATGTCTCATTTCAATTGGTTATTACCTTACGATCTAGGTAAGTAAAGGAAACATGTGAGAAATCAAAACAAAAACAAAGTTCAAAAAGGTGAGGTATGTAACATACCTAATACCAATAAGTCATTTGTGATGGAACAGGCTGCTAACTACTATGCAAAAAGTGGCCATGTGCAAAATATTTTCAAGAATCTTAGTACCTAGAGATCATTCATACATTAAACCTATTTTTTTCAATTTTTTCGTACTTTGGAGAGTCAATAGTCTTTTCATTAAAATCACAGGGATCATTTTGAATCGTCTTACATATGTACTAGGTGAGTCTAGGTGCCAATTCTAGTGTATTAAATGAAATAAATTTATGTATGTATATTGTATGTATATAATTATTACCTTCCTTTTTCTTCACCTTTAGTAGATTCTTGTCTGATATGAATCCTGGTCCTTGCCTTCATATATTTTATCCCAATATTTTCTTTAGTCTGGTGGTAAGGATACCTACTAGGGGTACCAATTCATACTAAATTATTGATGAGGTCAATAGAGTCACCCACGATTTTATTTCGTAGCTTACGTTAATAATGGGGTCAACGTTAGTACTGCGTTAGTTTTTTTTTCTAAAGGACGAGTAACGAATTAAACTCAATTTATAGTTAGACTACAGTACTTTTTAATAGGTTTCCACGTAATAAGTCTGGCTTGTTAGATGTTTAATGTCTTAATTATCAAGCCTTATCTTGATTCATGGTGGATAAAAATACTTTAATAGGTAATTATAACTGTTCCACTTGAAATCCCGGGACCGAGATGATCTAATTTTTTTTGCATGGCATAAAATTTTATTGAGTTGAAAGTGCCCGCCTACTTATGTAGGCTAAAAGTAAAGATATCTCTCTGTAAACCAGTATTCTAATTTTCAACCCATTAGAGAATTTGGTAAGATCCCAATAGTCCTTAAATATCAAAAAAATTGAAAGTGATTTAAATATGAATGATGTTATCAAAAACATAATTAGACATTCGTATAGTTCATACAACGGATCTAGGCATTCGTGAAGTTAGCTACAGGTGCAAGTTTGCGCATGTATAGTTCCTTCCCCTCCTCATACCTCTAATTGCTCCCGAAAAACGATATTGCGCAGCTCTTGAGGCTAACTTCACGAATGCCTAGATTCGTTGAGCGAACTATAACTTATCTAGAAACATTTAATGTTTTTTCTTTTAGACGATCTCCGTTTTCGAAATAATCATTTTCAAAACAGCACAAGGTAATCAAGAACCGTTGATCAAATAAATTATCTGCTAGTAATCAAAATTTAAATCATGTTATCAAAACATACCAGCCATTGCTGAACTGTGAATGTTTTTTAAAATAAGACATCCGTTTTTTTTCAAAACTATTAGCACAAGGTAAACACGAATAGTGAATAATATACTCAGTTGCACTAACATACTGGTGTGAACATGTAAAAATGCGTGATTAGCATGTTTTTCAGTTGTTAACAGTAGCCCATCAAGCCGCGAAGAACTGTAAAAACATTATGGTAGTTGACCCAAATAGGGATTTCAGGTTCGTGTGTCACTACAAATCACCTTGCAATGATGCGATATGAGCTTTATTTTGCTAATGTTAGAGTCACTACTACGATGGCGATGGATGAAAATGATTATGATGCATGAAATGATGGTACATTTTTGCGTTGAAAATTGACATTGATTAAAACCTTTTTGATTTGAGGACTTTTTGTTTTTGAGGTTACTTTCTTGTGAGACACAATCGTAATCAACATCCAGTCTTGACCCACAGCTAAGCATATTATACTTACCTACATACTACTTTAAAAAAATAAAATATGGCGGAGTGAAACTTCTGGAAATTGTTTATGGTTTCGGGGGGCATAGGTACGCCATCTCACAGGTTCTCCTAGTTTGGGTACCTATGTTTTCCATTCAGGTCACACCATAAGATTTATACATAGAAATAAATAACTCCGATGTACCTACTTTTAGCATTATGTAAGTTTGTTACTGAAATAAATTTATCTTATCTAAAATGCAGCTTCTAAATTAGGTTTTATTCCGATGGTATAGGGTGCAATGTAGTTACAAATGCGATACTACGTATTATTAAAGATTTCTGACTGAAACTGAAAGCGCTGAAAGTCTCTGTCAATCTCAGAGCACTATAGTTGCGGAATGCTCCGCCAAGTTGGATTTAAAAGCGTTGATACTAAAGCTCATTTTACATCGCAAGCCGAGGGTCGTTTGTATTTCCCCCTTCGAGCTTCTAGTGTGCATCGAGTTTGTATGTAAATTCAAAGCTCCCTCAGGAAAAATGTCTATATTAAAGTGATATAAAATATGACACTTCACAGCAAGCTCTGATGGCTGGCTATCGATTCATAGACTACTAGCTTCCGCCCACGGCTTCGCCCGCGTGGTACCTTGAAAAACAAAAACAAATCCATCCCACGGGGACCAGACAGATTGACAGCTATTTCATTATTTCTTTTACGTTTTGCTTCTAGGCAGTTATATAATTTAAGTAAAAAAAGACCCAAAAATATATCGCCAAAAATAATTTCTACCATACTCCCGAGCACTAGGTACTTAAACTTTTAAAATAAAACCCGAATAAAAATACGAATATTCCACATTTTACCGGTGAATTTTTGAAAAGTTAAGTAACACCGCTTGGCACTTTGCTTTACAACCTGTCAACCCCACTCTCCCCGATGGAGGGGGAGAGAGGGGGAGGATCCCATAATAATTTTAGCTCGCCGCGCCAGCATGGAAATGAAAAATGTCATAGCTACTCAGGCCACCTGCGGGAGGATAGAACTACCGTGAAACGGCATCATGTGTTTTAGTAACATGTATAATAGATCAGTCTACTTTGTCGCCTGGGGTTAGATGAGCCCTTATAAGGTGTAAAGGTGTATAATGCAAAAACACAGGTGAGTTATAAAGTTGAGCGGTATCACTGAATATATAGGTACGTCGCGATTGGCAAAGAAATTTGAATAAAGGCGGGCTGTCATCAAAGAATTCAATATCGGTTAAAAAATGATAAAGAAACGTGAATGAATATAACTAAATTAGAAAATTATCCAAAGGTGTCCCATTATTACCGAGGTAGGTACTGCTAATTTTTCCGTAAAACTTGGGTTTTTTTTTTAATTTTATGCACAATTAGGTCAATTACGAATAATATTAATATAATATCATTAAAAAATATATTATCAATATCTATACCATAATGTAGTTACCCTAAGCCTAAATAAATACCTAATATACCCTGAATATGGAGGGTACATTCGAAAATAACTGAAGGGTATATTCGAAGCCTGTTTATAGGTCTTTGTAAAATATATCTAAGGTACCTTAGCTAACGAA
Source organism: Cosmorhoe ocellata (assembly GCA_963675405.1). Lineage (NCBI taxonomy): Eukaryota > Metazoa > Arthropoda > Insecta > Lepidoptera > Geometridae > Cosmorhoe > Cosmorhoe ocellata. The sequence goes on from OY776257.1 coordinate 2,003,555, forward strand.
CCTTTTGCATCCGCGTTTATTTATACCGCGAATTTTCCGAATGGATGCGAGTGCATATAATTATTAGTAACTCTAATATTAAACTAATTAAATTAAAAAAAATGTAAACTAGTTATAATTAATCATTTAAGCTCAGGAGTTATTTACCTACTTAAACTTAGATTTAGTACACATTTATTGTTTAAATTTATCTCATTCTAAGTAAACTGTAAAGTTTTTATGAGAAATAAAGTTCTTTAAACCTAAACCTAACTCAATGTGCGAGCGGCCTCTCTGTCACGCGTGCCCGTGTTAATTTAGCGTTTGTTCTAATAATAAGACTTGTCCTGGGGCCTTACTATGAAGAGTACCTAATAGGTTAGCGTGGTATGAGGAGAGATGAATGTCATGTGACGAGGAGAGTGTTAGGTATGAATGTGGATGGATACAGGGGTAGAGGTAGGCCAAAGAAAAGATGGATGGACTGTGTGAAAGAGATATGAGTAAGAAAGGAGTGAGAACTGAGATGACGTGTTGGTAATAAAGGGAAATGGAAGAAGAGAACGTGTTGTGCCGACCACACATAGCGTGGGAAAAGAGCAGGAAGAAGAAGTCCTGAAAAAGGGCCTTTCCACAAGCTCTTACAAACCTTCATGTTTCAGAAACGTCAAAGTTTCAAGCTTGGAATAACACTAGTTACTTCCATATAATTTTTATAGGTCATGGTACGGAATATCAAAGTTTTATTTCTTCAATATTGCTCTAAGAGCTTGTGGTAATGCTTCAGGTTGACTATTCAATATAAAAGTGCCAAGGGCGTGTCGGACCTCGAACGAAAGCGAAGACTCCCGAAATCAGTAAGGATTAGAAGTAGGTACTTAGTTGACAGGTACAAAAATATTCAACACCTCTCATGGTTGTTTGGTGTTTGGTTTGGGTGTTATAAACTAAGAAAAGCTTTAGATTGGTAGATCAGTCTAAAAATGCACGCCCCTCCAATGTATTTCCAATGTAGGTATTTACCTCTACATGCGGTAAAAGTACAAGTGGAGGGGCATGCATTTTTAGACTGAATCATCTCTACTAGCTGTGATATGATATTTTCTTATAAATTTTCATGCTAAATAAACAGGGTTTAGTAACAAACTTTAACGGTAATACTTATTTTAGTTTCGCTAACCAAAATATTTTCGACCAAGTTTTGTGTTTCAGTATGTAAGTATTAGTATTATTGCTCTCATCATTATAATTATTATGGTAATCAATTTAAAAGGTATGTACTACCTACTTCGTTAATTGTAATACCGAGAAATATTATTATGCCACCGGCTACGCTATGAAGATTCCGCCTTAGTAAATAAGTTTGTTGAACATTCAAAACAGCGCCATCTATCCGGAAACTAATGGAAATGGAAACTACAACCTTTATGAATGAATACCTATAGTTCTGTCTGGAATACGACTCTAGATTTTGAGCTACGTAAAACTACGGGTTACCTATATACCAAAATAAGATGCAACATACTAAAGTAAGTAAGTGCATATCTATATAGGTACCTTTAAACGAGCAATTCTTAATCTGAATCTGAATCTCGGAAACGGCTCCAGCGATTTTCATGAAATTTAGTATGCAGGGGGTTTCGGGTGCGATAAATCGATCTAGCTAGGTTTCATTTTATAATAAAACAGATTTACTGAAAAAACCGATCAAAGCTCGGTCAACCAGGTTACTTTGCATTAAATATGGATCAGTCTTCTTCGTTGGTCTCTCTGACGTCAGTTAAGTTAAGAGTAGGTACCTAATTTAAGTGTAAGTTTAAATATACCTACCTACCTACGTGAGGCTATTTATTGGATTTTTTTGTAAATCCCAATTGGCTTCACCAAAACCCCAATAAAAGTAATGTTGCCATAACATAATTAGAATAAACAGTTAACTATTAAACAAAGATAAAACGACCCCATAGCCTAATAATCCTACTTCCTATATAAGCGTACCTATGTGTGGATGGATGTTTGTTACTCTCACGCTGAAACGGGTGAACGTATCTGGATGAAATTTAGACAGAGATAGATTATATTCTAGAATAGCAAAATCTACTTTTTATCCCGGTTTTCAAAGTACCACGCGGGCAAAACCTTGAGCGGAAGCTAGTAAATAATAATAATCAAGCACCTGTTAAAATAATCGCAATAAAGATTGAGATTACAGGAGACTTACTGCTACAAGCACGAAACTGACGGTTTTAAATTGCCATAAAAAGTAATTTATGCAAATGCCATAGTGTTAATACATTGAAAATGACATGCGCTATAAAATAACACATATTAGATACACCTACAAACTGACAAAACTCTTTACTTTGCGCATCAATCAAGTTACTCGACTGAAACCTCCATTTTGTATTTTAAATTAATTAAATATGTACATTATTCAGATGAGTTTTTTTCACGTTAGAACCGAAACGGTTCCAAACATTAAACCTGGTTGGAATTGTTTTAAATCTTTTTTTGAGTAGGTAACATCATTATTCTTAACTCATCTAAGGAGTACCTACTTACTTAAATCAAATAACCTCTTTTATATCTTTCTGTTTTCAAAATAAATAGGCTTATGACGTAGTGTTTAGGTTGAAAACATTCGTAAACTTCACCAGTAATTCTGGCTAGCTGGGGTAATACGTTGGGATTATTTTTGTTAAAAAAAACCCAACTATTAATGGTGACTCGTTTGGATGTAACTCTTCTTCTTCATGCGGGGTCGGCACAACACGTTTTTCTCATCCATTTCCCTCTATCATCCGTCATCTCAGTACTCACCTTTCTTACTCATATCATCTTTCACACAGTCCATCCATCTTTTCTTTGGTATACCTCTACCCCTGTATTCATCCACATTCATACCTAACACTCTCCTCGTCACATCAAATTTGGATGTAATGTAACTCGTTGGGAGCTAAAAAACAGCCAGTCAAAATGTAATAAACAGTTAAAGGCTTGAAAGAAATGAAATGAATCAATTTTACAATTCCTAAAAAAAAATATTCTACAAAGAACTGAAAATTATCATATGGGTAAAGTTTTACTCAGTTTAACCAACTCACTATTATAACTAGATAGTCTTGCAATGCAATATATTACCGTAGGTAACTTCACGTTGTTTTGCTATTTAAAAATTTCTCATCAAAAACGCCTCATAAACCTTCAATAGAATAGCCGTAGAAAGCGTAGAAAATGTCGACGTGCATAATTAAATGGCTATTTTGAGCATGAAAAGGGCATTATCCCAGCGGGGGTTCTCGTGACGTCACCAATTCGGGGGTACTTGCTAAAAAGAAACAATTTTTAGGTACCTAGGTGCCCCGACTATAAGAATTGATGTGACGTTGAAAATGAAGAAAGGAAATGGAAATAGCGACAGGAAATTTGCTATATTTAACCATTGTAGCTAGGGGAAAAATGTTTTGATAAAATAAATTATGTAGGTACTTACTTATGGTACCTACAATATAAACTCAAATGGATGGGTCGACGGCATACTGATATCCCTGATACAAACGTTTAATGATAGTTTGAGACCTCTTATTGTACCTATATAGAAAAACAAAAAAATACTTGAATAACAAAATCTGATAGTTACAACTTACAGAGAAGTTTTCAAAGGTTTTTAACATACTCAAACAAAGGCAGTAAGCATACAAAAAATGTATCAAAAATTCGAAGCAATTCACGAAAATCCAGATGAAAGTTATGAAATACACACATGGCACTGAATCCGACTATCGGCAGAGCAATGAACGCTTGAAACGATGCACTTAACACAATTTCTGGACGATTGCAATTCGATTTTAGTTGGCTATTAAAACTAGCTTACAGCGGAGCAATCACGTCATTTTCAGTAACCACTTTCGTACTCCACTCTGTAATCAAAATTGACCACAATTCAATTCTTGATTATGGCTTCTGTGACGTTTCGGGAACTACGCTATGTGTATGTTCGGTTTCTATGAAAGAATTACCAAAAATTTTGGGTGGTTTGCAGGGTGGGCCAAAGAGTGATGTTCAAAAAACAAATAATCCAGAGGTATGTGAAAATTCGATTTGCACGACTTAGGTAAGTATGTAAAAAAAATGTCCAAGAGCATAATAATATCCAACTATAAAAACGCTCAATCGAAGAAAAAAAAAAAATATATGATCACGACTGTAATCCCCAGGCTCGGTAGATATCTCCTCAGATCTTTAGTTACTATTGTACAATCGAAAAAACTCTTTGAAAATTTTCGCTTACGATTATTAGTAGCTCTATCAAAGCAATGATAATGCCAAATGTCACCATGACGTCAGTCAACTCATAAACATGAATTTTGATTATTTTTCAACATCCTACAGTTGTACTCGTATTATTTAATACGGTAAGGTAAGTACATGTAAGAGTTGTAATTACTTTCTAGAACTCTTAACTCTCGACTGAATTAGGTATTTCAACAATTTTTCAAAGTGATAAGTGTTGTACTTATCTACTCCTTCAAAACGGAATATCCTGTGAAGAAGCCACAACTTTCAGAAGTAATAAAGCGTATCTACATAGCTGTAAACGAGATTTCTTCTAGAAACATGTACATAGGTAAATATGTACTTGTGTAGGTACACTTGTATATTCCCTACCCGTCACCCCTGCTGCGAAGTCTGCATACAACCTCAATAGGCTGCCTCTTTAAATTGCACCGAGGGCCGGTGTTGCTAGGCACTAAAGCTACGGCAAAACTGACGCGATCTGAGCGACTGCGAAAACGTAGGTACTAAAATACTAGGGCATTATCAGGCCGGATATATAACGGAAGAGCTTTCTTCCACGGATTCGTCCCGCATTGTTCTGGACTTAGTTGGTTCAGATTTATGGGATAACAATTCTAAGTACCTAATAATATTACAGACTTATCAAATTTCACCCCAATCTGTAAGCTATGATAATTATGGCAGAGTAACAAAACAAACACCATCTTTCGCAATTATAGTAAGATAAAGATTTAGAAAACGGCAATCGATTTTAAGATGGTTTACTGTGTATTATTTTGTTATTCAAGACATTGTCGACTGGTTCCAAAACAATCATGACATGATTTTTTGTTGTTGTTAAATTATTCGCTCATTTGAGCAGGCTTATAGTCATAGACCTTACTGCCTAGTCTTGCGTAAATTAATTTCTTCCGTTTTCTATAATCTCTCATGACATGACCGTTTCGTCAATTTTTTTCGTCGTTTTTTTTCAATTGGCCGGGTGTTGCCCACAATAGTGTTGGAAGGTAACCCTAAAAAATAAATCTTAGTAGAATATTATCCAGTTTGATGTAAGTAGGTAGGTACATTAAGTTATAGTAGGTACTTTGATGAAGATTTCAGTCGTATGCCCAGGATAATATAATGTATATTGACTACTAGGAACAGTAACTTTCACTATCTTCATCTTCAACCAGGGTACTAATCAGGTACAATGCTTAATTACGCCTCCGCTCAGTGACTACACTCTGTGGTTGTGGTACACACCACTTACTCTATGGTTACTGCTGGTAGAAACTATGAATAGTTGTGTGGCATCTTGGCAACGGAACTTGTTTTATCGGTTTCCACGAAATGTACTAGCATTCTACGTTTCAGCCCTTACGACGTAGACAGCGTTTCTCTCTTCTTCTTCTTTATTTATGTTACAGATTAATTTTTCCAGTGTCAAGACAAGTGTATTTTATATGACACAAGAAAACAAAGTAAAAAGTCTTAAGTGACATTTGGCCTAACAAAAATGTCGCATACAAACGTTTTTTTTTTAATTTGGCTACTTTTGTAGATACGCGGTATTGTATCATCTTAGTTACGCGATATTTGTACCATCCACACCCCAACGAAAATGTAGACTAGAGAAATAACTAAGTATATAAAACGTTATAGCTTTTTGTGTGAAAATTTACAGCTTTACAAAGTCTTAAAAAATAACATGATCACGAATGTAATCCCCAGGTTTGGTAGATATCTCTTCAGACCTCTAGTGACTTAGATCTTTGAGGATATCTACAGGGGGTAGTCAGAGGCACGTCCGAATATGACATTTGGTGCATGCCCACAGGTTTCTTCACGATGTTTTCCTTCATCGTTTAAGAGCGCTGGCATTGCACACATACATTTTTCGAATAGAAAAACTCATTGGTGCACGACCAGGTATGAACCACGGCCTTCGGATCGTGAGGCTGGGGTGCTACCACTACACCAGCGCTCTAGTCTTAAATAAGGAATGCAAAATCATTCAAGCAGTGTGCAAAAGTACTCGTAAATACAGGACACACCTCTATGTACTCGAGCGCAAAGCCTGCCGGAGATGTAAATGTGTGCAGAATGGAGTGCCTACAAGTGCAGCTGTTTAAGTTAAATGCTCACAGAACGGAATAGATTATACTGTAGGTCTACCATGAGTTTTCACAATCTACACTCGCTAGCGACTGTTGTTAAAAAAATGTAAGAAAACTTGTTCAGCGCCTCTAGGGGATAGTTGGGTACTAAAACGTCACGTAGTTAACAGATACTACAGCGACGTGGGATAGATTTCTTTTTGTTTTTCGAGGTACCACGCGAACGAAGCCGTGTGAGGAAGCTAGTTATCTATAAAAACGACGGAAAAATCATGTCTGTTGTATGGGAGCTCTATTTTAGTTCCGTTTCACACTTTTTGCAAACTATAGGTTATTGTTTACACTTACGAAAAAGACAATGAAAGTGACGCACTATTTTTTTTTCGCTTTTTAGCTAACATACCAGTCCATCCAAGATTTCAAAGTGCAGTAGGTACTAGGTAATGGCCTACGCAGCGTAGTCAATTAACCACGGACCACGAGACGCCGCCAGCACCGCCCTACTAAGGTAGACATAGACACTTGTGTGTAGCAGCTACTAGTTAGCAGGATCAGCGAGAAGCCAGGAATGCGGCCCGCGGCCTGTTCTGATTGTCTAATCATCTAACTGCAGCTGTTTCGACTTCAGTCGGTTGGGTTGTTACGAGTTATACATACATCATACTCGTAGTGATAGTATCATAGCAGAATCTCTGTGCTAAGACGACCGCGGTTTTCTTAATTTTTCTTTTTTGTTTTATATCAAAAACTGTCTATCTTAGAATAAAAATAAAAACCATTTTGTTATGTACATGTCACTCAATGAATTTATTAAAGTTTTTTTTTTCGACTTTGGAACCCAATATCTTTACATCCCCTTCACCGAATAAGCTCATATGCTTCCCAGTACATCTACACAGCAGAATCTCAAGACCTTTCAAGTTTTATGCAGACGTCTACGGTTCTAAAGTTATGCTATAACAAACATACAACGAAAAATCTCCCTAGCTGCCACTGAGATCTTTGCTCGCTTCGCTCGCTCGATCAATAAATAATTTGAATTTAAACTTTGGTGGATAGTAGGTACTACTTGTTTCAACCCAGTCATTACTTTCTCGATTTATACTGAGCGCATAGTTGGAGAATTAATAAATTCCACACCACGCGATTCACATCCAGATTTTAAGACGACGACAGACTTTTATTACTGGTTTTTATAGTACTGGCACTCGCCTCGCTTTACGAAACGGATTAGCGATAATTACTTCACCACGTTGTTATAAGTGGGAATTTGAATTCAGGATTCCAATAGCTTGTATTTATTTCAGAACTAGCCATTCTACTCATCGTCTTTATTATAACTTTCGTCATTATTCGCAACAAACAGTTTTAGTTATCTAGTAAAATATTAGTTCATTTTTAATGTATCCTTCGTGAAATAACTTATTATCAACCAATCTTTTATTGCTCCATCTTCATGATATCAGCATGAAAGGCGAGCTCTAGAATCAAGGGTTACAAAGTTTTTAAAATAACGGTCAAATCAACATGAGTAGAGGTAGCCCAGCTGTGCCCGCGACTTCGTCTGCGTGGAATAGTAACTTTCGGCATCATTTTTAATTATAAAGGCTAATTATTTTACAAATAAAACACATAATACACATTATAATTGGTTTTAGCACTTCGATTTATTGAAGAGTTCAGTTAAACATGGTAAGACATGTTTTCTAAGAAGCAGCGGACTGTAAATTACGTACCGTATTGATTCGGAATGTTTCCACTTTCCAGAGATCCATTGATACGTAATAACCGTGATCAGACAAATAAAAATAACTCAAAGAAACACAGTAACGCGTGTTAAATTTTACGTTGGAAATTTGAAGATTATAATACGATAGAGAACGTAACACAAAAGATCAACGGTATATCTCATAAAACAGATAATAATTACTAGGGTATCTCACTCAACGACGTTGTTATTCCTAATACCTACTTAGGTATAGATAAAAACAGAAACACTCTACAGGATGTGGGTAAGCCTAATGAAAACGGAGGTAAACTAAGCAAATTAGTAATCCAGTAAGGCCGGACTGCCCTTAGCATGGTAATTACAGGTGCATAGCTACAGCCAGAATCCAAATGCATTTCATGTATGATGTATCTAGAATTAGCTAAATAGTGACTATAAAAGAAGATCGCGTGACCGTAAGCTTCCGTTTATAATATTGCATAGTTAGTTCAGGCTGACTAATGTTCTTTTTGTAGATAGAATTTATTATCCACCTTATACCACAAGTATACGCAAAACGCCTACGTTAGCCTAGGTACGATAAACAATTTATTTGCGTACTTAACAAATCTCAGGAAGATCATGGAAATACTTTAATAGTAGACCACGGGGGCACCCACTGGGCTACCGGTACCAATACACCGAGAATCTTATCGTTATCATACTTATCATTTTAAAACTAGATTAAACTGTCGTTACCTACCTCAAAAATGTACCTACTTATAGTGACTGCAAAAACATGACACGAAGGTCAGATAAGATTCCTAAAAAACGTTAGTTGCTAGGTGAACGAGTGAAGATACGAAGTTGCAATCATTTAAAGATAGAGATATCGGCGGATTAGGTGATCCTGTTTGTATTAACCTGAGCATGTAAACGTGAAAAATAGAATGAAGTAGAAGAAAGAAACAACTATACCATGGTGCCCGAAATAATTTAAGCCAATGCAATAAAACTAGCAAACTCAATACTTCAACAAAGACGCTGATTTACTGGTCTCGCCAGCGCCGCTAGGCTGATGAAATGGTAGAGACGACCGGTCTGCGATGATATTGGCTTCATGCGTCGTTTACTATAGCTGCATGTCACGCACGCATAATTACCACTCGCGCATCGCATACGCCGTGAGACGCAGCCATTGTTCGGAGATGTAATGAGTTGCTCTTGATCTTCAAGCTTCGACAACTAAGTACGAAATCTGTCAATATCCTCCACACAACAACAGACCATAATCTAATCGCGTTACGGTACATTTTCTAATAGTTGCGACGCTACTGCCGACCATGCGATTTAACTCGGACAGTTTCAATGCTGTATTTTAAGTTATGTGGCAGGTAAATTGTTGGCTTCGAGATTGAGCTGTGCAGAAAACTACTAGTTTTGTACGTCTCCTTTGATGCTAAAAGCGCAATTCAAGTTGTAAATTATTCGTGTCGATGGTGATTTATTATGGCAAGTTTGTTGTCTTTTCAAAGAGCACTTTGTATGTATTTTTGGTTGTTGCACATCAATCTAATTTCCCTATTTTGTAATTTGTATGCAGTGGATTTAACCCGTCGAGTCGGCGTGCATGGCATTTATCATGATTGACTTTAGTATGTATTTGAGTGATATACCTAACTCGCTCATGGTAATGGTGGAAGCTGGCTTATTAATCTTCTTTTTATTTTTTAATGTTGTAGACGAGTTTATCTTAAGTCGAGAGGAGTACCACTAGTAGTTGCATAAAAGCTGCCCGTGTGAGAGCAATTTTTTGTATTATTTAATAGATATGTCGTAAAAGACGAGTCTGCTATCATTCAACGCAACAAAGTTATGAGTTTGGTGAACTTGCCTTGACGAAATAGACAAGGATATAAAAGTACGGGAAATTTAAAAATGGATTCTACTGAAAACCCTTATGAGGTGGGGACTAAAGAAAATGATAATAAATTAAATTTCCGCGAAGGTTTTCAGGAACGATGACTGTAACCATGCAACCATTCTTGTACTGGTACTGTGGTATAAAGTCAATGCTAAATAGGTTTAAAGGACAAAAAGTATTTTTTTATGCATTCTACACGTAACTACTTACATTACTTTACTGTACGTAAGTCGTAACGTAGTAGGGAGATACGTACTATTCTTATTTTACTTCGTTTTTCTCTAATACAAATAACTTACGCATACGCATACGTTTCTTTACGAGTCAACAAGATGGCGTATCACAGACGAACCAAGCGATAATTAGACATCGAATAAATCTCTATCAAAGCAGTAAGTAACATTAATAACCCTTATCTAACAACTGATAAAGTTGTTTTCGCGAAAATTATATTACTTATCAGTATTATTATAGAGTTATAGCCGTAGATGCAGACATAACAACGTGTGGCTGTGCTTGTTCTAAATAAGAAACCTATGTACATACATACTACATTAATTACATTTACATGATATTATGACGCATAAATTATTTGACAATATAATATTAGGTAGATGCGTAATATTCGCTTGGAATTTTGGCCAGAGAACCAATTTCCTTCAAAAGTACGATTCTTTCCAAAATTTTATTGGATAATCTGTTGTTGTATGATTGTGGCTATCTCAAGCAAGAATCCATTGCTAGACAACTTGATCTATCTATACTAGACATTATTATATCTACAACTTTATGAACGTCTCTGAGTGTCCGAATACTAAGCATTTTTCTCAATCTTATAGAAAACTTCCATAGTATTTTATTTTCATTTGAATTGCATTTATTATCTCATGCATACTGCATTACACCTAATAGGTACTACTGATTTTTTCAGTCTACATAAATACGTGTTCTTTGAACTTATGAACCTACAATAATAGGTAGTTACGATATTATGGTTTTTGTCGATGGTACATACGTTTATTTGTTTTATATGCTGAGGCAGTTACACATTCTGTCTATATAACGAAGGCATCGCTCACATAAATTTAAATGCGAAAGGTGCCTTGCTTGTGCCTACGCAAACCTCAGATATTTTATTTACATTTTCTTCATCGCAATAGTTATGTATCATTTTATAGTAGGTACCTGCATGTAGGTACTTTATTGAGGTTATTATCATAGTAGGTACCTATACTTCCGATTATTGTTTTTTTTAAATTGTTTACCTACCTGCCTACTTTGTTAATTAACAATAGTTTAAAAGTTTATTATCTAGGTAGGTACCTAGAACTACGTAAGTCTATGTAGGTAAGTAGGTACTCTGCATTTCGATTGTCGAATTCTGATAATGATTCTTATTATTGTAGGTAGGTAAGTAACGACTCTAATAAGATTTTTCAACTTATCCTAAAAGATTCTTGTTAAGATGTGGAATGAAGGGCTAGGAGAGAACCGAGAGAGAAAGGGACCGACCTGTTTCCGTTTGAGCGGCGCGGGCGCGGGCGCGGGCGCGGGCGGCGCGTCCTGCGCGGCCAGCGCGTCCAGCAGCGCGCCGCACTCCTCCTTGTCGCGCTCCTCCTCCGCCGGCAGCAGGAAGCGGCGCCAGCGCGCCGAGTCGAAGCCCCAGTGGCACGTGCGGTGCTCCGCCGCGTGCGAGTGCGACACGAAGCGGCGCGGCGCGTACAGCGCGCGGCACTCCAGGCACTGCACCAGCGCGCCGCCCAGCACGCCGCGCGCGCCGCCGAAGCACTCGTGGTACACGCGGTGCCCGGCCAGCTTGTGCGGGCGCGAGCCGGCCGGCGCGTGCAGCAGCGCCGCGCACAGCCGCTCCGCGTCCGTGTGCGTGATGAGGCCGCACGAGGGCGCCGAGCGCGGCAGCACGCCCGTCGACTTGAGCTCGTGCAGCTGCTCGCCGGTGCAGCGCGAGCAGTAGATCTGCAGCTCGTCGCACACGCGGTTGATCTGCTCCAGCGTGAAGTCGGTCAGCACCGACGTCAGGATTTGCGGCAGGCACAGGCGCCGCTCCCCGCCGACGCCGAAGCACGCGATCGGCTCGCCCTCCAGCAGCGTCTCGCCGCGCTCGCCGAGCTCCGTGTCGGCGGCGAGCAGCAGCGGCGGCGCGGCCGGCGCGGGCGCGGGCGGGGGCGCGGGCGCGGGCGCGGGCCCGGCCGGCTCGCGCGCGCCCGCGCCCGGGCCCTGCAGGCTGCGCGGCGCGCGCGCGCGGTACGTCTTCAGCACGGAGGTGATGTGCGGCGTCAGTGCGTCCATGGCGCGGAGGGCCGCATGCTGGAGCTAGCAGCGGCGGCGAGCGCGCGCCGCGACGGCCCCGGCGCGCGCGAGGGCCATGTCTGCCGAGCCGCCGCGCCCGCCGCCCGCGCCCTCCGCGCCGGCGTCTCCGCCCCGCGGCCGCACGCACGAACGTGCGAAAAATACGCAAGTAACCTCGTCGCTCCGTCTCGTCGTCGCCGTGCTGGCGCGCTCTCCCGCCGGGCTCGCCGGGCTCTCGCTCGATTCCCGCCGTCCACGATCCGACCGTTCCTATATGAAAATTCACGCGGCATCCATCATTTATCAATATTTCGGTCCGAGAACTCCGCAAAGGAAAGGCACGGCACGGGAAACTGTCCGCAGAGAAGAGCGCGGTCGCGCGAGCTCGGGCGTGGGTTCCGGCGACCGGCCGCGGTCGGAGCGGCAGACGGATGGCTCGGCGACTGGAGAGTCTAGCCGGCGCCCCGCGCCGCGCCCCCTCGCCCGCCACCGCCGCCGACAGGTCACGTGACCGACCTTCCCGTCAAAATATCCAGAATGGCGGCGCGAGCTGCGGACCGCCAGCCAAAGATTAACCAACAGACAGATAGACCGTCATACAAAACGTTGATTATTTCTTCTTAGTACCTATGTCACTAATAGGTACCTTGGAACCTGTGTGGTGAAAGTATTCAGGTGCTTAGCTTAGAGGCTCCTTTTGTGCACTATTATTTATTCTGACTAATCTGAACTCTTACTTACTGTTTAAAATGGTAGGTCGCCTACTTATTTATAGTTTTCACCCAGCAGCGCCTTTAATTTTCGGTACTAAGTATTATTAAGGTGGTCGTATCGAAAGGCCGCAATTTGCGAAAGTTTAAGTGTTTGCTTATGTAAATAATTTTTATTTTTTGGCATTAGGTATATTATGTACCTAGGTACTTAGGTACCTAAGTAGGTCCCTACCTACCTACTATATAAAATTGGTAGGTAGGAAGGTTATCTACTTGCGGATTCGACAAAACTTAGATATAATTAAGTCTTAATAGGTACTGTGTATAAAATTACTAAATACCTACTCTAGCTAGAGTAATTCGCCCTTAAGGAGGTATCTAATAAGTAGGTACTTTTATTCTGCTCTCCATCTTCACTGTTTAATCTTTGGTATCGCGACACGCGAGGGGAGTGCAAGGGGGGCGGGGAGAACCGCCAGAGACGAGCAGAGTGGGGGGGAGCAGCTGCGTCTACCGCCGCCGCTCTTCGTGTGAAAACTGCTTTTATCGCTAATTCCCATTACCCACTCGACGCAATTTAGACTCTATTTCAATAAGTATAAAGAATATTATGTAATTATTCATCAGTCTCTTTACAAAATCAAAGTAACGTGGTTGGAAATGAAAAATGAAAACGTAAAAACTGAAAAAGATAAGCACTTACCTAATAAGTACTTACCTTACCTATCCTAATAACAAACTATAATAATAAAAAATAATAATAAGTAATACCGCTATGTTGGTATTTATTGGTACTATAACTTAAAAACTAATAAAACAATTCCAACCAAACTACAATAAGTAGGTAGGTACTACTATCTTTACTCTGAGGTACCCAGTGTTATTATCGTAAAAATCTGGGTTGCCGTATCTAAACTCTGAAATTGCCGTATTTACCAAAAAAAATTCAAAATTGCCGTATATGCGATTTGATTTAATTACCTTTGAAAAAAAAACACAGATTACACATTCTTACAAAAGGAAAAGTAAATACAATATAATCTATATCTATATAAGAGCTTAACCTGACTGACTGACTGACTGACTGACTGATTTATCATCGCCCAGCCGAAACCGCTGAAGCTAGAAAGCTGAAATTTGGAAGGTGGTTTCCTTTTATAACAAAACCACCCACTAAGGCGGGATTTTTGTAAATTCCACCTCTAAGGGGGTGAAAAAGGGTGAAAACGTTTGTATGAAACTTTTTAACGCGTGGAGCGATTTTCATGAAACTTTGTTTGTGCACTGTAAATAAAAAATGAACGAACACGTGTTTCAGGAATTTTTAATATAACCTTCAAAATGGGGTCAAATGTGGGGTCAATTTTTGTATGAGAACTTTTTAACGGGTGGTGCGATTTGTTTGAAATTCGGTTTATATACATACTTTAAGTGAACAAAGTCGCGAGCGGGACAGCTAGTATTTTATAATTTACACACTTATTATCAAATTTTAACAAAAACACAGATTACAAAGAAAAGTAAGGCCTCTCGCAGATGACGGACTTTTGTCCGCCAAAAAAAGAATAAGGTCGATAATAAACGAGAACTTGACCAATACTAGTCTATGGTTCATGCATAACACAGAGAAAAGGAACGTTCATATCGATCATTCCCCACGGGGATACCAAAGTTACGTTTCGTTTCACCATTTCATAATCAAAATGTCTGTTATTTCAGGCATTCTGAATTGCCGTATTAAATGATACGGCAGTCAAAAAGCTGCCGTATACCGTATTTTCTAAAAAAAATACATGAATTACCGTATATTACGGCAATTGCCGTATCGATAATAACGCTGGAGGTACCTACTCTTCTTCCTTTCTTCTTCTTCTTCAATTATGGCATCTGTCTCTTAGAGAACAATTTTGCCAGTGTCAAGTGTCTTCCTTTCTTCTTTCTTTCTTCATCGCATCGCACCGCATATGTCATGTCATGCCTGTGTCGGTCCTGTCTTCTGTTTCCTCTTGTCTCTCGGATCAATTTTGGCAGTGTCAAGCAAGTGTCGATTATGTGTTGTCAACGTCACAGAGTCAGTCAAGTTGTCAAGTCAAATCAAGTCAAGTCAAGTCAAAAAGGGCTGTTTTGTTTAAAAATATTATTTTCTGATGGATGGTGAAAGGAACTTTCACTACAATTCACATAATAATATGTCACACCTGTAATAAAAACTCAGGCTTTATTGGAGAAATAACTACCAAAGTTACACAATGACACTCAAAATAACACGAAAAAAAGTATCAAAAAGAGTTTCATCAGAAATCAAAGACAGAAAAACCCTTTCTTCTTTTTTTTCAGTGCTGGTCACTCCACAGGTTATAAATAGGTAGTTGTAGTTGTTCTTTCATTGTGACATCTGTCCCTTCTTCTTCTGTCATCTGTCATCTGTCTCTCTTGTGCATCTGTCTCATTCATTAAAATATTAAGTGAATAATATTGCAAAAAAATATTAGTTCTTTTAAAAATCCATCGGAGGAAATCCCGACAATTTTGAACGAAACTCTTCAGGTAACTTGACTTTTGTTGACTGACTTTGTGACATTGACGATACACTTTTATTAAACACTTGACACTCGTTCAGCGACAAAGCCTTTTATTTTGTGTGGTGTTAAATAAAAAAAAAACACTTGACACTGGCAAAATTTATTAGAAACAGATTGCCTGCAAAGAAAAAGAAGCAAAGGTACATAAATAGATGTCATGTCAATGTCAAATGTCATCATCATGTCAGTTCAACTCAAGTAATTTCTCTCTCACTGTCTCACTCATTGCATGCAAATTTGTTCTTGCTTACTCGCTTCGTTCGCCCAATACACAGACGTACTAGGGATATACTACCAATATAATCAGTGAAGGGAAGTGAAGTCAATCAAATCGATTTTCTTTCTCTCTCAAGCAAAATACAGATTTATCTGTTCAAAATTATTGTTTTATTAATCTTATTCGGCGTTCTGCCTGCGTATAGGTAAGTCGTCTATTATATAAAATAAATTAATTGTTGAAATAGTTCTCCGAAAAAAATCCGTTCATCGATCGCATTGCAAGTGTTTGTAACTACATTTTTCAACAGAATTTGATGGATCCTTGGGGAAGTGAGGTAAAAAACGAAGTAGCCGGCTCAGAATTCGAAGACAATTTCAAACCAGACCTTGGATCCCAGAAGCTAAACGACTCTGCGGAATATCTTGCTCTACTAGGTAAGCACAAGTACCTACATAAGTACATCATCATTGTGGTCTAGTCACTATACATACTGACTACCTACTTAACTATTCACTTCATGGATAATAAGGTAAACTTTGTCAGTCAATATTACACAATATGGCTAGTGTTGAATTTCTTAGTAGGTGCTAGGTACCCTGAAATGTGATCAGGCCCTAATAATTTCACAACCAATCATTGCTTAATGAGAAATTAATTATACAGCTTAATAGCAAGGTACTTATATCGCTGCATTCATTCATTTCTGTATTGCAATACAACCTTGAACTACTTATGTTGAATGAATCAATAACTTAAGTGAAACTAAGCTTTTTAAAAGTAATTAAATAAAGTTCCAAAATTTTTTTCTGTCTTTTTAGAGAGAAAATTGAAAGCAATCAAGTCTAAGAACAAGGTAGTTGAAAACCTAGCAGCCTATAGAGAAGACTGCATCAATAGGTTGATGCGAGACGGCTGTGATTTGGACCCTGTCATCGGAGACACAGAAGCTGACCGTCTTATCGAGGAACAAAACTAAACACCGTAAGTAAGGTAATCATGGCCGCAGCTGATACAGGCTCCATTTCCCTGTCAGGGGCGACATACTGCATCTTGACCGGAGCATCTCAAGGTATAGGCCGAGCACTGGCCGTCGAAGTATCGAAACGTCTCGGCTCCAAATCCTTGATGCTTCTCCTGGCACGTAATAAAGATGAGCTCGCCAAAACTGCAGCTCTCTGCAAATCTGCGAAAGTTGAAGTCATCTACGAATCCATTGACTTGTCCAAAGCTTCTATTACAGAGATGAATGACGTCATCAAAATGTCTCTGAAAGGCCGCAAGGTCCAAGATTTTGATGCAAGTGTTATTTTCCACAATGTTGGATCTCTTGGAAACTTGGCGGTAGATACGGGCCGCATGGAAAATGTGCCAGAGCTTCGAGAGTACTATGATTTGAATGTCTTCAATGTTATTTCATTGAACACTCAGTTCTTGAAAATCTTTGAAGATGTTGAAGAGAGGTTGGTGATTGTAAACATCACCTCTCTGTGTGCTATCAAGCCGATGAGCGGTATGGCTTATTACTGCAGTGGTAAGGCAGCCAGGGAGATGTACTTCAGAGTCTTGGCTGAGGAGAAAAAGCATATCAAGGTGCTAAATTACTCTCCCGGTCCCGTAGAGACCTCCATGATAGATTATGTGCTCTCTGAAACGGTCAATGAGAATCTCAGAGATGTGTTCAACTCTTTCAAGAGCCAACAAACTCTTCTTAAGCCCGAGGTCACCGCTAAGAAATGCATGAAAGTGCTTGAGAATCTCAATTTTAGTCCGGGTGAGCATGTTGACTATTTCGATGATGAAATGTGAAGAAATTCCTCATATTATTTACCTTCAAACATTCCTACGCTTTCTAACTCTTGTACTAGGTGATAATAATCTCTATGTGTTAAAATTGTAGTATGTTTGATGATATACTCAGTAGAACTCTCAAGAAAATAATAAGTAGATACAAACTTCTAGAATGTCATGCCTTAAAAAATATCTAAATATCTAAACTTGTTAAAACATAACCCTATACAGTATGAAAATCTGATATCAAAATTATTTATCAAGTATGTTATTGTTATAAGCTTTGTAAGTTGATTAATTGTAAATTCTATGTATGGTTGTTGTAGTCAAAGCAAAGCTTAAAATTTCTAATACTCTTTGTATGTTGTATCTCAAAGTACTTACTTAATTTATAGAACATTTTTTCATATGTCTATGTATGTTATGAATGCAATTCATATTCAAGAATAAATGCTTAAAACTAAATTGTGTTTTGTTAACCTTTTGTCACCTTGTTACCATTTGATAAAATATGAGTTACATTCATAATTTATCGCTATCTGTCTCTGCTTATCTTTGAACTTTCCACCCTTTCAAACTGTGTTAATTTGTTACATCATTTTGCTAGTTCTAATGTGCTGATAAGATGATTAGTTTGTTCTTGATTGTTTTGAGATGGAAAATGATCTTACTCTATGGAACCCTCCCCTCTAAAGTATAGGTATAGGGTTCCGTTTCAATCTCTAAAACGAATGGGTCAACTCGCAGTTTGGGTGAAACTTGAAAATTTATTAATATTCATTCTTAGTCTGATTTTGTAAGATGTTACAAATAGTCCAAACACAAACCTTCGAATTTTTGACTGTCGGTTTCCTCACGATGTTTTTAGTTAGAGCATTGGCATTGCGTGCATACTTTTTGGATAGAAAATCCTGCCCAACTCTCTGAGCCTTCATGGAGTTCCACTGGCTTTCTGAAGACCAGGGTTCTCGTACTTTTCTTGTCGTTCTTTTGAACCAGTGTGAAAGGATAAAAGTGCGCTTCAGAAGCTCATACCTATTTACGAATATAGCTACGAGTGGGTAAACTAGGTAGATATAGGTACCTAAGTAAAATAGGGGCCATAAACAAGCTCAGGTATCATCGAAGTAAAAAAATAAAAAACACGACTTTAATCCCTGGGCTCGGTAAATATCTCCTCAGATCTCTAGTTCTTAGATGTTTGAGGATATCTAAAGAGGATAGTCAGAGGCACAATCATGATATTTGGCACATGACCACATTTTGCAGAGTATATTCCGTACGTGACATTTTTCAAGCCCATCGCCGCTTAAAAGAACACTAAACTACGAGTATGACACACACCTTCGAATTTTCATAGGTTAGTATTCTTATAAGCGGCGATGGGCTTGCAACCTGTCACGTACAGAATATTAACTGCTGTACAACATGTGGGCATGTACCAAATGTCATGTTTAGACGTGCCTTTGACTACCCTCTTTAGATATCCTCAAAGATCTAAGTAACTAAAAGAAAGATCTGAGGAGATATCTACCCAGCCCGGGGATTACATTCGTGGTAATTTTTTTCCGTTTATTACGTTACGTTTAGGTTGTTTCTCATTTGTAGCTTACACAGGCTTAAGCCTAGTGCGGGGTTCATTGTATATTTGCCCTCTGAAATTGTTAGTCTTTATGTATTTCAATGTTTTTATAGAAATAAATTATCTTATCTTATCTTAAATTATCTTAGCATGTCAGGTCGTAAGAGCCTGTTCATCTTCCTGATGGGGCTGGCGTGGAAGTGTCGGTTCAGCATGCCTCTACTGCTGAGCGGCTCCGCAGCCGTGCTGGGCCGAGCTTGGATGTTCCAGATCAGAGTGCACACTGTACACCAGCTCAGGGAGAACGAGGTGGGTGATACTTCACAATATTATATTGGAACGAAGTTCCTTATCGCGCGTTGTGAAAGGGGGCTAGACGGAAAAAAATCTCACGAAAAGTTGTAACGACACTTTTTGCTATGGTAAGCTAATTGTAAGCTGTGCGGCGTGCGCATGTTTCTCTGTCTGTCTCTCTCTCTCTTATAGAAAGCAAGCCAGTTATTTTCATTTCGTCTTTCTTTCGAACTTCGTTCCACCGGGTGTCCCTTGACACCTCTCAAGTTTTCTTTATTTATTTATTTATTTCGGAACACTATCAGCTAAACTAATTACAATAGAACTATAACTAACAACAGAGAGCTAATAGTAGGTATTCACTGATAGAAACTAATTTTATTAACAATTAATATTATTAACTAGCTTCCGTTCGCGGCTTTGCTCGCGGGGTACCTACTTAAAATATAGCCTATGTTACTCAGGAATAACGGAGCATTTTAACGGTGAATTTTTGAAATCGGACCAGTATATTTTGAGTTTATTCGTTACAAACAAATAGATTAGCTGAGCCTTGAGCCTGTCTTAAAATCTTCTCCTTACAATAACAAAATAAGAATTAGGGAAATCGGTCCAGCCATTCACGCCTGATGTCGTGACCACGGGAAATAGGGATTCATTTTTATATTATAGAGAAGATATTTATTCGGACCAATTTGTTGTGTATAAGAAAATCAAAAGGGTGGGATAGATTCGTTTTTGTTTGTCAAGGGCGCGGGTGGAAGCTAGTCAAACATTGGCACACTGCGGGAATATAACCCACACTTTACTTAAATAGTCTTATAACCCTGCTGTCATTAATACCTAAGCAGTAGCTACAGCGCTGAATTTGCACTATATACCTAATCCTTTCAACCTTCAGTTGATTTGATTAGTTAGATCAGTGATTCCCAAAGTGGTCCAGGTGGTCCCCCAGGGGTCCACGGGAGACTTGACGGGGGTCTACGTTGGACGTGACAAAAAATGGGGGTCTACAATCGTAAGCACAGGTGCATGAAAATTAATTTGGTTTCGATAGTGAGGAACTAAAATTTAATTATTTTAATTAGTATGAAACCTAATCTAAACCTTTATTATAAATTGAGAAAAAAATGGTAAGTAATTTGGAAATGGAAAAGTTTTTTTTTTCGAAATCTGTTAATCGTCGTTGTAAATCAGCCACAACTAGAGATGGGCGGGTGGGTAAAAATTCGGGTGGGTTAAATAGGAAGGAAAGGGTAAAATAGGTATAAATTAAAAAATACCCATTTATACCGGGTATTTTTTATTTATGCCGGGTAAAAATTCAACGTACATTTTTCAATGAAAATAAAAAAACCTAATTACTTTTAAAAAAACGTAGTAAGTAGGGAAGCCTTAATATTATATAGGAAAACCTAAACCATGAGTTAAAAAGAAGTTTTTATCAAATAAAACCAACACAAAAATCATTTAGAAAACATACACTCGCGGGCTTTAAACTGGAATCGCTTCACCAAGACAATTTTGTACAATTTCTGTCCAATGAACTAGGGATTGTGGTATGTCATTTGAAAAAATATTTTATTAGCTCTTAAATTCTTGCCGAGAGATGGCGTGCCTACTGTGAGCAGTTATATACTGACCCCTTTTTAACGCCCGGAAGTGACCCGAACTGGAAGGAGCTAGAACTGGAACCCATGATTCTTCGTTCCGAAATAGCTACTGCTCTACAGTCTCTCAAGAAGAAGAAGGCGTCAGGAAGCGACCAAATAACAGCAGAGGTGCTTAAAGCTATGGGTGACTTGGGTATGTCGACACTACAAAATATCTGCTCACATATCTGGCAAAACGGTAATTGGCCGCGAGTCTGGACGGAATCCGTACTTCTACCGCTGCACAAGAAAGGGTCAACTAAGAGCTGCGGTAATTATCGAACCTTGACCCTCATCTCACACGCCAGCAAAATCTTGCTCCATATTTCTAACAATCGCATCCGCTACTACCTGGATTGGCAAATCCTTCAGGAGCAAGCCGGTTTCGTGAGGGGCAAGGGCACTCGGGAGCAGATTCTCAATGTCAGGCAGATCGTTGAGAAGGCATACGAGTTTGATACGCCAGTGATAATGTGTTTCGTCGACTACAGCAAAGCTTTCGACTGTGTCAACTGGGGTTATGGGCTTATGGAAGGTCCTACAAGAACTTGGAGTACCGATGCATCTTATCGCTCTACTTCGCACCTTTTATGACTTAAGACAGGGAGTCGTAAGAGTTGATAAAGTGACTTCTAAACCCTTTAAATTTCACCAAGGAGTACGCCTAGTTTGCATTTTATCGCCCATTCTGTTCAACGCCTATGGAGAGTACATAATGAGACAGACTTACGAGAATTGCAAGGGAGGTATCACAGTTGGTGGTGTGAAAATCACCAACCTGCGCTACGCTGATGACACTACTCTTTTTGCAGCAAATGAGTCGGGGATGGTTACTCTTCTAAACCGAATGGAGCGAATCAGCGAGGAGATGGGACTTTGCATAAACAGGTCCAAAACTAAAGTCATGGTGGTAGACAGATCTGGAAAGTTAGAACTCACTGGCGATTTGGACCTAGAAACAGTGGACAATTATTATTATTTATTATTATTAGACTTGTACGGACTCTAGTCTTCTCGATCTTTTCGTATGGCGCTGAGACTTGGACTCCGAAAGCTGCAGACCGCAAACGCATTGACGCTTTTGAGATGTAGTGTTGGAAAAGGATGCTCCGTATCCCTTGGACAGCATTTTGGACTAACGTCTCTATATTGCGAGAACTCAATATCTCCTCGCGACTGTCCACTGAGTGTCTGCGCAGAGTTCTCGAATATTTCGGTCACATTGCAAGAAAAGACGGTGACAACCTCGAAAAGCTCTTTGTGATCGGCAAAGTAGACGGGAAAAGGCCTCGTGGACGCAGTCCAGATCCGAACCGCGCTTGATATTTCGGTTTACAACCAACGCCCTCCACACCGCCGAAGACAGAAACAGATGGAGGATAATTATTAAAGAGAAGGTGATGCAGAAAGGAGGTCACGACTCTCAGCATTGAGGAACACGACGCAAGGAGGAGGAAAATCTTTGAATATCATAACCAATAAGCATTCACCTTGTATCATGGAACATAAAAAGAAAAAAACATCAGTTTTTCAAACAAATCACCAACTGTTTGGAAGTCCTGAAATCCTATAAATAGTGAGCTTTTATGAAAATTGGTCATCAGTCAAATGTTTTACTTTACTGGGAACAGTTGAACTTAAAAAAAATGGAAACCACAACCACAGAAGCCGCTCCAATCGTCAGCCTAATTCAGCATGGGTTGTCTCAGCATAGTATCGCTCGACAGCTTCACCCAAGCCAGTCCGGTGTCTCCAAGGTGCACAAGAGATTCAGGGAGATCGGAAACTTAGTCCGGAGACCAGAACCTGGACGATAGCTAGGCAATACGCCAAGAGATGGTCGATTTATTGTCACCACTTCACTCCGAAAAAGACACCTGACCGGCGTCGACGTCCAATAGCAGCTAAGAGAAGTTAGAGGGAGAGCTGTGAGCGAGTGGACAGTCAGACGAAAACACAAAAAAGTGAACTTGACCCCAAAAAGGCCAGCCATGGGAACTAAATTGTCTCCAGCCCACCTACAAGTCCGGCTTCAGTTTGCTCGCGATCACTTGATTATATGGAGCGATGGAGTCGAGTCCTGTGTTCTCGGACATAACCAGAATGTGAACTGTCGTCGGTCAATACTATGTAGGCACGTCCTACTACAAAGATTTTGATAGCTAAAAAAAATGATATACCACAATCCCTAGTTCAATGGCCAGAAATTGTAAAATATTGTCTTGATGAAGCGATTCCAGTTTAAAGCCCGCGAGTGTATATTGTGTAAATAGCACATTAATTATCTTTTCAGTCATGTAAACTTACACCGTACCTCAAAATAAGCCGAGTATTTTTTTATAAGACATAATTATGTACATTATACACTTATATTTTTTTATTATATAAATGTTCTAAAAACAACAAAAGCCTTTATATTGTAATCTGTCGTTTTTATGTTTTTACATACTTTAAAGGCTTTTGTTATTTATTTCAGAAAGATTAAAAATATATAAGTATACGCACTATGTCATTATAAAAAATCTAAAAAACCATAATTGCACAGCATAACGAAATCAATAAATATAATACTTAAATAAATATAATCCAACCAAATTATACTGATAATTACATTATTTTACACCAGAGAACATCGAAACACTAAAAAAAAACAATTAAAATAATAAATAACTAGTGGCGGACATTTTTACACAGCACTATCTAGCCCCAAAAAACAAACAGGAATAAAAACTAACAAGTTAAAGCATATATAATTAGTTGAACCTCAAGAAAAAGAAGCATTGAATTTTTACCCGGTATTAATTCGAAATGGGTGGGTAAAAATGGGTAAAAATGGGTAAAAACCCGAACTGCGGGTTTTTACCGGGTAAGCGCCCATCTCTAGCCACAACGCAAGTTTCCATAGATAGATAAATCTAATCATCACTTTTTTTTTCAAGATTTAGAAATTGGTAGTACCTACCTAATGTAGATGCAAGAGGTCCACCGGATCCAGCAAAATTTTGAAAGTGGTCTATGAAACAAAAGAGTTTGGGAACCACTGAGTTAGATGATACATAAAGTACCTACCTATGTATAAGTCCTACTTGTCGTCACACGCAAAATGCAATGTGTGTTTGTAAGTATCTATAGTACCTAACTACGATCTATGTAAACGAGTCTACAATTAATTCCTGGTGGTCCTTTGTTCGGAATAGGACAGATTTTGGATTAGACAGATTCGTAATTTGGCAGATTCGTGAATTAGGCAGATTCTTGGATTCGACAGATTAGCTATAGGTAGCTACCTACCTCTACATACGTCGGAAAATGAACATGAGCGCAGAACTGATCAATGCAAAAACCGAACTTAACAAACTAAACTTATTTTGAGGAACCAATTTTCCGTGATAAATATACCTAGTATCAAATATAGGTATTAAGTAGAAATAAAAGCATTGATGGATTAGAGTAGAAGAAAAAGTAGAAATAAATCCGTTGATAAATAAGAGTGGAACAAAAAGTAGAAATAGATCCATTATTGTACTTATGTATTTGTTTTATGGATGGGCCCAATTTTCCAGAGCAGTCGAACTCATATTTGTCCACTCCATAATTCCAGCTAGCTTACTACGAAAACGGCGATGCTTTGGAGGACGAATCTGCCTGGGAGACCGAGTCCACAGACTCCTGGGAGACGATCGTGGAAGAGGTGGCCTACGGGTGAATGACCTAGCATTATAACCTGTCGACTAGTAGGGAGTCTTTAAATTATTCATGTAAAATTATAGTTTTGTACCTACCGCCTGTAATAACGGCAACAGTATTGGTTATTTATATTAAAACGGTTTGGTTTATTATGTGCAAGACGGAGAGAAGAAATGTAAGACGAGGTCGCATCGCAGAAAGGGCGCAGATTGGGCGCGGACGCGATTTTGTAAACTTTACTTATAGAAGAGACGGGTCGCGGACACGACTTTATAAACTAAGTATATAGCAAAGATGGGGCACGGACGCGACTTTGTAAACTATATAAAAAAAATGGGGCGCGGACTCGACTTTCTAAACTAAATATATGTACTTATAGAGAAGATGGGGCGCTGACGCGAGTTTGTAAACTAGGTATGTAGGTATATAGAAGACATCGGGCGCGGACGCAAAGAAGAAGTGCCCTATTTACAAAATTGATACCGTACCGACACGATATGTTTTCTGAAGATGAAAATGCACTCTGCGCCCCATCCGTATCAGATCTCTTATTTTATTTTATTTTTATTTTATTATTTTTTGGAAAACTTACAGCTAGATAAAACATAGAGATAAATAATAAAATTAACATGTACCTATTTAGTGTAAGTACATGTTTGCTGATAGCCAATTAAAAGTAGAATATTCTGCAATAGGGCGCAGGCAACAAAGCGACGCGTCCGCGCCCCTTCTCTGTCTCTTTTACCTACATCGCAAAGCTTCTTCGAATTTTTTGCAAAAGTTCACTCCGCGTTTTGAATCTCTTCTGTCTGGCTTACTTGGGTTTTGGATAAATAAGTAGGTACTTTCTCAATGACTTAATGCGTTCTGTAACAAGTTTGGTCATATTTCCTTAGGGAAATTTCTACGCGAGTGCAAGTAGAACCGAACTCTTTATTTACACACAGTGTCTGGATATACCTATAGCAGAGTATGCGACAAATAAGTTGTCCGTTGGCGAATCACGTGACAAAGCTGTTGAGATGATTCAGTCTAAAAATGCACGCCCCTCCCAATGTATTTACCTCCACATGCGATGCGGTAGGTACAAGTACAAGTGGAGGGGCGTGCTTTTTTAGACTGAATCATCTCTACCTTATTATTGGTTTAATGAAAATAAACATTTTGCTATACCTACGTAAGTTTATAGTAAGTATGTTATTTGTTTACAATCTGTGTTAAATAAAATTCTGTCATATTAAACTAGTCTTTTATTTTACAATTTTATAAATACATGGTTAAGTTAACTCGCTTTATATTAAATATCTATAAATACCTATATCACAAAAACTTTGCCTTAAGAAAAGGATAGCGTTAGTAGGTTGGTTATGTTATTGTATTATCATGGAACAATTAATAAATTAATATGAATACCTACTTAGTAATGATCTGGGGTCCAATGCTTGAAAACGTTCGAGAAAATCATTGATAGAGATGATGTCGAACCCCCCATCCTGGAGTGAAAACAAGTGAAGTAACGTCTTAATAAAACGTCATGCCATAACACGAAAGTTATTTTTACCAATGACGTTTTATCAGTAATTTCCCAACATAGGCACCTGTTTCACTAAAGAGATTATGGCTCTGGTTCAGGGCATCATTAGTTAGTGTTTTAGAGTAAAAAATAAATCAAATTGTCAGTTCTTATGCTGCCAAATCATATTGCCAATCAATATGCATTAGTTTTAGGTCCTTTTCACGATATTTTGAGTGTGATGAGTGAACATGACGTATAAAAATGTCAAAAAAGGACTTATATTATTTCCGCAGCACTAAATTTGACTGACAATGTATTTATTCATTTATAAATACGCATAAAAATGACAAAAAAGGACTTATATTATTTCCACAGCACTAAATTTGACTGACAATGTCTTCATTCATTTATAAATAATCGAAAGACACGTGATAAACTTTTATAGGTTTAAAATTAGCTTTAGTTATAGCTACCCAGAATCGAGGCCTATATTGAGAGTATTAAATTTGACCAGTTCAACTTTTGACCTATTTGTACTCTTTAGACCTCTCTTGACCTTTTACAAGTAACTAAACAAAGCAGCGCCATCTGGCCCCAAACTAAGCAAATCTTATACGATAGGAAATATATTTTAGTTCAGAATTAAAGAAGCTTACGACAACTCTTGTTACGTAAAACTGAAATGTCCTACAATTCAATCGAAATAGCAAAAAATCAGAATTGCAGCAATTAAAAATAAGTTTGTAAATTGGCTTTTCATAAATGCTTACCTACATAAAGTTTCAAAACCTAGTCACTTTGTTGAGAATGATTTTTGCGGCGGGAATCCAACCCGCACCTCCCAGGCCATAGCTGAGACCAGCTGGCTACCCGTCTGCTGCGCTATTGAGGTTGTCGAGCTATCTAAAACAATCGATCCATAGATAGCTCAACTGATCCTGATTGTACCTACTTATGATTAAATGTCTTGTATTGTTTAATAAGCCAACTTTATGTATAAAGAATTGAGTTGTTCGAGGAATATAAATGTTATAACAGTGTGGGGTCCAATTTTGGCGTACGTGGGTATAAACCCGCTCCATAGAGCTAAAACGCCTTCGTTTTTTATGACATTCATTAATACAGTCACTTGTCCGGTGCCTGCTGCTGCGTTTTGGACCCTGTAAAAAAAACTTAATAAGGACATGGTACATTGGAGATGGTGTAGTGGTAGCATCTCACGACCCGTAGCTCGTGGGTTCATCACCTGGCATTCGTCAATGGGTTTTTCTATTGGCATAAAATATATGCCATTGCTTTGCATGGCTTTTTATTTACGGGCGGGTGGTGCACGTGTCTACATTGTGCTAAGCTCATTAGTCCACTATAGCGGGATAGCACTAGATATTTGTCATCCTTTTATAGATTTGTAATGGATTTCTGCTTATTTCTGGAATCCTACTTGCTACTAATATTATAAACGCCAAAGTTTGTAAGAATGTATGGATGTACCTACGTATGTATGTTTGTTAGATACTCTTTCACGCAAAAACTACTGAATGGATTTTAATAAAATTTGGCACAGAGATACATTATAGTCTGGAATAGCACTTGGGCTACTTTTATGCCCGCCTTCCACTGCGAGCGAAGCGGGCTCCGTACAGATTCTCTTTTTTAGAGGAAGGCGGGGCCGCCTTCGAATCTACAAAACAAATCGTCATTTTCCGGGATTAATGCCTGCCTAATAAGTACATTATAGTCTGGAATAGCACTTATAATATTAGCTAAGTGTAAAACAAAAACAATTCTACATTTTTCCGGGATTAATGACCGCCTAATACATTATAGTCTGGAATAGCACTTAGGCTAATTAGCTATGTGTAAAACAAAAACAAATCTACATTTTTCCGGGATTAATGCCCGCCTAATACATTATAGTCTGGAATATCACTTAGTCTAATTAGCTATGTGTAAAACAAAAACAAATCTACATTTTTCCGGGATTAATGCCCGCCTAATACATTATAGTCTGGAATATCACTTAGTCTAATTAGCTATGTGTAAAACAAAAACAAATCTACATTTTTCCGGGATTAATGCCCGCCTAATACATTATAGTTTGGAATAGCACTTAGGCTACTTTTATGCTGACTATAGTGTATTAGGCGAGCATTAATCCCGGAAAAATGTAAATTTGTTTTTGTTTTACAAGGTACCACGCGGACGATGCCTTGGGCAAAAGCTAATCAATACTTAGTTTAACGGGGACTTACCTCGTCTTGACTATGTCCACGGGTAACGATGACACTGTAGTGACAAACCCTGATATCATGGACGCTGTGAAGTGGAGGTGTAGACCGTCTCCCATCACCGGTAGAAGAGATTCCCTTGCCTGAGGTCGTCAAATAACGGAGATTAAAGTCAAATTATACCATACTTTAGTTAACAAAGCATTACCAGATCGGGCATCAAAATTAACAAGAATGTTCGTTGTCTTTTTTACGTCATTTCATTTCACGGAAGATTATCCTTTGTCATGACATGGTGGAACACAAAACTACTTTAACAGGCGATTAAAAGGCTAACAAGCTGTCAGTTTAATTAACAGAGCAAGGTGAATCTAGCCCTAAATGGTGGTAACTAAAATCACCGACATGCTTCCATTCCATAGTATTTCCATAATGCGAAAGAAAGTGCTTAACTAAGTAGGATAGTAGTATAGATTGATGTAGGTAGTATAGATTTATATCAAAAATCAAAAAGCCCATTTTGTATAGCCTATGTCTCTTGTGATCCAGAAAAGTCCAACGACCCTCATTTGTCAAAATACGTATAGCCGTTTGGTCTACAGTGACAGACAAAGGAACTCGCATACATACACAGCCCAAACACATACCCTTCTTCTTCGCAGTCGGGTAAAAAAAGCCATTGACCCCCGCTTCGTCTCACTGTACATAAGAATGAATTTGTTCTGTGTCTGGGTGTTATTATGTATTCTCTATAGTTATGACTTATATACTTATGTATTTACAAAAAAGTATACAACTAATCTATCAACTTAGTTTGGTGATGGCGTTGTGTGAAATGTCCACAAGTATTTTTAGGGTTCCGTAATTTTGTTTAATGCATGAATGAAACGTGTATTTGGCACATATCCTACTAATATTATAAACGCGAAAGTTTGTGAGGATGTCTGGATGTCTGTTACTCTTTCACGCTAAAATGGCTGAACGGATTTGAATGAAATTTGACACAGATATAGATTATGGTCTGGAATAACACATAGGCTTTTTTTTTAAATACACATAGACATTTTATCCCGAAAAATTGTACGGTTCCCGTGGGATAGCGATGTTTTTGTTTTTCAAGGTATCACGCGGGCGAAGCCGCGGGCGGAAGCTAGTTGCCTATAATTGTATTTGGTGGGTACCTGTGCGTAGGTCCCCAACTGTGCAGCATTTACGACCATAGCTCGAGTGATGGTGGCCACGGCTCCGCGCCACAGTGTCGTGAGGCCCTCCTCCTTTGTAATCCTGAAACATTTACTTATTGAATCGCCCGAACGACAAAACGGAAAAATAGTAAAAAAAAAGCATTGTAGCAAAATTACATAAAATTTCCTAGGTAGGTACCTACTTACTTATATTTAGATATACTCTTTTCTTCGAATGGTTACTGTGATTTTATTGAATAAAAATACAGTAGGTACCTGGATAACCGAGTTTTTCTCGTTTTTTTTGAGTAAATCGTGTTTTTGGAAAATGAAATCTAGCTAAATCAATTTGTCGTCCCTGAAACCCCCTGCATACTAAACTTCATGAAAATCGTTGGAGCCGTTTCCGATATTCAGATAGCAGATTTTTTTTAAATATATTTTTTTGCACTTTTTGTTACTCAGGTAGGTATGTGTCATAAAAATACCATATTTTAGGTAAATACAAAGATGCGGCTAAAGAGAATCCCATAAAACATAGATGAACCACCCCATTTTATCTAGCAAATCTATTATAGGCTAAAAATTACCTATATAGGTAAGTATCTTAGATTCTGCTCTTCACATATGCTCCACATCATATCCTTGTGTTCCTCACCTGCCCAAGGCGTTGAAGACGTTCTTGTAATTCCTCCGTTTGTCCGGCGGAAGTCGTCCGTCTGCCGTCATCCTGATGAGGGCGACCTCTGCCGGCGTGCCGATGAAAGCACCGATCCCACCAGCCACCACACCCATACCTATCTTCACGGCGAAATTTGGTACTCCGTATGCACTGCGATATAAAATTATTAAATACCAACTGTGAAACATTAACCCTCTTTTCATTCCATGGGAGTTTTTCCGGGAAAAAGTTTCAGGGTATTGGTAATGTACCTACATGTAAGTTTCATTAAAAATATTCCACCCATCTCAAAATAAATCTAGAGTCAATAGGTTCCTAGGTAAGCGGACAAACGTTTAAAAAAAATGTTTTAGAAAAATTACTGTTAAACACACACAAACACTTAGCACGGGTTTTTTTATATAAACTAATGTTATAAAAAGGAAAGTTTAGTATTTTTGTTTGTAACGAATAAACACAAAAACCCATTTAAAAAATTCTTTCACCATTATTATGCTACATTATCCCTGAGTAACATAGGCTATAATTTTATTTAAAAAATAGAGATACTTTTCTACCCAAGTGTAGCCGTATGTTGCTAGTAACTAATAAAACTTTATTTCTCTCCGTTTCCTTCCAAATCTTCAGCGCAAGGTATGCAAGGAACCGAAAAGAGAATAATGTTTCGTCTAATAGGTACTATCAAAAGCTTTGAAAAACTTACTCTTTGTAAGAATCGAATAGAAGATTGAACATTCCTAGTCTGCCTGTAGTGTAAGTGGCTTGACGGAACAGCGCTGCTGAAAGGCCCGTGTAAAACCCAAAGGGACCCTCCTTCTTCAGGATTTCAGCGGCGACCTGCAATGACGATGTGTTCTTCCCCGCTGGGCCCATCAGCTGCATCCGGGTTTTGACCAGGTCAGCTGGTTGCACGACGCATGTAGCGCACATTCTATGTAGGTACATTAATGATTTAGTACCTGGACGACCAAGCTTAGCTCTGTTTTTTCTTTGGTAAACGACGTTTTCTAAAAATGAAACCCAGCTAGATCGAGTTATCGCCCCTGAAACCCCCTATAGGTAGAATAGGTTGTAAATACCCAAGTATTATTGTTTAATTCTGTGCTGACAGTACCTACCTAGGTCACATCCAGATTGGGTTGGCTGGCAGAAAATGCCCTCGGCATAAGCCTCATTTTGTAGCATATTTTTTTGTAAAATGACTAAAAAATACGTGGCAGGTTCATGTATTGGATAACGTCGAATCGCAAGGCGCTGATAACTGAATTTGACACCACGCAACCGAAAATCATAGGAGTATGTGTCACAATTTCTCCAGCGGGCGGCCCGGTCACAGAAGATATCGGGCGCGTTTCGATTCGACGCGTCTCCATGAAGTTCTCACAGTTCGAAGTGGCAAATTAAATGGCGAAAATAAATTCTTACCCACTAGCACCTCCTATGACAAAGTTCATAAACCCTGGTATTGTTTTTGGGGGTGGCCCTTTTTTATCGCCCATATTGAAATGTTATTTATCAATGTGAATAATTCAACTCAATTTTTGGATGGTGGACTTTGTGGATCTGAAAAAAATGGAAACAGAATTTAGGTATAGTTTGAAGGGATATGAATTTGTGACATTTGTAAAAAAATAACACCTGATTTTGTATGAAAGAGGACCACAGAGTACTTTTGATATACATAAACCTTTTTACCTAGTAAACTAATTTGCTCTACAATAGAGTTGGCGGAGACGAAAGAGGTTTATATAGTTTTCTACGCTTCAGGTATTTCCTTCATGTTTTAAAGATTCGAAGGGAAATTCTGGTATAATTTAGATCACAACAAAGACATTTTTATCTACTGACGTCATAATCACAGATGTGTAGGTACGGTACTTAAGGGAAAAAGAGGGTTGGAGCTCGCTTTTTACTAACTTGACAGACCTTTTGATCAGAAGACTAATAGGTACCTACTTTTTAGGTCTATCTTATAGGTTCTCAATCATAGATTGTATGATCGTTATAGGTAGATGCATGCATGCTATGTCAGGTAGGTCAAGGTCCCTATATTTTTTTTGTAAAATGATTGTCATGTGTCATGCTGTGGCATTCTCTATTCATTTATCCCTCACTCAGCGAGAGCGCAGACGCACACTTCGATGCTCTACTGTCATGCATGAATCACACATCTTTGCTTAAGTTTTATTCATCGAGCCTCCATGAAGTAAACTTTACCAACTTAACTTACCTACAGTTCTTCCAGCGGATCTAGGCATTCGTGAAGTTAGCCACAGGTGCGAGTTTGCGCATGTACAGTCCCACCGCCCCTCTCCATACCTCCAATTGCTCCCGAGAAACGATACTGCGCAGCGCTCAGCGGCTAACTTCACGAATACCTCGACTCGTTGGGCCAACTGTACTTAATTATTAACGTCAACTCATGAATGGAACAGGCTTTTGTGTCTGTGCTGAGTGTAAGTTTCACCGGATCCGGTCTCACCATGGAATCGGCAAGTTTGATGCCATACCAAAGCTTAAAGACACAATATGCTACCATACGTCATTACATGACAGAAGTCAATCGAGAAAACAAATAAAAGGAGCAACATTTCCTAATAAATTTTATTCGACCACAAAACAAAATTAAAAGCGTTAAAAATGGAAAAAACCTAAATCCGCACGTGTTTCTTGGTCGTCAGACCAGCGATGACCGAAACTAAAAAAATGCTAAAATGGTGGAAGACAAGAACAAACAGCCTAAACGTTTGCCCATGTGGATGACGTTTGTTATAGGGGGCGTAAGCGGGTAAGTATTTTAATTGGAAAGTGGGGAATAATTGTCCATAATTTACCTACACACAGAAAACAATAAATACCTAGACTACTTCTCATCAAAATAATCAAGCCACCCCCGCCCGACTAGACTCTTCTCCGCTCTGCCGCGCCGCTTGCTCGCTGGCCGCACAAAATTCTATAATAAAATGAGACATCTCTCCTCTCCACCTGATCCATTTCCACCGAAGCTAAGCGGATAAGAGATGTGGAAATAACGAAATCTGATTGGTTTATTCACATCTTCTCTCGTCTCCTCTCCTCTCTGCTTTGGTGGAAACCGAGCCTAAGTCCAATGGACTTTTTATGTGTGAAGCATAGTTAATAATATTAAAAAAACTTTGCCTACCTGGGTTGCTGGCTGGATATTGACCTTACGTACAAGGAAGAAACTAGTGATTATACCTATGACCACAACACGTCTAGTCTCACTTAAGTACAACACTATTTTATTGATTACTACAATTAATCACAGTTATAGACAAGCCAGTAGAAACTTAGGTACAAACTATTGAGTTCACTGTTTCTTGGCCATGACTTGAACCTTGCGCTGCAACTGACTGTGCAATGAAGGTCCAAAGGTAACTGACAAGCGGGTTTAATCCTAATGCGCGAGCGCAATTAATTTAACCGAATTTAAACGTTCGAGGTTATTGTGTAGCACAGTAGCTGTACTTTAGATATGGGTAGGAACTGATGTAGCCATTATATCTACCTAGCTAGCACCTAGGGTCATGTCATGTGGTCAACATGGATCATACATTTTTTCCGAAACTCGTGACACGTGCTTAAACAGTGCTAGGTTGATTAATAACTAGGTGAAGTCCATCCCATTTAATGTATATTTTTTTAATGAAATTAATGCGATAAGCGATAAGTACCTACTTTATTTAAAAATATATTTACTTATATTATTTATAACAATAACTGTTACCTGCGACTTCGTCCGCAAAAATCCATCATTATAACATAATATAAATTATTTCTACGGAGTGCAAAAAGTGGCGGTCACCCATCCAAAAACTGACTGCACCCAGCGTTGCTTAACCATGCGTTCCCCATACCACCTTTCAACCCCTATTTCAGCCCCTTCAAGATTATTTTAAGACAAAAGAGCTTATATCCGTCTCCACGATATAATCCAGGTACAATCTTGCTAGATTTCATTACGATCCGTTCAGCCGTTTAATTGTGAAAAGGTAACAAACAGAGTTACTTTTTTATTTATAATATTAGTATGGATTTAAGCTTTGTCTCATCGAAATCGGATGTGGGGAAAAAAGTAGGTAAAGGTACGAGTTGGCAGCGGGCGACATGAGGCAGCAGCGGACGACTTGTCGCAGCGACACTATTGGTTTCTATGTATTTCTATGAAATTCCCTCCGTAGTTAGCGACGCATTTCATAGAAATATATAGAAACCAAGTGTCGCTGCGACACGTCGTCCGCTGCTGCCTCATGTCGCCCGCTGCCAACTCGTACCCTAATCGTCATTCAAAGAAATATCGACACGGACAAAGTCTAAAGCTACAAAATAATAGTTAATTTAACTTTCTTAGATCCATATCGACCACTATTGTCCAACCAGCTGACCTGGTGAAGACCCGAATGCAGCTCGTGAAAGGCAAGAACATGTCTGGATTTGAAGTGGCCAGGGGGATAGTGCACAGAAAGGGGATAAAGGGGCTGTATGCTGGATACTCTGCAGCGCTGCTACGGCAGATCCTGTACTCAGGGGGCCGTTTGGGCGGTTTCAATACAGCCTTTGATATGTATAAAGAGTAAGTTAACTGCCTTGTCTGTTTGTACTCGTTCTACTCGATCAGGTTTTGGCTGAAAATCTGTTTTTGCTTTTAAGGAAAAAGATGTCACTGAGCCGTGGTCTATTTGTCGTTGTAGCACACACGAACATACATACGTTCACTTATTCTTGCAAACTTCCTTTTTAGGTACCTATTCGTTCGGTGTGTTTGTTAAAGTTATATATTTATGTTAATTGTGAGTTTGTCTGAGGTATAGTTCTACCAAATAGATTCTTTAACTAATCTATTTATCTACCTCGGGCAATAACGCTACGATTCTTCAATTCAATTCAAAAATATTAAGGATCACTTTGAAACGTCTAACATGCTAGGTGAATCTATGTGCCAATCTAACCTAACCTACGAGAAGAACAGGCAAGAAACTCGTCTCGGTCCTAGCGCTTTTTTGTATGATCCTTCTTACAAAAAATGTAATCGATACTTAGATATAATAAAAACATAAAAGAAATGGACAGCATTTACATTTAGCATTTGCATTTACGGTTAGTTAGCTGTCAGAGGGCGGAGCGACATCGGGCCATGAGTTCCGCGCATGAGCGCAGTGAGCTATCTTTAATCTTTCTCTCCAGGAAATACAAAAAGGTCCCTAACCTCGGCTTGAAGTTGTTGCTCGGCATGGCATCGGGTATCTTCGGAGCCGTGATCAGCATGCCGCCGGAAGTAGCCCTCATCAGGATGACGGCAGACGGGAGGCTGCCAATACACAAGAGGAAGAATTACAAGCACGTGTTTGATGCTATATTCAGGTAGTAACTACTAGGGTCTACCAACTTTATCTACTTAATACTAATTACAAAAAAACCTCCAACTTATTATGTAAGTATTTAATAAGTAATACCTGTAGGTAATGGTATTTGATTCACTATACCAAATTTAAAATCTAACTACTGTGCAAAATGTGGGTAGTTACCTAAACATCACGTTTGATCGTGCCTCTGACTACCCTCTTTAGATATCCTAAAAGATCTAAGTACCTAACCAGAGATTTAAGGTGGACGTATCTACCAAACCTGGGGATCACAGTCTTGATCATGTTAGTTTGTTTTTTGCTTGTTTTTTTTATACGGCGCTCGGGCCGAATATCCGCAATCCAGATATTCGGTCTCCGGCATAACCACTATCCGTTGCATCTCTAATGTAAACTTAGTCTCTCTTTGTACCATCCCCTTTTCCAGGATAGTTCCTACCCCTTTTCCAGGATAGTTCCTATCTCTTTTCCAGGATATTTCGTGAAGAAGGTGCAACGGCGTTAACCCGAGGGTTCTGGCCGACGATGACAAGATCTGTGCTGTTGAATGCAGCCCAACTAGCCACGTATGCTCAGGTTTATAACTTTAGTCAAGTAGATAAAATGGCCTGTTATTTACAGACCCTTATTTACGCAGATCGCCGAAATAAATAGGTACAGTAGGTAGGTAGGTACAGTTCATCCAACGGATCTAGGCATTCGTGAAATTAGCCACAGGTGCGAGTTTGCGCATGTCCAGTCCCACCGTCCCTCTCCATACCTCCAATTGCTCCCAAAAAACGATACTGCGCAGCTCTTGCGGCTAACTTCACGAATGCCTCGACTCGTTGGGCCAACTGTACTATTATGTTTCTGTCGTCAGGCACGGGAGATTATGTTGAACAAACTGAATGACGGGATCTGTCTTCACTTCTACTCCTCCATGATATCAGGATTTGTCACCACCGTTGTCAGTCAGCCGATTGATATGATCAAAACCAGGCGAGTATGGAGTTCTAAGCTACCGAAAATTCTGATTCTATCGAGTAGTTTTTTTGGTCGCTAGTGGCTGTGACATCTAAACGCGTCCGCTACGTAAGTAGCTACAAGAAAGAAAGTAATTGAACGTAGCTTCTCACAGCCAGCATGTTGGATTTTTGACATTTGAACAAACGAATCCAACCATCATTTGTCCAAAACTGTCCAGCCATTTGGGCTTCTGTGAGAGCCAAAGGAGCTCACGCATCCATACACACCAAACACATTTTTCCTCGTCAGTTAAAAGGTAGTTATGCCATATAAGAAATTTTTCGCTCCGTCACTAGAGTTAGTCACTGAATCAAAACCACTTACCTCACCGTTTTCTATCCAGGATCCAAAATTCGTCGAAGAAAAACAAGACACAGTTAAGCGTACTCCGGAAGATTGTCTACAGGCAAGGTGTCTTGGCGCTCTGGTCAGGGTTTATACCTTCCTACTTGAAGATAGGACCTCACACCGTCTTGACCTTTATCTTTATGGAGCAGCTTTCCGCATATTATTTAAAATACTTCGGTTAATAGTCTATACCTTCGTAATGTTGTTCCAAAAAAAAAGTTGTAAAATAAGGGGCATTTCCAAAAAAAAACTGGTTTAAAATCATATTCATTCAAGTACCAACTACCTACCTATCTTTACATAAATGTTCAATTAAATGAGAATTAGGGTAGTTTCACATCTGACCGAAGATACGTCGCGTTTTATCGGTCGCATAACGCCAAAACTTTCACATTCAACCGATCGATGGTGCGTTAGATCGTTGATACGCTCGACGCATCTTCCGTTCGATGTGAACAGACCCTTAACAGTAGAGTTAAATATCATTTCCTTTTCGTAATTAATAACTGTCGGTATAATGTCACGTCCGTTTTAGTATAAATTAAGTAAATGCTTTTCTATGAGAGTTCTGTGCATGATGTGTTAGGTAATTTATTGAAAAATAAATGAAATGCTTGTTAACCTGATTGTACATTTATTTCAAAATGTTTATAAAATCACCACTGTTGCCATACTTCAGTAAAATCTTGCTCGACGGGATACTGACGCCTGAAAAATATGTTTTTATTAATCTTTTATAGGACTACCTCTAGTAAGAGTTTCAAAATTACGAAAACTATGTAAGTAGTTTTCGTTGTTTCACGTAACTTGACTAAACTATCTAATCGTACAGGATTTGGTTTTCAAACAAAGTTTATCGACCTTGATGGTCGATATCGTAAAAACATTGTTTGAAGTGCCTGGATATCTGCCTGAGATATCTCATCTCAGACAGATATCCAGGCTCTGAAGAAATAGGCACTAAAAACTATATTACCTCCGGGCGGGGGGAGTGGCGGGGGACGCGGGGCCCTCGCGGCGCGGTGTCGGCTGTCGGCGCGCCACCTCGCCCAGCAGAGACAAACACGAGCGGGACAGCCGCTGGCTGAAATTCTGAAAATATATTACAGTACAGTTGGCCCAACGAGTTGAGGCATTCGTGAAGTTAGCCGCAAGAGCTGCGCAGTATCGTTTTTCGGGAGCAATTGGAGGTATGAGCGTGTATGAGGATGTGGCTAGTGAGTTGTCACATTTAGATCGGCTGACGTTACTACAGTAGTAATGGTACGTTACTATGACATCTGTCAATATTGTTACTCATGGTGCCAAATTCTAAGCAAATGAATGAAGCGCAAACTACAGTCGCTGTAGTACGCTGTGACGTAGGATAGTTAACTAACTTTTGCCCGTGACTTCGTTCGCGTTCGAAAATGACGGACTCCCATACAAACTTCTATCACTTAATTCAACCAAAAATAAATAAAATAATCTTGTTAAAAAAATCGCATAAAAACAGGTTTGTAGGTTAATTTGGTTCAATTTTCGTGTAACATGTAACCAAAAATGATGTTACCAGTCATGTTCCAAAACTTATATATACTTATGTATACAAAAATGTTATAAGCTTTCTTGTATCCAGTTATCCAGTTAAATACATGGAGTAGGTACACGGAGTAGGTACATGGAGTAGGACATGTTGTCATCAACAGAAACCCACCGGTAAGCAGGATCCCTTCATCTCTCGAAGGTCGATCTTCCTGAAGAGTTCGCAGAGCAGCAACTCATGGAGACTCGGCGTGCGGGAGCCGAAAATCTGCTCGATTATATCAGCAACCTGGAAGAAACATTAAATTTTTGCCTTATTTCAGAAGAGTTAGTAGTAATTATTATGCGACAAATAAGTTGTCCGCTAACAAACCGCGTGAAAAGGATGCGCAGAACGAAATTCGCCTAAGAATTGCGTTCTAAACCACCTTAATAAAAAAAAGTTCTGTTAATAACAAATGTCTTTAATCAGCCAATAAGAATGATAGTGTCACGGGAAAGTAAAATTTCCCTTCACTCTAGTGAAGGGAAATAGTGAAGTAGTGAAAAAAAACATGATGACGACTGTAATCCCCGTATCGCGATATCTCCTCAGATCTCTAGTTACTTAGATCTTTGAGGATATCTAAAGAGGGTAGCCGAGGTACATCCAAACATGACATTGGTACATGCCCACATTTTGCACAGTAGTTAGTATTCCGTACGTGACAGGTTGTAATTTATCGCCGCTTATAAGAATACTAACCTATGACACAAACCTTCGAATTTTTGGTCTGTCTCAATATTCTTTAATAAGTACCAGGTTTACGCACATGCGGATAATTTGGCTGCAGATCCGGAAGGAGCGTCAAGTCGACGGGTGCGCCGGCACACATCTCGAACAGCACGTGCCCCAGTGATAGTACTTCCACGTGGTCCAGGTGAGCGGCCAGCGCTATAGGACAGCGCGGCGCGGCGCCAACTAAAGTATTTTCCAGCCCGCATATCCTGAAGAAAAGAGATCTTTGATACTGCTAAAGATTCATGCGCCTAAAATATAGTTAGATTCTTCTTCTTCCTGCCTTTTTCCCACGCTGTGTGTGGTCGGCATAATACGTTTTCTTCTTCCATTTCCCACTATCATCCGTCATCTCAGTACACACTCCTATTCTTACTCATATCATCTTTCACACAGTCCATTCATCTTTTCTTTGGCCTACTTCTTTTCACAGTTTTAAATTGGATAAATATTTAAGTTTTCCAACTGTTCAGTGTTATTCTTATTTATAGCAAATCATTAGAATGACATGTAAGTACCTATCTATTCAAGTTCAAGATTAGGTATACTACAGCGAAGCGTTAACTGACAACTTTTTGGCGCCCACCATGGGGCTTAAAAGTTAAATTACCGCGCTACACCATTTTGTAAAACCACGTTCCCTGAGTGCAGGTGACGGAATGGCGGGAACCCTTTTTCCTTCAAGAACATCAGACCTTCCAGCATCTGACGGCCAAACCGCGCCACCTGCGACGCCGGTAGACCGGTACCAGAAGAACCGTATTTGCGATTGAATTCCTCGTTCCATGTGCTCTGAAAACAAAAAGCACCGATTTTATGTAAAGCACACTGCATTACCCAGTTAATTGTAATAGTTACTCGCATTACCTTATAGATAAGATCTTTCAGACTCCCCCTAGAGTTGAAAGGTAGCACAGTCAGAGCATGCCCATTACACAGTTCTAAATCCAAGACCGGGTAGATATACGGGTGATGAAGGGCTCGAAATAGTTCCAGAATCAGGCTTTTGGACCTGTCGCTCTGTTCAATCGGGCACTTGTTTGTTAGCGGCATCTGTAATATATCAGCAAGTTGAGATAATGCTAAGTCTTGAAAACCTATAGTTAGGTCAGTCAGGCTAACAATTTTGTTCACCCCTTCCGTTGGAAATCT
Source organism: Cosmorhoe ocellata (assembly GCA_963675405.1). Taxonomy (NCBI): domain Eukaryota; kingdom Metazoa; phylum Arthropoda; class Insecta; order Lepidoptera; family Geometridae; genus Cosmorhoe; species Cosmorhoe ocellata. Next base: position 2,044,196 of record OY776257.1, read on the forward strand.
GTTCTTGGAAGAAAGAAAGGCTTACCAATGTAAGGAGTCTATCAGTTTTGATGGAGTTATCGTGTATCGCAAACCAATGTTTATTGGTACGGGAGCCGATCGCCCCGAGTTGTGAAATCATGTTGTATCTGTAAGTTTTGAGCACAGTTCATTAAAGTTTCATCATCACTATACTGCTGATGAAAATATTGATATTTTATACCTCGAAGACTGTGACAAATATTCTGTGCAGATCGCTAAAGCAGCAGAGCTCTCCATAGTTCTTTCCACCCTGTTGATGACAAATGATTTGATAATCTTTCTTATCACAATAGCGTAAGATCCAATATTGCTGAAGGTTACCTTGGTGAAGCAGGTGGCTCTGACGGGCTACTGTTACCAGAACGTGTACCGATGATAGACTTGTTGAATAGCAACTTGGCCAATGAGTCTATTTTTTGGGCCACCAGTGGTGCTTTCTCTGAATTTTCCTCTAGAAATAAAAATAATATCTTTAACACCACGTGAGAGTAAGTAACAGATATAAATGCCACAAGGAAAAACCAAAAAATGGATTCGGTAATAAGTACAAGAACCAGCTATTAGTAAAAGAAAGGAAATAGGTACTTGAACTACAAGCCATGATGATTGACGTTGATGATCCTTCACCATCATCTTGCTTCCCACCTTCTTCCGCAAGCAAAAAGCAAAAATATAGACGAAAATCATAAATATACGCAACAAATAAAGTCTAGCCAGTTTCATCAACAAGCTAATAAAAAACTTCACAGGAGATCAGACTGAAATTTAAAATTGTAGTAACGCCTGAGACTTAAGAGTGGATAATCTTGGAAACGGCAGCAACAGTATTCTCCAAACGTAGCTGAGAACCATTTCAGCTGAAGTAAAATTGAACAGAGGTCCTGATCCTGTTCCAGAACAAGGAGGTCACAAACATACACACCGATATACAGATCTAAATCTTTATCTATTATATAAAATTACGCCTGTTTCCCGACGGGGTAGGCAGAGACCACGGATCTCCACATGCTACGATCCTGACATACCTTTAGCTTCATTAACTCTCATTACATTTTTCATACATGCACATCGTTTTAGGGTACTCTTGACCTGGCCTTTCTCTTAAACGTCCCCAATTTGATCAAGGTACGTAGGTACGCCCGAGGTTTTCCCCTTCCAACTGTCCCATTCACACTCTCCTTATGCACCTATTTCATCAATCTCATTTCATCCTTTCTTCATGCCCAGACCATCTTAACATACCCTTCTCAATTCAACACTACGTCTTCTTTGACTCCACAACGTTCTCATATCACACTGTTTTACTGCTTTTAATTCTGGAGTTACCTTCACTTTCTTCCCGGTCAGTAGAAACAGAGCGTATTCGGAAAGCATTTCTCTTATTAGCTGCTGCGATGGATTCAGGGTTCAGCTCAGCTGCCGACTGCGCTCTGCGACAGGCTCCACGGCGTTTTTTTTTCCTGTAACTCGAACGGGGTCTCTCCTGGCAGAATCTATCATGGCCGGTCGTCTCAGGCTCTTTAGGGGGCTCGTTGCCCTCCCCCCCAGCCGCTTTCATGTGCTGATACAAGTTGAACATTCCGGCAGAAATCCGCGCAAAGTATGATCTGATATTTTTGAATTTGTATCTCATCAACTATATTTTTTTATTGATTTATGTTACGTGTTATTACCATATTACATATTATTTTAATGCTCTTATGTGTCACTAAACGGATTAAGACAAGCACATTAAGACGCTTCACTTTATTTAAATATGATAACGTTTTCACAAAATGCGGTTTATGTGTAGTTGGTTGCAGGTATCTCGCAGGACTCTTGCATAAATGCAAAATAAGTGTTGAAGCGACCACAATTTTCCTATGACTCGCTGTAAAGTATGTCAATAGTGACTAATTGAAGTCGTACAAGTGAGGTATTAGCCAGCTATTGGTACATCTACGCGGGCATACTCTATGATGTCGGCCTGTAAGTATGTAGGTATGGTTTTATGTGCTTAATCCAATACAAAACTGCAAGAACAATGAATAATTTCAGCAGCGGCATCAATCCATCGGGTTTATGTAGGTAACTAGGTACCTACTTTATTTTATATCAAATTGTTAAAGCACTAGGTTGTTATCCCCAGAATATAGCTGACATTTTGATTGAATTTGAAATTAAATTATCAAGAAAAAAGTAATTGGTATTAGAAGTTGGCCAGAACTGATAATATAGTCCAAAAAACAAACATGTAAGCAGGTAAACATAATATTTTATCAATTTTACCTAATAGCTTTTATTTAATCAACTTTGATACGTTTTAATTTTTTAAGCGTGTTTTTTTAACCTTTATTTAATCATTTTTTCTATGTGCAAGATAAAAATCGTTTAAAACATCGAGCATCAGATACGTGAGGGTAGTATGCACGGCCATCCTAATGAAATATGGTAAGAATCCTTTCCAGAAGTACATAACACCTTTGTTTTTGAGTATATCATCAAACACTTCTCTTTGGGTCATCGAAGCCTCGCAGTCCCTTGTGAATTGATATCTAAAAGAAAATGATGACGTCAATACTTTGCAAGGGTAGTAATTTTAACGAGCGAAAAAGGTAGGTATTAGAAACCAGTATAATTATCGTAGTTAAATGGAACCGTGGAACCTGTTATTGAATAGATTAGCATGATTGTGTTTTTGAATGTAAAAAACTTAAAAATGTATTACGAATAAAAAATATTCCTTTGAAGCCTTTTAGAAGTTGCCAGGAAAATTGGAAAATACGGGTAAAACTCGTCATCTTTCTGCCCTTATCCCACTAGGTGGGGTCGGCACAACATATTCTCTTCCTCCCTTCTCCTCTATCATCCATCATCTCAGCAGTTACACATATCGTCTTTCACACAGTCCATCCATCTTTTTCTAGTAAAATATATCAAATACGGGTAAAACTAACAGTGCATAATATTCATTGGATTCATTGCAGGACGTTGTCGTGAGCTAGTAATAAAATTATAGTAGGTAATAAAATAAGGACCACTCCACACCTTGTTTTAACCATATCGACGGGAAGAGTCATGACGGCTGTGCAGAAGCTCGATAAAAAGGAAGTGTAGATATGCAGTACAGCGCCTTTAGCCAAGTTGCGCTCTATAAAAGCTCTGCGAATCTAAAATATGAGTCATTTTGTAAAAAAAACTAATTGAGCAACTCTTTCAGATAATTATTAGTATTAAACGGGTCACAGGTAGACGTCTAGGGGCAGTCTACCTGTGACCACGACAGTGTGTAAACCTGTCGAAATTTCGGGAAAAAATAGGCAAATAATAACGCGATAAATACCCGTTTAATACTAATAATAATGTGTTCAGATCGCGTAAGTTTAAAAACATAATATATCTTTCAGATAAGACTATTTTCAACGCTTCAGTACATTTCGTGCTTTTTGGTTTTATGATGAATGCCATGAGAGAATTAAGGCGGAAACATACTATTAACACGCTACGCGAACCGATGAAACGCGACGCGTGTCGACTCGATTCAAATTGTACTATATTCTATGACTAGAATCATACTATGAACATCCGACGTGTCTCATTTGATTTGAGTCGACACGCGTCGCGTTTCGTTGGGTCGCGTAGCGTGTTAATAGTATGTTTCCGCCTTTACTGATAAGTAATAGCGTTAATCCAATTTTTCGAAAATAAAAAACAAAAATCAAAAGTAGGTACACGACCGGATTTGATCCTACGACGATCAGAAAGCGGGGCCTACTAGCCACTACTAAACCAAATCTAAATAGCGTGAATTTCGAACAGGCTCGAGAAAAGTTAAGTAGAAGACATTGTGTACGCTACGCTTTGGTAGATTCTGGCGAAAAAGATATCACCTGTGCGTAGGTGCCTATTTGTCCAAAGCTGAGAAACACAGAGCGTGTAAGAGTCAAAGTGCCGCCACGCCATAGTGTGCGCGGGCCTTCAGTTTTACTTATTCTGAAATAAAAACGATTTTAAATGCTTAAAATTATCTTATTGGCTACAGAATCTTAAAATAAATATTGGTGGAAATTTCACACAACGCCATTTAGCCTCAAACTAAGCAAAGCTTGTACAATGGGAACCAGATAGTTGATAGATTAATCACATATCTACATTTTTTTTGTAATATACCTATACAATATATTACACCCAGACAGAAAACAAACATCTGGTGGGGATCGAACCCACAATCTGCAGCGTAGCAGGCAGAGCTACCAACTGTAAGTCTACCATGAGTTTTCACAATCTACACTTGCTAGCGACTGTAGTAAGAAAAATGTATGAAAACTTGAACAGCGCCTCTAGGGGATAGTTGGGTACTAAAACGCGCACCATCAGTCACCTAGTTAACTATCCTACGTCACAGATACTACGGCGACTGTAGTTTGCGCTTCAATAATTTGCTTAGAATTTGGTACCATGAGTAACAATTTTGACAGACGTCATAGTAACGTACTATTACTACTGTAGTAACGTCAGCCGATCTAAATGTAGTCTCATAAAACAACTCATGGTAGTCTCCGTTCGGAAACCGACCATATTAAACCAAACACTTCTTCTTCTTCTTTCAGATATGGCGTCTGTGGTTTAGTTTTGCACAATTTTGCCAATGGCGATGTCAGCAAGATTTAATTACTTATGTAAGATGATAAGTCTAGGCAAATTTAAAGATGTTCAGTTTCTCTGAACCAAACACTGTTCACGAAACGTCATGAAATGAACATTGGCAGAATTGTGACAACAAGTCACAAAAGCCATAGACAAGAATTGAATTGAATTGAACTCATGGTAGACGTACGATCTGTGAGGCCAGTTAATGAATCTTATGAAGATAGCTCACTTGTATATGGCGTGCAGCAGGCCGCGGTACCGGCGCTCCTTCAGGCACAGGTAGCCGCACGGGTCCCGCTTGCCGTCCGCCATCATGCGCACCAGCACCACCTCGGAGGGGTTCCCGGCGAATGCGCCCGCGAGCCCGGCGCACGCGCCGATCTTCATTTTATCGGACAAGTTCGGATTGTTGCCATATTTTCTGGAATGATGTTGCTATTAAACGGGTATTTATCGCGATTTGTTTACCTATTTTTTCCGACGTTTCGACAGGTTTACACACTGTGGTCACGGGTAGACTAGAGTACAGGAGTAAAAATAGGTTGCGTTAAATACCCGTTTAATCCTAATAATAATGTGTTCAGATCGCGTAAGTTTAAAAATATATAGTTACCTAATGATGTTGCTATTTTTTCTAAGTTCAAAATTAATCCAAATTTGGTTTTATATACATACATGTACATAAATCACGCCTGTTTCCCGACGGGGTAGGCAGAGATCACGGATCTCCACTTACTACGATCCTGACATACCTACATCTTTTGCTTCATTCATTCTCATTACATTCTTCATACATGCGCGTCGGTTCAGGGTACTCTTGACTAGGGGCCTTACTACGAATTCATAAATAGGTACATTACCTACGCAAATTGTATTGAAGTAGGTTAGTGTTACTTCAAGTCTCAAAAATGGCGTTTCTAAAACGGAATCGCTTTGGAAGACTTCGTGGTAATTTTTGTATTTATAAGGTAATTTAGGCCCCTGGCCTTTCTCTAATGGTAATAAATATGATAAAGAAAAGTTGGAAAATGCGGGGAAAACTGCAACAGCTCTTTTCTATGGGATTATTGAAAGAACAGCGTCTAGGTCAACTAGTAGCTAAATAAGTATTACGAGGGGGTGAAGTGTTTCCAACAGGTTCGTGTAATATTAGACACGGTGCGTGGCTCGCCGTTCGCTTGAACTTGGCTTGACACGCTACCTTGTGTCTAGATAGCTAGGGTAAATTACTCATTTACTTCTTGTACTCCTCGTATAGCCAATAATACGTCCCGATTCGCATAGTGGTGTACGTAGCCTGGCGCAATAACCCTGCGCTTAAACCAGCATATAAGGCCCGGTATCCCTCGCAACGGACGATGAGTTTCACCATTTCAGAGGCGGTCTTCGCGCTAGGGTACACCTGCATGCGAACCTTCACCAAGTCGAGGGGGTGTACGACGATAGTCACCAACATGCTGGAAAAATCACCAGTAACTAGCTGCAGCGCAATAACATTAACCCAAAGGGGGTAATATTACGCGGTTTTTTACGGGATAATATGTAGCTCTATGTATTAATCCCAGGTGTAATCTACATTCTTTAAGCCTACTATGTGGTAATCCAGGTTGACCTAAAAAACTAGCTATAGTTGGCTCAACGAATCTAGGCATTCGTGAAGTTAGCCGCAAGAGCTGCGCAATATCGTTTTTCGGGAGCAATTGTAGGTATGGAAAGGGACGGTGGGACTGTACATGCGCAAACTCGCACCTGTGGCTAATTTCACGAATGCCTAGATCCGTTGGATGAACTGTATAAGTACTTACCCACAAACCCCACCAATTAGTGCCTTGTTTACACGGTGTATTTTTTGCACGGATTCCCGCTTCTCGTTAAATAAAACCATAGTTTAAATTTACATCTTCTGCTGTGTTTTTCCATGAATGTGACCTTAGATATTACTGGGAAATAAGCGATAATGATTTTGAAATATTGGCATTTTGTTTGCTTTTTTTTTCTAGTACAAATCTGTATAGGTACTTAGGTAGGATTTATTCTTCTTTATTTTTGGCGTCTGTCTCTTAGAGATCAATTTTGTCAATGTCAAGGGTTCCGTGATAGAAATTTATGATTTTTGATCTCCTGCGGTGCATTTGTCTGACAACTACGTCGCTCTGGTTTTTATATTATTTCTCGTGTTATTTTGAGTTTTATTGCGTAATTTTGGTGGTTATTTTGCCAATAAAGCCCGGGTTCTTGACGCGAGTGTAAAATATGTGAATTAGAGTGAATAGTTCTCTTCAAATTCCATCGGAGGAAATCCCGAGAATTTTCAACAAAACAGTAATCTTTTGTTTAAAATTGACTTGACAACTTGACTATGACTCTGTGACGTTGACAATACTTATAATTAAATACACTTGACACTGGCAAAATTGTTCTCTAAGAGGCAGATGCCATAATTGAAGAAGAAGAAGAATTGATGTTTTTTTTTTGTCTGGTCACCAAAAGCCATAGGTAAATAAAGCATTGGAAGTCCCGGGAATTTTGAACAAGCCATTTTTTGTTTAAAATTGACTTGACCATTTGACTGACTTTGTGACAATACTACTTTAATTAAACACCTTGACACTGGTAGTCACAGTAGCTATAAACCAAGAATTGAATTGAATTGACACTGGTAAAATTGTTCTTTATAAGATGAAAAAGGGATTTTCTGCGGTGTATTTGCCTGACAACTACGTCGCTCTGGTTTTTATATGTTTTCTCGTGTTATTTTGAGTTTTATTGCATAATTTTGGTGGTTATTTTGCCAATAAAGCCCGGGTTCTTGACGCGAGTGTAAAGTATGTGAATTAGAGTGAATAGTTCTCTTCAAATTCCATCGGAGGAAATCCCGAAAATTTTCAACAAAACAGCCATCTTTTGTTTAAAATTGACTTGACTACTTGACTATGACTCTGTGACGTTGACAATACTTATAAATAAATACACTTGACACTGGCAAAATTGTTCTCTAAGAGACAGATGCCATAATTGAAGAAGAAGAAGAAGATGAAAAAAGACGAAGAAGAATTGAAATTTTCGTGTCTTATTGATATCAAGTCCCAATTTCAAACTTTTTAGAGTGAACTCTGTTTTCTATAAATACATACTTAACTGATTTATTGCAATGAGAAAATAAGTTCAATTAAACTTTTAAACTGGTTGGTGGATAATTTAGATACTCATCTATAGTGTCATCATCATCATCATCTTCCTGGCCTTTTCCCACGTTATGTGGGGTCGGCACAACATGTGATAAAAACTATAGTGTCACGATGAAATTAAAAGACAAAACTTCTTAACAAAAACATTTAATAACTTATAACAAAACTTTTTATATTCAAATTTTAGCCATAAATTATAAACTCATTTATTAAAATATAGTGCGAAATAGATGAATTTGAACCTTTAATCTAAATGCATTCTATAATACGAATCAAAGTCCATACTTTTTCATTTGTGCCTTTTTTATATAATTTTTAATAAACTCTTAATCTCACTGAAATATAAAACTTTTTGCAAAAGCCTTTACAAAATAACTTTGCTTACAAGAAAAAAAAATATAAAATAAAAACGCATTTGACTATCTTACGAATTCCTGTGCGATGACATTTATATCATTGATATAAGATTCAAAATCGAATAATTCACCGGACTTCGTAAAACAATAAAAATACACGTAATACATAATAGATACTAGCTGTCGCCCGCGGCGTCACACTTGCTACCCCGATGGTTAGGAACAAAGATTAGGAACTAAATTCTTATCAAAATCGCTCTAGCCGTCACACCGACTCCGTATATATGTCACGATCTAACCACCGAAAAAGGCCTAACCGCTATGACGAGATTTAGTTAGTTAAAAAACATCCAAAACTTTCACAATCCATAAAAATAACAGAAATAGAATTTCAAAAATGTTATATAAAAAATAAAAGATTTGTACTTACATACTAATTGTTATAAATAACTGGAAATGATAGCTGGTAACTGATTGTAATACACGCTTTAGCGTATATAACTTGCTTAGTATCTAATGAATTAACTTAGTTAAGCCGCGTTCAGCGCTATCACCGTTTGGATGGCTTGAGGCATTCATAAGCTGATTCCAAGCTTGCTATTACAATTTAAGCGTTTTTGTATAGCGTCCCTTTCTATCACTGCGTATAGGAAAGAGAGGGAAACTTATTCTGCGGCTTAAGCACGAAAAACTAACATACCTACCGCTAGCTATTCATTTGTATGGGTTATACAACACCCTATGCATTAATGACGTGCGTGAAATATTTTCTCTAGTTTGGAGCTAGATGGCGTTGTATCAAAGATGCGTCAATAAAGAATAAAACCGGACAAGTGCGAGTTTGACTCGCAACGAGGGTTCTATGCAATTCATGTGATAAACAAATTAACCGTTTTCAGATATTTTCCTTTACTTATACCGTAAAACTGCTTCTAACCAAATTTCATGATTCTAAGCCATTGAGAAGTACCTTAAAGGTTTTGATTTATTGAATCAACAAAGTGATTCTGAAGGGGTTATTTTTTTCCTTTTCAGGTACGGATCCCTAAAACAGGTACTTACATTTGTATTCATGCTTCAGCCTCATGTTATATTTACCTGCTTTTTGAATAACACTAGAATATTTTTTGCGCTTATATAATAACAATTTGATATTGTATAGGTATATGTTTACGTACCTATAGTACTTACAGTTATTTACTTCATACAAAAGTTATATCAAAATCTCCTATAGACACTTCATAGTATGCAATATGATTTTCCGATCAATTTTAAAGTTTACCACATAGAAGTACGGTTTAAAATCGATTGAGCATATTATTATAATAATCCCAATCTTTGAATAAATAATGTTTACCTGCAAATGTTAGACCGACCTCGCCTTTACTCCATTGATATAAAGCACATTATACCGTGTATTTGAAGTAAGCGGTGTTCATTTGCTCAAGGAAGATGAATGTTAGTACTGTATGAGGTCCCAATCTGGCGTAGTATGGTAGGAATCCCTTCCACAGAGTGAGAACTCCTTCGTTCTTAAGGAGGCTGGTTACCACTGCCACTTGACTCGTGCCTTTAGCCGCGTTTTGAATTCTGAAAACGAAAATATAATGTTACTAGCAATAGCGTGAAAAAAATAGCGTTCTACCTGAAAAAAAATTGCATTATTTATTACCTATGTGTTATTTTTGACGACCTCAGTGGCGCAGCGGGCAAGAGTCCACCTGCGACGCAAGAGGTTGCGGGTTCGATTCCGGCCTCGGAACAAATTTGTGTATGATCTGCAGAAATTTGTTCCGTTGGTCTGGGTGTTTTCTATGTATAATAAAAAATATCTATCTATGTTATATAATGTATTAAATATATCAGTAGGTCTACCATGAGTTGTCGCATTTAGATCGGCTGACTTTACTACAGTAGTAATAGTACGTTACTATGACATCTGTCAAATTTGTTACTCATGGTACCAAATTCTAAGCAAATGAATGAGCGCAAACTACAGTCGCTGTAGTACCTACGCTGTGACGTAGGATAGTTAGCTACGTGAGGTTTTAGTACCCAACAATCCGCTAGAGGCGCTGTACCAAGTTTTCATACATTTTTTTAACTACAGTCGCTAGCGAGTGTAGATTGTGAAACTCATGGTAGACCCTCAGTTATCTAGTACCCATAACACAAGCTTTGAGTAGCTTACTTTAGGGCTAGATGATGCTGTGTGGATTGTCCAGCATTATTTATTTTATTTATTTATTTATTTATTTATTCGTACGCGGCCGGTAATGGAATGAATCAAACAGAGGGAACACGCGCGGTGGCGGGCTTCGCGCGACTCGTATCTACAGTGTAAGAGCCCGCGCACACAGAAAGCGGTCAGAGTTCTGACTTCTGCGTTCTAGTGACCGTTGACCGCCCAAAAGTTCCAACGCACACAAGCGGCGTGCAAATTCTAGCGTTCTTCACGTTCTAGTTTTAATGAATTGTATAACATCATAAAACCTGATATCGAAAAACAAAATACTAACTGGAGGAAATGTATTTCATCAAAAGAAAGGCTGGCTATATTTTTAAGGTATGTATTATTAAGGATAAAAAAATACATAGTAAACTCATCAGACATCGCGGCGTTCCGGCGTTCTCTGTCTTGGCGGGAAAAGAACTCTTGGAACGCGACGTTCCGCTTTGACCGCCGCGGTCAGACCGCCCGCTGTGTGCGTTGTTGTTATAGACTCAGTATATTCTAATGAACGCCGAACGCGGAACTCCTGACCGCTGCCTGTGGGCGCGGGCTCTAATTGCGCGGCGACGGCGCGGTGACGGCATCGTCTGCACGAGCCCTTAGGATTAGGACGTATGCTGACCTGGTTTTGATGATGTCGACCGGCATGGAGGCGATGGTGGTGACGAGCCCGGAGACCATGGACGCGCAGAAGTGCAGCGTGATGCCGGCGGGGACCACGCCCACGAACATCTGCGACGCCTGCCCAACACACATCCAATATACCACGTGGTACCACGCAAAATATAGTCAATAGTCAATAATCTTTATTCATTTATATCACAAGGATCATTTTGAATCGTCTTACATACTAGGTGAGTCTAGGTGCCAATTCCAGTCCTATCCCCAGTACGAGAAGAACTGACAAGACACTCGCTGGGCCCTAGCGCTTTTTTCGTATTATGAACCTTGTTAACATTATTAAGGATACCTAGCAGAGTTGGAGCTGATTCGTCCCAAGCTTTTTTGTCATCTAAGTACTCTGATATTCTATAATAAGCTTTACGAGACAGGTTTTGTTTAACTACATTTTTGAATTTCGTAATCGATAAATCAAGCATGTCGCATATACCACGTGGTACCACGCAAAAAACAGCTGTTTCATACATTTTAGCCAAGTAAGTATTGAACTTTTGTATGAACTTTTGTTGGTTTTCTTAGAAAATGTTGTTTATCTTGATGGGAACTTTAACTGCCTGAAGTTTTCAGAAGTACCCTGTTTATATGTTCGCCCATGACTATGTCACTTACTTTTTAAAATAAATAACGTGGTACCTGTGAGTATGTGCTGAGTTGCGCCGCGTTGACCACCATGGCCCGCCCCACGGTGGGCGTGGCGCCTCGCCAGAGCTTCAGAACACCTTCTTCTCTTATTATCCTGGTAACATCAACAGCTTAAGACGCTTGACATAAAGATAAAGATAAAGATAAAGATAAAGATCATTTATTTGCAAAAACATGTGTAGAGAGGTTTTACAAAACAAGTAGAAAGTATCAACATGTTTTACCGATTACGGTGTACAAATGGTTAGAGATGACAATAACGTCAGTATTAACGATATTGAATTCTATATAATACATTAAAATAATGATTAAAATGCATTATCGTCGTTTTTTTAAGATTTATTTTTAAGTTATTGTCATTGAGCCAATTAATAATTGAGGTTAGTGATTGATTAATGTCAGATTCATAATTTTTAATGTCAAAAAATTGTTTATATTGATGGGTAACACCCTGTATATTATACATATAATCTGAATCACGGAAGCGGCTCCAACGATTTTCATGAAATTTTACATATGCAGGGGGTTTCGGGGGCGATATTCGATCTAGCTAGGTTTCATTTTTAGAATACGTCGTTTTATGTGTGTTTTCACCGAGTAAACCGAGCAAAGCTCTTTCATCTCATCCAGGTATGATCCAGGTAAGTTTTTTACACTTACTATTATTCATAGTAATGTGTAAATATATTTCATGTCATGTTTGGACTTGCCTCTGACTACCCTCTTTAGATATCCTCAAAGATTTAAGTAACTAAAGATCAGAGGAGATATCTACGAAGCCCGGGGATTACAGTCGTGATCATATTTTTTTATTTTTCTATTATTCTCACAACTTTTTTGTAAACCTTGCAAAGACTAACCTCAATAATGCGTCAGCAACATTCTTGTAGTTCCTCCTCTGTTCCACGGGCAGTCTCCCGTCTGCTGTCATCCTGATGAGGGCGACCTCTGCCGGCGTGCCGACGAACGCGCCGATGGACCCTGCCGCCACTCCTAGCAGGGTCTTGGTTCCGAAGCCCGGGGCTGCGCCACCATTACGCCTGTGAAGAGTCAACTTTTCCTTGAATATGAATAACTATCTTCCGTTCGCGGCTTTGCTCGCGAGGTACCTACATAAAATATAGCCTATGTTACTCAGGGATAATGTAGCATTCTAATGGTGAATGAATTTTTGAAATCGGACCAGTAGTTTTTGAGTTTATTCGTTACAAACAAAACTTTCCTCTTTATATTATTAGTATAAACTAAGTTTGTTTAGATATCCCTTCTCCAATTCAAATTCAGTTTATTGAAATTCAAAATGACGTTACAGATAGTGGCTATTCAATGCATTAGCAAAAAAATAGTCTGTAATTTAAGTAATCTGTAATAGTCTGTAATATAAACTAATATAACTGTTTTTTTGTATGTACGAGTAGGAGGTACTCTAACTACCCATTCGATTTCAAAAAATCTTTCATCAATGTCTAGAATGAACTTTCAGGATGAACATAGGCTATATTTTGTATAGGGAGGGTGGTACCTCGCGGGCGAAGCCGCGGGTGGTAGTAAACACGTAAATTTTGTTACTCCAAACACAATATGGCCAATATAGGGTACCTTACAAAATGCCCTCTACTCGGTAATTTCAGGGTTAACGTGATTTCATGGCATTCAAATAAATCTTGTAATTATGCACCTACTTTTAATGTTATTTTTAATATTATGTTCGTGACTAGATCACGTTTCTTCGGATTTATTTATTGAAAGTACCTTTATACGAGTGCATACTGGTACTTTTAGCATGTCGTTATAAAACCGTTGAATTACAATCCCAAACTTTTCCAGGGTATAATCTACATTCAATCAGATTTCATCTTAAACGGTTAAGCCGTTATAGAGATAAGAAAGAGGCACAAACACACACGCACACAGAAATTTTCATATAATATTAAATTATAATTGAATAACGGGTATTTATCACGTACCTATTTTGTTTTTATTCCCGACGTTTCGAACACATTACAGCGTGCGTTATTCAATTATAATTATGTCATCAAATCACGGAAGTTTAAAAAGTTTAATATTAAATTATTTGGATAATGATGACTGCAGCACATGATGTTATTACTATTCATCCAACAAACCACCTACCTAACCTATATAATAAATTCAACCTTTATTCCTGATAATCATAGAGTTCACTTTGACTATTGTGTAATAACATGTAAATAAACTCCAATAGGTACTTCGGTATTGAAGAAGCCGTTTTACTGATAAACGAGTTATTCTTACTAACTATTAGCTAACCTGCGGTGTTATCGCACAATACATTATCGGGGTGGGTGACCGGAGATAGGTTCAAGAGAAACATCATACATCATAGACAGGCCTTTACATCAACTTTAAGCTAGCGACACACTGAACGGAATGTCGTCACCAATCTTCGCGGCCGCGCCGGTAGGTACCTGGTACCTACATTTTTTGATAAGAGTCGTAAAACATAAAGTTGTTTCCCATTATGGAGGGCTAGTTTCACCATGTTAATTAAACTAACCGCTTGTTAGTCTTTTAATCGCCTGTTAAATTTGTTTAATGTTCCACCTTGTCCAGACAGAGGATTATCTTCCGTAAAATTAAATGACGTAGAATAGATAACGATAGATAACATTCTTGTTAATTTTGATGCCCAATCAGACAAAGTTTTGTTAACAAAAGTTTTGTGAAATTGGATTAAAGTATTATATTATCTGCGGTACTAAATAGAATTCCTCTCTGATTACTGCACCCAGACTGCACCAATTCTAGGACATCCTGTATTGCTAGGCATAGGAATAGTTAATTATGCACTTAAAGTTATCGTGTTACGTTACAAACAATCTAGGTATTATATTCCGAGCATGTTTATTAAAGAAGTTTCAAACAAAATTGTTTGTTTTCATTATAGCTTATACTCGTATACATAAGAGTCATGAGAGATTATTGATTATGTATGTGTGTATATGTTCAACATATTTGTTTGTCGAGATGGTTTTTTCTTGGTCACCTGGATTAGTAGAAAATTAAGGATCATCCTTTTACAACAAGGACAGATGCCTGGTTGGATTGTAAAGTCCCACTTTTGGATATTATCAAAACCGAGCACTTTTGTGTTTTTCCACTAAAATTATAAGTCCAGATGTCCAGTCATGACGCTTGCTTAGGCAATTAGATCGCCAATTGACTGTACCACTTAGAACCTAGCAACATTGACATAACACACCATTTTATAGACACATTGAAATAGCTTACTCACTCTTTATAAGCGTCAAAGAGATAGTTATACACCCCCAGACGTGTGGTGGTGTATGTAGCTTGTCTTAGAAGCCCAGCTGAGAGCCCTGTGTATACAGCAAAGAAACCTTCCCTAGCAACTATCTCCCCGGCTACTGTGAATGAGGTTTTGCTGCCACCACTCAGCTGCATACGTGTTTTGATCAGATCCAAAGGCTGGACCACACATGTTGCAGCCATTCTGCAAGAAATGTTACCATCAGTTATTAATCTTATTGTGTCAAAAGTTTGTTCAAACAATTGATATGAATTATCTTTGAACTTTGTAGGTTTTACAATATGCTGAGTTTCTCAATCACCCTACTATTACGATCACCTGATTAAATAAAATCTTTATTGGCATGACATGAGTTATGAGAAATGATTCAGTATTGAAATGATGGCTGATAGATGAGAGTGAAGGAAAATTTATTATATTAATGAAGGAAAATTTAGTGCAAACAACTTCCCATATTGGTCTTAGTAAGAGCATATGAAGATTAAGACGATAAACTCTTTGATAGGTTGAAATATAAAAAAAAAAATAACAATAAATATGAATGAAGAGAGCAAAAATTCATAAGAAGGTAGGTAGGTAAGTACAATATTCTTCGCTGATTTATGAATATTTAGTAGGTACCTACTTACTAAAAACTGACAATAGGAGATTGATTGTACCAGAATGATGAAGCTGTATGTATAAGCCGTAACTAATCAATTTATAAGACGAGGTCTAACAAGATGGGTACAATAAATTAGCATGGCATGACTACGTTGTAAAGACAGCTACTTTTGAAACATTTGCTTTCCTATCTTAAAGGCAATAATTAATGTTGCAGTAAAAATAAGTAAGCATGCAATTCATTGGTTAATAGTATGATCATGACATTGATCAAGGTAAAGGGCAAGGTGTAATTTTGTTCCAAAAATAAATTCAAAATATCGTACCCAGCAAGGCCACCGAAAGCGAATTTCAGTGCATTTGGGATGTATCGCTCTTTCGGCGGCGTTGTTATTGCTTGAGCCATTTTATCACAGATCTTTCTAAGAAGTCTTAGTAAATTACTGATCAAATTATGGTGATAAAAGTAAAAACACGAGGCAACTTTGCGGTGGCACGGCACGCACGAAGAAACTTTGTATTTATTTTCACAATCACTTGATTTCTGACGGATACACAGCTGATTCAATCATGTCAATTTCATAAGTCATCCGTGACGTTTTCAGTCACAAAATGCTACTGTCATGCATGTGCCATAATAAAGTAAGTAAGTCTCTTGCTTGCTTTCCTTCCATTACAAAATAATGCTAATTTCATTTCTTCTTCTTCTTCAATTATGGCATCTGTCTCTTAGAGAACAATTTTGCCAGTGTCAAGTGTACTTATTTATAAGTATTGTCAACGTCACAGAGTCATAGTCAAGTAGTCAAGTCAATTTTAAACAAAAGATGGCTGTTTTGTTGAAAATTTTCGGGATTTCCTCCGATGGAATTTAACGAGAACTATTCACTCTAATTCACATACATTACACTCGCGTCAAGAACCCGGGCTTTATTGGCAAAATAACCACCAAAATTACGCAATAAAACTCAAAATAACACGAGAAAACATATAAAAACCAGAGCGACGTAGTTGTCAGGCAAATACACCGCAGAAAATCCTAATTTCATTTCTCTTTGAGTCTCAATAAAGTGAGTGTGTGTATCCTTTTTGGCAATTTATTTGACTTGCGAAGTGATGACATCAAGTCTATTCTGTCTATTCGACTTATGAATCGATACAACATCGATTCCCGAGAATCGACCTGACTTATGCCACATTTGGCCGGTCATTTAACCATATAAATAACGTGTGTGATAGACATGGGCGTTTTCGTAATTTCCCGCAAACGGATATGTAACCGTTTTATAGTTTGCATATCGATAAAGAAAACGGTTTTCAGATATCGATATCAGTCGTAGGAGTTGCAAGCGATAACATGATTTTTAGTTACGCAAACTAACGAAACAAGTTAACGACAAACGCAAACTGATAGGTACAGTTATATTAGCATATCGATGTAGTAGTTATAAAAAGTTTTTATCAGTTTAACTAAGTTCTTGTAACTACGGTGATTTTTCTTCAAGCTTTAATAGGCTCAGGACTAATAAAAAAGTTTTTTAGTGTATGGAATAGTCAATTATCAAAGATAGCTCTTCTGGCGCATTTAAAAATCGACAATTTAGATACAATGATTGTTGATTGTTTTTTTTTAATAGTAGATATTTTTTGTATTAAATTTAATACATTCGACTAACTTTACTAAGTATACCTATCCTAGTACTTACTATAACCTTTTATATTTCTTTTTTTTATTAGCCCTCTTAATATTTTTTTATAGCCTTGTAACGGAGGAGTACACTATGATGAATGATAATTTATACGTGAAGCGGGTCTCCTACTTTACTATATTAACTGTCGAGTCACAAGTCAGGGTTCGGGAGTGTCCGTTCTGCCAACTCTGTGATTTTTATAGCACACAGAGTAAGATACTTAGCTCAATCGCACTGTGAGTACCTACCTATCAAACCCCAAGTTTCGGTCGATACTTATTATCTTTTTTTTTTTTTCGGACTGGACAGAATGCTGTTAGGTTGTCTGACAACCTGTGACAGCTTTACACGGCATTATCAATACTGGCCGAGACTATCTAAAGGTCTCGTCAAAACGCAACGATAGCGCGTTCTAATTTTTCCTATGGCGCCATCTAGTTTTATTCTGAGTAAACTTATTTCATGGGTTTCTGTGAGAGATCGTTCGTTACAGCCTATTATTTATTAGCCCTTCTATAATAAAATCAAATTGTAACAATATAAATTAAATCTTATTTCATCGCAGTTTAGTTCTATTTTGTAACTAGTATCGAGCCAAGAAACCGTTATGAATATGGACCAAAAAGAGTTACCAAAGTAAACCATATTGCTAGCTGCGTAAGATATATTTTTACCCACACCATTATCGTGCAAATATGGTAAATATAACGCCATATTCGCTTCATCTCTCTTTTACCCGTGAAACAATCCATACTTAGAAAGAGAGGTAGCGAATATCAATCGGCGTTTCGTTCGTTTGCCGTTTCATTTCGTGGTTCGTCTATGGTAGCTAACAGTTGGTTGAGTTAGGTTCTGCGTTACGACTATATCGGTTATGTTGATCGAGATTATCGATACGCTATGATATCAAACTCATAGCCGATATGAGTTACGTTTTGTTATATCGAACTCATGCCTAGTGAGTGATTATATCTTCTTGGTCACCAATGAAGAATGAGTCTAGCTGAAGCTGAAAATTCTGAAAAAGCGCGC
The DNA here is from genome assembly GCA_963675405.1 of Cosmorhoe ocellata. NCBI lineage: Eukaryota > Metazoa > Arthropoda > Insecta > Lepidoptera > Geometridae > Cosmorhoe > Cosmorhoe ocellata. The sequence goes on from OY776257.1 coordinate 2,062,582, forward strand.
GCGAGCTTGAGCTTACGAATTTGTTTATTGATTTTGCTCGTTTTGTAGAAAACAATTTTATATTTTATTTAAAAATGAGTCAGAAGCGAAGCAGCAGATCACATGCTGAGGCAGACGTTCTCAACCTCGACGAACACATAAAAGAATGCGTACGCTTTATAGTTTGCCGAGAAGGCAGCAAGATTCCAATCAAACGCTCCGAAATCGCTAAACATCTTGGTACTGTATGCCAGACACCTGCAAACCAAATAAATAATGTGGTACTCGGAGCTAACAACATAATAAAAAAGGTCAGCCTATTTTGAAGCCCTTAATCGTAATAAGTGTCTCATTGGCGGTACTGGACCGTTTTAGCACTCTATACTCGCTTACCTGGAAAGAGGAAAGACCGTTGCAACAATTTCTTGCCCAGGACCTCTATTCAGACCTCTATTCTTTCCACTTTAAATTTCTCTTGACCTATTGGAACCTCCTGAGAAATAATATTTTGATCTTCAGGTGTATGGCTACAAAATAGTACAAGTGGACTCCAAAAGTGGTGTCCAGTACATAATAGTTCTCTCAGAGCCATGCAAATCCATGCCATCTACGGCGATGGACTTCCATCATAGAAAGATATTGGTTGCTGCTCTCACTCACATATACATGACGGGCAGTTCAGTTAAGGAAGGTTTGTTTTTAATTTTATTTGCAATTTTTACTGGTAAAAGTCAGGTGTTGTGCAAACAGTAATACCTACCTACTTAAATTTTATTTCTATTTTCTTTGTCATAAGATGGATTTGACCTATTTCTGGTAAAACTATTCTCAGAATAATAATGTCAAATGCTAGTAAAATGTCAGTTTACTTTCTCTTGATATCTATGATTTATTCTAGGCATAGTATATCTTTACTAATATAATAAATGCGAAAGTAACTCTGTGTTATGCAATCATGCCTAAACTACTGAACTGATTTTGATGAAATTTGGTACAAAGATAGACTAGAGCTTGAGGCTACCGTGACTTGAAGTCCACCATTGTTTTTAATTAATTTATGAATCTTCTTCTTCTTAATTTAAGAGTTTGACTCTTGTCGGCATAACTGATGAATCTCTCTCCATTTAGTTCTTTCCAGGGCAGCCTCCTTGACCTCTTTATAGACATGACAGCTACCTTCTCTTTCACTTGGTTCATATAGCTTATCCTTGGTCTTCCTCTTCCTCTCTTTCCTTCCACTTTTCCTTCTATAATGTTCTTGATGAAACTGTCATGTCGTATAATATGGCCAATCATTTTTCATTTTTCATTTTTTTTATGAATCTACTCGCACAAAAATACAATTTGCAGAAGAGATGTGGAAGTTTCTGGAAGAAGCTGGACTCTTGGAAGAGAATGATCATGCGGGACGGAAGATTCTAATCACCACATTTACGAGACAACTCTACTTAACATACACTAAGGTGAGGCAAAACATGACTTTTGGTATATAAACACTGACTAAAATACCTTCAAGTTTATAAGTATTTAATGAAGGTAGGATACAATTTGAATATGGCCAGGATCTAGGCCATCTAAGCTATTGTGAGCCATTTCGATGTGCATTAGATAATTAAGTATATTGAAAAGCTTATTATTGGTATTCTTATAAGCGACAATGGGCTTGCAACCTGTCACATACGGAATACTAATTACTGTGCAAAATGTGAACATGTACCAAATTTCATGTTTGGACGTGCCTCTGACTACCTTCTTTAGATATCCTCAAAGATCTAAGTAACTAAAGATCTGAGGAAGATATCTACCAAGCCCAGAGTTTATAGTCGTGATCATATTTTTTATTTTTGTTTATTTTAAAAAGCTTCACTTTGAATAGAAATGGCTAACTACACAATTGCTTCTTAATTAATTAAGTTCTAAATGAGCAAAAGCATATTAAAACGACTATTGTTCTTATTTACAGGTGGGAGAAGGAGAATTGGCAAGGAATGTCTTTGAATGGGGAAAACGAGCCATTGAAGAGGTGCCTAAGATATTCCTACTGAACAAGGTGGCAGAGGTAATTAGAGAAACTAATATTGACCGCGCTGAGTGACGCTGTACCGGCTACGATTCTAAGGCCAGGTCCTTTGGAGAGAACACTCAAAATAGGCCCGCACTCGGCCTCATTCCGGAAACTAGTCTCGTCACCAAGTACCACGGTCCTTTGGAGTTGTGTTGGGTTGGCTCGGTTGAGAAGCTAAAGGTTGCAGGATTGATACCCAGTTATCAAATAATTGCTTGTCTGTTAATGAAGCACTCGCTTCCGTCCACGGCATCGCCCGCGTGGTACCTCAAAAAACTAAAACAAATCTATCCCTCGGGATATCATATATGAAAAATCATCAATATATGAATTTTTTTCTGGGATAAAAAGTGGCCTTTGTTCTATTACAGACTATAATCAATATCTGTGCCAAGTTTCACCCAGATGCGTTCTGCCGTTTCAGCGTGAAAGTGTAACAAATATACATCCATACATTACAAACTTTCGCGTATATAATAGCTTAGTGCCAGCACTGTTGTCTTTTGATCATAAGATCGTGGGTAGGAATTTGTTTGTATATCAATAGGTTTTTTCTACAACCGAAAATTCAAATTTATGTGTCATAGATAAGTAGGTATTCTTATAAGCGGCGATGGACTTGCAACCTTCACGTACGCAATAACTGTGCAAAAGGTGTGATTGTGCCAAATATCATGTTTGGATGTGCCTCTGACCTACCCTCTTTAGTTGTCCTCAAAGATCTAAGTAACTAGAGAGCTGAGGAGATATCTACCGAGCCTGGGGATTAAAGTCGTGAGCATTATGTATCATTTCATTATTTACGGTGTAACCTGTAGTTTCTGATACTCCAATGCAGAGACCTTTTGGAAACATATATGAATGTGGTTCTTAAAAAAACTGTTTTTGTTACAGGCGTTAGAAAAAGAACCAAGTCATTGGTGTGAACAGTACAAAGAGGCGACCGAGGGATTATAGAAAGAAGATGTCCAATAAATTAGAATTAGAGCTTAATTATCTTTAAAGTTTTTTCGGTTAAAAATCTACAAAGATGTATTCATGCTTTGAGATGTGATATAAAAGTATTATACCAGTTAAAGTGATCTTGAAAGTCATCATAAAAGTGATGCGGTGATGGGCTTGTAACCTGTCTCTACTACTCCAAAAGAATTTAATCACTATCTTTGAGTAGAACACTCAAAGATCTAAGTCACTCTGAGGAGATATCTACCGAGCCGGGAATCACAGTTGTCATATGTTTTTTTGTACTATTGTACAAAAAGTGATTTTACCAAATAATTTAATGTCTCAGTAAATGTAAGTAAGTGTAAGAAGTTGGTTTTTAAATCTAAGTATCTTACATTACTATAAACATTCCATACAATTTATTTTTCTTAACGTGTCTTGTACTTCTTTTGAACCAGTTTGGTGAGAGAATCACAGTGGTCTCAAAGTTCTTTTGTGATGTACAGCACACAAGTACCTACATACATTTTTCGAATCAAAGAATTGATACTCCGGATTTGAACCCGCAACCTTAAGATAGGCTACCAGTGCTCTGCCATTATGGGTTGACCATGAAATATAGGTAGGTACATGTTTATAATCAATCCATTAAACTTTTGTGAGTAGGTATAAACAAATATCTACACTAATATTATAAAGAGGAAAAATTTGTATATACATATTTGTATGTTTGTAACGAATAAACCCAAAAATTACTTGACCGTTTTCAAAAATTCTTTCACCATTTTAGAATGCTACATTTTCCCTGAGTAACTTAGGCTATATTTATTTCTAGAAAAAATCGCCAAATTAGCTTCCGCCCACGGCTTTGCCCGCGTGGTACCTTGAAAAACAAAAACCAATCCATCTCACGGGAACCGTACATTTTTCCGGGATAAAAAGTACTATGTGCTATTCCAGACTACAATCTATCTCTGTGCTAAATTTCATCCCGATCCGTTCAGCCGTTTCAGCGTGAAAGAGTAACAAACATATATCCAGACATCCTGACATCCAGACATCCAGACATCCTGACATCCTGACATCCTGACATCCATACATCCACACATTCTTACAAAATTTCGCGTTTATGTATGATATTAGTAGGATTATCGATAAATAGTTAGAAGGGAAAGAGTAACAAACATCATAAATACAAATCACGTTTATAATATGAGTAGGATTAATGGATTTTGCGGACGAAGTCGCGGTTATAAGTTGGTAAGTTTCAGCTTTTTATTGGTATTAATTATTCAGGCATCGATAACCATTTCAAGTTGAACCGTCGTAGTGATCACTTGTCATTGTAAGTACTAGATAATGGCGGAGTATTTGACTTGTGTCGTCATACATTTAGATCCAAACAGGTAGAATATTTTCAAGTGGAGTTTTCTCTAATCATTGCATGAGCTTTTTTTGGCAGTAAGTTCATATTTTTTTTCAATCTCTTTTTCAAATGTCTATCACTAACACTATGTAGAGTTTTAAGTAATTTAAACTCGGTGTGAAAACAGAAACGCGGTGTGCGGGGGCTTATCACGTTTTTAGGGGGTAATCAAGTCTTTGATAGCTAGATAATAGCTATTTTCAGAAAATAATCATAGTGTAGTTACTTACGAGTACCTAATTATACTGCATAACAAAATCACTGCTTATTTAGGTATCATGAAGAGTTCTTAAAGTATTTATTTAACGCTACTACTCAACCTACTAAATTTTGAATACCTATGACCATACATTGCCTTGCTTCATTCTATTGTTCGTTTATATTAGCGTTAACCAAAAATAATACAAAAATAATACAAAAATAGTTTTTTCTGGTACCTAAATATTGTTTTTTGGAAAATGAAACCTACCTAGAACGAAACCCTTTGCTTACTAAATTTCATGAAAATCGTTGGAGCCGTTTCCGAGATTCAGATTAATATAGGAATATACATATATACGAGTATACCTATACAAGAATTGCTCGTGATTGACTTTTGAAAGCGATAATTGCGAGATTTACCTACGCCTGTTGCAAACCTGTCGCGAGTATCGTAAAATATTTTCCAGAAACATGTCGAAACCTGTGTACAACTACTTCTTCTGCAAAGCCCTGGGCGAGGGTCCTAGGCTCCTGATGGCGTACGGTGACTTCGAGTTTGAAGACCGTAGGGTCCGCCTAGCCGACTGGCCGGAGTACAAGCCAAGTAAGTGGGCAGTTTGGGATATTCCCTATAGTAGATACAAATTTTTCTGCACACTTTTTAAGGTACGAGTTGGCAGCGGACGACATGAGGCAGCAGCGGACGACGTGTCGCAGCGACACTACGGCGTCGTCCGCTACTGCCGTATGTCGGCCGCTACCAACTCGTACCCTTATTCCCATTTCTGCACAAATCAAAAATACACATTGTGCCGTTCGTGGGAATACGAAAATTGAATTAAAATTGTTCCCATTTCTGCGCACATCATAATAACAATAATATGTAGTGATGGGGTAGATATCCTAGGTTCTCATATCGTTATTTTGTGTTCTATGAGTAGGTAATCATTAAAGCCAGGTTTTCACTATTCAAGTTCTCTCGGAGCGAGTGCACTCCTACGACCTAGGTCGTCCTTTACCCATAGTGAAAACCCTGCTTTATTATATAGTTATCAAAGTTTATGACTCGTAGTACCTATAAACAAATCTCGGCGATAATGTACATAATAATGTTTTTTAAGAATATTTTATTGCTAAAATGATCTTTAGCCTCAATTAATAAAATCGATATCACCATCCACTGATTAGTTATCAAGCTCGGTTTTATGGCAAAAATAGATAGCAACCTATTATCATCACCATGCCACAATCATCTTATCACATAGCTATATAGATACCTACCTACTTATTCACGGTATAACATTAAATGCAGCAAATTACCTGTAGTGCAGTGGTTCCCAAACTCTTTTGTTTCATAGACCACTTTCAAAATTTTGCTGGATCCGGTGGACCCCTTGCATCTAGGTTCATTACCTACCTACTACCAATTTCTAAATCTTGAAAAGAAAAGTGAAGATTAGATCTATCTATCTATGGAAACTTGCGTTGTGGCTGACTTTCAACGATGTGTAACAGATTTCGAAAAAAAAATCTTTTCCATTTCCAAATTACCATTTTTTTCTCAATTAATTTACTTATAAATTGTCTTATTGAGAAGGTTTAATGTAGGTATCATATTATTCAAAAAACTAAGCAACATTTTAGTTCTTCACTATCGAAACCAAATTAATTTTCATTTTAAAGTAAAAAGTAAAAATCTTTTTATTTTAGTTACATAGTAAATCAATTGTAGGGTTGGGATCTCTTCTGTTAAGTTTTACACCTGTGTTAGAAGAGTCCCCTCTTTTCCGTGGTTCTTCAAGTAGGTACATAATATACTCATGCACCCCTGCTTACGATTGTAGACCCCCATTTTTTGTCACGTCCAACGGGGGGGTCCACCTGGACCACTTTGGGAATCACTGCTGTAGTGCTTCGGAAGAAGCGGTCCCGACTTTAAAATGTTGTGGTCTTATGCGACCTACAAGTGTTGGCCACTGACAGGACTCACCCTAGGACACTATAATAGTACCTACCTAGTAGGTAGTAGGTAGTACTTACCTAAACTTAGAATCTATACCTACCATCTCTGCAGCTTAGCGTATCCACAGACAAGGCATGATCAATACGGGCGGAGCTGAATACGATATGCTGCTTTCCTCAATGTTTTCCTTCATCATTTAAGAGCACTAGCACTGTGTTGGTATTTATAGTACCTACTTATATATAAGTATATAGGTATAAGTATACCTACATAGTTTGATGGATGGACTGTGTTAAAGGAGTAAGAAAGGTGTGAGTACTGAGATGACGGATAATAGAGGAAATGGAAGAAGAAAACGTGTTGTGCCGACCCCACATAGCGTGGGAAAAGGGCGGGAAGAAGAAGAAGTATATATACATTTATCGAAAGGAAAATACTATTGGGTTGAACCCACGACCTTAGGATGCGAAGGTACGGTTGTTACCACTGCACCACTGCTCCAAGATACTCTATTTTGTTATCTGTTTCGAATTGCAAGTCACCATGACTATTCGCGACACAAACGTTTGGCTGCGAAGGTCGTTTTGTTTAAATTATATTACGTAATCTTTATCATTTTGTATAGTATCGAGCGATATATTCAATACTAGCTGATCAATCATTGTCAGAATTTCAATAAATATAGGTAGGTAGGTACTCGAGCACTTTTACCACCAACTTTACAATTAAAACTTTACACCAATTTTACAACATTGACTATAAAAATCATTTGATTATGATAAAGAACACAAATCAAGATCTTTGCGAGTTCGATTCCTGTGGCGAGAAAAACACGCGTGTGCCTATGCGCAATAGGTACCTACTTACTACGTGGTCTCAAAGATACCTTATCTTCCACGCCCAACTTATTCGCCGCAATCTTTTTTTTTTTCTATTTTAAGCCGTGGTGGTCTTATGCAATACTAAGTAGGTATACATACCCACCTATTTACAGCTAAATAATATAGCCCGGTGTGTCTGTAGGTATATTGAAGAAAAGTAATAAAAAGAAGAGAAAGGGGATGACTTAAGACGCGTTTCATTTACCTATCTTTCCCGACGTTTCGATAGACTTACACTGTCGTGGTCACGGGATGACATGACCACGACAGTGATGTACCTATAAGTCATCCAACGGATCTAGGCATTCGTGAAGTTAGTCACAGGTGCGAGTTTGCGCATGTACAGTTTCTTCCCCTCCTCCTCATACTTACCTCCAATCTCTCCCGAAAAACGATACTGCGCAGCTCTTGCGGCTAACTTCACGAATGCCTAGATTCGTTGAACCAACTATATTTTAAACGGATATTTATCGCGTTTTATTTGCCTAAGTATATTTCCCGACGTTTCGACAGGCTTACATGCTTTCGACAGGCTTTTCGTGGTCACGTGATGACATAATGTCTGTCGTGGTCAAGGGCGGATCCAAGGAGGGGTCAAAATTATTATAATAAGGATTTTAACTTTTTGTGACTTGACCACGCCTATGTGACCCCCCTGGCACCAAAGCTGGATCCGCTATTGGTCGTGGTCATGTCATCCCGTGAACACGACAGTGTGTACGCCTGTCGAAACGTCGCGAAGAAAAGGTAATTAGAACGCGATAAATACCCGTTTAATACTAATAATAAGTGCTGTTTCGGCATCTACATATATCATGTTATATTTCAGATACTCCATACGGCCAGATGCCGGTTCTAGAGATGAATGGCAAGCAGTACGCGCAGTCCATCGCACTCGCGCGGTACTTTGGTCGCAGGTTCGGTCTCGCCGGCGCCGACGATCTCGAGGCATTGGAGATTGACTCCATCGTCGAGTTCCTCAATGACATCCGCGCTAGTAAGCTCAGAAAACCTATCCTTCAGAGACCAGTCAAGTATCATGATAATCTTTGTCTTCCGAAAATGCTGTCATAGAAAATAATTAACATTTAAGCGTTGGGATTTTAGGCGTGTCCACTCATAACCTCCTTTTTTGTCAGTAGTTTATTGCTAAAATTCTAAAAAAAACCGACTGAACGTAACACAATAGATTTAAACAGCCGTAGTATTAGATTTTTTGACATTTTGTATAGCTTAAGTCACTCTTGAAATTCAGATGAATCCAATGACACCATATTTTTAGAAACTGTTAGCAGTTTGGGTTACAGCGATAGCCAAAGAAACTACAAACATACATACATTACATACACCCATTCACCCCAAACACATTACCCTCTTTCGCTTCGCAGTCGGGTAAAAAGAGCGTTTTGAGGCGTACTGTACTCCTATCACTACATTGGTTCTGGTACCACGCACGACTACTAGTAGGTACCTTAGGGATCGACTAATAAATGTAGTAATACTAATAAGAACCTACAAAAATAAATGTAGTAGGTAAGGATGTGTGGATGGCACTTAAGTTTCTGTCCATTCTTCTTTTTATAGCGTTGTAAAAGGTTTAAAAGGTCTTAGAGGTTCCTTTCGTTTTATATGTTTTTGGATTTGCCGTTTTCTTCACGATGTTATTCTTCACCAGCAAACATTAGCATGCTGATGTTTGTGATGTTGCTACTAAGACTTTGAGATGGCAAACATGACTGTAATCCCCAGGCTCGGTAGATATCTCTATGACTATACTTATACTATACTATACTTATGACTTATCTCCTCAGTTCACGCACGACCAAACATGATATTTGGCACATGCCCACATTTTGCACAGTATGAGAACATGTATCTAGATACTAATATTATAATATTAGTAACAGGAAATATTTGATTGTTTGTTTGTTTGTTTGCATTGAATAGACTCCGAAACAACTTTTTCAGAACAGATTTTGGGCAGGCAGATTTCAAAAATTCTTACACCAATGTGTAGAATGAACTTTCAGGATGAACATAGGCTATATTTTATATAGGTACTTCGCGGGCGACGCCGCGAGCGGAAGCTAGTTAAGTTGTTGCTCACTGGTCACTTATTGGGCACACGTTTGTCCTACAGAGGCCGCCCTAGTGTTCTACGAGAGCGACGAAGATCTCAAAGTTAAGAAGCATGAAGACTTCGCGAAGAATATCTACCCCGACCTGTTGAACAAACTCGCTGCCATTGCTGAGAGGAACAACGGACACCTGGCACTCGGCAAGGTAAACTTTTCGCGTCACTAGTAGACAAAAAACTACAAATAGAATAAGAATAATTTTATTGTTCTAACTGTGTTGTACAGATGGTATTGGTCCCGTTAAGTTTCAACAGTTTTAACCTTTTCAGGCGTACCTACAATGTGGTAGTTTAATGTACAATTTATAAATAACCTAATTAATGTATTAAAAAATACCGTTATTTTTACTAAAAAATTCTTAGTCGAATATTCACGGAACTACAACATGGTTCAAAGTATGAAGAGTAAATAGGTTGGCATGGTATGTTATGCGGCGGGAGGAAAGCCATGTTACAAGAAGGCTAATGGATTTGAATGTGGATGGATATAAAGCACTTATTACATTACCCTGAATTCAGGGACCCTTACCCAAATAAGAGTGGTATAATAAGAGTTAGGGCGTAAGGCGTAGAGGTTAGGCGTTAGGCTCCCTTACTACCGGGCCCTGAATACCGTGTAGTGTAATACCCGTTTAAGAGTAGAGGTAGACCTAAAAAAGATGGATGGACTGTTTGAAAGACGATATGTGTCAGAAGGGAGTGACTACTGAGATGACGGATGATAGGGGAGAGTGGAGAAAGAGAACCTGTTGTGCCGACCACAGCTAGTGGGACAAGGGCAGGAAGATGATCTACGCATAAAACGCACGAACTTGCGTTTTTGGCGTGGCAATCAAAAGGTTACTAATCAACCTTTTCAACCTTTTCCAGCTGACCTGGGCCGATTTCGTATTCACCGGAGTGTTTGACTATCTCAAGACCATGATGCAGATGCCAGACCTGGAGGACAGGTTTCCGGTCTTTAAGAGGATCCAGCAGTCTGTTCTGACCATCCCTAAGGTCAAGAAATACGTTGACAAACCCAAAGAAGCTGAGCTACCGTTCTAAGTGTTCTAAACGGTTTAAAAAGTGTACAAAAATATCTCACTCTGTTACTTTTATACAGGTGTTACCAGACTACTTCCAAAAACTTCAGGGGGTTAAAGTATCTATCAATATAAACAACTTTTTCTAAGAAACTAACACTGTGAGCGCAAAAAAACAGATGTTTCATACATTTCAAGTAATAGTTGGTCCATGATTTCAGCCAAGTAGGTATTGTATTTTGCATGGAACAGTTGTTTTTTTCGCGCTCACGGTGCAGGTTTCTTAGAAAAAGTTGTTTATATTAATGGGTACTTTAACCCCCTGAAGTTTTCGGAAGGAGTCTGGTAACACCCTGTAAATATCTCTCTCCACTCTTTCATTCAAGTAAGTACTCAAATGGTTCTAGAAAATTCGTGCCTATGTATATTGCACATTTATTTTATCCAATTGTGCTTTGGTATGTTCATTGTTAGAAACACGTATCTAAGGATCTAATAAATAGGTACTTACCTACTTATTCAATATTTGATTACAGTCTCATAAAATATTACATAGTTACTAGATAACAGGATTCAAAATTTACCTACCTAAGTGGTAATACTAAGGTGATTCTTGTCTTATGAAACTATTTAGGTAAAGTAAACGTTTAGGTACTGAAAGTTGTAATTTTTTTACAGCAAGAACAAAAGTATCTACGTCTTATTTATTTATTTTATTCTAAGATAATAAATATTTATTCAGATTTACATTAACTGACGTTTTTATGTTAATATAAGAATAATATTGCTTTTGATACCTGCTATGTCTCAAAACCTTCACGGCAATTGAAAATAGGTGTAGGTACCTACACTATATACCTACTCATTAACAACCTTCTAAAATAGAGGTAAGTATGGTAGGTACAATGTCATCCAAAAACAATAGGTATCTATATAACGCACCTATCTACTGAAAATGTGTCTAAACAAAGAAATATTATGCAATTTAATATCCTATGATACCTAGGTATCATTTTATATTATTCAGTTGATAAAGTGTGACTAAATTGTTAACATCTGTTTGTTATTCGTTCGAGAAAAATATTCCAAATGTCTTACGTCCTAATCTATTTGAAGCAGAAAAAAGGAAATAATGTTGCCGTATAAAAAATACTACTATGATGGTAGATTTTATGATACTAACTTTAAATAGGTCTCTTGCAGTAAACCTTTTAGCAGTTAAATTGACCTAAGTAGTTGCTTTTTGAATAAGTACCTAGGTACTATTTTCAATAATATCCACTAAGTGTTAATCGTAAAGTAGGTCCTTTAATAGCTATATTATAATCCCATATTCGCTCAGCGAAAAGATAAAAAAAATAGCTATATTAATTTGACATAAAATAATTTACCTACTAGATATTAAAAAACTGTATTTACATAAAGTAGTAACACAAGTCATAATTATTTATGTTGATGCGTTTAGTTTTGTTTACTTCAGTTTCTTTTATAAAGCGACTAGCTTCCGTTCGCGGCTTTGCTCGCGAGGTACCTACATAAAATATAGTTTATGTTACTCAGGGATAACGTAGCATTCTAACGGTGAAAGAATTTTTGAAATCGGACTAGTAGTTTTTGATAGATATTCAATTAGGTACCTTTGGTAGATTTCAAGGAGTTTGGTAGAATTTCAACAGAGTGATGGCAACACTTTCGTTAATACCGTAACTAAAATTGGGTGACGCATACTACGCAATCAGATCAGCACTCAGCTCAGCAACACCAGCAAAGCCAGTGTTTACTCAGTTCTTGTAGAACTTACTCGCCGACACAAAGACAAAACAGGTAAGAATTTAGCACCTAATTTATTTATATAAACATGCAAAGGAAGCGCGTTGAAGTCTTCAGCGTCGTAGAACTTCGTAGATGTTACTTTTGTTCTGTTTAGCGGTATTAACATCTTGTTGAAATTACCTACATTATTATTATTGTCACGACGTTGCTTGGCCGGCCGGCCGGTCGGAAGCCGGTTATTTCGTCATAATTCCTAACCTACACAAAAAAACAACCCAAGTCAAGTAGTGTGTCAGTGTGTCTATCTATTAAAGTAAATGATAGTCCTATAAGATTTCTATTGGATTATTTTATTTGTTTGATTGTTGTTATTTACAAATTTAAAACTACCTAGCTAAAATAAAAACTTGCTCTTATGTTTGGCCGACATTTTCCTCATGCGATCGTTTCATAATGTTGCGCAAAGGCATTTCTTTGGATCGTGCGAATACGTAGGCACTTACTCGTCTAGATCTAGAGCAGTGGTTCCCAAACTCTTTTGTTTCATAGACCACTTTCAAAATTTTGCTGGATCCGGTGGACTTCTACATTACTACCAATTTCTAAATCTTGAAAAAAAAAAGTGAAGATTAGATCTATCTATCTATGGAAACTTGCGTTGTGGATGAGTTACAACGACGATTAACAGATTTTGAAAAAAAAATCTTTTTCATTTCCAAATTACCATTTTTTTCTCAATTTATTTTTAAATTGTCTTATCTTAACCTTCTCAAGTTTGATTTAGGTATCATATTATTTAAAATAAGCCAACATTTTAGTCCTTCACTATCGAAACCAAATATATTTTCATGCACCCCCTGCTTACGATTGTGGACCCCCATTTTTTGTCACGTCCATTGTAGACCCCCCGTCGAGTCTCCCGTGGACCCCTGGGGGTCCACCTGGACCACTTTGGGAATCACTGATCTAGAGGTCTACCATGTAATAGGACAAAATATAAATTTTAGAAACGAAATATTCGTCGAATTAACAGGTTGTTTTGTTGTTCAGAAGAGAAAAAGTTACTGGACCAAAGTTGTAGAGAATTTAATTTGCAACAAAAAATGTTAACATTTTTTTTTTTATCAAATATATAGTTTAAGAGATATACCGTAAAAACCATTTCAACCCCTATTTTCAAGATGGCGGCCTTGGGACAAGGGTGGCGACCCCACAAACTTGGTTTTAGCTTTACACTGACCCCCCTACACATCAAAAAAATAAAATTGCGTCCTCTAAAAAACGCAACTCCAAATGTAACTTTTCAATGGACTAATATAGGTAATATATCGATGGTTAGGTACTTGTTTTACGAGATCAATATTGTCAAAACGAAAATAATGTAGGTACCTACCTATGTCGTTTCATCGTTCAAAGTCAAAACGATGTCACAGTTTTTACAAGATTATTGTGTCGATATAATATCGTTGTTCGTTTTGCGAAGTGACCGCTATTACTTATTGACTGGACCTTGTTTGTGGCAAGGAGTCAGTAAACAATGTAGTAGTAATAAGTAGGTAAGGATCCTAACATCTTAACACATCTAGGATATCTCATTCAACATCATTTTTTAGTATTTTCTTTATAATTCATTCATTACGCCTAAGTTGCTGCCCGGATTAGCATCAAATTTGAAACAGTTAGATCTTTGATTATACACTCATAATTATAATCAAACATAGCTAATAAATAATAATATCTACCTCTTTGATTATGTACTTATATAATCAAAGAGGTACCTACGTAGATATAATACAGCCCCGGAAAGCGATGTTCTTTCTGTGTTAAACCTCTTTATTTACAGATATAATATAGACATGAACGTGTAAGATATATATCTATATCTATTTTATATATACTCGTAGCATAGGATAGGATTAGAAATAAAAAAGTCAAAGTTAAGTAAATGATGGGTTGTCCATTGGTCTGTAAAATGTGAATTTGGCGCCTCCCTGAACTTGCCGCCCGGGGCATGGACCCCGGCTTGCCCCCCCCTAGATCCGGGGCTGATATAATAGACATTGTTAAGGAATAGCGTACCTTCGTATAGACTAGGTACTTTTTATTTAACGCCCCGGCTAGAAGATATTAGTATGTAGGTAGGTACCTACCTAGCTATGTATAGAAAGTACGATCGGATCGATCCCTACACCATACAAAACGTAAACCAAAATCAATAGGGCAAATAGAGGTGGCCAGTCGATATGTGGAAAACATTCAAGGTCACAAAACCAGTATAGGTTGAGTTTAGTGGACTGTCCGTAACTTGGATAGCTCTGCTTACCAATCGTATTGGTGGCCATTAATAATTTGAATCTCTATTACTAAGTATTCACTATATCTCTACTAAGCTATTTCCTTGATTGATTATCCTCGCCTCATTTTATCAGTGCCTATTTTACTTTGTTCTGTGTGTTAAGGACGCATTCACAAATATCAATTTTAGGTAGGTACCATTTTGATGAACCAGGAATCACAACTTTAAAGATGTTATGGTATAAAACTAAAGGTTATACTCATCCAATAAAAGGTGACATGTGACCAGAAGAGTGTTAGGTATGAATGTGGATGGATACAGGGGTAGAGGTAGACCAAAGAAAAGATGGATGATGGATGGACTGTGTGAAAGATGATATGAGTAAGAAAGGAGTGAGTACTGAGATGGCGGATGATAGAGGGAAATGGAAGAAGAAAACGTTTTGTGCCAACCTCACACAGCGTGGGAAAAGGGCAAGAAGAAGAAGATATTCATCTATAAAGGTAGCCAATAAAAAAACTGAACAGTCCAACTTTTTCTTTTTAATACGGATAAAATATAAGGACTCATTATTGTTGTCTGAAATAAAACATTTTTATTTCACTCATTTAACCACAATGTTATTTTACTTACTCGTACTAATGTCGGTAGATACTTAGATATAAGTTTTAGTGGTCGATAACCTAGTACGTAGGTACTCACGATATTTGTTCAATCATGATGAGTGCCGTAGAAACAGTAAAAGCAAATAAAAAAAGAATATTAAATGGTCAGTAGGTAAACACGTTTGATTAAACCCAGCAAAGATAGAGATAGTACCCACTTGGTACCTACTCCATCCGGCAAGAGATAAGGATACTCAATAAAGAGGCTATTAGAGATATTGAAAACAGTTGAGAATTGTGGTCCTTCGCTATAAAATGACTTTACTTTCGAAGTCGGATCATTTAGTTTTATAGCTCTGTGGTGACCGGTGACCTGCATTAACTACTTGCTTATATTAGGTAAAATAAATATATTATATATAGTAGGTACATTACATAAACTCAACTTGTAAATTATGCATGTGGCCTTTATTTTGTAATGGATAAATATTTAAGTATAACCATAGTAATGCTAATCAATCACTAATCTAATCACAGTGCAAAATATGGGCATGTGCCAAATATCATGATTGGACGTGCCTCTGACTACCCCCTTTAGAAATCCTCAAAGATCTAAGTAACTAGAAATCTGAGTAGATTCTACCTATATATCTACCGAGCCTGGGGATTACACGTGATCATATTTTTTGTATTGAGATGCCTAAAAAATAGGTCGGCATAGCTATTTAACCCTACTTTGAATGTGCGGTAATTTTATGCATTATTTAGTTATTAATTATTTACTTGTAGGTACTATAAATTGGGGGATCGGGGTCATTACCCTGTGAGTGTTACCTACTTAGGTACTTGAGTGCCAATATCTTATCTTTATCATACTCAACTTGCGTGTGATAGTGATTTGATTACGGCTAAGCAAATAGTTTATATGGCTATTGAGGTTTTAATTTTACCTAGTAAAACTCTATGCTTTGAACCTTTTTGAACGATGTAGGTTTTATCTGTGATTTTCTCTATGGATAGAATTGAATAAGGTTTGCTGGTTTTGGTCCTGGCTAAACGTAGTGATTATATTCTCTTTGGTCTTGGCTTTTGTCATCATTTCATTTCAGTTTATTGATAAAAACTCTCTCAACTCCTTCCAAAGAGAATTAAACCACTACGTTTAACTCCTTCTTTCAGATTCTTTTTATGAAGGCATAGAATATTAATTAACAAAAATTGGTGTAAGATAAATGTTTAAATCATTAAAGCTTTAGGTCATGACCTAGGGTATTACCACAGAGTACTTTATTATATGGTATTACCTAAGTAAGTGTTAGTAATATTTCTACAATTCAATTCAAAGAACTCCAAAAGTAGGTTATAATAATTATACATAAATTAAAGAGCGCAAGCTTGCAGTTAATTATTAACTGCAAGCTTGCGCTCTTTAATTTATGTAAGTACTTATTTTTTTCCAGAAATATGACCAAATACACATTGAGCTACTTCCCCATCAAGGCGCTGGGTGAAGGGCCGAGGCTGCTGCTGGCTTACGGAGGCGAGGAGTGGGAGGACAACCGCGTGACTCCGGAGCAATGGCCGGCGTTCAAGCCTAGTAAGTTATCAATAGGGAATACAACAGTTTTCAGATGTTGTTATTGTTGTGTGGAAACTCTTTTTGAAAGCTGAATTATCTGATCTTGATGCATTATTTTGAAGATTTATGGTAAATGTTGTGCATGCCTGTTTTTTGACACATTGACACACATTTCATGGTATAATTTGTCTTCATGTTGTTTTTTAATGTTTTGTTGTGTGTGCTGTTGGCACTCCTATTAAATAAATAAAATAATAAATATATAAGATTTTGGGCACCCTGCGGAATTCCGGAAATAGGCACTTTCCGGGATCCTATAGGATAAGACTAAGAACATTCAGGCCCGCAAATATCGGCATTATGGGTTATACAACTCCTACCTAAGCTACCATCCAAACAAGACAAAAATTATATTAGCCTATGTCCAAATTGCTTTAAATAATAGTAGGTAATTGTTTTTGTTTTTAAGATATGAAGTGCTTTTATTAATATGTTTTTGTTAATATATTATGTTAGCCCCGTATTCACAAAGCGAATAGGCTAGTAAATAAAGATTTTGCAGTAGGAAGATTCTACACATAAAATGCACCCGTATTGTGGTAAGGTAGAATTTTCAATAAAGTATATTTCTCGCGTTGATATGCCTTCCGTATAATCATTAAGAGGTTTTTTAGGTACAAAACAGCAGATATCAGAATGATGATGCAGTATTGTAGGCTATCTATTCGACCTATCAACCTTCCCACGCCAATCTCAATTTGCTTTGAAAATCGATGTTTGAATGAATGGTCCATTCACGCAAGTCATGGATAGTTATTTCAATGGCAATTCGCCAATTGTACAGTACATACTACATTATTGGTATAGCAGGTACCTTTGTGCTGGAGCCATTCAGTTCATTGGTTTTGTTTGTAAATATGATTGTTATGCTGCCGGTTCCCTCATGTGTGCTGAACTGTTATTTTGTCAAAACAGCAACTTCCGTTTCAAAGCTGTCTTGTTTGAAGCTGGTTTCTTTGGAGGGTTTTGCTTGGATGGCAGGAGTCTAGGTAGTTGGAATGAAGTATAAAATACTCTGGATTAGACTAGACTGGTAACTAGACTTGAAAATCTCAACTGACAGTCAGCAGTGTTTCGAAATATATCTTCACTTCAACATCATCTTCCTGCCCTTTTCCCACGTTATGTGGGGTCAGCACAACATATCTTCTTCCATTTCCCTCTGTCATTCGTCATCTCGGTAGGTACTCATTCCTTTCTTACTCATGTCATCTTTTACACAGTCCATCCATCATTTTCTTTAGCCTACCTTTATCCCTGTATCCATCCACATTCATACCTAACATTCCTCGTCACATGACATTCATCTCTCCTCATAACAAGCTCATACCACGCTAACCTATTCCTCATCTTTTCCGTCACCGGCATCACTCTCAAACTTACTCTTTTACACCTATTCATTATTGATCTTTATTATGTTTCGAAATAGTTCTTAGTTATGTACATTTCTTCCAACGAATCTAGGCATTCGTGAAGTTAACCACAGGTACGAGTTTGCGCACGTACAGTCCCACTGCCCCTCTCCATACCTCCAATTGCTCCCGAAAAACGATACTGCGCAGCACTCTGCGGCTAACTTCACGAATGCCTCGACTCGTTGGGCCAACTGTATACCTACTCGTATTAAATGGAAACTGCGTGAATAAAATTTGAGCACTATCTCTCGCAATCCAGAGACCGTATTCGGTCAGATGCCGGTGATCGAGTTCGGGGGGCGGCAGTACGCGCAGAGCCTGGCGATCTCCCGCTACCTCGGCCACAAGTACGGCGTCGCCGGCGCCAACATCCTCGAAGACTTGGAGATCGATCAGATGGTCGAGTTCTTCAATGATCTCCGTGCGGGTGAGAGAGTATTACCGAAATTATAAACAAACACACAATCACCAATCCCAGGCTTGGTTGACATCTCAGATCTCTAGTTACTTAGATTTTTGGGAATAAACATATAGGTGGGATATGCCCACATTTTGCACAGTGGTAAATATTCTCGTACTTATGTGAATATAACCTGGCCTCAGCGGACGACGTGTCGCGGCGACACTACTGGTTTCTATGTATTTCTATGAAATTCCCTCCGTAGTTAGCGACACGAAGCTAGCGACGCATTTCATAGAAATACATAGAAACCAGTAGTGTCGCCGCGACACGTCGTCCGCCGCTGCCGCACGTCGCCCGCTGCCAACTCGTACCCTTTACTGTCTGATACAATGCGTGAATCAAATGCTCTAGAAAGTTCTTTTCTCGTGTCCAGCGGCGGCTTCGGTCCACTACGAGAAGGACGAAGCCCTGAAGGCCAGCAAGCACGCTGAGAACTCGCTCAACAAGTACCCATTCATGCTGGAGAAACTGAACGAGATTGTCACTAAGAACAATGGACACCTCGCTCTTGGGAAGGTAATTAATTATAATTTTAATGTCTTTGGGTAACTGATTAGCATTTTATTCTATCATTTTAATACGAGTATAGTTGGCTCAACGAATCTAGGCATTCGTGAAATTAGCCGCAAGAGCTGCGCAGTATCGTTTTTCGGGAGCAATTCGAGGTACGAAGAGGTGAGGAAGGAACTGTACAATCTGTACATGCGCAAACTCGCACCTGTGGCTAACTTCACGAATGCCTAGATCCGTTGGATGACCTGTACCTGGGTGATTTTGGTAAACGACGTTTTCTAAAATGAAACCTAGCTAGATCGATTTATCGCCACCTGCTCTTGGGAAGGTAGGTAATTGATCATCGTTTTAATATCTTTGGGTAATGATTGGCATTTTATTCTATCATTTTAATACGAGTACCTGGGTGATTTTCGTAAACGACGTTTTCTAAAAATGAAACTTAGCTAGATCGATTTTTTGCCCCCGAAACCATATCTACTAAATTTCATGAACATCGTTGGAGCCGTTTCCAAGATTCAGATTATATATATACAAGAAATGCTCGTTTAAGGCCCAGAATACTCATCACACTATTCCTTACGTAAAAGTTACAAAAAACAGTGACGTAGGTCCGTATAGCAACGGGGATCTCCGCGGAATCAGACATAGCACGAAGTGAAATACCCAAATGACAAGTAAGTAGAGTGCGGCATGATAATATGGCTGCTCTGAATTACATAACGAAAGCGACAATTTATAAAAAACATAAATATGTTCAAGTAAATAGCTTATTTCAAAAAAGGGCTGGGTTGATTTGTTTCAAATTAACTGATTTACATTCATGTGAAGTAGAAATTCAAAAAACCTTACTGTTCTGGATAAATTAGGGAATTTCCGAATTTTCAGAGGTGTTTTTGACATGGTTTTTCACCAAGGTTTTCTAACTAATTCGTGTTTTAGCTCCGGTTGATTTATCACTTATATCCTTGAGTATCGTGTAGTTCGATTTCAATGTAATCTATTAAGCGGTAATAGAATGATTAGGGTTGCAATACTTGCAATTCTCAAAATTCTGGGCCTTAAAGGTATAAGATAGTTTGGATGGATGGATGGATGTTTCTTACTCAATAACGCGGAAAAGGACGCAGTTCCCTTTCGAAGTTGGTCGCTGGCCATCCATCCTAATGATGACGGCGAAGAACGTCGCTAGGAACGACAAGTCTACTAAGCTCTTATAGAAACCTAATATTTTTACGTAGTTCTCTTCCGAAGTTGGCCGTTGGTAGTCACCCATCCTAATGATGACGGCGAAGAACGTCGCTAGAAACGACAAATCTACTAAGCTCAGAATCCTAATATTTTTACGTAGTTCCCTTCCGAAGTTGGCCGTTGCTGGTCACCCATTCAAATGATGACGGTGAAGAACATGCTAGGCGCGTCAAGTCTAATAGACTCCTAATATGTTTATTCATATTTCAGCTGACCTGGGCCGACTTTGTGTTCTGCGGTATTTATGAGTACCTCAAGGTCATGCTCCAGATTGACCTGGACACCAAGTACCCTCAGCTGAAGAAGGTCTACGACACAGTACTCGCTCTCCCCAAGGTCAAGGAGTACAACGATGCCGCCTACCCTCAATAAATGTTACGACGTTGCAACTATCCGCACTTTGCACAATATGGCAGTAAATTTACATCACAAAATGTTATAAAATGTAAGGTTAAGTCCAAACTAAACGGGATCAATAGTATATAATGCAACTAGTAAATAAAGGACGGATTTAAAGCGAGTGCCACAGATGAGTCACGAGCGAAGGATTCTATCGATTGAATCACGACCGTAGGGATTCATGATGATAGCAATTTTATACAGACTCATACTCCGATATTCTTAATGTCTACCTTATGCGCTTGGAGATGTGTCAATTAGGTTTGACGTGCCTCTGCTTAGCCCTCTAAAACAATCTCAAGGTTGAAAGAGCATGATATTAATTTTTTGCTCGTTTCGAATATATTAATTGCACGTGTGTCTGGCTAGCCCTCTTAAGGTATTTTCAAGGTTGAGGGAGGTGAAAATTCATTGGTGCGAATATAATTTGGACCTGCCTCTGACTAGCCCCTTTAGACATTCTCAAGAGGCAGCTTTCATAAATCTTTTTTTTCTATCTTGAATGGGGTGATTTTAAGGTGCGTCACGTGTGTTTATCACATAATCAAGAATATGTGAATGTTTGCTTATTTTATGGCTGAGGTCAACATAATTATGTCAGCCACACATCACCCATATCCAGATTAAAAAATATAATGGATGCCATCATTAGTTTCTGCTTGATTCTGAGAACGCACTAAACTGAGTGCTTTATATACTTTAGATTAAGATTAACGTAAGACAAGTAAACAGGCCTTTTATCAATATCATTTACATAATAATATGTTACTTTGTTTTCATGTTTAGAATAAGGTTCAAAGCTATTTTATTATAATAAAACATAAGTAAATATACGCATTAATTCTTATTTACCTAATTTTAATTATCTTACAGTAACTATTCAGCTTATTGGTTCCCATAATACAAGGTTTTCTTAGTTTAGAGCTAGATGGCATTGTGTTAAATGTCTTTTAAAGGAGCCTCCGAAATGTACTTTAATCATTTCACCGCACTAGTTTAAAAGAAATAGTGACACTGAAAAAAAGAAGTCTTATAATAAGCGGCGATGGGCTTGCAAGTTGACACATACGGAATACTGGTGGATTCCCAACGAGTCACACCAGATCCAGTTACATTGTGACTCGTGACTACCTACTGTCCAAAATGTGGGCATGTCTAATGTTTGGACGTGCCTCTGGCTACTCCCGTTTGGATATCCTCAAAGATATAAGTAGCAAAAGACTTGAAGAGACGTCTACCAAGTCTGGGAATTTCTGTCGTGATGTTTGCATGTTTTGTAAAGTGCTTATCTAGTTTTGTGTCAATAGCTTACTATTGGTCACACCCCACAGTGTGACTACGAGCAAAATAAATTCCTGCTAGTCACACCGGTGTGACAATCTGGTGTGACTACGAGTCCGCACTCAACTACCCTGTTTTTCACATACATTTCTACATGAAGTACGATTGATTATACATGGGTGACCTGGTCATCACTGTAAGCCAAGTTGGCCGTTCCCTTCGCTAGTTCTCTGGTCTTCCTATCACTCTCCTCGACTTGCTGGATGGTGTCCATCAGAGGCAGTTCCTTGGTCTCCGGTGTCAGGGTGAGCAGTACGCCGGCCAGGACAGAGGCGCATCCGAAGAGTATGGAAGGTAGCGCTTCTGAGATAGGGTTCTGAGAATTAAATTAAGTTTATCAGCCTTTGTTCCTTACTAGTCTACTCTGGAGTGATGTGGGAGTTTATCCACCAGGCGAAACCAATCTACGACAATCATCTACTTCTCATCATATACTTCCTCACGATGTTTTTAATTCACCGTAAGAGCGATCACACAAGTCGTGGATGAAAACAAGATTTAGAGAGCACCACGCGTTGTAAGCCAGTAATTTTGCACCAGTTATGAAACATTTCTAACGCTGTCTCTATGTTGAACTTGTTTTCAACATCCACGGATTGAAAGAAACTAGGATTGAGTTGTCGCTTACTAGAATAGGAGTAATTGGAGCTAGCATGCCCCCAACCCTGGAAGCGAAAGCCCCCATTCCGAGCAGCGACCCCCTGGCGCTAGTAGGAAACAGTTCCATGGTATACGTGAGGGCCCCCGTGAAGCATGCTGATATTATCATCTTCCCGACGAGGAACAAAAAGATCTTGGCCCAGGTGTACTCTGGAACGAAAACCAACCATGTTATGAGTTTATTGATAGGCAAGTAGTCACTGAATTATTGGGTTTCGCTTGTGTCGTTTACTACTGCTTATGATTATGGGAATGCGAATTGAAGCAAGTCTATTTCACAATGAGTACCTATCTAATGAAACCGCTGTGATAGGAATGAAGAGAAAAGATGACTTACTTTCAGGAACAAATCCAGATCCAACGCACAGCACTCCACACGCTATGTAACCAACCATCAACGGCATCTTCCGTCCAATCTTGTTCATCAAATACAATGAAACCAACTCCCCTGGAAACGACATCACCGTGGACAATAGAAAGTTTGTGTACTTGCTCCCTGGAAGGTACACCGAGTTTATCATCAATCCGTAGTACACGAAGCTGGAAGTGAATCTACATGTAGCAGCTACCATCAACCTCTTCATTATGACCTTTGACGTCACAACGTCTTTCAGCCCTTCTCTCTTCTCATACATCTCTATGTTGAACTTGTTCTTTAACTTCGCTTCATCAATCTCTGCTAGTTCCTCTCTATTGATATTCAATTTATTTGTATCAGTCATGATCAGTAAAGTCTTTTTCGCCTGCTCAATTTTGCCATTCAAAATCTCCCATCTTGGGCTTTCACGGATTAAGAAAATGTATGAGATGAAGAAGATCGATGGACCGTTGATGATGTGGATCAGGGTTTTCCAGTAGGGCACGAACATGGCGATGCAGGCGAAAAGGCATTCGCCGAGGTAGATGGAGTAGGCGAAGACTACTCCAGACATGATTCTGTTCCGTCTGCCACAGATTTCCAGCACTGCAAGAAAAAAACGCATTCAATTAATATTTTTTCGCTACAGTAAGCACTTACTGCTACGCTAATACTACTGGTAAAGCTGAAAAAAAATAAGTCGAAATGCATGGTTTAGAATGGTCACTATATAGACACAAAACTAACTTTTGTGTTCACTCGATTTATCCTCAAAACTTAACGATGTTTGTGATTAATTGGTTGTGTTGTTACTACAAGTTGAGCACTAAAATCTCGCCTTCTTACGATGCGTTGACTAAGTGGTTTTAAGAAAATATCTGAAAGAATTATCAGAGAATAGTAAACATCAGACCTAGCTGATATTTACAATTGTGGTTAGAACTAACTTATGACCATAGCGGCTGCGTAGGTCCCCCCCGAGGCCGCTGCTTCAAGGAACTCCACAGTCACGTACATGGTGTAAGATGTCGCCAAGGTCTTTATCTGGCCAATGCAGCTGGCCACCACGCAGAATATTAGCGTGGGTTTTCGCCCAAACCTATGGCAAAACATCCACGATTAAAAAAACTAAATGACATCGTTAAACCCAAATATCTGGGGCTCTTACCCTTTAACGTTCTATAAGTTATTAATTACAAACCTATTCTTCTATGACCCTTCTTCATCAACAATGCCTTGCGATAACAATAAAATTAGGTAATCTTAGGTACTTTTTAAAGGTCATATTCATGGTACGAAATAGGAAAGTAGTTAATAATAGTTTATGATTGCCAAAAGAGCTTGTGGTCTTAGTCTATGTTCTCCTGCCTGAAATAAATCATGCCCCCAAGGCTACAGTATGGTAACGGATGATCCCATGAGGCCACACCCATCTATGGCCTTCGAGATTCCCGCTCCACTGGCTGAGTTTTATACCTAACCTTTGTCATTCCCGTTTCAATTGTGCGTTGTGTACTTGTTGTGTACCTATTACAATCCATTGACATTACTTAAAAGCAATTGACATACTTACAAAATGTATATTGACTTGTTAGTCAACTACTTGTAAAACAAAAACATAAGACATCATGAAACTATAGCAACTATTTTTTTATGATTGTCTTCATTGTTAAATTCAAATTCAAATTCAAACCAGGCAGAGAAATGCTCAGATCCTGAGTATTGCTACTCGGTCACAAGCCCTTCAAATATCGCCTAATTCCTTGGATCATTGTAGTACCTGTCTGACATCCACCCTGAGATGACCATGGAAAACAGCATCCCAGTGCTATGTATAGTGCCGATCAGGTTAGAATGCCATGGTTGACAAGCCAGGTTCAACTAGAAAAAAAAGTACAGGTCATCCAACAGATCTAGGCATTCGTGAAATTAGCGACAGGTGCGAGTTTGCGCATGTGCAGTTCCTTCCCCCCCTCCTCATACCTCCAATTGCTCCCAAAAAACGATACTGCGTAGCTCTTGCGGCTAACTTCACGAATGCCTAGATTCGTTGAGCCAACTATACCTATCTAAGTTTCATAAACTAAAAAGAACATAAACTTCAATGTTGCATTACGTAGAAAATTACAAGCGAGAATAGGGTTTTAAAATTTTACGGAAAAGGTATCAATCCCTCAGGAATCAAATTTCTATGGAACCACGTAGGTATACAAACGAGGTATCACCCTTACGCATGAGAACCGCAGACACAGTTTTTCACTACGGAAAAGAAGACAAGATCGCTAAGTGATAGCGCGCACGAGTTTTGTCGCCTGACTGCTTCGTCACTCTTTGGTTATGTATGGAGATGTCACCCAGTGTCACGTCGTAACATACGTGATAACATAACCACGGACTTGATAAGAGTGACGAAACAGTCACGGCGACAAAAGTAACTCGTGTGCGCTATCACTTACTTTTGTTGTCACAATTGTCACTTCGTTTTCTCTTCCGCAGATCACACTTTCATTCCCTTCATTTCTCATGTCAAGGGAGCTAAGTGGAGATCCGTGGTTTCAGCATCCATTTTAATTTATGGAATGTGTGTTCATAGAAGAAACTGCTACTGTGAAACCGTATCAAATTATTTCATTAGGTATAGAATATAAACTGGTCGTTATCGGATAGTGCGACTTTCCGCGATTTCGTAGGTAGGCAAACTGTATGTATTTTTTTAATCAAATTCTCAGGTGTTGTAGTTAATTAACTATCAATCAAATCCCTAAGGGATGCATAATGCATTAATGCATTCGGGAATTAGGCACCTATATTTACCTCTATAGGCAATACTGTCTAACTTCTCTCTCTAACTGTAACTAATCTTTACAATCTTTAATTTTAAAACTCTAACTAATATTTTTCTTATGTTGCCACTAAACTAGTTCTTCAGGACAGTCAGTCAGGACTTTGTTTTATTTATATAATGTTGATTAGTCTGCCCAAGGTCTGCCCATAAGTAAGGTCGTATGAATCAGTGATTGACAAGTTTCTAGTACCGAATAACTAATCTGACTATGATGTGCCGTGACTATGATAGCTACGGTTTTAAATATATTTATAAATAAATCGATTAGCAATTTACATCGCTATTCGCGGCATAAGCTAGAGCCCCTGGCGGTTTAGTGGTAGTGTTTCAATCTTCTGATCCTATGGTCGTATGGTCTATTCCAGACTATAATCTCTGTGCTTCATCCAGATCTGTTCAGCCGTTTCAGCTTGAAAGAGTAACAGACTTACATCCATACATTCTTACAAACTTTCGCGTTTATAATATTATTAAGATGAAGTCATGTCACCAAAATAGTTATGAGAGTATGAGTGTGGCTGGGTGCGCAAGTAGAGGAAGGCCAAAAAAAAAAGTGGTTTGATTGTGCAAAAGATGATAAGAATGTAAGAAGAGTAGATTCGGAGTTGACGACTGATAGAAGTGAGTGGAAGAAGAAAACATGTTGTGCCGACCCCACTTGGCGTGGGATAAAGGTACGAGTTGGCAGCGGGCGACGTGCGTGAGGCAGCGGCGGACGACGTGTCGCGGCGACACAACTGGTTCCTATGTATTTCTATGAAATTCCCTCCGTAGTTAGCGACACGAAGCTAGCGACGCATTTCATAGAAATTCGTAGAAACCAGCTGTGTGATTCTGTAAGACCTAATTCTAAACTTCGAATCTGAATCCGCTGTGAGTTTCTTGATTGGCATTCTAAAAACTCGGTTGATAATTCAAATTTACACTAGCGCCACTCTTGCGAGCGTGTTAGCGAGTTGAACTAAATTGACGGGGAGATTTTGACAGATAAAGTATGAGATGACGTCACTCGAAACCGATTCAAAGTGTCAAATAAAAAGCTAGTGTCGCCGCGACACGTCGTCCGCAGCGTCTGCCGCCGCCTCATGTCGCACGCTGCCAACTCGTACCTTAAGGGTAGGAGAATGATGAACATGATAAAAAGAAGAAAAGCTACTCGTGAGTTACCTCTGCTATAACAGTATCATGGCTCTCATACACCCATTCCGAACACTCCACCAGCTGACTGCTAAAGCTGGTGTTGGAACAGCTTCCATTTAAACCACTCCTCAGAACAGGCTTGGAGCATCTGTCGATTGAGGAGTTTGGCCACCAGGAGGTGTGGAATGTGGTCTCCGTGTCTTCACATTCTGGTATACGGCAACTGAAATTTAAGTTCAGTTACGGATTAGAAAAACTAAGTGGGTAGGTACCTATTTATGGAGTAGTGGTAGAAAAATCAAAACATTTCATGGCATCTGTGTGTATAAAGGTAGGTTAGAGGTATCTACATTCACGAACTTTAATTTAGGTTCTGAAAACACTCAGAATGCAATAGGGTTGAAAGTTTAGTTAGGCCAATAATTGTGATTAAATGTCGAATGTAGACAGACATTTTATATACCTACCTACCAATCTTACGCCGTCTTATTTAATTTATTATTGTATTCATAAAAAGCATTATGTAATCAAAATAATTTGAAAACACAGGACAGGTTATACGATGTTTCAAACAGGAAAATCGATTGGTGCACAACGTGTTCGAACCCACGACCTCAGGATCGAAAGGCGGGGCGGGCCTACCACCAGACCACCAGTGCTCACACCAAAAAGAACCCTGTTCTTATATTACTATACCTATGTACAATTAATAATATGTATATAATAATAAGACTTTATTTGTAAGTATAAAATATAATTTATTTGTATAAGAACAGGGTTCTTTTAAAAATTAAAAAAAAATCTCACCGGTAATTCAAATCCCCAGCTGTGAACACGTAGTTGATATTGATCATGGTGATGAAGACCGCTGGTAGACAGATCAGCACGTACTGCACGATCTGATACCTCCCGAACTTTTCGAAGACATCGGCTATGTCAATCACTTCCAACTTTTCCGGTTGGCTTTTACGCTTTTCCATATTTTATGATTAGGTACACCAGGCTCTTATTTAATAAACATTACAAATTGTAAAATACAATTTATTGTAACCGGCTACAATTTTATAAGTTACTGTTTACTAAAAAATTACGATTTACAAATTTGTAATGATGGAAAATTTACAAAATTGTAAAATTGTGACTACAACTACATATTTGTAGGTTTTATTAAACTTGTCATAAAATTCGACAATATTTTCTCTTTTTTACAAATTTGTAGACTTTTACACAACTGTTCATGTCACAATACACAAAAGCCTGAAAAGCCTGAAAGCGCACATTTTTTCACCACAATGCACCGGTTCAAAAGAATTAGCTAGTAGGAAAATACGAGTAAATAAATAATAAAAATTTTATGGTTCTCTATTTTCTAAAATCTCCAAAAACCATTTTATTTAAAACATCAAAATATATACGTGTCGATATTATGGTAAGGTTAATAATACTGATTACGAGACTACATCAGTTACATACCAAACGCAGACTGATTTACAATTAATTGCTGAACTCACACTATTTCATCTGAAACAATGTATAAATAGATTAGGAGCTCGTGGCATAAATTCTACGTCATAACAAAGAATCAAGTGGTGACCTAGAAGAGTGGAACTAAGTACTGGCATATTTAGGTACGAGATGCGTGGTACTGGGTACGATAATTATGGTAATTTGGGTTTTCTGGTCTACTTACGATACGGGAATCTTAATGTGGAATTAAAACTTAACAGTTGATAATTAATGGTTTATTATGAAAATAACATTTACGTACATAACCGTCTAATCCAATGAGTTAAACTATCTCATCAACCATTTGAACATATTTCAACCAGCTAAATTTATTCGATATCCTCCAATTTTTTCAACTTACCTTAACAAAACAGTTACTAATTTTTAAAAATATTAAAAGAAACTTTTAAAACTTAAATTACTTACTTATATCAAAGTAACTATCTGTTGCCCGCGACTTTGTCTGCATTTAATTCTTTTTCAAATGTTTTTTTGTTTTGTATTTGACTTTTTTTTTTGTCAAATTTTCTGTCTTTAATAGTTATTCTGCTATTTGGGACATAGACAAATCCAACAAAAATTATGACTAAATTATCTTACCGTTCTCGAGTTATAAGAGTTCGAAGTTCGAACAAACCCGACTTTGTAAGATATATATTAAGATTTAAAAAAATCAAAGGTGCATAAAAGGAGCCTCTGAGGCGCGCACTGTAATCTTTTCATCACACGGTTCAAAAGAAGTCACGATAAGAAGATAGTAAGCTATCTCTTAGACTAGAATCTAAATTTATTACATCATGACAATACTAAACTGCGTGTACTTGCTTAAGGATTTCGCCGTTATTTGCGCACTAAAATGATAACTAAAATTTCCAAAGATTAACAAGCTACAACATTATTTATCAGTACCTAATAGGCACTGGTGTGAGAGCACTGGTGGTGTCGTGATAGCACCCCTGCCTCACGATCCGAAGGTCGTGGCTTCAAACCAGGTCGTGCACCAATAAGTTTTTGCATTCGAAAAAATTATCTGCGCAATGTCAGTGCGCTTAAACGGTGAAGGAAAACATCATGAGGAAATCCAGCATACCTAGACATAAGGTGTGTGTCATAGGCTAGTATTCTTATAAGCGGTGATGGGCTTACAATCTGTCACGTACGGAATACTAACCACTCAGCAAAATGTGGGCATGTACTATGTTTGGACGTATCTCTGACCCCTCTTTAGATATGCTAAGTTACTAGAGATCTGAGGATATATGTACCTATCTATCGAGCCTGGGGATTATAGTCGTGATCAAGTTGCTTTGTTGTAGTTAACTGTTAGTGACAGCGCGCACGAGTTACTTTGGTAACCGCGACTATTTTTTTAATTGAATTGAATTGATTTTTATATATTTCATTGTTCACGAAAAAAATAAATTTGATATTTGAGAAAGAAAAACTACATGTATAATTATTCAGGTGATACAATGTTTCATGTTTTATAATAGTAAATAGCAATATAATAAAAGCTCAGTCATGGAAGATTTATTGTTAATCTTTATTACTTTTGTTTTCACCTTATCAAGGTTTGTTAAAACAGGTGTATGCAACGTGTTAGAGAATGGTTATTCTTAAATTGCATTGAGATTTCAGAATATATTTATTGAGTTTCCTATATTTTCTTTCAAAAACTATGGCACCGGTGGTCGCTGTGGCTGCAACAACGAAAGATTTTAAGGCGCGGTGGTAATGACTTTTGAGATTTTCGTTCCTCCTCACCCTACCGCACCTTACCGCGATCAGTTGACCACTATCTTACATGTCAACGAACGGAGCAAAAACAGTTACAATAAAATTTCAAAATTTTCAAATTCCTACTTCATATAAATACTTATAAAAAATAAAACTAGATCACTTAGCTTGTTTTTGTAAAAAGTAATATAATCTTGGATATATTTTCTGTGTTTTACGCACAAAAACAAAGGCCTATATACTTACATACATACAACCTTTTTGGATTTACATTATAATACATCCACACCTCCTTGGTCCTACTTGACATAAATACTTATAAAAAGAAAACTAGACCACGTAGCTTTTCTCTGCAAAAAGTAATGTAAGTTGGGGTATTTTGTCTATGCTTTAGGACACTAAAATAACCGAGAATGACAACAATTTATTTGTGTGAGTGAACTGCCGACACGCTAGTCTATGACTTCACCCATGACTCACCTCTATACATATTACCAAAGACGCAAGGAGATATTTTAGCGGCTTCTACAGACTGGGAATTTCCCCCGCTTGCAAATAACATAAACTTGTTCAAGCAAAAGTAAACTCTATCAAACCGAAATTTGAGTTTCAAGTGGCTCGGCTGCGCTGGCGCCCCGGGGCGCCTCCCACGGTAAGAAAGTGAGGCAAAAATACGCATCCATCGGTGATTGTTGCATTTCTGCTTTTTGGGGTAGAAACTTTAGGTCCATGGGAACCAG
Source organism: Cosmorhoe ocellata (assembly GCA_963675405.1). Taxonomy (NCBI): domain Eukaryota; kingdom Metazoa; phylum Arthropoda; class Insecta; order Lepidoptera; family Geometridae; genus Cosmorhoe; species Cosmorhoe ocellata. Next base: position 2,093,885 of record OY776257.1, read on the forward strand.
AAGTGTGGCTCATATTCAAAGAGTTATCCAAAAGACTGGTAGACGAGACCAAGGATCAAAGGGTTGGTGCTTACCTCTGACAGAGGATCGGTATAGCTATCCAACGACGTAACGTTACCAGCCTTTTGGGTACATTATCTGCGATCAGTGACTTGAACATTGTTTTCTTTAAATAATTTATTTGTTGTTGGTGTGTTATTAATTAAGTGCCTGGATGACCGAGCTTTGCTCGTTTTTTTTTTCTGGGGTAAACGACGTTTTCTTAAAATGAAACCTAGCTAGATCGATTTATCGCCCCTGAAACCCTCTGCATAATAGATTTCATGAAAATCGTTGAAGCCGTTTCCGAGATTCAGATTGTTAATTGCTCATTTAAAGGTATTTAATTAATTTCTTTGAAAATAAAAAAAAAATTCCCAGAATATTGTAAAGTCAAATGCAAGTAAAATGTCCGTTTACTCTTCAATTACTAGTTACTATTTATTCTGAGGATACCTAGTGCTTAAAATAGTTGGGTCAAATCCACCTTAAGGTATAAATAGAGGAAACAGGAGGTATTAATAAAAGCATGTTAGCCCTAGGTACTAACTATACCTGGTTAGTAAATAGTGTTAACTAACCCTAACAACAATATTTTTAATATTGTATTTATTTATCCGACATGCTAAGCATGCTCATGCGATGTACGAGGTTTAGCGTTAGTGTTAACATAATAACGATTATTGAATAAAGAAACAAAATCCTTTGGTATAAAAACACTGAAAATATTATCCTGGCACATAACATAGTTTGAAATTCGAACGATTACATACGAAATAATCAAAATGGCGATTTCTAAGTTGACGTGCTACTTGTTTGTAGTTTGCTTCTTCGCGCTTTTCTGCCAGATCTTGGCAGAAGAAAATCAGCTAAGGGGAGAGGAGAATGAGCCAACGAAGATTGGGGAACATCACTTTGTGAAGAGGCAGGCGGATTATGAAAACGTTGGATCTGATGAACAAAAATATGAGCGCTCTTATGGTCCCCATAGAATTCGTGTACTGCCAGGATTCCTTCACTGAGAGTTTTGAGACAACGCATGCCACCTCGAATATTAATTCGTAAGTTATTTATATTGGTATAATTTAAGGAAAAATATAAAGCTATTCAATGTCTCAATTTCTTATTCTTGTCATTTTAACCTTTATTTAAATTTGGTACCTATTTTAGTAAATAAGACTGAAAATAAAGACTAATATCTAGTAGGTACCTATTATTGTATAGATATATCATCCAAAGAGCTAAACACAATTCAAATCAAGAGACAAGTCATTGTTCTTAAAGCCTGGAGATAAAACACGTGTTGAATCTCTTTTTGAGGTTACCTGTGCGGACTATGTGAGTATTTTGCATGGATTTTCTGTCAGAGTCACGCATGAGATGAACTCATCATCATCTAGACATAAAGTCTCTCCCATGGCATGCCACTGAGCTCTATTTTCGGCTCTCCGCTTCCAATCCCTGCCCGCTTCTTTACTAATATCATAGCTACAGGAGCCCTATAGACTAGGTACGTTTTTCCTCACGCGGCCTCTACTAAAGAACCAGTCTCCCCCACGTTGCGGGGACAACTGGAAAAAAAAATTAATCACGTCCCGCTATCCCCGTGTCGGGAACATGGCGTACGAGATCAATGGGAATACACGAACGGCCATCGGTTCTACTGCATATCTGAACCTAATAAACTATCCTTTGGTAATGTTATATTTGTGCAGCTAGTCTTTAGTCTATAGTAGGTACGTAGGTACTGCGTACCTAATACCTAGCTATTTTATTCTGATTAGCTCAAAAGGATATAATCTTACTTGCTAATTAAATATCGTCCAGAGTACCTCAAAATTAAAATCAAAATCAACTTCATTTTTAGACTATATTTAGAAAAAAATCACGAATACAAAATAACCTAATTAAGTAACAAAATACAACAATTATGTTCATCATATTAAGTAACCTTATAATAATAACATCAAAATAAGAAAATAATCAAACATTTAAAAAATCTATTAAACGAAAAGGTAAACACTATACCTACTGCAGAATATGATAGGGAATATTTAAAAGCAATCATACGAGTATTGCAGTAAAAAATAGGTACCTACCGGTTAAATAATTCTCAAGGTTATTTCTGGTCTTCTTGAAGTCAGTATTTTCATGATTAATGGTAAGAACATTGAACATTTTTAGATAAATTATGTATTTATTATACATACGCTTAAAATATTTGTTATGTTCTGGGATTTTACTACTATCTTTAAAACTGACTGAAAAAATCCTGAATAGGCACATAATAATACTTTTAAAACAAAAATCGTGTTTTTTTATTTTCCAACTTCATTCGTACATTTTCGATTTATTTAACAATGATCGAAAACTTGCATTCACGTCATTAAACTTACAGGAAGCACCGTCGATTCAGCGACATCTTAAAATATAAAAAAAACTACAAGTAGAAATTTGTTAAAAGTTATGTAACATTAAAAATGAAAAAATATTTAAATAAACGGAACAAATTGATAAGATTTTTTTTTTTATAATTAAAATATTTAATAAACATGTTTGTTTGGATTTAAACGTTATTGAAATTTTTGGCAAGTGTTCAAGCTACAATAATGTTAAGTACTTACTTATAATTTTTATGAACTAGTGATTAATAAGGCACATTTATGGCACACCATTAGATACATTTTATATCTTAACTAATATTAAAACTATCTTAACTAAACATTTGGCACTTGTCGAATTCACTGGATCTTTGGGCAAATAATAGTTAAATATAAACTTAAGTTAGTATTGATAGAGCATCAACTAGGTACTAGTAGATTTTCTTGTAGTTGCTAACGCTTTAAAAGATTTAGTACATAATTGTTCTCTATATTTTTTATGATTATGAGATTTAGATTTAGGGAGATTTTAGCTTATGGGGATCAACTAAAACCCATCAGATTCTCAAATAAAATTAATTATTTGTCTTTTTTGATTATTTTTGGCAGATAATTGCAAACTATTTAAAATTAAGAATATTATTTTAGAATATAGGTACTTACTTAATTATGTGTAGGTATTACAATGGTTTATTGGCAGCAAAAAAGTTGCGGAAAACGTGGTAAATTATAAAAAAACTAAGGTGCAATGAAATCTGAAACAATTTTTTAAGGGAAAATATGTTATTTTCTTTACTAACACTGAATTTAGTTTTATTAATTTTTTTAATCATCACAAATTCTTTTTTTTGACAATATTATAACTCGTGACTTCAAAGATATTTAAAAAGTACTTTTACTTAATAATGTCTAAGTAGGTATTAGTACTTTAATCTGTACACTCAAGTGATTTATACATAATTAATTTGTTAAGTATAGTTTTATTAGATAGGTACCTATGTCATTAGTGTTAGTATTTCATGAGTTGAAAATCTCATTTTGTCGCAAAAACAATATACAAATAATTATAAATGTCTAAATATACATATCAAATTCGTAAGTAACTGTAATGCCATTTGGAGTCAGCTGATTTAAATCTATTATAAGTACCTACCATAACACACCACAATTAAAAACATATAAGTATTCTTCTAAATATACATTTCAGTATAGTTATCTTTTGTTTATAGTTATACCTAGTTATATTATTAACCCTTAAAAATAATAAATATCTTTTCACATATCGACCTTCAAACAAGATTCATATAAATTTGCTTTTGTCTTTATTAAAAGTAGTGATTATATAACACTAAGGAGTGATTCGATACGTACATAAAGCTGTTAGGGACAACCGTCAGAACAAATTAATTCGGGTGTATCCCATCTGGCCCGTGACTTGGCCTGGCGCCGGGCCACATGGGAAAAAAAAGTTTTAACTGGCCCGGTTATGTTCGATGAGAAAAAGAGAAATAGTTAAAAAATAAAGTAAGAATTACGCAAACTCTCCCTTTATTATTTGAGCTGTAGGTAAATTAATGAATGTTATTGTATGACCGTTATAGAAATATTACATTTCCAGCTGGAAGTAACACTACTACTTCTAACTATTTTTTTTAGGTCATCGTACAAAATATCAAATGTTATTGTAATTATGTTAATTTGATATTGCCTGAAGAGTTTATGGTAAGGCCCCTGCACTTTTTTAAAATCTATTTCGACAGATATTATTCGGAAACGATTTTGGTAATCAAGTTAGTACTCCCGCCGGCAGTAGTACCCTAATGCCCGACATTTCTGGCAGAGATGCTGGGGGTGGATCTTCGACTGGTCACTCACGTCTAACCCATCAGGCTTCTCCAAAGGACGCTGAAGGAATAAAGCAGACAAAGTCACTATAGAACGGCCTTATTGAAATAAAATAAATTAATGATAAAAAAAAACTTTTTAAATAAGCTTTTTGGATTTAATGTGATGTTGTGTTCATTTTCGTGTTCTCTTCAGCAAGCTTTTTTATTTGACACCCGTACTGTGGTAGTGCAGAAAAAATAACTAGTTCGCCATCTTGCATGATCCGCCATATTGGAATTAGAACGACGTCACCTAACTAAGCATGCATTTTCATCCAAAATAAGCATGTCTACCTGTTTTATTGTCACCTTAGCAACGCTTTATAATTAAACCTAAGTTATGTAACGTGACGTAAAATAAATTATTTCTATTCTATTCTATTCTATTCATTTAAAATTCAGTTGCAAGATTCCACCCGGACATTGGTGTTATTACTCGTACTTATTAACTTGTAATATCTTTATCCATTCTTATCCAATGATTTATAATCCGTATTTTGATGGTTCCACCGTAATATCGCAAAATTGGTGTTTTAACTGACCTGCTTATGAGGGAACACATTGATCCGACACTTGATGCACTCTTGCCCGTTGTTAGCCCAGGAGTTGCCGCTCATCCACTTGCGCTTGCACTTCGGGCACTTGTACTCTCCGAAGCATCGCTTCTTACCCTGGTATGGCGTCAGGCCTTCGCCTTTTGGACGTGCCTGAAAACCAAAAATTTTGTTTTTACCTTAATTCTGTTTTTTTGGAACTTTACCTATTCGCTTAGCGTAGGTATATACCAGTCCCGTTAAACAAACTTAAACTTGACCCTTACTGTCTGTATCTAATGATTTCATATTAGGTATATATATGAGTATTATTATACATATATAATAAATCATTATATTATTATTATATACGAGTATACAAGGCCTTAGCGGCTGTGGGGGTAGAGAGTAAACTTTTGGTTCTTTCGAACCATTGTGGTGAATGGATTAAAGTAATTCAGAGATTCCTTTCGTGCTTGTCTTCGAACTTTTCAAGTTTTACGTCTTGCTGTTTTCCTTCACCGTTTGAAAATTAGCGCATGTGTAAATAAATACACACGAAAGAGTCGTTCAGTGACATGTATTTTATAATTTTTGTTAATCAACCAATCTTGAAGTTATTCAATTATGAATAGGTAACTGTTTAGAGAAATGTGGTAATGTTTTATCGGTGATTGCTTTGCGGTTACTTTCATGAACTGTGACCTCTACCTAATACTTATAAAATTAGATTATTTTAAAATATCTTATTTATTTTATAATGATGTAAATAAAGTGAAAGAAAATAAGTATCCAATATTGAAATATATATATATATATATAAATATCCAATACGTTTTAAGTAAAGAGTTGTGGAACTTTGGAAGCTACTACCTATACCTATTGGCGTTGACTCGTTCCATAAAAAGAGACCAAAATACGAATCAACAATTTAAAGCACCAATGTTTAGAATATGATGCTAAAGTTCAAAGAACTGAAGATGTGGCTATGAATCACACTTTATTTTGATCACAAAAATATTTGGTAGTCGTCATGAAAGTATAAAATATGCAAAAGAAGTTAATTTTAACGAACGAGATCTTAGGGGGGGTTATTTCTCAAGAAGCGGAAAGCACCTAAAAAGAAGAGCAACGAGAGGTTAAAGATTTCCTAAAACAATAGTTTAGGTAGAAATAACAGTAGTGAATTAATAAAAGCAGTAACGAATTAATGGTCAGAACATGTGTCGAATTTCTTTTTGAGGTAGTCTATGTGCGTATTGTACGTTTTACCTTAATTTTAGTGGACGGGCGGATGGTGCACTCGTCCGGGTTGTGTTTGTACTGGATATTCGTCATCATTTTCAAGATTTCATTTGAAATAGATTTCAGTAACCCCTGAATCAATTAATTACATAAAAGGTTTACCTGAGGGCAATCTCCAATATAATGTCCTTTTTTGAAACATAAATGGCACATGTACGCTGGCGGTGGGGGTCTTGGAGGCCTTCTCAGTGACAGCAGTGACAGTTGTTCTGCCAGCGAGCTGGTGTCGTCTGCTGGAGGCTGCGAGCTTCCTGTCGCAGCTGTTGGTAAAGGACCCCATACTGAGCCCGGCACCCACTGGAATTTCAGAAAACTTATGGTCAATGAAGGGTCTTTCTTTGCTTTATAAATCGATACGTTGGACTAACAATACTTCTAGGTAGTAAGCCATCAACAACATTATAACTACCTGCCTAAAAACTAGAAGGGTATCAATTTGCAGCAGTGACCAGGTTAGGCCATGTGACCTAAAAATTCCGTCATCAAATTTTGTTCTTTAATTTTTACGTTTTACGTAGATACATTACATTATCATGATCCGGTTAGCCTACGAACTTTGTTAGCATATTAACATCGATGGGTTAATAATTCGTTATAGTACAGGAAAGAAAATGCCAAAAGCTCAAACAGAACTGAGTGTTGTTTGAGGAGTCATGTCCAGTTGTGAATAAGATTAATGATGTTTTAACTTTTAAATCAATTTCTACTCTCTAGTTCATGATTACTTTACCAAATGCGATTGTGCTAAAAGTAGACCTTTCTTAGTAGGTAGGTACTGCAATTTATTGACAAGGTGCCAAAAATATGCCGGTTTCAATCACTGAACTCAAACCTCAACTAAATCAATCCTAGGTACCTACGTAAACCGTCAAAGTAAATCTGATGTAAAATGTGACCTTTTATCCTAAGTAGAAAACCATAAAACGAGTGACACACATTAATGGATCTGTCCCAAATCCCGATTAGACAAATAATATCGCGGGCAATCGAACGCGTGCCGCCATTGGCCGGAGAGGTGCGCCCGCGCATCTGTTAGACGAATTATTGTGCGTTCCAAATACAAAGCGTACGTTGACGTCTCGTGATTCACTTAGATTAGAGACGTTCGAGGAATGAAATTGTTCTGATCTTTAAGACTTTATGAAAACGTTATATGACCAATGTAAGCCGTATGTTCCATAGACTCTTTGAAGGTTATCTTTTTTTGGAGTATAATGGTATATAGAGAAGAATTTCCTAAACTCAAAACATCTCATCAAGCGTCCCGTGACCTCGGGGCGCGTCGCAATGTGTGGTCTACCTTATGGCTACTGTTTCTGAGGAAATCGTGCTTTAATAGGCCTATTTTTAGGTGATATCGGGTGGTCGGTAGGGCTTAGGAAAAGCTTTGTGACTTTTTCTGCGCAATGTAATTAATACTGCCAGATCGCTTGTACGTTAGTTCTTTGATTTAACTAAATCCCTTTTTGGGCTTATTGTTTTGGCTCATCTAAGTTGGCTGGAAAAAAACCTTTTGGACTAAATATTTTTTTGGCCTAGGTTCATTAAAGACGTGTTTCTGACTTAGATATAAGATTTCCTTTAAGATACCTTCAAAAATCAAAGTAACTAGCTATCGACCAAGCCTGGGGATTACAGTCGTGATCATGTATTTTTTTCATTTACCTAAGTTGTTTGGTTATAAAGTTTTCTACAACCCTTTTGGACGAATAAAATAATGAAGAGTAAGAGGTATACAAGCTGCTACTACAAAGAACCAGCGGTTCACTTAAAACAGTTTGTAAGATGAATTATCACTTTCAAAATAAACGCATGTTTATACACAGCGTTGTAACCATAGGTCGTGTTACAGCTCGCATCCTGCCAGGCACTTTGATCAGCCGTCACCTGAATCATGTTTCCTTCATGTCCATCCATTACATGGGTGTTGTGGACTAACGAAATGTCTATAAGTCAACTGCTTGATGGTAAACAATCTCAAAATTTTGAAGGTAACCAAGACCAATAACAGTCTTACCATTGTTCTACGAATTACATCTATCTATTCTGTTTTTCTGGGTTTCTGTTAGTTAAGTGCTTTGAGTCAACGGACCTATTTCTCTGACATCAATAGGTCCCTCTAGCGTAAAAAATCACGTACTTAACCGTAAGGTCTTTAAGGATAATGAAGATTGTAGAATAACAATTTAGGTTCATAGTCAAGTAGGTACTTTTTTTTTGTGTTGCAAAGAAAATCTGCTAACAGACCGTCCCCGCCGCATGAAGGATGCGGCAGGGGTGTGTGAGGTTAATAGGACTCGACGACTCACTAAAAACTCTGCGGTGGCCTGCCTTGGTGTTTATCAAGGGGCTCTGGTAACTCCCAAAGGAACGATCATAAGGATCCGTACTCTTTTGACGTTGAAGGATTACCATTATTGAGTCAATTACAAGCGCCGTGTATTTATCCTATCCTAGTGGTAGTTGTATGTGATTACAGAAATAAAATACCTACTCTTCACTAGACTTTGCCACTACAAAATAACAGATACCTAAGCCAGTCTACACTCAGGCGTAGACATTTTGGTCTGAATTTGGCGCACCCCAAAGCATTTTTGTCCGAGGCGGCCAAGGCATTCTTACGATGTTCTTTTATGTCATTTATACATAGTAAAATGTAGAACCCTGCATGTCTGTACATTGAAGAAAAGGGATAAAATAAGGGGGTAGAGTAATAGAACACAAATCAAATCAGCAATTTTTTTTTTATATTTTTATAAAACGGATTTCCATTTAGTTTTCATAGGTGGACAGTGCATAATTGAGAGCAGAATGTAGGCTTTGTTTACTTAAAATTTAATGTCGTGTATCTAGGATAACATTTGTAGTTAGGTAGATACTAACCAGCTAGTCAGAAAAGAAGTTAACGGCATGCATAAAAATCGCTCAGCGGTTTAAGCGTTAAAGCGTAACAGACAGAGTTACTTTCGCATTTATAATATTAGTATGGATAAAAATAAGTCAATGAACTGCTAGCTAAGTACAAAAACGCAAAGTGCATGACCGCGCCTGTTGCACCACTCCACCAAATTAATGAATTTCACACTCGGTACAACGTGACCGGGAAGCCGTTAGTCCATAATTAGAACTCCACCTGTATGGTATACCTACTCACAGAGTTTATCGAGTAGGGTGACGTTGGGCGGATAACTGTTTTTTAGTTACCTAGTTATTTTAGGCAGCATAAAAAATAAAGCCCGTGAAATTCAATAGTTTCCATAACGCGTACGGCGGTGATTGTACGAGTTTAAATTTTGTCAAACATCGCGATTATGTATGAGCCCGATTTCTCAAAAGTTTTTAGAACCGTGCAGTAATCGCAAATATCAAGCTGACAAAATTTTACGACACTCGGACCTTTAATGATGCAATACTGGTGGCGGCTAGGATTTTTTTCCCGATTGCCGCGAGTGGAGACGGTGAATGATGGCAAAGGGAATAGACAAACAAAATCACCAACCGTCCCTGACTTCTGCGTTTCTCACCTTTATTGAGAATTGGGCTGCAGATTTATTATAAAAGCTTGTTCTATTAACTGTCTCTCAAATGTCTGCCTTTCAGGGTCGTCTGTCTCATCTCGTTAACAAAACTGACAAGCTATAGCCCAGTGTCTAAAAATATACCTAAGTAATAGATATATGCCTTCTTACAAATATGATCTTTCTTACCTTATTTGTGGTATTTTTTCAGTAATTGCAGTCGTCTTCAATATTTTGAAGACTAATACAACAAAAATACCAAAGTATTGTGTATTATAGCTAGATGATGCTGTGTGGATTGTCCAGCATTATTTATTTATTTTATTTATTTTATTGTCTCGTGGCACTTTAGAGCGAATATGCTTCATCAGATTTAACTAATGTTTCTGATTTAGGTTTAAACAAGTGTAGGCTATCTATAGTCTTTGCGGAAGCTAGATTCTTAAACTTCAATACCGGATCAAAATAAATAACACACTTCGTTGAACTTGTAAACTAAAAGTTACCAGATGCTCAACATGAACTCAACTCCACCTCTAGCTATAATTAGGTAAGTTTATATTTGTTTACATTCCATAGTGCATTTGCTATGCAACACAACGTTTGAATTGGCAATGGGTTTTTATGGTAGAGAAAATTTCTTGACATTTTGTGCAAATTTGCTGTCTCCTTTACACCAATAGAGAGATACCTAATACCTGCAATATACTTTGGACATGCCTTTGACAACCCCATCTAGGTACCCTCAAAGATCTTGTAACTACAGATCTGAAATGTCTAGGAACCTGGGAATTATAGTTGTGATCATATTTGTTTTGTATTATCTGTGGTATGTAGAGACTAGATAATACGAGAATTTCAATTCAATGCATGAACTGTTCCATGTATTCGTACCATACAATTTATATCATAGTAATCCACTAAAAAATCCACAAATTTTTTTGCAGCCTCTGTTCGGTTTTTAATGGGATTTTGGACTATGAAATCAATTCATACAAGCGCTAGTCAAGGCACAATTAATAAAATATTATTGATAATCATTAATTAATTATAATTAATTAATCATTCATACATTTTACCGAATATTTTTTAATAGATTAGGTACTTACTAGAAGTGGTGCTACACTTTACCTACAACATAACAAATTTGACTCTACATAGGAACTTACCGTGTAGGTAACCAAATAAGTTCAATGAGTTGAAAGCGGTAGGAAACCTAAACATTTTAACAGGAAACTTTTACCCAAATCCAATGAAGTCCTTGAACAGATATAGATTTAAAAACATACCTGATCGTTCTGATCGTGAGTCAGATATAGCCACCCGAGGAGTGCCTGGGGGCACGCCTCGCTCTTCCCCCAGGGGGGCAGCTCAGCCCCCATAGCCGTCGGCGACATACTTTAATCACAGCACTGTTGCCACTCTTTGGTATTGATGTTGACTGATCAGACCATCTTGCCCGGTATTTCGGGATCGTGCACGGGATGCGCGCGCGCCGGCTACGATGTGACTAGCTGGGACGGCGGCCGCTCCTTAAGATGGGAGATGGTTTGAAAAGGGATGGGACTTTGTTTGCTATCGATTCTTTTATTTGATTGTGTTGTGACCGTAGGTACTCACCTAATTCGTTTAGTTGAATATCCACTCATATAAGAAAATAAGCATTATGGTGGGTGTTGCCTTGAGCTGGCAATACCAGAAGTATAGAAGTACGCGTGCTGCCGACCCTAGACATAGTTATTTTGTTGGGTGACCGAATCATGCTTCGGAACCCTTCAAACGCGAACGCAGTAATGCTTGTACATTACCTACTGCGTGGAGACAGAATATTATGACAATGTGGTAACCTTACCTACCATGGTGGGAACCACAGTGTTAGATATTCTGGACTTTTGCTGAAAAGTCCTACCACCAAGTATGCTTTCTTTCCTGATTTAATAGATAAACTTGCTCGCCTATATTTGAGTAAATTTTGTGTTTCATTCTTATCAGTAAATTAAATATTTGTATAATTATAATAAATGCAATGTTCCGTTTAATTTTACAACTTATGATCACGGAACTCTAATTATAATTTACACTCAAACATAATAGTGTCAATATTGTTTTTAAGATAAAAATTGCTGTCAACGATGCTAAACTAAAAACTAAAAATTTTGTCTAACAAATTTTTATGTGATAATATTTATTATCACATAAAAATTTAGTATTATCATATTTAAAAAAAAAAAAAGTAGTATTTTCATATTTATTTAAATATGAAAATACTACATTTTTTTTTTGCAAACATCTGTAGGTAAACTGGCGACATTTTATTCTTATCGATAGATACTCTCCCAGTTCTCAGCATCACATCCCTAGATGCTAACATGTGGGCGCAGTTGACCGGGAACTCACGGAGAGCAATATTTTGGTTCACCCCGTACCACGATACTGAACTAAACTAACATATACTTTATCGTTGCGTTTCTTGGTAAAAGTTCGCTGAAATGTGCTTAGTTTGATGTTTTGGGATTTTCTGATCCTAATGAGAGATCAAGATATCTAGATATTTAGTACGGGCTACCCAAGAAATAACTTTTTATAAATCACAAAATAAAAAATTTGGTAGCCAGTTTGGCATGCTTTTGTCATTTTTTTTCAGGTGCTTTGGTGTATTCGGTACTTTATTTATCCATTGAACTTTTATTTTCCATACAATATGTAAGTACTCAACGTAGAACCAAGGGTAGGTAGTATTTTTAAGATAAGTTATGATGAGGGTTAGTCAGGGCATAATAAAGCCACTTCAAAATTTGTCGTCTGTATAACAACAAAAAAGTGAAGTGGTGTTAAAAAATACAGTTTATTACCTACAAGGATACATAGCTAAGTGTTTTATTTAAAAACATTTCAACAATCAAACACATTTCAACTGAGATACTTGACTCTACTCAAGTAAGTAGGTAGGTACTCAAATAGCATGAGACCGCGAAGCAAATTTTTTTGGGGCAACCTTTAATAAATTGAAAAAAAATATCCTGAATTGATCATAGGTACATCTAGGTATAGTTACTAACATCGTAACTAGATAGTTATCATGAAGACTTGAAGAATTTTCGAAGTAATTTATGTGTGAGGAGTAAAAAAGATACATAATACTCGTAGGTACTCGTATATACGATCGATCTTATTAGGTACCTACCTACCTACATTTCATTACATCTTCGATTTCATAGCTACGTCGTCGAAACCAAAAAATGGCTGGTGGTTTTAACCAAGCTGATAGCATGAAGATGAAGCAATAAAAGGTTGGTTGATAATAAGTTATTTTACGAAGGGTACATTTAAAATTATATAATATTTTACGAGATAACCAAGACTGTTGCGAACAATGACAAATAGTGAGAACAATATTAAAATTGTAGAGTAGAATGTAGGGCTACGCATTTTTGAGGCATGACCGAAGTTTCCATCTCTAGGTATTACGAGTATACCTCGATGGTTGCAATGAAATATTTCAGCATACTGCTTGGAATACAAAACACTAACATCACTAATAAACTCAATTGAAGAGTATGACTCTTCCTAATTGCCGCAATAGAGTGAGCTTCCAACCAACACAACCGACCAAATCGTAAATAACTCTTCTCTTTGTAGCACTGTTAACTGATGGTGCGTTATAATTTAGTTAGGTTACATGATTCCTAGATGATTTCAATAGATATTGATGGAATTATTGTGACCCGTTTGTCTGATTTAAAGTTGCTTGAAGTTATGACGATAAGGAACAATGGTTTCTTGTGTTCTTATGTATGGTTCTTTGTTGGTTGTTGGTTGGAACCCGATCGGTTACAGTACCGATATGATTTAATGCTAAAGGTCACCGCGTCAGCATCTCCTCCATTCCATTTGTACATTCTGAATTCCATCATCATGATCAGCTTTCGTAACAGCCAGTACAAACTTTTAGGTATTACTATGTATTCTATTATGTATCTATGTACTTATTTACAAAAAAAAAATATGTAATTAGTCTATCAGTTATCTGGTTCCCATGGTAAAAGCTTTGCTTAGTTTGGGGCTAGATAGCATTGTGTGAAATGTCCAACAATATTTATTTATTTATCAGATTTGGTAGATTTTTAGTTACTTAGATCTTTGAGGATATCTATACCTACCTGGTTTATACTTAGATAATTTTACTAGTTTGCTTACTAATCCCGATTCTACACTAGGATTATCTGTCGTTTCATGAATAATTCTACCCGAGTCCCGAGGCATCGTTCATCCACAAACGTTTTTGATACAGGTTTTCGACAAACTTGTTACACATTTTTGACAATCTTTGACTCGTTTTAGCTAGATTAGTTCCTAGTTACATAAAACTAAGTATATTCGCAACTTGTTGGTGTAAATAATGAATGAAAACATTTGATTTTAACATTTATACCGCAGTGTAGAATTACATTGTCTTTTGAATGTAGGTAAATTTTGACCACTTTACTCCACACCACGTGTTTAGCCATCCATGTCTACTTTCTGATCCTATTGTATTGATGTATAGATGTAACATCTGTGTTCAAGTTCTGCTATCCAAATTACGCAATAGCTTTTTTTTATGATGCTAGTCCTTTTTGATGAATGGTATTCGTAAATTATTTCTTTTCTAAAAAGTTGTGATGGCAACCACATGGTAAGAGGACGAAGTTTGACCAATAAAGGATAAGTAATGCTACATCTGTTGCATATTATTATATTTAGGTACCTAAACAATATTACCTAGATAAAAAAGTAAATGAACGTTGTGTTACAGTTATTTAGCTTTAAAAAGTTTTCAATAACTTGCTCAAAAATAGGTAAGTTAATAGCCACCTAAAGATCACTTCGGCATGGGCATACCAAATATAAGTCTCATTTTTGTACTTATAGTAAGCAGTAGATCATATTTCTGTAGCTATTTGTAGCTATTTGAACTTTATTTTTATGCAAAAAGTTTAGATACTTTTTACGCCGAACCTACATGAGAATTTATGCTCAAAATTTGTTCAATAATTGCTGGCTGAAAAAAAACAAACAAAGAAAAATAACTGACATTTGAATAAACAAGCTCTAAATTGACAGTTGTAATTTGTCACGCTTTGTTTCAGTTTGTTAAAAGTTTTATTTGTGCGATTGGAATATAAAGGAAGTGCTTTTAGAAGAAAACAGTTTTGTTCATTTCATCGGATTGTATTTTATTTTTTTTGGTAAGTGCTTAGAAATAGTTGTAGATCGAAAATCTGGAGATATGTGACATTTCTGCACTACCTACTTCATGAGCGCTGATGGACCAGTGAATTGGATTTTGATCCCACTACTGGAAGATGGTGAGTTTGGATCTTGTAAGTACCTACAGCCTCTCCCATTCCAATATTCTGCCATATTTGATTTTGACCCGTCTGTTCTGCAAACTGCAAAACCCCATCAAAGGACCGTTAGATTCAGAGTTTATTTTGTAAATAAATTACAAGCATTTTTTTACTACGAACTTAGCAGGTTAAGTTATTGTTGTAGGTTAGTAACCTATATAGTAGAATAGCTATCCTTCCGTCATGCACATAGGTTTCCTGTGTCGAGGCGGGTCACTGTGTCGTCGTTTTTGTCTAGTTACTATGCCACGCTTATTTTTATTTCAAAGCTCAATTTTTCAACCAATAAATTCATTCAAAGTAGACTATTGAATGAAATAACCTACCTCAATAATGTTGTCAAAGAAAAATAAAACAGCATAAAGTTGTAGGTATTCTTAGAAATACTATGCTAGGTATGTAGGTAGGTTGTAAATTCTTAATAGTTACCTACGTTTTTAACGCGCTTAGCTCTAAAAGAAAGTGTGAAAAGATAGAAATCTAGGTTGTAGGTAATCAGAGCGTATAAAGGTAACCATAAAATCCTGGTGGGGCACCATAATTCTCATGGCTATTATAGTTATACTGATTGCCAGTGTTTTGCTACTAAGAAACGAAATAAATTTGTTGCTCATAAATTTTATTCAGGCGTTTTCAACACCTTATGGTCTTTAATAATACCAGTACCTGGGTGACCGAGCTTTGCTCGTTTTTTTGGGGTACACGACGTTTACTAAAAATGAAACCTAGCTAGATCGATTTATCGCACCGAAACCCCCTGCATACTAAATTTCATGAAAATCGCTGGTGCCGTTTCCGAGATTCCAATTATATATATATATATTACAAGAATTTCTCGTTTAAAGGTATAAGATAACAGCAGTAGAAATAGTAAATGTAGTTTGTAGACTTCCAAAAATCTATTTTTATGAATATACTATAGACTATCTGTAAGGATGAGTAGGTACCTATTGATTATAATTATATCCCTAAATAATAGTTGCAGCTGAGTATAGTATAGACCTTAGATCATATTATTCATCAATGACATAAACAGCCAACCATAGTTGAATTTATGCCAGTCTCATGTTAAAGGCACCGTATAAGTTATTATATGAGTCTAGATGTGGTATACTATAAGCTATAGCAGTATGAAAGGGAGCTAGCATGCTATAGTTTTCAGTTCTGAAATTTTACAAATTATAAATAAATTTGTAAGTATTTATGTGTAACGCGACGAATGTCGTCGTTTACAGCACTATCCATTTGGAATCCATAACTTGCGCTCGCTGAAACGATTGCTGGTTTTCGTCGAAATTAATTCTTTATTGTCCCATAAAATTTAAGTAGAGCTGGTTTGTCCTCAGTGAGCTCCAGTGGCGGATTAAGGCAGGTGCAGACGACAGTCGACAACACAAAAACACTCATATACTCTACCTAAATAAACGCTACTTTTTAATCGCCCGGGACTCGAATTCGCGCAAACCCTTCTAACGCACTACGAGCTATGCCATTGTTCAAGCAGTCAGGCCCTACAGAACTGACGGAACATTATTTAAATGTCTGTCAGAAATTACCGACACCGCCATCTTACGAAATACTCGTAGTTCAACTTTTAATTGAATTTAAATTAAATTTTACAACTATCAGAGGCTGGTCAAAGTGGTCAATATTTTTTTTTTTGCGAACAAGTCATTATTCTCTCGCCCGAGGCAGAGAGTTATAACTTTATATTGTATTCGGGGGATATGTTAACATCTGAATAACTCTATGAACACGACGGTACTGAATGAACGAGGCATTATTTCCTAGTACATCAACATCCCTCAATTTCCAAGGCTGATGACCTCCCCCCCCCCCCTCCATATCCTTTCAAATCCGATTCTGCGTTACCCTTATCGCATTTTATCTGAGTAATTGTACGAAATTGCCGTGCAGTTAGTAGCTTGCGATGTAAGACCGGCCATAAATTTCATTTGTAACGTTTGAAAACGCTACTTTTTATGTTTGGTCGGCTTGTATTATAACTTTATAATGAACTACATTGCTCAGGGGTTCTTCGGGCTATATCAAATATAAATTTTGTGTTTCACGTTCCTACTGATTTTTTTAACTAACTCTTAACCTCTTTCTGGTCACCTTTGAAGTTGTAGGTACCTACAATAAGGAATCCCCGAAAAAAATGTGATGTCTACGAGCTATAAGAAATACATATTAATACTCTCTACTACCTCTTTAAGACCTTAATGTGTATTAAAATGAATGCAATAAACATTTTGAATTTGGTTTTCAAGTCTCTATAAAAACAGCAGTTTAGGCTCGTCGCTGTCTGTCTATAGGTCAGTCACTACTAAGTCCTGTCTATAGCAGTTTTGTGTCTATTAAACGGTCAGATCTCAGCGACCTGAGCTCAACTTTCACAGAACTCTACGTCAGCTGTTTTGACTCTCAACAGTGGTGTTGTTTGCAAGCTCTACCAGGAACCGATAAGCTACAATGTAATGTTTCTATGTAGAGCGACGGACTACAAAATAGCTGGTGTAGGTTTTTCAACCGACGAAAAAACCGGGCGCTGGTGGTGTAGTGGTAGCACCCCTGCCTCACGATCCGAAGGTCGTGGGTTCAAACTTGGTCGTGCACCAATGAGTTTTTCCATTCGAAAAATTTATGTGCGCAATGCCAGTGCTCTTAAACGGTGAAGGAAAACATCGTGAGGAAACCGGCATACCCTAGAACCAAAAATTCGAAGGTATATGTGTCATAGCTTAGTGTTCTTATAAGCGGCGATGGGCTTGCAACCTGTCACGTACGGAAGACTAACTACTGTGCAAAATGTGGGCATGTACCAAATGTCATGTTTGGACTTGCCTCTGACTACCCTCTTTAGATATCCTCAAAGATCTAAGTAACTAGAGATCTGAGGAGATATCTACCGAGCCTGGGGATTACAGTCGTGATCATATTTATTTATTTTTTATTTTATTTTATTAAAAAAAACGGAGGAGATACTCAAGTCGACGCGTATATTTTTTTTGTATCATAATGGAAGCGCCATATTACAACTACAATCATCATCATCATCATCATCTTGCCCTTTTCCCACGCTATGTGGGGTCGGCATAACATGTTTTCTTCTTTCATTTCTCTCTATCATTCGCCATATCAGTACTCGCTCCTTTCTTACCCATGTCATCATGAAATGCCTTCGCACTGCCCCTTCGCCACGGGGGTGGCGGAGGGGTTTGTGTAGGGTACCTCTACCCCTGTTGTATTCGTCGAATTAATATATTAGAATATTACACAAATATTATTTTATTAAATCTTCACAAAATATCACTAGCTGATAGCATTCAGGTATAATCTAGCTATCAATAAAATATTTATTTCAATCGGTTCGGTGGTTCCAAGGATTCAGTACTAAAACTAAACTTTATGTAAACTTCAAAGCTAAACTTACCTCATTATGATAGGATAAGTAATACAATTACCTAATGGCGTCCTCCAAAATAGTCCGTGACCTAATGACATTTTTTTTCAAAGTTTTCTATATCCACAAGGCTTCTACGCAGCCTTCATCACTCACTTTGTGATTTTAATCTTGAAAATATTGTTTGTACTACTTACGAGTTTGATTGGAGTTCTATTTATTATTTGAGTTTTATCAACTTTGATTAGTAGGTACCTACTTACAGGCAAGTATTTTTTTTTAATAAGTACTTATGCTCTTTTTCGCTTTAAGGTTTTTAAGAGTGTAAAAAGAAACAGTCCAAATTATTACTCTGGTGAATTCTGACACCAGCGGGCTTTTTTTCGTTCAAGGAGTGTCTTTTATTTATGTGTGAAGGCCTCTACCATGGCCTAAATATTATTAAGTACAGCTAAGATCAACCACTTGGAGTAGAATGAGATGTGAAGTGTTTTTAATTGGTTTTTGTTGTATTAATTTTCCTATTTAGTCCCATATTCGCTCAGCAAATAGACTAATAAAAAAGATTAAATAAAAAAACCACTTGAAGTACCTTTCATGGCACTGATACGCTCTGATAAAATATGATAGCGGCCCCTAATAAACGAGAAATATTGAATTATTTTACTATTAGTTTTATGCACTTTAGCATAGTCTTATTTTAATTCCCTTATATTAGTAGAAACAGTAGGTCAAAGTTCACACAGATCCTACATATAGCTAAGCTAACAGAAGCTAGTTATATATTTCATAACGCCACAAATGATAGTCATTGTGTCTCACCCCAAATTCTCGGGGTCGAGTTATCTCGTCCGGTGTTTCCACGTGTGTTTGGGCGAAGCTAGCTCGACTTAAAAGGGTGCTACAACTTACTATATACTATTGACTTGCCTAACCATTTCCATCATTAGCTAGTTGTCCAACTCTCAGCACGGTCTCAAAAAAGATAGGCAAAATGGTTTTATACAACTTGTAGAATACTTGTTTTGTACCTTGGTGTAACGTGGGGTAAAAGCGCCGTTTTAGATGAATCATAGAATTACTTGCGGGCCGGACCTGGCAAGCAGCTGACAGTGGACAATGACATATAAAGGGAGGCCTATACCCAGCAGTGGGTGAAATCCGGTTATGAATTAGCTGGAAGGTCTGGAAGCAACTGCTTTCAAAGGAACTGCTCAAAGTAACCGCTCTAGCTGGACATCCGCCTATATTTGAGCACCAGTAAATCCACAAAAATCGGTTTAGACAGAAGAGTAAATAACACCCTTACCTGCTTTGGCCGAACTACTGTCTTGGCCAACCCCTTGACCATGCCACGTAGCACGCGACGGTTCAATGACCTGTCGCGGCGTGGTCACGTAAACAGCCTTTCACGTAACTTACATCTACGTGGCGTAGTCACGTAATTGCGGTAACGCGCCTTACTATGCTTACATCATGCATTGCATTGCACTCGCTAATTGTTATGAGAAAGCCTTGGTAAAAGACGTGTTGAATGAAGAAAAATATAATAGCTTGCATCAGATAAATGACGGAAATCAAGAAACAACTGTTTAATCTTGGTGTAGGCAAAGAATATTTATGAGGATGACAGCCAATCTACCAAAGATGTATGGGCCACGGGATACCGGTGTGATACCTAATGGCCATACAAGTAGAATTTGTTGATAGTAGTAGTTGTTCTGACAGTACAGCACTTATGTATAATATCGTCACTGATAATAGTTACTTGAAAGTTCTAGCCAGTTAAGTTGATGATGAGTACGTAAAACACGAGAACCACAAGTTAAAGTTAGTTTATTCCAAGTTAGGTAAATGACAAGGTTAAGGTGGCTAATCTTTCCTTGGTAGTGTCTCTTGCGCGAGTAGGTCACGTACTGCCAGTTAAAATGCATGTAATCTATATCTATATAAGAGCTTAACCTGACTGACTGACTGACTGACTGACTGATTTATCATCGCCCAGCCGAAACCGCTGAAGCTAGAAAGCTGAAATTTGGAAGGTGGCTTCCTTTTATAACAAAACCACCCACTAAGGCGGGATTTTTGGAAATTCCACCTCTAAGGGGGTGAAAAAGGGTGAAAACGTTAGTATGAAACTTTTTAACGCGTGAAGCGATTTTCATGAAACTTTGTTTGTGCACTGTGAATGCAAAATGAATGGACACGTGTTTCATGATTTTTCAATATAAGCATCAAAAAGGGGTCAAATGTGGGGTCAATTTTTGTATGGGAACTTTTTAACGGGTGGTGCGATTGTCCTGAAACTTTGTTAGTAAACTGTAAATGCAAAATGAATGAATACGTGTTTCAGGATTTTTCAATATAACCTTCAAAAAGGGGTCAAATGTAGGGTCAATGTTTGTATGGGAACTTTTTAACGGGTGGTGCGATTGGCCTGAAACTTTGTTTGTGTACTGTAAATGCAAAATAAATGAACACATGTTTCAGCATTTTTCAATATAACTCTTAAAAAAGGGTCAAATGGGGGTTCAATGTTTGTATGGGATTTTTTTAACGGGTGGTGCGATTGGTTTGAAACTTTGTTTATGTTCTGTAAATACAAAATGAATGAACACGTGTTTCAGGATTTTTCAATATAATCTTCAAAAAGGGGTCAAATGTGGGGTCAATGTTTGTAATCGGAACTTTTTAACGGGTGGTGCGATTGGTTTGAAACTTTGTTTGTGTACTGTAAATGCTAAATGAATAGACACGTATTTCAGGATTTTTCAATATAATATTCAAAAAGGGGTCAAATGTGGGGTCAATATTTGTATGGGAACTTTTTAACGGGTGGTGCGATTGGTCTGAAACTTTGTTTCGTGTTTCAGGATTTTTCAATATGACCTTCAAAAAAGGGTCAAACGGGGGATCAAAGATTGTATGGGCACTTTTTGTACTGGAAATGCAAAATAAATGGACACGTCTATTAGGATTTTTCAATCTAACCTTCAAAAGGGGGTCAATGTTTGTACGGGAACTTTTTAACGGATGGTGCGATTGGTCTGAAACTTTGTTTATGTACTGTAAATGCAAAACGAATGGACACGTGTTTCAGGATTTTTCAATATAACCTTCAAAAAGGGGTAAAATGGGGTGTCAAAGTAGTATGGGTTTTTTTGAGATGTGTGATGTATTTAAAACTCAGTTTAGATATTTTATGTGAACGAAGTCGCGGACGGGACAGCTAGTAATTAATATAGCCTAAATTGTGCTACTTAAAGTAAACCGCCGCGTGCGCAAATTGCAAATGTATGGTGAAACCGTACAAAAGAGGACCAAGTCTAATTTCACCAAAGTTTTGTTAAAAAAAGCATTACCTGATGGACAAGAATGTTAAAGTATCGTTATCTATTTTACGTCATTTCATTTTCCGGAAGATAATCCTCTGTCAGGTGGAACACAAAACAACAGGCGATTGAAAGGCTAACAAGCTATTAGTTTAATTAACAGAGCAAGGTGCAACTATCCCTTAGTATCTTGTTGAAAAATCAAATTCAAATTTGTGTACACGTCGATAGATTTTTACCATAAATGGTATACCTATTTTTGCAGTTGAAAGGAACCAAAAAAGTGTATTGGCATGAATTTTAAAGAACTTGTAATGCCCTTACATCTATTCCAGGTGTTTTATACAACGTCAAATAGATCTTTTTACGTATATAAATGTTGTAGATGTTTTGCTTTTATTTCAGATACCATTTATCAATCGACCACAACAATTATGTCTATCATAAAATTACTAGAAATTATACTAAATAATGCCATGTTTTATAAAAAGCTATTAAAAGAAACTAGAACAACTGAACACATGGCGAAAAATACACAGCAGGTCTATAAATAATTAACTAGCTATGCCCTAGTTTGAGGAGTTATCCTCGATAGACCTATTTAATTAAATTTTAAATAGTGTCCCACTTAGTTGCAGAGTTTTTTGTACACGTGTCCAAGTCATAGATATTTAAGTACATCATCATCATCATCATCATCATCATCATCATCAGCCTATAGCAGTCCACTGCTGGACATAGGCCTCCCCTAATGAGCGCCATTGCGCCCTGTCTTCAGCTCGACATTTAAGTACATACTAAGTAATTAGTCCTAGACAATTTATCTCTGTCTTATAATTCCGCTGTCTTAGAGTGGATTTTAACAACTTATTATTATAAAATTTTATTAAATTACGTAATGTTTTGACATTACGAGAAATTTTATCAGTTTTCATCATTCATTTTGCATCGTCAATTTTATCAGTTTACTCTTATTACAGATAACTACGATTTATTCTGGGGATAGTGCTTAAATTAATTTGGTGGAATCCGCCCTTACACGTTTTTATTAGTAATTTTTTTTTTCAAATAGTTCTTTCCCAAAACGAAAAAAAACATGGTCACGACTAATTCCCAGGCTTGGTAGACATCTCCAAAGGGGGTCAGAGGCACGTCTATACACTATTTGGCACTTGCCCACATTTTATATGACTGGTTGCAAGCCCATCACCGCTTATATCAAAACTAACCTATGACACACACACACCTTCAAATTTTTGGATCTAGGGTATGACAGTTCCTCATCGTTTTGAGCACTGGATATGCGCAATTTAATTTGTCGTATGGAAAAACTTTTGGTGCAATACCAAGTTCGAACCCGCGACCTCCGAATCGTAAGGCAGATTTATACCGTTTCAAGTAAAAACTCTTATCAATGTGCGAGTGAGATTCAAACCCGCACAAGATCGCAAGAGTCACCACCAATGCTCAAACTGCCTTATAATTTCTTTGTCATTCGTTTGCTATTCACTCGCGATCTCGTGCAGCTTATGATTTATAAGCAACGAACAATATTATTATTATGTACTTTGAATGAATTAACCCAACCTCAATTACCATACTAAAGACGTGGGTTTGAATCCCGTTTATGCACCAATGATTTATCCCACTAAATTGTGACCAATTCCCAAAACATTTTGAACAAATTCTAATGTTGTAATAATTACTGATACTAATTTGGTATTTTTCGTCATCATCTTGAGAATAAAAATAAGCTGATTAAATTTTTTTCGCAATTAAAGGTGGATTTGACCAACTTCTGTCATTTAACTATTAACAGAATAATGTGACGTCATTATGCAAGCAAAACTTTTTACTCTTCTATTTTGGTCGAATCCGCCTTAAATGTATTTTTGTTAATAACTCTGTATACCCGATGTTATTAAAACAAACCATACGTTTGTGTAATTGATTAGGAATTCTCAAACTTTTTCTATTTATCTGAACTATTAATAAAAATGCTTACGGCGGCGAGGACAAACTTTTTTGAAATAATTGAATTATTATATCAAAATGCTTACTTACCGAAGCATGCCATTCTCACGCTACACTTGGAAATACAATCAGTCTACGGTAACTTGCGTCGTAGCCGCTCGTAGCGCTACGCGGTACCACACGCTACGAATAAAAATACTACGAAATATAAGTGAAACTTCACTTTTCCAATTGATATTATATCATAATCAAGAACACTTAATTAGTTTTAAAGGTGTTATAATTAAACTATTGTTTACAATGGAGAATATTGACTTTGTTGTGTGGAGTCCCGAAGGATTGCGGTGAGTTCCTGGCGTATTTACGGTTAAAGGTCGCGTCTTTTAAAAGGATGAAAGAAAATAAATGATTTTTTATATTTAACCTAGAAATTAAGACTTAGTATCACTTATTTACTGATAAACTAACAATGCCACAAGAAACATTATTTATTATCTGATTAATTTTAAATGTAGAACCAACACTTTAAATTGAAAAATATGAATGAGTAACGGAAATCCATTAAAAGGTGTTGATAAAATAAAAACGATCATCATCATCTTCCTGCCCTTATCCCACGTTATGTGGGGTCGGCACAACATGTGATCCTCTTCCATTTCCCTCTGTCACTCGTCATCTCATTACTCACTCCTTTCTTACTCATGTCATCTTTCACACAGTCCATCCATCTTTTCTTTGGCCTACCTCTACCCCTGTATCCATCCACATTCATACCTAACACTCTCCTTGTCACATGACATTCATCTCTTCTCATAACATGCCCATACCACGCTAACCTATTACTCCTCATCTTTTCTGTCACCGGTGCCACTTTCAGGCTTCCTCTGATATACTCATTCCTTATTTTATCCATCCTTGTCACTCCACACATCCATCTCAACATTCGCATTTCCGCCGCATGCACTCTTTTCTCGTCCGTTCCCTTGGTGGCCCAACATTCAGACCCATACAATACGACAGGCCTTATGATCGTTTTGTAGATTTGCCCCTTAAGTTTAAGGGGCATTCTCGGATCACACGTGGTTCCTGTGACCTGTCGCCATTTCATCCATCCCGCATTTATTCTATTCCTTATATCCCGATCAATCTCACCATCATTCTGTACTACTGAACCGAGGTACCGAAAATCGGAACAGACTGGTAGGGATACACCATCTAAGGCAATAGGGGTAAAACTAGAGGGACCACCGAAGTCGCAGAACAAGTGCTCGGTTTTTGTTCTGCTGATCTTCAATCCGACACTCTCTAGTTTACCTTGCCATTTTCCCAGCCTGTTCTGGACCTCGGTTGCGTTTTCTCCGACAAGAACAATGTCGTCGGCGAACAGCATACACCAGGGTGCCTCCTCCTGTATGTCCGATGTCAGAGCATCCATTACCAGGAGAAACAGATAAGGGCTTAGAGCCGATCCCTGATGCAAGCCTACAGCCACATTGAACTCATCGGTAACGCCAGCTTCGGACCTAACATGTGTACTAGCTTGACTGTACATGGCCCGAATAAGCTGCAGGTACTTTCCTGGCACTCCTTTCTCTTTCAAAGCCCACCACAGAACCTCCCGGGGTACTCGGTCGTATGCCTTTTCCAGGTCAACGAACACCATATGTAGGTTCGTGTGTGCACTTCTGTGTTTTTCGCACAGCTGGCGAAGTGCGAATATGGCATCCGTTGTCCCTCGCCCTGGCATAAACCCGAACTGGCTCTGTGATATCTCACTCTCTTCTCTCATTCGTCTAGCTATTACTTTCTCCCAAATTTTCATACTATGTGACATGAGCTTTATTCCTCGGTAGTTGTTGCAGTCCTGTACATCACCCTTGTTTTTAAAGATGGGCACTAGTGAACTGTTGCACCATTCGTCCGGGATCGCCTCCTCTTGCAACAACTTATTGAAGAATAAACTCAGCCACTTCCATCCATCCGCACTCAGTAACTTCCATACTTCCACTGGTATGCCATCTGGTCCAACCGCTTTTCCATTCTTCATATCTTGCACAGCCTTTTTTACTTCACTCGTACTCACATCTCTCACCAAACCCATGTTTACTGGTACATTTTCTAACACTCCACTCCAAACATTCTCCTCGTTCATTAACTTTTCAAAATATCCCTTCCAGCGCTCTTTTATGTCATCGTCATTCGTCAAAACCTTTCCTCCATCATCTTTTATACATTTAACGTGCATAATATCTCTAGTATTCTTCTCTCTTTCTTTAGCTAATCGGTACAGGTCTTTTTGTCCACTAGGTTTTTCCAAGGATTGGTACAATTTATCCTGTACCTTGGCCCTTGCAATTGCAACAGCTTTTTTAGCTTTTCTTTTACACTCCATATATACCATTCTTTTACCCTCTTTTATAATATCATCTCCATTATCATCCCTTTTCCATTCCTTAAAGGCATTCTTCTTTTCTTTCAGAACCTTTTGTACCTCTTCATTCCACCACCAAGTATCTCTATCTATTTTACCTTTTCCTTTCGTTTCTCCAAAAACATCCTTCGCCGCACTTCTCATACAGTTAGCCATTTCATTCCAACATTCATTCACAGATAATTCACACATATCCTTCATTTCTATCATTCTGTCAACTACTCGCTTTTGGAATTCTCTAGCATACTCATCTTTTCCTATTAAATACCATTTAATCTTTGGTGGGGGCTTTGGCTTGTTTTTATTGCTTTTGACTTCGAATCTTAGTTCGAGTAAAAGCAATCGATGCTGAGATACTAAGCCCTCTCCAGGTATTACTTTGCAGTTTTTAATGGACCTGATGCTATCTCTCCTAAGGAGGAAGTAATCAATTTGAGTTTTGTGATTACCACTTTTGAAAGTAATAAGATGCTCCTTAGGTTTCTCAAAAAATGTGTTAGCAATAGCCAGGTCGAATGCTAAAGAAGCCTGGAGCAGGGCTTCACCATCTTGGTTTTTATTACCAAATCCCCATCCTCCATGCACTCTTTCATATCCTTCATTCATTCTTCCCACATGTCCATTAAAATCCCCCCCAATATATAGGTGCTCACTCTCTGGTATACTCATTATCATTGAATCAAACTCCTCCCAAAACTTCTCTTTCACTCTATCATCACACCCAGTCTGCGGTGCATACACACTTACTATGTTTAGGACTAAATCTTCTAACAATACTTTTACAACTATCAATCTATCATTCATCCTCTTAACATCCGTCACACATTTTTTCAGCTTACTATCTAGAACAATTCCTACACCATTCCTCCTACCATCACTTCCACAATAATAAAATTTATAACCCACCCCGATTTCTCTTGCTTTCGATCCCTTCCACTTCGTCTCTTGCAAACACGCTACATTTATTCGTCGTCTTTCTAAAACATCCGCTAGCTCTCTTCCTCTTCCAGTCATCGTACCTACATTCCAACTTGCAAACCTCATTCGTACTTCCCGGACTCGCGTCTTACGTTGCACCCGTCCCTGGTGCAACAACCCTAGTCCATTTCCCACAGGCGCCGGGTGCTGCGCCTGCGCGTCGCCTCGGGGGTACGCCCTAGCATTATCGCAATTCCTTTTATTTCTGTGATCCATGTTGTAAAGGGTTTTGGCAAGGTGTTTTACGACCGGCCGCCTGCCTGACGTCAACCCTCCTTGGGAATACTTGGTGACTTGTGTCTGGCCGACGATAACTACATGGCCCCTATCGTCGCCCTCAAGGCCTTCCACATTGCCTTGCTGCCTCGCCACCGTAGGTGGATTGCATAATGCCGAGGCAGACTTAGTGCACTTTGCGGAGAGCAACCGCGTAGACTTAAGTGTTAGACACTTAAGCCCCCCCTCACCAGGTTTAGCCCACGAGCCGACATGGTTTCCGGGGTGTGGCCGCTGCATGCAGGACAGCTGCTTGGAGCCACTGGTGAGAGATTTTGAGGTCTCAACGAATTTAGATATCATTCTACCGCTTGTTACAGCCGGCTGGTAGAATGATACGCTGACACCCCATACACCCCAAAAATAAAAACGATACACAAAGTATTTTCAGCTTAAAACTATGAAATTGGCTAAGCGTGTGTCGGTTGCAGTGTAAGCCAGTAAAAGTCCAAAACAATTCAACTATGCTTAGTTATGTAGTTTGAACAAAATAACTTATTAAGACGCTTTTATGATTTTACGATTCTACGAATCCCAAAACATACAACTCTTATTTGTTTTTTACAAAATACAAACTAGAAACTGAACAACTGTCTCCTTTTTAAACTTAAATCATCATCATCATCATCATCATCATCAGCCTATAGCAGTCCACTGCTGGACATAGGCCTCCCCTAATGAGCGTCATTGCGCCCTGTCTTCAGCTCGACGCATCCAGCCTCCACCAGCAGCCTTTCGCAGATCGTCACTCCACCTAGCCGGAGGGCGTCTTACACTACGTTTGCCGAACTTAAAACTTACGTTCGAAAACTTAAATAACTTATGCAAAAGTAGAGCACTTTAATCCTTTCATCACACTGGTTTGAAAGAACTAGTGACACGATAAAAATAATGAACATATATCAGTATATCCTGAATACCATTCTGATTTTCAATTTATGTTTCGCAAAGTCCCATGCAAGCATACACGGTATCTAATGTATGGGTTTAAGGAGACACGAAAGGGGTAAACTCGTGCGATGCACATTTAGTAGGTACGATTTACACACATCGTTCTTTTGATGCATGTTTCTTTTATGTCAGATATTTTGAGTTAAAAGCCATTTTCATTACGTGTTTGTTATTCAGGGGGCGGGCGTGGTCTAAATATTAGCCCCTAA
Organism: Cosmorhoe ocellata; assembly: GCA_963675405.1. Classification (NCBI taxonomy): domain Eukaryota; kingdom Metazoa; phylum Arthropoda; class Insecta; order Lepidoptera; family Geometridae; genus Cosmorhoe; species Cosmorhoe ocellata. The sequence goes on from OY776257.1 coordinate 2,122,494, forward strand.
TTCAATCTGATTAAGGTCCAATTATTCAGTCTAATTAGGCGCCACGATTAGGGACTTTTCCATTCTTTTTCGCTTAACCCTAAGGAGTTTCTGAATAACGTGATGTAAAGTACCCCCTTTAGGTGTTGCATATAGTTTGATTTTACGCTTTGATTATGAATTATTATACTAGTTATTATTTATTAATAACAATTACTATTAGAACTCTTCGCAACTTTGTAAGATATTGTATTTTGGTACAAATTTTACCCCTCATTAGGGGTTGAATTTCGTAAATTCCTATCTTAGTTTTCGCATCTTGTTTTACGTTTATTTGTCTATGTATACCCACGTAGTTATTAAGTTATTCGAAAAATACGACGCTTTAGGGTGGGTAAGTGATAGTGTAAGAGCCAGTAGTTATTAAGAGCACTTAATCGTTCGCAAAATGTATACAAGGCTCTTTTTAGGGGCACCATAATGTGTGAATTTAATATCTCTTTTCTTGATGCCTCTCTCGAGGGGTTGTTTTGCGTTTTTGCGTTATGGCAATGTTGCAAGATTCAATATTATATGATTGTCGGCTGTCTCTCGGACTATGACAGTGCGTGCTTTTCTGTGAATAACCTTCCGTTTGCTATTGAAGTAGACCGTACAATATTTTGTCAAAAATTTACAGTAGCAGGGTAGTAGGGTTTTTGTTGATAAGTTTTTCATTACTTACTGCTATTTTCGTTGACTGTTTTTCTTCACGAGAACGAAGGAGAGAATTCGTGTTTGACTGGAGTGGAGTTATTTATCTCACGACATAAAATAATAATGTGAATCAAATGTGGAAGGATATAGAAGTTATAATATACTCGTTAACAAACGGAAGAATGTCACAACATATACATACCTATACTTAAGAAAATTACCATGAACTGGTTATTAATGACTTTTTGTTTAACTATAATGTAATAATAATATGTAAATTGTAACGCCACTTCAATTTATTCTAAGGGTTATTATTATCGTGTTCTAGAGACTTGGGTAAAAGCTCGAACTGGCTTTTAATTTCACCTAAGCATGTAAGACGTTTGCAATTTTTTGATACTAATTATTTTTAATTTGAATTAAATAATAGTGCTCAAGTATGTACTGCCAAAACAGTAGGAATTCATATTAAGTCGAGCCTAGTTTACTGCTGTAGCAAGCACGCATAATATCGAATTGTTCTCACTATGTATTTTTCTGTTTCTGTTCTTTTTATGTTTATTATGTGTTGTGTGCTATGAAGTAAATAAATGTCTATGTTTTGTAGCTGGCACTTTGCATTGAAGCCCTATTTTTAAATTTACTGCACTCCAGCTGCAGTAAATTTAATTTCACATTGTAATGTGATGCACAAAACTTTGTACAATGTTTGCCAATTTTATTTTGCCTGTCACAGTTATTTCGCGAGCCGAGCCTATCCGGTGATAGCGCGGGCAAATATAAATGTACAGGCACAGATTATATTAAGAGTTTCATTGTAAATATACCCTAGAGTAATACGCGAGCTATGGAGCACTGTCGTGGAACTAAATCCTTTGTCAAACGTCTCTCTCACTAAACATCTTGTGGATTGTCTGAGTATCCCCTCGAACTTCCAAATATCTTTCGATTCAAAAGTCTATTTAGTAATTTAATTCACGGGAATTTCTTAACATATAAATAAATTATCCCTCGACACTCTACACTCGAGCAAGCGTGAATTGAGACTCGTGAGATTTTAACGGAGATTTGTCGAAAACATTTAGAGTTTTACATTGAGTTTCCTTTGAAATATACGATGCATACCCTAGTGTGTGCCATTCTATCCTACTCCACGATTTGAACTGATTTACAATAGAATTTTCAATGGGATGGTTCAGGGTGGTTCTTACTTGTCAGGCCGGTGATCTATGGTATTTTTACTCTGCGCAAAGCATAGCATCGAATGTCGCGTGTCCTCAGCGATTTGTGCCACGATATCAGAAATTACTAATCAATAATACTGCTACACTGCAGCGGTTCCTTCCAAATCGTCATGTGATACTTATTACCCGTTTTTTATTCCGTTTCAAGGAAGAGCCTGTTTTTGGTTTCGTTTTTAAATTAGATTGGTTTAACAAATATGTTGGTGGTCTACCTTTTTGTTATTGCTGTTGACTTAAAGACAAATTTTAAGACAAGTAATTTTTTAGTTTTACGGGAAAATAAATAATTCCTTGGCGATAAATCTTCTCCAGGATCAATTTCTATATAACAGAAAAAACTAATCAAAATCAAAAATACAGCCAACTCTTTTAAAATAAACTCCAAAAGTCAAGATTCTCTCAACTAACTGAAGGAAATCTAGAGCTAGTACTCTAGATTTTCTTCAGTTAAGCTGAGCTAGTGCTCTATAAGCACTAGCTTTCGCTCAAGGCTTCGCGCGCGTGATACCTTCATAAACAGATCTAACTCACGGGAACCGTACATTTTTCCACGATGAAAAGTAGGCTATATGCTATTCCAGACTATAATCTATCTCTGTGCCAAATTTCATCCAGATCCGTTCAGCCGTTTCAGAGTGAAAGAGTAACAAACATCCATACATACAAATTTTGACGTTTATAATATTAGGATTGTGTGTTGTCGATATAGCAATAGGATTGACCTTATAGCCATAAAGCCCACACCGCTCAATTCATTGTCACCATGCCGCCACGTTCGTGCGCCGCCAATCACCATCATACATCAAACTTTACAAACAAACGGACACACGTTGACATTGACCTGAGCTATTACCTACACGCCTATCACTACGCTTTTTATAGCCTATGTCGATAAACGCTATATTTTATTAAAATGTATCGACTCAACTTTATTACCATGTAGAATTTAGTAGGTGCGATATAGTCGATAAGCAATATTACATCATATCTTATACCTTTAAACGAGAAATTCTTGTATATACAATATAAAATCTGAATCTTGGAAACGGCTCCAACGATTTTCATGAAATTTAGTATTATTATACAGGGGGTTTCTGGGGCGATAAATTGATCTAACTACGTTTCATTTTTCAAAAAACATGATTTACCAAAAAAAAACCGAGCTAAGCTCGGTGAACCAGGTACTTTAAAAGAAAGCTGGCATCATCATCTTCCTGCCCTTTTCCCACGTTATATGGGGTCGGCACAACATATGATCTTCTTCCATTTCCCTCTATCATTCGTTGTCTCAGTACTCACTCCTTACTTATCCATGTCATCTTACACACAGTCCATCCATCTTTTCTTTGGTCTACCTCTATCCTTGTATCTATCCAAAACTCTCCTTGTCACAAAAAGAAAGCTGAAAGCTGACATGCAAAGTAGAAATTAGCATGCTCTAGTTAGCCATTCAATATTAGGCTACCTACTAGCAAGTACAGTGTGGTCAGTAAATCTGGAAGTGTGATTTTCGATACATAAAGATTTCAATATCCTGCAAATAATAATTATTATACGAGTAGTAACTGCCCATCGCATGAAATCCTACTATACTACTTAATAAATAATAATAAATGCGATAGTTTGGATAGATGGATGTTTGTTTATAACGCTGAAACGGCTAAACGGATCTAGATAAAATTTGGCACAGAGACAGATTATAACCTGGAATAGCACATAGGTTACTTTTTTCCGGAAAAAATTTAGGGTTCCCGTGGGATAGATTCCTGAAGTTGCAATCCTAAAGTCCTATTCCTATTCTTCGGAGACCGCAGAGCATGCTTTAAATTTTAACTTTTCTTCTTCTTCTCTTATCATGTCACAGTTCTTTCAAAATATTTGTTAATTTGTTTTGTATATAAGTGGACTTGCTGGCTTTAATATTACCAAAACTACCCCATTTATCATCACTAACTGACGTCACTAATTCGATTCCATCAAAAACGTTTGCCTCAGCATGATTATATTTAATCTGTCTCCACAACCATGACCTTGACTGTAGGTAATAGTGACTGTCTAAACAATTTACCTCAATTTTACTTTGGACAAATTGAGGTTATTTTTAACCCTGAAGCGACATCGAGGTAAACTTATCGGGCTCATTTGCAAAGTTCAAGACTATGCGTAACCATATAAAAGATAATGGGAAAGAGATTAGATAAGATATTTGATGTTTTTTCCTATAACTAATTATTTTTATAGATTTTTCTGCTCAATTTATCATTTCATGAAAAATCTGCAGTCACAAAGTCGGGTTTGTTCGAACACTTATGTATAATTCAAGAACGGCTAGACAGATTTTCATGATTTTTGATATGTTGGATTTGTCTCCGTCCTGAATAGCAGAATAGCTATTAAAATATTTGAAAATAAAGTTAATGCGGACGAAGTCGCTGGCAACAGCTAGTATATTATATAACTAGTATATTATATAAATAGAATATGAATTAAACTCATTGTTATGGTTCTAAGAAATTAACCCTTCCGTGAGAACCTTCACAAGCAGCCCTTGCGGTCTAAAGTACACCTATTGCATAATATTTTCATTTGAAACACCCAGCTCTTGAAGGAGCTTTTATGAGCAATTTCTTCGTCATAAATAATTATTCCGGAATTGCCATCTAATCTGAAATATCATGATCATTTACCTATGAATCATTGAGAGCGCTGCTTTTAGACCTGAAATATTATACTATTATACTGAATTTTGGGCATAAAATAGCAGATACGGCCAAGTTAGGCTCTGTTTTTGTTGTTCAAAAACTTCAAATACCTAATGAACATCAGATAATGTAGATATGTAGATATATCTACACATTCAATACAGATAAAGCGCTTATGTCTTGGACCATGTGTTCGTTGTGTTCAGCTATATTTTGTATCTAACATATCTAACTAAACCAGGCCTATAATTTCCAAGTCTCCGTGGTAATTACCAGCGAATGACAAATGCCGTTCATTTCACCGTTTCTATTATGCAGAACTGTATAGGTAATTTCAGGAAATCGACCTGATTTTCAGAAATTTATTTCTTATTGGAATAACAAGGTCTTGATATTTTCCAATGCTTTTTCCGTTATTGAATAAAATAGCAATGGCAATGTTGTCGATATTGTGATTTGGCGTGGCTTTGGCAAATGTTTACATAGTACCGAAATATACTGTGTATTGCTACAGAGTCATAATAAAATTATTTTTTATAAAGAAACTCTTTGCAACTTCGAGCAATATTTTTTAATACAAACTTTGCCTCCCTCCCCCATCCAGATGTTGAATTTTAGAAACTTAGGAAAGGAACCTATCCTACAAATTGTCAGTCAATAACGTCCGCTTTCTATATTCTATCTATCTGCGGCTTTTGACATTATTGTCAAATATCTATCCAAAATCCAAAAACCGCAGATAGACAGAATATAGAAACCGACCATAAGTCAAGTCTGTCAGTAACGTTTTATCTAGATGTACTTACCAACAGCTCAAAGTGATTTGTTCTTTATTACAGGTGCATAAAGTTGTATTGTTGAAAATGCCTGGAAAGCTTAGAAATGTTAGTGAGAATGGATCGCCGTGCGCTCTCGCCTTCCACGCCTAACAGCCGTGCTATGGACAAGTACGAACAGTTGGCTGTGGTGAGTACCACCAATACCACGACACCATGGGCCCACAAATAGAATCGTAGCTTGTTTGAGTAAATTTCGTGGTTCATAGAGATGTGGCGGCAACTGCCGTAACTCGTATTAATAATCAGATAATGCTACACACAACGCAGCAATGCATAACTAACTTTCTACACAGTTTCGTCAAGATTGTATGGCTAGTTGCCCAGCCTCCCTAACATGAGCACCGTAGATATATTTTGCCTCTACGGATGAGGAGGCAAATTTGCGATGGCAATTAAGTGTCATTTTTCTTTGGCCAAATCAACATTTCTACACCAATATTATAAATACGAGTAGAAAAGAGTCGTATTGTTGTATGTGTGTAACGGATTAACTCAAAAACTACTGGACTGATTTCAAAAATTCTTTTACCATTAGAAGGCTACATTATCTCTGAGTAACTATATTTTAAATTTAAAAAAAAATAGAGATTTTTTTTTCTACCCGTCTGAAGCCGGGGCGGGTAAACACAAATAAACTCGGAACTTACAAAAGAAGAAAACAAAGTAATGGTACTTTGACGAAATTTTTGGGCTACGACGGTATTTATGACGGCAGAAACATATGCGCAGAGGGAACTTGTGTTTGCAACCATTGGTTCTTGGTGTTCAGAAACATATGCGCAGAGGGAACTTGTGTTTGCAACCATTGGTTCTTGGTGTTCAGAAACATATGCGCAGAGGGAACTTGTGTTTGCAACCATTGGTTCTTGGTGTTCAGAAACATATGCGCAGAGGGAACTTGTGTTTGCAACCATTGGTTCTTGGTGTTCAGAAACATATGCGCAGAGGGAACTTGTGTTTGCAACCATTGATTCTTGGTGTTCAGAAACATATGCGCAGAGGGAACTTGTGTTTGCAACCATTGGTTCTTGGTGTTCAGAAACATATGCGCAGAGGAAACTTGTGTTTGCAACCATTGGTTCTTGGTGTTCAGAAACATATGCGCAGAGGGAACTTGTGTTTGCAACCATTGGTTCTTGGTGTTCAGAAACATATGCGCAGAGGGAACTTGTGTTTGCAACCATTGATTCTTGGTGTTCAGAAACATATGCGCAGAGGGAACTTGTGTTTGCAACCATTGGTTCTTGGTGTTCAGAAACATATGCGCAGAGGAAACTTGTGTTTGCAACCATTGGTTCTTGGTGTTCAGAAACATATGCGCAGAGGGAACTTGTGTTTGCAACCATTGGTTCTTGGTGTTCAGAAACATATGCGCAGAGGGAACTTGTGTTTGCAACCATTGGTTCTTGGTGTTCAGGTTGGTGAAGGCTCGTACGGTGTGGTGTTGAAGTGCAAGCGACGCGACACCGGCGAGCTGGTAGCCATCAAGAAGTTTCTAGAAACAGAAGATGACGCCGCCGTCAGGAAGATGGCGCTACGAGAAATACGAATGCTGAAGGTACCTATGATATGCAATGAGTGTTGGTAGGTATAGTTGGTAGGTCATCCAACGGATCTAGGCATTCGTGAAGTTAGCCACAGGTGCGAGTTTGCGCATGTACAGTTCCTTCCCCCCCTCCTCATACCTCCAATTGCTCCCGAAAAACGATACTGCGCAGCTCTTGCGGCTAACTTCACGAATGCCTAGATTCGTTGAGCCAACTATACTGCTGGTGGTGGAAGAGCAGCATCTCCTGCCTGATGTCGGTTCAAATTCTTATCTATATCAATACTAGCTGTCCCGGCAAACTTTGTACCGCCTTAATTAATAAAAATGATGTTTCATTTTCAAATGTTTGTATAGTGGATATTCAGGGCGGAGACAAATCCAACAAACCAAAAAACATCAAAATCGGTCCAGCCGTTCTAGAGTTATAAGTGTGCGACCAAACCCGACTTCGTTTTATATACTTACTAGCTTCCGCCCGCGGCTTCGCCCACGTGATACCTTTAAAAAACAAAAACATCGCTATCCCACGGGAACCGTACATTTTTTCGGGATAAAATGTAGCCTATGTGTTATTCCAGACCATAATCTATATCTGTGCCAAATTTCATTTGTTCAGCCGTTTTAGCGTGAAGGAGTAACAAACATACATCCATCCATCCATCCATCCATCCATACATTCTTAAAAACTTTCGCGATTATAATATTAGTAGGATGTAGTGATGGATGTAGGTCAATAAAAATAGATTTTCCGCGAATAATCACTAATGCTAATATAGTAAAAGAATGGATAATTGTCCCTCAACGCGGGTTGCAAGCCCATGGCCGCTTATAAGCATACTAACCAATAAAATATACACATTATTGGAACTACTAATTGCTGATTTCCACGCGATGTTTTCCTACAACAATTAAAAGATCTCGCACATATCTGGTTCATTTTTAGAAATTACGACATGATCACCTCGTGAACATGATCGAGGTATTCCGTCGCAAGCGGCGGTTCTACCTGGTGTTCGAGTACCTGGAGCATACCCTGCTGGACGAACTGGAGGCGACGCCAGGCGGGCTCGGCGAGGACCATGCCAAGAAGCATCTCTACCAGCTGCTGAAAGGCATCGACTACTGCCACCAGAACTCTGTAAGATTCACTGATTATTACTTACAAACAATACGTGAAAGTCAATCAATTAGTCTAATCATATCTATGATCTACCCTAGATCCCTAGAGTCAAAGTACACGCAGACAGATTGATATTTACAGCTCTGAATTCTAACCAGCATATTTTTTTAAAAGGGGTTGTATTATGACACCTTTTAGACTATTATTATAAATACAAAAGTATTTGGATGTTGGTTGCTCAATTACGTCGTAACAGTTAAACCGATTTAAATTAAACTTTAGACTACCTATATAGAAAAAACAATACCTGGATTAAAGCATAACACTTTTATCCCCAGAAACAACTTTTATTAGAATGAAATGACACGTCAAACATCAAAAAATAAAAAGTCACGGGGGTTTCAACTAATTTGTATTATATTACAAAGAATTACTGTAGGTACCTAACTTTTTGCTCACAGATTATTCACCGCGACGTGAAACCAGAAAACGTCCTAGTATCTAACACAGGTATCGTCAAGCTGTGCGACCTCGGGTTCGCGCGCGCGCTAGCTGCGCCCGGGGAGCCCTATACTGAGTACGTGGCCACTAGGTGGTACCGGGCCCCGGAACTTCTGGTCGCTGAACACAGGTCTGTCTCTAGTCTATATCATCTTCTGCGTATTCATCGAATGGGTGACGAACCCTTCAGCATTAACACCGTAAACAGCGTAAATAAACGCTACAGAATAGAGGATAAAGTTAGATTAGTAATGACAAAACTGAAATGTAAATGATACTTACGAACTAGTGTGGTAAATGGATTATAACGCGTATCAGAGGCTTTATTCGTGCACTTATTGTTTGGAGAAATAACAAATGAATGTACCTTACTTTGTCTTCTTTTCCGTAAAGAATAATTCTATATTTCGGTGGCATGGCTATCAGTTAGAAACATAAGACTACGTGACTGCTACAACACATACATGTATTACGTTATCTGTAGCATGAGAAATGATTATCAAAGTTCGTTACTGATTTATAATAACTTACATACAAATTGACAAAAATATAAACAAAAAACAGATAAAAAATGATGACTCGTGAAGGATTTGAACCTCCGCCCTCCGATGGTCAAATTGAAATTTATATCGGTGCTCTAACCTACTGAGCTAACGAGTCTCATGACCGGTTGGCGAAAATACGACTCACATTTAGGTATTCTGTGCTGACGTCATTTCTATTGCACAATAATAATGGAATTACCGATCTGAGTCAGAGAGTCACTAAATGCCTAGTTAAAAACAGTATATATAGTATTGTGTAGTAAGAAGGTGTACCTATGTTTTGTAAAAATATTTATTGATTTGGCGAAAAAAAAATTAAAAAACTTTTTATCATGAATCGAAGATTTATAATCCAACTCGTAAAACGCATTATTTGGATTTAGATTTCAAGGTCGTTCTCGCATATACAGTCGTGGTCAACTAATTAGGGACACTCTTTGGTTAAACCGAATTGTGAATTTATTTTTTATTTTCCAACGAGTCTAAACCATATTCCATATCTCTTACATGTAAGTATAATTAGTCATTTATGTGCCCGATTATACAAACAATAACAACTTCTTAAACATTAAACCTCTTTACAGTATAGCTGATAGATTATCGTAGTGCTATTTGTTCAAATAATGCTGGCTGGCCATTTAATTAGGGACACTGAGATATTGCGTTCTATTTTCAAAATTTGAATCTCAATACTTTTTTACTTCTTCTCTTATTGTTTCGTGGTAGTTTTGGCGGCAATCCCGATATTTATTTTAAGTTTTGAAAAATATTTTGAAGAAAAATGGGTAAAAATAAAAGTTGCGATCCAACACTACGAAAAATTATCATGAAGTTTGTTGTCGAGCATGGTTGGCCATACCGAAGGATAGCAGAACATTTAAATTGTTCAAAAACTATGGTATACAATGCAGTGCAACATGTCAGACGCAATAACACAGATTTAAATGTGCCCAGAACAAAAAGATCGAGAAAAACAACTCCGCAAGAAGATAGAATGATAGCCAGGTTAGCTAAGAAAGATCCGTTTCTAGGCTCTATTTTAATTAAACACGAAGTGTTTGGGACAGACGAAAGAGCTGGTGTCTCAGCTAGGACCGTTCGACGACGTCTGGTAGAAGCAGGGTTGTTCGGAAGAGTGGCTCGCAAAGTACCGTTGTTGAAGAAAGAACATAGAAATGCTCGTTTGGCGTTTGCACGTAAATATGGACATTGGACCTACGCCCAATGGCAACATGTATTATTCTCTGACGAGACCAAGGTTAATTTGATTTCTTCAGATGGAAGGCAATACGTACGGCGTCCAGTAAAAGCGGAAATGAATCCAAGATTCACAAAAAAGCAGGTGAAACATGGCGGTGGAAACATTAAAATGTGGGGTTCATTTTCTGGACGTGGAGTGGGACCTGTGAGGAAAGTTCAGGGTAACTTAGACCAACATCAATACAAGGCAATATTGGAGGAAACGATGCTTCCCTATGCTGAGGAGCATCTCCCTATTATATGGACGTTTCAGCATGATAACGACCCAAAACATACCGCCCGTTCAGTCAAGTCGTTTCTTACCAGTCAGTCAGTATCGGTGCTAGATTGGCCAGCAAATAGCCCGGACCTTAACCCAATCGAGCACCTTTGGCACGAAATCAAGAAAAAAGTAGCCACTTATCGTACCACAACTTTAGATGAACTTAATGAAGCTTTTTGTGAGGCATGGGCAAACATTCCTGTCGAAACATGCCAGAAACTGATAATGTCTATGCCACATCGGTGTCAAGCGGTAATTACTAACAAAGGTTTTGCTACTGGGTACTGATTTTACACGTAATAAAATGGAGCTGTTAAAGATATTATAATACTGCAGATTATTAGTTTTGTTTAACTCTATTTTTCATTATAGTTTACTGTCCTTAATTAAATGTCCAGCTACAGAATTATACCTTAAAATTGAATACATGTTCAACCTTTGATATTAAATACTTTTTTCTATTTATTTATTCTTTTATTTACAGCCATTTAAAGCATAATAATCGGACCAAATTATGCAAATAATAGTTACTGAGAAATCAATAGGGTTTTATATTTGTATGTACATAACCGGTTATTGTTCTTCACTATCTTGCATGTCCCTAATTAGTTGACCACGACTGTATAATTACAATCTGTATTAAAACAATGAAAAAAAGCAAAGATTTAAGTCATACATAAAGCTGGTTTTTGAATAAATAATTTGCAAAAAGGAATGACTCGTGAAGGATTTGAACCTCCGCCCTCCGATGGTCAAGTGAATATTTATATCGGTGCTCTAACCTACTGAGCTAACGAGTCTCATCACTAGATGTGTAAATCAAGGCTTATATTCTACTACATGATGTCATACCATTGTCTATTACTGACGCATAATGCCAAAGCAATTTAAACCGGAGTAGATGATGTTTAAAACAGCTTATCCAAGGGCATGAATCAGCTCTAGTAGAAAAAGTCATACTATAACTCGCTAAGAATGGATTTTACCAACTTCTGATATAACTATTCTCAGACTAATGTACCTAATGTCAAATGCTAGTAAAATTTCAGTTTACTCCTGTATAACTACGATTTATTCCAAGGATAGTGCTTAAACTAGTTTGGCCGAAAGTTAGGGATACAAAATTTCTAAAATGTATGATACGTAGCTTAGGTATCTTATTGTTTTTTTGCAAACCAAGTACCTATTCTAGTAATAGTTAGCAAAATGTAACATACTCGTACTAGCGTATTTTTGCTGAGTGGGAGTAATGTGATCTCTTCTTAGGAATTTAATACAGATTGATATGTATGGTTGTTCCTAGTATTATGACGAGCGTTGGGTTCATTTGAAAACTATGTATTGGACTACATACAAATTTTATTATTCAGTAAGTTCAAGCTTACGTAATGTCAAAATACATCAACAATCTCTATCGCACGTGCCAGTACCTACTAGTAAACTGATGATTTTTAACACTACCTGCCACGATTTTCGAAAAAAGGCTAAGCATAGCATTGCATACTTATTTTTATCGTGTCACCAGTTCTTTCGAAATTAGTGCGGTGAAAAGATCAAAATGCATCTCAGAATTGCTCAGAAAACTTGAAATTATCCTAAGACTTTTTAGGACGCTTTTTATTAGAATGGCTAACTAAACATATTTCGTCCATGTTAGACACTTAGACGCATATAAGTTACGTAGTTATTTTTATTTATTTATTCATAAAAACAAATAGGTACTTTGGTAATTTTACAAGCGTAGACACAGCAAAGCATTTTTTACCTCTGTAAAACATAATTCAAAGAAATCTAGACTTAATTTTGACACTAATGAACTCTTGCAGATATGGCCCTGAAGTGGACATCTGGGCCATTGGCTGTCTGTTCGCGGAGATGTTGACCGGAGACCCCCTGTTCCCGGGAGACTCCGACATTGACCAGCTGGCACTCATCATCAAGACTGTCGGTGAGTTCGACCAACAGGCTAGATGATAGAGGGACCATGATGACCATGAGTGACCATGGATGATAGAGGTAAAGAAAAAATGTTCTGCCGACTCCATAGCGGGGGTAAAGGACAAAAATAATGGTGGTTCAAGGGAGTAAAGGTTCTCAAATGGCGATGACAAACTGGAAAACGAAGTGTAAGACGGCCCCCACTCGATGGACCAATGACATTAATGTTAGATCTTTTAGAGATACCAATTTTTATAGCTAGATGGCGGGGCTAAAGTACAGATGTACAGAAGCTAAACCGCGCTATCGTTGCGTTTTGGTAATTCTTTTTATGATACGTCTCCTCTCGAAAGCAATACAACTACTTGAACCTATGGTATAGCTTTAATTGGTGCACCTTTAGGACCTGGTGGTGGTTCGTTAAATTAAAGCGGGGAAGTCGGTGGATGGTGAAAGCTCAAGATCGGTCGTCATGGCGCTCTTTAAAATAAATAAATAAATAGGTAATGCTGGACAATCCACACAGCATCCTCTAGCCCCAAAGTAAGCTTCTCAAAGCTTGTGTTATGGGTACTAGATAACTGATATATTTAAAACATTATTTATTTTACATAGAAAACACCCAGACCAAACGGAACAAATTTCTGCAAATCGTAGGTAACTACACACATTTGTTCCGAGGCGGGAATCTTACCCGCAACCTCTTGCGTTCCAAGCGGACTCTCGCCCGCTGCGCCACTGAGGGCATCAAGGTCTTTGGGGGAAACCTACGTCCAATAGTAGAAACTATCAAAACAGGATAAGAGAATAAGTCTCGTTTACAGGTAAGCTAGCGCCCCGCCACCAGCAAGTGGTGTCCCGGCTGGCAGGTGGCGCAGCGCTGGCCAGCGGCGCGGCGCGCGGTAGCCTGCCCGGCGCCGGGCTCGCGCGGGACCTGCTGGCCGCCTGCCTGCGCACGGAGCCGCGCGCCCGCCCGCCCGCGCATGCGCTCCTGCGACACAAGTCAGTACATTCACCAACAATCATACCATGAGCACTGATGATAATCTACACTAGAGAATGTGTCAGCCAAGTTCGGCAAAGGAACGCGCGCGCACCGCCACTATATTATAAAAACCTTTGATACATATTTATAACTATTTTCTTATTAAGTAATTAGTTGAAGGACGTTGCACATTCCTATAGCTATGATTTAAGAACTGCTACAGAATTTGGTACCCAATCCGATCTGTGCTGGACTGGTACTCTTTTATCAAAGTTGGCGTCAACCCCGATCTATTTATGTTTCAGATATTTCGTGCAAGATGGCTTTGCGGAGAACTTCAATGCGGAACTTCGAAAGAAATTGGGGAAGGAAATCGAGGTAACGTTTTGTTCAAATTAAATCTAATACTAATAATGTTTTGGGTAATGATTGAATTTTTTTCCAGCCTCTACCATCTACGCAAAGCACTGCCAGAGTGACGGGAAAACCTCGCCAGCAATGGACACTGAATATTATACCGGTGAGTTTACTACTGTAAGGCTTTGTACATATTAGGCATCTAGGCATCTTTGAATTTGGGACACATTTCAGCTAGGTTATTCATAAAGCTCTGACCCGCAACTTAGTTCGAGTGTTTTTAGAGACAAAGGGTAGTATGTCCGTCCGCAGGATGCAATATTAACTTGTCAAATTTCAGACATTTAGTCGTGAAGAAGATAACAAAAAAGTAAACCGAGTTGCTTTTGCATTTTATAATATAAGTGCTAGGTACAGGTACATACTAGATTAGTCAGATAAATATAATCATGATTTAATAATTATTTTTTTTAGGATCAGAGCAGATCAACGACAGATAGTACGGCTGGGGAGTCGCTCATTGACTACAACTACACGCCAAGTGAGTTTTGAAAAGTCTAGTTAAATCAAGCATTGGCAAGCATATATGTATATCAGTGGTTGTGCCATCAAGGATGTGGAATAAAGTCTTGGACGAACGATAAACTTTCACTGCGAAACAGTGATAAATCATTTCACTTCGATTTTTTTTCTGTAGTCAGTTTTTTTTGTCTTTCTTCGGAAAAAAATGTGGGACACTGAACCCGGAAAGACCTGACCCAGATAGATGTGGATGACCTTTATGAATTAATTTCTTCAGATTCCGAAGGTTCAGCCGAGTCGGGACCAGCGGAAAAGAAAAGTCAACCGCAAATCGCGACCTCAGTGCAAGCTCAGGATACCGGAGAAGTAAGTTTACTTTGATCACCAGGATCGGAGAGACCATTACGGAACTCTTGTTGCAATCAGTTTCTATTAGCAATAGTGCTCCGATTACATACATAATTGAAACCTGTCATGCACAGAATACTAACTACTGTGTAAAATGTGGGTATGTGCCGAATAACATGTTTGAAGGTGTCTCTGACTATCTTCTTTAGCTATTCTCAAAGATCTAAGTTACTGGAGATCTGAGGATATATCGAGCCTGAGGATTACCATCGTGATCATGTTTTTTTTAAGTTATAAATAACTAGTCACACGACTGTCCAAAGTGTCCAACTTACGTGATTGTTTTCTAGGGGCATGCTTTATGTGGAGTATTGCCGCCGACAGCCCGGCCCGCCCCGCCCAGATCCCTAGCACGAGCCATTAACGATACATTTCAGGTAAGTAATCATTTTTTTTTTATCTTATTCTACTTATAATACTTCGATAGGATATTTAGATGTTTTTTACTCAATCACGCTGAACGGATTTGATAAACAAATTTAACCTCTTGTAATAGTAGTGTACAACCCAGTCACATTATCTTGAGACCTCGCTGGAATGCGAACCTCCCGCCCCGTTCTCCTTTCACCTCCCCGCGCTCGCCACGGCGCCTATATCAGAGCGCGACGACGCGACGTGACGTCGTCGACGCCAGGTCTCGAGATAATGTGACCGGGTTGTAGATGTAGATATTATGTATCCAAAAATCTCTTTTGTTCCAGACGTTTCCTGTGCCTGTTAATACGTATCCGCGGACGCCTTACATTAAAAAGTAAGATTAGGTTTGGTCTGGCTCTAGTAATAAGTTATTCTCGTAGACACTGCTACGAAGTCTATATTATATCGTGTCACAGAGGCATTACTGCTGCTACCAAGTGCTACGAAATAACAAAATATATAAAACCTATTCGTTAAATTGAAATTATAGTCCCAAATGAAGAAATACTTACTTAGTACCTATGTACTTGTTTTTTGTTAGAGTGAACAACAAACTAGTGATGGACGAAGAGTTGCTTCGAGGGCGGGCAGTTGCCAAAAAAACTTCCAAGAAACCCGGTCCAGGGTTCTCGTTGCCTTACGTGCCTGGAGGTAAGAGCTGGTATCAAAGTTCACTGTATTTACCCCGACCCCTTTTTTGTTGACCCCCCTTTTTTGTTTACCAACCCACCTTTAAAATTGATGACTTACTCGATCATTTACTCCGTGGCCAGAGCAACACTGCTTCACTTTAACGTTTACTTAACCCTTTTTTGTTGACCCCCTTTTAACTTTTGACTAGCCTGGTTTGTCTCGCATCCAACTTTGTTAGCTTAATGTGGGATTTTAGAATGTGGAGTGATAATATAAAATAAACCTAAATTATTCCGATTGTCATAATCACCACCAACCAGGATACAAAATGTTGGTGGGGAAAACGTCAAAATATTTTAGAAAATTGTCATAATCCCTGCTGGTGGGGACAACTTAGTAGGGATTATGACAATAAACCGAGTATTCGGCTGTGACACGATAAGGCGTTTGAATCTTTTAGTAAATTTAATTACAATGGACATCTTCTACTTTCAGCGAGCAACAGTCCAATGAAGAAGTTGAAGATACCACTCGCCGCCCACCAGCACCAGCACCAGCACCAGCCCAGTACCAAATCCTTCGAATCTAGCAATTGGGAAAATACTGTAAGTGCAAATTCCTAAATCTGAATTAAAAAAGTTTAAATCTTGTTTAGGCTCGTAGGTACCTACTAAATAACAGTTAAAACAGCGAAAGAAGAGTAGAAACTCTAAAACAGAACTTTGTCGTATACCAAAATTAGATTCTTTTTTAGACAAACTTGCTATCTGGTTTAGAGATGGGATAACTTTCATCGATATTCACATCGTGTTATCGACTACAATATCGATACCTGCAACTCTTTACTTTCCAGTTTGCTCGAGTAGCGCATACACTTTTCGACATACCCAAGGCTTAGGCATTACTTCTTTATGTTCTCAAAAGGTTTTAATTATAAAATAAATATCATGTTTGTATGTATGTATATGTTTCTGTGTAGGTATAATAAAAAATGAAGGAGTTTGATAGTCCGATTCGGTAAAAATGTGTCATTATTCCCAGCGGAGCGGAGTCGACTTGGCAGCTCTCGCGCGGACCCCCACTAACCTGCCCTACATGTGACTAATGCCTCGTGGCTTCTGGCAAGCCAACCACTACTGACGGAAATAGACAAGTTGCAGTCAACTTTACGCAAAGCTTTCAACTGCTCAAACCACGCGGTTCAAGATCCTATACAATTATTTTGGTGTAACAGGTAATCCCAACCCTATATTATTATTTAAGTTATATAGTTGATGGTAATGCTTTGATTGCAACTTGTCTAAAGACCGATATGCAATATGTACCAATAGTGCTGTCCTAAACGTATCCTGATATCGATGAAATTGTTGTTTTATAATAATGAATAACCTCTTTGATCCCTTAAAGATTTTATTTGTTTTAGTTGTATTATTCTTTTGACGTTTTTTTTTATTTATTTTTAGTCGTCTCGTCTGTCGCGATATAAGGGTACGCTGCATTTATAATAGAACAATTCATTTGTCACTATTGTTAGACTAGAAGACTGTTATTAATTTATAATATTTCTCACTTAAAATAAAATCCATAGTTTTATTTTCATTTTTTTTCTTGCTGTAGGTAACATATTTTTGCTGTTTAATGGTTGTGTGTAAAAAGTCATTTATGATTGAAAGAAGGCAAGTTTACCGCCACTGCCAAAGGGGTTTTATAGAAATAGTTTTGTTGAATGTTTTGACGAGTTTTGTGTAAGTTGTAGCTTACGGAGGACACGACATGTTATTTGTAAATATTGTATAGTGTTACATTTTACACGCAAATTTAATAAACACTTTTTTAATTAACGAACTTTATAGTCAACGTATTATTATTTAGCATCCTTTCAAAATCCAAAACTTAACCTACCGGTAAAAAGAAAAAACTGATATTAAGTTTTACATTTTTAATGCATATTATTGGCAGTTATGACTAAAATAATAATATCATAGATCTATAGGTTACCTACAAACGAAACAAAATGGCATACAAATCATTTTAAAGTAACTACAAACCTAGGGGAAAGCGTCATCCGATTTCTGCGATATTTGACTTTGGTTTATTTAGTCAGAACTCGGATGTATTCTAGCGATAATACTGAAGCGCGGATATATGGAAGCGCTAAACAAGAGCAACTGAATGATTATCACATACCCTAAATAAAATCAAAACTCAAAATATTACACATTTTACAAGATATGATTCAGATAACGCTCTGTAACAAATAAGACTAAACTACTGTTTATTGAAAAAAAATGGAAGACTATTAATTCGTTTTTAGAAACAAAATATCCGCGCTATTTGAATCAGCTCTTATAAAAATACATGCGTAAATAGTTACCTAATTATTATTACTGGAACATTATTCATCAATTTGTTCATTATTAAATTTTACGAAAATGCAAGATGAGTTATCAAACTTAGAAGATAACTTAAAGTAGCGACGAGATAAATCTCGATCGAAAATAACATAAGTATTCGAATTAGCACCATCGATATTGTATTTATCGATAAAGGCACATCTCTGAATGTTTTTGTTGACTTTCACAATAGTTTGTCAATTTATAAAAATCTGGAGTTTTTCTTAATAACAAAACAACTCAATGCTTTTTGATATAAATAAAGGAAATATCCTATTCTTAAAATAGGTAGATAAAAGAGCGTCTAAAATATGAAGTTCAAACGATGTTATCCCTTTAAATATATTGACCGATAACAGGACAAAAATATGTCTAGGTAGATATACCCAAGGCCTAACACGTTTTTTTTAACTAAAATCATTATCTACTCACATAGAAGGGTCTCTATTTTTATTCTTAAAAGTAGCTAAAAAAAGTACCTACAGTTTCAAGAACATCAATTGGGTGACTTTAGGGGTAAGTTCTGTATTTAGGTCCAAAAACAAGCGAACAACGTGTATAGCAGTGGCGTGTAATGTAACGGAACGTGTTCATGTGACATCCAACATGGCGCGTATTCAAGATGGCGGCGGCGCGCTGAGGATGAGCGGTTTGACCGGCGCGCACGCAGTCTCCAGCAACTCCCCGCCCGACTCCGTCATGGGGACAGTTTTGTGGTAGTTTATGAGATCAGCTGAAACAAACATGCTATGCTTTTCAAATTTGTATTATTGACTAAGGAGATAAAATGCGTAGGTACCTAGTCAATATCATCATAGGACACAATTATCGGGTACCTACATTTCATATGGAGTAATCGACTGGCTAGTTATTAACTCTCCATTCCAGTATTCACTTTATCAAGTGTGTCAAGAACTCTAGCTATATTGGAAAAATAACCACCAAAACTACACAATAAAATGACAGTAGAATGCATCAGGAGAAAATCGCGCCGGCCGTCTGTAGACCGGTTTGCAGACGCGCCTCTCTACCCGCCCAGCCCTTTCCTTCGCTAGTGTTGTGCCACAGTTACCTAAGGAGTCGTGCTGCAGGCTGTCGGCGCCCAGCAGGCGGTACCGGCGCGGCGCGGCGCGCACCAGGTAGTGCTTGCAGCGCGCCGCGCCGCGGTACGACACCGCGTAGCCCCACACGCGGCTCGACAGACGCACCAGGAAGCTGCCCTCGCACTGGCTGGAGAGGATCTCCTCGGCCTCGGAACGGGTGATCAGACCTGGAATATTATGTTGGTACTGCTGAAACTTCTCACTTCTCACCCTTGTTGTCCTACCCTGTCATCAAGTATGCTGAATCTCCGATAAGAGAGCTTAAGTTTCAGAATAGGTTAGATTGTAGTTTGGTAAAGCCTTCCTTATCCAACTCTAGATCTGTTCCAATGTGTTCACTGTCAGTTAGTCGGTCATTTTGTCCCTTTTCTTTTCGATGCGTAGATTGTGTGATCAAATCAAACCAGATGCATCAATAGATTTTAAATTTGCGCAACATTTTGAAAGTATGGTGAAGTACAGTGAAGGTATGTTCCTAAAACGAAAAACTCAAAACTCGCGTGCTATCCCCCCGATCTTAATTAGATCCAAAACCCTGTGTATATTATATCCTGGAGTCTCTGATCAAGATCTCACCATGGAACCAGTCGAAAGGTTTGCTGTCTTCATCAAAGCCAACTCCGCGGGGCAACTCCTCGGCTTGGAACCATTCTAGCACAGCGTCTGTGTTTGGAGGCTTATCAGCTGAAACATCACGTTTTAATTTTAAATGTTATGATCAATTCTTGGAGAATTATGCAAAGGTTTATTTGGGACTTCATTCAAAGTTTTTGTTTGGAGTCGACAGTACCATTCTTTAGTCGTGAACAAATATAAGGTTCGTAAAGTTCGCGGTTGGCAATGCAGGGCTCATTATGAATGTTACTGCAATAAGTGCTTTTTTATAAGTTACATTTGTTGAAATTGTCAATTTTGCATAGAAGTTAGTATTCCGTACCGTACGTGACATGGTTTTAGCGGTGTCTTCTCAAAAGTTCAATTTTCAGAACCACACTGCCCAAATAAATAGAATTTTAAGAAACATGACTTTGAAGTCCAGCGTGTTTCTTGTCAATTCTTCTCGGACTGGGGATAGAACTGGAATTGGCACCTAGACTCACCTAGTATGTAAGACGATTCAAAATGACCCCTGTGATTTTGAATAAGGGTACGAGTTGGCAGCGGGCGACATGAGGCAGCAGCAATTGACGTGTCGCAGCGACACTACTGGTTTCTGTGTAATGCGTCGCTAGCTTCGTGTAGCTAACTACGGAAGGAATTTCATAGAAATATAATAGAAACCAGTAGAGTCACTGCGACACGTCGTCCGCTGCTGCCTCATGTCGCCCGCTGCCAACTCGTACCTTAAGGATGACTTGAATTTTGAATTTTGGGTTTTTAGTGGTGTGAAGATGGGAAACTTACAAAGTGAGGCGTCAGGTATCTGTGTCGAGACGATGTCGGCACTCCGCCGGTGTGCTTCGCGAGCTGCGCGGGCGATCTGCCTCATAGCTGCTTCTGCCTCCTTTGCTTTGCGTTCTACACCAAAGAAAACTCAAAGTTATGTCTATTGCATCTTTTGAATTGATAAGACAAACGAACAGAAGTGTCCGAGACCGATTAACAGACTTTAAAAAAATATTTCACAAAGTATGGAAAGTTACACTATCAGCGAGTGACGAAAGCTATATTGAAACGAAGTTCCTTATCGCGCGTTGCGAAAGGGACGGGAAAATTACGGAAAACAATTAAGACCATAAGTTGTAACGACACTTTTATAGTTGTAAGCCGTGCGGCGTGCGCGTGTTTTGTCTCTCTCTCTCTCTCATAGAAAGCAAGGAAAGGAACTTCGTTCCATCCGGGTGTCCCTTGACACCTCTCAAGTTTTTTTATTTTCAAAACGCGAATGAAGTCACGGGAAATCTCACTAGTAATAAATAAAGAACGGTGGAAGGTAGTGCTTACCCTGCTCCCGCCAGGCTTCATCATGGTCAGTGGCGTGCAGCACGGCGTCCCGCAAGGTGCGGGCGCGGCGCGCGCGCAGCGTCCTCAGGATGTCAGTCGCCCGAGCAGCCGCCACACGTCTTTCCCACGCAGCCACTTTCACGCTCACCCCGTCTCCTGTGTTCGGCATTCCTATCTCCTGGAAAGCACGAGAAGTCTCCAGATCACTATAAATAGATCTACAGACGTTGAATGATCGAAAATGTATCGCTACAGTAGTTTAAACTTAAATAACAGAAATATTATACAGACAGTCATCAATCAGACAGACATTTGCAATAATTGCGTATGCGCAACGTCGATGCCTGTATTTGAAATGCCGCTCACCAATATTAATGTAATTCCCTTCTTGCGTCGTTAAATGCAAGCAATTTCTATGTCCTTTATTACATTTCCGAGAAATATCTAAATTATGTGCGCAATGCTCGTGAAGAAACCGGCATATCCTAGAACCATAGATTCAAAGGTGTGTATTATACTCGTAGGTATTTTTATAAGCGGTGATGGACTTGGAAAACTATCACGACATACTAACTAGGTGCAAATGTGCCAAGTATAATGTTACAACGTGCCTCCAACTATCCCTTTTCGATATCCTCAAAGATGAAATAACAAGAGATCTAAAGAGATGTCTATCAAGTCTGGGACTTAAAGTCGTGATCACGTTTGTTGTTTGTATATTCAAATGCTGACCTGCAATGCATCCCTCTTCCCTTCAATAAAGTTGAAATGCAGTGTGTTTTTGTTTATATCCAGTTTCATGTTCTCACAGTACTCCGACTTGTCACAGTAGTCTGATTTTTCATCGGTGACGTCATCCAGGTCCGACTTGTCCATGGCCTTTACCTCGGGCTCCAAGGCATTAATCCGCTGCCGGAGCTCGTCGACCGTGCAGTAGATCTCCAGATTCTCTTCCATGGAATCTATACTCTTAGGCGATAGGTCAAACTTCTGAAATTGACAGAAAAATAGACTAAAGAGCTACGGAATCCTCAAACCATTAAGGTACGAGTTGGCAGCGGACGACACGAGGCAGCAGCGGGCGACGTTTCGCAGTGACACTACTAGTTTCTATGTATTTCTATGAAATGCGTCGCTAGCTTTGTGTCGCTAACTACGGAGGGAATTTCATAGAAATACATAGAAACCATTAGTGTCGCCTGCGACACGTCGTCCGCTGCTAACTCGTATCTTTAAGCTTACTAAAATCTATAAATAAATCAATCAGTTCAGAGTACTTTTTTGATCAAAAACTTTAACAGGAAAGAGGTATGATCTAATGACAATTAGCCTTGAATGACAATGGTTCTTTCTCCAACTATAATCTACCTGTTCCAAGCTGTCCAGTGGTTGGTAGTCAATGAGATGAGTGAGCTCCTTCTCCACAGACTTCCTTAGCTGGTGGGCCTCCTCTCTTGCCTGTGTTAACGCCCTCTGCCTAGCCTCTTCGGCCAGCATAATCTCTATAGACTTGTCTTCTGGGTGCTCCCCCATTACCCATACCTGAAAGAAATAAACAGAGGTAATAAGAAAAGGTGCTACGTATCACGATACTTTCAATAATGTCATGTCATTTTTGATGAAATTATTTGCGGTCCAAATTTAAAGGTTATGGGGCCCATTTCACCAAACTTTATTTAGCAAAGCATTACCTGATCGGACACCAAAATTAACAAAAACGTTAAAGTACTTATCGTTATCTATTTTTTACGTCATTTCATTTTACGGAAGATAATCCTTTGTGTCGGGACATAGTGGAACACAGAACAACTTTAACAGACAATTAAAAGGCTAGCAAACTGTTAGTTTAATTACCAGAGAAAGGTGAAACTAGCCCTAAAGTTACCGAAAATATACACAACTTAAAACCTTATATACAAGGTATAGCTCATGATATAAACGCATGTAGCGGAGAGGATCATTTTCTGCATGATGACCGGGTTAATTATGTCTCAAAGCTAGCATGCAATAAACAGGCCAAACTTTGAAATTGAAATTCAACTTTAAAGCTTTCATCATAGCTTATTTGAGAACAAAGCTTACATACCGTAACATACATCAATATAAAAACATAACAAAACAGTTGATTCAGTTTATACCGGACCTTTTCACAGCATCTAAAAGCCGTGACTGCTCTCTGTTTTAAAAGGTCAAAGATTTGCCTGAGTACCTTCAACCTTAATCCACCGGCATACAGTGGATAATCCTGTTTAAACAGCACAATGGAAAACAAAGCCTTCGGTATGTCCTTGTTGGTTTTGACGTTTAGCCATTGAAAAGAATTTTAGTCGACGTGATGGTCTTTTTCCGGCGTTTTTCAATTTCAATTGTTGCAACTGGGTCAACCGTGTTTCATGGTGAGACCTTGAAACATTGGTTATGTCTAATTCCTTTGTCAGTATATTTTTTGTAACCTACTATTATTTTTACCTATTACTTTTAATACTTATCACCTATTTTTTTCTTCACTTTCGTCCTCTTTTAAGATACACGTTGGACAGTTAGTAGGTACTATATATTTCTATTTCCATACATATATATTTCTGCTATGTACGAGTATGTACTAAGTTGATTGTAATCGTGCAGGACTGTAGGTTATATATTTACTTTGCCAGTTCGATTTGTTTATGTATCTACTATTCTTTCTTGCTCGTCAAAACCTTCTAATAGCCTTCCGTTTCTATTTTCCTAATTTCTATTTTTTCGTATGTGATGAGTGCTTTAAATTAATAAATAAATACTGGTAATATTGAATTCGTAATGAAACTATTTGCTAATTGTGGTATGTAAAACATCGTTTATGGGTACGATGGTACTTATTTTGTTTAAGTTACGCTTTGTTTTATAATCTCGTAGTTTGTGAAAGCAGAAGATACAATAAAAATTACAAAAACAAAATCTTTGCTCGACGCCAATTAAAAGGCTATTGACCAAAAGTTCATTGCCGACTATAATCACAGACCGTGACCAATAATTGCTTTAGAAACCTATCCATAATTTCATCAAGGTCTCCTTTTGTCTCCATCGTATCAATTCCACCATCATGCAGACCAGGCATTGGCATTTTTTGGCCTTGTCTCCATTTGTACTGAATCCTTACCCAGGGCTCACCGTCTTCTCCCTTCAGGAACTGCACCTGCTTCTTGCCATTCTTCTGGAAACTTGGGCGCTCCTCATCTGTTCCCACCTTCTGATCCCATAGCTGCCATCGACGCACCTGGAATAGACAAGACATTTGGTTTAGAAATATTTATAAGTGCAATTCCTTCTGTTCTGGATTTAGATATTTATCGAAGGCTTTTTATTTTTAATAGGTACAGCCATATTATGTTTACTAAACAAAGACTAACAAACATGATCAGACTCTATTGCACTTACACCTAATATTAGTGGGATAGAACTAGTATCAGCATTATGTTTCACTGCTGCTCTCAACAAATACAATTTATTGGGTCTATGCTGGTCTACGCGTCTAAAGTATTGAAGGTCAACCAGGAAAATTCTTAGCCGTTCAGAATCGTGCCAACTTTGAATTCAACTCACGATGACTTGAAGGACGAATGTGAATGCTGGCTCGTTTTCAAGTAAGAACTAAATTCATAAGACCTCTTTTATCAGACGAAATGTAAGTATGATAATGTCAAGATAAGAAGACTGTCTTAAATCTGTGATGCTTCGTGTTGTAGTTCGATGATCTCATAAATTGTGTAAACGTGGACTTCTATCTGACAGATGCCACAGCAGATGGGTCTTCAAAATACTGGTGCGAAACATATGCAGAATTTTTGTAACCTAATTTGTATAGGAATATGTTTGGTTTCAATGCTTCTATAAATCGAAAAGTGCGTTTTATTTTAATTTATATCCTGCAAATGAGAAATCGTAAAACAGATTATATAATTTGAATCAAAGGTCCAAATGGTAAAGATTTGTGACCATTATAGCTAAGTAAGTTGTAAGTAGTACCTACTGTCTGGGTGATTTAGCACTGAGTAGAACTAAATTGAAATTCCCGTAAAAAGTGACTCAGGAATACTGTTTAACTCATTGTTCACAATTGGACATTATTGAAGCTAAAGCTTTAATGGGAATAGGTATAGTCAGTAAGGAATCAGTAATACCAAGAATGTGACAGAGAAAAATGTGTAGAACTATGTATACGAGTATAGATACAATATCATAAATATGAAACAGAAAAAATAAACTGCTTTGCGATTTACAGCCAAATGAATATTGATATGAAATAAATTAATTTACTGGTAAACTCATCAAGCAGAAAACAATAAAGAAGATACCGAGTTTATGGATTAGTAAATTTGTAGTGGAGTGTACTTAAGGTGCTTATTAGTATCTCCTGTGAAATATCACAGTACTTGTGTTGTACACAGTAATGTTTTATACGAAAATGTCATGAACTGTCCAGAATTAAGGGCCATTTAGATGGAGGATCACTGATCCTTTTAGCTTTTTATATCACAATGTCGTCATCAATTTTTTAGTCATAAAAACAATAGTCAGTTTATGAGTTAGGCAATTTATCTACGCGACTGGTCCTGCAGTAAAGTGTACTGATATCTATTTTAAGCCGAACAATTTATTAACTTGGAATTGTGGTTTTACGCATCAGTGGTGACTGTTCCGTGGGTTATATTTAGATAATTGCCCCTGTTTGTGTCTTTGTCATTGTTTTTATTCAGCACTATATCTACCATTTTATTGTTGACGTGTTCAGCATTAACAAAGAACTGGGGTCTTCCACAAGCTCTTTCAAACCATTGTTTCAGAAAGGTCACATTTCAAGCTCGAAGTAACACTACTTCAATACAATTTTTATAGGTCATGATACGAAGTATCATATAATATATTATGTTATATTACCTACTCTGAAATTGCCCGAAGAGCTTGTGGTCAGGCCCCTAATTTTGAGTTTTGTATCTAGCTTTCTCACTTATACCCAACGAGGTGAGATCTTTTTTATGTATGACAACAGAAGAATTACTTATTTTTTTCTAGTCCTCCAAAAAGCCTCCAAACAAAAGAGCTGCTTTTTTATATTGAGCCAACTGAACCTTCAAACATCAACAACGAGCATTTTATACGATGCTACGTATTCCCATAGTACCTATAGATTAGGACTTCCAATAATATAATTTTAATAAAATTGGCCTTCAGGTAGGTACATGGAATTTTTTTTTCATGTATTTGTATTAATCTTTTATACACCGTGAAATTTTAATGGTTGTTTTCCCGCGGCAGAATAACTTGCCATAAGGAGTACTTTCGAAAAATAGAGTAAAAGTAAAAAAATAAAGATGTTTTTGTTTTAAAATAATTTAAAATATTCATAAACTCGAAAATGTGAGGAACAATAGTAACATTAGACGTAACTTGTAGGTACTATTCGAATCGCACGCGCCGCCAGCCGCCTTCACGTAGGTATCGGGATGAATTACTATTGGTTCGTGGTCGCTTTCAAATTAAATTTTCATTTTTTTTTATTTATTTTTTTGTTTCTAATATTTAATTTGTTTATACAACGATTGTATTACCAAGACCAAACCATTTCGCTGCGGGAAAACAACCATTAAAATTTCACGGTGTATTTTGTTCTACTAACTGTAAGTTTTCCTAAGATTTGAAAATAAAATATAAGTAGGTATTTACATAATATCTTACCCTAGCGAGGCTCATAAAAAGATCCTTCAAACAATTGATCATGTGGTACAATCTTGGTACAAATTAAGATTGTACCACATGATTTGTACATAACAATACATTTTAATAAAAACTATCGAAACTGAAAAAGCATAGAGACTGCAAAACAACTCGCCATAAATGTTTGATTGTATTTACGACCTATTACAACTTTATCCTTATCAATATGTTAAAGTATCTAAATTAGGCTAATCCAGTTATTACACTATCGCATCGGGGATTTTGTATAATCATAACAATAAATGCTCTAGATCTAAATATCGATTAAAAACTCGATGGTTTATTGTCATTAATTCCCACTGAACTGTCCCCATCAGTGGGGATTATTACAATTTCCGAAAAAAAATTGGTTTTTTCCCCACTAACATTTTTAATGCAACCTGTCACGTATGGAATAGTAACTAATTTGCTAAATGTGGGCATGCACCAAGTAGGTATCATTTTTGGACGGGCCTCTGACTAACCCGTTTAGATAACCTCAAAGTTTAAGTACTAGAGATCTGAGATGTCTATCAAGTCTGGTGATTACAGTCGTGATCATGTTTTTTTTGTTTTTTTTTGTAACAATCTTTAAATTATTTTTTTTTAATTTGTATTCTCGTGGCCTAGATATACTTAGGGCATAGTAATATTGCCAATTTAGTTTTGGGTTGAATGACACCAGCGCTATCCATCACTTTCTACATTTATTTCTAAGTTCGTTGCCTCGAGCGTACTATTTCTGTTTTATGCTACATACGAGTACTACAGTACTACCTACATAATCAGCATACCTTCTCACGCCTTTAAAGTGTCTATGACTAAGTAACCTACACGTGTTGATTTACTAAATTATTTAAACGATTCGTCAGCCACGCCTTATTCAATACAACCTTATAAAGAATACATTACAGTACTGGTCACTAACAAACAGTTGTGTGGATAAGCGGCTGTTTAGTTAAATAAAGTACAATCTTTTGCTGCAGAATTTTAATTTTGACTGGCTAAAAATTATACTGATTATATAATATTTTCAAAGTAAAGAACCTACTGCAGACGAGACGAGACCTACATTATTCAAACCGTAGACCTACAAAATTTCATTTCATTTCATTCAAAAAATCTACGATTGTTCGGAGACTATTGACGAAGACAAAGTTCCTTGGCTTCAAACACAACTCTACATTTCTCAGGATGAGAATGTAGAGTTTTGCTAAGTTAAAGAAAATAAGGCTGCGTTAATCTTATTCAACGCTTGGTTGGACAACTCATCTTATTAAAAACATTACGGGTTCAGAGAGACAGTGGATATTAACATCCGAAATGAAAACTGCAATATCCAATGATACATCATTTTCAGCCTGTCTACCCACTGGGTACATGTGAATGATACACCACTGTCTCTCTGAACCCGTAAAGTTTTTAATAAGATAAGTTGTCCAACCAAATATTGAATAAGATTAACGCAGCCTTATTTTCTTTAACTTAGCAAAATTAACCGTGCCTTATCATCAGATCGCACATGTGTAGGTACGGCAATTATATTCTGATTCGCAACGCCGACGGTATGATAGGAAATGTTTACATACCTACTGTCAATAACCTTATCTTGAACTAATAGCCGAATAACTCCCGCGACTTCGTCTGCGTAATGTTTTTTGAAGTAAAACTTTTTTAAGCACGCTTGACTTGGGAGTAAGCTGGTGAATACGTGACGAGAGCGTTACGAAAAGTGTGATCGGGCGAGGCGAACGGAAGTTGAGAGGGAAGTATAAGTTAGAGATGATAGAAAGATAGAGAGTTACGTTTCTTATATTACTGTAGAGGCAAGAGAGAGGTGTGAGCACACATTTTCTTTCTCTCTTTCTCTCAAAGTTACGTTTAAGAAGTTTTACTTCAGTCGTGTGGTCTGCACACTCGTTAAATACAAACTTCAACCTCTCGCCACACCCCTCCTTAATTAGACCCCTAAAGAAGCCTTCTCTTCAGATACCTTATCGATAGTATCATTGGGCCAGTTCCTCACCTGTTCCTCTCTCATCTTGCAGAAGAGAGTCTGCTTCTGCGTCTCGTCCAGCTCCGCCAGGATCTCGGGGTCCACCCACATGTCTCTCAGGATCTGCTGAAGCATGGTGCCGCCCTGCAGACAAAACACATGATAAATTAAGCAGCCTGTATAATAAAAAGTAAAACATCTCAGCGAGATCAGTTGACTAAGTAAAATTAATCATTTAGTTAACTCATCCCGCGGGATAGTTTACAGCGGTCTCAGTTGATTAAACAGCGCTTAGTTTGATACCTTTGTTGATAATGATTTATGTAACTAGAAATTTGAGGGTTTATTTTCAGTGGCTTTAGAAATTCCATACATCTTCTATCGCGTTACTATTTCTGTAGTACCAGTGTGGTGAAAGGATTATAGTGCGTCTCAGAGCCTCCTTTCTTGCACTTGAAACACATATCTTTGAACTTTTAAGGTTCCACAACATGCCAGTTTCCTCACGATGTTTTTCTTCACCGCTTGAGCACATATTTTTTTCGTACAGAAAAATCGATTAGTGCACGACTGGATTTGAATCCAATAATTTGTTATTGATTGATTTCACAATGATTCCAAAAAGATCCAATAAATCCAAAAAGATCAAACGCAAAAGCCATGACCAATCTACCAAAAACTTGGGGATTACAATCGTGATTATTTCTACTTATTTATTTTTTTATAGTCTATAACAAACTCATCTTTACATAGGATTTTGTACTTTACCGTCTATAAATTAAGTCTATATTTACATCGTATCTACAAACCCAGCTAATTAGTGCCTAGTCTACAACAGAGAAAGTAAAGCGGTAGTGCTAAGACCACACTGTACTACGCTACACTTAATTAGACCATTTCCGTATCACACAACGGTCGACTGGTGGAAATGATAATCTGTTATTGGAGAAGTACAGTCGACCTAATATCCGGTGTGTGCCTCATAGTCGTATTTTGTTTAAACGACAGAAATTCACTGCAGAGCGTATTACAAAAAATATTTTTGTAAGTTTTCGTCGTTCAAATATGTAGGTATTGTATTTTGTCCTTAATTGTGGACTTGGGTACTGAATGGAGATAATTCGACGCAGCAATGAGAGGTATAAGCACACAGTAGTGGGTAAGTATTTAAATTGGTAAATATTGGACATAGAAAATTGTTTAAGTATTTATAAATAAATCCCAAAAAACAATTCTGAACTGGTTGAAAAGCAAAATTACCTTTTATAAACATCATACCTTGCAATTTTTTCAATTACAAAGTAGGTACTTACCAACTTTTACCTATTTTAAAAGTTGTAGGTTAATTACCCAAATTTTTGGTTGACTGTACTAAGAATTGGTAGGTCCTAGGTACTTATAGGTACCATGTTTCCGTACGTTAGTTGTTGACCCCAACGAGTAGGTTACCTACTGATTGTCGGAATGTAATCTAAGAGTTCTTCATACAACAATATCAACTGGGTTACCTTGCTAGTTGCGTCTGATTTCAAAGTCGCAATAATACGTATAAGTACCTGCCTAGCTACATCCTTTGTGAATTATACGTAGGTACGTACTGTCTTGACTTGGTTAACTCCATAAGTAAGTATTTATTTTGATCCAAACTCTTTCATTTAATAAAATTGTTTCTCTTCCATAAAATATTTCAAAAACGAAGACAGAAGTCATGAAGTATTCTATATAAGTTTTTCCCATGACGGCCCTGCGCAGTGGTAGGAAGTTTAAAATAAATATTATGGTTAATCCCTCTATGGCCCGTGTTATGTTTTTATCACGACAGGTATCGAGTGAAATACAACAAACTTCTTATAAGTGAGAAACTTATGTCATAGTACGTGTATATACCTTTATCTATAAGTTATACATAAGCTAGACGATTCTTAATGAGTCTTTGACTGCCATTGTCACGTACCTACATATATAATATGACAGGTGCACCAAACCCTGTGCGCTGACGAAATCTTTATGTAGATCATATTGACTGGCCTCACAGCTCAGTTGGTAGTAGTCTATGTATTCTATGTATTTACCAAAAAAAGTATATAATTAGATTATCAGTTATTGGTTCGATTGGTAGTACAAGCTTTACTTAGTTTGGGGCTAGATGGCGTTGTAGGTTGTGTGTTCGATCTCCACCCATGAACATTTGTGTGATGAACACAGATGTTTGTTCTGTGTCTGGGTGTTACTATGTATTCCATGTATTTACCAAAAAAAAGTATATAATTAGTCTATCAGTTATTGGTTCAATTGGTAGTACAAGCTTTGCTTAGTTTGGGGCTAGATGGCGTTGTGTATAACGTTCCACAATATTTTTTTATTTATACACTAGCAACACGCCCCGCCTTCACACGGGTAGAAAAGTATCTCTATTTTTTATTTGATAATCTAGCATTCTAAAGTTAAAAAAAATTTTGAAATCGGTCCGCAGTTTTTGAGTTAATCGTTACAAACAAAAATACAAAACTTTACTCTTTATAATATTAGTACATAAAGATATAAAACGCACCAATGAATTTACAAAAAACGCGTTTATCTAAACCTTACACGAACCGAATTGCGTTTTAGTCAAAATAATATATAACTTAATCGACTTGAATATCTGACTTATATCATCATCATCATTCTCCTGCCCTTATCCCACGCTAAGTGGGGTCGGCACAACATGTTTTTTCTTCCATTCACCCCTATCATTCTGAATATCTGACTTATATACTGACTATAAATATATGAACTTATCTTAGCCTCATTATCATTAAGCTTAAAATTATCACATCATACTATCTTTTATTTATCTGGCTGTCTGTAAACACTAGCTTTACTTGGTATCTAAGAAGTGCGTACATAATATTGACATTTCAGTCGTAATGTTAGTTACATAAGAGCGGTCCTTTGACCATTTCTCAGTAAACTCACAAAGGCTGACAAACGTGTGCGTATAAGAGTAATAAAACTTCAAAAAAAATGGCTGACTAAACGACTAAAATCCCCAGGCTTTGTAGATTATCTACTCAGATCTCTATCAGATCGATATTCAATCTATCAATTGTAGGAGTGTTATTTCTAGGGCCTTAACACAAGCTCTTCAGGCAATATTAAAGTAACTTTGGTATTTCGTACCGTGACCTCTAAAAATTGTATTGAAACTGTTATTTCGATCTTGAAACATGACCTTTCTTAATCATTATGGTTTGTCAGAGCTTGTGCCCCAGATCTACTTCCCATAATACAAGTTGTGCTTATTTTTGACTTAAATAAAGCTATGTGGTATGTACAGCAATACTTTTTATTTATATATTTCGGCTTTTATATATAACCGTACCATAAGCTCTTGTAAACTGTCAAGTTTCAGAAACGTCAAAGCTTCAAGCTTGAAATAACACTACTTCAATACAAATTTTATACGAAATATCAAAGTTATATTATTTTGATATTACTAAAGAGCTTGTAGTAGAAGCCATGGTTTGGCGTATAGCGTTGTTACAAGAAAAATGTTCGCGTGAGTTTTATCTACAAAACATTAATACCTAAAGACTCTATTCTGTTGATCATTTTATTTTGTAAGGTTCATACTCCAAGCTCTACCTTGGTTATTACCACTCTGAATATTGCCGTGCACGCACAAGGCACGCCTCTGTATGCTAATCAGATCCACATTGTGCATTCCTTATGTTATGCATATTCCTTTGGAGCAGACGTTATGTAGGCACTTACCTATGTTATTGTTCGAAAGCGATAAAGATCCTGCGTTGCCACTTTCGATGCTATACTATATATTATTTACCTACCAGCTTTGTATGGTAAGTACCTAGGCGTGCTTTTGGAGACAACAGTAACTTAATGTAGGTTTTATTTATAACTAAGTCACGCTCATTCGTCTGGGTTGTGCAGTTTTAAACTTTAAGTAGGTCGGTGGAAATAATATATGCAATTATTTTGGAATCAATGGATGAACTTTAAATTTTTGAGAACAATGGGATTTGCACTGGAACTACCCCTTTTTCATCACATTTGTGTTTTTTTGCGGGTTAAATTAAAAAAGATCTGAGGAAGATATCTACCGAGCCCGGGGATTACAGTCGTGATCATATTTTTTTTTTCTTTTTTTTTAAATTAAAAAAAAATGTTTGTCTCCACAAGACTTTATAAAGCAAGCGCTTATAATATTTTTAAGGGAACATTTTCTTATAATTATTAGTATTTACAGTCTAAATGTCAATCGAGCAAAAGCTCATAACTCACGAATAGGAAAAAATATAACTCGGCGTCGTCAGACCTTGAAGTTGAATCATTGTTAGTAATATAGTCGCTAAGGAGTCGGTCGATGGTGCGCGACGCACACAATAACAGGATATGCATAGCTGGTTGCAATACTAATACAATCCCGGCGTCTTACAATACCCTTTTGACAGTGTCCTAGTAAAAAGCTGAACCATAGATTCATTAATGCCACACCTCCGTCCTGGTGCGCAAATTGCTACATAGCGTTTTGATTGTTAGTTTTATTTTAGAATAAAGATTATTCTTATATTATTAAATTTATATTTTTAGAAAATTTATGTGGTCTCTGTAATTGACATGAACAACAAGACAAAAAACTACTTACTACTACAAATTACCTTTTTGGTTTATCTGACAATCTGACAATGAGATGGATTGGATGGATTTATTCATATACGTTTTTTTTTGTTTTTTATTGATCATTGAGATTGTAAATGATGCATTTTTTATACAAAAGTGATGGCTTAGTAGGTATACCACACTGTAGGCAACAGAACAGATACGTTTCGTTGTCTGAACTATAAAATTATAAAATGTTATATAGTTTTCAGGACTTACCATTGAACCTTGAAGGATCTAATCTAATGGTCCAATAAATGGATCTAATCAAATCGATGCAGCTTTAACCAAACAACCGATAAAATGTTATAACTTTAGAATTAAATATAAAATACTTAGCAATGAATATGGGACTGTTGTTGCTGTCAATGTTATAGTTAAAATGTTAAACTTCATAAGAGAGCTCTTATCAGCCGACACTATAATGTAGGTCCAACTTGAAGGCAGTAAAGTCTTTCAAGTGTGTACGATGCCACAGAATAAGTCACAGGACACACGACTAGCTTTATCGGTCTTTTTTAAAATAAAGGCTGATTTACAGTATACAGTATACAGTAGCTGGCGCCAACATCACTGGATTCCGGCGATGCACTGGCACTGGCACTGGATCGCGTGGTTATACGCGTCCAGTGGTCATTTCTACTTTATTGCAGTGACTACACGTTTATTCTTAAAAAGTTTTTAATAAAAAGAAAGAAATTGAATTTTTTTTTTAATTCGAAATAATTCTCAAATTTTTTCACTGTGCATTTGGGAATTTTTAGTTCCAAGTGTTTCAGAACCTTAATTCACAATTTACGCTTCTAATTACTAAAATAATCACAAAACCACAGCGGTTTTGCGAGCTGAAGGCTATGTTGCAAGTAATACAATCCCTTGTGACGACGTTTTTGTTATTTGAGCTTTAATTTCAACCTTAAAAGCCAGGTTAAGAGTACCCTAAACCGACGCGCATGTATGAAGAATTTAATGAGAGTGAATGAAGCAAAAGAGGTGTGTCAGGCTCGTAGCAAGTGGATATCCGTGATCTCTGCCTACCCCGTCGGGAAACAGGCGTGATTTTATGTATGTTAAAAGCCAGGGGCTATAGAGGAAATAATATTTAAACATTACAATCAAAATTTTCTTCCCATCTTGTTTCAACACGGGACGTCATGGGAATAAGTTACGTTGGCAAGTTTACGAACGCTGTTATGTTTGAGAATATCGATAAAAACCTTTTTATCTAAAGCATACTTTTTAAGTAATTAATTATTTAAAAAAAAATAAGACTAAAACTAAAAGTACCTATACGAGACAAGGTAGACGTGAAGGTATTTATAGTACTTACATATTTATAGCTATTAGTGGGTACACAGTGCAGGTAAAGTTCAAAAGTGAAGGTAACATAATATGCCGCGCCTTGTGGCTCTGGTCTCAAAGCTGCGATCACCATAACAATATTAAATACTTAGGTACCTATCAATAGTAAAATTCGTTCTTGTTTTTTTTTTTATTTTTAATGTTTTCGGGCCAATAACTGTCGGTAAAACTAATTCATTGATAAAATAATTTAAATAAAACCACAATATTTACAACGAGAGCCCACCAGTTGTAAACCACTGATACACGCCAATATCCCTAATTAACAAGAATAAAAAAGCTTGCTTCATTAGATACAATACTTGAAACAAAAACACTATCTTAGTGACATTTCAGTATATTTACCTGAGTTTTATACCAAACCTTGAAATGCCTACAAGTTACCTTATAAAGCAAGTATGCGATCCGTGCTCAATGAAGAAGAAAGTACCGCCTGCGCCCGCGCAGCTTGCGCCCGACGCGAGGTCAAGGGCAGATCTTGCTTAATATTTGCAAAGCTCCGTTTTAACCAGAGGCATTTTCACTTAATCTGTAGTGATTCTGCAGATAACTGACTCGTAGAACTCAAAATTCGTCATAAAATATAAGATACTAGTTAGTTTTCACGCTTACGACTTCGTCCGTGTTTAAAATAATACATGTATACCTACCAGTGAATTATTTTTTTAAAATCGATTCAGCAGTTCCAAAGTTTCCTCCTAACAATAGGTACTACAAAATTGTAAGTTAACTTTTTTCTTTTCTTCCATTTCGTATCCTAGAAAGAAAAGGGTACCTTTATGCCAAGATTATTCCAGAGACTACTTACGTTTTATTGTGATAAGTATTATTTTAAACACATGCACGAAATCGCGAGCGTGACAACTAAGTAGTTTTTTATATTTATGACTTATATTTTAGGCCTTTTCTAGGATACAAAATGGAAGAAAAGAAAAAAAGATTGAAGTCGGAGCCGACCGACTACCGAGTAGGTATATAGTTCGCTCAACGAATCTAGGCATTCGTGAAGTAGCCGCAAGAGCTGCGCAGTATCGTTTTTCGGGAGCAATTGGAGGTATGAGGAGGGTGGGAAAGAACTCTACATGCGCAAAGTCGCACCTGTGGCTAACTTCACGAATGCCTAGATCCGTTGGATGAACTATAATTATTTCTCTCTCGCTCGTAACGAAACAGCACCTCATCCATTTTATTCTCACATTCCAAGTGACAGACGTCACAGATGTCACTTGGACGCGAAAACAAAGCATTGGAAAGTAGACTGCACAAACAAATTGGAGGTTACACTTTTGTATAACTGTGCTCATACCAAACTTACAATCTCAACATTTTCCATTTCAAATGCATAGATTCATACCTAAAAAAATTATCTGTGACCAAATAAGTAAGTCTGTGTAAGTCTTGTGGCGATATCTTTCTTCAGCCTCCAACAAATACTAAGAACACTGGTTTCTCGTCTGTGATTCAGTTTTTCTCAAACATTACAATCCTAGTCAATTGTATGTTCTTAAATCTAATTAGCCTTTCGTAATAACGCCAGCGTTTCAACTTTCAGAATATTCCAGTACCATCATTAATTATAATTATGACTTTGCCAAATAGAATTAAATAACAGTATCGCCATCTTAATTTAATTTGAATGCATTTGTAATTAGTTAGCGAAATTGCGACTTGAAAAGTTACACTTCGAAACGCGGTCGTTGCTCCTGTTCGTGCAGAAATTAAGAAAACGTTACTAAATGCTGTGGCCACGATTTCGTATCACCTGTAAAATATACCGTTATTAACTTTAACATGCATTAATGACATCTCTCTCTCTCTCTAGTCGAGCTCTCATATATCTGAGAATCGTGGTAAGCTTCGGGGTTACATATGAAGCGAATGATCCGCCTCCACCGGTTCCTTTCCAGCGCATCTCTTACGATCAAGTGACATTTGGAGGACGATGAGTCTTTCACTTGATCGGTCCATTTTGGTGAACGACCTCGGGATCGTTTGCCTTCGGTGTTCCCAACAACAATCAGCTTTTCCAGACTTTCATCGCCTCTGCATGACATTCTATAGGTACCGTTAAATACTTAGGTCCAATTTCACCAAACTTTTGTTTACAAAGCAGTACCTACTTGTTTACCTGATCAAAATTATCAAAAATGTTAAAGTACTTATAGCTATCTATTTTACGTCATTTCATTTTACGGAAGATAATCCTTTGTCAGAACATGGAACACAAAACAACTTTAACAGGTGATAAAAAGGCCAACAATCTGTTAGTTTAATTGACAGAGCATGATGAACGTAACACTTAGGTTCACAATCAACTGAATTCTACCAACATGTTCCGTTTATATCATTGTCATTTTTCGGAGTAGATAGACCCCAGGATTTGTCCACTTATGTGACAGGATTTCCAAACAAGTCATTACCTAACACTCGTAAATTCAGGCAAAAAAAGTTTCTATAAGTCCCTTAGATCTCTAGGTATCCTAGGTACAAATTTCAGCGACCCTATAAGCTGCTAAACGCAGAATTTGCACATTCACGGAAACAAAACGCATTTTGAATGTAGCCTAGTTGCGAAGTACTGGTAACTGTTACTGTAGTTATAATTACGTGTGCAAATTTATAATTAGACGTTTTGCAAAATGATATACTTACCTACTTGGTATCATTGTGAATTGTTAGCAATAAAATTGTTGGATTGACTAAGTACAATTCGGTATATTCACATTGATAACTTTAAAATCTTTATCGGTGCTAAGGCCATAGATATCTATTGCAGGGTAATTGTTTGATCATTATCGTTCGAAATACATCCTGTGGTAACCAATATATTATTCTAAATTGTCAACCACAACCAAGGGCAGATCCAGGGGGGGGGGTCATGGGGGTCATGGCCCCCCCCCCTGGGCTGGGTCCAGGACCTAGGTGGACCACTAATTATAACTATTTATATATATGTATATAAAAATGAATTGCTGTTCGTTAGTCTCGCTAAAACTCGAGAACGGCTAAACGGATTTATCTTATCTTGGTCTTGAAATGTTCGTGGAGGTCTAGGGAAGGTTTAAAAGGTAAGAAAAATTCGAACAACTGCCGGGAAAACCCTAAAAATAGCCCTTTTCTATTTCCCATACTAACGTTTTCTAAATAAGTACCTACGAAGACTGCCGGGTCAGCTAGTATATAATAGAATTATAACTTTTGTGACTTGACCACGACTATGTGACCCCCCCCTGGCACCAAAGCTGGATCCGCCATTGACCACAACTACGAAGATCACAGTGCGGCTAAAAAGAAAATTGCACTGTGTCATACGAAACGTAACTTAGTTTTATTCAATGGGTTAGTACAGGTTAAGTGTTGCAATAAAAAGCATTAACCTACAAGAACCTAAAGTAATTGAAACAAAGTATCTCCAACTGTAATTGCCACACATTTCCTTATTATTATCAACAATACAATTGTCTTCGCTTGAACTCGGGTATTTCAATTGAAGCAATTTTCCTGCGTCTTCCGTAATAGGTACTACTTCCTTCCGAGTACGATAAAGCACTGAGGCATACGGAAACAACTTTATGATAGCACGCGCTGTCTCCTAAATTCTCAACTTTTACTTTTTACGAATACCTTACATCTGTACTAATATTGTAAAGAGGAAAGTTTTGTATTTTTGTTTGTAATGAATAAACACAAAAACTACTGGTCCAATTTCAAAAAATCTTTTTCCATTAAAATGCAACATTATCCCTGAGTAACATAGGCTGTATTTTATGTAGGTACCTCGCGAGCAAAGCCGCGAGCGGAAGCTAGTAAATTATAACATAATTTACCAAAAAGCTTATCTATGCTGTAGCGTCTGGAACAGTTTTGATTTTTGGACAAATTAATTAGGGTTCTCCAGGTTCTATTCTATTCTATTCTATTCACCAAAACTGTATTCATAAGTGTAAACGTGGGGTGGCTCCGTCTAAACAAACATCTAAGTAGAACGTAAGTTAGGGCGCATGCATAAGGCCTAACATTGTAAGTCCACAATCGGTCGTATAGAGACTGTAATCAATGTCATATTGTCATCAACCTGTTTGCCTAATAGGAAATTCAATGCGCAATAAAAACATCATATTCATCACCAATATCCACTAGTAGGTAAGTTATGTTATGAGGAGGATGAATGTATTGTGACGAGGAGAGTGTTAGGTATGAATGTGGATACAGGGGTAGAGGTAGGTCAAAGAAAAGATAGACTGTGTGAAAGATGATATAAGTAAGAAAGGAATAGGTACTGAGATGACGAATGACAGAGGTAAATGGAAGAAAATAACTTGTTGTGCCGATCCCACATAACGTGGGAAACGGGCAGGAAGATGATCCACCAGATGATGTAGAAACAAAACAATCATGCCGTATCAAATGATGAATTCAGAAAACAATGCGCCTCGGTTTACTCATGAAAATTCGTAAAGCTACGTATCACTAGAACAACAAACAGTCGAGATAATGGCTGGCAAACTACAAACAAGATGACAAAACTAATGGAATGAAAAACAAGAGCGCCAATAGCTGTACCTAGTTGTTTAAAATCCCAAGATGCATTGCAACGCACAATGAATTTCAAATTGCTTTGAAGGCATGGACTTTTATGGTTTTTTTTCTGTTTCATGACATGTGACTTTAGAAGTTTTAAGTAGGTCCAAAAAGGCGGGCACCAATATTAACAAGAATGTTAAAATATCTATTTTACGTCATTTCGTTTTACGAATACTTTGTCAGGACATGGTGGAACACAAAACAACTTTAACAGACGTTTAAGGGCTAACAAGCTGTTAACTTGATGAATAGAGCATTGTGAAACTAGCCCATAAACTTTCAAATTGTATCCTTGGTTTTTGTGGCCCACAAATTTGGCTAATATACGTTCATCATTTGCACGAATGAAAAGTTTGGAATAACAAAAATAGTAGTAACGATTACAACCAAAAACCTGCATGATAGGTACCTACATATTGGAATATTCGGAATAAACAATAACATTCTGGTATCAACTGTAACAAGGCATGAAAGTATTTTGCTGTAGATAGGTATTTTCTTTGTTTAAGTTTCCAGGCATAAAATTGAATAACAACCAGCAATTATTTCGTAACACATTTTCACTGCAGGATAACAAAATGCTGGTATGTTATGTAACATTACATAACAATATCTATAAATTTTCAATAACATTTTGTTATCAGATGTAGCACTCTAGGTGGACGTAAGTTTGTGTGGATGCACCACTACATGACACGCAGCGTCATGTTATTTAAACTTTCTCTTGATTCTGTCAAAATTCACAATATCACCGTCAAAGCAACTTGAATTTAAGACTTATCATTGCATAACATGTTGTGATATTACTCGTAATGTAAGTACCTACCCAATTTGTTCATTAATAGGATGTGCTTTTCGTTTCAACTCGATCATATTTTTTCTCGATTTACCCACTGTAAACCAATTGTATTTTGAAGTTGACTGTGCCTAGACTTAGGTGTATCAAAATTTTTACTTTACTAGATACAATGTTTTATATAGGTAGGTACTACCTTAATCCTTATTATTCTTGATTTTACCCATTTTTGTTTATTTTGAAGTTGTGTAGTAGTGTCATAGGTTAGTATTCTTATAAGCGGCGATGGGCTTGCAACCTGTCACGTACGGAATACTAACTACTGTGCAAAATGTGGGCATGTACCAAATGTCATGTTTGGACTTGCCTCTGACTACCCCCTTTAGATATCCTCAAAGATCTAAGTAACCAAAGATCTGAGGAGATATCTACCGAGCCCGGGGATTACAGTCATGATCATATTTTTTTTTATTTTTGTGGACATGATTCACACAACACCCTCTAGCCCCAAACTAAGCAAGCTTGCACTATGGGAACCATATGAGAAAGATTAATTATACACTTTTTTTTTGTAAATACTTAAATAGAATACATAATAACGGCCAGACACAGAACAAACATCTGTGGTCATCACACAAATGTTTGCCCTGGGTAATCGAACCCACAACCTACAGCGCAGAAGGCAGAGCTACTACCAACTGAGCTGTGAGGCCAGTCATATACCTACTTAGGTACCTAAATATTTTTGGGCAACCCATTAGCAGAAAACGCGACCTTGTTTTCAAGGAAATGTTTAATTAACCCAGTAAAAATGCTGTGTATACTTCTTGGACGGTAACTGTAGATAACAAACTTTCATTAACTCATAACATTGAGCTAAGGAAAGCTGAAATTCACTGATTCGATCTATGTAATTATTTTCTTCGTAACGTTTTCCTCGGTTTATAAAACACAAGAGTTATAACTTTCAATGGTTTTAGTATCTGCTACGGAATTAATTATAGTACGTACGCTTCACCTATTATAGGAGTAGTGCGATATTTTGCAATAGGTACTTAAAATAGTTAAATAAGATCATGTTCTTATTTAACTATTTTAAGTATTTAGATTTCCTGTACAAAGTGTTTAATACCAACACAGATTAAAAATTATATCATTGTCTATGACTGAACTGGTCTGTCAGTCGGTCGGTAAAACTTACTAATAATAAGTCCATGCTGTAACCCACTCTAGGAAGGCAGCTATGTAAAAATAATTATTTGAATAAAATATCTTCTTAAACTACTTAACTACTTTGCAAAATGTGGGCATGTACCAAATGTCATGTTTGGACTTGCCTCTGACTACCCTCTTTAGATATCCTCAAAGATCTAAGTAACTAAAAATCTGAGAAGATATCTACCGAGCCTGGGGATTACAGTCGTGATCATATATTTTTTTTTTTTTTTTTATCTTCTTAAAGTATAAATTTTTTTTCTCTTGCATGCAACACAAAGAACTAATTATCCTGCAACCCCATTTGAGATCATTTGAAAACATAACAGAGAAGTCAGTAAAAAACCATGAACCCTTTCGCATTTATTATTGTGATGTGACACAAATTATATTCTTCACCAGTTTAGACATAAATGGATTTGAAAAAATTATCTTATTTACATCTACACAAGAAATACTTTGATTTATCACCGTAAATAGCATTCGAACACAGTTTAATTCCATTATGCATTAACTCAATAAACGTAAAAAGCCTACAAGTGCTCTAAATGGATTGCCAATGAAAGGCACTTGTCTATTCCACTTTACTAGGTTTCCTGCCAGAGGAATTTAAGCTTTAGCCACGTTGACATAATGCGTATGCAGTGCTTAGTTGAATCCTAAGCTCTATAGATGTTAGTTCTATCTATGCTAGCTACATGTTTGAACGTCTGGGTTAGAATGTTCTCTAGTTCTCAGCATTTTCTAGTCTACAACTATTTCAGGCTTATGAGATTTATGATCTTCTAAATAAGGATACTACGACTTTTCACTGGATTTTCTCAATTGATGCAGGTTCATCTATATCTATACTCTATACTAATATTATAAAGAGAAATTATATTTGATTGTTTGTTTGCATTGAATAGGCTCCGAAACTACGGGACCGATTTGAAAAAGTCTTTCACCAATGTGTAGAATGAACTTTCAGGATGAACATAGGCTATATTTTATGTAAGTACTTCGCGGGCGACGCCGCGAGGGGAAGCTAGTATGCCGATAAATTGAAATTTTCTCCGTTTCTAATACAAAGTAGTAAAAGCTCGAAAGACTTTCAACACGAAACAATTCAAATAACGAGGTTTATTTGTGTCATTTGCATAAATATCTATTAGACAACCAAACAAAAGGAATTCTGCAAAAAACGATTAAAAATATAAATTATGACTAATACCTACCTACCTAGATTTTTATCAAACCGGTCTATAATATTATTAAAGATGGTTTGAATATTTTCGTGATACCTTTGATAATTCTCTGATAATTCATGTGAGACAAATTATATCTCTGTCCCAAGATCGAAAAGTTCAATGCAATGAGTCATCGCAACAAAAAGCACAGCTTACTTTGCATTGAAGCAATAAGCATGGAGAAATCCCTATGAATAATGCAAAACAGAGCAACGACTTAGTACCTAGTGCTTAATGCTTTGGAAAGCGTAGGTTGCATCAAGTTGCAATAGACTGGGCGCCTACTCTGCAAAACTGTCAACGATAAATCGACACTATAACCGCGTAAAAGTTACCTCGTTTATCATTTTGAACGATGGAACGACAGACATTAGGTACTTTTGACAATCGATCTCACAAACCTATTATAGCTCCACTTACCGACGATACGATAATTTGAATTTGACAACGAACGAGACGAGAACAAGTGAATTCGATGAACATTTTGGTACCGAATATGTCGGTCCCGTTTTGCGGAGTAGATACCATATTGAGGAGTGTACTGAGGAGAGGAATTTCGAGATGTCAAAAGTGCAAGTGTCTAACCTATGTCTAAGGACTCGTAACAATTTAATGTTAAACCAGTTTGACAGCCACCCGATCAAAATAAGTACCTATTGACCAAACACATCGGTAAAATTAGTTAATGGTCATTGATTTTACTTATGTAGGCTAAAGGTCAAGTTTCTATGTCATTGCTCATAAACAAATAGGTAGGTATTACCTACGTAGTATGTTTTCCAAACAAAATAATTATCTAGAAACTGCCCCAAATTATGAATAACAAACAAGATAAGATACTAATTAATCAATTTAATATGTAGATTGTAGGTATATGTAACGCAGTAGATCGTATTATGTCGTATTAATTAATCTAATCTTAGATATACAATTTCGGTAGAAAGTTATTTTCATTCAAAAATTGTAAACAAAACAAAAAAAATATTATTATCAGTAAAATTCATAAATTAGGCTTCTATCTGGGCCTTTTTCACAAAAATATCAAATTGCCGCTATGGGCCAAGCGATAGTAGGTACCTACCTCACCACTTAGTGTAACAAATCTTTTTTTGTTTATACGCCCATTTGAGCTAAAGTCTTAGGACCATACCGCTTCGTGGTAACAATTTGACTTTGAATTTGTGACATTGACAATACTACTAATTTAAATACTTGACACTGGCAAAATTTCTTTAGAAGAAACAGATGCTATAAACCAGTGATTCCCAAAGTGGTCCAGGTGGACCCCCAGGGGTCCACGGGAGACTCGACGGGTGTCTACGTTGGACGTGACAAAAAATGGGGGTCTACAATCGTAAGCGGGGGTGCATCAAAATTAATTTCGTTTCGATAGTGAAGAACTAAAATGTTGGCTTGTTATATACCTAAATTAAACCTTCTCAATAAGACAGTTTATAGATAAATTGAGAAAGAAAAAAATGTTAGTTTGGAAATGGAAAAGGATTTTTTTTTTCGAAATCTGTTAATCGTTGTTGAAACTCAGCCACAACGCAAGTTTCCATAGATATATAGATCTAATCTTCACTTATTTTTTCAAGATTTAGAAATTGGTAGTAATGTAGATGCAGGGGGTCCACCGGATCCAGCAAAATTTTGAAAGTGGTCTATGAAACAAAATAGTTTGGGAACCACTGCTATAAACAAAGAAGAAGACATTTTTAATTCATACTTGTGGAACACAAAACAGTATGCTACCTATGATAAACAAACTTTAATACAATCTATGGCCCTACTGTTCTGTTCATGTTATCGGCGCAAGCGCAGCTATGCGTTGACTAATCGCCTCGATAACATTATGTCGCGGAAATGGAGCAGAAACGTCATTACAGCCATGTCGGTTACTGTACAAGAGAAACAGTAGTTATGTAGATTTTAGGCCATTGTTATGTGAATAGCCACTGAACAGCGTAGTTCATGGGTGCA
The DNA here is from genome assembly GCA_963675405.1 of Cosmorhoe ocellata. Classification (NCBI taxonomy): domain Eukaryota; kingdom Metazoa; phylum Arthropoda; class Insecta; order Lepidoptera; family Geometridae; genus Cosmorhoe; species Cosmorhoe ocellata. The sequence goes on from OY776257.1 coordinate 2,167,451, forward strand.
GGAAAATCCGTAAGGTTACTAGTAGTCATTTCATAATCAAAAAACCCGATTGAAAGTAATTGAAAATAGCCGTAATATTAAATTATTTGACATCTACTGTATAATATTATTAATCTATACTAATATTATGAAGAGGAAAGTTTTGTATTTTTGTTTGTAACCAATAAACTCAAAAACTACTGGACCGATTTCAAAAATTCTTTCACTTTAGAATGCTACGTTATCCCTGAGTAACATAGGCTATATTTTATGTAGGTACCTTACGAGCAAAGCCGCGAACAGAAGCTAGTAATATTCATCATCATCTTCCTGCCCTTATCCCACTAGGTGGGGTCGGCACAACAGGTTCTCTTCCTCCACTCTCCCCTATCATCCGTCATCTCAGTAGTCACTCTCTTCTTACACATATCGTCTTTCACACAGTCCATCCATCTTAGGTCTACCTCTACTCTTGTATCCATCCACATTCAAATCCATCACCCTTCTTGTAACATGGCTTTCCTCCCGCCGCATAACATGCCCATACCACGCCAACCTATTGCTCTTCATCTTTTCTGTCACAGGCGCTACTTTCAAACTTCCTCTAATATGCTCATTCCTTATCTTATCCATCCTCGTCACTCCACACATCCATCTCAACATTCGCATCTCCGTCGCATGTACTTTTCTTTCATCCGTCGCCTTAGTTGTCCAACATTCAGATCCATAGGTACAATACGACAGGTCTAATGATGGTCTTGTAGATTTTCCCCTTAAGCTTAAGGGGCATCCGCGGATCACACGTAGTTCCTGTGACCTGTCGCCATTTCATCCTTCCCGCATTCATTCCGAGTGAACCGAGGTAACGAAAATCGGAGCAGACTGGTAGGAATACACCGTCTAAGGCAATATGAGAGAAGCTGGAAAGACCGCCGAAATCACATATCTATACTATATATAATTATATTATAAAGAGGAAAGATTTGATTGTTTGTATGTTTGTTTGTTTGTTTGAATTGAATAGGCTCCGAAACTACTGAACCGATTTGAAAAATTCTTTCACCAATGTGTAGAATGAACTTTCAGGATGAACATAGGCTATAATTTATGTAGGCACTTCGCGGGCGACGCCGCGTGCAGAAGCTAGTAATAATATAAAGAGCTAGTAATATTATAAAGAGGAAATATTTGATTGTTAGTTTGTTTGTTTGCATTGAATAGGCTCCGAAACTACTGAAACGATTTCAAAAATTATTTCACTGTTGGGAAGCTACACTATCCCCGGGTGACATAGGCTATGTTTTATATTAAAAAAATGATTTTCTTATAGACGTGGCAGATTAAGCTGAGAGGATGGTACGTAATGCTGCAAGCCATCTAAACAATCCCAGGTCATACATAATTTATAAAGGGACAACATGACATACCTTTTTGTAACTGCAGGGCTAGTTTGAAGCTAGGTCAGGCATTAATACCTAGAAAGAAACAAAATATTATTCGTCTTCTTCAATTTCTTTCGAATCTGTGTAATGAAAGAAGGGATTAAAGCGCGCCTTAAGATGCTCTTTTCATTCACTTACACACAGTCGTGTTTTTGAACTCTTTAAATTCTATGATATTTCGGTTTCCTCACGATTTTTTCGATTAGAAAAATCCATTGATGCATGACCATTTGAAGCAACGACGGTCAGAGGCCTCACCACGAATTCATAATACATTACCGAATCAGTATTACTTACATTGCTATGTCGTACCATGACCTATGCAAATTGTATTGAAGTAGTGTTACTTCATGACTTCGTTCTAGAAGACTTTGTGGTAAGGCTCCAGAAGGTACCATTAGACCATCAGTGCTCTTAAAATATTTATTGAAGCTAAGTAAGATTACTTGGTACGACGAGGTGACGGACGGTGGAGTAGGCTTTGACGGAATGGTCACCTTGAGGCAAATGAAGCGTCGGCAGACCACCTGCCAGATGGGTCGATGACATTAAGAGGATAAGGGGAAAGTCCTGGATACGATCCGACGTATGAAGACCTACACAAAATGGTGGAGACCTATACCCACCAGTGGGTAGACACGGGCTGAAAATGATGATGATGATGAAATAAAAGTAGGTACAGTAGGCCCAACTAGTCAGGGCATTCGTGAAGTTAGCCGCAGAGCGCTGCGCAGTATCGTTTTTCGGGAGCAATTGGAGGTACCTATGGAGAGGGACGGTGGGACTGGATGCACAAACTCGCACCTGACCTAACCTAACTTCACGAATGCCTAGATCCGTTGGATGAACTGTAGGTAAGTAGGTATGTAGGTCTAAGATGAACGTGAAACGTGACAACGGCTAAATCGTGCCCCCACATCCACAAAAGCCTACATTCCTCTATTAAATTCAGTATGTAGGTACGGCACGCTGGAAGTAAGTAGTTTACCTACCTACGTATTCCGTTGACTTGGTATTTCGCAACGGACTGAGTAAATTCACATTAATCCTGGTTTCCCGAAAGGCGGTGTCCGTTATATTATGACCGTAAAGCGGTTCATCGGTATTATCGGTTCATTTGTAACGAGTGACTCTAACCGACACATTTATTGACAACTATCTTTCGCCCGCGAGGTACCTACCTAAAATAAAAAATAAAAAATATTATCACGACTGTAATCCCCGGGCTCGGTAGATATCTTCCTCAGATCTTTAGTTACTTAGATCTTTGAGGATATCTAAAGAGGGTAGTCAGAGGCACGTCCAAACATGACATTTGGTACATGCCCACTTTTTGCACAGTAGTTAGTATTCCGTACGTGACAGGTTGCAAGCCCATCGCCGCTTATAAGAATACTAACCTATGACACACACCTTCGAATTCATAAAATATAGCTTATGTTAATCCCGAAAGTTCATTCTAAACATTGGTGAAAGAATTTTTACTATCGGAGGAGTTGTTTCGGAGAGTACCTCCTACATACAACAAACAAAATGTGTAATATAAACCTCTGTGTATGTAATATTAGTGTAGGGTAATATTTCTGCTTCTGTCTGAGGTCTAATGACGCTTTTTTCGAAAATGTCGATACATTTAGATACCTCTGCTTTAATTCTCTATAATATTAATGTTGGTAAATAATATTTTTGACTGTCTGAATGACGCTTTTTTCGTAAATATCGATACACTTTCCAAGTAAGTAATTTACTTATGCTAGCAGGCGTTTAAAAACTAGAATGCAACTCATATAGAATTCTAACAGTGTCTGGTGACTGGTAGCTACGTTTCCTTATTAGTGACTTGAATGGTAGATTATTTAGGTACCTACTCAATGAGTGCGATTTCTTTCCGTATTAGGTACGGAACACAATAAAATTTTCGTTAGGTTTGCTTATTATTTTCTATACTTACCTACCAGCCATATTACTAGGTATCAGCCAATTTATAAATTAGAAAAGTACGCACGTCTCTTCTTTATTTTTTCTCTTCTATAGCTGTCAAAAATATAAATTTTGTCAGTGTCAAACGTTTTTTTTATTCAGTGTATCCTCAATAATATGAGTACTATACGGGTATTTATCGCGTTCAAATTACCTTATACATATTTTCTCGACGTTTCGACAGGTAAAAAAATATAAGGTAATTTGAACGCGATAAATACCCGTCTAATACTAATAATAATGTGTTCAGATCGCGTAAGTTTAAAAGTACAGTGTATCCTCATTAGATAATAGAGATCGAACATTGACAGATGAATTAATAGCTATCAAATTAACATAAAAACCGAAGCTCTAACTTTTAAGACGCATTTTCTACGATGCATTCGACTGTCAACTTTGTCGCTCTTGTTTTTATATTTTTTCCCGTGTTATGTTATTTTATTGTGTAGTTTTGGTGCTTACTTTTCCAATGAATCCCGAGATCTTGACGGGTGTGGAATATGTGAAATAAAGTGAATAGTTCCTTCTTAATTCCATCTGGCAAAAATCCCAAGAATTTCAAACAAAACAGCTATTATCTCTTATTTAAAATTGACTTGACAGTTTGACTACACCTGCCTAAAAATTTAAACACTTAAAACTTGCAAAATTGGTCTCAAACGAGACAGATGTCATAAATAAAGAAGAAGAAGAAGAGTTGACGGTATCACAGTACAAACATCTTGAAAAAGAACAAAATTTGCTAACTTTGCAGTTCATATAACAGTTAAGCTACATCACCGTTTTGTATTGTTCTATCAATCATTGAAATAAAACAAATCAATGATAATTTGCCTATACAAAAAACGTGGGCCGAATGTGGAGCAGAAAAGTGGGACGAAATAAGATTTTATGATATAAAATATATTATGGGCCGAGTAAGGCATACAATGTGGGACAAACGAAGATTTTTTCATGTGGGCCGAACTTTCTAGGGACGAATATGGCATAAATCGACAGCAACGACATCCAAGTGACATAACTAGTGAAAAATCTATTGTTATTCACGCCGCCACTCGTTGAATATTATGTAAAATATCGTGGGAAAGCGTATCAACACAAAGTTTGCATAACTCAGTCTGGAGAGTAGGTACATCCTGTATTGTTAACCGACGTAAACAATCATGGAAGAAATTCTCAAAGGAAGAAAATTAAACTGTAGGATGTAAATCGTAAGATCGTAAGACTGGCCCAAAAGTCACTTCTATTTGAATCGAAGGACCAAAAATAAGACAGTCGTTCATAATCATAATATTAGGTAGGTAAATTCCTAGATTTTCCATAAAAGTAAAATAGCTCAAATTGTGTTGATTGAGAAAAACAAGATCAACATTGTAGGTGATTTTGAAATAACAAGCAAAGTCAACAAGAATTGGATTAATTGAACACACATGTACAAAACATCAGTATTTGCTACCCTCTAACAGTTTTAATTTCAACTTTATATGTAAAGGGGTAAGGTGTAAAATCAGTGATAAATTAGAGCGCAAATTGGAGCGTCTGATAAGTATTTGCTGAAGAATCAGCCTTGAACTCAAAACAATGGTGGAACGTACGACGAAATCGAAAGTCAAATAGAACAGAACCCGTATGGTAAAGGCGGTTGAATGTTTTTAAAAAGCGAAGACCATTCACGGTATGTAGGTAGACGACCTTATTTTACAGCACCAATTTTTTCTTTTTCTTCCTAATTTTTCTACTAAGTAGGTTACATAGCTTCTCGGTAACTGAATTATTCATACAAAAGATATAAACGCGCGACTTTTTCTATGAAAGGCTTGCACAGAGCAAAAATAATAAGGTCTATGTACAGTTTTGTTTTTAAATCCAGTTCAGTTAACTTTTTTTTAAGGAAGTGTGGCTAATAACGGTTAATTTGAACAATTCTTCCGAAAGCAATTGTTTTCTGATTTCTCAGGTAATTTGAATCATTACTCATTTATAGCGGCGCTTCAAGACCTATCCTTCAAGAATTTAGAACTTTTGTGCTATAAAAATTTGAAGCGTACCTACTTTTTGTTTAATTATTTTTTTTTATTAAAAAAAATGGATAAGGTGCAATCTTCTCCCCTTTTTGTTTGGTTAAAAATGAGGTTTTATTTAAAAACGCATTCCAATTTCAACTTTAGCCAATCACATAAAAGGAGGCAGGAATTTCAAAATGCAAGGTGTTATTGCGTCAAACAAGACTTTGGTTTTCTGGAAGCTACCGTTGCCATGTACGGACATTTTACTCTCAAACTTTCGACCTTCTGCTTTGTTGTCGTAAGGTCGACATTGCAATGTTTGCCCAGAACTTAGCAAGGGCATTATATCCGTGGTATCTTATCATTATTTACTTTCCAAAGACGATATTTTTTATCTCATTTGGGCGTGTTTTTCGCCAAATTCAATGATTTATCATCGTTCGTTCAATTGTGTAAAAATATTAGGATAAACGGGAAAATTCTGCATATAATAATGGGTAGCTATAGCTACACCGCGCCTATAAAAAAACACCTTCAGTTGTACCTCCAAAATACAACAAGTGTGGGTTCGATTCCAGGTATGGGCCCAGCCTTTGCATGGAAAATGTGCTTGGAATTTTTTTTTTTTTTCTGGGCTTCCTTAACCCTAAATTTAATACCTATAGGTACTATGCACAATCAGTAAGCTATGTAGTTGGTAGGACTAAATTTATAACTCTGACCGTTACGATGATTCACATGACATGTGATGTGACCAAAGGATGACATCCGATATATTATATTATACCTACTACATTGTACCTAACAGCCAGTATCTCGTACCGACCACAGGGTAGACCTTTTTTTTTGACGAGTATCTAGCCTAGTTACACGTAGTATGTATGTAACTACATTTCTAGTAACCTATTTATTTGTATAATAATTTTCATAAAAATTTAAACCTTTTTGGTTATAAAAAATTGCCAGTAGAAAGGATTTTTCTTTTTGCCAACTTTTTTTATAAATAAATTTTTTAATAATTTTTATTAGAATTAAACTTCTTACTAGGTTATATAAACTATAGTACTTACCTATGTAAATATGAAAGTAGCTATGTAAAAGTCTTCACAATTTTGCATATTCTAACAAAAATAAAAAACACGTTACCTACCTTTAATGAAAGCATTAAGTTTTCACAGCTAGAAAGTATAATAGCGGTTTATTAAGAACCTCATAAAGTTGTAAGCCATGTGTGTACACGCGATAAACAAAAGGTTCAAATTTTAAACCCAAAGTTAAACTAACAAAAAGTCACTCACCCTTAAAAAAAGTAATAAATCCTCCAAATGTTTCAAGAATAGATGCTGACACTGCACAAAAAATCCACAGAAAAAGAAAACAGTTTCGAATTTAGAACGTAGAATTTAAAAAGTATAAAACAGCTAAGCGCGATACGCAGCGCACTCGAGGCGCGCTCTCGGTCGACTGACTGAACGCGAATTCTCTCTCGTTGGCTGGCTTTGTTCGGAAACCAGCGTATCTCCACAGACAAACGTCCAAGTGAACCCTTAGCGTATTCGTAATGCTATTTTCACCACCTAGCGGACCATTCTACTCAACGGATTCGTCATTGTTCTCGCTATTCGTTACAAACAATTTTGGTTATTTCGTAAAATATTAGTTAATTTTAAATGTACCCTTCGTGAAATGACTAATTCGCAACCAATATTTTATAGCTCCATCTCTCTTTAAAATCAAGGTTAAATAAAATTTATTGAATAATAATTTTAAAATAACGGTAAAAGCGCGAAATAACTTTTACCAAACTTTTTAAGGTTGGAACAACACATTTTTTATTTTGACTTCTAAAGCTAACTTGACATAGATCGAACAAGGACTAACTTACAATACTTAGGAAGTTCTTAGTACGTTTAACGTTTCAACATGCAGATTGTTGAAAAACAATTTCCTACCTCAAGATTGCGCTAACGTTATTCTTGCCCACTCTAGCCGTTCGCATAGAGATTTATCTAAACACGCAGAGATCATACAAAGGCCTAGTACCTATATACCTACTCGATATTTACAATAACTGGCTTTGTTTAATGATGGCTATGTACTTATGAGGTTACTAGATAAAATATCGGGTGTAAATATCCGAGTCATACATAAAACAAAACACAATTCGTATTAACTGTGAGAGTGATACTGGGTAGGTATATCAAAATAATACAAAAAATAAAATGGCGGATTTTTGGCGCCAAACTTCAATTAATTTCATCATACTTTTCAATCGGGTTTTTTTATTTTGGCTATAAATACCTACTAGTTGTCACTTAATTAGAATTTTCTGGTCCAGGGACTATAACTTAGACTTAGGTAAGTACCTATTACTTAAGTACCTACTAACTAACTGAGTCCCGTATTTATAATTTAGGTATTTAGTTGGAAGGATTATCTCGACACCTTTGCGAGAGGATGATGGACCTCGAAGAATGCTTTGCGTGAATTTTGAAAGACCTTCCCCAACTGTGAGACGAAACAGGTAAAAAAAAAGCTAACCCATAAAATAACTAGCTAATGAGGCAGAACCATAATTATTTTCTAACAAGTTACACAATTATTGCGTTGTAAAAATGCTCTACACAAATCGATAATGGATTTTGAGTCAGGCATGTCTTGCCCCACACGTGCATTCAATTTTCTAGAACTAAATTGAAACTTGTCTAATGCGCATCTAAACAACATAATATATCAGTTATCTAGTACCCATAACACAAGCTTTGAGTAGCTTACTTTGGGGCTAGATGATGCTGTGTGGATTGTCCAGCATTATTTATTTATTTTATTTATTTATATTTGACCGAATTATCTATACTTAATACCTTTTTTATGTAAATAGGTGCACGTGTAGTAAAAGCAAACATTAAGTTATCAACCTACCTGCCCTCCAAATGTTGGGTCAATAAATTACTTTTTTTTGCTTCGCATTATTTATGCATTTTGCCATTTACAGAAAAATTAGGGAAACATTATTACATAATAAGCGTATAAATAAATTATTAGATAATAAGCGCGGGATTATGTAGGTAAATTCTTATTTAGAGATGGCTTTAGAACTCGGGTGTAAGTTCCTCTTCTTTGTTTATTTTATACCTACCTTATTTTAGTTCCTCAACATTTCCGATGGAGGTAAATGTATGAATGGATACTATTCGAAAAAAAAATCGTAAACTATCAAAAACTCATACTTACAAGGGGTAGGTAGGTACTGTTTTTATACATTTCATACAATACCTAGTAGCTTATGTAAGTTTCTCATAGCGCGCAACACTTTCACTCAGGCTTGTCAACAAGCGGTGCAAAGTCACTGGCGAGATCCACACTGTTTGTACAACACTCTCTTCTATAGTTAACTACCTACCTATTAGTTCATCAATCAGTTACAGACACGTCTACCATGATTTGTCACATTGAAATCGGCTGACGTTACTACAGTAGTAATAGTACGTTACTATGACATCTGTCAAAATTGTTACTCATGCTACCAAATTATAAACAAATGAATGAAGCGCAAACTACAGTCGCTGTAGTACTGTGACGTAGGATAGTTCACTACGTGACTGATGGTGCGCGTTTTAGTACCCAACTATCCGCTAGAGGCGCTGTACCATTTTTCATACATTTTTTACTACAGTCGCTAGCGAGTGTAGTTAAAAAAATGTATGAAAACTTGCCTACAGCACCTCTAGCGGATAGTTGGGTCCTAAAACCTCACGTAGCTAGTTATCCTACGTCACAGCGTACTACAGCGACTGTAGTTTGCGCTCATTAATTTGCTTACAATTTGGCACCATGAGTAACAGTTTTGACAAATGTCATAGTAACGTAGGTACTATTACTACTGTAGTAACGTCAGCCGATCTAAATGTGACAACTCATGGTAGACGTACAGGTTGGAACGAGACATGAAGGCTGCATGCCTTCATGTCTCGTTAACCTGTAACGTTTCCCATGATGACGTCATGGATAGGGCGAAGTGGAGGAAGAGTGTTAGGAAGGCTGACCCCACCACCATGTGGGATGAATAGTCGGGAAGAGAGAGAGTTACAGGTAACACGTCGTTTTAGAAATTAAATTGGTACAGTACCTATTATACCTACCCAAAAGGCTTTTCAAAGATAACATGTATGTATATGTAGGTATCTTTCTACTCAATGGTTTCGTCATTGTTCACAACATATTATGTAAAATATTACTACCCTTATTGAAAAACATATTATCAACCTATCTTTTATTGCTCCATCTTCATGCTATTAGCTTGAAGAACGAGCTTAAAATCATGGATAAAAAAGTTTTTAAAATAACGGTAAAATATATAATTCTACTCGAAATGTCTATAAAATCACTCGATCATAAAATTAATACAAAATAATGCGTTGATTTAAAGTGCTATAAAATTGGCGTCAAAAAATACTTAAGTAAGTATATAATTATGAATTATTACTTACCTACTTATGAATAAATAGTAGAATGAAAGTCAACTTGATCCATAATCATGTTTAAAAGACTTGGTTATTTTTTGCAAAAACCCGAACCCATAAAAAAGCAAAGTTATTGCGTTGCATAATGCATTATCGAATATCGCTCACTGATTCATTAATGTTTAAAAACACGTCTCCTAAACTGGTTTCTGGTCTTGTGTTAGGTTTTATTATTATTCCAGGTAATATAGCCCATTTATTTTTTTTATATTAATGCCTCCTGTGGTATTTCCTGTGGAAGTTATCCTTTTTTTTCGAGCGGAAAAAAAACAAGATAGCAACACTAACTTTAGGTGAAGATATCTTCTGGTTACGCTGATTATGGAATATTAATTTAAGTATTGTATTTTGATATCCATACTCGATTTTATACTATTTATTTAATTATATTGTTTGGATTATTTTTAAACGATAGCCATCTTGGTTTCGGGCATTCGTGTTTACGACAGCGAGGAAGACGGCTGTGTTTGTAACGAGACATTGTATTGCGGAACGGGCTGATTTGTGGCTTTAATTAAACTTTAAAACGATCTATAACTGCGTTTGGAATTATTACCTGACCCCCCAAAAGGTCAGAAGTGGGATCGACGGAAAATACATCATCATATTTCTCGCACCACGTCCATGTCTAGAATAAAAAGGTATGTAGTGTTTATTTCATTTTCCATGTCATTTTTTTTTTTTTTTTTCGTGTGTGGGTATGAACTTGAATATTGATATCCGCTATACTACGTTATAAACATAGCGCGGAAGGACTGGGAAGGTAGTTACTTATTGTAATGCTATGAATTCGAACAGTAATCTCTCGGAATACCTTGGTGAGTTGGCGGACGAGTGCTCGGATGAGACGCGATATGTGCGAGTTCTATTCTCGCTGCGAGAGGAAATGCTTGCATGGTCTAGTAATATTGCTTAAGGTCAGGTTGGACGCGTACCACAGCGTCTTGGTACTCTTAGTTTCTGATATATGCGTACGACACAGGTAGTCCTAGGGTGGGTTCTGTCAGGCAGATTTATGTAGGTAGGTATACAAATAAGTTAATTAATTTAAGGTAAGTATCTATTTCTTTTTAAGGTGTACAATAAAGTGATATTCTATTCTATTCTATTCTATCTATGTACATGATTAAACGGGTAGTTAGTACAATTTAACTGGAGGTACAAAAATACGTAATAGAATAGTGTAAAGCCTATGAACTGTAGAAATAGAAAGCGTTCGTTGTACCTACATACTTAATTATGTTGTTACGATGATTTTAATGTACATCATTAATGCCAAATATGAGCCTTGTTATGGTATTGGGGTTGGAGTTACGGTAGGCCTCCGTCACTCGACCTCATCAATAAATACCTACTTGCCATCCGGTTAAGTAGTAACTTCTACGCAATCTGTGGTTAGGGTGCTAAAAATACATATACTCGTACCTAGCAGGAGGTAAGTGCGAATGTGTATAGGTACTTTTATTAGGTACGTACCTATACTAGGTACCTACGTACTACCTACTTTTGTTTTTACTTATTGGAGGTATCATTTATATGTATTTACAAATATTGTATGTTATGTTAGGTTTAGAATAGCTAAGGTAAAAACGTTTTGTTGCCAGTTACTGAGCCGATTTGGAAAGTTTCAGATAATTTGGAAAATGGACGAGGAAATTGCCGATGTAGACCAAGGAAAACCACCAAGTGATCATGGTCGGAATCATACGATCAGACGAGGGGAAGGTCTGACGTATGACGGATCTGGAGGACCAAATATGGACAATCATGCGACCAAACGAGGGGAAGGTTTGGCACATGGTGCAACGGAAGGATGTAAAAGTTACGCGAATGTGACTAGACGAGGGGAAGGTCTGGCATATAATGAAAAGGAAGGACGGGACACTGCGTTGGGATCGAAACACGAGTCGGAGGTTTTGCGGCGGAAAAGGCGTTGGAGCAGGAGGGATCACTACGAGTCCAGCAATACGTCGAGTTCTGAAGACAACCGAGCAAAGCGGACAAAACGAAGAGAGACGAGTAGTACGCATCGAACTAGGAAGAGCAGACACTACTCTTCATCCGATTCCGGTGATGACCGACGCCAAACGACGAAAAGAAAATCTAGAAGTAAGCGTGTTACTACTAATGCAATGTTAGATAAGTTCTTAGATATAATTAAGAATGTTAAGAGCTCTGACAAACCTAGACTTACGTTTAACAGCAATGTTATACCAGAGTTCGATCCTCTAGCCAAAGAACAAACTATGCTCGTCTGGTTAACGAAAGTGGAAGAGTGTGCCGAAATTTATGGGTGGGATGACAAGGCCACCGTTCACTACGCGCTACCTAAGTTAACTGGGGTTGCTAAGACCTGGTATCAGGGCTTACCCTCTCTTTTATACACTTGGGGAGAGTGGAAAAAGAAATTATTAGAGTCTTTTCCTTGTCGCGAAGACTACGCAGAGCTTCTAACTGAGATGTTGTCGAAGAAGGTTAAATATGGAGAACCTTTGGAAGCTTATTATTACGCGAAGGTTAATCTCCTCAATCGGTGCAAAATTCACGGCAAACAAGCTGTAGATTGTTTGCTCTACGGAGTTGAGGATAGGGCGATCAAGGTAGGTGCTCAAGCTGCACAATTCAGTGAGCCTGAACAAGTACTGAAGTATTTTAGGACGGTTAAAATAGGTCAAAGTAAAGAATCAATTGATGCTGCGCGATATAGAACCGAACGGAGAAATAATCCGCCAAATACTTCTAAGTCTGACTTGTCAAAGGGTGGACGAATAAATCCTAGTATTAGGTGTTTCAATTGCGATGTTATTGGCCACCCAAGTTCCAAATGCGATAAACCATTAATAAAATGCACGAATTGTGATCGTATAGGGCATCAAACTAAGGATTGTTTCCGTCGTAAAACTGTTGATGATAAGGCAACAAATAAGGATGACAAGGTAAAACAAGTAGCGGAACTTAGGCTAAGAGACAATGGTAACGACAAATATATTACTGAAATACGCGTCAATAAATTTCCTATAATGTGCCATATAGACTTAGGCAGCCAATGCTCTTTGATTAAAATCAGTCACGCGAAGGAGTTAGGCCTGCAAATCATGGAGCGCGATGGGCTACCAGCGCTCAAAGGGATTGGTGCTAGCATTACTCGACCGGTAGGTGTAGTAACGACTACTGTCGAAATTCAGGGGATAAAAGAAAGTATAGACTTGTTGGTAGTAGACGACTATGTTATGTCTCATCCTGTACTTTTGGGACACTCTTTTACCGATAAGCCCGACTTACTAATAACGAAGACTCCGGATAATCTGATATTTCAGAGAATATTACATAAGGTGCATTTACTAGCTAGAAGGGACTTTGAAATACCAAGCAACACCACACAAATAATCGCGATTAAAACAAAGTCTGAAAAAAACATGTGTGTAATTGTTAACGGGTCGCTTAGGGGATCTGTAGGTGAAGAATATTATCTGTGTCCAGGAGAATATGAATTAAATAGTGGTTGTGGGGCACTTTTGGTTTATAACGCGTCTGCCAAGACGATACACATCAAGAAAGATGCTCTTTTGACGCGTGCTGAGCAAAAGCTCAGTGACGTTACAAGCGTATTTCAGTCGTGTAGTGTAATATTCGATGAAACTGGTTTGGATAGTAGGATTAACTGCGGAGAAAATATAAGTGACAATGAACGCCTTGAACTTCAGAGGTTACTGTCTAAATATAAGAACTGCTTTTCGAGTAGCCTTAAAGACCTTGGTTATGCAAAAACGAATGAAATGATAATTGAATTAGAAGACAGCAAGCCCGTTGTTTTTCGACCTTATCGACTTTCTCACTCCGAACGAACCTTAGTTAGAGATATGGTACAGGAAATGTTAGATAGCAACATAATACGAGAATCGTCCTCCCCATACGCTAGCCCTATAGTTCTCGTGCAAAAGAAGACAGGTGAAAAACGCTTATGCGTTGACTACCGCGCATTGAACAGGAAGACAAAAAAAGATCACTATCCCTTGCCGCGTGTTGAGGATCAACTCGATATGCTTGCTGGTAGCAAATTATTCACGTCCGTAGATTTAGCTTCTGGCTACTACCAAATTCCAATATCGGAGGAGTCACGTGACAAGACATCTTTTGTAACCACCGATGGGCAATTTGAATACAATCGCATGCCCTTTGGTCTTGTGAATGCCCCATCCGTCTTTCAAAGAACCATCAACAAAATACTAATGGACGCTAAGATCAAGTATGCAATAGTATACATGGATGATGTTCTCATACCGTCGATAAATTTCGAGGAGGGAATGAAGAGATTAGAAGAAGTTTTGCGACTGTTACATGAAGGCGGATTGACGTTGAAGCTTAGCAAGTGTAACTTCTTCCTTGAAAAGATAGATTTTCTGGGCTTCGAAGTTAGTTCGCAAGGCATCAAGCCAGGCACTCGTAAAACCGAAGCGGTTTCGAAATTCCCCACACCTAAAAACCAACACGAATTGCGTCAGTTTCTCGGATTATCAGGTTTCTTTAGGAGGTTTGTAAAAGGTTACGCCACTATAGCGGCACCTTTGACAGACCTCCTCAGGAAAGAATGCGTTTGGACATGGGGTAAAGATCATGAGCAGGCATTTCGCTCGCTCAAAGAGCAACTGGTCAAACGCCCTTTGCTCGCTCTGTATGACCCTGGGGCAGAGATACAACTGCACACAGACGCGAGTAAAGAGGGTATAGCAGGAATCCTGTTGCAACGCGATGCTGATGGTATTTTTCACCCTATATCTTACTTTAGTCGTAAAACTACCGCAGATGAAAAGAAATTCCACTCCTATGAGTTAGAGACCCTGGCGGTGGTGGCATCTTTGAACCGATTCAGAGTATATCTAGCGGGTATACCTTTCAAGATCCTCACCGATTGCAATGCTCTGAGAAGTACGTTGACCAAACGTGATTTGATTCCCAGGATAGCTCGTTGGTGGGTTCAGATTCAGGAGTTCGACTGTACCATAGAGTATAGGCCAGGAGCGCGGATGTCTCACGTTGACGCCCTGAGTCGTAACCCTGTCGGTGAACCGGTTTCAGAAACACATATTTTAGATGTGTTGCCCGTTCGCAACGTGGAGGAAGATTGGATCACGACGGTTCAGTCCGCAGACGAAGAGGTAAGAGCTATTAAAACCACCCTAGAAGATCCGTTATCAACTAAAACAGCCGATATAGTAACCAACTACAAAGTGAAGAATGGACGCGTTTACAGGGTGGTAGGCGAAGCTTTAAAATGGTTGGTACCAAAAAGTGTTCGTTGGCAGATACTTAAGATGAATCATGACGACATTGGCCACCATGGTTTTGAGAAAACTCTACTACGCATCCAGGAACACTATTGGTTCGCGAAAATGAGAAAATTCGTAAAGAAGTATGTCTCATCGTGTCTTGAGTGTGCACATCACAAGGCTCATGGAGGTAAGCACGAAGGTCAATTACACCCCATTGAGAAGGAAAGTATACCCTTTCACACCGTTCACGCGGATCATTTGGGCCCGTTTATTAAAAGTAAGAAAGGAAATTGCTACCTCCTAGTTCTGGTCGATGGATTTACCAAATATATAAATATAACTCCGGTACGTAACACAAAATCGGTAACTACAGTCAGGGTTATACGCGAACATATAAGTTATTTTGGGGTACCAACACGATTGATTACGGACAAAGGTTCGTCTTTCACAAGTGTTACTTTTAAGGCGTTCATATCCTCATATGGTATAAAACATATCGTCAATGCTGTCGCAACACCCAGGGCCAATGGCCAAGTGGAGCGTTTCAATAGGACGATACTTGATGCACTCTCAGCGTCAGGGCACGGTAAGGATGATAAATCATGGGATGATTGTATCGGTGATATTCAGGTTGGTATCAATACAACTAAACATAAAACAACACAGAAAAGCTCATCAGAGCTACTTTTTGGATTTAACATAGTAAGTAGGGCCGAAGGGATCATGAGCTCAGTCATTCATGATACTCTGAATCGAACACCAGTAGAGGAACTTGAAGGCTTACGAGAGGAAGCTAGTCAACGTATCAAACGGCAACAAGATAAGGATAGGGAACGTTTTAACAAGCATAGGAAAATGGTAACGATTTATAAGGAAGGTGATTTAGTGCGTGTCGAACGACAAGTACCTCACGACGGAAAATCGCAGAAATTGGTAAATAAGTATCAGGGACCCTATCGCGTAATGAAAGTGCTTCCCCATGATAGGTTTCTCATTGAAGACACACCTCTTACTCGTAAAGGTAGTAGGTATGAAGCTGTAGTCGCCATTGATAAAATTCAGCCCTGGTTAACGTTTAACAGAAATTTTGAAAGCGATTATTCCGACAATGAGGACGATGAAGTAAATTTGTGAATAACATTGCTGTTTAAATTATTTAGTTCGTTAGGATGATTTTCAGTTTGAATGAGCTGATTCTAGTACCTACCTCTATTACTCTGTTGTATTATTCATTATTTACGATGGCAAAATATCAGTTAGATTTTATATTTATTGAAATTGTAAATAAAAACCTTTAAGATTGTCTTACATAAGTCAGCTGGCATATAAACTAGTGATTTTAAATTATCTCTATCCGGAAATTATATATAGATTGAATAATTGATCAAATAATACCCTATTATATAGTAAATAATTAAAAGTGATGACTGATAATTGTAAAGCGCGAGGGCACGCTATGGAACAGGATGGCCGAGCTGTTAGGTTTTATTATTATTCCAGGTAATATAGCCCATTTATTTTTTTTATATTAATGCCTCCTGTGGTATTTCCTGTGGAAGTTATCCTTTTTTTTCGAGCGGAAAAAAAACAAGATAGCAACACTAACTTTAGGTGAAGATATCTTCTGGTTACGCTGATTATGGAATATTAATTTAAGTATTGTATTTTGATATCCATACTCGATTTTATACTATTTATTTAATTATATTGTTTGGATTATTTTTAAACGATAGCCATCTTGGTTTCGGGCATTCGTGTTTACGACAGCGAGGAAGACGGCTGTGTTTGTAACGAGACATTGTATTGCGGAACGGGCTGATTTGTGGCTTTAATTAAACTTTAAAACGATCTATAACTGCGTTTGGAATTATTACCTGACCCCCCAAAACTTGTAAAAATGTTTGATAATAAACGGACCGTCTAGTCTGTTTGTCTGGTACCTACAGACAGCCTACATTTAATTAAAAGTCGCTATTTTAGGTCTCTGTCTAAGGAATAATCGCGATTTTCTGTTTTTTTTATAAGGTTTACAAAAAAACAGAAAATCGCGAATATTCCTTGATTTTTTATAAATCCCTGCTGATTTTGAAAATTGTCATAGATAATCCCCACTGGTGGGAACAGTTTAGTGGGTATTGACAATAAACCTTACTGACTTTATCTACGTAGTTACTTGCTGTGCTGAGTTTTCACGTCTTCACTGTGGTATTCAGGTAGGTATGTAATGCCCAATTACTACCGGCCGGTTTGCAAGAAAAACCTGACGAAAACCTGTCTGGACATGAAAGTTGTCATTACCTTACCTAACGCCATTTTTAAGGTAATTTTAAAACGTATATACCTAACTAGGTACTTAGGTATAGGTACATCGTAGTAGGTACCTACCTACCTAAACCTACCGCGAAATTTAATTAACTAGGCACCCACCTAGATAGATAGATTTTCTGAACAAAAGGTCCAGTAATCCCCTTCGCAGGGGATCATCGCAGGGGATTATTGGAATAAGCCGATAATGTCTACCTACAAGCTAGCTAGCTAGTGAGTGCTCCGTTGTTTTTTAGACGGACAACCTCACTATTCTGCTTGCACCCACAATGCGAGCGAAAATCAAAAAACCTTTAAAAGCTTAGGTATTTTTTATAAAGCCAAGGGTCAGCTAAAACATTACAATACCTTCACGCACGATAGTTGACGATCACACAGGGTAACCTATTCATCATGATAAAATTATAGACGATATCTAGGTCACATCCATGTCACACATGACATGACATTCAATGACACGTCACGTCGTCTGATCTCATACCTTGGCGCGTGATGGATGGTCTCCGAAGCTATTACGGCCAAGTTGCATGTTTTGCTATTTTGTCATTTCCGTCGGTGATTAGTTATTGAATATAAAAACACTTGCTGAATTGCATTCGGAAATGCGTCGAGACGTCCTCGGCATCGGCTATATACTTATTTACTTATATCAAATTGGAGATGTTTTAAAAAAAAGGCCAGCTCAGAGACAGAGTTTTTTTTCTACGGAAGAGATATTTGTGACGACGGAAGAGACAAAGTGACATTTGCGACGATAAAAGTATCATTTTTGTTATTTTTTTCGCCAAATAACAAATTAATCGCATTCGTCTTATTTACCGTAGAGGGAAGCGCTGGGGCTGAGGGAATGATTATAGTAATCATGTTTGTTTGATTTTTTACTACTTATCTGTGGAAAGCGCTAAAATTAATGGGAAAATCTACAAAACGATCATAAGACCTGTCGTATTGTATGGGTCTGAATGTTGGGCCACCAAGGGAACGGATGAGAAAAGAGTGCATGCGGTGGAGATGCGAATGTTGAGATGGATGTGTGGAGTGACAAGGATGGATGAAATAAGGAATGAGTAGGTACCTATATCAGAGAAAGTCTGAAAATGGCACCGGTGACAGAAAAGATGAGTAGTGTCATGTGACGAGGAGAGTGTTAGATATGAATGTGAATGGATACCTACGAGGGTAGAGGTAGGCCAAAGAAAAGATGGATGGACTGTGTAAAAGATGACATGGGTAGGAAAGGAGTGAGTACCGAGATGACGAATGATAGAGGGAAATGGAAGAAGATCACATGTTGTGCCGACCCCACATAACGTGGGGAAGAGGGCAGGAAGATGATGATGATCTGTGGAAAGCGCTATCTCCAGTAAAAAGACAAAAGACCAAGAAAGGCCTTTACCTACATTAAAAATTAAACGTAGGTATAACACACACCGGTCACTTTTTTAAATTAATAAGTAATTACTGTATCCGCGGCCACGTATGTAATAAAGTGTAATTAGTACCTAATTTACGTTACGCAACTACCTACTTTCGCCGTAACAATTCCGACAGTCACTTGCACTTTTACCGAGCGCTTACTGTTTGTAATGCACTTTGACCACAACTTTCTGAGATTGGTTCTATCCTCGGTCACTGCGTTTGAGCACCTTACGCCATACGGAGAGACAGACGGGAGATATGTAGGTACCTACACATTACCAGATGATACCAGAAGAATCCCACTAATCCCCTTTAAAAGCCTTTCCATCCCCTGTTTAGTTTATATTGAGTTAGGTAGGTACTTACTCTCTGTTCTAATACTGTGAATAATGTTATTTAATCAGTCATCAATGTTGATATATAATCTTTGATTATCTAAGTGGATAATACAAAAATGACAAAAAAAGCAACGAACGGAAATGTACCTACACTACATACACAGCACCTACCTACTTGCCAATAGCCTTCTCGCCCCAACGCACTGAGCAAGCGCAGACAGGGTTGTCTTTCAACTTAACATTATTTTAAAACGTAAAATCTTCCTCGTTCCAAAATTCTTATACTTCTTACCTACTTACTTATTTTTCACTGAAGATACAGTCTATGTTATCAATTAGGTGTCTGGAAATCTTTTCAAAACGATTCGTATCTCATGGCCTTACAAACTATCATGTTTCAGAAACGTCAAATTTCAAGCTCGATGTAACACTACTTACTTCAATTTAATTGTTAGGTATAGATCATGGTGCAAAATATCAAAGTGATCCCCACTTCCCCAGATCATTATAAAGTTACTAGGTAGGTATAGTAGGTACACGCATTTTTGTTCCAGCAACAACTTGATAACTCTCTTGCTTGTCCTATTGTGTATGACAGTGACACTTGAAATCTATTTCATGAAGACACGTGCGATGTTTCTAAGTTATAAATTCCAATAATTCACCGGCTTTCTTGAAATGGTCTATCATGAACCAAACTCAATGGAGCCATTGAAATATGTACAGCCCTATTGTGAATAATACAGAACAATTCGCGTTACATCACCGTTTCGCTCCAAAATTCGACATTATACTAACACAATTAGTTCGTTGCAATCCATCATAATTATTACGAATTTTACCTACGTATTTAGATGTTTCTTTAACTAGTTATTATCTAAATGTATATAAGACTTTTCTGTTACAGACTAACTAACTGACGAACAACGCAACGCACAGCCCTAACCTTAAGTCTTTGAGAGCTGAAATTTAGGTAGGTAAAGGTCATCCAACGGATCTAGGCATTCGTGAAATTAGCCACAGGTGCAAGTTTGCGCATGTACAGTTCTTTCCCCCTCCCCCTTCCTCATACCTCCAATTGCTCCAATTGCAAAAACGATACTGCACAGCTCTTGCGGCTAACTTCACGAATGCATAGATTCGTTGAGCCAACTATACCTTTTCTCACGCTATGTGAGTTTGGCACAACACGCTTTTCTCTTCCATTTCCTTCTATCATCCGTCACTTAGTACCTACACCATCATACTTTGAAATATCCACCAATATTTATTTATTTTATTATTAACTTTGGACGAATTTATATTTATTTTAGTATTTATTGGTGGTGATGGCCACAGTAGTAACGATCAATAAGCACCGGCATGCAAGACCTTGGCGAGATCTTCCGCTATGGAAACACGCGTGGATGCGCCCGTGTGTCATAGACCACATAATTTGCAACAAAAACAGCCACATACCTAATAAGATTACCGCAATTGCCAGATTTCAGTCAACTCTAAAAGATACACTAGGTAGCTAACCTGAACTGTTGCACGATTACCTATAGATATAGCTATAGGTAATACCAACTACATAAGGTAGGAAGGTAATAAAGTCGTTTGATGATTAGGTACCTATGAATGTAGGAGTAGACACCGAGTTGACGAATGATATGAATGAGTGGAAGAAGAAAACAAGTTGTGACGACCCCACTTAGCTTGGGATAAGGGCAAGCGAATAATGGTTAGGTCCTATTTAAATCTTTAGGTAATATTTCGACATCAAGGAACTCATTCAAAAAGTGACTTTGCTATCGGTTTGCATTTGAAAGAACCTGCCCTAGTTTTTACTTAGTTGTAGTAGGTAATTGGGAGTTTGCCCGTCTATATTTAATTGTACTTACGAAAAAGGATCTAATATTAAAATCCAATTATGTCCATTAGCGGTTGTCGAATGTCCTTGGAAACTCAGTTCCTACAGCAGGTGAACGCTAAACGAGAAAGGTGTTTCGCCGACAAACTTGGCAAAGTTGCAAACTGTTAAAAATTCCTCGCTCGAGTCTGTACTACTCTATAAAACTATAGCGGAATCTCTAAAGGTAGGTGCATCGATGCTGCATTGCGTTTTGTCAACTTCGCCTAAACCTTATGCACCTTAACAATATTCTCTACGAAAAAGATTAGGATTTGGCCAAACAAAATGGCGCTTTTCGTCACAAAGTTTGTCTTCCACTAAGAAGAGAAAACGGTGATACTACGGGGCAGGTGAGTTAGATTGCGGATTTACGATTATCGAAATCGTGTGTAGAGATTATTTGTGTGTTCTTTAAATGCCAATCTCACAGTTTTGTCTGACGTTCGAAAGTATACGAAGTGAAAAGTAAGTTACTGTCTCATTAGCGATACCTACCTATAACAGGAATTAAACTAAAACCAGCTACATCCACTGGTGGCACACCAGGAATACACGCATCATTCCCGAAACGAATGATCAATGCAGAGTTGAGTTCAAGCTTCCGAAAAACGATCAAAATAATTTCGAAAAATGATCGCGGATGCAAGAATTATTGTCCGCTTTAGCCCTAAACATAACTGTACGTACAGTTGGCCCAACGGGTCGAGGCATTCGTGAAGTTAGCCGCAAGAGCTGCACAGTATCGTTTTTCGGGAGCAATTGGAGGTATGGAGAAGGGCGGTGGGACGAGACATGCGCAAACTCGCACCTGTGGCTAACTTCACGAATGCCTAAATCCGTTGGATGAACTGTACCTAAGCACATGCTCAAGATATCAACGAGCATCTGTTGCCATGACAACTGTTGTCCATAAACACTAGTTAACTTATGTTACTTTAGTAACTATTATGGTAGACGTACCTACTGATCACTGTAACGTAGGCACTAACCATACTAGCGTACTGTCATACCGCCTTACCGCGTTTAAGCCGGGACCAAAGAGAATATAATCACTACGTACCGGGACTGCTAATCTATGGGGTCTATAACCGGACATCATGCCACAGTTGCACCAGCCAGCATCAAATGCTAACAGATAGTGTAACTAGGTCCACCGTATATAGCACCGTTAACACTGATCGTACGCACTCGAGGGGAACCAAACGTATAATTGTTACGTGGGAATCAGAGTAACCCGCTTGAAAGTGATTTACCATTCAGCATCCTATTTTAGGTTTGCTCTAGTTGGTAACTATGTATTTCGAAACTTCCCGCTGATGTCAAATGAGTCACAGATATTAAAGAATAGACAAAAAAATTGGGACGAATCAGCTCTAATTCAGCTCGGCATCAACAAGGTTCATACAAAAAAATTGCTAGGTCCAGCTTGTTTCTTGTCAGTTGTTCTCGGACTGGGGATAGGACTGGAATTGGCACCTAGACTTACGATGATCTCTGTGATTTTATTTGAACAAAGGTATATTGAGTTTTGATAATACAGGTTCACAAAGTGATAGTTAAGCAGTGACGACTTGAGTCTTGATGATCAAACGAAGTCAGTCTTTAAACCCCTGGTATTTAAGTGCCTATTCCTCTGTCAAGTATACCTATATAGCATTGATGGGAATAGACTTTCAGTACTTACAAGTATCGAAAGATAACGGTAGCAACAATAAATAAGATTACCTGAAAGTATAGTGTAGGTAAACCAGTTTCAAACATTACGAAGAGAGAAAGATGAATGGGATGTAGAAAGCCTAGGTGTCTAGTATAAATGTTTTTTATGGCTGGGAATATTACGAAACGGACATTGACGCCCATTTCACGCTTTCAACTTGAAACTGCCGATTGTCTGAATTTTTTTAAACCGAAATACCTAACGATAAACAAAGCTACAGCAACTTTATATTTAATATAGCCATCTAATGAAACTAAAGTAAGAGTTTTATGATAACCATGTAGGTAAAGACACTTTCGAAATGCATCTCGCTATATAAAACAAAAGAAAAAATATTAAGAAAGTTGAAAATAATAATATTCAAAACACCGATAGAGACATAATTTATACCACGGACAATAAAATTATGTATAATGGCTTTTGCTGTCTAATTAACTAATTAGTATTGACTTATGACTGTGACTAAACTTATGCAAGAAACTCGCGATTCCTAAACCACTTTTATCTGCATTTAAAATGTTTCGTACAATGCGCCGATGCTCAAAAACATATAATAAAATGGCCCTAGGGAGTTATCCTGAGGCACTCTCGATAGTTTTAATAAAATTATTATGAATTATGCATTAAACAACGAATCAAAGTGATAAATAAATACCCTAAAAATAGACTAAACCAAAGCCAGTTGTAAACATGGATAAAATCAAGTGGTTGCGGTATCTATTCGATCGAACGCTTTGTCCAAGACACACCCAAATTTTTGCGCTAACCTGTTGTGTCGGAATGTTTGTAGGACTTGGAGTAGGTACCTACGTAGCATGTTTGAAGCAAGATGCAAGTAGCTATCACTCGATAATACATGTGATTGATTAGTATATTAGTAGATAATCAGCTATAAGTTGTTCAACTACGAATCGCGTAGTTTTACGGGATAGATAATGTAAATGAAATGTTCATATCTCTGAAAATACTTTCTCGTTGATTTACGCATGTGCAACGGATCTAAAACGCACAAATCACAAAGATTAGACAAGAATTATAATAAATCTCCGGTATCCTCGCGTCTTGTCGGCTAAATAACTTAGCTCTTTCGTGTGCGAATCTTCTAATTGCTCCGTAGAAAGTACCTAACGTGCGTTTTTTAAAGATCCACTGGTTCGCTCGCGATTTTTGTGCTTTATTATTATTACGTGTAGATTCCTCGCTAACAAGATGAAAGTCAGATCACACTTGTAATGAATTCATTGCATTCTTGAGTTCAGCGTCTTTGGACATTGCCGACGAAGACGCCGCGACCGAAAGTGAATAATTTCGGCTCGGGATAGATTTCGCCAATTAGATGTAAGCAGCCTATTAGATATTAAGGCCCAGCATTTTGATAATTGCAAGTATTGCAACCCTAATCATTCTATTACCGCTTAATAGATTACATTGAAATTGAACTACACGATACTCAAGGATATGAGTGATAAATCAACCGAAGCTAAAACACGAATTAGTTAGAAAACCTTGGTTGAAAATCATGTTAAAAACACCTCTGAAAATTCAGAAATTCCCTAATTTATCTAGAACAGTAAGGTATTTTGAATTTCTATTTCACATGAATGTAAATCAGTTAATTTGAAACAAATAAACCCAGCCCTTTTTTTTGAAATAAGCTATTTACTTGAACATTTATGTTTTTTATAAATTGTCGCTTTCGTTATATAATTCAGAGCAGCCATATTATCATGTCGCATTCTACGTACTTGTCATTTGGGTATTTCGCTTCGTGCTATGTCTGATTCCGCGGAGATCCGCGTTGCTATACGGACCTATGTCACTTTTTTTGTAACTTTTACGTAAGAAATAGTGTGACGAGTATTCTGGGCCTTAATATTCCGTTTATTCGTTAGTTTACAGTAGGTAAATACCATCACCAAAGAGATTTAGCGAGTTTACCTGATAATGCAAAAAAGGTGGTGTTTGATGTTTTTTATTCCTTGTGAAAGCTATTAGGAAAGATAATTTTCTAATTAGAGTTCTCTTCTGACACTTTACGGCTTACGGGAACGAAACCCTAGGTGAGATGAAAAATGATTGTATGTATATCGACTACTATAAAAGTTGTAAGTTGTGTAGTACCTACTCTAATGCAAATATTTTTAAATAAAATAATTTATCTAGGTAGGTATTATTATGAATGGTGGGTACCTACCTAGCATTTATGTACTTAAGTACTTTTTTTAATACTTTAGGTAAATATCTTAGTGAATACATACGTAGAAAGCTTTTAATAGGTACGGATTAAGATCACAGATATGAAACCAATACATAGTTCACAGCTCTAAAGCAATGTCATGCGAAAATCGTTCTTAGAAGACCTTTCGAAAAGTATGAAACTTGGGTATCTACGAGTAATTCAATAACCTAAAAACAACGTAAAAAGCACTTACATAAATCTGCATCGGATTCTAAATCACAATCGCAAGTTGTAGATACATTAGAATTAGCCCCTTGCCGTGGCGAGTCACCGCGCGTGACACGGCGGCGAGTCGACTGATGTTTTCTCTCGCCGATAACGCGACTTGTCCCACTTCATCATCATCATCATCATCATCATTCGTTTACACCCACTGTTGAGTATACAGGGTATACAGGGTTGAGTATACAGGGACTACTACCGAAAACTGGGGGGTTGCAATTAGACCATCATCATCATTATTATTAGTATTAAACGGGTATTTATTGCGTTTTATTTACCAATTTTTTCTCGACGTTTCGACAGGTTTACACACTGTCATGGTCACGGATAGAACGTCGGGAAAAAATAGGTACTTAAATAAAACGCTATAATAATGTGTTCAGATCGCGTAAGTTTAAAAACATACATCATCATCTTCCTGCCCTTTTCCCAAGTTATGTGGGGTCGCCACAACATGTGATCTTCTTCCATTTCCCTCATCATTCGTCATCTCAGTACTCACTCCTTACTTACCCATGTCATCTATCACACAGTCCATCCATCTTATCTTTGGCCTACCTCTACCCACATAACATGGTTGCAATCAGACCATGATTCAGAAAATAGGCCTCCTCTATATAATACACCAATCTTTCTGGTCCCCAGCAAGTCTCGTCCAGTGGTTGCCGACTACACTAACGATGTCATTGGACCATCGGTACATACTAGCCACTTTGGTATAAACTAATAGTGCGACATGGTAGAGTAGTGGCCAAATAACAATGTTAGTTTGTCTCTTCTGTAATATGTCTACAGGGGGGATGAAACTTAAAAAGTTATTTATAGTAACTAAATCATTTAATGATGTCAAGAAATTAAAATTATTAACACCTTTCATTAGCTTAGACTACAGTTTATCACACTCATAGTGTAAAAACTTTAGGGCTAGTTTCACCATCCTCTGTTAATTAAACAGTTAATAAAAAAATGTTAGCCTTTTAATCGGCTGTTAAAGTTGCCTTGCTCCACCATATTCTGACATGGATTATCTTCCGTAAAATAGATATAATACTTTAACATTCTTGTTAATTCTGATGTCCGATCAGATAATGCTTAGTTAACAAAAGTCTGGTGAAATTGGACCTTGCCTTGTTATATTACTTGAATTCTGCTGGCATTTCTTTGCCGTTCAGAGCTGCTAGTATATTTCTAGCAGTCAGCACACCCATGACATCTCGAGCCTCTATGGTTGCACTGCCTATATGCGGTAAAATTATACAGTTCTGAAGCTTAAATAGCTCACTATCCAATGGCAACGGCTCTGGTGTGGTCACATCTAACCCTGCTGCTCTTATAGTGTTGTTTTTCAATGCTTCAATCAAAGCATTTTGATCCACAGTGCCTCCACGACTAGTATTCACAAAGACAGCTGTCTTTTTCATCTTCCTAAATGCAGCATTGTTGAAAATTTCCTTTGTTTCCGGTACTAATGCTGCACAGCAGATAATGAAATCACTATTTGTTAATAACTCATCGAAACTCACTTTGATGGCTCCTGTTTCTATAGCCTCTGGTCGTTCACTTCTGTTGTAATAAAGTATTTTGGCTGTATTGAAAGCTTTCACTCGCCTTGCGACGGCTTGGCCGATGCGACCAAAACCAACTATTCCGACTGTGGATCCTGCTAACCCAGGGCCTGTCATCCAAGTGGGGGCCCAGGACACCCAGCCTCCGGAGCGGGCTTCGTGGATTGCTTCAGGGAGACGACGTGAAGTCGCGAGTAGCAGGGCTAGCTGGAATCAAAGAAAAATGAACTTTATTACATACAATTTAATATTGGGCATTGTTTTTAGTTATAAATAACTTCAATCTAAAATAGAAACCATGACTCACTTATTTCCAAGCTTGGTTTCTGAAACCATCATAAATTCATATGGACAATAAGAAATAATTTACAGTCTTTGGCAGACTTTGGTTGCAATGTGACAAACATCATAAATAAAGTAAGTGAACAGGCCAAATTAAAGCTTCTAGGGTATGAAATAAGATTCAATATTTTGAAATAAAAAAAAGCTGTATTTGAATATAATATTTGTGGTCGGCCACACAAGCATTTTAGGGACATCTTGATATCGGATAAGTATGATTGGTGTGATTAGGGCGAGACCTTTGACCTATTAGTGGGACAAATTAGGTTAAAAAAAAAATTGAATCGCTATTGACAAGGCATTTTCCTACATGAAAAATATTTTTTAATAAGTAGTATTTCATATTAAAAGTAGTATGTCACTGAAACATACAAGTTAGCGTCCAACCTGTCACAAAGTATATCAAGACACCAAACCAAAACTGTGCTAAAATATAATTATAGTGGGTGAACACTCACAGTAAGTTCAGCAGTGGCATCTGTCAGCACATCAGGAGTATAACCAATTCTAATGCCTCTTTTCCGACACTCAGCTACATCAATATGGTCAACACCAACAGAGATAGTCGATACCACCTTCAAAGAAGGTCCCGCAGCATCTAAGACCTCCTTATCAATCTTATCATTGAGACAGCAGTAGATACCGTTGGTGCCTTTTACAGATTCAAGCAACCTATCTCTGGATACTGCCAATTTACCACTAATGGTGACTGTACATCTGAAAATATGTGTAAAAATTGATTTAAAAATAGTTTGATAAGTATATGGTAAGTGATATCAACTAATGCGTATTGGGTCGACTCCTTACTTACTGAATAAAACAATCATTGGTTTTTATGAGTTACATTTTTATATAACCTCAACTACTTTCAAGTACAACCAACTTACTCCGTGTTTAGCAGCTCCACACAGTCGCCAGGCATGTCAAGCCTGGTCACGAACACCTGATATGGTTTTGGCTGTGTTCCACTCATGGTTCTAGCAAAAAATTCTCTATTTCGCAACAAATTAAAAGTTTTAGACAACCAACTTTTGTATATCATGAATTGTGTTTGATTGGTTTTTGGGTGTCTCAACGACCTTCTTCAAGGCCACTCAGTGTTCTGGTAAGTATTTGGGGGGCGCAACTTCAGTCTTTTTAGCGACTTCGCTCTTGAAATACGAAGGCTTTGCGAAATATATCGTTAGGTGTAAAACAGCAACAGTTGCCAAAAGAGCCTTGCCTTTCGTTGATTTTATGAATGATACCGCAGCGCTCATGTTATCAAAAGTTCACGTTAGTCAAGATATGAAAATAAATAGGTACCTAAGTTCTTATCTTTCAGCAATAATTAATTATTAATCGCGCAATATTTGCCTAAAATCTAAACTTCAATTCAATTCTTCTTCTTCTTCTTCAATTATGGCATCTGTCTCTTAGAGAACAATTTTGCCAGTGTCAAGTGTACTTATTTATAAGTATTGTCAACGTCACAGAGTCAAGTCAATTTTAAACAAAAGATGGCTGTTTTGTTGAAAATTTTCGGGATTTCCTCCGATGGAATTTGACGAGAACTATTCACTCTAATTCACATACTTTACACTCGCGTCAAGAACCCGGGCTTTATTGGCAAAATAACCACCAAAATTACGCAATAAAACTCAAAATAACACGAGCAAACATATAAAAACCAGAGCGACGTAGTTGTCAGGCAAATACACCGCAGAAAATCCCTCAATTCAATTCAATCAATCGTCTCGTCCGCGTCCGTCCGTCTCACTCATTCATTGCACGAGTTCGCGACGCGAACTTTCATTCAACATGACATGCATGACTGATGTGATGACATTGACATTTTATTTGTTATGACATGTCATTGTTTCAATCTAGAAAAAAAGCTGCAATCTTTACACTTGGCAAAAAAATGTTTTTTTAACTACAAAAAAATCCCGAGTTAATTAAAATTACCCGATCGATTTGCGCACAAAATTCACAAATGAAATATAAAATGATCTTGAATTCTTGAGGTAATAAATCAATAAAAAGAGTGATAACTAAGTGTTAACCTGTCGTTATTATTTTAGTTTAACAGCCAGAGTTTAAACATTATATAACCTACAACCTATATACAAATTGTGTAGGTAGTTAAAAGTATTACCAACAAAACTACAAAATCCCTTAACAACTATTCATTATGCTCATGTTGTGCTTCTGATTCCCTCCAATTATTCTGCACCATTTCCACAATCATCTTCCACCACTTCGACTGCATGAAGTAGTATACAGAGCAGACTATAATAAATAACCATGATAAAACAAGAAAATAGTCAGTTTCATTTTCTACAACGCTCGACACGGGCCCTTGGAAGTCTTTTGAAGTGACTAGCAACTCATGAGTGTACTGGCCCGTTATTGCATGAACAAACTTGCTGAATGCCTGAATGTTGTACTCTGTGCCGTTGAATTTTCCTACCGGTCGGCCATTATGAAACATTTTCAATGTTGGAACACCAACTATTCCATACTGGGCATTGATTCCATGGAACTTTAGAGCATCTAACGCTACCATCTTGACATTATGGTACACCCTTGCTAGAGCATTGAAGTGGGGGGCTGCATGAGCACTAAAAGGGCAAGCTCTAGCATAAAATAAAACTAGAACGCAATCAGCTTCTATATCTCGGCTCGTTATTTCTGGATTGACTTGTAATAACTTGGCTAGGCCAGTGCCATTTACTATTTCTACAGTTGGCTCGTAATCTTCATTTTCATACACTATCGTTTTACATTTCACAAGTTTCTTGGTTTCATTAACCACTTGGGTTGTGTTTTCTACTGTAACATTGGCTAATGTAACAGTGTTGTATATAGAAGTGAGAGTTTTGTTAACATCGGAGACAACATTTGAAAGAAGGGATTCTGTGTTGGTTTCTGATTCATCCACATTAGGAATATCAATTTCTTCTTCTTCATTCTGTATCTCCTCTTCCTCAATATCATATTGAGTAGTCACTGCAGTCAAGCCTAAAAAAAAAAATAATGTTGTTTTAAGTAGGCTGTAACACAAATTTGGCTAATTTGGTTTATTTGTCGCAACTCATGTAGGTATCTACCAACCTATGCTAATTATTTTAGTCAAGACACCTTGGTCATTGAACCACAAACTCAATTCAATCAAAAAGTGATATCAATTGAATAAGTAAGTACACAAGTACGGTGTAGATAGATACCTACTTCAGGGTGATTGACTTACCTAATAAAACCAATAACACCAAAACTACATCAGTTCTTCGTGCGAAAATCATTATTGCAAAATTGCACACTTCACTAAGTCGCTGAATGCGGCTACTGCAAACGAAACTTTAAATAGGTACCAAAGTTAAATGTAGGTAGGTACTATAATAATCAATTCAATTAAAAAATTACTTCTAAAATTGTTCCTTTTTTAACAAGTGAGGTGAGAATTTAGCAGCAAGCAGAGCGAGCGCAGTTTCATTTTATGTAAATAATAACAATTATCAACTGTTTTGATGATATTTTTTAGGTTCCTTCCTACCTGACACTGACTGACCTGACAGTGATTTGGTGACGTTGACATTTTAGTATTTTATATATAACAGATACACCACAGACTGTACGTACCTACGTACTTTAACACTATATAAAGTTAACTGCCACCTCTTTGAAAATGTAGAGAGCCTACGAAACTGGTGTAGGTAGACTGTGGGTGCATAGTGTGCATGCTACGGTCAATGCAGCACATTGTTTAACACAAAACCAAAATAAATAAAGGTGGATAGACAGACAGATTCATAGGTTAGGTTTTGTGATGTCCACCACTCACTTAGTAGGTAGAGATGATTCAATCTAAAAATGCACGCCCCTCCTCTTGTACTTGTACCGCATTTAGAGGAAATAGTATAGCAAATACATTGTAGGGGCGTGCATTTTTAGAATGACTACCTCTACCTAGGTAAGTACCAACACAATGCTGATTGAAGTCGTTTCTCGAACGTTTCCACAAACTTCAAACAATGGTAAAGACGACACTGCGACCTTGAACGTTGCGTACGACACCTCGTCAGAATCCCAAAATGCTCCACCACAGAATAATAGTTACTCACTACGTTCAACGTAGAGCTAGTCTGACGTAGTAGACTAGTCATAGATGCTGGTTTATTTAGTTTGTTCCGAGCAGAGAGGCGGAGGCGGCGGCCGAACGCGACATCCCGCCAGTCGCATCTCGACCGCTGCCGCCGCGCTTTTTGCTCCGAAAAAAAAAGTTTAAACCAGTTCAAACATGGCCTATTCCTGGGATAACAGAGTAGCATTCGTAGTGAGATACCTCTACGGTGAGTTTAGTGTGTCCGTGATTTGCGTGAGCTGAGCTATATTGATGTTACTGGTAATTCCGAACAAGCGGACATAGATACACATTGGTTAATAGCTGCTGCGCCTGCGACGTTAAAGGCTCTTACTACGATTAACGTAGAGCTACGAACCTTCGTAGAGCCTCTACGAAATAATGTTTAGCAATTTTTGGCCAGGATTATTGCTGTAGGTACTTCTGTATAGTATATTACCACTTAGTTTAAAATTTATATTAAGTTAGTCGGTCCAGGGGTTTTGTATCACATTTAGACCTAAGTAGGTACCCACGATTGCGAAAATTAAAACAATACTTTCTATTTTGAAATACTTACCATTAATTAGGCTTTAGTGCTCATAAAAGCTTGATTAACGAGGTTTAAATCAATTGATTCTTATTGGACTTGAACCAACAGTGTGAATCTGTGATATTTTTATTCCTTTCCTCATAATTTATGTTGCCTGACGCTTGCTCATCTCATTTTTAGTTTACACAAACACAAACTACCTATCTGTTCCACTTACAGAATCCACGTAGATATGACTAAAACCATTTTTGAAGACGTGATATTACAATGGTGTTTTTTTCTTAATGGAGTTTAGTTCTTAGCTGTTTAAACATCATCATATTTTTTTTTCCCTTATCCCACTAGGTGGGGTCGGCACAACAGGTTCTCTTCCTCCACTCTCCCTTATCATCCGTCATTCAGTAAGCTTTTTAACATTATGGGAAGGTATTTAATCTAGTAGTTTCAGAAGTAGGTATTAGATCTTAGAGTGTTACTGGTTCAGTTGAACCAATCACACTAATGGATTAAAGTACCTACGCCTCATAAGTAGGTACCTAAATAAGAGGTAGCTATTAAATAAACTCATTTAAGTGATTTATTAGGGTTATTATTAATACCTAACTATTTCTTACCTACTTATTTCGCCTACTCATTACCTATAAGTAGGTATTTTTTTGTTAGTTAGGTAGGTTAGGTACTAGCGAGTGATATCTAGAAAGCCATAGATACCTTATTATTATTGATGCTGGCAATCTGTAGGTACCTACTTTTCGTAATGAGTTTAAACTCGCTAGCTTCACCTTGACTGTTCGTCTTCTAACGACAAGTAGAACTGCTCTCACTGGGTCTACCGAAGTTCTAGTAAAACAATAGTAGATCAATCATCGAGTGAGGACGCGTGTCAGTCTGCCAAGATTTCAACATCGAACCCAGGAGGGCAGCCATCATCAGACTATTGGGCAATGCATCACTCCCACTCAAACAATTAACAGCTTCAATAGAGTGATTAACAAATTACTCATAGCATGAATTCACTTTAAATTATCTCTCGAGCAAAAAGTTCGGCATTGAGGTAAGATTTCAGAGAGATCCCTGGCTTTTCCTGTAATAGTCGACAAAATGACCAACCAGTAGATCTAAGGTAATGTTGAAAACATTAAGTTCATTCATTCACTATGAGAAAGATAATAATGTAGGTAGCTAATCTGTAGCTATCGCTTCTTAAAAACCTAAAAAAAATACCGTGCGTTCAGTATTTTAATTTAGATTAAGCTTTAAACACAACAAAGATAATTAGGAAGATCCTTTTCAGGCGATAATTCAAATGGATTTAGCGTCAGGATTATTAGCTGTTTATGTATTTATCAAACATACTTAATTATACCGCCATTGAAAGAAATTAGACTCAGGAATCTGTGTCTAGTCTTATTCTTCACTAGCTTCCACTCACGGCGTCGCCCGCGAAGTACCTTCATAAAATATAGTCTATGTTCATCCTGAAAGTTCATTCAACACATTTGTAAAATAATTTTTCAAATTGGTCCAGTAGTTTCGGAGCCTATTCAATGCAAACAAAGAATCAAATCTTTCCTCTTTTTATAATATTAAGTCTATATAACGTGTCACTAGTTATTTTGAACCGTTAACATTTCCGATGGAGGTAAATGTATGAAAGGATAATATTCGAAAAAAGTTTTCGTAAACTATCAAAAACTCATACTAGGGGTAGGTACTGGTGACGAATGGACTGACTCAACGACATACCTATTCATCACATTGCGAAAAAACTACACTCTAAGTAGTCACGGCATTCGTGAGTGTAGTTAAATGAATTCTATTTCTGTGACAATTTAAAACACATCAATGTAGCTTCGAAATATTTTGATTGGATTCCTGTCTCGTTGTTTTCGTCTTCATGATAGCTCAAATTGTTTTGTGACTAATTTTGTCGATCTGTAACTCTAGCTCTGTCTGGTTCAAGAACAGCTGCTAACTCGTACTTAGCTGTAAAATTGTTTTCTTTCATCCGAACACTGAAACACCACTTTACTGAGGCCTAACATATTATTACGTTTCAGTTAGGTATTCGATTTTGAAAGATAATAAGTTCTCGAAGCTAAGTTCTGTTTCAGGCATAAATCTGTTTATCTTCTCGTAAAAATGATACCTACTCAATCTGATGATGACTATATTCGTAGGTACCTACACCTACCTAAGGTATATATATATATATATATATATATATATATAAGGTACGTATACCTAAGCACTATAGGTAAAGTAAACTCATCTTTCTACGCTACACAAATCCATCCTTTCAACTGCATCTAATCAAAACCACAATCAATGCCAATGAATCGAGTTTCCGTACATATTTCGCTTTAATTAGGCGGTATTTCCCGTTTACCCATCGCACCCGGCAACTATCTGTGTAGCTATTTAGGATATCTCTAATTCTCTATAAATAACGTTGATCTATTCCTGTGTGATTGGCATTCACTGCATCGGTTAGCCTTGACATGAAGTCAGTCGCGACGATAGGCGGTGCTTACAACTTTTGCAACTAAACTATTGCCAGCGACTTTGTCAGCAAGAGGGCAACTTTTTTCCCAACATACGTTTTTAACGAAACAAGACCTTTCTTCCACTTCCAGTTATGCTCTGTCTGTCCTGTGAGAACCAATGAAAATCCGTTCAGTAGTTTCGTAATGTTCGCGAGCAAACAAATAAACAGTGAGACAGAAAATAATTCTAAATTTCGCTGATTTGAGTTCTACTATAATTTATGTAGGCATTCTATTTTTATAATATTTTATTTAAATATAGGATCTCGATATTTCGTTACGAAAACGATCATGTTCAGTTTTTGTACGATTAAGCTTTTTTTGTAGAGTAATTATGTGATTTTGTCTTAATTCTTTGATATCTACTGAAGAGTAGGTATACGTCCGTGAGCAGGTGGTTGGTATAGGCAGGCAATCAGATAGATTTATGGCCGACCACAAACTTGCAATTAAAATAACAACGCTATTGTCTCCCGAGCAAAACAGGTGTCTTTGATTAATATTTTAAAACCAGTGTGTGATTGTAAATTGAATGTTTGAAAAGGGTTTTGGCAGAAGAAGTTGGTTTGCTTTGTCACTATCGCTTATGTGTCACAATGTTTGGTCACCAACTGGCTAACACTATCGACGACACGAGACAATAAGAGATCGACAAGACAACAAATATAGACCTACTGTTCGCTCCCATGACTTGACGCTGATTTCAGTGAAGCATCCCGGTCTTTTGTGGGAGATTTACGACGTGCTCGTGTCACATGCTAATTGAAACGTAATGAGCGTACTTCAGCGTACCTACTATGAACGCTTCGATGAATTACTCTCAATCTCACGAACATCAAAGCCATGAACGTAATAAAGATTAGTGTACTGACTGATGAGTTCATATTTACTGCACAGATAGTAGACGTAATTGTTGTACTGTAGGTGTACCTTTTCTAAACTAATATTTAAAAAGGTAAAGTTTGTGACTTTATCAGCAGAGAGAGAGAGAGCAATCTCTAAAACTACTGAACCAATTCAATAAATTTGTCCAAACTGGTGATGAAATCTGGACGAAATTGAAGTCTCCCGGATTCGCTCACCACGAATTAGCCAATTAAACACGACAATGTGTCAGCAAAATTGAAAAGAAATGGTCGACGCACTGGGAGTATGTAGGTACCTACGAGTATAATTATTTACAGAAAGCATTTCGAACTACGTAAGTAAAAAGTAGAAAGCTTACATACCTACTTTTTGCAGTTTTGTTTGTTGAATAATAACATAGAAGTCATTATCAATTTTTCACCAGTCTGATCACCAAAATATCAAAATGTGTTGATGCAAACACTCACTAAAATAAAGATTCATATTTTTCTGGTTCCAGACATCGACAATAATGGTTTCCTGGACGCGCGCGACTTCCACTGCCTCGCACTACGGACGTGCGTGCTGGAGGGCAAGGGCGACTGCAGCGCCGCGCGTCTCCAGAAGTACCAGCACGTGATGCTGTCCCTCTGGGAGGAGATCGCACAGCTGGCAGACTTCGACAAGGTTCCTGACTATGTCGGTACACTTCACAATATTTACATACGAGTGTCGCGTAGGGCTTTGGAGCGTATGCTAGAACGCTATTCTTTCTGTGGCTGTTCTGTTGTGTTCGGGTAATCCTGGATTGTTGCACTAGTGTTTAGGATTCATTCCTCACGACCTTTTCATTATATCTTTAGTAGGTATTTTGCTAAGTCCACTCCAGCTACGAAAATATTTTAGGCTGCTGATGATCTAACAGCTGCACAGCTGCACCACCTATTTTCCATCAGCTCCTTGCCATAAGTCATCGTGTCAATTCTTCAAATGTTAAACGAAAACTACTTATTGGAAACTTCAAGTGGATTTCTCTTCGTTCTTTCTTGCTTCAGCAGTCAGTTTGGCGAGAGCAGCATGATGGACCTATCTTCGAGAGCAACCTATGAACAAAAGTGGTAGAACTAAATTTTCATTTACATTGTGTAGAATTGTCGCTTGTAGACTACGTCTTTGCTTACTATATCCCTACTGCACACTGCACATGCGAGCTTCGCACACGCACATACAAGCTTTATTTGTTTCGTTCCTGGCTGTTGTAACCGCACATCATAAGATCACGGCACACGACCAATAATAAACTCACAGAACTTATGCAAAGTAAAATTTTGCCTCGTGAATGAGGGACCTACGTTACACAGTCTACGGTGTAAACCAACAGCCGGGAACTGATCTGTTATGAAGTTAGAAGCACAAAATAAAACCTTACAACTCTCTTTCGTACGATGCTTGAACTTTCAAAATTCTAATGCTGACTGAAATTCATTTCATTGGTAGAATATTAAACTACTGTATAAGCAGCAGAACCGCACTGTTCAAGCACCATATAATGGATAGCGTCTTCTTATGCGTCAAATCGAACGTGGGATCGATGTACATGTATGATTTGATGTTGGTACCTACGGCAAATCTTCACAAATGCGTCGATATTATCAAAATCCAGGTCAAAATCCCTTTAGCAGACGTTTCGATTCGACGCGCGTTCAACGCTACCCATATGAGAGTTGTAAGCTAGAACTACTGCTAAATAACCGCTCCAATTCCAGGACGGTATGATAACTGTGGACGAGTTCAAACAGGCTGTTATGAACAGCTGTGTAGGCCGGAAGTATGATGACTTCCCGCAAGCGATGAAGGCGTTCATCGAGACAAACTTCAGGATGATTGACATCAACAGTGACGGAGTGATCGGCGTTGAGGAGTACAGATATGATTGTGTCCAGAGGATTGTGATAGAAGACATCAAGATCATTGATGATGCGTTTGACTCCTTGTTGAATGTGAGTATTTTGTTTTCATTCTTATTATAAGTTACTAGCTTCCGCCCGCGCCTTTACCCGCGTGGTACCTTGAAAAACAAAAACAATCTATCCCGCGGGAACCGTACATTTTTCCGGGATAAAATGTAGCCTGTGTTATTCCAGACCATAATCTATATTTGTGCCAAATTTCATTCAGATCCGTTCAGCCGTTTTAGCGTGAAAAATTAACAAACATACATCCATCCATCCATACATTCTTACAAACTTTCGCGTTTATAATATTAGTAGGATACAGCTCCTTATGGTGTAAGTAAATATACTCTACCGGTGCTTCTCCGGTTTTTTTCCGAACTTTGCTGACACACTGCCGTGTCTAGATAAGTAATAGTATACATACTAACTTGATAAACTAAGCCTTAGTCTAAGGCAATAGGAACAGATACATTACAACAGCTCTACAGATAAGTATGCCATTTCAAAAGGACCCTTATGATGAACAGGCAGGTGTACCTCATCATATTATTGTGTGGGAAACTCCATAGGTTTTTATTTTAAGTAGCAAGTTAACCAGCATACAACCCCACTGATAGGCGTTTACCGTAAGACGTGTGTTGCTGATCAATCTGATCATAGATATAATTATTTTTTCTAAGTAATAAAAAATAAAATCTATTATTAACCTAAAGCATAATCCCTGCAAAAATATTTCGAATCGTGTGTTAATAAAAAAAAATTAAGTGCATTAACCCTTAAATTCTGGCCAAGTGTTCTTTAGAAAAAACGAATTATCTACGATCAAGACAACACGCAATTACCATCGTGTAATCTTAATTTACGAGGACGAATAGCTTTTTAATCTCTGACAATTAAACTAAGCTTTTCTTTGCAAATGATACGGGAAAACAGATGTCTCATAACTGCCAAGTTTCTTTGATGAAGACTTTCGGAAAAGTTGATTTATGAGAGTTTTAAATCATGATCCAGTTTTGTCTTTGATGGCGCAGAAGCTAGGAAGGAAAATGGCCACTTGCAGGCCTTGCCTCTTCTTTACGCAATATGTTTTCTTGTCACGGTTTGTCCAGGAAGACTCTTCGGCAAAGGTCCGTCTTGATAATAAATAAATAAATAATAAATAAAATTTATTCAAAAAACATAATAAGACAAAGGGTACATAAGGTGCACTAAACGACTAAACATAGCTAAGTAAACTAATTGAGCCTGAACTAGGTAATCCTGTGTTTCAGGCGATAACAGTGCTATATTATAAAATAATCATTTACTATTACTATTAAGGCATATTATACATGTTGTTTAAGTTAGAAACAATTTGTGCATGGTATTAACTTACATTGAGTATAATATCTAGGAAAATCACTATACTAAGGATACTAACTAGGTTACTATTATTTATGAACTTATAAAATATATTTTACTTGATAATATCTAATAGCTTCTCTGTATCATCGTAGGATAGACTTTGTAGTGTGAGTTTAATAGCAGTTTTACAATTATTATAGTTAAGTGCGTAAAAATTAGACATTGAATTTAGTCTTTTATTATTTTTTGATAAGTAGATACCATAATGCCAATATTTTGCCTCCACGCAGTAGTGTACACAAGCATTCAGTTTAGGTTTGAAGAGCGCTGGGACAAGTGAAATGACTGGGCTAGTAGACAAAATAACTGGGTCTGCAACACGCGTTTGATACCACTGCTACTTATTGCAAGCGCCCATAGATTACGACTTGTCATTACGTTGGCCATATGATTGTTTGCCAGCTCCGTTGTAAAAAAACAACAGCTGAAAGAGATTCTCAATTCCTATCTACTTACATACTACATTATGGGTACCTAAACAGAGAATTAAAACGCACATTAAAACCTATGGACGTGCCTATAGCAGCTGATCCATTTTAATGGCTTCATAACTTCTTCATAATTACCATTATTACAATCAGGAATAGAACAGTGACATTGAAACGTAATCACCCATTAATTAGACCAGTCTCAAATTTTATTTTGCTCAGTGATGTTAGCTCTGCTCATGTCGATAACATTAATCTATGAATCGTTGCCAAGCCCACCGGTCGCCATATTTACTTATTTCTAGAAGCGCACATAAACTGTTTAATTTACTATGTAATACATTACTAGTACATTACAATTATATATTGACTTATATATTGACGTTCTTATTTACGGTGTATGATGCTAGAATGAGTGTTTCATTTAACTTCCTGGATTTGTTAAAGCATCTGCGAGTTGTTGGACAAATTTAGCGCTCGAATGAGACAAGCAAATTTAGACGCTAGCTAAACTTCCTACTCTATTTAAGAAACTACAATAATATGAGAGATCTTTAAAAAATCTGAATCATCATAATTGTTTCTCTTTTCTACAACTCCCAACCGCTTCGCTCGCGCAATGAATATTTTTTCTTTAGAAACTAAATATGGTAAAAATAAAATAAAAAAAAAAAATAAATAAATATGATCACGACTGTAATCCCCAGGCTCGGTAGATATCTTCTCAGATCTTTAGTTACTTAGATCTTTGAGGATATCTAAAGGGGGTAGTCAGAGGCAAGTCCAAACATGACATTTGGTACATGCCCACATTTTGCACAGTAGTTAGAATTCCGTACGTGACAGGTTGCAAGCCCATCGCCGCTTATAAGAATACTAACCTATGACACATACCTTCGAATTTTTGGTTCTGGGGTATGCCGGTTTTCTCACGATGTTTTCCTTCACCGTTTAAGAGCACTGGCATTGCGCACATAAATTTTTCGAATGGAAAAACTCATTGGTGCACGACCAGGTTTGAACCCACGACCTTCGGATCGTGAGCTGGGGTGCTACCACTACACCACCAGCGCTCTCACAAAATATGGTAAGTATCTCTAATTAGATATCTTATACCTTTAAACTAGCAATTCTTGTATATATATATAAATATATATATATAATCGGAATCTCGAAAACGACTGCAACGATTTTCATGAAATTTAGTATGCAGGGGCTTCTGGGGGCGATACATCGATCTAGCTAGGTTTCATTTTCCAAAAAACAAGATTTACGTGAAAAAAAATCGAGCAAAGCTCGGTCAACCAGGTACTAATTATATATTAGAGTAAGTATAGGTTATTTGCCTAATATACCTATGTACGTATTCTTACAAAGTTTTAACTCTATTGTCAAATTTTGGAAATCTCTTTCATGGTGACACGAGCGAGTGGTAGTAGGTAGGTAGGTACCTACGAACCTATGTTTGTTTATAGAAAACATCACTTTCGCATCTGAAGTGTAAAACTAGAAAACAATAATAAATCCCATTTCAAAATAAACTCATCCATCTTAATTACAAAAAATGTTCTTTCTCGACCCCACTTCATTACAATCGCGATCTCATAATAAACATGCTAAAAATAATAAAAACTATTCCAATACGCGTGCATTATGAACGAAATAAAATTATGCAACGAGATACAAACGTGTTTCCATTGGCAAAGAGCCAAAAATGAAAGGGATCACAAGTTGCCGGATTCTGGAAATGCCGCTCAAATTTGAAGATTCCAAAAGATGTCTCAATCATTTACTTGCCCCTTTTAAGGGCCACCATACCTCAACTGGGTCCTTTGCTATAATAAAATACTGTTAAAATCATTCGCGTCTTTTGATAAGTAGTACCTAGTATCTATCCATAGTAGATAGTATCTATCTATCCTAGTATATTTATGGAGTTGCGAATCTAAACATCATGATGTGGTACGA
This sequence comes from Cosmorhoe ocellata, assembly GCA_963675405.1. Classification (NCBI taxonomy): domain Eukaryota; kingdom Metazoa; phylum Arthropoda; class Insecta; order Lepidoptera; family Geometridae; genus Cosmorhoe; species Cosmorhoe ocellata. Next base: position 2,208,514 of record OY776257.1, read on the forward strand.
CCTACGACAGTGTTCACGTAACTCATAAACTCTTCCGAACAATTGGGAATTAGCTTTCAAGCTTACTATTGGTCACGGGATGACTGTCCAGTTTTTCAGTAATCCAGTTACCACGATCGAAAATCCGGAAAATCTTCTCTTGAATAATAATAAGTATAAGTATATAAATTAATTGCTGTTCGTTAGTATCGCTTAAACTCCAGAACGGTTAAGTCCAGGGAAAGTTTACATTTAAAAGGTGCGAAAATCTGGAAAAATTGCAAGGATAAATTATGTAGATGGTACAAAATTCACCGGGTCAGCAAGTTGTTAATAATATGCTTCCAAACAACTCTTCACAATCTTGCATCTTTGTGGTTTTCAGGATGACGACCGAAGAAAAGGTGGTCTGACCCTCTCCAGGTACCAGGAACTGTTCGCGCAGTTCCTCGGAGACCACAGCGACGACTGTCAAGCTAAGCATCTCTTTGGACCCCTTGATATGTAGTTAGGAATAAGAAACGTAGATAAAATCGTAGCAATCACTAAGATACATAGAAATCATTATTTTTTCCACCATATTATGTAACCCAATATTTAAGAATATCTACTTGTATTTACGAACATACTGCATTGCACATGGTAGGTACCTACCTTTAATCGCATGAAAAAGTCATAAGCAATAAGGGTTATTTTCCCATAGCTATCGACTGGTAGCATGTGGTGCAGATTTTCTGTTTCAATATTTTTTATAGAAATCGGTATAAGTAGTTATATAGTATATAGTATAGTAAATTCTGCTAGTTTTTTTGGTTATACCCGTAATACCTATATGTATACCAACACTGATATGATGTACCTAAATAACTACATAACTTCAGACCTTCGTAATGGAGAGCACTGGTGTAGTGGTAGCAAGTAACACCCAAGCCCTCCTAAGGATGTGGTTCAAATCCGCTCGCACAATGCATTTTTCTTTTATGAAAAATATGTGCGGGGACAGTGCTCTCAAACGGTGATGGAAAACATCGCGGAAGCTCGTGATTATTACCTGTACCTAAAACTCGACCAGGCATTAAAACATCCTTTTTTAAGGCATCTGTGTATGAATATATGCAAAGACCTTTATTTACTTCTAATTTACCTTTGTTTTTGTTCCTCTATACTATAATATTCATATTATATACATACTTATTTACATATTATATACATAGTAATTTTATACTTAGTTTGTTCGTTTGGTACTTTATTACTTGTTATCTGGATTGTTAAAACTGAATACTTATAATAAAATGGTACTTTTGTCTGAATGTTTACAATTGTGATAATAAGTTGACTTGTGTTAGCATTATGTTAGTATTATCGAGTGAGAAAAATTGTAATTATCAAGGTACTTTTGAACTACCTAAGGCAATTTCTCCTCGACTGTACTTTTATATTTAAGTTGTTATTTTATTCAAAGAAAAGTGAATTTAAATAAATCGATCGCAAATAAATCGGAAGATAAAAGTAAAACTAAGTACGTACTTAGTGAACTTATGAAACTAAAATGAAGTAACTAAATAGGTTTGAATACTCCTTAATTTCTTTCTCACTTGTGGAAAAGTAAATAAGTATTTAAATTTCGTAAAATATAACATTGTTTTGAGATTTTTTCAGTCACAAACGACCTGTATCTTTATTTCCCATCGATTTATTAAATAATGGACAGTTATTAAAATATAAAACTTAGTTTTTTAAGGAATGTGCGTGTGAGGCTCAACATACAAAATGAATCTAGTTGTCGCTATATTGTAAATAAATATCACTGTTATAAATAAATTGGTTTAATTTAAATAAACTCTTTTAATGCCTGGACGATTCTCCTATAAGGTAAGTACAGTTTTATCATTGGTCTCACTATTCGTCATTGTCCGCACCAATTTTAATGTACCCTTCGTGAAATAAGTTATTGTCAACCAATCTTTTATTTTCTTATCTTCGTGATATCAGTTTCAAAGATGAGCACTAAAATCAAGAGTAAAAAGTTTTTAAAATAAGGAAAAAAAAAATTTAGGAGAACCATTCACAACACACATAGAGCTCGCCTTTTTGTTATTGTTGAATTTTTCAAAAAATGTCGATCTCGATAAAATTTATATGGAACCACCTCTGAAGTACCTATGACCTACCAAAAAAAAAATAGAATAAATAAATAAATAAATAATGCTGGACAATCCACACAGCATCATCTAGCCCCAAAGTAAGCTACTCAAAGCTTGTGTTATGGGTACTAGATAACTGATATATTTAATACATTATTATACATAGATAGATTTTTTTTTTTTTTTATTATACATAGAAAACACCCAGACCAACGGAACAAATTTCTGCAGATCGTACACAAATTTGTTCCGCGGCGGGAATCGAACCCGCAACCTCTTGCGTCGCAGGCGGACTCTCGCCCGCTGCGCCACTGAGGTCGTCAGAATAATCAAAATCTTTTCATAATTCGCAGAGTAATCAGGTAACAAGCATACATACGAATTGAGAACCTCCTTACTGAATACTTAATGGAATATAACTGCAATGAATTAGAATGAGTTTCAGGTAACAAACAAACAATAACATTTAATTTTATGTATTAATCATTTATTAATAAAGTTCAATCACAATTCCCTTCCAAATAAACAATGAAAAGTTATGAACAAATACATTTTTTTAAATCGAGTAGGTATAATAATTATAATAATCGTGTAGATATGTAGGTACATAGGTACACACATTATTGTACATAATATGTACATAATATGTACATAATATTACATATTATGTAATATTAATATGTGAACAAATGTTTAATCTTGCGTCTTGCGATTTTTTTGTGACCTAAAAAAATGATATTTGTGCAACTATAAACGGATCTACTTCGCGTTTTTAACTTTTTTATTTTCCTACGTTTGTAGTGTCACGGGATGGCGTTAGTTCCATAGTGTACATAAATTGTGTGATAATCGCGAAAATGATATTTTTTTCCACGGTTTCACATCATTAGTGTCATAGCTTTCCAAAATTTATAAGTAAGAGAAAACATTTCATCCTCAACAATTTCATTAGTTTCGATTTTTTAATTTATTATTAAACTATTCTGCTGTTACATTTCTTAACTAAGAGTACTGAAAATAAAAGTCACAGTAAGCTAATTTTGAATGAAAATAATTAACTACCAATACAATACAATAAAATACTAGGTGATGCCTGCGACTTCGTCCGCGTTTTATAGAAACGAAATGTAGCCTATATTTTATCTCCTTGCCAATTTTCATTAAGATCCGTTCAGCCATTTAGTCGTGAAAAGGTAACATACAAAGTTACATTCGCATTTATCTTATACCTTTAAACGAGCAATTCTTGTATATATGTATATATATATATAATCTGAATCTCGGAAACGGCTCCAACGATTTTCATGAAATTTAGTATGCAGGGGCTTTCGGGGGCGATAAATCGATCTAGCTAGGTTTCATTTTCCAAAAAACAAGATTTACGAGAAAAAAAAACCGAGCAAAGCTCGGCCAACCAGGTACTATATATTAGTACTTATAGACTTTACGATAAAGGTATATTTTTGTGTAAGAAAGATAGGTACATAGGGTAACTTATACACATTAGTTTCATTTATTACATACATAAAATAAATATAATTATATTAGATAGACAGCCTAACCACAGTAATAAATGTAGGTAGGTACTTACTTCTTCTTCTTCTTCCTGCCCTTTTCCCACGTTATGTGGGGTCGGCACAACATGTGATCTTCTTCCATTTCCCTCTATCATTCGTCATCTCAGTACTCACTCCTTTCTTACCCATGTCATCTTTCACACAGTCCATCCATCTTTTCTTTGGTCTACCTTTACCCCTGTATCCATCCACATTCATATCTAACACTCTCCTCGTCACATGACATTCATCTCTTCTCATAACATGCCCATACCACGTTAACCTATTACTCCTCATCTTTTCTGTCACCGGTGCCACTTTCAGACTTCCTCTAATATACTCATTCCTTATCTTAGGTAGGTACTTACTTAAATATGCATACATACATACATACATACATACATAAAATCACGCCTGTTTCCCAACGGGGTAGGCAGAGACCACGGATCTCCACTTGCTACGATCCTGACATACTTCTTTTGCTTCATTAAATATGATAAAAATAATATACTTAATAATGACAATAATGTGGCCTAACTATAATTTAAGTATGTTGTTAGGTGTACTAATTGTGTACTCTTAAATAGAATTGGTCAATATACAATAATAAACAAATGTATGGAACGTTTATATATAAGCATCAACAACACATAGGAATGTAAGTACATACTTAATACAGTAAATTACCTCACCAGTACGTCTACCATGAGTTGTCACATTTAGATTGGCTGCCGTTACTACAGTAGTAATAGTACGTTACTATGACATCTGTCAAAATTGTTACTCGTGGTACCAAATTCTAAGCAAATTAATAAGCGCAAACTACAGTTGCTGTAGTACGCTGTGACGTAGGATAGTTAGCTACGTGAGGTTTTAGTACCCAACTATCCGCTAGAGGCGCTGTACAAGTTTTCATACATTTTTTTAACTACAGCCGCTAGCGAGTGTAGATTGTGAAAACTCATGGTAGACCCTCAGGTCGTGACTTCGTCTGCGTATTTTTTATCACAGTAAAATGCACGCTCAAGACCTAACTTACAAACTTACCCACTATTTTTACCCCTTGTGGGGGCGTAATGAAACTACTCGTTTAGGTTGAAGATTTAACTAACACACACTGAAAATCCCATCAAAATAGCTGAAGTAGTTATTTCATGATACGTAAACATAAGGACAGACAGTCAGTAATTCTATGAATGCTAGAACCGTGTTTTGCTAATATTTAAGTATTTAATGTACCTACTTCTAACCTTTTTTAAAACAGACATTTCGACTTCTGCAGGGTTTATACTTAGTACAGATAGATAATAAAAATCTTGGTAACGAGTTGCTTGTAAGGTTAATTTTACTAAATAAATAAACACACTAGACATCAACCCCTATTTCGGGGTATCAGATATATTACTACATGGTTCTATAAACACCCATGAAACAAATATTTGAAATTTATGCTAACATTTGCCTTGCCACGGGAGTCAAAACGCACCACTTGTGCCTAAGTCACCAATTTCCCACTAAGCCATTAATACAAAAACAAATATCAAATTCTTATACCTTTCTTACTTGAAGTTGCTGTTTTTTATTTAGTAGAGCAACGCTTTTAAAGCCAGCTTAAACACCTCAAGCTTTATATTTTAATGGTTTAAGCGTCTTATAGTTATTCATTCAGCAAGCTTACTTCAAGCAAAGCTGTAGCTATGTTGACCCACAATGATCTTTAACCCAGTCAATATTTTCTCGACCCTACTCAAAACATCATTATGCTGATTTCCACCAAAGCCTTTGCTAAAAAAAATATCTTTGCTTTACATTTTTCAAATTGAAATAATTTATATGCATCCAAAAACTTTCAAGGGCACGGGATTCAAACCCGCTTATTTTTTAGCTGCTAACGAGGCCAACTGTGTTACAGACCCGTGCGAAAAACGCAGTTACAATTTATATTTCAACAAAATTAAAAAGAGAATAATATGTAAAGAATGGGTAATACTCGTAAGTCAAGATAATAATGGCGAATATTTTCCTGTAAAAAGTTTACAATTTTTACAGTAAACATTGTGATCGACAAAAGTAACTTATATTTATTTACCACAAGAGTAATCATCTACAATAGATCCATACGATTACATTCTGTCTCTGCTTAGCGTCAAATTGACATTTTAAAAGGCACAAAAATATTATTTTTGTTGCACAAACGTTGAATATTTGCTACTAGTTCACTAGAAATACAATATTTACAGACATTCAAAGCTACTTACTGACTACAGCAGTGATTCCCAAAGTGGTCCAGGTGGACCCCCAGGGGTTCACGGGAGACTCGACGGGGGTCTACGTTGGACTTGACAAAAAATGGAGGTCTTCAATCGTAAGCAGGGGGTGCATGAAAATTAATTTGGTTTCGATAGTGAAGAACTAAAATGTTGGCCACAAACTCAGCCACAACGCAAGTTTCCATAGATAGATCTAATCTTCACTTTTTTTTTTCAAGATTTAGAAATTGATAGAATTGGTCTATGAAACAAAAGAGTTTGGGAACCACTGGACTACAGCATTCCTCAGAGAATATTGTATCTTATAAAAAGAGCATTAGGGTATTTGAGTTTCGAAAATAATGATAAATTTGCCTCTTGGTTCATACCATACAAAGAAATTGTAAGAGGTTCAAACTCGTGCTGTTTATCTTGGTTATTATATCTCTGAGGCCGATATGTACTTACAACAATTATATCTACGTATAACAATTATAATATCAAGTTAGAATATCAAAACAACATTACCCTAAATAGGTTAGAACATTGGTGTTCTTTATTTTATTTACATTTTCCTATTTGCATTCAATAAACCTTTATTTAAACTGTAATATGGAAGTCAAACAACAGTTAAATGTCCTTATAACTAAACATATTTCGTTGTCGTCTAATGAATCCACTTGCATTATATAATTCTATAGTAAAAATGCCGTAAGAAATCTAAACCAATTGATGTTTCATAGTTAAGAATATATTTTAGGAGCCTCTAGATACTTATGACTCTTAAATAAGGTTGCCATTACACGTTAAGTCTTTTACGTCATACGACAAGATGATTCATCACGCTACTCTAAAACCCCTTATTTTTAAATCCGGTGCTTCTTCTATTGCTTCGGTAAGTATTTATTTAGCTTCAATTTGTACTAAATATAATATCATATACACATTAACCACACAGCTGCCTATACACGATAAGTATAAATTAATTACTTACACGAACTGTTGTCACATTCACCTTTGGGGCAGCACACGAACAAGGTATTTCCTTCATCATATCACTATGAATTCGTATCAAGCACTATCAGTCCATTAGCACTGCCACTACATTTCGTCAGTGAACGCATTGACAGTACCGCTGGCTGACGCGAGCGGCTCAGTCTCGTCTAGACTGCCGTAGGCGGGGCCGCGGTGCCAGAAATGCCCGCGCCCCCTGCGACGGGTTATGCCTGGTGGTGAATAATTAGTTTCTTTATCTATTCTAAATTATTATAATACCTTGATTTACTCTTCATTTCAATAAAATCATAATTGAAGGAAGGATAGCCAAACGATGTCAGGGAATCGCTACAAGCTCTTACATTACCATGATCTATAAAAATTGAATTGAAGTAGTGTTAATTCAAGCTTGAAATTTTTTGATTGAATGAAACGTTTCTGAAACATTTGTAAGAACTTGATGTTTATATTGTTACTTGTTATTCTGGAATTTCCACAATATTATATTTAGATTATTCCTAAAAATACGTTCTTTGGCAAAAACTGAAGAGTGACTGATACGAGTTTTAGTTACTTTATTGAAAGAAGAGTACTGATGATACTTGAAAGTGTGTTAGAAAGCCTTACTTAAATGATTAGCGTGAAACAAGATTTGAATTTATTTTGATGGCGAGATGTAGGTAATACCCGTTATAACTCGTAGACACTGTAGGTACTTACATTTTTTTCTTCATTTTATCGATACGGGAATCGAACCCACAACTATCAAGCAAGTATTTTATGTAGGTCATACTATTTAAATAATTATATTACGAAGGTATAAAAATTACCTAGTAATAACTTTATTGTACTTTTAATATTAAACTAAAATACATAATTATATAATACTAACTACTGAGAAAAATGTGGGCAAGTGCCAATTATGTTTGTACGTGCCACTGACTACCCCCTTTTAAATATACCACTAAAGTAACAGGTAGGTGCGTATCGTATCTGGTACAATTAAAAAGTGCAATACGTCATGCAACATTAAAATTTACAAAGTTATTTTACAAAATAAATTAAGTAAATTGAATGTAAAAGTACTATGTAGGTACTTACTTATATCGTCATGAAATAAAATTATAGACCCCCATAGACTAATATTACAAAAAATACCAATAGGTATACGTTTCTTCCAACGTCTTTGCGGTTTTGCATTAGTTTTTAGTTAATGTTTTTTTGCTTATAAAAAAAACACGATTATTTTGAAAATTGCAATATTTTTTGCACCCTGTGCTAACGTTTGCTGCGTGAATCTCAACACTACGCCTACGTGATAATGTGTAGTTTGCAATAATACAATATCCTTACGCTGTTTTGATTCGGACTCAGAAGCTCCTGTAGCGCAAGGCAAGAAAAAGAAAAAAACTTCAGTTATTGTACATTGGACCTTTTCAACGAATATCTAATTAAATGGGGAAAATTTAATGATTTGGGGATTTATTGGGGAATTTCTGTGAGAAATTTGGTTCGCATTTCGCTGTCTGTTTACAAAACGCAATTATATTGTACTTAATCATAATCTAATCAAATTTATAATAAACAATTAATACATGATCATTCAAATAACAATGATCACATTATTATTAGTATTAAACGGGTATTTATCGCGTTTTATTTACCTATTTTTCCCGACGTTTCAACAGGTTTACCTACACACTGTCATGGTGTCACGGGATGACATCGGTCAGTCATCCCGTGACCACGACGACGGTGTGATAAATACGTAAACGTCGGGAAAAATAGGTAATTAAAACTCAATAAATACAGATTGAATACTAATACTTAATAATATGTTCAGATCGCGTAAGTTTTAAAATAAACCAAGATCACATACAGCGCGTTGAAAGCAGACAACGAAATTGGCCGAAACTACGATTGGATTCGTGATTCCGTGGTAAGGGAGTTTGAATGCGCAAGAAACTTAAAATGTCTTTGCGTCCTAATGATTCACGTTTATCTAATCCGATGACTGCACTCTACCAACATGCTAGATAATGTCCTCTGCAAGCCACTGTATATAAATAAGTGCTATAAATAACACCCTTATTTTATGTGACACGGTTAACAGTGAGTAATCATGCAAAATGCAAAAAATAAACTCATGCGCAGGGTGCTAAATGAAAATAAAACAAAAAATAATTAAAAAACATACATTTATTACTATCACAATAATAAAATTACCGGTACATTACCACAAGCCATTACCTTTGGATAATTACTCCCTCAAGTTTAAGTTTAAGTACTTATTTTAAGTTGAGATTCGCTGCATATAATTATTACAAAAATGTATTATGCAGTAAAATAAACCATTTCGAGTGTATTAAAAAATATTAGGAACTTAGAGGGAGCTTTGAAAAAATCTCTTTTAATAATACAGACAATTGCAAACAAAAATAATCTTAAAACAATCAAAAAATACAAAATAAAAATTGCAAATAAATAAAATTGTTCTTAATTTCCGTGAGGTATTACAGTCGTACCTGTAAAAACAGAGGTGCTTGTAGGAATAACAAAATAATAGAAGCCTTGAAGCGACCAACACCGATGTTACAAAACACCTAATAAAAAAAGCTGTCGTGTTTACAATCCACCCAAAGGGTTAGTATTTTAAAAAACTTAAATTAAAAAAAAATACATGTGCATCTAAAAAAAGCTACATCAAACTGGAAGGTGAAATGGAAAAAAAACTCTATGTCTTGAGGTAGTTGAATATATAACTTAAAAATATAGGAGGTTTTGACATTTGGAAGGACATTTTGGGCCCTTTATAAAATGTATGGATATCAGATTTTAACCAAACAACTGAAGGTTGTCTGAATGGTTGTAGAGAAAGATACTCCTGACTTCCCAATAGTGCCACAACTTTTTTTGTTGGCCGGCACTTTGGCATTTTGGGCCCAACCATGTATGAAACCTGAATGTCCTCCTTTTATACAACCGACAAGCATAAGTACGGCCATCAATCCCCTGACATGAGCATCATAGGTAGCGTTTTTCTTAAACTACACTTGGGTAGTGTTCTGCAGACGAAAGAATATTCGCGACACAGTTTTTAGTCTGCCCAAAAAAGAACTTTACAATTATATGCAGTAACGACGCACAAAAAATCACTTTGTCTTCTCTTTCGTAGAGAGAAACACCGGTTCTCATGCCAAGGTGAGTGATGATAAATATTACCGTAACCTATGGCATATTGATAATTTAAAAGCAGATCCGACCAAACTAGTCAACACTATCCCGAGAATAAATCGTAGTTATCAAAATAAACTGACATTTTACTTACATTTGACATTACATTATTCAGAATAGCTACACCAGAAGTCAGTCAAATCCACCCGTACCCGTACACATATTTTGGCTATCGGTAAATTGTACGATTTATTCAGGGGATATTGCTTTAACTGGGTACTTTGGTCAAATCCGCCCTAAGTGAGACAAAGACAGAGTATTTTTTCCACTGAACAAAAAATATAGCCTAAACATCTTTACACCAAAAAGAAGCAAGTGTTCAAGCACTATAATGAATTATAATCCCTATACCGATGACAATAAGTTATATTATGTTAATAAATAAATTATAACTATGTCCAGCCACCGGCCAGCACAAAATAGTTTTAAGTACTGTTACAATAAGTACTTGTTTACAATAAGTCCATTGTGAGTTAATGGCGATAATTTAATTGTTTCGCGGACTAACTTAAAAAATGTTTCACCGCACACGATCTTATTTTATTCGACCCTAAGACTAAATTAGCGTAAACATTTTAAATGACAGGCCTTAATTTGACTAAACTGACGTGTGATCGGCGTGCTTTAGCTTATTTTAGAAACTACTAGCTTCCGCTCACGGCTTTTTTTTTGTTATTCCATGTCAGATGCGTTTTTGTTATACCACGTTTTATAGTGACTATCTCTTTGACGATTTATGTCACGTCACAATGGGACGCGGTCGAACGGGATAAAAAGTATCCGTCCCTGGTTCTAAGCTACCTCCCCACCAATTTTCAGCCAAATCGGTTCAGCCGTTTTTGAGTTTTAAATAGTGTAACTAACACGACTTTCTTATAAATATATATAATATATATATAGACTTAATTGGAGTTGACTAGTGCTACGGATTTATGGTGGAAATTAGACGAAAATTATAATTTTAGCTTTTTATAACTGTCATTTAGAAAAGTTACACTAATATAGTCTTTCTTGTGAATAGAAAAAGATCGTAGCTCTTTTAATTTTTTTTTAAATTAGTCTGTGGAACAACAGAATCACCACCAATCACCATCTTATGATAAGTATTCAGAAGTTTTTTATGGATATTAGATTCGTTTGTAATTAATCAGTAGAAACGATACAAAGACGTTACGTTTTTACTATTATTGCATTGTAATAAGGTTGTTTATTCGAGAGCTCTGAAGAACTTGAAGAATGTAAGTACAAATTGCAGAAAAACAAAAGGCAGTGACACTACGATATGAAATAACGACTAAAATTAAATAAATTTTAAATTCGAAGTCAATAGGAATGATCGTTATATCTAGCTGTTGCCCGTTTTAGACACGCGCATAACATTTGTTGCAACAAAAATGCACAGTTTTAACTGCACACATATATCGCTTCTAGATCTTAGGGAAAGGAGTTTCCTGCCGTTTAATCCTTTCAACACACTAAAAAAAACTAGTGACATAATAAAGATGGAGTAATATTATGTGTGATAATTTCAAATAGCTAAGTGGCGTTTCAATGTTCGGACTAGGCCAGAAAAATCGTTAATGTGTGAGAATTGGTGAATTGTGGGTATTGGTATACTCACGTTGACTTCTGAGCGACGTCTGAAAAGGGCTTAAAAACGATCTTTGACATGCAAATATAAAACGTAGGTAAACTATACATAAAGACGGGTGTCCCGTAACCATGTTTGGTCAAAACCACACCCTTAATTATAAAAAGCGTGCAATTATTCAAATTGCAAGCCTATTAAAATACAATAAATGCTTAAAAACATCAATTTGTTTCTGCTAGATATTCTTGTGACTTTTAACTACCCTTTGAGATATATTATGAACTTTGACATTTTAATCACTGTTTTTTTAGAAACGTTGTTCAAACCATCTGGAACCAAATAAAAAATCTTAAAAGTTGCTAGGATTTTTGTATTTGAACTACTCATAAGTCATTCCTAAGTCTTACATTGCGTGTATCGGCGTGTGAACTTCATTTTGCCATTTATGCTAAGTATTTTTACCCTACTGCAAAGAAGAATGTGTTTGGGGTGTATAATAAGTGAGTTTCTTATATCCCAAACGGCTTGATGGATTTCGAAAAATGAGTGAGTATTCGGAATTGTCCGAATCACAAGAGTGACAGGACAAAATGGCAGATGCTATTTAAATTTTTAACAGTCAGGTTTTTTGATTTTTGAAATATATACTTTTTAGTATCGTTAATTTTTATTTTATTATACAAGGGAATAGTAGAGTATGGTCTGAACAATGTTTTTGATATTAAGTGATTAAAATATCACGGTGTGTTTTGTTAATAATGATATTTTACCTCCACCGAAGCATACACCGCCGTGGTTAATAAGTTGAAGGGTATGAAGAAGACACAAAAATTGTTTTTTTATGTATGTGGGATTTTTACATGAAGTATCAAGTTATCAACACACAAGATAGCGAACAAAGTTAGTTCTATTTTAGGAATAACAACATTAATCTCATTAGCTTAGGGTATATTATAGTTTAAAATATATTTTAAAAAAAATATACTATAAAAATCCCACATTAAAAAAAAATACATATATACCGACGCGTTACGGAACGACACGAGAATGAACAAGGAACGTATACGACTAAAGGTAAATAATACTGATTCTAGGACACGCGTACACGATGGAATAAGATAATTATAATTTTATTATACCTCTCAGCCAATAGTGTAAGCTTGCAACTCAGAACAACATGTTATATTTTTAAAATATTTTAATATAACTTGATTATCCCACCGACTGCGCCAAATAAGTAAATCCAAGTAATTTTTCCGAATGCGCCACATAAAGGTACGCTTGTCGCAGCACAGTTTATTGTTAGTAAAAACCGATCCAAATGCCACCAAATTTTACAGCTTTACAGCATATTTTATTCAAACAAATAATTCCCAAAATATGACGTGCTGTAACTATGCAAGCTCACCACAGTTCCGTAAAGGAACGACTCTATTCACTGGTGTTAAAGTCCATTCTCGCGAGTTCGCAGCTCACGCGAGCAGCTGATCAAAGTTGTAATGCCGGTAAGCCTGTTTGTTGCCGTCTCTTACTCGAGTGAGCGATGTCTCCGCGACGGGCGCCTCCTTGCCGCGCAACATCTGGTTAGCGAGCTTCTGTTTGTTGACCGGCGAACCTGGAAATTGGACTCAATTCACCTGCCTGATGGTATAATTTTGAAAGGCAATATATATAGCAATTTTTTTTTAACTTTCACCAAAGCGATATCGAATCTTCTTTTTTATAACAATCATAATATACGAGAAACATATTCAAAGAATTTCTATTCTATTTGGCTGTAGATTTTAATAAACGATAAAAAGAAAGGTATAGTATAAATATAATATTCATTTATAATATTCATTTATGTATTATAATATTCAGTCGCAATTACGCGATCATGTCCATTTCTGATTGGTCCACATAACCGCCATTTTAAAATACAGCTCTCTTCTTCTTCTTCTTTTGTAAAAGACGTTTAGGGTTGTGTTTTCCACAATTTTGCAAGAGTTGTTTCAAGGAATGTTTCGGTAAGACATTAAGAGGTCTGAGCAAATCGAATGTTAGGTTTCTCAGAGGGTCATTAATTTTGCATCAAGGTGACTGTTTTAATGGGTCATACATAAAATAAAGTTATAAATTAACAGTAAATAACATGACAAAACAATAAATAAAGACAAAAATAATATATTCATCCCACGCCCGGTTCCGATGCTCCTTACCTCCGTTGGTTAGTAATGACACTGATGGATTAGTAGTAAGCGATCGAATGCCGAAAATAAGTCTTAAAAAAAAAACGTATAAGTACATGGCAACACTCCGTATTCGATTTTTAAATCTTTCTTTGTGACGGAATATTAATTTGAGTAAAGAGTATTTATTGCATGGCAGTATTGCCATGTACATGTATAAAAAGGTCCAATATAAAAGAAAAAGTTTTAAAATAATGTGCGCAAAATATTATACAACTAAATTGCATGCGAGGCCGAAACAAAAATAATTGCAAAATAAATAAAGTGCTATCTAAACTAGTGAAATATTAGCAGGAGTGAAAAAAAATTTAAAAAAAAATGTAGAAGTTTTTTTGGAATATACTGTTTCCCGTCTCCCCATAAATTATAATACATCACTTAAGTAATCTCCGTTTCATTTGTATATAGCACAGTCTATCCTTGTCATTCCAATGGTGATGAAAAGAGACGACAGTACATTTTAAATAAATTATGCCTTATTCGGATTTATGGCTCCTTTAGGTATAAATAAAATTGTATCATATTTAAAGTAAAGCCCATCACTCGAGTATAGCTGGATGATTTGGCATTTTTTTCTAGAAATAAATTTCTGAAAAGATTCGTGGAAAATTTGAAAGTACTTCAATAACTTGAATTTCAACAAGTGTACAGTATACAGGGTGTTACCAGACTACTTCCGAAAACTTAAGGGAGCTGAAGTACCCATTTCTATGAAACACTGTTTCATACATTTTAGCCAAGTAGGTATTGAACTTTTGCATGAAAAAGCTGTTTTTTTTCGCACTCACAGTGTTGGTTTCTTAGAAAAAGTTCTTTATATTGATGGATACTAACCTCTAGAAGTTTTCGGAAGTAGCCTGTTAACACCCTGTATAAAGATTTGCTATGCATTGATTGTGTAAAGATTGTATGTATTTACATAGTTATCCACACGTCTAGCGACTGATGATAACAATGATTGACTCACCGATATAGCTGAGCATGACTGGAAGGAAGATGAGGCCGTGAGCGGCACCGAACAGCACTATCCCGAGGTACATACGGAAGTAGAACACCTGTAGACATCCACATCTATAGTTACCTCATCTTTACTCTTAGTACACAAATTATATAACACTAGCTTCCGCCCACGGCTTCGACCGCGTGACCTTGAAAAACAAAAATAAATCTATCCCGCGGGAACCGCACATTTTCCGGTATAAAAACGAGCCTATGTGCAATTCCAGTCTATATTCTATATCCGCGCCAAATTTCATACAGATCCGGTCAGGCGTTTCCGCGTGAAAGAGTAACAAGCATACATCGACATCCATACATTCTTACATTCTTACAAACTTTCGCGTTTGAAGTAGGATTACCGAATTAATATTACATTGTTATTTCGTGCCGTGACCTATGCAAATTGTATTTAAGTTACGTTCTGGAAGACTTCGTGGTAAGGCCCCAGACATTAGATTCTTACACTTCTAATAGTGAATTACCTGGAAGATCTGACTCTTGGCCGTGCCCAGTACTATGATCCCGCCGAACTTGGTGAGCGTGATCCCGGACAGAACGGACGAGCCCATGCGTGTGAGCGAGTCGGCTGCGCGGGTGACGCGCGAGCGGCCGCCCGACACGCTGAAACTGTGCACCAGGTGCGAGCAGAACTCCACCGCTATACCCACCGCCATCACCTGCGAATTAACAGAACAGTGTCTCTTAACATTTAATGGTAAAAGCATCTATATTTCATGTAAATGGGTCATGCCAAGCAACATATTTGCCACATTTTTTGGAACGAAGTTTCTTATCGCGCGTTGCGAAAGGACGCTAGACGGAAAAAATGAAGACCAAAAGTTGTAACGACACTTTTTGCTATAGTTGTAAGCCGTGCGGCGTGCGCGTGTTTTCTTTCTGTCTCTCTCTAGGTATACAAATACACTAGTTTTTGTTGTAGTCAAAAATATCTATTAGTTTTTATTTTACAGGCATTTAAACTTCGATAAATATCGAGTCCCGCTAATAGTCACGTGACATGTGACGTCAATTTCCAAATCCGCATCGCACGTTTACTTCTATAAATCGGAAACTAATTGACGTATCGAAGTAATTCTTTCACTTGTTTTTTTTATTTTTGACCGAGAATATGGAGAGCTAATATTCAAAATTAGTTAACATTCTTATTTATGTTCTATCCGCCTTTAAAAATTACATCCTTTTTTCATTATTTATAAGTATTCAGAAGAACATACTCGTACTACTTCCGGGACACCTTAGACTTAAAGCTTGCGAACTTACCAAGTTGACAAGAGACACCGCGTTCAGACTGATGCCCCACCAGTACATGAGCCCGCCGATGTTCACCACGATCATCGTGATGGTGATCACCACCACCTGGGGACAAGGTTCAGCTTCAGAGATGGGTCACAACCTATTTAAATTTTTAGTCACAACACCAAAAATACTCACTTAAGTTTCAGTAAGATCCTACAAACAGATTGGTAACACGCGCATAACCAGAACGGGAAGGAACCTTGTCAAAATGGAATGACAGTTCTCGAGTTAGCGTTAGCATAGAAAATCCGATTTTGGCAAAGCTAAAAAGATTCTATGATTTAAGCAGATTATGATATATGTACATACATATATGTATGTTGTGTTGTCTACAAAATTATGTATGTTGTATATTATGTATGGTTACAAAAATGTATATTATAATAAATGTATGTATATTATTTAGTTATTTGTAAAATATCATAGTTCATGAGAGGAGCCTATGGTCCTACGAACGTTTATAATCCTTTCTTTGAGCCTCTAAGGAAACCAATCTTTTCACAACACAGGTTCAGAACTGATGATATAAGAAGGAAAAGAATTGTCTCAAGCGCATCGATGTATTTTTGCTGACGCTACTGCATTATACTCCGTCCATTTTTGACATGGTTCCATCCCATTATTATAATTGTGCGCGGATACACCTTCAGTATACTAAGATTAAACTCACCAGCGCAGAAAACAGATCAAATCCCATAAGCAGGAAGGTAACGATGAATATAGACAAAACCGATATGCCCATAGACTTGAGCGTGTCCGGCCACATGGTCAGGTACTGTTCGTAGAACACGTAGAACACGGAGTAAGGGAATACGTTCACTGTAGTGTTCTTTCCTTGTTCTCTCAGGTTCCTGTTGAAAATAAATTTAAAATTTAAAAAACACCTAACGCAAACTTTGCCCGCTATTTTTTGTTGGCGGCCATCTTGGATTTCAAGTTTGCTATAGTGTATAGTAATATGATCACGACTGTAATCCCCGGGCTCGGTAGATATCTCCTTAGTTCTTTGGTTACTTAGATCTTTGAGGATATCTAAAGGAGGTCAGAGGCAAGTCCAAACATGACATTTGGTTCATGCTCACATTTCGCACAGTAGTTAGTATTCCATACGTGACAGGTTGCAAAATTGAAAAATTTGAAATAACCCTCGACGGTTAAAATGTAATTGAAAAATGATAAAAAAAATGGCAACATGGATTTGCACAATCAATATTTGCTGCAGCGCCCCCTGGTGAGTTGTCACCGTAACAACTAATCGAAGAACATTCACCAATCAAACCCGAACCCGTAACAGAAAACCGCATCAAAATCGGACTAGTAGTTTTGGAGAAAAATGGCAACATGGATTTGCACAATCAATATTTGCTGCAGCGCCCCCTGGTGAGTTGTCACCGTAACAACTAATCGAAGAACATTCACCAATCTAACCCGAACCCGTAACAGAAAACCGCATCAAAATCGGACTAGTAGTTTTGGAGAAAAATGGCAACATGGATTTGCACAATCAATATTTGCTGCAGCGCCCCCTGGTGAGTTGTCACCGTAACAACTAATCGAAGAACATTCACCAATCTAACCCGAACCCGTAACAGAAAACCGCATCAAAATCGGACTAGTAGTTTTGGAGAAAAATGGCAACATGGATTTGCACATCTTCTCACCTCAAACGCATAATACCGTCTCCGTTCCGTCGCGGGTAAAGATAATTGTAAATATGCGTACGAGGTTACTAACCTAACCTACTATAATAGCTATATAGTAGGTTAGGCTAATAACCTCGAGAGGCGGGAATTTAGGCGCACTTTAATCCTTTCAACACACTAGTTCCAAAGAACAGGTATAAGAAACAGACCAATAAAATAAAGGGATTGCATCTGGTAGAAAATCACATCACCTAAATTCGTAAATCCGACCATATACAAAATGACCATCGCTGTTTTAAATTTGTCGTTAAAATTCAAGGTTAGTTTGTCGAATTGAGCCGATGTGATTTTCATGTTTATTTATAATTTTATTACCTGTTTAGGGTTTCCGTTAGATTGGCCGCAACGTCACGCGCTCCGCGCAATGATGAGTAGTAGTCAGCGCTCGTTTTAAGCACCGTGTGATAACCTGCACAGGAAACATAATATAAAACAAATTATTATTATCAGGGTACTCTTGATCCGGCCTTTCTCCAAAACGTCCCCAGTTTGATCGAGATACGCACGTCGGAGTCTTCCCCTTCCAACTGTCCCATTCACACTCGCCTTATGCACCTGTTTCGTGAATCTCCTTTCATCCATCCTTTCTACATGCCCAAAACATCTTAACTTACGTTTTAAAGAAAGGCCATGTCACTATGCCAAGAGTACACTAAACTGACGCGCATGTATGAAGAATATTATGAGAGTGAATGAAGCAAAAGTGGTATGTCAGGATTGTAGCAAGTGGTGATCTCTTCGGGCAATATCAAATTAATATAACTTTGATATATCGTACCATGACCTATAAAATTGCGTTGAAGTAGTGTTACTTCGAGCTAAAACATGACGTTTCTGAAACATGATGGTTTGTTAAGAGCTTGTGGTGACACCTGGAGCCTCACCACGAATTCATAATACATTATTGAGTATTACACATGACCTATGCAAATTGTATTGAAGTAGTGACGTTTCTATAATGGAATCGTTCTGGAAAACTTCGTGGTAAAGTCACTAGTACTGTACCTTGATAGTATGTGGCTCCCAGCTTTGCCTGCGTTCTGTTGATCATGTTATAGTTGACAGCGCGTGCGTACGCCGCATGCCCCCCCTTCACGCAGCCGCTGGTGGGGGAGGGGTTGTCCTGGAGGAAGTAGGGCACGTAGCGGTTGAAGTCGCCGGCCGACGGACGCTGCTCCGCGCCCACCAGCGAGATGTTGCAGCGCGGGCATGGCGGGGACGAAGTAGCTGGAAGGTAACGTACTATTAATGCTAGGTTCGATTCTCACTCTGAGGGTCTACCATGAGTTTCCACAATCTACACTCGCTAGCGACTGTAGTTAAAAAATTGTATGAAAACTTGTACAGCGCCTCTAGCGGATAGTTGGGTACTAAAACCTCACGTAGCTAACTATCCTACGTCACAGCGTACTACAGCGATTGTAGTTTGCGCTCATCAATTTGCTTAGAATTTGGTACCATGAGTAACAATTTTGACAGAGGGTCTACCATGAGTTTCCACAATCTACACTCGCTAGCGACTGTAGTTAAAAAATTGTATGAAAACTTGTACAGCGCCTCTAGCGAATAGTTGGGTACTTAAACCTCACGTAGTTAACTATCCTACGTCACAGCGTACTACAGCGACTGTAGTTTGCGCTCATTAATTTGCTTAGAATTTGGTACCATGAGTAACAATTTTGACAGATGTCATAGTAACGTACTATTACTACTATTCTATTCTATTCTATTCTATTCTATTCTACTACTGTAGTAACATCAGCCGATCTAAATGTGACAACTCATGGTAGACGTACTGATCACTTGTGTTTAGCTTATTATTAACAGGGTGTACATACATACATAAAATCACGCCTGTTTCCCAGACAAGGTGTTTTTTTTTGTTTTTTTTTAACAGGGTGTTACCAGACTATTTCCGAAAACTTCAAGGAGTTAAAGTATTCATCAATATAAACAACTTTTTCTAAGAAACCAACACTGTGAGCGCGAAAAAAACAGCTGTTTTATATATTTTAGCCAAGTAGGTATTGAACTTTTGTATGGAACAGCTTTTTTTTCGCGCTCACAGTGTTGGTTTCTTAGAAAAAGTTGTTTATATTGGATGGGTACTTGAAGTTTTCGGAAGTAATCTGGTAACACCCTGTATGTTTGATACATGCTCATGATCGTAATCCTCAGGCTCGGTAGATATCTCCTCAGATCTCTAGTTACTTAGATCTTTGAGGATATCTAAAGAGGGTAGTCAGAGGCGCGTCAAAACATGTTATTTGACAAATGCCCACATTTTGCACAGAAGTTGTGACAAGGCCATTCGCCCGCTTATAATAATACTAACTTGACACACATTTTTTGAATTTTTGGTTCTAGGGTATGACTGTTTTCTCACGATGTTTTCCTTCACCGTTTTATAGAGATCAATTTTTCAAAAAGAAAAACTCATTGGTACACGGCAGGATTCGAACCTACGTCCTTAGGATCGGAAGAAGGGGTTAATACCGCTAGGCCACCAGTACTCTAAAAGTTTATTTAGATAGTACCATAACATGGCTGGAGCGCTGGTGGTGTAGTGGTAGCACCCCTGCCTCACGATCCGAAGGTCGTGGGTTCAAACCTGGTCGTGCACCAATGAGTTTTTCCATTCGAAAAATTTATGTGCGCAATGCCAGTGCTCTTAAACGGTGAAGGAAAACATCGTGAGGAAACCGGCATACCCTAGAACCAAAAATTCGAAGGTATGTGTCATAGGTTAGTATTCTTATAAGCGGCGATGGGCTTGCAACCTGTCACGTACGGAATACTAACTAACTGTGCAAAATGTGGGCATGTATCAAATGTCATGTTTGGACTAGCCTCTGACTACCCCCTTTAGATATCCTCAAAGATCTAAGTAACTAAAGATCTGAGGAGATATCTACAGAGCCTGGGGATTACAGTCGTGATCATATTTATTTTTTTTATTTTTACCATAACATAATCAATACTTTGACATTAGCCATTTGTAATAATAGCTAGACAAATAATATAAATGTCTTTCTTGAACTTACAGTTTTAAGTCAATGGAATAAGACTTACAATCGCTCGGACAGAAGCTGCTGTTCCCGGGGAAGTAGTGACAACAGTCGGAGATGGAACTCCAGTCGAAGAAATCGTCGAGCCAAGAGTTCGGCGGCTGAGATAGGTACGTTTCGTTAGGCGATTTGGATGCTGAAACAAAACGTTTTTATTATAAATATATGCTAGCCGTTGCCTGCGACTTTACCTACATTTCATTCAATTTCATGCAAATCCAACAAATCAAAAATCGAATATAATAAACTAATATTATAATGATGAAAGTTTTGTATTGTTTTTTGTAACGAATAAACTCAAAAATTATTTTACCGTTAGAATGCTACATTATCCCTGAGTAACATAGTCTATATTTTATATAGGTACCTCGCGAGCAAAGCCGCGAAAGGAAGCTAGTAATAAATAAATTAATAAATAAAATATCAGTGGACATTTAGACCTAAAATAAGCAAAGCTTGTACTATGGTAATCAGATACTAGCTGATAGACTAATCATATAAGTACATTTTTTTGTAAATACTTAAATATAATACTTACATAATAACACCCAGACACAGAACAAACATCTGTGTTCATCACACAAATGTTTGTCCTGGGGATCGAACCCACAACCAACAGCCCAGACGGCAGAGCTACTGCCATGCTACTAACATGAGTTGTGAGGCCAGTCAATAACTATGAGACAAACGCATAACAAAAGCGTCTACAAAAATTTGTCGCGGTTGCTATGTTAGGCCGGCAGACGTACAGTTCATCCAACGGATCTAGGCATTCGTGAAATTAGCCACAGGTGCGAGTTTGCGCATGTACAGTCCGACCGCCCCTCTCCATACCTCCAATTACTCCCGAAAAACGATACTACGCTCTGCGGCTAACTTCACGAATGCCTCGACTCGTTGGGCCAACTCTAAATATGTATGTTACCTGAGTAAAGTTGCATAGCGACACTGTCCTGCCTACAGAACCGCGTGCCGCATATCATATTCTGCGTGCCTCGATCCGAATAGTCCAATCCTTCGGTCACAACGAAGTAAACCGGCGGGCCAATGTTCAAATAACGATTGAGATGCTGGAAATATTTCAGTTGGAAGCTGTCTTGCGGCATTGAGAGCTCTTGATCGAGGCCGATATCTATGTGAGGTGCAACCTGGAAAAAATACGAGTGTTCTTTAAACCACACGACTAGTCTTCTTCTTCTTCTTCCTGCCCTTTTCCCACGCTATGTGGGGTCGGCAAAACACGTTTTCTTCTTCCATTTCCCTCTATCATCCGCCATCTCAGTACTCACTCCTTTCTTACTCATGTCATCTTTCACACAGTCCATCCATCTTTTCTTTGGCCTACCTCTACCCCTGTATCCATCCACATTCATATCTAACACTCTTCTCGTCACATGACATTCATCTATCCTCATAACACCACACGACTGAAGTAAAACTTCTTAAACGTAACTGGCTATAAGAGAAAGAGAGAAAGAAAATGTGTGCTCGCACCTTTCTCTCTCACCCCTACAGTATTATATGAAACGTAACTCTCTCTCTTTCTATCTTCACTAACTTATATCTCCCTCTCAACTTCCGTTCGCCAAAACCGATCACACTTTTCGTAACTCTCTCATCACGCATTCACTAGTTAAAATATGACCTTTTAATATGACTAGCCTCCCGCGATTTTGCTCGAACTGGTAGTTAACCATACCAACATTTTTTTTTGTGTAAAATATAAATACTTATTTTATACTTACAGCGACGGATGAACACAGCCACGCGAAGAATATGATCATAACAGCCGCCCTGACTTCGCGCTTCATCAGAAACGGAACGTAAACTTGCTTGAACAAGTTGTAGAGGGCGCCCTCTGTGCCTTCCGCGGCGTTTTCTATCTTGCTCCCTTGCATGCAGCACAGCACATCGAATCTGGGAGACAATCATATGTATTGAAGATAAGAACATTTCGGATGCACATAGACTGTAATATAAAATGCTCTGATAGCAAAACGTCCTCAATTTAAAAGAATTCATATGAATTGAAGATAAGAATTCAGATGAATAGAAGTAGCAGTACTAGAAATATAGTAACATTCACATATAGCTATAATATGGAATGAAAAACTTAGAAATATGTATGTACATAGATAATTTTTTTTTTATTATTCATAGAAAGCACCCAGACCAACGGAACAAATTTCTGCAGATCGTACACAAATTTATTCCGCGGCGAGAATCGAACCCGCAACCTCTTGCGCCGCAGGCGGACTCTCGCCCGCTGAGCCACTGAGGTCGTCAACATCGTGAAGGTTGTGGTTAGAGCGAACCTGTTAGCGTTCTGCTGAAGAATGAAATAAGAATGAATGAAGCAAAAGATGTATGTCCGTGGAGATCTGTGGATAGGACGAACCTGTTGGCGTTCTGCTGAAGAATGTAATAAGAGTGAAAGAAGCAAAAGATGTATGTCCGTTGAGATCTGTGGATAGGACGAACCTGTTGGCGTTCTGCTGAAGAATGTAATAAGAGTGAATGAAGCAAAAGATGTATGTCCGTGAAGATCTGTGGATAGGACGAACCTGTTGGCGTTCTGCTGAAGAATGTAATAAGAGTGAATGAAGCAAAAGATGTATGTCCGTGGAGATCTGTGGATAGGACGAACCTGTTGGCGTTCTGCTGAAGAATGTAATAAGAGTGAATGAAGCAAAAGATGTATGTCCGTGGAGATCTGTGGATAGGACGAACCTGTTGGCGTTCTGCTGAAGAATGTAATAAGAGTGAATGAAGCAAAAGATGTATGTCCGTGGAGATCTGTGGATAGGACGAACCTGTTGGCGTTCTGCTGAAGAATGTAATAAGAGTGAATGAAGCAAAAGATGTATGTCCGTGGAGATCTGTGGATAGGACGAACCTGTTGGCGTTCTGCTGAAGAATGTAATAAGAGTGAATGAAGCAAAAGATGTATGTCCGTGGAGATCTGTGGATAGGACGAACCTGTTGGCGTTCTGCTGAAGAATGTAATAAGAGTGAATGAAGCAAAAGATGTATGTCCGTGGAGATCTGTGGATAGAACGAACCTGTTGGCGTTCTGCCGGTAGGTGTCGATGGCGAGCAGCGCCACGAAGCAGGTGACCTGCAGCAGGAAGTCGACCAGCAGCGCGGCGCCGGCGTACAGCGCGAAGGCGCGCACGGCCGGCATGTCGCTCAGCGCGCCCAGGAAGAAGCACACCGACTCCGACACCGACGTCAGGAACATCGAGGGACCCACCTGGCCCAGTCTGAGGAACAACGGTAGATAAGTATATTTTTGTAATGTATGGATGTGTGGATGTATGTTTGTTGCTCTTTCACGCTGCAACGGCTGAATGAATCAGGATGAAATTTGGCACAGATATAGATTATAGTCTAGAATAACATATCGGCTACTTTTTATCCCGGAAAACGGTACGGTTCCCGTGGGATAGATATGTTTTTGTTTTTCAAGGTACCACGCGGGCGAAGCCGTGAGCGGAAGCTAGTATTAACTAAAATTAATTATGACAGCAAAAAGGGTCGTCACTCAGCTGTATGCTATAAGTAGTGCTAGCGTCTAGTGCTGCAATAGCGCTGGTCTACCGTGACGCCGCAAACTGTGCACGACTGAAGTAAAACTTCTAAAACGTGCTCGCACCTCGCTCTATTGCCCCTACAGTAATATACGAAACGTAACTCTCTCTCTTTCTATCTTCACTAACTTATTCTCCCTCTTAACTTCCGTTTGTCTCACCCGATCACACTTTTCGTAACACTTTAGTCACGCATTCAACAGTTTACTTCCTCTATCTTGCCCCTATACTAATATACGAAACTTAACTCTCTCTCTTTCTATCTTCACTAACTTATTCTCCCTCTTAACTTCCGTTTGTCTCACCCGATCACACTTTTCGTAACTCTCTCGCCACGCGTCACGACTGTAATCCCCAGGAAACTGACGTCAATCATAAACTTACGTTCTGTCAATATGCTCGGGCACTGTCTCATTAGGCCTCCTCGCGTCCCGCTGGCCGGTCTGGACCAGAATGAAGATATTATCAACGCCCACTGCGAGCACCAAGAATGGTATCACCTCCACTATGATGAGAGTCGCCGGTACTCCGACGAATATACGAAACGACGAATATACGAAACGTAACTCTCTCTCTTTCTATCTTCACTAACATATATCTCCTTCTCAACTTTCGTTCGCCTCACCCGATCACACTTTTCGTAACACTTTAGTCACGCATTCAACAGTTTACTTCCTCTATCTTGCCCCTATACTAATATACGAAACTTAACTCTCTCTCTTTCTATCTTCACTAACTTATTCTCCCTCTTAACTTCCGTTTGTCTCACCTGATCACAATTTTCGTAACGCTCTCGCCACGCGTCACGACTGTAATCACCAGGAAACTGACGTCCATCATAACTTACGTTCTGCCAATATGCTCGGGCACTGTCTCATTGGGCCTCCTCGCGTCCCGCTGGCCGGTCTGGACCAGAATGAAGATATTGTCGACGCCCACTGCGAGCACCAAGAATGGTATCACCTCCACTATGATGAGAGTCGCCGGTACTCCGACGAAGCCGAATATACCGATGGAGCATACCACTGACGCTAGCACTATCAGCACGCCTGGAAAAGGATGCATGGTTAGGTATAGACAGTTGTGAGAAAAAGAGATTGAATAGGAGATTGACCGGCCTCACAGCTCAGTTGGTAGAAGCTCTGCCTTCTACGCTGCAGGTTGTGTGTTCGATCCCCAGCCAGGATAAACATTTGGGTTATGAACGCAGATATTTGTTGTGTCTGGGTGTAATTATATATTCATTGTATTGTACATTAAAAAAATGTATATAATTAATCTATCAACTATCTAGTTCCCACAATACAAGCTTTGTTTAGGTCTAGATAGCGTTGTATGTATTGTCCACCAATATTTAATATCTCATCAACTGTTAGTACTATATTAAATGTCAAGCCATCTAAAAAACTGTCCAGGGGTCTAAGGGGAAAGGGAAATTTGTAAGGGAATAAAATAGTTCCAATTGAAGCATTGAAATATTTAGATCGGATATACTCGTATATCTAAGAGCGATTTTATGAATATTATAAACAACTTAAAAAACCTTAAAGTCCTATTCTCCACTTTTCTTTACAATGACAACTTTATACTTATGCTTTAGTAATATAAATACTAAAATATAAAACAAGTAATTATGAACAGTCTGCAAAATCACAACAAAATCTTACCCCCAAGTCCAAGCGTCACTTTACTGTCTATAAGCAGCCGCGACAGCGTAGTGATATGGCCGAGCGATATCGCGATATACGCGAACATTATAAAGTAGGACACAAGGATGGTGGACACGTCGGACTGCGACTCTCTGTCCAGCTCGTCCTCTATAGAGCGCTCTGAAGTGTACGCTATATCCATGAACCCTGGCATTTGAGTCTCGGTGTAGTTCTTCATGAACGCTATGAATTCCTTCTCCCACGCTAGCGCCGGCTTGAGCTGGGAATAAAGAGGTATATTTGTACAGTTAGCCAAACGAGTCGAGGCATTCGTGAAGTTAGCCGCAAGAGCTGCGCAGTATCGTTTTTCGGGAGCAGTTGGAGGTATGGAGAGGGGCGGTGGGATTGTACATGCGCAAACTCGCCCCTGTGGCTAATTTCACGAATGCCTAGATTCGTTGGATGAACTGTAGTTATGATATCATCGTCATTATTTGCTCTTTTCCCACGTTATGTCGGCACAACAAGTGATCTTCTTCCATTTTCCTTTGTCACTTGTCTTCTACGCTGTAGTTTGTGGGTTCGATCCCCACCAGAACGCAGATGTTTGTTCTGTATCTGGGTGTTATTATTCAATCTATGTACTTATGTATTTACAAAAAATAATATATAATTACTCTATAAACTATCTTGTTCCCATAGTACAAGCTATGCTCAGTTTGGGGCTAGATGGCGTTCTGTGAAGTGTCCACCAATATAATATATTTATTTATTTATATTAATGCACCTTACCAGTTCTTTGTCATGCTTGTTATTGACGAGGATAGTGATGATGAGTGCATTCGCGTTGTGGAAACGAGATCGCTTGGTGAGCGGCTCGCCCGGCGCCAGGAACCCGCCCAGAGCGACCCCGGGCAGCACCGGCCCGCCGTACTCAGACAAGCAGTCAGTCGCGTACGGGTTACTGTGAAAGAAGGGTACGTATAGCCTCCGTTAGCAGCCTGCCTAACACATGAACACCGTAGTTTTTCTCTAAAGAAGTGAAGACGAGTTAGAACTAATTAGTTAATTTTCAATTCTAACACGTCTTCACTTGTTTAGTTTATTTTTATATCGAAAGAAGGGTATGTATAGCCTATGATAGCTGCCAGCCAACATGCTATCAGCTTTAAAGACGAGCTCTAATATTAAGGTTTAAAAAAGTGACCACGACAGTGTGTAAGCCTGTCGAAACGTCGGGAAAAATAGGTAAACAAAACGCGATAAACACCTATTTAATACTAATAATAATTGCAAAACTCACCTGGAGCACATGAGGATCTGGTCTAGGTACGCGTTGTCATCGGTGTCGAAGTTATCCACATCGTTCTGGAACCATCCCCATGCGGTCTGTATGGCACACTCGCGCGGCGTCACGCCGCCTCTGAACGGAGACGACAGCGGCGCGAAGCAGATGTCAGCTATGCCCGTCTCGTTGCCTAGTTCTGTACAGATATTATAGAAATCATTTTACAGCACGTTAAACAGTGATTAAGCCGTAAACCGCTGGTCCTAGAGACTTGAATTGGAGGGTGCATTCCTTATAGCACGTAGACGCAGAGCAGTGGGAGGTTGAAATTTGTATGAAACAAAATTACGCGAACGAAGTCGCGGTGTTTCATCATCATTCTCCTGCCCTTATCCCACGCTAAGTGGGGTCGGCACAACATGTTTTCTTCTTCCATTCACCCCTATCATTCGTCAACTCTGAATCAACTCCTCTTACATTCATATCATCTTTCACACAATCAATCAAACCACTTCTTCTTCGCGGTGTTTCACTAGTCATCTATATAAATTACTAGCTGTCCAGTTAACGACTACGTCCGGGCGCTAATAAAAAATGTCCTAATAAGACAACTATAGCACTTAGGGATAATCTGGCTATCAGTGACAGAATTTCAAAAAATTCTTGAAGATTTTAAAATCAGCTGGGTAGTTCCAAAGATTCCAACAACCAACATACAAACATACAAAACTACAACATCATAGATACTTGGATCACAAACGGTCCTATTGACATTTAAGTTACATAAATTATTTAATTATTTTAAATTAATTCGATATGAAAAATTATTTCACAAATGTTTAGAATGAACTTTCAGGGTGAACTATATTTTATGTAGGTATCTCGCGGGTGGAAGCTAGTATCGGTATAACCAAACAGTGTACATAAATTTAAAATGATACATTCCTTTTTGTCTTTTTTTGACAGCGGGATGAGTTGACCGATTCAAAAATGCATTAGATCAACTCATCCCGCGGGATAAGTTGACAGCGGCCTCAGTTGAATAAAGAGTCATACTTTAAACTCCATTCAGCATCAAAAGATAAAATCCAAGACTTACCCATGATCTTATTCTGCAGATCCAACACCTCCAACATGAAGGTGGAATTGAAGACGGGTCCGAACTCAATCACCCCCGAGGGGGTCGTGTGCTCGATCTTAGGCAGGCCTTTGGAGCTGATGATCAGCATTTCCGTTCTGGGGGTATGTCAGTTTGTATGAATCAGTGACCTTCACTGGTGACGAATTAAAAAGTTGCCCGAAGGTTCATGGCTTAACGACTTTTTAAAGCAAACATATTCAATGTAAATAAAACGCAATCAGTTCACTTTAGGGGTAAAATAATCTGTTTAGTCTTTAATCTGTATTTTTTCTCTTTTCTGTATAATAAATAGGCTTTTATTTACAGAGAACTTTAGAAAATAGAGTTCAATTCACTGATAGTAGGTAACGTACCATAAAGGCTGGCAACAGTCTGATTAGTATATGGCTAGTTCCGTCTTTAATGGGGGTAAAGCGCAACATTTAGTTTAGTCTTCAATTTAGGGGTAAAACAGTCTATTTAGTCTTCAATTACAGGTACAGCGCAACAGTCAGTTTAGTCTTTAATATAGGGATAAAACGCCACATTTATTTTAGTCTTCAATTTAAGGGTAAGATAGTTTATTTAGTCTTAAATTACAGGTAAAGCGCAACAATCAGTTCCGTTTTCAATTTGAAGGTAAAACGCAACAGTCATTTTAAACTAGAATTGGGGGTAAAACGTAACAAGTCAGTTTAAAAGGGGCGTTCTTTTCTAATGTTCTAACGAGTATACTTACGTCACAATTTACTTTGAAACATTACAACCAGTGATTTATCACAAACACAGAATTACCAACTACATTACCTGTGTAGATAAAATATATCTCATGTCCGGTCGGCAATGCAAGCATACGTTCGGTTAATTATTTATTTTAGGAAAACCAATATAAAGTCCAATTGTCAGTCTATTATATTATTGTAGTAAATTTACATACCTAGTACGTGTATTGATATTTTTCGTTACCTGTAGAATGGTTCAAAGTGCGAGTCGAAGTATTCGCGCTCGATCCTTGACCGCGAGGTGGGCGATGCCCACAGGTCTACGGGGTTGGTGGTCACTTGCATGTACTTAATGCCGTGACCCAGGCCGACCACCAGGCACAGACCTGTGGTGAAAAAAAATGTTTAATTTAATACCTGCCACGGCTTCACACGGGTAGAAAAGAATCTTTATTTTTTTTTAAATAATAATTTGGATATACCGCCTATGTTACTCAGGTACAATGTAGCATTCTAATGGTAAAAGATTTTTTGAAATCGGATCAGTACTTTTTAGGTTTATTTGTTTCAAACAAAAATACAAAACTTTCCTCTTTATATTATTAGTATCGATTTATTTCCTGTGGATACGGTCGATTGAGCTGAAAATAAGGTATAGGTACTGACAACCTCTCCATCCCATGTACTACAGCGTGCTCTGTCTAAAAACTTACACAACCTCGTTTTTATTGTTTTTTTTCTTGACATTAGATAATAAACAAGCAGAAAGCTTGCCTGATAACTTGTCACAAATATTATCTCCACCTGGGACCTTAGCACGAAGTCTTCCAGAACGATTCCATTATAGAAATGTCACTACTTCAATACAAATGCGTCATTGTATGAAATAACGATGTAATATTAATTCGGTAATGTATTATGATTTCGTGGTGAGGCCCCTGTAAGGAAACCCTTGGTTGTTTTCAAAGCCCAATGGAAAAAAACCCCTAACGTCGTGTCGTATCATATTTTTTTAAAGCAAATAAGATATAGAGGCTTACGGACTCCTGAAAAGTGACCATTACCACCTATAGACGCAATTTAACATTATACATTTTTATTGTTAATACAAGTATCACAAAAGCCCGTGTATGATTTCATCAGCCTTACCCAAAAACAGGACGATCCAAGGTCTTGAAGCCATAAGAGTTCCCCACCATTGGAAGAAGTCTTCTAACTTAGTCTCGGTCTTCGCGCCAAGTCTTTCGAAGAAGGTAGCTTCCGCCGCTCCGCCATCAGGCTGGTCGATGCCCCAACCGGCTGACGTAGGATTAGTAGCCATCTCCTGGTTATGCTCTGAGGCGACACCTAGCGACAGACACATTACTTGAATACGATGAAAAGGAAGCCTGGCCCGAACTGCCACACTAAGGCTGTGTCCCCAGTAGGCAAACTGGCGAAAAACAACAAGGCGCACGTAACGCTGCAAACTGCGTAAAGTGAGCGCAAAACTCGCAAACTGTGGACACTCCATCTCAAATATATGGAAGGGCGTACTAAACCGATACGCCGCAAACTCAGTCGGTCGCTAACAGTTTGCCTACTGGGGACACAGCCTTAAACCATACGTAGATACTTACATCGCCACTGAACAGTGAGTATGAAAAGTCTAGGTTATTGCTAGATTCGATGACATTAAAAAAGTAAATAGTATAAAAAAATCAACACGAACAGACAAAACATTTACAAACTCGAAAGGATTAATAATTCATGATGTTTAATGTAATTAATTATTCTAGATTATGACCGTGAATAAGAATACAATCTAGGATACAAAAATGTTGCTACATGCTTTAATAATGTTGATATTTCACTCAAGAAGTTTGAAAACTAATATTATTTTAAAGATGTTAACAATGTTAATGGACGATATAGCCCCCAAACTAATCAAAGCTAGAACCAGACAGCTGGCTTCCTAGAATAAGCACCGTGTCAGCGTTATTATCTACGGAAAAGTGACATTAATTTGTGATAAACCAAACAAAAATATCACAATAAATGTCTCTGAATTTCCGGTAGAGAAAAACATTGTTTATAATGCTGATGCTATCTATCAAAATAAATAACCCAAAATAGACAGTTGACGTTGCAAAAAGAGTTATGGCGTTATTGAATCCGGCAATTTTTATTGACTAGAGGTATTTAAAATAGCGATACTGTCATTTTTTGTGTAACTCCTAATATTTCAATGTCAATTGAACCCATCAAGTGACATTCGTAAAGAAAGTGTTATGTGTACTATACTATTTAATTTAAAATAACTAAGTGCAGATGTGGATGTTATAATATGTGTTTACTAAAAAAGGAAGCAGAAAAAAAGCATACATAATAACCACTAGACTTACATAATTATTTGAATTCAAAAAAGTATGAAATAGTAGGTTTCTAAAATAGTTTTGTATTTAAAACTCAAGTAAACAGACAATTCACAAGTTAGTTAAGTAGAAAATAGCATCAACGTTACACAAAAAGCTTTGCCTGGATCTAAGGTTTGTTAATTTGTCAATAAAATATAACGTGCCTTTAAAAATTACCTCATTGCACCGACTTTCACAAAAAGCTAATCTACGTTGTTACGATTGCCAACGGGAACTGTATCTTATAACATTGCAATAGAGACTCCCACAATAAGCTAGCCTACAGTTAAGTTGGCTTATGAAATTTTTACCTTACCCCGTTGCAATAAGAGTTAATACGTACTAGAGCGGTGCGAGTGTAGAGGGCTGGTCTCGGGTCCGCCGCCGCGGCGCGCATCTGTCCACCCGTCTGTTCCCAATCACCGCGGTTAGCATGCTAAATACTCTTATTATCGACCTTATTGACATGAGCTAAAGTCTGTTTTCAATTATCACTTTGGAATTGGGTTTACCTAAAACAGCTAACTTCATGTGACGAACATTGTCACGTGACAAAGATGCGCAGAACGCAATCCTTAGGCCAAATTTCGTTCTGCGCATTTTTGTCACGTGGTTCGGTCGCATTAGTGAGACGTTTCAATAGGTCCATGATACAGGGTGTTACCAGACTACTTCCGAAAACTTCAGGTGGTTAACGTACCCATCAATATAAATAACTTTTTCTAAGAAAAGCGCGGAAAAAAACAGCTGTTCCACGCATATTATGACTTTGTTTCTAATTTTAAGGTACAGTTGTAACTCAACTTGAAAGACATCAAAAGTCGTATAAATGTATGAAAGGAGCCTCTTTGAGACGCTTTGTAAGCCTTTCAACACACTGGTTCGTACCGGCGACTGTAACACGAGTAGAAGTCAAAGCATTAATTAATTAACGCGACAGTAAGTATACGCCATAGTGAATCTAAAATCGATGTGGTACAGTTGAATATAGCACGGATTGTCACTTTTACGAACTAAAATTTGGAAAGTAGAGTTGCACTAAGAAATTCCCAAAATTTAAACCCCTAAACGGTGAAGTGGGGGAAAAAATAACAATGCTTGAGCGAAGTAGCCCCTAGTATTTTTTTTAATGCACAGAGAGGATAATTTAAACCCTGTTGTATAAATTGATAGGTATTGGTCAATAAAGTCAATTCTGTAGTTTTCTAACTACTTATTTATAATTCAACTCCATTAATTCTATGAGTTTCCATACATTAATCAAACCAAATAACTAAATAAAATTAATAATTGTAAATTAAATATTAAATAAATCATTGTATTTATTATAAATCCATTTACCGGTTATATATTTAAAGCGGATATTCAAACATGATAACGACTGTAATACCCAATTTGGTTAAACATCATCATCATCATCTTCCTGCCCTTATCCCACGTTATGTGGGGTCGGCACAACAGTGATCTTCTTCCATTTCTCTCTGTCATTCAATTCAATTTGGTTAAACATATTATCCTCAAATCTAGTTACGTAGATTTTTGAGGATATCTAAAGGGGAGTCAGAGGCACGTCCAAAGATATTAAGCACATGTCCGCATTTTGCATATACTTAAATACATGTAAATATAATATAAATAATAACAGAATGATTTTAAGTCCTTTCACTAAAAACTTTAGCGATAATAAATAGAAAACTTTTTGAAAGAAACTATATATTTTCTTCAAGTCACGTAATCCAGCCAAGGTCAATGCTACCGTATCATTTATATACAATGTATATAAGCTAATGTATATGGAAACCCATAATCCACCACCATCACGCGTATTCAGCATGCAAACTGTTACCATTCCAACTTCATCTTTATAAGTTAGACACAGAGTCGAATTTCGTAGAGCGTGTGACTGATATTGATTCAATATAGTTTTAATATAGAAGTAGATCAGTGAATTGAAAACGGCATTGACCGACCGTTCACACGCTAAAGATGTTTATGTTTTCATGGGCACATGGGTATAACTGATGGTAGTCGTGCTAAAGTAAAATCATAATTAGTTATACATATATAACATCCGGCTCGTGATAATATGGTCATAATATAATTATATGAATTAAATATTGATTTATTAACTAACGACAATTGACGGCTATTTGAAATACTTACACAATAAATCTATATAAAAAAAAATTAAAAAAAAAATATGATCACGACTGTAATCCCCGGGCTCGGTAGATATCTTCCTCAGATCTTTAGTTACTTAGATTTTTAAGGATATCTAAAGAGGGTAGTCAGAGGCACGTCCAAATATAACATTTGGTACATGCCCACATTTTACACAGTAGTTATATCTAAATAATATTATAATATTCCTAAGGTGCGAACCGACTGACTGAAAACCAACGTACGCTTAATACATTAGTACTAGAAAGCTACAATTCCTGGGGGAAATTGAGGGTATGTTCATTCCTGAAATTCACCCCTAAAAGGGGTATAGCGAGAGGCGAAAGTTGTGTAAAACATTACGCGTACAAAGTCGCGGATAGTCCCACTAATCTATAAATAATAATAAAAAGCAACAATATATAAATATGGTCATAAATATCATGATTACTTTATGATATATACAATTTTGTCCGTGTACATAAATTCAGACTCCTCCCCCTTGCAGTGTGTCTCACACGTGAGCTGTATATCTACGCTAATAAAGTTCAATTCCGCTTACCAACAGAGTTCTCTTGTTGTGCGCAGCAAAATACTCCGCTAAGGAATAGAGTGGTGAATATAACGAAGACGATTGCCATGACAACCGCGTAGCCATCCGCCCCGTGGATAGAGAAGGGCTTAGGGGGGGAAGGACGCGGGGGAGGGGCGGGACATGACGCAGAACAATCTAGGCAGCTGCACCCGGGTTGGCCCTGAAAAAAAAAACAACCAAACTCTTAATACATTTTATCAGGTTCTTATCAAGTCACTATTTTTTAACTAAGGGTTTAAAGTGCGCCTGAGAGCCTACTTTCGCGCACTTCAGAGGCACCTGACTGACTTCGCAGCTCAGTTGGTAGTAGCTCTGCCTTCTGCGCTGTAGGTTGTGGGTTCGATCCCAGGATAAACATTAGTGTGATGAGCGCAGATGTTTGTTCTGTGTCTGGGTGTTATTATGTATGTATTAACAAAAAAAGTATAAAAGTAATTGATCCATCAGCTATCTGGTTCCCATAGTACAAGCTTTGCTTAGTTTGAGGCTAGATGGCGTTGCGTGTGATATCCACCGATATTTATTATTTATTTAATATTATTCATAACTCTGGCAAGCGCCTATAATGTTACGATAACCACTCATCACCGGACCGACAATTTAAAAACACCCATTTTTAATTTTGATCATGTTGTAGGACTCTTCAGTTTGATTCTTTCTTGGTGTCTATTCTGTCTTTAAGCAGTAGCTATAAGCATTGCCATGTAGGTTTGACAAGCCACAGAAACAGCCAATTTGTACCTTACTCATCTAACAATAAGGATAAACTTACATCAACACCGACGTTACAAGACCTAGTCTCGGGATTGAACGGCGTAAACCCATCGACTGGGACATCGCTGGCGATATAATTTATCTGGAACGGTACATATGGACCGCTCGCGTCTCCCATAAAGTCGAACCAGCGTTGCGGCGTGCAGTATTCTGAACCCCACTGCCCGCACATAAGGTCCAAAGCTAATTGATTCGTTGCTGGGTTTTGGACCTAAAAAAATATATTTTACATCAATATACAACATTATTTACAATAATATTATCAAGAGGAAAGTTTTGTATTTTTGTTTGTAATAAACTCAAAAACCAATGGACCGATTTCAAAATTACTTTCACCATTAGAATGCTACATTATCCCTGAATAACATAGGCATACATACATTTATTACTAGAAAAAATTAGGGATTCCTACTAAAACTTCAATAATGTAACCCAAGGTGTAATAATTAATGGATTTTTACGGACGAAGTCGCGGGAAACAGCTAGTTTACAATAAAACAGTCATCAGTTTCGAACGGGCAGCAGCATAATGTCTTTAAACTTAGGCTCTACGACATGCCGGTTTCCTCACGATGTTTTCCTTCACCTTGAGACCTACATTATAATACTTTCACAAATACCTCTACGAATTTCAGCCAGACACGATTCAATGGCTTAGCAGTAGAATTTATGTATACACAATATGCCTTCTTACAACTAAGCATCCGTTAATTTTATGACATTTCCTGATTTTTGTTTAATTTTATCAGATAATTCCATTTATTTATGATACGCTGTGTGTGAGGTATTCAGGTGTATTCCAAAATAGCATAGCATTGAGAGATAACGCAGGTGTTTGGATCGACTGTGTTTCACCATGGCTTTTTGACGTTTAGGTATGTATCATCACTGATAACGGTAAACCGCGGTGAGTTCAATGACTAAGGAAACAACTAACTTA
This sequence comes from Cosmorhoe ocellata, assembly GCA_963675405.1. Lineage (NCBI taxonomy): Eukaryota > Metazoa > Arthropoda > Insecta > Lepidoptera > Geometridae > Cosmorhoe > Cosmorhoe ocellata. The sequence continues at coordinate 2,244,815 of OY776257.1, forward strand.
ACAAACAGGTATTTATTTAAAAAACATAACCCGACCGAAAGTACATAATATCTAAAAATTCACTATATTGGGTTTTTTGACATTTTGTTTTTGTAGTACAATAAGTGAGAATGACTGCTAACCAATTATAAATCGTTATAGGTCCTAAATGAAGCGGAAAATGATATTGAAATACCTATTCAATACTCTACTTATTTAAACAACTCTTATTGTATAATTTTCGTAGCATACCGTCTGGTTGTCGCAATATTATGAAAAAGTAAGGGATTTTATAGATCCCGAAACTTTATTTCCACACATTAACCTACAGCGGAAACTTACGGCGGGAACGTTGGGAACGTTACGCTACACCCGTATAATAATACTAAGACGAAGGTTCCGAACTTGTTCTGAATGTCTTTACCTGCAAACAGGAGTTGAATGTAGACTGTATATATTCATTGGTGATGTGGTAGTCGATCTCTGATACCGCCTGGTGAGTGGCTGAAAAGAGAATAAAACATTTAGTATATCATCATCATTCTCCTGCCCTTATTCTACGCGTGGGCACAAAATGTTTTCTTCTTCCACTCACTCCTATCATTCATCAACTCTGAGTCTACTCCTTTTACATTCATATCATCTTTCACACAATCAAACCACTTTTTCTTCGGCCTTCTACTTGCGTATCCAGATATACTCAGTATAATTAACTTAAATAGGCATCAAGACTGACTTAATTATAAGAGGGACTAAGAAGCTGAAATTTGGAGGGTACGTAGGAGTAGAATCATAAGACTCGCCTGAAAGTTATTAAAAATAGCTTTTTTGTATTTTTTTATAGCCTATTTATTAATCGTGATCATGTTTTATGTCATTTATACTCTTTTCACTTTTACTCTGTTATACTCTTTTCCTAACGAATTCAACGACACCTCATTTATCAAAATCCGTGTCGCCGTTTCGGCCATAGCGACAGTCAGGTACTCACATACAAACATGCATACACCCCAAAACATTACCTTCTTCGCAGTCGCTTAAAAACACCAGACATCCATACAAATAAATAAATATAGGTGGACATTTCACACAATGCCATCTAGCCCCAAACTAAACAAAGCTGTTATGGGAACCAGATAACAGATAGATTAATCTATACTTTCTATACTAATATTAGAAAGAGGAAAGTTTTGCATTTTTGTTTGTAACGAATAAACTCAAAAAATACTGGTCCGATTTCAAAAATTCTTTCACCGTTAGAATGCTAGATTATCCCTGAGTAACATAGGCTATATTTTATATAGGTACCTCGCGAGCAAAGCCGCGAATGGAAGCTAGTTATATTTTTTATTACGAAGGAAGCTACTCACCATTCCACGGCGTGAATTTGAGAGGATTTATATAATCGCTCTGTTGTGGCCCACAGCTCATTCCACAGATGTGTTTGAGAAAGTTGTCCATACATGACGGGCAGCGGGACAAGATATTCCCCGCCAGACCAATACTAGCTTCAAAGACCTTTAGCTGGTCAGTATCGCAGCATGATGTGCCGGTCGCAGCGATGTCTGGACAATACTTCTCTATGATATACTGAAACAATATAGATAACAATAAGAAACAATTTATAAAGCAGATACTACTGTGTGAGTCTGTCGTGATGTTAAGAGGGTTGTGAAGCTGTAAATTTTCATACAAAAAGCGATAACGTTTTGCTCTGATGGATCTAAATATCCTATTATGGATATGCATATAATAATATGCTAATCTTATACCTTTAAACAAGCAATTCTTGTACATATACAGGGTGTCCCAAAAAGTAGTGTCAAGCGAAAGTCCAGAGATAGAACACCCCTTGGGGTACCCGAATAACCCCCATGTATGTTCCGCGATTTTCTATTGTTTTCGAGTTATTAATTTTTTTACGAATTTTTGAAAATTTACGACTTGAACAACTCAAAACATTCTTACAAAAAAAGTAGAAAGCTTTCTTGAGATTTTTTTTTGCTACTGAATTATTGTTATGAGTTGTTCTTTTATGCATAAAATAATCAGCTACGTGACTTTGATGAAAACTATGAAAATGTTGGTGTAAAGTCAAATAATTACATTCGGTGAATTATGACTAAAATTTTCAACTTCAAATTAAAAATCTTAAAAAGTGATTTCATGGTTCCTAAATAAGTCTAAAGAATTCTCCAGACTCTCAGCTTTCATAATCATTAAAAAAAAGTAGTACTTAATAGGCTACTTTGGCCAAAAATCGGCCTTCAAAGACGGTGAGGTGGAAATTTTTTAAAATTATCTACCTGATTAAAAAATAGATTTTGGCCATTTTATCATTCCTAAGCTTAATTTTTTTGTTAACTAACCAAAAACGACTTCACAGAATTAGTTTATGCCAAAGAAATCAGCAATATGGCCGAATTAAGAACAAAATTGAGACAGGCCGAAGAAAAAATTAAGGCACTTAAAATAGCTTTCATACGATTAAAGGAAACCTTTTTAAGACGATGTAGGATTTGTATCGACCTAGAAGGTTGACATTTTGAAATCTTTTTGTAAAAAGTTAACAAATTTTACTTGTTGTTTTATGTCATAAATTTAGCTGATTTAGCTAATTTAGCTTTAATTTTTCTCTTGAAATCTTACTTTCCTGCAGTCCTTTTTGGTTAGTTAACAAACGAATTAAGCTTAGGAATGATAAAATGGCGAAAATCTATTTTTTAATCAGGTAGCTAATTTTAAGAATTTTCCACCTCACCGTCTTTGAAGGCCGATTTTAGCCAAAGTAGCCTATTAAGTACTACTTTTTTTTAATGATTATGAAAGCTGAGAGTCTGGAAAATTCTTTAGACTTATTTAGGAACCATGAAATCACTTGTTAAGATTTTTAATTTGAAGTTGAAAATTTTAGTCATAATTCACCGAATGTAATTATTTGACTTTACACCAACATTTTCATAGTTTTCATCAAAGTCACGTAGCTGATTATTTTATGCATAAAAGAACAACTCATAACAATTCAGTAACAAAAAAAAAATCTCAAGAAAGTTTTCTACTTTTTTTGTAAGAATGTTTTAAGTTGTTCAAGTCGTAAATTTTCAAAAATTCGGAAAAAAATTAATAACTCGAAAACTATAGAAAATCGCGGAACATACATGGGGGTGATTCGGGTACCCCAAGGGGTGTTCTATCTCTGGACTTTCGCTTGACACTACTTTTTGGGACACCCTGTATATATAATCTGAATCTCGGAAACGGCTCCAAAGATTTTCATGAAATTTAGTATGCAGGGGGTTTTGGGGGCGATAAATCGATAGCTAGCTTTCATTTTCAAAAAAACTCAATTTACCAAAAATAAAACCGAGCAAAACTCGGTCACCCAGGTACTAACTTTTATGTTAAGCAATAATTTCTTTAAAATAAAAACGTACAAGCCTAGTTTCTTTATTGTATCTACAACATTTCCAAAAATTATAAATATAATCAAAGTCTAAGTCAAAGGGGAGCAAAACGTTATCGCTTTTTGTATGAAAATTTACAGCTTCACAATCCTCTTAAGCCGTTTTTATGTGCAGTGCAGCTTTTTCATACTAAATTGTCGACTGCGCATCGTAACATCAGCCTCACTTCACCCATTGCTAAGTATAGGCCTTTATTTGTATGCCGATTTTCCCGAATTACAACCAAATCGATATAACTGCTATGATTACTAATGCCCAAAACATCGATTAATCTACTGATATAAGATTTTACTAGGCTTATCGTTGCCGTGTGCACAGAAATCGATCAGTTCTCATAAGAACAAAGGAAATGATTCATTCAATGTTTCCATGTTATCGCATTAATAACTAATTAACAATTGTATATACACCTACTAATATTATCAGAAGCTGAAGAGTTTGTTTGTTTGGTTGAACGCGCTAATCAACAACGCTCAGGAACTACTGGTTCGAATTGCAATGTTATTGATGTGTTGTATAGGCCATTTATCGAGGAAGGCTACAGGCTACATAACATCACGCTACCACCAATAGGAGCGGAGCATCAATAAACAATGTTGCGAATAGGGGAAAAATATATTACTTAAAACGCGCAGACAAAGTTGCACGAGAGTCAACTAGAATACATTTCTATAAGTTAAGTTACTGACTGACTCATAGACAATCGCTCAACCAAGTACTAGAAATAGCGAGTTCAGAATTTGTTGGTATACTATTTTCAGGGCGTCTACTCTGCAAAACGAACATCAGAACAAAAAAATCGTACAAAACCTAAGTTACATCGGTTCTACTAATATTTGAACGATGGAACTACCGACATTACTTTTGATAATCGATCGGTGAACCTACTCCCAATACGAAGGGTGCAACGGTGCGAGGAAAACTTACGCTACGTGAGTTTCATAGTAACTTAAGAAACACTAGCATTGTTCGAATGATACATCTCAAAATTCAAAATTCAACATAAGTTTATTTTCAATAGAATCACAGGGATCACTTTGAAACGTCTTACATACTAGGTGAGTCTAAGTGCCAGTTCCAGTCCTATCCCCAGTGCGAGAAGAACTGACAAGAAACTCGCTGGGCCCTAGTGCTTTTTTTGTATGATCCTTGTTAATTTTGTAAGGAATATCTAAACACGACATTTGATACTTAACCTCGTGGTTAAGGTTATCACAAGATTTAACTCTAACATTATTGTCGTAAGATATGATATTGCTAATCAGCATTGCTAATCCGAGCTTTGTTAGGCGATGTAATGAGTAACCTGTTCTGGCCTTAGGCCACGAGCTCTTAAAAACCATCATGTCAGAAACAAGAGTGACTACTGAGATGACGGATGATAGGGGAGAGTGGAGGAAGAGAACCCGTTGTGCCGACCCCACCTAGTGGGATAAAGGCAGGAAGATGATGATGATGAATAAGAAAGAAAAAATAATAGTAAGTAATATGATCACGACTGTGATCCCCGGGCTCGGTAGATATCTTCCTCAGATCTTTTTGTTACTTAGATATTTGAGGATATCTAATGAGGGTAGTCAGAGGCACGTCCAAACATGACATTTGGTACAAGCCCACATTTTGCACCGTAGTTAGTATTCCGTACGTGACTGGTTGCAAGCCCATCGCCGCTTCTAAGAATACTAACCTATGACACACACCTTCGAATTATTGGTTCTAGGGTATGCCGGTTTCCTCACGATGTTTGTTTTCCTTCACCGTATAGGAGCACTGGCATTGCGCACATATTTTTTTCTAATGGAAAAACTCATTGGTGCACGACCAGGTTTGAACCCACGACCTTCGGATCGTGAGGCAGGGGTGCTACCACTACACCACCAGCGCTCTCAAATGATGATAAAGAATATTTATTAATCTGCTACTGGACTCTGAATACATCGGATGTGATGCTTTTAGCATAAATAAATAACAATCATGTGATAAATCCCCAAAGGTGACGCACACAGGACATCCTGAAGGGGAGGACAAACTAACTATACAGGGCGTAACATTTAGATCGGTCAGTATGACGACCTCAGTGGCGCAGCGGGCGAGAGTCCGCCTGCGACGCAAGAGGTTGCGGGTTTGATTCCCGCCGCGGAACAAATTTGTGTAAGATTTGCAGAAATTTGTTCCGTTGGTCCGTTTTCTATGTATAATAAAAAATATCTATCTATGTATATAATGTATTAAATATATCAGTTATCTAGTACCCATAACACAAGCTTTGAGTAGCTTACTTTGAGGCTAGATGATGCTGTGTGGATTGTCCAGCATTATTTATTTATTTATTTATGGGAAAGTCTAAAACTATAAGACACGAAGATCTGTTTTTTTTAATGTATTAATGTACATATAGTTTTCCTTGTAACTAAAATCGATGACATGGTTCCCAAGAACAGATCTTCGTATGTCTTATATTTTCAGACTTTCCCATACTGACCGATCTAAATGTTATACCCTGTATACACGATCACGACTGCAATTCTCAAGCTTGGTAGACATCTCAGATTTTCAGTAAGTACTTAGATAGCTGAGGATATTTAAGGGTAGTCCGAAATTCGTATTGGCACATGCCCACGTTTTTAACGGTTTTTTTTTCTTTTCAATTGATAAAAGTTGTATCTTTTCCCCATCTTGTTACGGGGAGTAGATAGAACTTTTATTAATTGAAAAGGTTATACCTGTCCCCTCGTCAATAACAGGGGGATGCACATAGCTATTAAATCCCAACTGTCCTACAATTAAAAAACATTTTATCAGGTTACTACATAAAGCTGTATCCTAGTAATATCCTACTAATAATATAAACGCGAAAGTTTGTAAGAGTGTGTGGATGTATGGTTGTCTGGATGTATGTTTGATACTCTTTCACGCTGAAACGGCTGAACGGATCTGGTTGAAATTTGGCATAGATATAGATTATAGTCTGGAATAACACATACATAGGCTACTTTTTATCTCGGAAAAATTTACGGTTCCCGCGGGATAGAATTGTTTTTGTTTTTCAGGGTACCACACGGGTGAAGCCGCGGACAGAAGCTAGTGAATAATATAATAACCATTTTATAAATACTATTTTATGTTCCTTACATTGCCTGTACATTGCTCATCTAAACAATTTGCCACTCATTCCTGCGTCAGTAAATAATGACATCAGAATGTTATCTCGTCCTGCGTTTAAGTTGAACTACAATACTGATTTCATTATAATTTTATTGTGGTTAATGATTCATTTGTCGACCGCCACCTGTATTTCCTGTTAGTCTACCGTGGATATCCTTGCCTTGTTCTGTAATACAGGTAGGGCCAATAAGTAAATGAGGAAAACGGCACGTTGTTGAACCTAATGTTTGAACACATTATCGTGGGCTCAAGTGCCTTTGCAGTACACTAAAGTGCTTTAATATAAAGTCGATTAAGCTGAGAGGATGGTTTATGTACTGGGAAAGCCATAATTAGCCATATTCCATCTCAACAGAATCCCAGGCACTAGAGGTCCCGTTAAGTATAGGCATAGGTTGCCTACTGACGCTGTATAAGTAGAGATGAAAAGGCCTAAGTTTTTTTTTTTTTATTCCTTTCACCGCACTGGTAAGAACTAGACACGATAGGAATAGGTAAGTAAGTTCGAACCTCTCAAAGCAAGATACACCTTGAACGAAAAATATTAGCTTAATACTATTGTGTGCAATAATAAAATACAATTCGTTTTTGTACATTTTAAACAAAAAGCGTAGGTACAAAGTTTTTTTGATTATTTTTTTCTTATTTCAATGAAACACGTTATTTGCGAATATTAAAAAAATCACATCAGTGCGTAGCATGGGAACGGTTAAAGCTATTATTTTTTTTCTGACGGTCCTTTTATTATTTTCAGATTATCTTATAGGTACCTTTAAACAAGCAATACTTGTATATCCAACTAATATTATAAACGCGAAAGTTTGTAAGTATGTGTGGATGTATGGATGTATGTTTGTTACTCTTTCATACTGAAACGGCTGAATGGATCTGGATGAAATTTGGCACAGATATAGATTATAGTCTGGAATAGCACATAGGCTACTTTTTATACCGGAAAAATGAACGGTTGCCGCGGGATAGATTTGTTTTTGTTTTTTAAGGTATCACGCGGGCGAAGCCGTGAGCGGAAGCTAGTATAAATATAAATGTACGTCATTGACATTCTTCTTCATCGACTAACATAGTAATAGCCATCAAGTCATTTATATTCAAAACCATGGAGCTATGTCGACCATGGCCTGACCTCACGGTACTTCAAGTCAATTAACAAAGTTGTTGTTAACGAGAACATCTAACCGACAGGACCTTTCTAATTGGCAACACCACACCGTACAGTTCATCCAACGGATCTAGGCATTCGTGAAGTTAGCCACAGGTGCGAGTTTGCTCATGTACAGTTCCTTCCCCTCCTCATACCTCCAATTGCTCCCGAAAAACGATACTGCGCAGCTCTTGCGGCTAACTTCACGAATGCCTAGATCCGTTGGGCCAACTATACCTATACCTACTGGTCATCTAAATATATAAAACTCTTACACAGTCAGTAACTGACAGATTAACGCACAGGCCAACTAAACCAAAGATTCTCGGGAGCTGAAATTCGGAGAAATTCCCGAAATTCAAAAGGTTGCAAGTGAAGTTTATATAAAAAAACATTACACGAACCAAATCATGGGGAGGTACGCTAGATATGTTTAACTATAAAGCTACATAACGAAATCCCATTATAATCCCCATTACGTAAGCGTGCTACTGACAAACCATTTCAGATCCATTTCTTACACAACAGGGTTTAAATTGCTAAGCCTGCCGTTGACAGAATAATGATTCCATTTTAGTCCCTACTGCTTTCATAACAAGGCGCTAATAGCTAAGCGAGGGTTACGAGTAAAATGACGTCATCTTAATAAGATTTCCCAAAGGAGTGTATCGTTGCTTAGTAGAGATTGGATTTTATAATAATACCGGTTTCCACATAACTAATGAAGTTCCGTATAAAATGAAAAACCAAGGCTAGAATAACGGACAGCAATTATACAATGATGGATCTTCTTATACTCACGGAGCCCTAAAATTACTACGTATTATAAACAAAGTAGGTATCGTTGGAGCCGTTTCCGAGATTCAGATTATATATACAATAATTGCTCGTTTTTAGGTATTTGATAGAGCCACGGTAAATAGGAGAAGGCAATTCAAGATTTATCTTGAGTTGAGACTTGAAAATGAAGAAATGACAACGATTGAAAACTTGAAATCACAAATACTTTAGGTTAGCCTTCAAGTCGGAAGGCTATTTCCTGAATTGCATCATGAGAAGTAGGTACTTAAGATACCAACTGAGTATTTGTTATTTGTTATTAATAAGAGTAAAAGTGATGAAACACTCGCGATGAAGTCGGTTCCATGGAACAACAAAAGGTACAAGTACCTCAGTTTTAGCATGTTAAGCCAGTTTAGTAGGTCAAGGTATTAAAAACCGACCTCTGATTCAGAGAAGTACTGGAACTACTGGAACCTCTAACAGGTATTTAGCTTCCTTCAACAGCGACTTATATAAAAGACCTGATTAACAGTGTCATAACTGGACTAAAGTACTTATAAAGTTGTATGTGCGCAAAATAAAGATGAGTAGAAGAAAAGGAGAGAGAGATTTGAGACGCAGTGGGATGTTACAAGCTTCTAACTTCAACTAACTTTAAATGACCTAGTAACGGAAACGCATAGGCTAAACCACCGGCCGTAGAGACTTGAATTGTGCTTAGGCGTCCACTTATAAAAAGGGAATAAGAGAACATAAACCCTAAATATCTGCCAATAATTCCAACGAAACATTTCGCAATCGAAGTTGCCGGGTGTTCTACCAGTCAGGCATAATAATGTATGAATGACACATACGACTTGCCATCTTAAGTCTCAGGGTGACATACGCAATGAGAGCCTTGTAGGTCATGTCCTGCTCGTGTTTATAAAACAATAACCTCCAGGCAATATGGCTTCGTTATTATGTATGTCAATTTTATATTCCCACATCGAAATTATATTCCATATTTTTTTTAATGACACTGGTGTCATAAAAATACATGCATCAAAACTTGCTGTTAAACATAGATATAGCAAATGGCAAAAAATCAATGAGGAAATATCAGTTGAATAAGGATTTAACGAGTTACCAATCAAGTGATATTATGATGAGGTATCTAAATCCTAGACGAAAATGTTGATTTTTTTTCGTGGAAAAAAAATTGCAATTTAATGTTAACAAAGTTGAGGTTAACTTTCTCTAGACTTATCCCGTAAAAAAAATTATACAACTAAGGTGGCAAACAAGCATACGACTCATTGATAGGTGAATTATATATTGCAATAGCAGATATTAACGGCCCTTGGCCCTTTCTGAGTTGATGAATTTGTTTATCTATCGAAATCATAGCATTGTACCTACAGAGGATACATTTCTAATGGTTAAGCAGACACGTCAAGGTAAAACAACTTTAGTCATAATAACTGTACTGCAGACACTACAACCTGCATCTTCCGTCAACTAGTTTATAAATATATTTGGACGTTCGCCCCGAATACCAAAACCGGCGCGGCAGGCACGATCGATAAACATACGACAGCATTTCAGAGTTTCAAGGCCGGTAAACTTCGAGACACAGCTAGTGTTTTAGGTCAAGTTCGCATTAAAAAAGTACACAAGACGACTCTCCTGACGCAGGTTTTATTTTAGCTCGTAAGGGTAATTCATTACGGGTTATACCGGGCTCGTTATTGAAGAATATCCAGAGGTAGGCCAAAGAAAAGATGGATGGAATGTTTGAAAGATGATGTAAGAACGGAGAGGTACTGAGATGACGAATGACAGACTGAAATGGAAGAAGATCACATGTTATGCCGATCCACATAACATGGGAAAAGGGCAGGAAGATGATGATTTACCCCTAAAACACCGAGGGTTAATAATTAGTCGCCATGATTCTTCCTGTCTTTCTCTTATAACACCATTCTGTTTTAGGGCGCAACGGTTAGTGCAATATCCCTTTATGTTCTGTATGAAAAAATATTTATAAATTTTAATCAGATTTTAGCGATTATAAGATTTCCTGCTTTGACGGATATCTTGACACCTTTAAAAATAAAACACTACGTCATCAGCATTGCGTTGGTACATCAACGATTACAAAAAGAGATACCTATTTTTAAACACGTGTTTGCTGTTTTGCCGGTATTGCCAATAAAATTATTGTCAATCATCAGAAAAAAAATATTTCAAGAAATGTGCAAAGTTTCAATTCAATTGAATCACTCTTATTGATGAATATTACTAAATTTTGTGTACTAATAATAAAATTTGAAATATCAAAAGTGAATGCAGTTTTTTTTACTTTTAACATCAAATAACGTGGTTTACAACTAGATGGTAGAGTCTAGATCGCCAATTAAATTGATTGCATAAATGATTTGACATCAATTCACATTAAAATACACCTTTTAAGCATAATTCCTTGTCGTCTAGGTATCAATTTGATACGCTACCATTTATGGAAACCTCTAAGTAACAATTTTATAATCATGATTCGCAAAAATACAACACAATTCAGCTTTGGAGAGAAGGGTATTTAAATGCATGACATTTAAAACTAGATATTTTATGATTTAAACAATTATTTGAATAGCTTTCTGACAGGGCATATTACATTAGTTCCTGACAAAGCAAGGGTTGTATGTACTGTACCTACTCAAAGTTCTTTAGAACTTAAACCTCAATATGAAAAGGCATAGCAAGTTTAAAGAAATAAACATCATGACAATGCCATGTCAGTATATATATGAAAACTTGATGTATGTTCACAAAAACATTAATTTATTTAGGAAAAATAGTGATAATCATAATGTTAATACTAGAATTAAAAATAAACTCGCTGTTCCCACGGTTTGGCTCACTAAAGTAAGTAAATCCTTTAAAGGGCAATGTGTACGCTTCTATAACAAGATCCCAAGTGACATGCTTGATTTATCAATTGGAAAATTCAAAAATGTAATTAAACAGAAACTGTCTAGAAAAGCTTATTATAAAATATCAGAGTACTTAGATGATAAAAAAGCTTGGGATGAATCAGCTCCGACTCTGCTAGGTATTCCTTACAAAATTAACAAGGATCATACAAAAAAAGCGCTAGGGCCCAGCGAGTTTCTTGTCAGTTCTTCTCGCACTGGGGATAGGACTGGAACTGGCACTTAGACTCGCCTAGTATGTAAGACGTTTCAAAGTGATCCCTGTGATTCTATTGAAAATAAACATGTTTTGACTTTTGACTTTTGATAGAAAAATCACATAATTCGGACAATTGATTTCCTGAGGTTTCTTCAACGCTTTAATTGACTGTAATTGCTTGATACACTACACAACTAATATAATTGTCAATCTACTCCAGGATCACTAGATGGCCCATAAATATTTCTTTGATGAGATGACGACATCAATTGAAAGTTATTTTAATGACAATCAAAAGCTAATAACACAAATTACTGGTATATGCGAATGATCAATAAATTCGTAGGTTTTTTTAATTGGTTAATATTCGGTAAAAGATGCATATAATATGAATAAGTAAATGTAAATTTAGTGGCGAAACCACAGAAGCCAACGACAGGAAACCAAGTCTAGTTTGCGAAACTCCTTTATAACTTCACTAAAATACTAATCCAGACATTTTTAATGGTTTCCGCTAAATTTAAATATGATCGGCCACCGTTTAAAACGAGGAAACTGATCATTTGGTCGTGAACAATAGTTGATTCGACATGATAACAAACATTAAAATGATATTATCTATGTGAAATTTAGTGTTGTTTTGTTGATATTATGGTTTATTTTGAAACCACTGTAATAGCCTCACAATTTTGGCAGAAAGCCCAGTTTTAGTGTACTGTAACTATTTAGGATGAAAACATCCGTTGAGTCCATAAAAACCATACTGGAAAGCTGTACGCCAGGCTAACATAGCAGTCGCGACGACAACATTTTTTCGACGATTGTATCATTTGTCTCATATTTGCACGAGAAAGAGCGAGACAAAACAGTCGATGAAATTTTTTAGTGGCGCTGTTAGCCCAGCAGGATTAGAAATCTTCTTCGTGCCTTTTACCCACGTTATGTGGGGTCGGCACAACATGTGACCTGCCATTTCTCGTATCATTCGTCATCTCAGTATTCACTCCTTTCTTACCCATGTCATTTTTCACAGAGTCTATCCATCTTTTCTTTGGCCTACCTCTTCCCCTGTATCCATCCACATTCAAATCTAACACTCTTCTCGTCACATGACATTCATCTCTTCTCATAACGTGCCCATACCACGCTAACCTATTACTCCTCATCTTTTCCATGACCGGCGCCACTTTCAGACAGGTTTTCGGCAGGATTAGTAATATTGTAGATCAATATTGTATTGGTTCATTGTGATGTCCAATATGGACCAGTTTGAAGATAATAAAAAGGACTCTGATAGATACTGTTATCAGTGAATTTTAAAACTGCTAGGAAATGATACCAAACAAAATAACTTGTCAACAATTCGGTCCGTTCCGAGGAGGATAGAATACCTTTAAAAGAAACAATATTGAAAATTACAAGCAGCGTTAGCATGAATAATGTAGGTAAGGTAGTGTCTTTCTCTTCGGAAGTAAATACAAAGTAACGGAACATACATAATAATATACACATAGGTACATATACACAGTCTCATCATAGAACAATAAAATTATCCAAAAGTGTCTTAACAGTTCAATAGCTTAGTTCTTGACAATTATTGGACTTACAAGGTATTATTATTTCTATTGAACAAATAGGCCAGTTTTCATTTCAATAGTTCTACCATTACAATTCTAACTACAGGGACAAAACAGTTAACAGTTCTATAACGTCATAGTCATAATGGAACAAAATATGGGAGTTACCGACATTTGTGACGAAAAGTGTTATTTTTGTTTGGCATAATCACTAAATACCAGAAATGTTGATTGCATTAATCAATTACGAATATTACACATTGCCGACTATGCAAGCAGACACCATTCATGTTGTGAAATCTATTGAGTTTTTGCGAATCATGCATGTAATCGTACCTTTGACAGTTTTTTATAATCTAAACACCGCGCGCGGTTAGCTCGTGTGCTACCTAACCTACCCGGATAAAATAATAGACCATGTATTATTTCCGCTCATAAACTACGCGTATTCCAAGTTTCATACAGATACGTTCAGCCATTGCAGTATGATAGAGTAACAATCATCCATCTAAACTTTCATATTATTAGTAGGATAGTAGGTAGTTTAGGATATTATAAAACTGACGATCAACGAACTCATAAAAAAACCTAGAAAAATAAATTTTAGTATTTATTTAGGGTCTAGAAATGCACTAAGAAAAGAATTCCTGAAATTCAACCTTTATGTAGTGCAGCGGTAGGTTGAAGTTTTTATGAAAATAATTCCGCGAAAGAGTTTCTGTAGTAAAGTGCATTATAAACAAAGAAAATACAGGTTATATTTTAAAGTTTTTTCAATTCTAACATGACATTGGGCTTACTAATTCATTTTAAACTTAAAAAGTTAAACAATGTCGAAACAACAACATAAACGAAGGTGAACGAGTCTGATCAAATGAAAGACATGTTAAACTAATTTTAGTATATTATTGCGAATCCTACTATGTAATATGTATGCAAAAGTTTGGGTGTTAGCTCTGTAACAGCTGAACGAATTTGGTTAAAATTTGATAGAAAACTGCGAGCACAATTTACTTTATATTTGTAATTTGTACTTCAATTTAATAGAGTTCTATTAAATTGAAGTAAGTACAAAAAATAACTTAAAAAAAATCAATTAAAAAGATGCCCGCCTAGTTATTTTTAGTTTAGTAACCGGTTTAAAATAATATATTCAAGTAACAATATCATATAAAAGCAGAATATTTCCCACTAAATATAACTTGATTTTAATACTATATACGAGTATATTTCCCACCTAATACTTTTTGTATAGTAACCGGTTAAAAATATATTCATTCAAAGGTGACCTTTATACATATTAGTGATTAACTACAATGTTGCATAGCAATCTTGATATTTTAACAACTAACTGGCCATCTGAATGTTATCAATACGAGTTTAAATAAAAAAGTTCATGAAAATAGTTTACAGACTGATTAATTAGAGTATTAAGTAAACATAATAAGACCTACACTTTATTGAGACCTAACTACACTTGGCATGCAACGTTTCCCATAATGACGTCATGGATAGGGCGAAGTGGAGGAAGAGTGTTAGGAAGGCTGACCCCATCACCATGTGGGATGAATAGTCGGGAAGAGAGAGAGAGAGAGAATAAGACCTACACTCTACACACGCAAATTCTTAAGGACTTTACACACTTTTTTTTCCTCCGGGTAGCACGCGTAGGCGCATGTCGCCGACGACATGATTCTTGTGAAATTTTAAAATTCTCATCGACTCTCGGCGGCTTAGGTGTGTATATTGTCCTTTAGAATAGATGCCATTGATCAAGAAGTTAGTTCTAAAAATTGCATATATAATTTTTCAGTTGAAATTAAACAATATAAACCAGCTAATCTTCATCATCTTCTTGTCTTTATTCCACGCTATGTAGGGTCGGCACTTTCCTTCTTACATTCTCTTTTGTAATCCGTCATCTCAGTACTCAATTATTTCTTTCTCATTTATCGTCTTTCACATAATCCATCCATCTTTTCTTGGGTCTATCTCTACTTCTAATCTATTCAAGTTCATATTTCTTGGGTATATTACATGCATAACCAAGCTAATCTTTTACAATATGAATGTGTTGCGAATTTTTTTAAATTTATTTTGTAATGTTAATATTTTGTCTTATGTTAATTAAAGCCATGAAATGCATATTTGCAGATAAAACTAGCTTGAATTGTAATTTAGATCAAATCAAACATGCAAGCGTTAATGCAACTGTTGCATGTCAGGTCAAGTTTCACATGCTAACTAGGACTTAATGACGTCATTGCATATATACCTAAATATAGTATGCTAAATATAACCGCTGTGACCTATTTAGGGTTTACATGCGGTAGAGAATAAAAGTAACACCAAGCCATGTGCCCTTGGGGCGAGGGTGGAAGCGAAAACGTACAAGTTGCATTGGAAACTGGCCAAAAGTTTAAAAATACTGACCTTCTGTCTGAAGGACGATGCCTCTGATTTGTTCACAGCAGCTATTGAAGCTTACGTATTTTATAAGGCACATGGGCTAGATACCTCAAAAGATTTAAGAAACTAGAGATCCAAGGATATGACTACCAAAGTTGGGGATTGAAGTCGTGGTCATGTTATTTTCTCAAGCGTGGCGGTACTGTTAATAGATTTCGCCAATGTTATCGAGTTTAGAAATAAAAAATCTATTTCCGGAGTAAACGTCTCCAAACAACTTTCATGTCCTAGACAAAAACAAAATTTCCGGGCTATTTACATATATATCAGAATAAGAATAAATTTATAAGTTCTTATGCAGTTTTGCGTCATAATAATTTGCCAGTTATGTCCAATTCAATATTATAACACGAAAAATGTTTAATACTGTCGTGGTTCGAAGAAACCGATGATATAAAATGCGTATGATAACATTTCAGTTTTTGAGATGTGAATTAAATAGCGGTATTCATGTTATTAAACCGAGAATAATAACAATGCAGCGATGACGATAAAAGTGGTAAGTGACCAACAATGGAAGTCATAATTCCATTCATATTGAAAACAAAATAAAAATAGCGAATCAGTACCATATTTATATTCAAACATCTTGGTAGTCGCTGATGTCGCACAATCAATTTACTAATATTATAAAGCTGAAGAGTTTGTTTGGTAAAACGTGCTAATCTCAAAAACGGGATCAATTATATCACTGCGCGCTGGTCAGCTAGTTGTTCAGTATAAAATTGAAAGAATGTGACTCTGACCAAAGATAATTCTGTCCAGCCAGTTGATAAATAAATAGAACTTACCCGAGATTCTTCTTCAATAGGCGGCGCTGTTTTATTGTAAAAACAGTTCAACTTTTTGTAAGCCGATGGCTCGGAGCATACTCCATACCAGACGCAATGGCCTTCAGCTGACGTCAATGGAATCTACAACAAAAAAAATACAATCAAAAGAGCGAACAAGCACTAATTACCTGACTAAATGTCGAAGGATAATCAAAATACAGTCAGTCAACCATACTTAGATACATTTTATACTATCAGCTTAAAGACGAGCTCTAAAATCGAGGTTAAAAAAGTTTTTTAAAATATCAACAAAAATATAAATTGAGAAGAACCATTCGCCTACACTACACCCATCAGTAGGTGAATTCGGGTTTCGTTTGATGACGATGATTAGATACATAGAGTCGCACAAATACAAAGAAAGCTACCTGTTGATTTGCAATTCGTGGTTTCAGTTTTTTGGTGGGTTGCCAAACAAAACTACTGTTAGCCAAACTTACAAAACACAAAGAAGTGATCTAAGAGAAAGGAAACGAATCTAACTTTGACGTGAGCTTTTGGCAGACAACTTTAAACATGTTGACCGAGTGTAGTTTGACCAAGAAAAAATAATATTTACACACCAGTAGTAAATTGGTAAAACTATGTGTTATATAAAATAACATATTTTTAAAATAAGGTAATTTAATATGGATGACATGACATTACAGAGGTGCGAAACAACATGGTTTACTGATGGCGGTGCACGAACCTAATAGCATTAAACTTATAAAGGAGTTCAATGAAAATAACTATAACTTATTCGAGTGCTTCTCCGTTCGACCCATGATTGTTCTACCCAATAGGTATTTTTCTCCTTTCGACCAAAAACCTTTAATATATTATGCTCGTTTCTACCCACACCTACTTATTCCTAATTTCTATTGTATAAATTTAAAGAAATGACACAGTGTAAACACAGAAGCAGCAGGGTCAGCAGATCAAAAACCAGCATGTAGATATTCAACTCAACTCAAAAACATTTTTACTAAAAAAAAACTCAAATCAGACTTATCTAGGTAGTGCTCAGTCAAATTTGTCTACTGGTCAAACAACAATATACTAATCAACTTTTAAAGTACCTAACATATAATCAAATAAACATGTAAAAATATACACAACAAAGTTTAGATTCGGAACATAGGTAAATACAGAGTTTAAATAAAAAAACTTATCTAGTTATTAATGTCAGTCATGCAAAATTACGTTTTTTACGAAATAATTTGTATAAAAACTAGCAAACTCACTTTCGCATTTAAATTAGTTAGGAAACCTACAAATAAACCAAGTAAGTGACTCATTGTGAATCTACTATTAAATACCTCTCCATCGTTTCTGCTATCCTGGTATCTGAACTTTTGGAATTAGCCCACTACTAGTTTTAATAAAACAACGATTTTAAAACCTATAAGTACTTACTAGAATTTTTAACTTCTGATAGTATAATATAATTAAGTGTTACTGACTGTACACCAATTCGAAAAGTTTTATTTAAGACATTCATGAACAAAGACATTAGAAAATAAGTCATTTTGGGAAAAGGCGATTATGGAACTTGAACAAAACTAGTTTGTACCTACTATATGAATTTCAGTCCAAACAGACCGGAAACGAAACGAAAGTATGTAGGTACCTACCTATACCTACTTAAATAATATATTATTTACCTTTAGTAAAAACTTTTGGATTTAATGTTAGTAATCATTTCATTATTACATAGATACCTATAGTGTCTGTACCTACTGCTTATTTACTGCTCACATTTATAGATTGGGTAGAAAGGAGAATATGTTTTTGGTTGAAAGGAGATAAATACCTATTGGGTAGAACAATCTTGGGTCGAACGGAGAAGCACTCACTTATTCTACATTATGAGTCTAGCTGCAATCTGCAGTCTAATATTTACAAACGTTTATCAAACAAACAAATATTTAAATAAGTAGTCAGGCAGGAGTAAGTACCTAGAGATTGTACACAGACTACCGAAGAGCAAGCATCACTGCTTTGTGTTGTGTATCTTACTATAATTGCAGTTTAGAATTTCCTAATGTCAAGATGCCTGGTGCCAATCAAGGTGAGCAACGAATATAATGTACGAGTCAACATAAAAGATTGAAATCCATTATCCAAATCACTTCCTATCGATTTTATTTGTATAAGAATCGCGTGCTAAGCCG
This sequence comes from Cosmorhoe ocellata, assembly GCA_963675405.1. Classification (NCBI taxonomy): domain Eukaryota; kingdom Metazoa; phylum Arthropoda; class Insecta; order Lepidoptera; family Geometridae; genus Cosmorhoe; species Cosmorhoe ocellata. The sequence goes on from OY776257.1 coordinate 2,263,577, forward strand.
GTCAGTCAGTACATAGCGTCAGTAAGTAATGGATCACATCGTTGATTTATTCATAAAGCATGGTAGCACGCTCGACACGCGAGCATTCATTGTCATATCTATGGAAGAGGCCAAAGACTGGAAAGAAATTTTAAATTATAATGATATGAAAGATACTAATAATAATCCTGTCTGTAATGACACAGACACAAACATCGAAGATACTACAGGCACATACATCTATTGGTATGATTGGCAGTAAAATTAAAGTACAATGCAAGGTAATGTTCAAATGATTATACTCGTTTCACACGTTTCAAAAACGAACTTTCATAGATAGCTGAATAATTTATTTATTTAACTGTATTTGGACAAATTATGTATATTTTGACCATATTATTCCCAAAATAAACATGCCGGTAGCATATTGAATTATGTGCATGGAAAATTCACTTGACTTTCTAATGGATCTATGTGCGTCATTCGATCGAATGGTCAACAACTTTGCTGAAAAAAAGCTTTGAACAATGAAATCATTCATCCTGCATTTAATATTTCATGTTGTTTACAATTCAGAATCAATTGACAAATAGGACGCACGAAAAGAACTCTGAATTTAGAACCGTTAGAATGGTTGATTTATATACATTTATACCACTTTTGGGAATTGGAAATAAAATGATTCTGCTCTCAGAATTATAGGCATTTCCATTTTTCCAAATAAAGTTTTTTTTTATAAATTTTCAAAGAAGGCTTAATTCTGGAGACAGCCAAAAAGATAAAGCAAGCAGTGATAGATGACCCCAAGATAATCATGATAAAATGTGAAATAAAGGTGAAGTCAGCTGGACTGGTATTTCGTTAAAGGGAAACTTTACAAAGACTAATGTTGCCAGTTCAATGAAAAATAAGGTCTCGACGCGAAAATGTTATAACGAAGCAAAATCAACTTTGTTTCTACAATAATAAGGCTTCTATCATTGCTGACCTAGCAGAATCATTGTCGGAAACTGAAAAAATAACCTGAAAGAATTCATAAAAGCTCCCAATAACACAAATCCAACTCATCAATCAAAAAACCCTTTTAATATTTTATACAATCTTTGATGACTGTCTTCAGGCACAACGACCTGTTACAAGTTCAATACAGTTTAGTTACCTTTAACTGAATCGACTATTCAAAGCTCTTTTAACTTGTAAGAATGAAATATTAGCACAATGCCCTCAAAAAACACTCATGAATTTTATACCCTAATCGTAATGACCATCGTTTGAAGGTTCAAGAACAGTCATCGCATCGCCCACTGATAATATATTTAGTATGTATGTACTAGGTGATATAGCTGATAACATTCTTACCTGAAACAACTAATACCTAGACCAAATGAATTAGCAAAAACAATGAACTGAAATCGATAGCACTTAAATTTCCAGTACATTTAAAAGCATTTAGCCCGTCAATTTATTATGGCATGGTACGAAACATCAAAGTTATATTACTTCTATGATATTCCCCGAAGAGCTTGTGGTAAGGCCCTTGATTGTATTGTGACATTTCGCTGTTCACGAAACGAAACACGTCTTTTGAAATCAGAACTGTGTCACCTAGAATCTAGCAAGAACGATACATAACACAAGATCTAGTAAAATAATACAATTTCTATGTGCCGACAAACACAAAGGCCTATGTATTCCATCAGCTAGTCTAGCATAATTCACTTGTGAGGCTTTGAAACCTATGCAGTGAACTTCAGATCAATATTCCAGTGTATTATATTTTGGACCCAAATGTAACTTTAGACTTAAAAGACTTATCAATTTATTCTGCAGTGTTATTGTAACAAATTATTCATGTAGCAAAAGCAGGTCCTGTGACATTTCCTCTGTAATCTGTTTCACGTGTAGCCGTACCCTCGTCGTGACCGTCCGCCGCGCCTACCTGCCGTATAACAGTGATCAATATTCACCTACCACCCACCCTCATGAATTGACTTTCAAATTCAGTTTTCGTCTAGATAAAATAAGGCTGACATTGCTTTGGCTTTTGTTTTGAAATTCAAATTACCTTACAGCTTCTTTTATATTGTTTTATTTCGCTACTACCTAGACTGTACGTTTTCTAATAGGTAGATTATTGGATAAGTATGTTCCTATTATGTATAGTATGGTAGGTCGTTTTAATTACCTATGTAGTCTCATTGTTGTCCTTGCGTACTTACTTATTTGCGGCTACACGCAAAAATAAGGATTATCTTATGGCTTCTCATAATTAGTGACACATCGGTCTAGGTAGGTTATAATTTGTTAGTTTTTCTAAGTTTCAATCCATAAACACTTCTTACTTTTGTTTTGATCGCTAGATTTTAGGCATTTTTCGATTTATGTAAATACTGAAACCCTGACCAAACATTATGTATTATGCATATACCTATGTACATTTATTGATCATTAAAATGATTTCCGTATGTACATACATTAATCTTTAATCATATAAGTATATCATTATGTCGACATTGCATTCAACAATACGAAAGCCCATGAACGAGTTATTATAACAATATTAATCGTCACAATCAACATTGTACAATTACCATAATAAGGTAAAATTTGTAGTTTTTAAATTTGTTTATTTTATATGGGGTATGTAGCAGTTTACAAGCTACTGAATCGATTCTAGATAATTTTATTTCCAGGTAAATTTTCCCCGAGTACTTTGTACACCTAAGTTATACTTAACAGACACTCTACGATGTCTCAGCGTATTTTTTTTTCTTCACAAAAACTTAAACCTCTAGCTGCAGCCATTAAAGGTTATATTTTGGGAATACTTTTCATCGTACATTTCTCCAAGACGAAATTTACACTCCGAATTTCATCTCTTGAGAACCTGTGGTATAGTGTCAGGGTCTTAAGTTTAGGCTGTACGTTGATTCGTCAATCCTAAACTGAAAATTCTAAACTGGTGAAATCGTGAGACGAGACTCGTGTTAACACGCATGCGCAGACTCCGTATCACATCCACGTCTGTATTTCGTCTGATTCATGAAGTTTGCTTTATGTATGTTTCCACCAAGGTTTGAGCGACCTTCGCCACCACCTTATCGGCCTCGGTATCACCTTGCAGAGTCGGCCAATGCATCGTATCCTCATCTCGAAACACAATAATTGTAATAATAGCTAGTACACTTGGATTTTGATCATCATCATTACTAAAAGCTTTATTTAAGTAAGTAATTGCTATATAATGAGCAACAACTTTACGCCACTGTTTTTTTGTAGTATCCGTTTATAGGTACTTACCTACTTATTATTATTATCTTTTTTTATCGTGAGGGTCTCAACGCAACAAACTAAGCTTTGTTAAGTTTGGGGCTAGATGGCGCTCGTGAGAAATAAAATGTCAACCCATATACTTTGTTATTTATATTGATAGCTACTTTAACCCCCTGAAGTTTTCGGAAGTAGTCTGGTAACACCCTGTATTTTATTTTATTTATGTATTTATTACCCGCGATTTATACAGCGAACGGAGCATATACAAAGAGCTCATTGGATTTGCATACTAGTCTAAAATGTAGCCAAAATATTTAATATACGAGTAATGCTAATTTATCTAGCTAGATTATTTACATTAATAATACAATAATTACGTTAGGTATCACTTCGTTTGTAAAACTCGCTTAGGTTTTGTTGCACAAATATCAGCCAGGCTAAAATGCGCGTCACAATAATTTTGTCTATTGCTGTTTCGTCTCGCTCTTGCTCTTCCAAATACAAGACAAATGCACGGAAAAGTGTCTAAACGGGCGCCTTGTTAGTAGTTATTATGTTAGTACGACAGGTCTCTATATTTTCATTCACAATTCTATGAAAGTCATCAACATTCTGGCTCATGAGCTCAAGGTTTTCAAGTACGTATAAGGGGGGGCGTACGGGATGTGATATTTTACAAAATTTTTCGCTGCCTCACTACCGATTTCAGTTCATCAAAGTTTCCACTGGGGCAAGTAATATAGGAAGGGAACGAAACGAAAAAAAGCTTCGTAATTCTATTAAAACCCTTACTAAGACAGAAACCTAAAGTAAACATCAACAAAACTTTTGCTTTACTACTTTTAACCAACCTATCGGTGTGCAAATTTAGTTTTACGACGTGTTACTTGCTGGCTATTCGCGTTCATCTGGCTCGCGAGTAGTAATTAGGATTTAGTGAAACATACTAAAATGTATGTTCAGTTTCATAATTAGCGAGCGTGGAATGGAATTTTTCATATTCGTTACTGTTCTATCATCATAATGTAGGTACATTAACTACGAAAATAGTGGTAATTCTGTTGTTGTTATACGTATTTTACCACCAATGTCAGTGCGTTGAATACTAAAAGTACTGTATTCGGCCAAACTAGTAGGAGCATTATCCCGAGAATAAATCGTAAGTATACCGAAAAGTAAACTGACATTTTACTTGCATTTGACAATACATTATTCTGAACCTATTTACACCAGAAGTTAGTCAAATCCACCCTTAGAGGTTTACCTTACTTATTAATAAAAAAAACCTCTAGAAATCTCAGATTTCTATGCCTGTCAGTCAATAACACAACCGCTTTGTTGCTAACTATTCAGAGAGGCAATGTGTTTGGTCATTCAATCAATATTTTCCAGAACTCTTAGTTAAATTGCTAATGCGTTGCGCCTTGACCTTAGTGCAAGATTTTCAGTTGCGGAAGTCAATTCAAGTTATCTTATTATGATTGTATTAGGTTTATTGTTAGCATGGACTTCAATGCTCGTGAGAAATCAATTGTTTTAGTTGACTGCTTGGTAATAGCATTATAATAAGCCCGTTTTCGCATACGAAGACGACACCGTTGTACACACACAAGCACAGCTCAAACCACATAGGTAAGATGTTGATACTGGCAGTTTTGTCATGTTTTACATACTAAAACGAGAAATACGTGAAGTAAAATAAAAACCTTTGCTGATACTGAACCGATTATATAACTAGGTACATAGACTCATAGACTAGAAATATTTGTTTGCCTCTTAGCACAAAATAGCACAGACACAGGAAAAGATATTATGTATGATGTGTCTGATAATGATTATGTTTTAAATACAATGTATCTCCTTACCTTTACATTGGTATTCTATGATGGTTATTACATGCCATACTTGGGCGCATTTTAAATGACTTGCGTCTTCTTCTACGTCCCTCTACTTCTGTTCTATCACTGAGCTTTTGTTCTATTACACAGATTTCTTAAAACCGTTACAACTGAATAGGTAATAATTTTATTAAGTATATGAATACATTTTTTTATATGACAAGTATTTGGTTACAGCCAACATCATCTGTAAAAAAACGTTGTTTTTCTCTTTTAGTTGTTTTTATGTTGTCTTGCTTTAATCTTGAAAGGAAACTGCACTTTATTGACCTCACAGTTATTTCCAGAAACCTTTCGATCGGTACATTTTGTTTTGATGTGTCACCTCCTAGCACATTTAATTTTATTAAGTGTACTGCGCGCGTGCATTTCAACATGATGACGCAAATGCACGCAGAACGTAACGCTCCAAATTATTGCGTGACCCCGACTCCTCCAGTATTAGGGTAATTTAATTTAGAGACAACTGGTTTATTGTAAAAAAATATTCTCTTAAGCGCACTTCCTTTCCACCACACTGGATCGAAATAACTAGTGACACGTTAAGAAGATTGTAAAAAACTGTTGTTTTAGGCTAAGTAGCGTGTCTTCTTTAGGTAGCAGTAATTTTTATTTGAAAATATCAAAAGTACAAACACGGCTTCTCAACGAGTTTATGATTATGTAGTGTATATTTTGCTGTCAGCCTTCGCGAAAGGTTGCTTAAATAAGTAAGCTAGAGATTGTTTCTGCAAGAAATATTTAAAATACTCGTATATATCCCTATTTCCCTTGGTCCTAGCATCACGCGTGCACGGCTGGACCAATTACGCTAATTCTTTTTTTGTTGTGTTTGTCATTGTAAGAAGTTTCTTGAGACAGTAAAAAAAGTTGAATTTTAAATTGAATCTCTAAGGGTAGACTTGACCGACTTCTGGTCAAACTATTCTCAGATTATTGTTCTCAGATTATTGTTAAGTCAAATGCAAGTAAAATGTCAGTAATATTCGGTGACTACGATTTATTCTCGGGATAGTTAAATCCGCCGTAAGGCGTGCCAAAACACAATCCGCGAAGTTGACGGAAGTTCCATTATTCTGGACTATTTTTAAAATATAGTTTTTATGTTTGTTCGAATATAAGCAGAGAAGCATAGATCCAATCTGCATGAAATTTGGTAGGTCAAAATAGTTTGTACTTACTTGTAAATATATATACAAACATTGACCCACCCACATTGATATTACCTACTTCCAATAATTGGACAGTAGTGGGCTCAATAAAGCTCCCTTGCTTAATGCAGAGTCAATTGACATCAAATGCTGTTATTGGTATAAATTAAAATTAATCGAGGGACTCAATGCTGGTCTGTTGAACAACTGGTTTGGGTCAGTTGAAGCAATTAATGCCATTTATCTGACAGTTCTGATACATTACATACTACAAATTTAGCTGTCTTCAGTAGGTTAGGTAACCAACCAATAAGTAATTAGGTATTTCATAATGTAAAAATACACTACACTTTAATCCTTTCACCACACTGTTCTAAAGAACTAGTGACAGTAAAAAATCTTTTATTTATTCCCACTGAAGAAGGAAGGTTGTTAAGAAATTTATAAGTAAACATTTTTAGTCTATTAGGAATAGTATTGATTTATTTTTTATAAACAGAGCCTACACAATGACAACTTTCTTATGCCCTATAATCAGGGTTGGCGAACCTTTATGTATCAACATGCCATTTTTTCTAAAGTAATGTTATATCAAATAGACATGCCGCCATCAAATAATTTTGACTGTGATTACTTGGAAAATAATAGTAATAATCATCATCATACTATAATAGTCCACATTTTTTTTATAAGTCTTCATTTTTTTTATAAGTGTATTATGAGTTTTAGTGATAGGTGACATGCCCAAAAAATTGTGTCGGGTGCCATTGGTTCCCCGTCCCTGCCCTATATGAACATGCTCTCACACAACTAAAGCATGCTGCGATCCAGTTACAGCTTGTTCCAGTGAAAAATGTAACAATTTGTGTGCTTTATTAATTTTACAAAGAAAGGAATAAGATAACATTGTGTTTGAAATCATAGCTTCAAATGAGTATGAAAAGAATAACTGTACTCCGAGATTACTGTGAATACAGTGATGGATGAATACCTTTGTCCATTGAGGCTGAACACTGATTATGTTTACTGATAATTTGTTGGAATTACAAGCTAATTTTGTTCTTAGAGTACAGACATAAGGTCTTTTGTTATTTACTGACTTAGGCAGGTCAACATTTTTGTTCGTCACATGATTTCATACAAAAAGAAACAATAGAAAGGTATTTTCTTATCAAAGCTTAAAATAATTTGTTCTGCGATAGTTACCTACTCATTATATCAGTATAACATTACAAATAAATGTAACTTTTATCTGTAAATAGGTACTTAAATAGACAGTTATTGTTTAATTTACAAGATACCGACTAAATAGTCAAGCTGCTGTTGAAAAGTTAGGGGAAAGCTTGATAATTGATATGTTATTTTAAAATATTAAATACAGAACATAAAAATAATATTGAAAACAAAAAATACTAAACACAATGTTGCAATATTTACCCACCTACTTGATTTATTTGTCTTACAACTCATCAAGCATTGGCAAAAATAGTGGGTAGCTGTAGTTTATAAATATTTGCAGCAAACTGTATATAAATAAACTCTAATCATATTATTTTGTTAGACTGTAGAATCTACAGTGTAGATTGATAATTTGAAATTAAGTGGTAGTAGCACCCACCCACAACCCAAACTATAGTACCTACCAATTCCAACCCACTTTAAAATACTTGGTGAAGTTGATATATAACTAACGTAATATTGATTTCGTCAATATAATGAGGAGAAAGATAGTTTTATTTCTCAATAAAATTAAGTATACACAGACATCTTTGTTATTAAAATTACTTCCAAACCAATGATAAAGATACAAGTTGTGGAAGTAAATTAGTCTAAGTATGTCAAATTACACATCGAATATAACATATCGCAATAAATTAACATTTTACTTACGTATTCCGAGAGATGTAAAAGTAGCAGACATTCCAAGAAAGCTGGTAGAAATCGGCGTAAAAACCCTGGGAAGTCAGCCATTATTCTTCACTAACTTTCACTAATTATATAATATAGAACACTGATTTATTATCATAACATATTAACGAGTAAATCTCTTAGAATTACACGATTTATTTTAATTTTACGGCGCACTTTATCTTTTTTCCCGTTACGAGCGAGAGCGAGCGTTACGATATCTATATTACTACGCCCGAAGAAAGAAACAACTCGATTGATTGGTAGATGAATCATGCAAGAAAGAAACTGTCAACTGCCGACAGCTGTCATGCCCAGATAAAATGGCGAATGTAATTATTGCCAGCCAAAAAAATATAAGTAGGTAGGTAGGTAGAAAAAAAAATACAATTCTAATTAATTTTTATATAAAAATATATAAATAAATACAATTGAAATTCTACATTACTAGATGAGATTTGGGGTCTTCCGTACGAGGTACGAGGACACTATCAATCTCGTACAATGATGTTCGAGATTTTGATAATAAATAGGTAATTAACTTTTACCGTTATTCATTATTATTATAGCAAAATGTTTGTATAGCCTAATATGGCCTTACAAAAAATTTGTATCAAAGAGAATATAATCACTACGTTTAATTTTGCATCACCATAAATTATAATAGGGATAATAGTAAAAACTAGAGCCATCTATCAGAACGTCAAAACTTTTCAGTGCCGCATTTACGCGATGATTGTCTATGTTAGCTTTCCCGTCAACCGGGAAATAAGTAGGTAAAGATTTTTGAAATACAACAAAAACTTATGTTATATTGAGTAGGAAACTTGCCACAGTTTATTTAATTAAGTAAACTTCCTAATCCAGTAGGTCAATATACCTTAATTTTGATTTTAGCACGTTTTCGATGCATAATAAAATATGTATGTACGAGGTTTAAAAGTTAAAATACGAGATTTTAGCTGCTATGTACGAGGTATTATTTTTTACGGTTGGCAACCCTGTTTTATGGTGGCAAACCTACCACTAAATTATAATAAGGGTAAATTTTATTTATTTGTTTCTATTCAATAGTGGTACGAGTGCACCGCAGTGATCCTATTGGAAATAAATATATTTTACCAATTTATAGAGTAATTTAGGTTTGAAACGTTAGTTCATAAATTTTATTATAAGATGCTGTAAGTAGTGTGGAGTGTTCTGCTGATAACACCAGCGGTGTCATTGCTAAAAGAGGTAAACAGTGTAGGTAGGTACGGAATATGCAAAAAAATACACTCGTAACTAGGTAATGGTACATAGCTCTATGTCTTGTTTCTCGTTTAGTTTAGATTATTTTTATTCAACCAACAGAGATCTTTCATAGATTTCACACAATAATTTAATTTAACACAGGTTCGTTCTCATGATTTTTCCATTGAGTGTAATTTTGAAAATATTGCTATCTTGGTCAAGTACCTAGTTCATGGTTTTCTTCTAATGGGTTTTGTGTTAAAAATTTTTTTTTCCTACAGCTGCAATGTATCATAAAATACTAGATAATTTGTACCTTTACAAAGTTTTTTTTTTAGAATGGACATAATAAGGCAAAGATCCGTATACCCAACAACTAAACAGAAGAGAAAATTAATAGCAATGGTTACACAGAATCCACAGTTAATTTTATGCCGGGTATCACAGGATTTTACCCGCAGAGACTCGCAGATACTTTGGAACAATATCGCAACCGAGTGCAACTCACTTCCTGGGGCTAAAAAAACTTGGAGACAATGGAAAAAGGTATAATCTTCAGTTCTCAATCATGTACCATGCACAGCATTTTTCAAAAAGAAAAGAAAGTAACATTTGTGATGATGAAAGTATCATTTTTGTTTGGTTGAATGACACAGTCTTCTGTTCTGTAGAGATAAACCGGCCAAGTGTGAGTTGGACTCGTGCATGAAGTGTTCCGTAAGATTATCCATAAAAACGGCAAAAAAAGAACACATTTGTTGTATGGGAGCCCCCTTAAATATTTATTTTATTCTGTTTTTTAGTATTTGTTGTTATAGCAGTAACAGAAATACATCATTTGGGAAAACTTCAACTGTCTTACTATCACAGTTCATGAGATACAGCCTGGTGATTGATGAACAGCAGAGTCTTAGTCATGGGGTCCCATTTTACCTTTGGGTATGGATCCCTAAAAATGCTGTATTATGGTGCTATTAGGATCATGCTAGGTGAATTGATAAAATGTTAGGTATAAATATTATGTACATTAACCCCACAGACATGGCAAGATATTAGAGCCAACATTAAAAGGAAACAGCAAGTAAAAAATGGAGAAATTCCTTCATCAATTAACAAACTCACCATGGCAGAAAAGGAAGCGTTGGGATTGAAGAATGTTACATCCACCACCAGCTATCAGGACCCTGTAGAATTTGTTGCACCGGAAGAAGAAAGTCCGCATAATGGCAACTTAAATGACTCTTTACTAAATCATTATAATGACACAGTATCATACAGCGAGCCAAATTCACCCCCTGAAGTAAAGGCGAAAGTTTTAACATGCACACAACTCAAGGCAAAGAAAATAAAAATAAATGAAAATAAGGATCATTCAGATAATTGTGTGTTTAACTGTGATAGGCTAGCAATTCAGGAGCAAAAGAAAATAGAAATAAAAGAGGATTATTTGAATTTTAAAAAAGATTATTTGAGGCAGAAGCTTATATTGATGAAAGAACAAACGGAAGCGTTGAAAGGTATTGCAAGAGAACTAGCTAAGTGAATGTATGTAAAAATGTGCCAAATGTAGTTCAAAGTAGGTATGGGTCTATCCCATCAAAATATTTGTAAGTAAAAGTTTTCTCTGACTAAAATATTTTATTTGTGCTCTCGAAAAATAAAAAAGTCTAAGACCTACAAATAGATAATACCATCAAAAAATTATTATAATAATTAGGATGGTTGCTAAATTTATTTTGATTACATAGCTTTGAAAGCTATGAATATACTTTCTATGTATAGCTTTACGCAGATTTTTTCCATAAAAATACATCCTACATAAAAACAAGGTAGCTAAGCATCTATTTTAGTTTTTATCCAGTTCAGTTTAAAAAACGCGCGTAGGTACAAAGCTGTAAAGAGCCTAAAAAAATCCGCCTCTTAAATTTCTTCTTTATTTATATTATCTGTCTCTTTTGAGATACAGTGTCAAGTGTCTAAATTATAGTAATTGTCAATGTCACAAAATATTGTCTAAGCTAGACTTCCTTGAATAGGAGAAAGCGCAACGAAAATCTCAGTGGCGATTTGCTTTTTATTTATTTCAACTTTGTGACGTTGACAGCACGTCATATTATATAAAAATACACTGGACACTGACAAAAATATATACAAAGAAGAAGAAGAAGTAAGTAAAGCAAAGCAAAAAGCATGCAACTCAACCAACTACCTACTGCATTCATTGTGATTTGTGATTGTGCTTGTCTTTGCGGAGTGCATGCAAAATGCTGAAAAGACGGTACGACAACTTTGTGAAGGCTTCAGTTCCTTCAGAAACAGTCACCAAACAACCTGTGCTTAGTGGGGAACAAGTCAAGGAAATCTATCTGAAGGAAATCAAAGATGCAAACAATTGCGCTAGTTCAGCGAAGTACGCATTACCAAAATGTACACCAATCCAAAGAGTACATAAATTAGAACACATCACAAACAAGGACTTGTTTATCAGTGTTCAAAACAATGATGTAAGAATGCTTCAAGATATCTTGGATTCTTGCCCAAGTTTTCTAAATATGGTTGACGAATACGGATGGAGCTTGCTTATGATCGCATGCCAAGCTAACTCTGTCGATGTCGTAAAGGAGTTGTTGAAACGGGGAGCCGACACATCAGTACGGGATAAGGGTGGAAACTCAGCTACAAACTTGGTCATCAGGAACAAAAACCTCGAACTAGCTGATCTACTCATAAGTCACAGAATAAATCGCCCTGAGACAAGAAATAATGAACCCATAAGAAAGAAAAACAAAGTTAAGCTGAAAGAAAGTTTTACATGTGAAATATGTAATAAAGTATTCCCCGATAAAGAGGAACATGTAGCATCAACAGTACACAATATTAGTGCCAGTAAGGATAAAAAAATACCAACAAATTATGTGATACCTCAAACCAATAAAGGATATCAGTTAATGTTGAAAGTTGGTTGGGATAGAGAATGTGGGTTGGGCCGAGATGGATCAGGAAAGAAATATCCGATAAAAGCAGTTCAGAAGAAGGACAGAAAAGGGCTAGGACATGAAAAGAGTAAAGCAGAAGAATCTAATAAAGGCTCGAAAGTACATAGAAGTAAATTGGTAACTAGTGAATTAAGGAATAAGAATATTGAAATTAGCTTTAGGAGAGAATTTTACTGATAAAATATATTGTTTTTGTAATCAAACAATTTACTACTGTGATATAATATACATAAAGTCATATCTGTTTTCTGATACAATACCCATATACAACAGTTTATTACTTAGGTACATTTTTTACATTGACTTTTAGATCATCACTTTATGTGTGACTGACAAAATCAATTATAAATGTTGAAGATAGAATATAACTGGTAGATAAACATTGAATGCTACTTAGGTATCTGCTCTCTACTGAGGGTCTACCATGAGTTTTCACAATCTACACTCGCTAAGTCGCTAGCGACTGTAGTTAAAAAAATGTATGAAAAATTGGTACAGCGCCTCTAGCGGATAGTTTGGTACTAAAACCTCACGTAGCTAACTATCCTACGTCACAGCGTACTACAGCGACTGTAGTTTGCACTAATTAATTTGCTTAGAATTTGGTACCATGAGAAACAATTTTGACAGATGTCATAGTAACGTACTATTACTACTGTAGTAACGTCAGCCGATCTAAATGTGACAACTCATGGTAGACCTAACTGAGCTTCTGTTTTACAGTATAAATCAAAAGATGTCAATAAATGAATAAACACTTTATTTGCATAAAAGGCATAACATAATTACTAGTATTTTGTCATAAAAGTTTATAAACAGTAAATAATACAAAGAAACATCACTTTTATATACAAAAGTAGTCTTCAATACTTCATTGAACTGTATTAATTTGTGCATGATATAAAATCTGTCATGAATAAACTTTATACTAGCTTAACTTATCACTTTTGTTATGTAAGAATATTTTGACATTGTAATTATATTGATGATTTTGTTCAGACAAAAATATATTTTTTCCCCTAATTTTAAAGATCAAGTACCAATTTACTTTCTCTTATAATAGTTTCAAATTTACTTAACAGAACAAGGCAATTCATCAACAAATTTAAAGTATATCATACTCAACAATAAAATAATTATTTTTTATTGATTTACACTTACAATACACTTATTAGCTACAGATGCCTATTTCTACAATTTCATAATATTTACAAAACTTGCTACCTATCAAAGACCTGGGGCAATCCAGTTAAGGAAATTTATAGCTAATTCAAAACCCACAAAGCATGCTGCGTTTGCTGGGAACGCCCGGAGCATGACCGGTGTCACACCTTTGTACAACGCAGTTGGTCCTTCTTTTTCCATTAACTGCTTGAAGACATCTCTCATGCCTCGAGGATAAGTGCCCTCAGGTGCAGTTTGTAGCCTGCTCTTCAATACATCAGCTGGCATGCCCACCAGCCAGTTAGCTATTCCAGCACAGCCACCAGCTACTATAGTTGCCATCATCTTACCCTTGGCAGTAGCATCTGCAGGCACTAGAACGTCCTTGACCCACTCGTAAGTCATGAAGTACATACCACTAGCAGGTACATCCCTCAGTATTGTGGCTACACTGCCCTTGTATATACTCCTGATGCCTCCCTCTGAATATAGCTGCTTGGCACAGTCCACCATGCCAGAGTATTTCTGCACTTTTCCTCCCTGTTGGATTTGTAATAGACACTTGATGCGTTCTCCGGGCGCCATGATAGACGTGGTGAAGATACCTGAGAATGCGCCAGCTGCGAACAGCTCAGGTTTAGATAAAACATGATTTTCATCACTCTTTATCAACCGTTTTCCAAGTCCGAAACCGAAGAAACTGATAGCGAAAATGGGGGCCACACCAGTAAGAGGCGCCGACATACCTTTGTAAAGACCCCGGAAACCTTCTTTTTGTATTGTTTTCCTAAAGCAGTCGTACGTGCCACCGTAGAGAGCGGCCTCGCCAGGTTTAGGCAATGGCATAGTCTGCAATCTCACTTTTACTGTGTCCATGGGATGCCCTGCTAAAACAGTGCACACTCCGCCGAAACCACCACTAAGGAAATATTTAATTGGGCTACTGTTTTCAGACATTTTCAGTTATTGTGTTGGAAAGTTGTAAATGTGGTTTGAAGGTAACGTTGTAATAACTTGTTTCAGTTTAGATTTACTTTCAAAAAACTCCAAACCAAACCAGTCAGCTGTTGCTGTTGATTTGAATGCAATGTCAAAGTCCAATTACGTTCCGTTCCTTTTCTTCGTTGTCGGCATCCATCGTCTTCTTCGTCAACATCATGAAAATTCTCAGTGTGTGAAAATTCAACAAAAAAATATTTTTTTTGTAAAACCTACCTACTCCTATCAAAGTCAGAATTTCACAGAAAGAGAATGTGATTTTATTTTGCCACACACAGAGATCTTTTCGGAGTTCACCCTATCCATCGAGTCTCCCTATATCTCTCGAGATCTCTTTCTATTCTTATTGTTAATAGTTTATCTCTATCTTTTCTCTCGACTCGAGATCTTTTTCTAACTAACTAAACTAGCTTTTTAACCTCTTGCAATATCTGAATTTTGGAAAATTGAAACTACCAGTTTCACCCATGATCTCTGTCTCATTAATATTTCCACCACTTCATGTCTGTCAGTGTCAGTTAATGTCAAATCTTAATAAATGGTGTTTGTTGTTGTTTCGTTCGGTTGTTTTGCTAACCTACCTTTCTTGCTCTGGATGTTTACTCAAAGAATAGATTACATAGAATTGAATTAATAATAACTGCCTTTGGTTGGTTCTAAATATTAACAATGTAAAGTGAAATTGTAAAAACAATGTCGTGTTCCAGAGAAGAAATTGAAAGAAAACGCCTCGCCGCGTTACAGAAGCGGCAGACGAAAAACTGTAGTCAAAGCAGCACATCTCAGCTTTGTTCTCCGGCTAATTCCAACGGACTTTCGCCAGGATCTCCCTATGCCAACACGTCTAGAGCCGGTCCTCTGAAGGGATTCACCAGAACACCAAATCACTACCATCCTTATGCCAAGCCTAAGTTTCAAACTGAAAACACTAATGTACCAGTAGGAAAAATAGTCAGTGGAACTGTCTATCTAATTTCAGAAGAGAGATTTGAAGTTAACCCTTCGGAATTCTGCACTCCGCTTATAGATATATGCAAAAGCCTGCCTTCTAAAAACTATGGTTAGTCGTGAAAATTCAATGTTACACTGAATTTAAATATTAGAGTCATGAGAACTAGGGCCCAGAAAGTTTCTAGACAGTTCTTCTCGGACTGGGAATAAGACTTATTGGCACTAAGATTCACCTAGGATGTCATACAATTCAAAATGATCCCTGTGATTCGATTGAATTTGATTTATCAATCTTCAGCAATGCAGAAGTTAACACAGCTCTGTTAATATCTAAACTGCCTATAATAAGTTACAGAATTTACTCCCATACCTATTATAAAGATCAGTACTTTATTATTACCATACATTTTATTTTGTACCAGGTTATTCTTTTATTTTGTCTGTCAACCTGTGACAATGTTACGCGGGCTTTATTATCATATCATATTGTTTTAGTTTACCATAATGACTTATAGAGTGAAATGGAAGAAGAAAACATGTTGTGCTGACCCCACATACTATGGGAAAACGGCAGTAAAATGATGATCGCTGTAGATGACTAAGTATCTCATCACATGGGTTTTCATTTCAGATCTGAAATCAAAGTTATGGAACTTCTCAATAGATGACTATGATAATCTGATGTCAAAGGTGGGCCCATTATCTCCTCATGTGGTTCTTGGCCCACTTCCTGGTTACGTATTAAAGGTACATGGCACTTGATATAATTTTTCTTAAATACTTGCTACCATTATATATTTATTATTGGATTTTCTTGTAGTAAAAGGGGTGTTTTTGATTACTTTGAAATCAGGCATTTTTATAGTCTGGGAATGTAAAAAAATTACAATATATGAATCTATGTAATATTTATTTTTAATTTAATTGTATGTACCTTATCTCTATAGTATAAGTATGGAAGAAGCACCTTTTGAGCAATGCAAAGACTTAAGAACAACTTGTGGGTTGCCTGGATTCTAGATACAATAGAAAATCTATTTATGTCTCACGTAGATCTACGTTCCAGTATGTCAAAGGTAAAGGGCTGTTTTGTAAAGTTCCTAGTTTCTTGAATTACAGGTACTCAGAGAAAGCACTATGGATCCTAACAACATTGATTTATCCCCTGTGGAATACACACTCCGCCATAAACTAATGCCGTTCCAAGAAGATGGAGTTCGGTAAGAAAAATATAACATTTTCTCAGTATCTATTATGACCTCTTTGCAACATCGTTTGTATTTTTTTTTCCTGTAAACTTCAACTTCTCCCTGCACCCTTTAGAGGTCGAATTTGGCACCTCTCTAAACCTTGAAAGTAATCTAGCCTCAAAAATTCAGCTCTCTAGAACTTATTCCATTATTTTATTTTTGTATTTTTGTATTGTCTGTCAGTTATAAATAAATAAATAAATAATGCTGGACAATCCACACAGCATCATCTAGCCCCAAAGTAAGCTACTCAAAGCTTGTGTTATGGGTACTAGATAACTGATATATTTAATACATTATACTTATACATAGATAGATATTTTTTATTATACATAGAAAACACCCAGACCAACGGAACAAATTTCTGCAGATCGTGCACAAATTTGTTCCGCAGCGGGAATCGAAGCCGCAACCTCTTGCGTCGCAGGCGGACTCTCGCCCGCTGCGCCACCGAGGTTGTCAAGGAGTTAGTAACACAAGAATATATAAAATAATCAAGCTAGTGAGAAAAGCATAACATTATTTGTCGTGATTCCCCATAGTCATTATAGGGTCTTTAGTCAACTGAGGCCGCTGTCAACTTATCCTGCGGGATAAGTTGACCTAATGCATTTTTGAATCAGTCAACTCATATAATAGAATAGAATAGAATAGAATATAATTCTATCATACTATTGTCACATTTTATGATTTGTATAGACACGTAAAAAAAGTATGTTCTGTCCATAGATTCGCCATAGCCCGACGTGGCAGATGTATGATAGCAGATGATATGGGACTTGGGAAGACGTTCCAAGCTCTAGCGGTAGCCAGCTACTATAAACACAACTGGCCTCTTCTTATTGTCACTACTTCTTCAATGAGGTAAAACATTTTAAACTATTTGAATCTATCTTCAGCCAAAAGACGTCCACTGGGACATAGGCCTCCCCCAGAGACCACACACCTGTTTGAATATGTTTATTTATTGGAACGAAGTTCTTTATCGCGCGTTGTGATAGGGTGCTAGACGGAAAAAAATCTCACGAAAAGTTGTAACGACACTTTCTGCTATAGTTGTAAGCCGTGCGCGTGTTTCTCTGTCTGTCTCTCTCTCTCTCATAGAAAGCAAGGGAAGGAACTTCGTTCCATCCGGGTGTCCCTTGACACCTCTCAAGTTTTTTTATTTATTTATTAGGCAACACCAACACGCAACAAAACATGAAAAAAACAACATGAAAACAAATTATACTATGAAATGTGTACAATTACAGGCATGCACAACATTTACCATAATGTTTAAAGTGATTGTTTTTATGTTTTTTCGTTTATGTAAGCTTTACTATACAAGTAAGTTGAAGCACAATTTTGTATGGACATTGTTCATAGCTTAATAAATTATTTCAGGGAAACATGGCAAAGTAAAATTCATGAGTTATTACCGTCAGTGCCGCTTATGAATATAGTTACTCTGACTAACAGTAAGGATTGCCAAATGGTAGCTGATAGACAGGTATATTACAGTACACCATATTTTCAAATATCTACCCCAATGTTTCACCAGCAGTTATGCAGTTTTAAAATATTTTTTGGCGCGAAATCCTAACTCTTTTTCTAAAATAAAAGTAGTAAGTTACACTCTTTTCGACTTGAGCTATCTGCCAGTGAAAGTCCCGTCAAAATCGGTCCAGACGTTTTGGAGATTAGCTACAAACAGACAAAAATTACCGAAATATCGTATAACTAAAAATACCTGTGTTTTCATTTAGTAAAAACTGTTAATAGGTATATTCAACAATATAATATTAACATTATTTTTGGTAACTTTTTTATTACTTTTCAGACAGAAATAGTGATAGTAAGTTATAAAATAACAACAATGCACACAGAACTGCTGAAGAATAAGAAATTTGGAGTTGTTATCATTGTAAGTAGGTTGGTTATTTTATCTGTCTCGCTGAAAACGTTTAAAGGTGTGTGCAAATATCGAGCGGCAATCGGCTGCCGCGCGCGGCCCGCCGCGCTGTGATTAGACGACTGCCGCGCGCGAACGCTTCTGGCTACCTGCCGCGTCCGTGTCCATCGTTGTCCATGTTTGTGCGCAGAAATATGGACAACGAAACATCGATTCGTTTAATTGAAATGTATGGATCTTATAAAGAGTTATGGGATCCTCGACAAAAGGAATACCAAAATAAAAATAAACGTGAAGACTTGTGGAATGAAATAGCCAACAATTTTGATCTTCCCAAGAAGGAATTAAAGGCCAACTGAAGCGCGCGGCATATCTTGGTTGTGCCGCGCAGTACTGCCGCGCAAACATTAATTGGCTTTGTCCAAACTAGAGCGCGGCAGAAATGTGTCCTATAAATGCCGCGTGTTGCTGCCGCGCTCTTGCTGCTCAATGTTTGGACACACCTTAAAAAACAAAAATACATAGATTTTTACCACATTCTTGCACAGGATATGCATTGAATCTCGCATTATACAGAATCTCACTTCAACTCGTTCACTTAGGATGAATCTCACTACCTGAAGTCTCATAAAGCGCAATGCACGATAGCTCTGGGCGGAATCACCCGGCAGTGTGCCCGCTGCATTCTGCTCAGTGGCACTCCGGCCCTGAGTCGACCGGCCGAGCTATACACCCAGCTGGCCCTTATCGAGCCGCGACTATTTGGATCTTATACTGAATATGGTAAGTATCAAATTGCTCTGGCGATAACAATGGTTGTGGTGGAATGGTAGCACCCCTGCCTCACGATCTGAAGGTCGAAACCTGATCGTGCACCAATGAGTTTTTCCATTCGAAAAAATTATGTGCACAATATCAGTGCTCTTAAAACAGTGAAGGAAAACATCGTGAGGAAACCGGCATACCCTAGAACTAAAAATTCGAAGGTGTGTGTCATAGATTACTATTCTTATAAGCGGCGATGGGCTTGCAACCTGTCACGTACGGAACACTTATCACTGTGCAAAATGTGGTCATGTGCCAAATATCATGTTTGGACGTGTCTCTGAGTTAAGGGAGTAGCCCTTTAGAAATCCATAATTCCAAATTCTATAATTATAATACTCATATTATTTTGACTATCCTGAGCTTAATTACTAATTTTTTTATTATATATTATCTGATATTCTACAGGTAAAAGATATTGCGATGGTAAGCAAACAAACTTTGGATGGGATATGACAGGGCAATCCAATCTAGCCGAACTACAAATAATCTTACAAAAGAGGTTCCTCATCAGGCGAACTAAAGAACAAGTGCTCACGAAGTTAGAAGGAAAAACAAGGTATTGCTATTTATCTTATAAATTTCTACTATTTTTTTTTATACTTCCAGTATTGTATATAAACTGGAACTAACATTGCACCCAACACACAGCCCTGAGTAACTCCAATTTCAGATTTAAGTATTTTTTGCCTTGGCTTTTGTTTTTACATTAAAATCTTATTTTACTAGAAGGTAATTTAAAACTAATTTTTGTTCTACTTATTGTTATAATCCTATATGATGTTTTTTTTTGTAAAACAAACTGTTTTGATATGATGAACACGGTCGAAAGCTATACAGATTCCAAAACATTGTGTTTTTATAAAATTTTAATGTTAAAATTCCAGAGAAACAGTATTACTAGATCAAACTCTACTCCAATTCACTAAAGAGGATGAGCAGGGGTTGTCGCAAATGGCGGAAACATACAAAAGCACTAAAGCGTCGGACAGACACGCGGCCCTTTTAACATTCTTCAGCGAATCTGCTCGCGTCAAGATACCTGCTATTTGGTAAACACCTATTACATTTTCACCTTATCCATAATCTTTAGAAAATTTAACGTGTAAGTACCTCATTTTAAGTTCCACTGTGAAGAATGGTTATGGATAAAAATCCTACTAAAATTACAAACGCGAAAGTTTGTAAGTATGTATGGATGTATGTTTGTTACTCTTTCACGCTGAAACAGCTCAACAGATCTAGATGAAATTTGGCACAGATATAGATTATAGTATGGAATAGCACATTGGCTACTTTTTATCCCGGAAAAATGTACGGTTCCCGCGGGATAGACATGCTTTTGATTTTCAAGGTACCACGCGGTCGAAGTCGTAGGCGGAAGCTAGTAATAAATAATACACTTCATAAAACTATCATTGTTACATACGAGTAAGTATGTAATTTATCTATCATCTACAAGTAGTTCCCATAGTACAAGCTTTGCTTAGTTTGGGACTAGATGGCGTTGTGTAAGATGTTCACCAATAATATTTACTTAGATCATTGAATTTTCAATGTTTTTTTTTTAATAGTTTTTTTTGGTAAGTGCTAATTCTCACGTAACAAATATATCATACACATACCACGTTGTACTGCTGTCATAACAGTACCTACTCACAAATCAAAATTATATCCCGCGTGTAGTGGAAATTGTATTCAATTTTAATTATTTCAGTAAGTACATCCGACAACTCATAAGCGACGTGTCGACGGTAAAATTCTTGGTGTTCGCTCACCACAAGAATGTCATCGACGCGATATGCAATACCCTGGACGAGGCAGAGGTGCACTACATTTGCATCACTGGAGCCACGCCTTCGCACACTAGAGCTGTGAGTACCCCCCGAAATAAAATTTTAAACCGCTATAACAAAAACCTACTTAACCTACTTAAAGTGAATATTCTATCCTACTAATATTATAAACGCGAAAGTTGGTAAGAATGTATGGATGTGTGGATGTAAGGATGTCTGGATGTATGTTTGTTACTCTTTCACGCTAAAATGGCTGAACGGATCTGGATGAAATTTGGCTCAGATATGGATTATAGTCTGGAAGAACACATAGGCTACATTTTATCACGAAAGAATTAACGGTTCCCGTGGGATAGATTCATTTTTGTTTTTAAAGGTACCACGCGGGCGAAGCCGTGGGTGGAAGCTAGTTTAAAATAAAATTGAGTAAAAATATGTAGGTACCAGTAATAATTATAGTTTAATATTTTTGTGGATCGCGTTTTTTGGCTAGCTCTTGTCTTTTGTGTGATGATGGCGGTCAAAGAGACGCGACAGGTTGCAAGCCTATCGCCGCTTAATAAGAATACTAACCTATGACACACCTTCAAATTTTTTATCCTAGGGCATGCCGGTTTCCTCACGATGTTTTCCTTCACCGTTTAAGAGCACTGGCATTGCGCACATAATATTTTCGAATGGAAAAACTCATTGGAGCACGACCAGGTTTGAACCCACGACCTTCAGTACGTCTACCATGAGTTGTCACATTTAGATCGGCTGTCGTTACTACAGTAGTAATAGTTCGTTACTATGACATCTGTCAAAATTGTTACTCATGGTACCAAATTCTAAGCAAATTAATGAAGCGCAAACTACAGTCGCTGTAGTACGCTGTGACGTAGGATAGTTAACTACGTGACGTTTTAGTACCCAACTATCCGCTAGAGGCGTTGTACAAGTTTTCATACATTTTTTTAACTACAGTCGCTAGCGAGTGTAGATTGTGAAAACTCATGGTAGACCTACAGTTTAAACTTTTGAAACGTCGGGAATAAAAACAAAATAGGTACGTGATAAATACCCGTTATTCAATTATAATTAGACCTACAGTTTCTTTAGTTCTTCAGTATTTTTGCAGGATCTGGTGGAGAAGTTCCAGCACTGTGTGACGTGTCGCTGCGCCGTGCTGTCCATAACGGCTGCTAACTCCGGCATCACGCTCACCGCCGCGCAGCTCGTTCTCTTCGCGGAGCTGCACTGGAACCCAGGAGTACGCCCTCTCATCACCATATTTCACTCTTATAGCAAAGATTTAAATCGTAGATATGCCCGTACGGTACTGAGACCGCGCCGTTTTGTTGCCACACGAAATGAGACACCTCCTTCATTTGGCACTCCAAATATTTTCAATTTCAGGGTACAAAAGAAATAATTATAATATTTTACGAAAAATCAATACAATATAATTGCACAATAAATGGAGAAATAACTTTTTGGTTCATTTTTTACTAATCATTAGTGTGCGTGCATCGGCATTTTGTTAACACACGCAAGTAAAAACAGTGCCACAGTTTTTGGCGTCCGGGCATATCTACGATTTAAATCTTTGTCTTATAGTTGCAAACAATGCAAATGAATAGTAGTATATCTAATTTACCTTACTGCTTTTCACTAAATCTATTGTATCAAATTTATCTTATACCTTTAAACGAGCAATTGTAAATGTAGGGGGTTTCGGGGACGATATTATATCGATCTAGCTAGGTTTCAGGTTTAGAAAACGTCGTTTACCAAAAAAAAAACCGAGCAAGGGTCGGTCACCCAGGTACTTGTATTTAATTTACATTACTTCTTTTCACTGAATCTATAGTTACAATCCACTTTTTTTTCTTCTTATACATAGTTTGATTGAGGGACTAGTCATAGACAATATTATTTACATACTAGCCCGTTGCCCGTGACTTCGTCGGCATTTAATTATTTTTTTTTGACAAATTGTAGTCTATGTCCTTCCCCAGAATACAATCTATCTCCTTGCCAAATTTCATTAAGATCCGTACAACTGTTTAGTTGTGAAAAGATAACATACAGGTTTATTTTGTCATCTAAACTTGATAAATTATAAAGAGGAAAGTTTTGTATTGTTGTATTTTTGTTTGTAACAAATAAACTCAAAAACTAATGGACCGATTTCAAAAAATCGTTCACCATTAGAATGCTACATTATCCCTGAGTAACATAGGCTATAATTTATATGTAAAAAAATAGAGATACTTTTGCTACCCGTTTCAAGCCGGGGCGGGTTGCTAGTTTATAATATAGTATGGATTATAGTAATTTATTTCTTTTTAGCAAAAGCTCATCTGTAAATAAATAGTCTAATTTAATAGATCCTGACACAAGCGGAGGCGCGCGCGCATCGTTTGGGGCAGGTGGGCGTGGTCTGCGTCAGGTACCTGCTGGCTGAGCGCACGGCAGATGACTACATGTGGCCCATGCTACAGGGAAAACTTAACGTAAGCATATTTGTAACTATAGAACACATGTAACTATAGTGAGCTAAGATAAATGATTGATTCAGGCGTGACTTTACGGAAATCCATCACAAATACTGAAAAGGACGGAAATGTCTAGTACTTTCCCGCTAAAAGTATTATCTAATGAGGTTGTTAATTAAGCTTATTAATATTAATGAGCCCCACAAAATGCGTTATAGAAATATTATTAATATTAATAATCCCAACACCACACCTCAATACTTTTCTCTCGGCGCTCGGTGGAGCAACACCAGTGCGGAGCGAGTCAACGGTCCTGAGGATGCTTCGTGGAGAAGCGAAACACGTGTCGAGTTTCTATTTGAGGTGTGGTGTTGGGATTATTAATATTAATAATATTTCTATAAGGCATTTTGTGGGGCTCATTAATATTAATAAGCTTAATTAACAACCTCATTAGATAATAGTTTTAGCGGGAAAGTACTAGACATTTCCGTCCTTTTCAGTATTTATAGTGAGCTACATATTTATATAACTACTAATTTCCGCCCACGGCTTCGCCCGCGTGGTACCTTGAAAAACAAAAACAAATCTATACCACGGGCACCGTACATTTTTCCGGGATAAAATTCCGGGTGTTATTCCAGACCATAATCTATATCTGTGCCAAATTTCATCCAGATCCGTTAAGCCGTTTCAGCGTGAAAGAGTAACAAACATACATCCAGACATTCAGACATCCAGACATCCATACATTCTTACAAACTTTGGCCTTTATAATACATATTAGTAGGATTTCATCCAGATCCGTTCAGCCGTTTCAGCGTGAAAGAGTAACAAACATACATCCAGACATCCATACATTCTTACAAACTTTGGCCTTTATAATATTAGTAGGATTTCATCCAGATCCGTTCAGCCGTTTCAGCGTGAAAGAGTAACAAACATACATCCAGACATCCAGACATTCAGACATCCAGACACACATACATTCTTACAAACTTTCGCCTTTATAATATTAGTAGGATAGTAGGATGGTTAAATTATGAAGAATCCGTGATGAGACACTGTGTCCATGAAGTTATTACAAGTTCAATAATTATTCTTCTAAAAAGAAGTTATGTAAATTGGTGCTACGGAAAAATGGTTGAAATAAAATGACAATTTTACCCTATTTTAAATTGTAATTTAGAAATGTTACATATTGATTTTCCTTATATGCAGGTGTTGAACAACGTCGGACTTAGCAAAGACACGTTTGAGGATACCACCATGAAACATCAAGTATGTTATTTACTTTTTTAGAAGCTTATAACAAATATCTATCTTCTTTATGGAGTACTGATATTATCTTCAAATATGTTGACATCTCTTTTTATTAGCTTTAAAGTGTCAAAGATAAACTGTTCTACAACATTTAGATCAAGTTAAATATTATTATGAAAAGCGAGAAAGATTTCCCATAGAATTTATGGTAATTATAAAAAAAATAAGTGGAAAACAACTTTTTGATAAAGAAACTGAAATATTATGAAAAGTCACTGTAATTGATGCTGACGCGTTTAACTATAATATTTGTTCTTAAGACAGAGGCAGTAAAGGCTGCTTTACTCTAGCGATAATTATATTTAATGTTGATTACGCCACTGGTTTCAGTGGGATCTACACTCGGACAACGTTGTTATTAAAATAATTTAATTTAATTACAGGAAAGCAAAAATCAAATATCACAGTACCTAATGCCTCAATTTTCAAAGAACAAAAACGATTACATTCCCGGTACGAATATTAGGAAGGATTCTATCAAAAAAGATGCAGTATCGGAAGAGACTTCATTCAGTGAATTTAGTGAATCGTTTTTGGATGACAGTGAAATGTTAGAGAAATCCTTTTTGGATGATAATGAGGGCGACGAACTTTTGGCCAATTTAGACTTATAGTGAATGTGATAAATATATTTTGTACTATTTTTATGATGACAAATTGGTTTTAATTATTTAACTCTACATTTTTTTTACAAAAATAAACACACTCAAAAATAAAACAAAAGGTTACAAATAACATACAAAGTTGTAGATTTCAACAAACATATTGATTTTTCAAATGCTACACCTAGTTTTAGACCTGAATTAGCATAATACTAATAACAAAACAGCCTTTACATAATTCCTTATGATTTTCAACATTCCCCTTGTCTCGCGACACTTTGCCCGGCGCATTCCAACAGACACATGTTATTGTACGTAACACCATCAGACCCGCAAACTGGTTCCAAATTTCTAGTGCATGTACAGCCCGTTGGTGCGTTGTCCACCACATTCACATGTCCACATTTACCCGAATGCGAAATCCCCAAAGTGTTATCATTAGCAGTAGCGCAGTTCAACAGACAATCGTTTCCATAAGTCTTGCCGTCAGTTCCGCATACTTCTTTCAAATTATCCGTGCATATACATGGCGGGGGAGTTGGAAAGTTTGCCACTTTGACAGTTTCGCATTTACCCGCGTGTCTGATGCCCAAAGTATTATCGTTTGCAGTAGCGCAATTCAATAAACAGTCATTATCGTAGGTCTTGCCATCGGATCCGCAAACGGGCTTGACATTCCTACCGCATACACACGGAGGTGGGATCGGGAGATTGTCTACCACTTTGACAGTTTCACATTTACCCGCGTGCTTAATGCTCAAAGTGTTATCGTTAGCAGTAGCGCAGTTTAATAAACAGTCATTGGGGTAAGTCTTTCCATCGGATCCGCAAACGGGTTTGACATCCTTATCGCATACACAAGGTGGCGGAATTGGGAGATTGTCTACCACTTTGACAGTTTCGCATTTACCCGCGTGCCTGATCCTCAAAGTATTATCATTTGCGGTAGCGCAGTTAAGCAGACAATCGTTTGCGTACGTCGTACCATCAGACCCGCAAACTGGTTTGTAGTCCCTAACGCACGTACAAGGCGGTGGTTTAGTCTGGCAATTACCTACTACGTTATCAGTTTCACATTTACCCGAATGCTTGATACCCAAAGTATTATCATTTGCGGTCGCGCAGTTCAATAGACAACCGTTTGCGTAAGTCTTACCATCGGTGCCGCACACTTCGTTTAGATCGTCTGTACATGTGCAAGGAATCTTAGCTCCGCATGGTCCTTCGTGCGCAGTTTCTATTCTAGGGTTGGTAGCTAGTTCGCATCGTAGGGCGCAGAGGTTGGGGTAAGTTACACCATCGTTTCCGCATACGGGATCATAGTTCATCGGGCATATGCACACGGCTGGGTAATCTGAGCTGTTGCAAGGGCCGTCACTGGTCTTGGTAAGGTCTGATTTGCCCGAGTATTTTTCGCAGTCCAGCCTGCATTCATTACTGTAGGTGACTCCGTCAGAGCCGCAGACAGGTCTCAAGTTGCGTTCGCAGACGCACGGCCGACCGGCGCTGGTGGCGTACGCTTGTAGCGCCACTAGAGCTATGACTCCTGCGAAAAGAATAGAACTACAAATAAATAGAGGTTCATATTCGGCTTTCTATAAAATTACGAAGTAAATTTATATGATAGTACAAAACAAGGTACAAGTAACTTCTCAATAATTATTATTTTGTTTGCGCAGCATTTTATCAACTTCTTCGTTACGTCTGCCTGAGCGTTTTTTCCAGTGCCAATAGCACAGACATTACCAAATTATTTGAACGGCCTTCAAGACTTCAAGTCAAATACCTAAACATACGTTAAGGTGCGTCCAAACATGACGCGGCGAGCGTGACCAGCAATTCGTCAACATCTCACTCAACACAAAATGCCCTCTTTTTTTGTAATGTGTAAAATAAAGTCCAAATAAATAAAGACACATTGGAAAGAAATCGGTGTTTTAGGTAAAGAAACGCTTGCCTCTTTATATATGGACACACCTTTACATAATCACCTCCGTCGCTATCAAATATTATTTTAGTAAAGATGCGTCCAGGTTAGAACTTCCTAGAAGTGATATAGGTACGTTCTACGTTTTACATTTAGGTGCTGTTTATAATAAACCTAGGTAGGTACATAATGTTGCTTGATTCTCCTTAGATAATAAAAATACGTTTCTAAACAATACAAAGGTAGGTACACCTACAAATAGGTATTTGGACGATATATAGGTACCTAAGTATAATAATGTATAAGTAATATAATTCGTTCTGAATACCAACCCATATAATATATAGTAGGGAATAGAGATAACTAGGTGGGTAGGTAACTCATAAAATAGATAATTCCAAACAGGTATTTCCCGACGGCTTAGAATTCGCAAAACTGTTAAAACTGTTGTGAAATGCAAAAAAATATATTATATACCTAATGAAAAAAGATAATAATTAAGGTGGCAAACTTTAAGTGGGACACAACAGTTGCTAATTGGTGCCGCTATGTAGTTCAAAAAGTAACTTATATATGTATTCTTCCCGGTCATAAAATACGCGTATTAGGTACAAGTTACATCCAGATCCGTTCAGCCGTTTCAGCGTGAAAGAGTAACAAACATCCATACACATCACTTACAAACTTTCACGTTTATAATATTAGCAGGGTACTTATTATTAGGTAAGTACATAGCTTTTTATCGTGTCAATAGTTCTTTTGAACCAGTGTGATGAAAAGATTAAAAATTACCATCTTACGTAGGTACCTACCTAAACTTATGTGTCTATGTCTTACAAAGTGTCTTGTAAGTAGACCATAGACACATTTTTTCTCCTAGTGACTGTTTATTATTTGACCTCTATGATGCGTGTGACCTATCAGATTATTTAATCTGGCCTCTACCTTGACATCTAGGTAGGTGCCTACTTTGTTTGTTTTCAATTTAATTTCCATTCCTCCCAATAAATTTTAAACAAGTTATACGAGTACGTAAATAAACATTATATATTCATGGTATCTACATAATTATATACTTAGGTACCTACTGTATGTATTTATGTTATTAAGTATACTCGTATACATAGGTACAAGACACAGAAACCCCTGTCGGGGAGCTCAGGGGACTATAGTGATAGTGTTAAACCTAGTCTATTGTCTTAGATATTATCTTAGACATGCTCAAAGATCTAAGTTACTAAATATCTGAGGAGGTATCTCTACCGAGGCCGGGGATTATAGTCGTGATCATATTTATTTTATTTCATTTTATTATTTTGACGGAATCCCTAAGTTCCCTCGGAATATTTCTCTCAAAGTTGGTCTCTGTAAATTACTTGCATTAATAGTTACTAAATAAGCCTCAAGAGGTGCACCATCCTTTCACCACACTAGTTTATAAAAAGAAAGCACCTACGACCTAAAGCCCAACTAAATACCTACTGAATAAACTGAAATAAAATATAACTCACCAAGTATGTAGCTCATCTTCTGTGTATTATTAACCGATGCTGGAATAGTACTAAAAATTAAGTAAACAGCCGTAAGTTTTGTACCTTACTTATAAACTTTACTTTATAAAAGGTTATCGCTTTGTTAAATAATCGCAGACACTCGCTAATTTCCGTCGTCAGATCTCAATACGTAGCCGAGTTCTGATGATCTCCGAGCAAGGATCAGGTTTATAAGTGAATATAAAATAAATATTATATTTCTTGGGAAAATGCAAGGCTTTTGTCTTGTGATTCCCCGACTACGTCAACATAACACGATCGCCTTCGTTCGCGTCTAGGCCGATACCTACCTTGACTCTTAATAATACTGTAGCTGTAAGTATGTAGTGTACAGACAACGACAAAATTAACATTGGTACCTACTAAGTTCGAGGTGACTGGAACCAGATCGCGTTTTTGTAAATTCCAAGTTGAAATTGTTTAGAACAAAAAAAACTTACCTAAGTATATAGTCTGGTGGAGCAATGAAAAACCTGACAAGTTAGTCGGACACAACGCCTTTGTTTGAAATTTGGATTTATCCCAATAAAGGCAAATAATCAATCGTTTTTTCAACATAGTAGTTAGGTTAGGTTAGGTACCAGCTGTAAGGGTTATTTATTTATTTATAAGTATTTAGTAACCTTTTATTTATTATTTAATAATTATCTCTTTATTTATAAAAGTATTTATTTGATTTTAAAAACATTTTATTTAAAAACGGAAGTCAACATGACATCTTGTAGCTGTGTTCCCGCCAAGCTGTCGTGTTTCCTCGGTTACCCGATCGCGAACGGGTCAAGTTGAGACAACGATCGAGAAGAGCACTTACCCGGCGGCTTTCGAGGAGAACAGTCCTCTTAATAGTGAATTAGGGAAAGGATCCAGTGCAGTGTAAGGAAAGTGTTGAAAAGTGCAGTGAAAAGTCACCAGAGGCTAAAACTAAGGTACTGATTTTATTTTATATATTGCGAAATTATGTGGAATTCTGTTTTGTTTTGGCAAATAAATAATTTGTTAAATTCTATAAATATCATATTTCATTTTAAAATTGATAAAGAATAATACCCCTTTCAACTCAGAAGTGGGATAAAACGAGTATTTAGCAATAAAATCAAGCTCGTTATCCTAGCCCAAGTAGTAAATAACGGAAAATAATTAATTGATCGATATATCAAATTTTTTTTCCTCTCACTATTTTTTTTTCTGTCTCAAATTAATTTTAATTTATTGACTATACAATGAGTGAGAATTGTTGCATTTTGCCAGTAGATATTTCGGATAGCAAATTTCATTATTACGCATTACACAACAGAAAAATCCACAAATTTACCAAGTTAGTATTTTTACTGAATATTTAGCCAACTGTTTTCTTATATCGAAGTTCAAATAATTTACACCTGGTGAGTTTCTCGATTGTGACCTGGTGACCCGGACTTGAGGTCTTATAATTACACCTACCCACATGATTTCATGTACATAATTATGTTGGCTAAATACAGGTACTTAAGTACTTTTCTATTGCTGTTTGACTTGCCTAATCTGTGTGTGACCATACACTTAGTAAGATCGCGCAAGTCAGTGGTTCTCCAGTGTTGATGGGAATGGCACTCACTACTGGGTATAGATCTTATTTCTGATACGCTACACATAGCGATGTCAATTCAATAAAGTCTTATAAGTAAGTCTGATCGTTATACTTAAACTATATTATACTCTAGTCTGGATCTAAATTTATTAAAAGAGGAGTATGATCCTAATTTATTTTGACGAATTATTTAGACTACCCACACTAAGTAGGTTGGCTACCTAATTTCCGTTTTGGAATTTAATATAGGTATAGTACCAAACCTAACCTTCTTTTATGTGCTGGTATTGAAGTTAATTAAAGATCATGAATGAATAATGCACCTATTGTTATTATGTAGCAATGGACTGTCATTTTTTTTCTTTATGTTGATGACTATACTGTTTAGTTCAATGTAACGCATAAAACTTTATGAGTTCCAGATATGGAGGAACTTCTGTCGCAACAGTCTGACGAAAACTCTGACGATGGTGCCTATGCGATCATTGTGGGTTCAGCTGCAGGCAGCCGCAGCGGCAGCAATGGTGGCAGTATACGAGACCAGGCAGAGCGGCCTTCGGGTTCGGGTAACCGTGAGTACGTTACCGCTACTATGCACAGCCCTCCGCGGAAAAAAGTTGGAACCAGCCTGATGAGTAGGCAACTTCAGGAACAATTACCGATTATTGGTAATGTGCTGAGCAACGAAGCAAAGGCTAACCTGATTATTAGGAAAAGCCCTCTGCGTACACGATTACCGATTATTGGTGATCAAACAAACAGTGATGCGCAGGCTAGTCTGATTATTAGACAAAGCCGTAAACGCTCGCGTGATTGCAACCAGGCAGCCTCTATGGTAAATCATCGTGAATACAAAATTCAACGGAGGCGCGTTCAGGCATCTAGGTCAAGCAGTTCGGGTAAAGAAGAGAGGCCCAGGAAACATCGTACGTGGCCTAAGTCTCAACAAAGGAATCATCGTTCACGTACTAGAGAAGCTTCAAAATCATCTGCTTGTATACCGTACAAGCGGTCTTCTCGTGAACATGATAGGTCACGTGGCACGAAACAACGGCTTAGAGATAGGGAGCACTCGCGTAGTCGGTCGACTAAGCGACTTTCCAGGTCAACTACTAGAATGTTGCGTAAGCGAAATGATGGTTCAAGTAGTGCGGACGAACGAATGCCGCCTAAGCTACGTCACAGTTTGCATGAAAGACAATCAGGAAGTAATTCTGAAGAAAGTGTTAGACGTGTGCGTAGGCATCATCGTTCGCGCTTGTTGAGCCAGCTTACTGATAAAAGGAGGCATACTCTTGCGGAAAATGAAGAACTACAGTTGTCACATGATTTGTATAGTGATAAACGTTCAGACTATAAACGAAGGCGACTAGTTTCACTTTCCCCGAGAGAATGCCAACCTCCGATAGATACGTACACAAGTAATTTTAAGACTAGTAATCAGGGTGCCACTAATGCTATCTTAAACAAATTTCTGAGTATTCTAAAAGGTGTGAAGGGTTCATCAGCTTCTAAACTCTCCCAGTCTAACGTAATACCGGAATTCGATCCGATGAATAAAACACAGAATATTTCATCATGGCTCACGAAAGTGGAGGAATGTGCCAAGATATACGGATGGGATGAAATGGAGATTATACATTTCGCTCTCCCAAAACTTGCTGGCGTAGCAAAAACTTGGTATACAGGTCTTGACACAGTCCTCTACTCTTGGAGTGAATGGAGAAAGAAGCTGATGGAGTCCTTTCCGCACAGAGATGACTATGCGGAACTATTAACAATCATGCTAGGAAAAAAAAGCACGATACGGCGAATCACTTGAACAATACTTTTATGAAAAAGTGAATTTATTGAATAGATGTGGCATTAAAGGGCGCAAGGCAGTTGACTGCATCCTGAACGGCATTGAAGACAGAGCAGTTCGCGTCGGGGCTCAAGCAGCTCAATTTCACGAGCCTGCAGAAGTCCTGAAATACCTTAAAACCGTTAGGGTAATTCCAGGTAGGGATTTAATCGATAGGAGAGACAGAACGCGAACAGAACGAAAACCACTTACTGCTACAGCGGCTACTAACAACAAGAAAAATTACCAGCCAAAGAAGATTGTTTGTTACAATTGCAATGTCGATGGACACAGAAGTTTTAACTGCGATAAACCGCAGGCAAATTGTAGCTCCTGTAAGAGACGTGGACACATGGACATACACTGCTCTAAAACTAAGGGGACTCAACAAGACCGAGATCAAAATCAAAAAGATCTTAACCCCGAGAATGTTAAACAGGTATCAGAGCTTCTCGCGTCAGGGAGTTCTAATAAGAAATATATCTTCAAAATAAAAGTCAATGAACTAGAAGTATTATGCCACGTTGACTTAGGAAGCCAATGTACCCTCATCAGGGAAAGTGAAGCAAAATTATTAAACTTAAAAACGAGTGCTGATAAACTACCGCTGATGAGAGGTATCGGTGGACATCCTGTAGAGCCTTTAGGAAAATGTAAAGCTGACGTTACGGTACAAGGTATACAAGAAAATATTGAGGTGTTCGTAGTCGAAGACTGCGTCCTAAAGTACCCTGTACTTCTAGGACACTCCTTTACAGAATTACCGCATATTGTGATAACTAAGACACCTGACGAGATTATTTTCGAAAAGTTAGAATCCCGTAGGTCTTCGTTAGGATTACTGACACTAAGCGATGTTCGCTTATTACCAAGCGAAATTGGAATTATACCAGTGAATTCCGATACGAATTATACTGGC
This sequence comes from Cosmorhoe ocellata, assembly GCA_963675405.1. Lineage (NCBI taxonomy): Eukaryota > Metazoa > Arthropoda > Insecta > Lepidoptera > Geometridae > Cosmorhoe > Cosmorhoe ocellata. Next base: position 2,297,108 of record OY776257.1, read on the forward strand.
CCAATTTACGTCAGCGGCTCTGTAAGAGGACGCCATAACCATGAGTATTATCTTTTTCCTGGGGAGTATGTACTTAAAGAAGGTATGGGGCGAGTTATCCTTATGAATATGTGTGAAGAAAATCTAACACTCGAAAAAGAAAAATTAATAACACGCGCTATTCCCGTCATGCCTAGTCTAGACGTGGCAGTTGTATCATTCGATGATGGTCATCTTCAGAGAAATATACGTTGTGGCTCTCAGCTAGCTGATAAACAACGCCTGCAGTTACAGGAACTTTTATGTAGATATAATGACTGCTTTTCAACAGGTCTAAAGGATTTAGGATTCACCACAGCCGGAGAGATGGTAATAGAACTGGACAATACTGATCCAGTAGTTTACAGGCCTTATCGTCTCTCTTACGCGGAGCGATCCCTGGTTCGTAAGATGGTTGAAGAAATGTTAGAAGCAGGTATCGTAAAGGAATCATCATCACCATATGCAAGCCCGATTGTGCTGGTCCAAAAGAAAACTGGGGAAAAGAGACTCTGCGTTGATTACCGGGCCTTAAACAGGCGCACGAAAAAGGATCACTATCCAATTCCCCTTATTGAGGATCAACTAGATCGACTTGCCGGCAATAAGATGTTCATATCTTTAGATTTAGCATCCGGATATTATCAGATCCCCATTACCGCAGCATCACAAGCCAAAACTGCTTTCGTCACACCAGACGGTCAGTATGAATATACGCGAATGCCTTTTGGTTTGGTTAATGCTCCGTCTGTGTTTCAGAGAACAATGAACAAAATTCTTTTAGAGGCAAAAGTAAAGTATGCACTAGTCTATATGGACGATATTTTGATCCCGGCGCATACGTTTGAGGAAGGCATGACAAGACTTGAAGAAGTGCTGTGTTTACTCCGAAAAGGAGGACTCACGTTGAAATTAGAAAAGTGTAATTTCTTCTTTGAAGAAATTGATTTTCTTGGTTTCGAGGTCAGTCCCGACGGTATTAAGCCTGGGTTACGTAAAACTGAAGCAGTGGCCAAATTTCCAACACCCAAGAACGTACATGAGGTTCGTCAGTTTTACGGCCTGGCAAGTTTCTTTAGGAGATTTATTAAAGGATTTGCCGTTACAGCTAAGCCACTTTCTGATCTCCTATGTAAGGATCGTGAATGGAAATGGGGAGCTGAGCAAGATCTAGCATTTGAATCACTCAAGGCAACCCTAACGAGTAGGCCAATACTTGCTTTATATGACGTAGCACGTGAAACACAGCTTCATACTGACGCTAGCAAGCACGGTGTTGCTGGCATTTTACTACAGAAGAGTGATGACGGCCATCTAAAACCAGTTGCGTATTTTAGCCGTAAAACAACGCCCGCCGAAGGAAAAATGCACTCGTTTGACTTAGAGACGCTCGCAGTTGTTGCATCTCTCGTAAGATTTAGAGTATATTTACTCGGCATCCCGTTCAAAATATACACAGACTGCAATGCACTGAGGACCACACTGTCGAAACGTGACTTAGTTCCACGTATCGCTCGATGGTGGGTCCAGCTGCAAGAGTTCGATTGCGATATTGAATACCGTCCAGGTCATCGCATGGCACATGCGGATGCGCTGAGCAGAAATCCAGTCACTGAAGCAGAGGTAGAAAATCATGTTTTAGATGTACTTGCTCTAAATGAAGACGACTGGATTGCTACTGTCCAATCCAGTGACGAAGAGGTCTCGCGAATAAAACATATTCTGAGCGATACAGAATCTGAAAAAGTAGCAGACATCGTCAAAAATTACAAACTGAAGAATGGTAAGGTGTATCGGATGATTGAAAGCGAAGGAAATAACATGCGGTGGGTTGTACCCAAAGGAGCCCGTTGGCAGGTAACCAAAATGAACCATGATGATATTGGCCATTTTGGTTACGAAAAAACTCTCAAACGAATTCAGCAGTCATTCTGGTTTCGTAAAATGAAGAGTTTTGTAAAAAAGTATGTTCAATCTTGTCTCGAATGTGCTCACCATAAAGGGAATACAGGTAAGCAACAAGGTGAACTTCACCCAATCCCTAAAATCGAAATACCGTTCCACACGATTCATGCTGACCATCTTGGTCCGTTCGTGAGGAGTACTAAGGGTAATACTTATTTGTTAGTTATAATTGACGGGTTTACTAAGTTCATAAACATTTCCGCGGTAAGAAATACCAAGACTGCTACTTCTATTAAGGTATTCCGTAATCATATAAGTTTCTTCGGTGCCCCTACACGTTTGATTACAGATCAAGGAACTTCGTTCACTAGTAACAGTTTTCGTTCATTTACAAAGTCACTAGGTATCAAACACATTTTGAATGCTGTTGCAACCCCTAGGGCTAACGGTCAGGTGGAACGATTTAACCGAACCATTTTAGATGCTTTATCCACAAAATGTCACGGCAAAGATGATAAAAGTTGGGATGAATATGTACCGGATGTACAAATTGGACTAAATACCACTGTGCATAAAACCACCGGCAAAAGTCCATCAGAGCTACTTTTTGGTTTTAAGTTAAAAGGTGGTTCAGAAAATATTCTCAATGAGGTAATAAACGAGACCTTAGACCCAGTCGAGCCTGAAAGTGTTAGCGAAATTCGGTCGGAAGCTGGTCAACGAATCCGGGATCAACAAGCTAAGGATAAAACTGTTTTTGATGCAAAACGTAAGTCTAGCTATTCTTTCGCAACCGGTGATTTAGTGAGCGTCAGGAGGGAAGTACCAAGCGATGGCAAATCAAAAAAATTAGCAATGAAATATCAGGGTCCCTACCGTGTACTTAAGGTATTACCTAATCAGCGGTTTCTGGTGGAAGATACACCCCTAACGCGTAAAAGTGGTAATCGACGCTATGAGAACATCATAGCAATTGATAAGCTAAAGCCTTGGCTTAGTTTCAAAAAAGATTATAACAGTAGTTCAGAATCGGATAAAGATGATTAAGTGATTTGCCCCGTAAAAATGCTTGAATAATATTTAAACGAATCTAAATTAATGCATGCGTCAATCAGTATTAGGCAATGAGATTACAGTTATAGTATATTTGTGAATAGATAAGTATAATTCTAGCGGATGCTGTGTGCTCCGGCGAAATCGTTAATAAGTTCAATCGCTTAATTTTACTACTATATTATTACTTTTAATCATTTTATAAAGTCCATTACAGGGTACCTGTCTACCAAGGTACCTTCTATTCCTACTTAGCTTTTCTAGTTTTTCTAAGTCACGTGGAAAGATTAGTTTAGTAAGAACATAATAATTATATTGAATAATATTATTAACTATCTACTATCTAAATTTCGTTTGTAATTATATCACAATATATTTTTTTAATAGTATAAAACGAAATCGAGATGATATTGACCTGTTATTGAAATTTACTTCTTGATTAAATACTAATTTTATAAAGAGGAAAGATTTGCTTGTTTGTTTGCATTGAAATTTGCTCCAGAGCTACTGGACCGATTTAGAGGGTTCTTTCACCAATGTGTATAGTGGATTTTCGTGGTGAACATGGGCTGTATTTTGTGTGGGTGCTTCGCGGGCGACGCCGCGAGCGGAAGCTAGTATCATAAACATATTTGAAATCTGATAACTTGTAGTAAGTTATGGGATCAAATTAAGAAATCGCGTAGGGACTAGCTCTAGCAGGATGGCCGAGCTGTAAGGGTTATTTATTTATTTATAAGTATTTAGTAACCTTTTATTTATTATTTAATAATTATCTCTTTATTTATAAAAGTATTTATTTGATTTTAAAAACATTTTATTTAAAAACGGAAGTCAACATGACATCTTGTAGCTGTGTTCCCGCCAAGCTGTCGTGTTTCCTCGGTTACCCGATCGCGAACGGGTCAAGTTGAGACAACGATCGAGAAGAGCACTTACCCGGCGGCTTTCGAGGAGAACAGTCCTCTTAATAGTGAATTAGGGAAAGGATCCAGTGCAGTGTAAGGAAAGTGTTGAAAAGTGCAGTGAAAAGTCACCAGAGGCTAAAACTAAGGTACTGATTTTATTTTATATATTGCGAAATTATGTGGAATTCTGTTTTGTTTTGGCAAATAAATAATTTGTTAAATTCTATAAATATCATATTTCATTTTAAAATTGATAAAGAATAATACCCCTTTCACTACCAATGATTTTGTTTTCCATTCATTTTGCTTAGGTTAGTAATATAGGATCCACCCACGGCTAATTACCTACAGGGTGGACAAACAAGTGTATTTAGGTAGTTAGGTACACGTACACTACCTACGTACACCTTACCTACAACTATTCGTTTCTAACCTAGGTATTTCGTCCTTTAGTAATAATCCTTGCAACCAATTGTGTCAATGGCATAAATGCTTTACCTGCTCTACAATATTCAATGTCAAAAAAATATAAGTTAGCTAAAATACCCACAGTATTTTAAAGTAGTACCCCTAGTTAAATGTCCTAAAGCCTAGTCACTGTAGACGAAAGCAGCTATAGAGGGTTCCTTGCTAGACTAAAGAACCCCAAAAAGGTTAAATATTGATAAGTAAACATCATAAATGAAACGTATAAAAAAATTAAAATTCATAGACATTTTGTGTGGTACCTACACACTTGAACAAACTTTAACATAGTAATAAATTACCAAATTGTTTTTCAAAGATGTTTGTCCACGGAAATAATAGAACTCATACACAGATGTTTGAAGTCAATGATAAAAAGTTATCTAAAAACGCATTTGCAATAAGGAAAACTCTCGAAATGATAAGCCCTTCGTTATGAATTATACTCGTTTATAAGTACCTAGTTAATCTAGCTGACCCAACAGACGTTATCCTGTCTAATCTATACTTAATATTATAAAGAGGAAAGATTTGATTGTTTGTTTGTTTGTTTGAATTGAATAGGCTCCGAAACTACTGAACCGATTTGTATTTGCACATTGCATTTGCATGTATATACACATTTGTAAAATTCTTTCACCAATGTGTAGAATGAACTTTCAGGATAAATATAGGCTATATTTTATGTAGGTACTTCGCGGGCGACGCCGCGTGCAGAAGCTAGTAACCAATAATGCTCAATATCATATTAGGTACTAATTAAATCTTAAATATAGCCAAAACAGGTTTTAATGATGGGTACTAGCATAGTGAAGTCCGAAAAACATTCAATTATGTAGGTGCCTACTTAAATGAAAAAAAACACTTGCGGTAAGTAGTTATTATTTATTATGCATAGGTAAAATACAGTCATAAATTTTGAACCATAGTACCTACCTAAACATTTTTAACCGAATTCAAAAAAGGATAAAAAGGTTTTCAATTCGTCGGAATGTTTTTTATATAGGTATGTTCCTCAATTACTCAAAGACGCCTAGTTAGATTCGGATTTTTTTTTTTTTAAATGTGAAAGGATATACTTACTTATTTACTTTCGTCCTATAGAAATTTCATCAAAATCGGTTTTTTTAATAGTAAATAGGTACATTGAAGTCGCTTTTATTTTTATAAAGTCATTATTCAGTTTAGGTACCTCTACATTTATTCAAAACTGCATGGTTGGCGCCTATGCATGCTGTATCTTCTCTCATAAGGCATGCCGCGTTTGCTTCTCTTCAACTCATCGCATGCTCCTTGATGCTGCACCTCCAGGGTTGGGTTCTTCTCCCTCGCACACCTCAGCAGGCAGATATTGTTGTACGTAACCCCATCAGTTCCACAGACGGGCGCCATGTTCTTCACGCATGCGCATAGGGCAGCTGGCGCCGGCGCCGGCTTACACGGTCCTTCTGTAGCCGTTAGATCAGTTCTGAGTATACTCTTGGTACAATCTAAGAGGCATCTGTTGGAGTATACGTTGCCGTCCGATCCGCAGACTGGGGCGTATTGTAGGGGACAGGAGCATTGGGGGACAGCAGATATAGAGCTGATAATGGTGATGATAAGGATCACCGAACCTGAAAATGAAAGGGCATGGTCAACCATTTATGTCGCGACAAAATGTTAATGAGAAAACTATTCATCTCCCCCAAACCATTCCTATCGTACTCGTTCATATCCGTTCCTGTGTCCAATAGTTATTTTATCTAAGGAATTAAACATTTTTTTTCCAACCTAGGTATGTGTCACACTGCTGGGAAAAAGTATCAAGAAAATATAACTCACCTAGTTTGACAGACATTCTGTTACAGAACAAAACTCGTCAGGACAATGTCGATATTTGAATGTAGGTCCTGGTAAATTGATAAATTGATACGGTCAAGTATAAAAAAGTATTGTTCAATGTGAACACCACAAGTTGTAACAATATAATGATTAATAATAAAGTCAGTGCGTTTATATAAGAAAATTAAAGGAAAATTTTCCCTATATGATGTGTATTATAGGATCATCTATTTAGTGCCAACTCATCCATTGACTGTTCTCATACCTATTTATTGTACGAACTGCGTTCTATTGTTTTTACACCTCTGCGAAGGAGGGTTATCTAGGTATACCTACACATAATAAAATCGTTTATCTTTACGTTTGTGCACGCTAATCTCCGCAACAACTGAACCAAATCGAATGCAGTTTTCAGTAATATATTGGGATAAGCTTGGATTAAAACTTAGGTTTTGTTTCATCGAAATCGGTTGACAAATCAAAATACTTATAATATAAAAGATAAGAATTTGATAATTTGATGAAAAACCTTACTATCCGTACAGCCCCAGTCACAGAATATTAATAAATAAAGTAACGCATGCGTAGACGCGGGTATTAACTATAGTAGGTACATTAATATAATAATAATATATTATGACGCATACCTACATAATATGCACCCTTTGGGGTGCATATTATTTCCTTCGGCTATCGCTAGAGCCAAAACGACTGAACAGATTTTGACAAATTTTTCGTTCGATTCGTTTCGATCACAAGAGTGTCATAGGCTCTAGGTAGGTACATAGACTTTGAAGAATGTTAAAATGTGGCGGTTGTAAGAGGCTATTTTGAACTACCCTTAGTCGTAATTTCGATTTATGGAATGAATAATTGTACTTTAGTACCTACTCAGGCAAAAGGTTTTTTTTTTGGAATGCGGTCAGGAGTCACAGTCAGGTTCAGACTTCGAGACGTGTACCTACCTACTTATGCATCATGTCATGATTTGGATCTACTTACTTAGGTACTAGGTAGGTACCTAGTTTAAATAGTCAATGGTTGGTTGGTGGTATGGTTGATGGAACAATTATTAATAGGTAGGTACCTACACATAAACCAACAGTCACACAAAGAAATCGTACAAAAAAACTTACTTTTCATCGAAAAATAGTAATGTGGTACTCTGCAAGCCGCTACGTCGCGCGCCGGATGACGCAATACTGTGAAGCACATTCGGACAAGCACGCCGCTCCTTTCTTCCCTTGCACCCAACCCCGTATTCCTTATAGTTTCGCCAATATGACGACTGTCACTACCGTACCCTGGCACAAACGTACCCAGTCTACCCTACTAGGTCTTTATTCTCAGTATAAAGTAATGACAAATTACTCACAAAACTGTACTTAGTTTTTTCTGTTGATAGTTTATACATAGCTAAAGGAGTTTGGTCGAATCGAAGCTTATAATATCTGAGGGATAGATTAGATTTATGTTGGGACTCACTTTCATTCTGTTATTCTCTTCTATAAGGAAAATACTAAACCCCGATTTATCTCATCGAGTCAATATTTTATCTTTTAGGTACCTATGTCTGTTTGAAAACATAGGCTTCCACGAACGTTAATATTGTGTACTTGTTAAGGAATACATGCACCTACCTATGTACCTACCTGTTAGTCATGTACATAAGACGTACCTATTTTATGTTTGTATTTTAGGAACATATCGCACCCCCAGTCGTAAACTGGCTCAATCCAAAATTTTGGTGAATTGAGTTAAGTATGCAGAACGACTCAAAAAAGCGCGCTCTATCGCCTGGTAAATCAGAAACTGACCGATTAAGGCTAGAAAAGGAGATACGTAATCTTTGGTCTCTTTCTTAATGTCGAGTCCGGCGCCTATCGTCATTACGATAGTGACGAATTTAGTGTTACGTTGGAGTTTTACGCTGCGCAACTAGAGAGAAAGTGGCATAAACCTTAATGCGTCATTATAGTACAAAACTCGGGGTAAATTTTCTAAATTAATTTCAATCTTAAAGCGACTGAGGTTTGTTTTGAGTCACTTTACAGCTGTAAACTAAAGTATTTTTGTGACTTAAACCAAGTTCGGTCGGTTTCGTGCTGAATATTTTATGTGTTTGATTGTGTTGCTGGGAATTAAAGAGACCTCTTTGTAGATACGTCAAAAGTTCATAGGTTTTTTAGTAGGTGATTACCACTAAAGTGACTCATTATTGGAAGTTTTTTTTTTTAGCATCGATTTACTTATAAATGTTTCAATATTTTTAAGGAAATTGTTATCCGTATTAGTAGTCCTCAGACAAAATAACCTGTAGGACTTTACATTTTGTAAATTACTGTTTATTCATTGAAGTTATAGTGTGATTTACCAAAAGTTGTCGATGATCGAAACACGTTTTCTTCATTTCCCAAAAAACATGAATTTTGGATTGAGCCAGTTTACGACTGGGTGTGCGATATATCTACAAGGTTATAATACTATGTATGTAGTATGCAATAGTATGTGGGTAATGAACGGGTCACCTAATGGTATGCAATTTATAGGTAACATATTTTATGTGTCAGTTTCACGTCAGTTCGGTAATTAAGTATACCTATATAGTTAGGTAGGTAGGTATACCTCTGCCTACCTAGGTGAAACTTGACTAAATTTTTATGTCATGCTCGTAAAGTAGGTTGTAGGTATTCATGGTGAGTAGGTACTCATAAAGTACCTACTCACCTAGTTAATTCATTTTACGTTAAATAGAGGGTGTTTGTTGAGTAAACCAAGGGAACGGATGAGAAAAGAAAGAGTGCATGCGGCGGAAATGCGAATGTTGAGATGGACGTGTGGAGTGACAAGGATGGATAAAATAAGGAATGAGTATAATAGAGGAAGTCTGAAAGTGGCACCGGTGACAGAAAAGATGAGGAGTAATAGGTTAGCGTGGTATGGGCATGTTATGAGAAGAGATGAATGTCATGTGACAAGGAGAGTGTTAGGTATGAATGTGGATGGATACAGGGGTAGAGGTAGGCCAAAGAAAAGATGGATGGACTGTGTGAAAGATGACATGGGTAAGAAAGGAGTGAGTAATGAGATGACGAGTGACAGAGGGAAATGGAAGATCACATGTTGTGCCGACCCCACATAACGTGGGATAAGGGCAGGAAGATGATGATGAGAGGGTGTTTGTTGTATTATAAGTACCTACCTACCTACAGAATACTTAGTAGGTACCTACTGTGCAAAAGGTGGGTTTGTGCCACGCTTATGCCAAGTATCATGTTTGGTTCGTGCCTCTGACTACCCTCAAAGATCTAAGTAATTAGCTTAGAGCATTTAACCAACTTCTCTAAGGTAATTAGAGATCTGATGAGATTATCTATGTACCTATTGACTGAGCCTAGGGATTAGAATCGTGATGATAATGTTTGCTACGCTTCTTTTTTGTCATTTTGATTGAGTAATTTGAACAGTTTTCTTTGCAGTTGACTGTACCTAGTAGGTACTAGAATACTTTGCAATCGAAACCGCACGATTATGAAATGAAGAGATAAATTATAATTATTGTGATAATGTACCTAGCTTACCTTATAGTAGTTAGGTACTAATAACTCTTCCATTCAATATTGTAACAGCACTTAACTCAGAACAAATTGACAAATACACTGGATACCTAGAGATAAAAGTATAAATAGTAGGTTGCGGTACTCAGATACAGGGTGACGTGGTAACTGGTAAATTGCCCGAGACGCGAGCGGGGCTCGATTCGACACAAGAAAAACCACCAAAATCGGGTCATTCGACATAAATCGTAGACTTAGATAATAGGTAGGTACCTATACCTTTCTTAGATCGTATCGGTGATTAAACTGTCATTTTTCCTGAATTTGACATTACTTACATTATTCTGAGAAGAGTTTTACCAGAAGTTTGTCAAATCTGCCCAAAGGAAAGCACCTACCTACTAACCTACTCTGAAAGAAGTCAGCTAAGAAGTAAGTAGGTACCTACCTATTACCTACGTACGCGTGGTCAAGCAAAAAAATACGCATTGACTTGAGATTGACAATTTCATCCGTTTTTGTTTTGTCTTAATTACTTATTTACTTAGGTAGGCAAAGAAATCTTTGTAGGTAGTTAGGTACCTACTTAGAATATTTTCGCAGCTTCACAAGGGGAAGTCTAGAATTTTGTTCGCGTTAGTTTTTCTGTTTGTTTGACTCATGCTTGCGTTTGGGAATTCGCGTGATCATTTATGTAGGTAACCTAGGTGGTACCTCGGTAGTAAATGACGTCAGTTACCTACTTGTTAGTTTGGACTTTGAAAGGACAAAACGGTCGATTCGTCACTTCTACGCCATTTGGACTAACTATAAGGGTGTATCGAGGCGTTTTTGTTTCTCTGATAACTAATCCGGTATCATCCAATGCTGGGATAGGCCATTCCAAGTTTCATCTGCGAGTTTTTTTATTCTAAACGACCCCGATTGCTTCGGCCTTCTTGGCAACCGCTCGCTCAGCCAAAGCTTTTTCCTAGCAGTCATCACCACGTCTCGCTAGGTGCCCTGCCAAACTCAATTCAACATTGACCTAGACCTGTTTTAAGTAGATAGGTAGGTACAAATGTTTACCTACTTTTGTAGGTAAGTATGTAATGTACATTCTCAGTTTTAACCATCTCACGTAAGTAGGTACCTAGTGCAATGTGAAGTCCCAGTCCCTATACGGAAGAACGAATTAATTTATGCTAACGGAAAACCAATCGCCATTCACAAGACAAAAGGTATTGTTGCGTTTTGCAACACGCTGTGTTCTCGGATCAAAGACACTTAGTTACTTATTTATCCTCGTTGGATTATCGAAAGGAAATGAGCCGATATCACCTCGTTAAACTGAAACCCGTATAAAACTAACAATTTGCCCTTTCTGAAAGTACTGAATTGGTGATCGTTGTGTGTGCGCGCACGATTCTAAGTTACCTACAGGTTTTTTATTCGAATATGGATTACAGAGTTGGTATGTTTTTGATTTCTTTTTTTTGTTTTTAACATTGCACAGTGTTGCTTAATGAATGCATGTAGGTACCTACCTACGTTTACTATCCTTTACAAGTAAGTGTAGTTAGGTACTTTGAAGTAACATGAAAGCAATCTTAAATAACTTACAAGAGTGCAATTAACATTTTGAAATTAAATTTATTACCCACTTCTACCTAGGCACATGCCTAGAATGCATTTTGGAAACTACCCAAAAAGTTACGCTTCGCTCTAACCCGACTCCCGTTTCAGTGTTTCTCTTGGCGGTGATGGGCACTTGCACTGTCTGCCTACCCTCAACACAACACGAACAGCCGGCATGTCCGTGTGCTAGGATTTACTACCCGATCTGTGCTTCCGATTGGAAAACCTACAACAATCGATGCGAGTACGACTGTAAAGCAGATTACGTGAATAATAAAACATACGGGACGCACCTTTACATTTTAAAGGAGGGAATGACATGTAAAGAGTATTTAAACGGAAAAAACTAACACACGCAAAGTTAAGAAAGAATGCATCTAAATAATCCCATCTAATATTGTATTTATTTTATACCAACAGAACTGCATCATTATCATGTTAACGTAAGATAGATACCTACTTTACAAATACCTATACAAATAAACAGAATTATAGTAGGTAGGTAGGTAGGTACCTATATATTATATGACCTACATTACAATAACCATAACATTATAATACCAAAATGTCTTTTTTACTTAAAACTAGTTAGAATCATATTATTACTCTCAATAAGTACATAAATAATACATAGAACCTCACACGCTCCTATTTTATTTTTAAATGTCGTCTTTTTAAGATTGCTTGCCAGAGTCGTTAGCTATAGCCCTCATTAGCTAGTATAAATTTGTTCACTTGTGTTATTATTGTGTGGTGTTTAAAAGTGTGTATCTAACCTATGTACTCCTAATAAAAAAGGTACAAAGCAGTCTACCTACTAAATATTTTAGTAACCTGCTTACCATCCTAATCATTATGCTAATTTTATACAAATACTGTTTTTAACTGCTGGTTTTGCTGTTAATTTATTTAATGTTTCACAAGAGTCTAATAAATAATGTTACTTTCCTATTTTTACTGTGTTTATCTTTGAGTACTTGTACCTACTTAATTTATTTTGGAATTCCGTAATTCAACAAGGCGGGACCCTTTTAGCACTTAGGATTTAAATTCGTAGGATAAAACTAAGAAAAATATCACAGCCACAGGGGCTTTACTAGACTATGAGCAAGACTTATTTGTAAACATAAAAATCATGAAATACCCAGATAATTATTAATAATTATGTTAATTACTAACTAGATGGTGTTGCATTATTTTGGGACCTGCCAAGTTATTTTGACCCTTACTGACTTCAGAAGCCTTAAGATACACTAATGGCCAATCTATTATTCAAATGTAACTTATTTTACAACACTTAATGTTCTTTTCAGCAATATCTTTAGTACTTTTCTTTCTGATGACAATATCTGCACAGAAGCAAGAACCAACTTGGAACCAGTTGGACTGCAAGTGTACAACTCAATATGACCCCGTGTGTGGATCTGACTGGGGTAGATACACAAATTTCTGCTACTTTTGGTGCAGAAATGTGTTTTTGAAAGAAAATTACAATTTTACTATCACTGCCTGGGATTGTGTAACTGGCGAAGAAATTACTAAGGAAGATTACTGATTGATGGCTGATGAGTATGTCATTCATTATCTTATATCACACAAGAGTTTCACATTGTGTTAGTAAGTAATTTATAATTAGACAGTATTATAGATAAATGAAAAATTTGTATCATACATTTCCAAAGAACATATAAATATTATCTAAGTGTTATTGCGAAAGATAATTGCTGTACTGATTACTTTAGCATAAGTAAGTAACATTATTTTAAATTAAACATGTCAGTCACTTATATTATAAGACACCTATATGAAATATGAAACATATTCATAAGAACCTTGATTCTTATAAGTAATCTACCTATAAGAATCAAAGAGGTATTTTTATGATAAAAACAACTTTCAAGTAGGAATACCATATCAAATTAATCTTAAATAATTCATATAACGAAAATCAATATTGCAACTATATTTAGGTACTATTCTTATGAAAATATTGCATTGAATACAAAAACTATAAATGAATAACCCTGACCCCACACTAATTTCCCAATAAATTAGATTGTGCTGATCCCACACTAAATTCCCTATAATGTGAATAATTATTAGATTGTGGTATATCAACACCTAGATCCAAAACGAATAGATAAATAAACAAAACAAATTATCAGACTAAAATCATTTAACTCTGCTTTAAATTTTATGAGTTTGAGGGCTTTGATAATAGGTATTTCATGACTTCTTTTCTATACTTCCTTCATCTGATATGCAAAATTTGCTTTAAGCATCTTAGAGCTTATCTATAATGATTTATTTCGAGCATTATCATACACCTCTCAAGCCATCTAGTCATCCACTGGACAGACCTCTGTCGAGTGGATGACAAGATGGCTTGAAAGGGAAATCTTGTCAACTTAAACTATTTGTACTTTAGCATGCTAGCTTTGCTAGGAATTAGTAGAGCCGATCTTGGTCACAAGCGACCACTATTAAGCCACCCATAGAGATGTAGAGATGATTCAGTCTAAAAATGCACGCTCCTCCACTTGTACTGCATGTAGAGGTAAATTTTGGAGGGGCATTCTTTTTTAGACTGATCTACTTTTACCTAGTTGGTTGTTAATTACCATTTGACACAGCCAATATACAGCCCAGTTTAACTTTAAGTAAACACAGGTCTATAATTTAAAACTATACTAAATTGTGAATCAGTTTATACCTGATCTTTGATTCAGTTTTATATAAATTTTAGACTAAGGAAGGATTAAAAACTTTATAGTTTTGAAGGCATTAGCTCATTTAGAGCAAAAGCTTTTTTCATGAAGTCTGGCTTATACACATCACTGGGCAGAAAACAGTATAAAATCCAATGTGTGATCATTCCTGTTATACCCCAGATCTTATGCTTCCCACACAAAAATATAGGCAAGGGATTATTTTCAAACATAAAGTGAGCATGGTTGTTCGTGTCGCAAAGGGTTTTCATTGACACTGTAAAAACTTCTTCAACTTCATCTGGGTTTGGTATTAATAATTTAAAATTAAAGTTTTTGAATTGGCCAACCACAGGAGTTATTATCATTCTTCGGTCACGCCCGCGCACTTCGCTCATCATACCCCAAACATCTATTTGCGTCCTAGAGAGCCCTATCTCTTCTTCAGTCTCCCGTAATGCTGTTTCAATCACAGTTTCATTGTTATCCCGTTTACCACCGGGGAAAGATACTTGACCACTGTGTCTGACTAGATTCGACGATCTGAGAGTGTAAAGTAGACAAACTTCTTCATTCACAACACATAGTGGCACTAGAACTGAAGAAGGAATCTTCTCAGATTCAGCAACGTTATTTCCTGTGAAGGAAGGCAACTCTTTGATGTTTGCTATGCAGCGTGCTTTGGCTGCACTTGACAACAAAACTCCAGGGCGTAAGGCCATAGCGATAGTTGGTCGAGTCGCTACTATATTTTTTAGAGGTAGAGCGAAGTTCAACTAATCAAATCTTATCGGACGGCTAGGCTATCACAAAAGGTCGTCGCAACTGATTGATAAAATCAAATGATTTTGATTTTGACACTGACAAAACTAATTTATATATTTTTGACGTTGACAGTTTTTATCATGCCACTACTGCAGCTGCTTATTTATTTATTGAATTGACATGCCAGGCTCGGCACCGACCCAGGGTTGGATTTCGTAGTATAATTATACTATTTGTACCATAATTTCATGATAGTAGTATGTAGTATCGTAATGCAAGTATACTACGCGAAAGTAGTATAATTTTATGTTCAAGCCGATTTGTTTATTTGGTAGGTGGTTAATTTTGAACATTTACCCTACAGTATTGAGATTTTCTGTACGTATGGCAACATCTAATCAGGCAAAGACAAACAGGGGACTCACTGATTCTTTCATGCGATGCGGTAAAAGAAAGTAAGATAGAAAATTTAACATCGTGCTAATGCAAAGGACAAAGTTCCGATTGACGAATTGGCTGAAATAGACATCCAGTTGCCTCAATTTGATTAAATTGTGAATATTTTAAGTAATTTATACAACAAAATTTCACTAACAAATGCTATTTTATTTTAATTCAAAACAAAAACGATGAAAACAGAAACGTAGTATAATTTTAGTCAAAGTAGTATAATTTTAACTTCCATGTACAATAATTTTTCAAGGGTCTGAATCCAACCCTGGCACCGGCGCAGACACGGCAAGGCAAACAAAAGTCAAAAACAAAACAAAACTAGACGATTTAGACTGAACATTTGCACTTTGATCCAAAATTACTGAAATTCTGATTGAATATGTAATTAAATTACAGTACAGTTAATAACCTAATAATGAGTATAAAAATTTCATTCGGTGTACATAACATATTTTCACTAGCCTCCCGAGAACGATGTCTAACAAATTTGAAGAAAATAGTTATACCCAAATTTGGTAAGATTCCGACTGCAACTGCCGCGGTCCTTGTACCTTTATGTAAGGTTAATACCGTGCCTTCGATTCTCTACACTGTACGTTCATCAAATCTGCGGACTAACAGCGGCGAGATTGCGTTTCCTGGCGGCAAAACAGACAAAGACGAAACCCCCGTACAGACCGCGCTGAGAGAAACAGTTGAAGAAATTGGGCTTTCTCCTAATAAGATAGAAATATGGGGTCAAGGACCAATGGTTCCAGGCCGGGACAATAACATACTTATAACTCCAGTCATAGGATCAATTTCAAAGCTGACTGACGAAGACTTGTCAGTGAATATCAAGGAAGTAGCTGAAGTCTTCACAGTCCCAGTGGAAGTTTTATGTGATCCTAAGAATCAGTATTACACTCAGTACAAGAACGGCTACATCCTACCTGTATTTGTTGCGGAGCAATATAAAATTTGGGGTATAACAGCATACATCACCCACGCATTCTTGAGTTCTATTCTATCAAAAGATGTTTATAACAACAACTGGATGAAGAAGAAGATTATTTTGGACACTTGATTTTTATAATTTATTCGATCTATAGACTACCTAATATATTTGTGAATATTTATTGAAATACAATTTAAAATTTTGTACAAATATTTATTGTATAAAAAGCTAGATTATCACAATTTAATGGCAGCAGTCATAGGATAGAATTGCTAAGCAAGGCATAAAGCCAAAAATTACATTCTAAAGATATTATTTGTAATACCAGTAACTGATATCCATTGCTTTCATCACTTACAGCAGCTAAACTGTTGGACCGCTGAAGAATAAATCCTCAGTAACTAATATCCTCTCAATAACTAAATTATAAATATAAAAAATGCCAAAAGAAACAAAACACAAGGAACCAAAAGGCAGCAAAATAAAACACAAACAAAAAATAATAATATTTACCAGGTTTATTCCTTAACACTTACATTATATTCTAGTTTTTATATTTTATACATTGTCCAATTGACATGTTGACCATCTCTCGCCCATCTATTGCATGTGTACTATTAGTATTCAAAACAACATTATTTTTCCTAAAAATAATATTCTTTTAGCAAAAATGTTATTTGTAAAAAAAATACATGTCAAGTTTCAAGCATCTACTATCAATTAGGTGGTCCAACTTAAAGCCTCACTATTGAAAGGTCCAAAACATAATTACAAATATCAACATTGAAATTAATGTAACAAAAAAAACTAAAAAACTTAAAGGTTAACAAGGCAGGCAAGAGCGCTTCCAAAATGCTCAAGATAAGGTGAAAAAAATATTAAATATTATACAACTTAAGTAAAATAATAAGCAGAGGTATCAAAAAATAATCAAATGTGGTAAAACTACTTATTAATCCAGAAATATCCGAAATAATTGAATACTGTAAGTAACCAATCCTACATCTGTATTATGTAATATAAATAATACATAATATTCCTGCTTCGTTGTGTTTGACCACTACCTTCTTTCTAAGCTAATATAGGTATAGAAAAATAATCCCAATATTACTTAAGTAACATAAATAAAACAATTTCAAATTTTAATGCTCGAGCACCTCTGCCGAATAACAAAAATAAGTACCAATAATATAAAAAGTAAGGGTCATTTTGCACAAAATTATAATCGAAAAGCAAATGGCCACTGTTTCCTCTCACTGCTTCGAACAAGAGAGGTCTTATGGTCGACCCCCATATGTAAGCAGTTACAAGCACAAAACCAAAACTAAGATAGTTTTTTTGTATGAAACATCATTTCAATGATGTCATCCCATATAAAACTACCAACAAAGATGTAGGCTGCAATGCACTTACTTACAAATAGGACACCACCCTTAAATGTCCAACTGTTTGAATAAATTACAATATCCTAATATTGTTACCGACTCATTCTATAAAAGCATAAAAAATCCAATTGCACCGTTCAATCTCAACAATTTTAACTGTCAGAAACATGACATCTTGTAAGTCGAATATAACAAATGTACCTAATTATTTTAATTAAGTTCTGCTAAGATCACAATTTCAACAAATAAATTACAACTGCAGTTAGTTACAATCAATATTGCAGACCTAATTTTTATGATTAAAAAATCTTTTACATTGATATTATGTAGCGGGGCGCGGCGCGCCTTAATGTGCGCGAATCTAAACTAAATGACAAACAATGATTTTTATCTGATTACATAGGTATGGGTTGAGTTAAACTTTCACATTTGAATACAGTGAAATACCCTTTCTTTCTGGTGACAAAAACCCTAGGTACTGGATATAACTCAATTCTCGCTAAGCTACTAGAAGAAACAAAATCCTTCACGCTTGTTTTCTTTGGACCACAGAAGATACTCAGCTCCTGACGCCTTATCACAAACTCTTCGAGAGATATAAAGTAATGTAGCTTCGTCTTCGATATTTCGTACCATGACCGTGTTGTGCCGGCCCCACATAGCGTGGGAAAAGGGCACGAAGAAGAAGAAGACCTACAAAATTATTTTGAAGTAAGTGTTACTTCAAGCTAGAAACGTGACATTACGGTAGCTTTTTAAGCGCTTGTGATAAGGCCCATTGAACTATTGAAAAGATGATTGTGATCAAGAAGGTATCAATGAAAATTCGACTCAAACGTATTGTACCAAGGTGTCGCGGAGAGATCGTTACTCGGCGCTGCTAACTTCGCTTACGTCGACGGGAATCGAGGTGGTGAACGTCGGCGTTTCGAGTTCTTCGTGTTTCTTCATTTTCAATGCCTGCGGAGAAAATTAATTTAGTAATATATCAAAATTATGCAACACAAGGCCTCTTTTCACCAGCACAAAACGTGCGGTTACCGCCCCTTTGTATCATTGGCTACGCGATGACAGTTAAGGGGCCACCCATAAATTACGTCACACGTTAAGGGGGAGGGAGGGGTTCGACGAAGTGTGACATTGTGTGACAAGGGGGTGGAAGGGGTCCTAAATTACGTGACGTCACATTTCAAAATCTACTATAATCTAAGTGTTAAAACACGCACTTTAAACTTTTACTTTACGAAAACCTCAAAAACATAATAAAACTATTCTTGTGTAAATATAAGATACTTACCAATTGTTTTGTCTGTCGACATAATATGTGACGTCACACTAGGGAGGGGGGAGTCTCACAAATGTAATCGGCTGTGACAAGGTCGGGGGGAGGGGCAACAAATAATGAAATTCGTGTGACGTAATTTATGAATGACCCCTAATGTGATATCTGTCAATGTACAGGAACCATAATACAAGCCTTACAGATAAAAACAAAATTAGACACACCACCATGACATAGCTTATGTAAGTTTTACAGTGACCGCAACCAAATAACTATATGAGACAGAAAAAAACCAGTCAACTTTGTTAGATTATAATGAAAGAGACAAAACAAAATGATACCGCTTCCTTTTATACACCAAAGCCCATTAATATGAATTTTCCAAAATAACATAACCGTTAAAATGCTTACGTATTTGTAAACGAAACATAGAAATACGCTACAAGTTTCTCTAAAAACTAGGCGATTAGAAACGTATAAAAAAACAAAATGGCGGCTGACTTAGCCAATCAAATCCTGAGCCTCGCCTGTATACTTTCTTTTAATGTAGGTAGGTACGTATACAGGGTTATAGGTACCTAATCAATAACCTCTTAAAGACGACTTGGGTAAATCAAGACTAACAACTTTTGTTCTATGACTTTTGCCAAAACGTAATACATCTCAAGTTTTAATTTTTTTTAGTTTTTGTGAGAATTTCCATCAATTTTTAGCTCTATGTCTTGTAAATACCTACCTATGTTTCATTTATTCGGTTCTGACGTATGCGCAGTCAGCTGAGTCACGCTGAGTGCTACGACTTTTACGCAATCGCTCGGCCGAGTGTGCTACACACACAGCATGTACCGACTTGTCTTAATCTGTGACCGCCTAGAAAGAGCTAAGAAGATTAGAACTGGAAATTTGCCTATTAATTTTTTTGTATGGGAAAAAAAATCATTGAATTAGAAAAAATCGTAGAACAAAAGTTGTTAGTCTTGATTTACCCAAGTCGCCTTTTCAAGGTTATTGATTAGATACCTATTATTATTAATTATTAATTATTATTAATCATTTATTTCAGGAAAACATAGTCCCATAATCATTACAATCATCAACACAAAATTACAAAATTAAATCATTTTAAAATAATTATATAATTGCATTATAACAGAATTTAGAGAATTTAAAATTTCCCTATAACCCTGTATATTATTGAACTTTAACTTAATATTTTTATAATACTGAAGTGTCAAACGGGTTAGTTGATTAAGTTTTTGTAATTATGCAGGGTAATTGATCACATAATGATATTTTTGTAGCGAATGAGATCAAATGTCAGAACCAATGCTATGATAATATGAACAATAGGTATTATTAAATTACATAGTTTTTCAGTTTTTTATCAATACGTAGGAACATACGAAGTCTGTTTTAAAATTCTTGATAAAACTATATTTTTACTCTAGTTCTACCTACATACTACACTTACCTACATAAAATGATTTTAAATTGTTTTTTTTTTCCAAAATCTTTTATATAACTGATTTGTGGATAATAAAGTGAACTACCGCCGATATATTAACAAATTTCAGGTTAGATGCGATGGCCCATGCGCTTAATGAATGACCCTTATGAATATGTGCATAGGGTTTACAATGCGATGACGTCACGAACACTCGACGTACCGTATTGCTAGAGTCCTCTTTTTTCTGTCGCGTCAGCGTTGGCGACAACACCAAGCCTTTAGCCGATAACTGCAGGCGATAGTAATACTTATAGTCATAGGAAGAAGGTATAGAAAAGAATAGGGATATCCCAAATTAAGGAAATACTAGCTTTGCATGTGTGAGTGCAGTTGCAATTTCTCTCCTTTTGACAAGTAAGAACTTATATTTTCTTTCTCACTGAGCTGCTAACTTCACAGATGCAAAGTTACTTTATAACCCGACACATTTTATACAATAGATCAAATACATTTTACAATGACAACTTAGATACGATAAAACTATAATAATAGGTACCAAAATGATATTTTTTCAAACCATGCCATAACATGCTAATAATCCAACATAATAAAATTTGGAAAAATCTACACTACATACCAATGCCCCTTGTACCAAAGAAAAGCCAATTAGAGGTAGTAATTTTCTGACACCATCGACATTTTAAAATATAAATTTGAAAAATAAATAAACTTTATGGCGTCAGCATGATCTTTCTGATACCAATCTTTTCAATCCAACCACATCGGAAATCCTACTGCCCAAAACCCGGTAATACCGGTATTTTAAAGTCGACAGCACTGACTAGTATTTTAAAGTCGACGGTACTAACCGGTATTTGAAAGACAGCGAACTATTTTATGCATGTTTCCTAGATTTCCTGTGCCGTGGAGTTAGGCACTAGATGGGTTTTTGTCGGTTTATGTAATGTTTTAGATGTAAGGCGCTTACCTGTTGCAGCTTGTAATGGTTGATGATGTCCTGGTCGGCGGGACAGCTCTGTGTGAAGGCGTCCAACTGGTACATATGGTACATGTAACGCCAGAGGGCGACGAAACTCGTCTGTGAACGTACGGTATAATGATATTAATGCAAAAACATTGTAGCAGTGGTATATTGTTTCAAGATTAAATGCGTTATTTGTTAAAGATGCAATGGTCAAAAGTTGAATAGTGTATCTACGATACTCGTATCGTTAGTGGGAAATGTAGGGGATTTTAACCGATATTTGAAAGTCGACAAAGCACTTAACAACTAATATTCCAAAATCATCGATATAGGTACCTGAAAGGGTTCTAACCGGTACTTAAAGTCGAAAAAGCACTTAATAATTGGTATTCCAAAATCATCGATACATTCTAACCGGTATTTGAAAGTCGACTAGGTACTTCACAACTTATATACCAAAAACATCGATATATCTAAAAGGGTTCTAACCGGTATTTGGAAGTCGACGAAATATTTCCCCGCGACACGGATGTGTTGCAGGCGCGGCATCAGCTCGCAATCGAAGCAGCACATAGTGTCACCCGTTAGGAACCTGCAATGTGAAGACGCACAACGCAATTAAATTTATTGTCAAGTTACGGCCCGTTCACACATGTCTCCGTTATACTGTTCCGTTTTATCGTGTACGTTTTTTTTTCGTCGATGGCGTATGTATTTGTATGAGCGACTTCACACATGGCACAGTATTCTGTAACAGTAAAAATTATCGTTCCTTAAAAAAATGACATTCCGTTTTGTCATCGAATACTGGACGACGGAACAGTAAAAATATACGGATACGTAGAATTTCAACTGATAGATACTGTAGATCCATCCTTGTAGAATAGCGGCGGTATACTGCGAGTTTTGTGTTCACACATCGCATCCAGTAATGACGGATCCGTTGAACGTTATACGGTGCCTATGTGTGGACAGAGCATAAATCTATGACGTATCCGTTAAAAATGTACCAGTAAAACGGACTCCAATGTGTGAACGGGCCGTTAGCTGGGTATGTACAGAAAGGCCAGCGGCGAACCAACGTGAAGTTAGCCATTTACACTACACGAAGTCGAGTTTAGGTAAGCAAGTTAGGTACGTTTGTGTCGTTACCAGGGCTTGGAACGGGTTAATAATTTACCAAAAAAAAAACGGTATTACCCGGTATTTCGATAATAGAGTTCGTAGCGCAACCTCTTTAAAAAACTTAACTTGAACTTAAACTTACGGTAGAACGTAACCGAAAAGAAAAGGTTGTAGGTATTTAGAGCGATACCGGTTTTAATTTTTTTACGGTTTCCAAGCCCTGGTCGTTACCAGAGGCGGCAACGCCCTAGCTAGTACCTCATGAGTGCCCCTCTAGTTGCCATCATACGAATATTATATGCGCGAAAGTTTCCGAGGGTGAAGGGATGCATTTTTGTTTCTCTTTCACGCAAAAGCAACTTACCGGATTAAGAAGAAATTTGTATGAAGGTAACTTGTTCATAAGATAATTTTACATACATACATACATAAATCACGCCTTTTTCTCGACGGGGTAGGCAGAGACCACGGATCTCCACTTGCTACGATCCTGACATACCTCTTTTGCTTCATTCACTCAGCACTCTCATTACATTCTTCATACATGCGCGTCGGTTTAGGGTACTCTTGACCTGGCCTTTCTCTAAAACGTCCTCAATTTGATCAAGGTAACATTTTATTGCGGGAAATTATTTTATTCTTTTAAAAATTTCCACGCGCGCCCTTTTGTAACCTCGCTCCCCTAGACATGTGCCTAGTTTGCCTTGGATAGTCTGCCACCGGTCGTTACCTGGTCGCCCTACGCTCGAGGAGGCCATCGATACGGCTGAGGTGCGCGCGCAGCGCCGCCGACTTCTGCTCATCTTTGCGCACCAGCACCAACTTCAGCTTGGAGTATAGGTTCTCGATCAGCGACGCCACTTCCTTGTCCTATAATAGTTTAATGTTTGGTCAGAGAAATGTACCAACGATATTCAAATGTCGCTTGCCATGTAGTTCGCATTCGCAACGAACGATTCTCGTGCTGTCGTTTCTGAGGCTGTCTTATAATATGGCGCGAATTAATTGCTAAAATGATCGCAACATCGTAACGAATTATTCCAGTTTCCGTATAACATGGCGTCGCGAATGTTAAGCTATTGTTATGTTCATAATTCCCATCTCGTCATGAATAGCAAAGGTATGCTCAAACTTGAATATGAAAGCATTTAAAATAAAACGTTCCTTATGTAGGTACATTGAGAGTGAGACTAATTTCGATTAGATAAATAATAAATCATGGTTTGGCATCAAAATTGGCGTTTTAATATTCGTCTAGCTATTATAGGTAAGATAAATACGCCAAAAACGGCATATAACACGCGTATAATGCGGTAACTCCCATTTGTTCTACAACACTGTGACGTCATAGAACTGGAATGGAATCTTAGATTGGGAATAAACTGTTTACCTGTACAAATAGATTGTGCCCTCCCGGTACGGACTTCATGATGTGTCGTTCTATTTTCTCGTTTTCCAAGATGGCGAGTCCGTTGTCGATGAGGATGGGCGGATGCGTCGCTTCGAAGTTGGTGCGGAAGTCTGGCGGGGGCTTCTGCATATCTACTGTTGTGACCTGAAAATATTAGAGAAATTATTATTATCTGGGGTCCGAATTAAGGCCAAAAAGCCAGTATGAAATATTGACGAGTTTCTCGCCTGTTCTTCTCGTACTTGGGTTAGGTTGGAATTGGCACATAGATTCACCTAGCATGTAAGACGTTTCAAAGTGATCCTTGTGATTGTACTGAATAAATATTTTTCAATTTCAATTTCAATTTCAATTTCAATTTCAAAATTTCAATTTCAATTAACGTGCCATATTCCTATATATTTCCCTACAAAGTAACATTTGTTACGACAGGTGTCTTTTGTTCAGGCTAATAATATTTAGTTATACTGGGGTTATACCTATCCCATCAAGAACCACGAACGAAATAAACTGTTGCGATTACAAAAGTTGAGCTTTTATACGTACCTAATTATTTAATTTCCTTTCCAAACAATAAATCATATTTTATGTTGCGTCAAGCCAACATTTCTCGTCACGTTTTCGTCTCACGGCTGTCACGTTATATCTTTTGCATCCATCAACCAACGAGCACGATTCAAGTTGACTTTGAATCAGAAACTTCTTTTTCGTGACTAACAGTGAATCATGGCCTGAGACAATAATATAGTCAAGACATAAAACGCCTGAACCATAGAGGAATTAGTACTTATTTAAAAATCATAAAACCCGACTGAAGTTATTGAAAATAGTATCTTTAAAGCCTAAGTCACTTTTCTAATTTAAATCCCTTTGTTCGGCGTAGGACAGATTCTGGATTGGACAGATTCTTAATTCAGCAGATTCGCTACTCGACAGATCGTGAATTGGGCAGATTCTAGGATTCGACAGATTATACAAATAGATATACGAGTATAAAAATATACGCCCCAAACACATTACTCTTTCATAGTCGGGCGAAAATAAACTGCTAATACAATTTTGACTGTAGTGTAGTGTTTAATTAAGTTCCCTGGCTATACAGACAACTAGCCTTATTATTCTGCCCATGAGTCTAACACAATAATAACAAGAGGAATAAGAGTTATGTACTCTGGAATATACAATAGTAACTTGGCCCCTAATGATGTATGCCTCTGAGGTACAGAATTTGAGTTTACCAAATCACATACTCAATATGGATGATAGAAAACATGTCTTAACATGAAAGAGACAGAGTTAGAAGTAAAACTATAATGAGAAGCATAATGTAACAACAAGGCTGTTAGGTAGCTTTACATCTGAAGCTAAATGACAAAGGACTCATTCAACCCTGGTGACAATTTCATAAGCAACCTTGTCCGAATAAACCATATTTGGCATAGAAGATCTGCTACAACCTCGTGTTGGCTATAACGAACATGAACTTTTCGCTTTGAGGAATTGTTGATCGTGACTAGCATTGATGTTTAGTTTAGTTTGGCATTTTTGGATTAAAAGGTTTAAGTTCACCTGAAATATTTACCAATATGTCACTTGGAGATAAACTGTAAAGATCTTTGATGCAGTTTTACATAACACAAAAGAAGACTTGTTCGTCCTTCCGATTTTATCAATTTTTTCGTCAACTCGCTTGATCTTGAAAATTTGACGTATTTAAAAGCCATAATTCCGTTCCAGGTTTTCCAAAAGCTCTCTCAAACTTTGTGATGTCGTCGACATATAGACAAGGACGCTATCTCTTACGTTTGTATCTACAAACTGCTCACCTTTAGGCTGATAGTCTTCAGTTCAGCTAACAGGTATAGGTCCATGAAGTACTCCTGGCAGAAGAGGCACGCGCCCTTCCGTCGGCCATCGATAGTCGACGCCTGAAATATAGAAAAGAATTCATAAGCATAATTGAATACATTAATTTCAAAGTCAATCTTTTGCCATGACCTTTTTAATTTGAAAATTTTAATTTCCAGATCGATAAACTTATGTTTGATAACAACGTTTTCATAAATCAAGTACCTACTCGTTTCGTTCAAACGTAAGTTATTTTTGCTGTTCAGTTGAACCAAACTAGAAACCACACGATACAAGAGAAAGCCGTTGTTTCGTTTATTACCTCAATTGGCGATTAGATTCGCACGGCGACATTAATCACCAAATTCGAGGAGTTTAAAGCAATTAATGAATTAATGCATTACATTTCCGTATCTTTGGAAATATTTATGAAATGCCAACGTAACAGATTTTTGAAGCAAAGTTGTCTACCGCAATAGTTGTACGACCGATTTGCGGATAAGGCGTTATATAATCAGAGATTATGTTGTTGCCACTTATCAGGACGCACTGCACAACTTTGATATCTTTATTTTCAATCTTCTTTTCGTCAAGAACTGGTGGAATAAACAAGGAATTTAGTAATAATCTGCTCTATTGTCAAAATTTATGATTATCATCACCTATGCATATGAAATTGAGCTAGCTATACGTAATAAATTTACTTATATTAATTTCACTCATATTATGAGTTTGATGCAGGAACTTTGGTCGGGCATCAGCGCATGCAAATATTTGTACCAGTACTAGACCAAAATCGGCTGCCACTTGAGTAACAGAGACGACGCTCACAAACATCTTTTCTTTTCTTTAAAAAAATAAATAAAAAATAAATATGATCACGACTGTAATCCCCGGGCTCGGTAGATATCTCCTCAGATCTTTGGTTACTTAGATCTTTGAGGATATCTAAAGGGGGTAGTCAGAGGCAAGTCCAAACATGACATTTGGTACATCCCACATTTTGCACAGTAGTTAGTATTCCGTACGTGACAGGTTGCAAGCCCATCGCCGCTTATAAGAATACTAACCTATGACACACACCTTCGAATTATTGGTTCTAGGGTATGCCGGTTTCCTCACGATGTTTTCCTTCACCGTTTAAGAGCACTGGCATTGCGCACATCAATTTTTCGAATGGAAAAACTCATTGGTGCACGACCAGGTTTCAACCCACGACCTTCGGATCGTGAGGCCGGGGTGCTACCACTGCACCACCAGCGCTCTTTCTTTTCTTAAGCTGTTAATATTTAAACTTAAAGCCTTGTAAAATATCTCCAAGTAGTCCGGTAGAGACAACATAAAACACAAATCGGCAATCACGTACATGTAATATGAGAAAAAAACTCATTGGAAAATCAGCGTTTCTAGTGGAAAACAAGATGGAAACCTTCGTCTATGAATATTCAAAGCTATTGTTACACGACAGGCCGCGCCTGATTGTTCGTAAAACTCTCGCTTTTAACAAGGACTTATTGTTATTTACTACTATGTACTATGGAAATGACGAGAACACATACTATACAGTAAATAAATAAAGGTAAGTTAGTATATTATCTAACATCGGCTGTGTGTGTGAAAAACTTATAATGATACTTACCAAACACAAAGGATTTAATTGTATTGTCTTACATTGAAATATGTAACAATAATCTCTTTTCTTTGTCAGCAGTGTGTTTTGTTCTGATAAGTTAAAAATAGGTCGGTAAGGTACCTCTTCAAAGCTTTGTTCATTGCTGTCATGCATGACTCATAGCATAGCTCATCTGCGATTCGAGGGCTTTCCAAGTTGCGCAACCGCCTCTGTCAGCTTTCTTTTTACAAAGAGTTTAGGGTTTTACGCTTTGTTTATGATAATGACTTATCGCACCGTGAGAATAGAAGTGACTCAATTAAGAAAACATGATTTTTGGGAAATGCGATTTAAAGATTTTATGATTGTGTGTTTTTTACTAAATTGTGCTATGACATAACCAAATTATGACTTATCTTCATTTTTTTACAAATTATGGGATACTTTAGGGTTTTATCTAAATTTTTAATTTATTACTGATTCAAAATAAATTTAATTAATTACTCTATTTACCATTTCAAAGAAACCTTCCGACATTTAAGTCGGTTTTGTACTATAGCAATAATTTATTAGTATTTACTAATGACTTAAACCTTAAACGGTCATTAAAATAAGCCTTAATATAGTAATAAACTGATTTAACTCGATTTAAGTCACAATAATTTACTCAACTTAATGCAATAAAATGACACAAAACAAACATCGGTCATTTTATTACTCTAAATTTCAACAAAATTTTACCTAATATTTGCATACAAAACTGTAATATTGAGGTTTAGGTCACATTAATACTAAACACGTGACGTCTCACGGCAATCCTGGCTGACGCAATACTGAATATAATCACTTTTTCACGGGGTGACGGACGAGGGATCGCCGAAATGAAAGAGACTCACCTATTATGTTTTGTCGCATTCTAACCAAAAAGCGGCAGTTTTTTAATCACTAGGCGATGCAGTTTTTTTTTCTGAGTCTTTCTACATATTTAACTCATTTTACCTGTTTTTTGAGATGAGTCACTTCTATTCTCATGGTGCGTTATAACGAAGCTATTTTTACACCTTCAGGTGCGAAGAACCGGTATTAACTCGGAGCTAACAGAAAAACGCCTAAGTATGTGAAACCAATAGTCACTTATCATAATTTGAAACTGTCCTTATTGTGTAAATTTTAAAATAGCACGGGTAGAAGAAATAAATAATGACAATAAGAAAGAAAATAACAAACTTCCCACTAACATGTTCCGTAGCGCAGTATCACTTATCGCTGTTACGGTCAAATGACCGCGGTGTATAAATAAGCAATATTTCACATCGGTGACACGACTGAACGGCTAATAAATTGTTACAATGTCATGTGGATTTTAAGCACTTATTCATGTTATAGGGAAAATGAAACATTACAATAGGTACTTAATACAATGAGATATACAATAGGTAAGTAGGTAACAGACCATTGATACATGAAGCATTGTTTCAATATAATTAAATCAAACTGGAAGACTCTCCTGAAATCGATACACAACACATGATATGAATAGAAAAGTAAACATTCGAAGGGTAGACAAAACAAGTGCATTATAGATTGACCTGGTCACTCATTCTATTGAATAGAAATGAGTCCTTATAGTAAACAAAGCATTACAATGCTTAAACAGTACATACCTTGAGACGATTGTTGCATTTCAGCAATAAATTAATTAATTAATCCTTGTGACAAAAAAAATACTTATATTCCCGGGGGACCCCTAGCTCGACTAAGAATTCCATGCAGTTTTTTGTAAGATCATCTCGAGGTTAATATTTTGTCATTCTGTTTAGTTAAATCAGAGAGAGTTGACACAAAGTAGGCCATTAAAACCCTGGAAAGCCGGCTAATAATGGTGTCAGTAGCCAGTGTTCCGAGTGGAATAGAAACCAAACGCGATGGCGCATGACGCACCTACATAGACGAACAAACATGACGACCGCTGAATGCGATCAAGTGTAGAATATTCTTAGTTGGAGAAGTTTCCACCAAGCATTAGGAATACGAGCAGTGAAAGAAAATGGTAATAATGCAGTAAAATAAGTAAATTAATTGAAAAAGGCGGGATAATAATAGATTCAAACAAATATATATGAAAAAAGATATATTTAATATGTAGTATGTATGATAGAAAGAAATGTAAATAACTTATTGGTCAATAACACAAAAGCCCAAATCATAGCTTAAATTTTGATTGTATAATCATATTGCAGCGATGAAAACTATAATTGGTCAAAAAAACTACTTTCTACTATGCCTCATTCATATCATAATAATAATCCGATATGATTGCGGAAGAAGCACAAATATGCACATTCAAGTGCAATAAAGGTGTTATAATGATGAATAATATTATCTTTGAGTAGCAGCTATGTACAAAATAAGTGGTATATCCAAAGGACGTAAAATATTATGGTAGACTATTAGTAGGATAAAGAAATGCTCACATCTTTGAAGTTGGAAATCAAATGCTATGAGAGGCAACAAAGAGAACAACAATACTAAATCATGAAATCAATGTTGCATGATTAGTATAAACAAGTCTAACACACATGGCGGATAACGTGAAGAAAAAAGGCAAGAACGAAAGAGTAGTAACAGTGGGCGGCGATGCGCGAAGCGTCATACATACAATGAAGACAGACTGAAAACAAAGTAAATTAAACGCCAAATTACAGCATTCTAGTTTACATTGCACGATATGATAAATCTTCTAGCGGCTTTGACCAACCAGCCGTGACAAACAAACATCAGAGTCAACGACATCACCCGAACATATAAAGCACTTTCAGTTTCGTGAAATCGAAAGCGGCACATACATCTCAGCGTACTGCAAGAGGCGCCATTTTTGCTAAGATGGCGGCGAAAACACTTGATAATCCGTCACGGTGCCGCGGGCGGAGCATCCAGCGGCCATCAATTTGTCAATTGCACCGACCGACGCTGCATTCCGCCTTCTTTTCTTAGCCGCATTTATTGCCAAAGTCAAACGCACTAATCTGAACACTTCATCAATCTCATTTTAACGACGTGACTACTGCTGCATTTGAATTTATTGGTTGTAACATAATCGTTTGACTACCCATCACGATCTAAGACTGAGAGACTGAGATCTGAGAGCAATCTTGTTTTATGAGCCCCCAGAATGATCAGATTCTATGGAAGTGCAGTGACCCAAGTGAAATGCAATCGGTATGGTATGGCGGCACCTGTCGGCCAGCATGGCCTCTGTGAAAGTGTACCTCTCTAATTACTCTCGTCTTGTCTGCCTATAATAGTGCGGTTTCCATTTACGATGAAAAGCATTTGGTCGGTTGTAACGCAAGTTTTCACTGCTATCACGATTACGATTCCTTTTCGCCATATCACTGCATCGTATTCCGGGTTCATATTTTCTTGATCGATGACCCACTTGATATAAGGAACGTGAACCTTAAACTGCCATTTGGAATAGAATCTTAATCTTGGATAGTAAGACCATGTCGATATATTTTATTGTTTTGATGGTATGCGAGCTAATACGAGCTAATCACGTAACGAGCGTTGATTCTCCTTGCCACTTACGATTTGGATTATCACTCATGTATGACTCAAAGATATGCCATTAGGTAAATCATAGAAGCGTCAGCACTATATCATCTTGTCAACGCATTTTGATTACAAAATTCAGCACGTGCTCCAGAATCGCGTGCTGCCTTGGATAACGATGTGAAACCCGGCGCGGTGCAGACCGCTTTGCTCCTGTCAGCCGCCGCTTCCGCATGATTTACACACCTCCACGTACCACTCTCACTGATGCAAGCTGCTTGATATAGACACGGACTTGACACTGACGAACGTTTAGCCGGTTGTAGACGATCAGCAGCAGAGCAACTCTGGTCGTCTACAATCGGCTTTAAGTTCGTCGTGTTCTCATTTGCTTAATTTACTTCATCCTCGTTGCCACAGCCCCGAACCAGTTTACTTACACTATTAGGTCGGATTCACTTTAGTTTTTGAGGGCATATTCATTTTCTTATCACTTGCCGCGTTTCGCCCTTATCGAAGGATAGGAAGGAAATGATAAGCTTGGTCGGTAGAAATGAACAATCGCTCATTTGTCTTTACTATACTACTATACTTTGGCTTGCCATTGTCTATGGCATACCGTATGACGTGGTTAAGGCTAGATTTGTTCAAATACAGTGTTAGTAGGTTAGTAGTCGGTACACTCTGAATACTTTGTTTTAAAAGATACATTTTGAGGGCCATCTGAATGATTATAACAAAGTTCTTCATTGTTATTCCCTATACATGTGACAAGCCTGTCGAACTTAGCATGATAATTGCATATGGAGGGGCGCCAAAGCAGACGCGAATAATGCGAAACCATATAAGCCGATTAGAAAATGTGTAAAAACATGGACATGGCATGGCACAGAAAGTAATGTATTGACATTGAATGAAGCGGCTATTCATCTATTGAACAATTTTGAATACCTATTGAAGCAGAAAACGGTCATGGTCGGTGCATGCATACATTGTATGTTTCCTTTGGAGATTTGGTAGGATATTCCCACGAATGACTGCGGAAACCAGAGGGCGCGGCAGATTGCACAATGCTATCCGGTCGTTCCATACGATACCATACCACAATGCACAAGACTAATGGACTGAATAGGCAGGCATTGCACAAGAGTAAATAAATAAAAAGGTTCCTCCCTAACGACTCAGGTTGTATTGCAGGGAATCTGTGTATGACAAGTCGGTTAAAAATATAGCTGGACTTTTAGACCAGTAGGGCATTATGATTTATTTAAAAAGCGTCATAGTTTTAAAACATGTAACGCAATTTGGAAGACTTTAAGGATTAATTTAGGATAGTAAAGTAACCTCTACTATTTCAAAATCTAAGTGGTTAAAATTCTACATAGCTTACACACTGAAAATTATATGCTCGTGTGCCTGGCTTCATATCTCCACGTCCAACGATAAAAACACTGTTTACAAGTTACTACTCATTCTATTTGGTGCACGTATAACATACCTGGTACAGACAACAATCTAATTAAGAGTGATTCAAGCTGCATAAGGAATGAAGTAGCCGTTTTAATTCTACTCGTGCGCGTGCTAGTTCTTTTACTAACGGATCTAAAGGTGAAGGTGTATAGGCGATGGCAATATTCTACATGCTTGTTTTGATTGTTTGTATGAGAGGAGATTTAGACGTTTTTGACGCAAAATCAGCGTACCTTTGATTAATCTAAGTTTCGTGCATTTAGTGTAAATTGATTATCCGATCTTCTAGAAATGGGAGATGGAAAATATTATAGAGAAACGGTGCTTGGCTTATTTCAATAAGCTTACAGCTTTAATCATCACAAAGCTTGGAAAGGAACAAAATGCTGAAAGCAATCTTAAATTATTACCGAGATCATGGAGGCTATTTTACGATGTAAAGCTGTGCAATATTTATTTAACTTGAAATTTAATCAGCCTAGCTATTGCCCACGAAGGTAATTGGCCAATAACGATGCGGTACTCCATCTATGGAGCCATCTTTATGGTCTGGTCGACTGGCTAAAGCATGTTACCTGTCGCTTCTATGAATATAGGTGTTTACTAGCTCATTGTGGGCTGTGCCACCATCGCTATTATTAAACTTACGAAGGTATAAAAAAAGTTGCTGATATAAATTTTTTATACCTCATAATTGTATGGCTTTTAATGCTTGGGTTCATGACTGTTATGGTAAATTGCAGTACCTACATTACAGAGCTTTCAAAAACATTTGCGGGGCGTGACTTGTGTAAGAATATGAGTCGTCAGCGTCATACGATGGCACATGACTGGGCACAGTTTCCATGTTTTCTAGGAGTATTAAGGCGCGCAATGGTATATCAAAAACTGTAGTTGTTATTAGTGAAATCTTAAACGACCAGTGCAATCGATACAAGGCCTTAGAACCTTGAGATGATGTCTTTCATCAATACAGCCTGTTCTACATTGCATATTAAATCCAATATGCCACGCTACGTTGCTAGGTTGTCTGCATACCTAAGTATACGCTTACACCACCTCCCTAGAGATCAGCTGGTTGCGAGAGGTCGCGGTCGCGGGCTGCCCTTTCTAGTTCTTGCCACAGAAGAAACACAAGTACCTACAGCCTATTGCCACACGTTGCATTGACGAAACGCTAGAGTATGCCACTTTCAAATGTTGGTTGGAGTTAAGCATTTCAATTTTCTGATATTGGATTGCAGATGATTTGGAAGGTCATTTAGATAAACTTCTGCATGATTAATAGACAAGTGCATATTTAATATAAATTATAGTGCCAAATTGTGGCTTAGTTTTTTGAACAAAATCTGGTAAACTATTCTTAAGCTCCGTACTCACATACGGTTTTGCTCGATCGAGCTATCATGTCGAGCCTACATTTGATGCGGATTACTACTAGATGCGAGCCTTCAAGCTGTGAGTTTTGCGGTCCACACGTTATTATTTACTCGTTTTGGAGTAAAACTATCGAGTATTACCGAATGTGAGTACGGACACTTAGAATAATGTAAAAATCAAATTCAGGTATGAAGTCAGTTAACTTATCAATAACTACGATTTATTCTGGGGATAGTGATATTACTTATCCGCCCTATAAACATTATGACTTCATCTTCGTAGTATACAAAGAGAACTATTAGTTAGGTACATGACGAGTAATATAAGTATGTGTATTACTTGTCATGTAGGTACAGTAATCATTAAAGTATTTTTAAAAACTATGCAAGTCCTAATTGCTCATAAGGCAAGGTCATGATGTCACTATCATAGTCAACGTATGACTATTTATTACAAGCTGAGATCATCACAATTTAATATACTAGCGGATAATAGTGTAAACAAGACTGTAAGGCCAACTGCAGGAAACTGGGAACATGTCGAAACATAATTGCGTCACACCACCACACATTTTGATATTATAGGTATTGTTGGAGCATTGGAACAACCATGCAGATATTAAGCTAGAATATATTTTTTATTTTATTTAATTAAATTTTTTAATAAAGCCGTTTTAATCTTAGAAAAACCAACTGCGTCTCATCGTGCCTCAAATTACATATTCGTAACTGGGCAATTCTCCTCAATTTTACTGTTAATTTAAAAACTTTTTTAATATTGATTTTAGAGCTCGTTTTTGAAGCTGATAGCATGAAGATGGAGCAATAAAAGATTGGTTGATAACAAGTTATTTCACGAAGGGTACATTTCAAATTAACTAATATTTTACGAGATAACCAAAATTGTTTGTTGCAAACAATGACGAATAGTGAGAACATTTATAAAAGCGTTGAAGAGAATCGAAATATAGTCGACTATATTTGGATATAAATAAAAGTTTAAAGGTTTAACTCTATTAGTGAAATATTTTTCAATCTGTATTTCGCACCATGAGAATAGAAGTGACTCATCTCAAAAAACAGGTAAAATGAGTTAAATATGTAGAAAGACTCAGAAAAAAAAACTGCATCGCCTAGTGAATAAAAAACTGCCGCTTTTTGGTTAGAATGCGTCAAAACATAATAGGTGCGTCTCTTTCATTTCGGCGATCCCTCGTCCGTCACCTCGTGAAAAAGTGATTATATTCAGTATTGCGTCAGCCAGGATTGCCGTGAGACGTCACGTGTTTAGTATTAATGTGACCTAAACCTCAATATTGCAGTTTTGTATGCAAATATTAGGTAAAATTTTGTTGAAATTTAGAGTAATAAAATGACCGATGTTTGTTTTGTGTCATTTTATTGCATTAAGTTGAGTAAATTATTGTGACTTAAATCGAGTTATATCAGTTTATTACTATATTAAGGCTTATTTTAATGACCGTTTAAGGTTTATGTCATTAGTAAATACTAATAAATTATTGCTATAGTACAAAACCGACTTAAATGTCGGAAGCTTTTTTTAAATAGTAAATAGAGTAATTAATTAAATTTATTTTGAATCAGTAATAAGTTTAAAATTTAGATAAAACCCTAAAGTATTCCATAACTTGTAAAAAATGTAGATAAGTCGTAATTTGGTTATGTCATAGCACAATTTAGTAAAAAACACGCAATCGTAAAATCTTTAAATCGCATTTCCCAAAAATCATGTTTTCTTAATTGAGTCACTTCTATTCTCACGGTGCGTTTGTCTTGTATTAAGCTGTTCTGAATTATCAGAGCAGTTAGTAAGTATCTTTAACTCTGAACTAATAGACTGCTAAGTGAGTATGACGAACGAGAATCTCCAAGAATAGCATACTGATATTAATTTGATTATACCTAGGCTGCACTTTCTAGTGTTTAGAATACAATTACTAATTACATGACCATAACGCAATCCGTTTATGTATGTGTAAACAAGTCTCTATGGAATGGAATGTTTTAGGCATATTTTGGTATTCCATTTGTTGCTGCCTCTTCTAGCTTAGGTATAGTAAATAGTCACAAAGGACACACAAAATAAACGATTTTATAATATGTATAGATTATATTGTATGCCAATTTCCTCATGATATTTTCCTTCATTGAGGATATTGGCACCCAAATTTATCGATTCTTAGGTAAATATACATGTACCTACGTCACACATTTTGGTAAGATAAGCTACCTACTTTGGCGTGACCAGGACAGCTGCGTTGGTGCTATTGGGGTTTCTTACCAGTTTGAAACATAGATAAAAGAAAATCATCTGTGAAAATTTCAACTGTCTAACTATCACGGTTCATGAGATACAGCCTGGTGACAGACGGACAGCGGAGTCTTAGTAATAGGGCCCAGTTTTACTCTTTGGGTACGGAACCCTAAAAATAACATGTAGTAATTTACTAGCACTCATACGTTTACACAATCACGCTTTTTAGAAAACCATGCATACAAAACATCTCAATTGCATGTTAAGTCTTAATAGTAAGAGTAACACGGCAGATTTCTACGTGTTCCAAGAACTACCATCGCTGGCATGGCGCTGGTGTAATTATGGCAATCAGTGTTATTATGTGCAGTTATGCAGTGACATTCACGGCCATCCCACAATATAACAATGCCATGGATTGATGGTACAACTTACGTGCCTTTTCATTAGGTTACCGCTTGATATTATCTGGTCGTGCGACGTGGTACACGTAAAATGTTGATTGATCTCTGGGAATAAGGGTCAACTTACACCGCAGCGGAATGGAATGGAAGCGTCTTTTTGCAACGAAATTGTACATAGCATAATGAACTTTATGTCAATTGTTTAACATACATACTAGCCAAAAAAAGTCACGCATTCTCCAGCAAATTCACGCGTCTTCTCGCTTCTCGAAATTGACGCTTCCATTCATCAATTTCCATTTCATTCAGCGGCGGTGTAAATTGAGGCTTAGTTACTGATGTCAGATGATTATTCACGAAAATTCGTACCTATCCTTCACATATTATGTAGTTTAAGTTCAAGTCAGCACCGGTTACCTGTAACAAACATAAAATCAAATTAACAAGCTTGATCGGTCACACTAAGCGGTTGGCAACATTGACCGGTCTGTTACTAGTGTATTGTATTTCAGGTGTAACTTGGTTTATGTAACCTTGCTCAAAGACACGTTCAATGTCAAACCGTGAGCTCACAATAAGGCTGATCAAATAAGCCGTGTTCTTATGATTTGGAGGAAGCGAAAATATACCGTTTAAAATTTTGGATCGCAGCTTCTTTTTCGAAAAATTTTATAGTGATGATGACCAGGGCTGCGTTTACGTAATTATGATACTAACAAAACATTATTACTAACAGCTTCTAGTTACTAGCGGTGAATTGTTTTATGGAAAGTTTTTGCTATAAAATAATTATTGTTAAATTTGGTTTATTGACTTGGGTAAGTATATTGTTTGTAAGTATCAGAATAATAATCACAGCACTGTTGCTGATAGACATTCATTGCAATTGATTGCAACTAAAGTTCCGTAATAGCCACTTTGATGCAATTTTCACACGTTGGTATACAAACTTTTAAGTTTACTCAGCGGCTAAGTCTCAGCCAGTTCCAAATTTAGTGATTGGAGCGCAAAGCAGTACCGTCTGGTTTGACCAGCTTTACTTACCAAGATATTATACACACGCAGAAAGATATCGACTTGAAGACGAGCGACGAACATCGCGACAAGCGTGACATTTAACCGGCAAATTCATTTCTATGTTCCCGTCAAGCATTACACGTTTTTAATACACGTCCAGGACACCTTGCCTTATTAATTATCAAGTTAGTCATGCAATTAATAAGTCATTGACACTGCATCGTCCATTATTTATTTTTAATGAGGCTAGTGATAAGTTACCTATTTTTGATGCTAGAAAAAAGAACGCCATTATCATAAGATAAACCATATCAGGTATAAATAATTGGATATATGCTCTCGAATGTAAGCGTAAATCGCTAGACGCTGATGTTATGATATTAATACTAAAGATCCTTATTATCAGCGTCAAAAGATTTTGCTGAATTTTGTGACAGACATAATATGGATGAAGTTCTAAAACTCAATCACGAAGATTTCTAGAAAACATACAACTTTTGGCTGGCTTTACCGTGATTCCGTGGAATAGGAACAGGAACGTTAAAAATATTATGAATGTTTAATCATTGGCTGCCAGTAACATGAAATGAAATTACATTACATTCAAAAGTTTGGCAGTTGTTTTATCTGTGGTTTGGCCCAGCATAGATAGCCAATCATATTCGGTCGTCTTTTGATTTTCGATAAGAGAAATTGAGTTGTCGCAGAACCCAAGTCAAAAGCACATCGGAATTGAGCACCTTCATGGTTCATAGCATCTTTGGAAATGTGCAGCGAAAGTAAGCTTGGAGGCGAGTTAGAAACGCGTGATTCATTGCTTGGTCAGGCAGGCCTAGCCTGATGGGTGACTCTGTACGTAGGTACTTGTAAAGGATCATCATCGTCTTGTCCTTATCCCACGCTATGCAAGGTCGGCACAACATGTCTCTTTCTTCCATTTCCCTCTATCAGCCGTTATCTCAATACTCACACCTTTCTTACTCATATTGTCTTTCCCGCAGTCTATCCTTTCTTTGGCCTACCTCTACTTCTATATACTTGTTGAAGATTACTGACTGAAATTGAGAATCATTGAAGTAATATCACAAAAAAACCTACCTAAACGAAACATTAAAATATCTAAAACATTTTGTACTCTAACAACGATCAAATCAAATCACAGCGCAAATGTAAGTACTGTGCAGTATATTTGTACGAAAACCGTTATTAAATGTAGGGTGAGCTTATCAGAGGCTGTACACTACAAACAACCTTGAATTTGAAAGCGTATCTATTTGATGACGTCCACCATGACGTTACTTGTTCTATTTACATCTGAATCTATGACTTTCTTGATTAAATTCCCATTTTTTGCCATGTCGAATTAGCCCTTTGCCTGTAGAAGATTATATTTGATTTTGTTTGAGCCTTTGTTATTTCTTTTTCCAGTACTTTACCTACCTTGTCTATTGTCTATTGTGTTATAATAATATGTATAAAAATAAGTAAGTATGATTTTCTTGTTGAATAATTATATTGTAAGATTACACAAAAGTTGTGGTAAATCTATTTCTGTTTAAAATAATGAGTCAATTGAACACACAAGTTTGGTAACAAAAATGAATGACGTCATAGAACCAATGATTCCACATGTCAGCTCACAGAGGTGTTAGTCATGACAACTTGTAGTACTTCAATATTAGTGCTAAATAGAATGGCCTCCACAATAAAGATACATGATATAAGTGCCATATCTGTTAATATACTAAAAATGACGCAAATGTAAATAAATACAATATTATGTTATCATAGTTAAATAAAATAAATAAATAAATAAATAATGCTGGACAATCCACACAGCATCATCTAGCCCCAAAGTAAGCTACTCAAAGCTTGTGTTATGGGAACTAGATAACTGATATATTTAATACATTATATACATAGATAGATATTTTTTTTATCATACATACCTACATAGAAAACACCCAGACCAACGGAACAAATTTCTGCAGATCGTATTCAAATTTGTTCCGCGGCGGGAATCGAACCCGCAACCTCTTGCGTCGCAGGCGGACTCTCGCCCGCTGTGCCACTGAGGTCGTCAGTTGGCAAGAATGTTGTCAAACCCAAGGAATTCCAAGCAAATGTGTGATAATTCTTTATTTTCTTATGACAAAGCAGTAAATTACAAGATTATTTAATGTCTCCGGCTAGTAAATTTTAGCTTAGTTAAGAGAAGAAAGCTAGTCATTATTAAAAGCCGTTCAAAAGTTCAATTTACAATAATTTCTCGAGTCTCTAAAGTTTTACAAGCAAGCATAACAATAACCACAACACAAGTAAACGACAAGAAAGTCGTCGTAACAGTTTTTGATTTCTCTCTGTTTCATAAACAATAACAAATATAGGCAATCACGACTGTATCACCAGATTTGGTAAACATCTTTTCAGCATCTGACATCTGCGAGCAATATCAAAATAATATAAATTTAATATTTCGTACCATGATGATGATGATGAAGATGAAGATGACCTATAAAAATTGTATTGAAATTGTGTTACTTAAGCTTGAAAAATGATGATTTGTAAGAACTTGTGATAAGGCCCTAGATCTGTAGTTACTTAGATTTTCTAAGATATCTTCTATTATGTTTGGGTCACCCCGACGTGAAGCATTTTTGCGTTTATCCAACAGGATTTACAAAATTAATCGAACACTATCGGTCGGTATAATGCCCTAAAAGCAATATAAAAATATAAACGAGAGTAAACTAAAAGCGAACTAAACTTACTGGATCGGACAAAACAAGCTAAGCAAGATTTTTTATTATCGATTGCAGCTGTTTACAATGCTTTCTAGAAATAATATAGATGCAATGTAATTTCTAAAATAGAACTTTATTTCTTTAAATGGAGACCATAAAAAAATAATAAAGATGGTCCCTCGCATAGCTCTGTCGACTAAAGAAATTGTACAACAAACCATTTAGATAATTCCAAACAATTATATTCAGGGTCAACGTCCGGATGTAATTGAGGGAAACAATAGAAGAGCAGTCAAGATAAACCTGAGTTATAGTCCAAAACTGGATAAAGACAAAGAGAAAATCCTGATTTTAGACTAGACAGACCTAACACAATAGAAACCACAAACAGAATTTTACGATTTGTTGCCAGTCGTTAATCGTTATTATTTTTGAAGACATAAACGACATTGTGGAAATCTAGAGAAGAACCGTGACGTCAGTCAACAACTCTGTCTTCAAAGTAGGCAGCCAAAGGGTTGCGTCTAAGGTTGCGTTTGCTAGCAGGCGTACACATTTCTATTTTATTCGAACTTCTATGTAGACGAAACTGACTTATTTAGTCCAACAAAACAAATGTTAGTAGAACAGTTTAATATAGTATTGAGTTCCAATTATAGCAACAACACACGACCTTAAAGATCAAAGTCAAATGATCACAACAAAATAAAACAAAAGGATGCACAAGCGCAAAGATATAAGCCTATATGGATGGAGCTTCGTAAATAAGCGCCGACAAAACAAACAAAAAGATAATCGAACTTGAGCACAATTTTTTTACTCACGCAATCAGTGAACAAAATGGAAGTATGAAGAAGTGTATAAAGATGATTGTCATCTTCAAGCGTTTAAAGCTACTAGGCCATGCTGCTTCGTACGTAAACGAGGCTAAAGATGAGGAGAATTAAACATGTCTGGAAGCGGGACGCGGTGGCATAGTGCAGGCAATTTGTATTCAGTTTACATCTGGACATTTGCGTGACGCGACTCGAGAAAATACACTTTTGGAACACTTGTTAAGTATAACTTGTGCTGGCTTAGATTTATTGAAAACTAGCTTCCGGCCACGGCTTCGCCCGCGTGGTACCTTGAAAAACAAAAACAAATCTATCCCGCGGGAACCGTACATTTTTCCGGGATAAAAAGTAACCTATGTGTTATTCCAGACCATAATCTATATCTGTGCCAAATTTCATCCAGATCCGTTCAGCCGTTTCAGCGTGAAACAGTAACAAACATACATCCATCCATACAAACCTTCGCGTTTATAATATTAGTAGGATGATAGCTTTTCAAGTGTTAAGAAAAACGGGTAACTGCATATTAATTTCTGCGTATTGTTCGCTATAGCTCTCTGCAATTTACATTCTTACATTAAGGTGGATCAGAAGAATACTACTGTAATGTTGTCATCGAAAATAATGAGCATGGAATGAATGATACTAATGAAGGTAACGCATCAATCAATTATCATAACGGTCGTAAGTGGTATCAAACTACTGATAGGAATTTTATAATTTTTTAAGTATTCATATTAGTATAATGATTACGTACTACTAGGTTGGTAAGATATTGTAGATAAATAAATAATAGTTTAAAAAAACTAAAAAACACGCTTTTTATAGAAACCGAACTAAAAAATAGAAGAAAATTTAAAAAAAATATATTAAAAAAAAAGTGTAAGGTACTTTTTAAAAAAAGTGTGGGGTGCATGGTGTCAATAGTTATAAATATTTTATTGACAGATATGAGTAGAGTGATTATCATTTCGATAATATCTTAAAAAGCACCCCACGCTTTTTTTAAAATATTTTTTTTTAATTTTTTTTCTATTTTTTAGTTCGGTTTCTATAAAAAGCGTGTTTTTTAGTTTTTTTAAACTATTATTTATTTTCTATTTTTTAGTTTGGTTTATTTATAATAGCTTGTTTTTTTTTTTATTTTAAACTATTGCACTCATGATGCGTGCGAAGCATCAGAGAGTGCTTTACGATCGAAATTTTTTTTTTCAAATTGAAAAATGTAATAATTTTATCAAAATAGTGTATTGTCATGTCATCGGTCCTCGATAAATCTACAAAGTTTGAACGAAATCTGGCCGTTTAAAGTGGGTCAAAATCGCGCCCAAAGAAGTCGGTTACAAACATACATACATACAAGTGAAGCTAATAAAAAAGCGTGTAAAATGGAATATTTTTATCAAAATAGTGTATTGTCACCGGTCCTCGATAAATCTACAAAGTTTGAACGAAATCTGGCTGTTTAAAGTGGGTCAAAATCGCGCCCAAAGAAGTCGTTTACAAACATACATACAAGTGAAGCTAATAAAAAGCTAATAAAAAAATACATAAGAATTCTCATCTCACATCAATAAGGTTGTGTCATGCATGTGTGATGTCACGTTATGAACGAAATAATGGCTTAAGTTCAGTTGACCAGATCAAATAACAATAGTTAATGACCAATTCAAGTAGCTTGTATTCGGACTCAAGAGTTCTAGATTTTGAACAGCAAATATTTACATAAAACAACACAGCTAATCTTATCTACCAGGAGGAGTTTATCACTAAAACAATGATACTCGTACCATCAGCCGGTGATATAAATTTACTAAATTTTAAAGCAACTTACTATGCGGATTTCGATTATTTCCTACTCACTATAACTCTCAAGCCACATCATCGAATAACACTTTAGATTTGAGTTATTCTTGTGATCTAATAAGTTGATGGGAATTAGAACAGTGAGTTAGTTAGTAGTATTGCTAACACGTTGCATTGAGTAATGTTATGTCTTAGGCAAGTTTTTATTAATTCTGTAGCCTGCTAGCCGCTTTATTAATTCTGAGCTATAAATTCTGGTAGTTGCGTTCGTTAGAGTTAATATTACTCAATGTGTCTTGTGACAGCACCTGGTCAAAGGTGCCTTAGCAAGTTGTCAATGATTTAACAAGCATTTAAATAAGAATCTTCAGCGATTTCAATGCATTTATGAAAAAAACATGTAGTCTTAAGGCGATTTTAAAGCGTTTTCAAATTGATGATAGCTGATTTGATACATGCATCCAGTGTCAGCGAATTCAATAATTTTATGAAAACACTAGCTTCCGCCCACGGCTTCGCCCGCGTCTTGAAAAACAAAAACAAATCTATCCGGGATAAAATGTAGCCTATATGTTATTCCAGACTATAATCTATTACTGTGCCAAATTTCATCCAGATTCGTTCAGCCGTTTCAGCGTGAAAGAGTAACAAACATACATCCAAACATCCACACATTCGTACAAACTTCCGCGTTTATAATATTAGTAGGATCTCAAATAGTTCTGTCAGATACCTATCTAATACTGAAAGCTGTAGGTTCGCGCGAGGCAGCCCATGCCTGCGGATCCGGTTTGGTGATGAGTCACGCGCCGACCTCACGTCGACCTCTCCAGAGCCGACACGGCTCACCAAGAATGTTATTTGAGATGATACGCTTCGGAAAACTACAAAATCAGGACACATTGTCGTCAAGTTACACTCTTTCTCTCAATACTATTAGTAGCTAGCACACATTTACAGCTTTATCGTTACTAGATAATACTTTGCAATAGTCTTCAGTTATCATATCATCTATGTACATACGATATATCCTGCAAATAAAGCTATCCTCACTGAACCAAATATCATAATAACTTCTTTTATTCACTATTAATTCTCGATTGATATCAGATCGCGCGAAAACTAACTCGAATAAGGCGTGGCCGATCATCACGCTACTTTGGTTCCATTGCGATTAACAAGCTCACAGGCAGTTGCAAGATATGGAAAAGTAGGCGTTACTATTGTGTATCTAGCGAGCTGGATCTAGATTAATCTTTGCAATACAATTTTATTATTAACCGACATCGGAAATGGAAGAGTTTTTATGTTGGACTGTTTGAATGTTCACCGATATTTCCGACAAGTGAGGACCGATTTTGAAAATTATTTATGTTTGAATGGACTAACTCATATAAATTTTATCCTTGATACTTTTTCCGTAAAACTTAAAAAATCCACGCTAGTAATTTTCTAAGTAATGCAACATTGAAGTTTTCTTATTATTCGTTCTTAAAACGTAATTACTCAACCCCATGAAGGCGATAGTTGGTATTAGATAATAGTTATTAACAACCTTACTGCAGGTTATAGGTTACAACTAGCTATCCATCATCAAACGATTGTAATTTCCACCTTTGTCTTCATTTCATTTGGGTAATTCTGCTATTATTTTTAAATATCGAACCAACGTCACTTTGATAACGTCATTATTTGAATAAAGAACGTTGGACGTAACGGCTGACAGATGTATAACGACGGATATGCCATATGTGGGCCAAGCTTTACCCTGAGGCTCGATACAACCAAATTAGTTCGTTGAAATAAGGTTGAATTGAAGCATTTTTTTTAATAACTTTTATGGTCATGAAAAGCAATTTTAATATTGATATATTGCTGTGTTACTTGACTATTTTACGGTGTCAGACAGAGCACAATTATT
This sequence comes from Cosmorhoe ocellata, assembly GCA_963675405.1. Classification (NCBI taxonomy): domain Eukaryota; kingdom Metazoa; phylum Arthropoda; class Insecta; order Lepidoptera; family Geometridae; genus Cosmorhoe; species Cosmorhoe ocellata. The sequence goes on from OY776257.1 coordinate 2,341,820, forward strand.
ATCGCCATTATATAGTAAGTTTATTAGACATTTTATGAAAAGTTACAACGGACGAAGCAATAACGATGACCATAAAATATTGTAAATTAAAAAGAATAATTGCATATTTGAATATGGTTATATGCTTTTGACAGCTGTGTGTGGCCCAATATCTAATCAAAACGCACAGATATCGAGGTATAGAGAAACATTAATTCTCCAAAATCTAAGAACCCTAAAGGGCTTTAAGTACCTAGATAAATGTAAGTACTTAGTAGAATCAAAAATTCATAAAAACAGGGTACTTACCAACTTCTAAATAATATTTATATACCAACTTCTAAATAATATTTTTAAGCATTATTTATTTCGAACGCCCATTAAATAATTACAATAGTGACCTATTGTTGGAATTTTGCTATAAAATTACATGTATTAAGTTGAAAAAGTTGCACAAAAAGGTGCGCGTGCGCATATTCCTTTTCGATGCGCACGAGCCGCTCCCCCTTCAGCCACAGGATAAATACTTGCTGGGTAGGTACGAACGGCACACCTGTCTTTGGGGCACAAACACACCATGTGGAAAACGTGATACATCGTCGCTTATTAAATAAAAACATTACTTACAATATTTACTTTAAAAGTACTTAATTAAATTTCAAAACAAACTCTAGCAAAAAGTTTAATACTTCCGTTCGTTACTTTCTGAGGAAACACTTAATTATCAATGTTTATTTAAAGTTTAGTCGTCAGCGCCATTTAAATGAATAAAACTGTGGGAAGTTGTTGTAAAACAGACTATTTAATAATAAACAATACATATAATTCAACAAGCAAATACTTAATTTTATTTGTCCAAATAATATACTGCGGTAGCAAACTTATTAATTACCTATTCTTTGAGAGAGGTTGTAAAATCCATAAATAGCCTAACACTACGAATAATAATAATGCATAATGACTATGTAACAGGTTAGGTATAACGTAACGTATTATAGGCAACGTTATTTTGAATATTTAAGGCCCAGAATACTCGTCACACTATTCCTTACGTAAAAGTTACAAAAAAAAGTGACGTAGGTCCGCGGATCTCCGCGGAATCAGACATAGCACGAAGTGAAATACCCAAATGGCAAGAAAAGTAGAGTGCGGCATGATAATATGGCTGCTCTGAATTTCATAACGAAAGCAACAATTTATAAAAAACATAAATATGTTCAAGTAAATAGCTTATTTCAAAAAAAGGGCTGGGTTGATTCCTTTCAAATTAACTGATTTACATTCATGTGAAACAGAAATTCAAAAAACCTTACTGTTCTGGATAAATTAGGGAATTTCTGAATTTTCAGAGGTGTGTTTAACATGGTTTTTAACCAAGGTTTTCTAACTAATTCGTGTTTTAGCTCCGGTTGATTTATCACTTATATCCTTGAGTATCGTGTAGTTTAATTTCAATGTAATCTATTAAGCGGTAATAGAATGATTAGGGTTGCAATACTTGCAATTCTCAAAATTCTGGGCCTTAATGTTCTTGGAAGGTGTTTTTTTAGTATTACCTACTAATACTTTACCATTTGGTAAGTTTTAATTTTCCAATGTGTCTTAACTTTACTTTCACACAATTAGATAATACCCATAGAATCTATTTAGATTTCACGAGCTTCGATACGTATTTTGCTTTAATTCGTTGTTAAGGTCAAACTCTGCGAGTGTTCTTACACACTAACATCATTATTTTAACGTTTAAATAAATAAGTAATTTCATAGTTTTTACAATGTCCACTTAAATAAACGCTTTTAAACTTAATAGCCATACCAATTCTGATAGCAAAAACATGGAAAATGAACATAAAGTGGACAATACGGATGGAGAAGAGTTTTTGGAAAGATCGAAATGACATTTGGTATAGAAAACCGATAATTTGAAGAGATAAGTCCTAAAAACTGCAATATCGTATACTTACGTCTCCCAGAATGTCTTATGTATTAGTCTTTCCTACAATGAGCCAGTCAAGCAATTCTAAATATATTATGTAATTTATGCATTTAGCACAATGCATATTATTTGCTTTGCCAAGACTTATAATTCTACCATACTACACCAGGTTTCAACAACGCCAGGTTTTGATTTGGAAACTATAGCTCAATCAAACCACGATTAGAAGACCGTACACATCGATTCGACAAGCACGCCATTAAAAGTGGACCGTTCATCCCACTCACTTTCATTGCTAGAAATTCTTATGAAAGTATCGAACGGGAGACGGTTGAATTTTTTAAATAGCTGATACGCTGATAGTATAATACTTAGGATAACCGCTATGTTAGTCAACAAGCTTAGCTTGCGAAATAATTCCGTTTAACACAAATATGCTAAGGATTCTGCATTCGGGGTTTGTCCACAGGTACTTCCTTATTTTTTTACACAATAGTTTTTATTAATAGTTTAATATGGTGTGTTTATAACGAATACTAAAAGAATGTTTTAACTGCAGTAAATATTATACTTCAATTGAATCATAGTTTTTTAAAATGTTCACACAGCTATCGCAAATTACAGGTTTACCGCTAACGCGTCTTACGACATGCGACGTTGCGCAAGCGCACCTAGTCACAAACGTGGTACAGTCGAAGTGTCCTTCACTTTAACTATAGACATAGTACTTATGGAATATAATACTAGGACTTGGACAAACAATATCTAGTCGAGTGTGAAGATAATATTGATAAAGCTTCTTGGAATGAAACGCGCCCAGTCGCGGTCACAAAATTGTATAAGTTAGTTATGGCACCAGTAAAATTGAAATATAACGACACTGGCATTAACAAGTGCATGTTATCTTTCATATTTGGTATCTTAGCGATAGAGTCCGATAATGATTACTTGATAAGTAGGTACCTACTGGTAAATTTAACGTTTTTGCAAAGTAAAATAATGAGTTCTTCGAGAAACTGGTCATGCAGAATGAAAAATTCGATGACAAATTCATTGACAAGGTCATTACCGTACGAGTCGATCGTATATTTTTAACTGACTTTAATTCATCTACGTAACATATTTTTTGGTAAAGCAAAAACCACACTTCTTGTACGTGGGCGTCGGACATCGTCGTCGACTATCTTTGACGTCAATATTTTATCTGGGTATTGGAGGAATTAAATTTTAAATTTCCGGCAAATATTATATCTAATATTGATATATCAAACTTAATCAATAGATTTATCACAATATACCACAAATTGATAAAATGTTATATTGCCAATTAATTGGTACCTATTGGTAAGAGTAAAAATATACCAGTAGTTATGAGCGGTTAGCGTGTCAGTCCAGTCAGTAAAGAGGTAGAGAAACATCGAGCTGCATTAAAATCGAATATTTTCAAGCAATAATTAAACGTTACGTCGATCAAACGAGATCCTCTGTTTTCTCCGTCTGCTGTCAATAATTTCTTTGCGATGCGTTGGAACACACTACACGGCACACGCGTGTGTAGCTAATGATGTCTTACGCACGAGAATCCAAAATAACATGCAGATTTGATTGATTGAGATTGATCGCAAATCCTAAAAAAGTAAAGCGAAATAATGAAATTCAATAACCATCAGAGAACAGGATTGAATCACAAGTTTCACAAGAATCTTCGAGAATGCAGCAGAAGACATATTTGGTAATTTTTGTCCCAAAGAAAACTGAAATTTAGTTATGATATCACACACATAATGTTTTTCCTTGAAGCCTAAAGAAATAAGGAGTTGACGACATGGTGATGTAAGATCGTTCTTAGCGGAAGAACATATTTGAAACTGGGAATATACTGTCCATTTGTGTCCTCAACCATTCAAATTTCTGGGAAGAAGATATGCAGAAATCGCCATTGGCATAAAGCTATCAATGGTAAAAATATTCAAATAGCAGAGAACTGATTCAAAAATAGGAATGGGAAACATGCTGACTGTATGAAACGGGGAACATTCCTCGCGAGATAGAAACCTTCCACCATCCAGGGGAAAGTGTAAACTGACATCACGCGACACTCCGTGAAGTCTGATTAGCATGCTACCTCGGCATATTCATGAGCGTGTTTACAAATACATCAATTTCGCTCGTAAACATGGACAGACAAAGAAAACACATTCTGCGCGAAACAATAACGTAAAGTTAAGTAGTTTCTTCTGATGAAAATGTAGGAAATCAAAACATTTTACAGGATGCAAGCGACGGCCGAAATAATGATGAAAACATGAAGAAGCATTAAAAGAAAATATATATTTACGAAAATACAGTTACAAATATTGAAGACTGATATTACCAAATTGCAATACTCGTTACACAATCTTGTGTTCTAGATTGCGGGTCGCCTAGATTAGATAGGTAACTATTCAAATTTGAAATGGCAATTGGTTTTGAAATGGATGATATTAAGAAACACTACCTTTAAACCAATTCCGTATTATTACAAAATACAAATCTATGTTCAAATATGTTTAAATCTATGTTAAATCAAATCATGTTTATTCAATGAAATCACAGGGATCTTTTGAATCGTCTTACATACTAGGTGAGGTGTCAATTCCAGTCCTATTCCCAGTCCGTGAAGAACGTATGATTCTTGTTAATTTGTTAGGGATACCTAGCAGAGTTGGAGCTGATTCCTTCCAAGCTTTTTTGTCATCTAAGTACTCTGATATTTTATAGTAAGCTTTTCTTGACAGTTTTTGTTTAATTACATTTTTGAATTCCCAATCGATAAATCAATGCATGTCGCTTGGGATCTTATTATAGAAGCGTACACATTGCCCTATATCATCCGCAATAGCTACTATGCGTATCTTTTCGTACACTTTCTTCAACCAATGACTGTTAGTACGTACGCTATAAAATCAACGAGTCGTACTCGCACATACCTACAATTGATTTGGTCACAGTTATGCTAAGTTGAATAACCTCGGACGCTAAGTTTTTCTCGTGAATCTTGCAATCGTTTTCTCGGGCCGCTGCGCCAGCGCAGATAATTGCGTCCGTGTCCACGTCTAAAATTATATAATTCAACTCGACGGCTGACGACCATAGCAATCGTTTACGTACATTACGCGAAAATGTACTTTTATGATTTAGGTAGCTATAGTAAATAAGGAAATTACACTTTGCAACATTGATAATGAAAGCAGACACCTATCCTGGAGGTTTTCGATAAAATCTTCCTCTGTTCGTTTGCTCACTCACTATTGCCCATTCGTGTCGTGTTGTTCGATAAATTGTATGATTCATAAAATTAATATATCATCCATGTAAGTAAACAGGGAAATTCTATAGATTTTGGTTTATGTTAAAAATAATTATGGCTATAGGTAATTGACTACGCCTATTGGCTTGTTTTGAACATCTTAATAATTGATGCGTTTATAAAAGGCTCAGGTGTGGCAGGTGGCTTGCGCAGCTGATGCTAACCTATTACCGGCTAGCTAGAAGGCGATTGTCTAATTGCAACTTAATATAATAAGGTATTAAGGTATAATAGATTGACCTTTATCTATTCTACGAAATCCAAAGACGTCTATTACCTAACAATCAGAGGGTGAAATTAGAGTGTGGATGATGATTTTACGCATATATAAACAAGTGTTTATGAGTAGTTGAAACAGTAATGTCGTTGGTCTCCCATTGGCGATATACGTCGACGACTTACTGATGAGATTATTGGGAGGAATTGTGGTGGAAGAGCGTAAACAAGTCCCATTAGTAGAAGTCAAATGTATGATGATGACGATGACGATGACGATAATGATCCTATCAATATCACAAATGTGAAGTGTGTGGATATTTAACACAAATACACTGAAGCAGTTGCAAATTGGGTGTTATGAGAATATTTCTAATTAGCAAGTCTAATATAACATACTCGTACATCGGCTAGTAAAACCAACCTCTTTCAAAGTAAAATGACAGTCTCCAATTTTTGCATCATTAATCATTATTGTCTCTCTCTTCTTCCTGCCCTTTTCCCATGCTATGTGGGGTCAGCACAACACATTTTCTTCTTCCATTTCTCTCTATCATCCACCATCTTAGTACTCACTCCTTTCTTAATATCATCTTTCACACAGTCCATCCATCTTTCTTTGGCGTACCTCTACCCCTGTATCCTAACACTTTTCCCGTCACATGACATTCATCTCTCCTCATAACATGCCCATCCACGCTAACCTATTACTCCTCATCTTTTCCGCCCCGGCGCCACTTTCAGGTAAATTAATCATTATCATGTCATGGCTATTTATTTGCGAATTGACTCCATATAACTTCTGTACATTTCACTGGCAATGATGTCATTAAATGACAGTTTTTTTATGGGTTTTCCTTCTTTTTTGGGTTTCCATGTCACCATTATTTATACTTCCTAATTTTTACCTACCACTATAGAATTAGGATCAGAATGTTGTACTTTGTATTGTTTATTTTGGAAAGAAATTACCTCCTAACAGATTTTTATGCACAAGATAGGTAGGTAGTTTAGTACCTATGTTATGTTATATATGTGTTTGCTAGACACTGGTGAACTATTAAGATTATTGTATAAAAAAATCTGACTGACTGACAATGAATATACCTTCCTTGGTCAGCTTTTTATAAAGGCATTCTAATTTGGAGAGTGGATAAGGTAGACATTATTTTTATTTATTTATACTGCAAAATGTAGGTACACAGATTATAAAAATGTGTGACAAGAGGAGGGCTTAATGCCTATGAGCATTTTCTACCAGTCAACCCAGTCTGTTTTAGAGCTAGGTTACACATTAAGCAATATAAAATCTAACTTTAAACTAGGTTGTTAACCTGAGTTCTAGTACTATTTATTATGAATCTAAAGCTTTTGAAAGTGGCTACCTACTTGTTTGCAAATAGATAGGTGAGTAGGTAGGTACCTACTTATACGTGGGTAGTTATGATCTCATCCCAGCAAACAAAACAATTTCAAGCGACCCAAATAGCGCGCATTATAGTGCAGTAAGTACTTAATAATATACTTTCATGCATACGCAACACGTTAAGAACACGGCGGCATCGCATCGGCACTATACATTAAAATAATCTCTATCTTTAGTCTACGACTGTAGGTCCCTACCTACAGGACATGATGTAGGTAGTGTATGTACCGACGTATTCGTGGTATAATACTTAATTATTCCTACTTCGTAGGTTTTTTCTCCACTGTCTTCTAAAATCCGCGAAGGTTAAAGAATCTTGTCTGCCTGCGCGTGTTACAACGATGTGAGCGGCTAATATCCCGTAAATATACTTCAAACCACACGTGTAAACCTACCTTTATGATAAGCTCAATCTCAGGGACGTCGCCGTTAGCTGTTCCATTCTCTGCGATTTCATCCGACATCGTGAACTCCAAAACACTTGAGATTTATCAAAAGTAAAATAATTTTCACACAATATAACACTACCGTCACAATTCCAAAACACCGAAAGACTGCCTCACTTCAGTCCATTCAGCGCACAGACAGCTTCTAATAGATTTTGATGCGTTTTTTGTAGCTGAGTTCAGGTAGCTTCTACTATTGCCATAGGAAAATACATTTCTGTCAGTCTTGTTTCTGCAGTCACTGTCATCTGTTATCTGTCTGTTTTGTACATCAAAAATACTCTGTGTCTGTGGGTCTGTGGTCTGTTTGTACAAAGTTTTTGTTGGTTTTTGTTTTCCGAAAATAAAATTATTAAATTTAGAAATCAGAGTTTAATAATTAATATTGATTGAAATCAATCAAACATGAGTTCTGCTTCGGGCGAATGTTCCTCGGCCCGTAAAGAAATGAGTTTTGCAGATAAACAAGCGGAGAGATTGAAGAGACTTCGTACATTGCACAACGCTAGAAATGAAGCGAGAACTCAGAACCACCAGGAGGTAGTTGCAGAAGAGGCTCGAAATAAGCTCCCTACCAATTACGAAGCTAAGCGGAGGCAGGCAGAATGGCTGGTGGACGATCAGAAGAAACGTGAGGAGGCTCAAACTCAAGGTAAAGATTATGATCGAGTAAAGTTACTCAACGTATCTGCCACCGAGGCAGAGCGACTGGAACGCAAAAAGAAGAAGAAAAACCCTGACCAAGGCTTCTCTACGTACGAGCAAGCCACCGTCAGACAGTACAACAGACTGGTCAAGAACATGCCTGCAGCAGATTTGGAGCAGTACGAGAAACAGAAGCAGAAGTACGGCGATGCGTTCTATGGAGGACCGAACGTCATTATACACGGCATGCATGAAGACAGAAAAGATGCTGTAGACAAAATGGTCAATGACCTGGAAGGGCAAATTGCGAAACGTGCCAAATACTCCCGCAGGCGCACGCATAATGATGACGCTGACATTGACTACATCAATGAGAGGAATGCCAAGTTTAATAAGAAACTGGAGAGATTCTACGGTGAGCACACGGCTGAGATCAAGCAGAACTTGGAGCGTGGTACTGCAATCTAAATATCATCAAGTTGCAGAATGCAGATGAGACCTGCTGAATGCCATTTGATTATGACAACTTAGGAGAGTAAGGTGTCATGCATTTTATTGGTCTATTACCTCCCATAGGCATACTTGACTTGACCATCAATGAACTTGAAATCAGCATTCGCTGTATTCGTAAAACCGATCACTTCCAAACTAATAACCATTACAAAATGAGCTTTCTTACACCATTCACATGTCTAATGTTATTCATTCTCAAAGGCCAAACTGCGGTACTTTTCAAACCAAAAAGTGTTGTAAGTAGTGCAAAGTTTAAGATATTGGATAAGCGATTTTCCTCAACAGTTTCATTCTTCAAAAATTTTTGGTTATCTCCATAAAATATTAGTTAATTTTAAATGTATGTACCCTTCGTAAATAACCTATTATCAACCTATCTATATTGAAAGACAATCTCTAAAATCAAGGTTACAAGCTTTTAAAATAATGGTAAAATAACAAACTGCAGAATCGCCAAAAGCCTTCAAGTTAGCTCTTTTTGTGTCAGGTGGAGATGGAAGATATTGAATTATACATAATAAATATTGGATAATTTTTGCAAGTGGTCAGTTTTACAAACTCGGCCAATATGACTTCTATGATTAGTTAAAACAATACTTGGATAATCCAGACTTAAACTGACACAAGGAAACCTAGTGTTAAGTCGGGGCTATTATTATTAAACTGTATGTTATGAATATTAACTAAATGTGTTAGAATAGAATCTTTGTATGTTATAATTAAGCTTTAATGTGCATGTATGGGACTAAATTGTAATAATGTTATATATAAAGCTCTACGTAATGTGTAAACTTGATCTATCCCTGAATCTATCTAGGTTTGATTGATAATGGACAAGAAAATAATCTTGTATGTATAATTTACTAGCTTCCGTTCGCGGCTTTGCTCGCGAGGTACCTACATAAAATACAGCCTATGTTACTCAGGGATAACGTAGAATTCTAACGGTGAAATAATTTTTGAAATTGGACCAGTAGTTTTTGAGTTTATTCATTACAAACAAAAATACAAAAATACAAAACTTTCCTCTTTATAATATTAGTATAGATATGTTTTTGAACCTTCTAGTTTATAGGTTTTGTTAATAGATTTTTTGTTGGTGACTGTACCACAATGGCCATTCTCCTTAAAAAAATGTCCTATTGATTAATATGTAGGGTCCCCTTAGAGTGGGCAATATTTACAATAAATTGTAACGGATAAATTAAAAATAGGTTTTATATGCAATCTATCAGTGTAAATAATGTTAAGGATTATGTAAAACTTATTTTGTAATAACAGTTTAAGCTGATTATGATTTTGATGTTGAATTATAAATTAAAACACAAAACTAATAAACAATTTTAACAAGTTTATTTTGATAAATGTGCCAATGAAATAAAAAGTAAGTAGGTACTTACATATCATAGATACTTCACATACATGCTAAACTAAAAAGCGTTAAACTATTGTATTTTACTGTGTTGGCTGAGCATAAATTCACACAAAAATTTTCTAAAAATGCATCTTTTTTTATTTACCATTAGGTACAGAAAAAAAAGCTTATTTTTGCACACTATGCAGAATTTTTATTAACACTGAAGCTTTGGTACCTAATCAGTATTTTTTCAACAAAAATAAAAAAGCTGATGTCTAACTAAACCTATGTTTGTAAGTAGGTACCTACCTACCTAAACCTAATTAAAATATTGGGTAGGTAGGTAGGTACTTATAAAGTTGTATTTTTTACGGTAAATAGGTAGGTAAAAAGAGCACTGGTGGTGTAGTGGTAGCACCCCTGCCTCACGATCCGAAGGTCGTGGGTTCAAACCTGGTCGTGCACCAATGAGTTTTTCCATTCGAAAAATTTATGTGCGCAAGGCCAGTGCTCTTAATCGGTGAAGGAAAACATCGTGAGGAAACCGGCATACCCTAGAACCAAAAATTCGAAGGTATGTGTCATAGGTTAGTATTCTTATAAGCGGCGATGGGCTTGCAACCTGTCACGTACGGAATACTAACTACTGTGCGAAATGTGGGCATGTACCAAATGTCATGTTTGGACTTGCCTAGAGACTAACTAAAGATCTGAGGAGATATCTACCGAGCCTGGGGATTACAGTCGTGATCATATTTTTTTTTATTTTTTTTTAAATAGGTAGGTAGTTAGAAGCATTTTCACGTAGGTACTTAGAACAAAATATGATGCAGAAGTACAGCAACGCGTTGCATTTGATATAACTTGTTAATAGGTAATATTGTTTTATTAGGGTCTATCCACACATTATCAGGGTCAGGGTGTTAGGGATTTCGAGCAGAAAGAGTTGAGTGTGCGGTTAAATGTAAAATGTTTCTGGACCGAATGTGGTTTTGTGAACATGTTCATACAAAATATATGTAATGTAAGTAGGTACCTAAGTATATTTTTCCCTGACAGGGTTTTATCTGATAATGTGTGAATATAGTAGGTACTCTAGGTACTAAAGATATTTTTTGCTCAACAACACAGTAAGATACTGTCAAAGTAATACTATGTACAATATTATGAGCACAAGTTTTTTTACATAGAAATGCTTGTAATTTACCTTCAAAATAAATGAAAGTACGAAAGTTTTCGACTAGAAATCACAGAGATTGTTTTATTTTAATTTACAGCCTTTTAAATGTTGGTAAAACCCCTAACTAGTAACGTAGAAACAGTTTTTAAGTGTATCTACATTTATAGTTTTTTAAAGGGGATTGTACAACTTTTGCGAATTATAGGTTTTCGAAAAAAAATAATTACGTAGGTACCTATTTTTTTTATAGTGGAAACGTGTTGTAGTTATTCAATTTAATTACATTTGTAATTAAAGCTAGTATAAATTTATGGGCAATATTAAATTTATCCTATTTGTTTAGGTACATTATAAGTTGTCTTATGTATATCTAGCATAAGGCTATCGGTAAGTAAGTATGCAAGTAGGACGTCCCTACTTGGTTTATTGTCATAATCCCCACTAAGCTGTCCCCACCAGTGGGGATTATGACAAAACTCAATATTTTTTTGTAAATATATACCTACCTATGTACAGTCAGCCAATAATAATGAGTTTAGCAGATTGTTTATATAAATAAGTAAGTATTTATCTTCTGGCTTGATGTACATTTTTCGTATCATTCGGTTAAGGTGAGCACTGACCCGGACAAGAGATATACAGCATTACCTATATACCTAGGTATATACACGTAGCTTACTACAAGTAGGGTATATAAATCAATGAAAGCTAGCGAACCTTTTAGTATGATAATAACATATTTGAGGATCTATTTCTTCCTGATACAACACCATGATTTGATTATTTTGATATCATAGGTTCACCTTTGCTTTTACTAGCGTATTTTTCGAAAAATAAGAACTGGTGTGCACTTGCACTACTAGGGTTATGTCTACAACCAAATGTCCGTAGTCCGAGTGCAGACGTTTGTATAACGGAACCACGGAATAGTGCAGACCTGCCGATAAAGTTGAAAACTTATATGGGTCTATCTCGTCGATTTAGCAGCGTATGTTTTTTTCTGAGCCATCTACTGTTCCTCCCAGTTACGTCGTCTGGCCATTTGTAGCCCGCCTTGCCCGTTATTTCATCTCATGCGCTATTCCGTGGAAACGTTGTATCGAAAGTTGTCGATTCGTTTTATTCGTGTGGGTCTATTTCACTACTTTATATTTTCTAATAAAAATTTGATGATTCCTTCTAGATTCGTTGTAACATTATAGAAATTAAGACGAGAAAACAAATTCAGCTCGATTTACTATTTTTGAAATGAAAATACCTAAGTAACTATGTAAATTAAATCTTCATTTAGGGTTAAAAGCTTATGATTATTATAGTGAAACAGCCCTATAAAATGGTCAAGTTCGGATTGAAAATGCATTTTGATTGAAAAATATAAGACTCTTGATATGTTTATGCTATAAATTCAAGTCAGCAAAACTACTAAAATAATATGTAAAATGCCATGTTATAGGCTTTTATAATAACGATCTATTAATTTTAGTTCACCACAGCTTTATGAAACAATTAATTATCTATGCGCTATCGTGATCAGTAGGTACTTTAGTAAAGTGGAAACAGTTTTTGAAGTTATAAATAGGTAGACAAATAAATACACCAACCACGGCATGTTTAAACGATAGTAAATGTTACATTTTGTTTTGCTTTGAAGGCGATTAGACTAGATTTCAAGAGACTTAAAGTTAACAATGAATATAATTATCCAAATACTGCCCTACTTTTATCCATACAGATACGGGTCAGGGTCTTTGGGTTTCCGAGTCGTTCGGGATCAGTGTCCCTGACACGGACATAAATGTTGAGTCAGGAAAAAGTTAACCCGTCTCTGATAAGACTTTGACCCTGACAGTGTAGATTATAACTTTACATGTCAATTTATTTTAGCCTCTAAAATTTAAAACAGCGAAGTTCACATTAGAACAATGAACATCGAGATGTGTAATATTGAAAGGTTTTCGAAAATATCATGGTGCTATTTTGTGCATTACATTCGCCACCACACTGATAAATTTGATCGATTATGAAGATTACTGTTATGTTCACATTGTGATCTTTGCCGCAAAGAAGAAATACCTCCTATCCACCCTAAGTGCAGCAGCGGTTGAGACTCCGCATTTGGTAATTCGGCACTCGGGGACTCTGTGTTAGAACATTTTCCGGTGTTTTGGCAACCAAGAAATTATTACTTTAGAAAAAAAAACATAATAAATAGGTAATTACTAAAATAACGCGCATCAAGGATTACTTAAAAGATTTTGGCAGTTGGAAAATAGTAAGGTGTTATCATATTATCACCTCTTAAGTTTTGAAAATATTTTATTGGTACTACTTATGCCAAATAAAAATCTTAGTCGTCGCTGTTTGCAGTAAAATAAGTAGGTACTTACGTAGATAGTCATTTTTGGAATGTCTATAAAATCAGCCTCACCAAATGCGAATATCACAGGTATACTGCACTTAAGGCCCAGTCGCATCAAACTTTACCTTTCAAGAACCAAAGTCTTTGTTCCGCGGAACTGACAAGAGCTAGCCTTGATAACGCTATAGTAATTTCAGTACAACCCGGTCACATTATCTCAAGACCTCGCTGGAATGCGAACCTTCCGCCCCGTTCTCCTTTCACCTCCCCGCGCTCGCACTTTCGTTGCCGAGAGAGAGAGAGAGAGATCAGAGCGCCGACGCGACGTGACGTCATCGACGCTAGGTCTCGAGATATTGTGACCGGGTTGTAGTTGTTAGTTTGATTCAACCGCACCGACACCCCGATGTCTCATAACACCCACGAGCGCGTTATATCTGAAAGAAAATGTGAAAATTAAAAGCAAATAAATGTGTCTCATCTCAATGTTAAAAAAATCTCTTGTGATTTAGCTTGCTTCGTTTAGTGCGGTCATCCTTAGGATGGGTGACCGGTAATGCTATGTCGATTTTTATTACTGGCAATAACATTACTCACATTTTTTGGTGTATATTTTTTTTAAAACTAGGTTTGTTATTTATGTCTACTGTCTGCTGATGAATAAGTTTGTGTAGGTCACTTCAGCTTCATAGAAGTTTAGAGGATAATAATATGTAGGGCCGGAAGTTCCGGTCATGAAGAATACAATTACCCATTGCTCACTTATTAAATTAGCTTAAACGAGCATAGGTAGGTATCTACTTTGAAAGTTCTTTATGTTATTGATTCATTTTAAGTTGCGTATTTCAACTGTTGGGTCATTGACACTCTAGCTAGCTAGAGTGTGTAATCATCATGTAATATTAAAGTAGAACTATGCACGAAAAGAGCATCCGAGGTGCCCTTTTAATCCTTTACCACACTGGTTAAGTGACACAATAAGAAAACTAGAATTTAATAAAACACTCACTCCGTCTCCCAGGCATAAGTCGTACAGTGATTCCATCCCGAGCGCGCACTGTAAAACAGAGCAAGTTTTTAACAATACTTCCACAAAAGTGTTATTATAAAATGTTATAAAGCTCACAAAGAAGTAAAAACATTCCACGACACAACAGCATGTTAGGGAAAAAAAAACTTACCATGTATAATGTAGGTATTCAGTTAATATGACACCCTAACTAATAAATTTATTAGATATTAAGATTTTTATCCCCACAATATGAAACACAGATAAATATAATCTGAGATATGTTTTTATCATTGAAGATTTAAAATATTATATTCATAAGATACCAAAAGATTAAAAAAAATATAAACTAAAAAAACCTTATCATTATAATATAATGAAACTTTTTTTGTTATATTTTTTACATTGCTGTGAAACAATAGCTTAGGTTTGAATAGTATTTACCATAAAACAATGACCTTGATTCATTTATAGCTCGATTTATTCTCACAAAATACACATAATTAATAAATTCAACTGATCACAATAAATCTACAACTGAATAATATAAAACCCTACACTTTATTAACAATTATAAAAATTCCAACCTTATTTTTCAAACGAAATAATAATTTCTGCTTAGTTAGGATGTCTTGCATTCTTTTTGACAGATGTTTGTATAAATTAGTTGCCATCTCTTCTTAGAAAATTGCACATTTCAATTGCATAAAAATAGTAGAATAAAATTACTTTAAAAGTACATAACTGTGCAAGTAGGGATAAGGTCTCATTAGGGGGTCATTGAATTTTGTATCTAAACTAATGCAGGTACATAAATCGTACATATTATTATATTCATCTCAATGCTCAAATAATGCAATTCTTATTAAAATGACACAGTGACAAATTAATCCCTACGTACGTAACTTCTCTTATGTTCGCAGATTTCTCAATTCAAAAATTATGCAGAACACTCAAAAAAATGATTTGTGAAAGACAAAATGAGTCCAAACTTTTGCAGAATATTCTAACTACAAATAGTGCTCATATCTTTGTAGAAATTGCTATAAAGAGTAGAAACTGGAAGAATACTTTATCTTTACTTACCTATCACAGCTTAATTATTAATTCGAAAACTTTAGCATAACCTGTTTAATTTAATACTATAGTTAAAAAGTAACTATTATACAGCCAAGCAGAGTGTTTGAATTAAGGCGAATTACATCAACGTAACATAAGTACCTACTTAAAAGTGTAAGGGTGGATTTGACCAACTTGGTTTAGCTCATTAATGTAATGTCAAATGCAAGTAAAATTATACCTACTCTACGATAAATATGATTTAGACAGGGGTTACTGCTTATACTAGTTTGGTCAAATTCACCCTTAATCTGGGTTTTCTAGACCATTAATTAATGTGATGATTGGACAGTCTCAATAAAATAAGTAGTAGGTACAAGGACCTACCTCCCTGCCTACTCCTTTCCATACTCCAGTTCAAAAACTAGATTGAAAAACTCTTGACTCAACTTTGAAGTGAATAAATAAAGTGTTAGATAAAATTGTGATATGATTGACTGAGCAAGGTCCCTTGAGCAAAGAAGAATAACATGGCTAATTTCAAACAGGCAATAAATATTTTTAAAAATAAAATTTTTGGCAAGGCGCAACAAATAGTCTTAAATTGAGATCTAGTGATGTCCCAGTGACCAGACAACGATGTGATGCTTAGTTTGCCTATAAACCTACTAAACAATAAATATAAAACTATATAACCTAGTAATTTCTTTTATCTAACCAACAACAAAATATACCTACAACATCCATTGTAAAATTCATACTAACATCAGACACGTCATCTGTTCTAACAATTGTAAGCTTAGTTGTAATAGACATAAAATTCAGTTTTCCAAGGCACTATAAAGACACTAATTTTCATGTAAATGAGATATGTATTATGCAAAAAACACCCACGCGCGGTTAAACTGTTTTTTTTCTTCTTCGTAGTTTTGTCTCGCTAATTCTTATTTATCAGTTTCTCAGTAAAAAGTGTTTTTGATCCAAGTAGTTACCGACGTTTATCACCGATTTCACATTTCACAACTTATCACCTAATACTTAGAAATGTACAAAATATACACATAGAAAAATTGTTAACAAGTAGTTCAAATATCAAAACATGCAGGACGGGCAAGTCCACAACTAGAACGGATTTCAAGAGTTCTTGGTCCGTTACTGGTCAATACACACCGATTCGAAAACCAACAAAAGTTCGTTGGCAACATGCTCTTAAATTCTCATGCTATGGTTAAAAGTCTGAAAATTCAAGCACTCAAACAACACTTCACAAGATAACACTTAAATCCACAGAGTTAAATTTTTTGCATGTTAAACACTAATCTCTGGTCACACAGGAGTTCCTGATTACAGATTAGGATAGCGGATGTGATTGAAACATGGTTCTCAATCACGAATCAGCAGTTGAGTTGCTGAGTTCTGGGGCTCTCGGAACTGACAGCACTGTCAGTTCTGGCGACGATGCCGACGCGAGAGCGGTCCCGGAAAGAGCCGAAGCCGGAATCGTGCGTTCTCGGGGGGGACGTACCTACAAATATTCGCGGCATGTCGCACTCCTCGCATTTGTCGAGGAGTGGATGGTTCCTGAATGTGCACATGTGGCACTGCCAGGAGGCGGACGGGCGCTGCCCCGTATATATGTTGCTGTAGAAGCTGCCTGAGTCGTCTGGCTCTGGAAGGAATTAAACACAAATTGGGGACATAAACATTGTAACGAAGAACGCATGAAGATAATGGAAATAATATCCAAATTCAAAAAGTAGAGTTGAAACAGTTTCCGTTTTTATATGCATGCGTGAATGAGGGTAGATTAACAATTTATTAGACAGGGTGACTACTCCGCGCAACGAAAACGATATAATCGGAACCGAATGTTCGTCGAATTCAGTCGAATTTACAGTTGTTTCATTGTTAAATTGGAAACTTCGTGTCGCCCGTAAGTAGTGTTACAATAGGTTTTACGAGATAGATTGTCAAAAGTAATGTCGGTCGTTCCATCGTTCGAATAATAGAATAAACAATGTAACTAAGTGTCTGTACTCACATTCGGTATTACTCGATAGTTTTACTCCAAAACGAGTAAATATGAACGTGTGGACCGCAAAACTCACAGCTCGAAGGCTCATCGAATGTAGGCTCGACATGATAGCTCGATCGAGCAAAACCGTATGTGAGTACGGAGCTTAAGAGTAGGTTTTCCACGATTATTGTGCCGATATATCGTTGATCGTTTTGCGGAGTAGTCGCCCAGACGTAGTTAAAAGCATTGAATACTCACCATTTCCTGTCATCTCCAGCCGCTTCGCCAAGGTATCGCACTGGTCTCTCAACCGCTCCACATAGTCCCGCAGTCTCTGCGCTGTGGATAAGGAAGGCGGGGGCGCGGCGAGGATCTGCGTCTCCCTACTCATCTGGTAGAGCTGCCCCTTGTGCTGGGCTAAAGCCTTGGCGAGGCGGCCTAGCCGCTCCTTCTGACGCTCGATCAGAGAGCGATCTGGAAGTTTAAGAAGCTATTGATACGAGACGAAGAGTTACGGTAGCTTAGTAACGTTCTGATGCCTGCGAGACAGTTGGAGTAGGTATGCAGATTTAAGCTCAATTTTAATGAGTAGGTAGAGAAGCCTGCTGATCTCACTAATAACAACTCTTGGTATTGAACGCCAAGCAGAATAATAAGAATAAAAACAAAGTTATCAGCTGCAAAAAATGGTGAAACCTATTTGGCTAAATCAGTCATTTTAAAATGCTTAATGCATGATTTGAAAGACTTGAAAAGAGAAGTTGGTACAGTTCGAAACAATACCAACGATATTTTAGTGAGAGACGCAAGCACAACGGTACACGCGTTCAAAACAAATAATTTGCACTCAATAAGTCAAAACACGTTAGGTAGGGTCGGCAAGTAATTTACAATTCCTTTCGTATATTGAGACTTGACAAATATACAGTTAAAAATGAACAGAGCTAAGGAAACTGCTTTTTACGAGGTAATTTTCACATTGGGTACGTTTTAGAGAAAAGCCAGGTCAAGAGTACCCTAAATCGACGCGCATGTACGAAGAATGTAATGAAAGTGAATGAAGCAAAAGAGGTACCTATCTATGTCAGGAATTCAGGATCGTAGAATGTGGAGATCCGTGGTCTCTGCCTACCCCGTCGGGAAACAGGCGTGATTTTATATATGTACATATGTATAATAGATGTTTATCATTCGCTTTCTTATTTTGAAGGTTGAAGACAATATCTGCCTATAAATACAGCAACCGCGTCCTCACATCCCGTTGTCGTAGGTAAGTAATGATTCTATTACGTGCGTATCAGAAGTTTATTTTGAAACGTAAATTGTGCATTTTATTTTATCGCAGTTATTTTCTCCTAGCCGTGACGACTCTTTGGAAAATCTCCGCAGAACGGGGCGATCTTGTTTACATATTAAAATGCATAACAAGTTCGAGAGATCTCTCGTCAGAGAAACTAGTTGGGCGAGTTAGTAGACTAATTATCTAGGTATTGATAAAACATTAAAAACACGTCTATAAATGTACCTACTACTCTTCAAACAATAGCTCTTAACTGATTAGCTGTGCCGCTCGCGAATTCGTGTGCGCCAGTCCGGGCATTTTATTTATAGTAGGTTAAATACAATGTTAAATAAAATAAATATTGGACATTTTACACAGCACCATATAGGTATCTATCTACCTAGATAAAACCCAGCAAAGCTTAAGAAAGAAAGAATGAATAATAATTTATTCAATAAAATCACAAGGATCACTTTGAAACGTCTTACATGCTAGGTGAATCTATGTGCCAATTCCAACCTAACTCAAGTACCGACCTACGAGAAGAACAGGCAAGAAACTCGTCAGCTACATAGAAAAAATATATTAAATACATATTAAAACCTAGACACAAAACACATTATGTTTGTTCCGGTGGAAATCAGATCCCAGAACATACAGCGTAAAATAGCTGCGTAACACCTAATATAAAGTCATGGATCAATGATGTGTCAACTACTAGCACCCATTTGCTTTGAATTGTTGAAGATATTACCTTGTGTGGTTCCTGGTGGTTCCGGGGCCGCTCGGCTGGGTCTCGGCGAGTCGATTCGAGACGTCTGCGGGGGAGGCGGCGCGCGGCGTCTCGGCGGACGCGCCGTACTCGGACTGACCGTAACAGTCACATGCCCCTCAAATCCATCGTCTTGGGAATCTCTCACGGGACTAGCCATACTTGAAGTTGGGGTACACACAGTCAAATTCACAGACGTTATCGCGCGTGGACTATCAAACTCTTCCCACGGATCGTAACCTCGGCCTAAGTCCATATGACAATTCACATTAACTGATAAATTTAAGGGATAACCTCGTTCTGGTCGGTATTTGGGATTTGAATCTTTTGGGTGGGTTTCGTTTCTTGATGGCGCTGGTGAAACTGTTCTACACTGCTCTGGTTCGGGCTCTTTCAGTGTTGTTTTAAATGCAATATCTGGAATTGGCTTTATGAAGTCAAGTGTGTTTGGTCGTTTGGGCTTCTCTTGTGTCACTGGTTGTACTGGTTCTTCTTCTTGCTTTATTTCTTCCTTCTTGATTTCTTCTTTTTTGATAGTTTTCTTCTCTTTGCCTCTTTCTAGTCTTTCATTTAAGTTACTCCTTATTTTATTACTTTTTAAAATCCTATAGTTTGTGCTCTCAGGTTGTTCTGGTATTGTCTCTTGTGATGTTTCTGGTTTTGGTTTTACTTCTTTTGCATTCTCGTTAGTAAGCTCTAGATCACTCGGGGAATCTGCACTGTATTTAATGTGGCAGTTATCAATGTTTATTACGGTGATGGGTGATAAGCCATTGTCTGTTGGGATAATAACCTCATTTTTTGCCTCAACTATGTTTTGATTGGCATCAGTGTTTGGTTCTATTTTGTCGATAGCAGCACACAGTATCCCTTTCTGAGGCCCTGGGCATGCAATGGACTGGATGATAGTTGGTTTGGATGCCTCGTGCTTGATTATGGGTTGGTTCCTGCATTTGGGCGGAGGGTTGAGCCTGAGCTGCGTCGAGGTTTGCTGGCGCGCGGCCGCCAGCGATGAGGCATGATAGGCATGCGTTAGGGAGGCCTTGACTTCGCTGTGCAGCTGCTTCTCACAGGCTTGCTTGTCGTGGCAGTAGAGCTCGATCGTGTTCGACACCACATGATCGGGGACCCCGGGAAACTTCTGTTTGAGCTCGTGGAACAATTGCATAAGCGATATATTGGTACAGGCGCAGGGCGCAGGACTCGCGGCGCTCTCAGACGGGGCAGACATCGCCGCCCATCCTAGCGGAGCCCGACCGCTTCCTTCCTGCCCCGCGCGCGTGCCGATCTTATAAGCAATACACACTCACCGCATCAGATGATTTACCATTATGTTACCCAATTTGAATACTGTAAATAACATCCAGTCTATTTAGTGACGTCACAATCCAAAAAATCACGCATACGGCTCGTTACGTATACATAGCAGAGCTTGAGTGGCTATTAACGTACTTGCTTTGTTAATGCATACGGTGCACTTACAACGAAAAAGAACACTTAGCGAGACAACGCTGAATTTTTATATCTTTTGTTATCATACCAAAACTACATTTCGTGAAATCGCAACATGCGAGGTCGGTGGAACTCTGCACTTGTTTGATTCTCCTATAAGATTTTTAGACTCACACCTTCTAAAGGACCACAAAAATACCTACTAAGTACAAAGGCATTTTTATTTGTGCCCAAAAATAAATTACGAAAATTGCACGACTGTCAATCCGATTCTGCCATTTTGGCCAATAGAATAGACAAGATTAAAAACTTTTTAAATTTCATCTGTGACGTCAAGCATGAGCAGCGTGACGTAAATACATACTTCATGTTTAGTTTTTGGCGAATTATTTGAACGCGTGAACCAACATGCTGCTATATAGTATAGCCTCTATTTTTCAAGCATAACGTAAAGACGTTAATATCTTGTAAGGGTGGATGAAATAAGAGCGATTCATTAATTTTCTAATGTTTTATAACCAAACAGCCTTGTCTATGAATGAAGTTTTCAATTCAATGTCTATGTCTCAGAGTAAAGATAGGTCTATGTCAAATGGAGATGACACAGCTGACAGATGCCATAAAAAATGAACAGCTGGCTGGCTGGCTCAGTGGCTCTGATTGCTTGCTTTGCTTGCTAGTTGCTTGGTTTTGGTTGGTTTGGATGAAGATTTGTTCTGACTGAAGTGAATTTTCTTATTGTTTTGTTTCGATTCACAAAACTTCAATAAATATGGTCGATGATCTCAGAAAATACTTAAACCACTTGCTAGAAAAGTGAGTAACAAGAATTAATCATATTCTAAAATGAGCCTGCCTTGTGGAAAAGCGAATAATTTATTGTTCTTTTGCAGAGTAAATGGTCTTCATTGTATTTTAATAACGGATCGAGATGGAGTTCCTCTAGTCAGGGCGGTGACTGAGCGAGCTCCTCAGCTTGCTCTGAGGCCAAACTTTATATCCACCTTCGGTATGGCAACAGATCAAGCCAGCAAACTTGGTCTTGGGAGAAACAAAACGATAATATCTATGTACTCTAGCTATCAGGTACTTACAGAACACAATATTGCAATAGAAACAATATTTAAAAGTGATGCAAAAGTTTCGAAAAACCAGTATTTAAAACTGTGTTATATCTAGCCAAACTACAAACTCTCTATATATATTTTTTTATTTATGTAGGGATACCTAAAAGTACCTACAGTTCATCCAACGGATCTAAGCATTCGGGAAATTAGCCACAGGTGCAAGTTTGCTCATGTACAATGTACAGTCCCACCACCCCTCTCCATGCCTCCAATTGTACATCAATTTTATTGGTAATGTGAATCTAAAACATTTAAAATGTGAGTTTCTGATGTTCACATACTCTGTAGTATGTACCTACCTACTATATTTTTATATAATGTACTGTTATATTTTTAAATTTTCAGGTGATACAAATGAACAAACTTCCTCTTGTAATCACATTCATTGGCAGTGACAACTGCAACACCGGCCACATACTCTCCCTTGAGACACAGATAGAACCGTTCTTAAAGGACCTTGCCGCAGTTGTTGCCGATGCACCTTAAAGACTGAACTTAAGACTCTGAAAGCCATGAAATTGTACTGAAACACATTAAATGGTATGAGGAGCAAAAGTACCTATAATTTGTACTGTACATATGTAAGTATCTCAATTTGCTTCATAACCAGTGATTTATAGCATTATAATTGAGTCATTTGTATTTTTAATTACTATGTTTTGATAATGTAAATATAATATAAATAAAAGTGAAATGAGTCAGATACTCCTATCATTTCTTGGACTACATTTCTAGGTTACATTTTTGTCTGTAGATTAAATTAAGATTACTTACATAGTTTTAAACAAACATTTTTCAAAATTATTATTCTAACACAAGAAATAAAAAAAAATACTTTCATAAAATATACAGGCTGATTCTTTAAATAAAATGACAATTATATCACTTCCATTATTATTATATTTTAATGATTTGATATAATAATTATCATAGTCGAACAGGAGTGAGCAGTGGCTTGCCAGTGAGAGCATTGACAACGTTGTTTGCAGCCAGCACTGCCATGTCACTGCGAGTCCTTATTGTGGCACTTCCAATGTGCGGCAGAATAACTGCAAAATAAATTATGCATAAATAAATACCCGAGAAATAGTAGGTTAACTAATAGGTATGTAGATATTAGTCACCAATAAAACACACACACTTTTAGTTCATAAAGGGAGACTCCGAGGTGCACTTTAATCCTTTTACCACACTGGTTCAAAATAAATAGTGACACAATAACAAGAATGTAAAGTTCATCTAACGGATCTAGGCATTCATGAAGTTAGCCACAGGTGCGAGTTTGCGCATGTACAGTCCCACCGTCCCTCTCCATACCTCCGATTGCTCCCGAAAAACGATACTGCGCAGCTCTTGCGGCTAACTTCAGGAAAGCCTCGACTCGTTGGGCCAACTGTACCTAGGCAAACCTCAAAAATAGCAACACAAGCCACAAAACATGCTGGTTCTTACCTAAAGACTGATTCAGCATGTTTTTTAAGGTTTTGAAGTGTTTATTGACTCTTTATGGTGACTGTTGAGAGCACTGGTGGTTCTATCAGTGGGCCTTCTGATTTCGAGATTCTCGTTTCGAGAGAAATAGTGATACAAGTTTGACTACTTACAAATATTAGGCAATGTAAGTAGCTTATGGGCTTTAGGCAGAGGCTCTGGTGTGGTCACATCGAGGCCGGCTGCGTATATCTGGCGACTCTTCAGTGCGTCGTATAAGGCATCTTGATCCACAAGGTCTGAAAGTCGAAAATGTTTGGTTTTCAAAATGAAATTGCGGACTTTACTCGTTACTTCATCTGCATACAACAAAAGTATCCCGTGTTGGGTATAAACTATCTTAAATTTATTTATTATTTATTTTATAAGCATTATTTATTTATTATTTATTTTATCTATTCCTTTCCTCCAAACCAGACTAGATACATCTTCATTACTACAGAAGCATTTTGTAAATTATTTAAATCAATATTTTCAACAAATCTTTTTGATCCAAGTTGATCCGACTGCGAAAAGTTTCTTTAGCTGTTTGACATACCTAAGTGTTGTTAGATTCGTCTTTAACCGGTTTATTGCCAAAATCCCCACTAAGCGGTTCCCACCAGTGGGGATAATGACAAAACTCAATTTTTGGCGTTTTCCCCACCAATACGACCACTGTCTGTATCACAAGAGTGAATTAAACTCACGTAAACTACACAAATAAAAAATTAAATATGGCGGCTTATAGGAAGCTATTTTCAATTCCTTTTGTTGAATTTTTTTGATATCTAAAAAAAAACGCGTGATAAGAATACGTAGTTCAAAACTGCTGTTTGCTACCTCCACGTCCAACGTTGATAAGTATTGCATTGCTCTTCATCTTGGCCAAAGTGTCTTTGTTGATCATCAACTTGGTCTCATTCGTCAGTGGCACCGCCAGGAGAATGAAGTCACTTTCGCGGAGCAAATCGTCTTGGCTTACGAACTCCGCGCCGAGGGCTTGAGCTGGGAAAGATTCATTCATTTATGTTACTTAGACCTACAGATGACAATCTTAGTTTTAAGATAATATCTTGGAGAGGATGGACTCTATATTGGATGGACTGGCCTCACAGCTCAGTCGGTAGTAGCTCTGCCTTCTGCGCTGCAGGTTGTGGGTTCGATCCCCACCCAGGACTAACATTTGTGTGATGAACGCAGATGTTTGTTCTGTTTCTGGTTGTTTATGTATTCTATGTATGTATTTACAAAAAAAAGCATATAATTAATCTATCAGCTATCTGGTTCCCATAGTACAAGCTTTGCTTAGTTTGGGGCTAAATGGCGTTGTGTGAAATGTCCACCAATATTTATTTATTTATTTATATTGGACCGATGATGCAAGCTTATGGATACGAGTTGGCAGCGGGCGACACGAGACAGCAGCGCTAGCGTCGCTAGCTTCGTGTCGCTAACTACGGAAGGAATTTCATAGAAATACATAGAAACCAGTAGTGTCGCCGCAACACGTCGTCCGCTGCTGCCTCACGTCGCCCGCTGTCAACTCGTACCTTTAGGATACTGGACATTCAATGACTAATGTTCATCGAAGTTGTTCATACTCGTATTTTTTGACTACTCTTACGTATATACAATCACTTGTTTTCAATTATTATCGCACTCAGCAACATGCCTTTTCGATTTGATCAGTTCAGTCTTCACTAAAATGTTGCATGACAGATATGTAGGTATAGGTAGAGCTATGAAGGTTTATCTAAGGTTGGATTTGACCAACTTTTGGTACATTAACCACAAGTAGGTATTCTCATTATGCAATAGTTAACTCCAAGCTAAGTGTATTCATTATAAAAAATATCTAACAGTTTTGTTTAGATCTACTTTTCAGAATTTTATTATCATTAAATATTTCAAAGCGAATTACCTTCAGGTTTTTCCCTATGTCCCGAGTAGATGAACTTAGCGACTTCAAAGCCAGCTAAGCGACGCGCCGTGGCCTGGCCTATCCCACCAAATCCTATAAATCCAACGGTGCTGCCGCGCAGGTCCTGACCCAAAACCTTGTCGAAACCAATCTCCCATTCGCCTCTGAAACAAAGTAGGTAGGGTACTTATTGTGAACTGGTATTTTCCCACAGTTGGTCTTCCGATTTTAATTCTACCAGCCCAGTGAATGATTTTCCGTTCACTGCACCAGCCTAATTAATCAACTTATCTCACACGAACTGACCTTCGCACTTGGTCCAGGTTCTCAGTGAAGCGCCTGGCAGCTCCCAGCATGAGACTGACAGCCACCTCCGCCACGGCAGAGCTTAGCACATCTGGAGTATTGGAAAGTTTGATGCCACGCGCGCGTAACTCATCCAGGTTGCAGTGGTTATAACCGGCTGATACTGTCGCCACTAACTTCAGTTGAGGACCTGGAAGAAATGTCCACGAGCTACAATAAGGCACACATTTCAAGCTTTATTCGCCACTATATATACCTACCTACCTACCTCTTCTTGTACCTAGGCTAGTCCAGAATAAGCGATCTCGAAGCATTGTGTAACTTGCCTAGCCATTTTTAAAAGCTTCTAGCAAATCTTCAGGTCACGCATGGTTGTCTGTCGAGTGGTCAGACATTAACATTAAAGTGACCATCAGTAATAAGTCTATGTAAACAAACGGTAGATAGTTTCTCAGTAAGTTCCGAAACATAAACTTACTTATCAAGTAAAGAACATAGTGGCAGGACCCTTCTACTCAATTTGATATTACACCGTAATTAAAAAAAAATAACCTTGACTTTAGAGCTCATCTTTCAAGCTGATAGCATGAAGATGGAGCAATAAAAGATTGGTTGATAATAAGTTAGGTGCAAGTATATCACGAAAGGTGAAACATATGAAATTTACTAATATTTTGCAAGATAACCAAAATTGTGCGAACAATGACGTTAAAAAACCGTTTATTAGAAAGTGGCCCTATAGAATCACTACACTGACCAGCTTTATCCAACAGTTCCTTAGTGATGGGGTGATGTGAGATCCATACCAGCGCCGAAACTCCTGGTATGAGCTTCAGAAGGTCCTCCCTCGTCTGGTTCTGACCTTCCTCTCCGAAGTTCAGGTGCTTTGTTTGCAGGACTGTAAAACTGTTGATAAAAAGCTAAATACACATCCAACAATTCAACTATGAGTAAGAAGATGTCTGTTTCTTTAAACATTATGGTTAAACGGGTATTACACTACACGGTATTCAGGGCCCGGTAGTAAGGGAGCCTAACGCCTAGCCTCTACGCCTTACGCCCTATCTCTTATTACACCACTCTTATTTAGGGTAAGGGTCCCTGAATTCAGGGTAATGTAATAAGTGCTTTAATGTTGTGCATGCCTGTAATTGGCACACATTTCATAGTAAGTATGGTAAGTACATAAGTACAATTTGTTTTCATGTTTTTTTTAAATGTTTTGTTGTGTGTGCTGTTGACGTTGCCTAATAAATAAATAAGATACCTAGACCTACGTACCTATCTACCTACCATCAATATACAACTAAAGTCAGACTAGAAACAAAATATATACAATTAAACAAATAAGGTGTAAGGTAAGGAGTAGGTACGTAGGTTGTTACAGGAACTATCTATTTACTAACCTAGATCAATTCAATTCTTTCTTAAAAATGGCTTAATAAAGTTTCTTATCACTTAAGCACAGGGTATAGCTACCGAGGTAGGTAGGTACCTAATTAACAATATTAGGATCTCATAAGTAAGTACCTAAGTACGAGTACCTATTTACCAATGTTTGCAATATTTCATGAATAATTTCATGTTACGTTACCTAGGTAGGTAGATTGATACCTACCTCACTCACTAACAATACAACCATATGAATCGACATTGAAGTCTCTTTTGTTTGTAGTTAGTAAGCAGGTAGTCTACGTTTTTTCTTTTTAAAAGCGGATTCGAGTAGGTTAAATTTAAGCAAGCAATTAAAGGCCTAATTAATGCTTTAAAAATAAACTCGTAAAGTAACTTACTGTTCTTGAAGAATCTTCAATCCACTCTCGGGATAATCATTTGAAGACACCAAAACTTTGAGATTTTTCGTCATCGTGTCGTTCGCTTCGACCACTAGCACTGTACTAACCAACAATAATACAAACCGAAGTACCATTTCTGATATCATACAATACTTAGGTAGGTAAGGTAGTTTATAGGTAATCTTGACAATGATATTGATAAGCGATGCACTTGAGATAGGTTCGCAAGGCGGGCAACAGCGATCTTGTCAGAATTGTAGTGAACAAAATAGTGTAAAAACTAAAATGAATCTACACTCCGGTCAATGTGCGTTCAAGGCCGTCCCTGAATCCATCTCAAACGAGCGATAAGTGTGAGTTGGATCGCGCTGGCTTAGGTTTTATCGGTGGGTTTTATTTATTAGCTTCTGCCTGCAGCTTTGTTCGTGTCATAGGCGTGATTATATGCTACTTTCAGCCTCACTGCGTCATTGTTGTTGAACTATACACATCCACACTTTCCTTAATGTATAGGTACCTATCTAATCTTTGGTAAATTTTAATTTGCGCCTTACGGTACCCTAAAATGGCATAGGCAATTTTCTAGACAAAACAGAAGTTAAATTACATAGGACAGGTACCTACTCTCATCCAATTATTGTACCAACCTTACATAATCTACCTAGTATAATAACTTACAAGACGCTGGTAATGTCGGGGACAGGTTTTTGAGTTGGCTTGCCCATCTCCCATACCATCCTCGGCTAGCGAGCCTCATTCAGAAAAAAGACATCGTCAATAGCATAATATAATACGTAGATCACTAAAGAGAAGAATGAGAAAGAATTATATTTCTCAAGGATGAAATAATGGTATAGAGGTAGGGTAGATAGGGTAGGCAGATATTTATAGATATCTAGGTAACTTTATTAGGGACTGTAAGGGTAGATAAGTACTTAGGTATGGAAAAATACAAATTATGTAAAGTTAACGAATCTGTGCGATGCAGTCATGGGAACTTTCCGATATAATAAAGTACTCTGTGATGGGAACACTGCATGAGAACAAGACAAATCTATCTATTATTGACAGGTGCAGACGTCATGATTTAGACTGCTAGCCAATCCCAACAAAAGAGTATTGTATCAATGGTCATGACATGAGCTTGATAAGGTGCGTGACCCCAGTCAAAAACGTAAATGATTGGGTATGCGGTATATTATTGCGACATACATTACGTGGGTACCTAATCTATCGAATGACCATTTTTACAAACGGATAATAAGTAGAGGACCTAGTGTGACCATTAATAAAACAAAGTGGAATCACGAAGTAGGTGTACTTAATAAAATGATATTAATCCAATTTTCTCGATCCAAAATTCTGCTTTGCTGGTCAATTTGGACTGGCGAATTTTCCTCCATATAATACCTATAAAAGCTTTTTACATATTCCCACGCATAATTACACTTTACCAAGGATATACATTGATGAATCAAGGCACTCTCAAAGAAATTAGGGCGACGAATGAAATAATCTATTCTCTATGATTCTATATTCTCTATTATCTAACTCGATGATTAGTGAGCGTAGTCCAGTAGAAAAAAAATATTTTACTGAAATGATTTATGTACTGAAAAGCTAATTAAACACAGGGAACTGCATAGGTTTCCCGTCCAATGCTGAGATGATGTTCGCGGCTGCAATGCACGCCATGTTGTTCCGCGTCTGGACGGTGGCACTGCCCAAATGTGGAATGATGTCTGAAACAAAGCAATAGATCCTGAAGCCATGGGTTCATAATCTCGGTCGTAGAATTTAGGTAGGTATAGTTGGCTCAACGAATCTAAGCATTCGTGAAGTTAGCCGCAAGAGCTCCGCAGTATGGTTTTTCGGGAGCAATTATGAGGAAGGGGGGAAGGAACTGTACATGCGCGAACTCGCACTAACATCACGAATGCCTAGATCCGTTGGATGACATCCATGATACACATCCTTTACCTTGGCCCCTTGGCCATACGAGTTACTTGATTTTTCTTCTCCAATCTTAGACATAAAAGCCCAATAAATCGAAATAAAAACTTAATCAAATGCGAATCGTTGAGAAGGTAAAAGTGGCTTTCTTTGGAAATATTAAGTTGATACCTTTACCTATCGAAGCTAAAGCCATGCAGATTCATTGCACCAGTTTCGGCTAAATATGACAAGAACATTATTATTAGGAGGAATTTCCTGGCTTTGCAACATTAGGTGATCGACAGGAATCAATGCACTTTGTGTTTGCTAGTTTCAGTCAAGCCCAGCCGGCTTATTCCACTAATCCCCGTTGACGATCCCCATTAACGGGGATTAGTGAACTTTTTGTTCACTTTTCCCCGTTGACACTGATGCGAACTCGTAACGGGGATTAGTGAACTAAAAAGTTCATTAATCCCCGTTACGTTATTAATTAAATTGTACCTACAAACACAACAGTGATAGTCAGTATTCTTACAGCAGTTTGGCAGTGAGACCAGAGGATGGTCAGAGGGAATGGGCTCCGGAGTGGTGACGTCAAGTCCCGCTGCGAAGATAGTATTTTCTTTCAGGGCCATTGTCAGCGCATCTGTGTCTACTATATCTAGAAACAAAGAGCTGGTATATTATATTATCAACGTAAATTAACTAATTTACTTACTTAATGTAGGTATGTTGATGGTATAATTATCACAAATAGCATTTCCCGAAGGCACATCACGGTTTTAATTTTTTTGTGACAATTGGTAAACCATTTTATAGTTTCACTTCCTGTATCTTTGCAGCTTAATAACTGATAGAATAATAGAATATAATGAAAATAATGAAATATAAAGAATAATATAATATGATGGACTACCAACATATATTATTCTATCAAAGGATTGTATGGAATCTCAAAAAGAGGTCCTAAAAGTGTGTAAAATCAGCATCTTTTGGTATTCGCTCAACCATTCTATACATCTTGTAAAACATAAGGCCTAGAACTGAGCATTTTTGATTTTATACCTCCTCTGGCTATGTTCACGAGCACAGCAGTCCGCTTCATAAGTTTAAGCGTATCTGCGTTGATGAGGTGCTTAGTCTCGTTCGTCAGGGGGCAACTTAGAATCACGTAATCACTCTCTTTGAGCAGTTGTGTTACGTGCACGCGTTCTGCTCCTAAGTTTTTGGCTGAAAACAGAAGAAGTCTTGAAGAATTAATCCAGATAAAGATAACTACTTATGTAGAAAGTTAGATATTCCATGAAGGTTCCATGGCTAAATGACAGATACAGTTGTAGGAATTTAAAGGTTGTAGAGTGGGAATTACAAGAGAATCCTGTACGTAATATGTAATCAGCAGACCCAGCGATGATTTTCAAACCAAGTTTTACGATATCGAACTTATTTTAGTTCCTTAAGGCGCGGTGGTCAGCTGATTGCGGAGTTTTGCTGTTTTTCAGATGCTTTACCCTCGGTAAATAAAAGTAGTGGAAAATAACTGAAAGGTCACTGAAAATAATCAGTATTTTATCTCTAAAGTCTGAGTTTGAAATTTTGTTAAAACGTCATAACTTTAGTATTAATTCTCGAAAAAACCTCAAAAAATAAACAAAATCTGCTTCTCCTTCTAAAGTTGAGGTCATTTTCATATTTTTTTACACCAACGGGTATATAATTTACTTATAAATAAAATGTGTGTTTCATTTTCACTATTTAAATTTAACACAAATTATTATTTCAAATTATTACAATTCGAAGGGATAAAACTTAGACTTTCATTGCAACGGGCAGTATGCCGCTGGCGACTAGCTAGCTGCCGCGCCTTAACATTTCTGATGGAGGTAAATGTATGAAAGGATACTATTCGAAAAAAGTCACTACTAGAGAGGGGTAGGTAGGTACTACTATGGACTTCAATGGATTCTCAATGCAATGGAAATGTAGGAAAAAGGGGGAAAAGGAAGTTTGCGGGACCGGTGCCCGCAACAGTTTCGTTCATAGATAGAAGACTTTTCTGTGTTGCCAAGTTCTTACCCTCAGGTTTATCACTCCTCCCGCAATAGAGGAACCTGCCAACATCGAAGCCTTTCAGACGCCGCGTGATCGCCTGCCCGACGCCGCCGAAGCCAACGATGCCTACCGTGCTGCCGGCTATGTCTTGGCCGAGCAGCCACTGCACACCAGGCTTCCAATCTCCACTGAAAATGAGCATTGGAATGGGTCTTAAGGTACGAGTTGGCAGCGGACGACATAAGGCAGCAGCGGACGACGTGTCGCGGCGACACTACTGGTTTCTATGTATTTCTATGAAATTCCCTCCGTAGTTAGCGACACGAAGCTAGCGATAGCGACGCATTTCATAGAAATACATAGAAACCAGTGTCGCTGAGACACGTCGTCCGCTGCTGCCTTATGTCGCCTGCTGCCAACTCGTACCCATAATCTCTAAGAAGATTCATTAGAATCTTCTTTCCGCTGATGTTTTACTGACTTTTTAGTCAACCGAGGCCGCTGTCAACTTATCCCGCTGGATGAGTTGACCTAATGCATATTTTGAATCGGTCAACTCATCCCGCTTTCAAAAAAAGACAAAAAGGAATGTACCTACTGGTGTTGTTTGTGACGACTGCTATTTTTCGTTTCTATGATTCTATTTATATTTTTTTTTCTATTATTACACAGCTGGACAAAATGCTGAACTCCCTTGTATGATGCCTTGAGCTTGGAAGCCTTAAATCGCCTTGTATGATTAACCTGCTTGCGTTGTAGTTATAAAATGTTATAGCAGCATTTACTTTTCAACTATTTGAACGCCTTCTTTGAACCGTCTAGACGCAGATATCAGGAGGCCTATCGTGATGTCGGCGACGGAGTCGTCCAGTGCCTTTGGGGTGTGACCCAGAGACAGGCCGCGCTTCTGCACCGCGTCTAATACTATGTGGTCCAACCCTGATGACATCGTAGTGATTGCTTTGAGCTGAGGACCTGGAAATTGAAGATTTTCTTGTTCTTTGTTTAGCTCTTACAGTTCTTTGGACACTACGTTTTCCTTCACCATTGGAGTAGAGTACCTACTGGTACAGCGCAAATAAATATTTCAATCTGTAAAATCTACCAATAGATTTGTGCACGACTTTGGTGCACGACTGGTTAGTTCTTTTCCTACAATTTCCTTG
Source organism: Cosmorhoe ocellata (assembly GCA_963675405.1). Lineage (NCBI taxonomy): Eukaryota > Metazoa > Arthropoda > Insecta > Lepidoptera > Geometridae > Cosmorhoe > Cosmorhoe ocellata. The sequence continues at coordinate 2,374,596 of OY776257.1, forward strand.
ATTTTTTTAGATTCTATGACATGTCGGTTTCTCAACATGTTTTCCTTCACCATTTCAGTGGAGATTACTGGTTAGGTACACTTAAATATTTCAAACAGTAAAACCCATTGGTGCAGGACGGGATTCGAATTCACTACCATAGGATCGGAAGGCGGGGGCCACTAACTCTAGACCAGAGACCTACCACACGCTCTTACAAACCATCATGTATCAGAAACGTCAAAGTTTGAAGCTAGTTTCCAAGTAATACTATTTCAAAACAATGTTTACAGATCATGGTACGAAATATTAAAGTTATATTACTTTGATATTGCCTGAAGAGCTTTTGGCAAGGCCCTGCTCTCAAGATTATAATGCAATACTTTAAACATCTATGAAATCCCCTATGAACGAGGGAGTGTAGTCGATGTAGCCGTAGTCACCTGCTAAATCCAACAGTTGTTTTGTCAGCTTGAATTTGGTGTTCCATATTAAAGCGTCGAACCCGCCCATGCTTTTTTTGATTTCAGCTTCCGCGTTTGGAAAATAATCCATGAAAGGCAGAACAGTAGCTTGGAGGCCACTACAAATAAGAACTAAGTAGGTAAGTAGGTAGTATTTATTCAAAGAATCAAATATCTAATTGATAATATTTAGCTTCGTAGGTCTAAAGACATTCTCAAAAAGACAGTAGGAGGTAGGTAAGTAGGTAGGTACTCACTTTTTTTTCAATAACTCCAACCCGGCCGCGGGGTAAGATTTATTTACTATTAAAACTTTTCTTAGCGCCATCTTACATTCACACAGTCAAGGTAAAATAAACACAAAGTTTTATCTAACAAAATTGATAACAGTTTATAACTGAGGAAGTGTAATTACGTCATATTTGATAGAAAGGTGGTAACCAACTAAATAATGTGAGTGAAATCATTGTGTCATCCAGTTGATCCAGCATAAATAGTGTCTGTCTGCTGCGTGTGATATGACCTTGGAAAATAAGACCAGAAAATAAATGAAACGACACGTTTTGCCATCTAGCGTTAAGTAGCCGTACTAAAGTTGGTTCTTTGTAAAAGTCAAAGTTAATCGCCAAACAAAATAAAAACAATACACACTTTTTTTTAACATCAATAATTAAAAGTGCCTTGGTAATGTGGCCGTGTAGGTGTGTAACACAATTTTACTTATAGTGAATTTAATCGTTGAGCGAATATTATGTTTTTATTTAAAAAATATTTTACATATTTTACGTCTAAAAAATATTGAAATAAACATAAATATATCAGCGCTAGTTTCCCTACTGGACGCTAGATGGCGTTAATTTCATAAATCTAAGCTTGTTTCTACGTTGTTATTGCCTAGGTTACTGCTGTTAGGTACCTGTATGAACACATCTTGCACAAATTGAATTGTAATTTGCGCAGGCGATCATGTAATGTTAAAGGTGAACGTACGTCTAACTGAAACGCGAAGTACCTAGTTCAGTGAAGTTGATTAATTCTGGCTAGGTTTCAAACAGTTCCTTCGAATCTGTTCAGCAATTCTTAGCAATGTTATTAATTTTGACAGATTACGAGTATTAGGTTATGCAGTTTTTTTTTTTTTTTTCCTAACCTATTTTGTCCCACTGCTGGGCAAAGGTCTCCCTCAAATCCCTATGCAGTTATAATATGAAAAATATAAGACGACTTTAGAAAAAGTAGGTAAGTACCTAACAGCTGATGTTAGGTTTAAACTTAGGCTAAGGTCCACATAAAAAAAAATTAAAACTGCAAAGTAGGTACCTAGGTTAATACACGTATAAATAAGTAGTAGGTAATAATTATAGACCTAAGATGAATAAATCAGTTGTTTCTCTCCTCTCGAACAGTGATTAATTCATTAGCTATAAAAAAAACTACATACCTACTTACCTAGATTGACACAGGATTCACCTCTTTGCAGAAAAGACAACGACTCAGCCGCCACTATGGCGCCAAAAACGGTCGATACCACTCAACCCCATACAACACTACTAAGTACAATATCATCCTACGACTCAAATGTCGAAGCAAGACTATTCATGTTCTTTATCTTCGTACACCATCTTAAATTATTCGGGTTATACTGAAAGTAGTTTCAAGAAGGTTGGCATCTGTTTTGCGGTAGACAATGTTCGAAATATAAAAATGTAGATACGTAAGGTAGTAGTGAAAATATTTGGCCGCAAATAAAATAGATTGCCAATGTTGCCAACAATAGATCTCATCGAAAATACAGGATATAAATTGTCTGTAGTTTTTATTGAAGATAATTATGTAGACGTACGATATTTATTAAAAAAAAGTAAGTAAGCATAAATTTTGAAAGGCACCAAAAAATGAACCAAATGTATTAAATAGTATATAATAGTAACCAATAGTATCTATGTGTAATTTATTTTAGGGTAAGTATAATATTATATTATGTAAGTAGGTACATATATAGGTAGGTACATTACCAAACAAGTTTTAGGTACAATAAAGTTTTTTTGGAAAGTCTATTAAGATCCAAGGGGAGGGGAATGTAAAAAATAGTGACCGCACTGAACGTAATTTGAGAAGTAGGGCACGAACGGGTACAATCAAATCACGTAGAGGCTCTACGGCGTAGACCTTTATTGCATAACTACAGAGTTAACATGAGCGCCACGATAAAATTTTGTCTCGCTCTTTTTCGTGCGAATATGAGACAAAATACTCAACAAAACCGTAGACAAAATTTGTTGCGGCTGCCATGTTAACGCTAGTGAATCAAGAACGTTTATTTGCTAAATAAGTGTTACATCAGACCAGTTGGTCTTAAATTTAATTTGTTGCACTTACCTACACAACTTATTCGCCCTTGTCGAGCATTCCAAAAATTATACATACATACATAGGTGGCATGGCGCTTTAAAGTTAGACTTACTATCTTTCGTTAGAATCTAGACTTACTTTTAAAAATTTTAAAATTTTATTAACGATATTAAACTAGCGACTCGCCCCGGCTTCACACGGGTAGAAAAGTACCTATCTCTATTTTTTTTAATAGCAATTTAGAAATATAGCCTATGTTACTCAGGGATAAATGTAGCATTCTAATGGTAAAGGAATTTGAAATCAGACCAGGGGGGCGATTATGGATCTTTTCTTACAATCAATGTCAATACGTTTTCATTGTAATCAAGTGATTTGGTATGACATAAGAGTGTTTATTCAATAAATTTGAGCCAGTTTTGACAAGTGTCGATTGTATCAGAGTTCCGTAATCGCACTACTGTAGTTTTTGAGATTATTCGTTAAAAACAAAAATCCAAAACTTTCCTCGTTATACCTACTAACTAGCTATTTCTAGACTTCGTCCTCAAAAATCCATTAATTATTACACCTTGGGTTACATTATTGAAGTTAGTAGGGATTCCTAATTTTTCTAGTAATAAATAAAGCCTATGTTTACTCAAGACTAATATAGCATTCTATTGGTGAAAGAATTTTTAAAATCGGACCATTAGTTTTTGAGCTTATTCGTTACAAACAAAAATACAAAAGTTCAAAAATACAATTCAATTCTTTCCTCTTTATAATATTAATATAGAATATAGATTAGTATATATTAATTTAGGGTATACATTTAAATTATATAATTAATAGATAGGCATAGCAAAATTTTGTGCCATTATATGCTATAACATTATAATTATAGTGCAACCACTTATAATATTATTGTTTGTTATGCATTAGCCATAAAAATGGTTGTTCTAAAAAAAAAAGGCGTGACATGCGGAATTTCCGTTTTTGAATTTCGAATGTATTATTGTTTCCCTCACCTGTCGCACTATCCGCAAGGTGGCAGCAGGGAGGCACGCGCTTGCAAACCGCGCCCAAAATTAAAACACCTGTTTTAATCTAACAGGTTTTGTTTAAAAAGCCGTACCGTCATATTGACGACCTTTATAGCAGATACCTCCTATGACTATGCGGATCGTATCGATATCGTGAAAACTTGGTTTGAAAATCATTGCTGGGACTGCCGATTACATATTTTTTGTATTATCGACCTTATTTTAGTTCCTTAACATTTCGGTTAGAGGTAAATGTATAAAAGGATAGGTAAATAAGTTTTCGTAAATTATGAAAAACTCATACCTGGAGTACAGAAGGTAAGGTACTTTAACATATTTTTAAACACCAATTTACTTTTCCTGTGTTATCTATGGCTACCTATAGCCTACCTATCTAATTTTATTTTTAAGTTCACTTGACTACATTTTTATAGAACAACCGATAATACCTACATAGTTAGGTAAGTACCTACTTTTTATCTTCACTTTAATTATAAAGAAGTAAAGTTTGTTTGTTGTATCTAAGTATGTAAGAGGTAGGTAATCACCGAAACTAAAAATCAGATTTAAAAATTCTTATAAGTACTTACCTATAATTCCGAGTTCAGGTCCTAAGTTTGATTATAATTATCGAGAAATATTTTCTTTTTATACAGTTACAAATTATGGTTTAGGTACACATAGAATAAAGATTTTATTTTGTTGCGCACAAAGATGACAAGGGGAATAAAATAGCGAAACAACAACACAAGATATCCAAAGGTTTTTAAACTAAACTTAAGTAATTCTTCACATATAAAGTTGGACATTGGTCTTTCCCTATTATGTGTAAAAAAGGAGTGACTACTGAGATGACGGATGATAGACGGAGGAAGAGAACCTGTTGTGCCGACCCAACCTAGTCCGATAAGGGCAGGAAGATGATGATGATGGTCTTTTTCAATTTGTGGCTAAATATGTCTAGCTTTAGCTTAATGTCGCTACCGACATAGCGGTACCGCCATTTAAGAAACTCAGCCTAAATGGATCAGATGGTATGCACGTTAGCGACTATAACTTGCTTAATGTAATGTCGCTGAATAGAAAACATTGGGGCCTTACCACAAGCTTAATAAGCTTAGTAATTTTTTTTTTATCTTTGGGGTAGGCTGTAGTCTTGTGTATCCATTACACTAGGCATAGATAGGTACTGTATGGTATCATGATAAAATGCTCTAAATAAGCGTGTATGCCTAGTTGCTTTTGATAGATTTAAATGGCTAATAAGAAAAACGGAAGCAATTTTATTGATGAGTAAGGCTTCATTTTAACTAATTATACTAAATTATTATACCCGAACCTTATTAGAAGAGGAGCAATTTACACGTCAATATATAGTTCCACTGAAATTAACACCATAGACGCATGGTAGACCGGGCAAAGGTCACAAAAATACTTCATAACTTTGATTTACCGTTGCCAATTACAATCTTGGCTGGTAAGAAATAAGGCTCAAATTTGTTAATTTCTATTTTGAGATCTACTAATGACAGAAAATAAAACAAGAGAAAATATGGTAAAAATCTGTAAAAATTTTGGTCTATTTTCAACCGTAATCCAACGGGATGAGGTCTAAAGTAGTAATTTTTTTTTTATATTTTGAGGCAGTGGAACCCACATGTGCGGGTCGTTTGTTTTTTTTAATTCTTTGCAGACACAATTCGGTGTCAACACGAATTGACACAGATGTTTCACTAAATTATTATCAGAGACATTACTTTTTATTAGAAAATCACATGAATGTCAGAATAGCTGACACGACACGACACATCGTCCCCACATTTAAAAATAATAAGTACTTAGCTACTAATCACATTACTATAACAAGTCTATGGTAGCACTCAGAGTATGACTAAACTTTTTTATTCGACCTTTTTTAGCATCGTAAAATAAAATAAAAATACCTAGTAATTGTGGCGCTTCCGAATCCTGGCGAATTCGATTTTCTAATTTGCGAATCTTGACGAACGCAGTTGCAGTAAAACGCGCGTACCTAATAATAATTTATTATGCATTTAGCGTCGCGATGGGGCGTCCGCGTGGCTACGAATATATCGGGTCGGGCATAGAATTTAATTCTAGACCAAAGACAATTATTTTTGTTTTCAATGTTGGCACTTCTTTCGGATTCGTTCACTTCAAATAGGTACATTCTATGTACAAAGACGGACTGAGAGTGAGAATACCTTGGGTGCAAACGACACGTGTGATTTTTGATACAATCTACGCAGTAGGTATTAATTTAGTAGTTAATTATTGCGTAAATATATTATTTAAACTTCACGCGACTGGATTATGTGATTGAAAAATTGGTTATATGAATAGTAAGGCCGCTAAAGCTCACGCCAAACACGGCCATGAGGTGCATCTAGCGAATGCAAGTGGCGACCGCGACGAGCCAATTTCACAGATTCGTCACCGATTAGCACGCGCCACCTACTCCATATCTACTGTATTGGCTGCTGCATTCAGCATCATCATAAGATTAAATTTATAATATAAAGGCCTTACGCTCGGAAACGTTCGACAAATTATCATTAAGAGAAATGACGTCATATTCTTAAACTTCCTAAAGTCATCATCATCATCATCTTCTTGCCCTTATCCCACTAGGTGGAGACGGCACAACAGGTTCTCTTCATCCACTCTCCCCTATTATCCGTCATCTCAGTAGTCACTCCCTTCTTACACATAATCGTCTTTCACACAGTCCAAAAGTAAAACTTCCTAAAGTATGATGATAGAAATTGGACCGAACGATAATGCTAGGATGTTTTATTTCAGTGTTCCAATCCATCAGGAGTTAATATTTCCCTAATTAATAACCAATTCAAGTCTTGAAGAGTACAGTTATGCGAGTTGGCGCCAAGACGGCGCGCCGCGTCCACTGCAGCAACTGAATCCAACGCGTCACGTGTGACGTCTGACGCCAGAGTAATGTAACGGGCTGAAGCTAATGTTCTGCAGGTCATACACCATCATAATACATTTATTACCGATCACCAAATAGATCCTGTCATCGCAGTTTTGCCAAATCAGAGTCCGTTCAAACTGTTCACAGTGTATGTCTACAGATATTATTATCATGAAGGACAATAAAAAAACCCTTATGCCAAGCAAGTCTGGAAATAAGAAAAATAACTTCCACATTGCAACGACCACCCATCAGCTGTGTCCGAAATAATGTCAAAGAATTGTGATCGTAATGAATGCGCCCTTAAAAACAGTTTAAAAACGTCAAGGTAAGACGAAAAACGTGTTTATTTTAATACATGCCCAAATTTGTCGATCGCCTTTCGACGATGATCGAGTGAGTGACAAATAGCTGCTAGCATAAAAGAAAAAAAAAAATAAAGAACGGCGCGAGCCAGATCAGCTGACCGGCCCGGTGTAAATGCACCTTTAACGTAATCTATGGATAGAGGTGCCCATTATATTCGTTTCTTCAAAACTGATAGATTTGCAACATGATAAAACCAATTTGAGTAAAAGAATAAAAAGTCCTATTTGCAAATAAGGCTTGCGTAACACAGACGAAGAAAGTATCTTTAGGGTTCAGTGTTTTTCTTTGAATGGGATTACTATTTTTCTATTATCTAGATATTTTTATCATCTGCAATTTATTTGTCTTTATGAAATACCTAATACCTCCATTGTAAGTAGGTAATCTATTAGAAATTTTAAGATAGATAGTGACAAAAACAAAAAATAAATACGTACCTAATGTAGGTACTTACTTACTAAAAAAATATTGGAACTACCTACCCATGTGAGTTTTATTAAATTATTAAATAGGTAAAGGCAGGACTTCGTTAAATAAAAAGCGACCAACAGCTGCTGATCAAGCTTTTACGATATTTCACACAAAATGAAGCAATGTAAAAATGCACTTTCGATTATATTCCAACATCCTTTTACACACATTCTCGAAGAATGCCGAGGATTTACCGATGTCATTAAAACCCCAGTGTATGATGATAAGCGCTCGTTTGAAATGGAAAATGTGTCATGAAGTTTAATTTCTTTAACATATTTTAATGGAAAGTATGTAGGAGGTACGCCAAATGGTCCACCTGCTGATAGTAGTATCTCCAACAGGGACACAGACATAAACTGTCGCGAATCTACACTGTCTGGCATTAGTTTGTCAGGTGAAAGTGATACAACATTCCTTTTACAGCATTATTAGTCCCGACAAACAATTAAAAAGCAATTTCGACCAATTAAAAAACGCAATTTGCAAACCCAAATACCACAATTGGGCTTGGATTGTTAACTACCCTAATTTGGTCTGTTTTCCGGGCATCTGCCTTTCGCCTGACCAGAGACACCTGCTGAGATTTTTATGTTGGCCGAATGGTGATCTTTATTTTTTTTTCGTAAAACACTCCTTGACACCTGGCCATTCAGCCTAGTGCGTCATTATCTGACAGCCGGCAAAATAGAATGCGACCGTTGCGTTCCAAGTAATTAAAAAAAAAATTGAATATTGATATGCAGTCATCGTTGAGGGCAATAGGGTAAAACTAAAGTACAAGTTTATACATTTCCTGAATTTATTTAATTATCACACAGCTGTATTGTATGAATTAATCGTTGTAACGGTTGTGTTAACTTGCCGTAGGAACATCCAATTTGTGCTCAACAAGAGTTTTAATTAAGTTTTCTGCTAAGTGCTTATGTTCATTGCATGGAAGTGTTTTACTTTATTTTCGAAAGCCTGAAACTACTTACTAGTTTTCTTATTTTACTTGCAAGGTGGTCTAAAGGAATATTCGGACTAAATATTATTAATTTAATCTAGGTAAGTAGGTTGTATGTTGGTAGGTAGGAATTTATGGCGATAAATGATTCACCATTGAAAACACTAACATTAATAAACAAGAAAAAGTCTTAACTCTCTCAAAATAACTCAAAATATAGACTGAGTGACAGTTCAATGCAGAGATAAAACATTTCTGCAGTCGGATTAACACTTTTACCGTCCATATTAGCGGATTTCGACAGACGTTGATGGATGGCTCCCACGCAATACGGGTGAGAAATAATAACAATACTTCATAAATAACATATGAATTTAGTCAGTACCAACTAGTTTTAATTATTTACCCACTATCGTGTGACCTTAAATTGTGGCAAATGTACAAAAAGGTGGCTTCTCCAACAAAGGTTCCTAGTACAAACTTATTATTGCGGCTGCATACCAACCTCCTTCGTCCTTATTTCTACGCGCCAAATAAAAAAGTAGAGCAGCATTGTCCTTGGAAACTTGCTATTATGTTAGCAGCTTTGATGTTTAGGGTGAGTTTACACCTGACGAGTCACCTGTACGGCAGTTGCATAACACCTTGGTCTCATTGCGTTGGAGTAGGGTAATTCTTCACCTATTAATATAATAACGGTGGGTGATAGGTCAGCTTTTTGTCATTGATGGCTGCGTAAAGAGCAGTCAGATGTGCTAACACGTGGCTCAATGTGGTGAACTCGAAAGGTCGATGGTCAACAGTTAAATGTAGCTAAAATTAGAATGTAACTGACAGCCCTTAGCTTTACCGACCATAGAGACGTAAGCATTATGTTGGGATTTCGTATTATAGCTACTCGTATGATTACAGCTTATTAAATAGATCTCGACTATATTAGATAGGTACCTATTATGGTGAAGATCTTGTACCCTCTTTGTATAGGTAGTAGATACTTGGTACATTTCACCGACTTGTATATCTAATACTAGCATCTGCACGCGGCGTCGCCCGCGAAGTACCTACATAAAATATAGCCTATGTTCATCCTGAAAGTTCATTCTACACATTGGTGAAAGAATTTTTCAAATCGGTTCAGTAGTTTCGGAGCCTATTCATTTCAAACAAACAAACAAACAATCAAAGTTTTCCTCTTTATAATATTAGTATAGATACAGGGCGTAACATTCAGATCGGTCAGTATGGGAAAGTCTGTAAGTATAAGACATATGTACGAAGATCTGTTCTTAAGAACCATATCAACGATTTTAGTTACAAGGAAAACTGCATTAATTCATTAAAAAAAACATCTACTGGACACCAGCAAAGAGCCACAATACAACAACCATAGAGAAAATTTTACGCACTGACATTTAATGCATAACCTAAAAATTATACTTAGGTCCCAGAGAGCTGATATTCGGAGGGAAGGTAGTTTTTAGGTTTTTAAGGTGCACTAAGAAAGGGATTTCCGAACTTCAACTTCTACGATAACTTCCTATAAGTTAAAGTTCTATTCGGGTTGAAACTGAAAATTGATGATAAAAATGGTGTCACGGGGAATACAGTAAATGCTAGTAATTGCTCCAGTAAAAGTATAAATGCTTAAAAATATGTACATACATCTTCTTCAAAGCATGCAAACTTTATCAATTTAGATTGATCTAGTCCTAGCACATGCCTCACACCTTGCCGCCAGGTGGCACTAACTGACACACTTATTAACCTGTTTTTTTTTATATACGTAATTTCACTTGAAGAAGGACTTTTACTGTGGATTTCAAGGCATTTTTAACAGCGCAAGTTCACGTCACGTATTTAAAAAAAAGTGCAAGTGTCAAATAATGTATGGACGTGCCTCAGATGCCCTTTTTAATGTCCTCAAAAGATTTAAAAAACTTGAGATATCTGAGAATGTAGGTAAATTAAAGTCATCAAAAAATTGTCTATGGTAGGTAAGGTTATCTATCATAGACTATTTGTAGTTTTCGATGCAAAAGGCAAAGTTCGATGATTCAATGCAAAGTCAATGTCTTGTTCAAAAACGTACTTATGTATAATATTCCCATATTGTATTGTCTGTCATACTAAAAATACCACAGTACCTAATTGATTATTCTCTACAATTCGTCATTAAATTTCGCAAAATAGTATTTTCTTTCTCGCAACCTTTTAAGGTTTCTGTCAGGTTAAATTAAGCTCTTTAATCGAATTTACGATCTAGAAGTTTTATGTCTTCGTTATAGATATTTATTTCCGTGTTTTTGAGTAAATTTGCAGTTATTTTAGGTACTTTTTATTCTTTGTTTTTACGTTGCATTTTTACAGTAGCGCGATCGAAGTTCCCAATTAGATCTTCTGTACATTTGAACGATGAAACTACTTATTTATTTTTGCAATAAAATCGTCTAAGAAAGTGCGTTTTGACAGGTGCAAGTGCGTTCGAGTCTTTGTTCTTTATCTTTATTTATTTCTCTCTCTTTATTTTTATTTTTATTTTTTTTGTTTCGTAGCTAGAAGTCTTATCCAATTTAATAGAGTAGATATATTAAAAATGATCATTACCACCACGAACACATCGGGTAAGTAGAAATGTGTAGCGATAATACCACCCATTGTAAAATATAGTTTTAAATGATTATAGGTACCTACTACGGGCGAATTCGACCAAACTTAGAATAAATGGTAGATTGCATCTGATATTACAGTGTTCTGAGAATAGTACCTAATACTTGGTCTTAACCACCCTTAGGCAGACTTATTATATAAGTTGTAATATTTATAAGTATTGAGTATTTTATATCTTGAATCTATCTATCTAACGTACCTAGTTGACTTACTATATTCATTTTTTGTTCCCACGCCTCTGCCTACACCCACTCTATGTTGACTTCGGTAAGGGATACGGTATTCACGACAACGGTACAAACCGCGCCACGTAACTTTACGTCTAGGTTTTAAAAATACTACGTTCAAAGTCCAAAATCGCATATCAAGGTAATATCCTGGGAAAATTTTAAAGGGTCAATATTTATCCTCCCAAACAGAAAAGGTGTCGACATGTTACCCATCAATGCAGCTTAATGCCAACCGTATTTGTTTGCATAATGTTGACTTGAACTTTGTTTGACCAATTTGGGAAATGTCAATATGTGGGTGAAGGGTCAGGTAGTGGCTACTTGGTTGGGATGAAGAGGAATGGTAAAGTTCGCTGTCCACGGAAAGCTATACATTTAGGATGGTATATTCTATATCTACCACTGGAATGCAAATCGCCACCGTGGCAGGCCGAGACGACGATGGAGCGACGACATCATGGGGATAGCGAGCGCGATGTGGATTAGAGGCATCAAAGAAAATATTGGTGATATTTGGAGGAGCCAAAAATAAAATTCAACTTAAACTAGGTAAATGAAATAACCCCCCCGAGTGTTGCCCGCCTTGTCGTGGCGGGGGGGCTTAGTAACCGTGGACTGGTCACCCACGGTGAAGCTAAGAGGCAACCAACCAGGGCCGGCCTGTTTGGGTCGCCGGCTGGCCCGAGAGGGGGGCGCTCCCAGCGGGCTGAGCAGGTCCGCTGCGGACGCGCGTGGAGAGGGGACCGCAGAAGAAGAGGAGTGCCGGTATTGCGGTGCGCCGTTCTCCCTATCTTCTGCGGCCGTGGAGTGCTGGGGCCGCAGAGGAAGAGACATGTCGGTATATCGGTGCGCCGCTTGTCCTATCCTCTGCGGCCGAGGTGTGGTAGATGGCAGAACCACAGACCTGATCTGCCACCGGGTACCAGTTGTCTGGTATCCGTGGCCTCCTAGTAGCAGACTCAGGGGGAGTCTGCTACAGTACTGGTGGAGGCCGGGGAGGGAGGCGCGCCTTACCATCTGGTGCGCCCATCGTGGAGGGCCTTCGGGCTTCCGGGATGGAGCCGCTTGTAGGCGGCTACCGCCGGCGGGGTCGCGTATGTGTGCGAGAGCGTTCCCGTGGCCCCGTCACTAGGCGGCGAGGCGGAAGACGGGGGGTTTTTAGTGGGTATACCGTGGGTCTCATTAGCCTATACGGGGAGTCCCACATAACTACTCGGGTGCCCCCTGCGCCCGGGTGGTATGCGTAATGCATTTCCCCCCCGGAAAAAAAAAAAAAAAAAAAAGGTAAATGAAATAAGTGTAAGTAGGTAGAGACTTATTAAATTTGGGATCTTTGGGACCTTGGTTGGAAAAGAGAGATCACTGGCCTGGCAGAGTGACGTCAAAGCGTCAACGTTTAGTTGTTTTCGCTGAGTGTTATTTATCCCAACTATTCCGAACGCCTCGTTTCTTATCTCTTCTCAGAAAATGAGTGTAAATTTCTATTGTAAAAAATATTAACGCGCTCTACCTAAAAACCTACAATAATTTTACATTTTTCGCGAGCCTTTATAATCTTAAAAAGACGCACTATAGCTACGATTTGAAGTAAACTAGCATCGCTTCAGTGGACTGCAGGCCTTGTAATCACTACCTACGTACCCAACTAGTGGGAGTCAGAATTCGTGCCTTTTTCGGTTCTTCCATGAGTGCAGAGTGCACACAACGCTATGTCTGTAAATGAATGGGTAGCAAAATATTGACGTGTTTTGAACTCGGTAGGTATTCATGTACCCTAAATCAGATGACCAACTCTGTCAAAGCCCAAAGGAACTCCTTTTGACTCTTCGTCAAGTTGTTTAGTGAGTCATTCGGTACAGTAGGTAGGTACCTATAGACTACAACATAAATATCTATTTTATACTAGCTGTCGCCAACGCCTTCGTCAACGTATTTTTATCTTTATATGAATTTTCTCCCAACATCCGATCTATCCGTGAAAACAGCATGAAAATCTGTACTTTTGGAGACTGGTGTGAAAAGACAGACAGACAAAAATTTAATAAGTAGGTACTTATGTTTTTTGTGTTCTTTTAGTTTTTTTGTTATTCTTCCTTTGAAACCCTTTAAATTTTTGGTAGCTAAATAATAATGTATAGAAACGTGGGTTCTAGCATTTTATTTATAGATTAGGCGCTATTACACAATACAGAGCCATTTATTCAACTGGCAATTAGCATTAATTAAAACGTTTGCCTGTCGCCGCTTCCTCTACTCTATGATATAGGACAGCGTTATGCAAGCACAAAAGTCAAATAATTATTTTATCAAATATTTAAAAACAGGCCTTTTCATTTATTCTAGATGATATAAATTTTACTCCCTTACAGGCACATTGTATAGGCGACCAAGTAATTGGTTTACCACTTTTGAAGACATCTCCCAGTAACATAATTATTCGCTAAGGATTACTATGACAGATTCTGACGTAGCAGTTATTAATCTGTCAAGCGAAAATAGCCCTTGATGTTTTGTACGTGCAAATGATATTCAGCCTTAGAGTGGTAAACCAATTTCTTGGTCGCCTATACCTACTGATCAAAATTTGATCATAGGTTAAAAAAATCCGGATAAAGATATTCAAACGAAAGTAATTAAAAATAGCATCTTACAGCAACCTGGATTATTTTATATTAAATCCGTCCAGTCTTTTAGATTCCAGCGACAGTCAAATGAACTCGCATACACACCTACGTCATACACCCCAAACACGTTACCCTCCTTTGTAGTTAGGTAAAAATGATGCTTGCTAGGCTAACATAGCAGCCGCGACAAATTTTGTCAACACTTTTGTTGAGTATGTTGTCTCATATTCACACGAGAAAAAGCGAGATAAAACAGTCGACAAAATTTTCTCGTGGTGCTCATGTTAGGTTATAGCAATGATCTAATATTTTCTGTAGAAGAAAGAAAGAAAGAAAAATAATTTATTCAATAAAATCAAAAGAATCACTTTGAAACGTCTTACATGCTAGGTGAATCTATGTGCCAATTCCAACCACCTAAGTACGAGAGGAACAGGCAAGAAACTCGTCTCGGTCCTAGCGCTTTTTAGTATGATCCTTCTTACAAAAAATGTGAAGAATAACTGTGAAGAATAAATAAAAAAATGAAAAATAACATCCTTTATAGTTGTCAACATCTCGCATAACGCCATCATCCTCATCTTGTCTATGCTTCGTTCTCGAAGCAGGATGTCAATATTACGGGATGTCGTTGTGAAGTCTACAAAGATATGGCCCGAAGACATGACCTCAATATTTCCAATTAGAAGTACGTAGATATCTATTTCAGAAGTAAAAGTATTTATTTTTCGGTTTTTTTTTGCAATCCGGTCAAGCGCGGTTACAACGTGCGCAAGTCACGTGCGTGACGTTTGCGTTTAAAATATTCTTCGATAAAAAAACTTGACACTGGCAAAATAGATCTCAAAAGAGACAGATGTCATAAGTAAAGAAGAAGAAGACCTCCATAGCGTGGTGGAAGTGTGTCCGGCTGAGATGCGAGAGTTCTGGGTTCGGCGGGAGAAATTTTTGCAAGTTCTGCAAATACTTCTTTCGTGTCTAAGTGTAGTGGTACCACGGTTTCATAGAAAGTCCTAGGGGTAAAAGAAAGTCAGAAATGGTAAAAAAAACACCTTTCGAGCCAGTTCAAAATAAATAATCTTAGAAGTCTTCCTACTAATATTATAAACGCGAAAGTTTGTAAGAATGTATGGATGTGTGGATGTACTCGTAAATGTCTGGATGTATGTTTGTTACTCTTTCACGCTAAAACGACTGAACGGATCTGGATAAAATTTGGCACAGATATAGATTATAGTCTGAAATAGCGCATAGGCTACTTTTATCTCGTAAAATGTATGGTTCCCGTGGGATTGATTGGTTTTTGTTTTTCAAGGCACCACGCGGGCGAAGCCGTGGGCGGAAGCTAGTTTAGAATAACGGAGACTAAATTTTATTGGCAATTTTCGGCCGAGAAAAAAGCCATAACAATAGTAATAAGGCCTGGGAAAGACTTCCAATTTTACATAATGACAGCTCGGGGGAGTTCACAGGTCATCACATCAAGAACCTGGTTCTCTAAAAGTGGTGACCGTCATCTTACGTGGTCAAGACAAAGCTACGCTCTACAGCGATGTCAAGTGGAAAGTGTGGGGCATTTCTTCTGATACTTCGACTGTCAACTTTATCGCTCAAGTTTTTATATTTGTCTCGTCTTGTTTTGAGTTTTATTATAAATCTTATACCTTGAAACGAGCAATTCTTGTATATATGTATATATAATGTGAATCTCAGAAACGGCTACAACGATTTTCATGAAATTGAGTATGCAGGGGATTTTGGGGGCGATAAATCGATCTAGCTAGGTTTCATTTTCAAAAAACAAGATTTACCAAAAAAAACCGAGCAAAGCTCGGTCAACCAGA
This sequence comes from Cosmorhoe ocellata, assembly GCA_963675405.1. Taxonomy (NCBI): domain Eukaryota; kingdom Metazoa; phylum Arthropoda; class Insecta; order Lepidoptera; family Geometridae; genus Cosmorhoe; species Cosmorhoe ocellata. Next base: position 2,390,523 of record OY776257.1, read on the forward strand.
TACTTTTATTTAAGTGCTGATATTCTGCGGCAGTTCTTTCTCCGTTATAATACGCTCGTCACAAGACGGAAATTGTTATCTTCGAAATCTTAGAATAGTGTAACGGCGCATGATCAGATTGTCTGGCACGGCAAATGATCATTTAAAAATGATTAGCCAATGGGAAAGTGTACGAATATCTTTTTACCCGATTGCGGTGAAATTTACTCACAATCTAGAGAGTATGTAAAAGAAAAAAAACATGATCACGACTTAATCCCTAGGCTCGGTAGATATCTCCTCAAATCTCTAGTTACTTAGATCTTTTGAGGATCTCTAAAGAGGGTAATCAGAGGTGCGTCCAAATATGACATTTGGCACATGCCCCCATTTTGCACAGTGGTTATTATTCCGTGCGTGACAGGTTGCAAGCCCATCACCGCTTAAAAGAATACTAACCTATGACACACACCTTCTTATTTTTGGTTCTAGGGTAGGTATGCCGGTTTTCTCACGATGATTTGAGCACTGGCATTACGCACATCAATTTTTCAATATTGGAGCACGACCAAGTTTGAACCCACGACCTTCAGATCGTGAGGTAGGGGCGCTACCACCAGTGCTCTTAGGAGAGAGCATGTTAAGTTAAGTATATTATGTTTTTTTTCTTTATTTAAGATAGTGTACGGAAGGTAGTCTGGCATATTTTAGAACAGAAAAATCTTTATAAAACGCGGACAGCTTATCACCATGTGAATTATACTGATAATATTGGTATCTGATCCACCCTCAGACAGATGTGCCGACGCAAAGGGTAAATAAGCAGGTACTTATTATGTTACACGATCCGATCTCCAATCGGATAACATCTATGTAGAGTTGTGGAGTATCGGAGGGCGATGAAATCGGTCACGGCTTATGTAGGGTTAGAAAAAATGAATTGTTTTATAAAATGTTTAAACAGTGAATCAGAAATGTGGTAAGTTTTGCCAAAATCAGAGAGCAAATGTGTCAGTAAGTAAGGTCTATGTATATTTTAGAATGAACATAGATCAAGACAAGTCAAGGCGAATTAATAAATAAAAAAACACTGCGTTTAGCCGGCCAAAACTGCTTTTTAAATAATAAGATGGGTCATAGAGGGAAATGGACGAAGAAAATGTGTTGTGCGACCTCATATAGCATGAGAAAAAGGCAGGAAGAAGAAGAAAAATAATTAAAAATCATTGAACAGTATGAAAATAATTAAATTCAAATCCTACTATTTTTCTAAGTAGTTGTTGTGTGCAGTTTTTTGTTATAGTAGAAAGTTCAACAAAACTTAACACTATTCTGGTACTAATTTACCTCATCACAATGAAAATGGCACATGCGTGAATACTTAATTCAGGAAATTAAAGCAAGACTATGTAGTTCGTGATGAGCCAGTGAACTAATTTGCCATCCGTACACAGACTGTGGGAATGTCTGCGCGTGAATCGCCCGTGGCTTATGACAATTTGCATTTTTTTGCCGATGGTACCGACCCGTTTAGAAAGTTTATTTTGTAAGCGTAAGCGTTTTTAAATCGATGAATATTGGGTGTTTTTATTTCACATAAAGAACGGGTTCTACAGTAAAGTGCAGATAAGTGGTGCAACAACAACTTATTAGGTAAAAACGTGCAAAATTGCGTTAATTTGACAAGATGCTATTCAAAATATTTGTATATTGTATTCAAAAAATCGTCTCATTTTAATAACATATAGGACACCTTTTTCCACGCTGACAAAGTCACGGGTAGAAGTAAAAAAACATAATAAATAAATAAACAGTAGATAGATAATAGTAGAAGATTGTTAAATCCACCATTAATTCACTTAAGGACTCGTTTCACAATGCTCTATTAATTAAACTAAGAGCTTGCTAGCCTTTTGAATCGCCTGTTAGAGCTGTTTTGTGTTCCATCATGTTCTAAAAAATCTTCCGTAAAATGAAATGACGTAAAATAGATAACGATACTTAAACATTCTTGTTTAGTTAATATCCGATCAAGGGAGTGCTTTGTTAAAAAAAGTTTGGTGAAATTGGACTTAAACAAGATAATAATAATCCTATGCCTTGGGCCACACGTTGACCCGCGGCGTTGACCGTTCATCTCGGCTTTGCTTCCATAACCAGCTAATTGCAACAAAAGTATCGCGTGTATAGATACAAGATGCTAAAGATTCCTTGATAGTGGTCCACTGTTACAATGCAAAGCTGGGAACAGTGCGAAAGATCACCGAGTAACGATCACGACTCTAATCCCCAGGCTCGGCAGATATCAACAGATCTCTCTTCAATTATATCTTTGTGGATATCTAAAGAAGGTAGTCAGAGGAACGCCCAAGCATGATATTTGGGCACATGCCCACATTTTGCACAGTAGGTAGTTATTATTCCGTACATGACAGGTTGCAAGCCCATCGCAACATCACCGAGTCTAGTGTCGATGCTAAATCATTTGAATAGTTATTTATTTTAACCGTTTTAAAATGAAGTGAGTTTTCAGTTCGGAAAAATTAATTGAAAAATTGATTAATTTTTTTTTCTAATATTATAAACTCGAAAGTTTGTATGAATGTATGTTTGTTACTCTTTCACGCTGAAACGGCCGAGCGGATCTGGATGAAAGGCACAGATATGGATTAAAGTCTGGAAGCACATAGGCTACTTTTTATCCCGGAAAAATGTACGGTTCCCGCGGGATAGATTTGTTTATTTTTTTCAAGGTACCACGCGGACGAAGCCTTGGGCGGAAGCTAGTACTTACATAAAAATATGTAGGTACATAAAAACAACATACGAGCTTTCTATTAATTTAAAATGTAAAATACCAGGTAAGTACATTGTTATTAGTTCTCGACCTTTAACACATCACGTACATTATCAAATCTTAACCTACTAATAATCTAAAGGCGAATGTTTGGATGTTTGTCACACTGCAACGGCTGGACGGATTTAAACGAAATTTGAAACAAATATAGTCTGTGATTTGGAATAGCATTTAGGTAACTTTTAATGTAAGTAGAGGTAGATCAGTCTAAAAATGCATGCCCTCCAATGTATTTTCAATGTATTTACCTCTACATGCGGTACAAGTAGGTACATGTGGAGGGGCGTGCATTTTTAGACTGAATCATCTCTACCACGCATGCGAAGCCGCAGGTAAAAGCTAGTAGGTATGTATAACATTGTTTAAACTCACATCTCCTTTCTAAATGCTTTGTTTGCTTCAGGCAACTCGCATACAATTTTAGAGAAATCAATATCACGCCTAAAATATTGTATCTACCCGTTATTATTAAGTAAATAATAGTATGAGCGTATAGAAATGAATCATGAACTATTTATTATGCCAACGTGCTTTTTTCTGCTCCTCCACATAACAAATCAAAAACAAAATTTTATTATATCTAAAAATAAAAAAAAGTAAATAACTTACTCGCAAAATACCTAAAACCACCAAAAACACAAAGCTAATTAAAATGTTAGCTTAGTTGCAATAAATCACCCGACAATCAATCGCCCGACTCAGCTTGCAAGGTACTTCTTCATGTCACTACATTATAGAATAGAATAGAAATCATTTTATTTTACGTCATTATCTTTCGAACTAATGTAGTTAAGGATAGAATTAAGAACATAAATAATATTAAAAAAATATACGCGTTGACTAGCCTTATCTTTCGGTTAAAAAAAAACATAGAGTCGAATTGAGAACCTCCTCCTTTTCTCGAAGTCGGTTAAAAATGAGTTTCGCTTCCATCCGCCATTTAAGTATTCATCATTATGATCTAATCGTACAAACTTTCAAAGCTTTACTACGTTATCCATTGCCAGTTTTGTTCTCACATCAAATTTATTCATAGTTTCAAAACGGCAATGTGTGTATAAACTAGCGGTATTTTAGTTGATAATGATAGTGGTACGTCAGTAAATCTCGGGTTCGTGGGAAAGCCCCTCGGCGACATCGCTGTAGTACCTATCTACCCGCACTTACTCACTTATGGAAGGTATTTTAAAAATGTTATAATCTCCTTATTGTTATTTTTGTTTGTGTGTAGGTACTTAGTTTGTAATAAACAAGCCTTTGCATTAGTACTCTTCTCAATGAAAAGATCGAACAATCTGCATTTTAAAGTTGCACTAAAGTACTAGTCGACTAGTGGAGTATTTAACGATATTTTTATTTATGAACCGATCTTCTAATAAAGTCTGCGCTGACGTAATCAATGGCATTCAATACTTATTACATTCCATATCAGAAGGTCACCGTGCTCGGGTTAGGATAATGTAGATCAGTTTGTAAAATCCCGTCAAATATTGTCTAAGTGCACAAAACCCGTCAGAAAATACAGACCAATACCTCAGATACCCCATCACTACGAATCGTTATTATGATACTTATGTGCAGAAATTGAAACAATTTCGATTCATTTTTCGTATTCCCACGAACGGCACAGAATGCATTTTTGAATTGTGCAGAAATGGGAATAAAAAGTGTGTTGTAAAAAGTGAGCAGAAGAAATTTATGCCGTTTGTGGGAATACCTCCAAAAAATGGAAAAAATCATGTAACTATTGTACCTACGTATAGCTGATTGCTAGGACATACCGTATAGTTCAAAGTATAAACATCGCCTACACAGAGACAGGCTAATCATCGCCTCAATATAGATAAAACAAGATTTGTGTTTCCGCTACCGGTCTTAACATGGTTATTACACGTCTTAAGATGTTATTAATTAATTTTAAAATAATTTATTTTCATCTGTATGGTATTCTGTTAAGTAATGTTATTAAATAGTCGGCCATCAAAATTACTTAAACTTGGGAATTTATTAAATGAAATATTATAATTTGAATTTGAGTGGAGTACCTACTCCCCGTACTTCGTTCTCATGCTGCATCCCTTGATTTTCGAAAATATATTTTTAAGACGGTACCAAGGTACGCCTCTTAACAGGATACCCTTTTGATTTCAGTTTTCAGAGAACCGTGCTTCAGGCTTGTCGTCAGTCTGTCAGTCAGTTAGTCAGCACAGTCAGCAGCATAATGATTAGAATGCCAGTTTTAATGATGATGATGAAAAGAAAAGATGGATGAACAGTGTGAAAGACCATAGTGTAAAAAAGGAGTGACTACTAACATGTCGGATGATAGATGAAGTAAAAGTTTAAACTATTAGTTCTGAATTAGTAAATTGCAATTTCTTAAATTATTAAGAAGGTTCACATAGCATTCCAAATTGGGCGTGCGTCGGTCGTGTCGTGCCGTCCACGATGTCTTCAGGCCCAGATGGGCTCGTGAGAATCCGCCTGAGGCCACGGCTAGCAGAGGTATGCAAGTTTTTGATGGCCTCAGTAAAACGATGGACTGGTCAGACAAACTAATGGTGGGACTTGTCACTGGAAGCGAGTTGTCACTGGAAGTGGAACGGAATATCACATCACTGTACCTATAAGTGCAGTAGAGATGGACTTGTTGGAAGCGAGTTGTCACTGGAAGTGGAATGGAATATCTGCAACTATATAAGTGCATTAGAGATGACGTCTTGTCACATATGTAGCGTCATCATAACATTTTTCTTCTTCTTCCATCCCCCTATGATCAGTTATCTCATTCACTCAATCCGAAACATCTTCTTTGTCACACTCGAATCATCATTAAAATTATTTGTTATTTTTATTAATAAACCAAGTGTGGGACTTGCTGGTGCTGCTTGGAAGTGGAATGGAATATCTCATCACCGTACCAACATATAAGTGCAGTAGAGATGACGTCAAAGCATCATCTTGTCATAAGTAGCGTCATCATAACATTTTCTTCTTCCATTTCCCTCTATCATCAGTCATCTCACTCACTCAATCAAAAACATCTTTGATACAATCAAATCATCATTATCTCTGGCAAAAATTGCGTCACTGTCCTCACCTTCAAAATTATTTGTTCTATTTTCTAGTAATTGATAAATAATTACTTTAAAAGTTGATCGTCATTATTATCACCTACCATCATGTCATCCTGTTCGTCAGCCGGATGCTGTCAAATGGGTCCCAAACGTCAATCCAGGATCGTAAATTCAATCCAAACTATCGCGTGCGAAGGCTACTGATTGCCGAATTCCTGTAACGTCAAGGTGAAATCTCCAAAGTTGCAAATTGCTGCTGTTCAGAAGGTCTGCTGTTATTGAAACGTTCGGCGACTCCCGAATTTGAATGCGTAAGTGTTTAGGATAATCACATCACGACGGGGCTGTATCTAGAACTGTTACTATTAACCTATTTTTTTTTTTTTCATGTTTGTAAGTCAAAGGAGTTCGAACGTTTCTCTAAGGAAGCCGAGAACTGTTTAAAAGGTTTTTTATGAGTGTAATTCAAAGGAGTTCAATCTTTTTTCTAAGGAAGCCGGTGCGGGCCGCCATTTTGATATTTTTCTCATAATTTTCAGGCTGATGTAAGTAGGTCGTATATATTTATGGGACACTTCACACTCCCGAAATATTTGGAAAGTCACGCCATATGAAAATTACAACAATTTAATATACTTTACAACTGTCAAGGTATTAAGTATATTACTTAATAGTTAATACCTTGATAGTTGTCTGGTGTATGAATTTTTGGTTCTAAGGTCTCCTCACGATGTTATTGTTCGCCTTACTCCGACTCTGCAATAAACTGTGCAATTATCCTGAGGATGTCTCCCAGATTCCATTCTCACGAAGGTCCTTCGATGAATATTTGAGAAGCGACAGGGGAAAGGACTGATTGATCTCATGCGGCTACTGGGGGCTAGCACCATTTTTTTAAGCTATCGCAGTTCACGAGAGGAGCCTCTGACCACTTTCATCCTTTCACCACACTGGTAGGTACGAAAGAACAGATAGTAACAAAAAAATTACAAAACTCAAAAAAGTGAATACTGTGTGCTTAGGCTTGATTCGGTCAATTATTAATAATTACATCATACCTATAACATTAATATCATCCAAGTTTGTTCGAATCCGCCCTTAAGTAAGTATTCTTGGAATATGATAATGGCTAAATGAATAAAGTACTTATGACTTATTTCGGAATAAACTAGAATAATTAAAAATGATATTAAATACATGGTATTTGAAGCGCTTGTAGCCATAACTTACCTATCCGTTCCTCAGATTAACCAAGTAACGCAAGGTTCTGCGAGGTCGATATCTGAATGGGTGACCAGTACGTCGATTCTGTAAAATTCAAACATCAACTCGCATCTCACATCGCAATTCACTCTCACTTCGCCTAGGGTTCAAAATGACATTTGACATTGACCTTTTTATTTGACACTTTGAATCGGGTTTGAGTACGCAGCAAGCGTCGAAGTGACTTGGGAATTACCGTAAAGAATGAGCTAATGATGATGATCCTGGTTTTTTAAATTTTGTTTGGTCTATTTAGGCTTTAATTATCTTGCGGCTTTATAACTCACTAGAGTTGGCCATACTTGTAAACAAGCGTTCTTTCGGTTGTAATTTCACTGGTTCTGTATGGTTTCTTTCAGGTTAATGATTGTAAACTGGTGCCGAGAGCCCAGAACTGGCGAGTGGCGACATTAGCATTAGAAATTACAGTGTTGCGTGACAAAACCGTATTTGCAGGAGATGAGCTTTCGATGATATGACACTGATGGAATTGGCTTTGGAAAACTACGGCTTTTTTTGTGTAGGTTAATAGTTATCTCTTTAAGACCTTTAAAATAGACAAGATCTAGTTGTAGACATATTATAGGACAGGGTCTGTAATTTTGAAAAAAATATCATGTTTAGACTCTAACTGTGACTAAGTGATGGCGCGCACGGGTTACTTTTGTCTCCGTAACTGTTTCATCCCTCTTAGAAGTCCGTAGAAATCCATCCGTATGGAGATGCGCGCATGTAACGACGAGACACTGGGTAACATCTCCATACATTACCTAAGAGTGACGAAACAGTCACGGCGACAAAAGTAACTCGTGCGCGCTATCACTTACTCTAACTCTGGCTGCTTGAACTCAACAAATAAAGTTCAAGATTAAACTAAATTCAATATGGTGATGCAAAATGAAACTTGATGGACGTGCATGCATCAAAAAGAAGTAAAGTTTCATTTTGTTCAGTAAACTTTTTTTATTTTGGCGGGTAGATGCAATCCTTTAAACCCTTTAGCGTCTTTTCGCAGTGCCATTCCAAATTCAATTATATTTAATGGCACAATAACGCTCCACAGAGGCCGCTGTCAAAACACGGTTATTCACGCGCCGAACCACTTGTTTTTTTTTTTATTTTGCAGGTGCAGAATGTATAAAAAAAGGTTTTATGGCGGCGCTAGCTTACCTGCGATGTGATGATCCAGAAGAGAGGCAGCAATGTAAACGTTTGTTACGTATCATAACGCGTTAGTAAAAAAATAGTCCTATATATTCTAGGTAGGTTAGGTACTTCATTGATTCATAAGAAAATAATTAGAAGGTTTTGAAAACTGAACGACAGCAATTTTTAGCACCAATTTTTCAATAATATTGGTTCATTTCTGCATAAACACGACACGGACCTTTTACCTGTGTCATTGGCAGTGACGCGAAACTAATACGTTATAAAAAAAGTAACTTAAAAGCCATTAGATAATGGTTTTGTTAAGTTTTTGAAAATTCTATTATTTGATCTGTACCTAGTGATAGCTACGCCTGCGATGTAGTAGAATCTACAGAGAGTAGAGTTAACCAAAATTTGACAGATATATTTTTTTAAGAAAACGGAATCTTGATTCAAACCCATCTGAAGTTGGAAACAAAATCACTTAAAAATCGAAGGTGATTTCTGTTGCAGGTAGCGCCGAGCTTAACAATAGTCCGGGTTTACACAAAAAGCCGGTTTCGGCTCTACAGTTTTTTATTATTAATATATTTTGGATAAAAAACTAGCTGACCAGCGCGTGATTTGTGAAAATATATAAATATATGTAATTTTTTCCCTTGTCAAGCTTTCCTCGATAAATGAACTACCCAACACAAAAATATTTTTTCAATTCAAACCTTAGATTAGCGCGTTCAACCAAATAAGGAAACAAACTCTTTAGCTTTATAATATTAGTATAGATCCTCAATATAAAACACTTGACGGTAAAATTTATTTTTCTAAAGACAGATGCTCTAAACTAATTCGAATAAACGTCAAAAAAATTGTGTCGACTCTTTTGTCTCACTCTTCCTCGTGTGAATATGAGACAAAATGCTCGACAGTTTTGTCGTGGCGCTCATGTAGTAAGCCTGGCTGTGCGCTTATTGCAGCTTTGTGCATAAATGCGGCCGATTATGCGCCGGCGCACCGCAGTGCGGCGCCTTTACCTGCGAGGTTACCACTTATTGATCACCAGTGACGTTTCGATCAGTGGAGATAAATGATCATTTTGAATGGTTTTGATACGTCTCGGTGATGGATATAATCAATTGCAACTTATATTATATTACGGATGATAGGGGAGAGTGGAGGAAGAGAACCTGTTGTGCCGACCCCACCTAGTGGGATAAGGGCAGGAAGATGATGATGATTATACTTAGGTCTGCTTTCATGCTTTAAGGGCGATTCACACATATCAGTGAAGACACAGTTCCGACAAAGTACCGGCACAGTAGGTACCGGCACAGTGCGAAATATTCTTTCATACATTCTCTTCTTCTTCTTCAATTATGGCATCTGTCTCTTAGAGAACAATTTTGCCAGTGTCAAGTGTATTTATTTATAAGTATTGTCAACGTCACAGAGTCATAGTCAAGTTGTCAAGTCAATTTTAAACAAAAGATGGCTGTTTTGTTGAAAATTTTCGGGATTTCCTCCGATGGAATTTGAAGAGAACTATTCACTCTAATTCACATACTTTACACTCGCGTCAAGAACCCGGGCTTTATTGGCAAAATAACCACCAAAATTACGCAATAAAACTCAAAATAACACGAGAAAACATATAAAAACCAGAGCGACGTAGTTGTCAGGCAAATGCACCGCAGAAAATCCAGGTTTTTATATTTTTACTCGTGTTATTTTGTGTTTTATTGCGTAATTTTGGTGGTTATTTTGCCAATAAAGCCCGGGTTCTTGACGCGAGTGTAAAATATGTGAATTAAAGTGAATAGTTCTCTTCAAATTCCATCGGAGGAAATCCCGAGAATTTTCAACAAAACAGCCATCTTTTGTTTAAAATTGACTTGACAACTTGACTATGACTCTGTGACGTTCACAATACTTATAAATAAATACACTTGACACTGGCAAAATTGTTAAGAGACAGATGCCATAATTGAAAAAGAAGAAGAAGAAGGAGAATGTATGAAAGAATATTTCGCACTGTGCCGATACTGTGCCGGAACTGTGACTTCACTGATATTATGTGTGAATTGACCTCTATCCTACTAAAGTGATAAGTTTTAGCAGGGTCTAGTATTACGGCCGTCATTTGACGTATTGACGGTAAAGTTTTTTGATAAACTTCGTGTATCTAGCACTTGAATGCCAACACAGGGATCATTGTTCTACAGTAATTGTTGAACTAACAGTTAAGAGTTTATTGAGGAAGTTCTTGAAGCTAATTAATAGCTTCCTTTCTTAAGCTATATTTGGGTGTTACATTGTTGCTGCGCCCTTATCCAAACAGAGTCAAAAGATCAGTATTCTTGGACTACAGTATTTGATATTCACGAGGTAGACCAAAGAAGTGATGGATGGACTGTGTGAAAGATGACATGGGTAAGAAAGGAGTGAGTACTGAGATGACGGATGATAGAGGGAAATGGAAGAAGATCACATGTTGTACCGACCCCATATAACGTGGGAAAAGGGCAGGAAGATGATGATGAATACATAGCGTATCAGTATTGCCATTCAACATAATGCCGCCAGCGTCTTGGAAGTTTCGTTCTGGCAGTGATCTGGATCTGTTAAGTTTTCTACAGATCGTTTATAATGATCCTTAGATAGTTCTTACATAAAACGGTGAAGGAAAACATCGTGAGGAAACCGGTATGTCGTAGAACGAAAAGAGCCTCTGCGGTAAACTTTAATTATTTCAATAAACTGGTTCCAAAGGACTAGTGACACGACAAGAAGAAGAAGAAGAAGAAGAAGATACGATTTCTATTTCGGTAAGTTTAAGAGCCCACAGATCACACTTACGCAAGCTGTGTAACTTTTAATTAACAATATCGTGACGCCATGATTCAATAAGGACTCAGAACATCTTAAGATTAATTCTATTTAGAAGGAACGCATCAGAAATTTCAACGTGGTAATGCCGTCAGCGTCTTAGGACCTCTGGTAGCGATCTGGATCAGTTGAACTATCTATAGATCGTGTGTAACACTCAATTGTATTTTTATAATAAGTAGTCTGTATATTTTTGTAAATAAACTTTTAGAATTTATTTCAAGTTGATTTATTTTATTTTTATTTTATTTTATTTTATTATTTTTTGGAAAACTTACAGCTAGATAAAACATAGAAATAAATAATTAAATTAACATGTACCTATTTAGTGCAAGTACATGTTTGCTGATGGCCAATTAAAAGTTTCCACTTATAGAAAAAGTATGTTAAAAAAAAAGAAGAATAGTAATGTAGACGACACAGAAGTAGGTACAAAAACAGAAAATAAATGTAAGTTTAGACCAAAGCACAAAAATATAAATTTAACTATGTGTATACATGCTAATCATCATTAAAGAACCTATCCCCTAATAATCGCTTCAGCGTATGTGTTGTGGTATTAAAAATATCAATGTCCACACCCGACTTCACCAAGGTATTGAGCGAGCTACTTGACCTGATCACAAAAGCATTTTGTCTGTAATTTGTCCGAACTGAGGGAATGTAAAGTGTGTTAATGTTTAGATTCAAATGCCACTCTCAATCCTTTGTGTCCCAATTGTCCTACCTGCAGAGATGAATATATGACCTTCAATTGGTTACCATAGCATTTTTACAGTTGTGATTCCTGGTTCTTGAAATGGTACCTAAAAACCATTGATTTTCGTAATTTCCTCCTTAAGAGTTAAAAGTTTTAAGTGGGCTATTTGAATAATAATATAAATAATTATTTGTACAAACATTGATAAATGTTTATTTTTCGTCAACTGCACTTTACCCTTTTGTAGGTACCTTTTATAATGTGGGGCGAAACCGGAACGATTTTTGACATAGGGCGAACGCGGATTTTTTTAGAATGTGGGACGAACATGTGGGGCGAATGCGGAATAAATCGATACGACGTTGGGGTCAACATGTCCTTTAATTATTTATGTTAAAAATGGTTAAGTAGACATAAGGCATATTACTTTTAAGTCTTGAAGAAATCTCTACTTATCTTCATTGTTCAAAAAAGTCCCAGTGAATGCAAAAGCTTGGTTGTCTTGTGCAAATGAGGCATCGAAGGCTTTAATTGACCTGCTTCCACTTCTCAGTAAAGCAGTGATTTCGAGAAATGTTCCTTTATAGTATTCCGTGCCGTTCCGTTACTCATTTTCTGATAAGACTTGTGATGCAGCTATAAGCTTTTTTCTTTTTCTTTGAGTTCTCACGGACCAGTGTGGTGAAAGGATTTCTAAGAAAAATTATAGGCTCTCAATAAGTTACCTGCTAACGTAATTTGTAAGTTACTAATGCCTATTTACAGTAAATATTTGTTAGGCTTTGTATAATGCCTTTCAATACTTTCAGTCAAAAATGAAATTCTTTGTTTCGCTCTATTTATTTATTGTTTACAACTGTTACTTACATTATACTAATACAATTTCAACCCTTAAACGAGCAATTCTTGTATTACCTATGTATAATTTGAATCTCGCAAACGGCACCAACGATTTTCATGAAATTTAGTAAGTATTTGGTTGTTTACAGGGGGTTTCGGGTATGATAAATCAATCTAGCTAGGTTTAATTTTTAGAAAACGTCGTTTGCCACAAAAGAAAATCGAGCAAAGCTCGGTCATCCAGGTACTCTGTCTTTAAATGTAAACAAAACGCTCAATTTTTAACAGGAAACACAAATTTCTTTGTTTCCAAAGTGCCCTACTTTAGGCAATAGGGTTGCGTAGCCAATGAAGAGTTAGCCCTATAAAATGACCCCCTGCATGTCCCCTGCAGTAATCCGCGTCCATCGTGCTCAGCTGCTGGCCACAGATGTCCCGCGCAAATTAATTGGAAATGTCAAGTGCACCGCCATCTTGCGCTCGCCATTTTTATTTTTTTCGCGCGCACGTGCCCCCTAGACAGCTGGGCAGACTGCTGCGGTTTTGGGGATCCGTGTCATCAAATAAAAATGTCTTCTGGATTTTCTAAGATGCATTCGACTGTCAACTTTGTCACTTTAGTTTTTATATTTTTTCGCTTGTGCTTTTGAGTTTTAGTGCGTAATTTTGGTGGTTATTTTTCCAATAAAGCCCGAGTTTTTGACGCGAGTGTAAAATATTTGAATAGTAAAATAGTGAATAGTTGACACTGGCAAACATGATCTTAGAAGAGACCATACTTAAAAAAGAAGAAAAAAAATGAGGTCTTCTATCTGACGTATTTCTGTAAAGATGAGTATCATGGCTTCAATGTGCCAAAAAAAACGTACTTAGGATGCTTCAAGTTTTTTTTGTAAGCTGATCTAAGTAAATATCAAAATCTGTGACTCAGAGCAAATACTCACAGAGCATGCAAACATTAATCGAATTAGCAAACACAAAAGGTTCCTCTGAGACGTGCTTTAATCCTTTCACTACTCTGGTTCAAAACTAATGTCACGCTACGAAGCAACTGACACAAGAGTTTGGAAGTCCAAGTCACCAAATTGTGTTATTAAGTCCTACGGAACCCATGACAATGTTTAAAAACTTTTACTTGCTTGGTTGGACTACTTTTTATGACTTCATTGATAACGTTTTATATACTTTAGCTAGTTCCTTCCTTTACTTTTCTACTTATCGTAATACTAGTTTTGACGAACCAGTGTGCTGAATGGATTAAGAACTCTTTGGACATACACTCCTTTAATGCATTTAATTTACTTTAGGTACCGAATGTTTAGGAATTAAAAGCAACTAGCAACACACAAGTGGCAAAAGTGTCTCTATTTTTAAAATATAAAATATAGTCTATGTCACCCGGGGATAGTAGGTATAGCTTCCCAACACTGAAAGAATTTTTGAAATCGGTTTAGTAGTTTTGGAGCCTATTCAATGCAAACAAATTCGATTATTTTATACAGAGAAAAATATATGTCAGGGATCTTACCACAAGTTCTTTGGGCAATATCAAAGTAAAATTTATTGAAGTAGTGTTACTTCAAGCTTAAAAAGAGTCGTTTTTGAAACATGATGGTTTGTAAGAGCTTGTGGTAAGGCCAATCAGTGACAAGCAAGATCCGCCTAACCCCAACAGATCATCACAAAACAGATGCGAAGTCATCTGTTTAAAAATAAACCTAATACAATACAGGTGTAATGAGCAATATTTACAGATGGACAAACAAACGCATATGGCATGGATGTACCGATGAGATCACTGTTTGTTTCGCATTTAGCGCTGAGCGTTGACCGGTGAACGATTTTAACAGACACAAACCAAAAAACATAAATTAGTGTATCAGTCTGATTGTCCTATAAGCTGAGTTGTGAGTCTGGATGATGTAAATTGCTGGGCAAGCCATCCAGAAATTGTTCTACAACTACAGAGGAAATATTGCAAAAAGTATTACTTGAAAAATCATCTAAAATCTGTTTGTCAAAAAAATGTTTACAGTATTAGAGGTCTTCTTTAATCAGAAATTAAGAATCTTTCAGTACGTATACTTTCAAAACTACCTAGGTAAGGACCAACATAAAGTCTATAAATAATTGTTTTTTTCTAAAGTTGTTAACAAAACAGATTGTAACAAGGGTAATTTTATAAATTAGTACGGAAAATAACAAATTAAAAATTCAAATACTCCTGTAATTAGATCGAAGGCGTCCACGAAAATAGTTTTTATTCAAAAAATATATTTTGTCCGTTGCACACCTTTCCGAATTGTTGCACCTGATGCTCGCAGATGATCACTCCACCTTGTCGTTTTGTTACGCTCCCCCTTAATTACTTTGTTTAATGTCGACCGTTCCGCGGATATTTGCGGTGGACTAGCTAGGTACTTCTTGTGAATTTGTTCGTAGGGCTGACTTTTTCAGGGCGATTCTCTTCTGCAGTTTTATCCTTACAATTCGTCATATTACGCAACAAACAATTTCGGTTATCTCGTAAAATATTAGTTAGTTTTAAATGTGCCCTTCGTGAAATTACTTTTAAGTGCGTCCTATGTATAATTTTTTTGCAATGTTCGACAGGGACTAAATAGCTTTTAAGTGCAATATTATATTTAAGAACCCATGAAACACTTATTTAGAAAATAAACTTTCTTGATTCTAATTTACTATCAACCAATCTTTAATTGCTTCATCTTCATGCTATCTTGAAAGGCGAGCTCTAAAGTCAAGGTTAAAAATGTATTTAAAAATAACGATAAAAATATAAATTGAGAAGAATCCGCCGGCAACGTCTTTTACACGCGACAAAGCTTCAGTGAAATACTATATCTATATTATTTTTTTTAGTATTTTAGCTTTAAGCTTTTTGGCTAATTTAAGTCTGTGATGGAGTCGTTGAGATAGTCCATTTATGCACGTATTTGATTTCATGATCTTTAGGCAACTTGATAGGCTGATAATGAGTTTACTTTGCACAACTCGTCTCTATTTATTTTGGCCAGTGCGGTGGCTATGAAAATACACATATTCAGCTCTCAAGATCTCTAAGGTGGCCTAAATATCAGAAATAGAACTTTCTGGATCGTTCGATTCCATATTCTGAATAAACCAAAAGCAGTTGCCGGCTTGGTTTCATTGCTTTCAAATAATAATTTGTGACTACAAAACATGGCCTAGTGGCATAAATACAAATCGCAGTGTCAAAGCATTTTATTAAGACCTACTTTCTCGTCCAAGCCTATCCTGAAATAAACAATGAAAACTAATGGAACGTAGCATAAAATCTTCCAACATAACAGATCCAACGATGTAGAAAGACATTTACTCTTCCGTTTTAAAAATAAAACACGTGCGTCGTATAATAGATGTTGCCCCCGCTGAGGTCAGCGCGCGACTGACGCGTGGCAGTCGCGTGGCGTGCGTGCAGCACTATTTATGCCTACTCTATTTATTTTCAAACTACCCTAGCTTTCATTAACAAACTTGTCAAGGAAGGGATGGACAAGTTGGATCAGAAAACATAATTCATTTTTACTCATTGAAAGTACGATTTTACATAATATCTTCTCTTAATACACTATACTATCCTACTGATCTAGCTTTTCGAGATATAAAAAACTTTTCAGGTTCAAAACTTTTAAGGCATAAGAGTAAATCTAGATTAAGTAAACACTATTTTGGCTATAAATTGTTTTGAGGTATCTACTCTTTGTTTTCCGTTAGCTACATATAATATTTGTCATTTTTATTTGAAATTATCTAATACAATTTGGGACACCCTATAGGCATGCTTTATTTTAGCGGCACCCTAACATCTGCAATAACTCTGTTTGCCGAAAGAGATATTAAAGTATTGTAGATTATTACTCTCCCAGTGATTTTATAAATATCCAATGAATACTGCCGAGGATATTACCATGTTTTCTACGATGCGAAAACATGATTCCTAATTATTACAAAGTGTTTAATGTTAAATGTTAATACATCATTATTCACTTTTACATACAGGGGATCCTGATGAATTGACGAGTTCACGGGGATCCCCTAACTAAAGGATCGGGCTAAGGTACCTTAGAGGAGGGCTAGAAGATTCTAGTGGACGAACTTAAACTCCCTCTGAATTTTACAAAAAACCACTGAACTCAATTAAATTATGACGTCGTAAGAAATTAAAGAAAAAAATCCTACAGTCCATTGTGGTGATAGGCACTATCTTAATCACGTATTGCCAAATTCAATACGTGAAGCAATTCTTGTATATACATACATACATACATAAAATCACGCCTGTTTCCCGACGGGGTAGGCAGAGATCACGGATCTCCACTTGCTACGATCTTGTATATTATGTATAATATAATCTGAATCTCGGAAACGGCTCCAACGATTTTCATGAAATTTCGTATGCAGGGGGTTTCGGGGGCGATAAATCGATCTAGCTAGGTTACATTTTTAGAAAACGTCGTTTACCCCCAAAAAAAAACGAGCAAAGCTCGGTCATCCAGGTACTAATTGTTTTTGGACAATTTTTCTTAAGCTTGAATGAAGTAAGTACCTACTGGCCGTAATTTTGGTTTCTTAAGTACCAGATGCAAGTTTGGGCAAGACAATGAGTGTCTATAAATACCAATATCGATGGCGTCCAACAGATGGCGGTGGATATCCTGTCGGAACAGATTGCCCTGGTAATTATAGCTATAAGTAGCGCCCCAGGTTACTTACCACTTGCTATGGTAATACCACAGAATAGGTCATATTTAGTAAGGGAGCGGCATAGAGTAAATATTAGTTTGTATGATGATAAATTGGTGAATGTGGCGGCGCGTGCGCCACTTGATGTCTAAACCCGTGTTCACGTGCACGAAATTTATGGAATTTAGTTTACCTTATTATAATTGCCTATCGTTTAGAGTATCTAAATTATAATTAAATTTAGTTTATCTAGTTATTTGTAGAAAAAATATTAGAATCATTTTAGTAGTTCCGCCGTTGAGATTAGCATGAACGAACGCGCAGATAAACAGACAAATAAGAGACGAGACATTTAAAAAAAAAACGGTTGTTTTAGGGTAATTAGCGTGTTTTCTTAAGGTAGCACAGTTTTTTATTTGAAAATATCAAAATTACAGACACGGCTTCTCAACAATTTTATATGTACGAGTACATAGATAGATATAGGAGTAATTATTATGTCACGTACAAATACTAACTATCTACTGTGAAAAATGTTAACTAAATTATAATGTTAATGTGCTTCTGACTACCCTTGTTTAGATCTCAATCTCTAACTATAGTTAGGTCTTTTTTTGAGGATAATTGTGTCTAGTACGCCTAGGAATAAGATGTAGGAGTACCTACTTGCTAAGTAAAAGTCCGACGTTTCATGGCCTAACGACCAGCTCAGTCCAAAAGTAAAGCTTTAAAAATAAATGAGTACAAATCCTTACATTGACACGGACGAATTTGGCTCGCGTGTGGTTTCCGTCGGATGCGTGAAGTCAGGTGTACTCAACCTACAGCCTAAAGTATTTACATACCAGTGTGGTGAAAGGAAATAGAAGAAAAAAGAAGGAACGAAGAAGATTTTTACTAACTTGAGATAAAGAGGATGTTATGAAGTCGGTGGTACTTATTTTTTGTTTGAACATGTCAACTTATGATAGATTTTTTCGAAATCTTCTTCCTGCCTTTTTTCCACGCTAAATGGGATCGGCACAACATGAAATGAATAAAAAGTGAGTACTGAGATGACGGATGATAGAGGGAAATGAAGGATTCTTCCTTCATTTCCGTCATCATCATCTCAGTACTCACTTTTTAGAATCTTTATTACTTTGTTTATTCGCTATGCGAATATGGGGCTAATACGAGTATAACAAAATTATACTACAAAAATAAATTAAAATCACTTCACATCTGAATAAAACACATAGGTAGGTAAGTACATAATTATATTATTTATAGCAATTTGGACTAAAGCTAATAACATTTATGTCTTGTTTGGGTGGCAGCTTAGGTAGGAAGAATTACTTACCTTCTATAATTGACGCAAATCTTGGCAAAAAAATATAAAATTAAGTGAAGAATTCTTCTATTTTGACTTTGAACATAATTTAATTTTTAACATAATGTTGTTTGTTTCTGTCTTATGAGTCAAAAGATATATTTTTTCATCTTCAAAATGGTAGAATCCAAACCACACTAGGCTCTACATGATAAAGATATTACCTACGGAGAACAAAATAAATGTTGGTGCTCACGCCCATGCTTCCGGAAGTCCGACTTCCGAGACAACTGTTCAACTTGAAGTTTACACGACATGAGTGATGGTTATCTAAATATCTATACAACACTTGTTTTACTGCCTGACTGATGATCTTTTACTTCTTCTTTGTCTATGGCCAGATAAAGAAATATTTGAACATCAGGAACAGAAAATTTTAAAATTTAGGTGTTATCATGATCACGTGACGTCGATTGGAAATGTCATTGCCATACATTTTTTTCTTTTTCTCCTTTTTCTTATTTATGTCAGCTTTCTCTTTTGAGATTTTGACAGTGTCAAGAGTTTAAATTAGTAGTATTGTCAATGTCAATAAGATGGCTGTTTTGTTCAAAATTCTCGAAATTTCCTCCGATGGATTTAGAAAGGAACTCAAATTCACATATTTTACACTCGCGTCAAGAGTTCGGCCTTTTTTGGAAAAATAAGCACCAAAGTTACACAATAAAACTCAAAATAACACGAGAAAAAATATATAAACTAGAGCGATAAAGTTGACATTCAAATGCATCGCAGAAAATCCAACTGATGATCACATTATCAGTAAATAAGTTCCGGTGACATTTATCAAAGAGTAAAAAAACTTGTCAATGACGTAGGTAATGTAATGAATGATACACCCGATATAGACCTTCCGTTCCTTAGGTAATAAATTATAATAAATAAATAATGCTAAACAATCCACACAGCATTATCTAGCCCCAAAGTAAGCTACTCAAAGCTTGTGTTATGGGTACTACTAGATAACTGATATATTTAATAAATTACATACATAGATAAATATTTTTTATTATACATAGAAAACACCCAGACCAACGGAACAAATTTCTGCAGATCGTACACAAATTTGTTCCGCGGCGGGAATCGAACCCGCAACCTCTTGCGGCGCAGGCGGACTCTCGCCCGCTGCGTCACAGAGGTCGTGTTAGATAGATCAACTGTTCACATAATTATATTTTATGTACATATTTATAGTGTAAAATCACTATGAATATAGTAGTTTGGTACAAATTCGATTCCAAAACCGTCATTAGATTAGATTTCATTTCCACGCTGATAAATTAACAAGTCATAAGTGCTGGCAAGTTAAACGTGGCACCAATTTGGAACTAATTATGCTTTGCATCCGGCTCATTGGCTGTCAGACTGGAACGCAGTTTTTATTCCAGACTCGCAAAGGGATATGTTACAGTTTTGAGGAATCTGTTTGTTGGATCTGTGGGAGATTAGTGGGTTGCTTTACATACCATAGTGTGGATATCCCTTAACTTTTTACTAGACGAAAAAATAATAAATATTGGTGGACAGTAGGTCTACCATGAGTTTTCACAATCTACACTCGCTAGCGACTGTAGTTAAAAAATTGTATGAAAACTTGTACAGCGACTCTAGCGGATAGTTGGGTACTAAAACGTCACTTAGTTAACTATCCTACGTCACAGCGTACTACAGCGTCTGTAGTTTGCGCTTCATTAATTTGCTTAGAATTTGGTACCATGAGTAACAATTTTGACAGATTTCATAGTAACGTTACTATTAATTACTACTAGTAACTTCAGCCGATCTAAATGTGACAACTCATGGTAGACGTACTGTACACAACGCCATCTAGCCCCAAACTAAGCAACGCATGTACTATGGGAGATATACACCAGATAGATTAATTATATCATTTTTTTTTTTAAATACATACATAGTAACATCCAGACACAGTACAAACATCGGTGTTCATTACACAAATATTAGTCCTGGGTAGGGATCGAACCCACGCACCCAGCGCAGAAGGTAAAAAGTGTGGACTGGACATATGCTTAGATTCTGATCATACTGTTATACCATTTTATATCATATATATGTTATGCATCATATTCATATACTTATTCATATTAATTTTAGGCATAGGTTTGATCATATTCTATACTATAATATCCAACTAGCTTCCACCCGCAGTTCCCCCTTGTTAAATTGTAGCTATGTGCAATTCTAGACTAAAATAAATAAAAAAACAATGCGACTGTAGGTATATTATTATTTATTTGGTGTTGGTGTTTTACTAATAAATTTTCTCTGTAAATAAAATTGTTGGTAGTTAATTTTTTAAGCGCTTATCCATTGTATTTCTCCGTTGATAATTTACACCGGAAATGCTCGTCGTTATGCCATCCGATGACAGTGTCGGGGTCGCACATGTCGCGATTTCATCTCCGCCTGATGACGTCATTAGCCATCATGAAGTGGCGACTGACAATTCGGACCTCACACGAAACCACTTGATACTTCTTTTCAATTTATTGCATACTACATACAAAGCTAAAAAAATATTCAATAAAAAACACTTGACACTGACAACATTGAACTTTTTGACGACGGATGCCATAAATTATTTAAAAAAAAATCGTAATCACAGAACAGTAACGTACGCGAACGATAAGTAGCGCGTTGAAATCTTTCGTATGTAAAAACTCTAAGGACTTTATAAGTGAAAACAACGAATGTAAGATTTACCATTTCTCTGAGTTTACAATTTAGTTTAAAAAAGTTGTTCAAATACTAAATAATATATTCTAAAGTTACAATTTTAATTAATACATTGCCTTCACCTGTAACGAATATGCAATAAAAAACTAAAAAAACGTATTTAATCGGCTTCGGAATCACACCTTTCATGTAAAAAATTTAAAGTATCAACCAGCTCTTTCACATGGGCAGGATATGTAGAGCTACGAAACGTATAGATGCAGACAGGTATTAACCAAAATAAAAAATCATAAAAAATAAGTTGTTTTGTTATGGCTTCAATGACGGCTCACCGTAAGCGCCAACTACTTTTATTAATTTTTAAATTTACTTTTTTGATTTTAAAGTGGTAACTTCATCATCGTTGGTAACACTTAATTGCTATTAATGTGTTGTATTATTGCAGTGTTTTTATGACAAGTGCGCCTGTGCAATAATCGTACGTCGCCACTATTTAAGCACAGTCCGATGCCATAAAGAAAGAAGAAGAAACAGTTAAGTCATCTGTGGTCTAAAGGATTTATTCCCACCACAAAATAAATATCAGAGCAAGTAATGCTGAAAAATACAACATAATACCATCATTCTTTAATCGGTGACAATGATAGAATAGTTTTTTATTTACACTAAGCTATTAGGCACGTGTATAATTTCGTAAAAGCGAGATATCTTACACTATAGCCAGTATGTCTGATAAGTAAAATATGCGTGCAGTAAGTACCTAATACCGTGTTTTATTATTTATGTCGAGTAGCGATTACTAAGCTTATTTGCAGATATAAAATATGATTCACGCAATTGTTATCAAATCATGAGTTTTTTGAAGGTACCTAGATTCATTATTGTATTTGTTGTATATAGATTATAATCATTATGATAAACCTCGAGAATTAATTTAAGGTTATCAGTAAACAGTGCGTCAGCTTGTGCGTTCGGGTTTTTTTTACATTTCTACATTCCCATCACTGGGTTTAAAAATATTTTATTTTTAACTTTTTATCGTGACATTAGTTTTACCAAAGTAGTATGGCAAAAGGATTAAAATGCGCTTCAGGTGATTTTTTCTACATTTGACACGACGTATGTACGATCTTTTTAAGTATTTTTTTTTTCACTAGGTATATGTAATTTACGGTTGGTTGTAAATTTAACTTTTGTCAAAGTTTGCAATCTCTAATGACCAACGACAAGATGGAAAACGAAAACTTACTATCGTATGCTAGACTGCTCTGTAAGATACACTGCTGTCATACAAAAAATAATCGAAACTTTACCGACTTTATGTTTATATTTGTCTCTTTTATTCAAACTGCCACTTCTAAAGATTCCTAACACCATTGCACAACAGGACTTCAATCCCGCAGGTGAGACAAAAAACCGAAAGGATTCCGCAGGTGCAACTCAGGTGTGGATCTGGGTTACCAGCTATTAGAATAGCTTTGTTGCCAGATTCGGTACAAATTAGACATGTTTAAATTGCAATAAATTAGAAATGGCAATGGCGACTGGTCGGCTGAGACGCAGGAAGTGTATTCGATTCCCGCTGCGGAACTAATTACAATCTGTAAGTATTTGTTTTTAATTACTATGGTACTACAGTCTAGTGTTATGTACGACGAATTTTTGAGCGAGAAAGGGTAGGGGTTGTGAGGGGTGGGAGGGAGGCGGAGGGTTAAAGCTTTTGTCTGTGATAGATCTATAGGGATGTCTACAGTGGTCCACGCAATATCGATAAAATTTATCAAATTCTGCGCACTTTAAATAATCCTTTCACCACACTAGTTTAAAAGAAACAGTGACATGAAAGGAAGAAGCGCCAAAAAAACTACTTATTTATTTATAGTTGATCTCGCTTTTTTAACGGAGCCCAATGGCGGCGTGTTCTGCGCCTGCGCCTCTCAGGCTGACGCGCAGTGAAAATAGAACAGCCTAAGTATGTACCTACTTTCTTGAGAATTTGTTTCCAAAATTTATTTTGAAAATGAAGCCTATTTTATTGTTAGTTTTATTATCATAACGAAATTTGTTATATCTTGCATTATTTTGAAATCTTTGACTTTAAATGGTTTGGTAGGCAAATATCTTTTCAGGGTACTTCTCTGAGGATATCTAGAGATACATAATGTCTGAAACTTTTCTTGCGACACCCGCTCACATTTCGAATTGTAGTTATATTATGTAATTAGCTTATGTGTTAATAAGATATACTCTAGCAAGTGACTCGATAAGTGCCGATCGATAATCGCGATAAGTTTAAAAGCTAGAATCAAAAGTATCAAAAAATCAATTGCCGACTGTCGATAAGATGAAAAATCGATAACTAACCCAATCGACCCATAGTATCTATAATATATTTATCAGATGCGTGTTTGTTGGACTATGAGTTTGTAGCACATGACAAGTGCGTGTAGTGCAAAAGAAATCTACACAAAGTACCTATTACTTAATATAAACAGGAAATGTTACTTTGTCATTCGGTTCTAAAGTCTAGTCCCTAATTTACATCTATCTGTGGGCAATATTCTGCAATTTTTACATAGTCTGTGAAAGTTCTTAGTCCGTTCATTCTTTCGCCGCAATAAAAAACTCTACATTAGGCCTCTAGTGGGTGTGATCTATATTTTTGGGAGCTTCCTGATTAACAATCGTTAAACACATACTTTTCTAGATTTAACTCTATATTCATCTCATACTTTACTCATATTTTTCTTCTCGTTTGCATCACAGGGTAAGAGTTAGTTACAGCACGAAATTTATCATTTAAATTTTTACTTGGCAACCTATTAGGTATTCTAGCGAAAATTAACATAATCATAGTTTTAGATATAGACATAGGTTCATTTTATTGTATTTTTCTATCTAGCTGTTCAAATCTGAGCTACGACACGCGTCCCAGACAAGACAAGTGTACCGACAGGACGACAGGTAGCTTTGTTCTCGAACAATGGACAATCAGATGGACGGATCTTTTTTGTGTACAGTACCTACAGACACAGCTGATTATACTTCTGTTTTGTTATTATGATTTTCACGCTAACTGAAAACGTTTCGGAAGAAACACGTTTTAACTATTAGAAAACACAACGCAGCCGCTTTAATAAAATACCATAGATAACCTAACAGTAGTACAAAGTTTGAAAAAATCTTTGATTTTGAATGTTGTCATGCAACAGTGAGTCATGCAAATAAAATCAGCGTTAATATCTGATTATTTTCATTTTTATCAATTCTTGTTTATGAGATGACACATGATTGTACTTGAGATAAAATTTAAAGATGACTATTAGATACTCCAACTTTTAAGATAATTTAGCTTAAGAAAGAAGTGTAAAACGCAAAAGAAACCCCGTTAATTATCAATGCGTCCTTATTACGCAGCCTCTGCGCCACTGATACGCCTTTACGTACAAAATGCACATCTGGGAGCAATGAAAGACATGAACATTCTGTTAAGGCGTAAAGAATTCACACAAGTTATTCAAAACTGAACCTTAACAGCTGTAAAATAAAGAACAATATAAAGTGTAAACGCTTGAATCACCCATGACTGTGAACACCTGTTTCAACCGCATCGTTTATTCGAGTGCCGAATTAATAAAATCTCTGCTCTGTGACTATGTAGCAAAGACGAAATTCGCATGTGTGGCCAACACCGCTGCATTCCTGTTTAGGGATGTTCGCATAAATTATCGATGTTTCTCTCCGCAGCTTCGCGTCTGTGTAAGTCTATCCCTTTCTAAACACTTGTTTTTGTTTTACTACGGTATCGAGACAAGTGCCGAGCTTCCCAGTCGCCGAATCAGACAAATATAAAAAAATGTGCAGTTTGTTTGGTTTGTATACCTTACTTCTTACCAATTTTTATGTGTACACTTATTTTAATCAGCTCTATTTCCGCTTTCAATTTGCGTTGTTCGTGTCTTGACTGTCGCTCGTTTAGAGATTAATATTGAATAGTTCCGCGTAACTCCTATTTGGTTAGAAATGAGTTACTGGTATTGGTTCATTTGCTGAGTCAAATACCAGTTGATCGACGCCAGGTCACGGGGCTAGTTCATAATACACGAGGTGTCGGCGGCCAGCCGGCGCCACGGCGGCAAGCGCGGCGCCTTCTATCCTGTCAGTAATACTCCTCGATCTCCAATCGATTACCAACTCTACTGCTTTAACTTTAAAGAACACAGTTCACAGTTAACCTTACCCCGTCTGCTACCACTTGACCGTTTAAAAAACAACTCTATAAGTCTAGAAATAGCGTTCTTTCCATGATTTTTATTTGATTGAAGCATTGGATACGTTCCTCGATTTTGAATTCCGAGCACCGAGTAAAAGAAAGCGATTTTAAGGAAGTGCTTGTCTTTGGTCTTCCTTAATTTGATTCTTACCTAATGTTATTTATTCGTGGCAATATTGAAGCCAGTAATTGTTACAATACAAGAGACATCTAGGACAATGATTGGCGTTGCCACGTTGATGCAAGTTGATTTATCATAATTAGCATACACACGCATCATTGAATATCTATAAGCGTGAGCAGTACCTACTGCATGCAAAATACCTAAGCAAAAAGTTCAAGGGTTCAGTTGTAATTGTAGGTACTTGTACTGCGACCAGGTGGTTGGCCGCTCGTGCGTTGACTGGTATTATTTTACAGGAAAATCTTGATCTCCGCTCAAAAGGTGAGCCAATCAAAATCAGACTTGGTGATTGACAGGTCATTTATCACCTTTTTATTTGTTACTGGGCAACATGGTACGATAATCTAGGCATCTTGAGTATCGAGATAATCAAAACCGACTGTATTATCATTAGAATAGTGCTCAGTGCTCACAGCTGTTTTTATACATTACTGATCTTGTCATCTAAATATATGGTTAGAGTGGTGGACACGGGTATTATAGTGGAAGGTTTGACGAAGAACGCGTAAGTATGTAGGCCTAGTTCTTACGAAGGTCTCATCAAACATCAAAAAACTATAGATGTTAAATAAAACGCGACGAGATTAACACCGTTTCCTTAGAGTCGTGGCTAGGTGTCAAAAGCTTTACCTGACCGTTTACACCTACACAGACCAGGGTTATGTTGGCCGGTGTTTACTATCTCAGAGACATTCTGTTTGTTCGGGAGTTATCCCCTCACACCTCCACACTAGGGCCGCTTCTCAAATTATTGTTTTAAACAATAAACGAAGTTCTCTGATTAATAATAAGTTTCAAAGAGGAAAAAATCGAGATAACTTCACTAAAATAAAGCAAAATGTGGTCTCTTAAAAGTCTTAGCTAGTAATTTTCGATTAATGCAGTTACCCCTGTTTGAGGCCATAAGTATTATACGACAAAACCTGAATAAACGGCTGGAGGCACAACTTGGTTGTTTTGCAACTCGTTCCCCGAAATCGAGGAAACGCTCAAGCAAAAAACCGTCGGAACAGGATTTTGTATCGACATTGCCAAATCTGGACGCGTTAAGAAATGATAAAGAGGACGCCGCCGCTGACCGCGCGCTGCAAACTGCAGTGTATGAAAAAATATAACACGAGCAATATAACCAACATGCTTGAAATAACATTACTGACAAATAAGTATTATCAAGGGATAAAAGTATTAGCGGGGTGATTGAATAAGAATCAGAGTAGCGAAACATCTGATATACCTTTGATACATACATTATCTTTATTAGTAACAGGTCGTCATTATTCCATAACTTTGCTGATAACGACAATAAACACAGTGTTTTATACCTCTGTTTATTATGCGACAGCTAGAGAGTGAAATAGCACTTATTAATCTATAATATCGGATATCTAATTAGAATTTTGATAGATTTAGGCTTATGAATGCAGCGGCCGTGCGCGGTGCGAATGTTCGTAAATTGTATAATGCAGTGCGTGCGTGAGTCACGGATGCGCACATGTGCATGTGGAAATAGCCTATAAGTTTGAACAAATGTTCAGATACACAGCGTATAGTGTGGTGTTGTGTGGCGATCCTCACGACAAGTCGCGCCGGCGGCCAGGGAATGCGACCGGCTGGCGCACCAGTGCGGATACTATCGATAAAAATTCTCTCATCGATACTTTTTGCATTCACTAATAGGATTCCCTCGGTGATGTGATGCGTATATTAAAGGTAAGATGCATAGAAAAATAAACCTTAAATGATAGATAAAAAAAACTTGAGAGGTGTCAAGGGACACCCGGATGGAACGAAGTTCCTTTCCTTGCTTTCTATGAGAGAGAGAGAGACAGAGATAGAAACACGCACACGCCGCACGGCTTACAACTATAGCAAAAAGTGTCGTTACAACTTATCGTGAGAATTTTTTCCGTCTAGCCCCCTTTCGCAACGCGCGATAAGGAACTTCCAATACAATAAGATTTCCAGGAGTCATAATTACTTTACGAGGAATACTTAAGTTGAAGAAATATTACCGTACGATTCAAATACATCAAAGTTCGTCGTTACGTATTTGAGAACGTAAGAAATCAAACCGAAAAGAAACTATTTAGTTTTCATATGATTTGGGTATAATTTATGCATAATTTGGGTGAATTACGTAATCGTAAGTAACCTTAAGTAATCTTAAGGGTTGAATAAATATTACCGTACGATAGAACTGCGATGACATCCATCGCGCACATCTCTAAGGGCGAGACCGGGCTGGCGCCGTGCTTTTTTACCCCGGCTCGGCTGACTCCGGCCAACTTTATAATATGACCGTTCCGTCAGTTGAACGCAACGCGTTGAAGCGTGGGGATGTGTATGCGACATGAACGCAGAACTTTACGCGCGTTCGAAATTTGAAAATTGAAATGACATTTAGTGTAAAATAAACTGTGTTTAAAAGTGCAACGTTGCCTTAAGTGCTTCATTTGTTTTATCGGAATTTTTTGGATTGCTGAGGATTTTTACTGAAAATGTCAAATTTCAGTGCTTCTGGAGATGCAACTCAAGCTGCAGTTAAAGGTTAGGATTAATTTTTTCTTTCATTTTAATCACATTAACATAATACTTATTATTTACTTACGCTAGCTTTAAGAAATATTAATTGAAATACCTGTCAAGAAGTATCGATTATTAAGTATACTCTTACCTTTCCTGACACATGTTGCATAATACCGTCCTCCTAATCTTAAAGGACCTTTAGATGATGTTTGTTTTATTGAGTCAAAGAAGGTATTACACATTATTTAAGTATTAAATATAGATGTTCGTCTCACTCCGGCGAAAAATTCAAATTTTTAGCTCTTTTTAATATTTTCCGCGTTTCCCCATTAAGGCCGGCGGAAATGTAGTTTTGTGACAATGTCAAAACATTTTACCACGCGTTAAGTAAACAGGCAATTGTGTTAGTTCGATCCAATTTCGTGATAATCGGCCTTATAATCAAACTGATCATATAAATCAAAGTTTGCTCAACACGAGGTTGGAAAATGGCGCAAAATTGTCGCAAAACTATGTACATCTACGCAAGTTATATTACTCAGAGAAAACAGGAAAAATTCTAAAACGTAATTTTTTAGAATTTTGCACTCTACTTAGACGAACTACCTAAATGTAATCCATCACTTAGATAACAATTTATTCATCAGATTTTGATTAGGTACCCACTTATTACCTACCTTATCTATTTTTTCGGGTTTTCCAGTTATTTCTCACCTACTACTGAGCGATAAAATCAAACAAAACAAGAATAAAAAGCTAAGCCAAAAAATAATAATAAGACTTCACTCGCACGTGTTACTTCAAATAATGTGATAAGAAAACATAAAAACCCGTAATAATCAGCAAATTGAGTACCTACAAATGTACCTACTTCAATATTTTAAGCCTATTTGGTCTTAAAAACTGTCTAAATTTAAATTCAAATTATATCCAGCCCCGAGAAGAAATGGCAAGGAACTCGTCTCGGTCCTAGCGCTTTTTTGTATGATCCTTACAAACAACAAACAATACTAACTACTAGGTAAAACAACTATTGACATAATACAAGAGAACAGAATGAACAGTCTGAATTGATGATTTCTTTAATTAAGCCATTCTTTTCCACAAAACTTTAACAACTATGTTATGTATGTAACTAATGTTATTTTCATGCAAGTTAACACCCCGTTGCACATTGTAGAGTTTGTCGAAAGAAACAGAAGGGACAAAATGGATACATTACAAAAAGTCGTAAAATTAGTGTGAGTGATTTGTTTGTGATAACAAGTGAATCACGTGAAAATATGTACCTTGTACGTTATTATTTATTGGTTTATTTGAGGGCGAAGTGAGTGCATTGCACTTACAATGTTTTTTAGGGATATTTATAGAAACAAATAGATGAATATCCAAAGTGGTAGCATTGAATAGTTCAAAGAGGTCAGCGCTTTAGCATGATCATAGACAGCGGTTTTTTCTACGAAAAAATAACGTTTATTTTTTACTTTTTATAACCATAGTTAAAAAAAATATTCTAAAAAAAAAATTACCCATGATCACAATTGTACCTAATCCCCAGGTTTAATCCAAGATAGCTAATCACTTAGATCTTTAAAGAATTTCCGAAGAGGGTAATCAGAGGCACTTCCAACTGATAATTTCAGGTTATTTTGAAAATTTTCTGTTCGATTTCTCTGTGATGGCCCATGGCCTTTTGGCTGAATTTAAAGAATGAAAAGTTACTGGTACCTAAGTAAATCTTTATATTTGGAGTTCTATCCAAGGCACTAATTTAGCACTTTAAATCAAGTTTTCCTTTGGAGTTGACTTTATCTACCTACAAAAACTTCAGACTCCGTAGCTGGATCCCGGAAACGCCTTGAATTCATATTAGCTTACCATTTAAGGCCACGCAAATTAATCTTGTTTTGTACTTGCTTTACAAAACGATTTTAGTGTTTTTTTTATTAAGATTTGTTTTTTTTTATTATCTTATGCAATATTTATGTTGTTAACTGTTACTTGTAATACCAGAATAATTACTTGGAACTGTCAATTAATTAGCTAGGTAATAACTAAAATTTGAGTCCTGTTTTTTTGTGCTAAGCTTGTGTTCTGTGTAAATTCATAAATGAAAATTATTTAGGTGAATGTTTCTAGATTCTTCCACGAGTTCTAATTAAAATAGGTACAGCCAATTATTGTACCTATTTCATTCTAATATTATAAACGTGATAGTTTGTATGTATGGATATTTGTTACTCTTTCACACTGAAACGGCTGAACGGATCTGAATGAAATGGCACAGAGATAGATTATAGTCTGGAATAGCACAAAGGCTACTTTTTATCACGGAAAGATGTAGGTTCCTGTGGGAAGGCGAAGCTGTGGGCGGAAGCTATTAGAACAATATTTAACCAATATCTAAACAGATAACTTACCTAGAAAACAGTAACACACTTAAAACTTAATCAAAAATTATCTTCGTGATATCTGCCAATAAATAAAATTTTATTTATCTACGAAGATAAGATTATGATGATTATCTATCAGATTTATCACTTGCTGTTATTGACGCAGTAAGTAGTAGCTTACAGGATCAATATCAACAAAAACTTAACCCTCATTTTGTCGAGTGAAAAAATGCTGAATGAAATCTTAGTTGGACTATTAAGCCTGACATGTGTGCAAACATACACGCTACATTTACACTAAGTGAAACAAATTGATTTTTATATCCTGGGGAATAAGAGCTTTATTTGTTTGGAGGGTTGAAATGCACTTGTTTCTCCATATGAGGTATTCACCCCCGGAACATGTGTGCCGTTTTTGTCCACCCTTTGAGTTGAATTAGAAATTACCGTTGATGGTATTTTTTGTTTAGTTTTATTCGTTGCTATGCATTGACGTGGGTATTTAAAAAAAGTCTTATAATAATTAAATATGTTGGTAAATTAAGTACTTTTTTCGATATATTTCAAAATCCATTCATCCTGAAAAAATTAACTTATATTTCCAGGTTAAATAATAGCATAATATACTAAATTATATTAAGTATTAAGATAATCAATAATAAAATTCAAAATTTAATTCATTTACTTAGTACCTACCTACGTTAGTACATCTTGAATACTGAAAATCTGAATCGATTTTATATTCAGTTATATATAAATTTTGGTGATTAGACATTGGTGTTACCCGCTCCATTATTTAAAAAACATTGTCAAAGACAAAGCAATTACTCAAAATACAAATTCACAATAATCGCCTAACAATAAGAACGGTTGCAGCCACATGTTGGTGACGTCACGAGTGTGGCCCAGATGTGTACTTTGCCAGATGTGGCCGCATAATGGCCATGTTTGTACTTCGACTGTTTGACATCTGTATCTTTATTGATTAAAGTAAAAAAAGGGGCGACTTCTGTGCACCACATTTTTGTACTGCTAAAAAGAAAGTAATAACCGACTCACAATAAAGATTAGTAAAAACCATTTTGGAACTTATTGTATTTACCATCACATAAGCCATATTATTAAAAGCCATATCGAAAACATTAAATTACTTACAACCAATCACTATTGAATGAAATTACCATTAAAAATCTCTCATTTGGCGCCATTTATAGTCATTAATTGCATGAGCTAGACAATCCGTAAAATTGTCGCTTAACTTAAGTGGGAATGAGTTTTAATGAAATTGAGAAAATTAATTAATACACCAACAACAAATAAATTATACATGGAAAACAGAGATCAAGTCATTGACCACAGGTAATGTATCGAAAAGGCTGGCAACATTACCTCGTTGGACAGCTATACTGATTCTCTGTCCGATGTAGGCATCAGCCCTTTGACCATTGATCTCATTTACCATTCTTTTGGTTACCACTATTTGAATAGGAGTCATGCCAATCATGGAATTACTTCTCCTAAAATCTTTGTAGCTACTTTGAAACAAACATATTTCATGCATTTTATGCAATTTAAGCAATCTATGGGTTAAGTTTTGGTACCTTTATAACTATGTAAACACTAAACTTTAATACCTTAAAAATGCACGTCTTTAAAGCGCATAAAATTCTTGCCAAAACTCGTCACACATTTTTACGTCTTCAGTTTTTGTCTATATTATGTTTTTATATCCGTAAAGAAGGGAAGTGTAGCCGGTGCAGCCAATCTTTTGTTTTTGTGGCCACCTGATCGCATCCTCCCTTTGTTGATCAACGAATTTTAATGTCTTCCTTCGAATGATATAATAACGACAAATCTATTTAAAATACTTAGTTGCGATCGTCCGTATGATTCGTGATAATGGTATAATTATCTAATACCGTATACGAAAATTCTTGTACTTATATATTTAAACTGAATCTCGGAAACGGCTCCAATGATTTTCATGAAATTTTGTATGCAGTTTGTTATTATTATTGAAAAAAATAGTTTCATCCAGGTAAATAATGGCTGCGGAATGCGGGTTATAACAAAAATATGATTTGGGTTGAAACGCTGACGTTTTTCGATAAAACAAAAATTAAAACGAAGTGGTTAGAAAGTGCGGGTCGAAACAGAAATACACCAGCTAAAAATATCAACAACCACGTCACAGTTAAGGCCTGCTTGGGAAGTTAGATTTTTCCTAGATTTTCTATCCAGTGGTGAAAGGGTTGCAGTTCCACTCAGAGGACTATTTTGTGTACTTAGTAAAGTTAGTTGGTAGTAGATTGATCAACAGTACACAAAATTCGAATCTATCTGGATATTTACTTAAATGAAATGCTTTAAGGTGCGGAAATTGAATTGTTCACAATTTCCTTAACATAAAAATCACACAAAATATAACATTGCGATTTTACGAGTGGCAATATTTTGAAACTGTTTCCATGTTCCGCGTAACACGTGCTGAAACCGGATGCCTTAACAGTGTGTTTGTGAAACAGCAATTGATAAGCAAGTTGGCTGTTGCGGCGAGGATTGCAGTCCCTCACCAATCCAGGAAAAAAGAGAGGGGTTTTATTTCCCCGGGGTAAAGGGGCAAAGCAAGCAAAGCACTAGGATATACATTATATACACTATCACTCTCAAACGGTGATGGAAAAAAGACAACCCCCTGGGGGTTGCTAGACATCTTCTCACATCACTAGTTACTGAGATCCTTGAGGATATTTAAAGAGGGTTTATCAGAGGCACGTCTAAAAATTATACTTGGCACATGCCCACATTTTGCAATTTGCAAAGTTACTGTCCTCACGATGTTTTCCTTCATCGTTTTGACGGAGAACATCGTGAGGAAACCAACATGTCGTAAAACCAAAAACATTCAAGGACAGTGTCAGTCAAGTGCACGAAAGGAGCATTTGAGGCGGTATTTAATCCCTTCACTACACTAGTTTGAAAGAATTAGTAACATGATGGGAAGAAAAAGGACCCATCGAGTTTCCTATCAGTTCTCGGACTGAGGATAAGACTGGAATTGGCACCCTATTTCGCCCGAGTTGTACCTTGAAAAACAAAAACAAACCTATCGTACAGTTTTCCGGGACAGAAAATATGTGTAGCCAGGGTCATAAACTGTGCGTATTCTAAGTTTCATTCATATTCGTTCAGCCGTTACAGCGTGAAAGAGTAACAAACATCTATACATCCTCACAAACTTTCACATATTTAATATTAGTAGGAAGTAAAATTTAAAATTACTATAGTTGGACTATAGTAATTTTAAATTTTAAAGCTAATCGTAAGTAATACCATAATAGGACTTAGGTAATGTGTAAGTAAGGATGTGAGTTGTGTACTATAGTGTTTGAATATACGACTATTGAACACACAGCAACAAAGTTTTTATCTCCTAGCACATATCGAAGGATTACGTTATTGGGAAAACCCAAGACTCAGTCAGATTAATTTTATTTGCGTCAATTTGCTACTTAGCGTGACGAATTCTGATGAAATTTCGCTGAACGTATTTATAATATATGTAAGTAATATGTTATTTTTTTCTAAATTACTTCATATAAAACCCTTTTGTTATTTATGACTCTGACATCGCACAGCCTTAACCATAAAATCTAATTTAAGAAGTTTCATATTTTCTCTATGGTATTTAATATTTTTTGTATATTATAATAAATAAATATTATATATAATACCCCTAATAAAGGTTAGTCACAATTTCGCAATACTTAATATCTACCTAAGGTCCAATTTTATCAAACTTTTGTTAGCAAATCGGGCATCAAAATTAACAAGAATGTTAATGTATCGTTATCTATTTGACGTCATTTCATTTTAGGGAAGATAAACTTTTGTCAGGACATGGTGGAACACAAAACAACTTTAACAGGCGATTAAAATGCTAACAAGCAGTTAGTTTAGTTAACAGAGCATGGAGAAACTAGCCCTAAATTCCACAAACCTGGGGTTAAAACTAAACGATCCAAAGTCGTAAACACAACAGACCTTGTAAGGTCATGTGTGATCCTCCGATTGTTTACCACGCTTCGGTGGGTCTGAGTAGGTAGATTAGCATAAAAAATAGGCTATCCATGACTTTGTGCTTTGAAAAATAATCATTGCCAAAAGTATATTTTCCCAAATACTGCAAGTCCTTCAAAAATATAAACGATTTGGAATTACAGTAGGTATAGACCATTCAATTCCAACAGATTTGCAAATTCAGAAAAAAAAGCATTTATTTCCGATGCTGACTGTCAAACAAACAAAAACGAACAATGTTTTTCGACTAAAAAATCATATGAAAAATAAAATTTAATCATTATATTTATTGGCCAAGCACACAGTCCATTTGATTTTAATTATAAATTCTTTATTGCAAACTTTTATTGGTTCGAAGGACTAACCCAATCTGGATGCCTACTCTACAAAACGATCAACGATAATATCGTATACAGTAATCGTACAAAACCTGCTCTTTACATACATCGTTTCGTTCGACTATCATTCGACAGACATTAGGTATATTTTTTTCAATCGATTTCATATGCCTACTCTAATACCACGGACAATATGATAATTTGTATTTGACAATTAATTCGACTGATTTCGCCGAACATTTCGTTCCAAAATCAAACTCAAATCATGTTTATTCAGTAAAATCTCAGGGATCATTTCATCGCCTTACATACTAGGTGAGTCTAGGTGCCAATTCCAGTCCTATTCCCAGTCCGAGAAGAACTGACAAGAAACTCGCTGGGCCCTAGCGCTTTTTTTGTACCTTATTCCGATTACCTTATCGGAATATCGTTGTCGTTTTGCAGAGTAGACGCCCAGGTGCGGGGTTTAAGGCTGTGTTCAGGCGCCAGTGTGTGAATTGACCTTGCCTCGGCGCCGTGAAGACGATAAAATAAATCAGTACCTAAATATTTTTCTTTGCGGCCGAGTCGAATTGCCAGATGGCATTCTTTTGTTTACATCCGTGAGATAACTTACCTGAATACTTCAATGAAATGGAGTAATTAATGGAGCTTAATTTATTTAAGTTACATCAGTAAACATGGGATTCTATTGAAACGAAAATCTGTAGAAATCGGAATATGTAGACTTGGAAATTAGTAATGGGATTCTGTTGAAACGAAAATCTGTAAAATTGAGAATGAACACCTTTAATGATGTTATGAAAAAATTCGAAAGCTTCAAAATATTCGGTGGCCAAGTGAAAATAAGGATTTCATAGCAACAGTCAAGTCAAGGAAGACTGAGCATAAACGGTATAATTAAGTAGTGTTATTTTTATTCTATAAATGACAGATAGGTAATTTTGGTGCAAAAACATAGAACAAGTAGTTATATATTTTCTTATGTATATATCTACAGAACGAATATAAAAATAGGTAGGCACATATTATATTCATTACCTATAAGTAGTGTAGTATATTTATAAGTATTATATTTTATGATACATCAAGATTCAGTTTAGTAATAAAATAGCAAAGAATGTGGTTGAATCATTGAATGATGACATGATTGTGTCCGCGATATAAAGTCATTAACAATACATTTTATGTGTGTAACATTCACGACATATTAGCGAGATGCATTCACACAGAAAACTTAAAACCGGCAAGAAGCCACGAAGGTCTATGCTACAATATAAAAAAGCGTTAGGGCTGTTGACAAAAATATATTTAAATAGCCTTTGCCCGCGACTTCTTAAGCGTTCGAAAATGACAGACTCCCATATAAACGTTCATCCCATATTTCAACCCTTTCAAGCATTTTTTTCGCAATAAAAAGTTGACCTATGTCTTTTCAATCTCTAGTCTATCTTTGTACCAAATTTCATCAGAATCGGTTCAGCGGTTTAAGCGTGAAAGCGTAACAGACAGAGATTTTTGTATGATCCTTGTTAATGGATGTTAATTGATAGTGATGTTCAACCCCAACTGGGTGAGGCACAACGTCAATAGAACGGAGCGTAACTCTCAAGAATTCGAGGCAGAACGTCAACCCGTTCCGAATGTCACTGGTTTCTGCATAAATGTGAAGATAGGCGCCGTCCGTCACCCGGATACTAGTAAGAAACCTGTTTTAAGCGCCGCTTAAATTAAGCAGCCGTTTATTAATCTTTGAATTCGGTTGGCGAATGAATGGCAAACGTTTTGGTTAGCTCGCAAGGAATGCGGCGACACTTGCCGCCATGTCAACATCTTGTGCAAACACAAATGGGCATAGCTGACGTTTTGATAATTAGTACGAACCTACGAAGGTAGATTAAGTTTCGGAAACATAATGGTTTGTAGGAGCTTCTGGTAAGAGTAAGACCCATGGTCTTCATGATGCTCTTGCGACTGCTGTAGTTACGCGTTTTTTAACAAAGAATTTATATCTACAATGAAACATATTTTTTACCACTCTTCTACATTAAATTTTAATGGTGTAAGTAGGTAATTTACAATCATTATGACACACGGTTAAATGTTCAGTCGTCCGATCTATCTACAAAGTGTCCTGAAATTAGTGTAGGTATTGTTAAATATAAGGTACTTAATTGATATAGAATTTCTAGGAAGTAGGTACTTTTTTATTTTTTTTCCCAGTTCCTAAAATCATGATGAGTTGGTACTTACTTTAGTATAGAGTAATTATATTCTGTAGAAAATCAAATTTCCATAAATTGTAAAACAAAAGTGGTTGTTTTTATGTGCAGAATGACCTCTATACGTAGGTATACAAATTCTGAGACACCTTGTATAAATTTGTATTGCAATACAAAATTCGTATTCGAT
The DNA here is from genome assembly GCA_963675405.1 of Cosmorhoe ocellata. Classification (NCBI taxonomy): domain Eukaryota; kingdom Metazoa; phylum Arthropoda; class Insecta; order Lepidoptera; family Geometridae; genus Cosmorhoe; species Cosmorhoe ocellata. Next base: position 2,428,271 of record OY776257.1, read on the forward strand.
CAGTTATATCAGTTGATAGATCACTTCATTGCATAGTTCGCCAATATCACACTGTCTCATCTGTTGCATAATTAGCTTTTCTCACAGTCAAATTCAATTCAATCATTGTCAATTTCAATTCTAGTTATTCAAATTCGAACCGTTCCCGGTCCGTAATAAATGACTCCTGACAACATGTCACGGAGATGCAATTTTTCTCATTCGCCAGGTGGTTACATACATAATACATTGTATTAAACATGAAGATACTTCAAAGATTTGGAATTTTAATATTGTAATTTGTCTCGGCTGGTACACTTATCCCTACCAAGTAGTTTTTTTGTTGAAAATTTTTATACTTACATTGTTTCTATGTCAATACGAGTTACGGTTTTAAATGTAAAAACTTACCAGTTCAACATTTTGAAAGTCATGGGTAATTTTACAAAAACGTATAGGTAAACATACAATACCTAAAAAAAAGTGCAAAAAGCAATTATTCCCATTTGTCTCCCTGCTCAAAAACAAAAACGTTCAATTTGTCCTACTTTTGGCAATGGGGGGCAGATAGAACTTTTATAAATTGAAAAAGTTCTTTCTGTCCTCCTCTTTGTTTCGGGGAGACAAAGAACTTGACATCTCTAAAAGTATTGTATTTTCCAAAAGTACAACACTGTTGGATCGAAAAAACTAGCGACACGATAAGGACTAAGTATAAAAAAAACGGTGTCTACGAATTAATCAAACCGAATTTAAATATAAATGATTTAAGCCGTATCTAGCCAAAAAAAACAATACAATATTAGGGATGTGATAAGTCGATAAAATAACCGCAACTTTTCGACGCACGTGTCACCCAGGTGGTAGAGACACATGTTGAGTCTACGCTGAAACAATGGCGTATTTTGACTCCAGCGGACACTGCATGTAATGTTTGAACAGTTGGTTACAATGACCCTCCTATCGGTATTACCGATGCCGATTATAGAACGGTGTCAGATTGAGTAATAATACCGTTTTGTTTATGGTTTTGTTCATATTTTTTAACTATGTAATATACGTAGGTACCTAACAGCAAAAAAAGGTCCTATTATGTACCTAAGTACCTAATCTATGGTATGTATTCATTTTTATAGTAGTATAAAGTAGCCATTTTTTTATCATATTTTTTTTCTTTTGCTAAAATTTGCATCACTATCTGCTGTAGTCCAAAATGATGGAGCTAAGTACCTATCTACCCACTTACATTACAATCATTTTATAAGAATATACCCATTGCTATAAGTGAAGTATGAGTTAAGGTCACATTGAAATAAAAAGCATTATTAGGTAGGTAACCGTAGATCGATCGCATGAAATTTCCTAGAAGTCCAACCCTTGGGTGAATAATGTAATCGCGGCGCCTCATGTGAGCTAGCGTCTTGCTTGGTAACGAAGTCTACAGCCAACTAAACTGAAATGGCGACGTCACAGGAACAACGTGTGATCTGCGAATGCCTCTTAAACTAAACACTGCGATTTCGATTCGCTCGCTTCGCTCAATCACCTGGGTTCTCTTAGTTCTCAAGCCTAACTTAACTAGGCTCTGACAGTTTCTATTGCTACTCTTAATAGTTCATAGTCATTACCATTGAGCGTACTAATCAACTCGACAATAAAACTTAGTAATCACCTACTTATACCTAATCGGTGTTGGTGTTTAGTAGGTAAGCAAAGTGCCTGATTCAGGACTTAAATTTGGGGTTTTTCTGGTCCAGCTAAGGATTAGGTATGCTTCCAATAATATAAGTCTCCTCTTCCTAAAGGCTTAAAATGAATAGTCACGCTCGGGCGCGAAAAAAAAACGGTTTATAATATTTCTTAGGGAACAATGGCTACCCATGATGTAGCAAGACTATTTTTTACGACACCGTGTACAGCAAACTTTGATTTTTTGATCACTTTGTTAATACTATTGTCAAATTTCGTGATAATAGCCAAGTTGAATAAATGAAGTGGACTAAATGGATCAAGATAAATGATTGATTCAGGCGTGACTTTGCGGAAATCCATTACAAATACGGACGGAAAGTACTAGACATTTCCGTTCTTTTCAGTATTTTAAATGAAGATGCTTTAAAGAGAGTAGTTTGAGCCCCTCAGCCCCCCTCCTGGATCCGCTACTGTAGCTACCCACGTTTACGGCGACAGCTTGGCGGCCGTGGCGGCGCCAAGTCCGCCGCATAGCGACGTGACAAATGGAACTATCCCATCGCTCGTAGATCTTTGGATATCCGATACCTTACCAGGTAAATACGGAAATGCTCTATAAAAAACTACGGTTAATAGAGTATTTCAATTTTCCTGAAAGAAATATCTACGAACGTTTCAGCCTTGATTGGTATTTTTTTGTTTTGAATTATTCGATTTTATTTGCTTTTGTTCTATAAATCATTATAAAAAATTGATTCATTTTGAAAAACAATATGTTTTACTTACTTCTTTTATTTTTCGTAAATTGTCTGTAAATGAGTATCTATCGGTATTGAAAAATTTAACCTTAAAATGGAATCGTAAAATTACATAATTCACCACTTTCCTTTTTAGTAACTGGTAAAGTCAGTGACCACGAAATTGTCAGTGCATCAGGCAGATTTTATCATGCATCTATCTTTGCTATCGAAGTGAAACGTCAGATAAGAGAACAGATGGTCTAGTCTAGCTAGACAAAGAGGACATTTTAATAGCGATATCGCTGATGGAAAGGCGAAAAGTGTTCGTAAATGACAATTCTAATCGAGAATGGAAAAATCACGAGACCATTTAAAAAAAAATCTCGATGTTCGAAAGTTATTTTGTGGCCTAGACAAAATTATACTTATAAGTAAGGGTGGTATTACACTTATCAAATATCTTTGTCCAATATGATGTTCAATATTTGATCAAATTTATTACCAATACAATTTAAAGGCGATACATTTGATGAGGTCGTCCAATTTCTTTGAATGATTTACGTGATTAGTCGATACGAAATATTATTAACTATTTTTTCTCTTTTCTTTTTGAAATCGCTAGTAGAATGTCACTGTCTAGACCTTCTTGTCTATGGCTCAGTCGACGGCCGGTGATGGCGCCGTGCTTCTGTAATGTTGATTCGGTGAAAGTGGCAACATCACGACTTCTCATACATTAAGCTCAAGCAACCGTGCGAAGTATGGACATGACATTATTAGTCTGTTTTTACGCAATTGACCGCTCATCAGGATCTCATTTAGGTCTGCTGAAAACCGTAGTCACTACGAAATTAGGTAACTTATGGTAACTTACCGATTTTAAAATTCTTTAAAATAAAAAGCTAAATAAAATAGTACTTAGGTGGAGTACCTACTCCACCTACTATTTTATTTAGCTTTTTATTTTGTTGAATTCAAAGGGCAAACAGTTTTACACACTTTACAAAATCATGTGTCTTCGCATGGAGAAGCTAAAAAACTGCTTGCGAAGGATGAATTAAACTTTTATAACTAACATAAAATTAATCAGTCGACATTTTTTTGAGTTAGTTTAGTAGGTAAGTGAAGATCGGATTATTCTTTCAAAAATTATCGTCAGTCAAAAATCTACACATGCGGGTTCGATTAAGTAGTAACTACTTATTAGTTAGTTTATGTGACTGCTCGCTTAGCTCGTGCCATTTTCTGTCATATCGGTGCAATGTCATAATTTAACTTTCATTCTATACCTAATTACTACATTGAAGTTTTTTTTGGCGTTGCATTATTTATGCATGCCATTTACTACACAAGAAGTTTCTAATCATGTTCAGCCCCATTATAAAAAAGATCCTATTTCAAAATATTGTAAAAGGTTTTATTCTCAGAAAAGAATTATTTTCTGGTTCTGTGAGTTTTGGCGTCAGATTAAGATCATTGGTATCACGATGAGAGATGTTTATCAGATCTCCATTCAGGTTGAGACTTCGCGCGGCCTCTTTGTGCTCTTTGTTTTAACATAGTGCCAAGGGCCTAATGATGATTCGACCCTTTATGTGTGATGTATAGGCACGGCGGGGATTTTAAAAAGCAGCCGAGACGATTTGGAGAAGAATCGATACCTCAGACGGTTAATTCATGTCTCGATATGTCTGTCGATAGATTAACTATAGTACTTAGTTAGAATATGGTTAGGTAGACCCAACATTTCCCATTTGTCACCACTGAAATTTGGAGATGGAAGAGTGGAAGATGGAATTTTCGCTGTCCATTCTGACTACCTTTTGTTTTCAAGATTAATTTTACATTTTCGTTGTCCATTCTCACCACCTTTTGTTTTCAATGATTAATTTCACATTTTTCGTGGTCCATTCTGCATCTTTTGTTTTCAATGATTAATTTCACATTTTTCGTGGTCCATTCTGCATCTTTTGTTTTCAATGATTAATTTCACATTTTCGTGGTCCATTCTGATCATCTTTTGTTTTCAATGATTAATTTCACATTTATCGTTGTCCATTCTGACCTCCTGTTTTGCAAGTATTAATTTCACGTCCGGTGAATTATTCGATTTGAAATCTTATTATCCATGTCGTAAATATTATCGCACGGTATTTCGTGAGATTATCTCTACATAAGCGGAGTTTACTGATTGTCGTACTATTAGCATCCAGAAAGCTCTTCTAAGTTCTAAATAGTGAAGCAACACTTAATCGTTCTAAAATATCGTTATTCGAACATTCCTAATAGGCGACTACCGGATTTGTTTATTGGTCATAATCGAACGGCGCCAAGGCGTTTCTAATCACCTATTCCTATCAAACCTTCTCTCAAAAATATTCTTTATGTCTATAATTATAAGGTTTATAGTTAAATATTTAGAGAAAAGTGTTGTACGACTTGTCTAAGCGTTTACGAAGCTAACTTCACACTAACAGGTGTTTTGGGTCTAAGATTGAGTAGATATTACTACGTATTTTGCAATACCTATAGTTAAGCTCCGCCTATGTTTGGCCTAAGATAAGATAGCTAAGGCATAATAATTATTAGGTAGGTATGTGAAACTTTGAATTTGATGAGATAACTAGCTGATGTCCGCGACTTTGTCCGCATTTAATTCATTTTCAAATGTTTAAATAGTTATTCTGCTATTAGGGGCGGAGACAAATTCAACAAATAATCATCAACTAGAAAAGAGCTGATAAACTTCAAACGGCTGAACAGATTTTCATAAAACATGGCTAAGAACACTCGGGATAAAATTATCTATGACACTAAAAAACTAAACGAAAATCGGTTTATCCGTTTGGGAGCTACGATGCCAGAGACAGATACACAGACAAACAGATACACTGACAGACACGTTAAACTTATAACACCCCTCTTTTTCGTTGGGGGTTAAAAATCATGAAAATCTGTCCAGCCATTCGATAATTATACACCGTGTAAATAACTAAACTTTAATGGATTTAGGTACTTTAAAGTATTTATTTATATTGAAGATGAATATAACAAAGGTTCTAGTAAATAAAAAATCCACTAATATTGTTATCGATTAATCTACAATTACTTAACTTAGGTACCCTACTTGTTTACTTAATAATTTGTGGTATTTCCAAAATATTGAATTAATGAGCTTTTAAGATAAATACATCCTGTAACATAATACTTTGAAATCTAAAACCGAAGTAAAACTGGGAAATCCATTGCCAAATATAAATGTTTATTGAATAAATTCGTGTGGAATGCGGTCCGTAGGTTGTTTTGATAAAAATATTGATTTCTTACTAACTTTTTGCTGCGACTTTGTTTAATAAATTAAATGATGCAAAGCATCAAATAAAAAACCTTCTGCTGATAAAAATAAAGTACCTGGATGATCGAGCTTTGCTCGTTTTTTTGGGATAAACGACGTTTTCTAAAAATGAAACCTAGCTAGATCGATTTATCGCCTCCGAAACCCCCTGCATACTAAATTTCATGAAAATCGTTGGAGCCGTTTCCGAGATTTAGATTATAATATATATATACATATATACAAGAATTGCTCGTTTAAAGGTATAAGATAAAATAAATATGATCATGACTCTAATCCCCGGGCTCGGTAGATATCTTCCTCGAATTTTTGAGGATATCTAAAGAGGGTAGTCAGAGGCACATGTATGATAAGACATGAGGTAAGGCCCTTGGGGCCTCACCACGAATTCATAATACATTACCGAATTAGTATTACATTGTTATTTCGTACCATCACGTAGGTACCATGATCTATGCAAATTGTATGGAAGTACCTAGTGACGTTTCTATAATGGAATCGTTCTGGAAGACTTCGTGGTAAGGCCCCTGGTCTTATAAACGAGGAAGCCTTAACTTCTTTAAAATCAAAACAGTAGGAGCCGACATTTTGATATTGTATGTATAAATAAAATAACAATCAGTGCTGACCATATGGAATGAAACCTGTTTGGTATTCAGTTGGTGCATTCTGTGAGTGGCGCGCACGAGATTGCGTCTTCGAGATATCTCCGGAAACATGTTTCAGAGAATATGAAATTAAGGACTTTTCGTAAATAACCTAGAGCCTCTTACTTACTTTTCTCTTTGTCATTTCGCTTAGACACATTACGGTAAACTTACCACGAATCTTTTAACATAAACATAATTATTATAGACTAGCTTCCGCCCACGGCTTCGCCCGCGTGGTACCTTGAAAAACAAAAACAAATCTATCCCACGGGAACTGTACAATATTCCGGGATAAAAAGTAGCCTATGTGTTATTCCAGACCATAATCTATATCTGTGCCAAATTTAGTCCAAATCCGTTCAGCCGTTTCATCGTGAAAGAGTAACAAACATACATCCAGACATCCATACATTCTTACAAACTTTCGCGTTTATAATATTAGTCGGATATTACATAGGTTGTTGATAATAAGTATATAAATTATTTCTAGTATCTATGTAGGTACTTACATTTTCAATCTTAGAAAATGTATAGATACCTTGCTCTGTAAATCTTGAGTACATGTTACCTTGTGTAACAGTGGATGACGTCATTCAGGCGCCGGCGCCAGCGTACGGCCGACACAGCCTTGTCCTTCCCTCTGTTAGAAAAATAAAGTTAGTGCGAACGAGATGGCAACACGATCACATAATGCAAAAGCATACATTATTTTCATACCTATGAGAATAAACTGTAATAATTATGCGCTATCTTTAGAATCTATGTTATAATGACAGGACCTAATAGGTATATAAGAAATTACACCTATAATGGAGGTTTTCGCTAGAAAATACACAGGTGTTTCAAAATTTAGGTTTAAAGGTACGAGTTGGCAGCGGGCGATATGAGGCAGCAGCGGACGACGTGTCGCAGCGACACTACTGGTTTCTATGTATTTCTATGAAATGCGTCGCTAGCTTCGTGTCTAACTTCGGAGGGAATTTCATAGAAATACATAGAAACCAGTAGTGTCGCCTGCGACACGTCGTCCGCTGTCAACTCGTACCTTTATGCTGTATAGATTTCACATATTGTCAACCAATTTGCAATGTGAACGCTGTCCTTTTGTTTTATGTACATTATTGTATTATGTTTTGTTTTGTCTTTTGTTTTTATGTTATTATTATTAGATAATCTTGACTACATTTTTTATTGTAAGAAGGATCATACAAAAAAGCGCTAGGACCGAGATGAGTTTCTTGCCTGTTCTTCTCATACTTGGGTTAGGTTGGAATTGGCACATAGATTCACCTAGCATGTAAGACGTTTCAAAGTGATCCTTGTGATTGTATTGAATAAATATTTTTCAAGGTACTTATTCTCAAAGAGGTCAAGTTACTAAATATTTTTTCCATTTGTTACAGAACGAATCATAGAGCGCGATGCTGGTTTCGTCTCCGGTGGTGACGACGACGACTCTTGCTCCGGGCCGGCGCACTCTGACGACTCCGGTGTCCGCGTCGACGATAAACGACCTCGCAGCCCCACCAGACAGCCTCCCAAAAAGCGCATCCGTCTCAGCTCACGGGACGCACCCAGTCCAGAGGGCGAACCCTTCCGCCCCTGGTCTTTCACAGACGAGCCGCAGCAGGAACCGCTGTCTTTAGTCAAGAAAACTGAGACTGGTCTGTTGAGGCAAAGGCGTAGGCCGCTCGAACCTCCACCACCACCGCTCCCCCCACCCGTGGAATTACCAGGCCCGCCCCGCGTCCCCCCTCACCCAGCCGTCACAGACTACTCAGAAAAAAAACCGAGAGAGCAAAGAAACTATAAGAATATGACCCGCGAGCGAAGGATAGAGGCGAACGCGCGAGAGCGTACCAGAGTGCACACGATCAGCGCGGCATTCGACACCTTACGCCGAGCTGTCCCTTCTTACAGTCACAACCAGAAACTATCCAAGCTATCGGTCTTACGGATAGCTTGCGCGTACATAGCAGCTCTGTCGACAGCAATAGACCCGGACGCTGATCTATCAACAGCCGTGGAAGCTGTCACTCAGACAATACACACAGAAGGAAAGCTAAGGAAGAAGAAAGATGACCCTTGAAAGCGAAATGACTGGTGTGGGACATCTATTGAACAGAGGATAGCTCTGCGAAGGTTGAGGCTGATTGCGGTGCAGAAGAAAAGCTCGGAGTATTATTGTATTCTTGTATTCTAAGAAAACTTTGAGTCCTAAATATTATCTACCGTCCTAGCTTTAAGCAGTCACTGCCTTTGGTCTAGACATTTCTGTCATGACATGGCCATTGACTGATGCCTATTACTAGGTAGTACAAAAATGACAATAATTTAGCAACTTATTCGAAACTATTTATTGGATGTAAAGCGCGTAAGTAATTGAATCTCAATAGACTGAAGATTTACTTTTAGATAAAAATGTGCCTAATGAAGATAAAATAATATTATGAAATTATTAACAATACTTAGGTACCTACCCATCCACACCATCTTTTTGACGGTACCTACAGTGTGGATTGTACATTTACATTAATCAAATGAATAAAGTAGGTTGTAGGTACCTATTTACCTAATAAATTAATAATAGTTGGTAGGTATTATTCCAACTAAGATGTTTCTAAAAGACCATTTCTATTCACTCACATACCTACTAAGATACATTTAAAATATTATTACATAATGTCTGAATGCAGAGCTGGGTTGTCTTAGTAAAAATTAAATTTTGACGAGCCGTACCTAACTATTTGTATAAAATATGTACCAAGTTCCTTTAAATTTCAGATCTCAGGTCTTTCAAACTATCAAACTTTTCCATTGTAAATTTCAGTTTTTTTTTCTAACACCTGCAACTTTACTAAGAGCAAAAATACATCCATTTCCTATTTCTAATTAAGGGTTTTAATTAGATGTTTTATAAAACCTTTCAACTTTGTTACAGTTTAAACAAAATAATGTTAACCATTCCTCAGTCCAGTATTACACAAGTCAAGCAACCAATTATGACATTTTCTAGTACCTAGGTACTTAGTTAAGCACTAGGTTATAAATAAAGTCTTATGGTTATATAACCCGATATTTATTATATAAAAATGAGTCAGTAATTTTAAGATTGTACTGAAACGTGTAAGAGCGGTTTCGCACTGCGTCCGATCCGAATCCGATCCGAACCCGTGAAAATATGAATCTAGAAAACTCGGACCGAATTCGGATATTTCTTACGCACTAGTCCGATCTCTGATACAAATCCAAGCAATTCAGGAGCCACCTTTTGGCATACCTACGTCATTTTACGTGACAGAAATGACGAATGACGGAAAGAAATCGGATCTAGTGCGTAAATTACCATAGAAATAGTTCTACAACTACTTCGGACCATATTTTCACGGGTTCGGATCGGATTCGGATCGGACGTACCTACCTAGTGCGAAACCGCTTTAAGGCTACGATTTGATTGCGAACGAGTTGAAATATCTAGTATCAATCAAACCATAGTTTTATCATTATCGCCATTGTAATTAAATAATTTGTAATAGAAAACAATGTAAATAATTGTAAGCAGCAAAGATGTTAACGTGAAAATGCTCTAAAATTAATTTTAAATCTCTAACACTGGGTTTAATAATCTACCTATCTACTTAGTGTTCAGAGCACACATTCTTATTAACATCTCGGTCACAGCTAAATAAAAAATAATTAAAAAATAACTGATTTTGCTTTTAAAGTTTTTAGTGAAGGTTACCTTGTCAATAATTTAGGTAAATAAAAACATGGTTGGTTATTTAAAATCAGCTGATTGACAAATGCATTATGTAAATTATAAAATTATGTTGATATTATAAATAAATAATGACAATGAATGAATAAATGATGATGAACATATAAAGTAGTACCTATTCGTTTGAATTCTCATCTACCCGTAATATATAAGTATGGATCAAAGGAAATGGTTAGATTTTATCTCTATAGGTAGGTATAATGTAGCAATCAGTGGTGAGCGGTGAAAATATCCAGACTTAAAAGTCGTAGCAACCCAAAATGTTTGAAGGGGCGAGACTTGAACCCGCGTCTTTGCTTAGAGCTAACACCGTCTGTCTAGTCAGCCCCGAAGATCTGAAACTACTTATATCGGATACAAAACAAACAGGGCCGAGGCCTTTAGCAAAAGGAAAGCCGGTAGGGATTGTTCTAAGGGCACTTCGCCACCCTACCAGTAGGTATCTAGGATCCAGTATTATAGAATCAAAATCCTGACTGAAACACTCGCTGACATTGGACAAATCCTGACTGAAACACTCGCTGACGTTAGACAAATCGTGACTGAAACACTCGCTGACATTAAACAAATCCTGACTGAAACACTCGCTGACATTAGACAAATCCTGACTGAAACACTCGCTGACATTAGACAACGCACAGCCTAAGCCGTTGATCGTAGAGACTTGAAATTAGGAGGGTACCTACTTACAAAGGTATTTTCTAAATTATTTACTTAATAAAACTAGCTTCCGCCAGCGGTTTTGCCCGCATTTTACCTTGAAAAACCAAAAAACTTATATTCTATCCCAGGGGAACCGTAGATTTTTTCGAGATAAAAGGTAGCCCATGTCCTTTCTCAAGCTCTAGTCTATCTCTGTTCAAAATCGGTTCAGTAGTTTAGGCAAGATTGCGTAACACACAGACAGAGTTACTTTCGTGTTTATAAATTACTAAGGAGTAGGTATATAGAATGATAGAGGGAAATGCAGGAAGATCACATGTTGTGCCGACCCCACATAACGTGGGAAGAGGGCAGGAAGATGATGATGATGATGATGAAATTACTAAGGAGTAGGATGTCGTAAGAAAACTCCAAGCTGTGAAGCTACTGTGAAGATGCACCAACAATGGGTCATTGTTGCCTTGGTAGTTGGTACGCGATCACGGCGGAAGGTAACAGCAAATAGGAAGTGACGTCGAGCATCTGTCGAGCTGATAACATAGCCAGCTGCTAGATAAGGCGGCACGCGCCACAAACCGGCTTTGTTCAAGGGCTTTTGAACAACTGCTTTCGCACTGGGTTTTTGCGGAAACAGCTAGGTAGGTAAGGTATACATAGCAATCTTTGGGATGAAGCGAAAGGTATCTTTCATTCTTTAAAAATAAATCAGCAAAATTGCGCACGCGCCGGGTCTCACTTGTTGGTACCTTTCCTAGTCTGTGTTGATGTAAACAAATCTGTAGTTTCTACAAAGTTCCTTGGTACCTATGGGTAGGTAGGTACCTACTTCAAATTCTGTTTATTAAACTCACAATAACATAACAGATAAATTTTATCCAATGCGTTATAAATAACTTCATTCAATCAAAAACACATAAAAACCCATAATTCGTCATAGGTACCTGACCCACTAATTACGCCTCGCAGTCTGGTAAATAAAATTTAATACGTGTGCTGTCATCTATTGTATAAACTATGCTTTACAAAATATTGGGTTTGCTACTGCCCGCTAGAGGTCAGTAGTAAAATCTACTACCTGCCGCTAGATGGCAGGCTATCAACTGGCAGAATGCGATGCCGCTAGCTGCACTACATAACCCAAAAAAAAACTATAAGTAAAAAAAGGCGGGAATTATTTTTTGTGCTTGGGTTTTAATTTAAATATTTGCATTTAAAATAGTAAGTACATATTTCTCGTGTTTGCCTGGGATCAGACAATAATTGAATGTTTTGTTAGTTCTTCGTTATACAGCAGGTAAGTAGAAAATAATGAACTAAGTAGGCAGCATATTTATTGAACTTCTAGTCATATTACAATAACTAACAGTCTAAGCTGTCCATTTAAGGCATCTCGTGTCGAGGTGGGTGCCCAGACATCTCACACAACAATATCTGGCGCCACAAGGTATGCAGGTGTAGTTAGACGGGAATCCGCACACAGCGCAGAAATGTCGATCGGGGAATCTGTAAGTCAGGCAATTTCGTTACGTTAGCTTCAATTAAATACAGCCGTGGGTGTATCTACCTTACCTATCTAACCTAGGTCTATCTTTGATTGTCTTGTTATTGATAATTCTCGGTAGGTTGGTTGCACTCGGTTGGAACCTGAGTGAATATCAAACGTATGGTAGGGGTAGGGGTAGCCAACCCTGGAAAGGGCCTCGTACCATTACTTACACGACAAGTATATTAGTGTAAATAAACTAAGTAAGTATTAATTGACCTCTATACAACAGAAAACTGAAAAAAAACGACATAGTTCGCTTACATGGATGGCGGGACTTGAGCAGACAAATAATTCGGCGGATCAGGCCGGAACCCCGCATCTTCTTCCACGAGCTGCGCAAATGTCTTTCTAAACCTCATCTTATAATACTCAGCGCTCTTGGACTTTCTCTTCCTCGTTGCCTTCTCATTGGAGTCTGCGAATTTAGGAACTTTCTTGGACATAACCAGATCTGCATGTGGGTCATCGTGGAAATTGTCCTGCTCTAGGGCTTCCACTGCTTTCCGCGCGCGGCGCCGTCTGGCCGCTTCGTCGAGGACTCGTCTCCGTTCTGCCTCTTTCACTCTACCACTCTCTCTTGCCGCCATTTTGTTTACTTCTGTAAAATAGGGAATAGGTTGGCAAACATATTTACAGCTGAAACATTGAAAAACCTAGCATAGCACCAGTAAAAAACCATTATACACCAGACACTAACCTATTAACTTCATTTAAGCTTAATTCATCCAGTAAATTTTCATTACATAACTAAGTATTCCATCCACAGCCAAACTTCTACAACTGTTTGGTAATTATGCCTCCCTTAGTTTATGTCTTCCACAATGATAAGGACTTAGTAATAATACTTACAGAACATAAATGTAGGTATAATTACATTCCCTTGTCATGGATAGGGAAACTAAGTTGATCCATCAAATCATCCACCCGAGCCTGTAGCGTCTCAACTATATCTGATGATATAAATAAGTGTGTCTCATCCAGGTCTTGTAGTATAAATTTCCTGCCCAGCGCAAGTGTCTCGTCCAGGTGTAGGAGGAACTGTTTCATCGCCGGATCACTGAAACAAAAAGACAATGTCTAAGAAAAGAGGGCTAAGTGCAGATGAGAAGAAGATGAGGATGTTGGAGATATTTCATCAGAGCAAGGATTTCTTTCAACTCAAGGTATTTTTTTATTATACTACTGAGGTCATGACAACTGAATCTTCTTTAAATGCAACGAACATGACTACAACTATAATCCCAGGCTTGGTAGATAAACAGACATCTCCTTAGATCTTTTGCAAATGAAGATCTTCAAAGTTCATAGAGTATTTTTTTGTAGGAGTTGGAGAAAATTGCACCAAAAGAGAAGGGTATAACAATGCAATCAGTCAAAGAAGTTGTTCAAAACCTGGTGGATGATCACTTGGTTGACTCGGAGAAAATTGGGACATCAATATACTTCTGGTCTTTTCCTAGGTACTTGATAAAATCTAACTATCGCCTTAACATGATGGAAGTTTTAGAGGGATTATTAGTTTCATTACCAAACACTTGCAGAGCCTCTGACATACACTTTAATTCCTTTAAATACAGACCAAAATTTAAAAAAAAGTTAGTATAGTATACTGTTAGTATACTACCAAAACTTAAAGCACTTCCTATTAATTAAGTAGGTACATTACATACCTACTTATATTCATCTTTTAATTCCAGCAAAGCCAAAAATGTCAAGAAGAGAAAATTGAATGATCTTCAAAACGAACTTGCAGATTTGGCAAATAAATTAAAAAAGGCAGAAGATAATATTGTTGCTGAATCGGTGAGTATATTAATGCTTATGATTTTTTATTACCTAGATACAATTTAGTGACTTAAATACAATAATCAGTTGGGACATTATTGAGGTAGGCAGGTAGTTCAATAAGTGACAATTTACATAATCTCATAAGTATCAATAATTGAATATGCTGATGATTAAGGGTTTTAATACATACTAGGGGTTTTGAAATCCTATTGGTAGCCAATTTTAGCCACGAAAGGCTAGAACATGAATTGAATTGTCCAGGTGGGCAGAGAGACTAGCGAAGAAAGATCTGAAACTTTGTCTATGCTAGAAAACTTGAAAAGACAAGAAGAAGGACTCAAGAAAGACCTACAGAAATATAGAGATTGCGACCCTGATTACATAGCTCAGTTGAAAACTGAAATTCAGGTGACTTTTCTTTCTATTACTTCTAATGTAGCTCTCGCACTAACTTATTGAACTAGTGTGTGTACATTTTGTGTTTTGAATAGTTCCCAAGTAACTGATAAGATTTTCATTCCAGGAATTGAAATCAGCAATTAACAGATGGACAGAAAACATTTACATACTGAAATCATTCATCAAAACTACATTTCAAATGGAAAATGATGTTGTAGATCAGAGTTTTAACATACCAGCGGAGTTAGACTACATTGAGCTTTGATTCAAATACAGTTATGTATAATTAAAATAGATAGGTTCCCACCTAGTTTTTAATGTAGGTAACCAGAAAAAAACTTGCAATAATATAATTTTGATTTGGCTTTTGGAGGTTATACTATAAGAAGTTTCAATCGCACACCTTTAAAATTAAAATCTCAGAAGTATCAATTTAAGAACTGGGATAATAAAACAATACAAACCATTCTACCAACACTCCTTTCATAACATTTACCATGATGCATTATTTGGCTTCACTATTCGTTATGTTAAGACTCGTATCAACAGAAAGTTACACTGAAATTAACTTATTTTTCATACAGGCACCACTTCTTTTTAGCTAAAGGTAGGTAACGATTTTCTTTGTAAATGAAATTATATGGAAACCTCTGTAAATGTGCCTGCTTTTTGTAATTGTTTGTATTCCTTCCCTCCGACCCTCCCTGAAAAAAAGCTCGCACGCAATACGCAACAACCAACAAACTTTTCTTTCATTTATTTTGCCAGTGTCAGTGTCAATGTAGTTGTTGTTTGTTAAATTATTCGCTCGGATTTTCTGCGGTGTATTTGCCTGACAACTACGTCGCTCTGATTTTTATATGTTTTCTCGTGTTATTTTGAGTTTTATTGCGTAATTTTGGTGGTTATTTTGCCAATAAAGCCCGGGTTCTTGACGCGAGTGTAAAGTATGTGAATTAGAGTGAATAGTTCTCTTGAAATTCCATCGGAGGAAATCCCGAAAATTTTTAACAAAACAGCCATCTTTTGTTTAAAATTGACTTGACTATGACTGTGACGTTGACAATACTTATAAATAAATACACTTGACACTGGCAAAATTGTTCTCTAAGAGACAGATGCCATAATTGAAGAAGAAGAAGAAATTATTCGCTCATTTGAGCAGGCTTATAGTCATAGACCTTACTGCCTAGTCTTGCGTAAATTAATTTCTTCCGTTTTCAATAATCTAACTTAATCTAACCTAACCTAACCGCCATTTTTCCATCGAAAATTGATCGGCTGACAGCTATTGGACTTTTGTGTGGTTCTTCTTAAACGAGCCAGTGCCAAAACACTACAGACAAAAAAAAGGTTAATCCTACCTATTTTCTACAGCTTTCTACTATTATTAAAAATGCAAAATAAGTTTGGATGTGTTGTTAATCAATCACGCTGAAACAACTGAATGGATCTGGATGAAATTTGGCACAGAAACATTGTCTGTGTCTGAAATAGTACCTACTTACGCTACTTTATATATCCCGGGGAAATGTATTCTAGTACCTAGATATGTCTAGTTATTTATATCGTCCAGTATAATTTTACTTATTAAATAGGTACCTACCTAGTAGGTAGGTACGTCTATAGATAGAGGACAGAGGAACCCACCTACCTAGATATTATCTAAAACAAATTCCATGATAAGTATTACAGGTATTACCTACAATTAGGTAGTCATTAGGTAGACCCACCTAATGACTACCTATGCGCAGGTAAAATAGAAAGCTTACCATGTCAATCCAAGTGGACTCCACGCCACGCGAGCGCGACCCATCCCTGTTTGCTGTGTAATTTAAAACCCATTTTCCACTGCTTCGCTATTTACACAGTGCTAGTCAGGAACGAGGAAAGTAGGAAGGAAGTACCTACCTACCTACCAGACCAGTTATCTACTAACACGACCTGCCTACATAGGTAGGTAGGTAGGTACCTACATGAAAAACACAATAATTTAATACATTTTGACAGCATTTGGGGCAGTAGGTAAGTAGGTATACCTACCTCCGTATACCTATTATTAATTAGGTACCTACCTATGTGCTTCAATTTCGATGATGGCGACCCAATTAGAAAAACATCTAAATTATGTTCTTGCGTGACTTGCTTATTGATGTAAGTAGGTAAGTAGGTATTTATTTAACCATGAAAAATTGTAAAGGGCTTGATAGACCCAACTTATCAGTAAAAGCAGTTCAATTGTATCTATTATGTAGGAAATAAGACCTATAAAACGAAGCGCTTTTATACGCGAACAAAAAGTTTCTGCAACCCATAGAGCCCAGACTTAGGACTGATAAGTTTTTCTGTTGAATGTGATGTTACAAGCCAGTTTGAAAGTTCGCAAAGATTCGCGCAGTAACTTTTGTTGTTTGTTATACTAGGTACTACTTAGATGAACCACAGCACACTGACACTTTTTTTTTGTTCTCGGTGTGGAAAATCCTTATGGATTTCTCCACAAGTAGAGTCTCGTGGGGGTATTTCAAACTTTTACTGACTAAAATCCACATCGGTGTTCCCTCTCACACTTTTCACTGTAGTTACGGGAATTGTGTTACCTTACGTGACCCCAGCAGCGTTGGTCTATTGGACCCCATCCAAAGATTTAAATCGCAGATATGCCGTACGGTACTGAGACCGCGCCGTTTTGTTGCCACACGAAATGAGATAGCTCGCTCCTTTGGCACACCAAATATTTTCAATTTTAGGGTACAAAAGGAATAAGTATGTTTTACGAAAGATCGTGCAATATAGAGGAGAGGTCATCAAACGGATCTAGGCATTCGTGAAGTTAGGCACAGTGCGAGTTTGCGCATGTACAGTTCCTTCCCCCCCTCCTCCAATTGCTCCCGAAAAACGATACTGCGCAGCTCTTGCGGCTAACTTCACGAATGCCTAGATTCGTTGAGCCAACTTTAGGTAAGTAGGTACCTAAGTAGGTAGGTAGGTACCTACTATTGATAAGTCTTGGTGAGTTGGTGATAAGAACCGCTTTAGGTACCTATATACCTAAATGAAACGGTCAAGTGCGAGGGTCAAGCCTGAGAGTACTACCTACTCTACCATCTACCCAAAGCTTCTTCCCTAGGTACTATTACCTAGTACCTATACCAACCTACCTACACTAATTATAAATGCGAAAAGGTAACTGTATTACCTACTTTTACACTTTTTACAAGCACGATTAGGTACTTAACGTACCTATTGGCTAAACGGATTTGATTAGATAAAATGGGGAGGACATAGGTTGTACAAACTTACGCTTGACTCGTCTCAAAAATTAAAAAAAAATCCGGACTTGTCTTCCTCAGACCCATATTTTCCTGTTGAGGTACCTACTGAACTCTGTATTACTTACCTACCTACTTATTATCTTAAAGTTATATAAGTAAGTAGGTAGGTACCTACTTACTTAAGTAGGTTTCTTATTAAAATTAATTAGGTAGTATAAATATGCAAAATAAAGTAAGTTTGTTGTTTTGACTTTGATGAGTTTCGCTAAGAATTTTCACTGTTGCTAAGCATTTTCTTAAATGTTTCATGAAATTTCTGGATCATTAGTGAACTTTTCTCTTCAATCTCCTAATTAATTATATTATTAAAAAAAACAAAGAGAATATTGTTGTCTAGCCTCCCTTAACCCCCCCCCTAGCACCTTTGGGTTGTAAACTCAACTTACCGAGGTAAGTACTTACCTAACTTATTTTATCTGAGGGTCTACCATGAGTTTTCACAATCTACACTCGCTAGCGACTGTAGTTACAAAAATGTATGAAAATATTGACCTACGTGAGGTTTTAGTACCCAACTATCCGCTAGAGGCGGATAAAACCTCACGTAGCTAACTATTCTACGTCACAGCGTACTACAGCGACTGTAGTTTGCGCTCATTAATTTGCTTAGAATTTGGTACCATGAGTAACAATTTCGACGTGTTCTTTAAACCTAGAGCGCTGGTGGTGTAGTGGTAGCACCCCTGCCTCACGATCCGAAGGTCGTTGGTTCAAACCTGGTCGTGCACCAATGAGTTTTTCCATTCGATAAATTTATGTGCGCAATGCCAGTGCTCTTAAACGGTGAAGGAAAACATCGTGAGGAAACCGGCATACCCTAGAACCAAAAATTCGAAGGTATGTGTCATAGGTTAGTATTCTTATAAGCGGCGATGGGCTTGCAACCTGTCACGTACGGAATACTAACTACTGTGCAAAATGTGGGCATGTACCAAATGTCATGTTTGGACGTGCCTCTGACTACCCTCTTTAGATATCCTCAAAGATCTAAGTAACTAAAGATCTGAGGAGATATCTACCGAGCCTGGGGATTACAGTCGTGATCATACAGGGTGGACCGTGGCAGATTTACAATTTGTAAATGAAATAAATAGATGTCAATGTAAAATATATATTATTTATTGCATACCAAATTACGCATAAAAGATGCGGGTTTTACTTCTTAAAGATTACGCCATCTAAATGTTTACCGTCGCGGCGTACACATTCGCGGAATCTCTCGATATTATTATGAGCGACGCGTTGCAATAGTGATTGGGGAATAACGTTCACTTCTCGCACAATATTTGCTTTTAATTCTGATAAATTTGTGGGGTTGTTATCATAAACTATTGCCTTAAGGTACCCCCACAGAAAAAAGTCCAGAGGCGTGAGGTCCGGCGATCTGGGAGGCCACGCGATGTCGCCATATCGACTAATCAGTTTTCTGGGGAACTGTTCACGGAGGAGGTTCATTGTGGCTCTCGCCGTGTGAGGTGTGGCGCCATTTTGTTGGAACCACGTGTGCGAACTGTACGATTAGTGCTCTCGAAGTCTTGGCAAAAAATATTCGGTAATCATGTGGCGGTAAGCATCACCATCAACAGTTACAGTAGCTCCACGGGCATTTTCAAAAAAAAAAATGGTCCAATTATTCCACTTGTGGATAAAGCGGCCCAAACGGTGACTTTTGGGCTGTGCAGGGTTTGCTAGTGCTTTAATCGCGGGTTTTGTCCTCTCGGTGCCCAGTAGCGGCAGTTTTGTTTATTGACAAATCCATTTAAATGGAAATGTGCTTCGTCACTGAACCAAATTGTGTTAACAGTTCAAAATCGGCTTAGCATGTTTTCACAGAACTCCTTACGCGCTATGAAGTCACCTGGTTTAAGAGCCTGCACCAATTGAACCTTGAATGGGTGAAGTTTCATATCCGTGCTTAAAATTCGCTGCAACGTCGTTTTTGGCAGCGCCAAAGACGATGCTCTCTTGCGCACGGACATGCGTGGATTTTGCAGTACGCTGCTTTCAACACGCCGAATGTTTTCTTCAGTTCTTGGCGTTCGACTAGGGCCTGGTCGTGGGTTGTTTACGGTTGATCCTGTTGCTCGGAACTTTTCCACCCACGTTCTAATCAAATTTACACTAGGTCCGTCACTTAAACGTCGAATATCAAAACGTGTACAAAATTGTCGACGGGCAATGGTACACGAATCGTTGCTTTCAAAGTAAGCTTCTACTGCAAGCGCGCGATGTTCACTGGTCCACTGCGACATCGTGAGTAAATAAACCGCACGAATGCTGCGTCGAACGCCGCTCTTCCCGCGCTCCTTCGCGCAATAGTTTTAAAAATATTTAAATTTCGATTTGTAAATCTGCCACGGTCCACCCTGTATATATTTTTTTTTTTAAACCTAAGTACCTACATTAGTGCGTTCACTAGATGGCGCTGTGTGTATCATCCGTCCACCAATATTGTCTATTGTTTATTTACATAAAAATACATAGGTACAATAAAGGTGAAAAGTGTTTATTTTCCATATCGTCGATAAACACTTCCACATGGGGCCGTGGAAAATTGTTTTCTTTATTTACTTAGGTAGTACCTACATATTTATTTACATTCATTTTGGCAACTTAAATCGCCCGTAGGTACCTATGATCTATGGTAAGCAAGACCGTTAGTCAGAAATTCACGGGGAGAGATTTAGCCCTTCGAAGGGCTAGATCAGTGATGGGCAAACTACGGCCCGCAAGCAGGACCGCGCCGACCCCCCACAGCGCCTGTATGCGAAACTTATGAAGCGCCTCTTTTTTTCACGAATCTTCATGTTTCAACTTAGGTACCTAAAATAATTTCGATGGCGGCGCCTCTTTTGTCTTGGCGCCTGTGTGCGCCGCACACTTCGCACATAGGGGCGGCTCGGCCCTGCCCGCAAGCCATCTCCGGTCCGGCCCACGCGCCGCGCCGACATGCGACATCCGTATTCAATTCGCACTCGTAAACCTAAGTACCTAGATAATATTTTAGTACGGTAGGTAGGTACTCATCAAAGGTACATAACATAAATTTCTAATTATTTTTAATTCATTATGTTTCATGCAACGTAACATAAAGGTGTCTTCTTGAAACCAGTTAAAAATGGCCCACACCACATTTCATGGGTTTCATTTCAAGGGCCAACCCTTGATGTAAAAAGTTTGCCCAGCCCTGGGCATGGCCTGGAATAAGATATAACTTTTTTGTTTTACTGTGTATCTACATACCTACTCTCCTCCAAAAGTTTAAAATATCTTGCATAGATCGCTTCCTGTGAGAGAGATCTTTACTATGTTCCTAGTCTGATTATCTTTAAGAAGATTGCCTACGTATGGTCGTAAAGATAAAAGTATTCACATAGATACACTGTTTAAACATTTTACATCTGGATTGGGTCGGACTACATATCCAGGCGTGCCTAGCACTGACATGCGTAAAGACGCAACATGATAGTTAGAATTATAAAATACTAGCTTCCGCCCACGGCTTCGCCAGCGTGGAACCTTGAAATACGAAAAACGAATCTATCCCACGGAAACCGTATATTTTTCCTTCCAGACTATAAGGTTGGGTCGCCTAAGATCGGACGCAAAACCCGAAAATTTTAGACGTAGGTAAGTTACTGCATTTTTATTTTATTTCTCATGATTCTATTGATCTAAGAATCATTTTGAAAGTAGGTACTATAAATTGATGACAAAGAAATACCTATTGTTTAACCCCTAATTTTTTGGTTTGCGTAGAAGCTATCTATCGAAGCAAATTAAGAGCTTAAAAAGTAAACTTTACCCATACCCCAGCGGGAATCGAATTACTTACTGCTGAAACCAACCCAATGCCCATTTAAGAACGTATTCTACCAGCACGAAACAATGAATAGGTACCTACCTACCTACAATATGGGAAAAGAACATTAACTAGGTACGTGAGAAAATCCCATAAATAATGTTGTTTTGCTTGGAAAGACTAGAATAGCCGTCAGGATACAATCCTGAAGAATGTTCGATTACCTGAGCACTTTCTGAAAATATACGTAAGGTCAAGTGGACTCTAGTGGTTTGAGTCAAAGGCAATCTAATCTAGGCTACCTACTTCCTGCTTGGGGTTTGGATGCTGAAGTGTGCTAGATATAGTTTGACCCTGAAACTACGAGTTGATTGAAATACAATTTGGGATCAAAGTGTGAAAGCGAATCAGATTTCAAATCAGTTTTTAGGGTTCCATTTTAGTTTCTTCGATTGGAAAAGCGGTACGTAACTACTTATGTAGGTACCTACCTACATACTTACCTACATACTAAAGTGCCTACCTACCTATTTACCTCATACCTTACAGGTACCCAGGTGTAGGATAAAATTTATACCTAGGTACTGTGAAAACAATAATGTAAAATTTATCTTATACCTTTAAACGAGCAATTCTTGTATATTTATATGTATATATACATATATAATATAATAGGAATCTCGGAAACAGCTCCAGCGATTTTCATGAAATTTAGTATGCAGAGGGTTTCGGGGGCGATAAATCGATCTAGCTAGGTTTCATTTTTAGAAAACGTCGTTTCCCAATAAAAAAAACCGAGCAAAGCTCGGTCACCCAGGTACTAGTTAAATGTTTATTGAAGAATTTTACCGTATGAATACCTACTAGAAGTCAACTCGAATTTTATTAAAACTTTTATACACAGGTACCTACCTATTGTAGGTACTAGGTACCTACTGGTAATAAAGGTTCTTTTTAGGTGCTAGGAACCTGTACAGGGTGTTACCAGACTAGGTAGGTATTTCTGAAAACTTTAGTGCTTAAAAAAGTAGCTGATTATAAGGAACCCATCCTAAAACTATAAACTCAAATACCCCAAAAACAGTAGAGTACTGTTAACGAAACGTTGTTTAGGCCGGTTCTTTGAAGTAAGTGAGTTACGAGTTTGGAGCGACGGACGTAAACAGGTTTATTACCTTCAGCTATTGCAGTTAATCAAATTCATCTGTCAAATATGAAATTCTTTGCTGGCTGAATAGATTACCACTCAGCAGTCCTTGGATACAACATTAAAAAAAAACGAAATACTAATCTGGCTGAATAGATTACCACTCAGGTCCTTGGACCTCCTTTGGACACAACAGAAAAAAAAAACTGAATATAAAATGCATCATCCAAGAAGTTGTCTCAAAAAATTCAAACAAAGCCATCTGTTATTTACTTCTGACTTAATTTATATAGGTAAGGTGAACCGAGGCGAATGTGACTAGCAACTTTTAAGTTTTAACTTTACCTTTTCATACAATCGTCCAGTAAGATAAAATTGACAATTTAATAAATCCACATGGTTAAGGATGTATCTATGAACGTTATCACATCAAAATAACATTGAAAAGTAGTAAATTTAAAGTAAATAATCAATATAATAATTGTGAAAATGGAAAAAGTTACATTGGCCCCACTTTGGGGTGAATGTGACTTTTTAGTATATTTAACTTGTTTGTGCTTATTGCTTTAAAGCTTATATTTATCTAGCACCTACTTTGAACCAATATTTACGCATGAATTATTTCACACAGTACCAAAACACAGTTATTTAGCCTAAAAAATACTTTTAGTAGGTACTTTTTGGGGCGAATGTAACTACGCTCCATACAGTTAATGTTGGGACAACATTCATCGATAACTTTTTCTTATGTGATTGATGAACCGACAACAACGGGTTCTCGAGACTGTTAATTTAGGTAGGTAGGTAGGTACCTATACCATAGAATTATTTATTTCTGGATCGAAAAGTAATAACGATTGAGAAAAAGGACACTGATATTTATACTTTTTTATACTCCAGTTTTTTTACAAAATATCGACATGCCATTTTATCGATACTGAACATCACTAGCGATTTACATTTTCCATACAAAAACAAAGGGGCTATTGCAACTACCTCAAATTTGTCAAAATAGCTACAAACGCCCCGCTACACAAAAAAATGAGGCGAAAGTAACTATTGGAATATCATACGAAATATATGACATAGGATTACAAATAATATCCTAAAAGCTACTTAAGATTAGTATTTCTTCATTCCTTCTTTCAGAACTGTACAAAAACCACGTGTACTATTTTTTTTTATCAAAAATTTGTGAGCAGGTTGTTAACAAATAGGTGGTCAAAATAGTGACTTTTAGAAAAAGCTCTGTCGATCATACAGTTTCATAGGTAGGAGCGCCTCCTGTTATTTTTTTGGACAAACACTAACTTTACTGTTCACCAATAGATCTGCCGTCCGATCACTAAAAGGCCGTTAAGTGACATTTGGTCAAAAATGACTTTTATATACCACGCGAAAGCCCGCATTTTTCTCTATCGACCAGTCTTGGACACATGTTTCTATCATTTATAGTTACTGAGTTCTGGACACCTCGTACACGGCTATCTACACCTTTTTTGGACATGTCCAATTCTTAAATACGGTTAACTCGTATTAAAACACTACAATACGTTTAAATGCACTTAACAGTACATTTCAACATTAAATTATATTTATGAAACAAGCCTAAAAAACGGTTTAATGATGTTACTATACTACTTAGCCGTTACCCGACTTTAGATGTGTTTTTGTCATTTTTAAATTGTAATCCTCAAAGGGATCTACTACGTCTAAAAGACAGTTTTCCTTCAACTGCGACTCTATAACACCGCTAGACATACTTTGCCGCTTATTTGTTTTTCACCTCACGTGGGTATAAAACTATTACAACTCTAAAATACAGTGACTGTTTTTTAGTCTTGGAAAGTTATTACTGAATGCTAATAAATACAATATTAGAAACTAACTAAACAACATTCCAACGCTAAAAAACGTCTATTTGCAGTACCTTCTCGTACGTACCGTACAATCCGCGCACTCGTTATTAGAGATTAGCATGGTATGGAAACGTGATGAGGAGGGATGAATACCAAAACAGTATAAGTGTATAAGTGTGGCTGGGTGCGGAGGTAGAGGAAAGCCGAAGAAGAAGTGGTTTATTGTGTGAAAGATGATATGAATGAAAGAGGAGTAGATTCAGAGTTGACGAATGATAGGAGTGAGTGGAAGAAAACATGTTGTGCCGACCCCACTTAGCGTGGATGGATATAAGGGCAGAAGAATGATGAATGGAAAAAATGGTATCGTTTTAAATAGATAGAAGGTTATTAAATAGTTGTTGAAGTTGTTCTCTCTCATAGGCTTGAGGTGATTGATGATTCATGATAGGCATAATCCTTACTTATATTATAAATGCGAAAGTAACTCTGTCTGTGTGTGTGTTATCAATCACGCACAATTTAGGCAATCACGCCTAAATTACTAAACCGATTTATATAAAATTTAGTACAGAGATAGTCTAGAGCTTGAGAAAGGACATAAGCTGCTTTTTACTGCGAATAAAGTAAAGAGTAAGTGTAAGAAGTTGAAATAGACGATTAAATTTGTGTGAAAATTACGTCATTTTTAAAGCTAGAAGCTTGGAAATTATTTGTTAGGCTTTGATTAGATATAAATAAATACAACATTCAAAGTTTGTACAAAAATTACCCTAAAGGGAGTAAATATAGGAGATGAAAGTATTTATTTGATGACGTTGGCATAAAAACTTACGGCCCAGAAAATAAAAATATTATGGTCTGTTCGCCGCTTACCTCCTATCTGATTTAAAGAATGAGAGTGAATAAAGCAAAAGAGGTGTGTCAGAATCGTAGCAAGTGGAGATCCGTGATCTCTGCCTACCCCGTCGGGAAACAGGCGTGATTTTATGTATGCATGATTTAAAGAAGAAATACAGAGAAGTACGGAATCATTACAAAATGGGAACTTAAATTAAGGCAAGTAAGTCTAGCACGATAAAACTTGTTTGGTTAAGTAGGTACTTATTATTTTCTTATGTAACTCTTTATTATAAATTAAATATTTAACTTTGAAAGCTTTGAGAAGTATGTGTGGTTTAACTTTGAATTATAGGGAAGAACAGTATGATAAGATAAGAGAACGTTGTGGAGTGAAAGAAGACGTAGTGATAAAAATTGAGAAGCGTATGTATGGTTTGGGCATGTAGAAAGGATGGATGAAAGGAGATTGACGAAACAGGCGCATAAAGAGAGTGTGGATGGGACAGTTGGAAGAGGAAGACCTCGGCGTACGTACCTCGATCAAATTGGGGACGTTTTAGAGAGTACCCTAAACCGACGCGCATGTATGAAGAATGTAATGAGAGTGAATGAAGCAAAAGAGGTATGTCAGGATCGTAGCAAGTGGAGATCCGTGGTCTCCGCCTACCCGGTCGGGAAACAAGCGTGATTTTATGTATGTATCTAAATATTTAACTATTTTCAGACACCGTTGGCGAGTTTTATTAACTTGAACTTATTTATTTACTAAATAATAATTAAGCAGGATACAGATAGGAGTTCAAGGACATCTTTTTATATTCTAAAAATCAAAGTCCTGACTAAAATATTCATTCTAGACGCTGACATTATAGACAACGCACAGTCTAAAACGCTGGTCGTAGAGACTTGAAATTTGGAGGATACGGCTTTCTTAGTACGTGGACGTTTTTTTTTTAAATTCAATCTCTTAGGAGGTAAAAAAGAGGATATGTTTGTAAGAAAAATCGTATTCTATGCACTTGAAACTTGGAAAAAATATTCTTGAAGATAAATAAAAAAAGAATAAATTTATGTATCTTTTCCCAAAGCTACTCTTACGAAGGGGTGGTAGGGGTGTTAAAGTTTATATAGGAACTTTTTAATGTGTGATGCGATTTGTTTAAAACTCAGCAAAAAATACTCTTCAAGACATCAATGTTTATGATTCAATTATTTAAAAAAATATCCTTAAAGCGTGGTGTAAACGACACAAGAATTTTATAATACAGTTAGTACATGATACCTATATTATTATTATAATATAGTACTCGTACATCGGGGTGGTAATGATTGACTATGAACTTTTTAACTATTTAAAATAAAACACGCAAATGCCGTTGCGAGCGGGCCAGCTAGTAAGCACATAACATTAAGCTGTGAATACTTTAAGTAAATTAATAATTGATTTCATTTAGTTCCTTGGAACATATTGATTAGACTTAATTAAGTTACTATAATAGTAAAAAGTTGTGCCATTTTATTTGTAAGAGCTCTTTATAAGTGTAAGGACTTCATCATCAAAAGCTTTTTAACTAACAAGTACTATTTCGTTTTATTTAACAATCATTTTCATAATATAATACCTTGTTAATGTAGGAAAAAGTTACGCTTAGCCGTTCATTTGACAGTACATCATAACATTTCAAATATTATTGTCAACGCTAAAAAACAGTTTTCATTGTGTGTTCATTCTAAAACTGTGTTTAAGTGTAGAAATATAAAAAAAAATTAAGTTTGAAAACAGTAAATAAACGGTTTTAGGCTTTTCACCTTGTTTTTACAAATTATGTTGAATGTAATTAAGTTAAGTTTCAATTCTAGAAGAAGGTTATGTGACTTAACTGTTATATAGTATTGTAATTGTTTAAAACTGTGACTCATTTGGAATGAGTGCTGCAGTTACAATCGTATCCAACTCTATACAACGGCTGTACTTCAGCTAGCCGTTTTTTAGTATTTTAAATGATAGCATTTTAAAAACATATGTCGATGGCTAAAACACAAAAACTTGAATTAAAAATTAAATAAACAAGCTACGCCTGATTGTAACATAAATAATAAAAGCTTATAATAATACAAAAAATTTGGTATAGCAAAAAAAATTGTAAGTCTTCACAATTTCTAGAAACACCATTTTCCCACGTTTTTGCTCATACCCAAAAATTTGGTTTTGTCACTTAGCCGTCTTTTAACAAAAGGACGGCAGAGATGGTGTGCTCCTCAAAAACCGTTAGAAAGAAAGAAAAATCGATTAGTCGCATACACCCCGTAGTCACATTCGCCTCGGTTTACCTTACTTACTTCAATGTCATTGTATAGGGAGCGAAAAATCATAGATGGCGACAAAAGTGTTGGCCGAGACGAACATCAATGGCTGGAGTATAAAAAAAATAAACTTTCCTAGTATTTTGTACTTAGGTACTTCGTACCAATACAAGAATATGGATCAAATTAGTAAATAAGTAGGTACCTAAGTAGGTAGTATAGTAGCTAAATTTTTAAGTAACTTAGTGACTAAGCAGTTTAAAAAAAAATAAAGTCTAAATTTAAAAATAACTCAAAATTGACTTAGGTAGTACCTACTAGTATTATATTATTTGGGGTAGTACAAATACCTATTCATTCGACAGTGCCGTTTAGAGATCCGCAATAAAATGGTTAACGAGCTACACGCTACACTTTACAAGCGAACAGTTACGAATACCTAAGTAAACAGTACCTACAGCGCACTAAAATTAAGTCATTAAACGGCACTATAAATTTAAACTCACTAACTGTAGGTACCTAAAATAATCCGTAGTAGGTACCTATCTATCCATAGTTTTACTAAAGTTTAGTTTTATAACCCTTAGATAGTACCTACCTATCTTGTGTTGCTCTTTCGCTACTTTCCCCTTGTCATCGAGTGTGGGCTTCAAAATAAAATCTTTAGATATTCTTTAGTCTTCTACTAGCTAACTCTCACGAAACTTTGTAGGGATATTATATTTTTTTCCTGTTTTTGCAATATTTCTTAATGATGCTCCGCTCCTATTGTCGTAGCGCGACGTTATATGTAAAAATAAATAAATAAAATAAATATGATCACGACTGTAATCCCCGGGCTCGGTAGATATCTCCTCAGATCTTTGGTTACTAAAATCTTTTGAGGATATCTAAAGGGGGTAGTCAGAGGCAAGTCCAAACATGACATTAGGTACATGCCCATATTTTGCAAGTAGTTAGTATTCCGTACGTGACAGGTTGCAAGCCCATCGCCGCTTATAAGAATACTAACCTATGACGCACACCTTCGAATTTTTGGTTCTAGGGTATGCCGGTTTCCTCACGATGTTTTCCTTCACCGTTTAAGAGCACTGGCATTGCGCACATAAATTTTTCGAATGGAAAAACTCATTGGTGCACGACCAGGTTTGAACCCACGACCTTCGGATCGTGAAGCCGGGGTGCTACCACTACACCACCAGCGCTCTATATGTTCCTCAATAAATGGACTATACAATACAAAAAAACAGCCCGGCTCAAGTGGGACTGGGCGGGCCACATCAGCCGGATGTCGCCAGACAGATGGGCGAATACCATTACAACCTGGCAGCCTGACGAAAAGCGAGGTCGTGGCCGGCCACGCAAGCGTTGGAGGGAGGGATGATCTCGATACCTTCGAGGTGGTGGGAGACCTCGAAGGATAGAGATGGTTGGCGTGATTTGGGGGAGACCTTTGCCCAGCAGTGGGACAATATAGGTTAGAAAAAAAAAAACAATGCAACAATAATATTTCAATTAGAACCAGAAGTTACTGAGATTAGCGAGTTCAACCCAACAAACAAACTCTTCAGCTTTATGATATTAGTATATTATTAAAAGCTTTGTGTTGTGTTGTGTTTGACTCTACGAGCTGAACGGCTTTTAATTAAATTTGGTATGAATGTGGCATATAACCGGGAGTGACACTAAACCCACGTCTACAACAAGGTATGAAACAGGTATTCTACATTTTGTATCAATCTGTTTTCATTTAATGTTTACTTAAAACAAGTTGTGCGAATAAATGTAGCAGGTACCTACCTACCTACAGTCGTGGTCAACTAATTAGGGACACTCTTTGGTTAAACCGAATTGTGAATTTATTTTTTATTTTCCAACGAGTCTAAACCATATTCCATATCTCTTACATGTAAGTATAATTAGTCATTTATGTGCCCGATTATACAAACAATAACAACTTCTTAAACATTAAACCTCTTTACAGTATAGCTGATAGATTATCGTAGTGCTATTTGTTCAAATAATGCTGGCTGGCCATTTAATTAGGGACACTGAGATATTGCGTTCTATTTTCAAAATTTGAATCTCAATACTTTTTTACTTCTTCTCTTATTGTTTCGTGGTAGTTTTGGCGGCAATCCCGATATTTATTTTAAGTTTTGAAAAATATTTTGAAGAAAAATGGGTAAAAATAAAAGTTGCGATCCAACACTACGAAAAATTATCATGAAGTTTGTTGTCGAGCATGGTTGGCCATACCGAAGGATAGCAGAACATTTAAATTGTTCAAAAACTATGGTATACAATGCAGTGCAACATGTCAGACGCAATAACACAGATTTAAATGTGCCCAGAACAAAAAGATCGAGAAAAACAACTCCGCAAGAAGATAGAATGATAGCCAGGTTAGCTAAGAAAGATCCGTTTCTAGGCTCTATTTTAATTAAACACGAAGTGTTTGGGACAGACGAAAGAGCTGGTGTCTCAGCTAGGACCGTTCGACGACGTCTGGTAGAAGCAGGGTTGTTCGGAAGAGTGGCTCGCAAAGTACCGTTGTTGAAGAAAGAACATAGAAATGCTCGTTTGGCGTTTGCACGTATATATGGACATTGGACCTACGCCCAATGGCAACATGTATTATTCTCTGACGAGACCAAGGTTAATTTGATTTCTTCAGATGGAAGGCAATACGTACGGCGTCCAGTAAAAGCGGAAATGAATCCAAGATTCACAAAAAAGCAGGTGATACATGGCGGTGGAAACATTAAAATGTGGGGTTCATTTTCTGGACGTGGAGTGGGACCTGTGAGGAAAGTTCAGGGTAACTTAGACCAACATCAATACAAGGCAATATTGGAGGAAACGATGCTTCCCTATGCTGAGGAGCATCTCCCTATTATATGGACGTTTCAGCATGATAACGACCCAAAACATACCGCCCGTTCAGTCAAGTCGTTTCTTACCAGTCAGTCAGTATCGGTGCTAGATTGGCCAGCAAATAGCCCGGACCTTAACCCAATCGAGCACCTTTGGCACGAAATCAAGAAAAAAGTAGCCACTTATCGTACCACAACTTTAGATGAACTTAATGAAGCTTTTTGTGAGGCATGGGCAAACATTCCTGTCGAAACATGCCAGAAACTGATAATGTCTATGCCACATCGGTGTCAAGCGGTAATTACTAACAAAGGTTTTGCTACTGGGTACTGATTTTACACGTAATAAAATGGAGCTGTTAAAGATATTATAATACTGCAGATTATTAGTTTTGTTTAACTCTATTTTTCATTATAGTTTACTGTCCTTAATTAAATGTCCAGCTACAGAATTATACCTTAAAATTGAATACATGTTCAACCTTTGATATTAAATACTTTTTTCTATTTATTTATTCTTTTATTTACAGCCATTTAAAGCATAATAATCGGACCAAATTATGCAAATAATAGTTACTGAGAAATCAATAGGGTTTTATATTTGTATGTACATAACCGGTTATTGTTCTTCACTATCTTGCATGTCCCTAATTAGTTGACCACGACTGTATATAACAGAAAACTTGTCAAAGACTGTCAAACATGTTTGTCTTATTTGGAGCAAAACTTATTTTTTTACATAATATATATTACTACCTTGAATTAATTCCGTGTGTATAACTTTCTGAAACTGTGTGTCATTAAAATTTTAATTAGCTGCCGCCCGCGGCTTCGCCCGCGTGGACCTTTAAAAACAAAAACGAGTCTATCCCACGGGAATCGTACATTTTTCTGAGATGAAAAGTAGGTTATGTGCTATTCCAGATTATAATCTATCTCTGTGCCAAATTTCATCCAGATCCGTTCAGCCGTTTTAGCGTGAAAGAGTAACAAACATACATACATAGGTACCTACAAACTTTCACGTCTATAATATAAGTAGGATAATCTATGGATCTCTGTGTTGCCCGAATCAATAAACGATTTTAATTTGATTTAATTTAAACGTTTTTATATTAAAGTTTTTATGTACAATTTTTTAGATGTACCTAGGTAAGATTTAGGTACATCGATTCAGAAACTGTAGGTCTACCATGAGTTGTCACATTTAGATTGGCTGACGTTACTACAGTACCTAGTAATAGTACGTTACTATGACATCTGTCAAAATTGTTACTCATGGTACCAAATTCTAAGCAAATTAATGAGCGTAAACTACAGTCGCTGTAGTACGCTGTGACGTAGGATAGTTAGCTACGTGAGGTTTTAGTACCCAACTATCCGCTAGAGGCGCTGTACAAGTTTTCATACAATTTTTTAACTACAGTCGCTAGCGAGTGTAGATTGTGAAATCTCATGGTAGACCTACTGTCTAACAAAACATACAATCGACTCACTGAGTTCTATGTTATCCACTCTACCGCTCCGCTTGAGAGGGTTGGCTATGTAAATAATGGTGCTTCCACACTGCAGTTTGACTGCCCTTATAGCTCAGTTGGTAATAGCTCTGCCTGCTGCGCTGTAGGTAGTGAGTTCGATCCTCCCCAGGATCGACATTTGTGTGATGAACATAGATTTTTGTTCTGTATCTGGGTGTTAGTATTCTAAGTAGGTACTTACATAAGTTACTGAAATACAAAAAATAAATGATTAATCTAGAGAACTGAAGGTCTATCCCCTTGGAGTGGACTAGAACGTCCCATTTGTCCCCCGTTGCCAAGAGGGGGACAAATGGAACTTGACAAAATGGCTAACAAAAATGATTTTATCATGCAGTGTGGTGGCACCATGATTCAGGGTAGGTAACTTACAAATAGTTTGTAAAAGAAACTAAGGTTGGCTGTCTGTCTGTCACTTGTCACTCCTTGAAACCAGGATAATTCAGCCATAACTTGAATATAATTTTGCAAATTTTTTCGTCCGTTTTCTACAGAATTTCATTGTACAGTCGTGGCTAAACAATGTAATTCTATAGTGTTGCTGTTGCTGGTACCTATGTAAGATTTCAATATTACCAAATAATACTGGTGCAATAGGTATTTGTGCACAACAATATCCTATTACATACATAGGTACTAGGTAAATATCTACCTCTAAGTAACTAAACTAGTTACTTACTTATTTCCAGTTCTGGGTCTGAACTTCATAAACAACTAAGTAGTTAGGTTTACCTACGTAGTAACTATTATTTAATCTGTGCTTAGTGTAGTGTGTAGGTACACAATTTTAGGAAAAAAAAAAACAATTTGAAGACTATGCTTAGGTACTTACACATCCATTCATATCCATTACCTATTAATAATATTAGGTCTTCATGCGAAAGTAACTCTTTTGTTTGTAATTTTTTCACGACTGACGGCTGAACAGTGTTTGGCAAAGAGATCATTGTATCCTGGGGAAAGATATATATAAAGATATAGGTAGGTACCTACCTACATTTATTGTTAAAAAAAATGCTCAGGAATACGAAGTCGCGGGCAACAGCTAGCTATTTTTATAACTAGGTAGTTTTTTGTATGAGACAGATGCTATACCTAACTAAAAAAGAAAAAAATAGGGCTAGACAGTTTTTTTTCTTTAGCACACAAACGAAATGGTAACACAAAGTAATTACCCTTCTTCGCTTCGCAGTCGGGTAAAAAAACAACCTCGCAAAAAACTTAAATAGGTAGGTCTTTTTAGGTCTTCAGTTCTCCAGTTGCAAGTCGGGCAAGTGGGTGGCTTTCCGCACAAGTGGGGGAGAACGAAGCGAAATTTACATTCACTGGGGGGTAGGTAGGTAGGTACCTACTGCTGCCAAAACTGGGACATCCACTTCTTTTCACTGCGACGGTTTCAAGTTCTATTGGATTACTGGCTAGCTAGATGGAAATTAAAAAAGATGCCTTTCCAAGCGATACATTTAAAATTTACTAAACGAGATAATCAAAATTGTTGCGAACAATGACTAAATAGTGAAAACAATGATGGAATTGTTGAGTAGAATTTTAGCGGCCCTTTCACCACTTTGCAGGAACTTACGGGAAAATCCAACCAATTTATATACCTAAATAAAACAAAGTCGTGTTAGTCAAAGATTTAAATCAATAATTGAACTAGAGAACGGCTGGATCGATTTTCATGATTTTTAATTTGTTGGATTTATCCCTGCATCTGACGAAGTTGCGGGCAACATTATAGCGGGATAATTCTATACTACCTATCTTTTCTTCTATACTAATAATATAAAGAGGAAAGTTTTGTATTTTTGTATTTTTGTTTGTAACGAATTAACTCAAAAAGTACTGGACCGTGACTACTCACCATTAGAATGCTACTTTATCCCTGAGTAACATAGGCTATATTTTTTTAATTTAAAAAAATAGAGATACTTTTGCTAACCGTGTAAAGCCGGGGCGTGTTGTTAGTATTATAATGCAAAAAAAAAGTAAAATTAAGTTAGTGTACCTACATGTCTACAAGTTAACTTTAAGATTTCGTGTGATATTATGAGTTCAATTTATGTTTCCTGAAGTATTTTTTTACCCTGTACAAGTCTGTACCCACATTAACAAATTTTTTACACTGAATGTATAGCTGAGAGTACCTAACTCAGGGTCAAGTTGAAGGCCGTTTTCATTAGCACGCGACGGTAGCAGCTATCCACCCCCTTGTCTTCAACTTGATTTAGGTACCTACATAGTTTAGTATTAAGATTTCTTAGTAAGATAGTAGGTACCTAAACAACATACTGAAATCTTATTTCTCATAAAAAATAGCCTGTGGCGTTCAAGAATAAACTTTGTTAAACATCTTCCTCAGATATCTCGTTACTTTAGTAAGATCTTTGAATGTATTACCATTTTAGAATACCTATGTATAGGCACAGATAGGTAAATAGGTAATATTTTTACTTAGTTGAAAGAAAGAAAAATAATTTATTCAGTAAAATCACAAGGATCACTTTGAAACGTCTTACATGCTAGGTGAATCTATGTTAACTCAGATCTTTGAAAATATTAAATAAAGATAGTCAGAGGCACGTCCAAACATTATATTTGCCCACATTTTGCACAGTATTCCGCACGTGACAGGCTGCAAGCCCATCGCCGCCTATAAGAATAATATCTTATTATGACACACACCTTCGAATTTTCGGATGCCGGTTTCCTCACGATGTTTTCATTTACCGTGGCATTGCGCACATATTTTTTTCGAATGGAAAAATGAGGCAGAGGTGCTATCACTACACCACCAGTGCTCTTCTTAGTTAAACTACAATTTCAACAAAAGTTTTTTTTATTCAGTCTATTTTCATCCGTTATTGTTTCCTGCTTATTCAAGAATTATTGAGTGGTAGTGTTGAAAGAATCACTCCAGCTTTAAATCGTGTGAAGTTTTTTCTAAACAATCTTTAAATAACAAACTTTTTCGTAATATTATAAGAGGTACTTTAGGTACAAAAGGTAGGTAGAATGTACAATGTACCTCAATACTTAAGTTTTGCAGTGATCGAGGTTGGATTTGGCTGTCTCATTTTGTATAGGTGCTTAAGTACCTACCTACCTACGAGTAATTTAGAATTGATTCTTCGGCCATCCGTAGGTATCCTAGTTATCCAGTAAGTAGGTACCGTACGTCATTAACTCATTACTCATTAGGTATCAACAATCCTTTAGTAACTCTTTTGTAATCCTTAGTAACTCTAACAGATCACTGGGTATCAAAAGTATTCGTATAGGTACCTAGGTAATTACCGGGCGTTTGTTTGTTTGTTGTAGCTAGGGAACTTAAAATAAGCACGCAAAATTATTGTTAGAAAATAATTTATAATACTTATGTATTTAAAAGACTGAATTAACATTTTATGCTTACCATTTTATCTACTTAGAAAATCTCTGCAAATAGCTTTTCCATTATAATTTAAGTTCTATTTATCGTTTAAAAGGAGCAAATATGCACATTATTAATCTCCATTTGAAAACATTTAAAATGAAATGAAAGCCAAGACGAGAAGAGTTCAAGAAAGCGCGTATAATGAAACGTCTCCTTATGGCTAAGAAATGTGATATGAAAGGTGGAGTTTTGACCTAGGAATATTAAAAAAATATAAGAGCTAGTACCTAGTAGGCATATTATTAGAGGTAGGTACTACACAAGACAAGAAAAAACAGATCTGTTTTTTTTGTGTAGGTAGGTACTATATACCTATAATGTATGGATAATACATTATTACTAGATATGGCTTATTCCCAAAGTACTCCATTCTTTTGTTCAAAAAAGATAAGAATCTCGAACATTAGTTCCCAATCTACTCCAAAGAATTATTATTAAAAAAAGGTAAAATAAAAATAGTGCGTTTAAGTTTTAAGACTACTCCATTCAAAACATCGAAACAAAATAATGTTTCATTCTACTCCATGAGATGAAGGAGTACAGTCTGTCACAGTATTTCTGTAACAAAATTAGGTACCTACCTATGCTGGCAAAAGTTTTCTTCAAATTATTTAGGACGTTTACGTCTGCGGCAAATGGAATAAATTGTAAGTACTTCACTTCAACAACACTTACATACTTTTAACGCATTATTATTCAGAAAAAAACGGTGCCAAAAGGGATAAGTTTTGTTACACCCACGTATGTTAATGTTACAAGCAATTACCATATTACAAATTATTTAATTTCTGAATATATTTTAAGGGGTTGTTCCTCGTGGCCAAACTATTTCGCCTAACTAGTTTGGCTACGAGGAATAACATTTCCTCATAGCCGAACTCGTGTCAAAATAGGAAAAGCAAGTACCTACAGTTATCTACAAAATGAAAATACCTCTGCAATACTTATGATGTCCTGGTACTTCAAACATTATTATTTATCCATTTGTCATCAAGGATGAATTAATTATGTCTTTTAGATAATTTAGCAAAGCCATTTTTGCAACATTATTTCGAAAACATGATTTGTCCTTCATGACGACAACGGATAAAATGTTTTGAAGTAAGTACCAGGACATCAAAAGTATCGCAGAAGTATTTTGCAAGTAAAAACCTGTGTAACGTTTCTGATGTCCTGGTCTTTAAAAAAATACAAATCACAATTCACACATAGTGCATAATTGCTATTTCCAAAAAGATAGATACTATGTACGAAACAAAAAACAAATTAGGCGAAAAATAATAGAGAAGAAAAATATGTTTACCTATTGTACTATTAAAATATGTATTTCTTAAGCTGACTGTACGTCAGTTACCTTGTGGAGTAAAATGCGAAATAAATCAGTATGCTAAAGACTAATATTAAATGTTTGGAGTAGTTTGAGAACGAATGTATGAGATAATTATTTTTGGACACCAGTAGGGTGGAGTCGAATTTAACTAAAAAAACAATATTTTATTCGTGGAGTAGTTTGAGAATATTTCTTGGAGTACTTTGAAACTAAAACGTGGAGTACTTTGGGAATAAGCCCTAGATATCTACCTAGTAGGTATATCAAGTAACCGCTAACCTCGTAAGCTTTGAAACCTATTTACATAATGGCAATGAAGGAGGGTATGTGCTTAGAATGTAAAAGCGTAAAAGAGAATAGGTTTACACTTAAACTTCATAATAAAATAGTGACTAGGTATATGAAGCTAAAGCTATTTTCAAGTGTTTTTTGATTTTTGTACTGATCTTACACGAACTATTTCTTTAGTGACTCTTCTGTGACTTTATTCTGGTTATTATTTTCGCGAAGACATAAAAATACAGGAAAATACCGTCATAAACCAATTTTTCAGTTCTGTACAAACTGTGGCAAGATTCTAGAATAAAATATTTTTATGTGTCGAAAAAACTGGCATTTTGAAGTTAGAAAATATAGTTCGCATCACACCCTCGCGTCGAGCTTCAGTCGAATACTGGCGCCCGCTCCTGACAGCCGCCGGCCGTAGCCGCCGCGTGTTCCAAACTCAACTCGCGCGAATTCTGCGTTCCATATTTGAAAAACCTGCCTACACTTTATGACTTTATAAAAACCTTTTTTTGTGAAAATGAAAGGAGTACCTACTCATATTTTAATCTCGCTAAAACTTTTCTTATGTTGTGGTTTACAAAATTATGTAGCGTACATTTAATGTTTGAATGTGAACTTATTTTTGGCAAGTGTGTTTGCTACATAAAGTTTTATTTTATTTCTGAAATATTGAGTTTTTGTGTGTGAAGTGAATAAGGTTTTCAGGAGAATCGTAGATTAATGTAAGTAACCTAAAGATAAGTACCTAGGTAATTTAAATTATCTAAGCTTAGAATTAGGGATAATAAACGTCACAACTCACTTCTTGAAAACTTTTAAATCTCATTATACTTAGTAAAGTTTTCTTAGTTTAGCTTTTGAAATAAAATAACCAGACGCCTAGAGTTAATTTAAGAATTTAAAAAACGCCCACCAACTATTCTTAGGTAGGTACTTTCTTTGTTTTTTGTAGATTAGTAAGATTATTACCAGGTAGAGAGAGACAAATAAGTACATTCTTTTAAGTATCGTTAAATAAGTAAATACTTAACTAAAATAGTTTCCTTGTCTGATATAAGGAGGTTCTCAATTCTAATTTTGTACAATTGTGTTTATTGTTATTATTTGTTTTTTTTTTTGTTTTTTTTTAATAAGTCTGTACAAAGTAGGCCGATTATTTATGTTTATTTTTGACTTACGTACGTAGGATGCCTACATTTATTTAATTAGCTTGGATTGGAACAGAAATAGTAGTTATCAAAGAGCAAACTAAACTTAAATTTTACTTGCATCTCACAGTAGGTATATTTAATTTTTACTATTATTGCAAAATGTGGGCACATTTCAAATATAATTTTGGAAGTGCCTCTGACCCTCTTTAGATATTTTCAAAAATCTAAGTAGGTACTTTAGAGATCTTCTTCTTCTTCTTTTTCTTTTCCCACGCTTTTGGGGTCGGTACCTACAACACGTTTTCTTCCTCCATTTCCCTCTATCATCCGCCATCTCAGTACTCACTCCTTTCTTACTCATAATCATCTTTCACACAGTCCATCCATTTTTTCTTTGGCCTAACATAAGCCTTTGGTACTTTAAAGATCTGAGGAGATAATATAACAAGCCTGGGGATTACAGTCGTTAACATGTTTTTTTTGACAATATTCTGAGCATGAGCTAGACACCTTCAGCGACTATCTGTGGAAGGAAATGGCGTTGGACCGAAAGGACTGGAAAATTCGAAGGGAGGCCTTTGTTTTTCGTTCTTTGACTCAAAACAACAAACACCAACATTCTGAGAATAGTTATAAGTACCTACCTACTTACTAGTTGATCAAATCCACCCAAAGGGTCGGTTCACACCTGATGGAAGATGCGTCGGGCGTATCAACGATCTTACTAACGGAACATCGGTTGAGTGTGAAAAGTTGAATGTTTTATTATTAACTAGCTGTCCCGCTCGCGACTTTGTTCACTTAAAGTATATAAACCGAGTTTCAAACAAATCGCACCACCCCTTAAAAAGTTCCCATACAAACATTGACCCCACATTTGACCCCTTTTTGAAGGAAATATTGAAAAATCCTGAAACACGTGTCCATTCATTTTGCATTTACAGTACACAAACAAAGTTTCAGACCAATCGCACCACCCGTTAAAAAGTTCCGATACAAAAATTGACCCCACATTTGACCCCTTTTTGAAGGTTATATTGAAAAATCCTGAAACATGTGTTCATTCATTTTTCATTTACAGTGCACAAACAAAGTTTCATGAAAATCGCTCCACGCGTTAAAAAGTTTCATACTAAAGTTTTCACCCTTTTTCACCCCCTTAGAGGTAGAATTTCCGAAAATCCCGCCTTAATGGGTGGTTTTGTTATAAAAGAAAACCACCTTCCAAATTTCAGCTTTCTAGCTTCAGCGGTTTCGGCTGGGCGGATGATGAATCAGTCAGTCAGTCAGTCAGTCAGGTTAAGCTCTTATATAGGTATAGATTTGTCTGTTTTGGCGTTACGCGACCGATAAAACACGACGTATCTTCGGTCAGATGTGAACCGACCCTTAGAAAATTACACTTATAGAAAGCTAGCCATCCAAATGCCAGCATTTTATTACTCTTGCAAGAAAATTACCTGGTTAGCAGAGGATGTAGAAATTTATTAGTACGTACTTTGGACAAGTGATACTTAAAACTCCAACAAAAGATAAAATTAGTTTCTTCTAGACATTTAGAGCGGTTACGCGCTGCGTCCGATCCGAATCCGATCCGAACCCATGAATATATTGTCCGGAGTAGTTGCAGAACTATTTCTATGGTAACATACGCACTACATCCGATTTCTTTCCGTCATTCGCCATTTCCGTCACGTAAAATGACGTATGTCAAAAGGTGGCTCCTGAATTGCTTGGATTTGTATCAGAGGTCGGATTAGTGCGTAAGCAATATCCGAATTCGGTCCGAGTTTTCTAGTTCCATATTTTCACGGGTTCGGATCGGATTCGGATCGGACGCAGTACGTAACCGCTCTTAGAATGGTAGAACATCGAAATTTGCTTTGAGCTAAGAAAGAAATCATGCTAAAAAATGCGCAAATTGTCTGTCAATAACATAAAAAAACTTTATTATTAGTATTAGACGGGTATTTATCGCGTTTAAATTACCTTATATTTTCTTATTTTATTAGACTGTA
This sequence comes from Cosmorhoe ocellata, assembly GCA_963675405.1. Taxonomy (NCBI): domain Eukaryota; kingdom Metazoa; phylum Arthropoda; class Insecta; order Lepidoptera; family Geometridae; genus Cosmorhoe; species Cosmorhoe ocellata. The sequence continues at coordinate 2,468,788 of OY776257.1, forward strand.
GTGTTGTCTACCCGTGACCACGACAGCGTGCAAACCTGTCGAAACGTCGGGAAAATATAAGGTAATTTAAACGCGATAAATACCCGTCTAATACTAATAATAATGTGTTCAGATCGCGTAAGTTTAAAAGTACATAAAAAAACTTTGCAAAACCGGACTGTAAATACAAAATATATCGCCAAAATTACCGTTACTTATCCAATACAATGCCTAATACCCACAAATATGTATAATTAACTAGTCAAAATCCCCGTGACTTTGGTTGCGTTATTTTTTATACAAACTTCAAGTCTATGCTTATAAAGGTTGAATTTCAGGAGATCCTCTTTTATTACATCATAAATTTTGAAAGGAGCCCTGAAGTTTTTCAGAACTTATGATTTAATTACCTGTGCGGACTTGAATAAAGAAGTACGGTGATAATTATGTCAGTCAGTCAGTAACAGTTTTATTTATTTACATTACTTAGGTACTTTGATAACAGTATTCACAAGTATTCACAGTATTCACAGTAGTGTTTTAGAGAGGTGTGAATTATCGTGATTTTTAGGGATCCGTAGTCTAGTTTATGTGAGTCAGTTTGTCTGTCAGATCCCAGCCATTATACAATACGTCGACTCTACCTATTATTTTGAATTTTGAAAATTTTGTATCTAAAGTATTCTACGTGTTGGTAACGCATAATATTATGAAATAATTAATTTTAAAAAAGTTCTTGGGTCCTTTATAAATGCACGTGAAGTAAGGCTAGTTTATTTTTTCTCTCACGCTTATATTTTGATAGGTCTTTAATATTTAATATTTAATATAAAATATTTTTAATATTTAATAATATTTGTGATTATTTTTTCATGAGTACAGTGACTTTCCTAATCTTAACTAGTTGGAAAATATTTGAAAAGGATTAGGTAGATCATAAGATTAAGCTTTTACTAAGAAATTATTGCAGCTAATAAGACTTTGAAGTAATAGTAATTTGGTAATAATAAGTAGGTATCTCTACATACTTGAAATCTCTTTTCTATATAATTAGTAATTGATTTGTTGTTAATGTAATATTAATATAATACAATAATATGAAATAGCAGCTGGAAAAGTACCTAAATCTTAAAAAGACGATTAGGCAATAAAATATAATTAAGTTTTTTTCAATTGAGTAAGTAAGTGTATGTCTTGGTATTTAGCTCTCATGTTACTTAGAGGTACATTGTACTGACTTTGGAACCCTTCATGTGCGCGGTCCAACACGCGCTTGACCAATTTTTTTTTCATTTCTTAAGGTACTTATCTACCTACTTCATTTTTTAGCTAAGTACTTGTATTTGCGTCAAACAAGTTTCCAAGACTTGAAAACCTTTTCAATAAATATTGTCCACAGTGGGTAGGTAAACTAAGTACTTACTTATTAATTTAAATATTTACCTAGTGTGTTTATTATTATAAGTTATTATTATGTTTATTTTTTTTTTTTTAAATACACCCCACATAAACCTACTTATGTTGGATGATGATCATGATTATGACTGTAATCGCCAGGCTCGGTAGATAATCTATTCAGATCCCTAGATACTTAGATCTTTGAGGATTTCTAAAGGGGGTAATTTTTTCGAATGGAGAAATTCTATTATAAAAATTTATTATCTAAACTAATATTATAAAGAGGAAAACTTTGATTGTTTGTTTGTTTGAAATGAATAGGCTCCGAAACTACTGAACCGATTTAAAAAATTCTTTCACTGTTGGGAAGCTACACTATCAGCGGGTGACATAGGCTATATTATGTTTTCAAAAAAATTAGGGATCCTTACTAAAACTTCAATAATGTAACCCAAGGTGTAAAAAAATTAACTAAAATATTCTTTACATCGCGTGCGCTGCGAAAACTATTGACGATAGAACAAAATAATGTACTACGACTTTGTAGAACACATCATTATTTCCAAAAAGTGTTGCGACAGCATATGTCTAACTATTATGGTTTTGCCACAATAAGAGTTCTTTTATTTTAAAATTGTAATTAAAAGGCCGCTGTTAAAAAACGCTCTTAATTTGTGTCTTAGTATTAATCCTTATCAAAATAAATCACATCATATCCTAGACTGTTTCAATACCTATAAATAACTTTTTGAATTATTCAATTTGGACATTCCATTCGAAAGAAATCACGAAATTAAGAATGTAAGTAGGTATTAGCAAAAAGTTGCGTGGTAGCCGCTCACCCTGCTCGGCAAGCTAGACAGCACCATAGTGTACGTACGTACGTACGGGACGGGAGGGTAGTAAATTTCAAATGATAATAAAAAAATCTTTTAAATAAAAATAAAATCATAAATATAATAATACCTATTCAAACTTTCTTTATAATTTTCTTCTTTTAGTAACCTGACGCAAATAGAAGGGTTGGTATGTGTGTGTATTATAATTTTGAATTTTGAAATTTTTGTTAAATTTGAGAGCATTGGTGGTGTAGTGGTAGTACCCCTGCCTCACGATCCGAAGGTCGTGGGTTCAAACCTGGTCGTGCACCAATGAATTTTTGCATTTGAGAAAATTATATGCGCAATGCCTGTGTTCTAAAACGGTGAAGGAAAACATCTTGAAGAAACCGGCATACATTAGAACCAAAAATTCGAAGGTGTGTGTCATAGGTTAGTTTTCTTAATAAGCGGCGATGGGCTTGCAACCTGTCACGTACGAATACTAAGTACTATGCAAAATGTGGGCATGTGCCAAATATCATGTTTGGACGTGCCTCTGAGTACCCTCTTTAGATATCCTCAAAGATCTAAGTAACTAGAGATCTGAGGGGATATCCACCGAGCATGGGTATTAAAGTCGTGACCATGTATAGGTAATAAATACCCGTGCGAAGCCGGGGCGGACTGCTAGTTATTTATAAACTTAAACGGTGAAGGAAAACATCTTGAGGATACCGGCATACCCTAGAACCAGAAACTCGAAGGTGTGTTTCATAGATTAGTATTCTTATAAGCGGCGATGGGCTTGCAACCTGTCACGTACGGAATCTAGACACGCGGCAGCGTGTCAAGCCAAGTTCAAGCGAAGCGAACGGGCGATGCGCGCCTAGTGTAATATTACGGGAACCATTTGGGTGATTTTTCACCCCCTCGTAACTCAAAAACTATTTCACATAAACAAGTCAAATTTGGCTCATCTATTGCCACTTGCGAGTAAAATATGTGCACCGAATTTCATAAACACACCTCAAACGGTTATTTAGATATTAACGTCCAAAAATGGCTGGTTATGGAAAATTTTATCACTGACTGATCTATAGACGTTAATTATAACCCAGTTCTAGATGACCTAGAACGTTCAAATTTGGCATCCAGGTAGGTAGTGGGGTGGATACAAAGGAAAAAATCTGAAACTTGTAATTTTTTTTATTTTTACCGTACTTTTTCAATTAATTGATTCTCTTAGGAACCCTTACTAGCGCCTGTAATATAAGAATAGCAATCTAAATATGTAGATGACAGTCAGTCATTATGTGGATTTTAATAGAGTCTTGACTTGAAAATACTAACGAGTGGAAGTAGTGTCTTGGATTGGTAAGTAGTACACTCTCGGTAAGTACCTACTATTATCGGGCTAACCTATCTACTTAGGTACCTAGGTATACAATGTGCCAATAGTTGAGCCGTCTATGTAGATAGGTAAGACTAGATAAGTATTTAGGTTTAGACTAATAAAGTAGGTATGTCAGTACTAGTTTCCGCCCGCGGCTTCGCCCGCGTGATACCTTGAAAAAAAAACAAATCTGCCGCGAGAACCTTATATTTTTCCGAGATAAAAAGTAAGTAAGGTAAGTAAACATACATCCACGCATCCATACATTCTTACAAACTGTCGCGTTTAGTAGGATTTACATAGCAACCTAACTAACATGGACATTGGACAGTTCAAATTATTAGCACGTACCTACGTAAGTAGGTAGATACTTACTGAGTATGTATGTGTACCTAGATAGGTACACTTGCTCAATAGAATACTATATATACCCTTGTAAAATTAAGTAAGTAGGTACCTACCTGACTATAAGTAGGTAGGTACCAACTTATCTGACACACTAAAATACACAATACCTACGTTATTTTATAGGTAGGTAGCTTATAATAACAATAACTCAATGTCTAGCTATTAAAGTTTCACTTTCAGGAGATTATTTACCATTTTACCATAATCTTAGGAAAGGAAAGGCAGATTTTTTTTTAAATGTACCTACATACTAAGCGTAAGTATATGGTTCTATTATATGACCAGTACCTACAGTACGTACATACTACCTAGCTAACAAAGGTAGCTCTAGCTGAGTGTACCTACCTACCTATCTAACAACCGTCAATGACGTTTGCCCCGCATTCGGCGGTCGCGTACCTACTCAGCGATGAGCGACATCTTCCCCCACCCCGCCCGCAGGCGACTTATTCGCCCGCCGCCGGACCGCATAATAATATCGCGCACGCGGTTGTAAGTTTTTATTGTATTTATGGTTCACTATTTTGACGATAATGGCTTACACATAAAAGATAGATATAGGTAGTACGTATACTTATTCAGTAAGTACCTACCTACTTAGGTATACCTACATGTACATACCTATACAATGTGCCAATAGTTTGAGCCGCCCTTGCAGGTAGATATACACATAAGTATAATAATATAAGAATAAGTACCTACTTACTAATAAGTTCTGTACAAAAAGTAATGATATCCCATCAAAAACATAAATGTGAAATGAGAGCCAAGTTCAATAAGTAGGTATGCTTTAGTCGTTGACTTCAGCGACAAAAGAAGTGAGATCTAAACGGGTGCCAAGTACAATGGTCAGTCCTGAAACTTATTTATAACAATATGAAATATTTTTAACAACTTTAAAATATAATTTCATTTTAAAACTTAGGATATTATATTGAAGCCTAAGGTCTGACTTGGCTAGTTTTCTTAAGAGTACAAATTAAATTAGGTAAGTATAGCCTTTGCAAGTTCTTATTTTATTCTTCTAAAAATTTGGATTGCTGGTAGAAACTAGCGATTGGACATAGTTAGTCAGTAGTTAATTCGTATATGAGAACTAGCCAAGTTAGACCTTAGGCTTCAATATAATATCCTAAGTTTTATGATGAAATTATATCTTAAAGTTGTTAAAAATATTTCATATTGTTATAAATAAGTTTCAGGACTGACCATTGTACTTGGCACCCGTTTAGATCTCACTTCTTTTGTCGCTGAAGTCAACGACTAAAGCATACCTACTTATTGAACTTGGCTCTCATTTCACATTTATGTTTTTGATGGGATTCTAATTACTGCGCAAAGTGTGGTCATGTGCCAAATGTCATGTTTGGACGTGCCTCTGACTACCGCCTTTAGATATCCTTAAAAGATCTAAGTAACTAGAGATCTGAGGAGATACCTACCGAGCCTGGGGATTAGGTACAGTCGTTATCATGTCATGTTGATAATTCACGCCAAAACAGATACAATAATGCACGAAAAGAGCCTGAAACGCACTTTAATCCTTTCACTACACTGGTTCGGAAGAATTAATGTCACTTGTGTCAATGTCACTCGTGTCTCTAAGTCAATGTCAAAAAGAACACAAGGCAGACGAAGGCTAAAACACTTATAGGTACCTATAATAAGTAAGACAAAAAACGAACCAACAACGGTTTGAAAGAAAGAAAGTAGGGATAAATTAAAAAAAAACATAAAAGTGGATTTCTTGAAATATTTTTTGTGTGTTTTTACTTTAAGGCCAACAAGAAATTATTAAGAAACCCAATGTAAAAATAACACGCGGGAAGATAGAAATAGAACCATCTCTTTACCCTGTAAGGATCCTGTTATTATTTAATAGTAGCTGCCGGCGACTTCGTTCGTGTGGATTTTTCTTTTTTGTCCGTCCACACAAGTGTCAAACTGCCGCGCGTGAACGTGGCTCCGCAGCTCCGTACCGTAGCGTGTTATTGCTACACAAGTGTCAAACTGCCGTGAACGTGGCTCCGTACCGTAACAAACCAGCGTGACAATTTGACAGATTTTCAAAGGACTTTGTGAAAAAGGCGGTTTTGGACACAAACACATCACAGTCACGGCAAAATGTCATAAGTGTGGACACTTAGATGACGTTAAATTTTTTCTTCGACATCTGATTTTGATGAAACAAAGTCTATTAATAATGCTCTAAGTGCTTAATACCGGAAATACCATAATACTGAAAACCGTATGAAAATCCGTTTAGTAGTTTCGGAGATTAGAATTAACAGCTAGACAATATAAAAAAATAGATTATTTTGTTACTAGGTACCTATGATATTTTATTTGATGGTTAGTAGATTAAAATCAATGATTTCTTATTTCTGAAATGGCAATCTATGAAAAAATGTAAATACTTAATTTTAAAAATGCGAAAGCTAATGTTCAGTACCCCTAGTATGAGTTTTTGATAGTTAACGAAAACTTTTTTCGAATAGTATCCTTTCATACATTTACCTCCATCGGAAATGTTAAGTAAGTAACTAAAATAAGGTCGGTATCGTGGAAACTTGGTTTGAAAATCATTGCTGGGACTGCCGATTAGATATTTCCAATATTATCGACCTTATTTTAGTTCCTTAACATTTTCGATGTAGGTAAAGTATCAAATGATACTACTATTTGAAATAAAATTTCGTAAACTACCAAAAACTCATACTAGGGGTACAGGAACTGTGTTGAACAAACAAAATAAGTGTTACATAGTTTTATTTCAGCCGGATTTAAGTAAAATTGACACTTATTTTTTTGTAGGTAAGTACTAAATTTTAAATGACACATCAGTGTAACTTTCGAATGGAAAAATACATAAATTTTTGTTAATATTTCCAATAGTCGTATTGGAAAAACCCGGGCAATACAACTCCATAAGGCCGGGACTCCACCAAAGCAGACATGTGTGCGGTGTGCTGTGTGCTGTGCGAGAAGAGATGTTTTTTAGCTCGAGGGATTCCACCAAAGCGGAGATGTGTGCGGTTCTCTCCTCTCCACTGCGCGTCGTCCGCGCACAGCTCACATCTCCGCTTCCATCACGCCATACGAATATTACACATCTCCGCACAGCGATCTCCACTGAAGCTGATGTGTCAATAACACACTTCTATTGGTTGCTGAAAAGGACGGAAATGTCTAGTACTTTCCCGCTGAAACAATTATCTAATGAGGCTATTATCAATAATCCCAACACAATACCTCAAATAGAAACTCGACACGTGTTTCGCTTCTCCACGAAGCGTGTCGAGTTTCTATTTGAGGTATTGTGTTGGGATTATTGATAATAGCCTCATTAGATAATTGTTTCAGCGGGAAAGTACTAGACGTTTCCGTCCTTTTCAGTATTTGTAATGGATTTCCGCAAAGTTACGCCTGAGTCAATCTTTTTTTTATTCTATTGGTTGTTTAAAAAACATCTCTACGCTCGTCTCGTCTCCGCTTTGGTGGAGTCCCGGCCTAACGCCCACGTCATCCCACAGTTCTTCGAACAAACCAGATGTTCCAACAGTTTCTATTACAAACATCAGAAGCATCAGAACGGGCACTAGACAGTTTGCATTACACGATATTTATTGGCATGTAATTGGCATTTCAAAGTTTATTTTTAAATGGTTTTCGAATCAAAACATTTAAGATTACGTGTGTCTATTTTTGATGAAATTCCTCTGCCAGTTAACCTTTCAATACGTGATTGTCGAAAGTATTTACCTAACCTAACCTATCTAATATTTCAGGTCGTGTCTCCAGTTTATTTCAAACCAGAGTGAAAGGATTTCAGTGCGCTAGAAGAGGCTAGTTTTTTTTAGCAAGTAAATAGAATTAAAATAAAATAAATATTGGTGGACCCTCACACAACACCATCTAGCTCCAAACTAAGCAAAGTTTGTACCTATTATAGAACCAGATAGCTGATAGACTAATTATACCCTTACTTTTTTTTTGTAAATACATACGTAGAATACATACTAACACCCAGATTAGGAACAAATATCTGTGTTTATCACACAAAATTTGGTCCTGGGTGGGGATCGAACCCACAACCTACAGCGCAGAAGGCAGAGCTACTACCAACTGAGCTGTGTGACTGTCCAGGCTAATTGATAATGATAACAACTCGAAAATCAGTCAAGAATGGGGGAACTGACACGCCTTGCTATCGACTCTTGTCGCCAGCACTCGCTAAATAAAACGATTAGATACTATCTAATTTATTACCACTTTAAGTAGAAATAAGATACGTGAACCTATCTACTAACAAAACTCTTGAATAAAACCTAAAATAAATTAAACTGGATAATGTAACTAGGTAGATAATATTATAATGTGATCAAACAAAAATTTACCAGTGTTATTTAATTGAAGGAGAGTGAAGTCACTTAGTTTTTTTTGAAATTGATATGTTTGATACTTAATAAAATATATTTTACATCTCTCATGTTCGCCCTCGCTACGCTCGTGCGCCTAAATATCTCGGGCTGCAATTGATGCCTTACAGCCCTTGGCTACTAATCTACTATTTATTATCTGTGTTCAATAACTGTTATAAAAAAAAACTGGTTGGTTGGTAAAAGAACTTACAAACGAAAAGAACGTTGAACGATTCTTTAATTAGAACTGTCATGAAGATCAAACATTCAATGAAAAGCTGAATGCTGGAAAGAAAAATAGAATCAGCGATAATATTAATATCAATCTACAACAAAAATTGGTATAATACTATTTTATTTTATTGTTGTAAAAATAGTTGAAAACTTTTTCGCGTAGGTAGGTATTTTCCATTCGCGCTGTCTATCTTGTGTAATGGGATATCAACAAAACAAATTATTTTCCTTTGTTACGATTATTAAGTTTCCAAATTTTCACGGACCCTTATATTCTTCGTAATAAGTTCCTTAATTACTAACAAGAATTATATTTGATGGTATTATAGACATAACGGAGAAAAATAATTTTAGTAGACATAAATAGACTATATTATCCTACTAATATTATAAACGCGAATGTTTGTAATAATGTATGGATGTACCTGTGGATGTATTTTTGTTACTCTTTCATGCTGAAACGGCTAAACGGATCTGGATGAAATTTGGCACAGATAAGAATTAGTCTGGAATAGCACATATGCTACTTTTATCCCGGAAAAATGAACGATTCCCGTGGAATAGATTCGTTTTTGCTTTTCAAGGTACCAAGCGGGCGGAAGCTAGTATCTACAAAAATCACTTCTACACTGAGGCCTAAGAAAGGCTGGTAAAATGGCAACACTCGTTCTGCGACTTCGGTGGTCCCTCCAGTTTTATTCCTATTGCCTTAGACGTACCTATATCCCTACCTACCTCTTTGATTTTACTATTAAATGCATCCATAAGTTTGAGACAAGAAATTTCGAAATTAATAATAGCAAGAAATCACAATAAATTCAATCTCAAATTGGTAGGTAGCTTTATATTTCTAGAGTAAGACAAATCTCCAAGAATACAATAACAGACGGCAACCGGCACTTTGTTTTTATTTCCACTCCGCTAGTTCTTATTTCCACCATGTCCAACGAAAGGAGCGCTGTGTTATTTCAGATCATAATCATAATCATAAATGAAAGTGCTTTTAAATGGTGAAGGAAAACATCGTGAGGAAACCGGCATACCTACCCTAGAACCAAAAATTCGAAGGTATGTGTCATAGGTTAGTATTCTAATAGGCGATGGGCTTGCAACCTGTCACGTACGGAATACTAACTACTGTGCAAAATGTGGGCATGTACCAAATGTCATGTTTGGACGTGGCTCTGACTACCCTCTTTAGATATCCTCAAAGATCTAAGTAACTAAAGATCTGAGGAGATATCTACCGAGTCCGGGGATTACAGTCGTGATCATATTTTTTTTTATTTTTCCAAGAAATGAAACTACAAATTGCAAGAGGAAACTACACGAGTGCATTTCATTAATCTTTTGATCGGTTGGAATACTTACACATTAGCTCTAGTTTTCTTAAAAACGGCGAGCGTTTCATAGCGATCGTAATACAAATAATATGGGTAAATAGAGTCAGGTAGCAACCTCTCTAATCCATAACGTGTGCTGTCGTGCTGTCTAATATTAGTCATATCTCACAGGCGACAAATAGGTTGGCATTTTCTGTGATGCATTCGACTGTCAACTTAATCGCTCTAGTTTTTATAATTTTCTCGTGTTATTTTGAGTTTTATTGTGTAATTTTGGTGGTTATTTTTCCAATAAAGTCTGAGTTCTTACGCGAGTGTTATACGAGAATTAAAGTGAATTATTCTAAATCCATCGGAGAAAATTCCGAGAGTTTTGAACAAAACAGCCATCTTTTAAAATTGACTTAACAATTTTAGACCAACTTTGTGACATTGACAACTAGATACTAATTGACGCTGGCAAAACAGATCTCAAAAGAGACAGAAGCCTAAAACAAACAAGAAAAAGGTGACAAATAAGTTGACAGGTGCCGTTTTTTCTAACTAACTATTTTATTTTATAAACTAGTAGGATAAAATATGTTAGGAAAAAAAATGCATTCACGGGTAGGGGCATTGGGTTAAAAAATAGACTTAGGTAGATACTTACTTACTTGCGATTAAATAAGGATATTAATCTTATACCTTTAAACGAGCAATTCTTGTATATATGTATATATATATATGTCGGATCCGGTCATGAGTACGGACATAATGTCGACAACGGAGCACCAAACGGCGTAAACAACAAGATGGCGTCGTTTGGCGGAGTCTATATAAATCCGTGTTCGACTTGACTCGAGCTCGGTCGTCTTCAGCTCTCAGTCGAGTCAACACGGGTCTCTAGAACCCGTCCCGTGTTCCGTTTGTGATTCAAAGTACCTAGTTATAGTCTAAGTTTAATTATTGCTGTATTTGATTAGTAAAGTGAGTTTATAACCTTCATTACCGTTCGTTCGTTATTTTTATTGCCTGTGCCCATCCATCTCGCCCACAATGTCCGAGAATAGTAAAGATAGGCAATCTTTATCCGATATATATATATATATATATATATATATATAATCTGAATCTCGGAAACGGCTCCAACGATTTTCATGAAATTTAGTATGCAGGGGGTTTCAGGGGTGATAAATCGATCTAGCTAGGTTTCATTTTTAGAAAACGTCGTTTACCCCAAAAAACGAGCAAAGCTCGGTCACCCAGGTTCTATCTTTTTAGACCAACAATAGTACCAAAGCCTAAGGTGAAATATGTGTAATGTGTAATTAATAATTAGGTACTTTGTCGTCGCTATACTCAAACTTAGAGACTCGGGCTTATGATAAAGTACAAATAATATCCGCAGTCTCTAGTTTCACAAGTGTCTAGATAAGGTAGATAAAATTAGTTTTTGAGTTAAAGCTCTTTCGATGTTCACTTCGATAACTGAATTTCGACAGTTTCAAGGTTGGCGGGGAAAACTGTTCGTTTCACGAAACAGGAGCTTTACTACAGCTCTTCAGGCTATATCAAAGTAGGTTAAATTACTTTGATATTTCATACCTACCATGGTAAATAAATTTAAAATAGAACAAAATGGCTGCTTTTTTCGAAATTTTACGCGAATTTATTGACGTAAGTATAACGTATTTTAGCATTTTTAAGTTAGTCTGCGAGTAGGTATTATCAAATAACCACCGATGTATTTTCCTGAATGGTTCTGTAAAGGGTTCAAAATTGTTTGCAGTTATTTCAATTAATTACCTACCTAGCAATTTCAGAGTTACTGTTGATTACGAAAGTCCAATACAGACATGCAGTAAGAGAAAGAATAGGCATAGCTGACGAAAATAATTAAAATAATTGTTTTTTTTATTATGCAATCTTCTTCTTCTTCTTCAATTATGGCATCTGTCTCTTAGAGAACAATTTTGCCAGTGTCAAGTGTATTTATTTATAAGTATTGTCAACGTCACAGAGTCATAGTCAAGTTGTCAAGTCAATTTTAAACAAAAGATGGCTGTTTTGTTGAAAATTTTCGGGATTTCCTCCGATGGAATTTGAAGAGAACTATTCACTTTAATTCACATACTTTACACTCGCGTCAAGAACCCGGGCTTTATTGGCAAAATAACCACCAAAATTACGCAATAAAACTCAAAATAACACGAGAAAACATATAAAAACCAGAGCGACGTAGTTGTCAGGCAAATACACCGCAGAAAATCCTATTATGCAATCAGTGAATAGTAGATTGCTTTCATTGAGATGCTAGTTAAATTACATTTGACAGTGACACGTTCGCCTACTTAATGTTTCTTTCATAAAACTTCAATCCTCGCTGTACCTACCTCATAGAGGTTGAATTTCAAGAATTCCTTTCTTAGTGTACCAAATGAATCTCCAAAATTCAACTTTTTGAAAAAAAATTCAATACTTATACATTTATCGAATGTAATTAAAAAATACTTAATTTACGCTGTTTCAATATTAGACCTGCGACCCGTGCACCCACTGGCTTCACCCACGGGTGGGTGAGGGGTAATTCCTGTTTACCCGTGTACCCACTGCGATATGGTTGGTATCCTTTTCCCTTAGTTAGGTACCTTTAGGGGTAAAGTTTCAAAGAATCTTTTGACGGCGAGCTATTTTAGCAATTGCTATAACGCTACGTAAAGCTGGTCCTAGGGAATTTCAAGAAGGGAAATTCTCCCTCCCGAAGAGTAAACCTCATAATTTCAAGTCTCTAGGACCAGCGGTTTAGGTTCTAGATTGTCAATCAACAAATTTACATACATACGTACATACATACATACATACATAAAATCACGCCTGTTTCCCGGCGGGGTAGGCAGAAACCACGGATCTCCACTTGCTACGATCCTGACATACCTTTTTTGCTACATGCTCCTTTTTCAACAAATCTAAAAACTAAATTTCTGTGATAAAAACTGCAGGGTACCTGAATGCTAAGTAAAACTGCTACCACTTGCCACCGCGAATAATACCAATTTTCTAGTTATATAGCTTGATTTTTGTTTGTAGTGCCTTTACTGTTTGAGGTTTGTTCTGTGCACAAACACTTTGAAGTCAATTATCGGGACTTCAGGACAACTTCCCTCCGACCGATTACTTAATGAAGTTCTTTGATGCCTCTCCCCTTACTTTACATAAATGTTTATATTTATCGAAAAATGGTAAAAATAATATACTTACCTAACTATGTATATAAACCATTTTATCGCCTGCATACACCACAATAAGTATTTATAGATTCTTTTTACAATCGCGTCTTTTCTTTATTGCATCTATCTTTATTATCGGCAAAACCATTCCTTACATAAGTATTCTCAGTTTTGATAATGTCCGTTATTTTTCAATTTAATCGTTTCAACGTCACAGAAATTACTATTAAAAGTTTTGATTTATCGACTCTGGTTCAGATCAAGTACAAACAGGAAGTCTTCGATGGAAAATAACTCGAGCTTTATTGGAAAAATACTACTAGAACCTACAAAATAAAGCCCAAAATAACTAGAGAAAATCAATGAAAAAACTAAAGTTTGTTTCCCGATATGGCTGAAAAACCTCTTTGTTTGAAATACTCATAATCAAATATAATTAAAGGCGCCTAACAAGTACCTAAATAAAGGTGTAATTTAGCACCCAGTTCGTTCATCAGACCCGGTTCAATCGGTTCGTTCATTAAAACTTTTGTCATATTGCTGTTCTTTGTTCATTTCTCACTGCGGCTCGTTAATGAACCTTTCAATAAAGACTGTTTACAATCAGAAACGTCTTCAATTCTTAAAAATCAGTTGGTTGGTTTATAAACAATGTTCTGGTAGCATTCTGACACTTGCCGCCATCTTGCCGCAATTCAATATACCTACTTAGTAAATTACTAGTGACACGATAAGATCCTACTAATATTATAAACGCGAGAGTTTGTAAGAATGTGTGGATGTCTGGATGTATGTTTGTTACTCTCTAACGCTGAAACGGCGGAACGGATCTGGATGAAATTTGGCACAGATATAGATTATGATCACGACTGTTACGACTGTAATCCCCAGGCTCGGTAGATATCTTCTCAGATTTTTAGTTACTTACTTAGATCTTTGAGGATATCTAAAGAGGGTAGTCAGAAGCACGTCCAAACATGACATTTGGTACATGCCCACATTTTGCAAAGTAGTTAGTATTCCGTACGTGATAGGTTGCAAGCCCATCGCCGCTTATACTAACCTATATGTCACATACCTTCGAATTTTTGGTTCTAGGGTTTCCGATTTCCTCACGATGTTTTCCTTCACCGTTTAAGAGCACTGGCATTTATGATTATGATTATGATCTGAAATAACACACAGGCTACATTTTATCCCGGAAAAATGTACGGTTCCCGTGGGATATTTGTTTTTGATTTTCAAGGTATAACGCGGGCGAAGCCGCGGGCGGAAGCTAGAAATTAATATAAACATTGGTGGATATCTTACACAATGCCATCTAGCCCCAAACTAAGTGAAGTTTGTGCCATGGGAATCAGATAGTTGATAGATTAATTATATATATTTTTTGTAAATACATACATAAAATACATAAAAACACCCAGACACAAAAAAAAACATCTTCGTTCATCACACAAATGTTTGTGCTGGGTGGGGATCGAACCCACAACCTACAGCGTAGAAGGCAGAACTACTACCAATGAGCTGTGAGTCAGTCAAAAAGATGCGGAACTATGCCTTACAGCAGCATTAATATCGACTCATCTAATCCTCTATAACTTTAAGATATCATGGGCTCTGGGGCTTTATGTATTGACTCACGAACTAACTTCGTTAAACTATTAAACGTTAAACTTAAGTTACTTGATCAAGTCGTGTATGACGTCTGTTGGTCTTGTCAATTCATTGTATGATGGTAAGTACCTACGCTAAAGTCTCACCCCTTTTCATCCACTTAGGGTTTTTATCCCTGAATAAGTGCCTGTGTCAATCCAGGGTATAATCTACATTCATACCAGATTCTATGATACCTAGTCTGTTCAGCAGTTGCAAAGTTTTAGAGAAACAGACACCATATTTTTGCATTTATTATTTCAGAAGCTCAATTTAAGCAAAAAAGTGGGATTTTCTGCGATGCATTCGACTGTAAACTTTGTCGCTCTAGTTTTTGTATAATATTATTTTTTCTCGTGCTATATTGAGTTTCTATTGTGCCCGAGTTCTTGGCGCGAGTGTAAAATTGTGAATTAAAGTGAATAGTTCTTTTCTAAATCCATCGGAGGAGTCCCGAGAATTTTGAACAAAACAGCCATCTTTTGTTCAAAATTGTCTTGACAGTTCGACTTTATGACATTGAAAATACTATTAATTTAAACACTTGCTCTAACATAATTGATCTCAAAAGAGACGGATGCCATAAACAAAGAAGAAGAACAAGCAAAGAGATGACGTGTGGCTCAAAAACAAAAAGTTTATCTTTCACACGCGTCGTGTCATTGGCTCTTTCGAACCAGTGTGGTAAAAGGATTAATGTACGTCTCAGAAGCTCACACACAACACGCGTTGTGATTTGAAATCAAATCAGTTTCTACAATCGCTGTTCCTACAGTGCGTAATTGAATTTCCATCGTGCATTGATTGGGTCTCACGTAGATATCAATGCCGAAGCTCTATGTGCTCGTTTTGTAGGAGCTTTAGTTCCACTACATCTATTTTTGAATTCAAGCTCTAGTTGGCGGTAAACTTATAGCCTTACTTTTCCTCTAGCTACCTAGCTGTCCCGCTCACGACACGGGATAATTCTCAACATTTTTCTAGGCTGCTATATTTTGGTGCAAACGTCTCGCGGGATTGTAGGGTATCTGATATAAATCTTTCAAAAATAAATAAAATATGGGCCTTAAATTTATAGGTTTTCCAAGAGAATCTAGGTAAGATTTAGGCTATAGGCCCTGCGAGCTTATTTATATACCTAATAGCCGTTTGAAGACAATAGGATATTTTTTATTTAGCGTAAAAACTGCTTAGATACAAGCAAATTTATTTTATATAAATAAAATTAAACTGTGGCACGAATTTTGCGCAACTGTGGCATGACTTTTGCACAACTGTGGCACGACTTTTGCACAACTGTGGCTCGACTTTTGTACAACTGTGGCACGACTTTTGCACATTACTGTGGCTCTACTTTTGCACAACTGTGGCACGACTTTTGCACAACTGTGGAGGGCCACAGTTGTGCAAAAGTTGTGCAAAAGTTTCATGATTAATGTTTCATGGTGCACACAATCAAATGCTTTAGATAGATAGATCACAAAAAATACAAAAAATACTTTCAGTTGTGCAAAAGTAGGGACTTTTGCACAACTGAAAGTGAGAGTTTTTTGAAAGTGTTTCAGGTGTCATGAACAGTAGAACATTATAAAGTTTGAACACATCTTAAATCCTTCCACCATACTAGTTCAAAAAACGATAAGCACCTAAATATCTGTAAGTGATACAGCAACTTACTTTAAGATTTTCGATAGGTGCATTTATCCATCAGTCCTTTCATATGGAAAACGGAAAATCCTCAGAATCCCGGATATAAGTAAACCAGGAAAAAGGATATAAGCTGTGAAATGGTAAATAGCATAAATAGACCAAAAACGATCTTTCAAACGGCACTATAAAATACTGGGTGAGATTAGTGTTATTCTACATGTATACTACGCAGCAAAAGCGCTAGATTTAATCTCATAGTATTTATCACACATTTTCGAGCAGGTATGTTTTCGTCCGTGAATTTTTTTGCGCTTTTAGATTTTTGGCTTTGACGTCATCACTCCCTATGCCATTTTTTGCACTTTACCGTGCATAAAGCCACAGGAATTTTAGTACGTAACCTGTTTCACACCACAACACCGCGGCTAAAATCTCGCAATGCCAGTGGACACGTGTAGGTATACATTAGTTCAATTTACGTTGTTGCTGTTTAGGAAATGGTGAAATTACTGAGCGAATAGACCTAATTACCTCGTGCTTTAGGCACGAGGTAATCTCGAGGTAACACGAGTGAGATCTCTGGTATTGCAAGTGTTACGGTAACCACTAACCATCATAAGAATAAGAATAATTTTATTGTATTATGTAGGTAGGTGCTGTAAATATTGGTTGACATAATTATCACACAACATCATTTAGTCTTAAACTAAGCAAACCTTGATTATACGAGTATACTCGTATGTCCCGGTAAGTTTCAATAGATTATTCAGATAATCCGTAAGGCGTTTTGGCATACATATTTACGATGCACGTCGTAATATTGTATGCCAAAACGCCGTAATTTTTTATTACGAGGTCTGAAAATAAATATTCTATTCTATTCTATATTCTGAATATCACGACGCAACGTGCAACGATGCGGCGTCGTGTTTTGACTATAATTCAGATGTTTCTTGATATTAATTGATCCGGATTATATTGTAAAATTAATGTCAGCCGAATCGCGCGGTGTGGAGTCAAAGACCCGATAAGATAATTTGGAGCAGCACTCGAGATATACGAACCAAGTGCTCATAAATAAAAGCACCCGCTGTGTATGCTTTTAATTAAGTTACTAAGTTAGGTATAAATAGTGAAGTATCTAATAAGATGCCTAATAACAATGATTTATGGGGTTCAGAGTCTGTTTTAAGAAAAACATGATCACGACTAATCCCGAGGCTAGATATAATCTCCTGAGATCTCTAGTTACTTAGATCTTTGAGGATATCATGTCATTTTGCACAGTAGTTAGTATTCCGTACGTGACAGATTGCAAGCCCATCGCTGCTTCTATCGTTCTTCGGATCGTGAGGCAGGGGTACTACCACTACACCACCAGTGCTACTACAGAACTTTAGTACATTAGAGGTAAAGTAATACTTACTTATAGGTAGCGCATACAAAACCTATCCATATAATAAAACTGTAACAGGTCAAATTGTGCACATTGGAGATACCTATTTAGAAAATTTTTTTTGGAGGGCACTCTATTGTCTATACTAAAGCTAAAACTGTAATTATGCCATGAAAAGGCGTACCTTTTCTTGGCAGCTTCTTTGACCTACCTAACTTTAACCTACCCCTAGGTAAGGAAGGGTATAAACGGCAATCGAACGAAGTCGCGGGTAAGTTATGAAACAAATTTTGAGAAAGTGTTTTTTGTGGGTGTAGTAGGTATTATTGATTAATTGAGTTGGAGCATCACTCAACGCGCCGCAACACGGTTCAGTGTGTACGCCGCTTTATATTCTTCAAATAAGTACTAAAAACATGTTAAAAAGTTAACCCAAACTTTTGCACTTATAAAAGAACTCACCAATACACGTAGTTACCACTCAAGTAAGGTAGGTAACTAAACTTCTTAAAAAGTTAGATGCTTTTCAATTTCATTGGTAGGTGCCTAATTGATTTTTAAGTACTTATAAGAGTTAACGTGAGGGTAGTCGCAAAACAATGTCATAGGTATTTACGTAGGTGCACAAAAAGCAGGGTAATCTAAGTGAGGTATTCCCACTGTTTCATGAAATTTCAAAAATGCTTATTCAACAAAAAAAGGCCCCTATATTTTGAATTTGAAAATGCTCTTTGGACTTGGTTTTTCATGCGCTATGTATTTTCCACTTCTTTTGAATTTGCTGAATGCTAATGAATTTTTTGCCTTTCACATACCTACTCAGGGAAGCAAATAAAATACGATACGTAATATAAAGAACTTAATGTAGACTAAAATACAGGAACGCGACGCCCAACATGATAAAATTTCTCTATACGCTTAACCTGTGTGAACGAACGAATGAAAGCTAAACCACGCTAATCATAATTATTATGGATCATGAAACCAAAAGAGAAAGTAAAATGTTATTTACTGACTAACCTTTCAAAAATTACCTACTTACTGCGCTACGTACTGAACTTATAAAAGTTATCCAACGCGTACAAAGTCGCGGGTATCAGCTAGTGCATAATATAATGTAAATCAATACCTTAAAATAAAAACTTCACAGTGATAAAGTGAAATGAGTGAATACGGATATGACCAATGATAGAGGAGAGAAAGAGATGAACATCTAGTAGTTACCCCCCATGAAGTGGCAAAGAATAAGGCAGAGAAAAAATTACGTAGTATTTGATTGCTTTTGCTTGAAGTCACAAACAGTACAGTGTCTATTGACACGGATCGGAGTGAACCTCTTTGGAGGTTGCTGAATCAATATTCATTTCATTCACATCCAAGCTGGTCTGACTACTAAACAGCTGGTTTTATTAAGACAGTCCTTCGTACTTTCATCTGAAAGTCTGTGACTGCTGCCATGTTTTCATATATTATTATTGATTTCCTTATTTTTCTGGGTTCGAATACAATCATGCACAAATGGAGTTTTTGTTTGTACGCCAGTACAAAACGGTGAAGGAAAAGATCGTGAGGAAACTGCCATGTCGGAGAATCTAAAAAGTTTGAAGGAGCACTCTTTCAAGCTGAAACGGTAGAAAGGATCTGAATGAAAGGCACAGATATAGATTATTCTGGAATAGCGCATAGGCTTCTTTTTATCCCGGAAAAATGTACGGTTCCCGTGGGATAGATTTATTTTTGTTTTTCAAGGTACAACGCGCGCGAAGCCGCGGGCGGAAGCTAGTGTTTATATAATTGAAAACAGTCTTCAATATGAAAAAATCACATACCTAAGTGCATTTTTTTTTAGTTCACACAACGTCATTAACCAAATAGCTGATAAATTAATTAAACGCTTTGTTTTTGTAAATATGTATAATAAATAATAACACCCAGAAACAGAACAAACATCGGTGTTCATCACACAAATGTATATCCTGGGTGGGGATCGAACCCACAACCTAAAGCGCAGAAGGCATTCTTACTACCAACTGAGCTGTGAGGACACTTACAACCTCAATACAATACAGAGCAAATATAAAGAAAAATCGATTACTATAACAACATACAACTGAATTTTGAAGTTACCTTTTGTTGAAGTAGGTCAAAAATACTAGCGACGGCCTACAAAAACATCTCAGTTTTTAATCACTACAAAGTCCATAATAAAAAATAATTGCCTATTAACGCGCCCTTGTCCTTATAAAATTAGTAAGCGGAAACTTCCTTTTTGATTTTCCTTTCTGTTTTTGGAAACGTAATAAAAAACGACCTCTCATAGAAAAGGACAGTTACAGCTACTATTAAGTTTCAGGTAAGTATTAGGTTTTATTTTCTGTAACAAATAAACTACGTTTTATTTTTGTTTTTTTTCCACTTACTTAGGTTTTTTCAGAGAATAGATCAGCATAGAAGTTAAAGTAATGTTAGTCGTAGGAAGTCATATGCAAGCTGTTATAAAGCTGACATAGTCGATAAGCAACTTTAAATCCTTTATCAAATCTATACTATAATAAAATTGTAGCGGAACATTATTATATACTAGCTTTCGCCCACGGCTTCGCCCGCGTGGTACCTTGAAAAACAAAAACGAATCTACTCCACGGGAACCGTACATTTTTCCGGGATGGAAAGCCTATGCGCTATTCCAGACTAATCTATATCTGTGCTGAATTTCATCCAGATTCAGCCGTTTCAGCGTGAAAGAGTAACAAACATACATCCGTTCATTATTACAAACGTTCGCGTTTATAATATTAGTAGGATATTGATATATATGATGATATAAGTTTGTACAAGTGAACGGATGTATGTTTGTTACTCTTTCATACAAATGAACGGATGTATGTTTGTTACTCTTTCACGCTGGCACGATACGGCGTCAGTGGGGCGATTATGGATCTTTGCTTACAATCAATGTCAATACGTTTTCATTGTAATCAAGTGATTTGGTATAACATAAGAGTGTTTATTCAATAAATTTGAGCCAGTTTTGACATGTGTTGATTGTATCAGAGTTCCGTAATCGCACTACAGATCGTGTTACGTTACGACGTTGCGTAGCGATGTATTTTGGCCGTTACACTCACGGCGGACAAAAAATGTAGACTGGAGTAGACAGATAAATGGCTCCGGGTCACAATGGTGCGGGTCGCATTATGTAGGGTCACGAAAATCTCGAAAAATAATAACCTTTTTTTTATCTTACACCTACTAGCTGTAGGTACTCGTGACTTCGTCCGTGAAACACGCAAATGTTGAGTGAGCGTGACGAATATCTTAGATCCTGTTCTATAGTATAGGCTAGTATTATGTTTCATCAAAATCGATCGCGTAGTTTTGACAGTAGGTACCTATGCGATTTCAAAAAGTCATAGACATACCAGACATAAGTTCTAAAAAGTGCTGTTTCGGCATCTATACTATGGCGTAGACCAGGTATGTTCTGCTATTCCCAATTAAAATTTACGAAAAATATTGAATGTACAATATGTACCTATATAATTTGTAATTATGTATTCTATATATCATATATATATATCATCAGGATGACCTTATTCATAATGCGTTTATCAAAGTGGTAGTCCAGAAGTCCCCTGTTATCGCCCGAAATGACATCAAATATTATATGACGCCATCTCTATCGACGACATCAATTATTGAGCGGTCCGACGTTAGTTTCCATATTTGCATTAAGAAACCCCAATATCAAGGCACCAGCACATTCAAATCCAATAAACCCAAAGGTCGAATACTCTTTATTCCGTTCGCGTTAACATAATGAAATACCTACCGACGGCTCACAATAAAAACGCGTCTTATGTCCTATAGGTTGAAGGTATATTTCTATAAAATACATACAATTTCATTCATTTTTCTGCATTTTCATTTTCAGCCACCTTAACATTTAGTCGTGATTGTTTTTAATTCCAGAAATCTTCATACAATCCCCTGGGATTTTCGTCTTTTTGTTCAAAAATTCCTTGTGACTCCTTCGGGTAGAGGATTTTTGGATAAAAAGTCCAGAAATCCCCTAGCGTTTCAGGAAATTTCTGGACTTTTTGTCCGTAAATTTCCTTAGCGTCTCTTTGAGTGCTGGAAGAAGTAACAATGTTATTATTCTCCTCATTTGTCAGGAGAACAATAAATTGTGTTACCATTGTACAATGTACTTACATACTCACAGGTTTCATTACATTTCCCTATTGTGATAAAATGCGAGAATTTTATTGACAGTCGCGACTTTATTATGTTGGTACCTATTATGTATATCCACTGCTTTTATATTCTCGCCCTATATGAAAGCGGAACAATACATGCGAACCTTCGAAACATGTGATTGAAAATGGTTGATTGTCCTTTTTAATCCCTTTTCCCTTTACGCATTTTAGTTTTCGACATAAAAGGAACTGCCCAAATTAATATGATATATTATTACCCTTGCGTATGTATACTGTTTCATTATTTCTTTTGTGTTGTTCGGCCTTTAAGTTCATACAAGTTGAACGGAGTGAAAGATGAGAATATTCAAATTGTCAAGGCGTTTTTTTATGCATATGCTTCAATTAAATCAGACTACAAACCAGTTCAAGCTGAGTAAAGAAGAAGAAGACTGAAGAAGAGTAGGAAGACCTTTGTGCTTAGATCCAGTGGACTTTATGCATAGATACATAGAAACTAATGCTGTCACGAGAAGATACAAAATAAACAGTTTCAACAAAAATTGGTTTTATTTTCAAGTTCGACGTACTTGCTCGTCATGACGTGGCAGGAATTCTTAGCATAACGTAACAATAGCCATATTCGCGACGCCACGATACCTACACATATGGGACACTATCTGCACCTACCTGTTTCTATTGGTTGATATTGCACTTTCCGCTTTTCTTTATTAAAGTATGGACCTATTTTATGGGAAACAGTTGTTTATTGATTTGAAACGTCCATGAAAGATGAATTTAAGAGCCAATTCCAACCTAACCCAAATCCAAGTACCCAATCAATCTCAGAGAATATTATTAACTGACTTGATTGTAGTGATAATACACAAGGGTTCTTAGGGGGCTAATAAGTTAATATGAACTCAAGACAAGGAGAGAGTATTTTATCTAAGGACAAAGACAACTCATCAAAGGGAAGTCATAAGTAGTGACACTCAAGCCGCGAGTGAAAAGTTATCGCGCGTAAACTTTATACTCCCGGAAGTCCGGAAACCGTGCGAGACGGGGTAAACCCACATAACACGAGATAGCCGTAATTGGGTAAATAGGTACTCACTAAGAGCCTTTTTAACCCCCGACGAAAAGAGGGGTGTTATAAGTTTAACGTGTCTGTCAGTGCATCTGTGTATCTGTCAGTGGCATCGTAAGTCCTAAACAGATGAACCGTCTTTCATTTAGTTTTTGTGTCATAAATAATTTATTCCCGGTGTTCTTAGCCATGTTTCAAAAAAATCTGTTCAGCCGTTTGAAGATCATCAGGTCTTTTCTAGTTGATGAGGGGAACTTTCTTATGTCCGATCGATTCGAAATTTGGTAACGTGTTACTTGAATTATATTGAAAGAACATGGTAAGGTAACCGTGACTTTAAATATGACATGTTAGAGTAAGGTTTAGATGACGGGGGCTTCTAAAAATTTTTAATTTTGTATTATTACTTCATGTAAGTAGAAAAGGTCCTAATTTTTGTACCTGGTTTTAATATGTGGTTTTAAAATGACCGAAAAATTAAACCTTATGTGACAACTGGGTCACATTAAGCTTGTTATTTAGTTTTTTGTGTATCTCGTTATTTTTTTACGTTAGGAAGACTTTTTTATTTTATTTTAAAGCACAGAGTAAATTATGTAAAAATGTTGAAGACTTTTTAGCGCGGTGGATGTCTTTCTGATAAAAACTCGAGAAGTATTTATATTGAAACTGAGAAAAAGGTTGAGAAATATTTGTGTGCGAGTTTTTACTTTTATATTTTCCTGATTCTAACAAAGGCGGATTCCACACTGAAACATGATGATAATGATAATGTCTTCGTGTAAACAAGGGTTGCTTAAGTATTACGCCGATGTCTGCAGCTTATTTGCATACTTTGTTTTTGCAAGGCTATAAGAGATTAGAATCGCTAGAATGTGTTGAGAATATGTTTCTAGAAAGGGTAGCGTAAAGCCTCGTACTCAATTTTCTTAATACGTGCCATTAGTAAAATTAATTGACAAATAGGGCGGTAGCCAACATGCATGTGATGCCTATGCTTGACACCTAAGCTTTTGCAAGCGGTTTTACCTTACGGTAACCTCTTACCAAAAAAAAAGCATACGGGCCACCTGGGCCCGTGTGCTTTTTTTTTCGAACGGGTTGAAAAGTAATCCTATGTCCGTCTCCTGGTTCTAAGTTACCTTCCCACCAATTTTCAGCGAAATCGGTTCAGCCATTCTTGAGTTATACATAGTGTAACTAACATGACTTTCTTTTAAATAATATAGTTTGTGTTGTATGGGTTATTTATCGAGAAAGGCTATAGGCTATTATAACATCACGCTACAACCAATAGGTGCGGAGCATCAATAAAAAATGTTGCAAAAACGGTGAAAACATTATTACTTAAGGGTCGGTTCACATCTGACGGAAGATGCGTCGAGCGTATCAATCAATATTATTAGTATTAGACGGGTATTTATCGCGTTTAAATTACCTTATATTTTCCCGACGTTCCTTATATTTTAAAAGTAAGTATCAATCAACGATCTTACTAACGCATGTTTTATTATTAATTCGTCTGTTTTGGCGTGACCGATAAAACGCGACGTATCTTCGGTCAGATGTGAACCGACCCTAATACGCGCAGACAAAGATGCGCGAGAGTTAGCTAGTATATTGATATTGGTGGACATTTTAGATAATCCGTTTTATACCTTAGCGTAAACGTGTGTACTTTTAAACTTACGCGATCTGAACACATTATTATTAGTATTAGACGGGTATTTATCGCGTTCAAATAACCTTTTATTTTCGCTAGACCAGTATACCCGTGACCACGACAGCGTGCAAACCTGTCGAAACGTCGGGAAAATAAAAGGTAATTTGAACGCGATAAATACCCGTCTAATACTAATAATAATGTAAACGTGTGGTTGGTTATCTAGTGTCTGGAACATTATTTTTATTTTATATATTATTTATTTATTTATTTTCAAATCTTAGGAAAACTAAAATAAAATAAAAAATATTAATATAAACACATGAAACGAAATTACATGTACCTGAGGGCCATTTATAAAGTTTCCACTGATAGCAAAATTCATTTAAGTTTAGATTGTTTCAGTGTTAATGGACGACTAAAAAAAAAAAAAAACTTATTTAACTTAGTTGACAAAGACACAATGCACATGCTTAAAATAAGAGAAAAAAAAAGTAAAGTAAGTGGGTACTTTGATTAAAGCTTATTCTAATCTAAATGTCTGAAAAGAATCTGTCACTTAACAGTCTTTTGAGAATGGCTTTTGACTATATTTTTCCAGCGACTTTCCCATCCTTTTGGCTTAGTCTTAGAAATAACAAACATGCACCTACATGTTTTAATGTTTGTATTAACCATGACTAAACGAATAA
This sequence comes from Cosmorhoe ocellata, assembly GCA_963675405.1. Taxonomy (NCBI): domain Eukaryota; kingdom Metazoa; phylum Arthropoda; class Insecta; order Lepidoptera; family Geometridae; genus Cosmorhoe; species Cosmorhoe ocellata. Next base: position 2,494,337 of record OY776257.1, read on the forward strand.
TTTAAATTTATGTGACGTGATTATACTACTTAGATAAACTAATATTTTGAATTTAAAACACCATGTAGATAATTAACACCTATATGCTAATTGATTGAAACATAATAAGTAGGTATATAAGATACCTTACCTACCTATCTATGTTTTATAGGCAGTAGTTATATCGTAACACGAGTTTCCGCTACTTGACTGCGAAGGGGGTACTCTAGTAAAAAACTAAAGGATATTTTCACGACTGTTATTTCCCAGGTTTGTTAGACATCTTATCAGATCTCTAACAATTGGGGTACAAACTTGGTAAAACGAATTTACCCACACTTTTAAGAGAAGAGTGTAATTTGGGGTAAATTCGTTTATAGGGTATCTCACCCGATCAATTAACGGTATTGAAGTAGGTACCTACCTACATACCTATTTATTTTAAATTACTTTGGCATCTATGTATTAATTTCGAACTAAACCTGTATTAAAAACTGTACCTTAAGCCTCCTTTCGTTCTTAATGCTTACATATTAGTTCAATTTTATTATTAAACTTTTGGAATTAAACACTTGTTTGTTTTTAAAATGGATGGCTGTATGTTTTCAGTATTAAGGTAAGGTTTTAGGTAAAATATAATTCTGTTTCGAAGACTTGTACCTATCTAGATAGCACTAAAAACTCGTGCTATGGGCACCTATGGGTTGGTAATAAACAACTACGGCAAGCAAAACTAAACAGACTAATTAGTAGTAGCAGAATTACATACGTAATTTGGCTTTTATATTCTGCGTAGCCATTTTAATTGTATCCTGTTAATAAAATTAAAAAAAATCTAAAACTCAAATTCATAGAGCGTTTATTTAACAATGAGTTAGGTAAGTATTAAACTCATAAAATATAACCTTAAAAGTTATTACCTTTATGTAAGCAGTTATTACATGTGAAAACAAGTAAATAAGTAGTTTTTATTGTATAAAACTTACGAACCTACTAAGACACTAATAAAAATAAAAAACAAGAATTTAGCTACTGATTAAGAGTAGGTAAACGGGCTTTTCAACGATTTTTTATATGTATAGATATACATAGACCCACATAATTTACGTTGCCATTATTATTAGTATTAAACGGGTATTTATCGCGTTCTAATTACCTAGTAGACAGTACAGGTAGTCTACCCGTGACCACGACAGCGTGTAAACTTTTCGAAACGTCGGGAAAATAAATAGATAATTAGAACGCGATAAATACCCGTTTAATACTAATAATTCTTATAAGCGGCGATGGGCTTGCAACCTGTCACGTACGGAATACTAACTACTGTGCAAAATGTGGGCATATAGGTACCAAATGTCATGTTTGGACTTGCCTCTGACTACCCCCTTTAGATAACCTCAAAGATCTAAGTAACTAAAGATCTGAGGAGATATCTACCGAGCCTGGGGATTACAGTCGTGATCATATTTATATATATATTTTATTTAATACTAATAATAATGTGTTCAGATCGCGTTAGTTTAAAAGTATATTTTACGTTTCCCGTCTTTAGGGATATGAGGTCAGTGAATTAAATAGGGGCCATACCAAAAGCTCTTATAAACCATCATGTTTAAGAAACGTCTCATATCAAACTTAAAGTAACACTAATTTATTTTGTACTAGCTTCCGCCCATGGCTTCGCCCACGTGGTACCTTGAAAAACAAAAACAAATCTATCCCGCGGGAACCTTATATTTTTCGGGATAAAATGTAGCCTATGTGTTATTCCAGACCTTAATCTATAGCTGTGCCAAATTTCATTCAGATCCGTTCAGCCGTTTTAGCGTGAAAGAGTAACAAACATACATCCATCCATCCATCCATCCATCCATACATTCTTACAAACTTTCGCGTTTATAATATTAGTAGGATTGTATTGACTGTAATTTTATGATGTGAATAAGTAAGTTCATTGTGATGTACCTTTACATTTTATGTAATTTATATTTTGTGACCTGTAACATAATTGTTATGAATAAAACTAACTATGAACTATTTAATGCAATTTTTATAGGTCATAGTAAGAAATATCAAAGTTATATTACTTTGATATTGCCCAAAGAATTTGTGGTTAGACCTCAAGACGCATAATAATTATAATATAATTAAAATTAAAAATGATAATTATAATTTCTGTAATATTGTTTAACATTTTTTAATGTTTTTTCTGTGTGTGCTGTAATAGATCAATAAATAAATGATAATACAGTAGTAGCATCGTATTTGGCAATGTGGACGAACCCTTATATGAAATCCCCAATGAAATACGTGATCCGTCTTATGAGACAGTCGATTTATCACAACACTTGACGTTGTAGTTTCTGCTTGACTGTAGACACGTCACGAAATAATAAGCCGGCTAAGTGCGAGACGAGATTTGAGTGCTAATAATAATAATAAAGATAAAAAAAATATATAACTGAACTGAGAGGCGTTGTCTTAATCAAATTTCAATAAATCTCGAAAATGAGTTTTTTCCCTAGCTGGTGCCCGCGGCTTCGCCCGCGTGGAAGTCGGTTATCGCGACTTAAAATCTCGTCAAGTTATATACTTACTAAAATTTTCCTAGAGATTCGATCTATCCATTGGTGAAAATAGCATGAAAATTGGTGCAGTAGTTTTTGAGATTATCGTGAACGGAGTACAAACTTTGTTTTAGGTATAATATGTAGTGATTTATAGGAATGATAATAATATGTATACATTTACAAAATTATTACAAAAGTCAGCTTTAAGTAACGGCTTATGTAAAATCCACCCAGCTGTGAGTGCAAAAAATAGAAATAATACTTAAGTTGAAAACGATTTTCTCAGTTGGAATTTCGGGGTTTTTCGTTGATTTGATTATCTAATAATAGATTGGTAAGTATCTACTTTCAGAACCGAATCCAGGGCGAATGCTAAGGGGCTTAAGCCTCCCCCCTCCTCGAAAGCATCTGGGTGGGCACCTCTGAAAAAAATATAAATTAAACTAGCTTTTTAGCGTTTACTAGCTAGTAATTGTTTTGGTCTGGATCACATGGGTAACAGGCTGTATGAAATGTTAAAAATACAATAATATGGCTGTTCTTCTTATCATGTCACTAATTATTTCTAACCAGTGTTGTGAAAGGATTAAAGTGCGTTTCAGAGGCTTCTTTATTTATATTAGCTTCCCACGGCTTCACCCGCATGGTACTTGAAAAACAAAAACAATTGAGTACTTACTTACTAACATATTATATGAAAAAAAATGTTGTTTTTTTATGTATTTAAAACTTTATTATCAATAATATTGATATACTACTGTGCAAAATGTGGGCATGTACCAAATGTCATGTTTGGACTTGCTTCTGACTACCCCCTTTAGATATCCTCAAAGATCTATGTATCTAAAGATCTGAGGAAGATATCTACCGAGCCCGGGGATTACAGTCGCGATCATATTTATTTTAAATATTGATATTTAATGCAAAAAATTTAAATAAATAAATTTTCAATTAGTTATAAACAATTAAAAATGGATGAATTATTGAAATAAATACTTTTTGGGTTATCTATTCCATAGTTATGTTCGAATGCCCCCCTAGATCCGCCACTGGTTATTCGGATCGCTCAAGCTCCTATCAAATATTTAAGAACGAGGCATCTCTAAAGTTGTAAAACCTTTTACACTCCGATAATGGAAATCGAACCTTATGTAAACCTCTCTCGTGCCCTGTTATAAGATGACTATGTAAATAAATACAAGATTCGTACGGTCGGTTTCTATATTCTATCTATCTGTGGTTTTTGGATTTTAGTATCCAAAATCCAAATATAATAATCCAAATATAATAATAAATTAGTAGGATTTTACTTTGTCTTTCATGATTTCCGTAGAGAAAAATGCTGTCTTTTGTCCTCATGGTAGGGGACAGGTATGATAGAAAAGGGTGGGGGTGGGGAGGGGATGGGTATAGAAATTCAACGCCCGCACAAGACTCACATTGCTCTCGGTCTGCGTCGTCTAATTAGCAGCCCTTTATAATCATGCCTTATAATATAAAGCCTTATTTTAGTACTTGTGGAACTCTCTGCGACTCTTTGTTTACGTCGATCCGAAGTCACGGTCAGGCTTCAAAGTCACGATAGACGCGTCTTAATGTTTTTTCCATGTATGAAACAAAAGGAGCTTCTGAGGTGCGTTTTAATGTTTTCAAAAATCTGTTTCCAAAAACAAGTAAAGAATGTCAAAGTTCAACATTGTTGCGAGATATTTAATTTTTTTTTTCAAATTTAACCTCAAAGCAATGGAATTTTAACTTTTCTAGGACCTATCGTTTTTTTTCTGTTCCCATTTTCACAACATTTGCCACAAAATTTTGACTTGTGCAGAAATAGGAATAAAAAGTGTGCATAAAAAAATTGTTCCGTTCGTGGGAATACCTTGTTTATGGTGTGGTGGTGCTGTCTCGTAGGTACCTATAATTTTCGTTCAGGCTAAGCGTTGATAGTCAGTCAGTCAGTAATGAAGAGTTAAACATATTTAAGTATCACATAAGGTAAGTATTTATCAAGACTGTAAGCTAGTGGTACATGATCCTGTCATAAAGGTTACTTTAATCACTGTCATAAAGTACCTATCTCAATGTAATATCTAAATATATATGTATAACTCAAAGGTGACTGACTGACTGACTGACATAGTGATCTATCAACGCACAGCCCAAACCACTGGACGGATCGGCCTGAAATTTGGCATGCAGGTAGATGTTATGACGTAGGCATCCGCTAAGAAAGGATTTTTATTAATTCTACCCCCTAGGGGATAAAATAGGGGATGAAAGTTTGATTTTGTTTTTCAAGGTACCACGCGGGCGAAGCCGTGGGTGGAAGCTAGTCATGTAATATAGTAGTTGTCTTTAATTTTACATCTACTAGTATTTAACGTAAAAATAAAAAAAATAGATTCTTACAGCCGCCTGTGTCGTATATTTTGAAATGTTGTAAATCAGGTTACTCTTGTAATCCAGACGAATCCAACGACTTAATTGTCAAAATCTGTCCAGCTGTTTAGGCTTCAGCGACCGCCAAAAAAACTAGCAACCATAGATATAACCATACATACAATACACCCTAAACACATTTCTCCTTCGCAGTCGGGTAAAAAGAGAGTTTACATTTTTAGGTAAAAATTTTACCTGAAAATATGAACTTTTTTTTTACATATTTTTTTTTAGTTTGATGTTTATTTCCCAGGATGACAGTGAATTTTCTTACCTTTGCCAAATGCCTATAAGTAGGCATTTTACTCACCTAGGGCAAAGTTAGGTGAGATTTTCTCATAAAGAGACGTCTTATAACCTTTTCTATCTATAAAATGTCACAAATAGCAGTTTTACGGCATAGATTTATGTAAAAGTCAATTGTTATTGATATGGTTATGGATAGTAAAATTTATGAATAGTTTGGGATAACGCAATGATCTTTTTATTATCTTCTTTGTATAAACTGCGTAGGACTGGCATAAGCCTAACCTAGAACACCGAAGTACGAAATTTCGTAGTAATGTAACCTTGATATTTCTTCTTCTTCATCTTCTTCAATTATGGCATCTGTCTTTTAGAGAACAATTTTGCCAGTGTCAAGTGTATTTATTTATAAGTATTGTCAACGTCACAGAGTCATAGTCAAGTTGTCAAGTCAATTTTAAACAAAAGATGGCTGTTTTGTTGAAAATTCTCGGGATTTCCTCCGATGGAATTTGAAGAGAACTATTCACTCTAATTCTCATACTTTACACTCGCGTCAAGAACCCGGGCTTTATTGGCAAAATAACCACCAAAATTACGCAATAAAACTCAAAATAACACGAGAAAACATATAAAAACCAGAGCGACGTAGTTGTCAGGCAAATGCACCGCAGAAAATCCACCTTGATATTTCACACCATGACATATAAAAATTGTATTGAAGTAGTGTTACTTCAAGTTTGAAACTTTGACGTTTCTGAAATATGATGGTTTGTAAGAGCTTGTGGTAAGGCCCTAGTATGTACTTAATTTTTTTTAAATGGGTTTTTCATTTGGGGATTTTTCAATATAACCATCAAAAAGGGGTCATTGAGGTCAATGATAGTATGGGATTTTTTTATTAGTGTGATTTGTTTGAAACTCAGTTTAGATACTATAAGTGAACGAAGTCGCGGGCGGGACAGCTATTTTAATAAATTAATGTTATTCTGTCAGTGCTGACTTACTTTAAAAATAATAAAAAATAAAAAGTTAATTATTTAATATATTATCTAGGATTAGTCGTGTCCTACTTTTGCGTAAACCGAATTATCGGTGCAGAACAATGGTTTAGGATTTTTGCAGTAGGTAATACAACCACTATCTTCACTTTGGCTACTTACTATTCTGCTATCGTCTAGCCCTTCGGAAGCTTTCATACGCGCGCCTCGCTTATAAATCATTTGGGTGTAGTGATTTGGAATGATATTCCAGCTTATCTACGCGTAATCTGTCACCGATACCTCTTATAATAATATATCGTAATATTTGGAGCCGATATTTTGGCTGAGATTATTTGAAGTGAGATTTAGACTAAACTCACGTTCTATTTCCTACGACACTACTGGACTACGAATGAGAGAATTATATAGACGTGTTATATTATAATATTACTAGCTTCCGCCCGCGGCTTCGCCCACGTGATACCTTCAAAAACAAAAACTTCGCTATCCCACGGGAACCATACATTTTTTCGGGATAAAATGTAGCCTATGTGTTATTCCAGACCATAATCTATATCTGTGCCAAATTTCATTCAGATCTGTTCAGCCGTTTTAGCGTGAAGGAGTAACAAACATACATCCATCCATCCATCCATCCATACATTCTTACAAACTTTCGCGTTTATAATATTAGTAGGATTATATGAGATCGGATATCAACTTTGTTTCAAAACGGCTATTATTCATGTTTTTTATCAAGATTTAGGATTTAGGAATCATGGCAGAATTATTAATGTCTATTCACTTTTTAACAATAGACTTTTACATACAGTAGATACCTTAGCTTAAAATTGTTCATCACAGCTTTCAAATCATTATCACCTCTTAAAACAAAGAAGATTCACCTGCGTAAGAAGTAAAAAAATACAAAAGAAAATAATTGGCCTTCCGCAAACTTTGGCGCGGCTACTGACAAATTACTGATTCCACTCTCACCCCTCTCCCCCGGCCGGTGTCAGGTTCCGCAGCAATTAGTTAGATTCAATAGATATTGCTTCATCTATAATAAGTAATCATCGGAATTCTAGAATAAAATCAAGAGTAGCGTTTAGCAGAGACGCGAAATCACGTGAAAAGAAATTACTTGGCCACGGACCTTCAAATGTATCTATCATAATTTGTACTTTATTGCGCAATTGGTGTAGCACCCTTGCCTTACGATCCGAAGGTCGTGAGTTCAAACCTGGTTGTGCACCAATGGGTTTTACTATTGAAAAAATACTTAATGCCAGTGCTATTAAACGGTTATGGAAACAATCGTGAGGAAACCGGCATTATTCTAGAACTAAAAGTTCGAAGGTGTGTGTCATAGGTGAGTATTCTTATCAGCGGCGATGAGCTTGCAACCTGTCACGTTCGGAATACTAACGTCTGTGTAAATTTTGAGAATGTGCCAAATATTATGTTTGAACGTGTCCCGTTTAGGTACATAACTAGAGATCTGTAGGTCTACCATGAATTTTCACAATCTACACTCGCTAGCGACTGTAGTTAAAAAAATGTATGAAAACTTGCCTACAGCGCCTCTAACGGATAGTTGGGTACTAAAACCTCACGTAGTTAACTATCCTACGTCACAGCGTACTACAGCGACTGTAGTTTGCGCTCATTAATTTGCTTAGAATTTGGTACCATGACTAACAGTTTTGACAATTAATGTCATAGTAACGTACTATTACTACTGTAGTAACGTCAGCCAATCTAAATGTGACAACACATGGTAGACGTACTATTCTCCTCAGTACGTCAACCATGAGTTGTCACATTTAGATCGGCTGACGTTACTACAGTAGGTAGTAATAGTACGTTACTATGACATCTCAAACTTGTTACTCATGGTACCAAGTTCTAAGCAAATTAATGAAGCGCAAACTACAGTCGCTATAGTATCTGTGACGTAAGATAGTTGACTACGTGACGTTTTAGTACCCAACTCAATTATCCGCTAGAGGCGCTGTACAAGTTTTCATACATTTTTTTTATTACAGTAGCTAGCGAGTGTAGATTGTGAAAACTTTGGTAGACCTACAGTATGGGGATTACAATCGTGATCATGTTTTTTTTTCATACGCTTTCCTGTTAATCTCAATAATCTCAATCATAAAGCTGAAGCGATTCTAAATCCGTCCGCTCCAATAATGGCCGTCGTAAAATTAAATAAGTAGGTAAAAATCTCATTACGGATCATTACTGTTCACTCGTAAAAGCTTGGATCACCGTTCGTACCGTTATCGTCATTATGACCCAAGTCTTATGCCGGAAATTGATGTGTATATAAATGTAATATAAAGAATAGAATATAATATTCTGGTTGGGAAATGCCATCTAGTATTCAAACGGCAGAGGAAAACATAGTAAATTCTTTACTATGTTTTCCTCTGCCGTTTGAGTAACCGGCATTAAGTTAGTATTTATAATCCACACCTAAAATACATTAGTAAAATAGAAAAATCAATGTGTTTGTTTGTTTTTTACCTTTTCAAGACAAACGGCTAAGCGGATCCTTATCTGGCAACGAAGTAAATTGTATTCTGTTAAGGACATAATAATACCTTTTGTCTCAATTCAACGTCGACGTAGTTGCGGGCAACAGCTAGTTTATAATTAAATAATAAACGTATTTTTGTCCTGAAAAACTTGAAACAAAATTAAAGTGTTATGGGACGTCAAAGTTTGTTTGAAAATATCAAAGTGCACAGTGGAAAAATCTTTTAAAAAAATGTCCAATCCAGTTTAGCAATTTTGATGTTGATAGCGTTGGCATACTTTTTATGAAAGAACAAAGGATCAACATGGTTGGAGTCGCTAACTTCGTTATGCGTGTTGTGACACACCACACGGAGATACTACTCGTATTATATTATTTGTATCTGAACGCATATCTGTCAATATCTCTTCACAGAAAACATTAGATAACAGACGGCATAGATAATATAATCTGCAGATACAGACCAATACGGACAGACTAAGAGCGATTACGCACTGCGTCCGATCCGAACCCGTGAAAATATGGATCTAGAAAACTCGACGAATTCGGATTCGGATTCGGAAAATGCTTACGCATCTCTAATACAAATCCAAGCAATTCAGGAGCCACCTTTTGGCATACGTCATTTTACGTGACAGAAATGGCGAATGATGGAAATCGGATGTAGTGCGTAAGTTACCATAGAAATAGTTCTACAACTACTCCGGACCATATTTTCAGGGGTTCGGATCGGACGCAGTGCGTAACCGCGCTTAGGGTGGATAAGTCTGGTATAACTGTTATCGGTATAATTTAATGTCAAACACACTTCCTAGAGATTGAATTTCGGGAATTTCTTTCTCACTGCACCTTTAAACTCCAGAAGAATACTACCCTCCAAAATTTACTGACTGACAGATCAACGCATAGACTAAGTTAGCCTAAAAAGAGCGGAATCAATGTCAGTCACTCAATCAAATGTAAAAGTTTTAATTATTTATTTGATTTTTATAGTTTATATCTGCGTCGTGTGTTACAGGCTTTACGCTGTTCTAGGAAGCGAATCTGTAATAGCATAGTGACCAGCTGTCGGGCACCATCATGTGAGCGAAATTCTGTTATGTTTTACAAACAGACTTCCATCGTCCAGTTTAGATATTAAACTAAAAGGTCCAAAAGGTTCACATCAAAACAATCTCGTGCCTTTTGACAAAACTAGTATTAACAAACATCCACTTTGTAAAACTAAGGGTCGTTTATATGAGCTTGTATTTTACGCTTTGATCTTTTTTGTAGCAACAACATAAAAAAAGTTGAGCATATTAAAAAGTTGAATCATGTAAAACTAAAGGCGAAGCGTTTTTCATACAAAAATCTGACTAACAAAATCACATTACTGAGGGCGGATTCGACCAAACTTGGCTAAAGAAGAAGGATAAAGACCGAAGTCCTTACTGCGTATAAAATCACTAAATACTCTAGCTAGAATAAATTTCATTTTACCAAATTAGGTCTTAGAACTCTGAAATTAGTACTTTTCAGAGTTCTTTTCGAGTCGCAGTTTTAACTTTTACGACATGTCGGTTTCTTTATGATGTTTTCTTTCAAAGTTTTACCTGATATTAAGCACGTCCTTTGAAAGGAAAAATCTTAAAATCGTAAAGCTATTATCACGATGCTATAAAGACTACTATACAATACTTGTGCGGATAAGCTAATGACAACTATTGTGTGTTTCCGGAATGAATATAATTAACCATTTTAGTAAGTTAAAGCACTAGTACCTGGATGACCGAGCTTTGCTCGGTATTTTTTTTTGGTAAATTGTGTTTTTTGGAAAATGAAACCTAGCTAGATCGATTTATCGCCCCCGAAACCCCCTGCATACTAAGTTTCATGAAAATCGTTGGAGCCGTTTCCGCGATTCAGATTATATATAACAAGAATTGCTCGTTTAAAGGTATAAGATATCAATAGCTAAACTGAAAGAGTCCCGCTACTTTAGCCGTGAGTTTGTAATGTATTCAGTCCCATACCTAGCTACGATTTTTTTGAACCGGGCATAAGTTGCGTTTGAGATAAATTGAAAAAACAGACTCATAATATAAAATGAGTGTTATTTTTTGTGATCGAGACAATATCTTGAGTCAATTGTGTGGTCAGTTCCTAGCTTGATGGCTACCAGGTGATTGTATACCTCGCTTATAGTCGCTTTAGCTGCTATTAAGAACGCCTAAGTAAGCTACCTTGACTGACCACTTGATCAGCCGTTTCATCCCGTGTAAACACGCCACAAAAAAGGTTAAAAACGATAATTTACTTTATACTACTTTTGACCGCTATAAAATTTTATCGCTGAAGTAAAATTGACTGTCCAGTTATATGATTTGACCTAAGCTGTATTACCTAATTTTATTGCAAGTTTTTGACCATTTATTTGATTTTGTCGATCAAAAACGTATAAAGTATTGTAGGTCAATGTATTTAACGTAGGAATTTGATTAGAATTAGTTATATTTTCAGTCAAGCTGAATTCAACTTATTTTCTTACGTTGTTTAAAAGTATATATTTATATCGTTAGCGTTTGACTAAGTAGGTAATTATCAGTCAGCGCTAAGGCATTTTATCTGAATTTCAGGGTTAGATTTTATCTTTAGTATAAAGGCTAGATCAAAAGAACTCTAAACCGCTTATATAAAGAATGCGATGAGAAATATTGAAATAAAATGTAATTCAGTTTTGCTTATTTACTAAAATCGATATCACGATCCCTAAGAATAGATCTTCGTATGTCTTATAGTTTCAGATTTTCCCATACTGACCGTTCTAAAGGTTACATCCTATAATCTTTGTGCACCAAAATGCTATCTGCTGTAGAGTATTTTAATGTTGTTTTATGTAAATATTAGATGCATTACATTAAACGAAGTACCTATTTAACCTAGTTTGGCTTCGGCACGAGAGATTTGCACTTCACCCACTGCAACAAACTCACAAACAACAGATGCGGCGAACTACCGATCCGTGCCAAAATACGAATACTTTGCATTACGGTAGCGACGACAGCGCCAAATGAACTTTTTGAAATACAAAAATAATACTATTTAATTTAATCTATAGATATTTTGTAACGTTTCCTAGAATATCAGATTCAGAATGATCGCATGATTTTCTATACATATGATAAAATCGTTGATCTTTGCGTTTGTGCACACTAATCTCAGCAACGACTGAACTAAATCGAATGCAGTTTTCACTAATGTAATGATATAAGCTTATATAAAAACTTAAGCTTTGTTTCATTGAGATCGGTTGACAAATAAAAATGATATGATAATTTTACTCATTCCTCGCGCGTGCGGACGCTATGCGTAAGAGTAATCTATACAAAGTCAAGGGCTGTTAGCTCGTCTAATCTAAACTAATATTATCAAGAGGAAAAATTTGATTGTTTGTTTGTTTGTTTGTTTGCATTGAATAGGCTCCGAAACTACTGAACCGATTTGAAAACTTCTTTCACTGTTGGAAAGCTACACTATCAGCGGGTGACATAGGCTATATTATATTTTCAAAAAAATTAGGGATCCTTACCAAAACTCCAATAATGTAACTCAAGGTGTAAAAAAAATACCTAAAATATTCTTTAAATCGTGTACGCTGCGAAAACTATTGATGATAGAATAAAATAATTTACTACGACTTTGTAGAACACATCATTATTTACAAAAAGTGTCGCCATAGCATATGTCTAACTATTATAGTTATGCCACAATAAGAGTTATTTTATTTTAAAATGTTAATTAATAGGCTACTCTTAGAAACGCTCTTTATTTGTATCTTAGTATTAATCCTTATCAAAATAAATCACATCATATGCAAGACTGTTTCAATACTTTAATAAAGCTTTTTGAATTAATCAATTCACAAGCAATATCCACAAGCAACATAAGGCGTAGCACTATCTACAATCAGAGTATGTATTAGAGCGTAGCAGTATCTACGAGTATTGCTTAGCGGTTGTACTATCTACACGCAATATTGTTCGTAGGTATTTCTATCTACAAGCAACATAAGGTATAAAAAACTGGTTGCTTGTTTTCCGAAACTGCTAAAAAAATAATATGATTGCTAAATTCCACTTAACTTATTTAGAATGTCAAAGGCACCTTTTCCGAGAATATCATCAAAGTTCAAAAAATATATTTCTATTAAATTTTATTAAATTCTAACCCTAAAACATTATAATTATTTAATTAGACGTATTATTAAATGCCGAGCAAGTTAGTTAAAATGTGTGTAAATTATGTCAGAAACAAACGTTTATTGTTAGAGATTTGTTGAATAAAAGTTTCATGAAAATCGCTCCACGCGTTAAAAAGTTTCATACTAACGTTTTCATCATTTTTCACCCCCTCAGAGGTGGAATTTCCAAAAATCCCGCCTTAGTGGGTGGTTTTGTTATAAAAGGAAACCACCTTCCAAATTTCAGCTTTCTAGCTTCACCGGTTTCGGCTGGGCGATGATCAATCAGTCAGTCAGTCAGGTTAAGCTCTTATATAGATAACTAGGCGCGCATCGCCCGTTCGCTTCGCTTGAACTTGGCTTGACACGCTGCCGCGTGTCTAGATCCCATACAAACATTGACCCCACATTGGACCCCTTTTTCAAGGTTATATCGAAATATCCTGAAACACGTGTCCGTTCAATTTGTATTTGCAGTACACAAACAAAGTTTCAGACCATTCGCACCACCCGTTAAAAAGTTCACATACAAACATTGACCCCACATTTGACCCCTTTTTGAAGGTTATTTTGAAAAATCCTGAAACACGTGTCCATTCATTTTGCATTTACAGTACACAAGCAAAGTTTCAGACCAATCGCACCACCCGTTACAAAAATTCCATACTAACATTGACCCCCCTTTGACCCCTCTTTGAAGGTTATATTGAAAAATCCTGAAACACGTGTTCATTTATTTTACATTTACAGTACACAAACAAAGTTTCAGGCCAATCGCACCACCCGTTAAAAAGTTCCCATACAAAAATTGACCCCACATTTGACCCCTTTTTGATGGTTATATTGAAAAATCCTGAAACACGTGTCCATTCATTTTGCATTTACAGAGCACTAACAAAGTTTCATGAAAATCACTCCACGCGTTAAAAAGTTTCATACTAACGTTTTCACCCTTTTTCACCCCCTTAGAGGTGGAATTTCCAAAAATCCCGTCTTAGTGGGTGCTTTTGTTATAAAAGGAAACCACCTTCCAAATTTCAGCTTTCTAGCTTCAGCGGTTTCGGCTGGGCGATGATAAATCAGTCAGTCAGTCAGTCAGTCAGTCAGTCAGTCAGTCAGTCAGTCAGGTTAAGCTCTTATATAGATATAGATTATAATTAAGAATTACTCTTCCGACAATAAAATGGTTCGCATAGGACTTTGTTTCCGCATTGTACGAGCGAAATGTGATGTGGGTTATTCTCTGGTTATAAAGAACTTGTGACACGATAATATGAAGAAGGGTTATATACTGACGCGATCCGTCACGTTACACGCGAATGATATTTTAAACATTATGTACATAACGCGACTTCGTCTGAGTTTTAATATTTTACTTTCTTTTTTTTAATCTATCTTCATGCCGAGCCATTCTCGTGAAACAAACAAACAAGTCATTTTCACATTTACAATATTAATATTGTAAATGTCTTGTTCGTTTGTTTTAGTGTACATGGTTATTTATGTATGTATATCAAATGAAAACCACGTGTGTATTAACTGCAGGTTAAATTCATTTTTACTTTTTTCTTCTACATTATTCAACACTTGTGTGATATTATTTTTTTATGTGACGAAAAAGATGAGTAATAGATAAGCGTGGTATGTGTTATGTTATGAGGATACAGAGGTAGAGGCAGGCCAAAAGATGAATGACTGTGTGAAAGATGATATGAGTAAGAAAGAAGCGAGTACTGAGATGACGAATGACAGAAGTAAATGGAAAAAGATCACATGTTGTGCTGACCCCACATAGCGTGGGAAAAGGGCAGGAAGATGATGATGAACTGTTTTTTTAAACCAGTGTGGTGAAAGGATTAAAGCGCGCCTTTTCAAATTCAAATTCAAATTTATTTATTTATTTATTTATTTTTTTTATGCACTTGACACAAATGTCTTCGAAATTGTTAGGTTTTACGACATGCCGGTTTCCTCATGTTGTTTTCCTTCACCGTTTGAGAGTTCTGGTACTCAGTAAAAGCGAGCTTAATTACAGCTATTAATCAAGCAGTCACTTGACGGCCAAATTCAAGAGTCAGATCAACAAGGTCCATTTGATTGATGGAGGCTACCACTCGATTCTTCTTTCCTTAAAATACAGATCAGCAATCAAGTTCACATTGATGCTGATAACACGCCGATGAATTTTAGACTGTATTCCTTTGTGGTAAAGATCAAGATTACGTCACAGGATAAAACAATGATCAGAGCCCTTACCAAATCTTCCTTCAAGCTTCCGAAATCTTAAAAAGATGAAGAAAATAAGTCTTTATACACTTTACACACAATAACACATAAACACATAAAGACAATTTCAAAGGGCAATTAATATACAATTGAACCTTGCACTAGGCGTAAGTCTGTATCGCGAATGTCCTAGTGAGAGTTTCATAATATAACAATAAAATATGTAAAAACTGAATCTAGACTAGACCAAATCACGGTTTACATCACCCGGGACCTTACCACAAGCTCTCAAACCATCATGTTCTAGAAACATCACATTTGAAGCTTGAAGTAATACAACTTCAATACAATTTTTATAGGTCATGGAACGAAATATCAAAGTTTATATTAGTTTAATAATGTCCGAAGTGCTTGGGCCCAGAGAATAATTTGTGTATTGTTCTTGTGTGTGGCGTTTAACTTTGATAGATGACTGTTTACTAATCGATGTTTTGGTTTATTTGGCGATCTTTGATAAGAAATAGAAGCTTATTTGTCTTTGTTTTGTTTAGAAATTAATGTCTTAAATTGTAGCCAGTCTCTGTTATATAGCCCGTTGTGCCTTTTTTTCTTATCAATGGCATCATTGTGTGTAAGACAGGAGGTCTTACCACAAGCTCTCTGACGAATATCAAAGTAGTATTACCTACTTTGATGTTTCGTATCATAACCTATAAAAATTGTATTGAAGAAGTGTTACTTCAAGGTCAAAAGGCTACAAACTGACGTTTTTTGAAACATGATAGTTTGTAAGAACTTGTGGTGAGGCCACTGGTATCAGTTGAAAGACGACTGTAATAAAACAGACATCGCTTTTTAGGAATGTTACATGAGTTAGTTCAAAGCCACTTACAATAAAAATTTACAAAAGTGCTACATAAAATTGCTATGATATTTATTTTCGCCATTCATATTGCCAAAATAAACAAAAATCTTTATTGTTCCGCGTTATAGGTATTTTACGATTCTTCATCTCGCACAAAGAGCTTTTATTAAAATACCTACTCGGACTGAATTGAAGATGAGAGTGTGATGAACGTACGATGGATGTGCCATTTCACATGAACTCGGTTGCTATCTAAGGGGTACCGAAAACGCTCGACCAAACGCGCGAAAATCCGTACACAGAAAATGCGCTGTTTAGTTTAAAACGCTCAATTCCCGTATTCAATTAAATTTGTATTATTAAATTAATAGTATTGTACATTGTTTTGTATATTATTACTATATACTATATACTGAACTTTCTTTTCTATATAATTTACTTCTTTTTGGTGTATTATTTATTATTTTTTCCTATACTTAATGGAGAGCAATTCACATAAAAATAACTAAACACAATCACTGCATCGCATAATAATATAATTTGGTCAAATTGCCGTCTGCTTTTAGACATTAGATTATTCTGATAATCATAATTGTACCAAAAGTAAGTCAAATATAACCTCAGTGGGATACGTGTTTCAAAAAACAGTGAAGTAAGATTGCATTGACCTGTTAGCGATCGGGTGAATGTGAAAAGGTGAAAGCCATGTGACGTTGCCTTACATGAATATTTATGTTGATCTACGGGGAAGTGGAAAAATATTTGTCATTTTCTGTAAGTTTGTTTGTTATAAAGTTTACTTGAGAATATTTTCAGGAAAGGATGTTTATTTAATACTAGAATACTTTACCGTGCTCTAACCTGAAGTTATTCTCAAAGATCTTAGTAACTAGTGATCTGAAAAGATATACCAAGCCTGGGTTTTACGGTCGTGACCATGTTTTTTTTTTAAATGTCAAAGTAGAGCCAACATAATGAGTAAATTTACAATTAGTATCTTTTTTTAGTCACAATTGTGTTTAAATTATTAATTATTTAATTAGCGTGGTATGGGCATGTTATGAGAAGAGATGAATGTCATGTGACATGGAGAGTGTTACGTATGAATGTGGATGGATACGGGGTAGAGGTAGGCCAAAGAAAAGATGGATGGACTGTGTGAAAGATGACACGGGTAAGAAAGGAGTGAGTAATGAGATGACGAATGACAGAGGGAAATGGAAGAAGATCACATGCTGTGCCGACCACATAACGTGGGAAAAGGGTAGGAGGACGATGAATTGTGTTTAAATTATCTTATTGTTCACAGATACTATGCACTATGGAAGAGGCCAACACTTGGTTCAACAGTTCTCTGAACGAGTCAGAGCTCTACCTGACCAGCTCAGAGCCGTACCCAACGTATTTGAACGATTCAGAGCCGTTCCAGCCGTACATTGAGAGACCAGAAACGTACATTGTGCCATTAATCTTCGCGCTGATCTTCATCATTGGGGTGGTGGGCAATGGCACCCTAGTGGCGGTCTTTGTCAGGCATAAAGCTATGAGGAATGTACCAAACACGTAAGTTTTTTTATTATTATTTATTCTAATTCAAATTCAGTTTAGAAATCAATTAGCGTTGTGTGTTTCAGTGTTTATAGTTTTATAATTTATTTCAGACTAAAGTATTATTCCTTCGTCATTTTTTGACAAAATTTAACAGAAAACATTTTCCACGTCTTATTAATTTAGCTCTAAAGAGGAAAATACGATTACTTTTAATGACTCTGATTAGCATAATGAGACTTTGCGGGGAATGACAATCGTGTAGGAAGAAGGCAGAGAGACACGACACTTTTAGTATTTCATAAAATCTATAAGTAGTAATATTATAAAGCTGCAAAAGTTTGTTTGGTTGAGCGCGATAATTTCAGGAACTATTGGTTCGAATTAAAATATTATTATTGTGTCCATTTATCGAGGAAAGCGAGGTTATAATAACATCACACTTCGACTAATAGGAGAGGAGAAACATTAAAAAATGTTGCAAAAAAATTACGTGAGAGTCAGCTAGTAAACTTGATAAACTAAACATCTTATTTACGAGTATATAAGTACCTAAATGTGGCTGACTCCACGGCTTGAAGGTTATTCGTCATGGTCTAGTGTTTGGGGGGTAGTCAGAGAAACGTTGATACTATAGGTACCTATATTTTGGCACATTACAATTTGCACTCTGGTTTGTATTCCGTACGTGACAGGTTGCAAAGCCATCGCCGCTTATAGGAATACTATAATTATGTGAACACAACGTGAGGTATGAAACACCAAGCTTTCGCCCGTGGCTTTGCCCACGTGGAGTTTTGTTATATTATAGCCTATGTGCTAATTCCAGGTTATAATTCATCTCTGTGCCGAATTTCATCTATTCGTTCAGCCGTTTCAGCGTAATTTAGTAACAAACATCTTTCGCATCGATAAGTAGGATAATGTAGCAGGATTTTTTGCGGGGAAACCACGGATTGTGGTGGATGGGACGACACGTGACGTGGGTTATCCCGTGCACGTCACGTCTTGTCGCGTTCCCGTTGCGCTATCAATTGATTTGGGAAAATTCGCCCTAAGCGCTTGCTTTGTACAACGCTTATTACTGGTTTTGACAGTTCAAGAAACTGTATTTCGTTTCGTTACCTTCCATATATTTAACTAGCTGATATCCGTGGCTTCGCCTGCGTGGATGTCAGTGGTCGCGACTTAAAAACTTGACATATTATACACCAAAACCTTCCTCGCAAACCACTTTATCCATTGATGAAAACAGCATGAAAATTGGTTCAGTAGTTTTTGAGTTTACCGCGATTTGACAAAAACGCATACAGGAAAAAAAGATAAGACAAAATCACCTAAAGAAAAAAAAAGAAAATAATAATACTAATAATGACATCTTTAATAAACAAACAAAAAATTAGGAAGACTAATTAATAACATGCAAATAAAACGTAAGTTTCCACTAAGGGTAAGCTGTAGGTAAAGGTAAAGATGGAAGAAACAAAATAAAGCTTCGTAAACTATCAAACCCGTACCCCCCCGGGCTTCTGGACTATTAATTTGCATTATTATTTGATATAATTGCGGCTACAGTCCAATTTAACGCTTTTGTAAAACCGAATTGAGTTGTCTTGACAAAGGAGACAATAGTTTTAGAGGGTAATATTGTGAATTTATGTTTGCTCTACTTTGAAATATCAAAAACAAAACAAAAAAACATGATCACGACTTTAATCCCCAGACTCGGTAGATTTCTCCTCAGATCTCTAGTAACTCAGATCTTTTGACATTTCAGTGAATAAATCATTTAAAATATTTGACCGAGCTTTGCTCGTTTTTTTTTTGGTAAATCTTGTTTTTTGGAAAATGAAACCTAGCTAGATCGATTTATCGCCTCTGAAACCCCCTGCATAATAAATTTCATGAAAATCACTGGAGCCGTTTCCGAGATTCCGATTATACCTATATATATATATATATATATATATATATATATACTTATAATATATACAAGAATTGCTCGTTTAAATGTATAAGATGTCGTGACTGATTGACTGACTTATTGAGCTAGAGACTTGAAATTAGAATGTGCATATATTAAAGCACGTAGACATTAAAGGGATTCCCGAAATTCGATCTCTAAGGGGAGTGGGGGGGAGTTTCTCTAGTAACTCATATTTATTAAATGTTTTATTATAAAAAAAATATCCAAACTTCTTCGGAGGTGTGGCGAACATATGCTCGGCTGAGAAGAGAGAAGGTGTAGGTTCAATACCCGTAAACTGACAAAACTTTTGCATGATTTCTGTTCACGGTGTTGCTATAATGACACATAGTTTATGATAGGAATATCTATATTCTATATCTGTTTTATATATTTGTCTCTTTTCAGGTACATCCTCTCTCTCGCTCTGGCGGACCTACTTGTCATCATCACGTGTGTCCCATTCACGTCTACTGTCTACACTGTGGAGTCTTGGCCATGGGGTGACCTGGTGTGCCGCGTGTCAGAAGCGGCCAAGGATGTCAGCATAGGTGTTTCAGTGTTCACGCTGACAGCACTCTCCGCTGACAGATACTTTGCGATTGTAGATCCATTGAGGAAACTGCATGCTACCGGTGAGTTTGTTAAGGTGAAATCAGATTTTTATAATATTTTTTGAATAATGATTTATGAATTAAAGTGTAAAATTTTGCTGATCTTTCCATACAAGTTTCTCAGGAATTTTATTCCGACACTAATACTATTCGCTGCACTGCTGTGTGATTCTGTAAGACTTCATTCTAAACTTCGAATCTGAATCCGCTGTGAGTTTCTTGATTGGCATTCTAAAAACTCGGTTGATAATTCGAATTTACACTAGCGCCACTCTTGCGAGCGTGTCAGCGAGTTGAACTAAATTGACGGGGAAATTTTGACAGATAAAGTATGAGATGACGTAAGAAGGGCATTCTATACGGTATTCCGTAGTCCAAGTCACTTCGACGCTCGCTTCGCACTCGAAACTGATTCAAAAAGTCAAATAAAAAGGTCAATGTCAAATGTCATTTTGAACCCTAGGCGAAGTGAGAGTGAATTGTGATGTGAGATGCGAGTTGATGTTTGAATTTTACAGAATCGACGTACTGATTAATCTTGATTGTTTTTTGTATAGAAGACATCATTGACTGACCTCACAGCTCAGTTGGTAGTAGCTCTGCCTTTTGCACTATAGGTGTGAGTTCGATCTCCACCCAGTGTATACATCTGTGATGAATGCAGATGTTTGTTCTGTGCCTGGGTGTTAATATCTAATCATCATCATCATCATCATCAGCCTATAGCAGTCCACTGCTGGACATAGGCCTCCCCTAATGAGCGCCATTGCGCCCTGTCTTCAGCTCGACGCATCCAGCCTCCACCAGCAGCCTTTCGCAGATCGTCACTCCACATAGCCGGAGGGCGTCCTACACTACGTTTGCCGAGCCGCGGTCTCCACTCGAGAACTCGTTTACCCCAACGGTTATTGGTTCTTCGACAGATATGGCCAGCCCACTGCCACTTCAGCTTGCTAATTCTCTGAGCTATGTCGACAACCTTAGTTCTGTGTCGGATAGTCTCATTACGGATTCTATCCTTCAGAGAAACTCCGAGCATAGCTCGTTCCATAGCTCGCTGAGCGACTTTAAACTGGTGAACTAGCCTTACCGTGAGTGTCCACGTTTCGGCTCCGTATGTCATGACAGGTAGGACGCACTGGTTGAAAACTTTCGTTTTCAGACATTGTGGTATGGGTCACGAGAAGACTCGACGTAACTTTCCAAAAGCTGCCCAACCCAGTTGAATCCTCCTCTTAGCCTCCTTCTCAAAGTTGTCTCTACCTAACTGTAAAATCTGTCCGAGGTATGTGTACTGCGAAACAACTTCAAGAAGGTTGCCATTAACAGCGACAGGTCTCGGGTCAATTCGGTTATTAACCATGACTTTGGTCTTATCCAAATTCATGCCGAGACCCATCATCCGCGAGGCTGATGCTAGGTCGTCCAGCATCTGTTGCAGCTCCTCCAGCGACTCTGCCAGTAAGACTATGTCATCTGCGAATCGTAAGTGTGAGATGTGCTCGCACATTTATGCTTATGCCCATGCCTTTCCAGTCCAAAGTCTTAAACATATCCTCCAGCGCGCTTGTGAACAGTTTCGGCGATATTACGTCTCCCTGTCTCACTCCTCTGCGCAGCTGGATGGGCTAAGACTGCTGGTCCTGTACTCGGACACTCATGGTGGCGGCTTCGTACAAACATCTATATAACATCGACACACTTCGATATAACGATAGTCTACTTGGCATCGCTGTAAGGATTCCAGAACAGCCCAGGTTTCGACAGAGTCAAAGGCCTTCTCATAGTCCACAAAAGCCAGACACAGGGGCTGATTATACTCTTCTGACTTCTGTATAATCTGCCTCACTGTGTGAATGTGGTCTATGGTGCCATATCCTCCGCGAAACCCGGCCTGCTCCGGTGGCTGGTATTCGTCGAGTCTTCTGGCGAGACGATTCGTGAGAACCCAAGAGAATAGCTTATAAACGTGGCTCAAGAGCGAGATAGGTCTGTAATTTTTAAGAAGAGTCTTATCTCCCTTCTTAAAAAACAAAACCACCAAGCTCTCGTTCCACGCCTTTGGAGTTCTCCCACAGAGAAGGACGGAGTTAAAGAGGTTCTGCAGCTCCTGCACAACAGGAGCTCCTCCTGCCTTCAGAAGCTCTGAGGTCACTCCGTCTTCACCGGGGGCTTTTCCATTTTTAAGCTGTCTCAGGGCCAACACGATCTCGTTAATATCTAATCTATGTATGTATTTACTAAAAAAAAGTATAATAATTAATCTATCAACTATCTGGTTCCCATAGTACAAGCTTTCCATAGTTTGGGGCTAGATGGCGTTGTGTGAATTGTCCACCAATATTTATTATTTATTTATTAATCATCATCTTCCTGCCCTTTTCCCACGTTATGTGGGGTCGGCACAACAAGTGATCTTCTTCCATTTCCCTCTATCCTTTGTCATCTCAGTACTCATTCCCTTCTTGCCCATCTTTCACACAGTCCATCCATCTCTTCAATGGCCTACCCCTGTATCCATTCACATTCATACTAAAAACTCTCCTCGTCACATGACATTCATCTCTTCATAACATGGCCATACCATGCAAAACCGTGTCCATCTGGAATGTAATCCTTGAAATTATATAAAAAAACTCGTTTTCAAATAAAACACGCTTGAGAATACTAAAATCATAAGTATTCTGAAAATATATTAAAATGATCGTAGATTTGGCTTAATTTATCAAAGAAATGGTGAAAACGTCGTGGCGAAGAAGGTTAATAGGTACAGAGTAAAGTAAATTGGTGTCAAGTAGCCAATTTGCCTTGATTTTCGCCACTCGCTTTTTGAGCTCTAATTAACTTACTGATCCATAAACTCAAAACCTCTCTTTTAGCTTTGAAAGAACCTTTGAAATAAGGTTTTACTGCTTTAACAACGAGGACAAACATATATTTTTAATGATGGTTACCTATTTTTTGTTTTGTTGGACTAGCTAAAATTATGTTAATGTAATACGAGAAAAAAATAAACAAAGAGAATGTTATTTTGTTCACAATAAGGTATAAACTATCGTATATATTTTAAATTACAGTTCTTAATTATTTATTTTATTTATTATTTATTAATTTTCCTAAACTGACGTGTGTTGATAATTAGAGTTACTAGTGCATTATATTTTCTAAAAAAAATGGATAAAGAAACAATGAAATGCTATAACATAAAACCAATTTTATCCTTTTTACTATATTGCGAAGCAAATAAGGAATGTGTTTGGGGTGTATGTATGTACGCGAGTTCCTCTGGCTGTCGCTACAGCCCAAACGACTGGACAGATTTTGACATAATTATGAGGTAATCCAGACAAAATCAATGGAATTCGTATGGATAACATGAGTGACATAAGAGGCTATAAAAAATGACAAAAAATCCAATACAGTTTTAAAAAGTTTTTTCAAATAAGTTCAGCAAGGTTTTTTTAAGTGATTTCAATAGATACTAGTTTAAAAATGGTGCACGTAGTTATTGGTAGAAACAATATCGTTCGGTCTTTGCGAAAATGTACTTAGTCTAAAAAAAAAACAAAATCTCTAAAAATACCTTACACAATAATACGAAGAAGGACCGAAAATCATTGCAAATGGCCCAATAATTCCATCTAAATTGCGCTACGTACGCTATCACGGACGCGCCTCATAAATAATTTGAAAGAGATCTCGATTCGAATACAAAGGAAGTTTACCGAATTGCCTATTGTTTGAATAGCTCTGTATATTACCGTTTTGTGCTGATAATAACGTCTTTATATAATTTAATAGCTGCCTGCCCCGCTGTCGAATAAAGTGTTACGTATTTTAGTGAAATAAGTATACCAGCTCTAATCAGTTTTCAATATTAAATCTTTTCTAAATTTGTTTTGTCCATCGACTTTAGTAGTTATTACTTAATCACTAGTTTCGTCCCACAAAAGTCTCTTTAAAATCACGCTAAATCTCTATCCTTTGAGGTTTCCCACCATCCCTTGAAGGTATCGATATATAAGGCTTGCGTGGCCAACCACGACCTCGCCTTCCAGGCTGTTGCGGCATTTGACCATTTGAAGACATTTGGCTGACGTAGCCCACTCAGTCTTATTTGAATCAGGCTGTTTTTTCCCACGTCAGCAATGCCAAAAGTTAAACGCACCTTACTTCTTTAGCAAATATAATTTACCTATTTGTTTTAATGATATAGATAGATATATTAATTGGAATAGTATGTAATGTTAGTGTTAGTGGGCAGTTGACATATGCCGCGGAACCGATGGTCGTTGTGGCAGACAGGTTCATGATTGGAGACCGCCTCAAATGTACAGTAGGGCTCCCTGTAGCTAGGTGGAGTGATATTCGTAAAGCAGCGGACAGGGACTGAAGGTGGAGAGCTGAAGAAAGAGCTCAGTGGCCATGCAAAAAGCCTATGTCCAGCAGTGGATTGACACGAGTTGAAAGATGAAATATTAACCGACAAATTGAAAAAGTAAGTAACATTGCACAGGGTTAAGGGGTGATTGGTGATGACATTACTACGACAACGATAAAGTTCGTTCTAAAGAAATAACCACAAGAATCGAAACGCGGGTGATACACTACCTTCATATATTTTACGTTATTACAGTACGAAAATAAACATTGTGATTGGATATAGTAAAGTTCCCGCAACATGCTAGACCCATAAAACATATGGTAGACCTATAATAAGTACGGGTAAAAGAAAAATTTTACGACGCTTTCATAGATGCGAATTGAGAAAATAATAAAAGAGTCATGATAGTTTATTCACGCGATTTCGAGCCGGTTAGTCATACAAAAAATATAATATTATTATCTATATCTATATAAGAGCTTAACCTGACTGACTGACTGACTGACTGACTGACTGACTGATTTATCATCGCCCAGCCGAAACCGCTGAAGCTAGAAAGCTGAAATTTGAAAGGTGGGTTCCTTTTATAACAAAACCACCCACTAAGACGGGATTTTCGGAAATTCCACCTCTAAGGGGGTGAAAAAGGGTGAAAACGTTAGTATGAAACTTTTTAACGCGTGGAGCGATTTTAATGAAACTTTGTTTGTGCACTGTAAATACAAAATTAATGGACACGTGTTTCAGGATTTTTCAATATAACCATCAAAAAGGGGTCAAATGTGGGGTCAATTTTTGTATGGGAACTTTTTAACGGGTGGTGCGATTGGTCTGAAACTTTGTTTATGTACTGTAAATACAAAATGAACGGACACGTGTTTCAGGATATTTCAAAATAACCTTCAAAAAGGGGTCAAATATGGGGTCAATGTTTGTATGGGATCTTTTTAACCTGGTGCGATTGGTCGGAAACTTTGTTTCATGTTTCAGGATTTTTCAATATAACTCTAAAAAAGGGGTCAATGTTTGTATGGGATTTTTTTTGACGGGTGGTGCGATTGGTCTGAAACTTTGTTTACTGTAAATACAAAATGAATGAATAAGTGTTTCAGGATTTTTCAATATGACCTTCAAAAAGGGGTCAAATGTGGGGTCAATGTTTTTATGGCTACTTACTTTATAAAAGGGTGGTGTGATTGGTCTTAGTTTTGGTTTGGATACTTTAAATGCAAAATAAATGGAAACGTATTCCTGGATATTTCAAAATAGCCCTCTAATATGGGTAAAATTGGGTGTCAAAGTTATTTATGGGATTTTTTTATTAGTGTAATTTGTTTGAAACTCAGTTTAGATACCTACTTTAAGTGAACGAATTCGCGGGCGGGACAGCTAGCTGTCCCGCCCGCGACTTAAATTATCTTCACTTAAAGTATCTAAACTGAGTTTCAAACACATCGCACAACTCAAAAAATCCCATACTAACTTTGACACCCCATTTTACCCCTTTTTGAAGGTTTATATTGAAAAATCCTGAAACACATGTCCATTTATTTTGCATTTACAGAACACAAACAAAGTTTCAAACCAATCGCACCGCCCGTTAAAAAGTGCCCTACAAATCTTGACCCCCCATTAGACCCTTTTTGAAGGTTATATTGAAAAATCCTGACACACAAAACAAAGTTTCAGACCAATCGCACCACTCGTGAAAAAGTTCCCATACAAACATTGAACCCACATTTGACCCCTTTTTGAAGGTTATATTAAAAATTCCTGAAACATAATCATAATAGCATAATCTAATATTGGTATTAAAAGAGAATTAACTAGAGTAATCTTTGTAGAAATAGGAAGAAATTTTTTCAAGCGGATTATAGAATGAAGTGTAGCGTGGAATTTGCGAGATAGCTCTTTTATGTAGGGTATCCAAGAGAGCTTAGAATCTAAAGTGAGACTAAGATTTTTAACCGTGGGAGAAAAAGGAATTATGTGACCATTGTAGGATAGTTGAGGAAGGGCATCATAAGAATCAATTTTCGCTAGTTGACGAGACCCACCAATAATGATGGCCTGACATTTATCCGGATTAACAGTAATTCCAAACATGGTGGACCAGGACAACAGACGAGTAAGGTCATTATTAAGTGCCCATCACCTATTTTAAGTAACAATTCAGCAAAAAGTCCAGCAGATTCATCACCTCCTAAGTAAACCCTCATATTTGTATGAAGTGAGAGTTTGTGGATATGTGGCCACAGGTAAGATGTTTTTAAGCAAGATTTCACTTCATCAGCTCGTGTACCTCTAGGCACAACGGGTAATGTTTGCCTAAAATCGCCAGCTAAAAGTACAGTCACTCCTCCCATCAAGCTATTGTCCCCTCTTAAATCTTTTAATGTCCGATTCAGAGCCTCAAATCCTCCTTTATGCGCTTTGTGCACTCATCCCAAATTATCAGCTTACACTGTTTTAAAACTTGCGCCATATCACTTTGTTTAGAAATATTACACGTTGGTGTTTCAAATTGCATCAAGTTCAATGGCAGTTTAAAAGTGGAGTGTGCAGTTTTGCCGCCTACCAGTAAAGTCGCGGCAATGCCAGAAGATGCAACAGCCAGGGCTATGCCACGATCTTTTCGTATTCTGGCTAGTAAAAGATTTATAACAAATGTTTTGCCGGTGCCCCCAGGAGCATCAAGGAAGAAAATTGCACCGCGTCCCTTTCGACGTTTTCTAATATTTTGTCATAAATGCGGCGCTGTTCGTTGTTTAGTGACTTTTCATTGTCATTTATAGTCTGTGCTAGAACATTGGTATCATATGTAATCTCCCGAAGATAGTCTCTGTTTTGTAGTGTGGCTTCGTTAGATAATGGTTTAGGTAGACCATAATGTTCTAGGCGTTGGCCTCCCAATGATAACACCGTGTCTTCAAGACAAACCAAGCATTTGTTGTACACTTCATTCAAAATATGGTTCACAGTTCCGTCTTCTAACTGTGCCTCAATTTGGTGCCGTATATCTTCAGAAAGACTATCTTTGAATTTGTTCCAAAGACTTAAAGGATCGGATAAATGACAAAATATTAGCATAATTGCAAATAATTCACGTAATTTAAACGGAGAGCTACAGACAGTTGCTTCTTCCAAAGTTAAAATCCAATGCCTTTCGTCTTCTAGTAAGCCTAGAGCTTTACATGCTGCTTGAAAGTTAGGTTGCACAGTGCCATTAACAGTCTTCAAATCCAAGAAAGATGTAGGACCTCGAACTTCGTGCAGTAAAAGGCGAAGATAATAGCATTCAGTACTATTAGGATGGACGGTATATACCCTACCTAAGGCATGATCCTTCTTCACGCCATCCCAGCCAGTGACATCATTTCCACGTTTCCGCCTTTCAAATCTATTATTTTTCCATACGTAGTATGAGGGGACTTCAACATATAAAAGTGTTTTTGCAAAACTATCTACTTGACATAATTCGAAAAATGCCGTAAGTGTCGTTTTTGGAGGGTTGTTAACCACATCGGTCAAGTTGTCGGAGTCAGTTTGGTTAAAATAGACTCGCTGGCCATTT